>CM060435.1:23958136-26565518 GCA_030545235.1 Helianthus tuberosus | reverse complement strand
CAGTTCGGACTTGACAGCTTTTTCGATCCTCTTTTTGGGTTGGAAGCAATTATTGGTATGGTGACCTTTCTATTCGTGAAACTCACGATACTGGCTTGATTTTTCCAATCTTTTATTTTTTGGCAAAGGTTGAGGAGGGCGGAAGCAGTGTTTTACCTCTTCGGTTGCCAAGATCTCTTATGTAGCCTTGGTTAAGGTTGTAAAGTTTATGGTTTTTTCTTGGCTTGGAGGGTTCCGGCCTTCAGGCCTTCTGGAATCCGATCCTTGGAACCGTTTGTCATAAGAGCCATACTGGAAGCTCCGGTTAAGAGTTTATTTTTTATTTATTTATTTTTTTTGTTCTTTGATGTCTACAGCTTATTCTCCTCGAATGTGGGCCTCAGCCTTTTTGAGTGTTTCTTCAAGGGTTTTGGACATGAATTTATTAAAGTCTCTTGTGAGACATTTGAAATTTATAGCATTCATGAACCCTGTAACCCTAATCTTTTCATTGGCGTAAGTTAAACCTTCCTTCTGGTACCTTTCGGTGAAGTCTCTGAGACTTTCATCGTCATGTTGTTATGGGAAACCTTTGTTAAAATCGTCAAAGGTCTGAATGCTTTGTTCAGGAAGGTCATTAAACCATATGCGTGGAGACCCTTCAAGGGTTCACCTGAACATGAGACAACATTCGGAGTTGGGTCATTTTTTTATTCTTGTAGTCCCGGCGAAGATTTGGAAGTAGTCTTCAGTACCGTGATGGCATCTTTATCTGGGTTTGAAACTCGTACTCAACAATTTGTTGAAGCAAGATATTGGGCTTGTAAGGTTTTGAGAGGTATTTTATTACCCTTGAAGCTGGATTATCGTTTGAGGTACCCTGGTGAGTGGTTGGCACTTGGTTGATGAAGTTAAGGTTAAAGCCTTGAAGGCTTTCTGTGTCATCATCCACTTTTCACGTGCTGCAAAGGAAATTTTTTCCATCATCCGTGTCATCAGCTAGGGCATAAGGTTAAAGCCTTAAAGGCTTTCTGATGGTACTCATAAAAGATGTCATCATCTGTGTCAAAAGGTTAAAGCCTTAAAGGCTTACTGTATAAGGCATTCCCATGGATGTGTTCATGACCATACCACGAGCCGAAGGCAGGGTGGCCATGGCTTGTTTTCACGAAGTAGCAATGGGAGGGAGAACACTTGAAGTTGGTGACTTACCATAATTGATCAAGAGTGGTTTTATGCCCATAGGTGCACCGGTTGTAACGGGTTGGGAGGTAAATAAGGGAAAAACGGTTGGACTTGGCCTCCCAAAACCTTAAAGGCTTGAGTGGTTGGTCTGTCACACTAGGACCAGCTTCAAGGTAAGATGTGGCTGAACGTGAGCTGCTAAAAGGAAGAGATGGACGGCCAGGTGATAATGAGGGTTTAGACTTCTCATAATTTAGTCTTATTCTCACCCTTTTTTCCCTTTCTAAGCTCACATGCTAGTTGAGAAGAAATCTCAGTTGTAAGAAATTTCTAGCTACTCCCTCGGGTGTTAGATCTATGCGTTCCGGTGTATGCATTGCATCGATTTGAGTAGGTGCAACCCCTGACCGAGATGGGGTTGGTGTTTGAAAAGAAGTGAACTCCGGGAACATATCCCGGTGGAGTACTTCCGGGAGTAGAAAGAGGTGTAGATAGGACCGGTGAGATCCGACTCGAATTTGGTGTTAAATCGGTGTTGTTAGGCACCTGATTTACCTGACCGAGAGACTCGCTTTCAGACATGATGTAAAGAGAAAATGGAGCTACACAACTGGTCTTTAAGATAAAGTAAGCGGCGTAGCCCCACGGTGGGCGCCAACTTGTTGATGCAACAAATAATAGACCAAAGATAGTAGCGATATCTCCGGGGTAAAAGGGTTCAAGGTTTCGATTAGCCTAACGCAGGTCGTGGGGTCCCCCCACGTTTGTAGCACGTGGAGGCGGATCACTTTGTTATTATTCACTTTGAATTCTGGATTGAAGGGTTCAACCCAGAGTGTCTATGTTAAGTGAGATAATATTGTAGTGAGCCGAGAATAGAACAAGCATGGAGCAAGTTCTAGAGAGGAGAAGTAAGATCAGAGATCAAGGGTGATCTGAGTTGATCTGGAATGGCTGGAATGGATGACAAGAGGCTGTTATTTATAGGGAAAGAATCTTCTACAAGAGGAAGCCTTTGACCAGTGATCCGTGGCTACAGTGAGGGACTTGCCCATTTGGGGGTTGAAGGGTTTAGACCTGCGGACAAAAGGGTGTTCTCTGTGCACATGTTCTGTCTGTGCAGAAATGGTTCAGACGTTAAGTGTTGATGTGATCGGACACTGTGCTTGTCCTTTTTACTGTTCTCCTGAGTTTGCGCGTATTGAACCTCTCAACCTTTTAACCTTTTAAGCTATTATGTAAATTAGTCATTTTATTGAGATTTGGGCTACCCCCGTCATCAGCCCCCCAAGTCAGAGGTGTTTGGCCCCCCAAGATATCAGTTATCATCTGTCAAAGGAACTCACTCTTTCTTGCAGATCAAAGATGTATGTATTCAAGCTGAGAAGTGGCTTAACGGTCGCTCCCAAAATCATGCATCTCCAAAGACCTTGTCAACTGACATTAATAGTGCTATAGAAACTGTTGAGAGGTTAGTTATAATCGACTTTTTTGTTTGTGCTTTAGCTGATAACATGTTTTTAAAAACTGCAATTATCAGCTTTTCTCATTGTGTGCTAATTATGCTTTCATTTTCTTCAGCAAGTGCGAAAAGATAATCAGTTCCAAACCTTCATCACCAAAGCATGAGGAGCCCGGGGACTCAGACCAAAGGGACCAGACCGTTGACTTAGACCAAAGGGGCCAACCCAGGGACATGGACCAAACTGATCAACCTGCTGACTCAGACCAACGGGACGAACCAAAGACACAGACCAAAGGGACACATATAATGAAAGCCAAATCCAGAAATAAATCTTTTTAGGTTTGAGTCAAGCATACAATATTCAGGTTATATTTCAGCTGTAAAGTTTGCCTACTAAACTATGGTCCATGCATGCTACCTAATGCTTTTATGATCTTTAATATATGTTTTGAAAACTTTACAGTATACCATTTCTCTATATGCTTCTTGATAAGTTTGAACCTTTTTCATGTTTATCATTTCCTTATCTTTTACCAACTCAAGTTGCATATTCGGTAAATTTCTCATGATTTATTGGTAACATTGTCACATAAATAACAAAATATGATTCAGCCATTGATGTGCATGAATGAATGTATCCAAATCCATATGATCCGGTCCAGTGACTAATCGAGATACTGACTTTGACTTCTTTTCATTCCTTCAAAAGGGTTTCTTTGTTTGCTTCCCACTTATCCATACGTTTGTTAGTTTTTTCAACCTGGTTTTTACAATATTCTCCCAAAAATTAGTTGTCTTCTGAAAAACACAAAACTTTAAAACTTCTGAATCCCCCCCCCCCCCCCCCCCCCCCCCCATAAAAAATAAACAGTTATAATACCTCTTTATTCCAGTCTGTACGAAATGTTGACCATAGTAAAATGAAGGTTTGCATCCCGGTTCCTCCGATCATACCCGACCATATTCCCTATTAAGACACAATGAATCGTATGCCAGTTTTTGAAGATACATTAATCATATGGTTTATGAATGGTACCTTAACTCCGAGTTTGAAATGGAAGCCGAGAAGAAACCCGAGGGGGATGCCTACTATGTAATAGCATCCGACGTTCACGTATGCCACATAAGCTTGCCATCCACACCCGACTGCCACACCTTTGATTCATCCATCATGTCAATATTCATAGGTTGACACATATGCATGACCATGCAAATAATCACATATTTGGTACGTATATACCTGATAAAACGGGTTGTATGCCATTAAGAATGATGGTGATGGCCAATAGCGGGCAAAGATCAGAGACTGCATCTGCAACGGTTTCACCACCAGTGAACGCATAGCTAATAACATGTCGCGCCGACAAAACAATCATTGCTTCAACTAGCGCAATGAGAAATGAGACCGTAGTAACTGTTAACACCGAAAAGGCTGCGGCTTTAGGGTTTCCTGCTCCAAGCTCGTTTCCAACCCTAACACTGTTTAAAAACATATATGTCAAATCTCACTATTAAACAGACGACTTTCACTGACAGACGAAAGTGGTTCTCAACAGTAATTCGTCGGTGATAATCCGTCAGCAAACTAGGTGTGGATAACACATTTTCTAACAAAGAATTTAGTTTTCCAAATTTTTGTTATTTCTATGTGGGATCTGTGAGTAAGTAACTAACGATAAATGTTGTCGGTTGTCGGGTGATACTCAGTCTTCTAGTAGTGTGTGTTTGGATGAGAAAACTCACCTAGCAGCTGCGTTGAACCCAACTGAGACCATGAATAACATCCCATTGACACCCATGCTACATAAATTTGTTACAAAATAATATGTTAAATAAAACCTTTAATGAAATAATAATAAATATAAAAGAAAATGTCCGTCTTGGAACGGGAATTCATACACACCTGAAGGCCTTTTGACGAAATAATGATGATTGATATTTGATTTATACTAATGCAAATTTTACAGGTCTGCCTATTTAATAATAATGGCCCATAACTAAAGTAACAAGACAAAACATGATAACGATTAAAGATGATACTGACACATACCAGACCGAAAGTGCATCCAATGCTAGCTCAGGGTTCTCAAGCAACCCTGCAATCAACACCAAGATCTGAAAATACCATGTCTCCAAACATAACATCACCGCGGACCCACTCGACAACTTTACAAACTCCCATAGCCCACCGAACGCCATTGAGTTGAACCCGGTCCATGTGGCCTTGCATCTATGGCTCATCAAGATGTAAACAAACTGACCAACAACTATAATCCACCATGACAAACTTAGGGTCAAAGAAGCCCCTAGCAACCCCAACCCTAACTTGTACACCATGATCCAAGAAAGTACCAAGTGCACAACTAGTGTTCCAGCAGATATATAAGCACTTGGAGCCACAATACTTTGAGCTTGAAGGAACTTTTGTAGAGGAAAGTTGATAGCATACGCGAATACTTGAGGAATGAGACCATACACAAATAATGATGCGGCCGATGCCATTGATGGCGATTGGCCTAGTGAAATTAAAATTGGTTTAGAAAATACGTAAATTATAGTGATTGGGATGGCTGTTACTAAGAGAACAATTGCGGATCTTTGGAGGTATACTCCAAGCATGTCGTATTTTCGTGCCCCAAATGCTTGACCGCATAGCGTCTCCACTGCGCTCCCCATTCCGAGCTGGAATCACAAATGTATAATTATATAAGAGTTGTGCCAAATAAATCTTTTTATTTGTCTACATGGTTTTACAAATTTTAAAAGTGTTCGTAGGTGGTTTTTGATTTAATGTTGGTTTCTAGGCAATCAACTACTTCAATAAGCTGACTCTAGTCAATGGTGATTCAGTAACAGAACTAGAACTTTTTAGTCGGGATTCATCATATAGTTTTCTTCTTTACCCGGTTACAACTAGATTGTCCAACTCATGTTTCTCTTAAAAAAAATTCGGATTTTTATATATCAGAATCCAACAAATTCTGATGAACACTATTGACCCCCCATGTTACGCCCCTGACTAGATTGGTGATATCCAGAATTCGGAAACTCACCATAAGGCCATAAGCAAAGAGCTGGATCCCTTGGTTACCGAGGGAAGCGGCCGCAAGTTCGAGGTTTCCAAGATGGCCGGAAAAGATTCTGGTGGAGATAGACATGGCATTGTTGATCAAGTAAACCATCACCGCGGGTGCAGCCAGCTTATACAGTAGATTAAGCTCAATGCTGGAAGCCGATGCAAGCCGCTTGATCAATGGTGTGTCGGTATCGTTAAGCACCCTCTCCAGCTCCACACAACCGCCATGGCTGGCGGCAGATTGATCAGTAGTTGAGCAATATTTAACAGGTTCTAAGAGAGGATGACGAACTTCATTTGTTTGGGAGTCCATTTTTATGCAAATAGATGGCTGGCTTTCACATTATATATAGAAAAACAAACGTTTGTATGTTTTGTGTTTTTCTTTTATTTATTTTTACTTAAATAACAAGTATATTATTTTTACTTAAATAATCATGCTTTACTTTGATGATATCATAAGAAAATATTTTATTAATAAATGAAAATCTTTAAACTCTTTCCATGTGATAAGAAAATATATTTTATTAATTAATAAATGAAAATCTTTAAACTCTTTCCATGTGATAAGAAAATATATTTTATTAATAAATGAAAATCTTTAAACTCTTTCCAAGTTTTCTTTAAGATGAATCTACTTTTAAGAGGAAAAATTAAGAGGAAAAAGGTAAATAACCAATTCACTGGATCTACTTTTTAAGAGAGAAAAAATCGTATTAATGTCAAAACATGTAGGCATAAATAATTTCATATCAAGTATGATATTTAAAGTTTATATTTTTTAATGATTAGTTTATTTTTCTTATTTCTTTACAACCGCGTCGCATCACACACTCTCTAATTCTACACTACCTAATTACCCATTACCAACAATGTGGTTTGAAAGCTTACTATTTGATTGAGAAGAATTCAACAATGTTGTTAGGCAAATATTGCCTTTGTTTAAATTTCAATTACTAACTCAAAAACACTTTTGTTATGGTCACGTTAATGCATTTTACATGCGCTAAGACAGATGTGTACAAAAAACGCTTAGATAAAATCCAAATGTAAAGAATAACATATTGTGTGATACAGTGAAAGTTCTACCTTTATAAGATACAAATTTTACATGCGCCAAGGCTCATGTGTACAGAATAGTGACATCTTAGCGCCACGTCAACAAGGGTCTTTATTCCTTTCTTCCGGTAACACAGAAGCAATGGAATAAAGCCCTCTCCTCAAATCATTACTCAATTATCTATTTAGTCTAATTTCAATTTAATCAGTGGGCCCCCTTTTCTTCCCTTTCGTTATTCATCACTATTTTCCTCGCGAATCTCTAATGGCACCCCTTAATGGCGCCGTGGAAATGGGAGATGGTAGCGTTATGACCTTTTAAGGTTGAGGTGGAAGGGGCGCTAGCCCATACCCACCAGCCTAAGCAATACAAATCAAGTAGGGTCAAAGTAATGCCATTGAGACTTTGGCCTAGTAGTAAAGGATAACCCTCTAAGTGTTTAGATAGGAGAAGGTCATGAATTCAATACTCAGAGAATATAACATTTAGCCGCTAGTAAAATAGGGTCAAAGTTAAATGCCAATAAGGTAGTGGTGGAGTGGTTGGGGAAACACTTGGTGTTCCTTGTGACCCATGTTCGACTCCCACTCTCCCCATTATTTTATGCGGCATCCAGGTGAAGGGCGAATATGGGTGGCGCCGGTTCGTCTTGGATGAGAGGCGAGGTTTTACCAATTGTTCCACTGTCGTGCCTTCGTGCGGGGGGAGGTCGGGTTTCCGCGCATCAGGGAGAGCAAGGGGCTGGCGGCGGTCGAGTAGTCGACCTTGACCACAGCGCCCAGTGTCATGGTGGTTGACACGTTGTTTCTTGCCGTTAAAAAAAGTTAAAATTAAATGTGGTCAAGTTAATAACTACACATTAAAAGTGATGGAAATATGATATTCCATAAACTAGACAATTCGCTATTTATGTATTTTGCATAATTTAAGCCTCTTATATTTTGGATACACTCATACAAGGGAGGCATCTTATCGAGAGAGTATCCGTTGATAACTAATGAGTTAGGTAAATAATAAAGCAATAATCAAATTGATATAATTTAATAAAATAACTAATTTTGAAATAGAGTTATGCTAGCTCGAATTTCAACAATACAAATACAAGAGTTCACCAACAGAAAATATCCATTGGTATTCCGTCGATGAAAATAGTATGTTGTCGGTTTATGGTAAAGAAAAATAAAAGGTCCAAAGTATAATAAGAAAATTTTCATTGACCATAATTCTAACTAGAACAAAAAATTAAATACAAAGTATACAAACTGTATACAAGAGAAAACATAACGAAGTAGTGAGAATGTCGTCGTGTGTGCTGGCGTTTGTGGCGGTCTTGACTCCTTCCGACGATTACTTCTTCCATTGACATTCAAAACAATTCTTACATCGTCTTTCGCTTAGCGTTCAACTTAGTTTGCACTGTCAACCACATCATGTGCCTTCTCATGCCCTTCAATATCCCTTTGTATCGCCTATAGGTTTTCTAATAAAGTGGAAAACTACAAAAACTAAATAAATTATTAGTAGTTTGTTAATGACAAAAAATGATTACATTATATAAAATAATAGCTTGACTCCGGAGAAGGATTAGGAGTGTGAGATCTCACAATGCTAGAAGTACCTGGATCACTGGTCATTATATAATAAGGATTGTTAGTGGTCTCTGAGTTATGAGTCATCATTTTGAAACATCCTCAAAAAACGGATCATAAAAAAACGACTCGTTTGTAATACCGGAGCCAAAGCGTAATAAATAAATAAAAATGAGAATTGTATTATCATTTATTTTTAAATAATGTTGTGTAATTATTTAACTAATATAATTATTTCCGGGTTAAAACATAAATTTTATAAATAAAACAAAGTTAGTTCCGTTAGCAATATAAAGGAAACTAATAACTAGGTGACGCATGACCCGATTTCAGTTCATGTTATACACAACGCTAGATCATCATACCAGTCCCAAATGATTTGCTTTCATGAAAAAATGATTCCTTGTCACTTAATTGTCCTAATTGCCTAATCAATTCCTTAAAAGACCGAGTGTTTTACATCATTAGCACTCAATAAAGCTTATTAGAACTCATAGTTGTCAAAAGCGCACGCTTTTGGCGCCTAGGCGAATTTTTTGAGCGACGCGCATTCATTGCGCTCCTGATTCCTAGGTAATTTTAGCGCACAATTAATACTGAATTCCTGATTGACATATTTTAATTGGTAAATTCCTGATTTTCTGGAGTATTTATAGGGAGATTTCCGGCCGATTATATCTCTAATAATATTTATGATTTAATTCTACATGTTCCTGACTTCCTGATAAATAGCGATATTATTTTTATAATTTGTAAACTCCTCATATTCTGCAGTGTATTTCTGAGTTGATATTGTTCCTATTCTTTACCAGCTGATTTTTTCTGATTTTTGTTCTGATTTTGCATACACAATGTAGTGTTTTTGTTTTTTATCTAATTCTGCATATAAAGTTTTTCTTATTGAATGTAGTATTTCTCAAATAATTTCTTTATAGAGATAACTATTATTAATTCTCTGTTTTACCAACTTATAAAGTTTGGTTTTTTTGATTGATTGAAATCTGAATTATGTTGTCACACATCCGATTTGGTACTTTATGATGAAGATTATGTTATTGGAATATTTTGGTATTTGAAGAAGTTGCTATTTTCCGTTACATAATGTATTTTAAATTTTTATATTTAAGTGCGCTTTTTTTTTCTCGGGCCCACGCTTTTTTTGCGCC
Organism: Helianthus tuberosus; assembly: GCA_030545235.1. Classification (NCBI taxonomy): domain Eukaryota; kingdom Viridiplantae; phylum Streptophyta; class Magnoliopsida; order Asterales; family Asteraceae; genus Helianthus; species Helianthus tuberosus. The sequence goes on along the minus strand of CM060435.1, from coordinate 26,555,998 downwards.
TATCGCCTAGGCCCTAATCGGTGCCTATGCGCCTAGAGTGCGCTTCGCGCCTTTGATAACTATGTTAGAACTCTAACTGTTTGGTAGAATTTGTGAGTGTTAATTTGTAGTTTTGTTATTATTTGGTTTCTCTCATCTTTTCACATCATTCTTCACTCCCAAATTTCATTAAAAATCATCCAATTACACTAATTCAAGTGAAGAACACTTCTAAGGCTCATAACTTCATCACGCAAATTTCTCTCTCAATTCGAAATCAAATCAGGTGATTCTTGAGTCATTTGTGCTTTATTTTTATGCTCTACCAAACCCTTCTATCCATTTCTTTAATAGAAAGGCATACAAATTCGAATTTGATTTCATGTTTAATTAGGGTTCTTGATTTCTATAATTTGGGGCTTTTGATCTTAGAAACTTGTTTTTGTGAAATTGAATTTATGATATTGATTATTATCATATTAGATTAGTTTGGGGTAAATTACACTTTTCATCCTTTATGTTTGTATCACATTGCAATGGATAGCCTTTAACTTCAATAATTACAGTCACAGTCCTTTATTTGTAAAACCCGTTACACCTTACGTCCTTTAGTACTAACCAGATTAAAATTTTAAGTTAAGTCTATTCACATGAGGGTAGTTTAGTCTTTTTACCAATTCAATTAAAAATAGTTTAATTAAAAACTAAAATATATATATTTAAGCTGAGATATATCTCTCTCTCTCTCTCTCTCTAAACTTTCTTCCCCAAAATTCAAATCCCCTATCTAACACACACACATAGAGTTAGTCTCCATCGAAGGCATCAGTAAAAGTAAACAAGAAACCTGTGGATTTCTAACCATAAACAATGGCAAAAGAAAACACCAAATCTATTGAGGTTAGGCTCTACCTATGAATGTGCTTTTGTATATATATTTCTGCAGGACCTCCATTTGTCTCATTAACAAGTTTAGAATGCTTCAAATCTGCTTCTCCTACAAAACTCTTGCTTTCACCATCTAATTTTGAAGAACTGAGCACTTAAAGCATCAAATTTGGCCACTAATACCACCAATAACCATCACCACCACCAAACCACAATCTCCAAATCTGAAAACCCCATCCTCTACCATTCACACATCAATGGATTGTTCCTGAGTCTCCATCTTTCTCTCTGTACTTCACTGTCGTAGCCACTTCGCCACCCACTACCAGATTCGGGAGTCGCACCTTCCTCTCTCTATCTATCAAAACCATAGATTCGGATAATCGATTGCAGATCTGCTAAAATAGATTCGAGATGGGGCGATGGGGTTACAGATATGGTGGAGATTTCTGGGTGTTTAAGGAATGAGGGAATGTTTAGAGTGAGTGATGGCCGGAGTGGTTGTGGCGAGGCTTTAGGTAGTGGCTGACGGCAGGAGTTGTGGCGGTGAGAACCTTAGGTTACAGTGTTTTAGAGAGAAAGAGAGAGAGTTGGAGAGTGTGTGAATTTTGGTTTATAAATATAAATGAATATATTTTCTTGTTTTTTCATTTTTTAACATATTTTTTAAGTAAATAGGTAAAATTACAAAACTACCCTCGTGTGAATAGAGTTAACTTGTGGAAGGCGGCGACGCCGCCTGTCGTCCCTGAAGTTCATCTGGGGGGGGGGGGGGGGTGGTCGGAGGAGTGAAGATGAAGGGTTAGGGTGATGTTGCAGGAGGAAAGGGGCTGCCGGTCATCTCCCTACGCCGCCGCGCTGGTCGTCGAAAATGGAGATCGAGAGGGATGACGGTGTCTGATTATGGTTTGGGTTTGATTGTGAGGAAGGTGTATCCTCTGTGTTTGTTTTATGAATTAGAGAGAGGGATATAGGGTTTTGAGAATGGCTGATGATAAATGGGTGACAATAGGGTTTTGTTAAAATGTAGAAGAAGGGTAGGTTAAGTGTTTTAAATAGGTAGAGTTGTAATTTGGTTGAGTCCAAGGCCCATTAGCGCGTAACTAGCTTCTTGTACGGTCCAAACGTGTTTCTAAGACCCGTTTTTGTTCCTGAATTTTGTAAAATTAATTAAATTATTTAACTAAAATTTTAAATAACATAATTAATTAGATTAAAGAATAAATTCTTTAACGATAATCTAACTCGCCAAAGATTTCCGAGGTTTCGAACGTTGGGATCCGTATCTTACAAAAACGGTCGGATTTAGGGAATCCATTTTGACGGATGTTACAGTCTCCCCTACTTTAGGAGATTTCGTCCTCGAAATCTAAGAGGAAGACTTTTGAAGAGAACATCTAGGGGTTCAAAAGAGAGAATAGATGAGACTTGATCGCGAATGGGGTTCGTATAAAAGACATGGAATAATAGAGAATAGTGGGAGCATGGAAGTGATCGATTGACTCTAAGTGAATGCAAGTATAAGAATGACATAAGTATTGGATAGACAAAAGTAGTGTGTTAAGAACGAGTCTCGTCGTGGATAATCGGATATAATGCGTTTGTGAGTTGTTTAAATTTTACGTATTAGGTCTAAGTAGATCTGCAAAACACCAAATTTCTCATGGCACGTCTTACGAAAGTTTGGTAACACGGTGAAAACACTTATATATAGGAAGTACCAGCGGCGTATCCACCGTGTTTTCACCATATTGTGCCCGTCTCGTATTCGGTGTCATGTTACGTTCTGTGTTATATCATACGCAGCGGTACACTTTATGGTTCTCATACGCCTATCGCTATAATCCCGTGTGCACCCGTGATTATATTGGTTGTCGCATGATCCGCATAGCTTGTACTAGTTGCGTATGAGTCAGTGTATACATAAATTTTGAAAATAAGAATTGCGTACGTATAGAAATATAGCATATAAGCATGTTTGCATTCCAAATAGTATAAGACCAACGTAAGCGAATCCCTCGGGTTTCGCTCGCATACAGGTGCGAATGTATAGATTTTGTGTACGAATAAAAACATGAGCATAGTACGAATTTAAATATGAATACGCATGTGAGCATGACACAAACACATGAATAAAAGCATGATTACAAGTATAAGCATAACGTGTACGAAAAATGAGTATAAGTGTGAGTACAAACATGAGTATAAGTATAAATACAAAGCGTATGAGTATGAATACGAGTATAAGTGTGAACATAAAATGTATGAGCATAGATATGAACGTGAATATAAGTGTAAAACATGAAGGTTTAAGTATGAATAAAATATATGTGTACGAATATAAGTGTAAACAAGTTGTATAGTGTAGGTCCCTCGGAGGTTGAGGTTTAACCTATTCCTTGTTATGTATAACACACTAGCGAGTGCGGAATCCAAGCTAGCATGCAAACCGAGATAGAACAAGCACAAACACAACACACACAATCTTCAACGATTAACACCACTTGTATTAATGCGTATGAAAGGTTCGGTTACAATGCAATGTTTACAAATCAGTTTTGCAAACTCTCTCAGTGTGTGTGTTCTCTCTATGTCTAACTTTCGAACTCTCTGCCTCTTCTCGAAGTGAACACAACAAATGGGTATATATACCCGAACACAGCATGTCTGGTCGAAGGATCAGATAGATTGATCGAAAGATCATCTATCGATCTGAAACAGCTCGAAGGATCCACATGAACCTCGAAGGATGACATCCTTCGTGGTCCATCTATCGAATGTTATCTTTCGAGCTCATCGAAGGATCTAAACTATCCTTCGATGACACATCCTTCGACCCAAACATCTTTCAACCATTGTCTAACTGTTTGGCCAAGTCAAACCGGAGGATGGTTGACTTGGTCAAACTTACATCAATCTTACATCAAAGACATCGTTTTGTATCAAGACTAAATACAGACAAAGTACAGACACAAGTGCACCAACAAACTCCCCCTTGGCTGTAGCTTTGTCTCGATCTCGATCTTAATTCTTGTAGGTCCTTCGGGTCTTCAAGTCTTTGACGTCTTTTCAAGTCTTCAATGTCGGAGGATCTTTAAAGTCTTCACATCTTGAAAGCAGAAAGTGTACCAACAAACTCCCTGTTTCATGTAGGAAGTGTGTTGACAAACTCCCCCTTAACATAAGCTCCCCCTTGAGTTATGCTCGTGAAAGTCTTGATCTTTATGAATTGAGATCCTTGTGGTGTTGATGATGGTCAGCGGCAACTCGATCATCTTCATCATTTGAGTGCCTTCACGTCGTGTCTTCATTCCGAAGCTTGTCATCGACCATGTTCTCCTTGCCTTTAGAATCTGCACATGCAAGAAATCTAAACGCGTAATGAGAACAACTGCTTGGAATATAGTAAACATAAACAAGCGGCACACGTGTGACCATGTTTAAACAAACACCGTCCGACAGTTTGAAAGTTTTAACAAATTTTATCAATTTCAAATTTTAACTTTCAACACTTGCAAATTTCGACCGTTTATGAAGATTCAGTCGTTTCGGTTTTCAATCAGGTTTCAGGTAACGAAGACTCGAGATCCAACATCGTACGATCGAAAATAAGATAGAAATAAAATCTTTTTGACTTTTATAAAGTTTATATTAAAACACACCTAAAATCTTTTTGGTATTTTTGAATATTTCAAATGTAAAGACTGAAAGCAGTAAATAAATATATACAAAGATGCGAAAAATGAAAGCATTAAATAAATATTTACAGACATTCTTTTTGCGAGTTTCGAGGGTAAGAGAATCATATCAGTGTACGGTCATGCCAAAACGCTCTTGTTGTTCAATTAGTTAACATTAAGATAAGCATCCTATAACAATTATCGGTATTGTTGTCCACATAAGCTCAACTTATCAGATGTAATCATGGCGAGGGGATACGTTAATGTATGATTTATACTTACCGACCGGTGTTCATCCACATCACGACACATTCCCGTATCAAGGTATGCACGAGGGTTCATCTTACCGGTGAGTATACCGATTATCATCTGTTTGACCGTATATGATGTGAGATTCTCACTTATTTTGATTTGAAAACAAGCCCTATGTGATAGAATCACTTATTGATGAGGAACTTGATTTTCAGATGCATGAGGGCACAGGAGCAAGTCCGTGAACAGGTCAGTACTTTCGTACAGCAGAGAGACGAACTTGACTCCCAGATAAATGTGATATATTATCACTTATTTGTTGGACATGTGATTGTTGATCACTTATTGAGGTCGTATGCAGTATGTACACGTATGTATGGTATCATGGAAGATCTAGACTTGCGTCCCCGTTATATTTCGGTAAAAGAAACAACCATGATACCCAGATGATAAGCAGCATAAAGACCGAATATCTCAGAACCTCGGCAATCTCTCAAACGAAATTTCGGTACTAAGACCATATGCCAATGAGTGGTTCCCACCTGGTCTTCAGTCGATTTAAGTTTATATCACCCTGCACACTTTAAAATGATTGTGAGCCTACCGATACATCTTATATAGAGCTGCTTATCGTTTTTCATTTTAGGTTTAAAGAGGCTTAGACAGATCACTGATGTACTATCATTTTCTCTTTTGCTCGCCAGGAAACTCATTTTTGTTTTTCTATTGTTTTTGTGTTTTTGAAATTTTTCAATGTTTTTGGATTTTCAAATTTTGGATTTACTCCCCCTAAAATCCACAATCTAAGACAAATTTAAAACACAAAGGTATTTACAAAAATGATTTTCCGATGTTGGGTTTACTCTTGCTTGACCTTAATGCCGTTTACCAATAATAAATAGTCAAATCTTGATTTGTCAAATGCTTTGGTAAAAAGGTCGGCACGTTGGTCATCGGTGTGGACGTAAGCAACATCGATTAGCCTTTTCTCAAAGCAATCACGTATGAAGTGATACTTAATTTCGATGTGCTTAGTCTTTGAATGCTGCACAGGATTTTTAGTGATCTGTAAGGCAGCAGAATTATCAACGTAAATAGGAGTAGTTAGGAATTCAAAACCGTAGTCGCGCATTTGTTGTTGGATCCATAGGACTTGAGAGCAACAACTTGAGGCAGCAATGTATTCAGCTTCGCATGTTGATGTAGCGACGCACGTCTGCTTCTTGCACTGCCATGTGACTAGGCGATTTCCCAAAAACTGACATCCAGCCGTTGTGGATTTGCCGTCGATTTTGCATCCGCCAAAATCAGAATCACTGAATGCGATCAAGTCAAAGTTATTATCCCTAGGGTACCATAGACCGGTGTCAGGGTAACCCTTCAAATAACGAAAAATCCTTTTTACAGCTGCAAGATGTGAGGCCTTCGGGTTGACTTGATATCTGGCTAGCAGGCACGTTGGGTACATTATATCTGGTCTTGATGCTGTGAGGTACATAAGAGATCCGATCATCGCGCGGTAGTATGAGGGGCTAGTAGCTTCACCCTTTAAGTCTGGAGTAATTCCGTGATTTTGTGGCAATGGGGTACCGATGGGCGTTGCATCAGACATCTGGAACCGGCTCAAGATGTCACCAACATATTTAGTCTGATGGATGAATATCCCAGACTCAGTTTGTTGTACTTGTAGGCCCAAAAAGAAAGTCATTTCCCCCATAGCACTCATCTCGAATTTATCCTGCATGATGCGCTCGAAATTCCTACACAAAACATCATTAGTAGAACCAAAAATAATATCATCAACGTATACCTGTACCAGTAGAAGATCTCCATCTTGTTCTTTAATGAAAAGAGTACAATCGATAAGACCTCTGCGAAATCCATTCTCCAGCAGATAATTAGATAAGGTTGCGTACCAAGCTCGCGGTGCTTGATGTAGACCATAGAGAGCTTTGTTGAGCAACCAAACCCGATCGGGATGGATAGGATCTTCAAAACCTGGAGGCTGTTCGACGTACACCTCTTCTTCCACCACACCATGTAAGAATGCACTTTTCACGTCCATCTGGTATACCTTGAAACCTTTGAATGAGGCATAAGCCAGAAAAATCCGAATTGCTTCTAGACGTGCAACAGGTGCATACACTTCGTTGTAATCGATCCCTTCAATCTGACGAAAACCTTGAACGACTAGCCTTGCTTTGTTTCGAATAACAACTCCACGGTCATCCTTTTTGCATTTAAACACCCAACGGGTACCAATCTTCTTGTAACCAGCAGGTTTCTCTACGAGTTTCCAGACACCAAGTTTCTGGAATTGTTGCAGCTCTTCCTGCATTGCTTCAACCCATGAGCTATCTTTCAAAGCATCTTTCCAAGTTCTTGGCTCTTCCTGTGAGACATAACACGCGAAAGACCAATCATTTTGTTGACCAGATTCTCGGATAGTTGCATACAAGCCTGCATTGTTGTTGTTTCGCAACATGTTTCTTGTTTGAACGCCACTTTGTACATTTCCGATGATGTTTTGTTGAGGATGGGTATTGTGAATCCTTGTTTCTGGATTATCTTGAACTGGAATATTTGTACCCAGATTGTTGAGATTGAGATCAACAATCAATTCAAGTCCCGGAATTGACGAAGAGGATGATGCAGTAGCTTCAGCTGTTCTAGGGACATCTACTGGAGGTGTACCCTCTGAAGTACCATGTACTGCTGTTGTTGGAGCTTCTTGATCTGCATCTAGAAATTCATCATCCTCAGAAGATTCGTTCAATTCGGTAGCATCGTGAAAATCCTCATTGTCGAGAGCATTATTGTTCACCGAAGATGGTTCTTGATTGACAATAATGGGACGGACCACCGGTGAGTCTGTTGCGTTGTCACTCTCGAAAAACATCCTTGCTGCAGCATTTTCTTCAACTGCTTCAACATTGATCGAATTGAAAAAGTCATCGTACTCAAACATCCAAGGCTGACCAGGATTTCTGACTGGTAAAGTGTGCCTTTGTACTCTGACTTCAGACCATTCCTCGACCCTTTTAGTCTCTAGATTCCAGACTCTTAAGTTCGGGGTGGAATACCCAAGAAAGTATCCATCAATTGCTCTTGCCCCAAACTTTCCATTAGGATCGATTATTGTGCATGGAGCTCCAAACGGTTCAAGATATGACAGATCTGGTTTCCGTTTGTTAATAAGCTCAAAGCAGGTCTTGTTGTGCCTTTTGACTGTAAGGACTCGGTTCAACGTATAACATGCAGAGGACACAGCTTCAGTCCAAAATGGAATCGGCAATTGTGACTCTACTAACATTGTCCTAGCAGTCTCGATCAATGTGCGGTTCTTACGTTCAGCGACGCCATTCTGCTGAGGAGTGTAAGCTGCACTAAATTCGTGAAGAATACCTTTTGAAGTGCAAAACTCCGCCATGGCATGATTTTTGAATTCAGTACCATTGTCGCTACGTATCCGCCTAACCTTCAAGTTATATAGATTCTCAATCTGAATGATCAAGTTTTTGATAATACCGAAGGTTTCACTCTTGTGTGCCATGAACGCCACCCATGAAAATCTTGAGTAGTCATCAGTTATCACGAGGCAATATTGATCATTCCTAATGCTTTTGTGCTTGACATGACCGAACAAATCCATGTGCAAACGTTCAAGAGGAACGGCCACCGTGTTGACTTTCTTTGTAGGGTGTCGCTTCTTCGTTTGTTTTCCTTTCTGGCACGAGACACAGACGTCTTGAAGATGGAAGTTTTTAAGTGGAACACCATTCACTAATTCATTTGATACCAAATGATTCATTTTGCGTAAGTGAATGTGACCCATTCGTCTGTGCCAAGAGATTGTGTCTTTTTCTATGGCTTTTGAAACGAAACAAGTTGCTTGTGCAGACGTTGTGATAGCTTGGCTCATATCAAGGACATACAAATCATTTATCCTTGGAGCCGACAAGAGAATCCATTCTTTTGGAATTTTGAAGCCGGGTTTCAGCACATAACATCCATTTGCATCAAAGTGTACTGAGAACTGCTTATCACAAATTTGAGAAACACTAAGAAGATTGTGATCAAGTTGTTGTACGAAGTTGATCTTATCAAAACTAACAACCCCGTTGGAAATCATTCCTTCACCCGTAATATATCCGCCTTTATCTCCAGCAAAAGCAACATAACCTCCTCTAATAGATTTGACGTCGTAGAGAAGCTTCATGTCGCCTGTCATGTGCCTGGATGCCCCACTATCAACAATCCAATGACTACTGATAGTTCCTCCTGGAACACCTTGCACATGAACTCACATAATTAGTTGGAGATGGGGACCCAAGCCATTGTGGTCTTGGGTCTTCCATTTTCATCAACAACAATAACTTCTATTCTTTGATGATTTGAAAATTGTGATGGTCCCCCTGAATTTGTGGTTATTTTAGGTTTCCATGTCTGTTGAAATTTACCAGTTTGATTGTTTGCAAATTTAACTTCGTGATTGTTTGAAGTTTTTGAAAATTTTGAACTTTCTGGTTTAACTGGAACCGATTGTTTTTGAACCACTTCATTTTTAAGTGCCTTTTCAACCACTTTAACTTGTTGGCGTTTCTGTTTCTTTTCCCTTTCTCTTACAAGTCGGGGATCTTGTTTTACAGAAACAGATCGCTTTTGGTGATTGCGTTCACGGGGATCATCTTCTTTTCCTTTCAACTTATGAAGATACGGGCAATTTCTGACAATGTGCCCAATTGTACCACATTCAAAACATGATCTTCGTTCAACAAACCCCGAAGTATCATGTGATCGTCTTGCCGATGATGAACTTTGTGATCCCGAGGTACTAGGTTTTGAACTACTTGGTTCATTCCTTTTCATCACTGTTGCTTTCTTGACAAAATCTAAGTTAGATTGATTTTCGTACTTTTCAATTTTGTCCGTTCCCTTCGATTTCACAAAGTTCACATTCTTCTTCTTCTTCTTCTGATTCGGCTTCTTTTGACTTTGAGTCGGTGTTTTACCTTTTGGTTTGGCATGATTTTGCTGTTTTTGCACTGTTGGTAATTTCTGATTGCCATATTGTTTTCGAACTTCGGCCTTTGGGATAGGAGGGCACTGTGTTACTGTAACACGTGATCCTGTCTTTCCTAAAAACTTACTCGTTGAATTTTCAAAGACTTTACAGATTAATGATTGATTAACATTCTTAATAGGAAAATCTTTGTCAGAATAAATTTTATCATCACCAACAAGAGTGTACAGCAAATCCACACTCTCCGACTCTTTCTCAGACGAGGACTCGATTGCAACAGTCTTAGCGGGTTTTGCAGGAGGATCACACAGAATATGATTCTCAAGAGGTATGTCCTCTTCGTTTATCACTGCATCAGACTTTGCTGAATCAGTATCATCAGACTCATCATCAGAAGAATCAGCATCCTCAATCACAACTGGAGGATCCTGATTCTGTTCAGCAGTTACAAATGTATCTGCTGACACATCTGAATCTGACGATACTTCTTTCTGGTATCCGAGTCCTGCTGCAAATTCATTAACATCTAGAGGAACAGATGGTTCAAAGTGAGTTCTATATTCCTCATCCGACATGGCATCATAATTGTTTCTCACGGGTGGTGGACATTTCTTGTAACCTATGCATGTGACATCCCGTTTCTCTTTCTGAACATCAATGATGTGATCCAACACATAGCTAGAGCTCAAATAACTGTCTAACTTGAGTCGGATCGCCTCACTTTCTGTTTTAACACAAGCCATTTCCTTTTGCATTACCTCAAGACGAGTTATATAAAGGTTAATGTCAGTTTGTTTTCTGGAAACCATTTTTGTCAGCTCTGTTTTATCTTTCTTTAACGTTTCAATCATTGACTTAAATTCCTTTTCATGGTTTTCATAAAACATGTTGGCTTCTGTGCACTTGGAAAGATCAACGGTCAACTTTTGATTGTGGATGAATGTCACATCATATTTCTCTTGCAAAGCCTCGTGTTTGCTTTGCAATTCACACCACTTATCATTCAAAGAAACATGTTTGTCTTGCAAGTCAAACAAACTAGCTTGTAAAGCATCATGTTTGCCTTGCAACTCAGACATGTTTGCATCCAAATCAGCACATTTAACATTTAAACTATCACAATTTTCACAGCTAACTACAGTGGGTTCATCGACACATACCTGACTTGATGAACTGTCGACATTAGCCATAAAGGCTGAATGGAGAGAAGACGAAGAGTAAGCAGCTTGATCCACCAAAATAGATCTTCTTTGAATTCCTGCTGTAGCTTCTTCCAATAGTTCATCAATATCTGCATTAACTGACGCAGTTCATGTGTCATCTTCCTGATCATTCCCTGAACTCGAGGACTCTTCATCTGAACTTCCACTGTAACCGGAGCTGTCTTCATCTTCAGAAGATTCACTACCATTGGTGGAAGATTCTCCACCACTGGCGTGTTTAAGATCCTTGACAACTTCAGCAAAACAAGCTGTTCCATCTGGAGCATCATTTCCCAACTGGATTGACCAATCACAACCTTCATCTACTTGAACCACAAGTGCCTGGTTGGCATTTGATGGTCCTGCTTGGCTTTGGTTGTTGACAGGTACCAACGTACGAACATTGTTCCTGTTCTGGTTCTGCTGGTTGCCTTGACCTCTGAAAGGATTTTGGTTCCCATGTTGAGATGGCCTCGTACATTCACGTTTGAAATGACCACGTTCACCACAATTGAAACACTTGACAGCCTGCTTATCAAACCCATACTTGGTGTCTTTCTTGCTTTCCAAGCTGGTTCTGCCTGTTCTTTCCATGAAATCCTTTGCTCGTCTAACAGCACTGGCAAAGGCCCACTTGATTGTTGACCAGCAGATGATGTGCTTCCATAACACGCTTGCTGTTGAGGAGGAAGAGGATTTCCATACATGTCTGTTGGTCCGGTAGATTGAGGAGGAAGTGGATTCCCATACATGTCTGTTGTTCCGGGAGATCGAACAGGTAATGGATTTCCGAACATATCAGTTGGTCTGAGAGGTCGTTGGCTTTGTTGTTGTGGTACTGATTGAGGGACTGGTTCCAGCAGATTTCCATACATGTCTGTCTTTGGAGGGACCGGAACTTGGATAGTATTGCCATACATGTCAGTGCTAGACACAAACGCTGTTTGAATTGGAGCATGTGAAGAGGGTTTTGTAGAAGTGCTAGAAGTTCCATAATACATTTCAGGATTTTGTGGCACTGGAACTCTTTTTGCCTTGAGAGTTTCTTCCTGATTCTTGTTTTCCAGGATTTGAACAAAATCATTGAAGCTTGTTGTAGCTAAAGTGCCATTGTACTTCATGATTTCCAAGAAAGTATTCCATTGAGGTGGCAACGCATCTGCAAACCTTTTTACAATCTCTGCAGAAGTTGTAACAACCCCAAAATTTGCTAATTCAGTCAGCAAATGATTAAATCGACTTATCAAATCACCCAACGACTCATTCTCCATACAAGTAAAACCATCAAACTCTTTCTTCAGCAGTTCTTTTCTCAATTGACGTGTCGCTTCATTTCCTACGCCCCTTGTCTTCAACGCATCCCACAACCTTTTCGTGGTCTTGTAACTGACAAATTGATGATAAATATCTTTACTCAACGCCTGAGTAAGAATGGCATATGCTTTCTTTTCCAAATCATAGATCTTCTTCTGATCTTCCGTAAGATCTGCAAATGTAGCAGCAGATGATGCGGCAACCTCTATTGTTTGATCGAAATCTGTAATGAACCGTAACCACAATTCTGTATTTTGACCAAGAACGTATGTATGAAATCTATCAATCCATCCTGGATATTCATATAAGTGCATCAACTTTGGAGGCCGATTCAAACTTCCGGTTTCGCTCTCGCTTAAGAGAATGCCTTGAATACTTGGAGTTTGATTCGATACGAATGCCCATTGACCGGTAGAAGTTGCATTAGAAGATACCGGTGCGGGAGACGGAGTACCAAAATACATGTCTGTATTTACCAGAGTATTCCATCTTGGATTCATTTTTGATCAAAAATAATAAAACCTGAGAATCACAAACTTGTTAAACATAAACAGACTAAGGATCGAAAGATCAAGACTTGTTCGAAGGATCAACAGTTTTCGAAAGATCACTGTTGAGTTTCGAACAATGATTTCGAAAGATTCTCCAAACGAAGGATCCTTATCTTTCGAAAAGGAACTGTAGACCGAAAGATGTATGCTTCGAAATGATTCCTTGGTTCGAAGGATAATTATCTATCGAACCTCCACTGATCGAAAGATGATCTTTCGACTTCGAAGGATATCTTTCGAACTGCTCTGACACAGTTGACAAAGAGTGACAGGTTGGTGAAAAAGGTGATGGGTTGGTAAATCTTTCGGCAGAAAGTATGGTCAGACCATGATTTTCTGCAAAAACAAATTTGAACAAATAAAATATATCCCAAAAATGACAAACTTTATCCAGAAACCGGTCACCGGAGAAGCCGGAATCTTGGCCGGAAATTGCCAAACACCTCAAAAACAAGTTTTTAAGTTACCCAACCCGTCATGCAACACACCCGGTTAGTTTAGAACACGTTTTAACGTAAAGATAAGCGAGAAAAACAGTAAAAACGGCTTCAAAAACCAAGTGAGTTTTGTCCAAAACACTCCAAAGTCTTGTAAAAACTCGGTTTTTAACAAGGAAAAGAGCCATGGCTCTGATACCACTTGTAGGTCCCTCGGAGGTTGAGGTTTAACCTATTCCTTGTTATGTATAACACACTAGCGAGTGCGGAATCCAAGCTAGCATGCAAACCGAGATAGAACAAGCACAAACACAACACACACAATCTTCAACGATTAACACCACTTGTATTAATGCGTATGAAAGGTTCGGTTACAATGCAATGTTTACAAATCAGTTTTGCAAACTCTCTCAGTGTGTGTGTTCTCTCTATGTCTAACTTTCGAACTCTCTGCCTCTTCTCGAAGTGAACACAACAAATGGGTATATATACCCGAACACAGCATGTCTGGTCGAAGGATCAGATAGATTGATCGAAAGATCATCTATCGATCTGAAACAGCTCGAAGGATCCACATGAACCTCGAAGGATGACATCCTTCGTGGTCCATCTATCGAATGTTATCTTTCGAGCTCATCGAAGGATCTAAACTATCCTTCGATGACACATCCTTCGACCCAAACATCTTTCAACCATTGTCTAACTGTTTGGCCAAGTCAAACCGGAGGATGGTTGACTTGGTCAAACTTACATCAATCTTACATCAAAGACATCGTTTTGTATCAAGACTAAATACAGACAAAGTACAGACACAAGTGCACCAACATATAGTGTAAATGAAAACATGAAATTTATGATCATGAATATGAATGTGGTATAAACATGAATGTAAGTACAACGTAAATGTATAATTGTGAGTGTATGTATAAACGTAAAACGTATGAATTTTGAATCATGAGTATAACATAAATGCGTAAGTGTGAACATAAGTGAAGGCATAAAATGTATAAGTATGGATGTAGGAAATACTGATTTTGTTTATAGTATAAATCAAAATACACGAGTTTATACGCGTAAAAGATTTAAAAGTTTTGAGTATGAAAGGAAAAAGAGAACGAGTGACACCCGTGAGATTGTTGTGGGATATTGACTAAAACGTGTAAAATGATATGCATATATAGTTGTTTGCGCAAAACGTGAAGTTAAAATAGATTGAGTTGTCATGGAATGTAAAATCTAGTTTATGAATGTAAAGAGAATATAAGAAAAACATCTTTGGATTATGCGAAAGGATACTTTGTAAAAGAATGGAAATGCTATTATGGTTTTAAAAGAATTTACATAGTTGAAAATTTGTCGGTTCTTATGAAGTTTCCTTGCCCACGTGTTTTGAATTTAATTTGGCGTATCGAGCGAGGTTTTGCAAAGTTCTTGGGATCAACAAGTTTGCATCGTTTTAAGTAACTTTGTATTAGAAAGTTTTGAAGTTTATAGATTCTTGAGAAAATGGTTGATCCTTAGAAGAATGATCTTAGTATATGAACCTAGTGTTTTGCTGAAAAAGCGTCTTTTAATAAAATGTTTTATTGCCTTTGAAAGAAGTTTTAGTAAATGTTGAATAATATTTGTAACATTTTATAAGTGTTTAATAGTTATGTTGAATACAAAATTTTGTGGGCAATGGTTTTGTTGGACCAATTAAGTTGATGAGTAGCATTTCGTGAAATTTTGAATATCGGGGAATAAGTGTTTACAGAAAAATTACGAATTTTGTGTGTGTGAGCTATATGAAAATAGATTGTAAGGTAAGAAGTTTGTTTATATAAACAATGCATTTTGATATAATTAGAGATTTGACTAATGATAAGCGATTTAGATATAAACATGATCGTGTTTACATAATATAGTCTATTAAAAGAAAGTATCGGTAACGATCACCTAGGTAAGGGAATCACCCCTAATCCGTTGGTGAGGTCGTTGTAAGATGAGAAAAGAAGCAGAGTTAATCGTCAAGCTAAGGAAATCACTCCTATCTTGATGATATGTCTCCACTTGTTGTTAAAAAAATGTAAATAAAATTGCGTGAAATTATGCATGCTAATAATGTATAATCGTATGAAAAATATTAGTATGATGTATGCGCAAAAGTGAAATCCTAAAAATGGTTTAAAATTGACAAGATAGAATCTCATCATAAAAGATCGAAAATAATAAAGCGTAAGTTCGATTAAAACTTGGATGGTTCCAAAACGGAACGTTGACTAACCAAAGTGGTCGAAAGGTCTTTTGAAATTGAGAACATGCTTTGGCCTAATAGGTGAAATACTCTCGCCGACGTGTCAGTTAACGGTATTTACCCTTTCGGTTACTACACATTCCAATTCAATCGAAAATTCGAGACCTGGCGGGATTTGTAAAATCAAGGAGTGGGATTAGTCGACGAGGTGCGGGTTTCACCCCTAACTTGGCGACTTCGTACCCTAACTTGACGAATTTAAATTTGAAACTTCCATTAAGATGTGGATTTCACTCCTAACTTAATGGTGAATTTCGTGCAAAAATAGAATCAAACGGAATGAAAGTCGTTTACCAAATTGTGGGTTTCACGCCTATTTTGGTAAACTCGTCTTGTTTGTATAATATGAGTGTTGTCGAATTTAGAATATTCGAGTAAAATGTATGAGAAAAAGTGTATGTTAAGGATTAGACGAACAAGTATAAACATGTCAAGAATAGCACATAAAGAATGGAATAATGAAACAATTATTAACACATAAAAAGCATGTCAACAACACATAAGGATAGAACAATGAAACAAATATTAACACATAATAAGATAAGTATAGCATGTCAAGTATTAACACATAAGTGACAAATCATGCTCAAAATGTCAAAAGATAATAAATAAAAGCAAATAAAGTAGCATGCAAGTAGTTTCAAGCAAAAACATAAGAATAAAGCTCTAAAACTATAGACTAGGTTAAAGCATTCCTACTTTTCCTAATTCCCGATAGTTATGGCTCTGATACCAATCTGTCTCACCCCAACCGATGGCGGAAACATCGGGATGAGACGAAAACTAAATTGCAAGAGACATCATAACACTATGTGACAATATTATTTAAATCCAATTTCATAAATGACTAAAATTCAAATACAACGTTTCAAATAAAGACAAATTGCAACAAACATTGTTTATTATTAAAATGAGTATCTAAGTCCTTCCTAACTTGATTTCTTCATCAACTTGTTTATCAACCTGCAACATGTATTAAAATAAAGTTCAATGCAAAAGCAAAGGCGAGTATACAAGTTTTGATACATAGCATAAAAATGGTTTTAAAATAGTCTAAGGCTCGTATCCAACATGAATCACAATATGCAAGTTACTAGTATGTCGTAACGGTGTCAAGTATATGTTCAAACCCAAGAATCCAATGCGTTAAAATAGCCTATCCCCAGTTAGAATAAAGGGAGGTTAACATGTTTGACTTAACAATACCCCAAGAATCGTGGGCGGTGCATTACCCCTATAGTGCTATAATTGTTAAGGTAGGCTTGTACGAAGTTAATGAGCATATAGACACAAAAGTTTAACATCACATACGAGATTAACAAGCATCATATAGTTTCATGTTCAAATATGGATACAGAGTGATTCAAATAGTTTCAAAGTTTCGTGAGTTTAATATAGAATACATGTTGAACCCAAAGTGTTTAAAAGTAAAAATGGGTTCGAGTATACTCACAAAATTTGCTAAGTCTTCCGATTATCCAAATGTTGACGAGTGTAAGAGATTAGGTGGAAGGAACACCGAAGTCTCGAGATTATGAGTGGTTGCGATTGCGACTCCTAGTAAAATAACGCACGAGTAAAGATTGGAACAATTCAAGAGAACGAACGAGAGTGTTTGACCTAGATATTTAAAATATTACGAACTCGTTATCATATAATAGTTAAATAAATTAATTTATTTAGATAATTTATCTCAATATTAACCTTTAATGTTATAAAAGGGATTATAAAGAATTGTTTATTATTTTAGGAGTTTTATAATAAAATAGAAAAGAATATTTATTTCATAAATTTACGGTTTATAAAGATCCTTACAAGGAAATAATTTTAGATGAAAAATCGTTTAATTAATAATGGATTTAAGGATTAAAGGTCCTAAAAGAACTTCTAAAAGAATAGAAATTTTAAAGGTTTTATTTTGAAACAAAAAAGGAAAAAGAAAATGGATTATAAAAAAATTAAAATCTCAAAAGGTGGCCAAAATAAGTATACATTTATAATTATCGTTATAAAAATTATTTGAATCCAATATGTTTGGTTTTTATAATTAAACGCGTATCGTTTCACGGATATTTTTACAAAAAACGGGCAGAGTTTCCTCTGTTTTTGGACGATCCCGACGATGCAAGTTGTCGTTTATAATTTCAAAATTCAACAGTAATCGAAACAATATAATTGTATACATTTTTCTCTGTGAGTTTACAAATTATATAACATTCGGTTCGTGTAAAACATAATATTACAAGCGTGTTCAAATTGTTATCATTTTGTTTTGTAGACTGACCTTGACCCGACACGAGACCCGAAACTTGACCGAGTGACTCGTGTTGACTGTTTGACCGTCGTTGACCCGAGCCCAACCGAAACCGTGTTGAAACGAACCTGAAAACAAACCCGAATCAAAACTGAAACGAAACTAGAGTTGAAACTTGAACGAAAAAAAAGAAATAACAAAAAAAAAAAACGAACCAGATTCCAAACTGAATCTGAAACGAACCGTCCGACGCCACAGTTGACCCGAAGAACCAAACCTCCCACCACCACCACCACTGCCGTCGCCGCCGGCAGTGGTGTCGACCACCAACCCCAACATCAGATCTAAAAAGAAAAAAAGCAGAACTGAAATGAAATAGAAAGGAGAAGGGTTTACCGGCTGAAATCGCCGGAGTCAAAGCATCACCGCCGCCGTCCCTAGCCTCGAACTAGCACCGTCCGTCGCTATATCTCTCTCTCTCTTCTTTTCCTCGTAGCACCACAACTATTTCCCACCACCGCCACTATCGTGGAAGGCGAAGACACTGCCTGTCGTCCCTGAAGTTCATCGGAGGGGGGGGGGGGGTTGTCGGAGCAGTGAAGATGAAGGGTTAGGGTGATGTTGCAGGAGGAAATGGGTTGCCGGTCATCTCCCTACGCCGTTGCGCTGGTCGTCGAAAATGGAGATCGAGAGGGATGAAGGTGTCTGATTATGGTTTGGGTTTGATTGTGAGGAAGGTGTATCCTCTGTGTTTGTTTTATGAATTAGAAAGAGGGAGATAGGGTTTTGAGAACGGCTGATGATAAATGGGTGACAATAGGGTTTTGTTAAAATCCAGAAGAAGGGTAGGTTAAGTGTTTTAAATAGGTAGAGTTGTAATTTGGTTGAGTCCAAGGCCCATTAGCGCGTAACCAACTTCTTGTACGGTCTAAACGTGTTTCTAAGACCCGTTTTCGTTCCTGAATTTTGTAAAATTAATTAAATTATTTAACTAAAATTTTAAATAACATAATTAATTAGATTAAAGAATAAATTCTTTAACGATAATCTAACTCGCCAAAGATTTCCGAGGTTTCGAACGTTGGGATCCGGATCTTACAAAAACGGTCGGATTTAGGGAATCCATTTTGACGGATGTTACACTGGTACTCCCTATATATAAGTGTTTCCAACATGTTACCGAACTTTCGTATCACGTGCCATGCGAAAGTCGTTGTTTGCGGACTTGTGGTGAGAATGTTGAATCTTTGTGAAACTTGTTGAACGTTTTGTGATGTGTGAAACTTGAGTCTTTATACGATCGTGTGTGAAACTATATACTATGAGACTTTATGATCTAGACTTATACGAGCCTTTTCTTGGATCTTTAGATGTCTTCCCGTAAAATATCCGACTCTCTCAAGAGATCCAGGGAAAACTCTCAGAAGAAGATGATGTCATTCATGGCCGATCAGATTGCTCGCATCATGCCAAAGATCGTCTTTGAGATCCAGGGATCAAACACTCCTCCTTCCTCTGTGGACTCTAAGACAGAGAAACTAAAGCCTACAAAGTTCAACTACAAACACTTTGTCTCTTGCAACCCTAAGCCTTTCACGGGCAGTGATGGGGTGACCGCAATGCTAAAGTGGTTCGACAGCATCGAGGTTACCTTCATCAACAACGAGTGCCCAGAACACTTAAAGACTAGGAGTGCAACTGGCATGTTCCAAGGCAGAGCCTTGGAGTGGTGGTCGAACGAGAGAAACATCCGCTCGAACGTAGAAACTTATGCTCTTCCATGGCCTGAGGTGCGAGAATTGATGATGCTTGAATTCTGCTCTCCCCATTAACAGCTAAAGCTTGAGGAAGAGTTCTGGCATCTCAAGCAGGTTGGAGATGACAATTTGGCTTACACTACCCGTTTTAAGCAACTTAGCATAATCGTGCCTCACTTGGTTTCTACTCCGAAGCGCATGATAACTAAGTACATTAATGGGTTACCTCCTGCCATGCGTGATTCGATTGAAGCTGCTCAGCTCGAGACTATTGAAGAGGTTTACCGTCTGGCAGCAAGTTTGAACAACAATCGTGTCCGTGACAAACAGTTCGCTACCCCTGCTCCCTCGAAATCAGTGAACCAAGTTACCCAATAGCCTAGTGGCAACAGAAACAAGAAACAAAAGTCTCAGGGATCTAGTTGCAATGAAATTGTCCCTGCTGTGAATACAAAACCTACAGGCAATGCTATTGTGCCTGCTGCTGCTGCTAACCCTCCGGCTCCAGAAAACAAGAATTCGTACACTGGGATTCATCCCAAGTGTACCACTTGCAACTTTCATCATCCTACTACCTCTGCTTGTCGTCTGTGTACCAACTGCAATCGCTATGGTCACACGACTCCCTACTACCGTCAAGCCAATCAGGCACAGCTAGCAGCTCAGCCTGTCCAGCCAGCTCAACTAGCTCTACCAGCCCCACAAAATCCCAGGCCAGTCAACAATGTTCGTGCATGCTACAAGTGTGGAGACACTACTCATCTCCGTAACCAGTGTCCCCAGCTAAACCAGGAGCAACAGCCAGCCGCTCGAGGACGAGCGTTCAACATCAATGCCAACCAGGCTCGTAATGACAATGACGTTGTTAATGGTATGTTTCTCGTCAATAATCTTTACGCTTCGATACTATTTGATACTAGTGCCGACAGAAGCTTTGTGTCTGTAGAATTTGAATCTTTGTTAAACTGTGGACGCTCTAAACTACCTATGTCGTTCTCTGTTGAGATTGCCGATGGAAAGTCTATACTAGTTGATTCTATCCTCAGTGGTTGTTCCTTGACTCTTAACGACCACGTCTTTACCATTGATCTCATACCCATGCAGTTGGGTAGTTTTGATGTCATAATCGCATGGATTGGTTGTGTAAGAATCATGCCGAGACCGCTTGCCACGAGAAGTACGTTCGTTTACCTCTCCCTTCTGGTGAAACTTTATAAGTCTATGGAGACCGACCTTCTAGAGGCTGAAGTTGATGTCATGCACTCAAGCGAATAGGTGTTTACGTATACAGTACTTTGCCTTCTTGGCCCACGTGGTGTAACAAAAGGGCAAGAGAAAGAGCGTAAGCGATGTTCTAGTAGTGCGTGACTTCCCCGATGTCTTTCCTGAATATCTTCCTGGTCTTCCTCCTGCTAGATCTGTCGACTTTCGTATTGATCTCATACCTGGTTCGACTCTTGTCGCCAAGGCTCCGTATCAGCTTGCACCCTCTGAGATGCAAGAACTATCTAGTGAACTGCAGGAAGTGCTCGACAAAGGATTCATTCGTCCAAGTACCTCTCCTTGGGGTGCTCTTATGTTATTCGTCAAGAAGAAGGATGGTTCGTTTCATATGTGTATCGACTACCGTGAACTTAATAAACTCACCGTTAAGAATCGTTACCCTCTCCCTCGTTTCGATGATCTGTTTGACCAACTACAAGGCGCGTCCTGTTTCTCGAAAATCGACCTTCGATCTGGTTACCATCAGCTCCGTGTTCTCGAAGAAGATATCCCCAAAACCGCATTTCGCACTCGTTATGGGCACTACGAGTTCGTGGTTATGCCTTTTAGATCTCATGAATCATGCTTGTAAACCTTACCTGGATCGTTTTGTGATGGTCTTTATTGATGATATTCTTATTTACTCAAAAACTAGAGCTGATCATGAAAGCCATCTACGTCTTATGTTAGAACTTTTACGTGGTGAACGCTTATACGCTAAATTTTTTAAGTGTGAGTTTTGGATTGATGAAGTACAATTACTCGGGCACGTTGTTAGTAAACAAGGACTTCATGTTGACCCTTCTAAAATCGAAGCTGTGAAGAATTGGAGTATGCCTAAATCTGCGTCTGAGATTCGTCCCTTCTTAGGATTGGCAGGTTATTACCGTCGATTCATCTCGGACTTTTCAAAGATCGTCGTCCCTCTTACTTTTTTGACTTAGAAGGAGAAACCTTTTGCTTGGGGTCCCGAGCAAGAGGAATCTTTTCAAACTCTGAAGAATATTCTCTGTAATGCTCCTGTTCTCGCCCTCCCTGATGGGAATGACGATTTCGTGGTATACTGTGATGCCTCGAACCGTGGCTTTGGATGTGTGCTCATGCAGCGGGACAAGGTTATTTCTTACGCCTCCCGTCAACTCAAAATACATGAGAAAAACTATACTACCCACGACCTTGAGCTTCGCGCAGTTATTTTTGCGTTAAAGATCTGGCGACACTACCTATATGGTACTAAGTGTGTGGTTTTCACTGACCATAAGAGCCTACAACATATCTTTAACCAAAAGGAACTGAACATGCGAAAAGGACGTTGGGTGGAATTGCTTAACGACTACGACTGCGAGATTCGCTATCATCCTGGCATGGCGAATGTCGTGGCCGATGCTCTTAGTCGTAAGACTCATATTAATACTATCCGTTGTTTTCACATCTCTAGCGATCTTCATGCTTGTATCCGTGAAGCTCAGTATTCGTCAGCTAATGAAGGTAGTCTAATCGTTGAAGTACGAGGTGCTTCTGTTGAGCAACTCGAAACAAAGTCTGATGGACTTCAATACCATCTTAATCGCATCTGGGTGCCAGATCGCGACAATCTTCGTGAGCTCATTATGAATGAGGCTCACAAATCCCGATACTCTATTCATCCAGGTGCTAATAAGATGTACCATGACTTGCATATGACTTATTGGTGGCCTGGTATGAAAAAGGACATTGCTGCCTACGTCTCGAAATGCCTTACTTGCACGAAGTTAAAGGCTGAACATCAACGTTCTTCAGGTCTCCTTGAACAACCCGAAATCCGTTCTTGTGTCATTGAATTTGGTGGTAATTGGGATGTACATTTACCATTGATCGAGTACTCGTACAACAACAGCTATCATTTATAACAACCCTCCTAAAAATATTCCGACACTCCTAAAAATAATTATAACGTCCTTATACGTCTTAAAATACACACCGTATACGAAAACCGGTCCCAAAATACCTTTATATAATTAAGAATAAAATAAAAACAAAAAAATGATTCTGTCGCGGGGCGCGACAGACTACCCTTGAGTCTTCGCGGGCCGCGAGTGAGAGAACAAGCGGCATCACCCGGAGCCGCCACGTGTCATATACGCATCGAACCTATACGTATGATCGGACAAAGCTACGCCGTAGACCCCTTACGTCGCGGGCCGTGAAAGCCCGTGTTGTCTTCGTCGCGGGGCGCGAGAAAAGGGCCGAGCAACCCTATATAAGGAGACCATCGGCCTTCAGTTACAATTCGTTCAAAATTCTCGATCTCTCTCAGATTCTCTCAATATTAAGAATCAATATCGGGCATAATACCCCCTAATTAACGAAGCTCTGCCTCGTTGTAAGTATTTTAACCCTCGATTACGTATTAGATACGCTGCCCGATTGATCTAGTGATCCGTAACGGCTGTCGAGGCTCTGCCCGACGTAGTCGTTGGAGTTTTGTCTCGGGGAGGGTATAACTAATGTAAATATTGGGTTATTATACTAACGCGTGTGCATTGTTTAATTAATAGATAATAACCAGGAAAACACAAAGGAAAACCCTAAAGTTGCAATGTGAGTAATCTCCTTTTTGTAAACCTTTTTGCAAACTATTTTTACAAAACCTCAAGTGTGTTAATTTATACTTAACAGTGATTGAGTATTTGTATTCTACAATTATCGTCGGTATGTTGAGGTTTTGTATACAAAATTTGTTACTACATGTTAGTTTTTTTTTATTATTATTTTTTTATTGCTTGAAACCCGCCTCCACTCTCTTTATTCACAGAAGGTTCACCCGGCCGGGTGAGAGTTTGACACGCCCGTGTCAAGGTTCTGAATAAATTTAATAAATTTTAACACGGCCGGGTCACTTTTTATAGAATTTTTTACACGGCCGGGTTAAGGTTCTGAAACAAAAACTCACTTTCACATGACCGGGCCATTTTTTATATAAAAAAATATATCCAAGGTGGTCGGGTTAAACTTCTGACTAAAGATTTTTTTTTTGTTTTTATATTTTTTTTGTTTTTTTAATGGAATTAAAATAAAAGAGAACAATACGAAATCACGGGTTGCCTCCCGCGAAGTGCCTTTCTTTCTCGTCTTTGGCTAGACTTGGACCTTATTTCGTTAGTCCGGTGCTTGCTCAATACACGGAAGAAGCTTTCGGATAATACTTGGTAATTTAAATTTTGGTGCCTTGTACTTAGCTTTCTTTTGTGGGTCCATCAGGGTCGTGGCATCCATCAGTTTCTCTCCAAGCTTGAACTTTTCAGTAAGTTCTTTTGTCGCTGCTTCATCAATACTTCTGTTTGACACTAATGCTTGAACATCATGGTTAGACAACTCAAAACATTCATTAGTTAGCGGTTCAATGACATCTATATAATTCAAAGCCGAGACATCACTTGGGTAACGCATAGCATCATCTATATTAAAATTGATTACCTCCCCATCAAATTCCATAGAAAGGGTGCCACTATAAACATCGATTTTTGTTCTTGCGGTTTTTAAAAATGGCCTCCCTAATAATATGGAACTTGAATTTGGGACTTCATCACCCTCCATGTCTAACACATAAAAATCAGCTGGAAAGACTAATCCATTCACTTGAACCAATACATCTTCTAATACACCTTTTGGGTGTATGATGGATCGATTGGCCAATTGAATGACTACCTCGGTCCTCTTTAACGGTCCTACGTTAAGTGTTTTAAAAATCGAGTATGGTAGGACGTTAATAGAGGCTCCAAGGTCCAACATAGCTCTAGGCACAGTGATATTCCCCAATTTACAAGGAACAGTGAAAATACCTGGATCCTTGCACTTTGGAGGTAGTCTCTTTTGTAAGACTGCAGAAATATTTTCACTTACCTTGACGGTTTCATTACCTTTAAGCTTCTTTTTTGATGTACAAAGTTCTTTGAGGAACTTCGCATACCGTGGGACTTGTTTAATGGCATCAAGAAGTGGAATATTTACCTCTACCTTCCTGAATGTCTCCATGATTTCTTGCTCTTCCCTTTCCTTCTTTGTGCTTTGTAGCCTTGATGGGAATGGAGCTACATGAGTAAATTTCATTTCACTTCTAACCGGTTCTTTTACTTTCATCTTATCCCGGTTCTTCTTCTCAACAACAATTTCCTCTTCTTCTTGCATACTCGGACCGTCATAACTCTTTCCACTCCTCAAGGTAATGGCACTCACGTTGTGCTTTGGGTTATTCTCGGTTTGTGCGGGTAATTTACCTTGAGACTCTAATTTACTCATTGAGATAGCGAGTTGAGCCATTTGTTGTTCCAAGTTCTTGATGCTAGCTTTTGTCTCCTGTTGGAACGTATGCGTGCTGGTTGCTAAACTTTTCACAATATCTTCCAAAGACATTCCCGAGCTACCCGCTTGTTGTTGGGTGGATGGTTGTTGTCTAGACTGATAGTTTTGTTGTTGTTGATTACCTTGGAAGGGTGGGCGTTGCTGATATTGTGGGGATCTTTGCTGATAACTCATGTTAGGAGGTCCCCAATTTTGATTGCCTTGATATTGTTCATATTGCCTTGAATTTTGCTCCTGGTAGCTTCCAAGTTCTTGTGCTTGTTCAACATCTTCTTGCAGTGTGGTACATATATCAGTGGGGTGTCCAAATTGTAGACAAATTCCACAAGCTCGTGCTTGTGGCTCAGCACTCTTATCCTTGGTGAGTTGCATGACCGCTTTTGTCAGCTCAGCGAGTTGAGTTTCAATGTGAGGAGTCCTCACTTCCTTGACTGTGCGTGGCACATCGGTGTACCACTCTTTATCTTGTGCTGAGTGTTTGGTGTCTTCAGCTATGGAGGTAATCAAAGCTCTAATCTGAGTTGGTGTCTTATCAATTAAAGCTCCTCCACTTGAGGCATTAATCAAAAGCCTCTCCAATGGTGACAACCCTTCACAAAAGTATTGAAGGAGTTGATGCTCAGATATTCCATGTTGTGGACAACGGGCACACAGTTTCTTAAACCTTTCCCAGTAAGTGTGTAAAGCTTCCCTTTTAGCTTGCTTAATCCCAATGATTTCCTTTCGTAGAATGGAGGCTTTTACTTCTGGAAAATATTTGTCTAAGAACTTCTTTGCTAGATCATTCCAAGTGTTTACCGACCCCGGTGGTAGGTAATATAACCATTCTTTTGCTAAATCTTGCAGAGCGAAGGGGAATGCCCTTAGCTTGATTTGATCTTCAGTAACATTGTGTGGCTTCATCCCAGAGCAAACAACGTGAAATTCTTTTAGGAATTTGTGAGGATCTTCATTCTCAAGACCTCGGAAGTTAGGTAGCAAATGGATAAGACCGGACTTGAGTTCAAAGTTCTCCATGGCAGGGTAGTTAATGCAAAGTGGTTGTTGTGGGACATCACGAGTCGCCAACTGTCTAAGGGTTTGTTCAGCTGCCATTGTAACATTAGATATTGGAGATCGTGGGAAGAATGGCGATGTACCTGTACTAAAAGAAATCTTGGCATAAAATAGTTAGATTTGCCGTATCCCCGGCAACGACGCCAATTTGTTGGGTGTCGAATCCAGCAAATAAAATAATAAGAAAACTACTTGTATGAGTGGAAGTAGAGTTCGTGTCCACAGGGATACAGATTAACGAATTATGCCAAAACGTTTTAAACACAGATACGGTTGTTTTAAAAGGGGGGGTTTTTAGTTTAACTAAAACGTAAAAATAATTTATAATTTTTAGATTAAAAATAAAAGCTAATTAAAGTGGTTGGAAAATTCAGATGTTAAAACTAATTTCAACACCAGGGAAATTTCTTGATTCGGTTCGACTTACGATCATTAACGGTCACGGTGCAATGATCCTTTTTAAATAATAGTTTGTATCGACACTAGACGTCACGCAGTTCGGACCTCCACTCTATTTATTGTCTAACCAAATGCCGTTCGTTGATTAGAGCCAACCCGCTACTCTAAACTCACGCCGTTCGGATTTTAGTGTGCGGGTTGCGGGATAGAAGTATCAATTACAATAAAACACTCACGCCGTTCGGAGTGTTTAATTATATTGTATGATTCTATAATAATTTTGGGTTCATAGACAAACTCAAAATATTATTTGTTTCTTGTATCAAAAATTAAAACTTTATTAGGGTTCTAAAAATTGATAGAACTTTATTAGAAAAATTAATAAGTTGATCAGGTTTATTAACAATCTAATCTTTTCCGGATCGAATCCGTATAAAAACAAGAATCATATAAACAAACCACTAAAATAATCGGATCTAACATAACCGTTTCACATAAGGTTGTGAACCAAATCAAAGAAAATAAACCCTAATGTTGAAACTATAAAAGTCTAGCTAGACATGATGGCTAAAACAATCAATCCAAATATGAAACAAAACATCCAAAAGAAATTAAAACTTACGAAAAAAAGTAACAATTTTTGTTGTTCTAGAAAATCACAAACGACCAAGTGTCTTCTGATCTCGATCTCCAGCCGTCTTCGAAGTCGTCCAGAATTGTTGCCCCCTTTTTCTTCAAAGTTGTTGGTGTTGATATTATTGCAGCTGGGCCCCCAAGCCTAGTTTCACTTGTCCAAATTCATTCTATGTAGCCTTTGTAAGTTAACTTCCACTGAAGCCCACACTAATAAATTCATGAAGCCCACTTTCTTGATTAATCCAAATGCACAAAGATGAATGAACTTGAAGGCCTAACGTGCCATATCTTGGTATTCTCATAAATCTCCAATTAATCATATTCACAATTTTATGCGAACAAATTAGAATAACTTTTAACCATCGACCAATTACGTTCTTTTTCAACATTCGTCTAATATTATCACTTCAACTTGCTTCTTCCAAAACCAATAAAACTCTCGCACCTTGAAACATTTGCCTTAAAAAAATCTTTCCAACTCTTATGTCTTCCTTAGCAAGCGCTCCGCACCTACAAAACGTTAAAAACGTCCAAAGTAGATTCCGTTCCACAAAAATATGTATTTCTCAAAATAATGTAATTTCTATGGACTAAAGGCATAAAATGCCATGAAAATATATACAAAATATATGATAAAATTTGCCTAAAAATGCAACTAACACTACACTGTGAGTAGTAACATGACCACAAGTCGGGTTGACAGTACCATGGGTGGTAATTAAAGTAGAAAAATAAACAAATGTAATTGCGAGATCGCCCTCAATAACTGTAAACTGATAAAACCTGCCTTGATTAAATTGGGATTCACTCACCAGTATTTCCCACTGACAAAATGTTTTTAAACGCGTTTCAGGTAACAAAATGTGAAAGCCAAATAGAAGCCAGCTGGACAGCACTAAAGGGTTGGAAAAGTAGCTATAAAAGTTACCTAAATAAAAAAGATGTTTTATTTCAATAAAATAGGGTTTATCCCTATAAATCTGTTTGTTACAAACTTGGGTTTTACCCCAATATGTTTATTATTATAAAATGCGGCGTTTTACGTGATAAAATATTTCCTAACTACGATCCTGATGAAATTTCCGCTGCCAAATAATGACAAACACCGATACCACCATCTCTGAGTAGGCCGCGACCGCCCGCCTCCCGAGGTAGGGGTCAGGGTTGCGACAGAATATCAGAGCTACAGCCACTGATTCGTCCACAGAAGTGTTCTGCTGACACCAAAATTTTATCTGTTATGTTAGGAAATTATCTACAGGATTATGTGCGTACATTATTGTTTTTTGTTATTTGAAAATTTGTTAGTTTACAGTATGAGTGACCAAGGACCTTCGGACGCTTACCGCCAACTGTCCAACTCTCCTAGGGACGAAGGAACCTCTTCCCAGCCTACCCCCTCGGGGTATTCGGCTGACACCGAAGAAGGGATTTTCGTATTCAAAGCACAATCTAAAGAGCCATTCCCTCCCAAGAAGAGAGGATCGTTCAGCAGAGGAGCTCACGAGCGTAGAAAAAGGATGAGAAAACTACAGCAGCAGTGAGCTTTAGCAGCCGTGAGTAGAGAAATGAACACTCAAACTCAGGATATGATCAATAGGAAACTAGCCAATTTCCACATACTCGCTACCACAGCTGCAGACCCAAACCTAGAACAACTCATAGCACCCCAGCCGTTACCACTATTTCCCACACAACCTATGGAAATTGAGCTAAACCCATGAAACCAAATTCCAGCACCTGTTTCGACCCAGCTGACATCCCTAGAATACCAGCACCCCATCCACCAGACTATGACCCATGGTTTGATGACCATAGGAGCTACCCAGAACTCCACCCACAAGATGAACCCATGCAAAACCCAGTAGCACCCTACCCAGACTATCACACCCCGACCACGTAAAACAACAAATCGTGGCGGAAACGCCGGGGAGTGTTGTAACAGAATTATTATTTCACAACCATGGATACAAAAAGTTTCGTTTTATTGAATTATTAAGTAATGTTCATTGTCTTTAAACCAACACAAACATGTTACATATCGTCTATCATTGTTTTTATGTCACTAAGGCCATGTCCAGATCCTAAGTGAACACACTTCCTAGCAATCAACATCATGCAACACCACCTGAAACATATGTAAAAACAAAGTCAGCAAAGAAATGCTGGCGAGCACATAGGTTTTATAAGAGTATCGGATTCATGGCTCGTTTATATGTTGCAGTACCTCATTAGACTACAAGAGTCAAAAGTACAACCCTCGTTTTGAAAAATGTATTGCAACATAATTAACCAACTCAAATCAAGTTGGTTATATTTTGTAAAATCTCGTAGCCATGATTCTTAACCCCAAAACATTTGTTTTAGTAAACCAACTCGTAAAACATCTCATAAAAACTCATTAATAAAACTCGTATGGTTTATATCGTTTCGAAAACCTTGTTGTGTGACATCGTTTCAAAATTGTTCCCCAAGTGAACTAAATAATGACACGAAATGTAATTTGATAAGAGCACTTATATATAAGATGTACCAGCGGCGTATCTACCATGCTTTTATCATGCTACACCCGTCCCATTATCTAATCACAACCCAAAACCAATCGTTTAACCAAATCGTTTATCTCGTTTAAGTCGTCTCAAATCGTTTAACTCGTCCCAAAATCGTATTCGTTTTAATTGTGAAACTACTTTTGGTCGTCTCGCTAATAACATTCAAACCTTCGTGACTCGACTATCTCGCTTCTCGCATTAACAAACCACCAAAGGGTAAGTTAACAATCATCAGATTCGGTCGTTAC
Source organism: Helianthus tuberosus (assembly GCA_030545235.1). Lineage (NCBI taxonomy): Eukaryota > Viridiplantae > Streptophyta > Magnoliopsida > Asterales > Asteraceae > Helianthus > Helianthus tuberosus. The sequence continues at coordinate 26,525,870 of CM060435.1, read as the reverse complement.
CTACATAACCCCCACACATAACCATGGGTGTAGTCTGATAACGGGATTTGTCAGATCCTATGGTACCATAACCTAATACTGGTCGGCTTGATCAATGCTAATGGATGTCATTTGTTATGTAACTACAACCAACAAGTTCGTTCCCTTTATCGAAATCGTTATTAATTTAACATAAACCATTTTAGTCGCTTTTGAAATCATCGTTTAAATCTCGAAAATCGTTTAACATATGAATCACCCCAAAACAATTGAAAACAGTAAAATTGGGGAACTATGTACTCACATCGAAGTGCAAAGTATCCTCAATCTAAAGAACTCAACAAGCTCAATCAAACCTAGGAAACTCAAGCAGCACCTAATAATCGAATCACTAGTAAATAAATCGACACCTAAATCGGAAGATCGGACAAAATGAGGTCTTGTAAACCAAATGAGTGTTGGAACTCATGTGATATGGTTTAACAAAGCCTACATTCTAAATCGGAACCTATCCTAAGTGCTTTCGACCCGTTACGACCCATTAAGGTAGCTTACGCTACATTAACGCGTCGTTCGCGTAAAACCAGTTCGAGACGTCTAACTAGTCCTATGGCAAGTGTTATATGCCTAAACATGTTTAAATATGTTGCATAATCAGTTAAGTGGCAAAAATTTAAGTTACATATGCTTAAATACCAATTATGCATGAAAATGACATTTTGGTCATTTACCTAAGGCATATAAACTACCTATCATACAACTACTTAAACTATGTGACCATAAGGTACAACCTCGGAAGGTTATTCCCTATGCAACTATGGTCACTAAACATGCTTGGTCAGATGCTAATGATCAACCAAACGGGTCGAGTTCGAAAGTCTAAGCGGTGGTTTAGACCGCTTGACTTACGACTCTAAACAAGCACTAAACTAAAAGTGACGAGCTAAGCATGTTAAAACATGCTTAACTAAGTTAGAAAACAGGTTTTGATATCAAAACAAAGTGTTTTGATACCAAGAGTAGTTTGGTTGCAAAATACGCTTAAATGCGCATTTTGACCGAAACTACGACTCGTCACTACGCCTAGTCAACGTGGTAATCAGTAGGTATAGTCATAAAGGACTATAACCATCGTGATTACGCTCACGTTGCAAAGTTCAAAAGAACTTTGTGCTGAGCAACTCGTGGTCAAAGCAGAAAGTCAAACACTGTTTGACTTTCACGCTCAGAAAGCAATAAAAGAACGAAGGAAGCTTACAAAGGGTCCAAGCTAGGGAGAACTTGATCTTAAAATCTCATGTATGAAGTATTGCAACTTCAACTTAGAGAAATCAGATCAAGGGTGAGGAAAAATGGAATGGGGGCATGCCTATTTATAGTTTTCGCAAAACCGTTAGGATCATTCCTTGCTAAAGAGGGAAAGATCTAAGCCATGTGGGCTAGTGGTTTTGAAATGCAAGGGGCACACAAATACCAGTCCATAGTATGCAAATCAGGGGTTAAAAACCATTGGAACAAGTGGATAAGACCAGATTCAATGTTTCTGCAATTCTGGTGCTGGGGACTGCTTACAGACCGTAAGCATAGGTCCATACGGTCCGTAAGGACCTTGCAGACCAGCAACTTTCACTTATTTACAGTTTAGCCCCTGCACTTTGTTTCGTCGCGTTTTGGCACTTCTAACACCCGTCAAACCCATTTTCAAGCTCCATAAGGATGTTATAGCATAGGGAACATGAAATATGCTCAAAAAAATATCGGATGTCGGTTCGTTTGGTCGTATGATTGCGTTGTTCGGTTAATTATGACGGAAGTCGTAACGAACGCAAAAACGATCCAAATTAAGCGACGAATGGAATTTTATCATGCCAATCACTAAAATAAAATATTTTAATGATTACATAAATTTTTGGGTGACCGGATATATTCAGAACGTAAGATATGCGCGAAAATGCAAACTTATGCACTTTTTGACGCTTTTAATCCCTATTGATCAATAAAGTTTATTTTAGCATACCGAACCCCTCAAAGCCTATTTATAAGCTATGTAAAGGATATTTAGGGTATGTTTAACATATGATCAAGTTCCGGAGTGTTCGTTACTATACAAATTGGTATAGTTTCGCAGTTTGACACAAATAGTCCCTTCGATCGAACAAACTTGTTTTCGACACACCAAACCATCCAAAATTTATTTCTAAGTTATATGGAGGTTATTTAAGGTATGTTAAGCCTATGTCACTATTACAGAGTGTTTGTCGCGTTAAACTGACTACATTTACGCACCAGTTTGCGTATAACTTTTCAGAAAGCGATTTAAAGCTTGAAATCGGACTCGAATCAAATCGTAAAATCATCAAACACAAATACACACATAACAACACCAAATCACATTGTTTTATTGATAATTAACATTGTTTTACATTGTACATCGATTACAGAACACAGTTGTCACAGTTTCCCCTACTTTAGGAAATTTTGTCCCGAAATTTTAACTAGAGGAAACTTGTGAGAACAATTGCGGATATTTCGCCTTCATTTGGTCCTCACGTTCCCAAGTAAACTCTGGGCCACGTTTGGACTCCCAATGAACTTTGACCAATCGAATTCGTTTGTTCTTCAACTGTTTGACTGCACGGTCCGTTATCTCCACAGGTTTCTCAACAAAATGCATCGTTTCATCAACTTGAATTTCGTCGAGTGGAATGTGAAGATTAGCGTCAGCTAAACACTTTCGCAAATTGGACACGTGAAAAGTCGGATGAATATTTCCAAGCTCTGGAGGTAGCTCTAGTCGATAGGCAACCTTTCCAACTCTTTCAACAATCTTAAATGGTCCAACATATCGAGGTGCAAGTTTTCCTTTCTTTCCAAATCTCACCACTCCCTTCAAAGGTGACACCTTGAGGAGGACATGGTCTCCGACTTGAAATTCTAAGGGCTTGCGTCGCATATCCGCATAACTCTTTTGACGGCTTCTAGCTGTCACAAGATTATCGCGGATTTTCTTGATTTTGTCTGTTGTTTCAAGAATGAGCTCAGGTCCAGTAAGCTGAGCTTCACCGATCTCATTCCAACAGACAGGTGAATGACATTTTCGACCATAAAGAGCTTCGAATGGTGCCATATTGATGCTAGCATGATAACTATTGTTGTAAGAGAACTCGATCAATGGCAGATGAGAATCCCAATTACCACCAAAGTCTATCACGCATGCTCTAAGCATATCCTCCAAAGTTTGAATCGTCCTCTTAGATTGTCCATCTGTTTGGGGATGATAAGCAGTGCTTAGATTTTGTTGGGTTCCCATAGCAGATTGCATGGTCTTCCAGAAATGAGATGAAAATCGAGCATCACGATCGGATATGATGTCCAAAGGAACACCATGTCGAGATACAATCTCATCAACATAAATCTTTGCAAGTTTATCAGCAACTAGATCTTCGCGAATGGGAATAAAATGAGCTGACTTCGTTAAACGATCGATAACAACCTAAATAGCATCATGACCCGTAGATGTACGCGGTAATTTAGTGATGAGATCCATAGCAATGTTCTCCCACTTCCAAACCGGTATTTCTAGCTGTACGAGCAAACCAGATGGTCGTTGATGTTCAGCCTTGACTTTGAGACAAGTTAGGCATTTCGATACATACAAGGCAACATATTTCTTCATACCAGGCCACCAATACTGAGTACAAAGATCCTTGTACATTTTATCAGCACCAGGATGGATAGAATATCGAAACTGATGAGATTCGTCCATCACTAAAGTGCGAAGATCGTCTTGTTTCAGAATCCACAAACGATCCCTGAAATAGAGTAAACCATCATCCTTCGCTTCGAGTTTAAGCTCAAGTTGATGTGGTAATTCCTTACCTATCAGATCTTGTGAAACACAAAATTGCTGAGCTTGAAGAACACGAGTTTGAAGATCAGATAGAGTGCGAACAAAATGAAGCTTGACTCGCTCCTTTCGACTAAGCACATCAGCTACAGCATTCGCCTTACCAGGATGTTAGCGAATCTCGCAATCATAATCATTTAAGAGCTCAACCCATCGTCGTTGCCTCATGTTCAACTCCTTCTGATTAAGAATATGCTGGAGATTTTTGTGGTCTGTGAAAACCACACACTTCGTGCCATAAAGATAGTGTCTCCAGATTTTGAGAGCAAAAACCACAGCACCCAATTCAAGATCATGAGTGGTGTAGTTCTTCTCGTGAACTTTCAGCTGTCTAGACGCTATAACTTTGCCTCGTTGCATGAGAACACAACCAAGGCCTAAGTTGGACGCGTCACAATAGACAACGAAATCATCGCTCCCATCGGGCAAAGATAGAACATGAGCATCACACAACTTCTGTTTTAGCATTTGGAACGCTTCTTCTTGCTTGGGTCCCCACTCAAAAGACTTATTCTTCTGAGTCAAAGCAGTGAGTGGAACCGCAATCTTCGAGAAGTTTGAAACAAACCGTCGATAATAACCAGCAAGACCAAGAAAAGAACTAATTTCTGTAGGTGTCGTTGGTGTTTTCCAATCTTTAATTGCTGAAATTTTGGATGGATCCACATGAATACCCTGCTCGTTGACTATATGACCCAAAAACTGAACTTCTTTAAGCCAGAATTCACACTTGGTGAATTTAGCAAAACGTTGTTCCTTCTTCAGGAGTTCTAATGTCAAACGAAGGTGTTGCTCGTGATCGGCTCGAGACTTTGAATAAATGAGAATATCGTCGATGAACACGATGATGATCTTGTCTAAATAAGGTTTACAGACCCTATTCATTAAGTCCATGAAGATAGCTGGGGCATTCGTCAAACCAAAAGGCATGATAGTGAACTCGTAGTGTCCATATCTCGTGCGGAATGCAGTTTTGCGAATATCTTCTTCGAGTACACGAAGTTGATGATACTCAGAACGCAGATCGATCTTGGAAAAACAAGTAGCACCTTGCATCTGATCAAAGAGATCATCGATTTGAGGTAGGGGATATCGATTCTTGATGGTAAGCTTGTTAAGCTCACGATAATCGATACACATTCGAAAAGATCCATATTTCTTTTTCACAAAGAGGACATGAGCTCCCCAAGGTGAATAACTCGGTCGGATGAATCCTTTATCAGACAACTCTTGAAGCTGTTTTATATAACTCTTGCATCTCAGACGGTGCAAGATGATAAGGTGCTTTCGCAATCGGGTTAGCATTGGGTACATGGTCAATATGAAACTTGACTTGACGAACTGGAGGCAAACATGGCAGTTCATCAGGAAACACCTCTGGATAATCCCGAACAATCGGAATATCCTGAATACTCTTGATCTTTCCTTTCTCCTCGGTGACATGTGCCAGAAAAGCAACATATCCTTTTCGTAAATAACTTTGGGCTTTCGTACACGACATGAGTTTCAAACCAACAGATGGTTTCTCACCACGAACCTCTAGGACATCGCCAGATGAAAGAGGAATACATACGATCTTATCGAAACAAACCACCTCAGCATGATGTTTTGTTAACCAATCCATCCCAACGATAATGTCGAAACTCCCAAGTTGCATCGGCGTGAGGTTAATAGGAAAAAGATGGTTATCGAGGTTCAATTGACATCCACGAATAACAGAATCGAGTACAAGAGGTTTACCAGTAGCAACTTCGACAGATAAGGGTTTCCTCAGTTTAGTTCTAGATATCGCAAGTAAAGGCTCAAAAGACAATGAAACAAAACTCCTATCGGCACCAGAATCGAAAAAAACAGATGCACGTTGATTGTTAACAAGGAACACACCGTTAACAACCTCATTGTCCGCCCTCGCCTCGTTCGCGTTCAAATTGAATGCTCATCCATGAGCAGGATTCACATTCGCATTCGCATTCGTGTTCGGATTCGCATTCGCATTTACCAATCTCGGGCAGTTGTTGCGGAAATGACCCAATTCTCCGCAATTGAAACACGAACCAGGTGGGAATCTCGCAGCATTCCCCTGAACTTGTGCTGGAACCTGAGTAGCCTGATTTTGGCCAAAACGACAAATGTTGGCCAGATGCCCAAGTCTACCACATGTAGCACACTGTTTACAGGCCTGTTGGGCAACGTGATGACCGTTGCATCGAGCACAGCGAGGTGCGGTACCAGCATATTGCTTCTTCGCATGAGGTAGGGCTGGTGGGTTCTGAGGATTCTGGTTGGTGATAGCAAAGTTCAGGGAAGCCTTGCGCTTCCTTGACTTTTTAGAAGACTCACCCTGCTTTTTACCCTTACCCTTACCCTTGTCTTGTGCAGAATCAGCTGTCTTCTTCTTCTTATCACCCTTACGGGTTAGTTTCCCTTTTCTGACCTTAGACTCGGTCAGAGTAGCAGCCAATTCAATCGCTTGACGAACAGTAGTAGGATTACTGCCAGTCACAATGTCTTGCACAGAATCGGGTAACCCATCGATATACCTCTCTATTGCTTTCTTCAACGGGGTAACCATAGTAGGACACAACAACCTGAGCTCCTCATATCGATCCATGTAAGCACGGTGTTCTCCCCTGTCTTGTTTCAGATCTTCAAATTCTCATTCCAAAGCTCGAATCTCGTGACGGGGATAGAACTCTCTCATCATGAGAGCTCGGAGCTCTTCCCATGTTTGTGCCATCGCTACATCGGCACCCCTATCATGCATCACTCTGTTCCACCACGTAAGAGCACGCTTCTCGAACACACTTGATGCAAATTCAACCTTACGCTCATTTGGACATTGCACATGTCTGAACGTGCTTTCCAAACTTTCGAACCATTGAAGGAGCGCGGTTGCTCCTTGCGACCCAGAAAACTTTAGAGGCTTAGCAAAATTGAAATTCTTGAAATTACATTGTGCATTATTGTTGTATAACTCATGGATCTGGGTTACTACGCCAGGAAGTAATGCAACCATTTGTTGAGCGACAAGGGCTGTGACTTCTTCAGCAGTAAAAGGTTGAGCATCACGTCGAGGAGGCATTGTCTAACAAGGAAACATGAGAAACGAGTGAGGTCGACAATTGGGAAAAACAAAAGAGGTATTGAAAACATCGACAAAACACAAGGAGTGCGATCATTTGTTCATTACCTCGAACAAACAAACGACACGCAGTGACTAATCAAAGTAAATGGGTCAATATAAAGTATCACCGAAGACATGCTCGCCTATAAGTGAACACGCACCCCAAGAGTTCCCAGGTAAGAGTGACTGGTTCGATACTGCGGATTTGTACGAACACTCTAGCCTTAGACAGAAAACTCGGGGTACAGGCATTCACTCTTCTAGTTTGCACGTGTTCACATTATTTAGACCCAAACTTTGACGAGATTTTGAAAACTCAGAGGGTTCAAAACCTTATAATCAATCATCCAAGGATAGATGATTAATTGTCGAAACGGATTTGTTATTGTGTTCTCGTTGTGGATATCACCAAAGGATAGGTGACAGTATTGTTTTAAACGCAAATTTTCTTGCGTTGGGGTCCTAGAAAGTTATAGTCTAGGTCAAAGCATTACTAATAACCTAATTCCCTATAACCATTGGCTCTAATACCAACTCTTATGTCATACCCCGACCACGTAAAACAACAAATCGTGGCGGAAACGTCGGGGAGTGTTGTAACAGAATTATTGTTTCACAACCATGGACACAAAAAGTTTCGTTTTATGGAATTATTAAGTAATGTACATTGTCTTTAAACCAACACAAACATGTTACATATCGTGGGATTAATACTTTCGTCCTTACGTCACTTTCTCGCTATCGCAATCGATCCCTCTTATTCGAAACGCCCTTGTTTGTCAAATCACTCGCTGTATCGCTACTCATACTAGATTAACTCTTAGAAGTCCACCTATTGGATTAATTTCGGGACGAAATTTCCTAAAGTAGGGGAGACTGTAACAACCCGCACTTTTGTGCGTTGTTACTACTCGTTACACTCGTTACGCCTAGCACCAGAGATTCGGATCATAATGTAACCATATCGTATATATATATCGCTATTCGAAGGATAATCGCATATTTTCGAAATACAATATCACTATACTACACTATTATCACACTAACACTCACGGAGGCATTGAGTGAGGACCTATTCTACCCTCCTCAGTGGCCGTGATGTGTCGAACGTAAACAATTAACGCTAACAAGGACCCTCGGGTGAGTGCTGTAGCTCCAGTCGTCATGACGATGACGACAATACGAGTAAACGGTACCCCGTCAGTCTTTGTGGCACTACACGAAATAACGTTCACGATGACATCAAGAAAGGACCTATACTATCCTCATTGATGGCCATGAAACGTCGCTAATAATCGCATACTCGAATCGGAAACCGATTGTTAATTATCGAAACTTGGATTATGGATACGTAAATACGACCCTTAGTGATATGTATAGATAATAATACCAATATAATGATAATAAAAATTAATTATGGAAAGTACGCGCTTCGAAAACTATCAAAACGATCAAAAACGGAGAAGTCCGACACGTCAGGATAGCTATCCGGACGGATGGACCATCCGGACGGATGGGCATGCGCACGGATGGCCATCCGCACGCATGGGCCATCCGCACGGATGGGCCATCCGCACGGATGGGCTATCCGGGCCAGAACACTTCTCCTCTCCTCTGTTGCCTATAAATACCATGTCACATCACTTGAACAGTGATGTGACAGCTCCTACTCTGCCAAACGCGCACCAAGACCCTTTTCTCTCGATTTCCTCGCGATTCCGGTAAGATTTCAACCTAAAACTTGTACTTCTACAATCTACACTCGATTCTACATCATTGTATCTTTCAAACTCCAGTTCTAACCATGAAATCTGCGGATTTGAGGCGTTTTGAGGTGATGTCACCAAGAGTTCTTATGAACTTCAAGTTGGGGTGTCATTTCACTATAAACGACTCAGATCCGGGTGATTTCCACATATTTTAATGACAAATCTCACCTAAATCTGTGAGATTTCGAGTTAACCATGAAGAACCATCACGAACGGCCAGATCTGATGGAACGGGGTGATTCCCGGCTGTTAGAACGAGTCGGAACTGACGGAACTTCAAGTGTTAGTGCGAAATTACACTACCCTAGTAAGAACGAACGTATTCCTTCCGTTAAACACTCGGAAACAGTGTTCAGAGTGCGAAACGGACATGGCAATCCGCACGGATGACATGTCAGTCCGCACGGATGACATGTCAGCCCGCACGGATGACATGTCAGTCCGCACGGATGGCACATGTCCGCACGGATGACTTGTCACCCGCACGCACCACTCATCCGCACGCACAAGCAAAGTCAGTCCGCACGGATGGCACATGTCCGCACGGATGACTTGTCACCCGCACGCACAACTCATCCGCACGCACAAGCAAAGTCAGTCCGCACGCATCACCTTCATCCGCACGTACCACCTTCATCCACACGGATCATCTGTATCCGGACGGATGACATGCCATCCGGACGGATGACTTGTCATCCGGACGGATAACATGTCTAACCGCACGGATGAGGACCAATCAACCAAATGAGTAACTTTTCAAGGTAATCTCGCTTAACCGTATATCGTTTACTCTATTTCTTCAAGGATCATTACAGACGTACTCGCAACCGACTCAATCAAGTTGTAATCTCGCTAAATACGCACTGTGAGTATACTTGAACCCCTTTTTAATCGTATTTTGGGTGTAACATACGTTTCTAACAAATCGAACTTATCAATCGAACTATTCAATCAATCGAATTATCACTTGCGAATAACTGTTATGCATAGATATACGTGATGCTAGTTGCATATGTGCTAGGGCTTATACTCGCGACGTCTCACCACGACTAGTATAGTACTATTGCGCCCGACGGGGTCTAGTTATGCCATCGTACATTAGAGCATCGAGGACTTAGTTGGTAGTATCAGTTTTGTGAGTATATATGTCGTGTATTACGTTTATGCATGTGGAAATTCGCAGCACTTTTTATCTATTATGCTATACTTATCAAACCTGTATACTCGCCAATACTTTTGTATTGACAAACATTTTAACGTATGTTGCAGGTTAGATCGCAGACTATATCAAATCAAGCTAGGAAGTCTAGAAACTCAACTAAAATCTAGGTTGTCGGATTTGTATTGTTCGAGAGGACAAGAAATCTGTGATAACTTATGTGATTGTATTTTTGTTAGTATGGGATAACGGATGTATTAAATATTATCGCAATATAGTTGTTATGGATTCTCTTGAGCAATCTGATTCGCCTAGTGCCGCGCCCCGATGATTCCGCTATCGGTTGGGGTGTGACAGATTGGTATCAGAGCCATAACTATAGGGAATTAGGTCAGACTCGACCTAGTCCGGGTCGACGTCTTAGAAATTGACCTAGTCTATAGTCTAAGTACCAACAGGCCGACTCATACGAACCCAGTGGGGTTTGTATTGGGCTACTTGATACTTTCGATCGAAATCACTAAAAGCTACAACTTTGTGTGAACACCGCATACTACAACTTCACACGAAGAAGCCTTTCCTAAGGCTGAAATACTACTTAGCCTTTCCTAAGGCCAACACAATACACGTGTTTTCAAAAATACTCGCAAAACAGAACCGAGCGATCTAGTCGAGACCAGGTGTGAAAACCAAGAACTCTCGATATGATTGCTCACTCAGCGCATTTTTTTCTAGCACGAGAACCTTTCATCGAGTTAGGAGTGACATCCACATCTCGACGAAAGCCTCCATTTCGAGATCTAGTGGAACTCACGAATTTATTCGAAGGGCATAACCACAACTAGGAACGGAACTGTTAAGACAGGGGTGAAACTCGTACCTTAATGAGTCGTTCCATTCTCTATAAACTGGTTTTCAAAAGCTCTCACCAAGGACTCGACTATTGCAATAACTTGAGCCACGCGATGACTAGGAAGACGAATGCCATGAGCTGCATCCCAGTGGAAGCATGGAGTCTTCTAGGTCAACGCGCGCGCCCGAACTTGTTAAATATAGTTGGGATACCTTGGGTAGTCGACGCCTAAACACCCAAGGCACTCTTATCATACGACCTGCCAATCTTACAACTGGTTGGAAACTTATTTACGTTTTGAAACTTTACGCTTTATCGATTTCTCGATGTAACGATTTTCACTCCCTACTTTATAAACGCACGATTCGCACAGCCATCGCAATCTAAAACGAAATCCGAATGTTCGCAACAAAACTAATGCATAATCTATCGCATTCGCTCTCGTTTTCTCACTTCAACGCGACCTCGCTTATTCTAAATCGACCTGTATGTGCATGATTACAAATTTCATCTATATAAATATGTATATATATATACGTATAAACAAACAAGTCATCGTGTGAGAACTTAGGGATTTCGTGTTTCCTATGTGGCTCCTAAGTGATTCATATTACTATACTATCGCACCAAGTTTTGAGCATGCTCAATCGCAACGCAAAACTCAAAAATCATTATGATCGAATCTCACTCCAAGTCTCTTCCTGTCTAGATGTCTTCCAACAACTCTACCTCGAGACAAGTAGCTAAGAGGAAAGCCGAACGAAGCGCCGAGAAGAGGATTGCTTCACTTGTGATTAAGGAAGTGAGTAAGCTTAGTTCTCAAATTGCCGCTCGAGTGCACTCTCTCAGCCACTCTCGAGCTTCGAAAGACGTTAAGACAGGAGAGCCGCAATCTACTTTTCTCTACAAGCACTTCAAAGCCTGTGACCCGATGGAATTCACGGGTGAAGGAGGTGCGACTCAACTACTCCAGTGGTTCGATTCTATCGAAGTTACCCTTCGTCAAAGCGGGTGTCCCGATAGTCTCCGTACTACTTGCGCCACCAGAGTATTTCAATCGCGAGCACTCGACTGGTGGACCGCCGAACGTAACAAACGTGGGATCTCCGCAGCTTACGCTCTCTCTTGGAATGAGCTGAAAGAGCTCATGGAGAAAGAGTACTGTCCTCCTCACGAGATTCAGAAGCTGGAAAACGAATTTTGGGAAATCAAGCAAACCGAATGTGACAATGCTGGCTACACCGCAAGGTTCAAACAGCTTAGCATAATCTACCCAAGTCAAGTCAACACTCCGGGGAAGGCCATCGCGAAGTACATTTGTGGCTTGCCTGAGTGTGTGGGTGATTTTGTCGAAGCTGCAAGACCTGCTACCATCGAAGAAACATACCGCTTAGCCGCAGAAATCAACAACAAACGACTCGTGGAAGGGTTATTCTCAAGAAATCCTGTCAAGCAAGCTCATCAAGCAATCGCCAGTAATCCCTCAGACGAACATGTTGACGAATCCCCTGATGAATCAACTGACGAATCTTCTGACAAATCTGCTGGCGATTCTTCTAATGAATCAGCCAACGATTCTTCTGACGGATCCGCTAACGATTCCTCGGACGGATCTGCTGCCGATTCTTCTGACAAATCTGCCGATGGATCTTCCGACAAATCAGCCAAAGACTCCGCAAGCGAGTCTTCAGACGAATCCTCCAACGACGACATCTCTTTGCAAGACACCGACAAACCCAGCCGCAAGCGAAAGATTTCAAGCCCGAACTCATCCACAACCGAACTGCTGCAACCGGAACCTATTCGAACAGTTCCGATGTTTCCAAAACGATCCTACACTGGATTTCATCCTCAGTGTTACTCGTGTACCTATCATCATCCAGTTGGGGCTGACTGTCGCTATTGCAATAACTGCAACCGTTACGGTCACTTCACCCGCAACTGCCGCATCGAACCGTGAACTTGAGTACAACAACAGCTCCAGCAAAAGTCCTCAAGCATCAGACATCTAGCAAGCGTAGGATAAAGTTGTAATGATACGATTCTCGACGTTAATTTCTAAGTTTGAACCTACTCTCTTATTCGAAGTTACCACTATGTGTAACATTAACTCTCGTTTTCGTTTCCTCTTCCGCTCTCTAATCGTCGCACCTCGACTAAACTCACACACATACTATATACTATATACTAAATCACGAAACAAAGTGTTTTACCCTCACTACACTCCTAGAACAAGGTACGATAAACGTGCAAGGAACGAATAATCACGGGTGCACACGGGATTATTTGGTTCAGTGCACGGTGATCGTAGTGAATTCTAAAAGTGCCATAGCGTTTGAAGGGGTAAGGTCCCAAAAACCTCATAAAAGGGATTTGAGACCATACCACAAACCAACCTTTTTAGCCTTTCGATCTTACGCGGCCGCGCATCGGTCTTATAAAGAAGGAAAAGTCAGCGATTCACAATCGCGCGCCCAAAAGGAAAACATGAATCCTTGTGCCTTCTTCAATACCTCCGCCTAAATATCCAGACTTGGATATTATTTTACCCAGACTTGGGATTTATTTGTCTGTGTCTACACAGCAAGGTGTCACACCAGATTACAGCATTAATCTTCTAGAAAGAAATACAATCGTGCACCACCCAGATGGTTATAACCGTCTGGACACGTGTCATCACTACAAGCAACCCCAGAATCACAACGAAGGCATGCAATTGGAGAGTAATCTCCACTTAATCACTTTCCACGTGGCAATCCCCTAGCCGTAGATCAAACCACGATCCGTGTGCATTCACACCGGATCGAGACAACTCAACAATTGGATCAAAGAACTTAACGGAAGAAAATATAACCGCTACGGCGTTAGCATCTTCCGTGATCTTTTCAATAACAGGTTTTCCCTCCCAAAACTCCCGGTTATAAATAAGAGAACTGTTCAGGTATAAACTCAGATCACTCTCACTTCTCAAATACTTATCTTCTCCGTTACCAATACTTATTCTCACGCCGGAGTCGGGTCAAGGAGAGAACCCTCTTCTCCCCTTGACGAGGCTAACGGTGTTCTTTTTTGCAGAACTACCGGAGAAGAAATTCCATTGCAATTGGATCAACCGAGAGAGAGCTAACCCTTTTATGCGGATTCAAACACCCTAACTATCTCGGTTTCGACCATTTAGTTAGTGTTTCTTCAGCGTTTGACAAAGGTGACACCAAAACACGGGATGAAAGTAGTAGGGGTCGGGCGAGGAATGCCTTACCATACTACCGAAGTTCCGTGAAGAAAGTGCCACGTGGAGTTGAACGTTATTAGACCTATTATACTATTGTGATTATTTTCAACACACTACACTCAATCGCAAGGCGTAACAAACCGTATCATCGCAAGACTTGTCGTAAGTCTGCAAACGCAATGAAATCGCCTCATCGATGGACTCTGGGGAGTCTACCTCGCAGGAAAATTGCATCGAGGCAAGACTGGTCGTAAGTCTGTTGCAACGAATCTCAATCAAGCAAATAAACGCTCACGATATTGTTGAGTGAGGACCTATTCTACCCTCCTCGATAGCCGTGATGCGTCATAACGAGACGTTAAGCTTATTCGATACAAGAATCGAACTCGACTAATCGCAATCGTTCACCTCGTGTATCTCGCAACCTCTATCGCTTATCACGCGAGCCTATATCATTTGCTGTGTATCAGTCTATCGCTATCGCCTACCGTTATCTGTGATATTCGTGCTAAGGTAGAACGCATGACCTCGCCTCATGAGAGGAAGCTCATATGGTTAAGGCAGGGTGTTTTAGCCATATCAGTGACCTTTCTTGGAAAAAGGCCATGTGGGGTCTAATGCTAGTCAAACTCTGTGGTGATAATCAATCGAACCGAACCGCGCAGATCAAATCGCATACCTCCCTCGCTCGCAACGCAACTATCGACTATTGTAACTCGTTGATCATCGCCGTCATCACAAGTGTTTGTGTTTATTCGCTTAAACGCTTATCACTTATCGTGTATAGTCTACCGCTTATTCGCGTACCGCTTATCGCTCGCTTGGTGTTCATTGCAGTCTATGTGGAATTAGTACACATGACACCGCTTCACGAGGCAAACTAACCTGGTTAAGCATGGTGTTTCGCCATGTTAGCAAGCTCCCGTGAAAACGTGCCATGTGGGTGTAATGTGGAATCTAAACGAAAATGCGCTATTCGCTTCTCGCTTATCAACTCACTGGACTAATCTATTCGATCCTATCTTATGCTCGGTCCGACTTTCTATCGATTGGGCCGGGTAAACGCAATTCTATCCGAGACATATCGGCACACCTGACACTGCCTCACGAAATGGAAGTAATATGGACAAAGCATGGTGGATACGCCGCTGGTACTTCCTATATATAAGTGTTTTAAACATATTAACGAACTTCCGTGAGAAGGTGCCAAGTGGGGCTTGATGCTAAAACATCCTTTTCAAAAGGCTAAAACTGATTTTTATAAAACTTTTATTAAAACCCTAGAACAAGTGAAATTCCTCACAATGTGGAGTTAACATCGAATCAGCTTAACCCCAGGTTCAAAGGGAGCTTCATGAGTTCAATTTTTCCTTAAAACATTTTTCAAAAAAAAAAAAAAAACAAGACTTTCTTGAGATGTTGGTTCAACATCGAGTTCAGCTGGAACCCATGTCCTAGGAGAGTTTTCATAACCCTTGTTTTCATCTTCAAATTCCTTAAAATTTTAGAAACTTAAACTTCCTTGCAACGTCGGATAACATCGATTCTGTGCCCGCACGTTAAAAGGAAAATTTCAAAAGATTATTCATCCTAAAATCTTTTTTTAATATCTAAGACGAACGCTTCTTGTAACGCTGGTTATTAATCGACTCAGTTAACTCTACGTCATGAGAAACCTTTCAAATTGCAATCGCATTCGAACTAAAAAATTCTACACAAGACAAGGTACTTTGAAATGTCAACTCGTGGGATTAATACTTTCGTCCTTACGTCGCCTTCTCGCTATCGCAATCGATCCCTCTTATTCGAAACGCCCTTGTTTGTCAAATCACTCGCTGTATCGCTACTCATACTAGATTAACTCTTAGAAGTCCACCTATTGGATTAATTTCGGGACGAAATTTCCTAAAGTAGGGGAGACTGTAACAACCCGCACTTTTGTGCGTTGTTACTACTCGTTACACTCGTTACGCCTAGCACCAGAGATTCGGATCATAATGTAACCATATCGTATATATATCGCTATTCGAAGGATAATCGCATATTTTCGAAATACAATATCACTATACTACACTATTATCACACTAACACTCACGGAGGCATTGAGTGAGGACCTATTCTACCCTCCTCAGTGGCCGTGATGTGTCGAACGTAAACAATTAACGCTAACAAGGACCCTCGGGTGAGTGTTGTAGCTCCAGTCGTCATGACGATGACGACAATACGAGTAAACGGTACCCCGTCAGTCTTTGTGGCACTACACGAAATAACGTTCACGATGACATCAAGAAAGGACCTATACTATCCTCATTGATGGCCGTGAAACGTCGCTAATAATCGCATACTCGAATCGGAAACCGATTGTTAATTATCGAAACTTGGATTATGGATACGTAAATACGACCCTTAGTGATATGTATAGATAATAATACCAATATAATGATAATAAAAATTAATTATGGAAAGTACGCGCTTCGAAAACTATCAAAACGATCAAAAACGGAGAAGTCCGACACGTCAGGATAGCTATCCGGACGGATGGACCATCCAGACGGATGGGCATGCGCACGGATGGCCATCCGCACGCATGGGCCATCCGCACGGATGGGCCATCCGCACGGATGGGCTATCCGGGCCAGAACACTTCTCCTCTCCTCTGTTGCCTGTAAATACCATGTCACATCACTTGAACAGTGATGTGACAGCTCCTACACTGCCAAACGCGCACCAAGACCCTTTTCTCTCGATTTCCTCGCGATTCCGGTAAGATTTCAACCTAAAACTTGTACTTCTACAATCTACACTCGATTCTACATCATTCTATCTTTCAAACTCTAATTCTAACCGTGAAATCTGCGTATTTGAGGCGTTTTGAGGTGATGTCACCAAGAGTTCTTATGAACTTCAAGTTGGGGTCTCATTTCACTATAAACGACTCAGATCCGGGTGATTTCCACATATTTTAATGACAAATCTCACCTAAATCTGTGCGATTTCGAGTTAACCATGAAGAACCATCACGAACGGCCAGATCTGATGGAACGGGGTGATTCCCGGCTGTTAGAACGAGTCGGAACTGACGGAACTTCAAGTGTTAGTGCGAAATTACACTACCCTAGTAAGAACGAACGTATTCCTTCCGTTAAACACTCAGAAACAGTGTTCAGAGTGCGAAACGGACATGGCAATCCGCACGGATAACATGTCAGTCCGCACGGATGACATGTCAGCCCGCACGGATGACATGTCAGCCCCCACGGATGACATGTCAGTCCGCACGGATGGCACATGTCCGCACGGATGACTTGTCACCTGCACGCACCACTCATCCGCACGCACAAGCAAAGTCAGTCCGCACGGATGGCACATGTCCGCACGGATGACTTGTCACCCGCACGCACCACTCATCCGTACGCACAAGTAAAGTCAGTCCGCACGCATCACCTTCATCCGCACGTTCCACCTTCATCCGCACGGATAATCTGTATCCGGACGGATGACATGCCATCCGGACGGATGACTTGTCATCCGGACGGATAACATGTCTAACCGCACGGATGAGGACCAATCAACCAAATGAGTAACTTTTCAAGGTAATCTCACTTAACCGTATATCGTTTACTCTATTTCTTCAAGGATCATTACAGACGTACTCGCAACCAACTCAATCAAGTTGTAATCTCGCTAAATACGCACTGTGAGTATACTTGAACCCCTTTTTAATCGTATTTTGGGTGTAACATACGTTTCTAACAAATCGAACTTATCAATCGAACTATTCAATCAATCGAATTATCACTTGCGAATAACTGTTATGCATAGATATACGTGATGCTAGTTGCATATGTGCTAGGGCTTATACTCGCGACGTCTCACCACGACTAGTATAGTACTATTGCGCCCGACGGGGTCTAGTTATGCCATCGTACATTAGAGCATCGAGGACTTAGTTGGTAGTATCAGTTTTGTGAGTATATATGTCGTGTATTACGTTTATGCATGTGGAAATTCGCAGCACTTTTTATCTATTATGCTATACTTATCAAACATGTATACTCGCCAATACTTTTGTATTGACAAACATTTTAACGTATGTTGCAGGTTAGATCGCAGACTATATCAAATCAAGCTAGGAAGTCTAGAAACTCAACTAAAATCTAGGTTGTCGGATTTGTATTGTTCGAGAGGACAAGAAATCTGTGATAACTTATGTGATTGTATTTTTGTTAGTATGGGATAACGGATGTATTAAATATTATCGCAATATAGTTGTTATGGATTCTCTTGAGCAATCTGATTCGCCTAGTGCCGCGCCCCGATGATTCCGCTATCGGTTGGGGTGTGACATGCTGGCGAGCACATAGGTTTTATAAGAGTATCGGATTCATGGCTCGTTTATATGTTGCAGTACCTTATTAGACTACAAGAGTCAAAAGTACAAACCTCGTTTTGAAATATGTATTGCAACATAATTAACCATCTCAAATCAAGTTGGTTATATTTTGGAAAATCTCGTAGCCATGATTCTTAACCCCAAAACATTTGTTTTAGTAAACCAACTCGTAAAACATCTCATAAAAACTCGTTAATAAAACTCGTATGGTTTATATCGTTTCGAAAACCTCGTTGTGTGACATCGTTTCAAAATCATTTCCCAAGTGAACTAAATAATGACACGAAATGTAATATGATAAGAGCACTTATATATAAGATGTACCAGTGGCGTATCTACCATGCTTTTATCATGCTACACCCGTCCCATTATCTAATCACAACCCAAAACCAATCGTTTAACCAAATCGTTTATCTCGTTTAATTCGTCTCAAATCGTTTAACTCGTCCCAAAATCGTATTTGTTTTAATTGTGAAACTACTTTTGGTCATCTCGCTAATAACATTCAAACCTTCGTGACTCGACTATCTTGCTTCTCACATTAACAAACCACCAAAGGGTAAGTTAACAATCATCAGATTCGGTCGTTACCTACATAACCCCCACACATAACCATGGGTGTAGTCTGATAACGGGATTTGTCAGATCCTATGGTACCATAACCTAATACTGGTCGGCTTGATCAATGCTAATGAATGTCATTCGTTATGTAACTACAACCAACAAGTTCGTTCACTTTATCGAAATCGTTATTAATTTAACATAAACCATTTTAGTCGCTTTTGAAATCATCGTTTAAATCTCGAAAATCATTTAACATATGAATCACCCCAAAACAATTGAAAACAGTAAAATAGGGGAACTATGTACTCACATCGAAGTGCAAAGTATCCTAAATCTAAAGAACTCAACAAGCTCAATCAAACCAAGGAAACTCAAGCAGCACCTAATAATCGAATCACTAGTAAATAAATTGACACCTAAATCGGAAGATCGGCAGAATGAGGTCTTGTAAACCAAATGAGTGTTGGAACTCATGTGATATGGTTTAACAAAGCCTACATTCTAAATCGGAACCTATCCTAAGTGCTTTCGACCCGTTACGACCCATTAAGGTAGCTTACGCTACGTTAACGCGTCGTTCGCGTAAAACGCGTTCGAGACGTCTAACTAGTCCTATGACAAGTGTTATATGCCTAAACATGTTTAAATATGTTGCATAATCAGTAAAGTGGCAAAAATTTAAGTTACATATGCTTAAATACCAATTATGCATGAAAAGGGCATTTTGGTCATTTACCTAAGGCATATAAACTACCTATCATACAACTACTTAAACTATGTGACCATAAGGTATAACCTCGGAAGGTTATTCCCTATGTAACTATGGTCACTAAACATGCTTGGTCGGATCCTAATGATCAACCAAACTGTAACGACCCTCATTAAAAGTCCTATTTATTTCATTATTTTATCCAATAGGAAACCCTAATTGTGACACCCAAGTGATTCTGCACAAACCCTACAAATTTCAGAACTATCAGAATCAGGATCAGGGCCACTAAAACTCAGGGGGGGGGGGGGCATTCCCTACTCAACGTTTATCCTTATAAGATATTATAAAAATTAAATTTAATCAAATCGTCGACTCAGCAGGCTTTCTCCCAAACGTGGCAAGCAGATGGCCATTTTGTGACCCTTGCGCACCGTAAGGGTTATATTGTTACGGTGCGCAAGGGGTGACAAAAGTTGGGTATAAATAGAGGGTCGTGGGACTGGCTTCTGTGCGTTTGTTCGACGAAGGAATTCGCTTCAGGCACCGAGTTATATTCTGTTTACCACAATTAACACACACAAAACACTAATTAGTAGGGGGGTGCTGCTACGATGCCGGGTATTAACTCAATCGCTGCTACGATTCAATGTCCGGTCGATTGGAACTATCCAATGGATGTTTAAGTGCTGCCCACATTAGGGTTTATGCTTTGTCATTAGTCGTGATTCCGATGGATGTTTAAGTGATTACACTTTGTCATTCGTTGTGAATCCGATGGATGTTTAAGTATTGCACTTTGTCATTCGTTGTGAGGGTTTTTATCTCGTGAGTTATCGTAAATGCTGTATTAGTTATTTACCTAGTTCGTGTGCACTAGGTTACAAGGCTAAATCAATAGGATAAGTTCTGCCTGTATAAATCTGCATTATATCAAGGCTTATCTGTAGACTAAACTTTGCCCGTATGAATCTGCAATGTGAGTCATTCTCTTTTTATCAAATCTGTTTACAAAAAGTATGTTTATTTTCAAGATTATAATTACAGTGATTAAGTTTATGTAGTCACCAAATTACAGCCGGTATGTGGGGTATTGTGCACATTACTGTTTTTATCACTTTAGGTGGGCGAACCTAATTAATGATACTCGTTACTATTGGGTGAACGGACTCAATAGTAATATGACCACAGTCACCGAAACGAGTCGATGACAAGTACTGTGGGTATTTGGTTGAAATAAACATTGTAACCTCTCTTGATACTGTGAATTATAATACATGAGTCGTTTTTATAAAAGAATGATTCACTCAGTATTTCCCGCTGACAAAACCTTTTTAAAATACTTTTCAGGTAATTACAGTAGGTTGAAGTAAGCGTTGGATACGACACTGAAAGGCATCAAGATGTGGTTTATTTTATTAAATAAATCAAAATTAAGAAATATTGTTTTATGTAATCAAATTTATTTTTATTAAAGCTACCATTGTAAAACATGGGTCTATCCCATCTATTTAATAAATAAAATAAAATCCGGTGTTTTCTAAACTCTGATATTTTTCCTAACTCACGGTCCTGATGAAATATCCGCTGCAACGTTTTCAAAATAATCACCGGTACCACTGGGCTGTTCGCGACTCCCGATTCCGTCCAGGGTGGGTCGGGGGCCGTGACAGAAGGTGGTATCAGAGCCACTGCTTTAAGCCTTTAGGTGTTGTGATAATAATACCTAAATTTATATAAAAGAGTTAGGAGATTGCTGTTAACTGGTAGCATTTAGACTTGAACTTAAGAAAAGATGCCTTAGTATTAGCTTCACGATAAGCTAAGTATTTTTGTAAATAAATATGATGGATTTTGGTGTGCCATAAGTAATTGTTGAAGTAATGTCACGGGACAACTAAGTCCAGAGTCACTAGTTGAGAGAATGATCAACAGTGACATGACCAAAAGACACTAGTTGAAAGAATGATCAACAGTGATATGACCACAATTACTAGTTGAGAGAATGATCAACAGTAATATGACCTGAGTCACTAGTTGAAAGAATGATCAATAGTAAATTGACACTGTCACAGGAATCGTCTAGTGGTCAATATAATAATAAGATATGTTACGGAAATATAAATTTCCCTAATTCTAGATAAAAGCCTAATAAAAGAGACACTTTTAAAAGATACTATTTATGGGAAATAGAAAAAAATTTCCGGCAAGACTGGGTATGGTGTAGCAGACTCTCCAGTTTGTCCGGATATACTGAGGTTACCTCTCCGGCGCGAATCAGATAAGACGGGGTATATAATATGTCAAACGAGTGACAAGACCTCCCTACATAGTATCATGACCAGATATCTGACTAGTTTTTTTTTGAAATATGAATATGTTAAATACATTGACCTGATAGATGGTATGTTTATTTCAGCATGTGAAATATATGATTATATAAGATATATATATATATATATCTATAAGAAATTCCAAAAGTTAATTTGGAATAAAACACAAGTATCTGTGTCTAGATTTCTTTATCAGGAATCTCTTTTCCGATATCAAACATTATTTCGTTTGATCATCTGTCTCGTAGTTCGTGTGATAAAATAAACAATGGAAATCCTTTAAGTTAAAACACCATCAATAAGAATTTCTAACGCATTATCATAAACTATTAACGCAAGTAAGAAGCATGTAAAGTTGTGATAATGTACAAGAAAATACCTGAAAATTTAATTATAAGTCCACAGAAGATGAAGTATATCACACACGACTTCCAAGGCAAGACCTTTGGAAAATATAATTGGGCATTATGACACCAATGCTAATTCCGTCAGTAGAAGAACTATTAAAAGAAGCACTTTGCCACACAATCCTACAAGCGACAAGAATATCACTGAGGTACGCTAGAACAAGATTTTACAAAAACATCGGTGCACAGTCTAATCAGAGTCATAAGTATTAGCACTGAAAAAGGAGTCATATACTTTTACAAATTCCCTATTTCATTTTATTTGACATTCCCTGGTAATGTCATTTAATAACGGTTATCACTCGAAATTCCAGATAGAAGTTCCTATATTTCTTTCGTTGAAATTTTGACTTTCGCATTTTTACTTTTCCTAACGGTCATCATACCAGGAGGATTTATTTCATAATAGCGAATATTGATTCATTTCATTTCTTGGTAAATCCACACATTACACATGCACCGTTTGTTGCACATGTGGTTCGTTTAATTTCTGAATTCCACTGAAGGGCTTCATTCTAAATTGTCGTTTTATCCAAACTCAAATATCCTTTAGTTAGACTTGATTTTGGCACGGTGAACCGCATTATTGCTATACAATGACTCTTAATATCAAGTCAATAAATTTTTGAAAAACTCAATTTTCTTTGGCATCCATGGTTTCTGTTATGACCATGTCCGAATTTTTTTTTATTATTTAAACTCGTTTTGTTTAAACCAAGTTCAAGTGTTTGAATTTGCTCGCATTACATATTCAATTCAAAGTTCCATATGATAAATTAAAAACCATCATATTCAAAATAATCCTAACAAGCATTTCAATTCTCTTGAACTATAACATGCTGGTGTGATCCTCGATTTCACTAAATCATTTCTATGATCACAATCACTTTGAGGTGACATTTTCACAAAATCTGAAGATTGCGCTAATCTCGGATTTAATCATTTAATTATTTATATTAAATCCACTTTGTTGATTTATTCTATACAAAGAATCTTAAAATAATCATGTGCTCAGATAATGATACCCAAATTCATATTTCGGTATATCTCTTAATAGTTATTACGACATCAATCAAGCCTTTCATGATAAATTATTGCTTAACATCTTCAATTGAAAAGCATTATATAAAATTTATTTTATATGGAAACTTACATAAGTGATTACCTAATTTACAAAATAGTATTACTATATTCTTGTTAAACCATTGAGGTAAAGAATTTATATTTTTATATATAAATATATAAAAATTTATGTTGAAATATATTCTCATTTAAGTTTACGTTCAGTTATTTATTATTGATAATTAATATTAGTTTTATTATTAATAATAACAGAAGTGTTGGTATTATTTTAAAATGCTAGGGTTATTATCAGGGGCAGATATTGAATAGCTTAGCCTTAGTTAGGCATGGACTGATCACCTATGCTTAAACAAGGTTGCACTAACCAATATCCACCATGATAATGACTAGTTAATATATATAAATTAAGTCATCATACTTATTTAGTAAATTTTAATTATATATGAAAATATATATACTTTGGAGAAGACATATTTTCATAAAATAAAAGGGATAAATAAAACATTATAAATAATAATGATTTCTTTTACAAAAATACTAAAATATTTTGTAAATATAATAACTTCATTACGGAATTTTGTAATATATATTACATAGTAAAAATAAGTTATTTTACATAGTATAGTACAATACTAAAATAATATTTATTTAAAAGCAGTAACCATTTGTGTGTAACAAATAATATATATTACATAGTATTTATATTTGATATGTAAGATATGATTCAGATAGGAACAACAATAATATATATTATAGTTACTTTATAAAATGTAGTATAATAATTGGTCATGTCAAAACAACTTATGTTTTTTATATTTCAATCTCTAGGATATAGTATGAAAAATATGGTCACTAATAATGTACTATCACATTGTTTCACAATTAAAACAACTTGAAACTTGAAATAAGGATACATTAACTCTATTGTCTTTTGGTGTATCTTTGCAATTCACTCATATCAACACTTTGATTTTCTCATATCATAAATATTTGACAAATCATTTTTCATACTTTTATTTCATTTTAAACCTGTCAATTCTAAAAAAAAAATCTTCCCCAGTTGTCAATCAAAGTAAGCTTTCTTTTGACAAAGAATTTTATTGATTCTAAAAGTCCTTCACATTTATTTTAAATATCTATTGATCATATATCTTTTGGCTTGAACCTAGTTACTTTGGAAATTATATCATTTCATCTCATTCATTTGATAATCGATTTCTTGAACTAATTCAGTTGAACCATTGAATCCTACTTATGGTACAACTCGTATTCACAAAATTTGATATTTTCATTCTGTGTCATCTACCCTAATATTATTTTTATTAACTAAAATGTGACATAAGTCTAAAAGAAATATCATAACCCAAATACACTTAGGAACTGGAATCTGAGATGAAGAAAAAGTATTCCTACTTACTTCAGTAAATCTCGAGGACGAGATTTTTATTAAGGTGGGGAGAATGTAACGACCCTCATTAAAAGTCCTATTTATTTCATTATTTTATCCAATAGGAAACCCTAATTGTGACACCCAAGTGATTCTGCACAAACCCTACAAATTTCAGAACTATCAGAATCAGGATCAGGGCCACTAAAACTCAGGGGGGGGGGGCATTCCCTACTCAACGATTATCCTTATAAGATATTATAAAAGTTGAATTTAATCAAATCGTCGACTCAGCAGGCTTTCTCCCAAACGTGGCAAGCAGATGGCCATTTTGTGACCCTTGCGCACCGTAAGGGTTATATTGTTACTGTGCGCAAGGGGTGACAAAAGTTGGGTATAAATAGAGGGTCGTGGGACTGGCTTCTATGCGTTTGTTCGACGAAGGAATTCGCTTCAGGCACCGAGTTATATTCTGTTTACCACAATTAACACACACAAAACACTAATTAGTAGGGGGGGTGCTGCTACGATGCCGGGTATTAACTCAATCGCTGCTACGATTCAATGTCCGATCGATTGGAACTATCCAATGGATGTTTAAGTGCTGCCTACATTAGGGTTTATGCTTTGTCATTAGTCGTGATTCCGATGGATGTTTAAGTGATTACACTTTGTCATTCGTTGTGAATCCGATGGATGTTTAAGTATCGCACTTTGACATTCGTTGTGAGGGTTTTAATCTCGTGAGTTATCGTAAATGCTGTATTAGTTATTTACCTAGTTCGTGTGCACTAGGTTACAAGGCTAAATCAATAGGATAAGTTCTGTCTGTATAAATCTGCATTATATCAAGGCTTATCTGTAGACTAAACTTTGCCCGTATGAATCTGCAATGTGAGTCATTCTCTTTTTATCAAATCTGTTTACAAAAAAGTATGTTTATTTTCAAGATTATAATTATAGTGATTAAGTTTATGCAGTCACCAAATTACAGCCGGTATGTGGGGTATTGTGCACATTACTGTTTTTATCACTTTAGGTGGGCGAACCTAATTAATGATACTCGTTACTATTGGGTGAATGGACTCAATAGTAATATGACCACAGTCACCGAAACGAGTCGATGACAAGTACTGTGGGTATTTGGTTGAAATAAACATTGTAATCTCTCTTGATACTGTGAATTATAATACATGAGTCGTTTTTATAAAAGAATGATTCACTCAGTATTTCCCGCTGACAAAACCTTTTTAAAATAATTTTCAGGTAATTACAGTAGGTTGAAGTAAGCGTTGGATACGGCACTGAAAGACATCAAGAAGTGGTTTATTTTATTAAATAAATCAAAATTAAGAAATATTGTTTTATGTAATCAAATTTATTTTTATTAAAGCTACCATTGTAAAACATGGGTCTATCCCATCTATTTAATAAATAAAATAAAATCCGGTGTTTTCTAAACTCTGATATTTTTCCTAACTCACGGTCCTGATGAAATATCCGCTGCAACGTTTTCAAAATAATCACCAGTACCACTGGGCTGTTCGCGACTCCTGATTCCGTCCAGGGTGGGTCGGGGGCCGTGACACAAACGATTCAAGTTCGAAAGTATAAGCGGTAGTTTAGACCGCTTGACTTACGACTCTAAACAAGCACTAAACTAAAAGTGACGAGCTAAGCATGTTAAAACGTGCTTAACTAAGTTAGAAAACATGTTTTGATACCAAGAGTAGTTTGGTTGCAAAATACGCTTAAATGCGCATTTTGACCGAAACTACGACTCGTCACTACGCCTAGTCAACGTGGTAATCAGTAGGTATAGTCACAAAGGACTATAACCATCGTGATTACGCTCACGTTGCAAAGTTCAAAAGAACTTTGTGTTGAGCAACTCGTGGTCAAAGTAGAAAGTCAAACACTGTTTGACTTTCACGCTCGGAAAGCAATAAAAGAACGAAGGAAGCTTACAAAGGGTCCAAGCTAGGGAGAACTTGATCTTAAAATCTCAGGTATCAAGTATTGCAACTTCAACTTAGAGAAATCAGATCAAGGGTGAGGAAAAATCGAATGAGGGCATGCCTATTTATAGTTTTCGCAAAACCGTTAGGATCATTCCTTGCTAAAGAGGGAAAGATCTAAGCCATACATGTGGGCTAGTGGTTTTGAAATGCAAGGGGCACACAAATACCAGTCCATACTATGCAAATCAGGGGTTAAAAACCATTGGAACAAGTGGAGAAGACCAGAT
Source organism: Helianthus tuberosus (assembly GCA_030545235.1). NCBI lineage: Eukaryota > Viridiplantae > Streptophyta > Magnoliopsida > Asterales > Asteraceae > Helianthus > Helianthus tuberosus. The sequence goes on along the minus strand of CM060435.1, from coordinate 26,498,723 downwards.
TCAATGTTTCTGCAATTCTAATGTGCTGGGGACTGCTTACGGACTGTAAGCATAGGTCCATACGGTCCGTAAGGACCTTGCAGACCAGCAACTTTCACTTATTTACAGTTTAGTCCCTGCACTTTGTTTCGTCGCGTTTTGGCACTTCTAACACCCGTCAAACCCATTTTCAAGCTTCATAAGGATGTTAAAGCATAGGGAACATGAAATATGCTCAAAAACATCTCAGATGTCGGTTCGTTTGGTCGTACGATTGCGGTTGTTCGGTTAATTACGACGGAAGTCGTAACGAACACAAAAACGATCCAAATTAAGCGACGAATGGAAGTTTATCGTGTCAATCACTAAAATAAAATACTTTAATGATTACATAATCTTTTGGGTGTCCGGATATATTCAAAACGTAAGATATGCGCGAAAATGCAAACTGATGCACTTTTTGACGCTTTTAGTCCCTATTGATCAATAAAGTTTATTTTAGCATACCGAACCCCTCAAAGCCTATTTCTAAGCTATGTAAAGGATATTTAGGGTATGTCTAACTTATGATCAAGTTTCGGAATGTTCGTTACTATACAAATCGGTATAGTTTCGCAGTTTGACACAAATAGTCCCTGCGATCGAACAAACTTGTTTTCGACACACCAAACCATCCAAAACTTATTTCTAAGTTATATGGAGGTTATTTAAGGTATGTTAAGCCTATGTCACTATTCCGGAGTGTTTGTCGCGTTAAACTGTGTAACACCCCAAAAGCTGGTTAATATTAAAGTAAGAAAAAGTGAATAAAACTAACTTGGTTGATGGGTTATGATAAAAGATTATAAGTTAGATTATGGGAAATGCCTAATAAAAACTCTTAACAATTGTGGAGGGGGTAATGTGAAAAATTATTATTAATTAAGGATTAAAAAGGGTGAAGCCAAAAACACACACTGTGTGCGTGATTTGGGTCGACCAAGGCAGGAGAAAACAAGGGTTTACCCTTGTTCTTGTAAGATTCAACAAATTAACAAAGGAATTCAAGGCCAATCAGTTGCATGTCATCAAATTCTCGTTTAATACATCATACTCAATAGAGTGGTAAGTTCAATTTTTTGTTTTGACGAATCCTTGGAATAGGGTTTCGCCCAAACCTTGAGTTTATGAGAAATTTTGTGTAATTGAAGGTTAAGATAGTAAACTAAGGCAGAAATTATGTTTGATTTCGATGGAATGTTATGATTGTAGCAAACCCCACTTGTTAAGAGGTTAGTATGAATAGGATGTTTGAGTAAAAATCATACATATAAGTTTTAGATGTAAAATCTTGTTGAGAATCATAAATGAAAGATAAACTGATGTAGGATGGAAAAAATTATGTAAAAATATTGGTTGTGAATGTTGTGTGAAAATGGATTAGTAGGAATATGCTTTACATGCTTGCACCTTATGCATTGAATATAATGCCCGCCAAGTGTTTGACGAAATGCTTGAAAGAATAAAAATGTGGAATTTTGATAATAATGGAATGAGATTGGTTGTACTAAATGAATGAATGAATGTGTTAATATAGGCGTGAAGGAAGAAGGTTCAAGTATTAGGAAATCGGAAGGCACACAAGATCGAGGTACGTTAGTGTACACCGCATTTCTGTATTTATGATGTTGTCATATGTATAATAAATCTTACTTGTATTGGTTGGTTATGTCAAAGTTGTTAGAATTGAATTCAATGATCGTTGAAAGTAATGGTAAAAATCCGTCATAAACGGATTGTGAGGAATGATTAAAATACGAAAGTTAATGCATCATATCCGGTACTTTTCGTTGAACCGGGTATGGGAAGTTATGTATGCAATGGACGAAAGTCTACTCGATCCGTCTTTCTCGGATCGGAGTATGATGTAAGAATGAAATGACTATGATTGTTCATTATGAACAAATCGAATGAAGATGATGTAATGATGCTAGTATCCGTTCCTAACGGGTATGTTAATAAAGTATGCTTAGCCTCTATTTGAGACAAGCATGTAAGTAACCGTTTAACGGTTAGCAAAGTAAATGAATGATGCTTATCCGAGAAAGAAATAAATGGGTTTATTACGGAAAATTGTTAGTGGCGAAATACTAACCTATTTGTTATGTCAAATGTAGGTAAATCCTCAATATAGGCGACTTGGCAAATTGGAGCAAGCATATGCACACTTTATGATCATCAAGCGCTTCCGCAATTATGTATTAATGTTTTTGGTCAAATGCTTGTTTTTGCATAACATTGTTAGTAGTTACACTTGTTAATACTTGGTGTATGGTTTTTAGTCGTGTCTAGTCGAACGGGTCGTATACTTGTTTGTTGTTGGTTAATACAGGGATACACTCGTCTTACGGACGGGTCATGCCCAAATTTTGTTAAAATCATTTATTAATGATATTAGCGTTTTCACCTTTTTAAATTGAGAAAGATTTGTACACCTTAAAAATTTATGTTCTAGCGTCTTTTGGGTGTCATTTCTACTAGACGCAAATGCGGGTCTTACAAGTTGGTATCAGAGCCAAGGTTTGAGGGATTTGAGCATATGATGTGATGCTTGAACTCAAACCGACGACTCTTGCAAAAGTGTGCTCGTTCCAAGATCGCCAATGAGGTAATAATTTGAATTTTCGGTTTAATACAAGTATGTATAGTGTGTTTACGATAAATATTTAAGTTAAGTATGTGGAATAGTAGTAATGGGAGGTGAAATGGGGAGTTCCAGGAACCGTATAACCGAAACCGGCCCGAAAAATGATTAAAATACCAAAAACAAGGTCTGCAGCGATTTCAGCTAACGGGAGGCCGTCGCCGACGGGCCTCTGGCCGTCACCGACGCCCCCATGGTGCCGACGCCCTAAGTTTCTGTCGACGGGCAAAAGTGGCCGACGCCACATTCCAGGCCCCGTCGCCGACGGGAGGCCAGGCCGTCGCCGACGGCTCGCAGAATTTCAGTCCGCTGGAACTTTTCGTTTTATGTTATTTTTCGTATTTTGAGACCCCGAGTTGTCTGAAAGCCTATTTTATGATTGAGTGAGACCCGTATAAGGCCCAATAAGATATATGTAATCACGGGTAGTGGTTACGAATGAATGAAATCGTAAAGGTCGAAAGAAATGTGTCGAATGACGTGAATGAATGATGAAAGTTAAAAAAGTGGGTAAAGTTTAAAATGCGAGAATGCGAATGAAGTAAATACGGACTAATGAACTATGATGTATTGAAAGCTTGTAAACAATAATTTAAGTTCCCATAATTCTCAGAAATGCCCGTTTTATGTTCCTGGCAAGTTAATAGAAGATATAATAAGTTATGTAAAGTTATGTAGATCGTTGGCGATAAAGTAAAATTTATGAAAGTCGAATGTAACGTATGGAATGGCATGAAATGAATGACGAATGTATAAAGTGGAGTATAGACTAAAGTGCTTGGATATGTGAAGGAGCCAGAATTGTTAAAAAAAATGATGAGATTAGTGGTGAAAATAATTTGAAGAATGTGAGTTAGATGGAAGTTCGTATGAAAATTCGGATGAATGTATGCTTTGATCAGAATTATGCATTAGAGGCTTGTACCTTGTACTTGAATGGTGTGATGCTTATGTGTATTTAATGATTTGCCTTGTTATGATTAAGAGGCGAATATATGCTAAATGCGAATCATACGAGCTTATTAGTAAAGGATGCGTTGGAATTATGTTATATAGTTAACTTGAATGATAATTACTATTTGTAGAATCATGAAGCATTAGCATGTGAAAGTACGTGAAAGTGAATGTATATATGTGTATTGTTTGGAGGATTACGTAAATTGTATGTATGAAATACGTAGAATATTAATATTACGCTCTATCATATTTAAGATGATTACATGTTCAAAAGTTTGAAGTGTGTAAGCAAGACAGTTGACTATCTAAAAATCAACAGTATAGGGATATCATGAAATGGTCATTAGACACAAATGCTAAAGTAAAGAGTTAATGTGTTATGTATTAAGTGATTTACGTGTTATGCTTGACGCTAGTTTAGCTGTATGGATTGGAAGTGAGATAACTGATAATAAATGCCTCGTTTATACGAAATTTGACTAAAGAAAGTCAATTAACTTATGAATAGAGAGAAAATGAATAGTTGTATGTATGCTCACATAAGCTAACAGCGTTACGAATGTAATAATATGTAAGGATGGAAATCTTGTCGGTTGATTCAAGTATGGATGGCAAACGGGGTAAGAGGAAGCAATGAGGCAAGCATGAACACTAAAGGTAAGTGATTTCGCAATCGTTTCGAATTCATCTACATGAAGGTGTATACGTGTTTGAGTATTCGAAATCAAAGTGAAATGTATAAATAAATGAGAAATGTTATGGTACGTTTTGTTGAAATTGTTGGCATAATGTTAAATCGATAAGACCTCATTATAAGGGTAAATCGGTCATAAATTTTAGTTGAGAAGTTCTAAGGCGGAAATGAGAACTTGGTAATGTTGATGAAAGGTATGGGAAGAATATTAGTTGGGATGTTAGCTAAAGACATTTTGTAAAGATGTTCGAATTGAAAGTAAGTACAACATGTACTGCAATACTTATATACAAAAAGTACTGGGTAGTGGTTGACCTTATATGGTTATATGGTAGAAGACAGCAAATAATAATTACTTACAAATGCTAGAAGTATTACGTAAAAGAATACCATGTGTAATGTAGGATACTCATTAGTAGAGACATGTTAGGGAACGTAGGTGAATTAACACCAAATACGGTGAACGAACAAATGGAAATGGTATATTAAGGGATGGTCATGTATGGACCGAAGCTCGAGAAAAACACGAGAATCATCTCACTTATGTCCGGACAAGCTAGTAAAAAGGGGTCTAACGATTCTTAAGGGATCGGGTCAATATAAGAGAGAAAGATAAGAATGAAAAGTTTAAGCTTACGATTAAGTGTAAAACAAACTCAATGAAAGAACGGTGGGAACACCACTAGAAATAGGATGTAGAGTGTTGCGTTGAGACGCGCTACATGAATTAGGACATGGAATTAGTGCTAGGACCCAACACTTGAAGTTGAATGTAGAAGATTAATACGAAAATATATCATTAAAAAAATGACATGGTAAATGATACGACAGAAGAACGAAAGGTACGGATGGAAATGTTAGAATCTGAGAAATGGATTCAACCCAGTAAGAATGAAAGGTAATAAATTAAAAGTTCGAATCCGTAAGTGAAGACGGATTAAACAAGTAAGAATAAAAACTAAGTACCAAACTCAAATAAGTTATACGGGTCAAATGGCGATCGCCATTTGAACCCGGTATTTAATGTTCGGTTTGTCAAGTTTATTACTAATAGGTGAGGGGGTGTTAGTCTGACCTTGAAAGGTCAAATTGCGAAAGTTGGAGAAATAACCAATAAAATGAAAGGATAGTATGTAAGAAATGGAATGTATGATATGTTTTAGCATGCACGTAAGAAAAATTGTGAAAGAAACATTAGGCGAACAAACACCCTGTAGGACGCAATTATAAAAGGTTATGTACTAACTATTTATTTATAGATAAATATGATAGAATTCTTAGTGAGGTGATAGTGATAAAGTTAGTGGAAGGATGCTCACGAGTGAGAGCATATTTCATGAATGAGACCAATTCTGGTACTGAAGGTACATACAAAGAAGCGGATCGATCCGGCACATGGATAACTGACTTATGCACTGAATGCGAGGTTAGTAAAATGTTTAGTTCTTGATTAATGATTAAGAATCCGTAGAATTATTTGTAAAAGTGAACAAAATGAATGATAGAATAATTATGGTATGGTATACAATAATCGACCTGTAATGGTCAGCGTGAGAAGATATGAATGTCATTGAGAGGGAGATCTAAAGGCCTTAAATGAAAGTTTGAGCTGATTTGGTTAAACGCTCGTATGGTGCTCAGACACAACATACCTAGTTGTTATCATAAGTAGTTCATGCAAGGAGCTAATAATAAAGTGTGCGAAGGATTAAATTTGATGACTAAACTCAAACTTATAATTAGTTCGAGTTGCGGTAGTAACCGTAGAATGATGCTTTATACTCGTATTAAGTATGAAAAAGTGATTAGGAAGTGGGTAGCTTTGTATTAGTATCAATAAGTCATTAAATGTTTATAGTATATGTATAATTTTATGCTAAGCCCTCATATGAATAAGAAAGTAATTATAAGAGCGTTAGTAATGGGATAATGGGGTTTGCTGATCATGACTACAATAATGAATTATATCGTGCATGATTCGTGTGCGGAATGAAATAAATCGATTTATGTATATTAGTAAATGTATGAATATGTTACGCTTATTTAGAAAGATAGAAACAAGCCGTAAGCATAAGATTGTACGACAAATAATATGTATTTGGAACAAATTTCAATGAACGAACAGCTAGTGATGATGTATGTTAGGAACTGGCATTATAAAGTGAAAAAGACACTAATAAGAGCTCTGGATCAGATTCTGACTTATATGTGATTATGAAGGTAATTTGCTTGATTTAAGAACGGAGGAACAATGTGTACAAATACGTTTATGCATGAATGAAACTCTTGCCAAGATCCCGAATGCATCTATGTTATATTAAAGAGTGTGAATGAATAGATGAAAAAGTAAGAATAGAAGTGGTCTAGTTGGAACGAGAAAGGTTTCGGGGACGAAACCTCCTTTTAAGGGGGGTAGACTTGTAACACCCCAAAAGCTGGTTAATATTAAAGTAAGAAAAAGTGAATAAAACTAACTTGGTTGATGGGTTATGATAGAAGATTATAAGTTAGATTATGGGAAATGCCTAATAAAAACTCTTAACAATTGTGGAGGGGGTAATGTGAAAAATTATTATTAATTAAGGAGTAAAAAGGGTGAAGCCAAAAACACACACTGTGTGCGTGATTTGGGTCGACCAAGGCAGGAGAAAACAAGGGTTTACCCTTGTTCTTGTAAGATTCAACAAATTAACAAAGGAATTCAAGGCCAATCAGTTGCATGTCATCAAATTCTCGTTTAATACATCATACTCAATAGAGTGATAAGTTCAATTTTTTGTTTTGAGGAATCCTTGGAATAGGGTTTCGCCCAAACCATGAGTTTATGAGAAATTTTGTGTAATTGAAGGTTAAGATAGTAAACTAAGGCAGAAATTATGTTTGATTTCGATGGAATGTTATGATTGTAGCAAAACCCACTTGTTAAGAGGTTAGTATGAATAGGATGTTTGAGTAAAAATCATACATATAAGTTTTAGATGTAAAATCTTGTTGAGAATCATAAATGAAAGATAAACTGATGTAGGATGGAAAAAAATATGTAAAAAGATTGGTTGTGAATGTTGTGAGAAAATGGATTAGTAGGAATATGCTTTACATGCTTGCACCTTATGCAGTGAATATAATGCCCGCCAAGTGTTTGACGAAATGCTTGAAAGAATAAAAATGTGGAATTTTGATAATAATGGAATGAGATTGGTTGTACTAAATGAATGAATGAATGTGTTAATATAGGCGTGAAGGAAGAAGGTTCAAGTATTAGGAAATCGGAAGGCACACCAGATCGAGGTACGTTAGTGTACACCGCATTTCTGTATTTATGATGTTGTCATATGTATAATAAATCTTACTTGTATTGTTTGGTTATGTCAAAGTTGTTAGAATTGAATTCAATGATCGTTGAAAGTAATGGTAAAAATCCGTCATAAACGGATTGTGACGAATGATTAAAATACGAAAGTTAATGCATCATATCCGGTACTTTTCGTTGAACCGGGTATGGGAAGTTATGTATGCAATGGACGAAAGTCTACTCGATCCGTCTTTCTCGGATCGGAGTATAATGTAAGAATGAAATGACTATGATTGTTCATTATGAACAAATCGAATGAAGATGATGTAATGATGCTAGTATCCGTTCCTAACGGGTATGTTAAGTAAAGTATGCTTAGCCTCTTTTTGAGACAAGCATGTAAGTAACCGTTTAACGGTTAGCAAAGTAAATGAATGATGCTTATCCGAGAAAGAAATAAATGGGTTTATTACCGAAAATTGTTTGTGGCGAAATACTAACCTATTTGTTATGTCAAATGTAGGTAAATCCTCAATATAGGCGACTTGGCAAATTGGAGCGAGCATATGCACACTTTATGATCATTAAGCGCTTCCGCAATTATGTATTAATGTTTTGGGTCAAATGCTTGTTTTTGCATAACATTGTTAGTAGTTACACTTGTTAATACTTGGTGTATGGTTTTTAGTCGTGTCTAGTCGAACGGGTCGTAAACTTGTTTGTTGATGGTTAATACAAGGATACACTCGTCTTACGGACGGGTCATGCCCAAATTTTGTTAAAATCATGTATTAATGATATTAGCGTTTTCACCTTTTTAAATTGAGAAAGATTTGTACACTTTAAAAATTTATGTTCTAGCGTCTTTTGGGTGTCATTTCTACTAGACGCAAATGCGGGTCTTACAAACTGACTGCATTTACGCACCAGTTTTCATATAACTTTAAAGTGATTTAAAGCTTGAAATCAGACTCGAATCAAATTGTAAAATCATCAAACATAAATACACACATAACAACACCAAATCACATTGTTTTATTGATAATTAACATTGTTTTACATTGTACATCGATTACAGAACACAGTTGTCACACAGACCTTGACCCTCTAGACCCCTACTGGGATAATGACCAATATATCAGGGAGATTCTAGAGAACCCGTACCCTTACGAAGAACCAATGCCACAATACCCAGACCCGATACCAGCACCTGCACCACCCATGAGCACTGAAAATGTGCAAGAACTCCGCACCTTTGGTGAGGAGATATTAGAAGGAAGTGAGAGAATGAGACAGATAGGGGAGAGACTCATCTGGAAATATGACGAGCGCAACATACAATACTGGATGAACCCCTATCAGTAATAGTAATAATATATATATATATATGTAAGTTGAAAAAAAATAATAATATATAATCAACTAAAATAGATAATCCTATAGTTATCGATGCATACTAGTATTGTAATTTAAATTTCAGTTGTGGTTGTAATAGATATAGATGCATATACATAAAATAGAGTAAAGGTCGCAATGACGACGATTTTGGATCAATGTGTTGTTGTGTGATTATTCGCATTCAATATTGTTTTGTGATATTAATACTTGGTAAATATTTAAAATCCAGATGGACAATGAAGTGAATCAAGAAAACCAGAATAACGATAATAACGGAAACCAACTAGATAACAGTGTCGTCCAACACATAGTGGCACAAGGGATTATAGACGCAATGCCATATATTATCAAAACGGTTAAGGAAGCAGAAAATAATAAAAGTAATAGTGGAAGTAAACAACCACCTACTGAACCTGATCACAGCGTAAACAATGGACCAATACTTCAAGTGCCCATTCCAAAAAGAAGAAGAACCATGTCTGATGGTTGTTCTAATAAAGAATTCTGGTCTTGTAAACCAATAGAATTCTTGGGCAATGAGGGAGCCATTGAAACTCTACGCTGGATAGAAAAGACTGAGGCAGTCTTGAAAATAAGCAAGTGCGCAGAAGAGGATAAGATAATGTTTGCCTCCAACCTGTTTAAGAACTCAACTTTAGAATGGTGGAACACTATCCTCCAGTCTAGGGGAAGTGACAGGGCCTATAATATGGAGTGGACTGAATTTAAGAATATGGTGGAAAGGAAATTTTGTCATCCCAATGAAAAGGAACATATAGCTAATAAATTCTTAAACCTTAGAATGACTGGAGTGGATAATAAGGGTTATACTACTACATTATTTGAATATGCTAGAATAGTGCCAACCCTGGCATCACCAGAACCAGTATTAATCTCCCGTTACATCTAGGGATTAATCAGTGAGATTAGGCATGTAGTCAAGGCTGCTAGACCACAAACTATAGAAGAAGTTGTAGAACTAGCAAATACCTTGACTGATGAGTTAGTGCGTACACAAGAAGAGAACCAGAGGAGGAACCTAGCTCAAAAGCTTACCCAAGAATTTCGCTATGGAAATTTCAACCATGGGAAAAACGTAGGTTCTACCTCCGCACCTTACTGTAAGGCCTGTAAGAAGAAGCATTCAGGAAGATGCTCCACCTACTGCAATTTCTGCAAGATACCAGGACACAAGGAAGAAGATTGTAGGAAGAAACCCAGTAATGGAGTGTGCTTCAACTGTGGAGAAAAAGGGCATATCAAGCCGAACTGTCCGAAACTAGCTCCAGCTATGAACAACAAGACTACTAAAAATGCTAGAGCATTTGTTCTGACAGCCGAAGAAGCAAAGATGATCCCGGACGTGATTGCCTGTACGTTTTTAGTTAATAATGTTTTTGCCAAAGTATTATTTGACTCTGGTGTGAACCAAAGTTTTATTAATACTTCATTTTGCAAATTTCTCAATCAACCATTAACTAAACTCCAACAAGAATGTCTGGTAGAGACAGCAAATGGAGAATCCATTAAGATTACCGAAATCTTGCAGGGAGCAAGAATAGAAACTTTAAATCAAAAGTTTATTGCAAATCTTTATCCAATGAATCTGTCAGGATTTGATATTGTATTAGGAATGGATTGGTTAATAGCCAATAAAGCCAGTATTCTATGTGATCAAAAGTCAATCCAAGTAAATTCACCAAAAGGTGAAAAGATCACAATTAAAGGAAATAAGCCATCTAGATCCACGAAATTCATCTCTGTGATGAAAACGGTCAGTTATGCAAGAAAAGGGTCATTAGTGTATATGATTTCTATAATCATTAACACTAAAGGAAAAGAATTGAAAGATATTCCCATAGTATCTCAGTTTCCAGATGTGTTCCTAGAAGAATTACCAGGACTACCACCAGACAGGGAAGTCGAATTCAGAATTCATCTGCTACTAGGAACAGCACCAATTGCTAAGGCACCCTACCGTTTGGCACCGGCAGAAATGCAAGAGTTGAAGAAACAACTGGACTAACTTTTGGAAAAAGGATTCATACAACCAAGTTCATCACCATGGGGAGCACCGATCCTATTCGTCAAAAAGAAAGATGGGTCAATGCGTATGTGCATTGATTACCGTGAATTGATCAAGGTCACGATTAAAAATCCGTACCCATTACCGAGAATCGATGATCTGTTTGATCAACTACAAGGAGCTCGATTCTTTTCTAAGATCGATTTACGCTCAGGATATCATCAATTAAAGGTACAGGAAGAGGATATTCCTAAGACCGCTTTCACGAAAAGGTATGGCCATTATGAATTTACTGTCATGCCATTTGGTTTAACCAATGCCCCAGCTGCATTTATGGACATGATGAACCGAATATGTAAGCCATATTTGGATAAATTCATAATTGTCTTTATAGATGATATTCTCATTAACTCTAAGAGTAAAGAGGAACATGCAGCGCATCTGCATGCACTCCTAAATTTGCTGAGAAAAGAAAAGCTTTATGCTAAATTTTCAAAATGCGAGTTTTGGTTAGAAGAAGTGCAGTTTCTTGGACATTTAGTTAATCATGAAGGAATTCATGTGGATCTGTAACACCCGTTCTTATAAATCAAGGTTTAACGTATATTTTACGAAAACAATCATGTAATTAAGATTACATATACATCGGAAATACGGGTTTATTAAAACTTTTACAAATCATAAGTTATTAAACATAACATGATCGGATTCGTCGTTTAAATTTTACGACGAGGCAATGTGCGGAAGCATGTATCTTTATGGTGTTCGGTTCTTCGTTGAGCTTGATCGTCTTCCGGCATCCAAAGAGTACCTACATTTCATAAACATGAAATGCTTTAGTCATACGGGGTTTAAAACGTATCTAAACAAGTCCGGGAAACAAAACTGATTAAAATATATACTTTTGTACAGGGTCCACCGTAAATTACGGTGGACACCGTAATTTACGGTAGCCCCTGAACATAAACTTTTCCACCGTAAATCAGGAGGTTTGTGGCGTAAGGATTTTAAGGCTACCGTAAGTTACGGTGCTACCGTAACTTACGGTGGCTTCTGCAGAATTTTACAAGTTTGCCGTTTTCTAAAACGAAAACCTTCATAACTTTTGATCCGCTTGTCCGTTTGACCTACCGTTTCTTCCTACATGATTGTAATTTGACCCTCCATCATATGGAGTTAAATTCCAACATCCGGATTAACAAAATTTAAGACTTTTAAGTCTTCGGCTTATTAGCCTTTTACCAAACTTTGACCCGTTCGTGATTTTATCTAACAAATATGTTGTTTGATTCTAAATTCTCATCATTTCCATGTTATTATCATATTAGTTTCAAATCACGGGTTTATATACATTCTTAAACCCGTTTTTACTTAGATGTTTAATTGAGCCGTTAAGGGCATTTAAGCACTTTTACGCATAATTCACACTCGTTTGTTCCTAGCATCTTATTTCCACATTATTTATCAAATGATCTTCCATCACAACTATATTTGTGATGGATTTAATGTGGCGATCTATATAATCCGAGTTTTACCCCTCGGATTATCATTTTACGACAAAGACTCACATAGAGTCTTTTGACCTAGGATTTACATCTTTCGCTTTTATACTTATTCTAAGTATTGACTTGATTATAAAACTCGTTTTCAAGCGACTTCTAAGGGTTGCTTGCTTAATTTCATTTACAAGGGCGTTTTGGTCATTTTTAACCCTTCTTTTACGACGAAGGGCTTGCTTAAGCCATGCACGCCCAAAATCTCATTTTTAACCAAATCTTGTTTTCAAAACACTCTGTCTATAATTTAAATCCTTCGGTTTACCTTTTAAGGTAACCGAATATCCCTTTTACTTTGTCCAACTCTCATAGAACTTCAAGTTCTAAATGATGAGTTGATCTATTATACATACCTGGCTCGGATCGACTTATTAACCCAGTTTTAATACCTTGCTTTATAATCGCAAGTTAAGAGCGATGCGAGTATCCAGTGGATATCTATTCCTGTAAGCACATAACTCGACAAAAATCATTAGTTGATATTGTCAAAAGGTGATGTCTACACCTTTTGACCCATTTGGCTGAATTGACCGTTTATCTATGCGATATGATATTTATTATCATCTCATCTACATGACTTGTTCCGTTTAACACCGTACGGTCATTTTACTTATAAACCGTTTATTACCACTTTCGACTCTTTATGTCTTACGCGGAAAAGTGTCTTTTTGAAACTAACGGTTATTGTCAACGTGTGACTAAATTACTGTTTTGCCCTTATTATTTGTTTTGGCTTACCATAAAAGGTAACCATTAAAAGTTCATTTTTCCTTTCGTCATAATATGACCGAATTATCGATTTACTTCTTTTTAACCATTATTATGGTTTCTTTCATCTTTGATTATCTTGTTCCGTACGACTACACGACGGAACATCATATTTCCAATTGTTTAGTTACCTCATTCGTAATTTATATGATAAGATAATATTCCACAATTTAAGACTAGTGTAAGCTATACTTACCTTGCATCCGGATTATGCTTTTCCTCCATTCTTGATTTGTTTGACCCGCTTCCTTTCCCAAGCCTCCACCTAGCTCGTTAGGCGTCAAACTATTTTCAATCATTTACAAGGCGGTTAAATTAGTCATAGAAATCACGACTATTCCACCTCACTTATTTTCTATTCCGAAGCTACTATTCGACTTCATGATTAGTTAACTTAGCTTATCTAAAGTTAACTACTTTTTGATCACATGGGTTAAAACATTAAGTCTAAATCAACATAATATTTAGAACCCTTATCATTTCATATTACGCGTAATTGCCATATCAATCAAATACACATTTTCACCCTAATTTCAACACTTTAGTTCTCATTTAGGCATTTTAACAAACACCTAATGTGCATAAGCTTTTACACATTTACAACTAGTTCATAACTAGTTATTTCTACTAAACATAAACATAATTTCAATTCCATTATGTCTAGCATCCATACTATTCTCAGATTCATCTCATGGAAATCAGTTAACACCATTTTAATAGTCATAATTCTAGGGTTCATCTTATCTCTATAAACCCATTTAACACATAAATGGATAATCATGAAATTCACAATTATGAACCTCAATTCAACAAGTAAATGACTAGGGTTTGTTTCTAAACGAAGATTTCATCACAATAACACTCATAGATTCAACATTGATTTCGGAATTTCGATTATGATTGCTCATCATAATCTCAAAGTATCACTAAATCATAAAATTCAACATACCTTGTGATCCCCACGACTAGGTGATCATTAATATGTGTTCATGCATCCGATTCGGGCTAGATTTGACCTTCAATTTGATGGATTTGGTTGAGTTAGGGTTCTTGCTCCTTGGAGCCCCTTCCTGGTCGATCCAGAACACGCACCACACACTCTTGTGTGTGTGTGTGTTGTGTTATTTTATTTAGTTTAATAAAACCATTTTCAAGTTATCCCATTTTGGTCCCTCATGTTTGGTTAGTTAATTAAGTAGGGCACAACCTACTTATTTCTAACAATATTCCCCACTTATTAACTAGGTTAAACATTCCTAGTTAAATTAGTGGGTTCGGGGAATCTATGACTAAGTTTATTTTAAATCCCGTTACTCGGCCTCTTATAAATTTCATTTCATTAGAAGCTTTTATTCACCTTTTAGTTAATATTAGGATTATTTATTTAAGTCCTAATATTCACCGGGTTAAATTTTACCACTAACGGTATTTCACCCGTCTTTCAGTATTAACATAATTTGATTACCAAACCCGTTTTCGGGGTGTTACAAGTCTACCCCCCTTAAAGAGGTTTCGTCCTCGAAACCTTTCTTACATAGTTCATCGAGTTCTAAACTCAATGCGTTTGACCTGAGTGATCTTTTAAGCATTACTCATACTTTAACCAATTATTAGTATTACCAGAAGAATTATGGTAATATCTCTTTGGTTACAGAACATCTACGTACCTCATACGACATAATGTAACTTGAAATAACGTAATTCCGTTATTTCTACTAGTTTAGTTAACTTAGCGATATCCATCGCTTTTATATATTATCGAACTCTTTGTGAATCCGTTACCTTGACCCGTTTAAAGGTCTTTAGTGAAATCTTTCACTTTTAGCAACAAATTCTTTTGTTTTCAAATTTATTTATTCGGTTCAGTTATACCGAATCTACTGCTTACAAGCCAACCAAATTTCTCGATTTGAATTGCTGACCTTCACCGGTCTCACTAACTAGACTTATTAGTCCAGTTACTTTTTACCTCTCGCTTGGTTATAATGCGATTCTACTTCACATTACATTTCTTAACCGTGATCGTGTCGCATCATGTTTAATTTATATATCTACCTTTCATTTTCGAAAAGATCACTTTTCGAATATATTGTCTTGCGCCTATCAGCATCAAGACTTGAATCTTTCATGCTTACTATTCAATTTCCTATCGTAATTTATAGTTGTAAAAATGTTACTTCTTACTAAAACTGAATTTTAGTCTAACGTTTTTCTCTTTAACTATGTCAATTACTCATATCAAGGAAATTGACAACCCATAATTTATTGTTTTCCGTTCTTGTTTTACGCGGGGAGTTGTAACAAGTTCCCTCACCTTACACTATTGACCCGTAGGTTCCTTCACTTAACCTCGTAGGCTATTTCCTTAAGCTTTCATCTCTTTAAGATGAGGCCCTTATGATCCCTTTGCTTCAATTCATGACCCGTGGGTCATTTTGGCCCCGTAGACCTTCACACTAATTAATATCCCGTAGGTTATGATGATCCTTAGATCATCTTTTATTCGAGTCTTTATTCAAATGTGTATACGTTTATATACGCATATGGCGTTAAGGCACCTTTTTTATGTTTAGAATTATTCACCTTTACTTTTTGGATTTCGTTTGACCCTGACCGTAGTCTAAGGCGACATTGTTCTCCTTCGAATTATCTTTCCGACTTCTTGACTTCTAACGTCAATTACACGTCGGTTTGCCCTACGCTTACCGTTACTCGGTTCATACTTATGCTCCTTTACAACCCATTACCCGGGTCTTTCTATCTTATTATTTTTAGCTTTCCGGTTTCACCGGTTTTCGTTTTCCTATTATATTAAGCGTTATTCCTTAATTGACTCGTTTGACTCATTTTGGGTGAATTTTCATCACTTATGAATGTCAAACTTCATTATTTATTTGACCCGTCCAACTTTGAAAATGGTTGGACGTAATTACCAAAATTTATGTTTGCGAAAATTCTTGTCATCTTTTAGTCATGACTCATATTCCGAGTCTTTTGACTTTCTATTTCGCGTTCCTGTTTCTCAGTCTACGCATGCGTTTAATTCCTTACCCATCAACCGGGTGTTTTACCGAAATCGTTGTCGTTGCACCGCCTTCCGGTATGCATTAAGACTTTGTTTCGATTTACTTGGTCATCTTAGCGAAATCCGTCGCTTTTATTCGACCATGTCTTTTATCCTTTACGTGACCACCATTGGCGGCCTCATTAATTATGAGTGACGGTTATCATCATTATCCTTACTTTACTACGACTAAAGTTAACAACCCTGGTTATCTTTTTCGTGTGGGCAACACCTTTGTTTTTATGACCCGGCGGTCGTCTATACTTTGGTTTTACTTGCCCGTTTTGTTCACCATGGCCCCTTCGTCCAAGATGACTTATTTTCGTGAATTTTCTTTTGATCATTCATTTGTATCATCATTTACATTAATCATTGTCCCTTCTATCGGGCTCATTATCCTAATGTAATACGCTTCCGTCACCCGGCTGTGCGTTTACATTATTTTCAACTATTTTGTTCATTTGTTTCATTTGGGTACTTTTTAATTTGTCCCATTCACACCGTCCTTACTACATTGGATGTAAATGTGTCCGCTATAAGAAGTTTATGGTATCATATGCCACTACTTACTTGGCCAGAGTAAGCGATTAACACATGACACACATGACCTTTTTATAGTTTTCACATCACGCCCTATGTAAGTAACGCCTCAATTTAGTTTTCTTGGAAATAATATCCTGGATAGGTATTCTATTCAGGTTTTCCAAGTTTCTAATTTACATATGCAACAATCATTCTCTACATGTTTGTTGCATATTGTTATTTGTGCGATTATATTTAAAAGCACGCACCTGGTAATGTTTTCCCCGACGGGCGTTTCTTACCATTAACTTTATTCGCGGTCGTTACGCGATTTAGTCCTTGGTGAGCATGCTCCTCTTGTCATACTTCAGACCGTTATTCTATCATATCCGTAATTTGTTAAACTCTCGCTATCCTCATCTGCGAGTGTCCTTCAACTAAAACATATACAACAGTTAGTAATTTCAACATTAAAGGATGCCCGTATTATAATACAAGGCTTTTCTACTATACACATCAACGCGTGTAATTTCGTTGACTATATCTATTCTATATCGTTTTTATTGGTGTAACGTGTATTACACGATAACCATATGCGTTGTTCTCAACACTTTAATCATACTAAACCTTTGATATACATGTACTTACCGGATTTGTGATCAAGCCTCGAACCGAACACCAATCTTTATCAAGAGCATAAGGTTTAAGTCCAAGTATAGTTTTCCCACCATACTTGAATCTCTTAAACCAAGGCTCTGATACCAACTTGTAACACCCGTTCTTATAAATCAAGGTTTAACGTATATTTTACGAAAATAATCATGTAATTAAGATTACATATACATCGGAAATACGGGTTTATTAAAACTTTTACAAATCATAAGTTATTAAACATAACATTATCGGATTCGCCGTGTAAATTTTACGACGAGGCAATGTGCGGAAGCATGTATCTTTATGGTATTCGGTTCTTCGTTGAGCTTGATCGTCTTCCGGCATCCAAAGAGTACCTACATTTCATAAACATGAAATGCTTTAGTCATACGGGGTTTAAAACGTATCTAAACAAGTCCGGGAAACAAAACTGATTAAAATATATACTTTTGTACAGGGTCCACCGTAAATTACGGTGGACACCGTAATTTACGGTAGCCCCTGAACATAAACTTTTCCACCGTAAATCAGGAGGTTTGTGGCGTAAGGATTTTAAGGCTACCGTAAGTTACGGTGCTACCGTAACTTACGGTGGCTTCTGCAGAATTTTACAAGTTTGCCGTTTTCTAAAACGAAAACCTTCATAACTTTTGATCCGCTTGTCCGTTTGACCTACCGTTTCTTCCTACGTGATTGTAATTTGACCCTCCATCATATGGAGTTAAATTCCAACATCCGGATTAACAAAATTTAAGACTTTTAAGTCTTCGGCTTATTAGCCTTTTACCAAACTTTGACCCGTTCGTGATTTTATCAAACAAATATGTTGTTTGATTCTAAATTCTCATCATTTCCATGTTGTTATCATATTAGTTTCAAATCATGGGTTTATATACATTCTTAAACCCGTTTTTACTTAGATGTTTAATTGACCCGTTAAGGGCATTTAAGCACTTTTATTCATAATTCACACTCCTTTGTTCCTAGCATCTTATTTCCACATTATTTATCAAATGATCTTCCATCACAACTATATTTGTGATGGATTTAATGTGGCGATCTATATAATCCGAGTTTTACCCCTCGGATTATCATTTTACGACAAAGACTCACATAGAGTCTTTTGACCTAGGATTTACATCTTTCGCTTTTATACTTATTCTAAGTATTGACTTGATTATAAAACTCGTTTTCAAGCGACTTCTAAGGGTTGCTTGCTTAATTTCATTTACAAGGGCGTTTTGGTCATTTTTAACCCTTCTTTTACGACGAAGGGCTTGCTTAAGCCATGCACGCCCAAAATCTCATTTTTAAGCAAATCTTGTTTTCAAAACACTCTGTCTATAATTTAAATCCTTCGGTTTACCTTTTAAGGTAACCGAATATCCCTTTTACTTTGTCCAACTCTCATAGAACTTCAAGTTCTAAATGATGAGTTGATCTATTATACATACTTGGCTCGGATCGACTTATTAACCCGGTTTTAATACCTTGCTTTATAATCGCAAGTTAAGAGCGATGCGAGTATCCATTGGATATCTATTCCTGTAAGCACATAACTCGACAAACATCATTAGTTGATATTGTCAAAAGGTGATGTCTACACCTTTTGACCCATTTGGCCTAATTGACCGTTTATCTATGCAAGATGATATTTATTATCATCTCATGTACATGACTCGTTCCGTTTAACACCGTATGGTCATTTTACTTATAAACCGTTTATTACCACTTTCGACTCTTTATGTTTTACGCGGAAAAGTGTCTTTTTGAAACTAACGGTTATTGTCAACGTGTGACTAAATTACTGTTTTGCCCTTATTATTTGTTTTGGCTTACCATAAAAGGTAACCATTAAAAGTTCATTTTTCCTTTCGTCATAATATGACCGAATTATCGATTTACTTCTTTTTAACCATTATTATGGTTTCTTTCATCTTTGATTATCTTGTTCCGTACGACTACACGACGGAACATCATATTTCCAATTGTTTAGTTACCTCATTCGTAATTTATATGATAAGAGAATATTCCACAATTTAAGACTAGTGTAAGCTATACTTACCTTGCATCCGGATTATGCTTTTCCTCCATTCTTGATTTGTTTGACCCGCTTCCTTTCCCAAGCCTCCACCTAGCTCGTTAGGCGTCAAACTATTTTCAATCATTTATAAGGCGGTTAAATTAGTCATAGAAATCACGACTATTCCACCTCACTTATTTTCTATGCCGAAGCCACTATTCGACTTCATGATTAGTTAACTTAGCTTATCTAAAGTTAACTACTTTTTGATCACATGGGTTATAACATTAATTCTAAATCAACATAATATTTAGAACCCTTATCATTTATATTACGCGTAATTGCCATATCAATCAAATACACATTTTCACCCTAATTTCAACACTTTAGTTCTCATTTAAGCATTTTAACAAACACCTAATGTGCATAAGTTTTTACACATTTACAACTAGTTCATAACTAGTTATTTCTACTAAACATAAACATAATTTCAATTCCATTATGTCTAGCATGCATACTATTCTCAGATTCATCTCATGGAAATCAGTTAACACCATTTTAATAGTCATAATTCTAGGGTTCATCTTATCTCTACAAACCCATTTAACACATAAATGGATAATCATGAAATTCACAATTATGAACCCAATTCAACAAGTAAATGACTAGGGTTTGTTTCTAAACGAAGATTTCATCACAATAACACTCATAGATTCAACATTGATTTCAGAATTTCGATTATGATTGTTCATCATTATCTCAAAGTATCACTAAATCATAAAATTCAACATACCTTGTGATCCCCACGACTAGGTGATCATTAATATGTGTTCATGCATCCGATTCGGGCTAGATTTGACCTTCAATTTGATGGATTTGGTTGAGTTAGGGTTCTTGCTCCTTGGAGCCCCTTCCTGGTCGATCCAGAACACGCACCACACACTCTTGTGTGTGTGTGTGTTGTGTTATTTTATTTAGTTTAATAAAACCATTTTCAAGTTATCCCATTTTGGTCCCTCATGTTTGGTTAGTTAATTAAGTAGGGCACAACCTACTTATTTCTAACAATATTCCCCACTTATTAACTAGGTTAAACATTCCTAGTTAAATTAGTGGGTTCGGGGAATCTATGACTAAGTTTATTTTAAATCCCGTTACTCGGCCTCTTATAAATTTAATTTCATTAGAAGCTTTTATCCACCTTTTAGTTAATATTAGGATTATTTATTTAAGTCCTAATATTCACCGGGTTAAATTTTACCACTAACGGTATTTCACCCGTCTTTCAGTATTAACGGAATTTGATTACCAAACCCGTTTTCGGGGTGTTACAGGATCCCACAAAGATTGAGGCGATTGCAAAATGGAAAACCCCTGAGTCACCAACCAAGGTTAGAAGTTTCCTAGGATTGGCCGGTTATTATAGAAGATTTATTCGAGATTTTTCTAGAATAGCCATTCCTTTAACAAAATTAACCTGTAAGTCTGTTAAGTTTGAATGGGGACCAAGACAAGAAGAAGCCTTTAGAATTCTTAAGCAAAGACTAACCAAAGCACCTATACTAGCGTTACCAAAAGGAACAGAAGACTTTGTAGTCTATTGTGACGCTTCTAAGTTAGGTTATGGATGTGTGTTGATGCAACGTCAAAAGGTTATAGCTTATGCATCTAGATAACTTAAGAATCATGAAGAAAACTATTCAACCCATGATTTAGAATTAGGAGCTATAATTTTTGCCTTGAAAATTTGGAGACATTACCTTTACGGTAGTAAGTTTACCATTTTTACCGATTATAAGAGTTTAAGATATATTTTCGGGCAAAAGGAGGTAAATATGAGACAAAGACGCTGGATGGAGATACTTAGTGATTATGATTGTAATATCCAGTATCATGCAGGAAAGGCTAATGTTGTAGCCGATGCTTTAAGTCGAAAATATCACGAAAAGCCAAAAAGAGTACGTTCTCTTAAATTAAATCTGCAGGTAGATTTAAATGAGCAAATTAGAGAAGTACAAGAATCAGTAATCAAGGACGATACTGAGAAACTGAAAGGAATGATTAAGGAATTAGAACAAGGAACAGATGGAACTTGGAGATTCCATAAGAAAGAATGTGGATACCTAAACTAGGAAACCTACGCCACTGTATATTAGAAGAAGCCCATAAGTCTAAGTATACGATGCATCCTGGAAGTGATAAGATGTATCAAGACTTAAGAAAGAATTTCTGGTGGATAGGAATGAAAAAGGATATAGCAGCTTATGTTGCCAAATGTTTAACCTGCTCACAGGTCAAGGCTGAACATCAGAAACCCTCAGGTTTGCTGCAGCAATTAAAAATGCCAATATGGAAATGGGAATTGATAACAATGGACTTTGTTACCAAATTACCCAAGACAAGAAAAGGTAATGATACAATCGGGGTGATTGTAGATAGGTTAACCAAATATGCTCATTTCCTACCAATGAAGGAAGCCTTCAGTATGGAATAATTAGCCAAGTTATATGTAAATGAAATAGTTTCATTACATGGAATTCCATTATCAATTTTTTCTTATAGAGATAGCCGTTTCACTTATCATTTTTGGACAAGTTTCCAAAAAGCAATGAGAACCAAGCTGAATCTAAGCACCGCTTATCATCCTCAACAAGACGGACAAAGCGAAAGGACAATTCAGACAATGGAAGATATGCTTAGAACTTGTGTAATTGATTTCGGAGGAAATTGGGACGATCATCTACCATTAATAGAATTTTCTTACAATAACAACTATCATACCAATATCAATGCTGCACCATTTGAAGCACTTTATGGACGAAAGTGCCGAACTCCCGTCTGTTGGGCGGAAATTGGAGAAAAACAACTATCTGGACCTGAGATAGTACCAGAAACCACATACAAGATTATTCAAGTCAAGGAAAGACTGAAAGCAGCACATGATCGACAAAAGAGTTACGCTGAAAACAGGCGAAATCCATTGGAATTTCAGGTAGGAGACAAGGTATTGTTAAAAGTTTCTTCTTGGAAAGGAGTTGTAAGATTCATCAAAAGGGGAAAGCTAAGCCCCATGTATATTGGACCTTTTATGATTATTAAAAGAATATGACCTGTAGCTTATCAGCTACAATTGCCAGAGGAAATGGCAGGAATACATGATGTATTTCATGTATGTAATCTCAAAAAGTGCTTAGCCGATGAATCACTAGTAGTGCCTCTTAAGGACATAGAGGTAAATGAGAAGCTAAAGTTTGTAGGGAAGCCTCTACAGATTGAAGACAGAAAAGTCAAGAATCTCAAACACAAGAGATTAGTTCTAGTCAAAGTAAAATGGGATTCCAATAGAGGACCAGAATATACGTGGGAGCTTGAATCAGAGATGCAGAGGAAATATCCACACATGTTCCAGTAGACCTCGAGGATGAGTTCTAAAACAAGGTGGGGAGGATATAACAACCCGCCTAAAAATATTCCGACACTCCTAAAAATAATTATAACATCCCTATATGTCTTAAAATACACACCGTATACGAAAACCGGTCCCAAAATACCTTTATATAATTAAAAATAAAATAAAAACAAAAAAAATGAGTCTGTCGCGGGGCGCGATAGACTACCCTTGAGTCTTCGCGGGCCGCGAGCGAGAGAACAAGCGGCATCACCCGGAGCCGCCACGTGTCATATACGCGTCAAACCTATGCGTATGATCGGAAAAAGCTACGCCGTAGACCCCCTACATCGCGGGCCGTGAAAGCCCGCGTTGTCTTCATCGCGGGGTGCGAGAAAAGGGTCGAGCAGCCCTATATAAGGAGACCATCGACCTTCAGTTGCAATTCGTTCAAAATTCTCAATCTCTCAGTTTCTCTCAATATTAAGAATCAATATCGGGCATAATACCCCCTAATTAACGAAGCTCTGCCTCGTTGTAAGTATTTTAACCCCCGGTTACGTATTAGATACGTTGCCCGATTGATCTAGTGCTCCGTAACGGCTGTCGAGGCTCTGCCCGACGTAGTCGTTGTAGTTCTGTCTCGGGTAGGGTATACACTAATGTAAATATTGGGTTATTATACTAACGCATGTGGATTGTTTAATTAATAGATAATAACCAGGAAAACACAAAGGAAAACCCTAAAGTTGCAATGTGAGTAATCTCCTTTTTGTAAACCTTTTTGCAAACTGTTTTTACAAAACCTCAAGTGTTTTAATTTATAATTAACAGTGATTGAGTATTTGTGTTCTACAATTATCCTCGGTATGTTGGGGTTTTGTATACAAAATTTGTTACTACACTTTGAGTAGTAACATGACCACAAGTCGGGTTGACAGTACCGTGGGTGGTAATTAAAGTAGAAAAATAAACAAATGTAATTGCGAGATCGACCTCAATAACTGTAAACTGATAAAACCTGTCTTGATTAAATTGGGATTCACTCACCAGTATTTCCCACTGACAAAATATTTTTAAACGCGTTTCAGGTAACAAAATGTGAAAGCCAAATAGAAGCCAGCTGGACAGCACTGAAGGCTTGGAAAAGTGGCTATAAAAGTTACCTAAATAAAGAAGATGTTTTATTTCAATAAAATAGGGTTTATCCCTATAAATCTGTTTGTAACAAACTTGGGTTTTACCCCAATATGTTTATTATTATAAAATGCGGTGTTTTACTCTGATAAATATATTTTCTAACTACGATCCTGATGAAATTTCCGCTGCCAAATAATGACAAACACCGATACCACCATCTCTGAGTAGGCCGCGGCCGCCCGCCTCCCGAGGCAGGGGTCGGGGTCGGGGGTTGCGACATCATTCTAGTATTCAGATGGCTCCTTACGAAGCTTTGTATGGTCGCAAGTGCCGATCTCCTCTCAGCTGGCATGAGATTGGTGACAAGCAACTTACTGGCCCTGAAATCATTCAAGAGACGACGGATAAGATTCTTCAGATCCGTGATAACTTGATCAAGGCCAGGAGCAGACAAAAGAGTTATGCTGATAAAAGGCGTAAGCCTCTGGAATTTGATGTTGGAGACTGAGTGCTGCTCAAGGTATCTCCCTGGAAGGGAGTAGTTCCCTTTGGTAAGAAGGGAAATCTCGCCCCTCGCTATGTGGGTCCTTTAACGATACTCGAAAGGATTAGCAAGGTGGCATACCGAATCGACCTGCCACAAGAACTTAACAATGTACATCCGGTGTTCCACGTATCTAACCTCAGGAAATGCTTAGCCAACGAGGAACTTCAGGTTCCCATCGAAGACTTGCAAATAAAC
This sequence comes from Helianthus tuberosus, assembly GCA_030545235.1. Lineage (NCBI taxonomy): Eukaryota > Viridiplantae > Streptophyta > Magnoliopsida > Asterales > Asteraceae > Helianthus > Helianthus tuberosus. The sequence goes on along the minus strand of CM060435.1, from coordinate 26,473,837 downwards.
GAAACCTTACATTTTGTGAAAAAACCGGTCGAAATCATGGACCGAGGAATCAAGTGATTGAGGCACAGCAAGATTTCCATAGTTATGGTACGATGGGATGGCAAGCGTGGCGCCGAATTCACTTGGGAACTCGAGAGTGAGATAAAGGCCAAGTATCCGCAGCTCTTTGAGCAGTCTTCCTCTTAGATTTCGGGCACGCAATCTCCTAAAGGAGGGGAGACTGTAACGCCCTGCGTCCCTAAACTTTTAACTTTTGTTAAGTCTAGTCCCTACACTATTTGAGACTTAACTATTTTATACTATTTGTGAAACTTTGTGATACTTGAAACTTGACTCTTGATGCTTGATACTTATGAATCTTGAATCCTGGTGAAACTTGATACTTGACACTTGATACTTAATGCTGGATACTTGAAACTTGACTCTTGATACTTATTGAACGAGACTCTTGATACTTTACTCTTGATACTTATGGAACGAGAAACTTTGAGACTTTGTTAAACGAGAAACTTGAAACTTGACACTTATTAACTAGCTTATGTAGTAGACTTGAAACATGGAAACATTTGTGTTAGTTATACAATCTTATCATGTGATAATATTACACAATAATGCGCAACGCAACACTTATCTAGCTCGCAAATTGAATCAAAATCAGGAAACTAGCAAACGGGTATTGGCTGTCCGAATGGACATCCAATCGGATTACCATCCGATCTGATAGACATTCGATCAACAGCCATCCGATCCATGCTCCACCACCTTATCCTCTGTCACCTATAAATACCCGCTGTCACATCATACTTCACTGATGTGACAGCCTCCTCCGATCAGACACACGCTCCCTCACTCTAAGGCACTTTTCTTCCAATTTCACGCGATTCTTGTAAGTTTTCTCCGTAATTCTTGTACAAATTTCATCTTTACACACTTTCTCACTAGATTCTTCATCAAAATCATACTTTTCACTGTGAAATCACTAAGATTTAGGCTACTTGAAGATGACGTCATCATGGCTGTTTTTACAATCAGCTAAGTGATGTCATCCTGTCAAGATTTAGTCCAGATCTAAGGGATTTCTACACGTTTTACTACGAATCTTTGCAAAATCTAAGCATTTTCGGTTGATTTCATACTTTTCTTAACATATCCACTCAAACACGGTGAAATCTGTAGCCAAATCAGGCCTAGGACTTGTTCCTTAGTCTAAAGACGGATCGATAACGGATTTCCACCGAAGAGATGACCAAACTACGGATCAGACACGAAACTTCATCAAGAACAGTCGTCCGATTGAATGGGTTGATTCTCATCCGATCAGACAAGCTGAACCTTGGTGGGTTTCTGTTGTCTTGGTACGTTACCACGTCGTCTCCGCTAAACTCAAACTTAGAAATTTTACGGAGGTTGCAAAGGAACATGATCACAACACTCGAACGACCATCCGATCGGACAATCATCCGATCGAATGGTCATCCGACCGAATGACCTGTTCCCCATAGCCTTCAGTACTTAAACTATTTGAATCAGAACTTTGAAATATTAAGACTTACACTCGAACAGTCATCCGACCGGATGACCATCCGATCGAATGACTTGAACTTATACTACGACGAAAACTTCAAAAGATTGAAACATTTTGCAACACACTACTGATCATCTGTCCGGACGACCGTCCGATCGAACGGGTTCCATCTGGGCCGAATGGTCATCTAACCGGATGACCATCCGAACAGGCGAATTCCGGCGCTCCGATACTCGCGCGATTCGAATTTCTGTTCAACACTCATACTGTTAAACTATAATCAGGCTAATTCCGGCGCTCCCTTCGATCCAAATAGTAGGTGTAGATACTTAGCACCCACTGTGAGTATACTCGATCCCTTTTTATTTAAAACACTTTTGGGATGCAACATGTATTCTATAGACTTGACACTTGAAACTATTTGAAATATACTCTATCCGCTGTGAACATGAAACTTGTGAATCTTGAGACTTTTATGCTTTGTGAACGTTTAATCCTTGTGTGTAGTTCCGCCTTAACAATGGTAGCGCTATTAGGGTAATGCACCTCCTCGTTAGTCGTTGGGGTATTGTTAGGAAGAGACATTTTAGCTCTCCTTGAGTCTTGGGAAGGCTGTTAACGCATTGGAAACTTGGGCTATCACTTGGACTGCGTTTAATAACATGGTGAAACTTGTTATATGTGTTTACGCCGGATATGAGTTTTTGGAACGTTTTAAACTATTTTGCTATTACGTAATTAAATTTGTATACTCGCCAACATTATTGTTGATAGTATTTTAATACATGTTGCAGGTTGATAGTAGCTGAGGATATCAAGAAACTTGCTAGGATGCTGCTAGAAACACATCTTAGTTAAATTAAAAAACTTTTGAACAATATTTGGGAATGTTATGTACTTGATATGTTTGTGGTCGTGAAACTTTGGTTGATGATTAGACAATGTTATAAAATTTGATTAATTACTCTTGAAACAAATAGTGTTATGGAAACTCGTGAGCAATCTGAACGCTTAGTGTCGCGCCCCGATGTTTCCGCCATCGGTTGGGGTGTGACACTTTGCTCCTTTAAAATCTAACACGCGTCCACGGATACTAGGCCAAAACTTTAATCGGAACCTGCGTAATCTCCTGGTTTGGGGATTTAGTACACACCCTCTTTACTGAAGGGTGACAACACGGATACTAGGCCAAAACTTTTTATCATGAAGTCCCTCCTTTTATATCGACTTAATCGCCGTGCCAATGGCGAGCGGGTCATTAGTTAGATAGCGCTATTTAGGTTTGAGAAGCCTCACACCGTGCCGCAGAGGACGGCCGTGAACTAATGGATCTGGGCACTAGTCAATGATGATAGACATTGACGTCAGGGCACCAACTTACTTTAGTCAGTGGTCGATATGGTAAACAGGTCTAGTGGTTCATATGGGGAAGCCCCCACTAATTATGGATATGTTTAGGAAACATGGTAAAACGGTTAACTTATGACTTACAAATGATATCATGGTTTTTGAAACAACTTAACAATGAACACCAACTGTGAACTCGCTCAACTTTGTTGTTGACTCGTTGTTACATGCCTTGTAGGTCGTTAGGTATATTTGGAGCGTACACGAGGAGGCGTAGTCGTTGTGGGGCATGTATAGTCATATGCCATGTTAAACATTTGATGTATTTGAATTTCTACTTTGGTTTTAAACATTATGCTTCCGCTTACAACTTAAACTATGTTTTGTTGGACACTAATTATATTGTGTTGGGTTTTATATTTATTTACATGTTATGTTCAATATGATTGGTGGCTTGATCCTGGTCAGTCACGCCTCCATACGGTGATACTCCGCTTGTGGAATTTGGGGGTGTGACAGATTGGTATCAGAGCCATTGGTTATAGTGAACTTGGTTTTAAAAAGGGGAAAAGCTTTTTGATAAAACGAGACTATAACCTGTACAATGCTCAACGATCCACAACGACGCTTCGCTCCACGTGCAAGGCTCAACATTCTAGGTGATATGGTTTATGTTATATTACCTACTTGTTAGGTACATAGTACATTGCTCATGGTATGCTTTGGTTAGCGTAGCAGCTATTGTTAGACACTCATTGTGTGCTTACTCTCTTCTGTCACTCCACACTTACGCATTGTCACGACACTTTACTCACCCATGCTCTCTTTATTGTGAAGATCATGAGTGGACGAATCAACCTAACTCAAGCCCAGCTGAGGGCTTTAATCAATGAACAAGTTGCTGCAGCACTCGTAGCCTCTCAGGCAGGAGGTATAACCTGCCATTGCAACTTACTCTAGGATCTATAGATCCTACTCTCATGAACCAACACTTGTGTTTAACTTGTCTCATCTTACTCACACGACAGGTCAACATGCTCAGCCTCCTGTGTGTACTTTCAAAACTTTTATGGATTGCCGACCTACTACTTTCAACGGCACTGAAGGAGCTGTAGGCCTCCTCCACTGGTTCGAGAAGCTCGAGTCTGTCTTCGAGATGTGTGAATGTCCTGAGGCTCGTAGGGTGAAATATGCTACTGGTACTCTTGAAGGTGTAGCGCTCACGTGGTGGAACGCTCAGGTTCAAATGCTGGGGATAGTTGCTGCTAATGCCACCCCATGGAATGACTTCAAGGATTTGATCAAAGAGGAATACTGCAACCGTGATGACATCCACAAGCTGGAAGTAGAGTTCTTCAACTTAAAGATGACGGGGTCAGAAATCGAAGCGTATACGAAAAGATCAAACGAAATGGCTATCTTGTGTACTACTATGGTAGATCCTCCTATCAAGCGTATCGAGCTGTACCTCAAAGGTTTAGTGCCAGAGATTCAGAGTCATGTGACTGCAGTGAACCTCGCCACGATCCAGCAAGTTATTCGTTTGGCTCATCGTCTCACTGATCAGGCAGTCGAGCAGAACAGGCTGCCCAAGCGAATTGGTGCTACTACCACTACTACATCTGATGCCCCCAGCGACAACAAGCGCAAATGGGATGGAGTCTCAAGTAAGGGTTTAACATCAGCTCAGTCTCAGTCTCAGCAGTGAAAGACTGATGACTACAAGAGCCCTGGTCAGCAATCTTCTGGTAGTCAAGGGCAGAGTGGGTACAAGGGGAACCACCCCAAATGCAATCAATTTGGTTTCCATCATAGCGGACCGTGTACTAAGGGCACTTGTCAGAGGTGTAACAAAACCTGGCCATGCGGCCAAGGATTGCAGGAGTCTCTACCCTGCAAATCAGCGACGACAGAACCAGCAGCAAGCTCCCCAGAATCAGCGTCAGCAGCAGGGTAACAACAAGGGATGCTTTCAGTGTGGTGCTGAAGGCCACTTCAAAAGAGACTGCCCCCAGCTGAATCAGAGACAAAACAACAACAACAATCAGGGAAACGGAAACAATAATGGGGGAAACAATGGTGGCAATGGTGCCAGGGGTCAAGCTTTTGTGATTGGTCAGGGTGACACGAGGAACGATCCCAACGTGGTGATGGGCAAGTTTCTTTTGGATGATTTCTTTGTTACTGTTTTATTTGATTCGGCTGCCGATACTAGTTATGTGTCGCTAAAAGTTAGTCAAATGCTTAAGCGCGCCCCAACACTTTTGAACACCAAGCACATGGTAGAACTAGCAAACGGTAAGAGCCTTGAAGACACACACATAGTTAAGGGTTGTAATCTCATCTTAGCTGGTCAGACTTTCTCTATCAATCTTATTCCCATCGTTCTTTGTAGTTTCAACAACGTTATTGGTATGGATTGGTTATCTCAACATCGAGCAGAGATCCTTTGCAAGGAGAAGATCGTCCGCATTCCTCGTTCAAATGGGGAACCTTTAGTGATTCATGGCTACAAGAGTGGTGCTGTTGTGGGCATCATTTCTTTCCTTAAGGCCCATAAGTGTTTACGAAAGGGCCACACTGCTATCTTGGCCCTCGTGACTGACACCTCAAAGAAAGAGAAGAAGATAGAAGATATTCCGATCGTACGTGACTTCCCTGAGGTTTTTCCTAAGGAATTACCAGGTCTACCGCCCCACCGTCAGGTTGAATTTCAAATCGAGCTAGCCCCTGGAGCAGCGCCCATAGCTCGAGCACCTTATCGCTTAGCTCCATCAGAACTGGAAGAACTGTCCACGCAATTACAGGAGCTCTTGGACAAGGGTTTTATTCGTCCTAGCTCTTCGCCTTGGGGAGCTCCAGTATTATTTGTGAAGAAGAAAGACGGTACCTTCAAAATGTGTATTGACTACCGCGAACTCAACAATGTGACCGTAAAGAATCGCTATCCTCTCCCACACATCGATGACTTATTCGACCAGCTGCAAGGGTCGAGCTACTACTCGAAGATTGACCTGAGGTCAGGCTACCATCAACTGAGAGTCCGAGACGAGGATATCTCTAAGACAACATTCAGGACTCGGTATGGGCATTACGAGTTTCTGGTTATGTCTTTTGGATTGACGAATGCACCTGCGGTCTTCATGGATCTTATGAATAGAGTGTGCAAACCTTACCTGGATAAGTTCATTATTATATTTATCGATGACATCCTGATCTATTCTAAGAGTCAGGAGGAGCACGAGCATCACCTAAGACTTATTTTGGAACTCCTTCGAACAGAACAGTTGTATGCCAAATTTTCGAAATGTGACTTTTGGCTTCGTGAAGTCCATTTCTTAGGCCATGTGGTAAATAGGGATGGAATTCATGTTGATCCATCCAAGGTTAATTCGATCAAAGACTGGCCTGCACCCCGTACACCAACAGAAATCCGCCAATTCCTGGGTTTGGCGGGCTACTACAGAAGGTTCATGTAACACCCTTAAAATTTCTACTTGAAATTAGGAATAATTCACGAGAGTTTATATATAATTGATGTTTTTGGTTAAAACATAAGTTCCAAAAACAAAGATCTAGGGTAACAAACATTTGTTAACTACTAACTAATTTAAGTATTTAAAGTTATTTAGCAAACTGATTCATTTCAACATTTTCTAGACATAATTTATCAATGCGGAAGCTTCAAAAGTTTATGTTCGGTTCTTCAAAAGCTAGCTTGACCGTCATCCGTAATTCTTGAATACCTAAAACCTTAAATGTTTGCATTAAACATTAGTATTAGAATACTTAGAGATAATACATATTCGAATCTACGTTCAAAACTGATTCGAGTGAACAACAAAATACAACTTTTTCATAAATTTTAAAGCCCCACCGTAACTTACGGTAGATACCGTAAGTTACGGTGGCTCCTGGAAGGTTTTGGTTCCACCGTAACTCAGGGGGAACCCACCGTAAACTTTTAGTCTCCACCGTAAATTACGGTACTACCGTAAATTACGGTAGACTCTGGAAGTCTATTATTTGTCTGATTTTCTTGTTTGTTTTGTCAAAACTAAATACTCGGATTTCCATTCTAACAGCTAACATGTTAGGTTCTCGTACTTCTGATATATCCACCAGTTATCCAATAACAAGGAATCCATCCATCATATCACGAAACATTATCCATGTCTTAGTTGATTATTCGACCCGTTTGGCTCATCTATGGAATCCTCCATTTTGATGACTACCAACGCGATCTAAATGATTATTTATCTATTATTCAACATAGCGATCATTATCACTTTATTTCAACTCGACTTCTATTCTACAATTCAACTACATATATGCTAGTTTATCGAAATATCGAATGTAACGAGTTAAGTTACATACCTTCATAATTTGTCGACATTACTTTCTAATCATAATTACCCATTCCCGGGCTTGTCGACCTTAGCATATCCCTTCTAATCCTTGGTTTCTGCTTTTATAACTCAATTTAACGAGTGACGTTCGAATCACTCCAAACATTACCATTTCGACAATTATTTTAACACATTCTTCATCTAGTGAATTTCATCACTTTACTTACGTCCCATTATGACTAATTAAGCAGTATTATCAATACATATATTTAACCAACTATTTATTTTGACCCGCTTGGTTTGTCGAGTGAATTCCATCACTTCTTTGACTTACCAAAGGGTTTCAATTTCACTATTTTGACATCATACCTATTTCAACTATTTCTTTTGACCCGTTTGGTTTGTCGAGTGAATTCCATCACCTCTTAGACTTACCAAACGCAACTATTTTCGCTATAACAACCTTAGACATATTTACGACTAGGCTTATCTACGTAAATGTAACGAGACGACAAGTCGCGTACCTTTAGAGCACACACTTCAAACGTGTATCCGCTCCGGCTTGTCCGCTTGACGATCCGGATTCTTTGCCTAAAGCGTTCAATTCACAATCATCTTAGAACTCTTTTCATAATCATTAACGCATCATTCTCTATAATAATCAAATCTGCGTTTTCATCTGATTTTTAACATTTTAATCCCCATTTAGGCATTTTAACAAACACCTAGCGGGTCAGATTTTTACATCATCAAAACCAAGTTCATGACTTGTAATAATCATCTAAATCAACTTCAATTAGTCACATTTACACATGTTTTAACTTCCAAATTTCAGTAAGTACCTCATAAAACTCAGATTACACTAGAACAAGAATCATGATCTTAGTGTTTACCAAGTTTCTACGACTTATTAATCACCTACAATGGTGATTATGAACCCTACAAGTATCATGCAAGATTTTGACAAGAAATCATCTAGGGTTTATCCCTAAACATCATACTTTTTCTGAAATCACTTTCTATGATCAAATTACACTAGAATAATCATTCTAAACCCTATTGTTCATCATTATCTTGTACAACCCATCACCCACATTCAATGTGTTCATGGAATTTCCTGAATTTGGACATGATTTCACATGTAGTTGTCTAGGTTTTACTTCTAGACACCATCTCATCACTAAGCTAACCAAATCACAAACATGCATCATCTAATTCAGATTTCCCAATTTCATGAGAATTTAAAACAGAGAATTAACACCAAATTTTACATACCTTGTAATCCCCTTGTGATGAGGATCACTAATCTATGTTCGGATTTTGATTTGGACCAGATTATCACCTTCAATTTATGAAATTTGTGCTTGTTAGGGTTTTGGAGAAGCTTGGTCGCCCCTCCCTGGCTTCTGGTCGATCCACAGACTCAATTTTATTGAGTTTGTGTTTTATTAAAATGTTAACTTAAAACTAGTTTCAAGTTTGACATTTTGGTCCCTCTAGTTTCTTTTATTTTGTTTTAATGTCTTTAACTACTCATAAGTGTTACACTAACTAGGTTAGTGCCATTATTAATTAGTTTATTGTATTAATTTGTTTGCGACTTAATTGCAAATTTAAGGATTTGTATTTTCGGGATGTTACAAGTCCATCCCCCTTAAAAAGGGTTTCGTCCCTGAAACCAAATTACGTACCGAATAGTGTGGGGTAGAGACGTCTCATCTCCTCTTCAGACTCCCACGTAGAGTCTGAACCTTTCCTATGCTCCTACTTGATCTTGACTTGATCAATTTGTTTGTTTCGCAATTGCTTCTAGCATTCTATCACCACATTTCTTATCCTATAATCTCCCACCACAACTGTATTTACGGTGGGTTTAATGTGGTGGTCTATATAAACCAAATTTTACCTCTCGAATCATTATTTTACGGCAAAAACTCAAATAGTGCGATTTGACTAATATAATACCTCTTTCAGCTTCTATACTTATTCTAAGTATTTACCTATCATAAAACTCGTTCCCAAACAACCTTTAAAGATTGTTTGTTTGAATTAGCTAACAAGGGCGTTTTGGTCCTTTTTAGTCTTTCAATTACTACAAGGTCTTTTGAGAGTATGTTTGACTCATGTAGGTCCCTCGGAGGTTGAGGTTTAACCTATTCCTTGTTATGTCTAACACACTAGCGAGTGCGGAATCCAAGCTAGCATGCAAACCGAGATAGAACAAGCACAAAACACAACACACAATATTCAACGATTAACACCACTTGTATTAATGCATATGAAAGGTTCGGTTACAATGCAATGTTTACAAATCAGTTTTGCAAACTCTCTCAGTGTGTGTGTTCTCTCTGAATGTCTCACTTCTGTCTATGTGCCTTCTGCCTAACTGTCGAAGTGAACACAACACATGGGTATTTATACCCGAACACAGCATGTCTGGTCGAAGGATCAGATAGATTGATCGAAAGATCATCTATCGATCTGAAACAGCTCGAACGATCCACATGTACCTCGAAGGATGACATCCTTCGTGGTCCATCTATCAAATGTTATCTTTCGAGCTCATCGAAGGATCTAAACTATCCTTGGATGACACATTCTTCGACCCAAACATCTTTCAACCATTGTCTAGCTGTTTGTCCAAGTCAAACCGGAGGATGGTTGACTTGGTCAAACTTACATCAAACTTACATCAAAGACATCGTTTTGTATCAAGACTAAATACAGACAAAGTACAGACACAAGTGCACCAACAAACTCCCCCTTGGCTGTAGCTTTGTCTCGATCTTGATCTTAATTCTTGTAGGTCCTTCGGGTCTTCAAGTCTTTGACGTCCTTTCAAGTTCTTCAATGTCGGAGGATCCTTAAAGTCTTCACGTCTTGAAAGCAGAAAGTGTACCAACAAACTCCCCGTTTCATGTAGGAAGTGTGTTGAGAAACTCCCCCTTAACATAAGCTCCCCCTTAAGTTATGCTCGTGAAAGTCTTGATCTTTATGAGTTGAGATCCTTGTGGTGTTGATGATGGTCAGCGGCAACTCGATCATCTTCATCATTTGAGTGCCTTCACGTCGTGTCTTCATTCCGAAGCTTGTCATCGACCATGTTCTCCTTGCCTTTAGAATCTGCACATGTAAGAAATCTAAACGCGTAATGAGAACAACTGCTTGGAATATAGTAAACATAATCAAGCGACACACGTGTGACCATGTTTAAACAAACACCGTCCGACAGTTTGAAAGTTTTAACAAATTTTATCAATTTCAAATTTTAACTTTCAACACTTGCAAATTTCGACCGTTTATGAAGATTCAGTCGTTTCGGTTTTCAATCAGGTTTCAGGTAACGAAGACTCGAGATCCAACATCGTACGATCGAAAATAAGATAGAAATAAAATCTTTTTGGTTTTTATAAAGTTTATATTAAAACACACCTAAAATCTTTTTGGTATTTTTGAATATTTCAAATGTAAAGACTGAAAGCAGTAAATAAATATATACAAAGATGCGGAAACTGAAAGCATTAAATAAATATTTACAGACAATCTTTTTGCGAGTTTCGAGGGTAAGAGAATCATATCAGTGTACGGTCATGCCAAAACGCTCTTGTTGTTCAATTAGTTAACATTAAGATAAGCATCCTATAACAATTATCGGTATTGTTGTCCACATAAGCTCAACTTATCAGATGTAATCATGGCGAGAGGATACGTTAAGGTATGATTTATACTTACCGACCGGTGTTCATCCACATCACGACACATTCCCGTATCAAGGTATGCACGAGGGTTCATCTTACCGGTGAGTATACCGATTATCATCTGTTTGACCGTATATGATGTGAGATTCTCACTTATTTTGATGTGAAAACAAGCCCTATGTGATAGAATCACTTATTGATGAGGAACTTGATTTTCGTATGCATGAGGGCACAGGAGCAAGTCCGTGAACAGGTCAGTACTTTCGTACAGCAGAGAGACGAACTTGACTCCCGGATAAATGTGATATATTATCACTTATTTTGTTTGGACATGTGATTGTTGATCACTTATAGAGGTCGTATGCAATATGTACACGTATGTATAGTATCATGGAAGATCTAGACTTGCGTCCCCGTTATTTTTCGGTAAAAGATACAACCATGATACCCAGATGATAAGCAGCATAAAGACCGAATATCTCAGAACCTCGGCAATCTCTCAAACGAAATTTCGGTACTAAGACTATATGCCAATGAATGGTTCCCACCTGGTCTTCAGTCGATTTAAGTTTATATCACCCTGCACACTTTAAAATGATTGTGAGCCTACCGATACATCTTATATAGAGTTGCTTATCATTTTTCAGTTTAGGTTTAAAGAGGTTTGGATAGACCACTGATGTACTATCATTTTCTCTTTTGCTCGCCAGGAAACTCATTTTTGTTTTTCTATTGTTTTTGTGTTTTTGAAATTTTTCGATGTTTTTGGATTTTCAAATTTTGGATTTACTCCCCCTAAAATCAATAAACTAAGACAAATTTAAAACACAAAGGTATTTACAAAAATGATTTTCCGATGTTGGTTTTACTCTTGCTTGACCTTAATGCCGTTTACCAATAATAAATAGTCAAATCTTGATTTGTCAAATGCTTTGGTAAAAAGGTCGGCACGTTGGTCATCGGTGTGGACGTAAGCAACATCGATTAGCCTTTTCTCAAAGCAATCACGTATGAAGTGATACTTAATTTCGATGTGCTTAGTCTTTGAATGCTGCACAGGATTTTTAGTGATCTGTAAGGCAGCAGAATTATCAACGTAAATAGGAGTAGTTAGGAATTCAAAACCGTAATCACGCATTTGTTGTTGGATCCATAGGACTTGGGAGCAACAACTTGAGGCAGCAATGTATTCAGCTTCGCATGTTGATGTAGCGACGCATGTCTGCTTCTTGCACTGCCATGTGACTAGGCGATTTCCCAAAAACTGACATCCAGCCGTTGTGGATTTGCCGTCGATTTTGCATCCGCCAAAATCAGAATCACTGAAAGCGATCAAGTCAAAGTCATTATCCCTAGGGTACCATAGACCGGTGTCAGGGTAACCCTTCAAATAACGAAAAATCCTTTTTACAGCTGCAAGATGTGAGGCCTTCGGGTTGACTTGATATCTGGCAAGCAGGCACGTTGGGTACATTATATCTGGTCTTGATGCTGTGAGGTACATAAGAGATCCGATCATCGCGCGGTAGTATGAGGGGCTAGTAGCTTCACCCTTCAAGTCTGGAGTAATTCCGTGATTTTGTGGCAATGGGGTACCGATGGGCGTTGCATCAGACATCTGGAACCGGCTCAAGATGTCACCAACATATTTAGTCTGATGAATGAAAATCCCAGACTCAGTTTGTTGTACTTGTAGGCCCAAAAAGAAAGTCATTTCCCCCATAGCACTCATCTCGAATTTATCCTGCATTACACGTTCGAAATCCCTACACAAAACATCATTAGTAGAACCAAAAATAATATCATCAACGTATACCTGTACCAGTAGAAGATCTCCATCTTGTTCTTTGATGAAAAGAGTACAATCGATAAGACCTCTGCGAAATCCATTCTCCAGCAGATAATTAGATAAGGTTGCATACCAAGCTCGCGGTGCTTGATGTAGACCATAGAGAGCTTTGTTGAGCAACCAAACCCGATCGGGATGGATAGGATCTTCAAAACCTGGAGGCTGTTCGACGTACACCTCTTCTTCCACCACACCATGTAAGAATGCACTTTTCACGTCCATCTGGTATACCTTGAAACCTTTGAATGAGGCATAAGCCAGAAAGATTCGAATTGCTTCTAGACGCGCAACAGGTGCATACACTTCGTTGTAGTCGATCCCTTCTATCTGACGAAAACCTTGAACGACTAGCCTTGCTTTGTTTCGTATAACGACTCCACGGTCATCCTTTTTGCATTTAAACACCCAACGGGTACCAATCTTCTTGTAACCAGCAGGTTTCTCTACGAGTTTCCAGACACCAAGCTTCTGGAATTGTTGCAGTTCTTCCTATATTGCTTCAACCCAAGAGCTATCTTTCAAAGCATCTTTCCAAGTTCTTGGCTCTTCCTGTGAGACATAACACGTGAAAGACCAATCATTTTGTTGACCAGATTCTCGGATAGTTGCATACAAGCCTGCATTGTTGTTGTTCCGCAACATGTTTCTTGTTTGAACGCCACTCTGCACATTTCCGATGATGTTTTGTTGAGGATGGGTATTGTGAATCCTTGTTTCTGGATTATCTTGAACTGGAATATTTGTACCCAGATTGTTAAGATTGAGATCAACAATCAATTCAAGGCCCGGAATTAACGAAGAAGATGATGCAGTAGCTTCAGCTGTTCTAGGGACATCCACTGGAGGTGTACCCTCTGAAGTACCATGTACTGCTGTTGTTGGAGCTTCTTGATCTGCATCGAGAAATTCATCATCCTCTAAAGATTCGTTCAATTCGGTAGCATCGTGAAAATCCTCATTGTCGAGAGTATTATTGTTCACCGAAGATGGTTCTTGATTGACAATGATTGGACGAACCAACGGTGAATCTGTTGCATTGTCACTCTCGAAAAACATCCTTGCTGCAGCATTTTCTTCAACTGCTTCAACATTGATCGAATTGAAAAAGTCATCGTACTCAAACATCCAAGGCTGACCAGGATTTCTAACTGGCAAAGTGTGCCTTTGTACTCTGACTTCAGACCATTCCTCGACCCTTTTAGTCTCTAGATTCCAGACTCTTAAGTTTGGGGTGGAATACCCAAGAAAGTATCCATCAATTGCTCTTGCCCCAAACTTTCCATTAGGATCGATTATTGTGCACGGAGCTCCAAACGGTTCAAGATATGACAAATCTGGTTTCCGTTTGTTAATAAGCTCAAAGCAGGTCTTGTTGTGCCTTTTGACTGTAAGGACTCGGTTCAACGTATAACATGCAGAGGACACAGCTTCAGTCCAAAATGGAATCGGCAATTGTGACTCTACTAACATTGTCCTAGCAGTCTCGATCAATGTGCGGTTCTTACGTTCAGCGACGCCATTCTGCTGAGGAGTGTAAGCTGCACTAAATTCATGAAGAATACCTTTTGAAGTGCAAAACTCCGCCATGGCATGATTTTTGAATTCAGTACCATTGTCGCTACGTATCCGCCTAACCTTCAAGTTATATAGATTCTCAATCTGAATGATCAAGTTTTTGATAATACCGAAGGTTTCGCTCTTATGTGCCATGAACGCCACCCAAGAAAATCTTGAATAATCATCAGTTATCACGAGGCAGTATTGATCATTCCTAATACTTTTGTGCTTGACAGGACCGAACAAATCCATGTGCAAACGTTCAAGAGGAACAGCCACCGTGTTGACTTTCTTTGTAGGGTGTCGCTTCTTCGTTTGTTTTCCTTTCTGGCACGAGACACAGACGTCTTGAAGATGGAAGTTTTTAAGTGGAACACCATTCACTAATTCATTTGACACCAAATGATTCATTTTGCGTAAGTGAATGTGACCCATTCGTCTGTGCCAAGAGATTGTGTCTTTTTCTGTGGCTTTGGAAACGAAACAAGTTGCTTGTGCAGACGTTGTGATAGCTTGGCTCATATCAAGGACATACAAATCATTTATCCTTGGAGCCGACAAGAGAATCCATTCTTTTGGAATTTTGAAGCCGGGTTTCAGCACATAACATCCATTTGCATCAAAGTGTACTGAGAACTGCTTATCACAAATTTGAGAAACACTAAGAAAATTGTGATCAAGTTGTTGTACGAAGTTGATCTTATCAAAACTAACAACCCCGTTGGAAATCATTCCTTCACCCGTAATATATCCGCCCTTATCTCCAGCAAAAGCAACATAACCTCCTCTAATAGATTTGACGTCGTAGAGAAGCTTCATGTCGCCTGTCATGTGCCTGGATGCCCCACTATCAACAATCCAATGACTACTGATAGTTCCTCCTGGAACACCCTGCACATGAACTCACATAATTAGTTGGAGATGGGGACCCAAGCCATTGTGGTCTTGGGTCTTCCATTTTCATCAACGACAATAACCTCTATTCTTTGATGATTCGAAAATTGTGATGGTCCCCCTGAATTTGTGGTTATTTTAGGTTTCCATGTCTGTTGAAATTTACCAGTTTGATTGTTTGCAAATTTAACTTCGTGATTGTTTGAAGTTTTTGAAAATTTTGAACTTTCTGGTTTAACTGGAACCAATTGTTTTTGAACCACTTCATTTTTAAGTGCCTTTTCAACCACTTTAACTTGTTGGCGTTTCTGTTTCTTTTCCCTTTCTCTTACAAGTCGGGGATCTTGTTTTGATGAAACAGATCGCTTGCGGTCATTTCGTTCACGGGGATCATCTTCTTTGGCTTTTAATTTATGAAGATACGGGCAATTTCTGATAATGTGCCCAATTGTACCACATTCAAAACATGATCTTCGTTCAACAAACCCCGAAGTATCATGTGATCGTCTTGCCGATGATGAACTTTGTGATCCCGAGGTACTAGGTTTTGAACTATTTGGTTCATTTCTTTTCATCACAGTTGCTTTCTTGACAAAATCTAAGTTAGATTGATTTTCAAACGTTGCAATTTTGTCCGTTCCCTTCGATTTCACAAAGTTCACATTCTTCTTCTTCTTCTGATTCGGCTTCTTTTGACTTTGAGTCGGTGTTTTACCTTTTGGTTTGGCATGATTTTGCTGTTTTTGTACTGTTGGTAATTTCTGATTGCCATATTGTTTTCGAACTTCGGCCTTTGGGATAGGAGAGCACTGTGTTACTGTAACACGTGATCCTGTCTTTCCTAAAAACTTACTCGTTGAATTTTCAAAGACTTTACTGATTAATGATTGATTAACATTCTTAATAGGAAAATCTTTGTCAGAATAAATTTTATCATCACCAACAAGAGTGTACAGCAAATCCACACTCTCCGACTCTTTCTCAGACGAGGACTCGATTGCAACAGTCTTAGCGGGTTTTGCAGGAGGATCACACAGAATATGATTCTCAAGAGGTATGTCCTCTTCGTTTATCATCGCATCAGACTTTGCTGAATCAGTATCATCAGACTCATCATCAGAAGAATCAGCATCCTCAATCACAACTGGAGGATCCTGATTCTGTTCAGCAGTTACAAATGTATCTGCTGACACATCCGAATCTGATGATACTTCTTTCTTGTATCCGAGTCCTGCTGCAAATTCCTCAACGTCCAAAGGAACAGATGGTTCAAAATGAGTTCTATACTCCTCATCAGGCATGGCATCATAATTGTTTCTCACGGGTGGTGGACATTTCTTGTAACCTATGCATGTGACATCCCGTTTCTCTTTCTGAACATCAATGATGTGATCCAACACATAGCTAGAGCTCAAATAACTGTCTAACTTGAGTCGGATCGCCTCACTTTCTGTTTTAACACAAGCCATTTCCTTTTGCATTACCTCAAGACGAGTTATATAAAGGTTAATGTCAGTTTGTTTTCTGGAAACCATTTTTGTCAGCTCTGTTTTATCTTTCTTTAACGTTTCAATCATTGACTTAAATTCATTTTCATGGTTTTCATAAAACATGTTGGCTTCTGTGCACTTGGAAAGATCAACGGTCAACTTCTGGTTGTGAATGAATGTCACATCATATTTCTCTTGCAAAGCCTCGTGTTTGCTTTGCAATTCACACCACTCATCATTCAATGAAACATGTTTGTCTTGCAAGTCAAACAAACTAGCTTGTAAAGCATCATGTTTGCCTTGCAACTCAGACATGTTTGCATCCAAATCAGCACATCTAACATGCAATCTATCACAATTATCACAAATAGCAGCAGTGGGTTCATCGACACATACCTGACTTGATGAACTGTCGACATTAGCCATAAAGGCTGAATGGAGAGAAGACGAAGAATAGGCAGCTTGATCCACCAAAATAGATCTTCTTTGAATTCCTGCTGTAGCTTCTTCCAATAGTTCATCAATATCTGCATTAACTGACGCAGTTGATGTGTCATCTTCCTGATCATTCCCTGAACTCGAGGACTCTTCATCTGAACTTCCACTGTAACCGGAGCAGTCTTTATCTTCAGAAGATTCACTACCATTGGTGGAAGATTCTCCACCACTGGCGTGTTTAAGATCCTTGACAACTTTAGCAAAACAAGCTGTTCCATCTGGAGCATCATTTCCCAACTGGATTGACCAATCACAACCTTCATCTACTTGAACCACAAGTGCCTGGTTGGCATTTGATGGTCCTGCTTGGCTTTGGTTGTTGACAGGTACCAACGTACGAACATTGTTCCTGTTCTGGTTCTGCTGGTTGCCTTGACCTCTGAAAGGATTTTGGTTCCCATGTTGAGATGGCCTCGTACATTCACGTTTGAAATGACCACGTTCACCACAATTGAAACACTTGACAGCCTGCTTATCAAACCCATACTTGGTGTCTTTCTTGCTCTCCAAGCTGGTTCTGCCTGTTCTTTCCATGAAATACTTTGCTCGCCTAACAGCACTGGCAAAGGCCCACTTGATGTCCATCATCTCCATCTCCTCTTTATCGATCTGCTGATAGTCTTCTTGTGTCAGATTAATGTTACCAATCTGACCTTCCACTAATCCACAGTATGCGCTCACCAAAGTGTTTAGCAGCTCCATGTGTTCCTTCGCTACTTCCACACTGACTTTAGAAAAGCTTGAGGTGTCGAGCCGTACTGTATTTAGCTTTGATTGTTGACCAGCAGATGATGTGCTTCCATAACACGCTTGCTGTTGAGGAGGAAGTGGATTTCCATACATGTCTGTTGGTCCGGTAGATTGAGGAGGAAGTGGATTCCCATACATGTCTGTTGTTCCGGGAGATCGAACAGGTAATGGATTTCCGAACATATCAGTTGGTCTGAGAGGTCGTTGGCTTTGTTGTTGTGGTACTGATTGAGGGACTGGTTCCAGCAGATTTCCATACATGTCTGTCTTTGGAGGGACCGGAACTTGGATAGTATTGCCATACATGTCAGTGCTAGTCACAAACGCTGTTTGAATTGGAGCATGCGAAGAAGGTTTCGTAGAAGTGCTGGAAGTTCCATAATACATTTCAGGATTTTGTGGCACTGGAACTCTTTTTTCCTTGAGAGTTTCTTCCTGATTCTTGTTTTCCAGGATTTGAACAAAGTCATTGAAGCTTGTTGTAGCTAAAGTGCCATTGTACTTCATGATTTCCAAGAAAGTATTCCATTGAGGTGGCAACGCATCTGCAAACCTTTTTACAATCTCTACAGAAGCTGTAACAACCCCAAAATTTGCTAATTCAGTCAGCAAATGATTAAATCGACTTATCAAATCACCCAACGACTCATTCTCCATACAAGTAAAACCATCAAACTCTTTCTTCAGCAGGTCTTTTCTCAATTGACGTGTCGCTTCATTTCCTACACCCCTTGTCTTCAACGCATCCCACAACCTTTTCGTGGTCTTGTAACTGACAAATTGATGATAAATATCTTTACTCAACGCCTGAGTAAGAATGGCATATGCTTTCTTTTCCAAATCATAGACCTTCTTCTGATCTTCCGTAAGATCTGCAAACGTAGCAGCAGATGATGCGGCAACCTCTATTGTTTGATCGAAATCTGTGATGAACCGCAACCACAATTCTGTATTTTGACCAAGAACGTATGTATGAAATCTATCAATCCATCCTGGATATTCATATAAGTGCATCAACTTTGGAGGCCGATTCAAACTTCCGGTTTCGCTCTCGCTTAAGAGAATGCTTTGAATACTTGGAGTTTGATTCGATATGAATGCCCATTGACCGGTAGAAGTTGCATTAGAAGATACCGGTGCGGGAGACGGAGTACCAAAATACATGTCTGTATTTACCAGAGTATTCCATCTTGGATTCATTTTTTATCAAAAATAATAAAACCTGAGAATCACAAACTTGTTAAACATAAACAGACTAAGGATCGAAAGATCAAGACTTGTTCGAAGGATCAACAGTTTTCGAAAGATCACTGTTGAGTTTCGAACAATGATTTCGAAAGATTCTCCAAACGAAGGATCCTTATCTTTCGAAAAGGAACTGTAGACCGAAAGATGTATGCTTCGAAATGATTCCTTGGTTCGAAGGATGATTATCTATCGAACCTCCACTGATCGAAAGATGATCTTTCGACTTCGAAGGATATCTTTCGAACTGCTCTGACACAGTTGACAAAGAGTGACAGGTTGGTGAAAAAGGTGATGGGTTGGTAAATCTTTCGGCAGAAAGTATGGTCAGACCATGATTTTCTGCAAAAACAGATTTGAACAAAATAAAATATATCCCAAAAATGACAAACTTTATCCAGAAACCGGTCACCGGAGAAGCCGGAATTTTGGCCGGAAATTGCCAAACACCTCAAAAACAAGTTTTTAAGTTACCCAACCCGTCATGCAACACACCCGGTTAGTTTAGAACACGTTTTAACGTAAAGATAAGCGAGAAAAACAGTAAAAACGGCTGCAAAAACCAAGTGAGTTTTGTCCAAAACACTCCAAAGTCTTGTAAAAACTCGGTTTTTAACAAGGAAAAGAGCCACGGCTCTGATACCACTTGTAGGTCCCTCGGAGGTTGAGGTTTAACCTATTCCTTGTTATGTCTAACACACTAGCGAGTGCGGAATCCAAGCTAGCATGCAAACCGAGATAGAACAAGCACAAAACACAACACACAATATTCAACGATTAACACCACTTGTATTAATGCGTATGAAAGGTTCGGTTACAATGCAATGTTTACAAATCAGTTTTGCAAACTCTCTCAGTGTGTGTGTTCTCTCTGAATGTCTCACTTCTGTCTATGTGCCTTCTGCCTAACTGTCGAAGTGAACACAACACATGGGTATTTATACCCGAACACAGCATGTCTGGTCGAAGGATCAGATAGATTGATCGAAAGATCATCTATCGATCTGAAACAGCTCGAACGATCCACATGTACCTCGAAGGATGACATCCTTCGTGGTCCATCTATCAAATGTTATCTTTCGAGCTCATCGAAGGATCTAAACTATCCTTCGATGACACATTCTTCGACCCAAACATCTTTCAACCATTGTCTAGTTGTTTGTCCAAGTCAAACCGGAGGATGGTTGACTTGGTCAAACTTACATCAAAGACATCGTTTTGTATCAAGACTAAATACAGACAAAGTACAGACACAAGTGCACCAACAACTCATAATTCTTCTTTTGAGTTATGATCTTGTTTGAAAAGTCATTATGCTTTTCGAAACGCCCGACCCTCTTTTAAAACATTCGGTTTACCTAATAAGGTAATCATTTAAAAGTTCATTTTCTATTTGTCATAAAATGATCGAATTACCGATTTAACTTCTTTTAAACCCTCCACATGGTTTCTTGTCATGCTCAACTATCTTGTTCCGTACGTCTACACGCCGAAACATCATATCTCAACTATGTATTTATCTTATTCGTAACTAATACGATAGAGAATATTCTAAAATATAAGACTAGTGTAAGTCATACTTACTTGACGCTAGTTTTATATTAACAAGCGCTCTACCTAGGTCACAGTGTTATTTAGGCTACAACTTGTTTTATTGCCTAAACTAATTGGTCACCATTTTACCTCATACCTCGTCATTCGGGTATGCAATATTGCCATCATTGGCCCTTTTGCGTGTTTATACTTCCATATCTAGTCATTTACACTATAACGTGATTACATTCTATATTACTTTTGTGTCCGTGATCACATCACGCCATGTTTAGTTTTACCTTGACCTTAGTCTAAGGCTACACTCATTTTCTTTCGGATTATCTTTCCGACTCTATGACTTCTTATGTGTCCTTCTAGTTTTTTTTTTTTGAGGATATTCCTATCCAAATCTTAATCTCTTGATTTCTGACTTTAACCTATTGTTACCATAACAAAATCAATTTATTTCATATTATTGTTTCATATCATTGTATGGAATTTATCCACATCGTTTGTTGAAATAAACGATGTTTCTATCTGTTTCATTTAATTTAGCTTAGTCTATAACCGTGTCCTTGTCATCTATTACTATTGTAAATTCCCAGGGTTCGGGTGTTATTACACTCCTCCCTATTATGACGCTTATCTTTCATTACGTTCTCGGGTTCGAGTGTGCGCGCACCCCTTCCCAAGGCAATATTTATCATGATTATTTTTACCTCGATGCTCAACATACAGTTTCAGCACCTCTTATAAACAACAGAACTTTTATTATTACATCTTTCTATTTTTCACAGCCTTGGTAATTTCGTTAACATTAATGTAGAATGTTAAATAAATCGATATAAAACAAACGATTTATTTGCACTCGTAATAATTAAAAATTCATGCTGAAATTTAATTTACAAGAGTATACCTGAAACGACATCAGGTTCAGCTTTAGCCTCCGTGGCTGTTATATAAAACAACTTTGTCCTTGATTTCTGGGCATCAGACTTTGTGTCGGTTATGTCCTTGATTCCAAGCCTCTCTGGACATTTAGACTTTTTATGTCTTGGCTTACCACATGTTCCCTTGTGAATTTTTCCACAAAATCTACACTGATGTAACACACTTTTTGTAACTCCCTTCTTGAGAGCTTTATTAGACTTGGACTTCTTTACGGATCTTGGATTCATATCCAACACCCTCCTTTCTTCTATTTCTTGTAGTATGCTATCTTTTAATTCAGTCATCATATCGTTTACCACTGGCACGATTGTGGTTTGTAATCTATCAATATACTGTGATAGACTATTTTCTAGAGCTTTTCCGACCTCTTCGGAAATCTTAGCTTTCATTTGTTCAGTCAATTGAGATGTCGAATCATCTCCGGTTACTCCGGACATTTCTTTAACTGAAACATCCATCACGATTTATCAATAATTATTTAATTCATTTCCATCTTATTATGCGGAAATTTATATCACTCTCACTCAATCATAAATAATGTGTTATTCTTTTTTTTTCGGTTTGGTCAAGTATATATCTTGCCATACCTTTCTTACTTAGTGTATTTTCCCGGGTCGAGCGTATTCATACACTCCTCCCATCTTTCCGTCATCTTGAAATTGAAATGTTTACACTAATTGTTAAACATTTCATTTATGACATATGCGGCATTCATTTTGATCTAGCCAAGTTCACCACTTGTTTAAACCATTTATGCTTAGTGCACTTTTCCGGGTTTGAGTGTGTAAACACGCACTTCCCGTGCATATCAATTCAAATCTCCTTCTTTTTTTTTGTAAGTCTACTAAAGCAATTAATTCTTACCAAACGATCGATCAAGCTTGAACCGAACACTTTGTTGACAACCTTAAGCTCTAATTACCAACTTGTAACACCCTTAAAATTTCTACTTGAAATTAGGAATAATTCACGAGAGTTTATATATAATTGATGTTTTTGGTTAAAACATAAGTCCCAAAAACAAAGATCTAGGGTAACAAACATTTGTTAACTACTAACTAATTTAAGTATTTAAAGTTATTTAGCAAACTGATTCATTTCAACATTTTCTAGACAGAATTTATCAATGCGGAAGCTTCAAAAGTTTGTGTTCGGTTCTTCAAAAGCTAGCTTGACCGTCATCCGTAATTCTTGAATACCTAAAAACTTAAAGATTAGTATTAGAATACTTAGAGATAATACATATTCGAATCTACGTTCAAAACTGATTCGAGTGAACAACAAAATACAACTTTTTCATAAATTTTAAAGCCCCACCGTAACTTACGGTAGATACCGTAAGTTACGGTGGCTCCTGGAAGGTTTTGGTTCCACCGTAACTCAGGGCGAACCCACCGTAAACTTTTAGTCTCCACCGTAAATTACGGTACTACCGTAAATTACGGTAGACTCTGGAAGTCTATTATTTGCCTGATTTTCTTGTTTGTTTTGTCAAAACTAAATACTCGGATTTCCATTCTAACAGCTAACATGTTAGGTTCTCGTACTTCTGATATATCCACCAGTTATCCAATAACAAGGAATCCATCCATCATATCACGGAACATTATCCATGTCTTAGTTGATTATTCGACCCGTTTGGCTCATCTATGGAATCCTCCATTTTGATGACTACCAACGCGATCTAAATGATTATTTATCTATTATTCAACATAGCGATCATTATCACTTTATTTCAACTCGACTTCTATTCTACAATTCAACTACATATATGCTAGTTTATCGAAATATCGAATGTAACGAGTGACGTGATGTCGCGGTCACAATCAAATTTAATCCCAATACAACTAAATAGATAGCGGTAAGTGGGTATCGAACACAGGGAGTTTGTGGAATATGTGTTATCTCAATGTATGTCTAACTAACTAGATTAATCTAAATTGCAAGAAATGTAAATTCAAGGAGTTGGATTGTTTGGTTGATTTTTAAAACTAAGATTACTAATTAATTTGCGAAATGAGAATTGAGTTTGTAAACACTTTAGAGACAAATGACTATCTTAAGTTTCCGGTTTGCTTCGACGTTTGTGCTAACATTCAACTAGAAAGAACTACATAGACATAGTTCATGTATGACCAATTGCAGTGATGAAAGGGAACTAAGTACTCAGATTCCTAGAACGTGAGGTTGTTACCCGATGATCAATTAACTCTTACCCGAACCTAACTATACCCATGATATCTCGATTGCCAACAGCACCAAGAACGTATGGTTTCTAATTAGTTTAGCATAAAAATTAATACTTTACTAACAATCAATCATGCACCATAACAAACAAATCACAAAGAAGAGTTCATTATTCTAGAAATATAAAATCAAAACACAAAGTCTTACACAAACCTTCAACCCAAGATAATCATAAAAAGTTAGCTATTCATGGCTTGAACAACCATCCCCCCATTCTCTAAACTTCGTTCACTAACCGATTGTTGTCTAGCAAGTCCACGTGACTATGTGGCTGCACTCTTAATATTTTATCTCTCAAAATTCAATGTTCCTCTTTTCTTCTAAACACCTTAATTTCTCCGAATTATGCATTTTACCTACAAAAGCCACAAACACTCGTAGTTACTATATTCAAGCAAATAACCAAGTAAAGCATGGAATTTTAATCTTTTTAAACCATTTAAGGGTTGTCCAACAGACCACCCGTCACATCCCCACACTTACCCGTTGCTTGTCCCAAGCAACCCATTCAACAACTATTCAAAACCACAAGCGATCAATTATGCAAACCATGCTAAATGTGTCGTCCTTTTACTAACTTTCAATCATACCACAAGACACACCCCTCACAGAAATCTCTCGGTGACAAGAAATATTAGCACATAATGCTAAACCACTCAATGCGTGCGTGTGTGTGTGCGACAATAAGCTTGTATAAAAATCAAGTCTCCTCCTATTGAGTATTTAGCATGCTTATGAATCAAAAGGACTTACGGGTTGTAACGGGGCTAGGTGCAAAAGTAGGAAATTGGTGGAATATATATGCGAGAGCTAATTGATTTGACCCGGTTTTTATTTCTACCACTAAACAAAGCAACCATCAAATATATACACAACTTCTTCAACATTCTCAACTACTATTGCAACTAAATACTTTTTTTTCATATTTTTCTCTCTCTCTTTTTTTTTTCTTTTTTCATCATTTTTTTTTTCATAACACATCAAACTCAACAATATATACAAGAACATCAATACTACATACTAAATCTCCTAAACCGGGTCATCTCAATAGGTAAAATTTTGTAGGAAGTAGGTTTGGGTCACAACCAAATGGTATAAGGCTCAAACATGGCTTTCTAAAGACCAAACCCCCACCCCTCACAATACCAAGCTCATATATGTAACGTATGAGGTCCAACCCACCAATCCCGCACTCTCACACATCTAGACGAGGCTTCCTAAAAGTCCCCCTATCATTTTCAAAAGCATGTTAACTCTAGGATCTAACAAGAATTCGTACACAAGTTCTATTAACACAATAAACACACCGCCACTCAAAACAAAGAAAGTATCATTAATAATCATATGTGGCTCAAATCCTCACCAAGAAAAGACTAGGAATGGGTGTCGGTGTGTCAAATGGCACAATATCAAGTTTTCAAATTTTAACAATTTTCGCTCGGATTTACAAAATTTTTAAAACTATCAAAAATTTCCCCCATCCCCACACTTGGGATACATTGTCCCAATGTATGGTTTTGAGGAAAAGATCGCTTTAACCAAGAACATCAACAATTGCTTATACTCTCAAACCCCAAATTTTTTTTTTGTTTTTTTTATTTTAATTATTAAAAACACCACCAATTCCTTCACAACCCAAAAACTAAACACATCAAAACACTACCCAACCGCCCAACCAAAAACTTAAACATGAATATATACAAAGGTGCACAAAATGAGAACAAGACACAACCTGATTAGTACATCAGCAGTGTTGGTAGTGATGCAGCTGCGGTGATCAAACCGGTTCAAAAACATCTCTTAGATTCGCCGATATCTCAACAGGGATGTTGCCAAACATCCCCACACTTGAATCATTGCATCTGCGAGGGTTGAAACGTAATAACCTGCCAACAACACAAACACAACACCAAAACAAAACCAAACAAAGCAAAACAAAACAAAACACAAATACAATACTCTACATCCTCGGGCTGCCTCCCGAGAGCGCTAAGTTTAAAGGTCTTCAGCCAGACCATACCTGATATGCGTTATGGTGGTCTTAATGCACACTTACCCGCAACATTTCCAACAAATGCCCGGAAATTTACATGCCATCTCCATAGATTTGTCAGTCTATTTGGCATGTTAAAGCTGCTCCTGCGGGCTTTGCTAGTCCACTTCATGACATATACCTTAATGTCTGGTAGTTTCACCCTTCTCATCTTGTTTCTCGAACCCTCTTCCCCACATTTGTTAATTTGAATTATGGGAAGAGGTTCGGTACACATATCCATCCCATCAGCCTGCTCTACCTCATAATCTGCACACATAATCTGATCTACAAGTGACTCTTCATCAGATAAAGGACTCATTGGTGTGGTATTATCCTCCACAACCTCCTCCTTCATGTGAGAATAATCTCTAATATCGCCAGGTAATGGTGAGAGGCGTTCTTCTATCTCTATCTTCAATTTTAAAGTATGACACTTAGAGACTAAGCAGTTGATTCGGTCTTCATCGGACAGGTTGGGTGTTGCTAAATATTGCTCGAGTTTGGACAAATTTACTTCCAATACAGCAAGCTCTTTTTCCTCCTCGGTCTCATAAACATAAACACCCTCGGGCTCAGAATATTCTTCGGGATGATATTGTCGATATCCCTGATACGGTCTATAGATGCGTGCTTCCATCATCTTTTTATTCCAATACTTCGGGTTTTCCGAATACACCGGGCACACATCATAATCATAAGTGTGATCGCGACCGCAACAAAAACATAAACTATCCATCCTTGCCTCATAATAAACTTCCTCGTCCCGATCGTATCCATATGAATAATAGTCATCCTCCATTTCTGATTCATAATCGTCAACGTATGATGGAGGTGGAAGCTGTGAAACATAAGACACCGGTTTTCCATGTGCCCTCCTGTAGTGAGCCTCGTGGCAACCAATACATGGATGTCGTGGACCCCCGCACAATCTACACGTAAATAAGCTGAAATTTGTGTAATGCCCTGTCATCCTGCACAACACAACTCAACTACCAAGTGTAAATCATGAACATAAAAGAAATCTTTTTGGTTTTTTTTTTTTTTTTTTTAACTAATACACAAGATAACACACATTGCGCACTACTCCCCAGCAGCGGCGCCAAAATTTGACGTGATGTCGCGGTCACAATCAAATTTAATCCCAATACAACTAAATAGATAGCGGTAAGTGGGTATCGAACACAGGGAGTTTGTGGAATATGTGTTATCTCAATGTATGTCTAACTAACTAGATTAATCTAAATTGCAAGAAATGTAAATTCAAGGAGTTGGATTGTTTGGTTGATTTTTAAAACTAAGATTACTAATTAATTTGCGAAATGAGAATTGAGTTTGTAAACACTTTAGAGACAAATGACTATCTTAAGTTTCCGGTTTGCTTCGACGTTTGTGCTAACATTCAACTAGAAAGAACTACATAGACATAGTTCATGTATGACCAATTGCAGTGATGAAAGGGAACTAAGTACTCAGATTCCTAGAACGTGAGGTTGTTACCCGATGATCAATTAACCCTTACCCGAACCTAACTATACCCATGATATCTCGATTGCCAACAGCACCAAGAACGTATGGTTTCTAATTAGTTTAGCATAAAAATTAATACTTTACTAACAATCAATCATGCACCATAACAAACAAATCACAAAGAAGAGTTCATTATTCTAGAAATATAAAATCAAAACACAAAGTCTTACACAAACCTTCAACCCAAGATAATCATAAAAAGTTAGCTATTCATGGCTTGAACAACCATCCCCCCATTCTCTAAACTTCGTTCACTAACCGATTGTTTTCTAGCAAGTCCACGTGACTATGTGGCTGCACTCTTAATATTTTATCTCTCAAAATTCAATGTTCCTCTTTTCTTCTAAACACCTTAATTTCTCCGAATTATGCATTTTACCTACAAAAGCCACAAACACTCGTAGTTACTATATTCAAGCAAATAACCAAGTAAAGCATGGAATTTTAATCTTTTTAAACCATTTAAGGGTTGTCCAACAGACCACCCGTCAACGAGTTAAGTTACATACCTTCATAATTTGTCGACATTACTTTCTAATCATAATTACCCATTCCCGGGCTTGTCGACCTTAGCGTATCCCTTCTAATCCTTGGTTTCTGCTTTTATAAATCAATTTAACGAGTGAAGTTCGAATCACTCCAAACATTACCATTTCGACCATTATTTTAACACATTCTTCATCTAGTGAATTTCATCACTTTACTTACGTCCCATTATGACTAATTAAGCAGTATTATCAATAAACATATTTAAGCAACTATTTATTTTGACCCGCTTGGTTTGTCGAGTGAATTCCATCACTTCTTAGACTTACCAAAGGGTTTCAATTTCACTATTTTGACATCATACCTATTTCAACTATTTCTTTTGACCCGTTTGGTTTGTCGAGTGAATTCCATCACCTCTTTGACTTACCAAACGCAACTATTTTCGCTATAACAACCTTAGACATATTTACGACTAGGCTTATCTACGTAAATGTAACGAGACGACAAGTCGCGTACCTTTAGAGCACACAGTTCAAACGCGTATCCGCTCCGGCTTGTCCGCTTGACGATCTGGATTCTTTGCCTAAAGAGTTCAATTCACAATCATCTTAGAACTCTTTTCATAATCATTAACGCATCATTCTCTATAATAATCAAATCTGCGTTTTCATCTGATTTTTAACATTTTAATCCCCACTTAGGCATTTTAACAAACACCTAGCGGGTCAGATTTTTACATCATCAAAACCAAGTTCATGAATTGTAATAATCATCTAAATCAACTTCAATTAGTCACATTTACACATGTTTTAACTTCCAAATTTCAGTAAGTACCTCATAAAACTCAGATTACACGAGAACAAGAATCATGATCTTAGTGTTTACCAAGTTTCTACGACTTATTAATCACCTACAATGGTGATTATGAACCCTACAAGTATCATGCAAGATTTTGACAAGAAATCATCTAGGGTTTATCCCTAAACATCATACTTTTTCTGAAATCACTTTCTATGATCAAATTACACTAGAATAATCATTCTAAACCCTATTGTTCATCATTATCTTGTACAACCCATCACCCACATTCAATGTGTTCATGGAATTTCCTGAATTTGGACATGATTTCACATGTAGTTGTCTAGGTTTTACTTCTAGATACCATCTCATCACTAAGCTAACCAAATCACAAACATGCATCATCTAATTCAGATTTCCCAATTTCATGAGAATTTCAAATAGACAATTAACACCAAATTTTACATACCTTGTAATCCCCTTGTGATGAGGATCACTAATCTATGTTCGGATTTTGATTTGGACCAGATTATCACCTTCAATTTCTGAAATTTGTGCCTGTTAGGGTTTTGGAGAAGCTTGGTCGCCCGTCCCTGGCTTCTGGTCGATCCACAGACTCAATTTTATTGAGTTTGTGTTTTATTAAAATGTTAACTTAAAACTAGTTTCAAGTTTGACATTTTGGTCCCTCTAGTTTCTTTTATTTTGTTTTAATGTCTTTAACTACTCATAAGTGTTACACTAACTAGGTTAGTGCCATTATTAATTAGTTTATTGTATTAATTTATTTGCAACTTAATTGCAAATTTAAGGATTTGTATTTTCGGGATGTTACAGTTCATCAAGGATTTCTCCAAGATCGCGCAACCTCTCACTTCACTAACTCAGAAAGGTGTCACCTATCGTTGGGGTGATGCACAGGAATCGGCATTTCAGCACTTAAAGGATAGACTTTGTAGCGCACCAATTCTCTCATTGCCAGAGGGCACAGACGATTTCGTGGTTTATTGTGACGCGTCAATTCAGGGACTTGGTTGTGTGTTAATGCAACGGGATAATGTCATTGGTTATGCATCGCGCTAACTTAAGGTTCACGAAAGGAACTACACTACACATGATCTGGAGCTGGGAGCTGTTGTCTTCGCACTTAAGATATGGAGACATTACCTGTACGGTACCAAGTGCACCATTTACACCGATCACAGGAGTCTCGGGCATATCTTCAAGCAAAAGGAGTTAAACATGCGACAACGTCGATGGGTCGAACTCTTGAATGATTACGAATGCGCGATCAAGTACCATCCAGGCAAAGCCACTGTGGTGGCCGACGCCCTTAGTCGAAAGGATACTATACCTAAACGCGTGCGTGCGTTACAACTTACCATCCAATCTAGTCTTCCTACTCAGATACGAGATGCTTAGGTTGAAGCATTGAAGGCAGAGAACATCAGGGCGGAGTCCCTACGAGGATCGAGGAAACGGTTAGAGCAAAAGGAAGACGACGCCTACTATGTGAACGGGCGCATTTGGGTCCCACTTTATGGAAACTAACGCGAGCTTGTGATGGATGAAGCACATAAGTCTCGTTACTCAGTACATCCTGGTTCGGATAAGATGTACCACGACCTAAAGACTACATACTGGTGGCCTAGCATGAAAGCCAACATAGCAACCTACGTCAGTAAATGTTTGACTTGCGCGAGAGTCAAGATCGAATATCAGAAACCATCAGGCCTACTTCAACAACCGGATATCCCGACATGGAAATGGGAGCAAATTTCCATGGATTTCGTTACTGGCATGCCGAGATCTCAACGCGGAAATGATACCATTTGGGTGATCGTGGATCGGCTCACAAAGTCTGCACACTTCTTGGCTATCAAGGAAACAGATAAGTTCTCCACTCTAGCAGACGTTTATCTTAAGGAAGTTGTTTCGAGGCACGGGGTGCCAACCTCCATTATTTCCGATCGGGATGCACGATTTACTTTTGAGTTATGGCAAGCTATGCACAAGTCCTTTGGCTCACGTTTAGACATGAGCACTGCTTATCATCCACAGACGGATGGGCAGTCTGAGCGCACCATCCAAACCCTTGAAGACATGCTTCGAGCATGTGTAATCGATTTTGGCAATGGTTGGGAAAGACACCTCCCTTTGGTGGAGTTTTCGTATAATAACAGCTACCACACCAGTATCCAGGCCGCTCCGTTTGAGGCATTGTACGGACGTAAATGCCGATCACCTCTCTGTTGGGCAGAAGTTGGTGATAGCCAAATCACAGGCCCATAACTTGTGGTAGACACAACTGAGAAGATTTCTCAGATACGAAAACGAATGACAGCAGCTCGTGACCGTCAGAAAAGCTACGCTGATAAGCGCAGGAAACCACCCGAGTTCCAGGTTAGGGATCGAGTGGTACTCAAAGTCTCACCTTGGAAAGGTGTAGTTCGTTTTGGCAAACGAGGTAAACTCAATCCACGTTATGTCGGACCGTTCGAAATCATTGAGAAAATTGGCAAAGTCGCCTACAAGTTGAATCTACCTGAAGAACTCAGTGGAGTTCACAACGTATTCCACGTGTCAAATCTGAAGAAGTGTCTGTCAGATGAGACCCTTATAGTTCCTTTGAAGGAAGCTCACAATCGACGATCAGTTGCGATTCGTCGAGGAACCAGTGGAAATCACAGACCGAGATGTTAAGATTCTCAAGCGCACCCGAATACCTCTTGTGCGAGTTCGTTGGAACTCCCGTCGTGGCCCAGAGTTTACCTGGGAACGAGAAGACAAGATGAAACTCAAGTATCCCCAGTTGTTTGAGAAAGGCGCAACCACTGCTGAGGCTGAAGCTACCGCGGAATTTCGGGACGAAATTCCAAACCAACGGGGGGATGATGTGACACCCCAGGAAAACCAGGAAACAACGCAACACAACTAGCTTCCTCAGTAACCACGTGCTAAATTTCGGGACGAAATTTCTTTCAAGTTGGGGATAATGTGACAACTCGAATTTCTAAGGTCTTTCCTCGACACGTTACTTGTTTACAGTCATGTTTTCATAACTTGCTTGTTTTGTAACTTGTTTATACTTGATGAATGTTTGGGGCATTAAACTATGGTTGAAATAAGTAATATCTATGCACTGGTTGATATATATATATATATATATATATATGTGGAGGTGTGTCACTATTATTAATATTATTATATAATTATATGTAAGTGATGAAATCAAAAAGGGATTTCGCCACAAGCCTGCTCGACGAAATCCAAAGGGATTTCGCCATATCCCTCTCGACGAAATCAAGTGATTTCGCCAGCCCAGTCTTCGCCGAAGCCCATTAAGGGCCCAACACTTTATAACACCCGTATAAACGATTGTAGGTTACGTAAACTACCATTAGAAAAACCCTAAGGTCTCTCTCTTCCTCTCCTCTGCGTGACGGCAATCCCAAGTTCTCGAAACCTTTGCTAGTTCGTCTTGTAACTGGTTAGTATGCCATCTGTGTGATTGGATTGTTGTTATGCATTGGATAACTGTTATGTGGTTTTGTTTGTGGATTGAATAGGTGGGTATGATAGGGATCCTTATAATTTGATGTATGATCGGTGGTGTTATGCATATTGTCCATGTTCGATTTGATGTTGATGATCTTGATATGTTGGTGGTATTATAATAGATGTCTTGCAGATTAGGGTTCTATGTTAATGGATATGTCGAATACGTGATGATCACAACAACTTGCTGATGATTGAATGATGATTGAATAATGATTGAATGATAATCATGATTGTATAGTGATTTAGTAAATTATATGATTGCATGATTTAGTCTGATTGAGTAATTGTTACCGATCATTAGGGTCTTCTGAATTGCGTAACTGTTGATGATGATTGTGTTTGTGTCGACGAAAACACAGAGACCAACGAAAACACAGGGACCAAAAGAAAACACTAGGTGTTTTCGCCATACCTCAAGTCGACGAAAACCCTTGGGATTTCGTCGCCTGAAAAGTTTTCGCCAATAAGGGTTTTCGCCAAAGGTGATTTCGCCGAGTGTTCTGGCACATTAAGTCTGTTAAGTTTATTAATTCTGTTAAGTATGTTAATTCTGTTAAGTCTGTTAACTTTGTTAAATATGTTAACTCTGTTAAGCCTGTTAACTCTGTTAAGTATGTTAATGGATAACCATGTTAGAATAAACTGAGAAAGACATTTATGTGAAGCATGAATTGTATGAATTTGATTAAATGTTTACGTGATACATTATCTTAACTTCCAAGCACATTATGTGACATTAGATTTGCATGCGAGTCATTACGAACGAAAACTGATTGTGTATACGTGCGTACTATAGGCCTTGACTGATTATTTGTGAGCGCGTAATTTAGCATACCGAGCAAACCAAGGTGAGTTCACACTTTCCACAAGGCATGGGATTCCCAAGGGTTGGGAATGGGTAAAGGATTGAAACTGAAACTGCGTGATCTCCTAGTTTGGGACACGTACACACCCTCTTTATTGAGGGTGACAACATCTAATAAGTATTTAATCGGAACCTGCGTAATATCCTGGTTTGGGGATTTCGTACACACCCTCTTTACTGAAGGGTGACAACACGGATACTAGGCCAAAACTTTCTATCATGAAGTCCCTCCTTTTATATCGAGTTAATCGCCGAGCCAATGGCGAGCGGGTCATTACTTAGATAGCGTTATTTAGGTTTGACAAGCCTCGCACCGTGCCGCATAGGACGAGCGTGAACTAATGGATCTGGGCACTAGTCAATGATGATAGACATTGACGTCAGGGCACTAACTTACTTTAGTCAGTGGTCGATATGGTAAACAGGTCTAGTGGTTCACATGGGGAAGCCCCCACTAATTATGGACATGTTTGGGAAACAGGGTAAAACGGTTAACTTATGACTTACAAATGATCTCATGGTTTTTTAAACAACTTAACAATGAACACCAACTGTGAACTCGCTCAACTTTGTTGTTGACTCGTTGTTACATGCCTTGCAGGTCGTTAGGTATATTTGGAGCGTGCACAAGGAGGCGTAGTCGTTGTGGGGCATGGATAGTCATATGCCATGTTAAACATTTGATGTATTTGAATTTCTACTTAGGTTTTAAACATTATGCTTCCGCTTACAACTTAAACTATGTTTTGTTGGACACCAATTATATTGCGTTGGGTTTTATATTTATTTACATGTTATGTTCAATATGATTGGTGGCTTGATCCTGGTCAGTCACGCCTCCATGCGGTGATACTCCACTTGTGGAAGTGTGACAAAAAATGGGTACCGGTATTCGGTACCAATACCGGTACTGAGTACCAAATGCTCATCCTAACTCTTATAGTGTTAAAAGAAGATATTAATTACATTATACTATATGTTAGTATATGAATCAAAGGAACAGTGAACTTAACGAAGATGTGTGATTTACGCCATTACTTGACGTGTTGCTGGGTGTTGAAGACATGTGTTATACTATAGTGTTTGGTTTTCCTTTTTTAAGTTGCCACACATATGCAATTCATACAGAGTTCTCTAAAGCAATTGCTGTTAACATATAAACGCACCAGTGATTCTAAGTAGAAGCGGATCTAACGCAATAGCTTAATCTCGCTAGCGATCCCTACAGGAAAGTGGGTTACAACCGGATCTTAGAAGTGCCTGAAGGTATGTGTTTAGTTTATGGTTTTACAATTTTTATGATTTGGGAGTTTATCGTCATCAGATTGTAAGAAAATCAATGTCACAAAAAGAAAGGTGAACATAGATCATTTTTTTAGATTTTGATGCATTAGTAGGTGAACTTACGTTAAAATCGGTGTCTATAATTTCTGATCTGAATATGAGTCATAGAATATCACCCAAAATTACTGTTAAACATACTTCAATTGCCAATTGGATATAAACTAACAAATTATTACTGCTCTCTTTTTTATTGTTCGGAAGAAACTGTGTATTGATATTTTGGTCATAGTGTATGGGTAGATTTGTTGGTTTGTGCTTGATATATGAGTCTAATGTCGTTTAATTAGTCTAATTTGTGATATTGGTGTAAAATTTGGTGTACCAGTTTGTTTCATTATCTAATAATTGAATTGAACCATTGAAGGAAGGTGGGGAAGGAGGGAGAATGGATACGGAAGTATAGAAAAGTGGAGGTTGGAAGGTAAGGTGTTTGTTTTTTAAAAGTGTTTGTTGAAATATCTAGGGGGAAGGATACAAGGAATAAACGGTGGTGAGGGTGTTAGGATACGTCGTTATATGAAGACTCATGAACTATTTTAATGGGTCTTTGTATCAGTATGTTTGTGTCAACTTCTAAGTTTTGATTCACTGTTGTAATTAGTCTGAGACACAAGTACATAACAGGCGATAACGTGTTACAACGTTGTGTTTAACTTCTTGGATTTACTTCGCTGTTGTAATTATTTTTTACATGCTCATATATGCAAATTTAATCAAGATTATCAAATTCGTTTTATTAATCTTCACTAATTTATTTTTTCAACTTTATCACTTGAAAAAATTACATACAGTTGCGGACTACATTTCAAACAAAACAATCATTAGGTGATTTAACTAACAAAAACATGTTTAGGCTCTTCATGCCAACCAGACTTGGCATCTAGTTCAGGCTCCCGCTGATGCCAACATTGTTGGTTGTAAGTGGGTTTGCAGGATTAAGAATCCTGATGGTTCGGTGAGTCATTATAAAGCCCAGCTTGTTGCCAAGGGCTTTCATCAGACTAAGGGTATTGACTACACTAAGACTTTTAGTCCCATGGTCAAACCTACGACTATTCGCCTAGTTCTTCTAGTTTCTTTCTCTCGAGGATGGTCTATTCGTCTGGTTGATGTCAACAATGCGTTCTTACATGGGGATCTTTCTGAGACTGTGTATATGATCCAGCCACCAGGCTTTGTTGACTCATCTAGACCACATTGTGTTTGTCATCTGCAAAAGGCTCTTTATGGCCTAAAACAGGCTCATAGAACTTGGTTTTCCAAGCTATCCACTACTGTACTTGCTGATGGTTTTACCTAGTATCTTTCAGATGTATCTCTCTTTGTTTACAATCGGGATTCGATACTTTATTGTGTCTTGATCTGCGTAATCTCCTGGTTTGGGGATTTCGTACACACCCTCTTTACTGAAGGGTGACAACACGGATACTAGGTCAAAACTTTCTATCATGAAGTCCCTCCTTTTATATCGACTTAATTGCCGGGCCAATGGCGAGCGGGTCATTAGTTAGATAGCGCTATTTAGGTTTGACAAGCCTCACACCGTGCCGCATAGGACGGGCGTGAACTAATGGATCTGGGCACTAGTCAATGATGATAGACATTGACGTCAGGGCACCAACTTACTTTAGTTAGTGGTCGATATGGTAAACAGGTCTAGTGGTTCACATGGGGAAGCCCCCACTAATTATGTATATGTTTGGGAAACAGGGTAAAACGGTTAACTTATGACTTACAAATGATCTCATGTTTTTTGAAACAACTTAACAATGAACACCAACTGTGAACTCGCTCAACTTTGTTGTTGACTCGTTGTTACATGCCTTGCAGGTCGTTAGGTATATTTGGAGCGTGCACAAGGAGGCGTAGTCGTTGTGGGGCATGGATAGTCATATGCCATGTTAAACATTTGATGTATTTGAATTTCTACTTTGGTTTTAAACATTATGCTTCCGCTTACAACTTAAACTATGTTTTGTTGGAAACCAATTATATTGTGTTGGGTTTTATATTTATTTACATGTTATGTTCAATATGATTGGTGGCTTGATCCTGGTCAGTCACGCCTCCATGCGGTGATACTCCACTTGTGGAAGTGTGACAAAAAATGGGTACCGGTATTCGGTACCAATACCGGTACTGAGTACCAAATGCTCATCCTAACTCTTATAGTGTTAAAAGAAGATATTAATTACATTATACTATATGTTAGTATATGAATCAAAGGAACACTGAACTTCACGAAGATGTGTGATTTACGCCATTACTTGACGTGTTGCTGGGTGTTGAAGACATGTGTTATACTATAGTGTTTGGTTTTCCTTTTTTAAGTTGCCACATATATGCAATTCATACAGAGTTCTCTAAAGCAATTGTTGTTAACATATAAACGCACCAGTGATTCTAAGTAGAAACGGATCTAACGCAATAGCTTAATCTCGCCAGCAATCCCTACAGGAAAGTGGGTTACAACCGGATCTCAGAACTGCCTGAAGGTATGTGTTTAGTTTATGGTTTTACAATTTTTATGATTTGGGAGTTTATCGTCATCAGATTGTAAGAAAATCAATGTCACAAAAAAAAAAGGTGAACATAGATCATTTTTTTAGATTTTGACGCATTAGTAGGTGAACTTACGTTAAAATCGGTGTCTATAATTTCTGATCTGAATATGAGTCATAGAATATCACCCAAAATTACTGTTAAACATACTTCAATTGCTAATTGGATATAAACTAACAAATTATTACTGCTCTCTTTTTTATTGTTCGGAAGAAACTGTGTATTGATATTTTGGTCATAGTGTATGGGTAGATTTGTTGGTTTGTGCTTGATATATGTGTCTAATGTCGTTTAATTAGTCTAATTTGTGATATTGGTGTAAAATTTGGTGTACCAGTTTGTTTCATTATCTAATAAATGAATTGAACCATTGAAGGAAGGTGGAGAAGGAGGGAGAATGGATACGGAAGTATAGAAAGGTGGAGGTTGGAAGGTAAGGTGTTTGTTTTTTAAAAGTGTTTGTTGAAATATCTAGGGGGAAGGATACAAGGAATAAACGGTGGTGAGGGTGTTAGGATACGTCGTTATATGAAGACTCATGAACTATTTTAATGGATCTTTGTATCAGTATGTTTGTGTCAACTTCTAAGTTTTGATTCACTGTTGTAATTAGTCTGAGACACAAGTACATAACAGGTGATAACGTGTTACAACGTTGTGTTTAACTTCTTGGATTTACTTCGCTGTTGTAATTATTTTTTACATGCTCATATATGCAAATTTAATCAAGATTATCAAATTCGTTTTATTAATCTTCACTAATTTATTTTTTCAACTTTATCACTTGAAAAAATTACATACAGTTGCGGACTACATTTCAAACAAAACAATCATTAGGTGATTTAACTAACAAAAACATGTTTAGGCTCTTCATGCCAACCAGACTTGGCATCTATTTCAGGCTCCCGCTGATGCCAACATTGTTGGTTGTAAGTGGGTTTGCAGGATTAAGAATCCTGATGGATCGGTGAGTCATTATAAAGCCCAGCTTGTTGCCAAGGGCTTTCATCAGACTAAGGGTATTGACTACACTAAGACTTTTAGTCCCATGGTCAAACCTACGACTATTCGCCTAGTTCTTCTAGTTGCTTTCTCTCGAGGATGGTCTATTCGTCTGGTTGATGTCAACAATGCGTTCTTACATGGGGATCTTTCTGAGACTGTGTATATGATCCAGCCACCAGGCTTTGTTGACTCATCTAGACCACATTGTGTTTGTCATCTGCAAAAGGCTCTTTATGGCCTAAAACAGGCTCATAGAACTTGGTTTTCCAAGCTATCCACTACTGTACTTGCTGATGGTTTTACCTAGTATCTTTCATATGTATCTCTCTTTGTTTACAATCGGGATTCGATACTTTATTGTGTCTTGATCTATGTTGATGACATCATTATTACCTGGAGAATTCTGATTTTGTTACTGGCTTGATTGGGCGCTTACATTCTCGGTTTGCGCTCAAGGATTTAGGACAGTTGTCATATTTTCTGGGTATTAAAACCACTTTTTTATGAGGATGTTTTACACTTATCTCAGCAGCGCTACTTACTTGATTTACTACAGCACATTAGTCTTGCTGATTATTGACCATTATCTACTCATGTCTCTTCCGGTAGACAACTTTCTCGATATACTGGTGATCCCTTATCTGATCCGACTATGTATCGGAGCACTATTGGTGCATTACAGTATCTTGTGCTGACACAACGAAAGATTGCTTATACGGCCAGTAAGGTGTCACAGTTCCTTCAGACACCGACGCCTACTGGTCGACATTGGTTCGCTGTCAAGAGAATTTTGTGGTATCCTAAGGGTACTATTTCTCATGGGTTATGTATACGTCGGTCTACTTGTGTTGACTTACATGCTGATAGTGATGCTGACTGGGCTGAATTTCCCGATGATCGACGTCCTACCATAGGTTATTATGTCTTTTTTAGGCCCAACCTTATCAGTTGGAGTTCCAAGAAACAACATACAGTTGCTAGGTCGAGTACCAAGGCTGAGTACCGAGCGCTTGCTCATACAATTGTCGAGTTACGATGGATTACATCTATATTACATGAGTTACATATCTTGCAGTCAACCCGGTGTTTCATCAGTGCACCAAACACTTGGAAATTGACTTGCATTTTATTCGCGATATGTTTTTGAGTGGTACTTTACATGTTCGGTAAGTTCCCACTACATTTCAAATTGTTGATATTTTGACCAAAAGATTGTCTGGTGTTCGTAGGGATGGCAATGGGTCGGGTTTGGGACGGGTTTAGGTAATCCCAACCCCAAACCCGATTAGATAAGCTTGTCCCAAACCCGTCCCAAAACACGTCGGGTTTCTAGCGGGTAAATACCCATCGAGTATCGGGTATACCCATGGGTTTTGGGTAACCCATTAATTATAAAAAGTTTATCCGTTGGGTATACCCGGCCCAAAACCCATCGGGTAACTACTAATTAGTTACATTTAGTATTATCACTCAAAAAATATATCAAATAACTATAATGTATACGAGATAAAATACCTATATGTATAGAAAAAAGGATGTATTATATATTTAAAAATATAAAAGAAATTATATCGTGTATACAATCGGGTAAACAGATTTACTTTATCGGGTAATTGGACCGGGTAAACGGGTATATCACTAAATCCCAAACCCACGAAAAAATAAAAACCCGTCCCAAACCCGATTAACCGACCCCAAACCCGTCCCAGATGTGTCGGGTTTCGGGTTTACCTATCGGGTTCGGGTTCGATTGCCATCCCTAGGTGTTCGTTATGACACTCTACGGTCCAAGCTTCACGTGGATGCTCCCCGTTTAGCTTGAGTGTGCATATTAGAGTATATAGACAGTTTGTTACACAACTGTTAGTGTATGAGTGATGTTAGACTAATATATATATTCACCATACTCATGTATTCAGATTACAACATTCTAAATCCAGTGAATTGATTGTGCTCACTTACCGCTTTTAAAGTGTATGTATTAAAGCTTGTTTGTGTTTTAATTAAGATATCAGCAATCTTGTCAAAGTAAATCCACTCTTTCTTGAAGAGTATAAATCAACTGACATTAGTCACGCCGTAGAGTTTGTTTTTAGCTGATAACTCTTGTATCTTTAGAAACTGCAATCATCAACTTTTCACATTACGTTCTACTTATGTTGTCATTTTCTTCAGCAAGTGCGAAATAATAATCAGTTCCAAACATTTACCCCAAAGCATGAGGAACCCGAGGACTCAGACCCAAGGATCCAGCCCGTGGACTCAAACCAAAAGGATCAGCTCGTGGACTCCGATCAAGGGAACTAACCTATGGACCAAAGGAACATGCATAATGACAGTCAAGTCCAGAAATGACAAACTAATGGACATGGACCAAAGGAACATGCATAATGACAGTCAAGTCCAGAAATGAATCTTCTTTGGTTAGAGTCAAACACACAATTTTCAAGTTTTTCCCTGCTAACTTGGACTATAAGTTATGTTTCACGTAATGCTTTCATGATCTTTAATATATGTTTTGAAATCTTAAGGTATACCATTTCTCCGCAAGTATTCTGTAGTCATATATGCTCTTTGATAATTTTCAACCTTTTTATGTTTTTGGCTTTGTGTAAAACATGCAATGAAAACTTTCGCATTTCTTTCATCATCTTTTACCAACTCAAGTGCCATATTCAGTAATTTCCCATGATTATTGGAAACACTATCACACAAAATACAAAATATGAATCAGTCTTTGACGTGCATGAATGATTGTGTCCAAACCCAAATGATCTGAACAGTTGACTAATTGGGATACTGACTTTGACTTCTTTTCATTCCTTAAAGGGTTTCTTTGTTTGCTTCCCATTTATCCAAACGTTTTTTAGTTTTTTCCACCTGCCGAAGATTAGTTTCAAACATAAAGCGTTAAAACATCTAAATCATCCCCCCCACCTGATGTGCCCTTTTTAGCGTAGTTGCAATATCAATAGTTAGACAAAAAAAAAGATCATTTATAATACCTCTTTATTCCAATCTGTACGAAATGTTGACCATAGTAAAATGCAGGTTTGCATCCCAGTTCCTCCGATCATTCCCGACCATATTCCCTATTAAGATACAACTAATCGTATGCTAGCTTTTGAAGATACATTAATCGTATGGTTATGAATGGTACCTTAACTCCAAAATTGAAATGGAAGCCGAGAAGGAGCCCAAGGGGGATGCCTACACAGTAATAGCACCCGACGTTCACGTATGCCACATAAGCTTGCCATCCACACCCGACAGCCACACCTTTGATGTATCCATCATGTTAATATTCAAAGGTTGACACATATCATGAACATTCAAATAATCACATCACACATGTACGTGTATATACCTGATAAAACGGGTTGTATGCCATTAAGAATGATGGTGATGGCCAATAGCGGAGAAAGATCAGAGACTGCATGTGCAACGGTTTCGCCACCAGTGAACGCGTAACTAATAACATGTCGTACTGACAAAACAATCATCGCTTCGACTAAGGCAATGAGAAATGAGACTGTAGTAACCGTTAACACCGAAAAGGCTGCGGCTCTAGGGTTTCCTGCTCCAAGCTCGTTTCCAACCCTAACACTGTTTTTTAAAAGAAAAGATATGTCAACTCTCACTACAAAACAAGCGACTTTCACTGGAAAATACATTTCAAACATAATTTAGTTTTCCATTTTTTATTATTTTTGGTAGGTTCCGTATGACGAATGCCAGCCGTTGGCGATACTTATTCTTCATGTAGTGTATCTTTGCATAAGAGAACTCACCTAGCAGCTGCATTGAACCCAGCTGAGACCATGAACAACAACCCATTGACACCCATGCTACATATTTTTTTACAAAACAACAAGTCAGTATGCTACATATCTTTTTACAAAACAAGAAGTATATTGACAAAAGATTAAATACAAATACCCTTATCATACAAAACGTACAAATAGGGTGAAAAGGTTAAAAAATGCAGTTGCATTTTCGTAATTATTTACTCGTAGAGTAATTATCAAAATTACACTAAAAATGATCTTGTATGGTAATTTTGATATTAGTAAGGTAATTTTGTAAAATGATCTTATAGGGTAATTTTGATCTTGTAGAGTATCATAATTAACTACAAATGATTTTATAGGG
Source organism: Helianthus tuberosus (assembly GCA_030545235.1). Taxonomy (NCBI): domain Eukaryota; kingdom Viridiplantae; phylum Streptophyta; class Magnoliopsida; order Asterales; family Asteraceae; genus Helianthus; species Helianthus tuberosus. The sequence goes on along the minus strand of CM060435.1, from coordinate 26,431,566 downwards.
TAATTTTGTAGAATAACATAATTACTCTACAAATGATCCTGTAGAGTAATTTGATCTTGTAGGGTAAATTTGAATTGTATGTTGTTTGATAAACTTGTAGAGTTATTTTGATAATTACCCTACAAGATCATTTAACAAAATTATCATACAAGATCAAAAACTACCCTACAAGATCAGTTGTAAAGTAATTTTGATAATTACCCTACGAGTAAATAATTACGAAAATGTCACCGCGTTTTTTTTTTATGTCTTTCGTACGTTTTGTACGATAAAGCTCTTTGTACGTGAACGTAACTCAATGTTTATTAAATCAAACCTTTAATGCAACAATAAAAAATATAAAAGAAAACATTCCGTCTTGGAACAGGATTCTATACACCAGTGAGCCTCTTGACAAAATTAAGATGATTGATAATTGATTAGTAACATGATATGCGTGGCAATGCATTCAGGCCCATTGGCCCACTTGATTGGTAGTGATGCAAATAATACGAGTTGGCCTAATTAAAAAGGCCCAAAACTCTTTATCTACAAAACAAAACATGATAAACATTAAAGATGACACTTACCAAACCGAAAGTGCATCCAATGCTAGCTCAGGGTTCTCAAGCAACCCTGCAATCAACACCAAGATCTGAAGATACCATGTCTCCAAACATAACATCACCGCGGACCCACTCGACAACTTTACAAATTCCCATAGCCCTCCGAACGCCATCGAGTTGAACCCGGTCCATGTGGCCTTGCATCTATGGCTCATCAAGATGTAAACAAACTGACCAACAACTATAATCCACCATGACAAACTTAGGGTCAAAGAAGCACCTAGCAACCCCAACCCTAACTTGTACACCATGATCCAAGAAAGCATCAGGTGCACAACTAGTGTTCCAGCAGAAATATAAGCACTTGGAGCCACAATACTTTGAGCTTGAAGGAACTTTTGTATAGGAAAGTTGATGGCATAAGCGAATACTTGAGGAATGAGACCATAGACGAATAGTGATGCGGCTGATGCCATTGATGGCGATTGGCCTAGTGAAATTAAAATTGGTTTACAAAATACATAAATTATAGTGATCGGGATGGCTGTTACTAAGAGAACAATTGCGGATCTTTGGAGGTATACTCCAAGCATGTTGTATTTTCGTGCCCCAAATGCTTGACCGCATAGCGTCTCCACTGCACTCCCCATTCCCAGCTAGAATCACACATATATAATTATATAAGCATTGTGTCAAATAATTTTTTTAATTTATGTCTACATGTTGTAGAAATTGTAAAAGTGTTTGTAAGTCATGTTGGTTTCTAGGTAATCAGCTACTTCAATAAGCAACTCTAGTTAAAAGTTCAAACCGCTTTCGTGGCAAGCAAGCTCATTGAATATGTGTCTCGTCTCCTTAGTCTCATCAATGAATGCTTGTGAACTTGAGTCTTATCTTTGACAAGCAGACTCAGTGTAGGGTTAGTTAATCTATTTAAAGTCCGCTTATTGAAGTAGCGGACTACCTAGAAACCAACATGAAATCAAAAACACTTTTACAATTCCTAAACCACCTAGATGTCAACAAAATCATCATATCGATAATCATATATCCGCAGTTGAATGTTTTAATAGATTCAGAACTAGAACTTTTTAGTCAGGGTTCATCATATATTTTTCTTCTTTACCGGTTACATCTAGATTGCCCAACTCGTTTTTCTCTTAAAACAAAATTCAGATTTTATATACAAGAATCCAACAAATCCTGATGACCGCTCTTGACCCCCCGGTTACACCCCTGACTAGATTCGTGATTACCTGAATTCAGAAACTCACCATAAGGCCATAAGCAAAGAGTTGGATCCCTTGGTTGCCGAGGGAGGCAGCCGCAAGCTCGAGGTTTCCAAGATGGCCGCAAAAAATTCTGGTGGAGATAGACATGGCGTTGTTGATCAAGTAAACCATCACCGCGGGTGCAGCCAGCTTATACAGTAGATTAAGCTCAATCCTGGATGCCGCTACAAGCTGCCTAATCAACGGTGTCTCAGTATCGTTAAGCACCCTCTCCAACTCCACACTATCGCCATGGCTGGCGACAGATTGATCAGAAGTTGAACAATCTTGAACAGGTTCTAAGACAGGATGATGAACTTCATTTGTTTGAGAGTCCATTTTTAAAAAGAAAGACGGCTGGCTTTCACATGTTATCTTATATATATATATAGAAAAACAAACATTTGTATGTTTTGTGTTGGTATTTCTTTTATTTCTTTTTTTACTTATGAAACAAGTACGTTAAAGTTTCAGGAGATTGTGATTTGTGGATATATGTATACATGGTTAGATGATGTTTGAAAATTAAACACCATAATTATGCATTACAATGATGATATCAAAAGAAATATTTTATTAATAAATGAAAATCTTTAAACTCTTTCCATGTACTTTTTAAGATGAAGAAAGTAGATAAATAATTTAATCACTGTATCTACTTTTTAAGAGAATAAAAATCGTATTAATGTTAAAAAAGGTAGGCATAAGAGAATAAAAATCATCAATTGTCAGCGTTTATGCCTCGATTGATTCGTAAGAGTTGGCTCCCAGAGGTCGCTGACTAGGGTTAGGGACTTGATTGAAATCAATCTGCGGGTGTTCATTGTCGGAAAGCAGGGTCGTCCTAATACTATGGTTGGTATTGTGTCACATTCAATCTCTTTGTCCATCGGTCTTGTTGAATAATGCACGGTGCGCTGTTAGAGATTTACAGAGGTGGCCATACTTCTGGATCTAAGGCGGCGATTCGTTAAGTTCAAGTAAACAAGAAAGGGTCAATTGCATATTTCCCCCTATAAAACTTCTTAATTGCATATTTACCCAATTTCAAATTAAAATTTCATATATCCCCTCCCTTAACTAATAAAATTGCAAATTTACCCATTTTAATTTATTTTATTAAAAACAAATTATATAATGACTATTTTACCCTTAACTTTTCTAAAACTTAATAAATTACATATTTATCCAATTTTTTATTAGATTTTGTCTTTACAACAACTTTTTTGAATTTTTTTACTAGTTATTTTTTCCGTTTGTTGGTGCACTTGTGTCTGTACTTTGTCTGTATTTCATCATGATACAAAACGATGTCTTTAATGTAAGGTTGATGTAAGTTTGACCAAGTCAACCATCCTCCTGGTTTGACTTGACCAAACAGTTAGAAAAATGTTGTAAGCTGTTTGTGTCGAAGGATGTGTCATCGAAGGATTGTTTTATATCCTTCGATGAGCTCGAAAGATGAACATTCGATAGATGAGTTCGAAACATAAACCTTCGATGGATGAACTCGAAGGATACCTCGAAGGATATCATCCTTCGAGGTATTTGTGAATCTTTCGATGGCTTTCTGGTCGACAGATGATCTTTCGATCAATCTGTCTGATCCTTCGACCAGACCTGCTGTGTCGGGTATATATACCCATGTAGTGTGTTGTGTGAAAAGATAGAAGAGAACACATAGTGAGGACAAGAGAGACAGAAATAGAGAGAGCTTTCTGTTGAGAGCACACACGAGAGAACTTTGAGAGTTTGCAGAATACATCTGTGAACATTGGGCTTGTAACCGAACCTTTCATACGCATTAATACAAGTGGTGTTAATCGTTGAATGTTGTGTGTTGTGTTTGTGATTGTTCTCGTATAAAGTCTCGGTTGCATGCTAGCTTGGATTCCGCACTCGCTAGTGTGTTTGATATAACAAGGATAAGGTTTTATCTCATCCTCGAGAGGGACCTACAAGTGGTATCAGAGCTTTGGCTCTTCTCCTTGTTAAAACCGAGGTGTTCTTGCTGTTTTTCGGGTTTTGAAAAGTTATATTTTTCTGAAAAACATTGTTAATCGGGTTTAAATCTTGTTGTTTTGCTGGAAGTTCTTATAAAAATCACTTTTTCTTTCATGTTCACATTTTAGAAGTTGGTTTTTTAGTGAAGTTTCAAGCAAAACCGGGTTTCGGAAGTTTGTAGTTTTACCGGAAAACCCATTGTGTTCATAATATCTTCAAGTGTTCTTCAAAGTTTACATCTTTTGATCTTGTTTAGTTATTTTCGAAAGTTGTTGGTGTATTGGAAAGGGTGAACTGATTAAAATAATCAAACAAAATCTGTTTTTGCAGAAAATGATGGTCTGAACCATACTTCCTGCCGAAAGATTTACCAACCCGTCACCTTTTTCACCAACCTGTCACCTGTTTGTCTGCTGTGTCTGTACTCATCGAAAGATATCCTTCGAAGTCGAAAGATCATCTTTCGATCAAGGAGGTTCGACAGATACCCATCCTTCGAACATATTTCGAAGTCAGTGAGTTATCTTTCGAGCCAAGGAATCTTTTCGAAGGATATATTGTTCGAGCTACTGTTACATTTCGAAAGATAAGGATCCTTCGTCTTGGTGAATCTTTCGAAGTCATTGTTCGAAATTCAACAGTGATCTTTCGAACACTGTTGATCCTTCGAACAAGTGTCTATCTTTCGAACAGGTGTTGATCTTTCGATCCTTGTCTGTTTAAGTTTAACAGGTTGTGCTTTTCAGGTCTTTCGATTCTTGATCCTTCGGCTGGTTGTTATCCTTCGAGATTTTAACATAGTTTGTGAAAATTAAATTTTTAAAAGGAGAAAACTTATTTTTCAAATTTTAAATCAATTTTCACTTAATATATTAATTTTCATAAAATGGGAACAAACGGTCAGTGGGATCCAACCGCGTGGACTCAAATAATTTCGATTCCACAATCATCAGCTATGCAATCTACGCAATCTACGTCAGATTTCGACAAAACTGCATGGATGCGAGCTATTGCCCCACCTCAAGCTGCAATGATAACTGCAAATCAATGGGCTTTGGTCACAAATCAAAGCAACAGCATTCAATCTATGATGCAGAACGACAGTGAAACTGGTACAAGCACAAAACCGCCAAAGTTAAATCACATCAATGATTGGGGATGGTGGAAAGAAAGGCTGAGAACTTATGTTCAGGGACAAGGTCAAGATCTATGGATGTGCTTCTTCACAGCTTTTGAAAATGAGTTGGAAGTTGCAGGATCTAATCCACAAACTTACAGCACTTTGTCTGAAGAAGATAAGAAGAAGTTTGAGTTAGAAAAGAAAGCATTCATGATTCTCACACAAGCTCTTCACAAAGACATTTACCACCAGTTTGTTTACTGCACGACTACTAAAAGCTTGTGGGATATGCTCACGTTACGTTGTGAAGGAAATGCTCAATCTAGAAAGATCAAGCAAGAATTACTGAAGAAAGAGTTTGAAGGATTCACGTGTTTGGAGAATGAGACTTTGGCAGAGTTATCTACAAGGTTCCATCACTTGTTGAGCGAGATGTTTGCTTTTAAAGTCACTGCCACTCCACAAGAATTGGTGAAGAGATTCGCTGATAGCTTACCAGCAAAGTGGAGCAGTTATCTTGAAATTCTCAAAGAAAATGGTGTTCTAGACACAATCACCGTTTATGAATTAATTCAAAGATTGGAGAATAAGGATGTAGAAGAAAAGCTTAAAGCAAAAAGAACACAAACTCCTCAAAATCCAGAAATGTACTTTGGGATTGCAGGAGGTATCAGTGGAGAAAAACCAGCTTCTCAACACGCGAAGCTTCAAACAGCTTTCATCTCAAGCACCGGACCTTCCACAACAGATCAGTTTGATCCTTCAGCATACGCTATGATGTATTCAAGACCAGATGTGCAACCGAAAGCTCAGCAGCAACAACCGCAACAGCAAGGGTTTTATGGAAGCTCTTCAAACTTTCAAGCCACTTCCAATCCTAACACAGTCAGATTAGACACTTCCAACTTTTCCAAAGTCAGTGTCGAAGTAGCCAAGGAGCATATGGAGATGTTGAATACCTTGGTTAGTGCTTATAGTGGATTGATCGCAGGTCAGATTGGGAATATCAATCTAACCAATGAAGATTATCAGCAAGTGGATAAAGAAGAGTTTGAAATGATGGATATCAAATGGGCTCTTGCTAGTGCAATTCGAAGAGCAAAGGAGTTTATGGAAAGGACGGGGAGAACCAACTTGGAAAACAAGAAAGACACCAAGTATGGGTTCGACAAGCAAGCTGTCAAGTGCTTTAACTGTGGCGAACGGGGTCATTTCAAAAGGGAATGCACAAGACCAGCTCAGCATGGAAATCAAAATCCGTTCAGAAATCAAGGCAACCAGCAGAACCAGAACGGGAACAATGTTCGTACGTTGATACCTGTCAACAACCAAGGCCAAGCAGGGTCATCAAATGCCAACCGGGGGCTGGTGGTTCAAATAGATGAGGGTTGTGATTGGTCGCTTCAGCTTGGAGAAGGAGGAAATGGTGGAACAGCATGTTTTGCTGAAGTCGTAAAGGATTTAAAGCACGCCAGTGGTGAAGAATCTTCCACCAATGGTGTTGCATCTTCTGAAGATGAAGACAGTTCTGGTTATAGTGGAAGCTCAGATGAAGAATCCTCCACTTCAGGAAATGATCATGTGGATGAGACATCTAGTGCGTCAGTCGATGCAAATATTGATGAGCTTTTGGAAGAAGCTGCAGCAGGAACTGAAAGAAGATCTAATTTGATGGATCAAGCTGCTTACTCTTCGTCTTCTCTCCATTCAGCCTTTATGGCTAATGTCGACAGTTCATCAGGTCAGGTATGTGTCGATGAACCCACTGTAGTTAGCTGTGAAAAGTGTGATAGTTTAAATGTTAAATATGCAGAAAAGGAAAGTCAGTTTGAAATCACACACAAACACAATCAACAATTGATTGTAGATCTTGCTAAAGCAACTGAAGCTAACGTGTTTTTAACCAGAAATGAAAAGGAATTTAAAACCACAATTGCGTCATTAAGACATGATGTTTCAGAATTACAAAAAGCTGTTTTGCGAAAACAACATGCTAACAATGATCTTATAGACACAATTGAAAAGCAGATGGTAGAATTGGCAACCGCTCGATGTGAATGTGAAACAATCAAGCAGAAATTGGAAAGTTATTCCAATTCCCGCTATGTATTGGATCACATTATTGATGTTCAAAAGAAAAAGGGGGATAAGAAGTGTATGGGATTCAAATCATGTCCTCCCCCAATGAATCACAATTACTCCAAATTGCCTGATGACGAGGATATGCCCCGTTTTGAACCTACTGTGCCACTCGGTCTAGATGACTTTGCAGCAGGCCTCGGGTTCACAACTGGTGCATCATCCTCGGGTCAATCAGAATCTGAGAAAAGTGTGACAGATTCATCGTGTGTTAAGGAACAGAGTCCTCCCGTTGTTGAGGATATTGATTCTTCGGATGATGAATCTGATGAAATTGTGAACCAACAGTCTAACTCGGTTACAACAGATATTCCAATCGAGAATCACATCCTGTGTGATCCACCAGTGAAACCGAGTAAGACTGAAATGTCAAAAGAAATGGAGTCGATTGTATCAAGTTTTGAAGGGAGTAACTTGTTGTACACGCTCAAAAGAGATAGCAAAATCTACTCTAACAAAGATTTTCCAATTAAAAATGTAAATCAAGATTTAATTGAGCAAATTTTTGAAGGATACACTGATAAGTTTTTGAGGAACAAAAGTGGCAAAGTTACCGTCACTCAATGTGATCCAATTCCGTGTGAACAAATTAGAAAACAATACGGAAACCAAAAACTACAAGTTGAGCGAAAACAACAAGTCAATTCCGGAAAAGGTAAGGTACAGGGAAAGAAGACTCAGAACAAGAATGTTCAAGCACCTAAGGTTCAACAACAATGGGTGCAAAACAAAAGAGCTCCTGTTAAGAAAAGAGAACCGAAAGTGAACTTTGTTGGATCCACGGGTTCAGATAAACTTGAAACATTTCAGGATAAATCTAACATTGATTTTGTAAAACAAGTTAGAATTTTAAAACGAAATGATCAGAATAACTACACCCAACACACCAACGGAGGTGATTTAGGTCAAAGCACGTCTAGATCACAAAGTTCATTGTCTGGTTCTCCGTCTGATCATCAACATGTTTCTCCGAGGTTTGTAGAGCGGAGAATGTGTTTTGAGTGTGGCACAATTGGGCATATTGTAAGATACTGCCCATACCTGCAAAAGTTGAAGGCAAAAACAAGTGCTCCCCAAGAAACCAATTACCAAAAACGATCGTTTTCCCCGAAACAAGACCCACGTGTCTTGAAAGAAAGGGAAAAGAAGTTAAAACAAAAGAATCAAAAGGTAATTGAAAAGGCCTTAAAATCAGAGGTCAAAGAAGAAAAACCTGTTCAAGCAAAACCTAAAACTGTAAAACCAGTAAATGCTAAAACAATTAATACAAATACTGGTAAAGGACAAACAGCTTGGAAACAAAAACAGGTAATTCAGTCAGGGGGAGCACCACAGGTTCTTTTTCCTAATCATCAAGTGATTGAAATCACTTTTCTTGATGATCAAGGACGACCCAAGTCCACAAAGGCTTGGGTCCCTCTCTCCAACTAATTTTTGAGTGAGTGTGTAGGATATTCCAGGAGGAACTTTCGATAGTCGTAAGATTGTTGATAGTGGAGCATCCTTGCACAAAATAGGCAACAGAAGAAATTACTGCCTTTGATGGAGAGAAAAAGTAAAGGGAAACAGAAATGTCTGTTGAAAGAGATTGAAAAGCTTCGACAAAATGAAAATCATTTCAAAATGTGAATGTTCAAGGCTTTTATCGGGTCCCCGGGATAGATTCAAATCAAAATGTGTAGGTCCCTCTCCGGATGAGGTCAAACCTTATCCTTGTTATATTAACACACTAGCAAGTGCGGAATCCAAGCTAGAGTGCAACCGAGTTGAGACAAGTATAAACACAAAACACACAAGGTTCAACGATTAACACCACTTGTATTAATGCGTATGAAAAGTTCCGGTTACAAGCACAAGGTTTACAAATCTGTATTGCAAACTCTCTAATGTGTGTTCTTGACAGAATACTCTCCCTATCTCTCGAGTGTATCTATCTGTCTCTTGTCTCTTGTTTCTAAGTGCTTTTTTTGAAATGAACACAACACATGGGTATATATACCCGTAACAGCATGTCTGGTCGAAGGATAAGGAAATCTGGTCGAAGGATCAGGCAGACTGATCGAAAGATCATCTGTCGACCAGAAACCTACCGAAAGATCCATACATACCTCGAAGGATGATATCCTTCGAGGTCTATCCATCGAAGGTTGATCTTTCGAGGTCATCGAAGGATACAAACCATCCTTCGATGACATCCTTCGACACAAGCATGTTTCAACCAATGTGCTAACTGTTTGGCCAAGTCAAACCGGAGGATGGTTGACCTGGTCAAACTTACATCGAACGCACATAGCAACAAATCTAACATAAGACATCGTTTTGTATCATGACACATTACAGACAAAGTACAGACACAAGTCTTCGTCTTGATCTTCGTGTCTTCGAGTCGAAACTAAGTCGAACTGAGCTGAGTTGAACCGAGCCGAGTCGTGTCCACAAAATATGTATCAACAAACTCCCCCTTGGACGCTACTCGTGAGGTTCAACTTCGATGTCTTCCACGTCGGAGGATCTTCAAAGTCTTCACGTGTTGTAAGTAGAAAGTGTATCAACAAACTCCCCCTTGTTGTTTAGGTAGTGTGTCAATAAACTCCCCCTTAGATTGAACTCTCCATTGAGTCATGCTCGTGAATCTTCTGACTTGTCAATTCTTCAGATCCTTGTGGTGTTGATGAAGTGTCAGCGGCAACTCGATCACTTTATCCTTTGAGTGCCTCCACTTCGTGTCTTCATTCCAAAGCTTGTCATCGAACATGTTCTCCTCGCCTTTAGCATCTGCACATGCAAGAAAGCTAAACGCATAATGAGAACAACCGCTTGGAATATAGTTATCATTTAAACAAACGACACATATGAGATCAAATCTCAATCAAACACCAACCGACAATATTTTGAAAGTTTAGAAAATGTACAATTTTAGTCCTTTAAACTTTCAAAACTAGTTAACTTCGACAGTTTATGAAGATGCAATTGTTTTTTTTGGCTTACGATCAGGATTTTGGGTAGGATAGACTCGAGTTCCAACATCAGTCAATCAAAAATAAACTAGAAGCAAAATCTTTTTGGATTTTATAAAGTTTATATTAAAACACACCTAAAATCTTTTTGAAATTTTTTTTTTTTTTTTTTTCAATTGTAAAGACGGAAAGCAATAAATAAATATATACAAGATGCATAAACTGAAAACAGTAAATAAATATCTACATACATTCTTTTTGCGAGTTTCGAGGGTAAGAGAATCATATCAGTGTACGGTCATGTCAAAACGCTCTTGTTGTTCTATTAGTTAACATTAAGATAAGCATCCTATAACAATTATCGGTATTGTTGTCCACATAAACTCAACTAATCATTTGTAATCATGGCGAGGGGATACGTTAAGGTATGATTTATACTTACCGACCGGTGTTCATCCACATCACGACACATTCCCGTATCAAGGTATGCACGAGGGTTCATCTTACCGGTGAGTATACCGATTATCATCTGTTTGACCGTATATGATGTGAGATTCTCACTTATTTTGTTTTGAAAACAAGCCCTATGTGATAGAATCACTTATTGATGAGGAACTTGATTTTCATATGCATGAGGGCACAGGAGCAAGTCCGTGAACAGGTCAGTACTTTCGTACAGCAGAGAGACGAACTTGACTCCCGGAAAAATGTGATATTTTATCACTTATTTGTTTGGACATGTGATTGTTGATCACTTATTGAGGTCGTATGCAGTATGTACACGTATGTATGGTATCATGGAAGATCTAGACTTGCGTCCCCGTTATTTTTCGGTAAAAGAAACAACCATGATACCCAGATGATAAGCAGCATAAAGACCGAATATTTCAGAACCTCGGCAATCTCTCAAACGAAATTTCGGTACTAAGACCATATGCCAATGAATGGTTCCCACCCAGTCTTTAGTCGGTTTAAGTTTATATCACCCTGCACACTTTAAAATGATTGTGAGCCTACCGATACATCTTATATAGAGCTGCTTATCGCTTTTTCATTTAAGGTTTAAAGAGGTTTTGACAGACCACTGATGTACTATCATTTTCTCTTTTTCTCGCCAGGAAACTCATTTTTGTTTTTCTATTGTTTTTGTGCTTTTGAAATTTTTCGATGTTTTTGGATTTTTCAATTTTGGATTTACTCCCCCTAAAATCAACAAACTAAGATAAAATTTAAAAACACAAAGGTATTTACAAAAATGACTTTCCGATGTTGGTTAACTCATGTTTTACCTCAATGCCGTTTACCAAAATTAATTTTTAATCTGAAAAGATTTATCGAATTTTGGAAAAATCAGTTGGCATGTCGGTTTGCGGTGCGGACCATGACAACATTGTCTGGCCAAAGAGTGCTGCGAGAGGATAACAATTCATAAAGTAGCTTAAATAACGACAAGTATAGGAGAGATTAGAATTTTAAAAACCGTATCCTGCAACTGCTTCGTGCATTGCAAGGAATCTGAGTGCTCTCCCAAACTGGATATCCACCCGGTGTGGATTTCAAAGTCGATTCTTTGTAGCTACTGAGAAGTCTCTTGACAGCAACAAGATCATAAACCTTTGGGTCCGGCTGGTCTTCAACAATTCACCAGCGAAGGTTTTTGTCTATCTCTTGAGAAGTAGTGTGCGGTTGTGCAACTCATGCCAAGGCATCCGCACACCCGGTTGGTTTGTTCAACAAACACATTTTCTTCAATCACACCGCGTATAAATGTACACTGCACGTTCACCTTGTTGAATTTTGAATCTTCAAACGTGCTGCAGGTGCGTACATTTTGATTTGAATCTATCCTGGGGACCCGATCAAAGCTTGATTGTAAAAGGCTTTGCATTTTTGTCAAAGCTTTTCAAACTCTTTCAACGGACAATTCTGTTTCTCTTTTCCTTTTCTTTTCTTCTCTCCATCAAAGGCAACAATTTCTTCTGTCGCCGATTTTGTGCATGGACACTCCACTATCAACAATCTTACGACTATTGAAAGTTCCTCCTGGAATATCCTACACACTCATTCAAAGATTAGACGGAGAGGGGGACCCAAGCCTTTGTGGACTTGGGTCGTCCTTGATCATCAAGGAAAGTGATTTCAATCTCCTGATGATTAGGAAAAAGAACCTGCGGTTCTCCCCCTGACTGAATTACCTGTTTGGGTTTCCAAGCTGTTTGTCCTTTACCAGTATTTGAATTTATTGCTTTAGCATTTACTGGTTTTACCGTTTTAGGTTTTGCTTGAACAGGTTTTTCTTCTTTGACCTCTGATTTTAAGGCCTTCTCAATTACCTTTTGATTCTTTTGTTTCAACTTCTTTTCCCTTTCTTTCAAGACACGCGGGTCTTGTTTCGGGGAAACTGATCGTTTTTGGTAATTGGTTTCTTGGGGAGCCTTCAACTTTTGCAGGTATGGGCAGTATCTTACAATATGCCCAATTGTGCCACACTCAAAACACATTCTCCGCTCTACAAACCTCGGAGAAACATGTTGATGATCAGACGGAGAACCAGACAATGAACTTTGTAATCTAGACGTGCTTTGACCTAAATCACCTCCGTTGGTGTGTTGGGTGTAGTTATTCTGATCATTTCGTTTTAAAATTCTAACTTGTTTTACAAAATCAATGTTAGATTTATCCTGAAATGTTTCAAGTTTATCTGAACCCGTGGATCCAACAAAGTTCACTTTCGGTTCTCTTTTCTTAACAGGAGCTCTTTTGTTTTGCACCCATTGTTGTTGAACCTTAGGTGCTTGAACATTCTTGTTCTGAGTCTTCTTTCCCTGTACCTTACCTTTTCCGGAATTGACTTGTTGTTTTCGCTCAACTTGTAGTTTTTGGTTTCCGTATTGTTTTCTAATTTGTTCACACGGAATTGGATCACATTGAGTGACGGTAACTTTGCCACTTTTGTTCCTCAAAAACTTATCAGTGTATCCTTCAAAAATTTGCTCAATTAAATCTTGATTTACATTTTTAATTGGAAAATCTTTGTTAGAGTAGATTTTGCTATCTCTTTTGAGCGTGTACAACAAGTTACTCCCTTCAAAACTTGATACAATCGACTCCATTTCTTTTGACATTTCAGTCTTACTCGGTTTCACTGGTGGATCACACAGGATGTGATTCTCGATTGGAATATCTGTTGTAACCGAGTTAGACTGTTGGTTCACAATTTCATCAGATTCATCATCCGAAGAATCAATATCCTCAACAACGGGAGGACTCTGTTCCTTAACACACGATGAATCTGTCACACTTTTCTCAGATTCTGATTGACCCGAGGATGATGCACCAGTTGTGAACCCGAGGCCTGCTGCAAAGTCATCTAGACCGAGTGGCACAGTAGGTTCAAAACGGGGCATATCCTCGTCATCAGGCAATTTGGAGTAATTGTGATTCATTGGGGGAGGACATGATTTGAATCCCATACACTTCTTATCCCCCTTTTTCTTTTGAACATCAATAATGTGATCCAATACATAGCGGGAATTGGAATAACTTTCCAATTTCTGCTTGATTGTTTCACATTCACATCGAGCGGTTGCCAATTCTACCATCTGCTTTTCAATTGTGTCTATAAGATCATTGTTAGCATGTTGTTTTCGCAAAACAGCTTTTTGTAATTCTGAAACATCATGTCTTAATGACGCAATTGTGGTTTTAAATTCCTTTTCATTTCTGGTTAAAAACACGTTAGCTTCAGTTGCTTTAGCAAGATCTACAATCAATTGTTGATTGTGTTTGTGTGTGATTTCAAACTGACTTTCCTTTTCTGCATATTTAACATTTAAACTATCACACTTTTCACAGCTAACTACAGTGGGTTCATCGACACATACCTGACCTGATGAACTGTCGACATTAGCCATAAAGGCTGAATGGAGAGAAGACGAAGAGTAAGCAGCTTGATCCATCAAATTAGATCTTCTTTCAGTTCCTGCTGCAGCTTCTTCCAAAAGCTCATCAATATTTGCATCGACTGACGCACTAGATGTCTCATCCACATGATCATTTCCTGAAGTGGAGGATTCTTCATCTGAGCTTCCACTATAACCAGAACTGTCTTCATCTTCAGAAGATGCAACACCATTGGTGGAAGATTCTTCACCACTGGCGTGCTTTAAATCCTTTACGACTTCAGCAAAACATGCTGTTCCACCATTTCCTCCTTCTCCAAGCTGAAGCGACCAATCACAACCCTCATCTATTTGAACCACCAGCCCCCGGTTGGCATTTGATGACCCTGCTTGGCCTTGGTTATTCTGATCATTTCGTTTTAAAATTCTAACTTGTTTTATAAAATCAATGTTAGATTTATCCTGAAATGTTTCCAGTTTATCTGTGCCCTTGGATCCAACAAAATTCACTTTCTATTCTCTTTTCTTAACAGGAGCTCTTTTGTTTTGCACCTTTTGCTGTTGAACCTTAGGTGCTTGAACATTCTTGTTCTGAGCCTTCTTTCCCTGTACCTTACCCTTTCCGGAGTTCACTTGTTGTTTTCGCTCAATTGGTTGTTTTTGGTTTCCGTATTGTTTTCTAATTTGTTCAGACGAAATTGGATCACATTGAGTGACGGTGACTTTGCCACTTTTGTTTCCCAAAAACTTATCAATACATCCTTCAAAAATTTGCTCAATTAAATCTTGATTTACATTTTTAATTGGAAAATCTTTGTTAGAGTAGATTTTGTCATCTCCTTTGAGCGTGTACAACAAGTTATTCCCTTCACTGCTCGAAACAAGGGACTCCACTGCTTTTGACATTTCAGTCTTACTCGGTTCCACTGGTGGATCACATAAGATGTGATTCTCAATTGGAATATCTGTTGTAACCGAGTTAGACTGTTGCTTCACAATTTCTACAGATTCATTGTCCGAAGAATCAGATTCATCATCCGAAGAATCAGTATCCTCAGCAGTGGGAGGACTCTGTTCCTTAACACACGATGAATCAGTCACATTCTCAGATTCTGATTGACCCGAGGATGATGTACCAGTTGTGAACCCGAGGCCTGCTGCAAAATCATCTAGATTGAGTGGCACAGTAGGTTCAAAACGGGGCATATCCTCGTCATCAGGCAATTTGGAGTAATTGTGATTCATTGGGGGAGGACATGATTTGAATCCATTACACTTCCTATCCCCCTTTTTCTTTTGAACATCAATAATGTGATCCAAAACATAGCGGGAATTGGAATAGCTTTCCAATTTCTGCTTAATTGTCTCACATTCACATCTAGCTGTTGCTAACTCTACCATTTGCTTTTCAATTGTGTCAATTAAATCATTGTTAGCATGTTGTTTTCTCAAAACAGCCTTTTGTAATTCAGAAACATCATGTTTTAATGACGCAATTGTTGCTTTAAACTCCTTTTCATTTCTGGTTAAAAACAAGTTAGCTTCAGTTGCTTTAGAAAGATCTACAATCAATTCTTGATTGTGTTTGTGTGTGATCTCAAACTGACTTTCCTGTTCAGCATATTTAACCTTTAAACTATCACAATTTTCACAACTAACTACAGTGGGTTCATCGACACATACCTGACTTGATGAACTGTCGACATTAGCCGTAAAGGCTGAATGGAAAGAAAAAGATCCATCTTCAGAGAAGAACTTAGCAAGCTTCTCGGAAGTTTCAGCAGATTTTTGGCAGAGAATAGATCTCCTCTTGCATAATACTTCAGCTTCAGCCAAAAGTTCATCAACCTTCAAATCTAAAGCATCACTTGATAAATCACCAGCATCAAGTGATTCCCCATCTGTGCTCCCACTATAACCCGAACTATCTTCATCTTCTGAAGATTCACCAGCAGACACGGGTTCTACCACCTTCTCAGTCACTTTAGCATAACATGCTGTTCCACCATTTCCTCCTTCTCCAAGCTGAAGCGACCAATCACAACCTTCATCCATTTGAACCACAAGTGCCCGGTTGGCATTTGACGATCCTGCTTGGCCTTGGTTGTTGACAGGTATCAACGTACGAACATTGTTCCTGTTTTGGTTCTGCTGGTTGCCTTGATTTCTGAAGGGATTTTGGTTTCCATGTTGAGCAGGTCTTGTGCATTCCCTTTTGAAATGACCTCGTTCACCACAGTTAAAGCATGTTACAGCTTGCTTGTCGAACCCATACTTGGTGTCTTTCTTGCTTTCCAAGTTGGTTCTCCCCGTCCTTTCCATAAACTCTTTTGCTCTTCGAATTGCACTAGCAAGAGCCCATTTGATATCCATCATTTCAAACTCTTCTCTATCCACTTGCTGATAATCTTCATTGGTTAGATTGATATTTCCAATCTGACCTGCGATCAATCCACAATAAGCACTAACCAAGGTGTTCAACATCTCCGTATGCTCCTTGGCTATTTCGACACTGACTTTGGAAAAGTTGGAAGTGTCTAATCTGACTGTATTCGGATTGGAAGTGGCTTGAAAGTTTGAAGAGCTTCCATAAAACCCTTGCTGTTGCGGTTGTTGCTGCGGAGCTGTCGGTGTCGGTTTCACATCTGGTCTTGGATACATCAAGTATGCTGAAGGATCAAACTGATCTGTTGTTGAAGGTGCAGTGTTTGAGATGAAAGCTGTTTGAAGCTTAGCATGTTGAGAAGCTGGTTTTTCTCCACTGATACCTCCTGCAATCCCAAAATACATCTCTGGACTTTGAGGAGTTAGTGTTCTTTTTGCCTTCAGTTTTTCTTCTACATCCTTGTTCTCCAATTTTTGAATTAAATCATAAACGGTGATTGTGTCTAAAACACCATTTTCTTTAAGGATTTCAAGATAACTGCTCCACTTTGCTGGTAAGCTATCAGCAAATCTCTTTGTCATTTCTTGTGGAGTGGCATTGACTTTAAAAGCAAACATCTCGCTCAACAAGTGATGAAACCTTGTAGATAAATCTGCCAAAGTCTCATTTTCCAAACACGTGAATCCTTCAAATTCTTTCTTCAGTAAATCTTGCTTGATCTTTCTTGATTGAGCATTTCCTTCACATCTTAACATGAGCATATCCCACAAGCTTTTAGTAGTCGTGCAGTAAACAAACTGGTGGTAAATGTCTCTGTTAAGAGCTTGTGTGAGAATCATGAATGCTTTCTTTTCTAACTCAAATTTCTTCTTATCTTCATCAGACAGAGTGCTGTAAGTTTGTGGATTAGCTCCTGCAACTTCCAACTCATTGTCAAATGGAGTGAAGAAACACATCCATAGATCTTGACCTTGCCCCTGAACATAAGTTCTCAGCCTTTCTTTCCACCATCCCCAATCATTTATGTGATTCAGCTTTGGCGGTTTTGTGCTTGTACCAGTTTCACTGTCGTTCTGCATCATAGATTGAATGCTGTTGCTTTGATTTGTGACCAATGCCCATTGATTTGCAGTTATCATTGCAGCTTGGGTTGGGGCAATAGCTCGCAAGAATGCATTTTTGTCGAACTCTGGCTCAGGTTGTGTAGCTGATGATTGTGGAGTCGAAGTTAATTGAGTCCACCACTCACCGTTTGTTCCCATTTTATAAAAATTAATATATTAAGTGAAAATTGATTTTTTTTAAAAAATAATTTTCACAAACTATGTTAATTTTTCGAATGATAACAACCAGCCGAAAGATCCCTGTTCGAAAGACCTGAAAAACACAAACTGTTAAACTTAAACAGATTAGGGTCAACAGATAAACACCTGTTCGAAAGATAGACACTTGTTCGAAGGATCAACAGTGTTCGAAAGATCACTGTTGAGTTTCGAACGATGACTTCGAAAGATTCTCCAAGACGAAGGATCCTTATCTTTCGAAATGTAACAGAAGCTCGAACAATATATCCTTCGAAAAGATTCCTTGGCTCGAAAGATAACTCACTGACTTCGAAAGATGTTCGAAGGATGGGTATCTGTCGAACCTCCTTGATCGAAAGATGATCTTTCGACTCCGAAGGATATCTTTCGATGAGCTCTGACACAGTTGACAAATGTTGACAGGTTGGTGAAAAGGTGACGGGTTGGTAGAAGCTTTCGGCAGAAGGCAGAAGACAGAAAGTATGGTCAGACCCTACTTTTTCACCAACTTAGATTTGGGTCCCTTCCCAACACAAACAACTTTCGAAAATAATTAACCAAGATCAAAATATATAAAACTTTGAAAAGCACTTGAATATATGATGAAGATATCAAGAACAAACCCAGAAACTTTGAATTTTCTGATGAACCGACAACTGCCTAACACGAGTTTTGGCCGAAAATTCAATAAAAACCACTCTTTAACATGTGAAAGTGATAAACAACAAGGTTCTTATAAAAATTTCCAGCAAAACAAGCAGATTTTCGAAGTTTTAAACATAAAATTTCCAGAAAATATGAACTTCAAAAGTCCGAAACACACTCTAAAACACTCGGTTTTAACAAGGAAAAGAGCCAAGGCTCTGATACCACTTGTAGGTCCCTCTCCGGATGAGGTCAAACCTTATCCTTGTTATATTAACACACTAGCAAGTGCGGAATCCAAGCTAGAGTGCAACCGAGTTGAGACAAGTATAAACACAAAACACACAAGGTTCAACGATTAACACCACTTGTATTAATGCGTATGAAAAGTTCCGGTTACAAGCACAAGGTTTACAAATCTGTATTGCAAACTCTCTAATGTGTGTGTGTGTTCTTGACAGAATACTCTCCCTATCTCTCGAGTGTATCTATCTGTCTCTTGTCTCTTGTTTCTAAGTGCCTTTTTTGAAATGAACACAACACATGGGTATATATACCCGTAACAGCATGTCTGGTCGAAGGATAAGGAAATCTGGTCGAAGGATCAGGCAGACTGATCGAAAGATCATCTGTCGACCAGAAACCTACCGAAAGATCCATACATACCTCGAAGGATGATATCCTTCGAGGTCTATCCATCGAAGGTTGATCTTTCGAGGTCATCGAAGGATACAAACCATCCTTCGATGACATCCTTCGACACAAGCATGTTTCAACCAATGTGCTAACTGTTTGGCCAAGTCAAACCGGAGGATGGTTGACCTGGTCAAACTTACATCGAACGCACATAGCAACAAATCTAACATAAGACATCGTTTTGTATCATGACACATTACAGACAAAGTACAGACACAAGTCTTCGTCTTGATCTTCGTGTCTTCGAGTCGAAACTAAGTCGAACTGAGCTGAGTTGAACCGAGCCGAGTCGTGTCCACAAAATATGTATCAACAAAATGTACGCACCTGCAGCACGTCTGAAGTTCAACAATCTACAAGATGAACGTGCAGTGTACATTTCTTCGTGGTGTGATTGAAGAAAATGTGTTTGTTGAACAAACCAACCGGGTGTGCGGATGCCTTGGCATGGGTTGAACAACCGCACACTACTTCACAAGAGAAAGACAAAAACCTTCGCTGGTGCAATGTGGAAGACCAGCCGGACCCAAAGGTTTATGATCTTGTTGCTGTCAACAGATTTCTCAGTAGCTACAAAAATCGTCCTTGAAATCCACACCGGGTGGATATTCAGTTTGGGAGAGCACTCAGATTCCTTGCAATGCACGATGCAGTTGCAGGATACGGTTTTAAATTTCTAATCTCTCCTATACTTGTCGATATTTAAGCTGCTTTGTGAATTATTATCTCGTTCAGCACTCTTTGGCCAGACAATGCTGTCATGGTCCGCACCGCTTACCGACATGCCAACTGATTTTTCCAAAATTCGCTAAATCTTTTCTGATTAAAACTTAATTTTGGTAAACGGCATTGAGGTAAAACATGAGTTAACCAACATCGGAAAATCATTTTTGTAAATATCCTTGTGTTTTAAATTTTGTCTTAGTTTGTTGATTTTAGGGGGAGTAAATCCAATATTTGAAAATCCAAAAACATTGGAAAATTTCAAAAGTTCAAAAACAATAGAAAAACAAAAATGAGTTTCCTGGCGAGAAAAAGAGAAAATGATAGTACATCAGTGGTCTGTCTAAACCGCTTTAAACCCAAAATGAAAAACGATAAGCAGCTCTATATAAGATGTATCGGTAGGCTCACAATCATTTTAAAGTGTGCAGGGTGATATAAACTTAAATCTGACTGAAGACTGGGTGGGAACCATTCATTGGCATATGGTCTTGGTACCGAAATTTCGTTTGAGAGATTGCCGAGGTTCTGAAATATTCGGTCTTTATGCTGCTTATCATCTGGGTATCATGGTTGTTTCTATAAAAGACAAAGTCTAGATCTTCCATGATACCATACATACGTGTACATATCTCATACTGCATTCTACCTCAATAAGTGATCAACAATCACATGTCCAAATCAAATAAGTGATAAAATATCACATTCATCCGGGAGTCAAGTTCGTCTCTCTGCTGTACGAAAGTACTGACCTGTTCACGGACTTGCTCCTGTGCCCTCATGCATCTGAAACTCAAGTTCCTCATAAATAAGTGATTCTATCACATAGGGCTTGTTTTCAATCAAAATAAGTGAGAATCTCACATCATATACGGTCAAACAGATGATAATCGGTATACTCACCGGTAAGATGAATCCTCGTGCATACCTTGATACGGGAATGTGTCGTGATGTGGATGAACACCGGTCGGTAAGTATAAATTATACCTTAACGTATCCCCTCGCCATGATTACAAATGATAAGTTGAGCTTATGTGGACAACAATACCGATAATTGTTATAGGATGCTTATCTTAATGTTAACTAATTGAAAAACAAGAGCGTTTTGGCATGACCGTACACTGATATGATTCTCTTACCCTCGAAACTCGCAAAAAGAATGTCTGTAAATATTTATTTAATGTTTCCTGTTTATGCATCTTTGTATATATTTATTTATTGCTTTCCGTCTTTACATTGAAAAATGAAAATTTCAAAAAGATTTTAGGTGTGTTTTAATTTAAACTTTATAAAATCCAAAAAGATTTTTCTTCTAGTTTATTTTTGATTGACCGATGTTGGAACTCGAGTCTATCCTACCCAAAATCCTGATCGTAAGCTGGAAAACAATTGCATCTTCATAAACAGTCGAAGTTAACGAGTTTTGAAAGTTAAAGGATTAAAATGAATATTTTTCTAAACTTTCAAACTGCTGTCAGGTTGGTGTTTGATTGAGATTTGATCTCATATGTGTCGTTAGTTTAAATGTTAACTATATTCCAAGCGGTTGTTCTCATTATGCGTTTAGCTTTCTTGCATGTGCAGAAGCTAAAGGCGAGGAGAACATGTTCGATGAAAAGCTTTGGAATGAAGACACGAAGTGGAGGCACTCAAAGGATAAAATGATCGAGTTGCCGCTGTCCCTTCATCAACACCACAAGGATCTGAAGAATTGACAAGTCAAAAGATTCACGAGCATGACTCAATAGAGAGTTCAATCTTAGGGGGAGTTTATTGACAAACTACCTAAGTTAAATGGGGAGTTTGTTGATACACTTTCTACTTACGACGCGTGAAGACTTTGAAGATCCTCCGACATGAAAGTCACAGAAGACGAACCATCACGAGTAGCGTCCAAGGGGGAGTTTGTTGATACACTTTGTGTGGACGCGACTCGACTCGGTTCGACTCGGCCTTGAAGACTTGAAGACACGAAGATCGAGACAAAGCTACAGCCAAGGGGGAGTTTGTTGGTGCACTTGTGTCTGTACTTTGTCTGTATTTCGTCATGATACAAAACGATGTCTTTAATGTAAGGTTGATGTAAGTTTGACCAAGTCAACCATCCTCCTGGTTTGACTTGACCAAACAGTTAGAAAAATGTTGTAAGCTGTTTGTGTCGAAGGATGTGTCATCGAAGGATTGTTTTATATCCTTCGATGAGCTCGAAAGATGAACATTCGATAGATGAGTTCGAAACATAAACCTTCGATGGATG
Source organism: Helianthus tuberosus (assembly GCA_030545235.1). Taxonomy (NCBI): domain Eukaryota; kingdom Viridiplantae; phylum Streptophyta; class Magnoliopsida; order Asterales; family Asteraceae; genus Helianthus; species Helianthus tuberosus. Next base: position 26,409,617 of record CM060435.1, on the reverse strand, counting down.
AACTCGAAGGATATCATCCTTCGAGGTATTTGTGAATCTTTCGATGGCTTTCTGGTCGACAGATGATCTTTCGATCAATCTGTCTGATCCTTCGACCAGACCTGCTGTGTCGGGTATATATACCCATGTAGTGTGTTGTGTGAAAAGATAGAAGAGAACACATAGTGAGGACAAGAGAGACAGAAACAGAGAGAGCTTTCTGTTGAGAGCACACACGAGAGAACTTTGAGAGTTTGCAGAATACATCTGTGAACATTGGGCTTGTAACCGAACCTTTCATACGCATTACTTAGATAGCGTTATTTAGGTTTGACAAGCCTCACACCGTGCCGCATAGGACGAGCGTGAACTAATGGATCTGGGCACTAGTCAATGATGATAGACATTGACGTCAGGGCACTAACTTACTTTAGTCAGTGGTCGATATGGTAAACAGGTCTAGTGGTTCACATGGGGAAGCCCCCACTAATTATGGACATGTTTGGGAAACAGGGTAAAACGGTTAACTTATGACTTACAAATGATCTCATGGTTTTTTAAACAACTTAACAATGAACACCAACTATGAACTCGCTCAACTTTGTTGTTGACTCGTTGTTACATGCCTTGCAGGTCGTTAGGTATATTTGGAGCGTGCACAAGGAGGCGTAGTCGTTGTGGGGCATGGATAGTCATATGCCATGTTAAACATTTGATGTATTTGAATTTCTACTTAGGTTTTAAACATTATGCTTCCGCTTACAACTTAAACTATGTTTTGTTGGACACCAATTATATTGCGTTGGGTTTTATATTTATTTACATGTTATGTTCAATATGATTGGTGGCTTGATCCTGGTCAGTCACGCCTCCATGCGGTGATACTCCACTTGTGGAAGTGTGACAAAAAATGGGTACCGGTATTCGGTACCAATACCGGTACTGAGTACCAAATGCTCATCCTAACTCTTATAGTGTTAAAAGAAGATATTAATTACATTATACTATATGTTAGTATATGAATCAAAGGAACAGTGAACTTAACGAAGATGTGTGATTTACGCCATTACTTGACGTGTTGCTGGGTGTTGAAGACATGTGTTATACTATAGTGTTTGGTTTTCCTTTTTTAAGTTGCCACATATATGCAATTCATACAGAGTTCTCTAAAGCAATTGCTGTTAACATATAAACGCACCAGTGATTCTAAGTAGAAGCGGATCTAACGCAATAGCTTAATCTCGCTAGCGATCCCTACAGGAAAGTGGGTTACAACCGGATCTTAGAAGTGCCTGAAGGTATGTGTTTAGTTTATGGTTTTACAATTTTTATGATTTGGGAGTTTATCGTCATCAGATTGTAAGAAAATCAATGTCGCAAAAAGAAAGGTGAACATAGATCATTTTTTTAGATTTTGACGCATTAGTAGGTGAACTTACGTTAAAATCGGTGTCTATAATTTCTGATCTGAATATGAGTCATAGAATATCACCCAAAATTACTGTTAAACATACTTCAATTGCCAATTGGATATAAACTAACAAATTATTACTGCTCTCTTTTTTATTGTTCGGAAGAAACTGTGTATTGATATTTTGGTCATAGTGTATGGGTAGATTTGTTGGTTTGTGCTTGATATATGAGTCTAATGTCGTTTAATTAGTCTAATTTGTGATATTGGTGTAAAATTTGGTGTACCAGTTTGTTTCATTATCTAATAATTGTAGGTCCGGCTAGGGGAGGATCTAGTCGCCTAATCCTTGTATACGAACCACTTCAGTTGTGCGGAATCCAACCGGAATAGCAAACCGAGATAGAACACGTAATAACACGACACGCAAAAATCACCGTTTAACACCACTGTATTAATACGAATGAAAGGGTTCAGTTACAATCCAACGTTTACAAATGTGCTCTGTAAACTCTCTCTCTCGTGTGTGTGTGCTCTGTTCTTGTGTCTGTGTTCATTTTTCGAAACAGAACAAATGAACTCTATTTATACTAACAGACACACATACATATGACGAAACAGACAATAGGCGACGAATCAGAATCATGGTCGACGAAACACATCTGTTTCGTCGACTTCTGGGCTGATTCGCCGATGTGGTCTTAGGCCCAATCAGTTTAAGGCCCAATCCCTGATTCGTCATCTTCTTTTAGCCCAAGGACTGTGATGTTGAGTCCAGTCCTTGTCTTGTCTCTTTTGTTGGCTTGACGTCTTGTACATGACGGAGGAAAGTCGTGTCAACACGTGCCGAACCGAGTCGCGTCCACAGAATCATGTATCAACAAAGTCCCCCTTGGACGCTACTCGTGAGGTTCGCTTCTCATATCTTCTATGTCGGAGGATCTTCAAAGTCTTCACGTCTTCAAAGCAGAAAGTGTATCAACAAACTCCCCGTTAACATAAGCTCCCCCTTGAGTTATGCTCGTGAAATACTTGTTCGTTATGAAGTGAGATCCTTGTGGTAATGATGATGGTCAGCGGCAACTCGATCATCTTCATCACTTGAGCGCCTTCACGTCGTGTCTTCATTCCGAAGCTTGTCATCGACCATGTTCTCCTTGCCTTTAGAATCTGCACATGCAAGAAATCTAAACGCGTAATGAGAACAACTGCTTGGAATATCATAAGCAAACGACACACATGTGACCATTGTTCAATCAAATACCGTCCGACAGTTTGAAAGTTTAATAAATTTATCAATTTTAATTTTTAACTTTCAACACTTTGCAAATTTCGACCGTTTATGAAGATTTAGTCGTTTCGGTTTTCGTTCAGGTTTCAGGTAACGAAGACTCGAGCTCCAACATCGTACGATCGAAAATAAAATGGAAATAAAATCTTTTTGGCTTTTATCAAGTTTATATTAAAACACACCTAAAATCTTTTTGGTATTTTTGAATATTTCAAAATGTAAAGACTGAAAGCAGTAAATAAATATATACAAAGTTGCAGAAACTGAAAGCATTAAATAAATAAATAAATACAGACATTCTTTTTGCGAGTTTCGAGGGTAAGAGAATCATATCAGTGTACGGTCATGCCAAAACGCTCTTGTTGTCCAACTAATTAACATTAAGATAAGCATCCTATAACAATTATCGGTATTGTTGTCCACATAAGCTCAACTTATCAGATGTAATCATGGCGAGGGGATACGTTAAGGTTTGATTTATACTTACCGACCGGTGTTCATCCACATCACGACACATTCCCGTATCAAGGTATGCACGAGGGTTCATCTTACCGGTGAGTATACCGATTATCATCTGTTTGACCGTATATGATGTGAGATTCTCACTTATTTTGATTTGAAAACAAGCCCTATGTGATATAATCACTTATTGATGAGGAACTTGATTTTCGATGCATGAGGGCACAGGAGCAAGTCCGTGAACAGGTCAGTACTTTCGTACAGCAGAGAGACGAACTTGACACCCGGAAAGAATTTGTGATATATTATCACTTATTTTGAGGGACATGTGATTGTTGATCACTTATTGAGGTCGTATGCAGTATGTACACGTATGTATGGTATCATGGAAGATCTAGACTTGCGTCCCCGTTATTTTTCGGTAAAAGATACAACCATGATACCCAGATGATAAGCAGCATAAAGACCGAATATCTCAGAACCTCGGCAATCTCTCAAACGAAATTTCGGTACCAAGACCATATGCCAATGAGTGGTTCCCACCTGGTCTTCAGTCGATTTAAGTTTATATCACCCTGCACACTTTAAAATGATTGTGAGCCTACCGATACATCTTATATAGAGCTGCTTAACATTTTTCATTTTAGGTTTAAAGAGGTTTAGACAGACCACTGATGTACTATCACTTTCTCTTTTGCTCGCCAGGAAACTCATTTTTGTTTTTCTATTGTTTTTGTTCTTTTGAAATTTTTCGATGTTTTTGGATTTTTCAAATTTGGATTTACTCCCCCTAAAATCAATAAACTAAGACAAATTTAAAAACACAAAGGTATTTACAAAAATGATTTTCCGATGTGGATTACTCTTGCTTGACCTTAATGCCGTTTACCAATAATAAATAGTCAAATCTTGATTTGTCAAAAGCTTTGGTAAAAAGGTCGGCACGTTGGTCATCGGTGTGGACGTAAGCAACATCGATTAGCCTTTTCACAAAGCAATCACGTATGAAGTGATACTTAATGTCGATGTGCTTAGTCTTTGAATGCTGCACAGGATTTTTAGTGATCTGTAATGCAGCAGAATTATCAACGTAAATAGGAGTAGTTAGGAATTCAAAACCGTAGTCGCGCATTTGTTGTTGGATCCACAGGACTTGGGAGCAACAACTTGAGGCAGCAATGTATTCAGCTTCGCATGTTGATGTAGCGACGCACGTCTGCTTCTTGCACTGCCATGTGACTAGGCGATTTCCCAAAAACTGACATCCAGCCGTTGTGGATTTGCCGTCGATTTTGCATCCGCCAAAATCAGAATCACTGAATGCGATCAAGTCAAAGTTATTATCCCTAGGGTACCATAGACCGGTGTCAGGGAAACCCTTCAAATAACGAAAAATCCTTTTTACAGCTGCAAGATGTGAGGCCTTCGGGTTGACTTGATATCTGGCAAGCAGACACGTTGGGTACATTATATCTGGTCTTGATGCTGTGAGGTACATAAGAGATCCGATCATCGCGCGGTAGTATGAGGGGCTAACATCTTGACCCTTCAAGTCTGGAGTAATTCCGTGATTTTGTGGCAATGGGGTACCGATGGGCGTTGCATCAGACATCTGGAACCGGCTCAAGATGTCACCAACATATTTAGTCTGATGGATGAATATCCCAGACTCAGTTTGTTGTACTTGTAGGCCCAAAAAGAAAGTCATTTCCCCCATAGCACTCATCTCGAATTTATCCTGCATGATGCGCTCGAAGTTCCTACACAAAACATCATTAGTAGAACCAAATATAATATCATCAACGTATACCTGTACCAGTAGAAGATCTCCATCTTGTTCTTTGATGAAAAGAGTACAATCGATAAGACCTCTGCGAAATCCATTCTCCAGCAGATAATTAGATAAGGTTGCGTACCAAGCTCGCGGTGCTTGATGAAGACCATAGAGAGCTTTGTTGAGCAACCAAACCCGATCGGGATGGATAGGATCTTCAAAACCTGGAGGTTGTTCGACGTACACCTCTTCTTCCACCACACCATGTAAGAATGCACTTTTCACGTCCATCTGGTATACCTTGAAACCTTTGAATGAGGCATAAGCCAGAAATATCCGAATTGCTTCTAGACGTGCAACAGGTGCATAAACTTCGTTGTAGTCGATCCCTTCTATCTGACGAAAACCTTGAACGACTAGCCTTGCTTTGTTGCGAATAACGATTCCACGGTCATCCTTTTTGCATTTAAACACCCAACGGGTACCAATCTTCTTGTAACCAGCAGGTTTCTCTACGAGTTTCCAGACACCAAGCTTCTGGAATTGTTGCAGTTCTTCCTGCATTGCTTCAACCCAAGAGCTATCTTTCAAAGCTTCTTTCCAAGTTCTTGGTTCTTCCTGTGAGACATAACACGCGAAAGACCAATCGTTTTGTTGCCCGGATTCTCGGATAGCTGCATACAAGCCTGCATTGTTGTTGTTCCGCAACATGTTTCTTGTTTGAACGCCACTTTGCACATTTCCTATGATGTTTTGTTGAGGATGGGTATTGTGAATCCTTGTTTCTGGATTATCTTGAACTGGAATATTTATACCCAGATTGTTGAGATTGAGATCAACAACCAATTCAATGCCCGGAATTGCCGAAGAGGATGATGCAGTAGCTTCAGCTGTTCCAGGGACGCCCACTGGAGGTGTACCCTCTGAAGTACCATGAACTGTTGTTATTGGAACTTCTTGATCTGCATCGAGAAAATCATCATCCTCTGAAGATTCGTTCAATTCGGTAGCATCGTGAAAATCCTCATTATCGAGAGCATTATTGTTCACTGAAGATGGTTCTTGATTGACAATAATGGGACGAACCAACGGTGAATCTGTTGCATTGTCACTCTCGAAAAACATCCTTGCTGCAGCATTTTCTTCAACTGCTTCAACATTGATCGAATTGAAAAAGTCATCGTACAAGAACATCCAAGGCTGACCAGGATTTCTAACCGGTAAAGTGTGCCTTTGTACTCTGACTTCAGACCATTCCTCGACCCTTTTAGTCTCTAGATTCCAGACTCTTAAGTTCGGGGTGGAATACCCAAGAAAGTATCCTTCAATGGCTCTTGCCCCAAACTTTCCATTAGGATCGATTATTGTGCACGGAGCTCCAAACGGTTCAAGATATGACAAATCTGGTTTCCGTTTGTTAATAAGCTCAAAGCAGGTCTTGTTGTGCCGTTTGACTGTAAGGACTCGGTTCAACGTATAACATGCAGAGGCCACAGCTTCAATCCAAAAAGGAATCGGCAATTGTGACTCTACCAACATAGTCCTAGCAGTCTCGATCAATGTGCGGTTCTTACGTTCAGCGACGCCATTTTGTTGAGGAGTATAAGCTGCACTAAATTCGTGAAGAATATCTTTTGAAGTGCAAAACTCCGCCATGGCATGATTTTTGAATTCAGTACCATTGTCGCTACGTATCCGCCTAACCTTCAACTTATATAGATTCTCAATCTGAATGATTAAGTTTTTGATAATACCGAAGGTTTCACTCTTATGTGCCATGAACGCCACCCAAGAAAATCTTGAATAATCATCAGTAATCACGAGGCAATATTGATCATTCCTAATGCTTTTGTGCTTGACAGGACCGAACAAATCCATGTGCAAACGTTCAAGAGGAACAGCCACCGTGTTGACTTTCTTTGTAGGGTTTCGCTTCTTCGTTTGTTTTCCTTTCTGGCACGAGACACAGATGTCTTGAAGATGAAAATTTTTAAGAGGAACACCATTCACCAACTCGTTTGACACCAAATGATTCATTTTGCGTAAGTGAATGTGACCCATTCGTCTGTGCCAAGAGATTGAGTCTTTTTCTGTGGCTTTGGAAACGAAACAAGTTGCTTGTGCAGATGTTGTGATAGCTTGGCTCATATCAAGGACATACAGATCATTTATCCTTGGAGCCGACAAGAGAATCCATTCTTTTGGAATTTTGAAGCCGGGTTTCAGCACATAACATCCATTTGCATCAAAGTGTACTGAGAACTGCTTATCACAAATTTGAGAAACACTAAGAAGATTGTGATCAAGTTGTTGTACGAAGTTGATCTTGTCAAAACTAACAACCCCGTTAGAAATCATTCCTTCACCCGTAATATATCCGCCCTTATCTCCAGCAAAAGCAACATAACCTCCTCTAATAGATTTGACGTCGTAGAGAAGCTTCATGTCGCCTGTCATGTGCCTAGATGCCCCACTATCAACAATCCAATGACTACTGATAGTTCCTCCTGGAACACCCTGCACATAAACTCAATCGATTAGTTGGAGATGGGGACCCAAGCCATTGTGGTCTTGGGTCTTCCATTTTCATCAATGACAATAACTTCTATTCTTTGATGATTTGAAAATTGTGATGGTCCCCCTGAATTTTTAACCGTTTTTGGTTTCCAGGTCTGTTTTGTGATGCCAGTTTGATTGTTTGTAAGTCTAACTTCGTTTGAACTTTCTGGTTTAACTGGAACAGGTTGTTTTTGAACCACATCAATTTTAATCGCCTTTTCAATTTTCTTGACCTGTTGGCGTTTCTGTTTCTTTTCCCTTTCTTTTACAAGTCGGGGATCTTGTTTTACAGAAACAGATCGCTTGCGGTCAGTTGGGATCTAGTCGCCTAATCCTTGTGTACAAACCAACCCGGTTGTGCATCGCTTGTAGGTCCGGCTAGGGGAGGATCTAGTCGCCTAATCCTTGTGTACAAACCAACCCGGTTGTGCGGAATCCAACCGGGAAAGCAAACCGAGATCGAACACGACAATGATAATATAGACACGAGATTCAACGATTAACACCAATGCATTAATACTAGAAAAAGTCAGTTACAGCACAAGGTTTACAAATCTATTCTGTAAACTCTCTCTCTCGTTCTCTCGTGTGTGTGTGTTCTCTCACACTTGTGTTCTATGTTCTGTCTTCTGTCTTCAGTCTATTTATAGCCACAGCAACACAGCTTCGACGAAACAGAACTGACACGGCGAATCAGACTTGGACTCGGCGAATCACATTAGATTTTGACGAATCAAAGTTGAGGTTGACGAAACAGGCTTGTTTCGTCAACTATACTCTTGTTTCGCCAATGTTGGGCTTGGGCCCAAGGAGTGTTTCACCAAAACTGTTAATAGCCCAAGTGTTGTTTTGTAGATCTGCTTCAGCCCAGGGACTAGTGTGTAAGTCCTTTATGTCTTGGCCCGCTTGTAGTCTTCAATCACACGACGGAGGAATGTCGTGGTTCAAGCCGAGTCGCGTCGAGTCGAGTCGCGTCCACATCATGTATCAACAAACTCCCCCTTGGACGCTACTCGCGAGATTCGCCTTTTATGTCTTCCATGTCGGAGGATCTCCAATGTCTTCACGTCTTGAAAGTAGAAAGTGTATCAACAAACTCCCCGTTTCATGTAGGAAGTGTGTTGACAAACTCCCCCTTAACATAAGCTCCCCCTTGAGTTATGCTCGTGAATGACTTGATCTTTATAGCTTGAGATCCTTGTGGTGTTGATGATGGTCAGCGGCAACTCGATCATCTTCATCATTTGAGTGCCTTCACGTCGTGTCTTCATTCCGAAGCTTGTCATCGACCATGTTCTCCTAGCCTTTAGAATCTGCACATGCAAGAAATCTAAACGCGTAATGAGAACAACTGCTTGGAATATCATAAGCAAACGACACACATGTGACCATTGTTCAATCAACTACCATCCGACATTTTGAAAGTTTAATAAATTTATCAATTTCAGTTTTTAACTTTCAAAACTTGCAAATTTCGACCGTTTATGAAGATTTAGTCATTTCGGTTTTCGTTCAGGTTTCAGGTAACGAAGACTCGAGCTCCAACATCGTACGATCGAAAATAAAATAGAAATAAAATCTTTTTGGCTTTTATCAAGTTTATATTAAAACACACTTAAAATCTTTTTGGACTTTTTGAATATTTCAAATGTAAAGACTGAAAGCAGTAAATAAATATTTACAGACATTCTTTTTGTGAGTTTCGAGGGTAAGAGAATCATATCAGTGTATGGTCATGTCAAAACACTCTCTTTGTTCTTTTAGTTAACATTTAGATAAGCATCCTATAACAATTATCGGTATTGTTGTCCACTTAAGCTCAACTTATCAGATGTAATCATGGCGAGGGGATACGTTAAGGTATGATTTATACTTACCGACCGGTGTTCATCCACATCACGACACATTCCCGTATCAAGGTATGCACGAGGGTTCATCTTACCGGTGAGTATACCGATTATCATCTGTTTGACCGTATATGATGTGAGATTCTCACTTATTTTGATTTGAAAACAAGCCCTATGTGATATAATCACTTATTGATGAGGAACTTGATTTTCGGATGCATGAGGGAACAGGAGCAAGTCCGTGAACAGGTCAGTACTTTCGTACAGCAGAGAGACGAACTTGACTCCCGGAATGAATTTGTGATATATTATCACTTATTTTGAGGGACATGTGATTGTTGATCACTTATTGAGGTCGAATGCAATATGTACACGTATGTATAGTATCATGGAAGATCTAGACTTGCGTCCCCGTTATTTTTCGGTAAAAGATACAACCATGATACCCAGATGATAAGCAGCATAAAGACCGAATATCTCAGAACCTCGGCAATCTCTCAAACGAAATTTCGGTACCAAGACCATATGCCAATGAATGGTTCCCACCCAGTTTTCAGTCGGATTAAGATTTATATCACCCTGCACACTTTAAAATGATTGTGAGCCTACCGATACATCTTATATAGAGCTGCTTATCGTTTTTCAGTTTAGGTTTAAAGAGGTTTGGACAGACCACTGATGTACTATCATTTTCTCTTTTTCTCGCCAGGAAACTCATTTTTGCTTTTCTATTGTTTTTGTGTTTTTGAAATTTTTCGATGTTTTTGGATTTTTCAATTTTGGATTTACTCCCCCTAAAATCAACAAACTAAGATAAATTTAAAACACAAAGGCATTTACAAAAATGATTTTCCGATGTTGGTTAACTCATGTTTTACCTCAATGCCGTTTACCAAAATTAATTTTTAATCAGAAAAGATTTCTCGAATTTTGGAAAAATGAGTTGGCACGTCGGTCATCGGTGTGGACCATGACAACATTGATGAGTTTCATAGTGAAACAATCACGTGTGAGGTGATATTCGAGATCAAAGTGTCTGGTCAAAGAGTGCTGTATGAGAGGATAATAAATTATAAAGCAGCTTAAATATCGACAAGTATAGGAGAGATTAGAAATTCAAAACCGTATCCTGCAACTGCTTCGTGCATTGCCAGGAATCTGAGCGCTCTCCCAAACTGGATATCCACCCGGTGTGGACTTCAAACTCGATTCTTTGTAGCTACTGAGAAGTCTTTTCACAGCAACAAGATCACAGACCTCTGGGTCCGGCTGGTTTTCCAAATTGCACCAGCGAAGGTCTTTTTCTTTCTCTTTCAGAAGTAGTGTGCGGTTGTTCAATCCATGTCAAGGCATCCGCACACCCGGTGTAGTTTGATCAACCAACACATTTTCTTCAATGACACCGTAGAGAAAAGTACCCTACACGTTCATCTTGTTGACTTTGAACTTCTTGTGGAAGCAAAATCCATGAACCTTTAAAAGGCTTCAGACGTGCTGCAGTCGCGTACTTTTCATTGGAATCTTTCCTGAGGACCCGATCAAAAACCATAACAACCAAATTTTGGTACATATCTCATCATGTCGAATTTTTCAACTTCATTCAACAACATTCTTTCATCAGACATTTTTGTCTTCTTTACTCCTCTCTCCATCAATGGCAACAATATTCTCCTAAATGTAACAATATTTCGGAGCCTGGTGTCGCCGATCTTATGCATGGACGCTCCACTATCAACAATCCTAAGACTATCAATAGTTCCTCCTGGAACATCCTGCACACTCATTCAGAGATTAGTTGGAGAGGGGGACCCAAGCCTTCACAGACTTGGGTCGTCCGTCATCATCGAGGATTGTAACATCCATTTCCCGATGATTCGGAATTGATGTAGCTCCCCTGAAACAATTACTGGTTTTGGTTTCCAAATCTGTGTTTGTTTTTCATTTTTAACTTCTAACTTAACAGACTGTGTTTGGATAACCTCTGGTTTTAAAACCTTTTCAACATTTTTCCGTTGTTTCTTTCTCTGTTTCACTTCTTGTTGTTTAACAAGACGAGGGTCCTGTTTTGGTGAAACAAATCTTTTATGGTAATTGTTACCATGGGGGGCATCAACCTTGGCTTTTAACTTATGAAGATACGGACAATTTCGAATAATATGTCCAATTGTACCACATTCAAAACACATTCTCCGCTCTACAAACCTCGGAGCATCATGTGCTTGCCTAGCCGATGATGAACTTTGTGATCCCGAAGTACTAGGTTTTGAACTGTTTAGTTCATTTCTTTTCCTCACTGTTGCTTTCTTGACAAAATCTAAGTTAGATTGGTTCTCAAAATTTGCAATTTTGTCCGTTCCCTTAGATTTCACAAAGTTCACATTCTTTTTCTTCTTCTGATTCGGCTTCCTTGGATTTTGAGTCGGTGTTTTATCTTTTGATTTGGCATGATTTTGCTGTTTTTGCACTGTTGGTAACTTTTGATTGCCAAATTGTTTTCGAACTTCGGCCTTTGGGATAGGAGGGCACTGTGTTACAGTAACACGTGATCCTGTCTTTCCCAAAAACTTACTTGTCGAATTTTCAAAAACTTTACTTATTAAAGATTGATTAACATTCTTTATAGGAAAATCTTTGTCTGGGTAAATTTTATCATCACCAACAAGAGTGTACAGTAAATCCACACTCTCCGACTCTTGGGCAGATGTGGACTCGGTTGGAACAGTCTTAGCAGGTTTTGCGGGAGGATCACATAGAATATGATTCTCAAGAGGTATGTCCTCTTCTTTGATTACCGCATCAGACTTTTCCGAATCAGTATCATCGGATTCATCATCAGAAGAATCAGTATCCTCAATCACAACTGTAGGATCCTGATTCTGTTCAGCAGAGGACACACATGTATCTGCTGACACATCTGAATCTGATGATACTTCTTTCTTGTATCCGAGACCAGCTGCAAATTCCTTAACATCTAGAGGAACAGATGGTTCAAAGAAAGTTCTATTCTCCTCGTCAGGCATGGCATCATAATTGTTTCTCACGGGTGGTGGACATTTCTTGTAACCAATGCATGTGACATCCCGTTTCTCTTTCTGAACATCAATGATGTGATCCAACACATAGCTAGAGCTTAAATAGCTGTCTAACTTGAGTCGGATCGCCTCACTTTCAGTTTTGACACAAGCCATTTCTTTTTGCATTATCTCAAGACGTGTGATATACAAATTTATGTCAGTTTGTTTTCTTGAAACCATTTTTGTCAGTTCGGTTTTATCTTTCTTTAATGTCTCAATCATCGACTTAAAGTTCTTTTCATGGTTTTCATAAAACATGTTGGCTTCAGTGCATTTAGAAAGATCCACGGTCAACTTTTGGTTGTGAATGAATGTCACATCATACTTGTCTTGCAAGGCCTCGTGTTTGCCTTGCAACTCACACCACTTAGCATCTAAATCAACATGTTTGTTTTGCAAATCAAACAAACTAGCTTGTAAAGCATCATGTTTGCCTTGCAACTCAGACATGTTTGCATACAAATCAGCACATCTATCACTTAATCTAGCACAATTATCACAAATAGCAGCAGTGGGTTCATCGACACATACCTGACTTGATGAACTGTCGACATTAGCCATAACGGCTGAATGGAGGGAAGACGAAGAATATGCAGCTTGATCCACCAATATAGATCTTCTATGATTTTCTGCTGCAGCTTCTCCCAAAAGCCCATCAATATTAGCATCGACTGACGCACTTGATGTCTCACCCACATGATCATCACCTGAACTCGAGGATTCTTCATCTGAACTTCTACTATGACCAGAAGAGTCCTCATCCTCAGAAGAGTCACCACCATTGGCGGAAGATTCTCCACCACTGGCGTGATTTAAATCCTTTACAACCTCAGCAAAACAAGCTGTTCCAACTGGAGGATCACTACTCAACTTGATTGACCAATCACCACTTTCATACACTTGAACCACAAGTGCCTGGTTAGTATTTGATGGTCCTGCTTGGCTTTGGTTGTTGACAGGTATCAACATACGCTCATTGTTCCTGTTCTGATTCTGCTGGTCTCCTTGATTACTAAAAGGGTTCTGGTTCCCATGCTGAGCTGGCTTAACAGGAACTTGAATGGGATTGCCATGTAGATCAGTTGTCACATGAGGCCTTTGGGTTTGCTGTTGAGGCACTGGTTCAAGCGGATTTCCATACATGTCTGTTTTTGGAGGGACCGGAACTTGGATAGTATTGCCATACATGTCAGTGTGAGACACAAACTCTGTTTGAATTGGAGCATGTGAAGAAGGTTTTGTAGAAGTGCTGGGTGTTCCATAATACATTTCTGTAAATAAATCCTCACGGCTTCTATACTTGTTTTCTGTATTTGACGGAGTACCCCAGGCCGAATTCATTTTTGATCAAGAAAAAGAATACTTGAAAATCACACCTCAAACAAACAGGTAAATCACTTTGACAAACCTTCTGTTTAAAAACTCACAAGTATCTCGACGAAATGATTTCCACGAGACAGAAACTGTTTTGTTAACGAAACACAATTTGGCTTTCAAGTGACGAAATGAGTTTTAAACACTTGGTTGACGAAACAGGTTAATAAATGGCGAAACAGATTTTAAACACTTAGCCGACGAAACCGAAAGTCTTTTGGACTCCTAGACGAAACAGGAGGATTCTGTTTCGTCAAACACACTCCGGCGAAACAGATTTTAGTTTGGGATTCCACGAAACAGATTGATAGTTGACGAAAGTGAAATTCTGTTTCGCCGAGAATGCAAATGACGAGACTGAATTTTGTTTCGCCGATGGGTGTTTCAGAGAGTGGGTAAACCTTTTGACTTTTATCTTTACTGACACACGCAACAGTGCTTTCGGCTACACTCATACCAAATTACCAACCAAATGATGACTTACTATATTTTAATCAAATTACAATTTTCAATGACACAAACACTTGAAAATTCAAATCTCAAAGGATTAAAAAGTAAACACACTAAAGAACACTTTGAATATTTCTTGAATTTATGAAGAACAACCCAGAAATTTATGAATTTTCCGGTAAACTTATGAGTTTTCCGGTGAACCGAAAATTTCCGAAACACACTTTTTGCTTAAAACTTCACTAAAAACCCACTTTTAACATGTGAAAAAGATAAACAACAAGGTTTTTATAAGAACTTTCAGCAAAACATGATGATTTCCGAGATTTTAGACAGAATTTTCAGAAAATGATAAACTCCAAAGACCCGAAAAACAACCCGAAAACCACCAAGAACACCTCGGTTTTAACAAGGAGAAGAGCCAAGGCTCTGATACCACTTGTAGGTCCGGCTAGGGGAGGATCTAGTCGCCTAATCCTTGTGTACAAACCAACCCGGTTGTGCGGAATCCAACCGGGAAAGCAAACCGAGATCGAACACGACAATGATAATATAGACACGAGATTCAACGATTAACACCAATGCATTAATACTAGAAAAAGTCAGTTACAGCACAAGGTTTACAAATCTATTCTGTAAACTCTCTCTCTCGTTCTCTCGTGTGTGTGTGTTCTCTCACACTTGTGTTCTATGTTCTGTCTTCTGTCTTCAGTCTATTTATAGCCACAGCAACACAGCTTCGACGAAACAGAACTGACACGGCGAATCAGACTTGGACTCGGCGAATCACATTAGATTTTGACGAATCAAAGTTGAGGTTGACGAAACAGGCTTGTTTCGTCAACTATACTCTTGTTTCGCCAATGTTGGGCTTGGGCCCAAGGAGTGTTTCGCCAAAACTGTTAATAGCCCAAGTGTTGTTTTGTAGATCTGCTTCAGCCCAGGGACTAGTGTGTAAGTCCTTTATGTCTTGGCCCGCTTGTAGTCTTCAATCACACGACGGAGGAATGTCGTGGTTCAAGCCGAGTCGCGTCGAGTCGAGTCGCGTCCACATCATGTATCAACAATAATTGAATTGAACCATTGAAGGAAGGTGGGGAAGGAGGGAGAATGGATACGGAAGTATAGAAAAGTGGAGGTTGGAAGGTAAGGTGTTTGTTTTTTAAAAGTGTTTGTTGAAATATCTAGGGGGAAGGATACAAGGAATAAACGGTGGTGAGGGTGTTAGGATACGTCGTTATATGAAGACTCATGAACTATTTTAATGGGTCTTTGTATCAGTATGTTTGTGTCAACTTCTAAGTTTTGATTCACTGTTGTAATTAGTCTGAGACACAAGTACATAACAGGCGATAACGTGTTACAACGTTGTGTTTAACTTCTTGGATTTACTTCGCTGTTGTAATTATTTTTTACATGCTCATATATGCAAATTTAATCAAGATTATCAAATTCGTTTTATTAATCTTCACTAATTTATTTTTTCAACTTTATCACTTGAAAAAATTACATACAGTTGCGGACTACATTTCAAACAAAACAATCATTAGGTGATTTAACTAACAAAAACATGTTTAGGCTCTTCATGCCAACCAGACTTGGCATCTAGTTCAGGCTCCCGCTGATGCCAACATTGTTGGTTGTAAGTGGGTTTGCAGGATTAAGAATCCTGATGGTTCGGTGAGTCATTATAAAGCCCAGCTTATTGCCAAGGGCTTTCATCAGACTAAGGGTATTGACTACACTAAGACTTTTAGTCCCATGGTCAAACCTACGACTATTCGCCTAGTTCTTCTAGTTTCTTTCTCTCGAGGATGGTCTATTTGTCTGGTTGATGTCAACAATGCGTTCTTACATGGGGATCTTTCTGAGACTGTGTATATGATCCAGCCACCAGGCTTTGTTGACTCATCTAGACCACATTGTGTTTGTCATCTGCAAAAGGCTCTTTATGGCCTAAAACAGGCTCATAGAACTTGGTTTTCCAAGCTATCCACTACTGTACTTGCTGATGGTTTTACCTAGTATCTTTCAGATGTATCTCTCTTTGTTTACAATCGGGATTCGATACTTTATTGTGTCTTGATCTGCGTAATCTCCTGGTTTGGGGATTTCGTACACACCCTCTTTACTGAAGGGTGACAACACGGATACTAGGTCAAAACTTTCTATCATGAAGTCCCTCCTTTTATATCGACTTAATTGCCGGGCCAATGGCGAGCGGGTCATTAGTTAGATAGCGCTATTTAGGTTTGACAAGCCTCACACCGTGCCGCATAGGACGGGCGTGAACTAATGGATCTGGGCACTAGTCAATGATGATAGACATTGACGTCAGGGCACCAACTTACTTTAGTTAGTGGTCGATATGGTAAACAGGTCTAGTGGTTCACATGGGGAAGCCCCCACTAATTATGTATATGTTTGGGAAACAGGGTAAAACGGTTAACTTATGACTTACAAATGATCTCATGTTTTTTGAAACAACTTAACAATGAACACCAACTGTGAACTCGCTCAACTTTGTTGTTGACTCGTTGTTACATGCCTTGCAGGTCGTTAGGTATATTTGGAGCGTGCACAAGGAGGCGTAGTCGTTGTGGGGCATGGATAGTCATATGCCATGTTAAACATTTGATGTATTTGAATTTCTACTTTGGTTTTAAACATTATGCTTCCGCTTACAACTTAAACTATGTTTTGTTGGAAACCAATTATATTGTGTTGGGTTTTATATTTATTTACATGTTATGTTCAATATGATTGGTGGCTTGATCCTGGTCAGTCACGCCTCCATGCGGTGATACTCCACTTGTGGAAGTGTGACAAAAAATGGGTACCGGTATTCGGTACCAATACCGGTACTGAGTACCAAATGCTCATCCTAACTCTTATAGTGTTAAAAGAAGATATTAATTACATTATACTATATGTTAGTATATGAATCAAAGGAACACTGAACTTCACGAAGATGTGTGATTTACGCCATTACTTGACGTGTTGCTGGGTGTTGAAGACATGTGTTATACTATAGTGTTTGGTTTTCCTTTTTTAAGTTGCCACATATATGCAATTCATACAGAGTTCTCTAAAGCAATTGTTGTTAACATATAAACGCACCAGTGATTCTAAGTAGAAACGGATCTAACGCAATAGCTTAATCTCGCCAGCAATCCCTACAGGAAAGTGGGTTACAACCGGATCTCAGAACTGCCTGAAGGTATGTGTTTAGTTTATGGTTTTACAATTTTTATGATTTGGGAGTTTATCGTCATCAGATTGTAAGAAAATCAATGTCACAAAAAAAAAGGTGAACATAGATCATTTTTTTAGATTTTGACGCATTAGTAGGTGAACTTACGTTAAAATCGGTGTCTATAATTTCTGATCTGAATATGAGTCATAGAATATCACCCAAAATTACTGTTAAACATACTTCAATTGCTAATTGGATATAAACTAACAAATTATTACTACTCTCTTTTTTATTGTTCGGAAGAAACTGTGTATTGATATTTTGGTCATAGTGTATGGGTAGATTTGTTGGTTTGTGCTTGATATATGTGTCTAATGTCGTTTAATTAGTCTAATTTGTGATATTGGTGTAAAATTTGGTGTACCAGTTTGTTTCATTATCTAATAAATGAATTGAACCATTGAAGGAAGGTGGGGAAGGAGGGAGAATGGATACGGAAGTATAGAAAGGTGGAGGTTGGAAGGTAAGGTGTTTGTTTTTTAAAAGTGTTTGTTGAAATATCTAGGGGGAAGGATACAAGGAATAAACGGTGGTGAGGGTGTTAGGATACGTCGTTATATGAAGACTCATGAACTATTTTAATGGATCTTTGTATCAGTATGTTTGTGTCAACTTCTAAGTTTTGATTCACTGTTGTAATTAGTCTGAGACACAAGTACATAACAGGTGATAACGTGTTACAACGTTGTGTTTAACTTCTTGGGTTTACTTCGCTGTTGTAATTATTTTTTACATGCTCATATATGCAAATTTAATCAAGATTATCAAATTCGTTTTATTAATCTTCACTAATTTATTTTTTCAACTTTATCACTTGAAAAAATTACATACAGTTGCGGACTACATTTCAAACAAAACAATCATTAGGTGATTTAACTAACAAAAACATGTTTAGGCTCTTCATGCCAACCAGACTTGGCATCTATTTCAGGCTCCCGCTGATGCCAACATTGTTGGTTGTAAGTGGGTTTGCAGGATTAAGAATCCTGATGGATCGGTGAGTCATTATAAAGCCCAGCTTGTTGCCAAGGGCTTTCATCAGACTAAGGGTATTGACTACACTAAGACTTTTAGTCCCATGGTCAAACCTACGACTATTCGCCTAGTTCTTCTAGTTGCTTTCTCTCGAGGATGGTCTATTCGTCTGGTTGATGTCAACAATGCGTTCTTACATGGGGATCTTTCTGAGACTGTGTATATGATCCAGCCACCAGGCTTTGTTGACTCATCTAGACCACATTGTGTTTGTCATCTGCAAAAGGCTCTTTATGGCCTAAAACAAGCTCATAGAACTTGGTTTTCCAAGCTATCCACTACTGTACTTGCTGATGGTTTTACCTAGTATCTTTCATATGTATCTCTCTTTGTTTACAATCGGGATTCGATACTTTATTGTGTCTTGATCTATGTTGATGACATCATTATTACCTGGAGAATTCTGATTTTGTTACTGGCTTGATTGGGCGCTTACATTCTCGGTTTGCGCTCAAGGATTTAGGACAGTTGTCATATTTTCTGGGTATTAAAACCACTTTTTTATGAGGATGTTTTACACTTATCTCAGCAGCGCTACTTACTTGATTTACTACAGCACATTAGTCTTGCTGATTATTGACCATTATCTACTCATGTCTCTTCCGGTAGACAACTTTCTCGATATACTGGTGATCCCTTATCTGATCCGACTATGTATCGGAGCACTATTGGTGCATTACAGTATCTTGTGCTGACACAACGAAAGATTGCTTATACGGCCAGTAAGGTGTCACAGTTCCTTCAGACACCGACGCCTACTGGTCGACATTGGTTCGCTGTCAAGAGAATTTTGTGGTATCCTAAGGGTACTATTTCTCATGGGTTATGTATACGTCGGTCTACTTGTGTTGACTTACATGCTGATAGTGATGCTGACTGGGCTGAATTTCCCGATGATCGACGTCCTACCATAGGTTATTATGTCTTTTTTAGGCCCAACCTTATCAGTTGGAGTTCCAAGAAACAACATACAGTTGCTAGGTCGAGTACCAAGGCTGAGTACCGAGCGCTTGCTCATACAATTGTCGAGTTACGATGGATTACATCTATATTACATGAGTTACATATCTTGCAGTCAACCCGGTGTTTCATCAGTGCACCAAACACTTGGAAATTGACTTGCATTTTATTCGCGATATGTTTTTGAGTGGTACTTTACATGTTCGGTAAGTTCCCACTACATTTCAAATTGTTGATATTTTGACCAAAAGATTGTCTGGTGTTCGTAGGGATGGCAATGGGTCGGGTTTGGGACGGGTTTAGGTAATCCCAACCCCAAACCCGATTAGATAAGCTTGTCCCAAACCCGTCCCAAAACACGTCGGGTTTCTAGCGGGTAAATACCCATCGAGTATCGGGTATACCCATGGGTTTTGGGTAACCCATTAATTATAAAAAGTTTATCCGTTGGGTATACCCGGCCCAAAACCCATCGGGTAACTACTAATTAGTTACATTTAGTATTATCACTCAAAAAATATATCAAATAACTATAATGTATACGAGATAAAATACCTATATGTATAGAAAAAAGGATGTATTATATATTTAAAAATATAAAAGAAATTATATCGTGTATACAATCGGGTAAACGGATTTACTTTATCGGGTAATTGGACCGGGTAAACGGGTATATCACTAAATCCCAAACCCACGAAAAAATAAAAACCCGTCCCAAACCCGATTAACCGACCCCAAACCCGTCCCAGATGTGTCGGGTTTCGGGTTTACCTATCGGGTTCGGGTTCGATTGCCATCCCTAGGTGTTCGTTATGACACTCTACGGTCCAAGCTTCACGTGGATGCTCCCCGTTTAGCTTGAGTGTGCATATTAGAGTATATAGACAGTTTGTTACACAACTGTTAGTGTATGAGTGATGTTAGACTAATATATATATTCACCATACTCATGTATTCAGATTACAACATTCTAAATCCAGTGAATTGATTGTGCTCACTTACCGCTTTTAAAGTGTATGTATTAAAGCTTGTTTGTGTTTTAATTAAGATATCAGCAATCTTGTCAAAGTAAATCCACTCTTTCTTGAAGAGTATAAATCAACTGACATTAGTCACGCCGTAGAGTTTGTTTTTAGCTGATAACTCTTGTATCTTTAGAAACTGCAATCATCAACTTTTCACATTACGTTCTACTTATGTTGTCATTTTCTTCAGCAAGTGCGAAATAATAATCAGTTCCAAACATTTACCCCAAAGCATGAGGAACCCGAGGACTCAGACCCAAGGATCCAGCCCGTGGACTCAAACCAAAAGGATCAGCTCGTGGACTCCGATCAAGGGAACTAACCTATGGACCAAAGGAACATGCATAATGACAGTCAAGTCCAGAAATGACAAACTAATGGACATGGACCAAAGGAACATGCATAATGACAGTCAAGTCCAGAAATGAATCTTCTTTGGTTAGAGTCAAACACACAATTTTCAAGTTTTTCCCTGCTAACTTGGACTATAAGTTATGTTTCACGTAATGCTTTCATGATCTTTAATATATGTTTTGAAATCTTAAGGTATACCATTTCTCCGCAAGTATTCTGTAGTCATATATGCTCTTTGATAATTTTCAACCTTTTTATGTTTTTGGCTTTGTGTAAAACATGCAATGAAAACTTTCGCATTTCTTTCATCATCTTTTACCAACTCAAGTGCCATATTCAGTAATTTCCCATGATTATTGGAAACACTATCACACAAAATACAAAATATGAATCAGTCTTTGACGTGCATGAATGATTGTGTCCAAACCCAAATGATCTGAACAGTTGACTAATTGGGATACTGACTTTGACTTCTTTTCATTCCTTAAAGGGTTTCTTTGTTTGCTTCCCATTTATCCAAACGTTTTTTAGTTTTTTCCACCTGCCGAAGATTAGTTTCAAACATAAAGCGTTAAAACATCTAAATCATCCCCCCCACCTGATGTGCCCTTTTTAGCGTAGTTGCAATATCAATAGTTAGACAAAAAAAAAGATCATTTATAATACCTCTTTATTCCAATCTGTACGAAATGTTGACCATAGTAAAATGCAGGTTTGCATCCCAGTTCCTCCGATCATTCCCGACCATATTCCCTATTAAGATACAACTAATCGTATGCTAGCTTTTGAAGATACATTAATCGTATGGTTATGAATGGTACCTTAACTCCAAAATTGAAATGGAAGCCGAGAAGGAGCCCAAGGGGGATGCCTACACAGTAATAGCACCCGACGTTCACGTATGCCACATAAGCTTGCCATCCACACCCGACAGCCACACCTTTGATGTATCCATCATGTTAATATTCAAAGGTTGACACATATGCATGAACATTCAAATAATCACATCACACATGTACGTGTATATACCTGATAAAACGGGTTGTATGCCATTAAGAATGATGGTGATGGCCAATAGCGGAGAAAGATCAGAGACTGCATGTGCAACGGTTTCGCCACCAGTGAACGCGTAACTAATAACATGTCGTACTGACAAAACAATCATCGCTTCGACTAAGGCAATGAGAAATGAGACTGTAGTAACCGTTAACACCGAAAAGGCTGCGGCTCTAGGGTTTCCTGCTCCAAGCTCGTTTCCAACCCTAACATTGTTTTTTAAAAGAAAAGATATGTCAACTCTCACTACAAAACAAGCGACTTTCACTGGAAAATACATTTCAAACATAATTTAGTTTTCCATTTTTTATTATTTTTGGTAGGTTCCGTATGACGAATGCCAGCCGTTGGCGATACTTATTCTTCATGTAGTGTATCTTTGCATAAGAGAACTCACCTAGCAGCTGCATTGAACCCAGCTGAGACCATGAACAACAACCCATTGACACCCATGCTACATATTTTTTTACAAAACAACAAGTCAGTATGCTACATATCTTTTTACAAAACAAGAAGTATATTGACAAAAGATTAAATACAAATACCCTTATCATACAAAACGTACAAATAGGGTGAAAAGGTTAAAAAATGCAGTTGCATTTTC
Source organism: Helianthus tuberosus (assembly GCA_030545235.1). Taxonomy (NCBI): domain Eukaryota; kingdom Viridiplantae; phylum Streptophyta; class Magnoliopsida; order Asterales; family Asteraceae; genus Helianthus; species Helianthus tuberosus. Next base: position 26,387,109 of record CM060435.1, on the reverse strand, counting down.
GTAATTATTTACTCGTAGAGTAATTATCAAAATTACACTAAAAATGATCTTGTATGGTAATTTTGATATTAGTAAGGTAATTTTGTAAAATGATCTTATAGGGTAATTTTGATCTTGTAGAGTATCATAATTAACTACAAATGATTTTATAGGGTAATTTTGTAGAATAACATAATTACTCTACAAATGATCCTGTAGAGTAATTTGATCTTGTAGGGTAAATTTGAATTGTATGTTGTTTGATAAACTTGTAGAGTTATTTTGATAATTACCCTACAAGATCATTTAACAAAATTATCATACAAGATCAAAACTACCCTACAAGATCAGTTGTAAAGTAATTTTGATAATTACCCTACGAGTAAATAATTACGAAAATGTCACCGCGTTTTTTTTTTATGTCTTTCGTACGTTTTGTACGATAAAGCTCTTTGTACGTGAACGTAACTCAATGTTTATTAAATCAAACCTTTAATGCAACAATAAAAAATATAAAAGAAAACATTCCGTCTTGGAACAGGATTCTATACACCAGTGAGCCTCTTGACAAAATTAAGATGATTGATAATTGATTAGTAACATGATATGCGTGGCAATGCATTCAGGCCCATTGGCCCACTTGATTGGTAGTGATGCAAATAATACGAGTTGGCCTAATTAAAAAGGCCCAAAACTCTTTATCTACAAAACAAAACATGATAAACATTAAAGATGACACTTACCAAACCGAAAGTGCATCCAATGCTAGCTCAGGGTTCTCAAGCAACCCTGCAATCAACACCAAGATCTGAATGTTGGTGCACTTGTGTCTGTACTTTGTCTGTATTTTGTAACGATATAAAACGATGTCTTCGTGAGTCCTGTAAGTTTGACTAAGTCAACCATCCTCCGGTTTGACTTGGTCAAACAGTTAGATAATGTTTGAAAGATGGCTGGGTCGAAGGGTGTGTCATCGAAGGATTGTTTAGATCCTTCGATGAGCTCGAAAGATAGCCTTCGATTGATGGACCTCGAAAGATGCCATCCTTCGAGGTACATGTTGATCATTCGAGCAGTTTCTGGTCGATAGATGATCCTTCGATCATCTATCTGATCCTTCGACACAGACCTGCTGTGTTCGGGTATATATACCCTTGTTGTGTGTTCATTTCAGGGAGATAGTTAGACACTTAGAAAGATAGACAAAGGAGAGCACTCTGTTGAGAGCATTCTGTCCAGAACACACACACACTTAGAGAGTTTGCAAAACACTTTTGTAAACATTGTGCTTGTAACCGGAACCTTTCATACGTTTAATACAAGTGGTGTTAATCGGTGATATTGTGTGTCTTGTGTTTGTGCTTGTTCTTGCTTGTTCTACTCCCGGTTTGCATGCTAGCTTGGATTCCGTACTCGCTAGTGTGTTAGATATAACAAGGAATAGGTTCATCCTCAACCTCCGAGAGGGACCTACAAGTGGTATCAGAGCCGTGGCTCTTTTCCTTGTTAAAAACCGGGTTTTTACAAGCTTTGGAGTGTTTTTGGACAAAAACTCACTTGGTTTTGCAGCCGTTTTTACTGTTTTTCTCGCATTTCTTGTCGTAAAAACGTATTAAAAAATTATCGGGTGTGTTAAAGAACGGGTTGGGTAACTTGAAAACTTGTTTTTGAGGTGTTTGGTAATTTCCGGCGAAATTCCGGCTTCTCCGGTTACCGGTTTCTGGGTTGAACTTTCGTTTTTCGTAATATTTTATTATTCAAAACCTGTTCTGCATGCAGAAGATATGGTCTGACCATACCTTCTGCCTTCTGCCGAAAGTTTCTTCACCAACCCATCAACTTTTCACCAACCTGTCACTCATTTGTCAACTGTGTCAGTCTGTTCGAAAGATATCCTTCGAATTCGAAAGTTCATCTTTCGATTAAGGGGGGTTCGACAGATTATCATCTTTCGAGAATCTTTCGAAGTCTGTGGCTCATCCTTCGATTCAAGGAATCTTTTTGAAACATACATCCTTCGGTCTACAGTTCTTTTTCGAAAGACAAGGATCCTTCGGTTGGAGAGTCTTTCGAAATCTTTGTTCGAATCTCAACAGTTATCTTTCGAGTACTGTTGATCCTTCGAACAACTGTGATCCTTCGATCAAGTGTTTATCTTTCGGTCCTTAGTTTGTTTGTGTTTTTCAGATTTGTCTTTCGATCTCAGATCCTTCGGCTGGTGTAATTTTATTATTCTTGATCAAAAATGAATTCGATGTGGGGTATTCCCTTACCTGCATCTCCTGCATGGGCCGAATCTCCCGTACCTGTATCTTCGCAAGCTAATGCTATATCTACCGGTCAATGGGCATTCGTATCAAATCAAACTCCAAGTGTTCAAAGCATTTTGTTAAGCGAGAGTGAAACGGGGAGTTTGAATAGGCCTCCAAAGTTGATGCATTTAAGTGAATATCCGGGATGGTTTGGTAGATTTCATACATACGTCCTTGGTCAAAATACAGAATTGTGGTTGCGTTTCATCACAGATTTTGATCAAACAATAGAGGTTGCCGCTTCATCTGCTGCTACATTTGCTGATCTTACGGAAGATCAGAAGAAGGTCTATGACTTAGAGAAGAAAGCGTATGCCATTCTTACTCAGGCGTTAAGCAAAGATATTTATCATCAATTTGTCAGTCACAAGACAACGAAGAGGTTGTGGGACGCATTGAAAACAAGGGGCGCAGGAAATGAAGCGACACGTCAATTGAGAAAAGACCTGCTAAAGAAAGAGTTTGATTGTTTTACTTGTATGGAGAATGAATCTTTAGGAGATTTGACAAGTCGATTTACTCATTTGCTGACTGAATTGGGAAATATTGGGGTTGTAACAACTTCACCAGAGATAGTGAAGAAGTTTGCAGATGCACTGCCACCTAAATGGAATAATTTCTTAGAAATCCTGAAGTACAATGGCACTTTGGATACAACAAACTTCGGTGATTTTGCTCAACTCCTGGAAAACAAGAATCAAGAAGAAACTCTCAAGGCTAAAAGAGTTCCAGTGCCACAAAATCCTGAAATGTATTATGGAGCTTCTAGCACTTCTACGAAACCCTCTTCACACGCTCCAATTCAAACAGCATTTGTGTCTAGCACAAGCTTGTATGGCATTCCTCCTCCAACAACAGACATATATGGAAATCCGCTTAATCCAGTTCCTCAACCAGTGCCACAACAGCAAAGCCAACAACCTATCAGAGCAACTGATATATTCGGAAATCCACTTCCTCCTCCTCCTCCTCAACAGCAAGCGTGTTATGGAAGCACATCATCTGCTGGTCAACAATCAAAGCCAAATACAGTACGGCTCGACACCTCAAGCTTTTCTAAAGTCAGTGTGGAAGTAGCCAAGGAACACATGGAGCTGCTAAACACTTTGGTGAGCGCATACTGTGGATTAGTTGAAGGTCAGATTGCCAACATTAATCTGACACAAGAAGACTATCAGCAGATAGATAAAGAGGAGATGGAAATGATGGATATCAAGTGGGCCTTTGCCAGTGCTGTTAGGCGAGCAAAGGATTTCATGGAAAGAACTGGCAGAACCAGCTTGGAAGGTAAGAAAGACACCAAGTATGGGTTCGATAAGCAGGCTGTTAGGTGCTTCAATTGTGGGGAACGTGGTCATTTCAAGCGTGAATGTACGAGGCCATCTCAACATGGAAACCAGAATCCTTTTAGAGGTCAAGGCAACCAGCAGAACCAGAACAGAAACAATGTTCGTACGTTGGTGCCTGTCAACAACCAGACTCAAGCAGGACCATCAAATGCCAACCAGGCACTTGTGGTTCAAGTAGATGAAGGCTGTGATTGGTCAATCCAGTTGGGAAATGATGCTCCAGATGGCACAGCTTGTTTTGCTGAAATCGTGAAGGATTTAAATCACGCCAGTGGTGGAGAATCTTCCGCCAATGGTGGTGACTCTTCTGAGGATGAAGACTCTTCTGGTTATAGTAGAAGTTCAGATGAAGAATCCTCCACTTCAGGCAATGATCAGGAAGATGACACATCAAGTGCGTCAGTCGATGCAAATATTGATGAGCTTTTGGAAGACGCTGCAGCAGGAATTCAAAGAAGATCTATTTTGGTGGATCAAGCTGCTTATTCTTCGTCTTCTCTCCATTCAGCCTTTATGGCTAATGTCGACAGTTCATCAAGTCAGGTATGTGTCGATGAACCCACTTCTGTTAGCTGTGATAACTGTGATAGTTTGCATATTAAATGTGCTGATTTAGAGGCAAACATGTCTGAGTTGCAAGGCAAACATGATGCTGTACAAGCTAGTTTGTTTGACTTGCAAGACAAACATGTTTCATTGAATGATAAGCGGTGTGAATTGCAAGGCAAACACGAGGCTTTGCAAGAGAAATATGATGTGACATTCCTTCATAATCAGAAATTAACTGTTGATCTTTCAAAGTGCACTGAAGCCAACATGTTTTATGAAAACCATGAAAAGGATTTTAAATCGATGATTGAAAAATTAAAGAAAGATAAAATCGAGTTAACAAAAATGGTTTCCAGAAAACAAACTGACATTAATTTGTATATAACTCGCCTTGAGGTAATGCAAAAGGAAATGGCTTGTGTTAAAACCGAAAGTGAGGCGATCCGACTCAAGTTAGATAGCTATTTAAACTCTAGCTATGTGTTGGATCACATCATTGATGTGCAGAAAGAGAAAAAGGATGTCACATGCATAGGTTATAAGCAATGTCCACCACCTGTTAGACAAAATTATGATGCCATGCCTGATGAGGAGTACAGAACTCACTTTGAACCATCTGTTCCTCTAGATGTTAATGAATTTGCAGCAGGACTAGGATACAAGAAAGAGGTATCATCAGATTCAGATGTGTCAGCAGATACATGTGTGTCTTCTGCCGAACCGAATCAGGCTCCTCCAGTTGTGGTTGAGGATACTGATTCTTCTGATGATGAATCTGATGATACTGATTCGAAAAAGTCTGATGCGGTAATCAAAGAAGAGGACATACCTCTTGAGAATCATATTCTATGTGATCCTCCCGCAAAACCAGCTAAGACTGTTCCAACTGAGTCCACATCTGCAAAAGAGTCGGAGAGTGTGGATTTGCTGTACACTCTTGTTGGTGATGATAAAGTTTATTCAGACAAAGATTTTCCTATTAAGAATGTTAATCAATCATTAATCAGTAAAGTCTTTGAAAATTCAACAAGTAAGTTTTTGGGAAAGACAGGATCACGTGTTACAGTCACACAGTGCCCTCCTATCCCAAAGGCCGAAGTTCGAAAACAGTTTGGCAATCAAAAATTACCAACAGTGCAAAAACAGCAAAATCATGCCAAACCAAAAGGTAAAGCACCGACTCAAACTCAAAGGAAGCCGAATCAGAAGAAGAAAAGGAATGTGAACTTTGTGAAGTCTAAGGGAACGGACAAAATTGAAACATTTCAAAATCAATCTAACTTAGATTTTGTCAAGAAAGCAACAGTGATGAAAAGGAATGAACCGAGTTGTTCGAAACCTAGTACCTCGAGATCACAAAGTTCATCTTCATCATCGGCAAGACTACCACATGATACTTCGGGGTTTGTTGAACGAAGATCATGTTTTGAATGTGGTACAATCGGGCATATCATTCGAAATTGCCCGTATCTTCATAAATTGAAAGCCAAAGAAGATGATCCCCGTGACCAAACTGACCGCAGACGATCCGTTTCTGTAAAACAAGATCCCCGCCTTGTAAACGAAAGGGAAAAGAAACAGAAACGCCAACAGGTCAAGAAAATTGAAAAGGCAATTAAAACCGATGTGGTTCACAAACCATCTGTTTCAGTTAAACCAGAAAATTCAAAGTTTTCAAAAACTTCTGATAACCACGAAGTTAAAATTTTAAAGAATAACACTGGTATAACAAAACAGACCTGGAAACCAAAAACGGTTAAAAATTCAGGGGGACCATCACAATTTTCGAATCATCAAAGAATAGAAGTTATTGTTATTGATGAAAATGGAAGACCCAAGACCACAATGGCTTGGGTCCCCATCTCCAACTAATTGTGTGAGTTCATGTGCAGGGTGTTCCAGGAGGAACTATCAGTAGTCATTGGATTGTTGATAGTGGGGCATCCAGGCACATGACAGGCGACATGAAGCTTCTCTACGACGTCAAATCTATTAGAGGAGGTTATGTTGCTTTTGCTGGAGATAAGGGCGGATATATTACAGGTGAAGGAATGATTTCCAACGGGGTTGTTAGCTTTGACAAGATCAACTTCGTACAACAACTTGATCACAATCTTCTTAGTGTTTCTCAAATTTGTGATAAGCAGTTCTCAGTACACTTTGATGCAAATGGATGTTATGTGCTGAAACCCGGCTTCAAAATTCCAAAAGAATGGATTCTCTTGTCGGCTCCTAGGATAAATGATCTGTATGTCCTTGATATGAGCCAAGCTATCACTACGTCTGCACAAGCAACTTGTTTCGTTTCCAAAGCCACAGAAAAAGACTCAATCTCTTGGCACAGACGAATGGGTCACATTCACTTACGCAAAATGAATCATTTGGTGTCAAATGAATTGGTGAATGGTGTTCCGCTTAAAAACTTTCATCTTCAAGACATCTGTGTCTCGTGCCAGAAAGGAAAACAAACGAAGAAGCGACACCCTTCAAAGAAAGTCAACACGGTGGCTGTTCCTCTTGAACGTTTGCACATGGATTTGTTCGGTCCTGTCAAGCACAAAAGTATTAGGAATGATCAATACTGCCTCGTGATTACTGATGATTATTCAAGATTTTCTTGGGTGGCGTTCATGGCACATAAGAGTGAAACCTTCGGTATTATCAAAAACTTGATCACTCAGATTGAGAATCTTTATAAGTTGAAGGTTAGGCGGATACGTAGCGACAATGGTACTGAATTCAAAAATCATGCCATGGCGGAGTTTTGCACTTCAAAAGGCATTCTTCACGAATTTAGTGCAGCCTATACTCCTCAACAGAATGGCGTCGCTGAACGTAAGAACCGCACATTGATCAAGACTGCTAGGACTATGTTGGTAGAGTCACAGTTGCCCATTCCATTCTGGACTGAAGCTGTGTCCTCTGCATGTTATACGTTGAACCGAGGCCTTACAGTCAAAAGACACAACAAGACCTGTTTTGAGCTTATTAACAAACGGAAACCAGATTTGTCTTATCTTGAACCGTTTGGAGCTCCGTGCACAATTATCGATCCTGATGGAAAGTTTGGGGCTAGAGCAATTGATGGATACTTTCTTGGGTATTCCACCCCAAACTTAAGAGTCTGGAATCTAGAGACTAAAAGGGTCGAGGAATGGTCTGAAGTCAGAGTACAAAGGCACACTTTACCAGTCAAAAATCCTGGTCAGCCTTGGATGTTTGAGTACGATGACTTTTTCAATTCGATCAATGTTGAAGCAGTTGAAGAAAATGCTGCTGCAAGGATGTTTTTCGAGAGTGACAATGCAACAGATTCACCGTTGGTTCGTCCCATTATTGTCAATCAAGAACCATCTTCAGTGAACAACAATGCTCTCGACAATGAGGATTTTCACGATGCTACCGAATTGAACGAATCTTCAGAGGATGATGAATTTCTCGATGCAGATCAAGAAGCCCTAATAACAGCAGTTCATGGTACTTCAGAGGGTACACCTCCAGTGGGCGTCCCTGGAACAGCTGAAGCTACTGCATCATCCTCTTCGTCAATTCCGGGCATTGAATTAGTTGTTGATCTCAATCTCAACAACCTGGGTACAAACATTTCAGTTCAAGATAATCCAGAGACAAGGATTCATAATACCCATCCTCAACAAAACATCATCGGAAATGTGCAAAGTGGCGTTCAAACAAGAAACATGTTGCGAAACAACAACAATGCAGGCTTGTATGCAACTATCAGAGAATCTGGTCAACAAAATGATTGGTCTTTCGCGTGTTATGTCTCACAGGAAGAGCCAAGAACTTGGAAAGATGCTTTGAAAGATAGCTCATGGGTTGAAGCAATGCAGGAAGAACTGCAACAATTCCAGAAGCTTGGTGTCTGGAAACTCGTAGAGAAACCTGCTGGTTATAAGAAGATTGGTACCCGTTGGGTGTTTAAATGCAAAAAGGATGACCGTGGAATTGTTATCCGAAACAAAGCAAGGCTAGTCGTTCAAGGTTTTCGTCAGATAGAAGGGATCGACTACAACGAAGTGTATGCACCTGTTGCATGTCTAGAAGCAATTCGGATTTTTCTGGCTTATGCCTCATTCAAAGGTTTCAAGGTATACCAGATGGACGTGAAAAGTGCATTCTTACATGGTGTGGTAGAAGAAGAGGTGTACGTCGAACAGCCTCCAGGTTTTGAAGATCCTATCCATCCCGATCGGGTTTGGTTGCTCAACAAAGCTCTCTATGGTCTTCATCAAGCACCGCGAGCTTGGTACGCAACCTTATCTAATTATTTGCTGGAGAATGGATTTCGCAGAGGTCTTATCGACTGTACTCTTTTCATTAAAGAACAAGATGGAGATCTTCTACTGGTACAGGTATACGTTGATGATATTATATTTGGTTCTACTAATGATGTTTTGTGTAGGGACTTCGAGCGTGTTATGCAGGATAAATTCGAGATGAGTGCTATGGGGGAAATGACTTTCTTCTTGGGCCTACAAGTACAACAAACCGAGTCTGGGATATTCATCCATCAGACTAAATATGTTGGTGACATCTTGAGCCGGTTCCAGATGTCTGATGCAACGCCCATCGGTACCCCATTGCCGCAAAATCACGGAATTACTCCAGACTTGAAGGGTGAAGCTGTTAGCCCCTCGTTCTACCGCGCGATGATCGGATCTCTTATGTACCTCACAGCATCAAGACCAGATATAATGTACCCAACGTGCCTGCTTGCCAGATATCAAGTCAACCCGAAGGCCTCACATCTTGCAGCTGTAAAAAGGATTTTTCGTTATTTGAAGGGTTGCCCTGACACCGGTCTGTGGTACCCTAGGGATAATAATTTTGACTTGATCGCATTCAGTGATTCTGATTTTGGAGGATGCAAAATCGACGGCAAATCCACAACGGCTGGATGTCAGTTTTTGGGAAATCGCCTAGTCACATGGCAATGCAAGAAGCAGACGTGCGTCGCTACATCAACATGCGAAGCTGAATACATTGCTGCCTCAAGTTGTTGCTCCCAAGTCCTATGGATCCAACAACAAATGCGCGACTACGGTTTTGAATTCCTAACTACTCCTATTTACGTTGATAATTCTGCTGCCTTACAGATCACTAAAAATCCTGTGCAGCATTCAAAGACTAAGCACATCGATATTAAGTATCACTTCATACGTGATTGCTTTGAGAAAAGGCTAATCGATGTTGCTTACGTCCACACCGATGACCAACGTGCCGACCTTTTTACCAAAGCATTTGACAAATCAAGATTTGACTATCTATTATTGGTAAACGGCATTAAGGTCAAGCAAGAGTAAAACCAACATCGGAAAATCATTTTTGTAAATACCTGTGTGTTTTAAATTTGTCTTAGTTTATTGATTTTAGGGGGAGTAAATCCAAAATTTGAAAATCCAAAAACATTGAAAAATTTCAAAAACGCAAAAACAATAGAAAAACAAAAATGAGTTTCCTGGCGAGCAAAAGAGAAAATGATAGTACATCAGTGGTCTGTCTAAACCTCTTTAAACCTTAAATGAAAAACGATAAGCAGCTCTATATAAGATGTATCGGTAGGCTCACAATCATTTTAAAGTGTGCAGGGTGATATAAACTTAAATCGACTGAAGACCAGGTGGGAACCATTCATTGGCATATGGTCTTGGTACCGAAATTTCGTTTGAGAGATTGCCGAGGTTCTGAGATATTCGGTCTTTATGCTGCTTATCATCTGGGTATCATGGTTGTATCTTTTACCGAAAAATAACGGGGACGCAAGTCTAGATCTTCCATGATACTATACATACGTGTACATATTGCATTCGACCTCAATAAGTGATCAACAATCACATGTCCAAACAAAATAAGTGATAAAATATCACAAATTCTTTCCGGGAGTCAAGTTCGTCTCTCTGCTGTACGAAAGTACTGACCTGTTCACGGACTTGCTCTTGTGCCCTCATGCATATGAAAATCAAGTTCCTCATCAATAAGTGATTATATCACATAGGGCTTGTTTTCAAATCAAAATAAGTGTGAATCTCACATCATATACGGTCAAACAGATGATAATCGGTATACTCACCGGTAAGATGAACCCTCGTGCATACCTTGATACGGGAATGTGTCGTGATGTGGATGAACACCGGTCGGTAAGTACAAATCATACCTTAACGTATCCCCTCGCCATGATTACAAATGATAAGTTGAGCTTATGTGGACAACAATACCGATAATTGTTATAGGATGCTTATCTTAATGTTAACTAATTGAACAACAAGAGCGTTTTCGCATGACCGTACACTGATATGATTCTCTTACCCTCGAAACTAGCGAAAAGATTGTTTGTATATATTTATTTACTGCTTTCAGTCTTTACATTTGAAAAATTCAAAAAGCCAAAAAGATTTTTATTTCTATTTTATTTTCGATCGTACGATGTTGGAGCTCGAGTCTTCGTTACCTGAAACCTGAACGAAAACCGAAACGACTAAATCTTCATAAACGGTCGAAATTTGCAAGTTTTGAAAGTTAAATATCTAAAATTGATAAATTTATTAAACTTTCAAACTGTCGGACGGTGTTTGATTGAACAATGGTCACATGTGTGTCGTTTGCTTATGATATTCCAAGCAGTTGTTCTCATTACGCGTTTAGATTTCTTGCATGTGCAGATTCTAAAGGCAAGGAGAACATGGTCGATGACAAAGCCTCGGAATGAAGACACGACGTGAAGGCGCTCAAGTGATGAAGATGATCGAGTTGCCGCTGACCATCATCAATACCACAAGGATCTCACTTCATAACGAACAAGTATTTCACGAGCATAACTCAAGGGGGAGCTTATGTTAAGGGGGAGTTTGTCAACACACTTCCTACATCAAACGGGGAGTTTGTTGGTACACTTTCTGCTTTCAAGACGTGAAGACTTTAAAGATCCTCCGACATTGAAGACCTGAAAGGACGTCAAAGTTGAAGACACAAAGATCGAGACAAAGCTCAAGTTATAAAGATCGAGACAAAGCTACAGCCAAGGGGGAGTTTGTTGGTGCACTTGTGTCTGTACTTTGTCTGTATTTTGTAACGATATAAAACGATGTCTTCGTGAGTCCTGTAAGTTTGACTAAGTCAACCATCCTCCGGTTTGACTTGGTCAAACAGTTAGATAATGTTTGAAAGATGGCTGGGTCGAAGGGTGTGTCATCGAAGGATTGTTTAGATCCTTCGATGAGCTCGAAAGATAGCCTTCGATTGATGGACCTCGAAAGATGCCATCCTTCGAGGTACATGTTGATCATTCGAGCAGTTTCTGGTCGATAGATGATCCTTCGATCATCTATCTGATCCTTCGACACAGACCTGCTGTGTTCGGGTATATATACCCTTGTTGTGTGTTCATTTCAGGGAGATAGTTAGACACTTAGAAAGATAGACAAAGGAGAGCACTCTGTTGAGAGCATTCTGTCCAGAACACACACACACTTAGAGAGTTTGCAAAACACTTTTGTAAACATTGTGCTTGTAACCGGAACCTTTCATACGTTTAATACAAGTGGTGTTAATCGGTGATATTGTGTGTCTTGTGTTTGTGCTTGTTCTTGCTTGTTCTACTCCCGGTTTGCATGCTAGCTTGGATTCCGCACTCGCTAGTGTGTTAGATATAACAAGGAATAGGTTCATCCTCAACCTCCGAGAGGGACCTACACTGAAGATACCATGTCTCCAAACATAACATCACCGCGGACCCACTCGACAACTTTACAAATTCCCATAGCCCTCCGAACGCCATCGAGTTGAACCCGGTCCATGTGGCCTTGCATCTATGGCTCATCAAGATGTAAACAAACTGACCAACAACTATAATCCACCATGACAAACTTAGGGTCAAAGAAGCACCTAGCAACCCCAACCCTAACTTGTACACCATGATCCAAGAAAGCATCAGGTGCACAACTAGTGTTCCAGCAGAAATATAAGCACTTGGAGCCACAATACTTTGAGCTTGAAGGAACTTTTGTATAGGAAAGTTGATGGCATAAGCGAATACTTGAGGAATGAGACCATAGACGAATAGTGATGCGGCTGATGCCATTGATGGCGATTGGCCTAGTGAAATTAAAATTGGTTTACAAAATACCTAAATTATAGTGATCGGGATGGCTGTTACTAAGAGAACAATTGCGGATCTTTGGAGGTATACTCCAAGCATGTTGTATTTTCGTGCCCCAAATGCTTGACCGCATAGCGTCTCCACTGCACTCCCCATTCCCAGCTAGAATCACACATATATAATTATATAAGCATTGTGTCAAATAATTTTTTTAATTTATGTCTACATGTTGTAGAAATTGTAAAAGTGTTTGTAAGTCATGTTGGTTTCTAGGTAATCAGCTACTTCAATAAGCAACTCTAGTTAAAAGTTCAAACCGCTTTCGTGGCAAGCAAGCTCATTGAATATGTGTCTCGTCTCCTTAGTCTCATCAATGAATGCTTGTGAACTTGAGTCTTATCTTTGACAAGCAGACTCAGTGTAGGGTTAGTTAATCTATTTAAAGTCCGCTTATTGAAGTAGCGGACTACCTAGAAACCAACATGAAATCAAAAACACTTTTACAATTCCTAAACCACCTAGATGTCAACAAAATCATCATATCGATAATCATATATCCGCAGTTGAATGTTTTAATAGATTCAGAACTAGAACTTTTTAGTCAGGGTTCATCATATATTTTTCTTCTTTACCGGTTACATCTAGATTGCCCAACTCGTTTTTCTCTTAAAACAAAATTCAGATTTTATATACAAGAATCCAACAAATCCTGATGACCGCTCTTGACCCCCCGGTTACACCCCTGACTAGATTCGTGATTACCTGAATTCAGAAACTCACCATAAGGCCATAAGCAAAGAGTTGGATCCCTTGGTTGCCGAGGGAGGCAGCCGCAAGCTCGAGGTTTCCAAGATGGCCGCAAAAAATTCTGGTGGAGATAGACATGGCGTTGTTGATCAAGTAAACCATCACCGCGGGTGCAGCCAGCTTATACAGTAGATTAAGCTCAATCCTGGATGCCGCTACAAACTGCCTAATCAACGGTGTCTCAGTATCGTTAAGCACCCTCTCCAACTCCACACTATCGCCATGGCTGGCGACAGATTGATCAGAAGTTGAACAATCTTGAACAGGTTCTAAGACAGGATGATGAACTTCATTTGTTTGAGAGTCCATTTTTAAAAAGAAAGACGGCTGGCTTTCACATGTTATCTTATATATATATATAGAAAAACAAACATTTGTATGTTTTGTGTTGGTATTTCTTTTATTTCTTTTTTTACTTATGAAACAAGTACGTTAAAGTTTCAGGAGATTGTGATTTGTGGATATATGTATACATGGTTAGATGATGTTTGAAAATTAAACACCATAATTATGCATTACAATGATGATATCAAAAGAAATATTTTATTAATAAATGAAAATCTTTAAACTCTTTCCATGTACTTTTTAAGATGAAAAAAGTAGATAAATAATTTAATCACTGTATCTACTTCTTAAGAGAATAAAAATCGTATTAATGTTAAAAAAGGTAGGCATAAGAGAATAAAAATCATCAATTGTCAGCGTTTATGCCTCGATTGATTCGTAAGAGTTGGCTCCCAGAGGTCGCTGACTAGGGTTAGGGACTTGATTGAAATCAATCTGCGGGTGTTCATTGTCGGAAAGCAGGGTCGTCCTAATACTATGGTTGGTATTGTGTCACATTCAATCTCTTTGTCCATCGGTCTTGTTGAATAATGCACGGTGCGCTGTTAGAGATTTACAGAGGTGGCCATACTTCTGGATCTAAGGCGGCGATTCGTTAAGTTCAAGTAAACAAGAAAGGGTCAATTGCATATTTCCCCCTATAAAACTTCTTAATTGCATATTTACCCAATTTCAAATTAAAATTTCATATATCCCCTCCCTTAACTAATAAAATTGCAAATTTACCCATTTTAATTTATTTTATTAAAAACAAATTATATAATGACTATTTTACCCTTAACTTTTCTAAAACTTAATAAATTACATATTTATCCAATTTTTTATTAGATTTTGTCTTTACAACAACTTTTTTGAATTTTTTTACTAGTTATTTTTTCCGTTTGTTGGTGCACTTGTGTCTGTACTTTGTCTGTATTTCATCATGATACAAAACGATGTCTTTAATGTAAGGTTGATGTAAGTTTGACCAAGTCAACCATCCTCCTGGTTTGACTTGACCAAACAGTTAGAAAAATGTTGTAAGCTGTTTGTGTCGAAGGATGTGTCATCGAAGGATTGTTTTATATCCTTCGATGAGCTCGAAAGATGAACATTCGATAGATGAGTTCGAAACATAAACCTTCGATGGATGAACTCGAAGGATACCTCGAAGGATATCATCCTTCGAGGTATTTGTGAATCTTTCGATGGCTTTCTGGTCGACAGATGATCTTTCGATCAATCTGTCTGATCCTTCGACCAGACCTGCTGTGTCGGGTATATATACCCATGTAGTGTGTTGTGTGAAAAGATAGAAGAGAACACATAGTGAGGACAAGAGAGACAGAAATAGAGAGAGCTTTCTGTTGAGAGCACACACGAGAGAACTTTGAGAGTTTGCAGAATACATCTGTGAACATTGGGCTTGTAACCGAACCTTTCATACGCATTAATACAAGTGGTGTTAATCGTTGAATGTTGTGTGTTGTGTTTGTGATTGTTCTCGTATAAAGTCTCGGTTGCATGCTAGCTTGGATTCCGCACTCGCTAGTGTGTTTGATATAACAAGGATAAGGTTTTATCTCATCCTCGAGAGGGACCTACAAGTGGTATCAGAGCTTTGGCTCTTCTCCTTGTTAAAACCGAGGTGTTCTTGCTGTTTTTCGGGTTTTGAAAAGTTATATTTTTCTGAAAAACATTGTTAATCGGGTTTAAATCTTGTTGTTTTGCTGGAAGTTCTTATAAAAATCACTTTTTCTTTCATGTTCACATTTTAGAAGTTGGTTTTTTAGTGAAGTTTCAAGCAAAACCGGGTTTCGGAAGTTTGTAGTTTTACCGGAAAACCCATTGTGTTCATAATATCTTCAAGTGTTCTTCAAAGTTTACATCTTTTGATCTTGTTTAGTTATTTTCTAAAGTTGTTGGTGTATTGGAAAGGGTGAACTGATTAAAATAATCAAACAAAATCTGTTTTTGCAGAAAATGATGGTCTGAACCATACTTCCTGCCGAAAGATTTACCAACCCGTCACCTTTTTCACCAACCTGTCACCTGTTTGTCTGCTGTGTCTGTACTCATCGAAAGATATCCTTCGAAGTCGAAAGATCATCTTTCGATCAAGGAGGTTCGACAGATACCCATCCTTCGAACATATTTCGAAGTCAGTGAGTTATCTTTCGAGCCAAGGAATCTTTTCGAAGGATATATTGTTCGAGCTACTGTTACATTTCGAAAGATAAGGATCCTTCGTCTTGGTGAATCTTTCGAAGTCATTGTTCGAAATTCAACAGTGATCTTTCGAACACTGTTGATCCTTCGAACAAGTGTCTATCTTTCGAACAGGTGTTGATCTTTCGATCCTTGTCTGTTTAAGTTTAACAGGTTGTGCTTTTCAGGTCTTTCGATTCTTGATCCTTCGGCTGGTTGTTATCCTTCGAGATTTTAACATAGTTTGTGAAAATTAAATTTTTAAAAGGAGAAAACTTATTTTTCAAATTTTAAATCAATTTTCACTTAATATATTAATTTTCATAAAATGGGAACAAACGGTCAGTGGGATCCAACCGCGTGGACTCAAATAATTTCGATTCCACAATCATCAGCTATGCAATCTACGCAATCTACGTCAGATTTCGACAAAACTGCATGGATGCGAGCTATTGCCCCACCTCAAGCTGCAATGATAACTGCAAATCAATGGGCTTTGGTCACAAATCAAAGCAACAGCATTCAATCTATGATGCAGAACGACAGTGAAACTGGTACAAGCACAAAACCGCCAAAGTTAAATCACATCAATGATTGGGGATGGTGGAAAGAAAGGCTGAGAACTTATGTTCAGGGACAAGGTCAAGATCTATGGATGTGCTTCTTCACAGCTTTTGAAAATGAGTTGGAAGTTGCAGGATCTAATCCACAAACTTACAGCACTTTGTCTGAAGAAGATAAGAAGAAGTTTGAGTTAGAAAAGAAAGCATTCATGATTCTCACACAAGCTCTTCACAAAGACATTTACCACCAGTTTGTTTACTGCACGACTACTAAAAGCTTGTGGGATATGCTCACGTTACGTTGTGAAGGAAATGCTCAATCTAGAAAGATCAAGCAAGAATTACTGAAGAAAGAGTTTGAAGGATTCACGTGTTTGGAGAATGAGACTTTGGCAGAGTTATCTACAAGGTTCCATCACTTGTTGAGCGAGATGTTTGCTTTTAAAGTCACTGCCACTCCACAAGAATTGGTGAAGAGATTCGCTGATAGCTTACCAGCAAAGTGGAGCAGTTATCTTGAAATTCTCAAAGAAAATGGTGTTCTAGACACAATCACCGTTTATGAATTAATTCAAAGATTGGAGAATAAGGATGTAGAAGAAAAGCTTAAAGCAAAAAGAACACAAACTCCTCAAAATCCAGAAATGTACTTTGGGATTGCAGGAGGTATCAGTGGAGAAAAACCAGCTTCTCAACACGCGAAGCTTCAAACAGCTTTCATCTCAAGCACCGGACCTTCCACAACAGATCAGTTTGATCCTTCAGCATACGCTATGATGTATTCAAGACCAGATGTGCAACCGAAAGCTCAGCAGCAACAACCGCAACAGCAAGGGTTTTATGGAAGCTCTTCAAACTTTCAAGCCACTTCCAATCCTAACACAGTCAGATTAGACACTTCCAACTTTTCCAAAGTCAGTGTCGAAGTAGCCAAGGAGCATATGGAGATGTTGAATACCTTGGTTAGTGCTTATAGTGGATTGATCGCAGGTCAGATTGGGAATATCAATCTAACCAATGAAGATTATCAGCAAGTGGATAAAGAAGAGTTTGAAATGATGGATATCAAATGGGCTCTTGCTAGTGCAATTCGAAGAGCAAAGGAGTTTATGGAAAGGACGGGGAGAACCAACTTGGAAAACAAGAAAGACACCAAGTATGGGTTCGACAAGCAAGCTGTCAAGTGCTTTAACTGTGGCGAACGGGGTCATTTCAAAAGGGAATGCACAAGACCAGCTCAGCATGGAAATCAAAATCCGTTCAGAAATCAAGGCAACCAGCAGAACCAGAACGGGAACAATGTTCGTACGTTGATACCTGTCAACAACCAAGGCCAAGCAGGGTCATCAAATGCCAACCGGGGGCTGGTGGTTCAAATAGATGAGGGTTGTGATTGGTCGCTTCAGCTTGGAGAAGGAGGAAATGGTGGAACAGCATGTTTTGCTGAAGTCGTAAAGGATTTAAAGCACGCCAGTGGTGAAGAATCTTCCACCAATGGTGTTGCATCTTCTGAAGATGAAGACAGTTCTGGTTATAGTGGAAGCTCAGATGAAGAATCCTCCACTTCAGGAAATGATCATGTGGATGAGACATCTAGTGCGTCAGTCGATGCAAATATTGATGAGCTTTTGGAAGAAGCTGCAGCAGGAACTGAAAGAAGATCTAATTTGATGGATCAAGCTGCTTACTCTTCGTCTTCTCTCCATTCAGCCTTTATGGCTAATGTCGACAGTTCATCAGGTCAGGTATGTGTCGATGAACCCACTGTAGTTAGCTGTGAAAAGTGTGATAGTTTAAATGTTAAATATGCAGAAAAGGAAAGTCAGTTTGAAATCACACACAAACACAATCAACAATTGATTGTAGATCTTGCTAAAGCAACTGAAGCTAACGTGTTTTTAACCAGAAATGAAAAGGAATTTAAAACCACAATTGCGTCATTAAGACATGATGTTTCAGAATTACAAAAAGCTGTTTTGCGAAAACAACATGCTAACAATGATCTTATAGACACAATTGAAAAGCAGATGGTAGAATTGGCAACCGCTCGATGTGAATGTGAAACAATCAAGCAGAAATTGGAAAGTTATTCCAATTCCCGCTATGTATTGGATCACATTATTGATGTTCAAAAGAAAAAGGGGGATAAGAAGTGTATGGGATTCAAATCATGTCCTCCCCCAATGAATCACAATTACTCCAAATTGCCTGATGACGAGGATATGCCCCGTTTTGAACCTACTGTGCCACTCGGTCTAGATGACTTTGCAGCAGGCCTCGGGTTCACAACTGGTACATCATCCTCGGGTCAATCAGAATCTGAGAAAAGTGTGACAGATTCATCGTGTGTTAAGGAACAGAGTCCTCCCGTTGTTGAGGATATTGATTCTTCGGATGATGAATCTGATGAAATTGTGAACCAACAGTCTAACTCGGTTACAACAGATATTCCAATCGAGAATCACATCCTGTGTGATCCACCAGTGAAACCGAGTAAGACTGAAATGTCAAAAGAAATGGAGTCGATTGTATCAAGTTTTGAAGGGAGTAACTTGTTGTACACGCTCAAAGGAGATAGCAAAATCTACTCTAACAAATATTTTCCAATTAAAAATGTAAATCAAGATTTAATTGAGCAAATTTTTGAAGGATGCACTGATAAGTTTTTGAGGAACAAAAGTGGCAAAGTTACCGTCACTCAATGTGATCCAATTCCGTGTGAACAAATTAGAAAACAATACGGAAACCAAAAACTACAAGTTGAGCGAAAACAACAAGTCAATTCCAGAAAAGGTAAGGTACAGGGAAAGAAGGCTCAGAACAAGAATGTTCAAGCACCTAAGGTTCAACAACAATGGGTGCAAAACAAAAGAGCTCCTGTTAAGAAAAGAGAACCGAAAGTGAACTTTGTTGGATCCACGGGTTCAGATAAACTTGAAACATTTCAGGATAAATCTAACATTGATTTTGTAAAACAAGTTAGAATTTTAAAACGAAATGATCAGAATAACTACACCCAACACACCAACGGAGGTGATTTAGGTCCAAGCACGTCTAGATCACAAAGTTCATTGTCTGGTTCTCCGTCTGATCATCAACATGTTTCTCCGAGGTTTGTAGAGCGGAGAATGTGTTTTGAGTGTGGCACAATTGGGCATATTGTAAGATACTGCCCATACCTGCAAAAGTTGAAGGCAAAAACAAGTGCTCCCCAAGAAACCAATTACCAAAAACGATCGTTTTCCCTGAAACAAGACCCACGTGTCTTGAAAGAAAGGGAAAAGAAGTTAAAACAAAAGAATCAAAAGGTAATTGAAAAGGCCTTAAAATCAGAGGTCAAAGAAGAAAAACCTGTTCAAGCAAAACCTAAAACTGTAAAACCAGTAAATGCTAAAACAATTAATACAAATACTGGTAAAGGACAAACAGCTTGGAAACAAAAACAGGTAATTCAGTCAGGGGGAGCACCACAGGTTCTTTTTCCTAATCATCAAGTGATTGAAATCACTTTTCTTGATGATCAAGGACGACCCAAGTCCACAAAGGCTTGGGTCCCTCTCTCCAACTAATTTTTGAGTGAGTGTGTAGGATATTCCAGGAGGAACTTTCGATAGTCGTAAGATTGTTGATAGTGGAGCATCCTTGCACAAAATAGGCAACAGAAGAAATTGCTGCCTTTGATGGAGAGAAAAAGTAAAGGGAAACAGAAATGTCTGTTGAAAGAGATTGAAAAGCTTCGACAAAATGAAAATCATTTCAAAATGTGAATGTTCAAGGCTTTTATCGGGTCCCCGGGATAGATTCAAATCAAAATGTACGCACCTGCAGCACGTCTGAAGTTCAACAATCTACAAGATGAACGTGCAGTGTACATTTCTTCGTGGTGTGATTGAAGAAAATGTGTTTGTTGAACAAACCAACCGGGTGTGCGGATGCCTTGGCATGGGTTGAACAACCGCACACTACTTCACAAGAGAAAGACAAAAACCTTCGCTGGTGCAATGTGGAAGACCAGCCGGACCCAAAGGTTTATGATCTTGTTGCTGTCAACAGATTTCTCAGTAGCTACAAAAATCGTCTTTGAAATCCACACCGGGTGGATATTCAGTTTGGGAGAGCACTCAGATTCCTTGCAATGCACGATGCAGTTGCAGGATACGGTTTTAAATTTCTAATCTCTCCTATACTTGTCGATATTTAAGCTGCTTTGTGAATTATTATCTCGTTCAGCACTCTTTGGCCAGACAATGCTGTCATGGTCCGCACCGCTTACCGACATGCCAACTGATTTTTCCAAAATTCGCTAAATCTTTTCTGATTAAAACTTAATTTTGGTAAACGGCATTGAGGTAAAACATGAGTTAACCAACATCGGAAAATCATTTTTGTAAATATCCTTGTGTTTTAAATTTTGTCTTAGTTTGTTGATTTTAGGGGGAGTAAATCCAATATTTGAAAATCCAAAAACATTGAAAAATTTCAAAAGTTCAAAAACAATAGAAAAACAAAAATGAGTTTCCTGGCGAGAAAAAGAGAAAATGATAGTACATCAGTGGTCTGTCTAAACCGCTTTAAACCCAAAATGAAAAACGATAAGCAGCTCTATATAAGATGTATCGGTAGGCTCACAATCATTTTAAAGTGTGCAGGGTGATATAAACTTAAATCTGACTGAAGACTGGGTGGGAACCATTCATTGGCATATGGTCTTGGTACCGAAATTTCGTTTGAGAGATTGCCGAGGTTCTGAAATATTCGGTCTTTATGCTGCTTATCATCTGGGTATCATGGTTATTTCTATAAAAGACAAAGTCTAGATCTTCCATGATACCATACATACGTGTACATATCTCATACTGCATTCTACCTCAATAAATGATCAACAATCACATGTCCAAATCAAATAAGTGATAAAATATCACATTCATCCGGGAGTCAAGTTCGTCTCTCTGCTGTACGAAAGTACTGACCTGTTCACGGACTTGCTCCTGTGCCCTCATGCATCTGAAACTCAAGTTCCTCATAAATAAGTGATTCTATCACATAGGGCTTGTTTTCAATCAAAATAAGTGAGAATCTCACATCATATACGGTCAAACAGATGATAATCGGTATACTCACCGGTAAGATGAATCCTCGTGCATACCTTGATACGGGAATGTGTCGTGATGTGGATGAACACCGGTCGGTAAGTATAAATTATACCTTAACGTATCCCCTCGCCATGATTACAAATGATAAGTTGAGCTTATGTGGACAACAATACCGATAATTGTTATAGGATGCTTATCTTAATGTTAACTAATTGAAAAACAAGAGCGTTTTGGCATGACCGTACACTGATATGATTCTCTTACCCTCGAAACTCGCAAAAAGAATGTCTGTAAATATTTATTTAATGTTTCCTGTTTATGCATCTTTGTATATATTTATTTATTGCTTTCCGTCTTTACATTGAAAAATGAAAATTTCAAAAAGATTTTAGGTGTGTTTTAATTTAAACTTTATAAAATCCAAAAAGATTTTTCTTCTAGTTTATTTTTGATTGACCGATGTTGGAACTCGAGTCTATCCTACCCAAAATCCTGATCGTAAGCTGGAAAACAATTGCATCTTCATAAACAGTCGAAGTTAACGAGTTTTGAAAGTTAAAGGATTAAAATGAATATTTTTCTAAACTTTCAAACTGCTGTCAGGTTGGTGTTTGATTGAGATTTGATCTCATATGTGTCGTTAGTTTAAATGTTAACTATATTCCAAGCGGTTGTTCTCATTATGCGTTTAGCTTTCTTGCATGTGCAGATGCTAAAGGCGAGGAGAACATGTTCGATGAAAAGCTTTGGAATGAAGACACGAAGTGGAGGCACTCAAAGGATAAAATGATCGAGTTGCCGCTGTCCCTTCATCAACACCACAAGGATCTGAAGAATTGACAAGTCAAAAGATTCACGAGCATGACTCAATAGAGAGTTCAATCTTAGGGGGAGTTTATTGACAAACTACCTAAGTTAAATGGGGAGTTTGTTGATACACTTTCTACTTACGACGCGTGAAGACTTTGAAGATCCTCCGACATGAAAGTCACAGAAGACGAACCATCACGAGTAGCGTCCAAGGGGGAGTTTGTTGATACACTTTGTGTGGACGCGACTCGACTCGGTTCGACTCGGCCTTGAAGACTTGAAGACACGAAGATCGAGACAAAGCTACAGCCAAGGGGGAGTTTGTTGGTGCACTTGTGTCTGTACTTTGTCTGTATTTCGTCATGATACAAAACGATGTCTTTAATGTAAGGTTGATGTAAGTTTGACCAAGTCAACCATCCTCCTGGTTTGACTTGACCAAACAGTTAGAAAAATGTTGTAAGCTGTTTGTGTCGAAGGATGTGTCATCGAAGGATTGTTTTATATCCTTCGATGAGCTCGAAAGATGAACATTCGATAGATGAGTTCGAAACATAAACCTTCGATGGATGAACTCGAAGGATATCATCCTTCGAGGTATTTGTGAATCTTTCGATGGCTTTCTGGTCGACAGATGATCTTTCGATCAATCTGTCTGATCCTTCGACCAGACCTGCTGTGTCGGGTATATATACCCATGTAGTGTGTTGTGTGAAAAGATAGAAGAGAACACATAGTGAGGACAAGAGAGACAGAAACAGAGAGAGCTTTCTGTTGAGAGCACACACGAGAGAACTTTGAGAGTTTGCAGAATACATCTGTGAACATTGGGCTTGTAACCGAACCTTTCATACGCATTAATACAAGTGGTGTTAATCGTTGAATGTTGTGTGTTGTGTTTGTGATTGTTCTCGTATAAAGTCTCGGTTGCATGCTAGCTTGGATTCCGAGGGACCTACACCGTTTCGTGCGTTTTTACTAAGATACAGAGACTAAGACACAAAATCATCATCTAGAACAATTAATAGATTAAGAACATGAACATATCAGCTTGTATATCTATCAAATCTGCATAAAGAGACAAAACAAAAACAACTATTAAATCAAAATCAGGTGTACTCGTTCATCTCCAACCTTGCAGTATCCAAGCAACGGGACGAGGTTTCGATGCTTGATCTTCCCAATGGTTTCCATTTCGGCTGTGAATTCGCGATCACCCTGCCCGCTAACTTGAATTAGTTTCTTGATCGCGACAACGGTGTTATCTTTTCGCTGAGTTTTTTTAACGGCTTTTCAAAAGCGGCTAAGTTTATGCTTAACGCCTCGCCAGTCGTAGTTAGTTTCCAAGCAGTGCTAGCGTTAGCACGGTCTTCCGCCTCCTTTTCCTCATCTCCACCAAGATTACAATCACTCCAAATATGCAAAATAGCGAGAATAACAATCCCATTGCTACGCTCCCGGCTAGTGATGCTTCGCGTTTGTTGGACTTCCGGTGACCGTTTGATTTATCATCTTTATCTGGCTCGCATTTAGAAAAAGAATATCAACAACTAAATGGATCTTTTAGTTTTGAAAGGGATAAATTAGTCATTTTACCAAAGAAGGGGAAATATGCAATTATAATTTGAGCTTGGGTAAATATGCAATTGAAAGCTTTTTTTAAGGGTAAATATGCAATTATCCCAACAAGAAAAGTGTGAAAAGAACAGACCAAACATTCGACGCTTCGATAACCAGCTCGGAGGCGTTCACAATAGCACCTGACATTCTTATACAGTTCTCTAGACGTCCAGATACGTGTTCAGGCAGCACTCAATGTTATCGAGATTCGTAAGGATTCGGAAAAGAGTGAAAGGATCACATTCGAGTAGGAGGCAGTCATCGTTATGACTCCTATAGATCTTTGTGTTTCACACTAGGTCGGATAATGGGACGGAACCCCTTTTACACTTGTTAAGCCTAACTGGGACTCACATGCACCCCACATTATTATTATTATGTGTGCACCCACAATAATAATGTGATTTGCATGCTCAACTCAGTTCCTCCTAACTCATGTCGAATGGTTCCCCAGATTCGAATGTCAAACGGAGGTTATCAAAACGACAAGATCACAAAAAAAAAATCTAAGGACTACGACATACTAACAACACATCATAATGTGAACAAGCAATTCATGAAATCATGTTGTGGTGACGAGTGTGTGTCCGTATGCTACATCATAAACAAGTGTACACTAGTCATGTAATGTATACAGCAGGTAAAAAGACGAACCTTGCAATCTGGAGCTGAGTGTAATGGTCGTATTCAAAACTGTTCGGTTATAGTCTAGTTTTATAGAAACGTTTTAAAACCAAGTTCACTATAACCAGTGGCTCTGATACCAAACTGTCACACCCCCAAAATACCACATGCGGAAACCCCCGCGAGGTGTGTGACGTACCAGGATCTAGCCACCAATCACATTGAGCTCATAATAAGATTTCAAATAAAAACTTTTATTCATTAAAGAAAGTGTTACAAACATTAGCCATAATTCATTGTGTTTCAGTGGAAGCATAAATCATTAGTTAAGTATTTCGTAATTCCAGTGTAGGAAAGCCATTAGACTTGTCTCGTGATTCCATGTATCTCGACCCATGACCACTCCAGCATCCTAGATAACAAGTCCCAAATAAATGTACCTATAGACCTGCAAGCATATAGAAAAGTGTATCAGCATAACGCTGGCGAGTTCACGGTTTTGTTAAATGTTTGTTACCAAGTGTTTGTTTTACGTCATGTTGATAATAACTCGATACCGCAAGACGGCTCCTTTTTGCCCTTCCCCAATTCTCTATCAAACATTGGTCATGATTTAAAGTTATTAGTTCACGCCCGTCCTATCCAGGTACGTCGTGAGGGTGCCAAACCTAAAAGCGCTATCAACTAATAACCCCCGTTGCCCTACAAGCAACTAGTCGGTAGTATGATAGGACTTGAGTGACAGAAAGTGAGTGTATTATCCAACATCAACATTTACTGAAAACTGCCTCATATCCCCTACAAGGATATGGGTTTGTGAAAGCATGTTTGTTTGTTTGCCTGTTTGATTGTCCCTACCGGACACATGCTTGTAAAGAGAATAGTGAACTCACCCTAGATTGCTCGGTATGTTATGTCACGTTATTTACAGTTGGTCAACCAAATCCTAACATGGTTACCCATGATAATCAGATTCGTATATACTTATATGTACACATTCAGATCACGTACTTAACAGGTTGCATATACCAAGGGTTATCGTATAACACATAACAGATGTTCAGATCACATACAAGTTCACATTACACGTTCAGGTTTCACAAAATCACCTAAAAGTTTATTTGTTATCCACAAGGTGTGCGATTTCATCAAGTTATTGTCCCACTTCAAGAGTGTGCAATCCGTTCTAGGTGTGCGATTCAGGACCTTTGTGTTGGGCTTATGAGCCCACCTGTATAGGGTGCGGCCCAACTAATATGTAAAGCCCAATCAGGTGTGTGACTCATCAGAAGTGTGCGATTACTCTAGGTGTGTGCGACTATGTTATCATTGTGCGACTCCTTACCCATTCGTGGCCCAATAGTAGGTGTGCGATCCATTAAGTTACCCATTCCAATAGTCTATGGCCCAACTGTATGCCAATTTGATAAGTTGTGCGATCTGAGTGAAAGTGTGCGACTAGAGTGAGAGTGTGCGATCAGTTGGGGGTTTGGCCATAATTCACGGTGTCAGTTATCACTTTCCTTTATGCAATCAAAACAACAATTTCTCCATAACTTCTACTAGACATCCCCACTGATTTCGGTCATGCCGGTTATGTGATTAAAATGTTTTTACTTATCAATTATTAGCAAATCAATGCAACCTTCTCAACATATCTCATGAACCCTAATCATTTGGCAATAATATTCATCATGATCAACAATTAACATATGTTCATCACTCAATTCAGATTCGGCAATTCAACCATCTATCATCCTAATCACGGTTTTCATGCATCAAATCATCGCACCCAATATCCAGTTTTGATCATTATAATTCTCATCCCATACCCTACCAACATATGCATGACAATAGTTCTACAACATAAATCCAAGACTTGTTATTTTATGTATGGATCCCTAAACTCTCATACAGTTACAACATATCATACCACAATACGATTAGTCCCATGAATATCAATCTATACGAACAATCAAGGTATCACATCCAACCATCCCTAATCTATCAATATCATCAAGCATGTTCCAAGTTTGTCACAATGATTTAACATAGATTCACCAGTTATTCATATCAATCATACAATACAAATAGCAACATGATAATCGCAACAAGGAGAAACTCGATTAAGAGAGTGATTACTAACAGAGAGAGATCGTGTGTGAGGGAGGGCCAAGCCGCGAGGAGGAGGGCTTCGAGTAGGGAAGGTCTGCCGTCGAGGAAGATGAGAGGTAGGGTTAGGAGGCTTGTGGTTTTGTGATAAAATAAAACTATACACAGCATGGGGTGTATGTATGTGTTCGGCATAGCTGGGCCGGACCCCCTTTGGGTTCGAGAGAATTGGGCCGAGGACAATTAAGTTGAGAGGAGAGGAAGAAAGTGTTTGGCCCGCAAGCCAAGTGTGCGATTGTAGACGAAGTGTGCGGCCCGAGTGTGTGCAGCCAAATATTGTAGAGCATGACCATGTGACTACTAAACATTTAACAACTCCTACGATTTCATTTATCGGCCAAACATAATCAATACTATAATCATTCACCTATCGCACTCATGTTACAACGTAAGACGAATCATGAAAGAAAGTTATAGGTAGAAAAGGACCTTGAGATTTCAGGTTGTCACAACGGAATCAAACACAAACGCACAAACGATATAAACACGTAGAATAGAAAAATAGAAAAAACACCACACAAGAATATTACGTGGTTTGGTCCGAGTGAGAGACCTACGTCCACGGGCTGCAACTAGATTATTTCATTAAGCTCAAGGCACAATATTACAACTACAATGAGGGGTATTTATAAATATAAAACTAGGGTTAATAAGAAAATAGGCCTTATTTAAATAAAGAACATGCCTAATAAAGTCTTCACTAACCCAAAAATCTCTTATTTGAAGACTTTCCAATCCATAAAGTGTCATCCAAGCCAAACCCCATATCTAGTAACTCTAGTAATCTCAAACAACAGAAATCCTCTGCACCTCCAGTTCCAAGA
Source organism: Helianthus tuberosus (assembly GCA_030545235.1). Taxonomy (NCBI): domain Eukaryota; kingdom Viridiplantae; phylum Streptophyta; class Magnoliopsida; order Asterales; family Asteraceae; genus Helianthus; species Helianthus tuberosus. Next base: position 26,359,759 of record CM060435.1, on the reverse strand, counting down.
ACAAGCTAAAACTTCAACAAAAAAAGTTCTCTAAGCCTACAGTTCCCCGGGAACAAGCTAAGATTTCAATAATCCACCTAGTTGTAGCGGCCCTTCTCATCACAAACTCCAGAGACTCTAGAGGAAATAACACTCTTCACTCATACTTCCTCAACAAAAATCTTCACCCAGTATCAGTACAAAGAACCCCTCAAGTGTCAAACCACTGATCACCACCGAACAAGAATAACTTCACAGTTCAAACTAAACAATAGACAAACGGTTATAACAATAGTTGAGCTTCCGTGGAAAGTAAGCGTTGCCAAGGGTTCTATGACCGCACACACGATTAATTAATGCAAACCCTAACAGAAAGATCATCCAAACAAGCAATAGTTCACATGGCTTGCCACAAACCTCTTTTTTTCACTTATGTTGTCCCCATCACACCCGTTGGTTTCATTTTCTACAAGTTTACTCAGAACTAGCATCATCCAAGTTCCTTGACAAACCAATCAACTAAAATCCAAACCATCAGACATTTCGATCATAACCATTCCATCTTTAGTTATAATAATAACAAATAAGTACAAATAAAAAAACAGTGAACATACACAACAATGGCACAGGCCTGAACTTGACGATTGTTCTACTGAACACTATCAATCAAACTGATTTGCTCCTACAATAACTAATAAATCAAGTAACTTTAAATAAACTATAAACAATAAACAATTACCCCAGACTATCTTTTGTAGACAAATCTGAACTCGAATATTGTTCTTCACAAACCCGGTTAAAAAATAATCACGGTTGTCAATAATAGTCAAAACCTGAACTTCAAACACAAAAAACCTAACTCGTAAACCAATTACACTCCTCGGTCACAGAAACGCCTACCTTACCCGGCCACAAGTTCGATTATTCAACGACTCCAAGGAAGTTTCTCGGCCACAATCAAAAAAAAAATCCAACACCTGATAAAAACTTATTCGCAAGAAAACATGGTTATTCAAACCTAGGGACCTTCGATCAAACCCAGCGATCTTCAAGAGTTTACCCGACTCCAACCGACTAAAATAGTCAACAACCACAACCCTTAAATCACCACTAATCTACTTCCGACTTCAAATAGTTTAACTTGGTACTAACTCGATCACCTTGTCCCGCTAATCAAATAAAATAAATATTCCTCTAACTAATCAGAGTAAATTTCACTTTTTGTCCTTTATGTATTATCTGAATTTTGAAACGTGCCCTTTAAAAGTTTTAATTTCATTTTATGTCCAAAAAACACATATTATGTATCACTTTAAGTCCTTTACACTAAACTGAGTTAAATTACTTAATTAGGTTTATTTAAGGCAAGGATATTATTGGTATTTCACCTTAGTTATTTTGTTTCTACATTTTCTGCCATAAATAACAACGATGAATGACACACTCTCTGTCCATCAATCATCACATCTCTCCCCTGTTTCTCTCCCTTAAAAAACCCCAGATCTAAAATAAAAAACCTATCTCTCTTCAAAGGGGTGAAACAGGGTACTCTCTCTTTCTCTCTAACTGTGCATCACCACCACCCTATGGCCCTGAAGTCAGTTCGATCAAAGGGGTGAAACATGGTACCCTTTGAACGCAAAACTGACACCCAAATCAGTTTCAAATCAATGAGTTCTTGCAAAAGCTGCAAGTCCAAAACCTTAATCGTCGACCCAGTAACCGGAAACCTAGAGTGCTCATCATGCGGCGGCGTACAAGACTTCAACAATTTTGAACATCAAACGTGCAACGTAGACGAATTCGTCGGTACAAACGTCCGATTAGGCAAATCGGGATCTGGGTATGACTATTCTTACTATGAAACCAAACTTTATTTAGCCCAAAATGTCATAACAGATATACTATCAAGATTTAATTTAGAACAGAGGTTTGATGAGGTTAATACCATGATTTAAACAATACGAAGACAAATTGTTACCTTTGACTAGTGTTTGTCAGAATGTGGGGTGTGATGTGTTTGAATTGGGTCGAATGGTGTCGCGGGTAGTCGAGCATTTGGATTTGAAGTTACCGGATTTCGATATTGTGGGGTTGTTTGAGAGGGTGTTTAGAGACTGGGTTAGTTGTAAGAAGGGTGTTGGGAAGGGTGTAAGTGTGAGAATGGTGAAACAGGGGGATTTTTTGGTGTAGTGTATGATTAAGTGGTATGTAACGATGGGGAGGAGGCCGGTGTCAGTGGTTGTGGCGGTGATGCACAGCTCGAGAGAGAGAATGGGTGGGGGTGACGCACAGTTAGAGAGAGAAAGGGGATATGATGCATTTATTTATGAAATACCATTTTTTCCCTTGTCTTAAATAAAACCTAACCGAGTAATTTAACTCAGTTTGGTGTAAAGGACTTAAAGTGATATAAAACATGTGTTTTTTGGACATAAAATGAAATTAAAACTTTGGAAGGGCACGTTTCAAAATTCATATAATACATAAAGGACAAAAGGTGAAATTTACTCAACTAATCACGTGATCTCCACAAAATCAACAAACCAAATAAAAATTACCACAAAGAAAAAATAATGCCTTCGAATGTGTGCGTCGCATCCAATGGAAAAACAAAACTCCTTATTTTCCTTTTACACATGATGACCGTCGTTAGGGTCAATCAAAAACATAATTAAACTACATAGATAGCGTAAGTAGGGTATCGTATCCACAGAGAATTTGTAGTTAGCGTTAAAGAATTAATTAAAAACTAGAATTATCTAACTATCTAATTTGGGGGGTTTGTTTGTTTGATTTAAAAGAAAACACGATTTGACACGAAAAGTGTCATCAAGATAAGAAGAAATAACCTCCACCCGTAATCCCGAATACCTGTTTTAATATAAAAAATCCGTTTACTAATTCAAAACACCACATAGACATGGCATTGGGATTAATGAATTTGATTAGTTACTAGAGATAGTTTTTAATATTCACCATGCAATCTAATAACCCGTTTAAGTATACCAATTACCCACCAAATTACCAACCCGCTAACAACGCAAGTATGTTGCCAATACGCTTGATAAAACGACAAGTAATTCAAATATAAATAAACGTTTCACAAATCCAACACAAGTAGTCAAAAGCTACTAGTTTAAACGGATCAGAAAAAACAGAATATTACATCAAACCGGACAAACGTTCATCCGGACGGAAGTCACAAAAAGTTTAACCGCTCATGGTGATCCTCGCCGCATCGATTGTCATCCCAAGTTGGTTAGATTCCATAGAATAACATGAAAGAAAAATAAAGATGCTCAATTTCGTCCCTATGTTCCAAGCATGACGGCTGCACATGAATGATAATGAAAAGTGATACCCTCCAATAAAAAATTGGGCCACTTATATAATAACTCCTCAAAGTATGTCGGCTGAGTATTGGAATGAATATTATAAAAGTGATGTCCACCTTTCATTCGTCCCCTCTCGTTTACGTATATATGGCGGCTGATAATTTTAGAAATTATGAATGTGATGATATATTAAAATTCCTTTCCCTACTCAATCATATATGGCTGTGAATTATCAAAAGATTCCTTTTACAACCACAATTAGCCGACATAATATGTTTCTTATTTTTGATCGAGTCCGCACGCCAATGAAGGATTCGAGCACACCCCCGCGTGTCGCGGGGTCACCAACTGACCGACTTCTCGATTTAATTTAGCTGACATCACTCGGAAGCGTAGGCATGTCACGGACGTGACTTCAACTTCTTGTGCGTGTCGCGGGAACTATCCCGTTAACGTCCTTTAGATGGTGTTTGTTTTTTTCAGATGCAAAAGATCTGCAGTTTGCGGACCACATCTGCAGGAGAAGAGTTGGACCAAAGGTGTCTGCAAGGAGAAGTGGGTTTATTTTTTTTTACTTCTACAAAAACCACTTCACAACACACACACAGAACACTCCTCTCTCTCTGCCTTCATCTACCACCACCACCACCACATCCTCCACCGTCCACCGTCCACCTGCCACCACCACAACCAACAACCACCGTCAAGCACCACCGTCGTTCCACCATCCCCGTCGCAACCACCACCACCGCCTACGTCGTTCCACCACCCCCTTCTTCTTCTCCAGTCTCTCTCTCTCTCTCTCTGACTTCCTCTCTCCGATGCCGCTCCGCGCCACCACCATTCACCACCCGCATCAACCACACACTTGTAATCGGTTGACTCAAATGGAAGCTTGGAAACCAATAAACCCTGAGGAAACCTGTAACCGAAGAGACGCCGGAGGTCGTTGGAGTTTGGAAAGAGAGAAGAGGTGAGAAGAGATGGGCTTATGTCTGCGTGGGGAAGAGGTAAAAGGTGAGAAGTGCTTCTGGAATCAAACAAGCTGCAGGACCCAAAGGTCTGCGCGACGCAGACATGGGTGGCCAGAAGTGCTTCTGGCAAAAAAACAAACAGCACCTTTGTTTCCAAGTCTTGTGATTGCTTGCCAAGTTCACGTTTTTTACTCGTTTCTCCCATTTGCTCTTCGGTAACACTTGTTATACGACAAAACAACCCACACACTATAAATATAATAACACACTCTATTTAATATATTTAACATATTAAAATTCGACACAAACTAATATAAATTACGACTTATTTCGACCCAACATCAACACACAACACCCAATGCTTTTTTTCTTTATTGACGTGGACTCAAAAGAAAACAAACTCTACTTTCTTCAATGGCGCATTGGCGTGCACCCACTTGATATAAAAAGTTATTATAAAGGGGTGTGATAAATACACCCAACATATGAATTAATATACCAAATTAGTCAAACTTGGTAATGATTAAGCATTTTAATACATTATTTTATTCTAATGTCAAAAGTATTAATTATGTTTTTTATGTTATTTTATTTTATAACACTTTTGTTACTTTTTTTATATTTTGTTATACTATTATTATTAGTATTAATATCAACATTAATAAATAAATAATCAAGACACTTTATTATAAACACGAAAGTGAAAAAGTTCATTATAAATAAATAAATAACGAGTCTCTAATAAAAAAAATAAACGTGCAAACATTAAAACAGTAAATGTGGTACTTCGTTCAAAAATCTTCTAAAAATCTTAAAATAACATGTGATTTTAATAATTATAGTTGTATTTGATAAAAAAAATATGTTATTATATTTATTTTATTAACCCCTAAGATAAAGATTAAATTTGAACTCACGAACTCTTTCGTGGTAGTTAAATCAACAACTTTGTTTTTATTAAAAACAAAGAAAATCTTATAGGAGGAAAGAATTTATTTGTTTTTACCAATTAAATAGTACATTTTTGTTTGATAAAAAAATTTGTCTGTCAAATATTTTTACATGTTTCATTGAATGTTTTGAAGATATATTATAACTATTTAAATCAACAACTTTGTTTTTATATAAAAAAAAAAGTTGTCTGTCAAAAATTTGTCTTTTTGCTTTTTTTTCTAAAGTAGATTTAATAGAAAAATATTTTAATATTCAAAAAATAATTTTTAACTTTATGTTTTATATTTTATATAAATCAAATCGATTCTTTTTAAAAGAAATAGGTAATTAAAGTTGTCTTTCAATTTTTATAAGACTTGAAGCAAAAAAAATTTTAGAGTTAATTGCCAAAATCGTCCCCGAGGTTTGGGCAGGTTTGCGATTTTCGTCTAAAATGACACTTTTGTACAAAATTGTCTCCAACGTTTGTAACTTTTTGCCATTTTCATCCAAACAACTAACTTAGTTTATTTTTTCTGTTAAGTTGAGGATATTTGGATTAAACTGCCAAATATAAAACCACAGGGACGATTTTGTCAATTTACTCAAACTCTTTTAAATTTATTTTATTTAATTAATTTTGTTACATATGTAATATAAAAGAATATACATGCAATTTTTATATGAAAAAAATTATAGTTTTGTCACATAATTTTTATAAATTTTCATCCAACCACTAACTAAGTTAATTTTTTCTATTAAGGCAAAGAATGTTTATAGACTAAGACATAAATTAATTTCTAATTCTGTATACAGATCAATTTTATAAAAATAAAATCTACTTAAACCTCTAAATTTTATAAAACTAAAATGCTGGTGACCTTATTGAAATAGGTCAAAAAAAATCTTATCATATACCAAGTTTGTAATTCATCTTCTACTCTTTTAAATTCCCTCCTAAGGAAAAACAGAAGCTAGTGCCCCCCCCCCCCCCTTATCAAACAACGTATCATTACCAAACCTTAAAATTACCCACCAAATTGTAATTATAATGCTATGAACCAAAAATATATTTACTCAAGCCACTCAGAATAAGTATTAGTTAGTTACCCTCATAATCTTAATTAAATAAATATTTTATTTCTACCAACATATTTCCTAGGTGCTCAACACATTTAAAAAATATAAAACGTTTTACAATTTTTTTTCTATCTCTACAACTGATAAATACTAAAAGTTGTAATCGATTGTTATGTGTTGCACATAAATAACGTTTTCTATTTATAAAACTGATTTATATAAAGAAGATGTAAATTAATTTCTGTCTTAATTTATAAAATTTAAAACATCCTTCACCTTAACAGAAAAAATAAACTGAATTAGTGATTTGGATGAAAATTTATAAAAATTATGTGACAAAACTATTTATTTATTTTTTCTAAAAACTCCATGTATATTCTTTTGTATTATATATGTAAAAAAATAATTAAATAAAAGAAATAAAAAGGGTTTGAATAAATTGCCAAAATCGTCCCTATGGTTTTATATTTGTCAGTTTCATCCAAATATTCTCAACTTAACAGAAAAAATGAACTAAGTTAGTGGTTTGGATGAAAATGGTAAAAAGTTACAAACGTTGGGGGCAATTTGGTACAAAAGTGTACTTTTGGACAAAAATGGCAAACGTGCCCAACCTCAGGGACGATTTTGGCAATTAACTCAAAATTTAATAATAGAAGCTAATGATTTAGTAATAAATAGTTAAGTAATAATTAATGATTACTATTATCTTTTCTCTCTAATGCCCACCCCTCTTTCTCGTGACCGTATCCCTCTTTCTCTCTCCTGCCCATACTTTTCTTAGAGCATTCACATCCAGCTCTCTAAAAATATACATATATTCCACTAAGAAACAACTCATATATCAATATATTTCCACTAAAAACAAATGCCTTTTCTCTCTCCTTTTCAATTAAATAATTTTTTTTTGAAAGGCCAACAAATTTTTTTATAACTTAAAGGAGCTAACAACAGTTAGCCCACACCAAAACAAATACAAAAAACACACCAAAAAGTGACTCAATACATAACATTAAACCCCCAGGCTATCTAACTCAAACATACACCACTGCTCCCATGACATTACTAGGCCTTTTGCTCGACTTCTAACCTAAAGAAAGCTAATGCGTTTTATCTCCTCCTTGACCCCAGCGAGACTCATTTCCTTGTGAGTAAAAACTTTTTCGTTTTTGCATTTCCAAATGCACCAGATGGCGTTTGGACTACGAAGTATACCGCCTTTTTCCAGCGTCTCGAACCATTAGCTTGGGTGTGGATGTTAAGAAGGTCTTTAAGACTGAAAATAAAGAACCTTGGGCACCTGGTCCATTGGGCCACAAAGTCCCATATGAGTTGAGCAAAGCAACAATCCAAAATTAAATGGCACGTCGTTTCAGCCCCCAACTCACATAGTCTGCACGTTTGAGAAACAATCTGCACGTTTCTTCTATGTAAAGCCACCATGGTCGGGATCCGATCTAGTAAAATTCTCCAAGCGAGGAAATTTACCTTTAACGGAACCCACTTGTTCCACTCGAACCCGACTCCCAAATCTGGAAATTTAGCAGTTGGAAGCTTATTCCTCAGACTCTTAACCGTAAAAAAACTTGATGGTTCAAGGCTCCATCTCCAAGTGTCCGACCCTTGTCCGAATTCGACCAGCATCAATTCGTATGTAAGCTCCTCAATCTGATACAATTCTTCTGTGTCAGCCGGCTCGCGAGTCCACATAAATTTTATAGAAATGATGCCATTTTCTAATGTCAATCTATCCGATACTGTTGCACCCTTTTGTTTCTCCAACCCGAAAGCCCTCGAGAACCTCGACTACAGAGTATCTTCACCAAGCCAACATTCTCTCCAGAAATAAATCTTTCTGCCATGCCCCAAGACCACGTTAAATAACAGTTCAGGCTTTAAACCATATTGATCCAGATCTTTTGATGCTTTTGAAATTTGCTTCCACGGCCCAGAGCTTGACAACCTAACAGGAATAAAGTTCCAAGACCGGGACCTACTATGAACACTCAGACCACTTTTTTCCACAAACTACCTTCTTTTGTCTTGAAGCGCCACCACCATTTAGCAAGCATTGCTAAATTTGCCTCCCGTAAAAAGCCAATCCCGAGCCTACCCCTATCCTTCGGTGTCATTGCATTTTGCCAGGCCACCCAGTTTATTTTAGCATGCTCCTGGTTTGATCCCCACAGAAAGTCCCTACGTATTCGTTCCAACTGTTCAATAACCTGGATAGGGCACCTATATAGTGAAAAAAAATATGTGGGCAGAGCATTTAGCACTGAATTAATTAGTGTTATTTTGCCCCCAAACGATAAAGTGTTTGCTTTCCATGATGACAATCCCTTTTTAAAAACCTCCACCACTAGCTCCCAGTTTTTTATTTGATTCATATTAGCTCCTACCATAAGACCTAGGTGTTTAAGTGGGAGATTCCCCACTTTACATCCTAGGATGTCCGCCATGACTTGCACTTGGTCATTGCCCACAGCGATTCCAAAAAGGCTGCTTTTTAATAAGTTAACCCGCAGGCCAGAAGCCATGTAAAACATCTTAAGATTCTCTTAAGATTTCTAGCATTTTCTAGTGACCAATCCCCTAGAAAAACCGCATCATCCGCATAGAAAAATGGGACAAAACTGGCCCGTTATTTGAACAACGAACACCTTTATATATCCCACTCACACATGCCTTCTTTAATACGCCCGACAGAGCCTCCATGACAATCAAAAACAGAAAAGGGGACAAAGATCCCCTTGTCTGAGACCCCTAGAGCATATAAACTCCTGAGTTGGAGACCCGTTAACTAAAACAGAAGCTCTAACCGACGTGGCCGTTGCCATAATCCATCTTCTTCAAAGGATAGGAAAATGCATTTACATCATAATCGAGTCCAGAAACTCCCAGTTAACAGTGTCATATGGTGTTTCCAAATCTACCTTAAAAATCAAGCCTTGTTTCTTTGCAGATTTCAGCTAAGATATCACTTCGTTCAAAACCAACGGCCCATCAATGATGATTCTATTTGCTAAAAAGGCCGATTGCTCCTCCGAGACTAACTTCTGGATGACCAGTTTCAGCCTATTGGCTAACACTTTAGACAATACCTTGTTTATACACCTAATAAGGCTTATGGGCCTATAATCTCCCAAGCTACCGGGGTCGGAACATTTAGGGATCAAGGCGATAAATGATGAGGTACACCCTTGATTGATTATGGCGTTATGGAAAAAATCCTCAAATAAAGCCACAAAATCGTTTTGTAGGAAGCCCCAACCCCTTTTAATAAACTTAAAATTAATGTCATCAGGCCCCGGAGCCTTATCCTCACCACATTCCCAAACCGCCTTTTTTATTTCCGCAACCGTAAAAGGACTCACTATCATATCAGCCTCGGTCGCCGATAAGGTCATCAAATTTGGACAAACTAGTGCCGGTCTTGACCCCCACGGTTCTTGGAACTTCTCCACAAAGAATGTATAAACCGAGTCCTTAACAAGAGATGGTACCGTGTCCCAACTCCCTTCCACGATGAGCCCCTTAATCCGATTATTCTTCAAGTTACTGTTAATTATTCCGTGGAAGTAAGAAGTATTTTCGTCACCTTCAAGCGCCCATTTCACACGTGCTTTTTGTTGTAAGTCCATAGTTTTTGGATCTATCAATTAAATAATATTTTTATACCTTTATCATTATATTTTTTTCCTTTCTCCTTCACTCACAACCACTTTCAATATATATTAAAAAAATTATAGTGGGTGAACAGTGCCCCCCCCCCCAAAATATACAGATAAACAGTAACATTTTCTCTTTATACCTTTATCATTATTTTATTTTTTCTCTCTCCTGCACTCATAACCACTTTTTATACTCTTTATATTTTAAAAACCCAACACACAGATTTTGATTCCCATGATCCGAATGCGTTAAAAACATCATACTCTATTTACTAGTTACACCTTACTCTATAACATTAGTTGTATTTTTTTATTATTAATAACCAATAAGATTCATTCTCTCCCCCTTTTTAATTGCAACCGAATTTTGTTGATTCTCCCTTTAGACAATAAAGAGTCCTTAAACTACCATCATTCTTTTATTTATTTTTGTAAGGACATTAATTATATTTTTTTTTATCATGAATCAACCTAATATCTATGAAATATCGTTTTGTGTAATTCAAATATTTGTAACAAAATTAATCAAGAGCATCAACAACGACGGATTGAAGATGGCCAATTTAAAAAAAAAAAAAAAAAAAACAGAGTTTGACGTTTCAAGAATATTCATGTTGTACATTTGTATTAATAAACTAAAATAAGTATATGATTTAATAAAATCTCATTATATGCATCGCATTTCCGCATATTGGATCCGTCACATAGCCCATTTGCAGTTGTTTGATAAAACGTATGAATATCCAATGTCTAGAATTTTATAAACAATTAACCCTTATAATTATAGGAGCCGTTCACGTATTAAATAAAATAAAACAATTTTATTAAGCAATTACCGTACAGAAAATAAAGAAATCAGGAATTACAATACGGTTACAACTGAAATAATCAAATTACAAGAATGAAAGATGAAACAGAAAATGCAGATTGGCTGAGGGTTGTGTTCAACACCGCGCCCTTAAAACAAATTCCGAGTCTCCCAGTAGAACTCGTTTTGTTTCTCAGGGTACAACGGTCGAAGCAGTGTGTACAGCCAGATCTGTCTCGAGGACCCGAAGTCTACCTTGAAACAAGAAGCAAAGAGATCAGAAGTTTGCAGAGAAGTGATCGCATTCACAGTGTTGTTGCTAGTGCCTTCTGTAGTTGACGAGTTGTTGTATTTATACAACATCTGAGTTGAAACAGCCAAAAACGAATTAATGGAGATAATTAAATTGAATTAAACGTCTTCAATGCACTTTAACTCGTCATTTAATTGCCAGTCAAAACCATTGACTCGTCTGTTTCAAACGCTGAAATGAAACTGCTCTTTCATTAAAGTCGAAAGCTTCTGTCGCGCGCGCACAGACACTCTGGTGCGCTCGCGCCACTTTGGCTCACTTTCTTGCGCCTCAGGTCTGCACCACTAATGCGCGCGTGCGCCTTGCCTCACTTTCATTCTCGGGCATGTATGCACCACTCACGCGCGCGTACGATACGTCACCGGTGAACCTATACGAGCACGCCACACAGTCGCGCCATATTTGCTAACTTTAGTGCGCCGCATGCACAAATCGGTGTTCATGCGCCAGTGTGCGCATACCATCTTGGTCATGTGACGTGTACCCGTGCGCCTGCCTGCCACCTGGTCCTTGCAGCCCATGTGCTTCACCGCGCGCGTGCGGTCAAAAAATACAACACCGGCTCTCAAGCGGCTTGCGGCGTTCGAAGGGCAAAGTGTGTCATCAAAGCGCCACATTGCGCCCATCGCCCACGCCGCGCGCGTGTGCGGACTAGGGTGCTCCGCACCCCCCGCGAGTACACTAGTGTGTGCTTCCATGAAACATTAAGGATGGAGTGTTCCCACTTAAATACCTCTTTAAGTTTCATCTTTCCTCCTATGTGGGACAATGTGTCACTTTCCTATTATTTCAGCTTTCAATGTTTCAAACACCAAACTTTGAGCATCGATATCTAATTCATCTTAGCTCCGTTTTGGACGCGGTTTAGTTCGTTGTGAAGTTCTTCCAACATAGAACACAAACCCACAAATAAATATATGAAATCTCCTTCGTTTCTTATATTTATTTCTAGTCCAAAATTAAATAAAAAATGCATTTCCTATATTTGCGAAAATTGTTATTTTCCCAATATCTCCAAAAATAATCGCTATAAATCTTTTATGCACATTCAAGACTAGTGAGAATGCACGCGCGTTGCCGCGGATATTTATGTTAAAGTCTACCAAAATTACACATAATGACATATAATACTTCAATCATCAAAGGAATGACAATCATTATAACCTCATATACCTCAAAAACCCATATACTCTTCCTTCTTATGATAATATATATATATATATATATAGGGTGAGAGTTGGTTACAAAGTACATTTTTTCCTACAAAGTGTAGGAAGTATTCTAAGGGTGACACGTGGAATTTAGAGATTTTTTATTAAAGGGCATAAAGGTAATTGAATAATTAACTTATTTATGAAAGATTTATTTCTTAAACAAAATAAGGAGATTTTTAAGGAAACAACATATCTTTTAAGAATTCAAAATTGTCAGTTACTTATAATACAAAGAACGTATACAGAACAAATTAACATGACATCCGATCACTCATGAACAAATTCTTGACGTTGTGTTTTAGCAGTTATTGGTTTATTCACGTTGTGTTTTATGGGTTACAAGTGTAAACAACTTACATTTCCGTATAACACATTGGTATAAATAGTTTAGATTCTATATAATACACTGATGTGCTGAAAATGGGTTAATTAAAAACAACTAAATTACCCTAATTCTAGACTCTCTAAGTTTTAAATTTATAAAACTAAGACTCTCTAAACCCTAAACCACACAACCGGCAAGTGTACCGATCGGTGTAGTATAGCCTAAGGAAGTCCGAGTATCGAACCCAAGAGACTCTACTGATTACGCTAATGACTCTATCTAGACTCAAACTGACACGACTTAACCATTTGTTTATTAATTGGGGGGTTTTCTAAAAATCCTAAGAATGCAAGAAATGACGAACTAGATTAACTAGACGAATTAGACACGAACTCACACGAAGACTTTGACCAGTGGAGAATGAAGACTACCTAGGCTAGACGCAAGCTAAACTCAGAATGAATCTCTATTCGATGATTTTGTGGTGTGGAACCGGGATCTTAAGATACTAAACCTATTAAGACACCACTAAGCCCCTCAAACACTCTCAAGGCGATTCTTGTGGCACTACCTAGGCTGTTAAGCTTACCGGTTTTCTAGATTTCTTTTCCGTCCTCTAGTTTCTTGAAAGTGCCTATCTAAGACGCTCTACTTTGCCACGCGAACGTCTAAAGCGACAATGGGTTCTAATCTTGGTTTAATAAGCTATGGAATGTTAAGGACTTATAACCAAACCTAGACCTATCAATATCCTCGAGCCTTTCCACGACGAGTTTAGCAGCACATTTGATTTTATAAAATTACCGAATATTACTTCTAAGGTTACTTATGCAATTTTCACCCTAAAGGATTAATGACTTATTATGTGATAAAGACCGTCACCAAAATCAAGAAACCCTAATACAACCCTATTATGTGATAAAGACCGTCACCAAGAGTTATATGAAGCAATAAACAATAATAAAACAATGGTCAAACACGCATATGCACCAAGTTAGATTCCCAAAGCTTTTACAATACAAGAATAACCACAACCACGCTAAAAATCAAATAAAGATCCAAACTTTATTAAGCTATTGTCATTAACCTAGGTAGTACGAGAACTTTAGCCGAATATCATGGTTTTAAAAATAAAAACACAAAGTCTCAAACAAGAATTCATTGAATCAAACAAGAAAAACTAAGAACAAGATAAATCAGAGTGGTAAAACCCGTTAATCTTCGTTCCGTGTGCTTCCCACTTTACTCCAACGATTCCCTGCTTTTAATTCTTGTAAAAACTGCTCTCAAAACCGTCCAATATGATCTGTTTGTGCGCCTCTGATGTCCGGCCTTCAATAATATAATAGGCAGCCTCTGTTCGATTAGAATGATATGTCTGCCGTTTATGATGCGCCGCCCCCCCTAAAACAACTCCTTTATTCTAATATATTAATGCCACCTCCCAATTCTTCGTTTCTTGATCAATGTCACCGTCCTCTCAAAAGGCCCACCAAATAAATCACTACATATAACCTCTCATGGCCCAATGTTTCAATGCATGTCCAATATTTTTGGCTAAAAAACCTTTCATGCCCATCTTTAAAATTAGTCCAAAAGATGCACGTGCAAAGTTGATTTGTTTTCATCTAAGAATTGATTAAACTTGATATCTCTCATCTCTTATTGCTTTACGTCCCCAACAACCACAATGGCAGCAGAAAATAGTGGCGAATTTCCTTCGGTCACTGGCACCCCACACTGTCCAACTGGCTGGTTATTTCCATATTACCTTTTTTCGTTCCATTTGCACCAGGACCTGCCAAAACACAAAACAATATGATATACACTAAAAACTAAATAAAAATAAATAAAACATATACAAAAATTATACACTTTACACGGGACAAATATGTGTATTTTACCCCACATCAAATATCCCCACACTTAACCTTTTTTCGTCCCCGAAAAAGAATTATGCAAACGGAATCATAGTTGGAATATTCATTCGGGACAAAAGCTAAAGTTATTTTATTAAAACCGAAACTCGTGTTAGCCGCGATTGCAAGTATATCGATCCTCTTAAACCCAACCCGGTTCCAAGCCCTTATCATGCAATTTAGTTCAAGTTTGGTTAATCTACCTAGGGTCTCACACTAAGAATTGCAAGTCCACCTAATCCCCCCTCAAGCTTATAGGACAAAAGGAACAACCACTGGGTTATTTCCTAACCACTTTATACCAAGATCCAAAGAGTTTAAAATCAAATCTATTTATTTTTCTTTTTTTTTCATACGAGCTTAGACTTTGCTTTTTGCTCTTTTTTTTTCTTTCGTAAGTCTAGACGATGCTTTCCCTAACCAAGAGGTATTCCGGCTGTAGAGTCGCTATCCCCAACCACAGATTACTTAGGTTTCGGTACTTTTATTCGGCAATTCGATTTCACACATCCCAGAGGCATTCCGGCTGTAGAGTCGCTATCCCCAACTCGGATTACATAGACCTGTGCTACTTTCATTTAGTTTCTAGCTCACTTCTTATTCTATTTTTTTTCTTTTTCAGCGAGATAATGACTAAAAACTCTAACGATCTTAGCTTATAACCGTATCCCTTATACTATTATTGGCGGTTTCAATTTCCCCACTCTCCCTAGATGAGAACCCACTAGTAGACCGACAATTAGGTAATTTTAAGATCAAAGGAACCTAGAACCGAACCGAGCCTACCCGCGCATCCCAAACTAGACACAAGCACGATTATTTTATCTCATATTATTATTATTTGAACCCGAACAAAAACCCGACTTTTCTATCATTTTCCGTTTTTATTTTGCAAACTTCTTATTTCAAAAGACATTTTCTATTTTTTTGAATTTTTTTTTTTTTTTTTGAATTTTTTTTTCGACTTTCTATGACTCGACTAACTATACTAACGAAACTAAACGATAGTTTCCCATCCCCACACTTAAACTCTACATTGCCCTCAATGTAGGATGGAAACCGACTCAAAATACTAAAAATAAATAAGAAATAAAAAGACGAAGGGCATAAAAGGAAAGGACTTAGCTGGTTATATAATGTGTAAGCTCCAAATCTCTCGTCCAATCCAGCTCGATCGTATAGCATTTCGTTCGCGATCGGCTTTGACTCTGACACTGGTACGCTTGATAAATGCCTGATATCTGAATAGCAGCTCCAAAATCACCCGAATGGAGATTGAGTACGGGTGGTACATATTCAAACCTGCATAAACAAAAACAAGCAAAAACCAAAGCAATACCAACTCTAAAAAAACGACTCAAAAACTACTAACTAAGACTCAATATACAAAAATTACGACTCTATACAAACTCTACAAAAACCTCCCCACACTTGAACTTAATCAGGAGGTTTCTCTTTGATCTGAACCCGGTCTAACCCATTTAATTCCACCCGTTTTTCATAAACATTTAAAATTTTTGCAGTGAAATTATAAAATGATTTTAAAATTTTTAATGGGTTAAAACACCAAAATTTGAATTTACCTGGCAGTAGCCACCGAATCACTAACCCAGGTGTCCTTCTCATTGCCTCCTCCCGTGGTTGTAAATTTTTACTCGCATTCGTTATCAGTACCACGGGCCAGCTGTGGTGTTCTTCCTCTTCTACCACCACCACTTTTTCTTGTTGGATGTCCGTCATTGGGTTTCCTGCAAGTAAAGCTTCTAAGTATGCAAGGTCCCCCTCCGGATCAAACGTACCTACTTCTGCATCATCCGACAAACCCACTAACTCATCCGCAAATTCTCTCTCCCAAAACAACTCATCAGAGACATCTCGGTCAATAGGATCACCTGCCATTAAGAGAGTAGAAAGAGCAGAGCAAGGTAGAGAGAATAAAAGAAAACTAACTAAAAAATAAAAAAAATTACACAACTATACAAGTAGCACAGATTATGTCAATTAAGTCCAATCAAAGCTAATAAACGCAATCGCCAAGAGTCCCCGGCAACGGCGCCAAAAACTTGATGTGCTGAAAATGGGTTAATTAAAAACAACTAAATTACCCTAATTCTAGACTCTCTAAGTTTTAAATTTATAAAACTAAGACTCTCTAAACCCTAAACCACACAACCGGCAAGTGTACCGATCGGTGTAGTATAGCCTAAGGAAGTCCGAGTATCGAACCCAAGAGACTCTACTGATTACGCTAATGACTCTATCTAGACTCAAACTGACACGACTTAACCATTTGTTTATTAATTGGGGGGTTTTCTAAAAATCCTAAGAATGCAAGAAATGACGAACTAGATTAACTAGACGAATTAGACACGAACTCACACGAAGACTTTGACCAGTGGAGAATGAAGACTACCTAGGCTAGACGCAAGCTAAACTCAGAATGAATCTCTATTCGATGATTTTGTGGTGTGGAACCGGGATCTTAAGATACTAAACCTATTAAGACACCACTAAGCCCCTCAAACACTCTCAAGGCGATTCTTGTGGCACTACCTAGGCTGTTAAGCTTACCGGTTTTCTAGATTTCTTTTCCGTCCTCTAGTTTCTTGAAAGTGCCTATCTAAGACGCTCTACTTTGCCGCGCGAACGTCTAAAGCGACAATGGGTTCTAATCTTGGTTTAATAAGCTATGGAATGTTAAGGACTTATAACCAAACCTAGACCTATCAATATCCTCGAGCCTTTCCGCGACGAGTTTAGCAGCACATTTGATTTTATAAAATTACCGAATATTACTTCTAAGGTTACTTATGCAATTTTCACCCTAAAGGATTAATGACTTATTATGTGATAAAGACCGTCACCAAAATCAAGAAACCCTAATACAACCCTATTATGTGATAAAGACCGTCACCAAGAGTTATATGAAGCAATAAACAATAATAAAACAATGGTCAAACACGCATATGCACCAAGTTAGATTCCCAAAGCTTTTACAATACAAGAATAACCACAACCACGCTAAAAATCAAATAAAGATCCAAACTTTATTAAGCTATTGTCATTAACCTAGGTAGTACGAGAACTTTAGCCGAATATCATGGTTTTAAAAATAAAAACACAAAGTCTCAAACAAGAATTCATTGAATCAAACAAGAAAAACTAAGAACAAGATAAATCAGAGTGGTAAAAGCCGTTAATCTTCGTTCCGTGTGCTTCCCACTTTACTCCAACGATTCCCTGCTTTTAATTCTTGTAAAAACTGCTCTCAAAACCGTCCAATATGATCTGTTTGTGCGCCTCTGATGTCCGGCCTTCAATAATATAATAGGCAGCCTCTGTTCGATTAGAATGATATGTCTGCCGTTTATGATGCGCCGCCCCCCCTAAAACAACTCCTTTATTCTAATATATTAATGCCACCTCCCAATTCTTCGTTTCTTGATCAATGTCACCGTCCTCTCAAAAGGCCCACCAAATAAATCACTACATATAACCTCTCATGGCCCAATGTTTCAATGCATGTCCAATATTTTTGGCTAAAAAACCTTTCATGCCCATCTTTAAAATTAGTCCAAAAGATGCACGTGCAAAGTTGATTTGTTTTCATCTAAGAATTGATTAAACTTGATATCTCTCATCTCTTATTGCTTTACGTCCCCAACAACCACAATGGCAGCAGAAAATAGTGGCGAATTTCCTTCGGTCACTGGCACCCCACACTGTCCAACTGGCTGGTTATTTCCATATTACCTTTTTTCGTTCCATTTGCACCAGGACCTGCCAAAACACAAAACAATATGATATACACTAAAAACTAAATAAAAATAAATAAAACATATACAAAAATTATACACTTTACACGGGACAAATATGTGTATTTTACCCCACATCATACACCAATATAAATAACTTACATTCCGTATAACACTCCAGTATAAACAGCTTACATTCCATACATCACACCAGTATAAACAACTTAGATTTCGTATAACACACCGGTATAAACAGCTTCGATCGCCAGTATAACACACTAGTATAAACAACTTAGATTCCGTATAACACACCAGTATACAAAAAAATTGATCGCCAGTATAACACACCAGTATAAACAACTTCGATCGCCAATATAACACACTAGTATAAACAACTTTGATCGTCGATATAACACACTAGTATAAACAACTTAGATTCCATATAACACACCAGTATAAAAGCTTGCATTCCGTATAACACACTAGTATAAACAGATTAGATCGCAAAAAAAAAGTATGAACATTTTTTTGGAATAGATTATAGTGTTATTTTTCTCCATTGTTTGAATGTTCTTGAATCATGTTAATGTCTAGATCCATAATTTTAGAGATTGGTTGTTAATTAATGAAGAAATGGCTAGAATAAAGGAAGTGATGGTAGTTTCTTTATTTAAAACACGATTAATGACTACAATGCCCCTCGCCTATTAAATGAATCAATAATTAAAACACAAGTATTACAAAAATGCCACCCAACTAATCTCAACCATTGATAATACACATCCAATGGCACAAAATACTTCCTACACTTTGTAGAAAAAACACACTTTGTAGAAGAACCTCACCCTATATATATATATATATATATATATAATTCCAATGGTAGCTTGTTCCACGAATATATCGGCTGTTGAAGTCTAGCAAAATTTACCTTACCTGCAATAGCATCCAAACAGACAAGTTAATGACATTGGTAATATACACAGTCTTTTTTTTTTGAACGACCAACATAATCAATCCCGAGCACTCTCGGAGCACCTACTGGACAAACGAAATACTCTGAGAGTAACCCGAGTCCACCACCAACTCCGAGGAAAACCCAATAACCCACCCGCTCGTCGGCACGACGGTGAAATTACTGGTAAAACTCGTTTAGATCAAAGATCTACCGGTGCTTTCCCCGCACCCACCTCGTTCACCCTTATGAACATTGAATAAATTTAACTTAATTTCATTAAAAAAAAGATGACCTGAAACCAATGGGGCCTTCCCTGCACCCACCCCGTTCACCCTTACGTAGATCACTGATCACACGAATTCACGAAACATGCGAAAAAAAATCAGTCCAACGGAAAGGAATTTGGCCGTTTCTTGGGTTGACCAATATCTTTTTCTTGTCGCGCCCCATTTACTATTTGAATTTGTTATCACCTTATTGGCAAATCACTTTCCATCTTCTTTATAAAACCAAGGACTTCCTTTGTTATTACTACATCAGTAGGTTTCAACTAAAACTTTATAAAAAGAATAGAAAATGCCTAGTGACGAACTAAGCAATACAGTATGACCAAAAAAAATTAACAGAACCAAAAAACCACAATCAACCTAACCAAAACAGAAAATAAAATTACACGAATACCTGGAACTGAGGTTGTTGCGATTAGGAATCCAAATACGGTCGTGATAGTGAAAGATGTCGTTGGATTTGCTTTCCAATTGGCTTTTGGAACCAAGTATTCTTTCCTCCCTCGCGGTATTTTCAAGAAAAATAGCGTGTTGAGCGTCGCGAATGAGAGCTTCGAGGTCGTGTTGGGATTGAATATTACAGATACTATGTAAATAACTTCGTCGGCTAAGAGCATCGACAACGACATTTGTTTTGCCTAGGTGGTAGCGTATCTCACAGTCGTAGTCGTTGAGAAGTTCAACCCATCTGTGTTGGCGCATATTCAGCTCTTTCTGGTTCAAGATGTGTTGTAGGCTCTTATGGTCGGTGAAAACCGTACACTTACTACCATAAAGGTAGTGTCGCCATATCTTCAGCGCAAAAACAACTGCACCGAGTTCAAGATCGTGGGTTGTATAGTTTTTCTCATGGACTTTGAGCTGACGAGAGGCGTACGCGATAACCTTGTCTCGTTGCATAAGGACAGAACCAAGACCTAGGTTAGAGGCATCGCAATAGACAACAAAATCATCGTTTCCATCGGGTAGCGCGAGTACGGGAGTGTCGCAAAGCATACGCTTCAGAGTTTGAAAGGCTTCCTCTTGTTCGGTTCCCCAAACAAAACTCTTGTCTTTATGCGTAAGAGAGGTGAGAGGAACGTCGATTTTAGAGAAATCAGCGATAAATCGACGGTAATAACCTACCAATCCGAGAAAAGAACGAACTTCGGACGGGGTTTTTGGTGTAATCCAACTCTTAACTGCTTCAATCTTCGCGGGATCGACGTGAATACCATGACTATTGATAATGTGACCGAGGAATTGAACCTCCTCGAGCCAAAATTCACACTTAGAGAACTTGGCATAGAGGCGATTCCCTTGGAAAAGCTCGAGTACCAAACGGAGATGTTGCGCATGTTCAGCTTTCAACTTCGAATAGATAAGGATATCATGATAAACACGATGACGAAGCGGTTAAGAAAGAGTTTACACACGCGATTCATCAATCCATGAATACCGCGGGTGCATTGGTAAGACCAAAGGGTATAACGACGAATTCATAATGGCCGTAGCGGGTTTGAAAAGCAGTTTTAGGGATATTTTCCTCGTGGATTCGTAATTGATGATAGCCAGAGCATAGATCGATCTTAGAAAAACACGTAGCGCCTTGCAATTGATCAAACAAATCGTCGATTTGGGGGAAGGGATAGCGATTCTTGATAGTAAGCTTATTGAGTTCCCTATAATCGATGCACATTCGGAACGATCCATCCTTCTTTTTCACGAAAGGACAGGTGCGCCCCATGGAGAAGTGCTAGGGCGTATGAAGCATTTATCAAGTAATGTCGCAACCCCCGCCCCCTGCCTCGGGAGGCGGGCGGCCGTGGCCTACTCAGAGATGGTGGTATCGGTGTTTATCAAGTTGGCAGCGGAATTTACATCAGGATCGTAGTTAGAAATATTTTATCAGAGTAAAATACCACATTTTTATAATATTAAACGCATGGGAAATTCCCAAGTTTCCATTACAAACATTTTATAGGGATAAACCCTATTTTATTAAATAAAAACATCTTCTTTATTTAGGTAACTTTTATAGCCACTTTTCCAAGCCTTTAGTGCTGTCCAGCTGGCGTCTATTTGGCTTTCACATTTTGTTACCTGAAACGCGTTTAAAAACATTTTATCAGTGGGAAATACTGGTGAGTGAATCCCAATTTAATCAAGACAGGTTTTATCAGTTTATAGTCATTGAGGGAGATCTCGCATTTACATTTGTTTATTGTTCTACTTTAATTACCACCCACGGTACTGTCAACCCGACTTGTGGTCATGTTACTACTCACAGTGTAGTAACATTTGAATACAAAACCCCAACATACCGACGATAATTGTAGAAATTACAAATACTCAATCACTGTTAATTATAATGTAAAAACAATTGAGGTTTTGTAAAAACAGTTTGCAAAAAGAGGATTACTCACATTGCTATCTTAGATGATTTCCAGTGGCTTCCTGGCTATAATCTATAATTTTTAAATAATGCACACGCATTAGTATGATAACCCAATTTTACATTAGTTATACCCTCCCCGAAACAAAACTCCAACGACTACGTCGGGCAGAGCCTCAACAGCCGTTACGGAGCACTAGATCAATCAGGCAGCATATCTAATAAGTAACCGGGGGTTAAAATACTTACAATAAGGCAGCACTTCGTTATTTTAGGGGGTATTATGCCCGATACTACTTTAAATATTTAGAAATGAGAGAGAGAATTCGAATTTGTGAGCGGATTGCAACTGATGCCGTTCGAGCCTATTTATAGTGCTAATCAGGCACTTTGTCGCGCCCCGTAGCCCCCCACACGCGTCATGACACGTGGCACCCTAGGGTGTGGCCTGATGTCCTTGCTGTCGCGGCCCGCGTAAGCCGAAGACATGGTCTTCGCGGCCCGCGAGCACCCATTAAATCTTGATTTTATTTAATTTTTATAAAAATAAAGGTATTTGGGGCCATTTTACATATACGGAGTGTATTTTAGGACATATAGGGACATTTTAAATATATTTGGGGTGTCGAAAATATTTTAGGTGGGTTGTTATATCCTTCCCACCTTGTTTTAGAACTCGTCCTCGAGGTCTACTGGAACATGTGTGGATATTTCCTCTGCATCTCTAATTCAAGCTACCAAGTGTATTCTGGTCCTCTCTTGGAATCCCATTTCACTTTGACTAGAACTAGTCTCTTGTGTTTGAGATTCTTGACTTTTCTGTCTTCAATTTGTAGAGGCCTTTCTACAAACTTAAGCTTTTCATTTACCTCTATATCCTTAAGAGGCACTACTAGTGTTTGATCGGCTAAGCACTTTTTGAGATTACATACATGAAATACATCATGTATTCCTGCCATTTCCTCTTGCAGTTGTAGCTAGTAAGCTACTAGTCCTATCCTTCTGATTATTTCAAAGGGTCCAACATACCTGGGGCTTAGCTTTCCTCTTTTGATGAATCTTACCACTCTTTTCCAATGAGAAACTTTCAATAACACCTTGTCTCCTACTTGAAATTCCAACGGCTTTCGTCTGTTATCAGCATAACTCTTTTGTCGATCACGTGCTGCTTTCAGTCTTTCCTTGACTTGAACAATCTTGTTGGTTGTTTCTTGTACTATCTCAGGTCCAGATAGTTGTTTTTCTCCTAGTTCTGCCCAACAGACTGGAGTTCAACACTTTCGTCCATAAAGTGCTTCGAATGGTGCAGCGTTAATACTGGTATAATAGTTGTTATTATAAGAAAATTCTATTAATGGTAGATGATCGTCCCAATTTCCTCCAATATCAATTACACAAGCTCTAAGCATATCTTCCATTGTCTGAATTGTTCTTTCATTTTGTCCGTCCGTTTGAGGATGATAAGCGGTGCTTAGATTTAGCTTGGTTCCCATTGCTTTTTGGAAACTTGTCCAAAAATGAGAGGTAAAACGACTATCTCTATCAGAAACAATTGATAAAGGAATTCCATGTAATGAAACTATTTCATTTACATATAACTTAGCTAACTGTTCCATACTGAAAGTTTCCTTCATCGGCAAGAAATGAGCCGACTTGGTTAGCCTGTCCACAATCACCCAGATTGTATCATTACCTTTTCTTGTTTTGGGTAATTTTTTAAAAGAATCCATTGTTATCAATTCCCATTTCCAAACCGGCATTTCTAACTATTGCAATAAACCTGAGGGTTTCTGATGTTCAGCTTTAAGTTGTGAACATGTTAGACACTTGGCAACATAAGCTGTTATATCCTTTTTCATTCCTATCAACCAAAAATTCTTTCTTAAGTCCTGATACATTTTGTCACCTGCAGGATGCATCGTATATTTAGACTTATGGGCTTCCTCTAATATACGGTGGCGTAGGTTTCCTAGTTTGGGTATCCATATCCTTTTCTTATGGAATCTCCAAATTTCATATATTCCTTGTTCTAATTCCTTAATCATTCCTTTCAATTTCTCAGTATCATCCTTGATTACCGATTCTTGTGCCTTTCTAATCTGGTCATTTAAATCTACTTGTAGATTTAATTTAAGGGAACGTACTCTTTTTGGCTTTTCATGATACTTTCAACTTAAGGCATCGGCTACTACATTTGCCTTTCCTGCATGATACTGGATATTACAATTGTAATCACTAAGAATTTCCATCCATCGTCTTTGTCTCATGTTTAACTCCTTTTGCCCGAAAACATACCTTAAACTCTTATGATCGGTAAAAATGGTAAACTTACTACCGTAAAGGTAATGTCTCCAAATTTTCAGGGCAAAAATTATAGCTCCTAATTCTAAATCATGGGTTGAATAATTCTCTCCATGATTCTTAAGTTGTCTAGACGCATAGGCTATAACCTTTTGACGTTGCATTAACACACATCCATAACCTAACTTAGAAGCGTCACAATAGACTACAAAGTCTTCAGTTCCTTCTGGTAACGCTAGTATGGGTGCGTTGGTTAATCTTTGCTTAAGAATTCTAAAGGCTTCTTCTTGTTTTAGTCCCCATTCAAACTTAACAGATTTACAGGTTAGCTTAGTTAAGGGAATGGCTATTCTAGAAAAATCTCGGATAAATCTTCTATAATAACCGGCCAATCCTAGGAAACTTCTAACCTCGGTTGGTGATTCAGGGGTTTTCCATTTAGTAATCGCCTCAATCTTTGTGGGATCCACATGAATTCCTTCATGATTGACTAAATGCCCAAGAAACTGTACTTCTTCTAACCAAAATTCACACTTTGAAAACTTAGCATAAAGCTTTTCTTCTCTCAATAAGCTTAGGAGTGCATGTAGGTGCGCTGCATGTTCCTCTTTACTCTTAGAGTAAACGAGAATATCATCTATAAAAACAATTATGAATTTATCCAAATATGGCTTGCATATTCGGTTCATCATGTCCATAAATGCGGCTGGGGCATTGGTTAAACCAAATGGCATGATGGTAAATTCATAATGGTCATACCTTTTTCTAAAAGCGGTTTTAGGAAAGACCTCTTCCTGTACCTTTAATTGATGATATCCTGAGCGTAAGTCGATCTTAGAGAAAATTCGAGCTCCTTGCAATTGATCAAACAAATCATCGATTCTCGGTAATGGGTACCGATTTTTAATCGTGACCTTATTTAATTCTCGGTAATCAATGCACATACGCATTGACCCGTCTTTCTTTTTGACAAATAAGATCGGTGCTCCCCATGGCGATGAACTTGGCTGTATGAATCCTTTCTCCTAAAGTTCGTCCAGTTGTTTCTTTAATTCTTGCATTACTGCTGGTGCCAAATGGTAGGGTGCTTTGGCAATTGGTACTGTTCCTGGTAATAGATGAATTCTGCATTCAACTTCTTTGTCCGGTGGTAATCCTGGTAACTCTTTTGGAAACACATCTGGAAACTGAGATACTATGGGAATATCTTTCAATTCTTTTCCTTTAGTGTTAATGATTATGGAAATCAAATACACTAATGATCCTTTTCTTACGTAACTGGTTGTTTTCATCACAGAGATGAATTTTGTGGATCTAGACGGCTTATCTCCTTTAATTGTGATATTTTCACCTCTTGGTGAACTTACTTGGATTG
Source organism: Helianthus tuberosus (assembly GCA_030545235.1). Classification (NCBI taxonomy): domain Eukaryota; kingdom Viridiplantae; phylum Streptophyta; class Magnoliopsida; order Asterales; family Asteraceae; genus Helianthus; species Helianthus tuberosus. The sequence continues at coordinate 26,334,152 of CM060435.1, read as the reverse complement.
ACTTTTGATCACATAGAATACTGGCTTTATTGGCTACTAACCAATCCATTCCTAATACAATATCAAATCCTGCCAGATTCATTGGATAAAGATTTGCAATAAACTTTTGATTTAAAAATTCTACTCTTGCTCCCTGCAAGATTTCAGTGATCTTAATGATTTCCTCATTTGCTGTTTCTACTAGACATTCTTGTGGGAGTTTAGTTAATGGTTGATTGAGAAGTTTGCAAAAGGATGTATTAATAAAACTTTGGTTCGCACCAGAGTCAAATAATACTTTGGCAAAAACATCATTAACTAAAAACGTACCGGCAATCACGTCCGAGATCATTTTGGCTTCTTCTGCAGTCAGAACAAATGCACTAGCATTTTTAGTAGTCTTGTTGTTCATGGCTGGAGCTAGTTTCGGACAATTCGGCTTGATGTGACATTTTTCTCCACAGTTGAAGCACACTCCATTACTTGGTTTCTTCCTACAGTCTTCTTCCTTATGTCCGGCTATCTTGCAGAAATTGCAGTAGGTGGAGCATCTTCCTGAATGCTTCTTCTTGCAGGCCTTACAGTATGGTGCAGAGGTAGAACCTACATTTTTCCCACGGTTGGAATTTCCATAGAGAAATTCTTGGGTAAGCCTTTGAGCTAGGTTCCTCCTCTGGTTCTCTTCTTGTGTACGCACTAATTCATCAGTCAAGGTATTTGCTAGTTCTACAGCTTCTCCTATAGTTTGTGGTCTAGCTGCCTTGACTACATGTCTAATCTCACTGATTAATCCCCAGATGTAACGGGAGATTAATACTAGTTCTGGTGATGCAAGGGTCGGCACTATTCTAGCATGTTCGAAGAATGTAGTAGTGTAACCCTTACTATCTACTCCAGTCATTCTAAGGTTTAAGAATTTATTTGCTATCTGTTCCTTTTCATTAGGAGGACAGAATTTCCTTTCAACCATGTTTTTAAACTCATTCCATTCCATATTATAGACATGGTCACTTCCCCTGGACTGGAGGATAGTGTTCCACCGTTCTAAAGCTGAGTTCTTAAACAGATTGGAGGCAAACATTATCTTATCCTCTTCTGCGCACTTGCTTATTTTCAAGACTGCCTCAGTCTTTTCTATCCAGCGTAGAGCTGCAATGGCTCCTTCATTGCCCGAGAATTCTATTGGCTTACAGGACCAGAATTCTTTATAAGAACAACCATAAGAGATGGTTCTTCTTCTTTTTGGAATGGACACTTGAAGTATTGGTCCATTGTTTACGCTGTGTTCTGCTTCAGTAGGTAGTCGTTTACTGCCATTATTACTTTTATTATTTTCCGCTTCCTTAACCGTTTTGATAATATATGGCATTGCGTCTATAATCCCTTGTGCCACTATGTGTTGGATGACACTGTTATCTACTTGGTTTCCGTTATTATCTTTATTCTGGTTTTCTTGATTCACTTCGTTGTCTATCTGAATTATAAACATTTACCAAGTACTAATATTACAAAACAATATTGAATGCGAATAACCATACAACAACACATTGATCCAAAATCGTTGTCATTGCGACCTTTACTCTATTTTATATATGCATCTATATCTATTACAAATACAACTGGAACTGAAAATACAACACTAATATGCAACAGTAACTATAAGATTATCTATTTTAGTTGATTATATTATTATTTTATGTATATTTTATATTTTATTTATTTTTTTCCAAACTTACACACACACACACACACATATATATATATATATATTATTACTATTACTGATAGGGGTTCATCCAGTATTGCATGTTGCGCTCGTCATATTTCCAGACGAGTCTCTCCCCTATTTGTCTCATTCTTTCACTTCCTTCTAATATCTCCTCACCAAAGGTGCGGAGTTCTTGCACATTCTCAGTGCTCATGGGTGGTGCGGGTGCTGGTATTGGGTCAGGGACTGGGGCATGGGTTCTTCGTAAGGGTATGGGTTCTCTAGGATATCCCTGATATATTGGTCGTTATCCCAGTAGGGGTCTAGAGGGTCAAGGTCTGGGTAGGGTGCTACTGGGTTTTGCATGGGTTCATCTTCTAGTGGATAGCGTTGTTGATAATCCCTATGGTCATCAAACCATGGGTCATAGTCTGGGGGATGGGGTGCTGGTACCCAAGGGATTTCAGCTGGGTCAAAAGCAGGTGCTGGAATTTGGTCTACTGGGTTTGACTCAATTTCCATAGGTTATGTGGGAAACAGTGGTAACGACAGGGGTGCTATGAGTTGTTCTAGATTCGGGTCTGCAGCTGTAGTAGCTAAGATATGAAAATTTGCTAGTCTCCTATTGATCATATCCTGTGTTTGAGCATCCATTTCTCTATTCGCGGCTACTAAAGCTCATCGTTGCTGTAGTTTTCTCATCCTTTTTCTACGTTCATGAGCTCCTCTGCTGAACCATCCTCTCTTCTTGGGCGGGAATGGCTCTTCAGATTGTGCTTTAAATATGAAAATCCCTTCTTCGGTATCAGCCGAATACCCCGAGGAGGTAGGCTGGGAAGAGGTTCCTTCGTCCCTAGGATAGTTGGACAACTGACGGTAAGCGTCTGAAGGTCCTTGGTCACTCATACTGTAAACTAACAAATTATCAAATAACACAAAACAATAATATATGCACGTAATTTCGTAGATAATTTCCTAACATAACAGATAAAATTTTGGTGTCAGCAGAACACTTCTGTGACTGAATCAGTGGTTGTAGCTCTGATACCACCTTCTGTCACAACCCCCGACCCCTGCCTTGGGAGGCGGGCGGCCGCGACCTACTCAGAGATGGTGGTATCGGTGTTTATCAAGTTGGCAGCGGAATTTACATCAGGATCGTAGTTAGGAAATATTTATCAGAGTAAAATACCACATTTTTATAATATTAAACGCATGGGAAATTCCCAAGTTTCCATTACAAACATTTTATAGGGATAAACCCTATTTTATTAAATAAAAACATCTTCTTTATTTAGTTAACTTTTATAGCCACTTTTCCAAGCCTTCAGTGCTATCCAACTGGCTTCTATTTGGCTTTCACATTTTGTTACCTGAAACGCGTTTAAAAACATTTTGTCAGTGGTAAATACTGGTGAGTGAATCCCAATTTAATCAAGACATGTTTTATCAGTTTACAGTTATTGAGGGCGATCATGCAATTACATTTGTTAATTGTTCTACTTTAATTACCACCCACGGTATTGTCAACCCGACTTGTGGTCATGTTATTACTCACAGTGTAGTAACAAATTTTGTATACAAAACCCCAACATACCAACGATAATTGTAGAAATTACAAATACTCAATCACTGTTAATTATAATGTAAAAACAATTGAGGTTTTCTAAACACATTTTGCAAAAAGGAGGATTACTCACATTGCTATTGATGCGTGTGAAGTGTTATATATATTAGGTGTATATTTTAAGCCCCTTTAACACTTATTTTTAGCCAAGTTTTAAATTTATAGAACACGATATTTTACTAACACTAAACACACATATGGGCAAGTGCACCCATCGTGAGCGTAGTATAGTGTTGGCAAGATACCGAGGTCGTACAAGGACACAAGAGCTTTTAATACCGGTTTCTCCTCAACGTCTAATCAAAATAAAAATTTTAGAAAAATGTTTTTAACTAAGAAAAATAAAAACTAACTAAATGCTGAAAAATAAAATAAAAAGAAGAACAGATAGACAAGATGAATCACTTGGTTCCGACTCGTATCTAGTGTAACCTTTGATTATTTCCGCACTTTTGCACATATTTAAGAGATTATCTTAGTTATTGTAGTAGGCCCCTCTTTTGAAGGTGACGTTACCCTCACCCCAGTAGTTTGAGTCAGCAAGGATACAATCCTAAAAGGGTGGATTATTGGAAGATAATTAATTAAGTTATTAATGCAAATTATGGTAGGCCCCTCTTTTGGAGGTGACGTTACCCTCGACTAAGTAGTCTGAGTCAGCAGGGATACAGTCCTAAATAGCCGGGTTATAGTATTAATAGTAGTTAACTTATGAGGGGATCAAAGAGTTTGGACCCCCGCCATCCAATACCGTTAAGTATTGAAGGAGGTCCTACTAAATTTGACCCAGGTCCATTGCAGGACCTCTAAACGCTGAACAATGGCAAGACCTTTACCAAACCGTTCCCTTAACCCCCGACCAGGTAGCCAACATACCTCCATATAGACCGTGGAGATATGAATGGTGAAAATCTTTTATTTTATATAGACAGTAAAATAATGCCAAGACACCACGGACAAACGATAAGGAAAGATCACCTTCAACATAAGCAACTAGTTATTAAAGTCATTAATACAAAACCAAGTAAAAAGTGCAAAAGATTAGAAATAAAAAGTATTACAATAGACACTTTGTCTTCACCAAGTGATGTAAGAGACTTAGGCAAACATGGCCTTGATTGTCAAGAACTCTTACGATCAATCTTGGATCCCGAGATGACTCACACACTCTACGATGGACAATGGATGATGGTGGTGGATGATGGTGTTATGGTGGTGGTGGGTGGTGGGTGAAGTGTGAAGTGTGAAGTGTGAGAGAGGTGGTGTGCCAAGGGATGGTTTGAGCTTGAGCCAAGCACTTCTATTTATAGGCTGAACAGAAGCTCGGGCACAGCCCCGTGTCCAGTGGGCACGACCCCGTGTCCACAACCTTCTCTTTCTTCATTTAATGTTGTTTTGTCTTTTTAGTTGACCACGCCCCCGTGTCCGCTGAGCACGACCCCGTGGTGCAGAAGAATCTTTGTACTATGCAGATTTGTTGGATTGTGCGAATCTTATAGTTGACCACGGCCCCGTGTCCGCTGAGCACGGCCCCGTGGTGGGCAATAGAAGCTTCTACCACTTTGTCTTTTCTGCTGACACTTGGGCACGCCCCCGTGCTGGCTGAGCACGGGGCGTGTTCAGGCTTCTGATCTCTTGTTTTGCTTGGGAAGATGCAGTCGTGGGGTCGGGCATGCCACGTCTTGTTCCTTTTCTTGTATTTATGTTAGATTTTGATGTCTTTTTGCTTCTTTTGTTAATTTGAGCTCATTTAATCCTGAAAATACAAAAGGAAGACAAAAACACACTTTTCCAACATTAGTACTAAAAAAGGGTTAGTTTTATGTCTCATTTGATGAAATTTATATGTTGCATTTTTAACACATCAAATACCCCCACACTTGAATCTTTGCTTGTCCTCAAGCAAAACTCTTTAATATGTGGCTATTACACTCCCAAATGGAATGGGTAGGAAAGAAGGTTTTTTTTTTTTGGTTTTGTCATAGAGTGTCGGGATTTCCAAGATTCTTTATTTAGTTTTATCTTTATTTATTTACAATCCTATTCGTTATGATTTATTTAAAACTTTTCATAAGATAATTTACTTATTAGGGCATAACATGCCTCTTTAAAATTCTATTTATATACAAGTTCACATACCTCACGGGGATCACTCAACACTCGGCCGAAAATGTATTTTTGTGGATCACTCGAGAGCGGCATGGAACTTACTCCTACCATAGGCTTGCCAAGCAATCAATCCTCCTCCTTTTTAACTTATATACCTTTGTAAATATCAAGAGGACTTTGTGGGTTAAGGGTTAGGCTTGGGTTAAAGGTAGGTGGTTGGGTTGGTGGTTAGTGGTTAGTAGAAAAAGGGCGAAAAGCGTAACAAGTGTCGGTTTTCGTATGACTTTCTATTTTCGTAACTTTTATTTTTGATGAAGCTATTTATTCAAACAAAGTTATTTTTGATGAATTTGTTTGTTCATTTTCTTTTGCTTCATCATCAACAATTTTTTTTAATCATACGAAAAATCGAACTTGTTGCTAAAACAAAGGGGTAAAAATGAAAAAGGTTTTGGTGGGTAAAAAGGGTGTTTGGTTTGGGTTATGAAATGAAAAGGTTTAGGCTCAAAGGGGTTAACTAGGGGGATTTTGGTTAGGTGGTAAAAAAAAGAAAAATAATGGTGTAGAAATAAAAAGGTTAGTCCTAATGCCTCCATCATTTACTTACTCGGGTTTTAAGTTGGTAAGGACCGGGAATGTATCGTCATGGCAAGTTCTACAGTTGTAAGAACCAAGCGGCTATTCACACAAGAAACGAAAAATGAGCATTTAGTTCTAATGATATGTAATTGTATGCTCAATAAAGGCTCAAAACTCACTTTTGTGGGAATGGGTTTTTTATGTGATCAAGTATATATAATCAAATTTTAACTAAGCTTGTCATGCCTTTTCATAATTTTCTTATGTTGGTTCTTTTTATCACCACGCTATCGGTTGTAAATTTGTAAAAATATAACCTTTTTGAGAACTTGAATTTCCCGAGTTAAACCTAGACAAGTAAAAAAAATGAAACTTTTTGAAAAAAATTTGGGGTGATTAGCGGTTCCAATAGAGTTTTGTGTAAGACTTGTGTTTAGGACTTGCAAGGTTCAAGGTTTTAGCATCCCCCCCACACTTAAATTACACATTGTCCTCAATGTGTCCCAAAAATAAGTTTTTAGGTTGATTGAATGTGTAAAAAGGTGTAAAAAGCAAAAATTTTGTGTTACTGGGCGCTGAACACGGCCCCGTGTTGTCCGGGCACGGCCCCGTGTTGTCCGGGCACGGCCCCGTGTTCAAGTGCCAGTAACAAAATCAAAGCAAGAGAGACATAAGTCTGGACACGGGGGCGTGTTGGGTGAACACGACCCGTGTCCAGTTACCTGAACTGGGTCTTTTTCTGCAGACTGTGCAGCACGGGGCCGTGTTGGGTGGACACGGCCCGTGCCGAACTTACAGTAAACGAAGAAATTTGTCGGACGGTTCTGTTTTCCCGCATATAGTGCTGGTTCAAGTTTCCCTTGCATCCTTTGCCATCTCAAGTGTGTTTTATTCCTGAAATTTAAAACTAACTAGAAAACAAGAAAATTAATCTAAACTAAACTAAGGATAGTTCCGCGGAATGCCTCCGTGGTGCGCCACGTTTATAAGGGTCCTTGGCTAGACCCAAAGCCTGGTCACATGTTACCCAAGTGGGATGTATTGCATCCCATGCTACACCGTCGGAGAGCGTCATCCAAGCTTGAGTCTATGACCTTCATGTAGTTGACCGGGTCTTCTTCCTCTACTTTCTTTCCACATTCAAATTTTACTTCCTCATCCCCAAACTTCAATGTTAAAGTTTCGTCATTCATATCCACCACTGCTTGGGCGGTGGCTAGAAATGGCCTCCCGAGGATGAGAGGGACATCGGTGTCTTCTTCCATGTCTAGGATGACAAAGTCGGTTGGAAAGACGAAATTGTCAACCTTGACCAGCAGATTTTCAGCGACACCTTGTGGAAATTTGACGGACCTATCGGCGAGTTGTATGCTCATCTTTGTAGGGCTTGTTGTTCCTAGGCCGAGTCGCTTGAACATTGACGTGGGCATGAGGTTAATGCTAGCCCCAAGATCGGCTAAAGCATTACGGACGGGGGACTTCCCAATCGAGCAAGGAATTGTGAAGCTCCCGGGTCGATTTTCTTTTGTGGAAGTTTGTTGAGTACTAAAGCGGAACATTCTTCACCTAAGTTAACTAATTGCAATGATTCAATTTTCCTTTTGTGAGTGAGGAAATCCCTCATAAATGTTGCATATTTAGGCATTTGGGTTAGGACCTCAATAAAAGGAATATTAACATGCAATTGTTTTAGTAAACTTTCGAACTTTGCGAATTGCTCATCGGTCTTTTGACGATTTAACCTACCGGGGTACGGAATTGGATGAGTCTTGGTGGGCTCTTGATTTGTTGAAGGAGCCTTTTCTGGTTGAGGTGTGGGTGAAGTAGTGCTTTGGCGTTGACTTCCTTCAACTGGTGGTAATGGCGCATCCTCGGGACCCACGGTTCGGTTTCTTAACTTGATGAGGTGTACTTGCGCCTTTGGGTTGGTTTCGGTATTACTTGGTAACGCGCCTTGTGGTCACTCGGAGAAATTTTGAGCTAGTTGATTTAATTGTTTTTCAACGTTTTGAATGCTAGCTTGTTGATTTCTAAAATTCGATTCCAATTGTTGAAATCGATCCGAGTTTTTCTTTTCGGTGTCGGAGATGAGGCGAGATATGGTATCTTCAAGCCTTTCTCTTCCACCTTGTTGTTGAGAGAAATTTTGTGGTTGTTGAAAATTAGTTCGTTGGTTTTGTTGGTTACTACTATTGCCGGGATCTCTCCAACCAAGATTTGGGTGATTACGACATCATTGGTTGTAGGTACCCGTTGGAGGACCCGACGGCCTAGGTCTATTATCAATGTAGTTTACCGTTTCTGCTTGTTCATCTAATTCTTTCATACAACTCCAATTTTCATGTGACCCACCACACCCTTCACAAGCCATAACCGAGGCCGTTTTTGTCATTTCTAGCTTTTTGATTTTCGAAGAGAGGGCCTCGATTTGGGCTTGTAAAGAGGTGCTTTCATCAACCTTATGGGCGCCCGGGGCAATAGATTTATTACCTCGGGGAGTGTGCCATTGAAAATTGGTTTGAGCAATTTCCTCAATTTGATTATATATTTCATTTGGGCGACGATTACCTAAAAGTCCCCCGGAGCTTGAATCAAGTGTTTGTCTTGTGTGTGGCAACAACCCATTGTAGAAAGTGGATACTTGTTGCCACACTGCTAGACCGTGATGAGGACACTTTCTTAGAAGCTCCTTGAACCTTTCCCAAGTTTCATATAAGGATTCCCCATCCTCTTGTGAGTATGTATTAATTTCAGTCATTAATTTAGCCGTTTTAGCAGGAGGGAAATACTTATATAGAAACTTTTGGGCAAGTTCATCTCAGGTGTTTACCAAGCCAACTGGGAGGGTTTTAAGCCAAGCCTTAGCTCGGTCTTTTAGTGAAAATGGAAACATCCTAAGGCGAATGGCGTCGTTTGATGCTCCATTTATCCGAAAAGTATCACATATTTCCAAGAAATTAGTAATATGTAGATGGGGATCCTCGTCCGCAAGCCCATGAAAGGTTGCGGAGTTTTGGAACATTTGTATCAAATGTAGCCGAAGTTCGAAGTTGTTGGCTTCAACATTCGGTGCATTGATAGCGGCGCCGAGATTGCCTACGGTGGGCCGTAGGTAATCCAGGAGGGTACGTTGGTCCGCCATTGTAAGTGGGTCCCCCGAAACTTTCTCTTGATTTTTAGCTTTAAGTCTTTTTCTGAGAAAGCGTTCGGGTTCTTCTAGAGGTTCTTTTATGTCTTTATTAGAACTGGGGCTCATGCACTGCGTAGGAGGTTCAAATGTGACGCCTGGGTTCCAAGTCCTGCATTAAAAACAGAAAAGAACGTTGGTCAGAATGTTCACCACGGCCCCGTGCTCGGTGAACACGGCCCGTGGTCAGAAATACAGTGATTGTTTTCTGGATCCCTGTTACTGGGAGTTGGGCACGGCCCCGTGTTGCACCGACACGGCCCTGTGTTTAGCTCTCTGTAACTCAGAAAATAAAAACTGCCAGTGATGATGCTGGGCACGGCCCGTGTCCGACCAGGCACGGCCCGTGCTAAGCTCTGCAGAAGCTGAAAATTTAAGAAAAAATCTAAAAAAAATGAAAAATAAGAAAAACGATTAGGCCGTTGATTCCTAACTTTCTTAAAATCCTTGTGTCCCCGGCAACGGCGCCAAAAACTTGATGCGTGTGAAGTGTTATATATATTAGGTGTATATTTTAAGCCCCTTTAACACTTATTTTTAGCCAAGTTTTAAATTTATAAAACACGATATTTTACTAACACTAAACACACATATGGGCAAGTGCACCCATCATGAGCGTAGTATAGTGTTGGCAAGATACCGAGGTCGTCCAAGGACACAAGAGCTTTTAATACCGGTTTCTCCTCAACGTCTAATCAAAATAAAAAAGTTTAGAAAAATGTTTTTAACTAAGAAAAATAAAAACTAACTAAATGCTGAAAAATAAAATAAAAAGAAAAACAGATAGACAAGATGAATCACTTGGTTCCGACTCGTATCTAGTGTAACCTTTGATTATTTCCGCACTTTTGCACATATTTAAGAGATTATCTTAGTTATTGTAGTAGGCCCCTCTTTTGAAGGTGACGTTACCCTCACCCCAGTAGTTTGAGTCAGCAAGGATACAATCCTAAAAGGGTGGATTATTGGAAGATAATTAATTAAGTTATTAATGCAAATTATGGTAGGCCCCTCTTTTGGAGGTGACGTTACCCTCGACTAAGTAGTCTGAGTCAGCAGGGATACAGTCCTAAATAGCCGGGTTATAGTATTAATAGTAGTTAACTTATGAGGGGATCAAAGAGTTTGGACCCCTGCCATCCAATACCGTTAAGTATTGAAGGAGGTCCTACTAAATTTGACCCAGGTCCATTGGAGGACCTCTAAACGCTGAACAATGGCTAGACCTTTACCAAACAGTTCCTTTAACCCCCGACCAGGTAGCCAACATACCTCCATATAGACCGTGGAGATATGAATGGTGAAAATCTTTTATTTTATATAGACAGTAAAATAATGCCAAGACACCACGGACAAACGATAAGGAAAGATCACCTTCAACATAAGCAACTAGTTATTAAAGTCATTAATACAAAACCAAGTAAAAAGTGCAAAAGATTAGAAATAAAAAGTATTACACTAGACACTTTGTCTTCACCAAGTGATGTAAGAGACTTAGGCAAACATGGCCTTGATTGTCAAGAACTCTTATGATTAATCTTGGATCCCGAGACGACTCACACACTCTACGATGGATAATGGATGACGGTGGTGGATGATGGTGTTATGGTGGTGGTGGGTGGTGGGTGAAGTGTGAGAGAGGTGGTGTGCCAAGGGATGGTTTGAGCTTGAGCCAAGCACTTCTATTTATAGGCTGAACAGAAGCTCGGGCACGACCCCGTGTCCACAACCTTCTCTTTCTTCATTTAATGTTGTTTTGTCTTTTTAGTTGACCACGCCCCCGTGTCCGCTGAGCACGACCCCGTGGTGCAGAAGAATCTTTGTACTATGCAGATTTGCTGGATTGTGCGAATCTTATAGTTAACCACGGCCCCGTGTCCGCTGAGCACGGCCCCGTGGTGGGCAATAGAAGCTTCTACCAGTTTGTCTTTTCTGCTGACACTTGGGCGCGCCCCCGTGCTGGCTGAGCACGGGGCGTGTTCAGGCTTCTGATCTCTTGTTTTTCTTGGGAAGATGCTGTCGTGGGGTCGGGCATTCCACGTCTTGTTCCTTTTCTTGTATTTATGTTAGATTTTGATGTCTTTTTGCTTCTTTTGTTAATTTGAGCTCATTTAATCCTGAAAATACAAAAGGAAGACAAAAGCACACTTTTCCAACATTAGTACTAAAAAAAGGTTAGTTTTATGCCTCATTTGATGAAATTTATATGTTGCATTTTTAATACATCAGCTATCTAAAGATTATTTCCTGTGGCTTCCTTGCTATAATCTATAAATTTTAAATAATGCACACGCGTTAGTATAATAACCCAATTTTACATTAGTTATACCCTCCCCGAGACAGAACTCCAACGACTACGTCGGGCAGAGCCTCAACAGCCGTTATGGAGCATTAGATCAATCGGGCAGCGTATCTAATACGTAATCGGGGGCTAAAATACTTACAACGAGGCAGAACTTCATTATTTTAGGGGGGTATTATGTCCGATACTACTTTAAATATTCATAAATTAGAGAGAGAATTCGAATTTGTGAGCGGATTGCAACTGATGTCGATCGAGCCTATTTATAGTGCTAATCAGGAACTTCGTCGCGCCCCGCGAAGGCCGAAGACAAAGTCTTCGCGGCTCTTAAGGACTTGTAGACTAGGTCTTAGCTTTGCTGAGTTGACCCGTAGCCCCCACACGCGTCACGACACGTGGCACATGGCACGGCCTGATGTCCTTGTTGTCGCGGCCCGCGTAAGCCGAATACATGGTCTTCGCGGCCCACGAGCGCCCATTAAATCTTGATTTTATTTAATTTTTATTAAAATAAAGTATTTGGGGCCATTTTACATATACGGGGTGTATTTTAGGACATATAGGGACATTTTAAATATATTTGGGGTGTCGGAAATATGTTAGGATGGTTGTTATAAGTAATTCCTGGAGTTGACTAGAAAGTTCACGCATTTTGGACGGAGCGAGACGATAATGGGCTTTAGCGACAGGGTTAGCTCCAGGAATGAGGTCGATACGAAAATCAATATCATGACTCGGAGGTAGACCGGGTAAATCGTCAGGAAAGACGTTAGGAAAATCACGAACCACAAGTACCTTTTCCATCGGTTTCTTTTCCTTCTCCGTTACTACGATGTGCGCCAAGAAAGCCATGTATTCCTTTCGGGGATACTTGCTTGCTTGAATGCACGACATGAGTTTCATTTCCTTCGAAGATACTTCGCCATAAACACAGAGTTGGTCGCCATTAGCAAGAGAGAAACGAATCATCTTTTCAAAACAAACGACTTCAGCACAATTTTCACGAAGAAAATCCATGCCTACTATGATATCGAAACTACCAAGTTGCATCAAAATGAGATCGATCGGGAAAACGTGATTGTTGAGTTCAAGAGTACAATCACGGAGAAGAGAACTAAGGATAACGGTTCTTCCGGTGGCAATTTCTACGTCGAAAGTCGTTGGGAGGTTATATTTTTAAAACATTTGAGGTTTTGTAAAAACAGTTTACGAAAAGTAGATGTACTCACAAAAAGAGTTTATAAAAGGGGAATGACTCACATTGTAGATTTAAGTAAAACTAAAGCTTCTCGGGAATCTCCTGGTTATTATCTATTACAATTAAACAATGCACACGTGTTATAGTACTTACAACGAGGCAGGCAGAGCCTTGACATGCATTACGGAGCCCTAGATCAATCGGGTGTAACACGAGACAGAATTCCAACGACTGAGTCGGGCAGAGCCAACATGCGTTACGGAATCCTAAATCGATCGTGTAGGGTAATAGCAGGGTTATAGTACTTACAATGAGGAAGACCTTCGCTTTATAGTGAGTATTATGCCCGAGTATAGTAATAGCCTACAGAATATTAGAGAGAATTCAAAATTTTTGAACGACGAACAACTGAGCCTCGATCTCCTATTTATAGGGCTGGACTAGGGCAGCCGCGTAAATCATGGCTAACTCTCTCGCGGCCCGCGAGAGAGCACGTGTCGAGTATGCGCTTGGCCAGTCATGGCCCTAGCCTTGATGAGTCACATGCCACGTGGTGGTCTGCCTTGACCGGCACTCCAGGCCAGTGGGGTTGCAGGTTCAAAAACCTACCATCCACCATCCTTGCCAATAAATCGATCGGCACCACGGGGCACCACCGGGCACCGCTTGCAAAATCGGTCACATGTAATCATAAAACCCATAAAAAAATCAACAGAAGCCAGCCGACTGAAGCACCCATCAACATCTCTAATAATCACAAAACCCATAAAAAAATCAACAGAAGCCAGCCAACAGAAGCACCCATCAACAGAAGCCAGCCAAGAAGCACACAAAACCCATCATAAAAATAAAAAACATACCCAAAAATCAAAAGAAACCTAGCAAAAAAAAAATCAAAAAGCATACCCAAACCACCGGGACCACCGTTCTTTTCCGGAAAGCACGGACAACTCCGTCGGACCTACCCTCCACCATCACCCACCTCTGCCCCCACACCACCAAAAAACCTCCACCGCCTCCAACCCTACCGCCGCCGCCACTAACACATCGCCGGAATCAGCCTTCCCGACAATGACATCGCCTTTCCCGACAACGAAATCGCAGGAAATTTGTTTAGTAACTTCTTCGGCTTGTCGGGATCTTACGTACCTTCACTAGAAATAGGTTTTGCTTTGGGTTTGTTTCTTTATGCACAACTTCACTGGACTTAGTAGTTTTTGGAGGTTGTTGTCTTGTCGGAAAAATCCCCACCCTAATAGCCACCACGACACGGCGGTTGAGGGGCAGTTTACCGGAGTTGGAGTTTGCTTCTTCGGTGGTGGTGGCGACGAAGGGGGCGGCGGTGATGGTTTTGGTCGGCGTAGTCGCCGGACAGGAAACAAGATGGGGATAAGAATGGGGTGTCGGCTTGGTCAAAACCTGCAACCCCCCACCAACGTTCATCACACCGTCATCGGCCGGAGATATAAAACCACCGGTGGTTGAGGTTGGGGGTGTTGAATGTCGCCGGAGAAGGAACGTGGAAGACGTTTTAGGGTTGGGGTGGAGGTGGGAGACGTCTGCGTATGTAGAGGTTTCTAGAATGAAGTTGGTGTTGAATGAATTTGAGAGAGAGAAAGATGAAAACGAGGTGATTTAAATTTGAGAGAGAGAAATGATTTGATGGTTAGTCAGACTTTAAGAGGAGAGAGAGATGATTTGATGGTTTTGATTAAATGACTATATTACCCTTTTAGTTGTCATTATCTGATTGGTGGAGAGTGGTTCTCACGGTTCTCGCAACTTGGGATGGTTTTCATTTTAACGCTCCACTATTCGGATAAAGTACCTTCTGACGAAGGCTTTTAATTTTTTTCCTCTTTTTTTTTCTTCTGTGTAATCTCCTTTTTTTAAGATAATTAAATGATATATTTCTCTCTTTATTCGCAAAACGCCAAAAAAATACAAAAAATGGTTATTCCGTACAAAACGCCAAAAATAACAAAAAATATTTTTCCTGCTTAATATTTTATTTACTCTGTTATTGTGTTTTGTCATCTTGGTCTGCATAACGCCATTTAAAAAAAACACCAAACTTAGAAGATGGGACGTCTATCACCTGTAAAACTGATAAAAGCTGATCAACACAATAAATATAAAAAAGTAACTGAAAAGACAGTTACTTTATTACTATCATTTATTACAATAAAAAGTCCCGCCTAAACAACGCGCCAAAAAACTCCTATAGGAGAGGGGTCTATACACAATGAAATTGATCACACCCAGAAAACACAAACGCCACATCCTCTAGAAACCACTCACTTTAAAAAACCACAGATGGACAAATATTCAAGAAAAAGATGGACAAATATTCAAGAAAAAGAGACTGATGACAGTGATATGCCATCATGTGAGCTTTGTTCTTGATGAATATCGGTATGGAATAAAGGGATCAACACAAGTGTAAAATGCTATTTTGGACTCCATTATTATAAATATCATCAAGCAAAAGTTGATCTTCAATGACATGCCACCAAACAAGAATATCACACCAAAACACAGGATGCCACTAAGCAGCTTCTTCTGAAAAAGACGGGGTTTATGTAGGAAAGTTGGCATCTGGCTAAAGTATTCAAAAAAGGTTCAAAATACCAAAACAAATTCAAGAAGATAGAGGCTGATGACAGTGAAGATTCGGAAGTGAAATTAGATTACCATTTTTTATTTTTTTTATATTCATTTTATATTGTTTTAATATCAAGTTATATGTTGTTTTGTTATCTAATTCTCTATAAATTAAATACATTATTATATAAAACGCCAAAAACTACAAACACCAAAACGCTAGAAGTATGAAAACTGGGAGAACGGGTGCTGGCAAAGCACCTTGTAAAATGTATTAAACGCCAAAAAATTCACTAAACACCAAAACAAAATTGGTCTTATTGTAATCTTATGCAAATATTAATGACTCGTAGTGAATTTTTATACAAAACAACACAAAACGCCAAAAAATTGACCAGAAAGCGCTATAACGCCAAAAAATTATCTATGGGACACAAAAACAATTAATTCAATGCGAAAAAGTTTAATAAATACAATTAACGCCAAAAAAACTTAGACGCCAGAAAATATTATACCGCGTTGGGAAAATAAAAGAAGATTGAAAAGACAAAAAAACCCCTCTGCCCTTCTCTACGTCGCGTGACACGTGTTAGGCCAGGATGCGTTCTCACCATTCTCACACTTTTGAGCGTTTTCTCCTGATCCCGTTTCTATATATATATATAGGGTCAGGATTTAGAGAAAACAGTGGAAAGTGTGAGAACGGTGAAAACGCTTATGGATCGTCCGATCAAAACAATCTATGGACTAGATTGGCGCGGTGGTGTTTTCGTAAATAACATCAATTTTATTACGTGGACGCCCTTCATTAAGGGTAAAAAGGTCTTTACACTTCTATACCAAAACACCAAACTAATGAATAAAACGCCCTTACGAATCAAAACACATCCCTATATAAAAAAACATCCCAGACATAAAATCACACCCCCCAAGAACCTGAAACGCTATATTTTCTACTATATACCATTCATCTTACAAACGCCAAAATTCCCAAAACATCAAACACACCTACTCAAAAAACGTCATATTTTACTATATACCAATCATCTTAGAAAACGCCAAAACACTCAAACATCAAAGATTCCAAAAAATCGACGTTTCTTTCACATACACTATTTCCTCAGTAAAATGCCAAAAATGGCAAATATCGTTTCTTGTATATTCAATATTGTTCTACGCCAAAGTTTCGAAGAATGCATTCTTCCCTGAGGTGCTGTGAATCAAATAACATTTTGCTGCATGAGATAGACAAATCATAAACAAAAAGATGCTGGTGTCAGACTTATGTCATTTTTTGTGTTTTGTTATTGATGAATATTATAATGGCATGAAGAGACGAATGACACTGATGAGTTGTTTGATGATACATATTCAAACAAAAAACTCATGTCATTTTGTCTTTCCAAACGGCCACAAAAACACGAGCATGACAAAGCCAAACCGCCAGTGAACATGTTTCAAAGAAGAAAGAGACTGGTGACAGTGAAGATTTGGAAAATGAATTGTTTCTATTTTTATTTTTTTAATTTTCTTTTTCTGTTGTTTGTTATGTATCTTTCAACTTAGAATAAAAAAATACATTATATTAATAAAATGCCAAACAGTCATAATGCTTGTGAAACGCCAAAATGCAGTAAAACGCCAAAAACTCCCATACTATAATAAAAGTAATTTGCAGAAGTATTATTAAAAGCTAAAAATAAAAAAACGCCAAAAACTGCTTAAAGCCATTAAAAAACGCCAATCTTGGGAGATGGAAAGTCTATGACCCTAAACACTCATAAAAAGCTGAACAAAAACAGTAAAAATACACAGTAACTGAAAAGACGACTACTTTATTAATATCATTTATTATAAATAAAATCCCGCCTAAACTACTCGCCAAAAACATCCTATAAGAGAGACGTCTCTGCACAATCAACTGATCACAAACCAAAAACAAACGCCATATTTCCTAGAAACCATTCACTTTATAAACGCCAAAATAATAGTTAAAAAAGACACAGATGCAGAACCTCGTTTCTTCTATTGTGAGTATTGTTCTGAATGAAGTTTCACTGAATGGATTCTTCTCTGAGGTGGGTATCTCTATAAGTTTTTGCTGAATGAGATGGACAAATATTCAAGAAAAAGAGAGTGATGACACTGATATGTCATCATGTCACTTTGTTCTTGATGGATATATTGATGGCATGAAGGGATCAATACATTAGAGCAGGCGTTGGTCTTCAACATGTCATCAAACAAGAATATATCAACCCACAATAAAGGATGCCACAAAAAATAAGCATCTTCTAAAGACGGGCGTTATGTAGGAAAATAAGGATCTACATAAGGTATTCAAAAACACGTTTGAAACGTCAAAAAGGTTAAAGTAGAAGAGGCTGATGACACTGAAGATTTGGATGAGAAATTAGATTATAATTTTTAATTTTTTTTCATTTTCTATTGTTTGTTATCTAATTCTCTGTTGTTTATTATCTAATTCTCTACTTATTTAAAAAAAATGAGTATAAAACGCCAAAAACTACAAACACCAAAACGCCTGATAGTGTGAAAACTGAGAGAACGAATGCTAGCAAAGCACGATGTTGCTATATAAAACGCCAAAAACGCCAAACAAAGTATTACTGGAAAAATCAACACTAATTGACAGATGAAATTGAACGAAACAGTAATTGCTAAACAGTAAAATGAAGAGACGGTAACATTATTGACAAACATATATTGTATTAAAAGCCACTAAATGGAAAATTGAATTTATTTATCTTTTCAAAACGCCATAATTGCATGTCAAATTATAGGCCTGTATCCTACATGGCACAACACTTGATAGAAAAAAATAATAAAATAAACATCAAGAAAATTATTGATGTTTTTTACATTAAAGACCTGCATCCTGATCTAAAAACAATAAAAACGCCAAACATACTTAAAACACCAAAATATTTACTATGATCCTGATCTAAAAACAATAAAAACGCCGCGTATTTAATAAACGCCAAAAAATGGAAAGGTGATGTGACACGCGTTTAAAAAAAAGAAATTTGAAATGACAAAAAGCCCCTCCGCCCTTCTCTATGTCGCTTGACACGTGTTGGGCCAGGATGCGTTCTCACACTTTTGAGCGTTTTTTCCTGATCCCGTTTCTATATATATATATATATATATATATATATATAGAGAGAGAGAGAGAGAGAGAGAAAGAGAGAGAGAGAGTTAGGTTAACGTACAAGAGCCCTTATCCTACATTACGTACGCGATCATCTCAGCCGTCAGATCTTCATCCCACATTGAAATCGCATGTTGGTTTTTTTGTAACAATTTCGCATGTTAGTTTTTTAACATGCGATTTCATCAAAATTACCACATGCGAAATTGTTACAAAAAACCAACATGCGATTTCATCCATGCTATTTTATAACATGCGATTTCATATCGCGTACGTAGCGTACGTTAAGCCATTTTGTACAATACACTTTTTCTATATATATATATATATAATAGGGAAGGGTAAAATGAGAACCACATTGAGTTGTGAGAACCATGAGAACCAGACCTTCCAAAAAGTTTTTCCAAAAAAAAATTGTCAAAAATCTTAAAAATCACTTGTTTCATAAAAAAAATAATAAAAAATAAAAAAATGTCGCATGCAAAAATTTACAGCAGGTGTAAAAAAATTTAATCGTCGTAACAAAATTTACATCAGGCGTAAACCAAGCTTACATCAGGCGTAACTACCGACTCCATAATTTTTTTTTATTTTTTTTACAGATGTGTTTATAATATTTTCATCTACGTTTGTTCAAAAATTTGTGACCCAACTCGCGCGGGAAGTAGGAGTTCTCATGGTTCTCACAACTCGTTGTGGTACTTAATTGAACCGAAGCCTATACATATCTATACACCTATATAAAGCATTTCAGATGTACTGAAATGTAATTTCCTGCACAATTTTTAAGATGACATGTAAAAGGTCAAGTTAAAAATGCCTGTTTTTTTATCATTTTGTTCCCTTTATGCCCCTCTTCACACAAAATGGATACACCATTTATCAATATTGATTGATTCTCTCTACGCCGTTCCCTTCCCCTTCAATGCCATTATTAGTTCTTAAACTAAACAATTCCTCTTTCAATGCAATCAATAGATTCTTTAATTCAGTTGTTCCTCTTCAATAACCCCGTCCGTTTCCAGCCACCCCCACATATTAAGAAGTCCTTCTGAGATGACGTCGAGTCAGTGATGATGGTGTTCGGATGATGGCGGTGGTAGGTTGTGGACAACGTGAAGCCCTAACAATGGTGGCTTTATGTAAGGACCTTCAAAAATGTCCCAAATTGACCAGTAAGTACGAACCCGGACCCCTGAAACCCTAATCCATATCAAAAATCAAGAAATCAAGATTCTTGGTCTTCAGGCGGGCCGCGTAAAGGTTCAGCATAGTCTTACGCGGGCCGCGTCAAAGACCTGTTGACCGGATAAGCGTTCCCGATCCACGTGTCATACACGTGGCATACCCTACCAGTGACACGGATGCCCTAATCTACGACTAGACCTCCACGCGGGTCGCGTAAAGGTAGAGTAAGGGTTCACGCGGGCCGCGTGAGACCCAAACTTCACCTATAAATATAATGGGTTACGAACAGTTCACTGGTGTCGAAAATTCAGTTCAAAACTCGAAGTATATTGCTCAAAAAGTCAAAAATAACATTCATAATAGTGAGGCACTGCTACGATACAGGGTATTAACTCGATCGCTGCTACGATTCAATGTCCGATCGATTGAAAACTATCCGATGGATGTTTAAGTGCTGCCCACATTAGGGCCATACTTTGTCATTAGTCGTGAATTCGACGGATGTTTAAGTATGGCACTTTGTCATTCGTTGTGAGGGTTTCAATCTCGTGAGTTATCGTAAATGCTGTATTAGGTACTGACCTAGTTCGTGTGCATGTTATTTAAATTAGGTTACAAGGCTAATCAGTAGGCTAAATTTTGCCCGTATAAATCTTCAATGTGAGTCATTCTCTTTTTATCAAACAGTATTTTACAACACTCCAAACCTTTTTAAAAGTTATAATTACAGGGATTAAGTCATGGTTATCTTGAATCACTGGCTAATTGGGGTATTGTGCACATTACTAATTTCTCACGGTTAGGCTAATAAATCCTAACAGTGATAATCATCACTATTTGTGGAAGGACCCAATAGTGGTATGACCATCATCACCAGGTGACACGACGCCAGATAAAAATAAGATAGAAGCCATTGTAATCGCTCTTATGCTGTAATTTATAACTATGTGTCATTTTATCAAATTGAGTGACTCACCAGTATTTCCCCGCTGATAAAAGATTTTTAAAACATGTTTCAGGCGACCTGCTGTGAATCAAGGAAAATGTGCTGCGGAGCACTAACAAGCTTGAAGGGGTGGCTCAGTTAAAATAAATAAACATGTTTTATAAATCAGGGAATTTCCTAGTAAAATTTCTCTATTGTAAATCACGGGGTTATCCCGAATTATGAAATAAAATAATCGGGCATTTTCAAGTTTTAAAAGATCCTCTTAAATCTTCCGCTGTCGCATCAATTAATAAATACCACGGGTTCCTGTCCCACGGCTCCTGACCGGGTCAAACCAGGGCTGGGGCCGTGACAAGAAAAAGTGGTATCAGAGCCACTGATTTAAGCCTATTAAGTATTTAAAATACTTAATTTTCCTGATTATCGTCTTGTGATTATATGTTTTTAACTAACTATTTGTTAGTTACAGTATGGGTAAGCAAAGAATTTCGGATATCTATCTTAAATTGGATAGTTCACCGAAAGATAAAGGAACTTCATCCCAAACAAATTCCTCAAGATACTCAGCAGATACTGAGGAGGGAATATTTGTTCGTAAAGCACAGTATGAGAAATCACTTACCCCTAATAAAAGAAGTTTGATTATTAGGAAAAGTCAAGAGAAAATGAGGAAGTCACAACCAAAAGGAGTGATGATCAATAAGGAAACTCAGGAAATATAGGAAAAGTCAAGAGAAAATGAGAAAGTCACAACCAAAAGGAGTGATGATCAATAAGGAAACTCAGGAAATAGACACTAAACCACCATGGGAAGATAAGTTAGACCAACAATGGGAAAATCTCTACATGTTAGCTATTACAGCAGTAAATACTAACTTATAATTAAATCACCAAACCAGTACCATCACCTATGCTACCTACAAGCCATAAACTTTAATCTATTAAATAACCACTAGTATATTTCAAAATTTAGTTGTAATAAATATGTGTTGTTTCAATAAATGGTTTGTATAAATTAGATAATTATAATTAATATTTAATTTTTTCTAATTACCATTATGTAATTATGTGAAAATTCAAGTTACAAAATTTTAACCTAAAATTTTGTATGTTTCTTCCTAACTACTAAACAGCATGAATGAATTATCTGAAGCCCTTCAGAATCTCAATCTCTATCATGTAAATGTGGAAGTGTCCAAAGATTTTACCGGGTATTGTGCTGACATAGAGGAACCTATGGAATTTCAAACCCAACCTCCAGAGAAACCCAAACCCAAGAAGAGAAGAAGAATTGTGGGCTGGAGGAGTGTGCGCAGGAGGAAACCAGCGACACAGAAAGTTACCAAGACGGAGGATCTCAAAGGTAAAGGCAAGGAAATAGAGATTGGAGAAAGTTCTAGGCAAGATCAGGAGATGCCACCCTGGGAGGAGTTAGATCATAAACTGGCACTTAGTGACCTAGAGCCTGAAATCCCAGATCCTATTATCCACACCCAACCTCTACCTGCAGAGTTAGAAGAATGGTGGACCACCGACTGGCAGTTCCAGAATCTCCTTAATAACCCTGATACCTTTTTCCCTCAATTCGACCCAGAACCTCCACTACACCCACCTATGAGCATGGAAAATTAGGCTGAACTCCGCCATTTTGGCGAGGAGCTGGTGGATGCAGGGAACAGAATCAGAGAGGTAGGAGAGAGGATCTCCTGGAAGTACGACGAGAGAGAACGTCGTTTCTGAGATGCCAGCTGACTAAATTTGTGGGGTTGTAGAAGAATGTGTGTAATAATAATAATATAATCATAAAAATATAATTATGTGAAATAACTTAAAAATAAAACTTTGTAAGATAACCAGTTTGTACGGATGCCTAATATATATAAAATATCGAAAGTCGAAAGATCGACAATTTTGGCTATATTTGTTTACGTGATTATGTGCAATTATTTTGTTATGTTTGATTATTAATTATTTTATACTAATCACTTATATAAATTAATTACCAGATGGAAACCGCTGGTAATGAACCCGATAATGAAGTTAATCAATCTGAGCATAACAATGAAGATTAATTTCTGAATAGGCAAGATATCGAAAATATCGTTGCTCAGGGAATAGCCAATGCTATTCCAGCAATACTTGCTGCTGCTCGAAATCCAATTGAACCTCAAATTATTCCTAGCAAACGTACACATGAAGACAATTTCAGTAATAGTATAAACGGAGGCGGCAACAACAACAATAATGATAATGTACTGCAAGCCCCAACTCTCAAAAGAATGAAAGCTGCAACACTTGGTTGCACTTATAAGGAATTTCTTGCCTGTAAACCAGCTGAATTTGCAGGCAATGAAGGGGCGACTGCGGCGCTGCGTTGGTTGGAGAAAACCGAAGCAGTAATTATGATAAGTAAGTGTGTCGAGGAAGACAAGGTCATGTATGCGTCGCATCTTTTTAAAGAAGGGGAGCTAGAATGGTGGAATACGGTACTTCAAGCCAAAGGAAGAAATATGGCCTATGCCATGAGTTGGGAAGAATTCCAGCAGCTAGTGGAAAGAAAATTCTGCCTTGAATACGAAAAGGAACAAATGACAAATAAATTCCTGAACCACCGGATGGTGGATGTAGACTGTCGAGGGTATACTTCGACATTCTTCGAGTATGCGAGAGTGGTACCAACCTTGGCTTCGCCAGAGCCGGTATTTATTTCCCGCTATATTTGGGGATTGATTGGCGAAATCCGTGATATCGTTAAAGCTGCGAGACCCCGCACTATTGACGATGCAGTGGAATTAGCTAACACCCTAACGGACGGACTGGTACGCACAAGAGAAGAAACCCGGAAAAAGGAAGTAGCCCAAAAGATTACCCAAGGATTCCATATGGGTAATCGTTGTAATTTCAAGAGAAAGGGAACCGGGCAATCTTCCACTGTTCCATTTTGCAATACATGCAAAAGGAAGCATTTTGGAAGATGCAAAGGATATTGCAATTTCTGTGAAATCCTGGGGCACCAAGAAGAAGACTGCAGGAAGAAGAAAGCTACAGTCTGCTGCAACTGTGGAGAAGCTGGACACTTTAGGCCAGACTGCCCAAAACTGGTCAAACCAGCCGATAACAAAGCCAAACCTGCAGAAGGAACTACCAAGATGAATGCAAGAGCCTTCTAGTTGACTACTCAGGAAGCAGAACTAATTCTTGACGTAATAGCTGGTACGTTCCTAGTTCACGACGTTTATGCAAAAGTATTATTTGACTCTGGTGCAAACCAAAGTTTTATAAATACTTCATTCTGCCAAGCTCTTAACTTACCCTTAACCAACCTTAGGCATATTTTTACAGTCGAAACGACAGATGGGAATTCTGTTAAAATAAATAAGGTTGTGCGAGAAGGAAAGATAGAACTTTTAGGTCATAAATTTTCGGCAAACCTGTTACCTATGAATTTAGCCGGATTTGATGTTGTGTTAGGAATGGATTGGGTAGTAGCCAATCATGCTCGAATTCTTTGTGATAAGAATTCCATAGAAATTCATACACCCTCAGGAGAATTAGCGGTGATTACAGGAGATAAGCCACGAAAGCCAATGAAATTCATTTCAGTAATGAAATTGGCCAATTGTTCAAGAAAACAAGAAATGGTGTATATGATTTTGGTAATCATTAACACTAAGAGTAAGGAACTTAAGGAAATTCCAGTAGTATCAGAATACCCAGAGGTATTCCCAGAAGAACTATCTGGATTACCACCTGATAGGGAAGTAGAATTTAGAATTCATCTAATTCCTGGAACTACACCGATAGCCAAGGCACCTTATCGGTTAGCATCCACGGAAATGCTAGAATTGAAAAAGCAATTAGATGAATTACTGAGCAACGGATTTATACAACCTAGTTCATCCCCGTGGGGAGCGCCAGTGTTGTTTGTGAAGAAGAAAGATGGTTCGATGCGAATGTGTATCGATTATAGAGAATTGAATAAAGTTACAATTAAGAATCGATACCCATTACCTAGGATTGATGATCGTTTTTATCAATTGCAAGGAGCTAGATACTTTTCTAAGATAGATTTACGCTCTGGATATCATCAATTGAAGGTACAAGAAGAAGACATACCTAAAACTGCTTTCAGAACTAGGTATGGTCATTACGAGTTTACAGTCATGCCCTTTGGGTTAACAAATGTTGCAGCAACATTTATGGACATGATGAATATGATCTGTAAACCGTACTTGGATAAATTCGTAATTGTCTTTATCGACGATATACTTATTTATTCCAAAAGCCAGGAGGAGCATTGTGAGCACCTGCATGCACTCTTAACATTGTTAAGAAAGGAACAACTTTATGCCAAATTCTTAAAGTGTGAATTTTGGCTACAAGAAGTGCAATTTTTAGGACACATGGTGAATCACGAAGGTATTCACGTAGATCCTGCTAAGATAGAATCGATCACTAAATGGAAGGTCCCGCAGTCAGCTATGGAAATTAGAAGTTTTATAGGGTTAGCTGGATACTATAGACGTTTTATGAAGGATTTTTCCAAGATAGTTGTACCATTAACTAAGCTAACATGTAAAGCAGTTAAGTTTGAATGGGGACCTAGGCAAGAGGAAGCTTTTAAGATTTTAAAACAGAAATTAACAAATGCTCCAATTCTTGCCTTACCGGAAGGAACATAAGATTTTGAAGTCTATTGTGATGCTTCTAAGCTAGGATTAGGATGTGTATTAATGCAACGCAAGAAGGTAATTGCGTATGCATCTAGGCAATTGAAAAAGCACGAGGAAAACTATACGACTCATGACTTAGAATTAGGAGCCATAATTTTTGCCCTTAAGATTTGGAGACACTATCTGTATGGAAGTAAGTTTACTGTCTATACAGATCATAAAGGCTTAAGATATATATTTGGGCAAAAAGAATTGAACATGAGGCAAAGGAGATGGATGGAAATCTTAAGTGACTACGACTGTGATATTAAATACCACGAAGGAAAAGCAAACGTAGTTGCTGTGCTTTAAGTCATAAGTATCATGAAAAACAACGACGAGTTCATGCTCTTAGATTAAATCTATAGTTAGATTTAATGGAACAACTGAAAAACATTCAAGAAACAGCAATCAAGGATGATGCTGAAGGAATGAAAGGACGAATAAAGGAATTAGAACAAGGAAGTGATGGAATTTGGAGATTCCATAAGAAACGAATTTGGGTACCTAAACAAGGAGAATTAAGAAATAAGATTTTAGAGGAAGCCCATAAATCTAGGTATACCATGCATCCTGGTAAAAATAAGATGTATCAAGATTTAAGAAATAATTTCTGGTGGATAGGAATGAAAAAGGATATAGCTAGATAGGTTTCTAAATGTCTTACTTGTTCACAAGTTAAGGCAGAACACCAGAAACCTTCAGGTCTACTACAACAATTAGAAATGCCTGTATGGAAATGGGAACTTATAACCATGGATTTTGTTACTAAGTTACCCAAAACCAGAAAAGGTAATGATGCGATTTGGGTAATTGTGGATCGATTAACAAAATCAGCTCATTTTATACCTATGAAAGAAACTTTTAGCATGGAAAGGTTAGCTAAGTTGTATGTAGATGAAGTAGTATCCTTACATGGAGTTCCACTCTCCATTGTATCGGATAGGGATAGTCGTTTCACTTCCCATTTCTGGACAAGTTTCCAAGAAGCTATGGGAACCCGACTAAATCTAAGTACTGCATATCATCCTCAGACAGACGGACAAAGTGAAAGGACGATCCAAACCCTGGAAGACATGCTTAGGGCATGTGTGATAGATTTTGGTGGAAACTGGGATGACCACCTACCTTTAATTGAATTCTCCTATAACAATAGTTATCATTCAAGCATCGAAGCTGCCCCGTTCGAAGCACTATATGGACGTAAATGCAGAACTCTAGTTTGTTGGACAGAAATAGGAGAAAGTCAATTATCAGGTCCTGAGATTGTGCAAGAAACTACTGACAAGATCACTCAAATCAAGGAAAGATTAAAGATGGCTCGAGATCACCAGAAGAGTTATGCAGATAATCGACGCAAGCCGTTAGAATTTCAAACCGGAGACAAGGTTCTCTTGAAGGTCTCTCCTTGGAAAGGAGTAGTTCGCTTTGGTAAGAAAGGAAAGCTAAGTCCAAGGTACGTAGGACCATTCCCAGTAGTCCAACGTATAGGACCAGTTGCCTATCGCTTACAACTACCAGAGGAGCTAACTGGGGCACATGACGTATTTCATGTATCCAATCTCAAGAAATGTCTATCGGATGAATCATTAGTAGTCCCTCTTCAAGACATCCAAGTAAATGAAAAGTTGAAGTTCGTGGAGAAATCACTTCAGATAGAAGACAGAAAGATCAAGTTTCTCAAGCACAAAAGACTAGTATTGGTCAAAGTCAAATGGGATTCAAAGAGAGGACCCGAGTACACTTGGGAGCTAGAATCGGATATGAAGCGAAAGTATCCTCACTTATTTCAGTAAATCTCGAGGACGAGATTTTAAATAAGGTGGGGAGGATGTAAGGACCTTCAAAAATGTCCCAAATTGACCAGTAAGTACGAACTCGGACCCCTGAAACCCTAATCCATATCAAAAATCAAGATTCTTGGTCTTCAGGCGGGCCGCGTAAAGGTTCAGCATAGTCTTACACGGGCCGCGTCAAAGCCCTGTTGATCGGATAAGCGTTCCCGATCCACGTGTCATACACGTGGCATACCTAGCAGTGACACGGATGCCCTAATCTACGACTAGACCTCCACGCGGGCCGCGTAAAGGTAGAGTAAGGGTTCACGCGGGCCGCGTGAGACCCAAACTTCACATATAAATAGAATGGGTTACGAGCAGTTCACTGGTGTCGAAAATTCAGTTCAAAACTCGAAGTATACTGCTCAAAAGTCGAAATTTACATTCATAATAGCGAGGCGCTGCTACGATACAGGGTATTAACTCGATCGCTGCTACGATTCAATGTCCGATCGATTGAAAACTATCCAATGGATGTTTAAGTGCTGCCCACATTAGGGCCATACTTTGTCATTAGTCGTGAATTCGACGGATGTTTAAGTATAGCACTTTGTCATTCGTTGTAAGGGTTTTAATCTCGTGAGTTATCGTAAATGCTGTATTAGTTACTGACCTAGTTCGCGTGCATGTTATTTAAATTAGGTTACAAGGCTAATCAGTAGGCTAAATTCTGCCCGTATAAATCTGCAATGTGAGTTATTCTCTTTTTATCAAACAGTATTTTACAAAACTCCAAGCCTTTTTAAAAGTTATAATTACAGGGATTAAGTCATGGTTATCTTGATTCACTGGCTAATTGGGGTATTGTGCACATTACTAATTTCTCACGGTTAGGCTAATAAATCCTAACAGTGATAATCATCACTTCTTGGGGAAGGGCCCAATAGTGGTATGACCATCGTCACCAGGTGACACGACGCCAGATAAAAATAAGATAGAAGCCATTGTAATCGCTCTTATGCTGTAATTTACAACTATGTGTTATTTTATCAAATTGAGTGACTCGCCAGTATTTCCCCGCTGATAAAAGATTTTTAAAACATGTTTCAGGTGACCTGCTGTGAATCAAGGAAAATGTGCTACAGAGCACTAACAAGCTTGAAGGGGTGGCTAAGTTAAAATAAATAAACATGTTTTTTAAATCAGGGAATTTCCTAGTAAAATTTCTCTATTGTAAATCACGGGGTTATCCCGAATTATGAAATAAAATAATCGGGTATTTTCAAGTTTTAAAAGATCCTGATAAATCTTCCGCTGTCGCATCAATTAATAGATACCACGGGTTCCTGTCCCGCGGCTCCTGACCGGGTCAAACCGGGGCTGGGGTCGTGACACTTTAGGGTTCTGTCGCATGTCAGCCAGGGGTTGTTAGGATTCGGGCAGATGAATCTTTTGGTAGACGATGGTGAATGTTTTGTTTTCTCAGTAGAAAATTCAGTAGTAAGTAAGATTTCTCATGTGAATATTGAAACCCCTTTCTTCTTAGTTACAACATTTAATTACTTTCATATACCTAATGAATTTGCAAACTCAAAACACTTGCAGGTTCTGTATTTGTATTATTTTGTAGAACTGTGTAAATTCCCTTGAGCTATAATGGCATGAGGTATATAGCCTACCCTTCCTCCTTGAATGATACGATTCATCTTCATCTTTTAAAACATGTATTCGCTATAAATTAAACGAAGTTGATTTTGGGTTTCATACTTTAAACCAAGATGGTGAAACGGTCTCAATTCTGATATCATGTTGTCCATATAACTCTGCAATTATCCATATATTCTGGCTAACTCAATAGCTTGTTTAAGCTCGGCTTGAATCGAGCTTTCAACGAGCCGATCTCGAGTACTTTACATACGGTTTGGCTCGTTGACACCTCTAATGTTAACCAACCAGCTTATAGGTGACTCGCCGGCTAATGTTTTATTTTCATGTTTATGAATTTGAGCTAATTTGCATGCGCAAGATATCGTCATTCTTTTTTTGGTTTAGCTTTAAATGCTTATATTATACTTTTTTTGTTGACTAACTTTGAAATCAAGTGGTGGTGGTGGCAAGGGTACTGGGGAAAAACTCCTCGACACTGATGGTGAACCTCATATTGATCGTAATTACCCAAATTACGATAGTGGTGAGGTATTAACAAATTATCTGCCAAATTCGATTCATGTTTTGAAGTTTTTTTTTTTATGTAGCGTACACATGAGTGGCTATATGTTTATGAAATTTTAGGAGCCGTTTCTGACCCGTTAGATGAATACAAAGGAAAAGTGGTATCCATCATTGATGAATACTTCTCCACTGGTGATGTGGATTTAGCTATATCTGAACTCAGGGAACTTGGGTCAGTTGATTAGCATCCTTCATTAAGAGACTTGTGTCAATGGCCATGGACAGGCATGATAGGGAGAAAGAAATGGCCTCGGTTCTTCTTTCAACTCTATATTCTGATGTCATCAGCTCTACACAAATCAAGCAAGGTTTTTTTATGCTTCTCGAGTCTGCTGATGACCTGGCGGTTGATATATACGATACAGTTGAGACTCTACTTTATTTGTTGCTCGTGCTGTTGTTGATGATATTTTTCCCCTAGCCTGTGACCCAAGCCAAAAAATCACCATCAAAATCATTAAAAGGGTTTGAAGTTCATCAAACTGCTGAACAAAGCTAAATCTCGGCTCCACATCATTAAAAGGTACAAGAAATGATGATTTAGAAACACCTGAGACACTGGTATATAATCTGTGTTAAAACAGAAATAAACTTGCATCCCTTCCATGGTTGGCTTGTTTCTTACGAGCTCGGCTCGATTCAAGCTTTGTTTTTATAGCTCAAGCTCGGCTCGTTTAATAATTGTTAATTAATTTATATTAGTTATGATCTTTATTTCATATATAAGGTAGTTATTTTTTCATGATATTATAAATAGTATTTGTTATTATCTAAATATATAGTTGATATATTAATTAAAGTTATATAAATAGTGGGCTCGTATAAGCTAGCGAGCCGGCTTGAGTTCGATAAGCGAAGCTCGGGATTATTTCCTAAACGAGCTCGTTTTTAGGCTCGGGCTCAAGCTCGAGATCGTTTAAGCTCGGCTCGTTTCGAGCTATTTTTTAGCCAAGCTCGAGTAGGTATGCTCATTTGCACCTCTAATAGGTGCCATTTTTTACCTGTGTTATTATGCATGAGTCAAGTTCGATTATGTAACAAATCAAAAGGCTCAAATAGAAAAACTAAAAGATGTGGTTTTATAGTGCTATATTAAAAAAACATTCCTTAATCAAATCATTAAGTTGTTATAACCAAACGCTAGAAAATGGGCGAAAAAATGTATTTACATGATATAACACAACTCGGCCTGGGCAGCCCTCCTATTTTAACCATAATCCATTGACCCGTTAATTGCCTAATTAGCTAGGGGAGTCGTTCTACCACGTTAAGAAATATGCATACACCATCTTGCACATGTGTATGTATCTTTTGATGTATTCATAAACAAACTTTATGGAAACAATAAAATCGCTTACAGAGGTTCAAGTTGCCCGAGCCTATAGTGTGCGTTGGTGGTTTTTTGCAAATTGAGCTCTTAAGTCGGGTTCAGGTAGAAGCAACAGATGGAAAATGCTCTATATGGTCAGTATATTTTCTTAATATAGTTTAATTAATAGCTCATGCCATAAATTGTCCAAGTAGTTGGTAAAATCACTCTTTCTACCAATTTTTACCTGCATTTTGTGCCGAGTTTTCTGAATCGTCCAACGGCATGTCGCTGAAATATGATGCTAAGGAATTTAGACTTGCAATGAGAAATGTTTCCAGCGTGATACTTTGCTTATGACTTTATACAAATGGTACATGCACATGGTGTTGGGTAGTTTGAGAAGTGTGATAAACATGGAACAACGTGTATTTCTTTTGTTTTAATAACTAAATTTGTTGTATTACGAACTTTTTAAGCCTTGATTTCGTTTGAACTTGAAGGTATACATGTATTAATAAGTTGGTGATATTGATTTTAATCGAAGTGTTAGTTTAGTCTTTACAAAACCAGACAAACTTGTCAGATTTAGGAATTTGATACTTTCATTACACAATTAAATGGATAAACTTTTTTGTATAAGTAGATATAATATTTGTATAAGGTTGTACCATGACCTCCCATGACATCCTTACTTCACTTTCTCGGACCACCTGATTGCCTGATGGGTATCATGTTCCCGCCACATATTGTCGACCAATGCAATATTATTAACTCCGCTGCAACGCGCGGGTTCCCCACTAGTGTATTATATGTCCTACTAAGTGCATTCTTATTTATTAAACATGAATGGACTTATATAATTATTGATTTGGAATATTTATATTTAATTAGTAGCATTGATGGAAGTTCATTTAATACTAGAAGTTTGACCCTCGCTCGTTGCGCCGCGGCCAACGAAATTGACATGCTGTTGATCAGATTCACATTTACAATGTGTTAAAGATGTTTTTGTCGGTTAAGTCTGTATTACTATCTTATACAAATAAGCTCAATACAATTAATGGCATCATAATTACTACGTTATATGACTTGTATCCATATAAATAACCTATCGTATTAAGCTCCCTCGCGCTGCAGCGGGGTCTAAAACCATGACAAATAGCCCCAATGCCACACTATAGACAAGGACCACCAACATTGAAGTTGCGGCGTTTTAACGCGGAAAAATTAGACCGACATATAAAACATAGAAAATAAAAACTAACTCGATTTAGGACTCATGCGTTGTGACGAACTGATTAAACGGGAAAAAATAGATGACGTAAACACACTGAACCACACACGTACGTTGCCCCATGTTAACTCGTAAAATTTAGAATGAAGCGTATAACAAAACGTAAAATCATTGAACCACACACACATTGTGCCGTGTTAAGTCGCTAAATTTATATCTAAACATAAAACGAAAAATTTTGCAAAATATGAAAAACATAGGGGATTAAAGTTGAAAGTAAAAAGATTGTGAAGTTAAATTGGAAAAACTAAAAACTTTTGGGTTAAAACTACCCAATCAAGTAGTTTTGGTTTTAAAGTGAAACATCAACTTTTTTTTTTTTTTTTGAAAAAACCCAAAACATAAGGTACAACACCGAATACCTCAACTTGTTGTAGATTTATATTATGTATATTTCTACAAATAATATAAACCATATATAGAATTATAGATCATATCAATTTCTACAAATAATATTTTTATCTTGTTTAATATTAAATATAAAACAAACATGACAACATAAAGTACAAGATGTTAATGTCTATGATACCCTACAACCTTAATAGCATATGGTACAAGTAGTAATGCTTAGAATTGTTTTAAATAAATAATATATAAATTATGAATTAGCAACATAATTTATGCATTAGAGTTGTTTTTTACGCTTCATCATTTGTACTCCTGTATTATTGTATACTGTGGATTTGTTTGTTGGTTTTGTTATTTTAAGTGGTTGCCAGCTGTCAAGTCCTCTGAATATACACGTTATACTTCATCATCTTTCCTTCTACGTGTCTTTTTTTCAAGCAAACTTTTCCAACCAACTCTCTATTCTTTTGTTTTGTATACACAACCATTAGAGAGAAATGGGTTCTGAATACAACCATCCGCGATGGCTGGCTGATCACGTACCGCAACAGCGGCCAGACCTGATGGTCCAATTACAGGCTTGAATGTCTATAGGTTCTGAATATGGCAAAACTGCCGATATGGCGGCGTCAATGGTTGTGTGGTGGTGGTGGTATGTGGGTGATGGCAATGGTGGTGTGGGGTTCTGAATACAACCCTCCGCGGTGGCGGGCGATCACCGCTACGGCGGCAAGACCTGTTGGTCCGGTGACAGGCTTGAACGCCTTCTATAAGTTCTGAATAAGGCAAAATCACCGCAACGGCGACGGCAATGGTTGTGTGGTGGTGGTGTGTAGGCGGTGGCAATGGTGGTGTGGTATGCTGGGATTTTGTTTATTTTTTGATTTTTCACATGGGTTTGTCTAGATTGTGAAGAAATTTGTTGAAAATTGTGTTTTGGATATGCAAATCCTGAAAGGGGAAGTATGAATATTGAACTGCGTATTGATTTGATTCATATGGTGTTGTGGGTAAAAAAGAATTAAGGGTTGCAAGCTTTTTTGCTCACTTGCATGCCTGAAAATGGCGATTACGTATGAACTGGGGTCTTTGAGCATGTGGGCATGGGCTTGGTTTTTATTTGAAAGTGAGAACAGAGCTGAATTCCTCTATACATAGAGATTTTTACGAAAACTTGCTTTTGGAAATGAAAAACACAATATATACTATGAAGATCCATCATGGTTTTAAGGGGGTGTTTGAGATTCCTTCTCAAAAAGGACTTATTAAATTATTTAAGTCAAAAGTGAGAAGTTATAAATCCTAACTTCTCAAAAACAACTTCTCAACACACAAAAATAACTTAAATAAGTTAACCCAAACACAATAAAAACAACTTATTAACTTTTATAAGTCAATAAGTTATAAGTTGCTCCAAAATAAGCTAACCCAAACACCCCTTAAGTGTTCATGGTGTCCAGTACCACATAAAAGTGTTCCATATGTCATAATATCTTAGTTTAAAATGGTAAATCGGTAACTTCCCAGTCAGAAATACAAGTGAAAGCATGGTCTCATATTGGTAGCATGTGAACATCATCATACATGAATGTAACATTCGAACTTCCACCCCCAATATTTCTGACCCTTACGCCCTATCTACCTGCCTCCATAAGTGTATATATATAAAGGAGGATTATTGAAGTTTAAAATCTACTGAATCCAACTTGTAGTTGATAATTAGAATTTATGATGAATGTATATGAAGTTAGAACATAACATAAATATGTACATAGAGATGGTTGAATGTGTTTAATAACATTAAATTGGTTAATTATGCAAGTGTCGTGTGATTCTAGGAACACAACCATATAAACATAAGTTTTAACCTTTTTTCAAACTTTCATCTCCAACAAGATTATAGAGTTTAAGTAATTGTAGTTTACATGTAAATGGTTAATCTTTACAGTTTCCACTGAAACCATTACTTTTCTTAGTGTCAATTATTATGTCAAAAGGGGATTTCAAATTTAAAGGAAAATGGCAAATAAAATGTTATGTTTGTAACAACCAACAATTTTGCAATGTATGTCAAAGTATTAACTTACGATATGTAATTGGTTTCGCTGATGATCCTGAAGTGCCTTTTGATGCGAGTCGCCATATCTTACGTTGCGACGCTCGGGGTCTTTGTGCTACTTGGCATGGTGTTACGCTCCCGCCGCATCGCGGCGGGTGGTAAAACCTAGTTATTATTAAAATTCAAGTTTTACAAAAGAAAAGGTAATAATATAACTATTATATATATTATATATATTTTGTTAGTGAAAGATGATGAATAGTAATTTTAATTTTATAATAATATATAGCTTTTTATTATTTTTTATTTTTAGTAACATATTTTTTTTTTTTTGTCTTT
Source organism: Helianthus tuberosus (assembly GCA_030545235.1). NCBI lineage: Eukaryota > Viridiplantae > Streptophyta > Magnoliopsida > Asterales > Asteraceae > Helianthus > Helianthus tuberosus. Next base: position 26,299,476 of record CM060435.1, on the reverse strand, counting down.
TTTAAAACCATATATTTCCTATATACCGTTTTTTAATAATTCTATTTTCTTTTTTTAGAACATATATTATCGGTTAATTTGATATTTTTTTTAATAATTTACGTTTATAACTTTTTCTAAAAACTTAAATACGTAGTTATGATTGATTTTTTCCCGGACATTCTGTTGTAAGTTTTGTTAAAAACGAAATTGTACTTATAATAAATATTTATTTGGGATCATAAAACAGTACGATGATAAACTAAACCGTTCTAATGGTTTGGCTTTCTAAACAACATGCTATATTTTCAAATCACGTTTGTTTTACATTACGGCTTAACGTACATCACGTGCGACAGGTAATTACGCACGTTCATTTTAAATTCACGCACGTAATAACTCAAAAATCCAAAATCACGCATATTGAAAACATTAATCACGCATGTTATAAAACAAATCACGCACGTTGTTAGGTTTTTTTAGCTTATAGCATTAGTTCTCTCGGTTCTCGCAATAAAGGTGGTTCTCGCATGAACCTTACCATATATATATAGGGGACCGCTAAAATGAGAACCACATCCAGTTGTAAGAATCGTGAGAACTACACCGTACGGGGCGAGGTGGACCAATTTTTTTTTCATAAACGTAGATGCATGTATTATAAACATATTTGTAAAAAAATTCAAAAAAAAATGTCGGGTGTGTAGTTTTGAGCACCCAAAGTTTGCGTTTACGGGACCCGTAAATTTTATTTAAAATTTACGGTACCCGTAAACACAAACTTGTGGTGTTCAAAACTACACACACGACAATTTTTTTTAATTTTTTTTACAAATCTGTTTATAATACAAGCATCTACGTTTATGAAAAAAAAAATTTGGTCCAACTCGCCTCGGATCAAAAAGTTCTCACGGTTCTTACAACTGGAGGTGGTTCTCATTTTAACGGTCCCCTATATATATAGAGAGGGTAAAGATTATTTCAGAACCATAAATATTTACAGAACTCGTAGAACTCCTAATAAACAATCTTTTTATTTATATTTTTTTATGTTTATGATAATTTTATCATTTATTATGTGTATTTTTATAACTACATACATGTTAAGAGTAATTTTATCCTTTTTTAAATGTAATTTTATAATTACACATATGTAAACTAGTTTTTTTACATACCAAATAATAACGAGGATTATTTGGTCTTAAGCGTTATACCCACCCCTCACATGATCTAGTAGTACCCTTCCTTAGCTAACCATACCAAATAATAACGTTTGTAAACAGTTTGTAACATGTACTTCACCCCTGAAATTATAAAACTGAAAACAGTTAAGAGAAAAGGGGGACATGAACTCATAGTCTTGCATTCTTCGTAAACACCGTAACCCATGTCACACCCCTAAAATACCACATGCGGTAACCCCGCTAGGCGTGTGACGTACCAGGATCTAGCTACCAATCACATTGAACTAACCATAAGATGTTTAACAAAATTCCCATTCATTAAGTAAAGCATTCATAAAACATATTCCAAATGAAATAGTGTCAGCGGAAGCAAATAGTAATTCATTGTTTAAATATTTCAAAACCCAATGTATATGAATTCAGTAAACAAGACATGCATATCCAAGCAATGCGACCCATAACCACTCCAGCCATCCAGATAGCAAGTTCCTCATCCTAAGCATCTAACGACCTGCGAGCATGCAACAAGTGTATCAGACAACGCTGGTGAGTTCATAGTTTTACGAAAACGTTAGTTACCAAGTGTTTAGTTGAGTTCATTGATTACAATGTTGATAATAACTCGAATACATGACGGCTCCAGATTATTGTGACAATAAAATGATAAAATTACTCTTAACATGTATGTAATTGTAAAAATACACATAATATATGTTTATGATAAAATTATCCTAAACATAAAAATATATAAATAAAAAGATTGTTTATTAGGAGTTCTGCGACTTCTGTAAATATTTATGGTTCTGAAATGATCCTGGCCCTATATATATATATATATATATATATATATATATATATGGGGGGGCGCTAAAATGAAAACCACATCTAGTTGTAAGGACCGTGAGAACTACACCGTACGGGGCGAGGTGGACCAATTTTTTTTTCATAAACGTAGATGGGTGTATTATAAACACATGTGTAAAAAAAATTCAAAAAAAAATGTCGTGTGTGTAGTTTTGAGCACCACAAGTTTGCGTTTACGGGTACCGTAAATTTTGTTTAAAATTTACGGTACCCGTAAACACAAACTTGTGCTGCTCAAAACTACACACACGACATTTTTTTTTATTTTTTTTTACAAATGTGTTTATAATACACCCATCAACGTTTATGAAAAAAAATGTTGGTCCACCTCGCCCCGGATCAAAAAGTTCTAACGGTTCTTACAACTGGAGGTGGTTTTCATTTTAGCGGTCCCCTATATATATATATATATATATATATATATATATATATATATATAGGGGAAGGTTCAAATGAAAACCACTAGTTATCGTGAAAACTCGAAAACTAATTAAAAAAGCCAAAAAAACATCCCAATTTTTTTTTGCATACCAATTTTCGCAGGCTTTTTTATATAAAAAAATTTCAAATTTTTTTTGTAGTGCACATGTGTAATACTACACATGTGTACTTTTTTTTAAACAAAGTTTTTTTTATATATAAAAACCTGCGAATTTTATAAAAAAAAAAATTTTGTCTGTTTTTTAGGCTTTTTTTAGTTGGTTTTCGAGTTTTCACAATAAAAGTGGTTTTCATTTGAACCATCCCCTATATATAAAGTTAATTACTGTTTTCGTCCATGTGGTTTGTCAAAAATCACTATTTCAGTCCATGTGGTTTTACTTTCGTAACTATTTCAGTCCCTGTGGTGTCACTTTCGTAACCATTTCAATCCATTTATTATGTAAGTACATGGACTGAAATGGTTACGAGATGGACTGAAATTGTTACGAAAGTGAAACCACAGGGACTGAAATCGCAATTTTTAAAGTAATGGACTGAAATAGTGATTTTTAACAAAACACAGTGATGAAAATAGTAATTAACTCTCTCTCTCTCTCTATATATATATATATATATAGGGTCAGGATCATTTCAGAACCATAGATATTTACAGAATTCGCATAATTCCTAATAAACAATATTTTTATTTGTATATTTTTATGTTTAGGATAATTTTATCATTTATTATGTGTATTTTTACGATTACATACATGTTAAGACTAATTTTATCATTTTTTATATGTAATTTTATAATTACACATATGTAAACTAGTTTTTTTACATATATGTAATTAGTTATGACACATATATATAATTTTGGCAATTAAACATATGTAAACTACTTTTAACATGTATGTAATCAAAGAAATACATATAATAGATGATAAAAAGATTCTAAATACAAAAACTTATATATAAAATGATTGTTTAATAGGAGTTTTGAAAGTTCTGTAGTTATTTAGAGTTCTGAAATGAACTCAACCCTATATATATATATATATATATATATATATATAGGGAGGGCCCCATGCGAGAACCACCCTTATTGTGAGAACCTTGAGAACCAATGTGAACACAACCTAAAATAGCTAAAAAAACATAAAAAAAAAACCTAACCCCCACCCCCCCCCCCCCAAAAACCTAACCCCCCCCCCAAGCTAAAAAAAACCTAAAAAAAACCTTAAAAAACCTAACCCCACCCCCCCCCCCCCCCAAAACCTAAACCCCCCTCCCCCACCCCCCAAAAACCTAAACCCCCCCCCCCCACCCCCAAGCTAAAATGCTAAAAACTAAACCCCCAAAAAACCTAAAAAAATCTAAAAAAATCCAAAAAAAATCCAAAATTTTTTTTTTGATTTTTTAATATTTTTTAGGTTAAAATCGCTACTTTTCGAAGCAAAAAAAAAAAAAATTTTGAGTTCGAAAAGTAGCGATTTTAACCTAAAAAATATTAAAAAAATCAAAAAATAAATTTTTGTGTGATTTTTAGGCATTTTTGCTGAGTTCACATTGGTTCTCGCGGTTCTCACAATAAGAGGTGGTTCTCGCATGATCTTCTCCCTATATATATATATATATATATATATATATATGAGAAGGATCCGTTAGGAACCACCCTTTATTACGAGAACCATGAGAACCAATGTGAACACAACCAAAAATACCTAAAAAATCTAAAAAAACACATAATTTTTTTAATATTTTTTATCAAAAAATCGCTACATTTCATTATTAAAAAAATTTTAAAAAATTAATAAAAAAATTTGCTAGTAAAAGTACCGACTTTTTCATAAAAATTATTTTTTTTTTTTTTGTGTTTTTTAGATTTTTTTAGGTTTTTGGGGGTTTAGTTTTTAGCATTTAGCTTGGGGTGGGGTGGGGGGGGGTTAGGTTTTTGAGAGGGTTTAGTTTTTAGCATTTAGTTTGGCGGGTTTTAGTTTTTAGCATTTAGCTTGGGGGGGGTGGGGGGTTATGTTTTTTCGGTGGGGGTTAGGTTTTTTAGGTTTTTGGTGGTGTAGTAGGTTTGTTGTGTTCACATTGGTTCTCGCAATAAAGTTGGTTCTCGCATGAACCCTACTATATATATCTATATGTATATATATATATAGGGGACCCTCTAGTTGTAAGAACCGTGAGAACTACACCGTACAGGGCGAGGTGGACCAATTTTTTTTTTCATAAACGTAGATGCGTGTATTATAAACACATTTGTAAAAAAAATTCAAAAAAAAATGTTGTGTGTGTAGTTTTGAGCACCACAAGTTTGCGTTTACGGGCACCGTAAATTTTGTTTAAAATTTACGGGCACCCGTAAATTTTGTTTAAAATTTACGGTACCCGTAAACACAAACTTGTGGTGCTCAAAACTACACACACGACATTTTTTTTTTGAATTTTTTTTTACAAATGTGTTTATAATACACGCATCTACGTGTATGAAAAAAAAAATTTGGTTCACCTCGCCCCGGATCAAAAAGTTCTCACGGTTCTTACAACTGGTGGTGGTTTTCATTTTAGCGGTCCCCTATATATATATATATATATGAGAGTTTAAATGAGAACGCTAAATATTGTGAGAACCGTGAGAACAAATGAAAAAACCGCAAGAACTTGGTCAAAAACAATTGAAATTCAATTTTTTTCTACACTTATCATTATTATTCGAATACAATGTTAAAAATATAATTTACACGTTTAAATTTACGTGAATTTGTAAATAATGAAAATTTACACATGTGTAAGTTTGCCATTTACACACGTGTAAATCTATTATATTAACACATGTGTAAAAAAATCTAAAAAGAGTGATTTTGAAAGGAAAAATGAATTATTTGATGTTGTAACGTCTTTTTTTGATGTTGTATCTTTATTACAATGAGGTTTGTATTAAAAAAAATTGGTTTTGGTTGGTTTTTTCATTCGTTCTCACGGTTCTCGCAATATTTAGCGTTCTCAAGATAACCCTCCCCTATATATATATATATATATATATATATAGGGGACCGCTAAAATGAAAACCACCTCCAGTTGTAAGAATCATGATAACTTTTTGATCCGGGGCGAGTTGGACCAAATTTTTTTTTCATAAACCTAAATGCATGTATTATAAACACATTTATAAAAAAAAATTCAAAAACAAATGTCGTGTGTGTAGTTTTGAGCACCACAAGTTTGTGTTTACGGGTACCGTAAATTTTACCCGTAAACACAAACTTGTGATGCTCAAAACTACACACACGACATTTTTTTTTTTTGAATTTTTTTTACAAATGTGTTTATAATACACGCATCTACGTTTATGAAAAAAAATTTGGTCCAACTCGCCCCGTACGGTGTAGTTCTTATGGTTCTTACAATTGGGGGTGGTTTTTATTTTAGCGCTCCCCTCTCTATATATATATATATATCGTAGAGTTCATGCGAGAACCACCTTTATTGCGAGAACCGCGAGAACCACTGTGAACACAAAAAATACCTAAAAAACACACAATTCTTTTAATATTTTTTTTTAAACAAATCGCTATATTTCGTCACTAAAAAAATTTTGACTAACAATTATCGATGCACATGTGTATATGTATCATTTCTTTGACAAATTCCATAATACATTACCAGTATTATACAATTACACTTTCATTTACACTACCATCTGTAATACATTACTTTTTACATTACCAATATTAAAAATGCACATGTGCATCATTATGTATGACCATGATATAATGCGTTTTGGTACAAAAAAGTTTGTGATTTTGAATGATGAAGTATTCCCATATGCATGTTTTTGGTTAGTTATATCTAGTGGTTGATGGTTTGGTTATATTTGTCACTTTATGATGTAATATGTTGTTTGGTATGGTATGAATGGTGTTGATGTACATATGCATAAAGTGAAAATATTGTACATATTGGTAATGATAGTGTATTATGGATAGTATGAGGTAATGGTGGTGTATTATGGATGGTATGATAGATGAAAGGAAACGTCTATTCAAAGTAGTGTACCAAAACACATTATATCATGTTCATACATATAGATGCATTTCTAATATTGGTAATGTAAAAGTAGTGTATTATGGATGGTAGTGTAAATGAAAGTGCAATTGTCTAATACTGGTAATGTATTATGGAATTTGTCAAAGAAATGATATATATGCACATGTGCATCGATAATTGTTACTGGAATTTTTTTTAGTGACAAAATATAGCGATTTTTTTTTAAATAATATTAAAAAAAATTGTGTGTTTTTTAGATTTCTTTAGGTATTTTCGTTTGTGTTTACATTGGTTCTCATGGTTCTCGCAATAAAGTGTGATTTCTAACGGATCCTTATCCTATATATATATAGGGGAAGGTTCATTGGGGAACACTAAAAAAGTGGGGAACAGCGGGGAACCGGCTCAAACGAACTCCGATTTGACTCATTCCAGTGGCGTTGGAACCGGCTCGTCGAACCCTAACTAAGATCTCTTAACCCTAAACTCTAAATCCTAACTCCTAAACTCTAAACCCTAAAGCTAAAAAATAAGGCTAAAATCTAAGCTAAACTGTAAAATCTAAACTATAAACCCTAAAAGCTAAACCCTAAAGGCTAAACCTAAAGCTAAACCCTATAGCTAAACCCTAAAGCTAAACTCTAAACCCTAAAGCTAAACCCAAAGGCTAAACCCTAAAGTTAAACCCTAAAAGTCAAACCCTAATATATTTAGGGTTTAGGGGTTATGATTTAGGGTTTAGGGTTAAGAGATCCTAGTTAGGGTTCGACGAGACGGTTCCAACGCCGCTGGAATGAGTCCAATCGGAGTTCGTTTGAGTCGGTTCCCCACTGTTCCCCACTTTTTTAGTGTTCCCCAATGAACCTCACACTATATATATATATATGGTGGGGTTCCTATACAAAGTGTGTTTTTCCTACAAATTGTAGGAAGTGTTTTGGGCCATTGGATGAGTAGTTTTAATGGTTGAGATTAGATGAGTGGCATTTTTGTAATATATGAATTTTATTTAATGATTGATGAGTAAATTACAAGTTTTGTCCTTTATGTTTACATCAAATTTCAGGCGCTGTCCTTTAGCGCAAAAGTTGACAGGCGGTGTCCTTTGTCTTTCAAAATCTTGCAGGTTTTGTCCTTTAAGCCAAACTCAGTTAGATTTTTTAGTTAAATCTGGTCATGTGCAAGAAACATGAGGGTACTATTGTAATTTCAGCTTCCAAGGACTATTTTGTAAGATAAATAATATCAAGGGGTTATTCTGTATTAAACTTAAAAATAAAAATATATAAAAACTCTCTCTTGATCTGAGTCCCTCTCTCTTCTCTCTCTCTCTCTCTCTCTTGATCTGAGTCCCTCTCTCTTCTCTCTCTCTCTAACATAGACAACCACCACCACCCCTCTCTCTCTTTCCCATCGCCACCATCAGCCTCCACACACCACCGCTACACCGACACACCACCACCATATCCCTGCCGTTCACTCTCTCTCTCTTAGACTTTACCCACCACCACCACCACCTCCCACCACCCCACAACCTTCACCGCCACCAGCCCCGCCTATTGAACACCACCAATTCCACCACACCACCCAATGGTTTATCTTGCTAAATCTCTCTGAGTAACCTTCTTCAAGGTTTAATCAACTCCAGATATTCAATGATCGTGACATAATTTGCAGATGGGGATTGCAAATAGGGATCTGGGGAGATGAAGTAGGTGAAAAGAGGGCTTATTCTTTTAGCAACTTGTCTTAGTTATCATCGTTGAATGGAAGAAGGCTGCTAACAGGCTTTGTTGTTTCATCTTTCAATTGTTGTTTCATCATCGTTGATCTCGATTTCAATGGGTCGCACCGCCAGCAGTCGTCGATTGGGTTTCCAGTGAGTCAGCTGCTGCCGGTGTTGTCTAGGGTTTGTCTTCTGTATATTGATACATTTAGTCTCCTGAAAAAAACAAAAAAAAAATATTAGTAAATGTCAGAAAAAGTATAAAAAAAGATAAAAAGAAAGAAACTTTTTGGATAAACTGAAGACACCCAGATGGTGAAATGTGATAATGAGCAAAACCCAGATCGGAGATTCTTTGATTTTCTTGATAATCATATTTCTTGATTTTTTTTATTTATTTTTATTTTTTCGTTTAAAAGAATGATACCCAGCTAGTGGAATAGAGTATGGAGCAAAACCCAGATGAGATTTCTCTAAATCCGACACAAAATACAAAATCTTTTGGGAAGATACTATGATGGGGTTATGCAATATGCAATAATATTTTTTTTTTTTTTTTTTGCTAAAAAGAATGATACCCAGCTAGTGAGAACAGAGTAATGAGCAAAACCCAGATGAAATTTCTCCACTTTTTTTTTCTTTGAATGTGTATATTGTTTGCAGTAAGGGCACAAAGCGCGACTTCACTACGGCGATTCTTGAATGGAAGAAGGCTGCTAACAGGCTGGTTGTTGATGAAGCTATTAATGGTGATAACTCTGTTGTTGCGTTGCATCCTGAGACCATGGAAAAGCTTCAGCTTTTTAGAGGAGATACTATTCTGATTAAGGTAGTTTTTTGTTTGATTGTTGTTTGTTGTTTGGATTGTTGATCTGATGTTTTGTTGTTTTAGAGTATTGATTTGTCATGCTGCCATGTGATGTTTCTGAATAATCCCTAATTTACGAACTTGATTCAGATTTGTATGTGATACAGAGATGAATTGAGGGGTTGTGATGTTTTTTACACAAGAGTCCCTTGCTATAAGTTTACACAAGAGTCCCTTGCTATAAGTTTTTTACACAAGAGTCCCTGAGGATGTAAAATGACAAGAGTGCCCTCATGTGCAAGGCACATGACCAGATTTAACCAAAAAATCTAACTGAGTTTGGCCTAAAGGACAAAACCTGCAAGATTTTGAAAGACAAAGGACACCGCCTGTCAACTTTTGCGCTAAAGGACAGCGCCTGAAATTTGATGTAAACATAAAGGACAAAACTTGTAATTTACTCATGATTGATTTAATTGATTGAGGGCATTTTGGTAATTGAGCATGTTTTAAAAAAAGAAACAACCTTATTCATTCATTCTTGCATTAATCTCTCCACATTCTCTCTCCTCATTAAAAAAATCTCCTAAAATCATGGATGGAGTTGAATATAAAAGATTTGATTGTGTTTAAAATCTAAAATTTACTAAATTGGAGTTTGATTTGTTTTTATCTAGGGACGAGAATCGGAGTTCAATTTTGTTTTTTTTATGTTTTATATTAGTGATAAAACACATTGTGAAGAAACTGCGAAAAAAATCGAATAGGACCAGAAACTGATAAAACACACTGAGAAGAAACATGTGAAGAAAAACACAATGCGAAGAAAGTATGAAGAAAAACACACTGATAAAACACACTGCGACGAATCCACATTGTGAAGAAAAACAGAATGTGAAGCAACAGTCAATAAAAACATACTGATAAAACACATTGTGAAGAAAAACAGAATGTGAAGCAACAGTCAATAAAAACATACTGATAAAACACATTGTGAAGAAACCAATAACCTATAAAACACAACTTCAGTAAATACAAAAATGCGTCCTTCATGAAACATAAACTGCTATAACACATAATGAGTAAACCTATAACTGGTAAAACACAACGTTAAGAAATTGTTCAAGAACGATAAGCTGGTGTGTTACGTTTGAAGAAACCATAAAACAAATAAAACACAATGTCAAGAATACATGCACATGCAAAAAAAAAAACAACTTAATCAAATACTGGCATGTCGAACAACTAAATCAGGATGCATTTACCACGATCACAATCAATCATTGCATTAGACATCAACACTTTTGATCCGCAATATGCAAAAAAAAATCATCTGAAGGATAAGAGAATGATGCACGTTTTATTCTGCGTAACTGATTCAATTCCATAAATAAGATATAGGGTTTCCTTAAAAGTCTCATTTTGTTGTTTTAGATTTTTCTTTTTTAAAAATAACTTATTTAGTGAATTACCATTGTACCATTTTATTAAAATTCTCTAGATGACACATGTCATAACCATATCACTTCCTACACTTTCTAGAAAAATATGACTTTGTAGCCAACTCCCATCCTATATATATATATATATATATATATGTATATATATTGCTAAAATGAAAACCACCTCCAGTTGTAAGAACCATGAGAACTTTTTGATCCGAGGCGAGTTGGACCAAAATTTTTTTTCATAAACGTAGATCCGTGTATTATAAACACATTTGTAAAAAAAATCAAAAAAAATGTCGTGTGTGTAGTTTTGAGTACCACAAGTTTTTTTTACGGGTACCGTAAATTTTATTTAAAATTTACGGTACCCGTAAACATAAACTTGTGGTGCTCAAAACTACACACACGACATTTTTTTTTTTGAATTTTTTTTACAAATGTGTTTATAATACACGCATCTACGTTTATGAAAAAAATTTGGTCCAACTCGCCCCATACGGTGTAGTTCTCATGGTTCTTACAACTGGAGGTGGTTTTCATTTTAGTGGTCCCCTATATATATATATATATAGGGATGGGGTAAAATAGGAACTACCTTTAGATGCGAGAACCGTAGGAACCATTATCCACCATAGATCTCTCATATATGAGTGGTTGAGATTGAATTTTTAAGTTTAATTTGTCTTGTATTGATTTTATTGATTAAAAAAGAATAAGTAGTATAAGAAGGGTATTTTGGATAATTTGACTTGTGTACTATTCAAGTGAACTTGTCAAACTGACAATCAAACATCACAGACTACATCACTCTTCATGTCAACATTAATTGCGTTTATCTATTTAAAAAAAAGAATTAATTATAACACATATTTTTATACAAAAAAATTACACTGCATGTATAAAAAGAAAACGTCTTCAATCTATGTTCTTGATTTTCATTTTTTGTTCATTATCCTCATCATTTGAACGTAAAAGCCCCAACACCTATGAAAATCAAAGAAAAAAACAGAGCGTTTACATTCCACAAACGTTTAGAGGAGCTCGGGCTGACGATCATGGGCGTAAAAAACATTTTTTTACATTCGACACCGTGCGCGAATTTTTTACATTTAACACTGTGCGCGAAATTCTTTTACCATCGACAACGTACGAGAAACAATTTTTCAAACATATGTAAAAACTAAACATTTACGCATGCCGTTTTTACATACGTTTGAAAAATAGATTTACGAGTGACGTTTAGAGGAGCTCGGACCGACGATTAGGGGCGTAAAAAACATTTTTTTTTCATTCGACACCGTGTGCAAAAAAATATTTTACATTCGACAACTTACATAAAAACGTTTTTCAAACGTACGTAAAAACTATTTTACGCCTTCCGTTTTTACATACGTTTGAAAATTAGATTTACGCGTGACGTTTAGAGGGGCTCGGGTCGGCGATCAGGGGCGTAAAAAATAATTTACGCACGTTGTCAAAACGTTATTTATTTATTTTTTTATATAGTGGTGTTCTCATACTCAGTTCGTGTAAATGTTTACGCACGTTGTTGAAACTTTTTTTACGCACGTTGTCGGATGTTTTTTTAAAAAGTTGTAGTGCAAAGGTCATCAAACGTTAAGGAATGAAATGGAAATACTCAATAAACATATAAGAAAAATATAGCTTGTATTTTATAAAGAACATTATGTCAAAATAGGGAAAATAGAGGAAAAAGAAATAGATATCATTTTAATTTTGTATTTTCTAATAAATATATAACAAAAATATAGCTTGCATTTTATAAAGAACATTATGTCATAATTAGGGAAAATAGAGCAAAAAGAAATAGATATCATTTTCGATATTTTAGTATTTTCTAAATTACATAATAAATTTAGTGTTTGAATTTAGAACCTAAGATATTTTTTCTCAATTTTAAATATAAAAAGTATAAAAGAGATGAAAGGAGAGAGATATAGTTATGTATGATGTGATGTGTTTTAGAGATAAGATAGAGGGGGTGTGACATTGAGAGAAAAATACTAAAATACCTTTTTGAATTAAATTAATTATAGGTGATGTGTTAAAATTCTATTAGATGGGAGGAGTTCTCATAGTTCTCGCAACTGGTAGTGGTTCCTCCTTGAACCGAATCCTGTATATATAATAGCTCTTATCGTAAAATATGTACGCGCTCATCTCAGCCGTCTGGTCTGATCTGGTGCGAATTCAATTTTGAACATGCGATTTCCAACATGTTTTTTATAACATGCGATTTCACTATATCGTACATATTGTACGTTAAGGGATATTGTATTCTACACTTTCACTATATATATATATATATATATATACAGAAACGGGATCAGGAGAAAACGCTCAAAAGTGTGAGAACGGTGAGAACGCATCCTGGCCCAACACGTGTCACGCGACTTAGAGAAGGGCGAAGGGTTTTTTTTGTCTTTTCAATCTTCTTTTATTTTCCCAACGCGGTATAATATTTTCTGGCGTCTAAGGTTTTTTTTGGCGTTAATTGTATTTATTAACCTTTTTGGCGTTGAATTAATTGTTTTGTGCCACATAGATAATTTTTTTGGCGTTATAGCGTTTTCTGGTCAATTTTTTGGCGTTTTGTGTTGTTCTGTATAATCATTCACTACGAGTCATTAACAAGATTACAATAAAACCAATTTTTTTGGCGTTTAGTGAATTTTTTAGCGTTTAATACATTTTACAAGGTGCTTTGCCAGCACCCGGTCTTCCGGTTTTCATACTACTAGCGTTTTGGTGTTTGTAGTTTTTGGAGTTTTATATAATAATGTATTTTATTTATAGAGAATTAGATAACAAAACAACATATAACTTGATATCAAAACAATATAAAATGAAAATAAAAAAAATACAAAATGGTAATCTAATTTCTCTTCCGAATCTTCACTGTCATCAGCCTCTTTTTTCTTGAATTTGTTTTGGCGTTTTGAACCTTTTTTGAATACTTTAGCTAGATGTCACCTTTGCTATATAAACCCCGTCTTTTTCAGAAGAAGCTGCTTAGTGGCACCCTGTGTTTTGGTGTAATATTCTTGTTTGGTGGCATGTCATTGAAGATCAACTCTTACTTGATGCTATTTATAATAATGGAGTCCAAAATAGCATTTTACACTTGTGTTGATCCCTTTATTCCATGCCGATATTCATCAAGAACAAAGCTCACATGATGGCATATCACTGTCATCAGTCTCTTTTTCTTGAATATTTGTCCATCTCATTCAGCAAAATATTATTGTGATAACCCCCTTAGAAGAAGAATCCATTTTAGTGAAAGCTTTGCCATCTCTGGCGTTTTAAAGTGAGTGGTTTCTAGAGGATATGGCGTTTGTGTTTTCTGGGTGTGATCAATTTCATTGTGTATAGACCCTTCTCTTATAGGAGTTTTTTTGGCGCGTAGTTTAGGCGGGACTTTTTTATTGTAATAAATGATAGTAATAAAGTAACTGTCTTTTCAGTTACTATTTTTGTATTTACTGTGTTGATCAGCTTTTATCAGTTTTATAGGTTATAGACGTCCCATCTTCTAAGTTTGGCGTTTTTTTAAATGGCGTTATGCAAACCAAGATGACAAAATACAAAAAGGAGTAAATAAAATATTAAGCAGGAAAAATATTTTTTGTTATTTTTTGGCGTTTTGTACGGAATAACCCTTTTTAGTATTTTTTGGCGTTTTGCTAATAAAGAGAAAAATATATCATTTAATTATCTTAAAAAAACAAAAAGAAGATTACACAGAAGAAAAAAAAGACGAAAAAAAAATTAAAGCCTTCGTCAAAATATACTTTATCAGAAAAGTATCCATCACTTGCGTCATCTTCTTCCTCCTCGGAGTCTTCATCTGGATCTTCATCCATGTCATCACCTTCACCTTCATCAGCTTCTTGTTCCTGAAGATTCTGAAGCCTCCACTTGAACATGTCTTGCATTAACTCTAATTTTGAGTCTATTTCTGTATTGGTACAAGTGGCGTTATGCAATTCTTCCATGAAACCCAGACGCTGCTTTGTCATGATATTTTCTAGCCAGTAAACTTCCTGCTCTCCGCTGTCGTATGTAACGGTCACCATGTCTGTTTCATCATCAAAATGCCATGATGTCGTGACAGGGCCCGGCTTCACATCTGCTTTGATTGGTCCAAATTTCCAGGTTAATGCTTTCATAAGCATATGTGTTTCATGGCATTCGTTGTCTAGAGCGATGCCAAGTGATAAGATTGCCCTTTGTATCTCTTCTTCCATCTTCAGAATTGCCCTGACCGTCTTAACATACACCCTCCTTCTGTTTTCAAATCGGAAGAGGTGTCGTCTGATTCCCAGAGTGTATCTCCAAAAAACGATTGTTGCCATTTTTGGCGTTTTTGGTTAAGTTGGCGTTTTTGGTTAAAGATGTTTTTTGTAGAATTGGATAGATTGTAGTGATTATGGAAGCTATGTTTTACCTCGTTTATATAATGATGCTTTTGCCGCGTAATTTAGGAGGGAATTTCTTCTAATAAATGTTAATAACTAGAATTCAGTTACTGTGTTGTTTCATCTTCCTGTAATATCCAATGCGTTTTATGAGTAATTTTTGCGTTTTGTTTTTAATGGTGTTTTATTTTTATTTTTTTGAATGGCGTTTTATCATTTGATGGCGTTTTGAATATGAGCGGTAAAAGACTCTTTTACCCTTAATGAAGCGTGTCCAACATAATAAAATTGATGTTATTTACGAACACATCACCGCGCAATCTAGTCCATGGATTGTTTTGATCGGACAACCCATAAGCGTTCTCACCGTTCTCACACTTTTCACCGTTTTCTCTAAATCCTGACCCTATATATAGTAGAAAGTGTGAGAACGGTGAGAACGCTTATGGATCGTCCGATAAAAAAATCTATGGACTAGATTAGCGCGGTGGCGTTTTCGTAAATAACATCAATTTTATTACGTGGACGAGCTTCATTAAGGGTAAAAACGTCTTTTGACTACTCCAAACAAAACGTCATCTCATGAAAATAAAACGCCAAAACAAAAATCACACACCATTCTAGCTAAAAACGCCATTAGATATAAAACGCCAAACTTAATTATAGTAAAATCGCGCCTAAAAAAACCGCCAAAAAATCCTATATATACAACAACTCAGACCTTCAATTAAAAAACACACACAAAACCCCCAAACGCCATATTTAATATATACCATTCGTCTGATAAACGCCAGAAAACCCAAACATCAAATATATTGTTGTCAATAAAGTGTAGCTGTATGGTGTGGACAACATTGTCAGATATCTTTCTTAACTGAGGATTAACAATGTTATCCATCACCATACAACAACACTTTATTGATTTTAGCATGATCAAAATTACAGTTTTAAGATGGTTTATTTTGTGGCGGTCTTTTTCTCGGTAAAACGCCCAAAAAAGATAACATTTTGGCTAAAAGGGTGTAAACTCAATAACATTTTGCTGCATGAGATGGACAAAAGTTATAGAAAAAGAGGCTGATTTCATACGAAAGTCGAAACAGCCAGTGAAGATGCTTCAAAAGAATAAAGAGACTGGTGACAGTGAAGATTTGGAAGATCAATATTTATTTTGTTTAATTTTCTTTTTCAGTTGATTGTTATTTAATAAACAACGCCATATCTAATAAAAACGCCAAAAAGGCAAATGTCTTACACCTTTGGCGTTTATCAAACAATCATAAAATTACTTTGGACAAGTATTATAAAAAAAACTAGGGTAAATTACACTTTTCGTCCTTTATGTTTGTACCAGATTTCAATGGATAGCCTTTAACTTCAATAATTACAATCACAATCCTTTTTATGTAAAACTCATTACATTCTACGTCCTTTAGCCCTAACAAAGTTAAAATTTTCAGTTAAGTATAACATGTGCTTTGCACATGAGGGTAAATTGGTAATTTTACTTATTTATTTATTAAAAATAAAAATTAAACATTAAAATCAGATTTAAAACAAAATTCTCCCTTTATTTTTTTTAACACTTTTTCTCTTCAGCTCACTTTCCTCTTCTTCTTGACTTCTCTTCTAGTTCAAAATAAAATCACAGGATCCTATCACCACCGTCAGCCATTACAACACTACCATTGTCTCCCTCCTCTCTCACCACCACCACCGGTAGGTTCTGAGGCCGAACAACTCTCTGGCGTCGGCGAGGCACTCGGGCAACGTGTTTAAACCATCAGTCACCACCGCCACCTGTGTGGCCACCACCGACCACCGTCACAGTGTTGCCACCGCCATCGCCACCGCCTAAACCACTGATATATTCCCATCACCCACCCTACCCTTTCTTTCTCAAACCATCGCACCACCCCCACCACCATCAGATCCACCAGATCTTACTTCCCAGTGAGTCGAATCTGCTGAGATTTTGAGGTATCTATTGCATCCACTAGAACATCAACATCGAGGGGGTTATTGGGGTTCAAGATTCATCAAGAATGTTCTTGCTTGTACATCGTGCAAAGATACATGTACTTCATTTATTAAGTTTGGTCTGTAGCAAATTAGATTCAGTTTTGTTTGGCACATGAATAATAACATATATTTAAAGATTATCACATAGATTCAATTGTTGTGTTTTGGCACATGAGAAGTTACCAGATTTGAGGGATTATTGGTGTTCACCATTCAATCATGAATATTTCCTTTTTAAAGATTATCACATATATATCCTTCACCATTCTCTATTGCTCATCACCAATCCATCTCTAGCTACCAGCTAAGATTTTAAAAACGGTGTTTGTTATGCTTTAACTGTGGCGGCGACATTGTCGGGGTGGTGGTTGCCGGATGATTGTGATGGAGAAAAGCTAGAGGGAGAGATAGGGATTTGTCATACTTAACTGGAAAATTACCAATTTACCCTCATGTGCCAGTCACATGTTATATTTAACTGAAAATTTTAACTTTGTTAGGGCTAAAGGACGTAGAGTGTAATGAGTTTTATATAAAAAGGACTGTGATTGTAATTATTGAAGTTAAAGGCTATCCATTGAAATCCAGTACAAACATAAAGGACGAAAAGTGTAATTTACCCAAAAAAATAAAATAAAATAAATAAAAAAAACTTGAAAATGTAACTAGAAACAGTAACTTCAAATCAGTAATACTGAAGATAGGGAAAATTTATTATATTAGAATCTAAAATGTCAAACTTGAAAGATGGGACGTGTTACAGACTTCAGAGATAAAGCTTGTCAAAAACAATAATTACAAATAATAACTGAAAAGACGAATACTTTATTATAATAACGCACCGCCTAACTTAGGCGCCAAAAAGAGATCCTATAAAATGATACGTCTCAGCAACTTCCATTCGATCAAACCAAAAAAACAAACGCCAAATACTACTAAATACCACTCACTGTAAAACGCCAAAAAATCAAAGATGGCTAATATGCTTTCTTGGATATTCAGTATTGTTATTCGTCAAGTTTCACTTAATGAATTGTTAGCGGAGGCGAGTAACTCAGTAAGATTTTGCTGCATGAGATAAACAAAAATTCAAGAAAAAGATACTGATGCCAGTCATATGGCATTTTGTATTTTTTGTTCTTGAAGAAGGCTTGGATGAGGAGAAGAGATCAATGACACTGAAGAGTGGGATGATTATAAAGATGAAGATCAACATAAAGAAAAAATGAAAAACCCACCCACACGTCATAGATCTATGTCCCCAAACATCCACAAAAAAGCCACTTCAACAGACGAGCAGGCAAAATAATCAAACCGATGGGTTTGTTAAGTTTTACATAAAACGCCATATTTTTTTGTGACAGTTCTTGTACTATTAAAGAACAGAGAGACTGGTGACAGTGAATATTGTGAAGAGAGATCCGATTAGGATTTTTAATTTATTTTCTTCGCTTGTATTTTTTTTTACTATGGCTGAAATATAATCCAACAATTGTAAAACGCCAAGATACCACAAACGCCAAAATGTTTATAAAAAATAATAGAGCAATGGGCCATCTTGTTTAAAACGCCTTGAAAAACGTCATTCAAATAGATTTCCTGACCCCTGGGTTACAATGGCAAACGATTTGAATAAATGCCATAAACGCCAAAATGTTAATGCGATGAAACCATTAAACGCCATTAATTATTGAATTTGGTTAACGCCAAAAAATCTTAAACCCCAAAAATTCAAACAATATTCGGAAAAGCGGAACTGGAAAAGCAGAAGATGAAAGGACAAAAAAGCCCCTCCGCCCTTCTCTATGCCGCGTGACACGTGTTGGGCCAGGATGCTGCGTTCTCACTGTTCTCACACTTTTGAGCGTTTTCTCCCGAACCCGATTCTATATATATATATATATATATTCTTCCGTTTATTTAGCATTTTTGTCATTATATATATATATATATATATATATATATATATATCCTTTTGGATATTTATTTCTCTTATGTGGTATCATCTGTGGAACGCTTCACAAACTATTAGTAGATCTCTTTTCCTTTTTTTTACAATTAAACTTTTTGTGGTATATCATGTCTAACTGTTTCATGTGTTTCTTATTTAAATCATCAACATGGAAAATTAATGTGTCGCTATGTGTTACGTTTACTTGTATCAATAGTTACATATACTTGTATCTATTTGTTACTTGTTTTGTGTCTATTGTTTCACGTGGATTCACTAGCTGACTAAGTTCCACAGCCCGTCTGGTATCGCCACCATTATTTGCTCCCTCGTGACTATGACATGTGGGTATCGCCTCACTTATTCATAGGCTGACATTTTCCTCGTGACTATGGGATGATCATTGGTTATTTTATCTATTGTTGTGGTATTTGTTTGAGTATATGTTGTGATTATAGGCTGTGATTTCTCATTAACACACTGTTTGCATGTTAATCTTTTAACAATAATTAAATAAAGTATTATATATTATATACTACAAATTTGTCACATTTATAACACTTGTTTGCAGGTGGTTGTTGTATTCTATGCTTTATTAGTGTTTTATGCATTAAAAGTGTTATACTTTTTCCCTTATTGGTGGTACAACTAGCTTTGCTCCTTTAAAATCTAACACGCGTCCACCTCCTCTTCATAACATAACACCCGTCTTGGTCTTCACCTACTTACCCCTCAAAACCATATCCAAAACCACCCGAACAGCCTATACTTCAGGACCATCTTCGATAATGGCGGCAACGCAAATGGAGATGCCCTAATCAACATTTAGGGTTACCATGGCTCACATCATACACGTCCATGTTTCGTGTTCCTCGTTGGACATCTCTCAACACACACGTTTCACTTCTCTCTTACCGGATATTGAAAGATTATCACCAGATATCCTCATGCAAATCAACCTCCAATTTGCTCAATTCTGCTCTCAATTTTGGCTATTTGTACCTTTGTTCACTATAATAGTTGAACTTTGATTTATTTGAATGAATTTGTTCTTCTAAATTGTTTTGTTCTTCGGGAGCAAAAGTCACTAAATCAGAATTATGACAACAAAGAAGAGGCAGACAATAAGATGGATTCTAGAGAGGGAAACAAATCGGGGGTGTTGTAGTGCTGTTGTCGGCTGCTCGAGGGGGCGATAATGTTGAGGTTGTCTCTGGTGAACAGGAAACTATGGCAGGGACAATAACCAGAGGAATGAGGTTCGTGAGAGTATAAATTGGGTTTTATGGTTAGGGTTTTTGATGATGAACTTGAGATTTAGAGTTTGAGTTTTGTGTAGGAAGGGGATTACGGGAGCAATCAAAATCAGAATTAGAAATGGCAAAAAATGACAAAAGTCAGGGACTAAAACGGCAGAAAGAAAAACTATTTGGACTAAAATGGCAGGAAAAAAAACTATTTGGACTAAAGTGTCAAATTTGGTCAAACCGCAGGGACTAAATAACAATTGTTTTTGAACGCCCAATGAATCCTTCAAATGGGCTACTGGAGAAATTCACCACATCGGGATATACTCGCCTCCAAACCGGGGAAAACCCTCACCTATGGCCGAAGCCCATGAACACTCAGTTCAAGGATCGAACTAGCGATCTCCACCTATACGCCTAGTCTCCCATCATTACCAGGTGCCACAGAAAATAATAGGGAGGGTAGGAATCGAACTTGGGTCCCTTAGAACTCCAAGACTCTCCCTTACCACTCCACCACCACCTCATTGGCAACTAAAATGACAATTAACTCTAAGTAATAAGTTGAACAATTTTCGGTGTTTTTCTAATTTCCGGTTATTTAAGCGAAGGATAAGCTACAAAAATCCATGGTTGCTGACTCTGGAATTGGTAAAAGCATGGAAAGCACGGTTAGTACCAGCAAGGGCATGTTTATTAGGAAAGCTAAGATCAACAAGAGCTTCACTAAAATGTATATTTTTTTGTCATAAATTTAGTCGTTTGGATCAATACTTGATATACAAAATGATATTTTTTTGCAAATCAAAACGTCAAATATGGATATTTAGTTTCCTGTGCTAATAAATAATTAAGGAAACAATAGTTTTATATTGTGACATGAGGGTGTGCAGATGAAAGAATCTCAACTCAAAACCGACGAAGACTCATACACGTGCACATGACATGAGGGTGTGCAAAAAGGTTATGCTGGTTTGTCAACTCACCAGGTAGAAAATGTGTAATCTTGTTAGGGATGAGCGTGGTACCAATACCGTACCCAACTGGTACCGGTACCGAAAACTGGGTACCGGTACCGAAAACTGGGTACCGGTACCGAAATATTCGGTGTGGTCCGATACGGTACTGGTATTTGAAGGTAAAATTCGGTATTTTACCGGTACCATACCGAACCGGTACTGATATCGAAAGTACTGATACCAAAAATGCCAAAAAATGGGTACCGGTACCGGTACTGAGTCCCAAATGCTCATCCTAACTCTTATGGTGTTAAAGAAGACATTAATTACATTATACGATATGTTAGTATATGAATGAAAGGTACAGTGAACTTCACGGAGATGTGTGATTTACGCCATTACTTGACGTGCTGCTGGGTGTTGAAGACATGTGTTAAAGTGCTTGGTTTTCCTTTTTTAAGCTGCCACATATATGCAATTCATACAGAGTTCTCTAAAGCAATTGCTGTTAACATATAATCTCGCCGGTGATTCTGAGTGGAAGCGGATCTAACACAATAGCTTAATCTCGCCAGCAATCCCGACGGGAAAGTGGGTTACAACCGGATCTCAGAAATGCCTGAAGGTATGTGTTTAGTTTATGGTTTTACAATTTTTATGATTTGGGAGTTTATCGTCGTCAAATTGTAAGAAAATCAATGTCACAAAAAGAAAGGTGAACATAGATCATTTTTTTATATTTTGACGCATTAGTAGGTGAATTTACGTTAAAATTGGCGTTTGTAATTTCTGATCTAAATGTCATAGAATATTCACCCAAATTACTATTAAACATACTTCAACTGCTAACTGAATATAAACCAACAAATTATTACTGCTCTCTTTTTTATTGTTCGGAAGAAACTGTGTATTGAAATTTTAGTCATAGTGTATGGGTAGATTTGTTGGTTTGTGCTTGATATATGAGTCTAATGCCATTTAATTAGCCTAATTTGTGATATTGGTGTAAAATTTGGTGTACCAGTTTGTTTCATTATCTAATAATTGAATTGAGCCATTGAGGGAAGGTGGGGAAGGAGGGAGAATGGATACGAAAGTATAGAAAGGCGGAGGTTGGAAGGTAAGGTGTTTGTTTAAATGTCTATGGGGAAGGATACAAGGAGTAAACGGTGGTGAGGGTGTTAGGATACGTCGTTATAGGAAGACTCATGAACTATTTTAATGTGTCTTTGTATCAGTATGTTTGTGTCAACTTCTAAGTTTTGATTCACTGTTGTAATTAGTCTGAGACACAAGTACATAACACGCGATAACGTGTTACAACGTTGTGTTTAACTTCTTGGATTTACTTCGCTGTTGTAATTATTTTTTACATGCTCGTATATGCAAATTTAATCGAGATTATCAAATTCGTTTTATTAATCCTCACTAATTTATTTTTTAACTTTATCACTTGAAAAAATTACATACAGTTGCGGAGTATATTTCAAACTGAACAATCATTAGGTGATTTAACTAATAGAAACATGTTTAGGCTCTTCATGCCAACCAGACTTGGCATCTGGTTCAGGCTCCCACGGATGCCAACATTGTTGGTTGTAAGTGGGTTTGCAGGATTAAGCATAATCCTGATGGATCGGTGAGTCGTTATAAAGCCCAGCTTGTTGCCAAGGGCTTTCATCAGACTAAGGGTATTAGACTAAGGTTATTGACTATACTAAGACTTTCAGTCCTATGGTCAAATCTAGGTCTATTCGCCTAGTTCTTCCAGTTGCTTTCTCTCGAGGATGGTCTATTCATCAGGTTGATGTCAACAATGTGTTCTTACATGGGGATCTTTCTGAGACTGTGTATATGACCCAGCCGCCAGTCTTTGTTGACTCATCTAGATCACATTATGTTTGTCATATGCAAAAGGCTCTTTATGGCCTAAAACAGGCTCCTAGAACTTGGTTTTCCAAGCTATCCACTACTGTACTTGCTGATGGTTTTACCCAGTGTCTTTCAGATGTATCTCTCTTTGTTTACAATCGGGATTCGATACTTTATTGTGTCTTGATCTATGTTGATGACATCATTATTACCGGGAGCTCTTCTGATTTTGTTACTGGCTTGATTGGGCGCTTACATTCTCGGTTTGCGCTCAAGGATGTAGGACAGTTGTCATATTTTCTGGGTATTCAAGTCATTTTTTATGAGGATGTTTTACACTTATCTCAGCAGCGCTACTTACTTGATTTACTACAGCGCATTAGTCTTGCTGATTATTGACCATTATCTACTCATGTCTCTTCCGGTAGACAACTTTCTCGATATACTGGTGATCCCTTATCTGATCCTACTATGTATCGGATCACTATTGGTGCATTACAGTATCTTGTGCTGACACAACCAAAGATTGCTTATACGGCCAGTAAGGTGTCACAGTTCTTTCAGACACCGACACGTACTGGTCGACATTGGGTCGTTCCAAGCGGATTTGTGGTATCCTAAGGGTACTATTTCTTATGCGTTATGTATACGTCGGTCTATTTGTGTTGACTTACATGCTAATAGTGATGCTGACTGGGCTGAATTTCCTGATGATCGACGTCCTACCACAGGTTATTGTGTCTTTTTTAGGCCCAACCTTATCAGTTGGAGTTCCAAGAAACAACATATAGTTGCTAGGTCGAGTACCAAGGCTGAGTACCGAGCGCTTGCTCATACAGCTGCCGAGTTACGATAGATTACATCTATATTACATGAGTTACATATCTTGCAGTCAACCAGGTGTTTCATCAGTGCACCAAACACTTGGAAATTGACTTGCAGTTTATTCGCGATATGTTTTTGAGTGGTACTTTACATGCTCGGTATGTTCCCACTACATTTCAGATTGCTGATATTTTAACCAAATGATTGTCTGGTGTTCGTTATGACACTCTGCGGTCCAAGCTTCACGTGGATGCTCCCCGTTTAGCTTGAGGGTGCATATTAGAGTATATAGACAATTTGTTACACAACTCTTAGTTAGTGTATGAGTGATGTTAGACTATTATATATTCAGAATACAACATTCTAAATCCAGTGAATTGATTGTGCTCACTTACCTCTTTTAAAGTGCATGTATTAAAGCTTGTTTGTGTTTTAATTAAGATATCAGTAATTTTGTCAAAGTAAATCCACTCTTTCTTGCAGATTATAAATGTATGTATTAAAGCTGAGAAGTGGCTCAATGGTCGTTCTTGAAAGACCTTGTCAACTGACATTAGTCATGCCGTAGAGTTTGTTTTTAGCTGATAACTCTTGTTTCTTTAGAAACTGCAATCATAAGCTTTTCACATTACGTTCTACTTACGTTGTCATTTTCTTCAGCAAGTGCGAAATCATAATCAGTTCCAAACATTTACCCCAAAGCATGAGGAACCTGAGGACTCAGACCCAAGGAACCAGACCGTGGACTCAAACCAAAAGGATCAGACCGTGGACTCCGATCAAAGGGACCAACCTACGGACATGGACCAGACTGATCAACCTGCTGACTCAGACCAAAGGGACAAACCAATGGACACGGACCAAAGGAACATGCATAATGACAGTCAAGTCCATAAATGAATCTTCTTAGGTTAGAGTCAAACACACAATTTTCAGGTTTTTCCCTGCTAACTTGGACTATAAGCTATGTTTCACGTAATGCTTTCATGATCTTTAATATATGTTTTGAATCTTAACAGTATACTATTTCTCCGCAAGTATTCTGTAGTCATATATGCTCTTTGATAATTTTCAACTTTTTTATGTTTTATTGGCTTTGTGTAAAACATGCAATGAGAACTTTCGCATTTCTTTCATTATCTTTTACCAATTCAAGTGTCATATTCAGTAATTTCCCATGATTATTGGAAACACTATCACACAAAATACAAAAAATGAATCAGTCTTTGATGTGCATGAATGATTGTGTCCAAACCCAAATGATCTGAACAGTTGACTAATTGGGATACTGACTTCGACTTCTTTTCATTCCTTCAAAAGGGTTTCTTTGTTTGCTTCCCATTCATCCAAACGTTTGTTAGTTTTTTCCACCTGTCGAAGATTAGTTGCAAACACAAAGCGTTAAAACATCTAAATCATCCCCACCCCCCCAAAAAACGATCCTTTATAATACCTCTTTATTCCAATCTGTACGAAATGTTGACCATAGTAAAATGAAGGTTTGCATCCCAGTTCCTCCGATCATTCCCGACCATATTCCCTATTAAGATACAACGAATCATATGCCAGTTTTTGAAGTTACATTAGTCGTATGGTTTATGAATGGTACCTTTACTCCGAAATTGAAATGGAAGCCGAGAAGGAGCCCAAGGGGGATGCCTACAATGTAATAGCACCCAACGTTCACGTATGCCACATAAGCTTGCCATCCACACCCGACAGCCACACCTTTGATTTATCCATCATGTTAATATTCAAAGGTTGACACATATGCATAACCATGCAAATAATCACATCACACATGTACGTGTATATACCTGATAAAACGGGTTGTATGCCGTTAAGAATGATGGTGATGGCCAATAGTGGGCAAAGATCAGAGACTGCATGTGCAACGGTTTCACCACCAGTGAACGCGTAGCTAATAACATGTCGTACCGACAAAACAATCACCGCTTCGACTAAGGCAATGAGAAATGAGACTGTAGTAACTGTTAACACCGAAAAGGCTGTGGCTTTAGGGTTTCCTGCTCCAAGCTCGTTTCCAACCCTAACACTGTTTTTTTAAAAGAAAAGATATGTCAACTCTCACCACAAAACAAGCGACTTTCACTGGCAGACAAAACCATTGATGAAAGTGGTCTCGATGGTAATTCGTCAGTGATACTATGTTGGTAATCTGGGTGTGGAAAATATATTTCAGACATAATTTAGTTTTCCAATTTTTTATTATTTTTGGTAGGTTCCATATGACGAATGCCAGTCGTTGACGATACTTATTCTTCATGTAGTGTATCTTTGCATAAGAGAACTCACCTAGCAGCTGCATTGAACCCAACTGAGACCATGAACAGCAACCCATTGACACCCATGCTACATATTTTTTTTAAAAACAACAAGTCAGTATGCTACATATTTTTTTACAAAACAAGAAGTCAGTATATATTGACAAAAGATTAAATACAAATACCCTTATCATACAAAACGTACGAATAGGGTGAAAAGGCTAAAAAACCGCAGTTGCATTTTCGTAATTATTTACTCGTAGCGTAATTATCAAAATTACACTACAAATAATCTTGTAAGATAATTTTGTTTTTTGTAAGTTAATTTTGTAAAATAATCTTGTAGGGTAATTTTGATCTTGTAGAGTCATTTTGTAGAGTATCGTAATTATCTACAAATTATCTTATAGGGTAATTTTAATCTTGCAGGGTAATTTTGTAGAATAACATAATTACTCTACAAATGATCTTGTAGAGTAATTTTGATCTTGTATGGTAAATTTGAATTGTATGTTGTTTGATAAACTTGTAGAGTAATTTTGATAATTACCATACAAAATCATTTTACAAAATTACCATACAAGATCAAAATTGAACTACAAGATCATTTGTAGAGTAATTTTTGATAATCAGCCTACGAGTAAATAATTACGAAAATGGCACCGTTTTTTTTTTTTTTTTACTTTTTCATATCTTTCGCACGTTTTGTATAATAAGGCTCTTTGTAGGTGAACTTAAGTCAATGTATATTAAATCAAACCTTTAATGCAACAATAATAAATATAAAACAAAACATGATAAAGATTAAAGATGACACTAACCAAACCGAAAGTGCATCCAATGCTAGCTCAGGGTTCTCAAGCAACCCTGCAATCAACACCAAGATCTGAAAATACCATGTCTCCAAACATAACATCACCGCGGACCCACTCGACAACTTTACAAACTCCCATAGCCCACCGAACGCCATTGAGTTGAACCCGGTCCATGTGGCTTTGCATCTATGGCTCATCAAGATGTAAACAAACTGACCAACAACTATAATCCACCATGACAAACTTAGAGTCAAAGAAGCCCCTAGCTACCCCAACCCTAACTTGTACACCATGATCCAAGAAAGCATCAAGTGCACAACTAGTGTTCCAGCAGAAATATAAGCACTTGGAGCCACAATACTTTGAGCTTGAAGGAACTTTTGTATAGGAAAGTTGATGGCATACGCGAATACTTGAGGAATGAGACCGTAGACGAATAGTGATGCGGCTGATGCCATTGATGGCGATTGGCCTAGTGAAATTAAAATTGGTTTACAAAATACATAAATTATAGTGATCGGGATGGCTGTTACTAAGAGAACAATTGCGGATCTTTGGAGGTATACTCCAAGCATGTTGTATTTTCGTGCCCCAAATGCTTGACCGCATAGCGTCTCCACTGCACTCCCCATTCCCAGCTAGAATCACACATATATAATTATATAAGCATTGTGTCAAATAATATTTTAGGGTTGCTTATTTTTAATTTATGTCTACATGTTGTACAAATTGTAAAAGTGTTTGTAAGTCATGTTGGTTTCTAGGTAATCAGCTACTTCAATAAGCAGACTCTAGTTAAAAGTTAAAACCGCTTTCGTGGCATCCAAGCTCATTGAATATGTGTCTCGTCTCCTTAGGGGAGGCAGGGTGGTAATTGTTTTCCCCGTGATAGAATTCTATCACTCGTTATACTATCCAAAACACCACCGCCACCCCCAGTGATCACTCGTTAACTTTACCACGCGTGGTATTTTTCACGCGTTAATGTATTGTGAGTGATGGTATTGTTGGGTGTTGTTGAGTGTTGTGAGTGATGGGCATTGTTGGGTGTTGTGAGTGATGATCATTGCCACTAAAAAAGTTTGTGAGTGATGGAATAATGGTTGATGACATGGCGGAACTTGATTGGATGTTGTGAGTGATGAAATTTTTGCAAGTGATAACCACTCCCTCCCCCCTTAGTCTCATCAATGAATGCTTGTGAACTTGAGTCTGTTCTTTGACAAGCGGACTCATTGTAGGGTTATTTAGAGTATGTTTGGCAAAAGTAGCTGGTGGCTGGAAGCTGGTTGCTGGTGACTGTAGCTTTTTAGATATATTTAGGTGTTTGACAGAGTAGCTTGAGCTTTTAATAAAATGTATAAAATGACCAAAATGAACATAACTAAAAAGTTCATTATTTTTAGAGGTTAAAATAGCATTTTTTTCCTAAAAGCTTGTAGCTCCTTCTAAACGCTACTACTAAGAGCGTTCAACCAAAAGTCTCAAGCTTCTAACCTAAAAACTTCAAGACTTTTTATTGAGTAAGAACTTTTTCTTAAAAGCTTAAAGTTAGAAGCTCTTAAAAGCTTCTAAAAGCTTCATGCCTAACATACCCTTAATCTATTTAAAGTCCGCTTAATGAAGTAACGGACTACCTAGAAACCAACATGAAATCAAAAACACTTTTACAATTCCTAAACCACCTAGATGTCAACAAAAATCATCATATCGGTAATCATATATCCGCAATTGAATGTTTTACTAGATTCGGAACTAGAACTTTTTAGTGAGGGTTCATCATATATTTTTCTTCTTTACCAGTTACATCTAGATTGTCCAACTCGTTTTTCTCTTAGAACAAAATTCGGATTTTATATACAAGAATCCAACAAATCCTGATGACCGCTCTTGACCCCCCCCCCCCCCCCGTTACGCCCCCTGACTAGATTCGTGATTACTTGAATTCAGAAACTCACCATAAGGCCATAAGCAAAGAGTTGGATCCCTTGGTTGCCGAGGGAGGCAGCAGCAAGTTCAAGGTTTCCAAGATGACCGCAAAAGATTCTGGTGGAGATAGACATGGCGTTGTTGATCAAGTAAACCATCACCGCGGGTGCAGCCAGCTTATACAGTAGATTAAGCTCAATCCTGGATGCCGCTACAAGCCGCTTAATCAACGGTGTCTCAGTATCGTTAAGCACCCTCTCCAACTCCACACTACCGCCATGGCTGGTGGCAGATTGATCAGAAGTTGAACAATCTTGAACAGATTCTAAGAGAGGGTGATGAACTTCATTTGTTTGAGAGTCCATTTTTATAAAAATAGATGGCTGGCTTTCACATGTTATCTTTATATATATAGAGAGAGAGAAAAACAAACATTTGTATGTTTTGTGTTGGTATTTCTTTTATTTCTTTTTTTACTTATGAAACAAGTATGTTAAAGTTTCAGGAGATTGTGATTTGTGGATATATGTATACATGGTTAGATGATGTTTGAAAATTAAACACCATAAATTATGCATTACTATGATGATATCATTAGAAATATTTTTATTAATAAATGAAAATCCTTAAACTCTTTCCATGTACTTTTTAAGATGAAAAAAGTAGATAAATAATTTAATCACTGTATCTACTTTTTAAGAGAATAAAAATCGTATTAATGTTAAAAAAAGGTAGGCATAAGAGAATAAAAATCGTATTAATGTTAAAAAGGTAGGCAGATTGTTGATACATATTTTGTGGACACGACTCGGCTCGGTTCGACTCAGCTCAGTTGAAAGGACGTCAGAGACTTGAAGACACGAAGATCGAGACAAAGCTACAGCCAAGGGGGAGTTTGTTGGTACACTTGTGTCTGTACTTTGTCTGTATTTTGTCATGATACAAAACGATGTCTTGTGTTAGTCTGAGTTACGTCTTAGATCTGTTTATATGTGCGTTCGATGTAAGTTTGACCAAGTCAACCATCCTCCGGTTTGACTTGGCCAAACAGTTAGCACATTGTTTGTATGTGTGTGTGTCGAAGGATGACTCATCGAAGGATTGTTTATATCCTTCGATGTGCTCGAAAGATAACCTTCGATGGATGTTGATGGACTTCGATGGATACCATCCTTCGAAGTATTTGTGATCCTTCGATAGGTTTCTGGTCGATAGATGATCCTTCGATCAGTCTATCTGATCCTTCGACCAGACCTGCTGTTACGGGTATAAATACCCATGTTGTGTGTTCATTTCAAAAAAAGAGAACACTTAGAGGACACAAGAGAGAACACATTGTAGAGAGCAGATACACACACGAGAGTTAGAGAGAGTTTGCAAAATACATTTGTAAACATTGAGCTTGTAACCGTACCTTTCTTCGTATTAATACAGTGGTGTTAATCGGTGAATATTGCGTGTCGTGTACTTGCGTGTTCTATCTCGGTTTGCCTTTCCGGTTGGATTCCGCACAACCGGGTTGGTTAGTATACAAGGATTAGGCAACTATATCCTCCCCTAGCCGGACCTACAAGTGGTATCAGAGCCTTGGCTCTTCTCCTTGTTAAAACCGAGGTGTTCTTGCTGTTTTTCGGGTTTTAAAAGTTCATATTTTTCTGGAAAACATCTTAAAATCGGAGTATATCTTGGTGTTTTGCTTTATGTTTTGTTAAAAACCGTGTTATTTTCATGCTCACATGTTAGTCTTTGGTTTTTATTAAACATTTTAGCAAAATCGCGGTTTCGGAAGTTGTTGGTTTACCGGAAAATTCAAATTTTTCTGGGTTGTGTTCATCGTATCTTCAACAAAGCTTCAAGTGTTCTTCAAAGTTTTACATCTTTTGATCTTGTTTAATTATTTTTGAAAGTTGTTTGTGTATTGGGAAGGGATAACTGATTAAATTAATCAACCCAAATCTGTTTTGGCAGAAAGCATGGCCTGAACATACCTTCTGCCGAAAGTTTCTACCAACTTGTCACCTTTTTCACCAACCTGTCACATTTGTCAACTGTGTCAGAGCAGATCGAAGGATATCCTTCGAAGTCGAAAGATCATCTTTCGATCAAGGAAGGTTCGATAGATAATCATCCTTCGAACATCCTTCGAAGTCTGTGACTTATCTTTCGATCCAAGGAATCTTTTCGAAGCATACGTCTTTCGGTCTACAGTTCTTTTTCGAAAGATAAGGATCCTTCGTTTGGAGAATCTTTCGAAATCATTGTTCGAAATTCAACAGTGATCTTTCGAACACTGTTGATCCTTCGAACAAGTGTTGATCTTTCGATCCTTAGTCTGTTTATGTTTAACAAGTTGTGTTTTTCAGGTCTATCGATCAGGGATCCTTCGGCTGGTTGTTATCCTTCGAAATACTAACATAGTTTGTGAAAATTAATTTTATTTTAAATCAATTTTCACTTAATATATTAATTTTTATAAAATGGGAACAAACGGTCAGTGGGATCCAACCGCGTGGACTAAAATAACTTCGACTCCACAATCATCAGCTACGCACGGTCAGTGGGATCCATCCGCGTGGACTTTGACTCCACAATCATCAGCTACGCAATCTGAGCCAGTTTTCGACAAAACTGCATGGATGAGAGCTATTGCCCCACCTCAAGCTGCAATGATAACTGCAAATCAATGGGCATTGGTCACAAATCAAAGCAGCAGCATTCAATCTATGATGCAGAACGACAGTGAAACTGGTACAAGCACAAAACCGCCAAAGCTAAATCACATCAATGATTGGGGATGGTGGAAAGAAAGGCTGAGAACTTATGTTCAGGGGCAAGGTCAAGATCTATGGATGTGCTTCTTCACCGCATTTGACAATGAGTTGGAAGTTGCAGGATCTAATCCACAAACTTACAGCACTATGTCTGAAGAAGATAAGAAGAAATTTGAGTTAGAAAAGAAAGCATTCATGATTCTCACACAAGCTCTTCACAAAGACATTTACCACCAGTTTGTTTACTGCACGACTACTAAAAGCTTGTGGGATATGCTCACGTTACGATGTGAAGGAAATGCTCAATCTAGAAAGATCAAGCAAGATTTACTGAAGAAAGAGTTTGAAGGATTCACGTGTATGGAGAATGAGACTTTGGCAGATTTATCTACAAGGTTCCATCACTTGTTGAGCGAGATGTTTGCTTTTAGAGTCACTGCCACTCCACAAGAAATGACGAAGAGATTTGCTGATAGCTTACCAGCAAAGTGGAGCAGTTATCTTGAAATTCTCAAAGAAAATGGTGTTTTAGACACAATCACCGTTTATGATTTAATTCAAAAATTGGAGAAAAAGGATGTAGAAGAAAAACTTAAGGCAAAAAGAACACTAACTCCTCAAAGTCCAGAGATGTACTTTGGGATTGCAGGGGGTATCAGTGGAGAAAAACCAGCTTCTCAACACGCGAAGCTTCAAACAGCTTTCATCTCAAACACCGGACCATCAACAACAGATCAGTTTGATCCTTCAGCATACTCGATGTATCCAAGACCAAATTCTTCTTCTCAACAACAGTATGTGCAACCGACAGCTCAGCAATTCACACCACCGCCTTTCTTAGATCCAAGCAGAGCTCAGAAGCAACAACCGCAACAGCAAGGGTTTTATGGAAGCTCTTCAAACTTTCAAGCCACTTCCAATCCGAACACAGTCAGATTAGACACTTCCAACTTTTCCAAAGTCAGTGTCGAAATAGCCAAGGAGCATATGGAGATGTTGAACACCTTGGTTAGTGCTTATTGTGGATTGATCGCAGGTCAGATTAGGAATATCAATCTAACCAATGAAGATTATCAGCAAGTGGATAGAGAAGAGTTTGAAATGATGGATATCAAATGGGCTCTTGCTAGTGCAATTCGAAGAGCAAAGGAGTTTATGGAAAGGACGGGGAGAACCAACTTGGAAAGCAAGAAAGACACCAAGTATGGGTTCGACAAGCAAGCTGTAACGTGCTTTAACTGTGGTGAACGGGGTCACTTCAAAAGGGAATGCACAAGACCAGCTCAGCATGGAAACCAAAATCCTTTCAGAAATCAAGGCAACCAGCAGAACCAGAACAGGAACAATGTTCATACGTTGATACCTGTCAACAACCAAAGCCAAGCAGGGCCATCAAATGCCAACCGGGCACTTGTGGTTCAAGTAGATGAAGGTTGTGATTGGTCGCTTCAGTTGGGAAATGATGCTCCAAATGGTGGAACAGCATGTTATGCTAAAGTGATTGAGAAGGTAGTAGAACCCGTGTCTGCTGGTGAATCTTCAGAAGATGAAGATAGTTCGGGTTATAGTGGGAGCATGGATGGGGAATCACTTGATGCTGGTGATTTATCAAGTGATGCTTTAGATTTGAAGGTTGATGAGCTTTTGGCTGAAGCTGAAGCATTATGCAAGAGGAGATCTATTCTCTGCCAGAAATCTGCTGGAGCTTCCGAGAAGCTTGCCCAGTTCTTCTCTGAAGATGGATCTTTTTCTTTTCATACAGCCTTTACGGCTCACGTAGAAGGTCAAACTTCTCAGGTATGTGATACTAATTCTGACTCTATTTCTGTTCCCACTGAATGTTCAAAGTGTTTAGAATATGCAGAAAAGGAAATTCAGTTTGAAATCACACACAAACACAATCAAGAATTGATTGTAGATCTTTCTAAAGCAACCGAAGCTAACTTGTTTTTAACCAGAAATGAAAAGGAGTTTAAAGCAACAATTGCGTCATTAAAACATTATGTTTCAGAATTACAAAAGGCTGTTTTGAGAAAACAACATGCTAACAATAATCTAATTGACACAATTGAAAAGCAAATGGTAGAGTTAGCAACAGCTCGATGTGAATGTGAGACAATTAAGCAGAAATTGGAAAGCTATTCCAATTCCCGCTATGTTTTGGATCACATTATTGATGTTCAAAAGAAAAAGGGGGATAAGAAGTGTATGGGATTCAAATCATGTCCTCCCCCAATGAATCACAATTACTCCAAATTGCCTGATGACGAGGATATGCCCCGTTTTGAACCTTCTGTGCCACTCGGTCTGGATGACTTTGCAGCAGGCCTCGGGTTCACAACTGGTACATCATCCTCGGGTCAATCAGAATCTGAGAATGTGACGGATTCATCGTGTGTTAAGGAACAGAGTCCTCCCATTGTTGAGGATACTGATTCTTCGGATGATGAATCTGATTCATCGGATGATGAATCTGTAGAAATTGTGAAACAACAGTCTAACTCGGTTACAACAGATATTCCAATCGAGAATCACATCCTGTGTGATCCACCAGTGAAACCGAGTAAGACTGAAATGTCAAAAGCAATGGAGTCCATTGTATCTGGCCTTGAAGGGAATGATTTGTTGTACACGCTCAAAGGAGATAGCAAAATCTACTCTAACAAAGATTTTCCAATTAAAAATGTAAATCAAGATTTAATTGAGCAAATTTTTGAAGGATGCACTGATAAGTTTTTGGGGAACAAAAGTGGCAAAGTTACCGTCACTCAATGTGATCCAATTCCGTGTGAACAAATTAGAAAACAATACGGAAACCAAAAACTACCAATTGAGCGAAAACAACAAGCCAATTCCGGAAAAGGTAAGATACAGGGAAAGAAGGCTCAGAACAAGAATGTTCAAGCACCTAAAGTTCAGCAGCAAAAGGTGCAAAACAAAAGAGCTTCTGTTAAGAAACGAGAACCGAAAATGAACTTTGTTGGATCCACGGGTTCAGACAAACTTGAAACATTTCAGGATAAATCTAACGTTGATTTTGTAAAACAAGTTAGAATTTTAAAACGAAATGATCAGAATAATTACACCCAACACACCAACGGATGTGATTTAGGTCCAAGCACGTCTAGATCACAAGGTTCATTGTCTGGTTCTCAGTCTGGTCATCAACATTTTTCTCCGAAGTTTGTTGAGCGGAGAATGTGTTTTGAGTGTGGCACAGTTGGGCATATTGTAAGATACTGCCCATACCTGCAAAAGTTGAAGGCAAAAACAAGTGCTCCCCAAGAAACCAATTACCAAAAACGACCTGTTTCCCCGAAACAAGACCCACGTGTCTTGAGAGAAAAGGAAAAGAAGTTAAAACAAAAGAATCAAAAGGTAATTGAGAAGGCCTTAAAATCAGAGGTCAAAGAAGAAAA
The DNA here is from genome assembly GCA_030545235.1 of Helianthus tuberosus. Taxonomy (NCBI): domain Eukaryota; kingdom Viridiplantae; phylum Streptophyta; class Magnoliopsida; order Asterales; family Asteraceae; genus Helianthus; species Helianthus tuberosus. The sequence goes on along the minus strand of CM060435.1, from coordinate 26,264,451 downwards.
ACCTGTACAAGCAAAATCTACAACGGTAAAACCAGTAAATGCAAAAACAATTAATACAAATACTGGTAAAGGACAAATAGCTTGGAAACAAAAACAGGTAATTCAGTCAGGGGGAGCACCACAGGTTCTTTTTCCTAATCATCAAGTGATTGAGATCACTTTCCTTGATGATCAAGGACGACCCAAGTCCACAAAGGCTTGGGTCCCCCTCTCCAACTAATCTCTAAGTGAGTGTGCAGAATGTTCCAGGAGGAACTATTGATAATCGTAAGATTGTTGATAGTGGAGTGTCCATGCACAAAATAGGCGACAGAAGAAATTGTTGCCTTTGATGGAGAGAAGAAGAAAAAGAAAAGAAGACAGAATTGTCTGTCAAAAGAAATTGAAACCTTCGACAAAATGAAAATCATTCAAAAGTTTGATTGTTAAAGGCTTTGATCGGGTCCCCGGGATAGATTCACGTAAAATGTACGCACCTGCAGCACGTTTGAAGTTCAACATCAACAAGATGAACGTGCAGTGTACATTTCTTCGCGGTGTGATTGAAGAAAATGTGTTTGTTGAACAAACCAACCGGGTGTGCGGATGCCTTGGCATGGGTTGAACAACCGCACACTACTTCTCAAGAGAAAGATAAAAACCTTCGCTGGTAAAATGTGGAAGACCAGCCGGACCCAAAGGTTTATGATCTTGTTGCTGTCAACAGATTTCTCAGTAGCTACAAAAATCGTCTTTGAAATCCACACCGAGTGGATATTCAGTTTGGGAGAGCACTCAGATTCCTTGCAATGCACGATGCAGTTGCAGGATACGGTTTTAAATTTCTAATCTCTCCTATACTTGTCGATATTTAAGCTGCTTTGTGAATTATTATCTCGTACAGCACTCTTTGGCCAGACAATGTTGTCATGGTCCGCACCGCTTACCGACATGCCAACTGATTTTTACAAAATTCGATAAATCATTTATGATTCAAAACTTAATTTTGGTAAACGGCATTGAGGTAAAACATGAGTTAACCAACATCGGAAAGTCATTTTTGTAAATACCTTTGTGTTTTAAATTTTGTCTTAGTTTGTTGATTTTAGGGGGAGTAAATCCAAATTTGAAAAATCCAAAAACATCGAAAATTTCAAAAGCACAAAAACAATAGAAAAACAAAAATGAGTTTCCTGGCGAGAAAAAGAGAAAATGATAGTACATCAGTGGTCTGTCTAAACCTCTTTAAACCTTAAATGAATAATGTTAAGCAGCTCTATATAAGATGTATCGGTAGGCTCACAATCATTTTAAAGTGTGCAGGGTGATATAAACTTAAATCCGACTGAAGACCAGGTGGGAACCATTCATTGGCATATGGTCTTAGTACCGAAATTTCGTTTGAGAGATTGCCGAGGTTCTGAGATATTCGGTCTTTATGCTGCTTATCATCTGGGTATCATGGTTGTATCTTTTACCGTAAAAATAACGGGGACGCAAGTCTAGATCTTCCATGATACTATACATACGTGTACATATTGCATTCGACCTCAATAAGTGATCAACAATCACATGTCCAAACAAATAAGTGATAAAATATCACATTTATCCGGGAGTCAAGTTCGTCTCTCTGCTGTACGAAAGTACTGACCTGTTCACGGACTTGCTCCTGTGCCCTCATGCATATGAAAATCAAGTTCCTCATCAATAAGTGATTCTATCACATAGGGCTTGTTTTCAAATCAAATAAGTGAGAATCTCACATCATATACGGTCAAACAGATGATAATCGGTATACTCACCGGTAAGATGAACCCTCGTGCATACCTTGATACGGGAATGTGTCGTGATGTGGATGAACACCGGTCGGTAAGTATAAATCATACCTTAACGTATCCCCTCGCCATGATTACAAATGATAAGTTGAGCTTATGTGGACAACAATACCGATAATTGTTATAGGATGCTTATCTTAATGTTAACTAATTGAACAAAAAGAGCGTTTTGGCATGACCGTACACTGATATGATTCTCTTACCCTCGAAACTCGCAAAAAGAATGTCTGTAGATATTTATTTACTGTTTTCAGTTTATGTATCTTTGTATATATTTATTTATTGTTTTCCGTCTTTACGTTTGAAAAATGAAAAATTTCAAAAAGATTTTAGGTGTGTTTTAATATAAACTTTATAAAATCCAAAAAGATTTTGCTTCTAGTTTATTTTTTGATTGACTGATGTTGGAACTCGAGTCTATCCTACCCAAAATCCTGATTATAAGCCGGAAAACAATTGCACCTTCATAAATGGTCGAAGTTAACACATTTTGAAAGTTAAAGGATTAAAATTGTACATTTTCTAAACTTTCAAACTGTTGTCGGTTGGTGTTTGATTAAGATTTGATCTCATATGTGTCGCCTGTTTAAATGTTAACTATATTCCAAGCGGGTGTTCTCATTATGCGTTTAGCTTTCTTGCATGTGCAGATGCTAAAGGCGAGGAGAACATGTTCAATGACAAGCTTTGGAATGAAGACACGAAGTGGAGGCACTCAAAGGATAACATGATCGAGTTGCCGCTGACCCTTCATCAACACCACAAGGATCTGAAGATTTGACAAGTCAAAAGTTTCACGAGCATGACTCAATGGAGAGTTCAATCTAAGGGGGAGTTTATTGCCACACTACCTAAATGAAAAGGGGAGTGTGTTGATACACTTTCTACTTACGACGCGTGAAGACTTTGAAGATCCTCCGACGTGGAAGACATGGAAGTTGAACCTCACGAGTAGTGTCCAAGGGGGAGTTTGTTGATACATATTTTGTGGACACGACTCGGCTCGGTTCGACTCAGCTCAGTTGAAAGGACGTCAGAGACTTGAAGACACGAAGATCGAGACAAAGCTACAGCCAAGGGGGAGTTTGTTGGTACACTTGTGTCTGTACTTTGTCTGTATTTTGTCATGATACAAAACGATGTCTTGTGTTAGTCTGAGTTACGTCTTAGATCTGTTTATATGTGCGTTCGATGTAAGTTTGACCAAGTCAACCATCCTCCGGTTTGACTTGGCCAAACAGTTAGCACATTGTTTGTATGTGTGTGTGTCGAAGGATGACTCATCGAAGGATTGTTTATATCCTTCGATGTGCTCGAAAGATAACCTTCGATGGATGTTGATGGACTTCGAAGGATACCATCCTTCGAAGTATTTGTGATCCTTCGATAGGTTTCTGGTCGATAGATGATCCTTCGATCAGTCTATCTGATCCTTCGACCAGACTTGCTGTTACGGGTATAAATACCCATGTTGTGTGTTCATTTCAAAAAAAGAACACTTAAGAGGACACAAGAGAGAACACTTAGAGTATTCTGCAGAAAACACACACACACACGAGAGTTTGAGAGAGTTTATAGAGTACATCTGTAAACATTGAGCTTGTAAGTGGACCTTTCATACGTATTAATACAGAGGTGTTAATCGGTGAATATTGTGTGTCGTGTATTTGCGTGTTCTATCTCGGTTTGCCTTTCTCGGTTGGATTCCGCACAACCGGGTTGGTTTGTACACAAGGATTAGGCGACTAGATCCTCCCCTAGCCGGACCTACACAGATAAATAATTTCATATCAAATATGGTATTTAAAGTTTATATTTCTTAATGATTAGTTTAACAAATCTTAATGATTTACAAAGTTGTATTAAAATATCTAATTTCCTTAATTAAAAACAAGGATAAATAAATAAATAAAACTTTATTTTTCTTATTTTTTAAGAACTGCGTCACATCACACAGACTCTCTAATTCAACAATGTCGTTAGGCAAATATAGCCTTTGTTTTAATTTCAGTTACCAATGCAAAACGCTTTTGTTATGGTCACGTATCACAAGTAATGCATGACAGAAACTTAAACGTAGATGTGTACCAAAAAACAGTTAGATAAAATCCAGATGTAAAAAATAATATATTGTGTGATACGGTGGAGGTTCTCTCTTTATAAAATACACATTTTACATGCGCTGAGCAATACAAATCAAATAAGGTAAAAATATCAATGCGGGATAACCCATTTGGTAAAGATGCATGGCTTTTGATGAGTTAGGTAATTTATTCTAGTTACTTTTGTTAACATCTATATATGTATTTTTGCAAAAATTAAACCTCTTACATTTCGGATAGAAAGGAAACACTTTATCAAGAGAATGTCTCTTGATGATTGGTTAGCTAGGTAAATAATAAAGCAATAATAATATAACTAAATAGAATATTCAATTTATTAAACGGAATCAAGTTACACTCAAGCTACTTTAGTTAAGCTTGGTTCATTTCAAACTTTCAATGATCCGAATTGAACTATGTCTTCGGCAACTCGACTTTACTTATCTACATTTAACGTTTTACTTGGTGTTGATCTGTAGCCGACTTTTCAGAAGAATGTATTAGTTGTTAACAAACCAACAAAATTTGTTTCGAGTACGATGCATGCATGAAAATTGAGTGGACCGAATATGTGCTGGCTTATGTCGGAAAAGATATGTTCTTATCATGGTCTTCAAACCAAGAAAACGATTTATCATCATTTCTGATAGGAACTTTTTCATAAAATTATAAGCTATATCTTTTATATTATATATATAAATTTGGATTCACATGCGGTTTGCTACGAAATCAAAAATTTGTTTCTACAATTCATTTATTACAACATAGATATATCACTTTGACCTTTATAGTAAATACCGTTTCAAATTTTATAAATATTAGGACGGAGAAGAAGACTTTTGGCTTTTAGATCTGCTTTTGATTAATTTTTTTTGTGGGTCTTAGGTTGATTTTGATCAATGAATAATGATTTTGATATGGTGTGAATGGGATGTGTTTTATATATAATATATTATGTTAAAATTTGTATATTATACCGGTTGAATAAAAACTTCGTGTATTGTAAAGGTTGAATAAACGTAATTCTATATACCAAACAATAAAAAAAACGTTTTATCTTTATAAACCCTATTTATTACACGGATTGAATAATTTTAATTTTGTATACCAGATAATAAAAAGGTTATGCCCTTATAAAAAACCTCGTGTATTGTACGGATTAAATAAATCTTATTTTTATACCAAATAATAAAAAACCGATATCTTTAAAAACCTTGTGTATTACACGCGTTGAATAAATATAATTTTGAAAAAAAAAAAAACTTGTATATTACACGGGTTAAATAACCTAATTTTATATTACACGGATATACTCGATATACGATATCTAGGGTGGTTGCGGAGATGGTTCTTGAAAAAGTTATAAGCGTCTAAATAGCGGAATCTGACCTATCGGTGGACTCAGAAAATGCTTTGGCGGAAACAACAAAGCCTCTGCAAGCTTGTATTGCAAGCTATTATTTGCTTGCCGAGTCACTGCCATCAGAAAAGAAAGAAAAGGTATGACTTAGCACTTTTGTTCATATGTCACTACTTAATGCATGGAAATGATTGCCCCCTAAATCCATACGACCAAATTGGTGGTGTTGTTAGGTCTCAAGTGGCACAACGGAACCAAACATACACGCACAAACGATATAAACACGTAGAATAAAAAAAATAGAGAAAACACCACACAAGAATATTACGTGGTTCGGTTCGAGTGAGAGACCTACATCCACGGACTGCAACTAGATTATTTCATTAAGCTCAAGGCACAAAATTACAACTACAATGAGGGGTACTTATAAATATAAAACTAGGGTTAATAAGAAACCATAATACGCCTTATTTGATTAAACAACAGGCCTAATAAAGTCTTCACTAACCCAACAATCTCTTACTTGAAGACTTTGCAATAAGTGTCATCCAAGCCAAACCCCGTATCTAGTAACTCTAGTAATCTCAAACAACAGAAATCCTCCGCGCCTCCAGTTCCAAAAACAAGCTAAAACTTCAACAACAAAAGTTCTCCAAGCCTACAGTTCCCCGGGAACAAGCTAATATTTCAATAATCCACCTAGTTGCAATGACCCTTCTCATCACCAACTAGAGACTCAAGAGGAAAGAACACTCTCCATAAACAGCAGCAACTTCCCAGGTATTCATTCGAATCCCTGGTCTTCCGAAACCCAACGTCGATTTCCAGACTTTGTCCCAACACCCTCTGTGCTCCCAGCGTTACAAAAATCCTATCCGCGCTCGGACCTCTGGATATGTTCAAGCGGATTACCTAAAGTCCCAAAGTCCTATGTTGTAAACTGGACTCAATTAACTCTCGAATCGTAAACCAAGACTTTACTACTCAGAAGTTGGTTCACTTCTTTTAGCGACGCAGCAACCTGTACACTCCAAAAGTCTTCAACAATAGATTCAGTGATACTTCATCGAAGTGGGTAACAGGAAATGAAGCAAACAGAATCTCGAACCCACAAGCCTTCACTGCATTCCACTGAGTCCTAGTGCATCAAACCCAGACACATGCTCAGAAGCAGAATTTCATTAATGATCAATATCCACACCTCCATGCAGCCTCACCAAGTCATCTATGCCCAGCTCTCATTGTCCTTGTTATCCTAACCCATGCCAAACCAACATCCATGAGTCTAGTCTTCAGTCATGCTTCCTCAGCGAAAATCTTTACCCAGTATCAGAACAAAGATCTCCTCAAATGTCTAACCACTGATCACCACCGAACAAGAATAGCTTCACAGTTCAAACCAATCAAAAGGCAAACGGTTATAACAACAGTCGAGCTTCCATGGATAGTAAGCGTTGCCAAGGGTTCTATAACCGCACACACGATTAGTTAACACAAACCCTAACAGAAAGATCATCCAAACGAGCAATAGTTCACATGGCTTGCCACTAACCTCTTTTTTCACTTATTTTGTCCCGAGCATACCCGTTGGTTTCATTTTTACAAGTTTACTTAACACTAGCACCATCGAAGTTCCTTGACAAACTAATCAACTAAAATCCAAACCGTTGGACATTTCGATCATAACCATCCTGTCTTCAGTTATAATAATAACAAATGAGTACAAATAAAAAACAGTGAACAAACACAACAACGGCACAAGCCTGAACTTGACGATTGTTCTACTGAACACTGTCAATCAAATCGACCTGCTCCTGCAATAACTAATAAATCAAGTAACTTTAAATAAACTATAAACAATTACATCAGACTATCTTTTGTAGACAAATCTGAAACTGAATGTTGTTCTTCACAAACCCAGTTAAAAAATAATCACGATTGTCAATAATAGTCAAAACCTGAACTTCAAACACAAAAAAAACCTAACTCGCAAACCAACCACGCTCCCCTGTCACAGAAATGCCTACCTTACTTGGCCACAAGTTTGATTATTCAGCGACTCTAAGGAAGTTTCTTGGCCACAATCGAAAAAAATCCAACACCTGATGAAAACTTAATCGCAATAAAACGATAGACCTAGTCGATCCCGACGATTCAAACCTAGGGACCTTCGATCAAACCCAGCGATCTCAAGAGTTTACCCAACTCCAAACGATTAAAATAGTCGACAACCACAACCCTTAAATCACCACTCAATCTACTTCTGACTTCAAATAGTTTAACTTGGTACTAACTCGATCACCTTGTCGTGCTAATCAAATAAAATAAATATCCCACTAACTAATCAAGTGATCTCCACAAAATCAACAAACCAAATAATAATTACCTCAAAGAAAAAATAATGCCTTCGAATGTGTGTGTCGCTTCCAATGGAAAAACAAAGAGGTGTGATAGATACACCCAAGATATGGATTAATATAGGGTCGTATTATTGGCACACCTTGGGGGATTAAATCGACACCCTCGATACGCATCGTATAGGCCTATACGATGCGTATTGAGGTGGGTTCAAACTTATATGTCTGCCAAAGGCTGCCAATGTCCCCTTGTAGGTCCCTCGAAGGTTGAGGTTAAACCTATTCCTTGTTATGTCTAACACACTAGCAAGTGCGGAATCCAAGCTAGAATGCAAACCGGTAGTTTATATGAGAACACAAGCTACAAAGAGAAAGGTAGACACACGAGATATCAAAGTTTTCTCTTGTATTTCAGTGGACACGGTTACAGCCCTTGACCAAACTGAAAATGCTCTCTACAAGACCAAGTTCACTCACTTCTCACACTTGTCTCTTTTTTTAAATGAAGTGAACACATTACATGAGTATATATACCCATTTCAGCTCGTCTGGTCGAAGGATCAGATAGACTGATCGAAGGATCATCTATCGATCTTAAACCTACCGAAGGATCACATATACCTCGAAGGATGATATCCTTCGAGGTCCATCAACATCCATCGAAGGGTTATCTTTCGAGCTCATCGAAGGATCTAAACAATCCTTCGATGACCCATCCTTCGACACAAACATGTTACAAACAATGTGCTAACTGTTTGGTCAAGTCAAACCAGGAGGATGGTTGACTTGGTCAAACTTACATCGAATACACATATTAACAAACCTAAGACGTAAAACAGACTAACACAAGACATCGTTTGGTATCATGTCAAAATACAGACAAAGTACAGACACAAGTGCACCAACAAACTCCCCCTTGGCTGTAGCTTTGTCTCGATCTTAATTCTTGTAGGTCCCTCGTGTCTTCAAGTCTTTGACGTCCTTTCAAGTCTTCAATGTCGGAGGATCTTTAAAGTCTTCACGTCTTGAAAGCAGAAAGTGTACCAACAAACTCCCCGTTTCAGGTAGGAAGTGTGTTGACAAACTCCCCCTTAACATAAGCTCCCCCTTGAGTTATGCTCGTGAAAGTCTTGATCTTTATGAATTGAGATCCTTGTGGTGTTGATGATGGTCAGCGGCAACTCGATCATCTTTGTCTTTTGAGTGCCTTCACGTCGTGTCTTCATTCCGAAGCTTGTCATCGACCATGTTCTCCTTGCCTTTAGAATCTGCACATGCAAGAAATCTAAACGCGTAATGAGAACAACTGCTTGGAATATAGTAAGTAAACGACACACATGTGACCATTGTTCAGTCAACTACCGTCCGACAGTTTGAAAGTTTAACAAATTTATCAATTTTAGATTTTAACTTTCAAAACTTGCAAATCTTGACCGTTTATGAAGATATAGTCAATTCGGTTTTCGTTCAGGTTTCAGGTAACGAAGACTCGAGCTCCAACATCGTACGATCGAAAATAAAATAGAAATAAAATATTTTTGGCTTTTAGAAAGTTTATATTAAAACACACCTAAAATCTTTTTGGTATTTTTGAATATTTCAAATGTAAAGACTGAAAGCAGTAAATAAATATATACAAGGATACAGAAACTAAAAGTATTAAATAAATATTTACAGACATTCTTTTTGCGAGTTTCGAGGGTAAGAGAATCATATCAGTGTACGGTCATGTCAAAACACTCTTGTTGTTCAATTAGTTCACATTAAGATAAGCATCCTATAACAATTATTGGTATTGTTGTCCACTTAAGCTCAACTTATCATATGTAATCATGGCGAGGGGATACGTTAAGGTATGATTTATACTTACCGACCGGTGTTCATCCACATCACGACACATTCCCGTATCAAGGTATGCACGAGGGTTCATCTTACCGGTGAGTATACCGATTATCATCTGTTTGACCGTATATGATGTGAGATTCTCACTTATTTTGATTGAAAACAAGCCATATGTGATAGAATCACTTATTGATGAGGAACTTGATTTTCAGATGCATGAGGGCACAGGAGCAAGTCCGTGAACAGGTCAGTACTTTCGTACAGCAGAGAGACGAACTTGACTCCCGGATAGATGTGATATATTATCACTTATTTGTTTGGACATGTGATTGTTGATCACTTATTGAGGTCGAATGCAATATGTACACGTATGTATAGTATCATGGAAGATCTAGACTTGCGTCCCCGTTATTTTTCGGTAAAAGATACAACCATGATACCCAGATGATAAGCAGCATAAAGACCGAATATCTCAGAACCTCGGCAATCTCTCAAACGAAATTTCGGTACTAAGACCATATGCCAATGAGTGGTTCCCACCTGGTCTTCAGTCGATTTAAGTTTATATCACCCTGCACACTTTAAAATGATTGTGAGCCTACCGATACATCTTATATAGAGCTGCTTATCATTTTTCAGTTTAGGTTTAAAGAGGTTTGGACAGACCACTGATGTACTATCATTTTCTCTTTTGCTCGCCAGGAAACTCATTTTTGTTTTTCTATTGTTTTTGTGTTTTTGAAAATTTCCGATGTTTTTGGATTTTCAGATTTTGGATTTACTCCCCCTAAAATCAACAAACTAAGATAAAATTGAAACACAAAGGTATTTACAAAAATGATTTTCCGATGTTGGTTTTACTCTTGCTTGACCTTAATGCCGTTTACCAGTAATAAATAGTCAAATCTTGATTTGTCAAATGCTTTGGTAAAAAGGTAGGCACGTTGGTCGTCGGTGTGGACCATGACAACATTGATGAGTTTCATACTGAAACAATCACGTGTGAGGTGATATTCGAGATCAACGTGTCAGGCCAAAGAGTGCTGTACGAGATGATAATAATTCATAAAGCAGCTTAAATATCGACAAGTATAGGAGAGATTAGAAATTCAAAACCGTATCCTGCAACTGCTTCGTGCATTGCCAGGAATCTGAGCGCTCTCCCAAACTGGATATCCACCCGGTGTGGATTTCAAAGTCGATTTTGTAGCTACTGAGAAATCTCTTCACAGCAACAAGATCATAAACCTTTGGGTCCGGCTGGTCTTCCACATTGCACCAGCGAAGGTCTTTGTCTTTCTCTTTGAGAAGTAGTGTGCGGCTGTTCAATCCACGCCAAGGCATCCGCACACCCGGTGTAGATTGATCAACCAACACATTTTCTTCAATCACACCGTAGAGAAAAGTACCCTACACGTTCATCTTGTCGATTGTGAACTTCAGACGTGCTGCAGGCATGTACTTTTCAATGGAATCTTTCCTGAGGACCCGATCAAAAACCATAACAACCAAATTTGGCACATTTTTCATCATGTCTAATTTTTCAACTTCATTCAACCACATTCTTTCACCATCATTCCTTCATCGAAATGTTTGTCTTCTTATCTTTTTCTTTTCTTTTCTCATTTCTCTCCATCAAAGGCAACAACTCCTAGATATAATGATGTTTCGGAGTCTTATGTCGCCTAACTTGTGCATGGACGCTCCACTATCAACAATCTTACGACTATCGAAAGTTCCTCCTGGAATATCCTACACACTCAATTAACTTATCAGTTTGAGAGGGGGACCCAAGCCTTTGTGGACTTGGGTCGTCCTTGATCATCAAGGAAAGTGATTTCAATCACTTGATGATTAGGAAAAAGAACCTGTGGTGCTCCCCCTGATTGAATTACCTGCTTTTGCTTCCAAGCTGTTTGTCCTTTACCAGTATTTGAATTTATTGTTTTAGCATTTACTTGTTTTATAGTTTCAGATTTTGCTTGTACAGGTTTTTCTTCTTTGACCTCTGATTTTAAGGCCTTTTCAATTACCTTTTGATTCTTTTGCTTTAACTTCTTTTCCCTTTCTTTCAAGACACGTGGGTCTGGTTTCGGGGAAACTGATCGTTTTCGGTAATCGATTTCTTGGGGAGCACTCGTTTTTTACTTCAGCTTTTGCACGTGTGGGCAATATCTTACAATATGCCCAACTGTCCCACATTCAAAACATGTTCTCCGCTCTACAAACTTCGGAGAAACATGTTGATGACCAGACGGAAAACCAGACAATGAACTTTGTGATCTAGACGTGCTTGGACCTAAATCACATCCGTTGGTGTGTTGGGTGTAATTATTCTGATCATTTCGTTTTAAAATTCTAACTTGTTTTATAAACTCAACGTTAGATTTGTCCTGAAATGTTTCAAGTTTGTCTGAACCCGTGGATCCAACAAAGTTCATTTTCGGTTCTCGTTTCTTAATAGGAGCTCTTTTGTTTTGCACCTTTTGTTGTTGAACCTTAGGTTGCTCAACCTTTGATTGTTGAATTTTAGGTTGTGCAGCCTTAGGTTGAGTAGCCTTAGACTGTTCAACTTTAGGTTGTTGAACCTTTGGTTGTTCAGTCTTAGGCTGCTGAACTTTAGGTGCTTGAACATTCTTGTTCTGAGCCTTCTTTCCCTGTACCTTACCCTTTCCGGAGTTGACTTGTTGTTTTCGCTCAATTGGTAGTTTTTGGTTTCCGTATTGTTTTCTAATTTGTTCACACGGAATTGGATCACATTGATTGACGGTAACTTTGCCACTTTTGTTCCCCAAAAACTTATCAGTGCATCCTTCAAAAATTTGCTCAATTAAATCTTGATTTACATTTTTAATTGGAAAATCTTTGTTAGAGTAGATTTTGCTATCTCCTTTGAGCGTGTACAACAAGTTATTCCCTTCACTGCTAGATACAAGGGACTCCATTGCTTTTGACATTTCAGTCTTACTCGGTTTCACTGGTGGATCACACAGGATGTGATTCTCGATTGGAATATCTGTTGTAACCGAGTTAGACTGTTGTTTCACAATTTCTTCAGATTCATCATCCGAAGAATCAGCATCCTCAACAATAGGAGGACTCTGTTCCTTAACACACGATGAATCTGTCACACTCTCAGATTCTGATTGACCCGAGGATGATGTACCAGTTGTGAACCCGAGGCCTGCTGCAAAGTCATCTAGGCCGAGTGGCACATTAGGTTCAAAACGGGGTATATCCTCGTCATCAGGCAATTTGGAGTAATTGTGATTCATTGGGGGAGGACATGATTTGAATCCAATACATCTTGCATCCCCCTTTTTCTTTTGAACGTCAATGATGTGATCCAATACATAGCGGGAATTGGAATAGCTTTCCAGTTTCTGCTTAATTGTCTCACATTCACATCGAGCTGTTGCCAACTCTACCATTTGCTTTTCAATTGTGTCAATAAGATTATTGTTAGCATGTTGTTTTCGCAAAACAGCCTTTTGTAATTCTGAAACATCATGTCTTAATGACGCAGTTGTTGCTTTAAATTCCTTTTCATTTCTGGTTAAAAACAAGTTAGCTTCAGTTGCTTTAGAAAGATCTACAATCAATTCTTGATTGTGTTTGTATGTGATTTCAAACTGACTTTCCTTTTCAGCATATTTAACATTTAAACTATCACAATTTTCACAACTAACTACAGTGGGTTCATCGACACATACCTGACTTGATGAACTGTCGACATTAGCCATAAAGGCTGAATGGAGAGAAGACGAAGAGTAAGCAGCTTGATCCACCAAAATAGATCTTCTTTCAGTTCCTGCTGCAGCTTCTTCCAAAAGCTCATCAATATCTGCATCGACTGACGCACTTGATGTCTCATCCACATGATCATTGCCTGAAGTGGAGGATTCTTCATCTGAGCTTCCACTATAACCAGAACTGTCTTCATCTTCAGAAGATTCATCACCATTGGTGGAAGATTCTCCACCACTGGCGTGCTTTAAATCCTTTACGACTTCAGCAAAACATGCTGTTCCATCTGGAGCATCATTTCCCAACTGAAGCGACCAATCACAACCTTCATCTACTTGAACCACAAGTGCCTGGTTGGCATTTGATGGCCCTGCTTGGCTTTGGTTGTTGACAGGTATCAACGTACGAACATTGTTCCTGTTCTGGTTCTGCTGGTTGCCTTGATTTCTGAAAGGATTTTGGTTTCCATGCTGAGCTGGTCTTGTGCATTCCCTTTTGAAATGACCCCGTTCACCACAGTTAAAGCACTTTACAGCTTGCTTGTCGAACCCATACTTGGTGTCTTTCTTGCTTTCCAAGTTGGTTCTCCCCGTCCTTTCCATAAACTCCTTTGCTCTTCGAATTGCACTAGCAAGAGCCCATTTGATATCCATCATTTCAAACTCTTCTTTATCCACTTGCTGATAATCTTCATTGGTTAGATTGATATTCCCAATCTGACCTGCGATCAATCCACAATAAGCACTAACCAAGGTGTTCAACATCTCCATATGCTCCTTGGCTATTTCGACACTGACTTTGGAAAAGTTGGAAGTGTCTAATCTGACTGTGTTCGGATTGGAAGTGGCTTGAAAGTTTGAAGAGCTTCCATAAAACCCTTGCTGTTGTGGTTGTTGCTGTTGAGCTCTGCTTGGGTCTAAGAAAGGCGGTGGTGTGAATTGCTGAGCTGTCGGTTGCACATTCTGTTGTAGAGAAGAAGAATCTGGTCTTGAATACATCGCCGTGTATGCTGAAGGATCAAACTGATTTGTTGTGGAAGGTCCGGTGTTTGAGATGAAGGCTGTTTGAAGCTTCGCATGTTGAGAGGCTGGTTTTTCTCCACTGATACCTCCTGCAATCCCATAGTACATCTCTGGATTTTGAGGAGTTAGTGTTCTTTTTGCCTTAAGCTTTTCTTCCACATCCTTGTTCTCCAATTTTTGAATTAACTCATAAACGGTGATTGTGTCTAGAACACCATTTTCTTTGAGAATTTCAAGATAACTGCTCCACTTTGCTGGTAAGCTATCAGCGAATCTCTTCACCATTTCTTGTGGAGTAGCAGTGACTCTAAAAGCAAACATCTCGCTCAACAAGTGATGGAACCTTGTAGATAACTCTGCCAAAGTCTCATTCTCCATACACGTGAATCCTTCAAACTCTTTCTTCAGTAATTCTTGCTTGATCTTTCTAGATTGAGCATTTCCTTCACATCGTAACGTGAGCATATCCCACAAGCTTTTAGTAGTCGTGCAGTAAACAAACTGGTGGTAAATGTCTCTGTGAAGAGCTTGTGTGAGAATCATGAATGCTTTCTTTTCTAACTCAAATTTCTTCTTATCATCCTCAGACATAGTGCTGTAAGTTTGTGGATTAGATCCTGCAACTTCCAAATCATTGTCAAATGCGGTGAAGAAGCACATCCATAGATCTTGACCTTGCCCCTGAACATAAGTTCTCAGCCTTTCTTTCCACCATCCCCAATCATTGATGTGATTTAGCTTTGGCGGTTTTGTGCTTGTACCAGTTTCACTGTCGTTCTGCATCATAGATTGAATGCTGCTGCTTTGAGTTGTGACCAATGCCCATTGATTTGCAGTTATCATTGCAGCTTGAGGTGGGGCAATAGCCTGCATCCATGCAGTTTTGTTGAAATCTGACGCAGATTGCGTAGCTGATGATTGTGGAGTCAAAGTTGTTTGAGTCCACGCGGTTGGATCCCACTGACCGTTTGTTCCCATTTTATAAAAATTAATATATTAAGTGAAAATTGATTTAAAATTTGAAAACAAGTTTTCCCTTTTTAAAAATTTAATTTTCACAAACTATGTTAATATCTCGAATGATAACAACCAGCCGAAGGATCCTTGATCGAAAGACCTGAAAAACACAAACTTGTTAAACTTAAACAGACTAGAATCGAAGGAACAGAACTTGTTCGAAGGATCAACAGTGTTCGAAAGATCACTGTTGAGTTTCGAACAATGATTTCGAAAGACTCCCCAATCGTAGGATCCTTATCTTTCGAATAAGAGCTGTAGATCGAAAGATATATCCTCTGAAAAGATTCCTTGGATCGAAGGATAAGTCACAGACTTCGAAGGATGTTCAAAGGATGATTATCTATCGAACCTCCTTTAATCGAAAGATGATCTTTCGACTTCGAAGGATATCCTTCGATCTGCACTGACACAATTGACAAAAGTGACAGGTTGGTGAAAAGGTGATGGGTTGGTAGAAATCTTTCGGCAGAAGGCAGAAGGTATGGTCAGACCATACTTTTTACCAAAACAAGATTTGAACAATAAAATATTACTTCTTATCCAGAAAACCGGTCACCGGAGTAAGCCGGAATTTGGCCGGAAATTACCAAACTTCTTAAAAACAAGTTTTTAAGTTACCCAACCCGTCCTTTAACACACCCGGTTAGTTTAGAACACGTTTTTACGTCAAGAAAAGCGAGAAAAACACTAAAAACGGGTGCTAAACCATGTGAGTTTTGTCCAAACACTCCAAAGCCTTGCATAAACTCGGTTTTTAACAAGGAAAAGAGCCACGGCTCTGATACCACTTGTAGGTCCCTCGAAGGTTGAGGTTAAACCTATTCCTTGTTATGTCTAACACACTAGCAAGTGCGGAATCCAAGCTAGAATGCAAACCGGTAGTTTATATGAGAACACAAGCTACAAAGAGAAAGGTAGACACACGAGATATCAAAGTTTTCTCTTGTATTTCAGTGGACACGGTTACAGCCCTTGACCAAACTGAAAATGCTCTCTACAAGACCAAGTTCACTCACTTCTCACACTTGTCTCTTTTTTTAAATGAAGTGAACACATTACATGAGTATATATACCCATTTCAGCTCGTCTGGTCGAAGGATCAGATAGACTGATCGAAGGATCATCTATCGATCTTAAACCTACCGAAGGATCACATATACCTCGAAGGATGATATCCTTCGAGGTCCATCAACATCCATCGAAGGTTTATCTTTCGAGCTCATCGAAGGATCTAAACAATCCTTCGATGACCCATCCTTCGACACAAACATGTTACAAACAATGTGCTAACTGTTTGGTCAAGTCAAACCAGGAGGATGGTTGACTTGGTCAAACTTACATCGAATACACATATTAACAAACCTAAGACGTAAAACAGACTAACACAAGACATCGTTTGGTATCATGTCAAAATACAGACAAAGTACAGACACAAGTGCACCAACACCCCTACCAAAAAGTAATACGCATCGTATAGGCCTATATGATGCGTATTAAAAGTGTCGATTTAATTTTTGCAAGGTAGCTTTCCGTCACACGAACGAAGAAGCAGCACTTTGGACATTTTTCGGTCTTCAAACATCTAGGAAACATTTATTTGAGAATACCCCTGAATTTATCGAAACTGTAGAATGAGATCCTCCATTGTTGGGTTATCATCTTTCAACCCCATTTTCCCTGAATTTATCGATTCTGTTTTTCAACAGGGAGTAATGCAATGATTCCTCTCAATTGAATAGACCGACACTTGATTCATAGAACACACTTGAATCGTCTCGGACGTAATAACACTTGCTTCATAGGACTCACTTGGGAACCACATATTTGCTTCAAGATTTACGTCAGATGTCCAAGTTTGATCACATTTGACTTCATCTCCAGCAGTCCAATGACTTTCTTCTCACGTGTCTGCACCGTGATCTTCATATTCTTGGTTCAATACCAACTCATCTTTAGTAGTGTTTGTTTGAGAACCTGATTCAGATACACAACGGTTCTCCAATCCCAGATCAGCAAGCAAATACACAACGGTTCTCCAATTCCAGATCAGTAATGTAAGGAGAAGCGCTGAGATAACGGACATCCATCAAGCTCAAAAAGAAAACTAGTGTTTCCCAAAGTCACAAATGATTGCGGTTTGTATTTCGCATAGCCACCGTTTCCGTAGTAAAAAAAGGTTGCGGTTTGCAGATTCAATCTTCATTGCTTCATTAAAATTAACAAGGCGGTCTCTTTGCTTCGTCCACTAGAACTATTTGTGTATGCATTCTTTTGGTAGTTAAAGTGCTAATGAGGCGCCATTAGAAGAAGTATCCAAACATTCTCTCTCTCTCTCTCCTCAGCTATACAACTGATTCCTCTGGGTTTCTTAAATCGGATTTTCACTTATGGTTTTTATTATTTGATCAATGGAAGTTGAAATTGACATAACAGGATGGATGTGACACACACAGATAGATAATATCTGATTGAGAAGCACTAAATTAACAACGGTTCTCCAATTCCAGAAAACTTGTGTTTCCCATAGTCACAAACAAGGCGGTCTGCTTGCATCGTGATCTTCGTATTCTTGGTTCAATACCAACTCATCTTTAGTAGTGTTTGTTTGAGAACCTGGTTCAGATACATAAATCTTGAAGCAAATATGTGGTTCCCAGTTAGTTATAGAAACCACTAGCAGAAGAACCCGACACGTCTTCATGTTACGGAGAATGTTCTCGAAATTGAATGAAAAGGAAAAGATTTGTTGAAATTGAAGAAAATAGTAAAAAAGATGAATTGAGGCATGCATTTGAAACAAGAAGTCCAACAATCTGTTCATTATCTGTTGTTGTCTAAACAATATGAATGCACGCAACGAATTTGACAACTGTGACAGCTTATTAAAAGTATAAATCACCTCCAATCCTTTCCAGGTCAAATCACACACTATAAAGTTTAAACTTATCGTGTGTTGTAGTTTGGAAAGATGACCGAATAGACATATGAATAACAAACTGTGGAGAACTTGTTTGCGTTATCCTTCAACATAAGCTAAAACATGCTAAAATACGCCAAAATACGTTAAAATACGCCAAAATACGCCAAAATACGGTAAAATACGCTAAAATACGCCAAATTACGTTAAAGGACGCTAAAATACATTAAAATACGTCGAAATATGTAAAAATACCCTAAAATAGGTTAAAATAAGCTAAAATACGTTAGAATACACTCAAATACGTCAAAAATACTATTAAATACGCAACAATATGTTAGATGTAACGCCCTGCTTTTTCGTGCTTCCCGTTTTTAGAAAGTTCGTCTTATATTTCTATTTCTAGAAGTTTGTATTCTTTGTAATCGTATTTCGTTCAAACCATTGTAAATCCGAGACTTTGATCGTAATGAAATGAATCATTTATACATTGTTTAAACATGTTTATACATTGATACGTGCACTTGTATAATACATGATTCGTAATCCTCTTAATTGTAATTCTTAAACGTTCATACAAGACACTTGATTATTCGGTTACATGATTTATACATATTTAACACTTCGTTACATGTTACATATACCGGACATATCATACAATACACCACTTATTCTTACAACACCAAAATCCATGTTTACATACTTATTTGTGACTTGATTTCTTATTCCTTACACACATTAGTTTCTAAACATGTTAGTGTACACATTAGATATTAAGTGACACTTAATTACACAACTAATATACAATTTATATTGTTAAAAAAAGAAAAAAAATAATTAAATGTAGAAAACAGTTCCGATTAGAACATGTTGGCTAAATTGTTTCTTTGGTTGTTTCACATAAGTAACCACCAATACATTAATTCATCATAGAGTAAACTGCCATTTTGGTCCCTGTGGTTTGGCCAGTTTTGCCACTTTAGTCTAAATCTCAAACTTTTTACATATGGGTTCCTGTGGTTTGCAATATGTTGCCATTTTAGTCCAAATCTCAAATCAGGTCAGATTTAAAAAAAAAACCCTAGTTTTTGTCCTTTTCCTCAGGGGCATTTTGGTCTTTTTGGATTTTATTTAAAGATCTTCATCCCTCTCTTTCTCTCCATATGCTCTCTCTCTCAACATCTGCTCTCTGTCTCCCCCTCTCTCTCTCTGAACTACGTACACCACACCACCACCACCCCCACATCATCCCCAACCTCTGCCACCGCCGCCGCCAACACCACCGATCTCCGGCCACCGCAACCACCATAACTCTCCACTCCTCCATCTCTTACACACACACAGACACCCACATCCTCCCTCTTCGATTCAGCCGGCAACGACACCACCAAACAACCTCATTCACCTCGTTTTTCCGGCGACTGGTTATCCGATGAACCACCACACGCAACCACAACGATCAACCACTATCCCCTGCCCTTCGCCGTCTCCTCCCGATAAACAACGGCGGCAGCACCACCACCACTTGGTGGTGGCGGGCGGTACGACATCAGCAGAGCCACCATGAGCGGCGAAGAGAGAGAGAGATGCATGAGAGAGAGGGGGATCGAAGAGACGGAGCCGCGTTTCAGCGGCAGCGGTGGCGGAGCCACGTATCAGCAGTGGCGGCGGCAACCCTGTTCCGTTCGGGTTGTTTCTATTTGGGGCAAGGTCAGTTCCGTTCGGGTTATGCGGTGGTGGGGGTGATGATACGGTGGTGGTTTGTTCTTGTTCGAATCTTTTGAGGGTTTTATGAAGATGGGTTGTTTGTTCTTGTTCTTGAATTTGTGGGTTTAGGTTTTGGGTTTGGTTTGGAGTGATTGGAAGTAAAGGGGTTTTGATTTGTGGGGATTCTTGGTTTGGATTCTTGTTTGATCTGACATTTGATTGGAACGACGGATGGCGGTTTCTGCTGCTACGGCGGTGGATGAACGGAGAGGAGGTAGTGGTGGTGGTGTTCTAGAGAGAGGAGAGAGAGAAGAGAGAGAGAGGGGTTGTTTAGAGAGAGAGAGAGAGAGAGAGAGCAGAGATATGGGGTGTTTGGGAATTTTAATATTTTTTTCATTTATAAAATATAAAATGACCAAAATGCCCCTGAGGAAAAGGACAAAAACCAGGTTTTTTTTTTTTTTGAAATCTGACCTGATTTGAGATTTGGACTAAAATGGCAACAAAATGCAAACCATAGGGACCCAGATGTAATAAGTTTGAGATTTGGACTAAAGTGGCAAAACTGGCCAAACCACAGGGACAAAAATGGCAGTTTACTCTTCATCATATATATTACATATACTTTATACCTGGCCCACACTTAATCTAATGTTCAACAACCAAAAATAAAAATAAAAATCACATCTAGGCTGTTTAGAGCCACCCGATCGGGCAGCAAATTGTGGCTGTTTAATTTGTTTTCTTTTTATTGCTTAAACCCCCAACTAATTTGATTAAATGCCAACCACCTTAACCCTAATCCTTCCCCTATAAAACTCAAGCCTCCTCCCCACATTTTCCACTTTGCAACTCACCTCAAACACTCTCTAATCACTCTCTAATTTGCTGCTAATCAGAAATTCGAGCAAAATCATACCAAGTTACAAAAATGCATAACTCTCTCATTTCTTAACCTTTTCACTTGATTCTTTTTCCCACTTACTTGGAACAACCTTAGGAACATTTCCAAAGGTTTTCCATGGAAAACCAAGCTCTGGAATGTCGCCAAAAAGGCTCCAAAGTGGACTGTTTGTTTCTGATTTCGCTTAAACTTGTTAATCTTAGTTGAACTTAAGTCTAACTCATCTCAAACCTATGTCCTTATGCGTATAACCTCATCTATGGTTAGTTAGGCTTAAAAACAAAGTTGAGACATTCAAAATCAGAGGAATAATCCTCACAAACATTCTGTTTTGTTTAGGGTTTCAACCCACAAGTGATGTTCAAACTCAAAGTTTGATGTATGTGTAATTGAGGATTTACTTGGGTTGTCCTACATAAAATGCACACATTGCTTGATGATTTCTTATAGATTAGTGATTAGTATTCTTATATTACTTGCAAGTTCATGACCCTCTTTGAATGTTCTTACATCAAGTGTAGTGGTGAACACTTAGAGGTGCCTAAATGGAAGACTTCTCTTCCTACCTCCTACATGATTTCTATGACACCAAAGAGGTTCCTAAATGGAGGATTCATCCTCCTACCTCATGCTTGAAATATTGGACATAATAATATATATATATATATAATATATGTAATACACTTAACAAACCGGACCTTTGTTGATGAACAAATGGACATTATCAAGTAGTAAGTTTATCATCCAAACATCATATGTTAAGGATGATTATTTTTATATGACTATGTTCATGTTATTTAAGTTCTGAATCTATAATCTTCCGTTATTCCCCCAAACTCATACATCTATGTTCCTTTGTGTAGAAGGACAAGGTGCTCCAATCTAAACAACAAACACCACTCGCGGGATTCAAGTAGGGAAGCTTGCAAAAACCGTGAGTATACTCAATCCCGTTTTCCTTTTATCACTTTGGGATGCAACATGTATGTTAAATAAAATCACACTTCATATGAAACTATTTTAAACTCTATCCATGCTTAACTTGAAACTATATGATGCTTGTTTAGACTTGTTATGCTAATGTAAACTACTTGTGTCGATATATGCTCCATTAACTTTGCTAGCCTACCTTAACAATTATAGCGCTATAGGAGTAATGCACCGCCCACGATTCTTGGGGTATTGTTAAGTCAAACATGTTAACCTCCATTTATTCTATTTGGGATAGGCTATTTTAACGCATTGGAATCTTGGGTTTGAACATATAAGTACACCGTTTCGGCATGCTAGTAAACTTGCTAATTATGATTCATGTTGGATATGAGCACTTAAACTATTTTATGTTATATTATGCTATGTAACAAAACTTGTATATTCGTCTTTGCTTTTGCATTGAACTCTATTTTAATACATGTTGCAGGTTGAATTGTTGAGATGATGAAACAAGATTTAGGTGGACTTAGATACACACCTAGATTAATTTATCTATTTTGATGTTATGTTTGTTGTGAGACAATGTTATTTCTTATATTTGAATCTTGTATGACAATCTAGTTTTTGAAATGAAATTCGAATTTAATTAATTATTTTCACATAGTGTTATGAAGTATCTTGCAATCTCGTTTTCGTCTCATCCAGATGTTTCCGCCATCGGTTGGGGTGTGACATTAGAATACGTCAAAATACGCGACTAACGATATTTCCGCACACGTATACATATAACACGGCCCTATGGAGTACAAGTGGATTTCAAACAAAACTGTACGTAATCATAGAATACGGTATTCTCACGCAACAGAACGGCACCGAAATGACTTATGTTGAAGGTATACGTCATAAAACGACAAATTATGCGAAAGTTCGGCAAAAAACGAGACGTATACGCGTCGAACCGAGGGAAACACGATAAAACTAAATTTGAAATAATTTCATATACGATCGTATAGGCCTATGTCGTATCGTATATCAGCTTAATACGCATCGTATAGGCCTATACGATGCGTATTAAACTTTGAATTTTCTCAAAAATACCCCTGAATGTACCAGAAAAACAGGGGTATTTCAGTAAATTCATCGAATAATACGCATCGTATAGGCCTATACGATGCGTATTGAACTATAAATTTCTCAAAAATGTTTTTCAAATCAAGGGTTCCATCATTACAATCACTTCTTTTCAACGGGGATGTATTTCAATGATTCCTCTCAATTGAATAGACAGACACTTGCTTCATAGGAATCACTTGAATCGTCTCGGAAGTACTGAACAACCGAAATAACAGACTGTTCGTTTGCAACTTCAATCTTCATTGCTTCATTAAAATTAACAAACGATTGCGTCTTTCAAACTCAACGGAGATAACATCGTTTAATAGCAAGATAAGAAGGATGAGATATCGGCAGTTAGCTCGTAGAAGTTTCTCTCGATCATAGAAGACGTGTCGGGTTTGTAATTCCCATTGCCACCGTTTCCGTAGTAAAAAACGGTTGCAGTTTGCACATTCAATCTTCATTGCTTCATTATAATTAATAATGCGGTCTCGATTGAAGATGTAATTGCAAGACTGTTTGTCGGGCTTCCAATGCTCACACAGGGTGATAAACCACTAGTTTGTTTTTTTTATAATTTTACAGACGATTTAGAGAAACATAGAATACGTTACGAGATTCTTCGAGAATTAGACATGACACATGATAAAAACATAGTCAAAAGAACCCTCTCACTTTAATCGTCTCGGAAGTACTGAACAACCGAGATAACAGCTCCGGTTTTATCAGCTGCATTTGGAACAAGAAGTCCAACAATCCATTGAAACCACATATGCAAAAATGTGTTTCAAATCAAGGGTTCCATCATTACAACCACTTGTTTTCAACGGGGATTTAATGCAATGATTCCTCTCAATTGAATAGACAGACACTTGCTTCATATGACTCACTTGAATCGTCTTGAACGAGTCTAGAACACTCGTAATCCTCAACCGACTTTGAAACCGGACGGAATCTATTAAGAAACTGTTGTCTAGAGAAGCGCTTTTATCATGTGTCATAAAAACGGAACATAATCCCAGATTGTCTAGAGAAGCGCTTTTATCATGTGTCATAAAAACGGAACTCTCATATCTTTGTTGATGGGCATATGATCTGTGGGCCCTATTGTCGGATCTGTGACTCCATGGAAGATATGATTAAGATTCGTAGACCCTATTGAACGTGAACCATGCTTGTACAATCAACGCTCATTAGAGTATGCGGCAGCCTGGTTTGATAAGCATAATGCGACTCTTCTACTCTCAAACAAGAATATGCGTTGACTTATTCATGTGACAGTCAACAAGCATATCATCGTTGAATAGACAGACACTTGCTTCATAGGACTCACTTGAATCGTCTCGGAAGTACTGAACAACATAAATAACATCTTCAGTTTCATCAGTTGCATCGTTTACCGTGGAATGCATCCTTATTTTTGTAAATCGCACAAACAGGCATGCCTTGAACGAGTCTAGAACACTCGTAATCCTCAACCGGCTTTGAAACCGGACGGAATCTGTTAAGAAACTGTTCGATTTCACGGTGAGTGGAGAAATTAGCGACGAAGAAACATGTTCGACACAAACATGCATCAGGACTCACTTGAATCGTCTCGGAAGTACTGAACAACCAAAATAACAGCTAGCTCGAAGAAGCTTCTCTCGATCATTCAACACGTGTGATCCAAAGGTCGGTCTCGGGTGGGCATAAGATCCGTGGGCCCTATTGTCGGATCTGTGACTCCATGGAAGATGTGATTAAGGTAAGCGTGTCGTATCATGTGTCATAAAATGGAACATAATCCCAGATTGTCTAAAGAAGTGCTTTTATCATGTGTCATATTAGAGTAGTATGAGTCTGAGTCCATTGTGGTTCGTGAATGTTTCGAATCATCATAGAAGACGTGTCGGGTTTATATTTCGCATAGCCACCGTTTCCGTAGTAAAAAACGGTTACGGTTTGCACATTCAATCTTCATTGCTTCATTATAATTAAAAATTCGGTCTCGATTGAAGATGTAATTGCAAGACTGATTGTCGGGCTTCCAATGCTCACACAGGGTGATAAACCACTAGTTTGTTTTTTTTATAATTTTACAGACGATTTAGACAAACAGAGAATACGTTACGAGATTCTTCGAGAATTAGAAAATGAGAAGATCCGTGGGCCCTATTGTCGGATCTGTGTAGAAGCTTGGAAAGATGACCGAATAGAGATATGTATACACCCTTGGTATTTGTTTACCACATGTCACATGATAAAAGCACTTCTTTAAACAATCTGGGATTATGTTCCGCAAATTGGGAACCATATATTCGTGTGTAAAAAGCTTGGAAAGATGACCGAATAGAGATATGTATACACCCTTGGTATTTGTTTACCATATGCCACATGATAAAAACGCTTCTTTAGACAATCTGGGATTATGTTCCGCAAATTGGGAACCACATTGTAGACTGGTGGGCTTGAATGGTTTTAATAAAACTTGAAAATGTAAATGATCGTGTCAAGATCTTTATCTATCATGTCATCGACCAACTGCTCGAAATCCCCTTCATTTCTCGGGTTCGCATTCGACACAACACATCAAAAAATCAGTGCTTTGATACGCATCGTATAGGCCTATATGATGCGTATAAAGCCCGCCGCCAGACATAACCTGCACCTGTCAGTCTGCCATGTCTTTTACTTTTTTTCAATACGCATCGTATAAGCCTATACGATGCATATTGAAGTGAAAAGGTGAGCGGATAGACAAGGGGTGTGCCATTAGAAAACCCCTTAATATACCAAATTAGTCAAGCTTTGTAATGATTAAGTACTTTAATACATTATTTTATTCTAAAGTCAAAATCAATAATTATGTTTTTTTATGTTATTTTATTTTATAATACTTTTGTTACTTTTTTATATGTTGTTATACTATTATTAGTATTAATATCAATATTAATAAATAAATAATCAAGACACTTTATTATAAACACGAGAGTGAAAAAGTTTTTCATAAATAAATAATGAGTCTCTAACAAAACAAAGACGCTATTTTACTTTTATAGTTTTTTTGTCACACTTTTTATTAAAAATTGTATTATCCGACATATTATATATTTAAATCATCATCATAATCATCATACTCAATAAATCCCACCAATAGCAAAGCAAAGGTAGTGTTTGAGGAGGGTAAGATGTAGACAGTCTTACCTCTACCTCGTATGAATAAAGAGGCTGCTTGTGGTATGCGCATATAATGTATATATGTGTGGGTCATCGGGGGGCAAAAGTGAAAGTGCACTAATTTTAACATTATTTTACTAATTTCGTGAAAATAACGTTAAAAGCTGAAGACGGTTAATCAGGCATCATGTGGTGGCGTTGATAGCTGAAAGACAAAAAGGTACATGCACTAATCGGTCTTTGTCCCGATTGCTGAGTGTTATGTGTCTTATGTCCAAGGCTTGATGCAAAACTACTATTGAGCCGGGGGTCTCACTGGAAGCAGCCTCTCTATTCATACGAGGTAGAGGTAAGACTGTCTACGTCTTACCCTCCTCAGACCCTGTCTTTGTTTTGCTATTGGTGGAATTTACTGAGTATGATGATAATTATTATTATATATTTAAATCATACAAATAACATCGGTGTATAGTAGGTTCTTCAATTTATTGTTTCCTTTGTTGTTTCTTATTTTCATTTTCTCTTTTAAAAATAAGTCATGTTTAGTCTTTTAATAAAATTTAAGAACTTATATATAAATTTCTTAAAGTCTTGAATGTGTATATAAACTTAAAGTACTATCAAAGTTCAAGAATAATAATTTCTAAAAGTTTTTAAGTGTTTATACTGATGCCTAGACAAGTGTTAAATTACGTCTAAGACATAATTCATTAAAAAATATAAGAAATTGAAAATAATTTTTAACCTAACAAGTGCAGTTTTTAGTTAACCATATCTTTCGTATTAAACTAACTATATTTTCCAAGTTATTGCAGTGGATTAAAATATCGTCCAATCATTAAAATGATATTCAGGAAATTATTTGTTGAATTATGTAAAAAAATTATAATAATAATTGTTGAATGAAGGTACTATACTGATGGATGCTTTTTAGGTGATTGAGTTTAGGCCATGGGGTATGGGGTTTGGGTTGGGGCGTGAGTTGGGGGAAAACGCCCAAGCCACCATCCCGGGTGGGCTTGGGTTGGGGCGTGGCCCTTGGGGCTTGGCTTTCAAGCCGGGCGGGGGAGCAAGCTGACATGGCGGGTTGTGAATGGCCCTTTCAAACTATCCGTTGGGCTAGCCGTTGGGGTCTATATTTAAAAAAAAATTCCTTTATAAATACTTACCACATTTAACATCTTTCTCACACAATATCAAACACATAAAACACAATATTGTCATGAGTTCTTCAAGTTATAGTGAATCGTCATCATCATCTGACGATGGTGCGGAAATATTTCTACAAACGATCGCGGCGGTGGTGAAAGCAATCGTGGAAGACGAAGAAGACGATGAGGAAGAGACTCAACAACCTAAACGGAGGAGAAGGTACATCGCTCGTGAACGGCACACCGCCTCTTTGTCCTACCCAATGGCAAGGCGCTCACACTAGTGGATTTCACGGGGTGCCAGCCATCATGCTTGAAGGGGGTGCGTCCCAAGATCTTTGGATATGGCATGCGTTCTTCGGTATGTCAGGTTCACATAATAATATTACCATCATAAACCACTCGCCTCTTTTCAATGATCGGGTAAATGGTATAGGACCCAAAGGAACTTTCTTTATAAACGGGGTTGAGTACGTGTACGGGTACTACCTAGTTGATGGGATTTACCCAGAGTGGGGGGTTTTCATAAAATCGTTCACAAGACACGGTACCTCAGATCCAAAGAGATTAAAGTTTAACAGGGTTCAGATGGCTGCACGTAAAGACGTCGAGCGAGCATTCGATGTTTTGAAGAAAAGGTGGCGAATATTGGCAATGCCTTGTCGACTATGGGACAAGGAACAAATTGGAAACGTGATGTACACATGTATCATTCTTCACAACATGATTTTGGAGGATGAAGGTAGAGCGCTCGTAACCTACTATGATGATGATGACCCCCAACCAGGTAACGTAACAGACGAAGATAAAGCGGCAAATGAATTTTTAATAAAGTCAAGGGATATACATCACAACCTTCGAGCTGATTTGGTGGAACATGTTTCAACGATTCCTGGGTTCGAAACCGACGAAGACGACGAAGAATGATAGGTTTTTATTTTGATAATTATTTTGTATGTTTATTTTAATAATTATGTTGTATGTTTAGTAGTTTTTGGTTATAAATATATATATATATATATATATATATATATATATATATATATATATATATATATATATATATATATATATATAGGGTTGGGCTAGACAAAAAACCCTATCTTTCTTAGAAAACTCTGGAAACTCAAAGCTCCCGACATTTTTTTTTTTTTTGAAAAAAATAACACATGTAATATACATGTTTTTAAGACTTTTGGGCCAAAAAAATCAAAAAAGCGCCGAGTACTTTTTTTTTTAAAAAATAAACAAGTTCCAAAAACTTCGTTGACTAACATGTGTTAGACAAAAAATGCTGAAAGTTGCTGAAATTTGTTTTTTTTTTTTTTTTTTTTTTAAAGTACTCGGCGCTTTTTTGATTTTTTTGGCCCAAAAGTCTTAAAAACATGTATATTACATGTGTTATTTTTTTCAAAAAAAAAATGTCGGGAGCTTTGAGTTTCCCGGGTTTTCTACCTAAAGAGGGTTTTCTACCTAGCCTTATCCTATATATATATATATATATAACCTGATGTGGCTTGGCCACGCCAGCCAAGCCACGCCCACCATACCCCCTTCAAAAGTGGGTTGAAGCCTTGAGTTTTGAAAGTCCACGTGTCAACCCAAGCCCCAACCCAAGCCCCACCATACCCCATAGTCTTATGGTTTATAAAAACTTGAAAAGTTGATTTGTAGAAAAAAAAAAAAAGTAAAAGAGTAAACTGCCATTTTGGTCCATGTGGTTTGGGCACTTTTGCCATTTTAGTCCAAATCTCAAACTTTTTAAATTTGGGTCCCTTTGGTTTCACTTTTATTGTCATTTTAGTCCAAAATTCAAAAACTCTCTTTTTTTACTGTTGCAACCTGCCTATTTTGTCTTTTTGTTCAGGGGCAATTTTGTCCATCTGATTTTAATATAACATATTAATAATTAATAAAGTAAATTAATTATATATAATTCTTTTATACCCTTATTCAAAAACTACTTATTTTAACTGCTGCAACCTGTCTATTTTATCTTTTTGTTCAGGGGCAATTTTGTCCATCAACTTTAGGAAGCAGATCCAAAAGACTTGATTCAAAAGGATTGTCCTCTTTACAAACATAATCAATCACATCAACCATACAGATCTTCCCAATACACCTGAACAAAACGACGTCATGATGATTGCAGTTCCAGACACTTACATTGATATCGCCGTATTTTGTGGGTTAAGGTTTTTTTTTGAGGAAGATGATGATTAAAAGGGAGAAGGGTATATAATCTGATGTTTATAAAAGGGTATAAAGGAATTATATATAATTAATTTAGTTTATTAATTATTAATATGTTATATTAAAATCAGATGGACAAAATTGCCCCTGAATAAAAAGACAAAATAGGTACGTTGCAATAGTCAAAAAAGGGGGCTTTTGAATTTTGGACTAAAATGGCAATAAAAGTGAAACCACAAAGATCCAGATTTAAAAAGTTTGAGATTTGGACTAAAATCGCAAAAGTGCCCAAACCATGGGGACCAAAATGGCAGTTTACTCAAAGTAAAAAAAAAAAAAAGTTGACTTTAGAATGTATTTAACACAACCTAAAACAAAACTCCTTATTTTCCTTTTACACACACCACCCAATACTTTTTTTTTCTTTATTGACGTGGACTCCAAAGAAAACAAACTCTACTATTCTTGAATGGCGTGCACCCACACCATATAAAAAGCTTATTCTAAGGTTATGCGGTATGGGAGAGCTCCATCCTTAAATGATAACTCTCTATGGAGGTGTCACGTCATAGTGCTTGGAGGATGTTCCTCCAAGGATGAAACAGTGGAAATAAATGATGAGCCTACCCCACCAACTTAATTTTTTTTTTAATTTTACCCATTATTTAACACTTATTAGCAATTTACTCATAAAAAAACACAATCCGCAGACTCCCCATTACATAACACATCAACCACATTACTAATCACACCTTCAGCCACCAAACCCACCTTATCATCATCCAAACTCAAATTCAACAACAATTTCAAAGCTTTCTCAACCAACTGAACAAAATCCTTCATCCCCACACAGTTCAACACAACCGCCACAGCTCCAGACTCCGTCAACCGATTACGGAGCTCAAAATCCTGCTTTGAAACAACACAAAGCTGCTCGATTGAGACCAGTTTGACCTTCGGCGAAGACTTTTTGGAAGTCAGGTTTAAAATTAGGGTTTCAGAGTCTTGACGATTTTTGAAGGGATTTGGGGAAATTAGAAGCAGTGTAATTTGTCTTGTAGTGCCCGTCTCAATCGTCGAGAGGGCGACGATTACGACGACGATGGGGGGCGAAATGGTGTTTTGGACGTCGTCGGGCCAGGCCGAACGCCACACTGCATAGCCTAAATACACTAACTATATTTACTAGTTACACCTTACCCTATAACATTAATTGTATTTTTTGTTATTATTAATAACAAATAAGTTTCATTCTCTCCCCTTTTTTTAATTAGGCTATGGGGTATGGGATAAAGCCCCTAGGGGCTTTATCAGGACACATCAACGCCACCTACGATCTACGTCAGCCAGGAGACTTTATAATGTCTTCCTTTAACTTGCAGGGTGTGAGATAAAGCCCCGTCATTGTTACCTAGTTATTATTTTTATTTAAATTTAAATATTATTTAATTTTGATATATTAATTTATAATTCATAATTTAAATAATAAAAATAAAATGCCATAATTGAAATAATATAAATAAAATGCCATAATCTAAATAGAAAAAAACATACAATGTCATAATTAAAATAAAAAAATACAAAGTCACTCGTCGTCTCCTCCTTGTTCACGATAAAACCATAGGTGCTCGGTCAGATCAGCTCGAAGGTTATGGTGTGTGTTCCTGTCACGTACCTTCGATCGGATAGCTTCTTTTTCAGCGTATGTTAGGATTGGGTTCGTCGGTTGGTTACTTTCATCATAACTCTATCCACAAAAAGCTCTACCCGAGTCCTCCAATATCATGTTATGCAAAATGATGCACGTATACATGATGTTTCTCATTTTACTTTTTTCAAGTATCCTCGACGGCTGGGCGATGATAAACCATCTCTTTTTTAACACACCGAAAGTCCGCTTTCGATATCTTTTCTTGCTGACTCTTGTTTTTTCTTGAAATATAATTTTTTTTCGTCATCTGGACATGTCACACCCTAACCGATGACGGAAACATCAGGGCATGGCACTGAGCAAAACAGATTGTTCAAGAGAAATTCCATAACAACTACTTTACCGAATAGTTAAACATTATGTCCCATACCATAACCTATTAAGCAAGTAAGTTATTACAGACTTAGATATCTCCAAAACAAATAAAACTGTTCCTACAACTCAGATTCAAATAAGAATAAATTGTCTTTGTTTGTTTCTAGACTCTCCTAAGCTCGGTTCCATCAAATAGCAAGCATCCTAGCAGGTAGCATCCTAAACACCTGTCACATACGTTAAAATATAGGTCAATATACATAGTGTAAAGGTGAGCATACAAGTTTGATATAGCATAATAGAGGTCGAAATCGTTTACGCATAACCAGCATGTACAACGTATAATGTGAAGCATGTAAGTTATCGACAAAGATCCTATCAATACCAATGACTGCGAGTTGACTGCGAGTAGCGAGTGCGCATCACATGTTCACCACTGCGAACACGTGAAGTAATTGTCCTTAACAATCCCTGCGTGAACAGGTGCTGAGTCCAAACTATAGTACTATCGTTGCTAAGGCAGGTAGACAGCAATCAATGTGTAAACATAACAAACAGGCATTCATCGAGTCACGTATAACATGCATTAGAGGTCAGCGTATAAATAGTGTTTGCGTTGTGTGATCGATGTGATTTAGAATAAGTAACGTATGTAACACCCAAAAGTGCATAAAGCAAAAAGGGATCGAGTATACTCACAAATTGTGTTTAACAAGTAAACACTCTCTTGGATTGAAGGGAGCGCTGAGAGAGATTAGCCTGAACAGTTAACGATAGCATAAACGATAAGCGGCGTGCAAAATGATGCAAAAGTACCAAGTATCGGATGGCAATCCGATCGGATGGCAATCCGATCGGATGGCCAGTCGATCGGATGTCAGTCCGTTCGGATGGTCATCCGATCGGATAGCCATTCGATTGGATTGACACCTCGTTTAGTAAGGATGTGTTTGTGTATGATGGTTTGTCCTTTGAAGTTTTCGTTGTAGCATTTTGAAAATAGAGAAGTATCTTTGCCCTTCAGGTCGGTCGATCGGACGGCGGTTCGATCGGACGGCGATCCGATTGGCGAGGCTTCTCAGTTGAGAACAAGTTCACAACAGGACGGTCACTCGATCGGATGGCAATCCGATCGGGTGGCAATCCGTTAGTTGCTGATGATCTTTGAAAATTGAAAATGATTAAGTTTCGAAGTCCCAAACGTCACACGATCAGATGGTCGTTCGATCGGATGGCAATCCAATCGGACGGTAATCCGTTCGACGTTCAGATCCTTGAAAAGATTGAATAAAAAGTTTAAGTGTGGGACCAAGTGCAACCCGATCGGATGGCCGGTCAATCAGATGGCAATCCGATCGGACGACAATCCGTCCCAACGACCTGATCGTCTTGACACTTGATTTTTGTTTGTTTGAAGTTTTACAGTTTTGAACGAGACGTTAGGATAACTTGCTTAAACAACAGAAACCCCATCTCGTCCCAAGTGACCCGATCGAACAGGAACCACCCTAGTCCGACCCGTTCACGGTTCGAGATGGTTGTTCATGTTCAAACCTGAAATCAGTTGTCTCTTGGATAGAATTCAGATCTGGAACAAACACATCACTAAGAGTGAGTAGAAGATCAGAACGAGCTCCGATTCTATCAGGTTTGAGTGCATTGAGTGTAAAAGAGTTGAAAGAAAGTTGGAAAACCTTCTTTCAATCCTTTCAACCATGAATTTGTGTAGATCTATGCGAAAACATTGATTAATCTTGTGGAAATCCTTCAGATCTAAGTTGTTCTTGGTGGAATGAAGCCAAACTTTGAAGTTCATAAGAACCCTATGATGACATCACCTTAGAACACCTCAAATCCGGTGATTTCACGGTTAAAAGTTGAGATTCAAAGGTGAAAATGATGAAGAAGTGTGTGTAGATCATAGAAGTACAAGATTTAGGATGAAAACTTACAAGAATCGGGAGAAATCGAGAGAAATGAGTGCTTGAGGTCGGCTGGTCGAACAAGGAGCTGTCACATCACAAATGATGTGACAGGTGGGTATTTATAGGGTTTCCCAAAAAGGAAAGTGGTGGAGTGCCGGGTCGATCGGGTGGCAGCCCGATCGGGTGACAACTCGATCGGATGACAATCCGATCGGATGGCCACTCGATCCTGGTGTCCGGCCCGACGAGTTTTGTCGTTTCGATTCGCGTGTTGAGCATTACGATGCGATTCGAGTGAGCGATGCGATAGTATTTCCCATTAGTTACACAAATAACATAACTACTATATCTAACATACAATCACTATAATTAACTTGCGTTTAGCGTTTGCGATTCGATTGCGATGCGATAGATTTGCGATTGCGATTAATACCTCAACATAAACATAACATGCACAAGTAACACATAAATAGCACACACACGTAAAACAATATCCATAACACATAATTCGAGTTACGATTGTGATAGCGATAAATCGGTTAAACATGCGATTAAATAGCGATTAAACCTCGATTATTAATAGATACTCCACATAATACAACTAAAGCAAATAAATAATAGATTCGATTACAAGTCAAAGAAGTCAAAACAGTAGTTGAGCAAGGAGTGACAGATCGCAATTAGCAATCTTTTCTTCCTTTGACTTCAATCTTGACTTTGAGTTTCGGAACACGGGGTGTTACAGGACACGAAAGAGTTTTTACTAACATCGCCCACTCGGGATAAATACCGTCTGTGAGATAGTACCCATATTTATACTCCACGTCGTTTGCATAGAATGAAGTATCTGGTGCAACACCGTCTATGACATCGTCGAAAAGATTCGAGGACATTAAAACTGCGATGTCATTGTTCGCACCGGCCATGCCAAAGTACGCATGCCAAATCCATAAATCTTGAGAAGCGACCGCTTGTAATATTAGGGTAGGACCATCGTGGTCACCACGATGGTGTTGCCCTTTCCAAGCGGTTGGACATGCCGCCCAATCCCAGTGCGTGCAATCAAGACTACCCAACATCTCAGGAAACCTGTGTATTCGCTGATGGGCCTCGTATAAAAGTGGAACGCCGGCAGCGGTTGGCATCCTCAATTTTGTCTCCCATACAGAGAGATAATACCTAATAAAATAGCGTTAATAAAAAATAATAACAATGTAAATTAAAAGTAATAACAATGTAAATTTAAAAAATAATAACAATAGCAATAAGGATAAAGAATAAAAATTACCTTCACATAAATAATCTTGCACTAGACGTTCATGAGCACCTAACCGATCGCGTTCAAGAGCCAGTTGTCTGGTACGCGATGTAGAGGATTGGGCTTCTTCTCGCAAATAATTAATCGCCTCCTGCGTAATTGCGATAACCATATCGTCAAGAACACCGTTGGATGAAGAGCTCGAAGAATCAGATGACATTTTTTAGTTGTGATTGGTGTGCGTCTGAGTTGTGATTGGTGTGTGTTTTAGTTGTGATTGGTGTATGTTTTAGTTTGGGATAGGTTTGTATTTATATTTGAATAAAAAAAACTTTTTTTAAACGAACGTTGGCAACGGATATGTTGACCACCTACCTCGATCCTCCCAATTTCTTTCCGTTACCACACTCGCGAAGACCCTATGACGCCTGGTCTTTAATTTCGGTGGCATAGGCTGATGGCGCCCCGCGGCGCTATTGATGGTGACATGGCCGAGGTAGCTCCCCCACACCCTCCGTCCTTACAACCAAGTTTTGTTGATTCTCTTTGTAGGCAATAAAGAGTCCTTAAACTACCATCATTCGTTTATTTATTTTTACAAGGACATTAATTGTATTTTTTTATCATGAAGCAACCTGATATCTATGAAATATAGTTTTGTGTAATTCAAATTTGTAACAAAATTATTCAAGAGCATCAACAATGACGGATTGAAGATGGCCAAATTAAAAAAAAATGAGTTTGATTTTCCAAGAACATTCATGTTGTGCATTGTATTAATAAAATAAAATAAGTATATGATTTAATAAAATCTCATTATAGTGTATGCCTCGCATTTTCGCATATTGGATCCGTCACATAGCCCCATTTGCAGTTTGACAAAACGTATGAATATCCAATGTCTAGAATTTTATAAACAATTCAACCCTTATAATCACTATAAATCTTTTATGCACATTGAAGATTAGTTATTAATTTTTATGTCATATTTTTGTTTATATTTTGAACGGTATTTATAGAAAAAAAAAAGTTTTTATTTTGTGTTAATCTGTTACATATATATACCCTTTCTTTAACTTTTAACTTAGTGTGTTTGTGTGTATATATGTAAACTAGGTTTTTACCCGGGATTGCTTCCCGGGCTCGGGAAAGTTATTTAGATTAATTAATTACTATTTGTTTGTAATACGACCACATTACATCAACCATCTCATTCAATTCAACAACAATGACTTCAAATCACCGGATTAGATCATGAACTCATATTAGAGGACAAACAAAACCACAACAGGACCATATGAATAATATAATTTCCACTTTTACATCAATGCACTTACATGATAGGGTGATTTGGGATTTTCAAAAAAATCTTTGTTTTTGTACCTCTTTTACAAAATAAGATGTTGACCAAATTTGAAACAGATGTTAACCAAAAGTCAATAAGATATTGACAAATAGTCAAACAGATGTTGAGCTTAAACAGATGTTTGGTTTAAGGCCAAACATCTGTTTATGGCCAAACATCTGTTTAAGGTCAAACATCTGTTTAAGTCCAAATATCTGATATAGAATAAGAACATCTGTTTAAGACAAAACATCTGTTTAAGGTCAAACATGTGTTTAAGATCAAACAACTGTTTAAGTCGAAACATTTGATACAAAAGGCCAAACATCTGTTTAAGCCTTAACAGATGTTTAACTTGTTAACATCTGTTTAAGGCAAAACAGTTTAAGCCTTAAAAGACCAAACAGTTTTAACCCAACAGTGGTTTTAAACCACCATTTTAACCAAACAGCGGTTTCGACCACAGTTTTCTGAACAGTAGTTCCAAACATCTGTGGACATCAATCTGTTGACCAAAGTCAACAGATTTATCAACCACTGTTTTATTTTCAAACATCTGTTCCCAATAACAGAGCTTTGATGATTTAAACATACATTTGCCAATATTACAAGCTTTTACACTCTCAAACCTAAATATTTATAAAAAGTACAAGTGTTAAACAACATACAAAGTTCATCCATCTGTTGACCCAATTCAACAGATGTATCAACCACTGTTTAATTTTGAAACACCTGTTCTCAATAACAAAGCTTTGATCATTTAAACCGACCTTTGCCAATATTACAAGAATTTACACTCTCAAACATCGATATTCATTTACTTAATTTTAATAACAAACATTATTAATAATTTTAACACAACTAATTATATAAAAGATACAATTGTCAAAACAGATAATAGCATTCAATAAAATACAGGATCCTAATTCCTAATCTATTGGTGAAACAGTAGTTTCGATAAGTAAAGCTCCTTTCGGACCATTGTAGTTGTCAACATGTTGGAGGTATTTCAGAAGTTCGTTGGTGAGATCAACTTCAATCATATCCCCCCAGATGCTTGTTATCAACCACTTGTTGTCTTCAATTATATTAGTACTTCGGCGTGCATCTACGTAACCAACTACACGAGGATTATTGAAAACAAACATCTTCTTCCAGCCTTCTTCTTCATATCTGAGCAAATCAGCAGTTAGCTCAGCAGACTTTCCAATAACAATCAAATGCAACCTCTTTGCAATGGTCAAAAAATGCCCTTGGCAAGGATTGACTACAATACTCTCAGGAAAGTGAAGCATTCTGAAAATCTCACTAACAACATCAAAACAAACGATGTTCCTCTCACCTAGTGGATACCAATAATTTGAAACCATAAAATATATGGTTTTATCAGCATAAACTCCTGTAGACCATGAATAATGACTTGAACTATAATTGTTTACGATACTGAAATTTATTGTTGTCCATGACTCACGACGTCGTGAGTAAACACGAGCAGCAGTTACATTACGGTAACATCTGATGTTCAGCACTTTGAGATCATTGAACTGATCAAAATAAATTCCACCGGTATCAAAGTTTCGATGATGATTATAATTAAAGTAGTCATCACACAAAACCTTATACTGCCTGATAGTTGGATTCCAAAGAATCAACTGACAGCAAATCCCTTCATTGGAAACTAACAACAACCCATTAAATGAAGATAGAATACGTAAGAAGCTAGAGTGGACATTGTTAGGAAAACTTAAGGTTTTACTACTAACAACTTCCAACTTACCACCAACTACGTTGTCAATGACAATTGACGTGTCTTTAAAGGATAATAGTTCTTTTGTACTGAATCTCCACTTCGGAGAGCATGCATCATCTTAAATGCATGACTTGACAATTCCCTATAAAAATTCTTGGAAAGACACTTGAAACGGCAAATATCTTCTGCAGAAAGCCTTGTGAAAATCTCGTCAACAATCACTTGAAACCCAAATTTTTCCATCTTGCAAAGAGCCTTGTGAAAATCTCGTCAACAAAATTTTTGAAGATGATTGAGTAGATAGATGAAAATGGTAATGATCAAAACCTCTGCGAAATCTATTTTATATACCCAATGAAGAAGGCTATGACTAAATACATCGTCAGACGAAAGAATATCATGCGACACTTATTAGGCTTTTAATGCATTTACACGGGAAAAATATAAAATTAAACACGTTATTATAATTACAATTAACCTATTCATTTACCTATAAGACGCCTTTAGCATAAGACAGAAGTGATTGCTTAACGTGCATTAATTGCAAAGTATATATATCCCAAGGCATTTTGAATTTGAAATTACCGGCAATTTCAAAACCACTGCTATGGTATATGTTTGCCAAAGGAAATATCTGCTAAGTTATACTTTCTTGGCTATGGGCAGTAGTTTGCTAATCTGATTTGAAAGCAATTGTCATGATGACTTTTCTAATAGAAACAGAGTATGAGTTAAAAATTTTCTACAAATAATAATTATTTTAACATGTTCTCAACAGATAATTCAAACACATAAGTAAACCCTTCTTGAATGTATAGCAATAAACATTTAAAATCGTATTAGTAGCAAGATAGGAATTAAATTAACATAGACTAAACAATATAAAGTTCATCAATAGGAATGTACATACCAGTTGCTGAAGAAAAAATAATAAAACCTCAGGTGATTGAAGTGTAGAAGATGGAGGAAAAGAAAATTGAAACCCTAGAAAATGACTGGGGAGAAGTGATTTTTGAAAGAAGAGATGATAGATGTTTGATGTGTAATGATGATGAAGAAATACTGATGGTTGTGCTTTTAACAAAAGTAGTTTGACTTTGGTCAAACAGACTTTAGTCAAACAGCGTTTTAACATTCCTCAAACAGTGTTTTATCTATTATAATTAGCTTTTAACATAAGTAGCTTGACTTCGGTCAAACAGGGTTTTAACATTGCTCACAATGATTACAACCTAGTAAAAACTTCTTTGTAAACAACATTACTTATTTGTTGGTTTTCCAACAGCGTCGAATATTAGTATTTTAACACCTTCTCTGGTCTTGACCCTTGATAATGCAACATACAACTGACCATGAATGAAGACAGGATATTTCAAATAAAGACCAACCTTTGATAACGTTTGTCCTTGACACTTGTTAATTGTCATAGCAAAACAAACTGATAAAGGAAATTGTCTTTGTTGAAATTGAAAAGGTATTTTTTTGTCAAACGGGATCATATTAATCTTAGAATAAAAACTCTCATGCCAATGTTCCTACCAGATATAACTTGAGCTTCTATAACTCGTTTACCAAGAAAAGTAATTTGAAGCCATGAATTTAGAATTAATAACGCAAACTACAGTTAAGTCAAACAGCTGATGGAAAACTTTTAAGCAATGCTAGTGATTAAAACACTGATGGTACTTAACCAATAATAGTGAACTACAGATTTTTAACAACTGCTGCTGTAGTAAACAGTAGATACAGAAGCAGGGATTAAGGATTAAGGATTAAGTGTTAAGGAAGAGCAGTGGTTAACATCTGCTGATATCACCCCAAAACTTATAAAATATGTTGAAAAAAAGTAATATTTATGTTTAGAGAAAAATGCAATTTGCGTCCCTGTGATATGTGTGAAACATCAACTTGAGCCCCTAAATTCATTTTTTGGTTTTTTGAGCCCTTGATCTTATAAATTCATAACAGTTTGAGTCCCTCCCTCACACTTCCCTATGTTGACTGTTTGACAATTGTGAAATATCCTTTAATTACCCTAAAGACCGATCACACTTCTCAAAAATATCTGAAAATCTCTACTCCGAACACCAATCATCATCTTCATCTTCATTGAATCTCCTCACCAACCATTTGTTGTTATAACAATCCAAGGTAAAATCACATACCTAAAACATGATCGAAACTATGGTTTACCCTCTGTTCTTGTTAGATGCTTGTGTAACCCTATGTAAGTTGATGTTTGATGATATCTCATTTTCACCACTGTATGAAAGTAACAGCTTTTGTGTGAAAATATTGTTTGATTATTGTGGGAAATATTGTTTGATTATTGTGGGTTTTTGGCTCGGGTATCAAAACAGAGGTTTGGGTTTTGGTTATTATAAAGGTTTGTTTGTGATGTTTTTGGTTTTATCTGTTTATTAATACTGGTTTTTTGGTTTTTGGCGTTAATCTAAGATTGTTTTTGTGTTATAGTTTGTTTGAAATGTTTAAAATATACAATCGATTAAAACATGGACAGGTTTCTTAAGTATCTGTTGTTAATGTTGAAATCTGAGTTTCTTAAGTCTCTGCTGTTCATGTTGAAATTTGGGTATGGTTGTTGTTTTGATTCTCATATAAAGTTGGTTAAAGACTATATGTTTTGGGTTCATCGTATTGGTCATTTGAATGTGTTTTCTTCATTTCAGATCAACTGTGTTTTGGGTTCCTCATCTTGGGTTCATCATATATGTATACTTATATGCATTATAAAAGTACTGTATCAGCCGTCTAACTATGGATATTTTTATTGTACAGAATGGTTGCGGATGTAAAGATACACAAAACACCAACTACGAAAACATTGGCGAGAATACTTGACAACCTCCTAGAAGTTAGTGCGATGCACATAAGGAAGTGATTGATCAGAACGATCAATTGCTAAAACATAAGCTGTTTGGTGCATATGAATGAATATAACCCCAGTGGCAGATATGAAAATACCAAGCTTGGGAATTTCAAGGAAAATCGAAGAGCTACACCAAAAAGGGGGTTATCAGCTACATTCCGAAGTGCACCATTCACTCCTTGAGTTTTCATTATAAAGAAATTTGAAAACTCGTTGTATGTTACAATCTTTTGTTTTCGAGTCTGTAAGTTCTGTCAAGTCTACCAAGTTGGATATCCTTCTATGTTTCTAGCTATGACGTTTTGTGTCCGTTATGTATGTTTAACATAATGCAAGTGTGCATTTATGTTGGCTTTAATTGTAATAATGAATTTAACATGAATTTAAAATGAATAAAGCAAAATACTGTTAAGTGAAACTACTGTTAAGCGAAACTACTGTTATGTGAAACTACTGTTAAGTGAAACAGCTGATGAAAAACTTGTAAGCACTGCTAGTGATTAAAACACTAAGGGTACTTAACAACTGATAGTGAACTACTAATGGTTAACAACTGCTGATGTAGTAGTCAATGGATAGAGAATCGTGATTAAGGATTAAGTGATGCTACTTAACACCTGATACATGAGTTAAGGATTAAGTGATGCTACTTAACAACTGATACATGAGTTAAGAAGTTATAATTTCACTTACTATGTAAATTTCGTTGAGATGAATTAGCTGCTGTAGAAGATGAACGTGAATTCTTTGACATCTCAATATTTATTTAACAATATAGATAATAATATGCAAAGAAAGATCATAGTCATTATAATATTAGAACATAACAGTATAATAAGCAGATAAGTTTTCAGGAATTCAAAACCACACAATGAGTCCAAAACATAACCCACCAAACACCCAAAAGCAACAAAACGAAAACCATAAGTTCAACATGGCAACAGCATATGAAATCAACACGTAAATGTATCTGAAAATACTGAAAAAACTATTTTTCAATCTTTGGAATCAAAAGCGTCGAAACACCAGCATCTTCATCCTGACACAGTTCATCACTGATGCGGCGCTTTGTCGAGGAGCAACCTAATGCATCATCCACATCGAACACTTCAAGAATTTTACGTTTTGTTTCATCTGAAGAGGGATTCTTAGTGCCTACCAGTGGTTGGGATAAAGGGGTAACATTGTCACCACAGCATGACATCTCATCCTGATATAAAAAGACAATAAGTACTAACGTTTCAAAAAATTTAGTACAAATAAACAAATTCTCATATTACCTTCATAAGGTCAACAGGAGTAGACAAACTGCAGGAATCTGGAACATCCAACGATTCGGACTGCTCATGCTTTAAGTACATAATACACAATAACATAAAATACACACAATGGTATAAATCTATTTCAAAAAGATATAACTATAAAATTAAAAGATTCACAAAATGAAGATTTAAACCTGGTTAAGAGTGAATTTGGCGGAAAGCGCAGCAAGGATCTCATCATCGTTAGTGGCCATTGAAATACCATAGTTTTCAACCTGATGCTCAATGTTATAGTCTTTAACACTTATGATGAAAGCATACCTCTTTCCAATCAATGTGTCAAAGATCTCAGGATATGGGTTCGGTATGTCTCCAGAATTAACAACCTATGATTTTATCAAAATTAATATAAATTACAATAAGCAGAATGATTCCATAATTGAGAACATAGAATTTTATAAAAATTAATTTTAAGTTATATTAACTACATGGCCAAACAACTGAATGCATGTATTTGTTACCTGATCTTGGATTGTAAGTAACTCTTTTGCAGATTTGTTAAGAATCTTGTAAGCTTCGAAATCAAACAGTGTCAAAGACACAGTACCGGAAGAGTCTTGCACCCTAATAGGTATCTTGAACCTATCAAAGTTAAAAACAAATGAAAACATTAGTATTACTAATATGAACCGTTCATATTAGTATTTAGTATAAGGAAATAAAAAACTGTAATCTCAAACCGCGGAATAGAATAGATGTCGACTCCTCCACATTTATCATTTGTACAAACCAACGATTTTGCATGATCAACATCAAATGAACCATCCGCATTTTCTTTCGTTACAAATCTTTCCTCCACACCTGACTTACAGTGGTTACAACCATTGTAATACCAAAGTTTATCAGTGCATATAGCTGTGATTGTGGCA
Organism: Helianthus tuberosus; assembly: GCA_030545235.1. Taxonomy (NCBI): domain Eukaryota; kingdom Viridiplantae; phylum Streptophyta; class Magnoliopsida; order Asterales; family Asteraceae; genus Helianthus; species Helianthus tuberosus. Next base: position 26,221,722 of record CM060435.1, on the reverse strand, counting down.
AGAATCAAAACCTTCTTTGTCTATTAATATCAAACAAAAATAATAACACTTAGAAAAGAGTATAAAAAAACTCAGCATGTAGAGTACTTATAAGAAAATACACACCGTTGATATTGTTCCAAGGAAACCAATAAGCATGAAATCAGGGTTACTAAGAAACTCATCTTCAACACTTGAGATAACATTTGAACCAACATGCTCATTTGATGAAGATGAAGTTGAAATTTTCTCTACATACCTAAACAGATTCATGCGATCAAATTAAAACGTAAAAATTAAATGTAAGTACAAAATAATAATATTCAATGTTTATATGCATATTACTAACTATACCTCTTCCTAAAAGAGGAAATATCTTCAATGTCAGTGTCAATAAAAAGTCTGCTCAGCTCAAACCCATTTGCAACTCCACGCTTGCCTGAATTTAAAAATAAAAACAAATGTAGATCAATATAAATACTGTCAAATTTAAAATATATAAATAAATACAACGTTTAAATTACTAAAGATAAAAAAAAATTAAACTAATTAAGTTTAAATTGTACCTTTGTAAAGGTTGACCATACCAAAATGACAAAGGAAAACAACATATTTCTCTCTTTTCTTATCATTCATGTAAGCAAACATGTCAATAGCAAAACCATCCCACAAAGTAACCGGACACTTTTGGCCTCTAAAAATATTAACATAAAACATAATAACATCAAGCAACCTTATAATGCTTTAAACGTCAAAATGCAACAACTTAATAAAAAGAACGCACTCAAGATCTTCAAGTCTAAGATTAAGTCTCTTGCCCTTGCTCCCATCCTTCTTTGACGTATCCTCTAGATTGAAACATACATCCACATAACCAATCCAATCTATAAACAAAAATATACTGTTAAAAGAAAACAGCATTAAGAAGTGATAACAATAAATAAAAAAAACAATAAGACAAAACAATAGATATATATCATGTAGTGATTTACATACCAATAAATGTATTTACTTCAATTTTATTTTTAACAACATCCTTGAGGTTAACGAAATTAAAAAGGTATTTCGGTCCAGACCAGTCAAAGCATTTCTCAACAGAAGTATAGAAATAAAGTGATATTTTGTCATTTCTCTTGGTATACTTAGCAGAGGACTTATTAGTAGCAAGAGAAGGTTTGGTGATAAGAAGACATTCATCCAACTGAAGGAAGTCTTTGAATTTTCCAAGCATTTTATGCAAACAGCTGGCTTGTATCATAGCTCCCTAAGAATATGAAACATCCGATTAAATAAAAAAGGTGTTATACTAATTTGGATATTCATATGTCCAAAAAAATGATAAGACAACTATATACGGTACCATCTCATCCATGAAGATCATATCAAGACGATATATTTCATTTTTGTTATCATTCATCATCTTCTTCGAAATGCTAACAATCTTAACTCTAATCGAATAGTTGTTTGAGAATGTATTAAGATCGTTAAGCATGGTAACCTTTGCAACCTCCATTTGAAGACTGTACATAAAAAAAGAATCTTGTAAATAATAAGTATTGCTAAACGTAATATGCTAATAATACAATAAGCATGGATGTTCTTAAAAAAATATCAAGGTTGGAATTCAAGGTTACCGATTATCCAATAAAAATTTTAACTGAATGCAGTGGCAAATGTAATTTCAAAGGTAGGGAGTGTATATCCCTATATGCTGCTTTATTAAAATATTAGAAATGATATGCAAAATAGAAAAAAAAAAAAAAAAAAAAAAAAGAGAAAGAACGTCAATTTTAAATTACCATTTTGTATATTTATCATTTCAAAATTACTGACTTGATTTCAAAGCAATTGTCATAATGACTTTTCTATATTTTATTTTAAATTTAATTAAGAAATAATAACCATCAATTTGAAATGATGTGATAAATACTGTTACATCAAAGTGTATAGGAATGTTATTAGTATAAACATGAAACAACTGTTCAATTAATAGTACAGATCAAACCACTGGAGTGAGGACTGTTCTGAAACACTGTTACATAGTAAAAACAACTGTTCCGAAACACTGTTACATATAAACACTGATGCCATAAAAATGGTTACATATAAAATACTGAGGTGATGACATCTAACAACCTAACAGTCTATAAAAAATTGATGCGGAACTCCTGTAGCATATAAACACTGTTAACATAAACAAATAAACAAACGTTGATGCTGAACCACTATTGTAGTTTGACACTGTTGTTGGACGTCATAAATTTCAGATTTAATTTCAAAGGTATGCAAAGTAATTAAATATTTGAAAGGACATGCAAAGTAGAAAAAAAAAAGAGAGAGAGAACCAAAATTTTAAATTACCATTTTGCAAATTTTAAATTTCAAAATTACTGACATTATCAGTAACTACTGACTTGATTTGAAAGCAAATGCCATAATGAGTTTTTTAAATTCTATTTTAACTTTAATCAAGATATAATAACCGTCAATTTGAAATTCAAAATTTGCTTAATCAAATGTCCAAAGCTTAAGAAATTAGCATTAATTACTGATTTGATTTGAAACAAATAGTCATCAAGAATTTTTTTTATTTTTTATTTTAAATTTAAATTTTATCACGAAAATAATGTTGGTGGAACTCTTGTAGGTAATTGGAATGTAAATATTAGGTACAATGGTAAGTTGATTGTAATTCTAGTTTTCATTTCATAATTTGATTGTAATACTATACCCAAACAATCAAGATGAGGAGCTTACTATTAATCAAAGTGTATATGAATTTTATTAGTATAAAGATGAAACAACTGTTCAATTAATAGTACAGATCAAACCACTGAATTGATGTGATAAATAGAGTTACGTATAAACAACAGTCCTAAACACTGTTAAATATAAATTAAATATAAACACTGATGCCATAAAAATGGTCACATATAAAACACTGAGGTGATGACATCTAACAACCTATCAGTCTTTACAACATTGATGCGGAAAACACTGTTACATATAAACATTGCTAACATAAACAAATAAACAATAGAAAAACTAAAGTTGATGCTGAACCACTGTTGTAGTTATCCACTGTTGTTGTACGTCATAAATTTCAGATTTAATTTCAAACGTAAGTAGTGTATATTCTTATATGCTGCTTTATTAAAGTAATTAAATATTAGAAATGATATGCAAAGTAGGAAAAAAAAAAAGAGAACGAAAATTTTAAATTACCATTTTGAATATTTTGAATTTCAAAATTACTGATATTATCAATAACTACTGACTTGATTTGAAAACAAATGTCATCATGACTTTTTTAAATTTTATTTAAACTTTAATCAAGATATAATAACCGTCAATTTGAAATTCAAAATTTGCTTAATCAAATGTCCAAAGCTCAAGAAATCAGCATTAATTACTGATTTGATTTGGAACAAATAGTCATCAAGATTATTTTTTATTTTTTAATTTAACTTTAAATTTTATCATGAAAATAATTTTGGTGGAACTCTTATGTCATTGGAATGTAAAGATCAGGTAAAATGGTAATTTGATTGCAATTCTAGTTTTCATTTAATAATTTCAATCTATTACTAATTAACAACATCAATAATAAAAATGTGAGCAGTTACTATTTTTTAGGGAAACCGCTGATGGTCCATATCAGTGGATGTAAAAAATGTAAAAGTGACCAGTGGCTATTTTTTCCAATCAGTGGAAACGGAGGTTGTCTCTCAGCATAAAGAAACGGAGGTTGTCTCTCAGCAGTGGATAACATTTAACAATCAGAAGTTTGAACCAAAACAGTGGTTCCAACAGACTTTAACAATCAGATGTTTGAACCAAAACAGTGGTTCCAACAGACTTTAACAATCAGATGTTTGAACCAAAACAGTGGTTCCAACAGACTTTTAAGGATTAATGAAAACTATCATTTTTTACTATTTTAAATATCTTTGACCTTAAACAAATATTTCACCTTCAATATCAGTTGTTTGGAGATAAACAGACATTTTACCTTAAACAGATGTTTGAACATAAAAACATATTTCCTGTCCAAGAAATGTTTGATGATAAATAGAGGTTTGCCCATAAACGACCTTAAACAGATGTTTGAACATAAAAACATATTTCCTGTTAAACAAATGTTTGACGATAAATAGAGGTTTGCCCATAAACATCTCTTTGTAAAAAAAAAGACGAATTTCAAAAACATTATATCCAAATAATCATAATGAGGAACTTATTTAACATCAGAAGTGAGAAGAAGATTAAGGTTTGTGAAATTTGAATTTGAATCGCCTGAATATAGAGAGAGAAAGAACCCTAGGCATTTGTAAAGAAAGATCAGAAGTGAGAAGAGAGATTATATAAGGAAAAGGGGATGGCACTGTTGGGCGGGAAAAGAGAACTGAGGATGCCCTAATCAAGTGACACGTGGCCCAAATAACTTTCATTTATTATATATAATAGATAAATAAAAAATTCAAAAACCTATTGAGACGTGATTGTAGAGTAAGGTATAGTAGAGTATGATGTAAATAGCAACACCCTATAAAAGGCGACCGTTTACGGATCTACGACGCCACCTTTGTTTTTCCTTTATAATCAATCACTATTCGGACACCGGACTAGAACGACAAACACAACTGGCGATCTAATATGCGAACGGAATAAACCAAACTCTGAATCGTTTCTATGCAATCTGTTGATACATATTAAGTGGACACAACTCGGTTCGGTTCGACTCGGTTCGGTTCGACCCAGTTAGGCTCGGCTCAAGCCAGACGTCACGACATTCCTCCGTCGTGCGCCCCAGAGTTCGACACGCAAAGCACGAAGCGCCGCGAGCCGGTTCCCGCTGCCACATCACCATGACATCATCGTGATGATGTCATGTGGTTGACTTATCTACAATCTGCATATTTGAACTTAATGAACGTGCATGGGCATATTAATTTGGTCCAATCAACTTCACATGGGCCAGAACTACACCATTGGGCCGAACCAAGTCCAATCGCACAAGTGAAAAACAAATATATATACGGAAATCAAAGGTGATTTCGGTAGAGAAGCAGGGAGAACCCGAGAGAGAGAGAGTTTTATTGTGTTAACCGGATATTGTATGATCTTGTACTTGAACTCTTCTCTTTGATATACAAGTGTGTTAAACATTGAATCTTCGTGTCTTGTATCTCGTGTTCTTATCGGTTTCTATCTCGGTTTGCATCTCCGGTTGGATTCCGCACAACCGGGTGTGTTTGTACACAAGGATTAGGCGACTAGATCCTCCCCTAGCCGGACCTACAAGTGGTATCAGAGCCGAGGCTCTTCTCCTTGTTAAAACCGAGTGTTTTCGGGTGTGTTTTGGGTTTTGAAGTTTTTATTTTTCTTGAAAAAAATCTGGTCAAATCTTCAAATATCTTGTTGTTTTGCTGGAAGTTCTTATAAAAACCTTGTTGTTTATCATTTTCACATGTTAAAAGTGGGTTTTTAGTGAAGTTTTAAGCAAAAATTGTGTTTCGGAAATTTACGGTTCACCGGAAAATTCATAAATTTCTGGGTTGTTCTTCATAAATTCATATCATATTCAAGTGTTCTTCAAAGTTTTACACTTTTTGATCTTTGAAAATCATTTGTGAAAGTTGTTATTGTTTTGGAAATTGTGATTGGATTATTATAGTGCATCACCTTACATGGTTGGTAAATTGAGTATGGTATAGCCGAAGTGGGTCTGTTGTGTCAGGAGGTTAGACAGATAATGATAGAAAGTCAAGAGAATGAATCGCACAAGAGGTGATTGGCTCACACAAGAATGATCAGTCGCACAAGATAGTTGGAACGCACAAGATCTGAAAGTCGCACAAGACAGTTTACTCGCACAAGAACTGGGCTTTCATTTGGGCTTCTGATTACATAAGGCTGACCATCTTTTAACTTATATTTGGGCTCCTGTTTCATAGTCGCACAAGATGTTTAAGTCACACAAGATATTTAATCGCACAAGACAATGTTCAGTCGCACAAGATGTTTAAGTCACACAAGATATTTAATCGCACAAGGTCTGATTAGTCGCACAAGAAGTTTGGGCTCGCACAACAAAAAAAAATTGGGCTTCTGTTGGGGCTCGTTTTCGTCGCTTATCTTTCAAGAAGTGTGTTTCATCGTATTATATCACAAGACCTGTTTCGTCGGATCTTTGTTTCGTGGGACTTTGTTTTGTCAAGATATTAAAAAAAAAACAGAAGGTTTGTATAAGTGATTTAATTGTTTGTTTCAAGTGTTGATCAGGTATTCATCATCAAGCATTCAAAATGAATCCGAGTTGGTGGGGTACTCTGTCTCCGAATGAAGGAAAATATAGAAGTACGGGTTTGTCTCCTTCGTGGGCCGAGTCTCTTGCACCGGTGTCTTCGCAAGCTAATGCAATTTCTACCGGTCAATGGGCATTCGTATCAAACCAAACTCCTAGTATTCAAAGCATTCTATTAAGCGAGAGCGAAACCGGAAGTTTGAATCGGCCTCCAAAGTTGATGCACTTAAACGAATATCCGGGATGGGTTGATAGATTTCATACATACGTCCTTGGTCAAAATACAGAATTGTGGCTACGTTTTACCACAGATTTCGATCAAGCTATCGAGACTGCCGCTTCAACTGCTGCTACATTTGCCGATCTTCCAGAAGATCAGAAAAAGGCATATGATTTAGAAAAGAAGGTGTATGCTATTCTAACTCAGGCGTTGAGCAAAGATATCTATCATCAATTTGTCAGTTTCAAAACGACAAAGCGATTATGGGATGCGTTGAAGACCAGAGGGGTAGGAAATGAAGCAACACGCCAATTGCGACACGACTTACTCAAGAAAGAATTTGATGGCTTCACGTGTATGGAAAAGGAATCCTTGGGAGATATGGCTAGTCGGTTCTATCATTTGCTTATTGAATTGGGAAATTTTGGGGTAGTAACAACTCCAGCAGAGGTAGTGAAAAAGTTTGCAGATGCGTTGCCACCTCAATGGAATAATTTCTTGGAAATCATGAAGTACAATGGCACTTTGGCTACAACAAACATCAATGACTTTGTTCAACTCCTGGAGAATAAAGATCAGGAAGAAACTCTGAAGGCAAAGAAGGTTCCAGTGCCACAGAATCCTAAAATGTATTATGGAACATCTAGCACCCCTGCAAGACCCGTTTCACATGCTCCACTTCAAACAGCGTTTGTTACTAGCACAGATTTATATGGCAATCCGATACAGGTTCCTGTAAAGCCAGCTCCAACAACAGACTTGTATGGAAATCCTCTACAACCAGCTCCACAATAGCAAGCCTTACGACCACCTACCGTAGCAACTGATCTATATGGGAATCCACTTCCTGTTCAACAACAAGCTTGTTATGGAAGCACGTCATCTGCTGGTCAGCAATCAAAGCCAAATACAGTACGGCTCGACACCTCAAGCTTTTCTAAAGTCAGTGTGGAAGTAGCAAAGGAACATATGGAGCTACTAAACACTTTGGTGAGCGCGTATTATGGGTTAGTGGAAGTTCAGATTGGTAACATTAATATGACACAAGAAGACTATCAGCAGATTGATAAAGAAGAGATGGATTTGATGGACATCAAATGGGCATTCGCAAGTGCTGTAAGGCGAGCAAAGGATTTCATGGAGAGAACGGGCAGAACCAGCTTGGAAAGTAAGAAAGACACCAAGTATGGGTTCGATAAACAGGCTGTCAAGTGCTTCAACTGTGGTGAACGGGGTCACTTCAAGAGAGAATGTACAAGGCCAGCTCAGCATGGGAACCAGAATCCGTTCAGGAATCAAGGCAATCAAGGCAACCAACAGAATCAGAACAGGAATAATGAGAGTACATTGATACCTGTTAACAACCCAAGTCAGGCAGGACCATCGAATGCCAACCAGGCACTTGTGGTTCAAGTAAATGAAGGTTGTGATTGGTCAATTCAGTTGGGAAATGATGCTCCGGATGGAACAGCTTGTTTTGCTGAGGTTGTCAAGGATCTTAAGCACGCCAGTGGTGGAGAATCTTCCACCAATGGTGATGAATCTTCTGAAGACGAAGACAATTCTGGTTACAGTGGAAGCTCAGATGAAGAATCCTCAACTTCAGGCAATGATCATTTGGATGACACGTCAAGTGTGTCAGTTGAAGCAGAGGTTGATGAGGTATTGGGAGACACTGCAGCAGAAAATCATAGGAGATCTATATTGGTGGATCAAGCTGCTTATTCTTCTTATTCTCTCCATTCAGCCTTTATGGCTAATGTCGACAGTTCATCAAGTCAGGTATGTGTCGATGAACCCACTGCTGTTATTTGTGATAATTGTGATAGATTGCATGTTAAATGTGCTGATTTGGAGGCAAATATGTCTGAGTTGCAAGGCAAACATGATGCTTTAAAAGCTAATTTGTTTGACTTGCAAGACAAACATGTTTCGTTGAATGCCAAGTGGTGTGATTTGCAAAGCAAACATGAGGCTTTGCAAAACAAGTATGATGTGACATTCATCCAAAACCAAAAGTTGACAGTAGATCTTTCTAAATGCACAGAAGCCAATATGTTTTATGAAAACCATGAAAAGGAATTTAAATCGGTAATTGAAACATTAAAGAAAGATAAAACCGAGTTGACAAAAATGGTTTCAAGAAAACAAACGGACATAAATTTGTATATCAATCGCCTTGAAATAATGCAAAAAGAAATGGCTTGTGTTAAAACTGAAAGTGAGGCGATCCGACTCAAGTTAGACAGCTATTTAAGCTCTAGCTATGTGTTGGATCACATCATTGATGTTCAGAAAGAGAAAAAGGATGTCACATGCATTGGATATAAGAAATGTCCACCACCCGTGAGAAACAATTATGATGCCATGCCTGATGAGGAGTATAGAACTCACTTTGAACCATCGTTCCTTTGGACGTTGAGGAATTTGCAACAGGACTCGGATACAAGAAGGAAGTATCATCAGAATCGGATGTGTCAGCAGATACATGTGTGTCTTCTGCTGAACCGAATCAGGATCCTCCAGTTGTGATTGAGGATGCTGATTCTTCTGATGATGAATCTGATGATACTGATTCAGCAAAGTCTGATGCGGTAATCAAAGAAGAGGACATACCTCTTGAGAATCATATTCTATGTGATCCTCCCGCAAAACCTGCTAAGACTGTTCCGATCGAGTCCACGTCTGCAAAAGAGTCTGAAAGTGTGGATTTGCTATAAACTCTTGTTGGTGATGATAAAATTTATTCTGACAAAGATTTTCCAATTAAGAATGTAAATCAATCTTTAATCAGTAAAGTTTTTGAAAATTCGACAAGTAAGTTTTTGGGAAAGTCGGGTTCACATGTTGTGGTAACACAGTGCCCTCCTATCCCAAAAGCCGAAGTTCGAAAACAGTATGGCAATCAAAAATTACCAACAGTGCAAAAACAGCAAAATCATACCAAACCAAAAGGAAAATTAACAACTCAAGGTCCAAGGAAGCCGAATCAAAAGAAGAACAAGAATGTGAACTTTGTGAAATCTAGGGGAACGGACAAAATTGAAACGTTTGAAAACAAATCTAACTTAGATTTTGTCAAGAAAGCAGCAGTGTTGAAAAGAAATGATCCAAACAGTACAAAACCTAGTACCTCGGGATCACAAAGTTCATCATCGGCACGACAATCACATGATACTTCGGGGTTTGTTGAACGAAGATCATGTTTTGAATGTGGTAAAATTGGGCATATCATTCGAAATTGTCCGTATCTTCATAAGTTAAAAGCCAAAGTTGATGATCCCCGTGAACGAAATTACCAAAAGCGATTTGTTTCTTCAAAACAAGATCCCCGCCTCGTACGAGAAAGGGAAAAGAAACAGAAACGCCAACAAGTCAAAGTAATTGAGAAAGCACTTAAGACTGATGTGGTTCAAAAACAATCTGTTTCAGTTAAACCAGAAAGTTCAAAGTTTTCAAAAACTTCAAACAATCACGAAGTTAAATTTTCCAACAATCAAACTGGTAAAACTCAACAGACATGGAAACCTAAAATGACCACAAATTCAGGGGGACCATCACAATTTCCTAACCATCAAAAAGTGGAAGTAATTGTTGTTGATGAAAATGGAAGACCCAAGACCACAATGGCTTGGGTCCCTATCTCCAACTAATCATGTGAGTTCATGTGCAGGGTGTTCCAGGAGGAACTATCAGTAGTCATTGGATTGTTGATAGTGGGGCATCCAGGCACATGACAGGCGACATGAAGCTTCTCTACGACGTCAAATCTATTAGAGGAGGTTATGTTGCTTTTGCTGGAGATAAGGGCGGATATATTACGGGTGAAGGAATGATATCCAACGGGGTTGTAAGCTTTGATAAGATCAACTTTGTACAACAACTTGATCACAATCTTCTCAGCGTTTCACAAATCTATGATAAGCAGTTCTCAATACACTTTGATGCAAATGGATGTTATGTGCTGAAACCCGGCTTCAAAATTCCAAAAGAATGGATTCTCTTATCTGCTCCAAGGATAAATGATTTGTATGTACTTGATATGAGCCAAGCTATTACTACGTCTGCACAAGCAACATGTTTCGTTTCCAAAGCCACAGAAAAAGACTCAATCTCTTGGCACAGACGAATGGGTCACATTCACTTACGCAAAATGAATCATTTGGTGTCAAATGAATTGGTGAATGGTGTTCCTCTTAAAAACTTCCATCTTCAAGACGTCTGTGTTTCGTGCCAGAAAGGAAAACAAACGAAGAAGCGACACCCGACTAAGAAGATCAACACGGTGGCCGTTCCGCTCGAACGTTTGCACATGGATTTGTTCGGTCCTGTCAAGCATAAAAGCATCCGGAATGATCAATATTGCCTCGTGATAACTGATGATTATTCAAGATTTTCTTGGGTGGCGTTTATGGCACACAAGAGTGAAACTTTCGGTATTATCAAAAACTTGATCATTCAGATTGAGAATTTGTATAAGTTGAAAGTTAGACGGATACGTAGCGACAATGGTACAGAATTTAAAAATCATGCCATGGCGGAGTTTTGCACTTCAAAAGGTATTCTTCACGAATTTAGTGCGGCTTACACTCCTCAACAGAATGGCGTCGCTGAACGTAAAAATCGTACATTGATCGAGACTGCTAGGACAATGTTGGTAGAGTCACAGTTGCCGATTCCCTTCTGGACTGAAGTTGTGGCCTCTGCATGTTACACGTTGAACCGAGTCCTTACAGTCAAAAGGCACAACAAGACCTGCTTTGAGCTTCTTCACAAACGGAAACCAGATTTGTCATTCCTTGGACCGTTTGGAGCTCCGTGCACAATAATCGATCCTAATGGAAAGTTTAGGGCAAAAGCAATTGAGGGATACTTTCTTGGGTATGCCACCCCGAACTTAAGAGTCTGGAATCTAGAGACTAAAAGGGTCGAGGAATGGTCTGAGGTCAGAGTACAAAGGCACACATTGCCAGTCAAATGTCCTGGACAGCCTTGGATGTTTGAGTACGATGACTTTTTCAATTCGATCAATGTTGAAGCAGTTGAAGAAAATGTTGCGGCAAGGATGTTTTTCGAGAGTGACAACGCAACAGATTCACCGCTGGTTCGTCCCATTATTGTCAATCAAGAACCATCTTCAGTGAACAATAATGCTCTCGATAATGAGGATTTTCACGATGCTACCGAATTGAACGAATCTTCAGAGGATGATGAATTTCTCGATGCAGATCAAGAAGCTCCAACTACAACAGTTCATGGTACTTCAGAGGGAACACCTCCAGTGGATGCCCCTAGAACAGCTGAAGCTACTGCATCATCCTCTTCGTTAATTCCGGGCATTGAATTGATTGTTGATCTCAATCTCAACAATCTGGGTACAAATATTCCAGTTCAAGATAATCCAGAGACAAGGATTCACAATACCCATCCTCAACAAAACATCATCAGAAATGTACAGAGTGGCGTTCAAACAAGAAACATGTTGCGAAACAACAACAATGCAGGCTTGTATGCAGCTATCCGAGAATCTGGACAACAAAACGATTGGTCTTTCGCGTGTTATGTCTCACAGGAAGAGCCAAGAACTTGGAAAGAAGCTTTGAAAGATAACTCTTGGGTTGAAGCAATGCAGGAAGAACTGCAACAATTCCAGAAGCTTGGTGTCTGGAAACTCGTAGAGAAACCTGCTGGTTACAAGAAGATTGGTACCCGTTGGGTGTTCAAATGCAAAAAGGATGACCGTGGAGTCGTTATTCGAAACAAAGCAAGATTAGTCGTTCAAGGTTTTCGTCAGATTGAAGGGATCGACTACAACGAAGTTTATGCACCTGTTGCACGTCTGGAAGCAATTCGGATCTTTCTAGCCTATGCGTCTTTCAAAGGATTCAAGGTTTATCAAATGGACGTGAAAAGTGCATTCTTACATGGTGTGGTTGAAGAAGAGGTGTACGTCGAACAGCCTCCAGGTTTTGAAGATCCTATCCATCCCGATCGGGTTTGGTTGCTCAACAAAGCTCTCTATGGTCTACATCAAGCACCGCGAGCTTGGTACGCAACCTTATCTAATTATCTGCAGGAGAATGGATTTCGCAGAGGTCTTATCGATTGTACTCTTTTCGTCAAAGAACAAGATGGAGATCTTCTACTGGTACAGGTATACGTTGATGGTATTATATTTGGTTCTACTAATGATGTTTTGTGTAGGAATTTCGAGCGTATTATGCAGGATAAATTCGAGATGAGTGCTATGGGGGAAAGGACTTTCTTTTTGGGCCTACAAGTGCAACAAACTGAGTCTGGGATATTCATCCATCAGACTAAATATGTTGGTGACATCTTGAGCCGGTTCCAGATGTCTGATGCAACGCCCATCGGTACCCCACTGCAGCAAAATCACGGAATTAATCCAGACTTGAAGGGTGAAGCTGTTAGCCCCTCATACTACCGCGCGATGATCAGATCTCTTATGTACCTCACAGCATCAAGACCAGATATAATGTACCCAACGTGCCTGCTTGCCAGATATCAAGTCAACCCGAAGGCCTCACATCTTGCAGCTGTAAAAAGGATTTTTCGTTATTTGAAGGGTTGCCCTGACACCGGTCTATGGTACCCTAGGGATAATAACTTTGACTTGATCGCTTTCAGTGATTCTGATTTTGGCGGATGCAAAATCGACGGCAAATCCACAACGGCTGGATGTCAGTTTTTGGGAAATCGCCTAGTCACATGGTAGTGCAAGAAGCAGACGCGTGTCACTACATCAACATGCGAAGCTGAATACATTGCTGCCTCAAATTGTTGCTCCCAAGTCCTGTGGATCCAACAACAATTGCGCGACTACGGTTTTGAATTCCTAACTACTCCTATTTACGTTGATAATTCTGCTGCTTTACAGATCACTAGAAATCATGTGCAGCATTCAAAGACCAAACACATCGAAATCAAGTATCACTTCATACGTGATTGCTTTGAGAAAAGGCTAATCGATGTTGTTAAGGTCCACACCGATGACCAACGTGCCGACCTTTTTACCAAAGCATTTGACAAATCAAGATTTGACTTTTTATTACTGGTAAACGGCATTAAGGTCAAGCAAGAGTAAAACCAACATCGGAAAATCATTTTTGTAAATACCTTTGTGTTTTAAATTTATCTTAGTTTATTGATTTTAGGGGGAGTAAATCCAAATTTGAAAATCCAAAAACATCGAAAAATTTCAAAAACACAAAAACAATAGAAAATCAAAAATGAGTTTCCTGGCGAGCAAAAGAGGAAATGATAGTACATCAGTGGTCTGTCGAAATCTCTTTAAACTTTAAATGAAAAATGATAAGCAGCTCTATATAAGATGTATCGGTAGGCTCACAATCATTTTAAAGTGTGCAGGGTGATATAAACTTAAATCGACTGAAGACCAGGTGGGAACCATTCATTGGCATATGGTCTTAGTACCGAAATTTCGTTTGAGAGATTGCCGAGGTTCTGAGATATTCGGTCTTTATGCTGCTTATCATCTGGGTATCATGGTTGTATCTTTTACCGAAAAATAACGGGGACGCAAGTCTAGATCTTCCATGATACCATACATACGTGTACATATTGCATACGACCTCAATAAGTGATCAACAATCACATGTCCAAACAAAATAAGTGATAATATATCACATTTATCCGGGAGTCAAGTTCGTCTCTCTGCTGTACGAAAGTACTGACCTGTTCACGGACTTGCTCCTGTGCCCTCATGCATCTGAAAATCAAGTTCCTCATCAATAAGTGATTCTATCACATAGGGCTTGTTTTCAATCAAAATAAGTGAGTTTCTCACATCATATACGGTCAAACAGATGATAATCGGTATACTCACCGGTAAGATGAACCCTCGTGCATACCTTGATACGGGAATGTGTCTTGATGTGGATGAACATCGGTCGGTAAGTATAAATCATACCTTAACGTATCCCCTCGCCATGATTACATCTGATAAGTTGAGCTTATGTGGACAACAATACCGATAATTGTTATAGGATGCTTATCTAAATGTTAACTAATTGAACAACAAGAGTGTTTTGACATGACCATACACTGATATGATTCTCTTACCCTCGAAACTCGCAAAAAAAATGTCTGTAAATATTTATTTAATGCTTTCGGTTTCTGCATCTTTGTATATATTTATTTACTGCTTTCTGTCTTTACATTTCAAATATTCAAAATACCAAAAAGATTTTAGGTGTGTTTTAATATAAACTTTATAAAAGCCAAAAAGATTTTATTTCTATCTTATTTTCGATTGTACGATGTTGGATCTCGAGTCTTCGTTGCCTGATACCTGATTGAAAACCAAAATCGACTAAATCTTCATAAATGGTCAGAATTTGCAAGTTTTGAAAGTTAAAAACTAAAATTGATAAATTTGTTAAACTTTTCAAACTAAACTGTCGGATGGTAGTTGAAAATATGGTCACATGTGTGTCACTTGTTTAATGTTAACTATATTCCAAGCAGTTGTTCTCATTACGCGTTTAGCTTTCTTGCATGTGCAGATGCTAAAGGCAAGGAGAACATGTTCGATGATAAGCTTCGGAATGAAGACACGACGTGAAGGCACTGAAATGATAAAGATGATCGAGTTGCCGCTGATCAATCACCAACACCACAAGGATCTCAAGCATTGAAGTCAAAAGATTCACAAGCATAATCAAAGGGGGAGTTTATTGACACACTACCTAAATGAAAAGGGAGTTTGTTGATACACTTTCTACTTACGACGCGTGAAGACTTTGAAGATCCTCCGACATGAAAGACATGGAAGTTGAACCTCACGAGTAGCGTCCAAGGGGGAGTTTGTTGATACATATTAAGTGGACACGACTCGGTTCGGTTCGACTCGGTTCGGTTCGGTTCGACTCGGTTCGGTTCGACCCAGTTAGGCTCGGCTCAAGCCAGACGTCACGACATTCCTCCGTCGTGCGCCCCAGAGTTCGACACGCGAAACACGAAGCGCCGCGAGCCGGTTCCCGCTACCACATCACCATGACATCATCGTGATGATGTCATGTGGTTGACTTATCTACAATCTGCATATTTGAACTTAATGAACGTGCATGGGCATATTAATTTGGTCCAATCAACTTCACATGGGCCAGAACTACACCATTGGGCCGAACCAAGTCCAATCGCACAAGTGAAAAACAAATATATATACCGAAATCAAAGGTGATTTCGGTAGAGAAGCAGGGAGAACCCGAGAGAGAGAGAGTTTTATTGTGTTAACCGGATATTGTATGATCTTGTACTTGAACTCTTCTCTTTGATATACAAGTGTGTTAAACATTGAATCTTCGTGTCTTGTATCTCGTGTTCTTATCGGTTTCTATCTCGGTTTGCATCTCCGGTTGGATTCCGCACAACCGGGTGTGTTTGTACACAAGGATTAGGCGACTAGATCCTCCCCTAGCCGGACCTACACAATCTCGTGTGTTTAACGAACAATGAGCCAAAGCTCTAGTACCACTTGTTAGGTCTCAAGTGGCTCAACGGAACCAAACACACACGCACAAACGATATAAACACGTAGAATAGAAAAATAGAAAAAAATATGACACAAGAATTTTACGTGGTTCGGCGGTTCGGTCACATTGGAGACCTATATCCACGGGCTGTAACTATGTTATTTTATTAAAGCTCAAGGCACAAGATTACAATACAATAAAGGGTATTTATAAATATAAAACTAGGGTTAATAAGAAACCATAATGAGCCTTATTTAATTAAACAACCAACCCAATAAAGTCTTCACTAGCCCAACAAGTGTTTTCTAAATGGTTATTTCAAGTTGTATTCAGTTTTGTGATGGTTGTGGGCTTGTTACAAAAACCTTCACTCAAGGGATAAATACAATGCAATCAAAGGAGGACGTTTGAATATTAACTAAGATATCAGTCATCCTTTCAAAGTAATTATCCACTCATTCTTGCAGATTATAAATGTATGTATTAAAGCTGAGAAGTAGCTTAATTAATGGACACACAGTCAAATCCAGAAATAAATCAATTTAGGTTGGAGTCAATCACACAATATTCAGGTTTCTTTCCCAGCTACTAACTTTGCCTATTATTAAGCTATGATGATGATCCATGCTACATAATGCTTTCAAATAGTTTTGAAAACTTAACGGTATACCATTTATCCGCAACTATTCTGTAGTCATATGAATTAGTCATTGATTCACACAAAATACAAAATATGAATCAGTCATTGATGCGCATGAGTGATTGTATCCTAATCCAAATGTTCCGGTCCATTGACTAATCGGGATACAGACTTTGACTTCTTTTCATTCCTTCAAAAGTGTTTCTTCGTTTGCTTCCCATTTATCCAAACGTTTGTTAGTTTTTTCCACCTGGTTGTTACAATTTCCCGCCAAAAATTAGTAAGATGACTTAGTAATAAATAATCAGTTATAGTAGTACCTCTTTATTCCAGTCTGTACGAAATGTTGACCATAGTAAAATGAAGGTTTGCATCCCAGTTCCTCCGATCATTCCCGACCATATTCCCTATTAAGATACAACGAATCGTATGCCAGTTTTTGAAGATACATTAATTGTATGGTTATGAATGGTACCTTAACTCCGAAATTGAAATGGAAGCCGAGAAGGAGCCCAAGGGGGATGCCTACAATGTAATAGCACCCGACGTTCACGTATGCCACATAAGCTTGCCATCCACACCCGACAGCCACACCTTTGATTTATCCATCATGTTAATATTCAAAGGTTGACACATATGCATGACCATGCAAAGAATCACATCACACATGTACGTGTATATACCTGATAAAACTGGTTGTATGCCATTAAGAATGATGGTGATGGCCAATAGTGGGCAAAGATCAGAGACTGCATGTGCAACGGTTTCACCACCAGTGAACGCGTAGCTAATAACATGTCGCATTGACAAAACAATCATCGCTTCGACTAAGGCAATGAGAAATGAGACTGTAGTAACTGTTAACACCGAAAAGGCTGCGGCTCTAGGGTTTCCTGCTCCAAGCTCGTTTCCAACCCTAACACTGTTTTTTTATAAGGAATGATATGTCAACTCTCACTACAAAACAAGCGACTTTCACTGACAGACAGAACCATTAGTGAAAGTGGTCTCGATGGTAATTCGTCAGTGATACTATGTGTTGGTAATCTAGGTGTGGATAATACATTTTCAAAAGTATAAATTAGTTTTTTTTTCATTTTTTTCTTATTTTTTTGGGGGATCCATCAGTAATTAACGACGAATGCCCATTGGTGATACTCATTACTCTAGTAGTGTATCTTTGCATGAGAAAGCTCACCTAGCAGCTGCATTGAATCCAACTGAGACCATGAACAACAAACTATTGACACCCAAGCTGCATAAATAATTTGTTACATAATATAATAAGTAGGTATATATATTAAATTAAATTAAACTTTGAGCTAACATGGGTATTATGGTTACACCAATCTAACAGAAAAAAATGGATGGTGTTAGTGGTACGGTATTAAATGAGATGAAATCACGAAAATGAAACTAATGGACTAAAAGAAACAAATTTAAATTTTAGGACTAAAATAATTATCTAAGTCAAATCGCATGGACTAAAACCGCAAACTGTTAAACTTTCATAATCTTCATTGCAATAATACACCTGTGACTGTGAGCCTCTTGACAAAATAAAGATGATTGATAGTTTTTATTAGTGACTGTGACATGTTTTGCGTGGCAATGCATTCAGGCCCATTGGCCTACTTGATAGGTACTAATGCAAATATTACGGGTTGGTTTATTATAAATGGTCCAATACTCTTATCTAATATGACAAAACATGTGATAAAGATTAAAGATGACCCTTACCAAACCGAAAGTGCATCCAATGCTAGCTCAGGGTTCTCAAGCAACCCTGCAATCAACACCAAGATCTGAAAATACCATGTCTCCAAACATAACATCACAGCCGACCCACTCGACAACTTTACAAACTCCCATAGCCCACTGAACGCCTTCCGGCTGAGCCCGGTCCATGTATCCTTGCATCTATGGCTCATCAAGATGTAAACAAACTGACCAACCACTATAATCCACCATGACAAACTTAGGGTCAAAGAAGCCCCTAGCAAGCCCAGCCCTAACTTGTAGACCATGATCCAAGAGAGTACCAAGTGCACAACTAGTGTGCCAGCAGATATATAAGCACTTGGAGCCACAATACTTTGAGCTTGAAGGAACTTTTGCATTGGAAAGTTGATAGCATACGCGAATACTTGAGGAATGAGACCATAGACATATAGTGCTGCGGCTGATGCCATTGGTGGCGATTGACCGAGTGAAATTAAAATTGGTTTAGAATATACATAAATTATAGTGATTGGGATGTCTGTTACTAAGAGAACAATTGCGGATCTTTGAAGGTATACTCCTAACATGTCATATTTTCGTGCCCCAAATGCTTGACCGCATAGCGTCTCCACCGCGCTACCCATTCCAAGCTAGAATCACATATGTATAAGCACTATGTCAAATCAATAGTCATGCATTGACATAGTGGTAGAATCATAACTTTTTTAGTACTAAAGGGTTCAATTCATGTTTTATTATAAAAAATAAGATTTATGTATAAAAATCCTAAATATTCTGGTGACAGGTCAGCAGACCCTCTTGACCCTTGTTTCCGCCCTGCATAGACAGTTAAATGTTTTACTAGATTGGTGATTGCCAGAATTCAGAAACTCACCATGAGGCCATAAGCAAAGAGTTGGATCCCTTGGTTGCCGAGGGAGGCGGCTGCAAGTTCTAGGTTTCCAAGTTGGCCAGAAAAGATTCTGGTGGAGAGTGACATGACATTGTTGATCAAGTAAACCATCACCGTGGGTGCAGCCAGCTTATACAATAGATTAAGCTCGATCCAGGAAGCCAATGCAAGACGCCTGATCAATGGTGTGTCGGTGTCGGAAAGCACCCTCTCCAGCTCCACACTACCGCCATGGCTGGCAGCAGATTGATCAGAAATTGAGCAGTCTTGAACAGGTTCTAAAAGAGGATGATTAGCTTCATTTGTTTGGGAGTCCATTTTTGAAAAGAATAGATGGTTGGCTTTCACTTGTATATAGGAAAATGAAGATTTGTATGTTTTGTCTTGGTGTTTCTTTTATTTTTTTACTTAAATAACAAGTATGTAAAAGTTTTAGGAGATTAGGATATATGTTTTCATGGTTAGATGCATGGTTGCAAAAGTCGCTAGGCGTTCCCTAGTCGGATTCGGGAGTACTCGGGAAGTACTCGGCTTAGGCGGAGATAACTCGGGGAGTAATTGGTCTGGGAGAACAGTACTCGTGCCTCGGCAGCCTACCTTGTAGTGAGTACTCGAGGAGTACTCGGAGCCTAGGCGGGACTTTTACAACCATGGTTAGATGTTTGAAAATTTAACATCGTAACTATACTTAGTATGATGATATCATGTTTTCATGGTTAGATGTTTGAAAATTTAACATCATAACTATACATTAGAATGATGATAGCATAACATTTATCTTTCTATACTAACACCCTCTATAGTGAGAGGCCTGATGTGTGGATTTTTTTGATGGATAGCGCCTCATAATGCCCTGAACACCACGATGGGCGGTGCTATGGGGTCAAATTGGTGGGTGGCGCCATGCTAATAGCGGCGTGATGTTTGGTTTGTTTTCAAAATCCGACCGTTGAACGGTCAAAACTTTAATAAAAAAAACAAATTTTAATTTCCAATCTATAAATACATCCCACATCTCCCATTTTTTTACAATTCATCACATCTCATTCCATTCTTCTCTATATTTTTTTATAAAAGTATAGAAACTACTCCCACCTTACTCTAAAAAAAATGGGTTCCCCATCGGAAGATTCGTTCACCGATATCTATTGTAGATTTTTTTCACCCGAAGAAATCGCGGAGGAGGAAGAAACGGTTACGAGTGCATGTACTCTCGTGATACAAGCAATGGAACACGTTCGGCCTTCTTCTCCTCCACCCCCCATTTTGAGGCGCACCTATATCTTGCGAGATCTTGAAGCCGTGAACGAGCGTTTGATGAAAGACTATTTTGATCCCACACCGGTTCACGGACCCAATGTTTTTAACGGCGGATTCGGGTGAGCCAAAGGTTATTTATGCGCATTAATAATGATTTGGAAGCTAAGTATGATTTCTTTAAGCAAAGAATGGACGCGCGAGGATATTTAGGCTTCACCTCAATTCAAAAGGTCACTTCCGCTTTACGCATATTAGCCTACGAAAACACGTACGACATCAACGGCAGATTTGGTCGAGCATGCTTGGGAGATTCGCCCAATGCGACACAATGGTGACGACAAAGAAGATTCCGAGGAAGAAGAAGTTGAGGAATTCGAAGCCGGGAACTTTGAAGACGTAGGTTTGGATGCTGGAGAAAACGAAGAGGAAGAATGAGAGAACGACGATGAAGACGAAGAATAAATGTATTGTTTTTTTTAGTGTAATGCTTTTTTATTTTATTTTAATGTCTTTTTTTTATTTTATTGTGATGTTTTTTTATTTAATGGAATGGTTTTTAATTTTAAAAATCTAGAAATTAATTAAAAAAATTGAAAATTAATTAATTGAGTAATGATGAGGTAGGGGCTTTATGACTACGAGCTCTAGTGACATAACGCCACATAAAGCCCCTGTGTGACGTGCACGACACGTGTCGCATAACGCTCACAAATGGGTTTTATGACTACGGATGGCCTAATAAATGAAAATCTTTTTTTTTTGTTGACACATGTCGCTGGTGCCTTTTTTTACTTTTCAAATTTTTCCTATTAAAAATAATTTAACTAATTATAATTTACATAAGGATAATAACCTTTTTTATTAAACTTTGAATTAATAATCTCCTTATCTTATTTTCCAATTTCTTTTTCCTTTTAAACAATAGTTTAATTAAATATAATTTAGATAAGGATAATAGCTTTTTTTATAAAATTTTGAATTAATAATAATATGTAATTTGTATTTTCCTCTTCTTCATAGGAGATAGAAGAAGTTTTCTTTTTTTTTTCCTTTGTAGAACCGAGCAAGTATATAAATTTTTATTCTCATTTAAATTAGATTTAGTGAAATATTTGATAGGATACAAAAATAAGAAAATGATATTAAATCATAAACCTCATGGATCTCTCTTAATTATGTATTATTTCTTTTATTTTTTCCATTATTAATAATCATCTAATAGTCATTGGTTCTACCATGTGTAATACATATGTTTCTAACCTATTAATAAATTAATAAAAGTTTAAAATTTTTAATAAGTAAACAGTATATCGTATTTGTCATTTAAAAACATATCTTGATGACCGTATGTGTTAGTCGATTACATAATATTTATTTAGTTCTTGCAATATTTTAAAGATATAACTATATTGCTTATTCTATAAAATTCAATTTATACAACCCGTATAAAACACGGGGTTCGTTTACTATACAATTAAAATATCCAAACTCTTTCCATTTATTTTTATTTATTATAATTTAATTTATTTTTTATGAGTAAACTGCCATTTTGGTCCCTGTGGTTTGGCCAGTTTTGCCATTTTAGTCCAAATCTCAAACTTTTTACATCTGGGTCCCTGTGGTTTGCATTTTGTTGCCATTTTTGTCCAAATTTCAATTTTGGTCAGATTCCCCACTAATGACCATGATATTTTGTCTTTACCCTCAGGGGTATTTTAGTCATTTTGAAATTATTATAACTCAGTTATATATATATATATATATATATATATATATATATATATATATATATATATATATATATAATACCCTAAAACCATTAATATATATATATATACACACACATACAGAGACTCTGCTCTCTCTCTCTCTCTCTCTCTCTGAACTACCACCACCACACCATCACCACCCCCACCACCGGATCTGCAGCCCACCGCCACCACCACCACTCTGCCGCCACATGCACCACCACCGCCACCTCCTCCCCCTTCTCACCACCGCCACCATCACCAACCTCTCTCTCTTTCTCTCTCTCTCTCTCTCTCTCTCTCTCTCTACACCACCGCCGCCACAACCTGTCTTTCAGTGATGGAGGATTCCGATCACTTGCAAAAAATGGTGAACACCAGAAGCAAAATCAGGAAAACCCAAAACCAAAACACCCCTACAACCTGTCTTTCAGTGATGGAGGATTCCGATCAGAAATCGACTCAATCTGGATCATTGATTGGGTCCAACGATGACCTTTTAACCGAGATTCTTCTCCGCCTCCCTGTTACCTCCATCCTTCGCTTCAAATCTGTTTCTAAACACTGGCGTTTTCTTTTGACTCACAGCCATCTCACCCAAAGGTATGATAAGCTTTCAAAATCCCCTGGTTTTTTTGCCAGCAATAAATATGTTCCCTTTGTGGGTGTTTGTTGTTAGGTTTTAGGTTAAATGATGATGATTTGATCTGTAACAGGAATTGAAGATGAAGAATCGATGAAAATGATGATGATTTGATTTTGTATGTTGATAAGGGGTTAAAGATGAAGAACCGATGAAGATGATGATTATTGATATGGATTATTGATATGGCGGTGGTGGCATTCGAGAGGGATTGAGAGGTTGGAAGGGTATAAGGTGGAAGTGGGTTTAGGGGTGTTTTGCAGGAGGAAAGGTGTAAGTCCCTCGGAGGTTGAGGTATAACCTATTCCTTGTTATGTCTAACACACTAGCGAGTGCGGAATCCAAGCTAGCATGCAAACCGAGATAGAACAAGCACAAAACACAACACACAATCTTCACCGATTAACACCACTTGTATTAATACGTATGAAAGGTTCGGTTACAGCACAAGGTTTACAAATGTATTCTGTAAACTCTCTCTCTCGTGTGTGTTCTCTCTACAGAATGCTCTCTCTTTTAAGTCTAAGTGTCTGCTCTCTAAAACTCTAACTACAAAGAACACACAACATGGGTATATATATACCCGTAACAGCTAGTCTGGTCGAAGGATCAGATAGACTGATCGAAAGATCATCTATCGACCTGAAACACATCGAAGGATTCACATATACCTCGAAGGATGATATCCTTCGAAGTCCATCAACATCCATCGAAGGTTATCTTTCGAGCTCATCGAAGGATATAAACAATCCTTCGATGATACATCCTTCGACTCAAACATATTACAACCAATGTTCTAACTGTTTGGCCAAGTCAAACCGGAGGATGGTTGACTTGGTCAAACTTACAGGACTAACGAAGACATCGTTTGGTATCATGACAAAATACAGACAAAGTACAGACACAAGTGCACCAACAAACTCCCCCTTGGCTGTAGCTTTGTCTCGATCTTTATAACTTGATCTTTGTCTCGATCTTTGTGTCTTCAAGTCTTTGACGTCCTTTCAAGTCTTCAATGTCGGAGGATCTTTAAAGTCTTCACGTCTTGAAAGCAGAAAGTGTACCAACAAACTCCCCGTTTCATGTAGGAAGTGTGTTGACAAACTCCCCCTTAACATAAGCTCCCCCTTGAGTTATGCTCGTGAAATACTTGTTCTTTATGAATTGAGATCCTTGTGGTGTTGATGATGGTCAGCGGCAACTCGATCATCTTCATCACTTGAGTGCCTTCACATCGTGTCTTCATTCCGAGGCTTTGTCATCGACCATGTTCTCCTTGCCTTTAGAATCTGCACATGCAAGAAATCTAAACGCGTAATGAGAACAACTGCTTGGAATATCATAAGCAAACGACACACATGAGACCATTGTTCAATCAAACACCGTCCGACAGTTTGAAAGTTTAATAAATTTATCAATTTAACGTTTTTAACTTTCAAAACTTCCAAATTTCGACCGTTTATGAAGATTTAGTCGTTTCGGTTTTCGTTCAGGTTTCAGGTATCGAAGACTCGAGATCCAACATCGTACGATCAAAAATAAAATAGAAATAAAATCTTTTTGGCTTTTATAAAGTTTATATTAAAACACACCTAAAATCTTTTTGGAATTTTTGAATATTTTAAAATTTAAAGACTGAAAGCAGTAAATAAATATATACAAAGATGCAGAAACTGAAAGCAATCAATAAATATTTACAGACATTCTTTTTGTGAGTTTCGAGGGTAAGAGAATCATATCAGTGTACGGTCATGTCAAAACACTCTAGTTGTTCAATTAGATAACATTAAGATAAGCATCCTATAACAATTATCGGTATTGTTGTCCACTTAAGCTCAACTTATCATTTGTAATCATGGCGAGGGGATACGTTAAGGTATGATTTATACTTACCGACCGGTGTTCATCCACATCACGACACATTCCCGTATCAAGGTATGCACGAGGGTTCATCTTACCGGTGAGTATACCGATTATCATCTGTTTGACCGTATATGATGTGAGATTCTCACTTATTTTGATTGAAAACAAGCCCTATGTGATAAAATCACTTATTGATGAGGAACTTGATTTTCGATGCATGAGGGCACAGGAGCAAGTCCGTGAACAGGTCAGTACTTTCGTACAGCAGAGAGACGAACTTGACTCCCGGATAAATGTGATATTTTATCACTTATTTGTTTGGACATGTGATTGTTGATCACTTATTGAGGTCGAATGCAATATGTACACGTATGTATGGTATCATGGAAGATCTAGACTTGCGTCCCCGTTATTTTTCGGTAAAAGATACAACCATGATACCCAGATGATAAGCAGCATAAAGACCGAATATCTCAGAACCTCGGCAATCTCTCAAACGAAATTTCGGTACCAAGACCATATGCCAATGAATGGTTCCCACCCAGTCTTCAGTCGATTTAAGTTTATATCACCCTGCACACTTTAAAATGATTGTGAGCCTACCGATACATCTTATATAGAGCTGCTTATCGTTTTTCAGTTTAGGTTTAAAGAGGTTTAGACAGACCACTGATGTACTATCATTTTCTCTTTTGCTCGCCAGGAAACTCATTTTTGTTTTTCTATTGTTTTTG
This sequence comes from Helianthus tuberosus, assembly GCA_030545235.1. Lineage (NCBI taxonomy): Eukaryota > Viridiplantae > Streptophyta > Magnoliopsida > Asterales > Asteraceae > Helianthus > Helianthus tuberosus. The sequence continues at coordinate 26,196,178 of CM060435.1, read as the reverse complement.
TGTTTTTGAAATTTTTCGATGTTTTTGGATTTTCAAATTTTTGGATTTACTCCCCCTAAAATCAATAAACTAAGCTAAAATTTAAAACACAAAGGTATTTACAAAAATGATTTTCCGATGTTGGTTTTACTCTTGCTTGACCTTAATGCCGTTTACCAATAATAAATAGTCAAATCTTGATTTGTCAAATGCTTTGGTAAAAAGGTCGGCACGTTGGTCATCGGTGTGGACGTAAGCAACATCGATTAGCCTTTTCTCAAAGCAATCACGTATGAAGTGATCCTTAATATCGATGTGCTTAGTCTTTGAATGCTGCACAGGATTTTTAGTGATCTGTAAGGCAGCAGAATTATCAACGTAAATAGGAGTAGTTAGGAATTCAAAACCGTAGTCGCGCATTTGTTGTTGGATCCACAGGACTTGGGAGCAACAACTTGAGGCAGCAATGTATTCAGCTTCGCATGTTGATGTAGCGACGCACGTCTGCTTCTTGCACTGCCATGTGACTAGGCGATTTCCCAAAAACTGACATCCAGCCGTTGTGGATTTGCCGTCGATTTTGCATCCGCCAAAATCAGAATCACTGAATGCAATCAAGTCAAAGTTATTATCCCTAGGGTACCATAGACCGGTGTCAGGGTAACCCTTCAAATAACGAAAAATCCTTTTTACAGCTGCAAGATGTGAGGCCTTCGGGTTGACTTGATATCTGGCAAGCAGGCACGTTGGGTACATTATATCTGGTCTTGATGCTGTGAGGTACATAAGAGATCCGATCATCGCGCGGTAGTACGAGGGGCTAACAGCTTCACCCTTCAAGTCTGGAGTAATTCCGTGATTTTGCGGCAATGGGGTACCGATGGGCGTTGCATCAGACATCTGGAACCGGCTCAAGATGTCACCAACATATTTAGTCTGATGGATGAATATCCCAGACTCGGTTTGTTGTACTTGTAGGCCCAAAAAGAAAGTCATTTCCCCCATAGCACTCATCTCGAATTTATCCTGCATAATGCGCTCGAAATTCCTACACAAAACATCATTAGTAGAACCAAATATAATATCATCAACGTATACCTGTACCAGTAGAAGATCTCCATCTTGTTCTTTGATGAAAAGAGTACAATCGATAAGACCTCTGCGAAATCCATTCTCCAGCAGATAATTAGATAAGGTTGCGTACCAAGCTCGTGGTGCTTGATGAAGACCATAGAGAGCTTTGTTGAGCAACCAAACCCGATCGGGATGGATAGGATCTTCAAAACCTGGAGGCTGTTCGACGTACACCTCTTCTTCCACCACACCATGTAAGAATGCACTTTTCACATCCATCTGGTATACCTTGAAACCTTTGAATGAGGCATAAGCCAGAAAGATCCGAATTGCTTCTAGACGTGCAACAGGTGCATACACTTCGTTGTAGTCGATCCCTTCAATCTGACGAAAACCTTGAACGACTAGCCTTGCTTTGTTTCGAATAACGACTCCACGGTCATCCTTTTTGCATTTAAACACCCAACGGGTACCAATCTTCTTGTAACCAGCAGGTTTCTCTACGAGTTTCCAGACACCAAGCTTCTGGAATTATTGCAGTTCTTCCTGCATTGCTTCAACCCAAGAGCTATCTTTCAAAGCATCTTTCCAAGTTCTTGGCTCTTCCTGTGAGACATAACACGCGAAAGACCAATCATTTTGTTGACCAGATTCTCTAATTGCCGCATACAAGCCTGCATTGTTGTTGTTTCGCAACATGTTTCTTGTTTGAACGCCACTTTGTACATTTCCGATGATGTTTTGTTGAGGATGGGTATTGTGAATCCTTGTCTCTGGATTATCTTGAACTGGAATGTTTGTACCCAGATTGTTGAGATTGAGATCAACAATCAATTCAATGCCCGGAATTGACGAAGAGGATGATGCAGTAGCTTCAGCTGTTCTAGGGACATCCACTGGAGGTGTACCTTCTGAAGTACCATGTACTGCTGTTGCTGGAGCCTCTTGATCTGCATCGAGAAATTCATCATCCTCTGAAGATTCGTTCAATTCGGTAGCATCGTGAAAATCCTCATTGTCGAGAGCATTATTGTTCACTGAAGATGGTTCTTGATTGACTATAATTGGACGAACCAACGGTGAATCTGTTGCATTGTCACTCTCGAAAAACATCCTTGCCGCAGCATTTTCTTCAACTGCTTCAACATTGATCGAATTGAAAAAGTCATCGTACTCAAACATCCAAGGCTGACCAGGATTTTTGACTGGTAAAGTGTGCCTTTGTACTCTGACTTCAGACCATTCCTCGACCATTTTAGTCTCTAGATTCCAGACTCTTAAGTTTGGGGTGGAATACCCAAGAAAGTATCCATCAATTGCTCTTGCCCCAAACTTTCCATTAGGATCGATTATTGTGCACGGAGCTCCAAACGGTTCAAGATATGACAAATCTGGTTTCCGTTTGTTAATAAGCTCAAAGCAGGTCTTGTTGTGCCTTTTGACTGTAAGGACTCGATTCAACGTGTAGCATGCAGAGGCCACAGCTTCAGTCCAGAATGGAATCGGCAATTGTGACTCTACCAACATAGTCCTAGCAGTCTCGATCAATGTGCGGTTCTTACGTTCAGCGACGCCATTCTGTTGAGGAGTATAAGCTGCACTAAATTCGTGAAGAATACCTTTTGAAGTGCAAAACTCCGCCATGGCATGATTTTTAAATTCAGTACCATTGTCGCTACGTATCCGCCTAACCTTCAACTTATATAGATTCTCAATCTGAATGATCAAGTTTTTGATAATACCGAAGGTTTCACTCTTATGTGCCATGAACGCCACCCAAGAAAATCTTGAATAATCATCAGTTATCACGAGGCAGTATTGATCATTCCTAATACTTTTGTGCTTGACAGGACCGAACAAATCCATGTGCAAACGTTCAAGAGGAACAGCCACCGTGTTGATTTTCTTTGTAGGGTGTCGCTTCTTCGTTTGTTTTCCTTTCTGGCACGAGACACAGACGTCTTGAAGATGGAAGTTTTTAAGAGGAACACCATTCACCAATTCATTTGACACCAAATGATTCATTTTGCGTAAGTGAATGTGACCCATTCGTCTGTGCCAAGAGATTGTGTCTTTTTCTGTGGCTTTGGAAACGAAACAAGTTGCTTGTGCAGACGTCGTGATAGCTTGGCTCATATCAAGGACATACAGATCATTTATCCTTGGAGCCGATAAGAGAATCCATTCTTTTGGAATTTTGAAGCCGGGTTTCAGCACATAACATCCATTTTCATCAAAGTGTACTGAGAACTGCTTATCACAAATTTGAGAAACACTAAGAAGATTGTGATCAAGTTGTTGTACAAAGTTGATCTTATCAAAGCTAACAACCCCGTTGGAAATCATTCCTTCACCCGTAATATATCCGCCTTTATCTCCAGCAAAAGCAACATAACCTCCTCTAATAGATTTAACGTCGTAGAGAAGCTTCATGTCGCCTGTCATGTGCCTGGATGCCCCACTATCAACAATCCAATGACTACTGATAGTTCCTCCTGGAACACCCTGCACATGAACTCACATAATTAGTTGGAGATGGGGACCCAAGCCATTGTGGTCTTGGGTCTTCCATTTTCATCAACAACAATAACTTCTATTCTTTGATGATTTGAAAATTGTGATGGTCCCCCTGAATTTGTGGTCAATTTAGGTTTCCATGTCTGTTGAGTTTTACCAGTTTGATTGTTTAACAATTTAACTTCGTGATTGTTTGAAGTTTTTGAAAATTTTGAATTTTCTGGCTTAACTGAAACAGATTGTTTTTGAACCACATCAGTTTTAAGTGCCTTTTCAATCACCTTGACTTGTTGGCGTTTCTGTTTCTTTTCCCTTTCTCTTACAAGTCGGGGATCTTGTTTTACAGAAACAGATCGCTTTTGGTGATTGTGTTCACGGGGATCATCTTCTTTGGCTTTCAACTTATGAAGATACGGGCAATTTCGAATGATATGCCCAATTGTACCACATTCAAAGCATGATCTTCGTTCAACAAACCCCGAAGTATCATGTGATCGTCTTGCCGATGATGAACTTTGTGACCCCGAGGTACTAGGTTTTGAACTACTTGGTTCATTCCTTTTCATCACTGTTGCTTTCTTGACAAAATCTAAGTTAGATTGATTTTGAAATGTTTCAATTTTGTCCGTTCCCTTAGATTTCACAAAGTTCACATTCTTGTTCTTCTTTTGATTCGGCTTCCTTTGACTTTGAGTCGGTGTTTTACCTTTTGGTTTGGCACGATTTTGCTGTTTTTGCACTGTTGGTAATTTTTGATTGCCAAATTGTTTTCGAACTTCGGCCTTTGGGATAGGAGGGCACTGTGTAACTGTAACATGTGATCCTGTCTTTCCCAAAAAACTTTCTTGTTGAATTTTCAAAGACTTTACTGATTAATGATTGATTAACATTCTTAATAGGAAAATCTTTGTCTGAATAAATTTTATCATCACCAACAAGAGTGTACAGTAAATCCACACTCTCCGACTCTTTTGCAGACGAGGACTCAATTGCAACAGTCTTAGCGGGTTTTGCAGGAGGATCACACAGAATATGATTCTCAAGAGGTATGTCCTCTTCTTTGATTCCCGCATCAGACTTTGCTGAGTCAGTATCATCGGATTCATCATCGGAAGAATCAGTATCCTCAATCACAACTGGAGGATCCTGATTCGGTTCAGCAGTTACAAATGTATCTGCTGACACATCCGAATCTGATGATACTTCCTTCTTGTATCCTAGTCCTGTTGCAAATTCATTAACATCTAGAGGAACAGATGGTTCAAAGTGAGTTCTATATTCCTCATCAGGCAGGGCATCGTAATTGTGTCTCACAGGTGGTGGACAATTTTTGTAACCTATGCATGTGACATCCTTTTTCTCTTTCTGTACGTCAATGATGTGATCCAACACATAGCTAGAGCTCAAATAACTATCTAACTTGAGCCGGATCGCCTCACTTTCGGTTTTAACACAAGCCATTTCCTTTTGCATTACCTCAAGGCGAGTTATATACAAATTAATGTCAGTTTGTTTTCTAGAAACCATTTTTGTTAGCTCGGTTTTATCTTTCTTTAATTTCTCAATCATCGATTTAAATTCCTTTTCATGGTTTTCATAAAACATGTTGGCTTCTGTGCACTTAGAAAGATCCACGGTCAATTTCTGATTGTGGATGAATGTCACATCATATTTCTCTTGCAAAGCCTCGTGTTTGCTTTGCAACTCACACCACTTATCATTCAATGAAGCATGTTTGTCTTGCAAGTCAAACAGACTAGCTTGTAAAGCATCATGTTTGCCTTGCAACTCAGACATGTTTGCATCCAAATCAGCACATCTATCACTTAATCTAGCACAATTATCACAAATAGCAGCAGTGGGTTCATCGACACATACCTGACTTGATGAACTGTCGACATTAGCCATAAAGGCTGAATGGAGAGAAGACGAAGAATAAGCAGCTTGATCCACCAAAATAGATCTTCTATCAGTTCCTGCTGCAGCTTCTTCCAAAAGCTCATCAATAACTGCATCGACTGACGTACTTGATGTGTCATCCACCTGATCATTGCCTGAACTCGAGGATTCTTCATCTGAACTTCCACTGTAACCAGAAGAGTCTTCATCCTCAGAAGAGTCACCACCATTGATGGAAGATTCTCCACCACTGGCGTGATTTAAATCCTTCACGACCTCAGCAAAACAAGCTGTTCCATCTGGAGCATCATTTCCCAACTGAATTGACCAATCACAGCCTTCATCTACTTGGACCACAAGTGCCTGGTTGGCATTAGATGGTCCTGCTTGACTCTGGTTGTTGACAGGCACCAATGTGCGCTCATTGTTCCTAACTTGGTTCTGATTTGCCCTGTTGCCTTGACCTCTGAAAGGATTTTGGTTTCCATGTTGAGATGGCCTCGTACATTCATGTTTGAAATGACCACGTTCACCACAATTGAAACACTTAACAGCCTGCTTATCAAACCCATACTTGGTGTCTTTCTTGCTTTCCAAGCTGGTTCTGCCAGTTCTTTCCATGAAATCCTTTGCTCGCCTAACAGCACTGGCAAAGGCCCACTTGATGTCCATCATCTCCATCTCCTCTTTATCGATCTGCTGATGGTCTTCTTGAGTCAGATTAATGTTGCCAATCTGACCTTCCACTAATCCACAGTATGCGCTCACCAAAGTGTTTAGAAACTCCATATGTTCTTTTGCTACTTCAACACTGACTTTAGAGAAACTTGAGGTGTCGAGCCGTACTGTATTTGGCTTTGATTGCTGACTAGCAGATGATGTGCTTCCATAACATGCTTGCTGTTGAGGAGGAAGTGGTTGAGGGACTGGTTCAAGCGGATTTCCATACATGTCTGTTGTTGGAGGAGGAATGCCATACAAGCTAGTGCTAGACACAAACGCTGTTTGAATTGGAGCGTGTGAAGAAGGTTTTGTAGAAGTGCCAGAAGTTCCATAATACATTTCAGGATTTTGTGGCACTGGAACTCTTTTCGCCTTGAGAGTTTCTTCCTGATTCTTGTTTTCCAGGAGTTGAGCAAAGTCATTGAAGTTTGTTGTAGCTAAAGTGCCATTGTACTTCATGATTTCCAAGAAGGTATTCCATTGAGGTGGCAGTGCATCTGCAAACTTTTTCACTATCTCTGCTGAAGTTGTTACAACCCCAATATTTCCCAATTCAGTCAGCAAATGATTAAATCGACTTGTCAAATCTCCTAAAGATTCATTCTCCATACAAGTAAAACCATCAAACTCTTTCTTTAGCAGGTCTTTTCTCAATTGACGTGTCGCTTCATTTCCTACGCCCCTTATCTTCAATGCGTCCCACAACGTCTTCGTTGTCTTGTAACTGACAAATTGATGATAAATATCTTTACTTAACGCCTGAGTAAGAATGGCATATGCCTTCTTTTCCAAATCATAGACCTTCTTCTGATCTTCCGTAAGATCTGCAAACGTAGCAGCAGATGATGCGGCAAGCTCTATTGTTTGATCAAAATCTGTGATGAAACGCAACCACAATTCTGTATTTTGACCAAGGACGTATGTATGAAATCTATCAAACCATCCCGGATATTCACTTAAGTGCATTAACTTTGGAGGCCTATTCAAACTTCCCATTTCACTCTCGCTTAACAAAATGCTTTGAACACTTGGAGTTTGATTTGACACGAATGCCCATTGACCGGTAGATATAGCATTAGCTTGCGAAGATACAGGTACGGGAGATTCGGCCCATGCAGGAGATGCAGGTAAGGGAATACCCCACATCGAATTCATGTTTGATCAAGAAAAAGAATACCTGAAAATCACAAACTTGTTAAACATAAACAGATTAAGGATCGAAGGATCAAGACTTGTTCGAAGGATCAACAGAGTTCGAAAGATCACTGTTGAATTTCGAACAATGATTTCGAAAGATTCTCCAAACGAAGGATCCTTATCTTTCGAAAAAGAACTGCAGACCGAAAGATGTATGCTTCGAAAAGATTCCTTGAATCGAAGGATAAGTCACAGACTTCGAAAGATGCTCGAAAGATGATAATCTGTCGAACTTCCTTTGATCGAAAGACGATCTTTCGACTTCGAAGGATATCTATCGGACGGACTGACACAGTTGACAAAGAGTGACAGGTTGGTGAAAAAGGTTGATGGGTTGGTAGAAACTTTCGGCAGAAGGCAGAAGGTATGGTCAGACCATATCTTCTGCATGCAATTTGAACAATAAAATATATTAAAAATCGAAAGATCTACCCAGAAACCGGTAACCGGAGTAGGCCGGAAATTGGCCGGAGAAGACCAAAATTCTTAAAAACAAGTTTTTAAGTTACCCAACCCTTCCTTTAACACACCCGATAAGTTTAGAACACGTTTTGACGTCTGAAAATGCGAGAAAGACACAGAAAACGGTTGCAAAACCAAGGAGTTTTTGTCCAAAACACTCCAAAGCTTGTATAAAACTCGGTTTTTAACAAGGAAAGGAGCCACGGCTCTGATACCACTTGTAGGTCCCTCGGAGGTTGAGGTATAACCTATTCCTTGTTATGTCTAACACACTAGCGAGTGCGGAATCCAAGCTAGCATGCAAACCGAGATAGAACAAGCACAAAACACAACACACAATCTTCACCGATTAACACCACTTGTATTAATACGTATGAAAGGTTCGGTTACAGCACAAGGTTTACAAATGTATTCTGTAAACTCTCTCTCTCGTGTGTGTTCTCTCTACAGAATGCTCTCTCTTTTAAGTCTAAGTGTATGCTCTCTAAAACTCTAACTACAAAGAACACACAACATGGGTATATATATACCCGTAACAACTAGTCTGGTCGAAGGATCAGATAGACTGATCGAAAGATCATCTATCGACCTGAAACACATCGAAGGATTCACATATACCTCGAAGGATGATATCCTTCGAAGTCCATCAACATCCATCGAAGGTTATCTTTCGAGCTCATCGAAGGATATAAACAATCCTTCGATGATACATCCTTCGACTCAAACATATTACAACCAATGTTCTAACTGTTTGGCCAAGTCAAACCGGAGGATGGTTGACTTGGTCAAACTTACAGGACTAACGAAGACATCGTTTGGTATCATGACAAAATACAGACAAAGTACAGACACAAGTGCACCAACAAAAGGGGTTGCCGGTCGTCACCATGCGCCGCCGCTGGTCGGAGATCGAGATGGAGAGATCGAGAGGTTGGGGGTGGATGTTGATAAACTCAAAAAGGTCTGTGTGTGTGAATGTCTGTATGTATATATATATATAATACATAATTAATTTTGTGTTAATTTATTAAAAGAGTAAAGGAGGGTGGGGTGGGGTGGGTAGTTGGGCAGTCAAAATGACCAAAATGCCCCTTCAGAAAAGGACAAAAAACCAGGTTGCAACAGTGAAAAAATTGGGGTTTTTGAATTTTGGACTAAAATGGCAACAAAAGTGAAACCACAGGGACCCAGATGTAAAAAGTTTGAGATTTGGACTAAAGTGGCAAAACTGGCCAAACCACAGGGACCAAAATGACAGTTTACTCTTTTTTTTTATAGTTCGACATAATATAATCACTGGAATCCAAATTTTAAAAGGAAAACATAGTATTATTGTTTGAAAAGGTAGGTAGATAAATAATTATTATATATATCAATTACCATCGTTGGTTTGCGCTAGGGATTTTTGTGAGTTTTGGCTTTTCACCACTGAAGTTTGTTTTCTTTGATTTTTTCCCGATGTATACGGAACTAAGAGGGAAAATACTAGAATAGATATGCAGAACATAGAGCGAAAGATTTGGTACATAAAGGAGAGAATTTGGAGGTGGGCACGGTGGACCACCAGTGATCGTTTCCCCCGGTCACTTAAACCTAGATCAGCCGGCTGTGGCTTCTGAAAAAAAAAAGGCAACCTGTTGCTGCCATACCTCCAGCAGCAGCAGCGGGCGGAGATGGCCATGTTTTGGAGTAGAATAGGCGGTGATGAAGGTTCAAGATCACAGTAGAAGACCTGGTTGCATCCGTGTGTCATGAAATTGCGGATTGACTTTTCAACGAGTCGGCTAGGGTTCCGGCGAGATTCCGGTTACCCGATTCAGGTTCGCATGTCTCAGCCCAAAATATCTCAGTGTAAATATCATTATTAAAAGCTAAAAATCATGTTTATGAATATTTCCTTTGAGATCAAGGTTATATGGGATAGAGTTCGTTTGTCCACCACAGCAGCACCTTACTATCTAAAGAAAAATATAGCATTTGAATACATGCTTTTAATTAGACAACTAAATATCTAAAAATACCCTTTTTACTTTTGGTCAATTCTGTAGTTTTAGTGTGAAAGGTCAAAATCCTCTTACAAGTAACTAAATTGATCTATCTTTTCCTCATTCAATATGCTGCTGAAACCTAAATTTATGCAGCAAATTGACAAGTAAGAACATTAACGGGACTGGTGGTTTTACCATTAGATTTTTAAAGTTTGGAGAGGTTAAAACCACTTATATTTTAATTTAGTGGGTTTGTCTATAGTAGTTTTGCAGTGAATTAAACCCAAGTAAAAGCATAGTGGAATGTTTTGGGTCAAAGGAATAGGAACATGTTTTGGGTCGATAATTGGTCAAATGATAGAAGCTTGAAAAATCGTTTTTGTTACTGTACCTATTTAGCGACTAAAAAAAGATCCTTGGTGGTGGAATGATGCAAAAAGTGTAATAATAGTGTCATTTGGGACTGGGGTTGGGTTAGAGTGTTGGGTAATAAGGAGGAAATAATGGATATGGCAAGTTTGAACATGGTTCTAGGCTTCTAGCATAGCAAGTCATAACAGAAAAGATGCGACTCCAAAAGCGAATATCTTTGCATAGAAAGCGATAGACAAGAAGATTCCTACTACGAACGCTTTGGCAAACAGAGGCATACCAATTCAAAATTCACTATGTACGTTATGTGGAGTACCTGACGAGTTGGTTGGCGGACCATGCGTTGGTCAGATGCACGTGCGCACACATGGTCCGACAGCGGCTATTCTGGTGGATGAAAGTCCCGACATGCAGCAGGTTTGACTCGGTGGGTGAGTTGCTACAAAGTGTGAATGGATTGGGTTTATCCTCACACAAGAGGAAAGTTATACATGTGGTGTATCTATTAGCGCTTTGGAGGGTATTGTTTTGGAGAAATCAGAGGACAGAAGTACATCGGTATACGAGGTTGTTGAAGAAAAAAGCAAACATCATTCGATTGGTGAAGGCATAGATCAAGCATAACATGGGAGGAATGAAGAAGATTTATGTAATTCTATAGATTATAGTGTGGAATGTAGTATGTCATGATGTTGTACAATTTGGCTATTATAGCAACTTGTTGTAGTAGTCGGTTATATTTGAATAAAAACTCCATTGCCTTAAAAAAGTGTGGGCTTTCATTTTGCTTGCGTTGAACTCCAACAATGGCAATTACAATTCCTAAGAGTGCCATCAAGCATTTACCTTGTACGAGTTGAGGGTGTCATTAATAGATGCACTAAATTATATTTTTTTTAAATTTATTAGTATTTCTGTATTTTAAATTATATTTAAGAGTAAATTGCAATTTTACCCCCTGAGGTTAGGGGTGATTGGCACTCTTACCCCCCCTAAGGAAATAATTGCAATTTTACCCCCCACTGTTAACTCTTATGTCGCAACCTTACCCCCTAAGCTCAGTCAAAGGTAGTTTGACCATTATATGTAAGGGTATTTTGGTAATCTTACCCTATATTTATTTTTATTATTATTATTTTTATTATTAATTTTATTATATATAGAATCCTACTGAACGTCCATCATCATCATCATCCCCGCCCCAAACCATCACCGTCGCCATCATCACCATCCCCGCCCCAAACCTCCATCATCATCTTCAACCATCACCGTCGCCATCTGAACCGCCACAACCACCACTGCCGCCACAACCATCACCATCGCCATCATCACCATCCCCGCCACAAACCTCCATCATCATCATCTTCATGCTTCTGCCGGTTCCGAACTTGAAATCAGTGGTTAATTTTCTTGTTTTTGAAGGAAACCCTAACTGAATAGCACCAAAAGGAAACCCTAACTGAATTCAATCTTTTGGTGTCTCGTTTCTCAGATCCAGTTCACCGCCATGGTTTCATCAGCCAAGATCAAATCTGTTGATTGTTAATTCGATGAATCTTTTGTGTTTGATTACTATTTGCAGTGGTTTTGTGTGTGTATATACGTTATGTTTGATGAATGTGACCGGATTTGATTGATGTGCGTGTGAATCTGTTTCTGCTTCTAGTGAAGTTGTTATTAGGAATCGAATTTGTATATAGTCAGTTGATTTGTGTAGTTGATGTTAATGTTAGGGAACATGATGTTAACTGTTTCCAGTTTACCAATTAACAATATCTTAATTGAGCCCATGATTTCGTAACCTAGTATGTTTGATTAAACAAATCTCCCCTTTATGGGAATGGATATGTTGATGACGATGATGATAATGATAATGATTATGTTGATGCTGCTGCTGCTACTACTGTTGTTCCATATATAGAGGCTATGACGATGGGAATTATTTTAAGCAAAATCAGAATTTACAGAGCGGATCCGTATCTTGGCTAGGCAACTCGGTTGGTATGTATTTGTTTTAAGAGACAATGAACTCTGAATTTGACACATGAAAATTTGATTACCGTTATCGATTTTGATTCTACCGAAAGGGTGGTGGCTGGAGGTGGTTGAGGGAGGTGGCTGTGGTGGAGATGACGGCGGTGATTGTTGAAGATGAAGGCGGGTGGTGGGTTTTTTTAGAGAGAGAGAGGGGGAGGAAGAAGATGGCAGTGGTGGTGAATGGCGGTGGCAGTGGTGGTTGAGGGTGGTGGTTGGAGGTGGCAGTGGTGGTTGTGGTGGTGAATGGCGGTGGCAATGGTGGCAGGGGGTAATATTACCGAGTAAACAAAACACAGGGGGTAAAATAAAAGGGTAAAATAGTCATTTCAACACCAAGTCAACAGATTAGTCAACAAAATTGAGTATAGGGGGTAATGTTGCGACATAAGAGTTAACAGTGGGGGTAAAATTGCAATTATTTCCTTAGGGGGGGTAAGAGTGCCAATCACCCCTAACCTCAGGGGGTAAAATTGCAATTTACTCTATATTTAATAGTTATTCTTAAATACGGTTTAACCGGTACCGAATGAATGTCCGCCGCGAAGCGCGGGGCATTTACTAGTTTCATATCAAGTATGAAATTTAAAGTTTAAATTTTCTTATTAACCAGTCTAACAAACCTTAATGATTTTAAAAAAATTATATTTATTTTTAGAATGATGACACACACTAATTCTACACCATTTAAATACCCCTTTACTAACAGTGGGGATATCCGAAAAAAATTAAAAATTAAATTTTCCGATATTTCGGATATCAGAAATATCCGAACATTTTTAAAATCACTATCTGAATCCGAAATTTTCGAAATCACCAATTCACTCTTAAATACTGCATGTAGGGGTGTTCAAAAATTTTCGGATACCAGATTTCACTATCCGAATCCGTATCCGAAATTTCGGATATCCGATCGGATAGTGAATCGGGTATCCGAATATCCGACTTTTATTTAATTATTGTTACTTTTATATTCAGAACCCGGTATTTCGGATATTTTTCAAATATTTTCGAATATTTTTAGGATATTCGGATATTGTCTCGATGTCCTCAAGTGAAATATCTTAGTAGCTTTCCTGTTACAGTATGTGTCACAACACCCGACCACACCCTGGACGGGAACCGTGAACAGTCAAGTGGTATCGGTGTTTATTAAATTCGCAGCGGAAAATATCATCATGATCGTAGTTAAGAAAATTTCAGAGTTTGTAAAACACCGAAGTTTAATATCAAATAACTGGGATAAATCCCAAATTACAAATGGAGGTTTTTATAGAGATAAACCCTAATTGATAAAACATGATTTATTTTCTTTATTCTGGTAATCATAGCCGCTTTAAGTAAACTTTCATTGCCTTATAGCAAGCTTCTTTTACTTTCACAGTAAGTTACCTGAAACGCGTTTAAAAACATTTTGTCAGCGAAAAATACTGATGAGTTCTTTCATTTGTATAAAAAGACACATTATTATAACTTACAACATTAAGGGTTTTTACATTTGTTTACATCTATCAATTACTCAAATCAATATTTGTCACTCGGTGATATTTCCGATGTGACGGTGATCATATCACTCATTGGCTAACTTTCGTCCAATAGTGAAGATTATCAAGTAGTATATACAAAACCCCATATACCGGCAGTAATTTTAGAATACAAAAACTTAATCACTGTAAGTATAACTGAAAACATTTATGAAACGCCCTAACTTACATATGGTCAGTTGACGTGAAATTTTTTTTTTTTAACTAAAAGCATTCCATTTCACCAATAAGAGTTTTTATCAAAATACCCTTTCACCACAGTTCAATGTTAACACCCGCCTCATAACTAGCCGCATGTGTTAACCTGAACTATCGTGTCAAAATACAAGCTTAACATTTGTTTAATTACAAAAGTCTAACGTTTATAAAAGTAACATTTACGACCAAAAGACCCCAAACGTCAGTTTGAACCTTTACAAAAATCCTTTACTATTCGGGCAAGTTTCTTCGGAAGCGTAATACGAGCGTAGTGAGTGTGTTTGATCCGAGTCGCCACTTCATCTAAGCGGAGGATTTACCTATATAAAACCATTTATAAAGTTAGTTTCGTTATACATATCCATGTCTAACTAACGGATAGTGAATAATTTATCCGTTTCTTCATACCATACTTTTTCTTAATCGACCTGTCAAAAAGAGCAATATTTACCGTTGTAACTTAGATAAATCATACCATCCTTTCTATTCGTTTACCACGAACTGAATTCATTCATTTCCTCATTCTTTCATCCATTCTTTCATTCCATTCAACCCATTTCTAATGGGTTAAACAACATCATTCATCTTCGTGAAATCTTCCATTAGTTCAACCCGTCCAAGACAAGTTGGTCATTACTTGTTTCCTTTCATAAGCATTCATTTCTCATGATCCGTTTGCACGGTTGAGGTTAAATACTCGACCTCTACCTTAACTAACGTAGCTACAGTCTTACGTGGAGACATTAAACGACATATTAGAAACATATGCATAGGTTAACGTACCTCGATCTAGTGCGATGTCCGTCTTCCTTGAGTTTGAGCCTTCTTCTTTTACGCCACTTTGTTAATCAAGCTTAGAGGATCAAGAATTGAAGTTCCTACGATCGTTTAGCCTTGAAATTCCTCTCAAATTGAAGGAATTAAGATCACTAGGGTTTTTGCTCCTTGTCTTCTCGGTTAGAACAATCCAGAGCACACACACACACATGTGTGTATTTGAAGTTCATTTGTTTTAGTAATTGACTTAACCTTGTTTCAGTTTAACCCCTCAACTCTGAGCTTATTTTCAATTAGTTATAGCTCATTCATATTCCTACTATTTTACATGTCGTCTAACCAAGTTATGTTTTCTAGTTACCGAAGCACCCCTAATTTAATAAAACATTTTTGGGATGTTACAATTTAGGGTTTTGCAAAGCATTTAATAAAAAAAGAATGACTCACATTGTAGATTTAGGGTTTATTACTATAGCCTCCTGGTGCTAAGCCTGGTTTCCTAATAAAAACACAAAGCAACACGTATCAGTGCATCAGCCCAATTCAAACTTTAACGATAAATCACGAGATCAAAACCCCAACGTAGTTAACAAAGTATAGCCTTAAACATGCATCACTTTGACATTCGTTGTTGGGTTTTAGATCGATCAGACAGGGTATCGTACCAGTGATCAGGGTTAAAACACTTACTACGGAGCAAAGTTTAGGGTTTCAGGGTATCGGGTATAATATCAACAAAGCAGAATAGCAACGAGCGAGAGAGAAAGTAGAATTGAAAGTTGTGACTTGTGAGAACTTTCTGAATGCAGTTTCACGTCCCTAAAATGGCCAGAATTCGAGCACGACGCGTCGCGCGACCAGATTGTACTATCACCTCCGCGTAGCACGAAGGTACTAGCTAGGGCTTAGGTGGCCTTAGTCGCTACTGTAGACTTGCCACGCCAAGTGTCCTTGTCGAATATAAGGGTGTCGCGTCACGGGACCAGGACTTGCTAACATCGTCGCGTAGCGCGACGAGGTAAAAATCTGGATTCCCTTGATTCTCGTGCCGGTTCTCATTGTATAGGTTTGGATTCTCGGTTATGATCCGTTATGTCCTTTTTGAGGGTTGTTATAGTATGTGGTCTTCTTTTGAGTATTTAAAAAGTTGATGGTGAATGTAAACTTTTACTTTCATTATTAGTTTTTTAAGATCAGTAATGGGTCATTCATATCACAGATCAAAAAAGGCCATAACTATTATAGGTCAGAACAAGCCGGGCATAAGGTTGACCCACAAACAATGTTTTTGTCTACCTTTTGTTAAATTAATTAGGAAAAATGTCGCAGATTAGTTTTTCTTTGTTCACAAAAAATTTTCTTGTCATTAGGCCTGTTTTTTGTATTATAAACCTTTTCCGATATGTTTTATTTTGGGTTTAAATTGGTCATTTTTCTTATGCATTAAGGACCGGACTTAAAGAACCAAATCCACAAGCCGATTTCCACAACGGTCCGGCCCTAGTGTCGTAACACATCGGTCAGTTTCTAAACTTGTTACCTCTACAGTTTTGCAATTCAATTTGATGTACTTGATTGTAAACAGGTTTGACTTTTCAAGGTTTTATAACCTGTTTCAATTTTTGACTAGTTTGTTAGGTTTTACCAACAATGGGCCGTACCACATAGTTTAGGGTTGGGCCTAAGCCTGGTTTTAACCGTGCTTTTTACACCACTGTAACCTACCAAACCGTGTAGCAGATGGATCAATTTCAATTTGTATAGCAAGCCCACTAAATTTCGTTGACCCACAACAAAATGTAAAGTAATTCTTTTTTTTAATGACATCCAATTAAACGTGTCACAACTCTCGTACTTGTGTCTCAAGAGCATATACTTATACTACATGTAGACATCAAGCCAACCAATTAAAATATGCTACTCAAACAAGATATTGAGTAAAAACCAATATTTAAATTCTTACTTAAACAATATTATTAGCATTAATATATGTAATATTTAAACATTAAGAAACAGCAAATGGCATATGATGACTACAAACATTAAGAAACAACAAATGGCATATGATGACTACGAAATTTGATAATTAATATTTAAAAGACTAAATTGCAGAAATCAACCTTTATGTTATACACAAACTGCACTTCGTACCTTTCACTATGAAATCGGAAAAAACCAACCTTTATGTTCATGTTTTGCTACAAAGTCAACCTTTACCACTAACCTCGTTTGTTATCTTGGTTAAATGCCCTCACATGTGTTGCACATGAGGGCATTACAGTCATTTCACATATAATGTCTTTTTGTTTTATATAAACCATAAATAAAATAGCAGGTTGTTCATCTTCATCCCCTTGTCATCTTCATCCCCCTCCATTAACCAAACCCTAATTCCAGCATGAGCAGCGAGAAACAAAGCAGTAACATTCGTCTTGAACTCCTCAAATTCGACTCGAACCTCACTCGAAGACTCATCGTGCAACACGATTTCTGTTTTCTTCGAATTCAAGCACACCTTTCCAATGAAATTCACATCAACAAACGGATCCGCCAACCAATCGAGTGCCACTTTAAGATCATTCATATGTGTCGCTTCCATAAGGCGTTGTGAGATTTTCTCATTGTAATCTTCCACTGGGAACACTTGTTTCGCGGCCAGATATCTTCCACCGCCAGAGGCGGACTCGCCGGTGGTCCGGCCATTGAACACCATCATGTTTTCCGATGGTTTTCGGATTTGTTTATCACATATTGTTACATCGGTGTTGATTATCTGCATCACCAACTATCACCAGATCCTTATTTTATTAATTAAACTTTTTTTCGATCATCAATTTGACTAACCTTTGCTTCGAACTGGATCCCGATATAAATTTGTATTGTTTTTGTTTGTAATCTGTTGGATGATGTTGTTCGTGTAATCACTTCTGATTTTGCAGAATCGGTTCCGATTGCTGGTACATGTGTTTGTATACATCGCCCTTCCCTTTTATTGTGTTTCTTCTGCATTGTCACTGTAATACGGTTTCTACATGATCTGATTTGATTGTGTTTTTCATATGATTTGAATTTGATAGTCTATAGAAACTTACAGATGTTTTGTTTATTTCAGGATTATCGGTTTGGGGATGCTCACAATTATTATAATCTACTATTTGGATAGTTTGTTAAGAGGAACATGTTCATTAGTTTAATTGAAGATTAAGGTTTTGGTGTTTGGAGTATATTTGGGGTGTGTCTGGACTCCATTGAAGAGTAAGAAGAGGAAGAAGGAGAAGATGAAGAAGAAGTGAGAAAGAAGTGGGTTTTTGTTAATAAATAAAAGATTGTTTTAATTTAAAAGTAAAAGACTTAAATGCCCTCATGTGCAAGGCATGTGAGTCCATTTAACTGCATTTTTTGACGTGGTTAGTGCTAAAGGTTATAGAGTGTAATAAAACATGAACATAAAGGTTGTTTTTTGCCGATTTCATAGTGAAAGGTATAAAGTGCAGTTTGAGGCAAACATAAAAGTTGTTTTCTGCAATTTTGTCTATTTAAAAATGTAAACTAGTATTTTAACTTCATATGGATGTAATAAAATAATAACATAATAATAAGTAATAACAAAAACAGTTTTATTATATTAGAATATCGAAACATCTTAGAGATAGAAAATTAATTAAATTGAAGAGTGGAAAATAAGAAATTTAGGAACACCTAATTAGAGGCACACTTGAAAAATGATAAAGTTGTTAGTGTTATTTACGTTTCTAATTTGTTAATAGAGTTTGGAAATCGTGTTTATCTTAGACTGGGCTGTGTTGTGTATGCATTGTATTATTATAAACTAGTTTATAGACCCATGTGTTACATGAGTTTTATGATAGAAAATGAAAGGTTTTAAGATAATCATGGAGTTCATCGAGTTCTTTGGGGAAATAAATGTGTTTTCTATTTATATAACCTTGAATGAGTTTTTTAAAATAAATATGTTATTGTTGAGGTTTGTTACGTTTGAAGGACACCACAATTATAAGTTTTAAATTATTTTTTTATTTTTCATATCATTTCTTGCATTACACATCATGAATATAAATTTTGATATGAATACATATAACCCGAATATGAACTATGCACACAAAATTAAAGAAAATATAGCATTACTCGTTTTAAATGATGCGTTTACGAAGTAAGAATTTTGTTTTTAATACAAAATAATTAGTATATTTTATTTCAAATTAATATTTTCATGTATTAAAAAGTGTTATCAAAAGTAGATGGAATGAAATTAGTTCATGATCTAAGATTATATATATTAAACATATATACATATATATATATATATATATATATATATATATATATATATATATATATATTGTTTATACAGTGTAAGGTTCCTCTACAAAGTGTGTTTTTCCTACAAAGTGTAGGAAGTGATTTGAACCATTGGATGAGTGTTTTTAATGGTTGAGATCATCTTGGTGGCATTTTAGTAATATTTGTATTTTAAATAAGGAATGATTTGATTGATGAAGGACAAAAAAGTCATTTGTCGTGTTTTAAAAAAGGCAAGTAACCATCATTCCATAAACCACTCCTTCAATCTTGCAAGCTTCTCTCTCTCCCACACTTATCACCTTCTATACTAAAAAACAACCAAAATCTCCTAAAATCATGGATGTAAATATAACACAATACGAAGAAACCATAAACTGATAAAACACAATGTGATGGGTAAAGAGAACCAGAAACGTGTAGAAATGTTTGCGTGTTTTATATTGTGTTTTTCAGGCACTAGTGTGTTTATGTTTAAGGGGTGTGTTTAATTGCGAAAACTAATATAACACAATGTGAAGAAACAATAAACAGATAAAACACAATGGCAAGAAATAATTAATGTGTTTCATGTTTTGAACTTCAGATTGTCACACCCCCAAAATCCACCTGCGGAGTACTACCGCTTGGAGGCGTGACTGACCAGGATCCAGCCACCAATCATATTGAACGAGCATATAAGTAGTTATAAAAAGTTCAACCAATACAATTGGTGTTCAACAAAACATAGTTAAGTTGCAAGCGGAGGCATAAGTTTTAAATCAAAACATGAGTTTAGTTGTTTCAAGTTTAACATGGCACACAGTCGTCCATGTCCCACAACGATCCTCCTCCATGCAAGCTCCAGCTAAGAACCTAAGGACCTGCAAAGCATGTAGCAACGAGTCAACAACAAGTTGAGTGAGTTCACGGTTGGGTGTTTGTTTTAGGTTGTTTCGAAAACAGTTTCCTTTAGCTGGCATCCTGCCGTGGGGGTTACCCCATATATAAAAACGTTACTTGTTTATTCCCGGTTACTCTGGCAATCCAGCCGTGGGGGCTACCCCGTGTAGTTATCTGGCATTTCGGCCGTGGGGGCTACCCCATGTATCTACTAGACTCGTTACCATATCGACTGCTGACTGTAGTCATGTTTATGTGCCCTGAACTGTCAATGTCTATCATCATTGACGTGCCAGTAGTCCATTAGTTCACGCCCGTCCTCTGCGGCACGGTGTGAGGTTTGTCAAACCTAAATAGCGCTATCTAACTAATGACCCGCTCGCCATTGGCCTCGGCGATTAAGTCGATACAAAGATGAGGGACTTCGTGATAGAGTTTTGGTCTAGTACGAGTTATCTGTCCGTGAGGACGAGGAATTACATTTCCTGAACCTTTGCTGTCCTACCCAAGGAGGACGAGGAACCCAGTTCCTTAACCCCATTCCCAACCCAGGGAATCCCATGCTTTGTAGAGGGTGTGAACTCACCTTGGTTTGCTCGGTAGAAACACAGAAAAGTCAAACAAGCAATGTTGTGGCTACTCACGTCCTATCACAGTTGTATCATACCAATCAGGTTCGTATTCAATCAGTACACGTATGTTCCTAGCATAATGCATTCAAGTATCGTTCATGGCATACACGTTGGATCATGGCAGTTCATTCAATCATCAACACATAAAAATTCTGTGCATCAGGCCCAAGAGTCCGGCCCAAACACTTAAGCCCGAAATGAGGTGCAAGCCCAAACAGCGTGTAATGGTGTATAGTCTCGAGTCGCAACCAGGCGTTTGCGACTCGCAACCTGAGTCGCAATCTTGGTTTTGGTTCGTGTTGTTTTGGTTACGAGTCGCAACTGGACTCGCAACCGAGATTTCGAGTCATAAGGGTTGTGCTTGATCGAGTGTGGTTTCGAGTCGCAACCAGGTGTTTGCGACTCGCAACCGATGTCGCAACTGGTAGGTTTCGACTCATCATGTGATGGTTTCGAGTCGCAACTGGAGGTCTCGGTTGGACAGGAGCTGATTCGGAACAGTGTACTATCCAATGGGAATTCTATTTCATGAAACAGTTTGTACTACTCTCATAAACATGTTTATTTGTCTAACAATTTACCATTTTGGATCAAACACATCAGAATTCAAATATTCAAGCATGTTCATATGATATTCAACAAGTTCTTCATATGTTCATCATGTTCATCATACACAAACAGCCCTTATTTAAACATATTTTGCATTTTTTTCGGACAAGAGTTATATTATCAAAACTAGATATCAACTCAACTTGCAAACAAAACATTTGTTCTATAATCTCACACATAAAACAAATCGGATGCTCATGAATAGCCCTAAGCTTATCATTCTTTTGTTATTCAACTACCTTGTTCAAATGTTATTCTATAAAGTCATGTTCTCCTAAGCATGTATCATGTACTCGAACCAAAATTCATCAAACAAACAAGCATTTTAATCATGCATCAATCATTAGCAAGCAAACACATTATCAAGTATCTACATCACACATCATCATCAACCGAAATGTTATGCACTATCATCAACCGAATACAATACATGGCATGAAACACTAACCGGTTCAAGTGTGGGTTCAAAAGTGTGAGTGAAGCTTCCAAACGGGTGTGTGTGTGAGACGATCCGAGAGCTCCTTACGGTTGTCGATTGGATCCGAGAATGAAGGAGAGGGATGTGTGTAGCTTAGGGTTTTCGTGAGGGAGAGAAGGAGAGTGTGTGTGTGGTTTGTCCAAAAAATGTCAAGATTAGCATCACAAGGGATTATATAGTTGTTCCACATTGTGCACCCTAATGGGCTTTGAATGGGCTAAGGGGTGTGTGTGTGCGGCCCAACCGGCCCGTATGTTATACTAGTTCACTCGAGACCACATGGTCTCGAGTCGAGTTCGTGTTGTCTCGGTTCATATATCAAGCACACACAAATAACACATAATCACATAAGTTCACATGTATCGTTTATTAAATCATCAAACTAGTTAGTCACTTAGCGTTCAAGCATACAACGAAAGGTTCTAAATTTCGAGTTGTCACACAGATGAAGGATGAGATGAATGTGCCATGAAGGATACTATGTTTTATTGTGAAAACTAGTATAACACGATGTGAAGAACTCAGAAACTGGTAAAACACAACGTCAAGAAACAATTAGTGTGTTTTAAGTTTCAGACTTCGGATTTGGATGAAGGATGATATGAATGTGAGATGGAAATTGCTATTAATGTTGTATACGTAACTGAATCAATCGTGAGTTTAAGAAATAAGAGTTACCATAAAAATCTCAATTAATTATCCATAATTATCTCTCTCTTAAATACCTTATTTAATCAATTACCATAATGCCCTTTTGATTAAATTAACTAGTTGCCACATGTCACATGGACATCACTTCCTACACTTTGTAGGAAAAGTTGGCTTTGTAGCCAACTCCTACCATGTTTATACATATGTTTAACATTTGTGAAAACGATAATAACAAATTATAAACATGATGAGGTTTTAAATTTTTGTTTACGTCAAATAGTGATGGATGTATAAAATTTTTGTTATCCCATCTTCTTTTGATAAGTATGTTTTTATTTATTAAAGTAGAACTATTATATTAAAGTATTGGTAAGTAAATAATTAATATTAATTATTAAGAATTAAGAATATTGAAGAGATATAATCATGAATATAAGAGTATTTCTAATATATATTAAACTATGTTAGAACCCCGTGTATTACACGGGTTGAATAATTATAATTTTATATACTAAGTAATAAAATAGTTACATCTTTTAAAAACTCGTGTATTGCACGATTTGAATAAACACATGTCTTACACGAATAATGTAATCTGTTAAAACATTTAGTCATGAAGATGTGTTTTTTTAACAAAAGAAACTTTGAGATATTATTTACTTATTGTAACATCTTACTTTATTTTTTATTAGGTTAGAGAGTTGTGTGTATTACATGGTTTATAACATTTTACTTTGTTTTTTTTATTTATTATTAGGTTAGAAACTTACGTATTACCTAATATTGGATAATCAACAGAAAAAAAAGAAAAGAAACATTTTAGTAAAAAATATTAAATATATACAAGAGATAAGCTGGATATTATGATTTAATATTATTATTTCATTAGAGTGTAAAACGGGATATTGGGATCCTTTTATTAGAAATATGATTCTTTTTTTGAACGGCTAACTGATTTCCACGTGTAAAGTGTAAACCCACCCTTTCGGAGCTATGTCCAAACGCCGACTACTCGACCACCGCTAGAAATGTATAAAAAATATATATGTTCTACATGTATTGGATAAATCATTTTAACGAAACAGTTTATTAAAATAAATATTTTTATTTTAATATGTAATTATCAGTTATCCTTGTCCTTATAATCAAAATATAAAATCAATTAAAACTACCAATTATATAAAATCATTATCTTTATAAATATTTTAAACGGTAATAAAATTTTTTTAGATTTTAATAATTAATATATTATTATTATTAGTTATTTTTGTCTTTATCATTAAAATCTCTTCTACAAATTTTAAATTTAATATTATCAATAATTGACTTTCCATAATAAATATTTAGAAAAATAATTAAGATTGCCTTATAAAACGTCATGTGTCCCTAATATGGTTTCTTTTATTATATGTATAGATTCAATTATTTAATACTCTTTATATTAATTTATTATTATTTATTATAAGGTTGAGATAGCATGATAAATTGCCACATGGCATTTTGGTGAATTTTTTTATTTTAAGAGAATGTCATGTAGCATTAAAGTTATTTTTTATTAATATTAGATTAGACACTTATAGTACATCCTCAATTGTAAATTTTCGCAAACACTACATCTCAGGTTTATGTGAATCGAGTTGACACCACTTTCTTGGTTTTCAAATGAAATTCTTGCGTTGTGTACCGACTTTAGTGATTGTTTTAAGAACATCCGTAGTGGGGTTTTTGGTATTTTTCCCTAAAAAGGCCCTATAATGCCCCTCTACTACCACCATGGGGTTTTTCTTCAAAATTTTGCTTGGGGTGTTCCAAATCAAACGCCTGGTGAGATTCTTTTGGCCAAACATGTCACTACACCCATTTTAAACATTAGTTTTAATTAAAAAAAACAAAAAATAATAATGGGTAATAATTGCAGGACCCGATAATGCCCAAAAGTTGACCGGACCTCCATATGACGGATAATGCCCAATGGTGGGGCATTTCTTCCCCCTCCTACTACACATGATCTAACTCGAAATAATCAGGCTAATATTAAATCATTTATAGTTTGGCTAAACAAAGAATTCTCAATTAAGGATCATGTAAAGCCAAGTTATTTTTTTGGGCCTTACGGTGACCAACAAAGACAACGGTCTCTTTCTCAATCAAGTTAAGTATGATCATAATGTTCTTATTCGCCTCGGTTTAGTAGAATCCACCAGTTCATGGTCTTTGCCTAGTGGTTGTCCCTAGGGCTGTTCATTTTTATCCAAAACCCGAAACCCGACCCGAATTCAAAGTCACCGGAACCCGAATTAGCGAATACCCGAAAAACCCAAACCCGAGAAACCCGAACTCGACCAACCTGAACTTTAAATGGTTCGGTTATCGGGTCACTTTTTCCAGGCCAAAAATCCAAACAACCCGACCCGAAAAACCCGAAACCCGAAACCCGAAAAAAAACCCGAACATTTATTGTTTTTTTCCTTATAAAAGTGTTTAGATTTTGAGTCTTTAATAGATGGAACACTAAGTTTTGGGTTTTTTAAATATTATAATAGCATATTGTCAATTAATCTTTGAACTTTGATGATATTTATAAAGTAACAATATGAATTTTGATGATACTTTGTAAAAAAAAAACAATTATTTTCATTTTACATCTAAACCCGAAAACCGAATAACCCGACCCGAACTAACCCGAACCCGAATAACCCAAACCCGACTTACCCGAACTTTAAATGGGTTGGTTATCGGGTCAATTTTTCCCAGAGAAAAACCCGAACAACCCGACCCGAAAAACCCGAAGAAAAAACCCGATGAACACCCCTAGTTGTCCCGGTGACACCGCTGTCGATCAGGCGGGTAGGGTAAAGGTTGAGTGTAAGCTGTTGTTAATTGGTTTGAATGCATTTGAGCTTTGAATGGTAATTTGTCATTTATTTATTATTAATTTTTTAACTTAACTCACCCTATAAATACATACACATATCATACCAAATTTCAGGCGGTGTCCTTTATCTTTAAAATTGACGAGTTTTCTACTTATTGTTTCAAAATCTTGCACGCTCTGTCCTTTAAGCCTAACCCAATTAATATTTTCTGTTAAATCAGATCATGTACAATGAGGGTAGAATCGTCTTTTTACCCTATTTAAAAAAAACATCTTTAAGAAAATATATATCAACTAATCTTTTTCTCCTCTCTCTAAACAAACAAAACTCTTCCACTCTCTGCTCCATCTCTCTACCATCACCACCACCTCCTCCTTCCACCACCATCACCGCTGTAACCTGCTTCCACCACCTCCACCTCCACCTCCACCACCACCACTCTTCCTATCTCTACCCCTCTCTCATACTCTCACATACTCTCATTCATCTCTATACACTCGATAAAAAATGGGAAGAAGACCGTGGAACAAAGATGAAGACATAGCTTTGGTCACCTCTTGGTTGGACGTGTCCGAAAACAGACGAGGAGGCGTTGCATTTAGAATATCCTTATTTGAAGAATTCCGCCAACGTGTAGGTGAAACCAATCGCTCTTCAAACCAAGCTTCAGCAATGTTTCGTATTATGTTCAAGGAGGTTTGCAAATTTCATCAACTATTCAACATTATGAAGGCCAACGGTGACGACTTAACAGAGGTACAAGGGATCGTCCAAGCCCGTCGTGAATACCAAATTAGATACAACGTAATATTTACTCACATCGTGCCTTGCAGATACTAAAAAACCATCCTCGCATGCCGCTAGCTATGCATCCGGATGCAGACTCCAACGGTTTAGGCGTTGATGATTAGTTTTTTTAATTATCTAGTTTGTTTACATTTAGTTATCTACTTCGTGTTCGTTTAATTATGTAGTTTGTTTACATTTATTTATCTAGTTTGTGTAGGTTTAATTATGTACTTTGTGTAATGTTTTTAACTTTAATTGATTTATGATGTGTCACGTTATGATATTTTAGTTATGTAAATTTTATTTAATTTATTGTTTTTATATTTTAAGTTAAATTTATATATTTATATTTGTAATAAAAATAAATAAATAAATAAGGAAGAGGGTAGGAAGGTCTAAGTGGTGCCACTAAAGATGGTAGTTTATGGTAGTGGATGGTCTAAGTGACGTGACGTAAAGGGATTGGTGGGAGTTATGGTACCCAGTCTGGGTGGCCCTTGCCCCTAAGGTCATCCGTAGTTCCGTAGTCATAAAGCCCCTTTGTGGGCATTATGCGATACGTGTCGTGCCACGTCACACCGGGGCTTTATGGGGCGTTATATCACTAGAGTCCTTAGTCATAAATCCCTTACCCATCATTACCTAATTATTAATTTTCAATTTTATTAATCAATTATAAAAACCCTTAACTATTTTTGATTGGTCAAAGTTTGAAAACCAAACACACATGGCGCCACCCACCAAAAAAGCCCCCATAGCGCTGCCTGTCGTGGTGTTCGTGGCGCTATGGGGTGTCATCCTTCAAAAAAATGCACAAATCACGCCCCACTAAAGAGGTCGAATTTTCATGATCCTACAATATATTATTCTCTTGTAGATGCATCTCGTATCTTACCATTATATTTCCCAACCTCTCTTGTGTTGTAAATCAAGCTAGGTAGTTTATTAATGCTTCGACTATCTCTCATTTTTTCAATTAGTCAAGCACGTTTGTCGGTACAATAAGGACACCATCTCTTATGATCTTATATTAAAGTGCTTTATGAATCTTCACTAATTGGATATCGGGATGCGGATTGGACATGTTGCACCAAAACAAGACATTCCACTTGTGACTACTTTATCTCGTTAGTGGATATATATTTTTTTTTTTGAACGACCAACGAATCCTCCAAATGGGCTACTGGCGAAATTCACCACATCGGGATACACTCGCCTTCCGAACCGGGGAAAACCCCCACCTAGGGCCGAAGCCCGTGAACACTCGCCCGAAGGCACGACAGTGCGGTGAGGTAAAACCCGCTCAGTTCAAGGATCGAACTAGCGATCGCCGCCGCCTACTCGCCTAGTCTCCCATCATCACCAGGTGCCGCAGAAACTAAATGCTAGGGGCAGGAATTGAACTTGAGTCACTTGGAACACAAGGTCTCTCCCTTACCACTCCACCACTAGCTCATTGGCCGTTAGTGGATATATTGTATTGTCTAATTGAGTATTAAAAAGTAATCAATCTAAGTTGTAAATTTGAATATCGTGTTATGACTAATACTTATGTGAAATTAAGGCTTTAGGTTTCCTTTGGTTCTCTAAAAGATCTAGATTTAAAGAAATCGAGTGGGTGGAGTGGTGTTCTTTTGTAAATATGTAATCGGTCTGTTTTTCCTGTGTCGGCCCGTCTTGGGCCAGCGGTTTCTTAATGAAAGTTGCGTTTCAAAAAAAAATGACTAACACTTATATTGAGATTGAGTGGATAACACACCTTCCCCGCACACTTCATGCTTTGCCACCTGACTGACCTACACTCCTTTGTGACAATCTCATTAGTTAAAATCTTGTCTCTCACAAATAGGGATGTTCAAAAAGTTCGTGACTCGCACGAAGCTTGATCGATAAAATTAAGCTAGAAAAAAGCTCGGCTAGAAAAAAGGTTTTTTTTTTTTTTGTAAACGAACCGAGCCTGAGCTAGGCCTGGTTCAGCTCGTGAGCTGGCTCGATTATTTTATTTTATATAGATTATTTTAATTTTACTTTTAAATGTATTAAAATAAAAAAAATATGTTGAAGAGAGTTGAAATGTTAACATTTTAAGTTTTATTAAACAATAAAGTAAAAAAAATAGAGGAAAATAAATAAAAAATATACATATAATGCTTTTAGTATGCCCTTCAGTCTTTAAAATATTAGAAAAATAAAAATAGCACATAAAGATATATTTGTATTTTTTTTTGTTTTTTTATGTTATCAATATATGTATAAAGAAACTAAAAAATAAATTAAAAAATAACCAGTCAACTCGATTTGACACTATTTGGCTCGAACATTTTACTAGTTGAGCTCAAGCTCGACTTTTCAGCTCAATAAAATAATTGAGTCGTGCTGGCTGTCTAAGTTGATAGTTCCTCCTGGAACACCCTACACATGCAATCAAACAATCAGTTGGAGATGGGGACCCAAACCTTCGTGGACTTGGGTCTTCCGTTTTCATCCACAAATGTGATTTCAGTTTCTCTATGATTCGGGAATGGTGACTCGACTCGATTCGAGTACAACCATACTCACAAATGGGCTAAGTATACTGACTCGTACCTTGTTCATGAACAAGTTTTATCATATCGGTTATATACAAATTTTGCTCCTATCAAGCTTCATATGGCTGACATCTTTACTATAAGCCTTCCACGACCTTGGTTTGAAGACCTTCATGCTTAGCCCGTTTTGTTCCGCCGCCTATTCGCTTGACTGGAGGTATTAAAGATACACTTGAAAAGGGTAAAATTGTTATTTATATTATTCAGTTTATTATTTATGCTTATCCTAATCTAGTTTAGCAGTTTCTCATGTTTGTCTTGGACTAGGTTATGATGTATATCCATTGTATTATTATAGATACATATTATATATCCTTAATTAACTGAGGTGAATTTTCACAAACCCTACAACAACGATGTATTATAATTATAAACAACAACAATGTATTATAAAGAATGCTATGTGGAAAGTAAAATATTTTAATAAAAATCGAGTACATACTTACGATTTGGCAGGTGCACAAATACAAACACAGAACATGTGTCAAGCATCAATTACTTTTTTTTTATCTAAAATCATAGAAAAGCCACAATAAGTTATACAAAATGCAAGAGTTAACGAGTATTTTGTTAAATCTAATGGTTTACGAGGCCTTTTTTTTTTTTGAGTTCCAAATTTGGCTTAAAGTGGATTAAATATTTTCAAATGCGGCTGTTAGAAAAAAAAATAGCATTTAAAATATTTTTTTTAAGTATTTTGTCACATTGATGTCGATAAAATGGACAAATGTATTATTTTAGTGGTAGAAGACTAGAAGAGCAGGGCGTAGCTTTCAAGGGGCCGGGGTGTCGCCCGACCCTCTGAACTTTTCGCTCATTAGTGTTATGTATATACGTTTCTTATAGAGTTTTTTAGGCATATACGTTTTCGACCCCCGGTTTAATATGAAAAAATTTTACTTATATAGAATTTTTAGGTCGGTGACTTCCGACCTCCCGGTAAAAAAATTCAAACTTCGCCATTGTAGATGAGTGATTCTAACAAAACGCTAAATATCTTATATTTAAAAGTTTTAATTCCTAAGTGAGGTGGAAAATTCAATTATATCCATGAATTTGTTTTATTTTCCAGAAAAAAAAAAGTGGGCCAATAAAAAAACCAAATGGGTCACTTTCTTAATAAAGGTGACCAATTAAAAGTATATCTTCAACCATCCGTCCAAATCCAATATGTTGTTCTCAACCACTACCACCCATTTTCTTTTTAACCATAAGAAATGGCTGTCGACGTCAATATATTATTTATTTTAAAATATAAATTAATAATGTATGTTTATGGGGAAGGATCCACTAAAAAGTGGATTTTGCCTGAGTAGGCTAAGAAGAATTGTGATAATGACATGTGGCACTCCTAATAAGTAGGAATGAAGGGCATTTTGGTCCTTGTAAATAAGAGTGAAAATGACATGTGGCACCCCTTTTGTTTTTTAAAAATACAACAAAAAAAATCTAGTACAAAAAAATCTAGCACAAAAAAACTAGTACAAAAAAATCTAGCACAAAAAATCTAGTACAAAAAATATAGCACAAAAAATGTAGTACAAAAAAATATAGCACAAAAAAATTTTGTACAAAAAAATATAGCACGAAAAAATTCAGCAAAAAAATGTTGTACAAAAAATACAGCACAAAAAAATTGAGGAAAAAAAATTTAAGACAAAAAAATTCAGCACAAAAAAATTAGCACATAAATATAGTACAAAAATTTAACACAAAAAATGTTATACAACATAGAAATACAACACATTTAAGTGGTTTTTAGTCTTCATATTTTATATAGCAATATGGTACTCAAATTAAAGATAAAAATACGCTCGATTTTACGGTGAAATTTTTATGAAAAAATAATGTCGTATAAAAAAGTTATGAACGTTTAAAAAATGGGGGTGGAATATGCATGTGCCTTGCATGTGGAGAGAGAAAGTCCATAAATAGGATTTTCCCAAGATACCCTTGCACTCCTCCTTTCTCCTACCCTTTCATCTTAACCATTGATTTGAAAAGTGAATGGTTAAGATTCCTTCTCATCCTACTTAGGGAAAATTAACTTTTTATTTGATCTTATCCCGTATGTTCATATATATGTTTTAACTTTGGAATTATTTTTATATACCCGTGTCATGTTCGTATCTAAATGAAAAAAAATGATTAATCTCCTACGTGGCTACGTGAATTAACATAATTTTTAATTTTCCAAACTCATATTTACTATATTTCTTAGGAATTTATCATTTTTTATACTTTATTAACCCGTGTTTCTGTTTATTTGATCAATCGTATTCATTAGAAAGTGGTTTCAACTTATTAACCTGTGTTTCTGTTTATTAGATCAATCGTATTCATTAGAAAGTGATTTTAATTTTTGTTCTTGTCATTGTTGCTGATTACGTCATTTTATATTTTATTCTAGTCTTTTATTTTTAGAGATTATATGAACACAAACCCAAACAAAAATATGTGATGCCTAATGTGTGCAAGTCATCTCTTGAACAATCTAGTTTTAAAATATCGAAAGTTGTATTTTCTATTGATTTGTATAAAGAAAATAGTTATTTACAGAGTACACTACTACAATAAGAGGCATTTGCTATGAAATTTTGCTTCAGCAAAAAATGGTGGCAAATTTTGCTACGAGTTTGCTACGGATTAGCTACGAGCTCATTTTGCTACGAATTAGCTACGGATTAGCTATGAACTTCCGTCGCAAATGAATTTCGTAGCAAAACTCATAGCAAGTTCGTAGCAAAATTGATGAAATTAATATAAATCATATAATATAGCAAAACCGGTAGCAAAATCCGTAGCAAAACCATGAAAATAAGTTTTAAGAAATAAACTAAAAAAAGTAAAATAAAATTTGTAGCAAAATCGATAGCAAAATTGTGAAAATAAATTTAATAAAAAACTTAGTAAAATTAGTAGCAAAGTCCATAGCTAAATCATAAAAATAAATATTTAAAAACTAACTAACTGAGGTTTAATAAGAATGGTAGCAAAATCGGTAAGTAAATAGAGTCGGCAGAGAAATTGGTAGCAAAATCTATAAAAAATTCTTAAAAACTAACGTAGCAAAATCGGTAGCAAATCCATAGAAAAATTCATTGCAAAATAAGAAAAAGAAAGTATTCCAAAAATAATATACTAATATCCATTGCAACATCCATAGCAAAATACGTTGCAAAAAAAAACAATTAAAATTAATTAATAATGAAAAAAAATAATATTTTAAAGTTTCTTAATATGAATGGTTAAATCCTTAGCAAAAAAACAAACAAAAATTTTCAATGGATTTGCACAAACTTTAGCAAATTTATGTAGTCAAACTCATAGCAAAATCCGTAGCCAAACTCGTAGCAAGTTGGTTGTTAAATTTTGTAGCAAAAACATTGCAAATTATCATAGCCAACCCATTCGTAGCAAAACTACTCCGTAGCTAAAAATAACCATAGCTCTAAAATTTTCCGTAGCTACACGTATCCGTAGCTAAAAATAATCGTTGCTAAAAGTTTCCATAGCTAAAAACATACGTAGCTAAAATCCCATAGCAAAATTTCGTAGCAACCTTCTTCATAGCAAATTCGTGGGAAAAATACCGACGACATTTTTTGTAGCTAAATTCGTCGCAAACATAATTTCCGTAGCTAAAGTTCGTAGCAAATAAATTCGCGACGGGACTTGTAGCTATGAATCAAATTCGTAGCAAAATGGGTGTTTGCTACGGATTTGCTACGGATTTGGCCGTAGCAAATGCCTGTAGTTGTGGTATTTCTCTTTTTATCTTATTTTTTTTTTCCACCTACCCCATCAACTTGGTGTGTTTCTATTTATTAGCCCAATCATATTCATTGAAAACTGGGTGTGTTTTTTTTTTCTTTTCTTTTTTTTCTTTTTTTACAATTTACGTTGTTTAATATTTTATTCTAGTCTTTTCTTTTTAGAGAGATTAAACGAACAAGAACCCTAAAAAAACATTATTGTGTGCAAGTCATCCTTTGAACAATGGTTAACAATTTAATTTTAAAATTTCTGAAGTTGTATTCGCTATTGATTTATATAAAGAAATGTACAGATAAATATAATTTAACCTTTTATCTTTTTTTTTCCTACCCATTAACTAATTGGGTTTCTATTTGTTAGCTCAATCATTTTCATTGAAAAGTGGCTTCAATTTACATTTTTGTCTTTATCCTAATTTACGTTATTTATGTTTTATCCTAGCAATTTCTATATTTGGAGATTATACAAACAAGAACCCTAAAAAACATGTGATGCCTAATGTCTGCAAGTGATCGATCTCTTGAACAATTTGTACAATATAGTTTTGAAATCTCTGAAGTAGTATTTTCTATTAATTTATATAAAGAAAATAGTTATTTACAAATCCCTTTTTTTCTATTAATTTATACAAGAAGTAAACACGTGATCAACACTTTCCTCCTGAAAATTACACATATGGCACGACACATCTTCAACCTGAATACCTCTTCTACTGAGCTCCACGGCAGTCGGAATTTTACTCATATCAACCCTCCAAGCGAGGATGTTGCACTTCAACGGGATCCAACTACACCAATGTACAGTGACGAAGCTAGAGATTTCCGACGGGGGGTCGAAAACGTATATAGCAAAAAAATTCCATAGAACCAGGGGGTCGAAAACGTATATACCCAAAAAATTCATACGAAAACCACATATATTACACTACTGAGCGAAAAGTTCGAGTGGTCGGGCGCCCCCCACCCCTGGCCCCTAAATAGTTGCGCCCCTGCCAATGTATAATTTACATGTTGCTGAAATCAGTCCCGAAAGTCACAATTTACGTTATATATTTTATTCTAGGGAAAAGATCAAATAGGAAGTTTATTTTGGCTAGGAAGTGTAGGAAGCAATATGATTAGGACATGCGGCAACATTTAAAATAAAGAGGAAGGGTATTTTAGTCAATCCAACCCTTTCTTCTTCTTCTTCCTTTTCAAAACCCAGTAACTTCAAAACCCACCATCTTCAACCATTTCTTCACTTTCTATCTCAATAATCACTACATTATAGTGCGATTTTCATCACAAATCAATGATTCAAACACCCGATCAACGTGTTCTTCAGCTTTTTTGAAGAAAACCCAGTTTAATTTCATAAAAAATCTTGTGTGTGTTTCCGGTGATTTTGGAGATAATCACTCGATTCGTTCGATTCGAGCGCTGATAAGTGTTTCTATCATTCAAACTTCGTCAATTGTTGAAGAAATCACTTCGATCCATGTAAGAAATTCTTTAATTTCATTTTTACGATTTGGGTTTTTGATTTAGTCATTGCGTTTTACGATCTTGGCGGGGTCCGGGGGCAGCGCCCTTGGTAGCGGGGTCCCAGGGGCGGCAGCCCCTGGCTGGGGTATTGCTGTAATAAAAATGCATCAGAAAAATCAATTTTCTGTAAATTGCCTCTGGAAAACTGCATTCGTAGACAGTGTTTCTGGTTCTGTAAACAACAGGTTCTGGTCACTGCGTTTTAGTTAGATTCTGGTTCTGTGAACAACAGTTTCTGGTCATTGCGTTTTAGAAATAAAACATTTTTGAAGTGTTTTTACTCATTGCGTTTTAGGTAAACACATTTTTATGTGTATTCAGTTCATTGCGTTTTAGAGAGAACAGTT
This sequence comes from Helianthus tuberosus, assembly GCA_030545235.1. Taxonomy (NCBI): domain Eukaryota; kingdom Viridiplantae; phylum Streptophyta; class Magnoliopsida; order Asterales; family Asteraceae; genus Helianthus; species Helianthus tuberosus. The sequence goes on along the minus strand of CM060435.1, from coordinate 26,161,939 downwards.
TCTTTTGTGTTTTTAGGCCATTGCGTTTTAGAAATAAGACATTTTTATGTGTTTTCTAGGCATTGCGTTTTAGAAATAAGACATTTTTAAGTGTTTTCTGGCCATTGCGTTTTAGAAATAAGACATTTTTAAGTGTTTTTGGTGCATTGCGTTTTAGGTAAAACACATTCAGTCCATTGCGTTTTAGAAATAAGACATTTATTTGTGTTTTCTGGTCATTGCGTTTTAGAAATAAGACATTTCTTTGTGTTTTTGGTGCGTTGCGTTTTAGAAAAAGTCATTTTTTTACGTTTTTTTTTTCATTGCGTTTTACACGACTGGGTTTTCTCCATTGCGTTTTACGCAACTGGGTTTTCAAAAAAAAATAAAAAATATAGCAATAGTATACTCGTTTTAAAGATAAAAAAACGCTCGTTTTTTTTTGTGCAATTTTTATAAAAAAAAATAATGTCGTATGAAAAAGTTATCAACGTTTAAAAAATGGGGGGAATTGGAGAAGAGAGAAACTATTGTGCTGGATTGACTAGAATGTCCCTAACAAACCCACGCGCCTCTTTTTTTTAGCTTCAATTTCATTCATTTAATCTTAGCCATAGATTAACTAAATGGATGGTCAAGATCACTTCCTAGCCAAATAAACTTCCTATTGTATCTCCACCCTTTTATTCTAATCTTTAACGAGGAAGATAAAGTGTCGGTGAAAACTGCCCGTGACATGTACGACATGGGTTGTGTTGTGCAATATGTGTGCTAGTAAATGACCAAAATGGGTTTGCTAAAAGGTGTTGTTTTAATGGTGAGAGAGTGAAAAGATGCAAGGTTATGAGGGTATTTATGTCTTTTGACACGTGTGGTATCTTAGGATGACTCGTGGGCTCCAAAACCGTTACAACCTCAAATAAAATCATATTTTTTTTTGAACGCCCAACAAAATCAATCCCGAGCACTTTCAGGGCACCCACTGGACAAACGGAGTACTCCGATTGACTTTCTGTTATTAATTGTATACTAATAGGTTTTCTCCCGCGCTTTGCGGCGGTAACTTAGTTATTATCAGTTCGGTTGGGTTCGTTTCAATACCGACACTCGCTATAGTAACTAAAGAGAAAACTAAAAGAAATAAAGTCGCGATATGCTCAAAAGGATATCGACACATCATTTATATCAATCAAAAACCTTAAAAACGAATACTGATTTCTAATATTGCCGATATCGGTAGCGATGTTATTTGGTCGAAATCGATTAGATGCGTCATCGAGACTCTATAGTTTACAATAAAAAATACATTTTTAATATTGTTATCGGCAGTCGTATAATATACAATAAAAAAAATATGTTTTGAATATAAAAAAAAAAGTATATACACATTGTCGGTTCCGGTTCTATTTACCCATTTTCATGAAAAACTGTACCAATGTTTAAAAAGTATAGTAACATAGTTAGATAAAAAAAACTAACATGAGTAAGGTATTAAAAATAAACTAAATGATAAATAATCTTTTTAATTAAAAAATTAATACATTTTTAATATTGTTATCGGCAGTCGTATAATATACAATACAAAAAAATATGTTTTGAATATAAAAAAAAAAGTATATACACATTGTCGGTTCCGGTTCTATTTACCCATTTTCATGAAAAACTGTACCAATGTTTAAAAAGTATAGTAACATAGTTAGATAAAAAAACTAACATGAGTAAGGTATTAAAAATAAACTAAATGATAAATAATCTTTTTAATTAAAAAATTAAAAAAGAATATTTAAAAATTCAAAACACTATTCATGGTCAATTTAAATTAATATGTATAATTTTGAGATGTTATACGAACAAGAACCCTAACACAAATATGTGATACCTAATGTGTGCAAGTCATTCTATTGAGAAATGGTTAACACATTAGTTTCAAAAACTCTAAAGTTGTAATTCTATCTATTTATACAAAGAAAATAATCATGTATAGAGAATTTGCCTTTATATGCTAGTTTTTTTCGTGTACCCATCAACTATCGCTATTTACGTAGCAAGGCACGTGTTAAACCACTGTTCTTTTTTTTTCGAACAGCAAATTTGGATCACTGACGGATCACTGGATTATTATCGTGCCACGAGCGGAACAGGGGCTGACCCAGGTTGTACCCTAGGTGGGCGGCCGCACCCCTTGAAAAAAAATTAGTGTATTTTTTAGGCAAAAAAAAACCGACCGCACCCCTTGAAAATATGGTTAAACCACTTATACGCACCTCAGCAAATAATTCATGGGTCCGCCACTGGAGCGGAATGTCACACCCCAACCGATGGAGGAAACATCGGGGTGAGTCACTGAGCGAAACAGATTGACCAAAAGAAATTCCATAACAACTAAATTACCGGATAGTTAATATTATGTCCCATACCATAACCCATCAAATAAATCAGTTATTACAGACATAGATATCTCTAGGCAAATCATTTATCCGACAACTCAAAATAAATAAATTGTCTTTGTTTCTAGACTCTCCTACTCGTTTCCATGAAAGTAAGCAACGTCCTAGCATCTCAAACACTTGTCAAATACGTTAAAATAGAGGTCAATACACATAGTGTAAAGGTGAGCATACAAGTTTAATAGTATAATAGATAACGAAAGCGAGTTTACGCATAACTAGCATGTAACATGTATAATGTGAAGCAAGTAGGTTATCGACAATGAAATATGCACAGACGTGACTGCGAGTTGTAGAATGTGCAACACATATCACCACCGTGACATGCGAGAAAAGCCCTTAACAACCCCTGTCCACGACAGGTGCTGAGTCCAAACTATAGTACTATCGTTGCTAAGGTGTCAGGCAACAATCACTGTGTAAACATAACATACAAGCATTCATCGAGTAACACGTATAACATGCAGTAACGATTAGCGTATCAAAGTGTTTGCGTTGTGTGATCGATGTGATTTGATATAGGTAACGTATGTAACACCCAAAAGTGCTTAAACCAAAAAGGGATCGAGTATACTCACAGATCATGTTTAGTAAATAAACACTCTCTTGGATTGAAGGGAGCGCTAAGGGATTAGCCTGAACAGTTAACGATAGCGTAAGCGAATGAACGGCGCGTTAAACGGTGAACAGTGAACCAAGTGACGAATGGTCATCCGATAGGATGACAATCCGAACGGATGGTCATTCGATCGAATAACAATCCGTTCGGATGGCCATTCGGTCGGATTAACATTCGTTTGGGATGGTGTAACGCCCCAAAATCTGAATGTTAATATTTGTCGTATGTTCTTACGTGACACGTCATGATATAAATAACTAGGCTATTTAACCTAGTTAAAGGTATGGTCAAAAGTATTAAACGATGAGGGTAGTGTCAGTTATGTTTTAAAGGTAAACCCGAGGGACTAAAATGGAACAAATGAAAGTTAAGTTATAAAATAACTAAACACACACATACGTGTGTGTTCGAGAAAGATCAGGAGGCTCCCATGGAGCCTCAAACCCTAAATCGTCTTTAAGCTCAAATTGGAAGGCAAGATGAAGCTGAAATCCATAACCGAGCATGGATTAATGATCACCAACACGAGGGGATCATAAGGTATGTCTTAAATCTAAGATTGGTGATCATGGGTGAAGTGGGTTATGTTCTAATCCGTGAGTTAATATGAAATTGATCATGTACAAGGGTTAGAATCCTCGTGTAGAACATGGGTTATGAATGGTTTGCGTTAATTTGATGATTAGAGGTAACACCCGTTAGTTAGGGTGAAGATGATGACTAGAATCACCTCCTATGTTCAAGTCTTGTTGAATGATTGATGTATTATGTGGGTATGATGAATTATTGTTAGATAAAAGTATAGGAATATGATGATGTTATGTTTAATGTTCATTTGGAATGATATATGATGATTAGTAGAAGGATTTGATGAGTTATGTATGAGTTTAGAGGATTCATGCTTGAATTAGTTGTAAGTTATGCTTAAAAGGTAGTACTTACATCAAGTGTATGATAAAATGAATATAGTGTCGTCCGTATGGTCGATTACGATGTTACGGGTATATGTTGATAAGTCGATAGTAAATATGGTTAATAGTTGACTTTCGAAAGTCAACTAAGTGTAAGAAACATGAATTGACACGTTGTCGTAAAGGCAGGATTATAGGAAGTCGTATGGTACATGTTATGTCAATATGCGTTATTTGTGATTATATGATGAATTACAAGAGTTAAACGGATATGAATATAATCATATGAGTTATGTATGCTAGAAATGACTAATGAAAGTTAAGGGTGAAATATGCGATTGATATGATTGTTAACATGTACGAATGCATATGCTCATAGGAGCGTGATCTTGATGAAAAGAGAGTATAGGAAGCATGTCAAGACGGACTCACGCCTGAAAGGATAACGGGTCAAGAAAAGGCGAGGAATCGGATACGAGCACGGACGCATAAGGTAAGTGATTTCCGTAATCACTTCTTAGTACGATTAAGTAATAAGGTGTTTTAATTAATCATACATGATGCTTGATGTCAAAAATGTGTTAAAGTCCTTCGTCGTAAATGATGGGATTAAAGTTGACCAAAATGCCCTTGATGGGTATTTTGGGGTAAACGATCTTAAAAGTAGTTTCGAAGCAAGTTATTCGATTAGAGTAATGTTTTGGACAAGTATGGAAGTAGGGATGATGGTTTGGTTAGTCATAGACCAATTAATGCGCGAATACCCTTAACGGGTCAAATTAAGCATATGAACGATAATGTGTTAAGAGGATGCAAGACATCCAAGAATTTAGTAGGTTATGATAGACGTCACGGATATTGTTAGATTTATAAGATGCTATGGTAAAATAACCAAGTTATGTTGATGAATGCACGAACGGGTCAAAGTTTGGAAAAAAGGGCAATAAGCCGAAGAGTTAGAAGTCTGAAATTTTATTATGTTGGATGTTGGTTTTTAACTCCACAAGGTGGAGGATTAAATTACGGACGCATAGGAAAAAGAATCGGGTAAAACGGATCAAAAACGAGAGAGTTATGCTCGTTTCCGTGAAACGGGATCGTGCTGGGAATGTGCAGCAAGTTGCTGCACCTGTTCTGCCAAAACAGGGGCCTAGCGTGATGCCAAGGCCCTAGGCGTCACGCGAGCCCCCCCTGGTTGGCGAAAGTTGCTCGTTTGCTCCGTTTTGGCTTGGGAACTCGTTTAAACGCGTTTTAAGTTGCGTATGACTAGTTTAACTCATGTTTTGTGACCAATAGGGTAAACGCACGTGTGGATAGGCATGTATGGATGTTGTATATCTCTATACACATATGTAGAAGTGTATGTAAGCGTGTAGGCGCGAATGTATGTAAGATTATAGTGTGTAAGCAAGTACATAAGGATATATGAAGACGTATATGAATAGGTAAGTATGAGTTGGGTATGTTGAAACAGGTGATTATAAATATATATGTAAGTAAGTATGTAGGCATGTACGTATGTATGTTTTATAAACCTAAGTGTATGTATGTAGGGGTGTATGTAGGTAGTATGTATATGTACGCAAGTGAGTATGTACGAATGTATGCACGTATGTAGGTTTGTGTGAAGGCATGTAATAAGGTGTATGTATGTATGTATGTACGTATGTATGTATGTGTGAATGTATATATGTGGGATGACATGATCGTACGTGACGATGTAGGTATGTATATATGTAGATACATATAGAATGATTGATATGTATTTATATGTAAGTTTGCATGTAGGTTGACATGTATGTGTGTACGTATGTATGTATGGAGATAGTGTGTATGAAGTTTAGGTATGTATGTAAGTCTTTTGGTACGATCAAGTGTTTACGTTGTTTATTCGTGTACCTGGAGTTATAAGTGAAATGCAGGAATGGCAAAGAGGTCTCACCACGGATGGTATGACAGGATGGAAAAGCTGGAATGTAAAGAGTTAATGAAACGAGAAGTAAACGTGAACAAACCTTGTATGTTTATAATGCGTACTAATGTGTGAATTTTATGTGGTGAGCGCAGGTAGTACCAGTCATGAGGATATCCAAGGATTGGAGATCGAGGATCGAGTCACAAGATAGATTGTACGGAAGTGTTGAGTACGTATTTAAGTGAAGCTAGCTTATGGTTTCTTAATGAAAATAAGTATAATAAATGTGTTTATTGTGAAAGAATTTATCTTAAAAATGAATTTAAGTGCGTCAAGGTGTTTGTAACGAAAGAAATTTTCATGGTACGATTTTCCGCTGCGACTTTTGTCATGTACGAATTAGGGTCTTACAAGTTGGTATCAGAGCCCTGGTTTGAGGGAATCAAGTACGAGAAGGTAAGTACTTGAACTCAAACTTGTGTGCTCTTGAGATAAGAAGTCCGTACAATCTAAGACTCGATCAAGATCCAAAGGTAAAGGCTAATGAAAGTATGTACTTATGTATACGTATAAAGAAACTGACGGTTTTGTATGTGCAAGGTAAGCATAAGTGTTGGAAGAGGATGACCCGTGAATGCAGTCTAGGATGAATACTAAGGCAGGCAAAGAGGTAATAAGATAAATAGGCAAATGAGCCCAGGTACGTAAATGTAATATGTGGGTGTAAGTAATGGTAAAATTAATTAAGGGAAAGAAAATTTTAAAATGAAAGACAATGATCGTATAGTAATGAAGTACTGGAAGTAATACACGCGCCGAAACCTAAGTCTACGGACATAAGGTGACAATTACATGAAGGCACGAAACTACTATGTGGATTGTGTACCTGGCCAGTACACGAGAAACGTAGGACGTTCGTGAGAACATGATAATGGTTACAGGTATGTAGTTAGGTAGCAGGGGCGTGTGGGTGAAATGGGAAGTAAGACTCTCGGGAAATTGAGAGTACTATGAAAGTATGAAAAACACGCCTGATAAGAATGAAGAATGTGGAATCCGTAATTAAGTACGGATCAATAAGATATGAATGATATGTTTGAATCCGTGAGACGGATTCAAGGATGAAAGATATGAATGCAATGTTTGAATCCGTGAGACGGATTCAAGGATGAAAGACATGAATGTTATGTTTGAATCCGTGAGACAGATTCAAGGATGAAAGATATGAATGCAATGTTTGAATCCGTGAGACGGATTCAAGGATGAAAGGCATGAATGTAATGTTTGAATCCGTAAGGCGGATTCAATGAATGAAAAAGTATGAATGATGCATCTGGATCCGTGAGACGGATTCAAAAATATAAAAAGATGAAATTAATCCGCCCAAGAAGATGTCGACAGTTTGACCATGATTGAGTCGAACGGGTCATAGAAGTAAGTATAAAGTAAAAAGCGATAGTATAATAGACGAAGTTTTGTATAAGTTACGTGTAAGATATGTGAGTAATTGACTCTTAGAAGTCGGAATGATGACGGGTTGTGACCCGAACAATAATTTAAGTAGGGGCGGGAATGGTAAGTTTGGTAAGAAATATTGAGACAATGTAATAAGGTCCTTGCAAGTAAGCATGAATAGAAGGAAGTACAAGCGTGTACTTCAGTTGGCGAACTGATTAATAGAATGAAAGGATTGCATGTAAGAAATAGAATGTGTGGTACGTTATAGTAGGTACGTAGGAAATTGTAGAAGAGTATATGTGGGTAATCACCTAGTGTAATGAATGATTGAATGACATATGCTAACCGCTGAAGTTGTTGATGATAATGTAAGAATTATTGATGTGATGAAACCAATCGTATTGGTGAAAGGATGTGCACGAGCGGAAACTCATTACACGGATGAATGAAATCTGGCCTATTATGGCTAGTACTCAAGGAGAAGATGATCGATCTGGGTTACGGATCGTTGGTTTGCGAAATGAAAAGAGGTTAGTAAAAATATTTAACTCATGATTGGATAGATATGAACTAGTATGACACCTGTATATGTGTAAATTAAGTAATGCATGAAGTAAAAGTAATAGTAATGTGAAATGAACGAAATGATTTAAAGGAAATGTAAAGGTATGCAGGATACAAGTAACTGTAGAAAATGTAGAATGAGGTTAACGTTAGAGTTAAGCACGCAGGCGTGATTATGTAATAATAGTTTTGTTGTGATAACAAAACAAAAGTTAAATGTTATACGGAGTATGTAGAGAATGTAAATTTTTAGAGGTGAGATGGAGATATTAGATCCATTAAGAAGGGATCATATTAAAGGTGAGATGGAGAACAAGTTCACAGCAGGATTGTCATTCGATCGGATGGAGAACACGTTCACAGCAGGATTGTCATTCGATCGGATGGTCTTCCGATCGGATGGCAATCCGTTAGAAACTGATTATCTTTGAAAATTTATAAAAAGTTTAAGTGTTGGAACCATAAGTCAATCCGATCGGATGGTCGTTCGATCGGATGGCAATCCGATCGGATGGCTGTCCGTTTGGGTGACTGATTCGTTTTGAAATTCGTTAAGTTTGAAAGGTTTTGTGGTTTGAACGAGACGGTATGACAACGTATTGAACAACGGAACCTCATCAAGTCCCAGTCCGATCAGTTTACTGTTCGTGACGGTTGTTCATGTTCAATACGAAATCGGTTGTCTCTTTGATAGGAATCAGATCTCAGACCGACACTTCACTAGAAACGAGTAGAAGACCTGAACGAGATTCTATCGGTTTTGAGTGCATTAAGTGTAAAAGAGTTGAAAGAAAATTGTGAAACCATCTTTCAATCCTTCTACTCATGAAAATGTTTAGATCTATGCGAAAATAGTGTTAAAACATGTGGAAATCATGTAGATCTGAGTTGTTCTTGGTGGAATGAAGCCAAATCTTGAAGTTCATAAGAACCCCATGATGACATCATCCTTGAACACCTCAAATCCGCTGATTTCACGGTTAAAAGTGAATATTCAAAGGTGAAAATGATGAAGAAGTCCGTATAGATCATAGAAGTACAAGATTTGAGTTGAAAACTTACAAGAATCGCGAGAAATCGAGGGGAAAAGAGAGCTTGAGCACGCTGGTCGGAAGAGGGAGCTGTCACATCACTGTTTGTAATGTGACAGGGGTATTTATAGGATTCCAAAAGAGGATAGTGCGCACATGTGACGGATCGGATGGCTCATCCGATCGGATGGTCATCCGTTCGGATGACCATTCGATCGAATGGTCATTCGACCGAAATGGTCCGGGGAGTTAGGTTTCGGCGTTTCGTTTTGCGTGTTGAGCGTTGTGATGCGTTTCAAGTGAGTGATGCGATAGCATTACCTATTAGTTACACAAATAACCTAACTACTATATATAACATACAATCAACATAAATAACTTGCATTTAGCAATTGCTATTAGATTGCGTTGCGATAGAGTTGCGAGTGCGTTTTCGATTAAATACCACAAACATATCATCTACACACACAAGTAACACATAGTAGCACACACACGTAAAACAATATCCAGAACACATAATTCGAGTTGCGATGCGATAACGACGCGATTAGCGATAAGTCGATTAACGATTAACTGCGATTAAATAGCGATTTATTAACAAGTACTCCACATAATACAACTAATGCGAATTAAAATAGAATATCGATTACAAGTCAAAGAGTACAATCAGTAATTAAGCAAGGAGTGACAGATCGCAATTAGCAATCTTTTCTTCCTTTGACTTTGACTTTGACTTCAAAAAGTCGGGTTGTTACACGGAACCACCCGATCATATCCATCTCCACTAGGCTATAATGGCTAAACACCAATTCAGTGGGAAACCCAAATAAATGTGGGAAAACCCCGTCGTGGGAATCGAATCCAGTATCTAATGGTCTCTAAGACAGTAAGACTTATCCCACCCAAAAAAATCAAAAACAAAATATTGGTTTAACTGAAAAATATAAATATACAAAAAAAGAATATCGGTTTGATTGAAAAATATAAATATATAACAAAAGAATAAATAAATAGATTATGAATTAATGGAATAGAAATATATAAAAAAAAAGTTTAACAGTTTGGTTAAAAGAAAAATCCAAAAGAAATGTAAAACACTATCTTGTTAGATAGTTTCTAACAAACGCTATGTTGGTAAATATTTTTTCTACTAATACTAGTTTAAAAAAAATCTATAATGCCATGAGCTGTTAAACCACTGTTAATAGTTTAATTTTATGAAAACTTTTCTATAAATTTATAAAAAAAAAAATTTACAGAAAATTTATCCTTTTTATCATTTTTTTTTGTCGTCTGCTCTATCAAGTTGTGTTTCTATTTATTAAATCAATCATATTCATTGAAAAGTGATTTCCATTGACGTTCTTGTCTTTAATGCAATTTGCGTTGTTTTATATATGATACCAAATTGTAAAATGGATTTACTCGTTTTTATTGCATCATAAATTGAGTATTACATTAGTATCATGCAAACATTAGTTGAGTTTTTTTTCCATAGTGGTGTTGGTGGAAAAATATTTACCAAAATAGTGTTGATACAAAAATATTTACCAAAATAATGTTTTTAAAGTTTGTTTCTTTTTCACTCTTAACCTTAATGGATAAATCCAATTCTTTAAAAAATTATTGATTATACATGGTATTGGATCTCTCATTAACTTATTTATTATCAAGTATCTTATGAAAAAAAATTATTATTTTTTAAATATTTTTTTTATAAAACCTTCATTTAAAAAAAAACTTATTCTAAAAATCTTTATTTAATACTTTAAAAATCTAAAAGTCTATATATAATACAATAACTGTAATCCTAAGAACTCCAGTTATACACTAAAATTGTGTATTTGATTAAAAAAACTGAAAATCGCTCAAATCTATATACATATATTGTTGAAACTCCTTTCGATTATGTTATTTTTATACATAACACAGTGTAGTAACTTACTTTTTTAAACCTTAGTTTATATTTTTTTTAATAATCTATTCCGTTGTATGCATATAATTTTTAAATATAGTTCTCGAATAAACAAATGAATTGGTAGGTTCAGATTTTATCCTTACCTCATTCGTTAATACATGTGATAAAGAAAACAATGCTTTTTTCATAAAAAAATTTAAGAGGGTATAACTGAGATTTTTTAAAACAAACAGTAAATACAAATTTTTACAACAAATTCTATTTTTTTCAAGTAGGTTTTAGTAAAAAAAAAGGTTTTTTTTTTAAGTGGGTTCTTCAAACCTACTAACTCCTAGGTGTGTTGTGACACGAAATACATATCTTTAACTAATGCATTTAGTTTGAGAGAAAAATATATATATATATCCAAGTATCGTTTTATTTATATAAAGAAAATATAAGCTAGGGGAACTATAACAATGGTCCGTTATTTTAAGTTTTTAGATTTTGTATGTTTTCGGTTTTTTAATAAATATTTAATTATCGGGGTATAACTAAAGTTAGTCGAAGCATACGAAGGTTTTTTATCAACTACATAAATTTAGAATTTTAAAACAAGTGTTTTTAAGTAGATTTTATTAAAAAATAGTTTTCTTTAAGATTCTTTAAAAAAAAACTTACGAGAGAGATCAAATACTAGGGTAAATCAATAATTGTTTTAATGAATTGGATTAATGCAATGAGATTAGGAGTGAGAAACAAATAAATCTTTAAAAACACCATTTTGGTAAATATTTTTCTAATAACACTATTTTGGTAAATACTTTTTCCACCAACACGGGAAAAAACTCAACATTAGTTTTTACTTACTTTTTTTTTTTATCTTTCATGTGTAATATATATGATACCAAATGTATAATGAATTTACTCGTTTTTACTGCATCATAACGTGAGTATCACATCAGTATCGTGTAAACATTAGTTTTTACCGACTTTTTTAATCTTTAGTATGTAATGTTACGTACTGACGAACAAAATTAAAAAACACCTACAAAACAACGTGAATAACGTAGAATGGATTTTTTTTTTCTTTCTCGTGACACAATTGTGTAACCTAAATCTAGTCTTTTTTTTTGGGGGGGTTTTAAAACCTTTTTTCTTTCGAAAATGAACGGATTACATTCAACGTTTTTTTATTATTACACAAAATATCAATTATACAAGAGAGAGAGAACTAAAAGTCACTAACTATTGATGGTGGACCTTTTGATTTGTCTCCATCAAGCATTTTATTTTATTTTACTTGAAATTGTCTAAAGATATTATTTATAAATTTCTTAAAAAACAATTAAAAATAAATCACAGAAATCTATCTGAGGATTGGAGATTGGTTATCTTGGAAGGTTAATTTCAGTTAAAAATCGAAATATTTTCTTTTTTTTATATATTCGGGTCTAAATAATGACGAATAAATAACAAAAAAAAAAAAAAATCATATTTAATATTTGTTCTAGCCATCAAATCCGGTTTGGCTCCAAACGGCGTCACGAACCCGGCTCATGTCTCGGCCCTTAAGGGTCCGACCAACGCCTTCAAAAACCGACTTGGCGGCTGATCTATGGCTACGCGCTAAGTACTCATGTGGTGGGACCATATCCGAGTCATGTTCATCGGTCCCATCATCCGAGTCATGCATCGACTCAACTGAGTCAACTCGATATATTTTTGACCAATCTGGCACGTTCACCGGTGCGGAAGTGGCAACATGGCGTCCACGTGGAGACGCCATGTTGTCACTTCCGTTGCAAAACTGGTGAACGATCCTCTTTGACACCGCAGCCATCTTTACAGGCTGATCATCAAACACCACGGATAATCCGCCCGCACGCCCACGACTTCTTGTAGCACCTCCCATAGAGGCGCGTGAGGTCCAATCACTAGTGATAATATGTTGATCGCCCTCGTTGGAACCCGTGCCGTTGACCACATCATCAACCATAGACCATACGTCATCTTCTCTTAATTCTACATCATTGTCCACCGTGTCATGGTCGTTGCCGTTGTACCCATTGCTCCCGAAAAAACGCTCGCTTCGGCTGATTGTAAGTGTCCGACCTTTTGCCATCGATCATAACACGTTAACCGCTCCGGTGATCGGAGTCCGGATGATCTGGCAACTAAATTGTAATGGAAGTGTTAAACTGTATGATGATCATATAGAGTAGTATTTATAAGGAGTGAATGAGAAAACAAACCCCACATAAGAGTGCATGTGAATTTGGAGTGAATTTGAAATGAATTTGATATAAATAATGGTGAATGGGGACCGTTGTTGTGGACAAGTACATTATGGCGAGACTAGAAGACGAGGATTTGTGAAAAAAATAAAGGTTTTGACAGGTACACAACGGTAATTTAATCTATACCACGCGCGAGTGATAATCACGTCGAGAAAATATATTTTTCAACGACAAACTAACATACCTCTAAATTTATACTATTATATCTGTGTTTTACAGAATTTATGGGTTGTTTGTTTAGCTCTTAATGAGGCTCTTAATGGTTCAGACCTCTTGGATTCAGCACTTAATGGTTCAGACTGTTTGTTTCGCAAGCAGATGTCTAAATAGTTCAGACATTTGCCTCTGAATGGTTAAGTTTTATACTGAGTCTAAATGTTTAAGACCTCTAATCTGAATTGTTTCTCAAAATCTTCTGCATTATTTGGATTTTGCCATGTCCATTGGGATCCAGAAAAAAATATTCTTCTTAAAATCTTATGCATTATTTGGATCTTGTTAAGGCTACGAGGTATGGTTGGAGCCCCATAAGGGCTCTATTGTGATATATCATCGACACGTAGACGCTCACGCCACGAAGAACAAGGGGCTCTATTATATCTTCTCAATAACACATATGGTATAGGTTTAAGCCCCCAATAGTGCCCACCGTTTTTATTTATTTACTAGTTTTAAAGGTTTAAAATTGATGTGGGTCCCATTTTTCCTCTGCTATTGCATTCGCAAACCAACAATAGCACCCCCTTATTGGCGCCCGTGGTATGGAGGAGGAATCGTTTTTTGGTAAGGTGGCATGCTGATGGCACTCATACCGTGTAGGCTAAATATGGATACAGTGTCGAATTTATGATGATCAACTAGTTATGATTAAGCGATACATACAACAATTTTTTTTTTTTTTTACAAATCCTTATGCCGAAAGACAATTTATGAGTTTAGATAAACAAAATTACTATGTTAAACCAAGTTTAAAGTAATGAGTAATGCGTTTAACATGTTGTAGAGTTAAGTTGGAAATTTTGTGTAGCAACACATGTTTAACCTTTTTTTTAAAGAAAGTGGTTGTGTGACTCCTTGGGACTTCATTTGTGGTTTTGAAAAGTTAAGTATCAATTGTACTTTTGGATGTAATCTAACAAAGTTGCAAAGACCGGTCTATAGACGTTCAAATGTTCAATAAAGGTGTTATTCTTTCTAACATAACATTAACTAGTCAATTCTAAGTCCTCCAAAAATACAAAATTTTTTGTATCACTCATTTGAAAATTTAATATATAATCAACTCAGTTAATCATAATAAAATATTGGTAAACTAATTGCCATTTAACATTCTCTCAATTTGTAAATATATATGTAACGAATTGAACATATAAATACTTTTAAAAATAGTATTAAGTAAAACTAAAAATAACTCTGGTCTTTTACATAACAATGGAATTTTTTTTTCTTCATGTTTTCCCATGACTAAAGTATATATCTTGTCTTGGAATTGTCTTAACGTATCAAAAGACTTAATATTTTACTTGATATGTATTTTAATAATTTGTTTTACTAACTAAAGTATTTTAATAAGGTTTGAACATGTGTGATTTGACTGTAAGAATAATAAAAATAAATCAAACCAACAATAAGGTGAAGGTTGGGGACCTTAGTTTCTAAGATTTAACTTCGTTTAGTTTTCAGATTTTAACGAGGGCACAAAAAAAAAAAAAAAAAACCCAGCAAATTGGAAATAAATAATTCCAACTTTCTCAATTTGATCGATAATAATTTCAAGTCAGTTATTAGCCGATAATAATCTGAACTGGTCGTTTTTTTTTTGTAAAATAGTCCGCCGTTAAAATAGCTTAACGAAGTTACATTTTTTCCGAATTACAAACCGATGTTTTAGGCCTTTTGATCAGAACGAGAATACGAATCGATTGATGTAAAACTTACCTCAAAATACTGCCCCCAACCCACGAAAACGGTGCTTCAATTCGGGTGTTTAAACTTCTAATTAACAAAAATCAAGCTATTTCGAGCGCAATTTTGAGGTAAGTTTTACACCAATCGACTCGTATCCTCGTTCTGATCAAAAGCCCTAAATCATTGGTTTGTAATTCGGAAAAAAACTTAACTCCGTTAAGCTATTTTAACGACGGACTATTTAAAAAAAAAAATGGACGAGTTCGGATTATTATCGGATAATAACTGACTTAAAATTATTATGGGGCAAAGTTAAAAATGTGGGATTATTTATTTTCAATTTGCTGGTATGTCTAGAAAGGTTTTATTCCACTAAAACACACTCTAACATGTGTGACTTTACGTTTTTTATAAAACTTATTAAAAAATTGTGTTATTCCCGTATATAAGTAAAAGATATATATTTTTTTATTAATGAAAATAACCCCAATGTTATAATTCGCTTTTAAGCTAGGCATTAAAGAAAAGTTAATCCACGGATAGAGATTGTGTCGTCTTTGAGTTCTTTATCATCGTTTTGAAGCTATTTATAGTGATTCGCACATGTGGTTGCTGACATGCAGTATTTTATATTCTAAAATCTAAATGTTCTATTCGGTAAATATGAACACATGTCAAAAATAGTTTTTTTTATTGATTTACCAACAAAGTAAATCTCACCCTTAAAGTAAAAATACATTTAATTATAACAATATATTTAACTACGAGTTGTCACAACTATGAAAACTTCTACTTTCACACATGCTTGACTATCATTTTATACAAACGTAGATGAAATGTTACAAAGATAAATGTAGAAACACAAAACAAAATGTCGAGCCAGTAGTTAATCCTGATGTAAATTTTTTTTACGGAATGATAAAATCACAAATAACTGTTTTTACATCGACGTAAATTTTTGCAGACGACATTTTTTTTTGCCGGAATATGTGATTTGTTTTTAAGATTTTTGATTTTTTTTTGAGAAAATCTTTCGTATTTGGTTCTTATGGTTCTTACAACTTAAAATAGTTCTCATTTTACCTTTTCCTCAATATATACATATATTACAAATATATATATATATATATATATATATATATATATATATATATATATATATATATATAGATAGATAGATAGACACACAACGAACTTATATAATTGTATTTCTACAAGTATATAGTAAAGATCATAACATAATATAAAATGCCACATATTAAAGAATTTGACAGGGAATCTTTGAAAAAATAACAATTTAAAAGGCAAATTTGATGGATGGCGTATGAGTGGCCAAAAATAAGGAATCGGGACCCCCAAATGAGATGTAGTAATGGTTGAGACTTGAGCGTAGAGGACAATAATAACATTATTCATCATCCTACGGCCTAACTTCCTTATTCTATCATACTATCATGGCTCCTTATGTGTGTCTTTTAATTGCTATTAAGCATGTATTATGTGTGTTATACATATAGATGTTATGTTAACTTTCGATAATACATATCAATTTTAAGTATTGCACCTAAAAATGGTATAAACACTATGCATCCTGCTTTAATTTTAAAAATTATGTTTAAAAATTAAGGAATAGCTCAGTGGTGTTGGTGAGTTTAGATAGAGCTTAGGATACGAGAGGTCAGGGGTTCAATCCCCATGGTGTGCAAGTTTAGCCATTAAAAAAAAAATTAAGACGGTTATGTAACTTAGTAAGTGTCTCTCTTTGATCCACCATTATATCTAATTAGCACTACCTAAAAGTACTCATAAGTCTCTCTTAGTGGTTTACCTAATTGATTATGTATTAAACACAACATTTATTTGATAATAAATTATACAATATTGTTACTTATACAAACAGTAGTGTTATTTATTTTGAAGAAAAATAAGTTCAACTAGAATATAAAGTTAGGACGTAAACGAGCCGAGACGAGCCCATCTATTTAAAAAAAAAGTAAAAACAAAAAAGTAAGTTTACACAAATTTAACTTACTTTTTAATAAAAGTTATTATTGTTAGAAAGAAAACCACGTGAGTTAAATACACAACCTTTCAAACATATACTTCAGAGTAAGAGAATGCGTTTGAGATGGGAGAGACCGGAAAGAAATCTTTCCAAAAGACGATGGCGAGCATGGACTATGAGACGAGTCGGTTTATCTGACACGAAGCCCGGAGCCGGGCAACCCTCTCGTAAAGAGAGGGTTAGCGATTTTGGGTGATAGCATATTCTTTATGTATATCGTCTAGTTTAAATGGCATCGGAGTATCCCAGTATATGATAACACATTATCATCTTTACATTACATCCCACTGATACATTAATTAAAAAATTATTAAAGTTTTTTTTTTATTTATTTATGACCCACAATAAAGTAAATAAAAACATGAAATCTAAATAGTTTATATGCAATAATTCAAAGGAATCAGAATCCCACCCACTAATTTTTTTTTTTTTTTGGCTAGCAAAGCGGATAATCCCCAAGACTTGCACCACCGCCGCCCGAGTTCGATCCCTGAGCCCCCCCTAAGGTCCAGCCCCCCATTTCAGTTAACCCTACTCTGGGTAGGATTCGAACCCGGTGCCCTCCATGAGCGGGAACCCCACAAATGTGGGTAAACCCTCTCCCACTCAGGATCGAACCCGCGACCTTACGGTCACGTTTCCGAACCATCACTGTGGTGGCCACTGGGCTAGAGCCCCTATACCACCTACCTTTGAATGATGTAATTCATGTGGCTTATACCATCTTTTTTACTTTTGCATTAATTTTATATATGTATTAGTATTTCAGTTATATAATTTATAAGCAATAACTATCAAATATTATTTCAGACAATGAAAAGTTCTTGAATTAAAAATTTGAAAATTAACCACTACCTAAAGTAATGTGAGAGCAAATTGTGGTTTTTTCTTGCAATATTATTACAATATATCATTACTTTGCACTTTTAAATAGTAGTAATCATATTGTGAAACCAAAAGCATGCATCCCCTTCCCCTCCTTTACACCTAGGAAGTGCGTTAGGGGTGAGCATGGTGTGGTTCGGTTATTACCTATAACCGAAACCATAACCGCACACTGCGGTTATAAAAAAATCATAACCGTTCGGTTTCGGTTAATCGGTTATTGCGGTTTCGGTTCGGTTATAGGTCGGTTATTATTAGTGTAAACTATAATGGGCCAATAAGGTTGGGTCATTGTTAGTGTAAAATGTAATGGGCCAATAAGGTTGGGTCATGGTTAAAAGTTAAAACATTCAAATACTTCACCAAAGATACATATATATTAAAGACTTATGGTGCTACGGATTTGGCTATGTTTAAAATATTCGGTTCGGTTCGGTTATTTGCGGTTATGAAAATAAGAATAACCATAACCGAACCGCAAAAATCGGTTATTAAAAATATAAATAACCAACCCTTCGGTTATTTCGGTTATCGGTTATTTCGGTTCGGTATTTTCGGTTATTTCGGTTATTTCGGTTACGGTTCGGTTAATTCGGTTATATGCTGACCCCTAAAGTGCGTTTCAGGCATGGACCATTCAAATCATGGTGGTTGAAGAGGTATGGTCCCAATTCCTTGCCCACAGGGCAAGGACCACACCACTTTTCCATCCTATGTGGCGCTGACATCAACGATACCATCCAGAAGCTTCTAGAAGCTTCTGGAAAATACCAAGGTGACACCAAAGATGCTCCATCCGACATAAAGGACAACACGTGTCACCAGTCATCAGGCGCCAAGTAAGCCTGCAACGAATCAAGGAGCAGTCCGACAACACCAGTACGACGTCTCCAAAATAGACAAATGCGCGCGCGCCACGTGTACCACTACACTGACCACAGCAGAGGAGACCAAGAGGATATTCCCCCTTGGTCGGACAGCTGGCGCGCAACCACAGCTGGCACAGCTGCTCCTCCCTCCTTCACCCTCCGGCTATAAATAAGACTCCTCATCATTCAGGTTGAATCATCTCCCTCGGAACAGTACTTATTCTCACGCCGGAGCCTGGTTAAGAGGGAAACCCCCATATTCCCCTCTTAACGAGACTAACGGTGTTGTTGTTTTGCAGGACCCGGGTCATTTCACGAGTAGGAAAAGTGATTGAACCCACAGAAGAAATAACCCCACAGATTAACCCTAGTGTTAACCTGTGTTTCATCATTGGCGCCATCCGCTTTTAGCAAAAACCACTCTCATCTCTTTTCTTTTCGAAAAACACTCGTCAAAATGGCTGAACAAAACCCTTCTCACCCAGTAGATGGAGACGTTTCTTCTTTTGAACTCGTTTCGGACAACGTGCACGTCCAAAGGGGTCCAAGGAACAAAATTATCCAAGAGGGGCCGATGAACAACGAGTTTCCTAGCATCTTCGGGAGTGCATCCAGGGTTGTCACTCAAAACACAACTGGTGCTACTTTCCAAACTCCACCTAGGATCATCACTCAAACCACAAACGGAGCTACTTACCAGCCTCCGTCAGAGGTAGTCCAACAAACACCAGTGCAAACACAGAACCATGGAGCTGGTCCCTCAGCTCCATCGGACCAAGCACAACTGAACTTCTCTGCACTGCTAGGGCTACCCGAAGGAAAAACTCTGGCTTCCTGGTATGCCGAACAAGTGGCGTCTATAAACCTTGTTTACACACAACTCAGTGCGCAGCAAGCTCTGCTTCAAGCACAAGCCAACCAGTCCGCATTTGTCACTCCACTGCAAAGGCCTTTGAGCGCTCCCATGCCTCAACAGACCAATGCATTCAATCTACGCCCCGAATCAGTACCTCCGCCACACATTAGAAAGCCAAGCGCGCACGACACGCGCGATACTTTTGGTGAAACAGAAAGTAATTACGTGCAGTATTCTCACCAACCAAAGAAGCCAATACAAAGTCGTTTAGGTCCGCGCAACATAAACGACGAATTTGAAGATGACGACGAGACATACAAAGAAAGTACAGTGTTTAGCAGGTTGCCACCAGAGCACGAAGCATACAAACCTCGCAAGCGCGCGGGTTATGACCCAAAAGCAGAACATGATTACACGTTGAGCTATCGTCCAGACGACATGGCTGAGAATTCAAAATTCATTAGAGAGATCGCCACGGCTGCCATCGACAAAACGAAATTGCCACACAACGTGGGCAAATACAACGGGTTGACAGAACCAGATGATCACCTTCAAGTTTTTAATGGTGCTGGGGCAACAGGTGGATGGAACTTACCGACTTGGTGCCATCTCTTCGCTCAAACCTTCGTCGGCGCAGCGCGCGTCTGGTTTGACAGTTTGCCATCAGGAAAAATTAAGTCATGGGTCGATTTTCGAGAGAAGTTTCTTGCACACTTCTCTCAGCAACGAAGACACACCAGAGACCCAACTGATTGTTTAAACATATGGCGCAGAGACCATGGGAGCGTGGAGGATTTCATTACAAGATATAACAAAGAATGTTTGGAGATTGGTGACGTCGGTGAAAAGATGATGCGCGCACACTTCATGAGGGCAGTCAAGTGTGATGATCTAATCAAACGTGTAAAAGGAAGAGACGGAGGACCCAAAGATTGGGAAACCTTCATTGAAGCGGCTAAAACCATTGCGCAGTCTGACAGACAGTTGACCGGTGACGACCACCGTCAGCGCGGATACAACCATAACGACCGGCATAACAAGAAAGGCAGAAGCCAACCATGGAAAGCACCCAGTCACAGAGAAAGAAGCCCAGTCAGAGAGGATGCGCGCCACACGATTAACCAGATAGCTCACCGGAAAGAGGTGAAAAGAGAAAACAGGGAAAAACAGTGGACATCACTAACAACCCCCCCCCCCCCCCCGAGGTCTTGGCCACTGAAAATCACCAGTTCAAACCACCCCTACAAATGCAAAACAAGAGGGGTCAAGATCCTAATCTCTTCTGCGATTTCCACAAGGACACGGGGCACTTAACTGACGACTGTTTCAGTTTAAAGCAAGAAATAGAAAGGTCCTTGAGGGATGGAAAACTCACTCATCTAGTAAAAGGCGGAAAACGCGATTACCGCCAGATACAAAGAAGAGAAGAAGGACCAGATAACAAAAAACTCCGGAAGCTAGAAACCCATATGATTCAAGGAGGTCAGCGAAGACCAAAGAAAAACTACAACAAGCGCACACAGGACGATTCGTGGCGCGAGAGGCAGGTTGTTTTTCCGGTTGTAAGAGGAGGCCCAAGAGAAAGGCAACCCATAGTCATCTCGGGCGTGATCGGACACTACCAAACCGATTACATTTTCATCGATCCAGGGAGCACTACGGACATCATATATGAACAATGTTTTAACCAATTCGATCAAGAGGATAAAGCGCGCTTAGAACTAGTTGATTACCCACTCACTGGTTTCTGCAATGAAGCCGTTTTCCCCCTAGGACAGATATCATTCCCAGTGTTGCTCTCGGATGGAAGAAACTCAAGAACAGAAGAAGTCACATTCATGGTGCTGCAAGCGCATTCAAGGCACGATATTCTGCTGGGTAGAGAATCCCAAGGTGACTTCAGCATGATCTGCTCTGGCCCACACTCAGCTGTGGGATTCCCAATAGAAACGGGAGTAGCCATCATATATGCAAGCAAAGAAGTATTAGCAACAGATGAGCTCAGACCTGCAAAAAGCGAGTAAACCAGCGCCACGCGCGGAAGCAGAAAAATGGGTATTGAACAGCGCATACCCAGAACAAACAGTTACCTTAGGACCTGCAATGTCCGACCTAACGCGCGCGACGCTAAAGAAACTGTTGTTCCAAAACATGGATGTGTTCGCCTGGACACCGGCAGACATGGTGGGTGTTCCACGGCACATAGCTGAGCATCGACTAAACGTCTCGGAAGACACAAAGCCGGTGGTGCATGCCAAGCGCCACCTCGGAGACATAAAACACGATGCCACGAAAGAGCAAGTGATGGAGCTGTTAAATGCGGGAATTATCAGAGAAGTCAGATACCAAACTTGGGTAGTGTAACAACTCTCATCAAAAGTTATAGTTATTTAATTAATTTGGCCAATAGGAAATCCTAATTGAGAAACCCAAGTGATTCTGAACAAACCCTAAAATTTTCAGAATTTTCAGAATCAGGATTAGGGCCTCTAAAACTCAGGGGGGGATAAACCCTATATAACAATTATCTAAAAATACTCGCTGTCAAAATTCGAAATTAAGAAATCTGTCAAGTCAGCAAAGCTAGTCCCAACCGTGGCTACTCTATAACCTATTTTCAACCCTTACGGACCGTAACAATTTTAGTCTTACGGTCCGTAAGCACCCTTACGCACCGTAACAATTTGAGGCTTACGGTCCGTAAGCAAAGTGAAATTTTAACTATAAATAGCAGACATTGGCAATCAAATTTTGGTGTTCAAACGACGTAAAACTTCGCTGCATGTACTGAGATACGTTCTGTATACTACAATTAACACACACGGTGCACTAATCGACGCCGCAATCAGGGTAATAACTCGATCGCTGATACGATTCAATGTCCGATCGATTAAACTATCCAATGGATGTTTAAGTGCTGCCCACATTAGGGTTTATGCTTTGTCATTCGTTGTTAAATCGATGGATGTTTAAGTATCGCACTTTGTCATTCGTTGTGAAGGTTTTAATCTCGTGAGTTATCGTAAATGCTGTATTAAGTTACTAACCAAATTGTGTGCCTGTTATTAAACTAGGTTATCAAGGCTAATCAGTAGAATAAGCTCTGTTAAATCTGCAAAGTGAGTCATTCTCTTTTTATCAAACTACTTTACAAAAGCATGTTTATTTTCAAAGATTATAATTACAGTGATTAAGTATATGTAGTCACCAAATTACAGCCGGTATGTGGGGTATTGTGCACATTACTGTTTTTATCAATTTAGGTGGGCGTACCTAATTAATGATACTCGTTACTATTGGGTGAACGGACTCAATAGTAATATGACCACAGTCACCGAAACGAGTCGATGACAAATACTGTGGGTAGTTGGTTGAAATAAACATTGTAATCTCTCTTAATACTGTGAATTATAATAAATGAGTCGTTTTTAGTAAATAGAATGATTCACTAAGTATTTCCCGCTGACAAAACCTTTTTCAAACATGTTTCAGGTGATCTGTTGTGATCCAGGAAAAGTGTCGTGAAGCACTATCAGCTTAAGGAAGTGGCTCAGTATAAAATAAAGAAACATGTTTTGTAAAATAAAAGATTTCTTTGTGAAATCTCAATATTGTAAATTATCGAGTTTTATCCCGAATTTTGAAATAAAATAATCAGGAAGTATTTCAGTTTTAAAAGGATCCTGAAGAAACTTCCGCTGTTAATTAAATACCACGGGATTTCTGTCCCGCGGCTCTTGAAACGGGTCAAACCGGGTCGGGGGCCGTGACAGGTAGCAAGCCCAGTGATGGTCCAAAAGAACAACGGTAGCTGGAGAATGTGCGTAGATTACAAGGATCTAAACAAGGCATGTCCATGCGACTGTTACGCCTTACCAGACGTCGATGAAAAGATTGATTCGCTTGCCACATTCCGATGGAAATGTTTCCCCGATTGCTACAAGGGGTACCACCAGGTACAGATGGCTGTGCAAGATGAAGACAAAACCGCGTTCCGCACACCGACAGGGTTATACTGTTACACCAAGATGCCTTTCGGTTTAAAGAACGCGGGCGCAACTTATCAGAGGCTCATGAACGAAACTTTCCACGACGCTATCGGCAAGTACATCGAGGTGTATATGGACGATCTAGTCATTATGAGCAAAGAAGAGAACACTATGCTGATGAACATCCAAAAAACGTTCGACACCTTGCGTGGAGTAAGTATCAAGCTGAACCCAGCGAAATGCTCTTTCGGCATGGAAGAGGGGATATTCCTGGGTTTCATCGTCACGAAAGATGGCTTCAAGGTGAATCCTGATAAAATACAAGCAATTGAACGCATGCCTTCACCTTCGACGATCAAGGAGATGCAAAAATTGGCAGGGCGGTTGGCAGCACTGAACCGTTTCCTGGCCAATCACGTAGCCAAATCTTTCCCGTTTATAAAAACTCTCCAAAATTGCATGAAGAAGAGCCAATTTCAGTGGACTCCGGAAGCCGAAAGCGCATTCCGCGAGATGAAAGATTGCCTCATCAAGCTGCCAACATTAACTGCACCAGTCAAGGAAGAGCCTCTGGTGCTATACTTATCAGCCTCCGATAGAGCAGTGGGAGCAGTGTTACTTGTTGATCGACAAGGTGTCCAAACACCAGTCTACTATGTGTCACGAACCCTGACTGACCCAGAAACCCGGTACGCAATCATGGAAAAACTAGTGCTCGCACTGATCCATGCATCAAGACGGCTGCGCAGGTACTTTGCCAACCACGTCATTCACGTGCTAACAAACTACAATATTGGCAACATCCTCGCAAGGCCAGAGATTTCAGGGAGACTAGCAAAGTGGGCGATAGAGCTCGGGGGTCATAATGTGGTTTTCAGACCAAGACCGGCGATCAAGGGCCAAGTATTGGCAGACTTCATGACAGAAGTACCTGACGACAAGGATCGCGAATGTAAAGCAATGGAAAAAGCTGAAAGACAGCAAGTCGAAGAACCGTGGTTGCTATATACAGACGGCGCGTCTAACGAAGACGGCGCAGGCGCAGGGCTCCGACTGGTAAGTCCTGACAAACATGAATTCACTTACGCCATACGTCTGGATTTCAAGAGCACGAACAATGAAGCTGAGTACGAAGCTTTCCTGGCTGGTCTAAGATTAGCGATCAAAATGGGAGTTAGACACATTGAAGCGCATGTGGACTCCATGTTAGTGGCCGGACAAATCAACGGGCAATATGAAGCCAAGGGAGACACAATGGCGCTCTACCTGAGCCAAGCAAAGACGTTGCTACAAACCTTCTATTCCTATAAGGTGCACCACATTAACAGGAGCGAGAATAAACCAGCAGACGCGCTGAGTAAACTCGCATCTACAAGTTTTCAACACCTAGCGAAGGATGTGCGCATAGAAGTCTTGAGCAACCCGTCAGTACCGCGGCGAGAAGTAAGCGTTATCCAAGTGGGAACAATGTCATGGATGACTCCGATAATAGCATACCTTCAATCTAGAATACTCCCAGAAAACAAAGCTGAAGCGAGAAAAATCCAGTACAAAGCTGAGCATTATCAGATGGTTGATGGAATCTTATATCGAAAGTCATACCTTGGGCCACTGCTAAGATGCGTCGATCCCGAAGACGCAAATTATCTGATCAGAGAAGTGCACGAAGGAATTTGTGGTACACATGCCGGACCAAGAATGGTGGTAGCAAAGGTGATGAATGCCTGGTATTATTGGCCCGGGATGCATTTGGATGCGGTTAAAGAATTGAGGAAATGCAGTGGATGCCAAAGACATGCCCCCAAAACGATGCTCCCCAAAAACGAATTGGTACCAGTCACAACGGCGTGGCCTTTTCAATAGTGGGGAATAGATATGGTCGGACCTTTCCCCGAAGCCCCGGGCGCTGTCAAATTCATAATAGTCGCAGTCGACTATTTCACCAAATGGGTAGAGGCAAAGGCCCTCGCATCAACCACAACCACTGTTGTCAAAAAATTCATTTGGGAACAAATCATATGTCGTTTTGGATTACCGCTCAAGATCATCACGGATAATGGAACGAACTTTTCCGAAGACAATCTTCAACAGTGGTTTAAAGAATTACACATCGAACACACCTTCTCCTCGGTTGCGCACCCGCAGGGGAACGGTCAAGTTGAAGCTGTCAACAAAAGTATCGTCGACGGAATCAAGGCAAGGTTGGAAGAAAAAAGAAGAGGTTGGGTAGACGAACTGCCTAGCATCTTGTGGGCCCACAAGACGATGCCCAAGACAAGCAACGGAGAAACACCGTTCAGCTTAGTTTACGGGTCCGAGGCAGTAATACCAGCGGAGATAGGATTGCCGTCACCACGAATGCTCTCAATGAACCTAATCAACAACGAAGAAGAAAGGAGGATCGACCTTGACCTCCTAGAAGAAAGGAGAGAAATGGCGGCATTCAATGAAGCAAAGTACAAAACGAAGCTGGAAAAATATTACAACTCTAAAGTCCGAGTCTGCACCTTCAATCCGGGAGAATACGTCCTCAGAGACAATGAGGCTTCAAATGCTGAGAAACCCGGAAAGTTGGCTCCCAAGTGGGAAGATCCGTATGTTATCGACACAGTACTCGGAAAGGGAGCCTATAAGCTACGCACAATTGACAACAAAGAGGTTCCACGAACTTGGAACGCTCAACAGCTGAGAAAGTGTTACCTGTAAAAAGCTTATGTAACTGCAACGGCTGAATCGCCAACACGTTTATAGTAATACAAGAAGTGTTTGGCTATTTCTTTTTCTATCATGCGAATTTCCTGTCACAACTGCATATATTACTTTGGGCATACACGAAAACATCAATGGCTCGACCATTAGGAAACGTTGTAGACCTCCAAGGCATGTCACAAACATGTGTACGGCCGGGTCAGATACACAACTAAAGCCTAACAAACGCCAAACAAATACTTCGTGCCCACATAAACACGAAAGCATCGATCACAGGACAAACAAACATTGTAAGAACCCCCAAGGCTGAACACAGCTGGGTCCACACAATAACCTGTAATTCGATCACTTCGTATTCACGAACCAACCTGCGCACGTAAACGACAGAATAAAACGTTGTAATAAACACAACACAACCTGTCAGCACCATCATTCATTCGTGATACCTGAATCAAAGTAATTATACATGCACATATTATGACAATAACAAAATTCGCATAAAAACAAGCAACCATTAGCATAACAAATGTCAAAGCATAGACAAATATCCACAAGCATAACAAGAGAAATTAAAATTGTTCATGCAATTTTCAAGTACAAGACAAACCAAGGTCATACGCGGCGCGCAGGCCGGAGTCCCTCATTCGGGATGACTGGTCCCAGCACCTCCAGCCGCACCACCTTCATCGCCAAAAGCCTTTTTGAGCAAGGCAACCCCATCAGGTTTTCGTGCCAATTTTCGAGCTGCCTTCACAACAGCAAAATCCAAAGACGCGAACTCTCGTCTTTTTGCAGTATAGGCTGCACCACAATCCTCCTTCCACAACTCAAAGTGGTGTTCCTTCTCCTTATTAAGGGCCGCAGCCCTACCCTCGTTATACCCATTCTTGTGCCCGCTATTGTAACCAGCTTGCCCCAACTCAAACATATAATTGGCAAGTTCGTGGGAGTTCACTATGCGATCAGCAATCTACGAGAAACACACAAATAAGAGAAACAGTTCACGAAAATCATAAAATAAAGTAAAGGAAGTTACCAGAGGCACCGCGCGAGAAAGCAACCATTTGCAATCCGCTGACGCTTCCTCGGCAAGGACTTCAGAGGCTTTGCAGTCAACAGTTTTCTCTTGAAGGAGACGTTCAACAGTCTCATACTGCCTCGCAATATCCTCCAGCTTAGCGATACGATCAATGTACTCTTTCTCCTTCTTCTCAAACGTGACGCGCGCTTGATGAGCCTCCTCAGCAATACCCGCCTTCTCACTAGATAAACGTACAATTGCGTCACGTTGAGTTTTCAACTCCGCAATAGTACGCTCTCACGTAGCTTCCCAATTCTTCTGCTTATCCGCATTGATTTGTTTCTCTTGAGCAAGTTTTTGCTCCGCATCAGATAACCTCCACACCAACCCTTTCTTCTCAGCATTAAATTTTTCTCTCTCTTCCGAAAATAGCCTCTTCTCATGCTCAAACTCAAGAGTGTCCTCCCCCATCAACTTCCATTCACGAACAATCTCCTGAGAAGTGGACCAGAAGTTAACACCGGCTTGAACATGCTCATCCAAAAGTTCTAACCGGCGGCGCCTCTTCTGAAATAACCTCTCAGCTGGGGGGAGGGACAGAGAGAAAAACTCATGACAATTTCCAAGATCGTTCATTCGGGAGCCCTGGGTCAAGTGCCAGCGAGGCGCATGGGGCAGATCATCGCATGCTGGGTTATGGGTGTCCCAAGAACCACCCCGAGCATACTCAACATCAGGACTCCGGACTACCCCGGAGGTTGCACCACCACCATCACCCGGTGGGCGTTTGGTATATATCGTTTGATGCGGAGTGGTCTCACTTGTCTCCACCTCGACTTCAACATTCTTACCATGATCAACACCACCAGCACCACTCGCATCAACACCACCAGCACCACCCGCAGCGTCACCACCTGTATTACCACCGCCTTCCCCAACCTGCTCAGCATTCACATCTTCTTTCTTCTTCTCACCAGGAGTATCATGAGGAGGAGACAACCCAAATGTCCTCGACGGCGGAGATTCAGGAGGAGTAATTTTCGAAATGTCAATCTTGTGTGAAGTCTTGGCTGGTTTGACACCTGCCCCAAAACGAGCAACACATTTAGAGAAAAGATGAGAATGTAAGGAAAAAGAAAAGGAAAAACTGGAAGCAGATAAAACGAATACCAGAAGCTTCAAAAATCTTCTCCAACAAATCTCCAGTTTTCTCAGTAAAAATACCCATGTCAATCTCCGACTCAGAAGGGGCAGGAGGATCCTCTTTCTGGAGCTTAATCTTCTTTGACGCCAGCACAGCAGCAGCTTGCTCGTCAAGCTTCCGTTTCCTTTCTTCAAAAGCCCTTTTTTGCATCATCTCCGTTAGAGTAGCACGGTCTTCAGGGTCCGACTCAGGACGTTTCTCTCCGGCCCCTAAATCGGACAATGTATCAGACACTACAACGTAATCTAAGGCACGAGGGGTATGAGGTCGCTTACGAGGAGTCTCAATGGCAGTTTCCTCAGCTTTTTTCCCTTTCCCTTCTGGTTTGTCAGCTTTTGTTTTTCTCTTTGTTTCCAACTGCGCAGCAGTCTGAACCGGAATCTCTACATCATCACCAACAGGCTCGTTCACCGGCTCATGCACAACCCCCTGCGCCGGACCTGCACGCACGGAACGAGAGGTTAGGTCTTCAAAAGATCTGCCAGACCCATCACTCGAGAGAACGATAACTTCCTCTCGAATGGAATCAAATGCATCATCATCATTTTCACTATCTTCACCTAAGACAGTGTTAACATAAGTGGTAAAACTCTCATTGCTCGGATGCAGAAAACGGCCACGGATCTGATCCAACCAAGGTCGTTTCTCAGGCTTTTGTATCGCCTCAACCATGGCACCACCGGCCTTAGGATCCAAAACGTTCAACAAGGTGTAACCCACTGGAAAAACCAAAGACAAAAAAGTAATGAACAACACGAGGCAAAAAATATATATAAAAGAGAGGCAAAAGGTTATGGAAAAACACGTACATTTGCCATCATAACCATAAACTGGGACCCCCAGCGGATGCTTAGGAATCCACTTCAAACTCATACCAGCACCCACCAACGCCATCTCCTCAAGCTAAATAATCGGAGTGACTTTACGAGTCAACTTTTTATACCAGTCTTGGTCAGCAAAACCTGTAACCACGTCAACCTTGGGGATACCCTCATCCACCGACCTGTAATGCATATCCACAGGAACAACACCCCGGTGAATATAAATTTTTTTTTCCAGTCATGGAGACTCTTCAACGGCACAGAGCAAACTGGAGAAACGCCGGTACGAGCACTAAAGGAGTAAAAACCACTTGTATATGAAACGGTATAGAAGACGTTGAACATCTCAAACATCGGATCCAAATGGTTACCCATACAAACGAACTCAAAGTGAGTAATACAAGGGAGCCCGATGGCATTGATCTGAGAAATGTGAAGACCATAACCCCTCAGCACATCAGCAGTAAAGCGAGTCATTGGAAGCCTAAAGTTGCCCTCCCGGAAGAAAGCAGCATACAAAGTCATATACCCGGGAGGAGCGTCCATGGCGGTAGAACCAGAAGTAGGGTACTGAGCACCCCACTCAGGGAGAAAACTCATCTCCTTTACCAAGTTGTGGAATTCCTCCTCTTTCCACCCTATTACCGCCTGATCCGGGCCAGGTGGAATTTTACCCTTGTTCCTTTTCTTCCTCGAAGAAGGATTTGCAGCAGACATTGTGAGAAAACACACAATAATGTGGATGAACTCCAGAGAAGAAGAAAGAAGATAAAGGAAGAAGAGAGAAATCTGGAATTCAAATTTCAAAAAGTGAAGGTCAAGAGGAGACTGCCCTTGAATTTATACCCATCGCATTTAATGCGATGGGCAGTAAACCGTCAGAGGTGCAGCAGAGAAGCCAATCAAGGTAGGACACGTCAGAGGAGAGAGAAGACGCCATCATCTTTTTTCGGAAACGTGTGCAACAGACGCCTGCCACCATGACATAAAGTAACTGACATGACTGAAAGGGCGCCTGTTCACCTGACACCAGACAATCACATCAGTCACTCCTTCCCAAGACAAACAAAGCTTCCTCCTGAAGACAACAACAAGTGCCACCGCGCCGTGCGCCGTGCGTCCATTTGGCTCAGCTTTACCAAGTGGCCAAAACCCATGCGCCGTACGCCATGCGTCCATTTGGCTCAGCTTTACCACGTGGCCAAAACCCATGCGCCATACGCCATGCGTCCATTTGGCTCAGGTTACCAGGTGCCAAAACCCATGCGCCGTACGCCATGCGTCCATTTGGCTCAGCTTTACCACGTGGCCAAAACCGATGCGCCATACGCCATGCGTCCATTTGACTCAACTTTTATAAAGTGCCACAACCCATGTGCCGTACGCCATGCGTCCATTCAGCTCAACTTTACAAGTTGCCAAATACCATGTGCCATGCGCTCACCAGGTGTGATTTTTTAGGTCTCCCATAACAAACGCACACCACAAAAGCAACTACCTTCATAAGTCCAGAATCCCTCCTAGACGATCAACTCAACTAGAAGGCACACTAGACTGGGGGGACTTGAAGAGGTATGGTCCCAATTCCTTGCCCACAGGGCAAGGACCACACCACTTTTCCATCCTATGTGGCGCTGACATCAACGATACCATCCAGAAGCTTCTAGAAGCTTCTGGAAAATACCAAGGTGACACCAAAGATGCTCCATCCGACATAAAGGACAACACGTGTCACCAGTCATCAGGCGCCAAGTAAGCCTGCAACGAATCAAGGAGCAGTCCGACAACACCAGTACGACGTCTCCAAAATAGACAAATGTGCGCGCGCCACGTGTACCACTACACTGATCACAGCAGAGGAGACCAAGATGATATTCCCCCTTGGTCGGACAGCTGGCGCGCAACCACAGCTGGCACAGCTGCTCCTCCCTCCTTCACCCTCCGGCTATAAATAAGACTCCTCATCATTCAGGTTGAATCATCTTGCTCTCCTTACTCTCACACACAACACACACTGTTTATTCTCCCTCGGAACAGTACTTATTCTCACGCCGGAGCCTGGTTAAGAGGGAAACCCCCATATTCCCCTCTTAACGAGACTAACGGTGTTGCTGTTTTGCTGGACCCAGGTCATTTCACGAGTAGGAAAAGAGATTGAACCCACAGAAGAAATAACCCCACAGATTAACCCTAGTGTTAACCTGTGTTTCATCAGTGGTTGAGCTGAGATCAAACCGTGACCAAACCGAAAAAAGGACAATCACTCGGTCATTTCATGTTTCCTTAAATTTTGGTTTCAGTTTCAATTTTAGTCTCGAGCTAGAACTGACCGAAAATAATAATGAAAAAGACCACCAAAACGGGCTAAATGGAAATAGGCTAAAGTAGGTTGTTGCTTGCTATTAAGGCCACTGCTTACCTTCAACCTAAACAATCATAAACACTCCCCAACACAAGTATAATGTGTTTTACGTAGGTAAACCAGTGTTACTCAATAGTCGAATACATATATAACGAGTATCACGTACAACACATGAATTTTTATTAGTGTCATGTGGTACCGATCTTTACTAATTGGGCATGCCCTTAGCCTTTGAGACATAGATAGGTTAGGTTGTGTCAATGATGCAATGGATGGTTTTCTTAACACAAGGGACGAAATAGGGGCTTGCGGCGCTCACTTATGTAGGAAAAAGAGCGATTGATGAATAAGCTTTTACAATTTTCTTCTATTCTCGATAAGATTTGAATTTCTTGCAAAATGTAATTCAGATGATACCACAATCCAAATATAACGTAATAGAACTATTCAAAAGATTCTCGACAATATTTCAATTTCTTGCAAAATGTAAATCAGATGATTTCTCACAATCCAAATATAACGTAAATACAACCAGGGGCACAATTTTGTAGGGGCGGGGGCGCCCAACCCCCGAACTTTTCGCTCAGTAGTGTCCGCTATGTAGTTTTCGTGTAGAATTTTTAGGTATATACGTTTTCGAACCCTCAGTTTTATATTTTTTTAGTTATATACGTTTTCGACCCCACAGTCGAAAATCTTAAACTTCGCCACTGAATACAACTATTCAAAAAAATATATTTATGTATCTTAACCTAACCTTACATGATATAAAAACATTTTTTGATGTATTTGAAATTCACTTAGTTTGCTTTATTTATCAAGAAATAAAAATTGCCGTTTTCTCTCCCCAAACTCAGATTATGAATTTAAAACTCAAAACTTGCCAAAACTTGATTCCAGATATTTCAAATAAAATTCTCTTAAGATACATATCTTCCCAAATCATATGAATAACATTTTGTATAAACATCCAAATGTTGACCAGTTCTGTTTAAACATAATGGAAAACATGGAATAACATACCTTTGATTGCATCAGTAGAGAATCCAGTCAGAGACGCAGCCACGGAGTTCGACATAGTTGTCAGTTTGATCTGGTTCCTCCTTAGGGTGTAAAGTGATGATGGTGATGAACCGAAAGTAGGGAGGTTTCGTGTAACACCCCCAAAATACCACCTGCGGGAACTCCGCGAGGCGTGTTACTCATCAGAGTTCGAGCCACCAATCACATTGAACCAATGATAAATATTCAAATAAAACATGTCATGAATTACCAATAGAAAATATCAAACGTAGGGTTACTCCCAAAGAGTTGTGTAGCGGAAGCATATAGTAAATCGTTTAACAATTGTTTCATAGTAAATGTTCAAAACCAACGTTTCACTTATAAGTTAATCCAAGAGCCTCGATCCATGACCACTCCAGCACTCCCAGATAGCAAGTCCACGTCACGAATTCAAGCGACCTGCAAGCATGCAGACAAGTGTGTCAGACGACGCTGGTGAGTTCAAGGTTTTATTAACGTGTGTAGTTACCAGATATCTGTTAAGTCAACTCATCGTTTCGTTTTGGGATTTTTATTAACGTAGGAGAGTCTTATATACTGGAAGTGTGTCCAATATATACCATGGGAGTGTGCCCAATATAACCTGGGAGTGTGCCCAACCCCAATGCCCCTAACCAAGCATTGGTAATGATGTCCAGGTAACTAGATCACGCCCGTCCTTACGGCCCGGTGTGAGGGTGTCAAACCTAATAGCGCTATCAACTAGTTACCCCATTGCCTTACAGGCAACACGGTAGATGATCGATTCTGTGTTCAATAACCAACATCCCAAATAACAGTTTACCTAGTATTCCCTTTAGAAACGTTTACCAGATGTCCCAAACCACCGGGACGCATGCTTAGAAAAGTGCAGTGAACTCACCTTGATTTGCTCGGTATGCTAAGTATGTGCTCAAAGTTTATCAATCAAGTCCTAGAGTACGCACGTGTACATAATCAGTTTGTGTTCACATATAACACACAGTTGATAAGCAAGTAGCACGTAGCACGTATTTGAGATCATACACAAGATGGTTACACTTAACAGCAGTTAACTAACCAGGTTAACTTTCAACAGAATTAAAGTAGGTTACTGTGCTTATTGCACATTTGGCGAAACACACATTTGGCGAAACACAAATCGGCGAAACACATATTCTGTTTCGTCGTTCATGGTCTCGGCGAAACACTTATGTTTCGTCGTCACCTGTGTTTCGTCTAAGGTGTCTGTTACGTCGAGCACATAACTGTTTCAGCAATAATAAACAATAGCACATGATCTTAATGCCCTAGTGGCCAACATCTATCAACCACCGCCAAGTATCATTGGACCGAAATTACATATTCTGCACCCCATTAATACACCTAACCATGAGATCATTGATTTGCATGAATACCAAACTGATTATTTTCAATACAATTATGCTTGCATGATATTTATAAGTTGCACACATACATATGGCAAATCTGACAAACTCACATGCACATATGAATGCTATGGTCGACATTTTAAAGTAAATCCCCTTTGGCTGCATTATACAAAGCACATGCATAACAATAATAACCTAATCGCCTACATCTATAATCCATGAACAAGATTACCTAACCTTCATACAAGCCGATTCATCATGTACGGATATAATCACAGCAAACCAAATAACAACATATCATTACACATAATCATGAATGATCGATTGATCGGAAAACTTATAGCACTAACCGAGATGATGATTTGATCGCACAAAGGTTTCTGATGGGTTCTAGTTTGCCGTCACACAGCAGAGAGTCCTCTAGGGTTTCTGTTTTAGCTAAAATGTGACAGAGGGAGTGGTTCCGTATAACTTATACGCGTATAAAGGTCATGGGCCCTTAATGGGCTTGACGAATCTGATGGGCCGGCGAAACAGACTTTGTTTCGTCGAGATCGGGTCATGGCGAATCTCTTGATTCGTCGGGTCATGCATTGAACGGTTTAAGGTTTCATGTAATGCAACCAAACACAAACACATGCAAACACAATACGTTTTATTATAACACAAGATGTACAGTTACAAGTCAAGCAAGTCAACAACTAAACAGTCAAAGTCAACGTGCATTTAATGCGAAAGTGAAAGTCGGAAACTCGAGTTGTCACATCATCCCCAACTTGAAAGAAATTTCGTCCCGAAATTTGATAAGTAAGCACAGAGGAATGAAGAGATAAATCAAGATTGTTGCGGATTTTGCTCAGGTGCCACATCATCCCCAACTTGAAGAGGAATCTCGTCCCGAGATTCACCAGCTTTACTAGATTCCGGTTTGTCTTTAGGAAAAAGGTGAGGATATTTGAGCTTCATTTGATCTTCTCGCTCCCATGTGAACTTCGGTCCCCGCCGCGAGTTCCAACGGACTCGAACAATCGGAATACGACTATGCTTGCGTACTTTGACCTCCCTATCCATGATCTCAATAGGTTCCTCGACAAACTGCAACTTGTAGTCGATCCTCAACTCTTGATATGGTACCACTAATGGGTCGTCAGCATAACACTTCTTTAACTGTGATACATGAAATACGTCGTGAACATTGCCCAGCTCAGTAGGTAACTCCAACCTATAAGCCACCTTACCGATACGCTCAAGAACTTTAAACGGCCCAACATAACGTGGATTCAGCTTGCCACGCTTCCCAAAGCGTACGACCCCTTTCCATGGTGAGACTTTCAGCATGACGCGGTCATTCACTTCAAACACTACTTCTTTGGCACGCTCGTCAGCATAGGCCTTCTGGCGGTCACGAGCAGCTGCCATACGTTCCCTGATTTTCACAATCATATCTGAAGTTTCGAGTACCATCTCAGGACCTGTGATCTGACTATCACCCACTTCAGCCCAGCAGAGAGGTGAACGGCACTTCCTCCCGTATAGTGCCTCAAATGGTGCCACTTTGATACTGGTGTGGTAGCTGTTATTGTAGGAAAACTCTACCAACGGCAAGTGCTTCTCCCATCCTTTCCCAAAATCAATAACACATGCCCGCAACATGTCCTCTAATGTCTGAATAGTACGCTCACTCTGACCATCTGTCTGTGGATGATAAGCCGTGCTCATATCGAGACGTGAGCCGAACATCTTATGCATAGCCTGCCATAACTCCGAAGTAAAACGAGGATCTCGATCGGAAATAATAGAAGTCGGCACCCCGTGCCTAGAAACCACCTCTTTAAGGTACACTGTTGCGAGCTGCGAATACTTATCTGTCTCCTTGATTGCTAGGAAATGTGCTGACTTTGTGAGACGGTCGACGATCACCCATATAGTATCGTTCCCAGCCTGTGTTCTAGGTAACCCCGTAACAAAATCCATAGCGATCTGTTCCCATTTCCACATGGGTATCTCTGGCTGCTGAAGTAGACCCGAAGGTTTCTGGTACTCTGCCTTGACCCTAGCACAGGTCAAACACTTACCCACGTAGGTGGCAATAATAGCTTTCATGTTCGGCCACCAATACAAAACCTTGAGGTCCTGGTACATCTTATCAGACCCTGGATGAATAGAATATCGTGACTTGTGTGCTTCGTCCATCACAAGTTCTCGAAGATTACCAAATGAAGGAACCCATATCCGTTCCATGAAGTAGTAGATATCGTCAGACCGTTGCTCGAACTTCTTCTTGTGTAGACCTCGTAATCCTTCATCTTCGATATTTTCTTCCTTTAACGCTTCAATCTGAGCTGAACGAATCCGGGAAGGTAAATTAGAGTGAATAGTAAGCTGTAGGGCACGAACACGCTTCTGTTTCGGTTCCTTGCGACTAAGAGCATCAGCTACAACATTAGCTTTACCCGGATGATACTTGATAGCACACTCATAATCATTAAAAAGCTCGATCCAACGACGTTGCCGCATATTCAATTCCTTCTGGTCGAAAATATGTTGAAGGCTCCTGTGATCGGTATAGATGGTACACTTGGTACCGTACAGGTAATGCCTCCAAATTTTCAACGCGAAGACTACGGCTCCTAACTCCAGGTCGTGTGTCGTGTAGTTCTTCTCGTGTACCTTCAGCTGTCGAGAAGCATAAGCTATCACCTTTTCTCGCTGCATCAACACACAGCCGAGACCCTGAATAGACGCATCGCAATAAACCACAAAATCTTCAGTACCCTCTAGTAGAGATAAAATCGGCGCGCTGCACAACTTCTGCTTTAAGAGCTGAAAAGCTTCTTCCTGGTTCGATCCCCAAGAATTAACAACTTTCTTTTGAGTCAGGGCGGTGAGGGGTTGAGCAATCTTAGAAAAATCCCGAATAAACCGACGATAATATCCCGCAAGACCAAGAAATTGACGCACCTCCGAAGGATTCTTTGGTGCCGCCCAATTGCGAATAGCATCGATCTTGGCAGGATCCACATGAATACCCATTTCGTTAACGATGTGCCCGAGGAAATGCACTTCCCGAATCCAGAAATCACACTTAGAAAACTTCGCATACAGTTGTTCCTTTCTCAAAAGTTCCAAGATGAGACGTAGGTGATGCTCGTGATCTTCCTTGTTCTTCGAGTAGACCAAAATGTCATCAATGAATACGATAACGAAATCATCGAGATATGGCTTACAAACGCGGTTCATGAGATCCATGAAAACCGCTGGTGCATTAGTCAATCCAAACGGCATGACCAAAAACTCATAGTGTCCATAGCGCGTTCGAAAAGCCGTCTTGGGAACATCCTCCTCCCTAACCCTTACCTGGTGATATCTCGATCTTAAGTCGATCTTTGAATAGAAGCTTGACCCTTGCAGCTGGTCAAACAAGTCGTCGATGCGTGGTAATGGATATCGGTTCTTGATGGTTACCTTGTTGAGTTCCCGATAATCGATGCACATTCGGAATGTCCCATCCTTCTTCTTTACAAACAGAACTGGGGCTCCCCAAGGCGAAGAACTGGGTCGAATGAAACCTCTATCCAATAATTCCTGCAGCTGATTAGACAATTCCTGTAACTCCCCAGGGGCCAACCGGTATGGAGCTCGAGCAATTGGGGCCGCTCCCGGCGCCAGATCAACCTGAAATTCTACCTGATGGTGAGGAGGTAACCCTGGTAGCTCCTCTGGGAACACATCAGCGAATTCTCGCACCACTGGTAGATCCTCGATCTTCCTCTCTTTAGACTGAGCGTTAGTAACTAACGCTAACATTGCAGGATACCCCTTTTGTAGATACTTCTGCGCATGCATGGCCGAGATAATACCAACCATAGCCCCACTACGATGCCCTTGAACTAATAATGACTCCCCATCGGGGAGAGGAATACGCACAACCTTCTCCTTACACAAAATTTCCGCTTGGTGCTTAGACAGCCAATCCATGCCTACCACTATATCGAAACTACCGAGTGTAACGGGAAGGAGATCAATATCAAACACCTGACTCACGAGATCTAGTTTGCACCCGAAGAGTACATTCGAGGCCTCTATCTTCTTACCATCGGCTAGTTCTACTATTTGTTTAACTTCTAAGGGTGTTGGGGTTATCCCCAATCGTCGACTAAATTCTAGGGACACATAACTCCAATCGGCACCAGAATCAAATAACACAGAAGCAATATGATTGTTTACAGGAAACGTACCGGTGACAACATTGCCGTCATTCCTAGCATCCCCTGCCCCAAGCTGAAACACCCTGCCCCGAGCACCATTACCCCCATTGTTGCCATTGTTGTTGTTGTTCCCAGCATTGTTGTTATTCGGGCGGTTGTTGTCGTTAGCGTTTTGATTTAACTGAGGGCAATCCCGCTTAAAGTGACCCTCGTCACCACACTGATAGCACCCCTTTCTGAAGCCCTGATTCTGCTGGGGTGGTTGTCCCTGCTGTCTCTGATTCTGCTGGTTCTGTTGCTGCTGGTGTTTGGGCTGTGGGGCCCTACAATCTTTGGCCTCGTGGCCCGCTTTACCACACCTGTTACATATCCGTCCACACTGCCCGAAATGATGATAGCCACACTTGTTACACCGTGGCTTCCTCCCTACATACGAACCCTGACTTTGGCTACCTCCCTGGCCTTGATTGACAGAAGACGACTGGCTGATGCTGCGATTGCTATTGTTGTCTGGCCTTTTCTGAGTCTGACCCGCACTAGATGCTTTGTCGTAATCGTTCCACTTCCGCTTGTTATCATTGGCGGACGCAGTGGCAGTGGGTGCAGCAGCTGTAGTGGTTGAAACACGCGGTGGTAACGAGTTACTCTCTACCTCTTGATCCACAATCTTGTGGGTCAAACGGACAATCTGTGTCAAATCATTGAGATGGGCTGCAGTGACCAAACTCTTCACACGCGGAGGCAGCCCCTTGATGAATAACTCAATCCTCCGAGACATAGGCCGGGACAAATTCGGGAACATGTCGGCCAGTTCATACGATCGCTTCACATACGCTTCGACTTCAGATCCTACCATCTTCAAGTCATAATACTCGTTTTCCAACTTCTGGACCTCGTCCCGAGGACAATACTCCTCCCTGATCAGTTCTTTAAAATCATCCCAAGTTGTGGCATTCGCTGCCTCGATGCCCAGCAACTGCACTTGGGCATTCCACCACGTTAGGGCACCATCCGCCAAGGTACCCGCAGCATATTTCACTCTGTCCCCAGCGGGACAGTTACATATAGCAAACACGGACTCTGCTTTCTCGAACCATCTCAAGAGTCCCACAGCCCCTTCAGTCCCTGTGAAGGTCTGTGGCTAACAGTCCATGAACGTTTTAAACGTACAGACAGGCTGATTGTTCTGGGGATGCGCTTGCTGACCTAAAGGATGAAAGGAAACACATTATAGGAGTGAAAAGACGTGTACGCGATATAAGAGTAAAGAGTACTTGGTACATTCCGTACCAGCTTGATAGGCTGCTAAAGCCTCAGCCACACGGGTGTTGATTAGGTCAGTCAACTCAGCCTGAGTCATGTTAATGTTGCCACATCCGTGTCCTCGTCCACTCATGATTCTATATATAGAGATTAACCGATTCAGGAAATCGAAACGAGATAGAAATCAAGTATCATGTTGATATCTATGTACTACCATGTTCACACATAATAAGGCAGAACCCTTCTCACGCTTGATAAGCCTCACTGGGACTTGCATGCACCCCACGTTATTATTAAGTGTGCACCCATAATAATAAGGCAATTTGCATGCTTATCTCAGTGCCTCTTAGCTTGCGCTCGAAGTTTCCCCCGTTCACACAACACAACGATTGGTATCACAAGTTTACAATTCACATAAGTCGAAGAGTAGTGTCACACTATCAAGTCACCATAGTATCAAGTGTATCGTTTCATGCAAGTTATGAGTGTGTGACTACTAAGGAAGTAATGCATAAACTAAACAGAAGACGAACCTTGCGATCTGGAGCTGAGTGTCATGATCGATTCTTCGAAGGTATTCAGTTATAGTCTGGTTTTATAAAACGTTTTAAAACCTAGTTCGCTATAACCAGTGGCTCTGATACCAAACTGTAACACCCCCAAAATACCACCTGCGGGAACTCCGCGAGGCGTGTTACTCATCAGAGTTCGAGCCACCAATCACATTGAACCAATGATAAATATTCAAATAAAACATGTCATGAATTACCAATAGAAAATATCAAACGTAGGGTTACTCCCAAAGAGTTGTGTAGCGGAAGCATATAGTAAATCGTTTAACAATTGTTTCATAGTAAATGTTCAAAACCAACGTTTCACTTATAAGTTAATCCAAGAGCCTCGATCCATGACCACTCCAGCACTCCCAGATAGCAAGTCCACGTCACGAATTCAAGCGACCTGCAAGCATGCAGACAAGTGTGTCAGACGACGCTGGTGAGTTCAAGGTTTTATTAACGTGTGTAGTTACCAGATATCTGTTAAGTCAACTCATCGTTTCGTTTTGGGATTTTTATTAACGTAGGAGAGTCTTATATACTGGAAGTGTGTCCAATATATACCATGGGAGTGTGCCCAATATAACCTGGGAGTGTGCCCAACCCCAATGCCCCTAACCAAGCATTGGTAATGATGTCCAGGTAACTAGATCACGCCCGTCCTTACGGCCCGGTGTGAGGGTGTCAAACCTAATAGCGCTATCAACTAGTTACCCCATTGCCTTACAGGCAACACGGTAGATGATCGATTCTGTGTTCAATAACCAACATCCAAAATAACACTTAGCCGAATAATCATTTATCATGAGCATTAGATAAGTCTGATCAGAAGTTAATACTCATTTTAGCCTTAAACAAGTACTATAGCAGAGAAATACAACCGTTGAATCATTATGTGACTCAGGACCCCCATTAGTCATACTATAGCCTTAATTTAAAACCTAACAGTTATGATCAAAATAAGTAAGCCCTTTAACGTTTGATTTGTATTTATAGTTGTCTATATGTCATTACACCGGCAGAACATATGTTAGAGACATACAAAATCAAACTGATGAGGAATATTAAAAGTTAATCATTCATAGTACGATATGCAGTTGTACATGGTCATCAATTAAAACCCGTCTCTTTTATGAGCATTCTTAATAAGACTTATGGGTAATAGACCTTTAGTTATAGGATCCTTAAGCATATCATGAATGCATTCGATACAAAGATTTAGTTTCCTCAATTCATTCATAAACGAATAATTAATTGCATATCGAAATTTAATGCAGCACCTCTCGAACTGTTACTGTTCAAGGAGACATGGTAGCTGACTTTATCACAACAAGTCTTCAATATATTAATTATATGGAGTTAATAAACTTATGAGTCCACTGATAAATTTTCAACAACATTTAGTGACTATATTATGTCGTTATAACTTAGGTTGTTGATATCAGTCTATTATGACTCCTCCATGAAATAGGTTTTGTCTGCTGACATAAAGATATACCCGAAATTACATTTTGTCATCTTTGAATATCTCAAAGTTAGAGTAATAAACCGGTTTGAGTTCTCACTTCTTCTTTAAATTATAGTCTCTCATTTCTTTAAAGATATTGTAATACTCCATTAGATGCTTCACATTAATCTAGACATATCTAGTGTGTTGCAATGTGAGTAATATCTAAACGAGTATAGACTTGAACTTACATAAGGCTTCTAATTAATGAAGCGTAAGAAATAATCTCATTTATCCTATTATCCTCTAAAGGAGAGCAGTATTTTGTTACATATGTAAGGACCAATTTAATGTTAAACTTATGGAACAGAACTAATGTCCCATTGGGTCTATCTCAGTATGTTATGATATCAATCACGTAAGAGATATCTCTGAGATCTATTATATCAAAGTTTGTGTTAACAATGCTTTGACTTATGTAACATCTACTTGTCAAAAGAATATCATCTATATAGACAAGTTTATCTTAGTTGCTCCCACTCATTTTGAGGTAGGCACATTATTCCACTTGGTTGTTGATGAAAATAATTGCATTAAGATTTCATCACATTATGATGTTTGCATTAAACCATACATGGATATTATTAGCTTACAAATAAAGTGTTCTTTAACCTTCAGTTTAGAACTTTCAGGTTGTTTTATGAACATGTAAATGTGTCAGCCAGTTTGTTAGGGAAAATTCTTTTAATGTTCATCTAATGTAGCTTTAAACTTTTATAAGCTACTAGAACAGTGATGATCCTCAAAGAAATCTTTTGTTAGATATGTAATAAAGATTCTTTAATAATATATCTCTTCCTGAGTATAACCTTTGACAATCAATCATGCTTCTTTGTGTCTTAACGTTTATATCAGGATTTGATTTAGTTATGAACACTCTTAGGTTATTCAATCAAATCCCAAACGTTATGCGAACACATAAAACAGTTTTACTAGAAAACAGTTTTATTCTATTTAGAAGATTAATTGACGCTAATGGCTTAATTAGGAGAGATAGGATCAATAAACTTTTCCAAAATCCATTTCAACTTCAGTTAGGGAAGTTATGTAATCATCAAAGTTAGTAGGTTTTTAAACCTAGATGACCTCCTAAGTTGATTATTAGGTTTATTAGAAGTTTCAGTTTATGGATTAGCTCTTGGTTAGGTTGCTATCATTTTCAGGATTCTAAGTTTGTAAGAGTTGGTGCAGTATGGTGTACAAGAGGTGTAATCGGAGTTAAATTCAGAGTAAAATTTAATGACACTCTTCCCCCCGCCTCTTGTATTCCTTGCAAGTCATGATAAGGACTTTGACTGCTCCCACTGACCTTAGAAATCTTTAGGAACTCAGCATGCTTAGGATCAATATTTAACGACCAAACAAATTCTAATAGAGAAAACATATTAATGACGTTAGTCATTGTAGTTTCTCTTGTTGAGGATTATGTTAGTTTAGGTAAGAAATCTAAGTGTGCCCACAATTAAGCAACAATGAAACTTTTGTAAGAGTAGCATTAGATTTTAAGGAGACAAGTGATGATAGAACAGTGTCAAGATGGAGCAGTGTCTTGTACAAGAGGTGTAAACTGAAGTAATATAAAGTTTTCACTCCCCCACTTCTTGCAACTATTGCAAGTTATTATTAAGATATTTAATGCTCCCACTGATCTTTGATATCTCTAGAAATGCTACAAGAGAAGTTTTAATGAGGTACGTGACGTAGGAACCTATCATATATACGTTAGACTTTATTTGACTTCCTTAACGTCCAAATGTCATAAGAAACTTAAGGACATATTTAATAGAAATCTTAATAAGTAAACATATGAATAGATTTCTTCTAAGACTGTGGGCCATATACGACAAAATTTAGATACAAGTTGATAGTCTTTCAAATGATAAATAAATTATGTCTGAATACTCCATTTGGAATAAGTTCCACGAATGTCAATGAATGACTTATGATGGACCCATACTTATTCCTTAAGCCAAGTAATATTTTAGGGCTTTAACGTCATGATTTGAAATCACTTAGAATGAGATTAGATGAATAATCATCCTCATTAACCATGTCATAATTTCTCATGAATTTCGGTTATAATGGATGAAATTTATAAGTCTCATTTTCCTTTTGTCAAATTCTCATTTTCATGATGACAAAAGTTGTGAAAATGTAAGGTATCATCTAGTTTCATTTTAATAATGTTTCTATCCAGATATTTAGAACAAATAAGATGAGAGTTTAAGATAAGTGTGACTTTATGTTGACTATGCAAACCTCACAACCTTCATGACATAGCCTAAGTAATGATACTGTACTCTGATTAATAATCAGAACATGTAATGTATCGAAAAGCTTTGTTAGAAGACTGCTTATTATTGTCCTTATAGCCTTAACATTTAATTTTGTCACTAACTCTCATGTTAGTTATTTGTCAAGTTCTGGGAAGGAAACGTATGGAACTAGAGTCAACTAATCATGTGTTAATTGGAATATTGAAGTTACCAGACTTAAATATCATTAATAAGTGACTATGTAATTAATTCATCCAACTGTTCTTTAGAATAATGGATAGTCTCGTTGCTTATGTTTAGTCTAATGCCATAATTATGCAGTGAGATTTTCCCTTGAAGAACCTTAATGTTGGAATTAGCACTTGTAATTTGTCTATGGACCTTAGAACAATCCTCTTTTAAACGTTTTAGTGGTTGTAAGGTGAATAACAACTTATTTTCCAGCTTTAAACATTTACTTCTTTGTACATATGTTGCTTATCAACACACTCGTTATACTTTGGTATGTTTGAGTGTTATAGTTGATTTATAAGGCATCAAATTGTACAAGTGAAAATCGTAATATGTAATGTACTGGAAAATGTACTTATGTCCATGCGTAAGCCCTTAAC
This sequence comes from Helianthus tuberosus, assembly GCA_030545235.1. NCBI lineage: Eukaryota > Viridiplantae > Streptophyta > Magnoliopsida > Asterales > Asteraceae > Helianthus > Helianthus tuberosus. The sequence goes on along the minus strand of CM060435.1, from coordinate 26,117,293 downwards.
TTAATGGGTCATGGTATTGTACATTATTATGTATTCACATATACCACTTAACTTTATAGTTTAGAATTTTAAAAGAAGGCATGCATCTTAGGAGTTCTAGTGATTATTCCATAATTATAGATTAGTCTTCGCAAAGACTTAATCTGGAATAACTTTAGTGATAGCATTTACATTAGAGAGTTCTTGATTACCATAAGAGACATCATGTTCGATTTATCCTATTCATCATGCTCTAACTTTCTTCTGTTATAATCTTTATCAGAAGAGAGCAATAGGATTATCGTGTCTTAGGGAATAATCAAGGATTTAATTTAAGAGCTAATTCTAATAGAAACTTTAAATAAAGCAAACATTTTAGGTTTTAAGAATTGGAGTGGATCAGATATAGATTAATAGAAGAAAATTACAGTGAGTAAAATTATGGGTACTAAGAATAAGACAGACGGAATGATCATAAAATTAATTAAGGATCATTAAGTGAAGAGATTGTGATATGTCTATTACTAACATCAAAATAATAGACTTAGTAAAATTCTACTTAAACAAAGACAAATCAGCTTTAGCCAGAAGTGTAATCATTTAAGTATGTGTGCAAAGTAATCGTGACAAATCAGCTTTGGCCAGAAATGAGACAATCACTTTAGTTATGCACTTGTCAAGCATGCTAAACATAAATGAATTAAATCAGCTTTGGCCAGAATTAAGACATTTCACGTTTGTAATGCATACTCAACATAGCTTTTTATAATACTTGAACAATAAATAGATGTATTAAATCAGCTTTGGCCAGAATTAATACATCAGAAGCTCATTCAAGTTAAGCTAGTTTGGTTTTGTAAAACATTATTTGATCCTTATTAATTAATTAAGTATAAACAAAACCAAGTATTTAATAGCAAACCACCTGTTAGCCCCGAAAAAAAAAAATTTTTTAGGCCACATTAAACAGCATAAAAAATAATGAGGTTTCGAGTTGGGTCTCGACTAAGTTATGAGATCTCGAGTCGCAACCTTGGTCTCGAGTCGTAATCATGGTCTTGATTAGTATGTTTTATGAGATCTCGAGTCCGTACTGAGATCTCGAGTCGCAACCATGGTCTCGAGTGGCGAAGAATGAAACCTTTAGTTGAAAACGCAGTGATCTCGAGTCGAGACTGATGTTTCGAGTTGTGAAGTTTTGAGCCCTTATGATCTCGAGTCGAGACCTTGTAGTCTCGAGTCGAGACCTGATCGTCTCGAGTCGTAATCTTCTGATCTCGAGTTGTAAGCTTTGATGACCCTTATGATTTCGAGTCGAGACCTTGTGGTCTCGAGTCGAGATCTGATGGTCTCAAGTCGAAGTCTGATGGTCTCGAATCCTCTGTTAACAGCTGTTTATTGTGATAATAACTGAAACTCGAAATTTAAGGGATTGTGGGATAATGTTTCCTGTTTTAATGCTGAACTAAACTTATCAAAGATTTCGAAAATAATAACTGATTATCTCTTTAACAGTTTTCGAAAATTTTAGTAGATAAAATTCAGATAAAAAACAGTAAAAACACCCACTAATCCAAAATTATATTCCAAATCTTATGGAATTTTCGAGATTTCTTAGAACATTATGATGAACCCTAAAAAATTAAAACACAATTCTGGGTTCCGAAATCTGAAATTTTAGACTTTTAGTAAACAAATTTCGGATATTATCTTTCCCATTACGATTTCGAGTCAATTTATCAAACATATTTTCCGAAAACAGTTATTTCGGCTCATGAAACTCGAAAACAGTTTTGACTTTTATAAACTTTCAAGAAATTCTGTTTTCCAGATTATGATCCAAGAATGATGGATACGAAAACAGAACTGATTTATCAACATATGCTCTGATACCACATGTTGATCAGTTCTGTTTAAACATAATGGAAAACATGGAATAACATACCTTTGATTGCATCAGTAGAGAATCCAGTCAGAGACGCAGCCACGGAGTTCGACATAGTTGTCAGTTTGATCTGGTTCCTCCTTAGGGTGTAAAGTGATGATGGTGATGAACCGAAAGTAGGGAGGTTTCGGTTATGGAGAGAGAGAGACGAATTGTGATGTTAATGAGGGTTGTGTGATTGTGTAACTGTCTAACCCTTTTCCTCTCTAATAATCTCCTTATATATACACCCAAGAGGAAACCCAATTAGTTAATAAGGGTAATATGGTCCATCAACAATTACCAACTAATTATTAATAGGTTATTAATATATTTTGATCTATATTATATAAATGATAATGATGGCTACTAGATTAAATATAAATAAATAAATATTTAATCTTACACCAAATTCCTTCAACATCGTTCAATTTCTTTTACTTTTTAAAGGGCAACCTTATTAAATCACATACCTGTGATGTTGGGTTAGAGGAGTCTTTTTCAATATATTTTTCTTACACACCAATTTTTTTCTTTAGCAATATGAGATGTAAAATCTTGTTTTATAGTTATTTTACTTTACACTAAATTCTCCCTTATCATTATGATATGTTAAAGCTATTTTAATTTTTCTACAATTTACATTTTTTTTACTCGCCATGAATAATAAAAACCAGGTTATATATGGAAACCGATTTTTAACCTGAAATGAACCCATTTTTAAATTCAGTTTGAGAGAACCCAGTTTGGATCCGACACAAATGTCAGATTGAAAGCATGTTGAGAACCCCTTGGTTGAAACCGCTTGAATCCGATATTAAACTGAACCGATTTCTACCTGAATAGGTCCCTTTTCCCTTTATATTCCGATTTCATCAAGACCCATTTGACCAAACACCAGTTTTAATTATTTGTTATCGAACTCGAACTGGTTGGGGCTCAAAACTGGGTTTGTGCACTTCTATTCACCAATGAAAATTGCAGGATGAGAATTTAAAGATTTATTTGAAGAAATTGATTGCAATATTTATTTTATAAACAAAGGACTGAAATTAAATGTTCCCTTGGAGATCTGAAATAGGTTTCGTCGTCACTTACTTAATTCATTTCATCTTACAAAAGTTACAAAATCTGTTAAAACGCTTTGAAACCTTTATTCGCAGTTTCACATATGAATGTATAAACAGGGAATGATCCATTAAAAAGTGGATTTTGCCTAAGTAGCCTAAGAAGGATTGTGATGATGACATGTGACACTCCTAATAAGTAGGAATGAAGGGCATTTTGGTTCTTATAAATAGGAGTGTAAATGACATGTGGCACCCCGTTTGTTTTTTGAAAATACAACAAAAAAATCTAGTACAAAAAATCTAGCATAAAAAATCTAGTACAAAAAAATCTAGCACAAAAAATCTAGTACAAAAAAATAGCACAAAAAATGTAGTACAAAAAAAATATAGCACAAAAAAATTTAGTACAAAAAATATAGCACGAAAAAATTCAGAAAAAAAAATGTAGTACAAAAAAATCCATCACAAAAAATTGAGGAAAAAAATTTAAGACAAAAAAATCCAGCACAAAAATATAGTATAAAAATCCAACACAAAAATGTTATACAACATAGAAATACAACACATTTTAGGAGGTTTTTTTAGTCTTCATATTTTATATAGCAATATGGTACTTAAATTAAAGATAAAAAAACATTCGATTTTACGGTGAAATTTTTATGAAAAAATAACATCGTATAAAAAAATTATGAACGTTTAAAAAATGAGGGTGGAATATGCATGTGTCTTGCATGTGGAGAGAGAAAGTACATAAATATGATTTTCCTAAGATACCCTTGCACTCTTTCTTTCTCCTACACTTTTATCTTAACCATTAATTTGAAAAATGAATGGTTAAGATTACTTCTCATCCTACTTAGGCAAAATAAACTTTTTATTTGATCTTTCCCCTATATAAACATACTACTATCATGTGCTTATAAACAAATGAAATTAATCATCAAAATAATATAATATAACCCAAGCAATGATTGTACTTGGTATTATTGTTTATAAACTAGGGTGGAGATACAATAGGAAGTTAATTTGGCTAGGAAGGCTAGGAAGTGATCTTGACCATCCATTTAGTTAATCAAGGGCTAAGATTAAATCAGGGAAATTGAAAAGAAGAAAAGAGGCGCGTGAGTTTGTTCAAGGGCATTCTAGTCAATCCAAGCCAATAGTTTTTCTCTCCTCCAATTCCCCCCCCCCATTTTTTAAACGTTAATAACTTTTCATACGACATTATTTTTTTATAAAAATTGCACCAAAAAAACGAGCGTTTTTTTTATCTTTAAAACGAGTATACTATTGCTATATTTAAAAAAAAAAAATTTAAACCCAGTTGTGTAAAACGCAATAGAAAAACCACCAGTTACGTAAAACGCAATAAAAAAAAACCTAAAAAATGACATTTTTTCTAAAACGCAATGCACAAAAAACACAAAGAAATGACTTATTTGTAAAATGCAATGGCCAGAAAACACAAAGAAATGTCTTATTTTTAAAACGCAATAGACTGAAAACACATAAAAAAATGTTTTACCTAAAACGCAATGCACAAAAAACACAAAGAAATGTCTTATTTGTAAAACGCAATGGCCAGAAAACACAAAGAAATGTTTTATTTGTAAAACGCAATGGCCAGAAAACACTTAAAAATGTCTCATTTCTAAAACGCAATGACCTAAAAAAACAAAAGAAAGTGTTCTCTGTAAAACGCAATGGACTGAAAACACCTAAAAATGTGTTTTACCTAAAATGCAATGACTAAAAACACTTCAAAAATGTGTTTTACCTAAAACGCAATGACTAAAGATACTTAAAAATGTGTTTTTTCTAAAACGCAATAGCAGAAAACACATAAAACTCTCTTATTTCTAAAACGCAATGGCAGCTCAACCCCAGCCAGGGGCTCTGCCCCTTGGACCCCGCCAGGGGCTGCCGCCCCCGGATCCCCGCCAAGATCGTAAAACGCAATGACTAAATAAAAACCCAGATCGTGAAAATGAAATTAAAGAATTTCTTACATGGATCGAAGCCGGTTTCTTCATCAATTGACGAAATTTGAAATGATAGAAACACTTATTAGCGATTGAATCGAACAAATCGAGTGATTATCTTCAAAATCACCGGAAAAAACGAGATTTTGTATGAAATTAAACTGGGTTTTCTTTAAAAAACCTGAAGAACACGTTGATCGGGGGTTTGAATCATTGATTGGTGATGAAAATCACACTATAATGTAGTGATTATTGAGATAGAAAGTGAAGAAATGGTTGAAGACGGTGGGTTTTGAAAATGGTGGGTTTTGAAGTTACTGGGTTTTGAAAAAGGAAGAAGAAAGGGTTGGATTGACTAAAATACCCTTTTTCTTTATTTTAAATGTTGTCACATGTCATCCTCTTATTGCTTCCTATCCTTTCTAGCGAAATTAATCTTCCTATTTGATCTTTTCCCTTATAAACTAACTATAAATCATTCTTTTCAAAATACTAGAATGACAATGATGTATAGGAATATATGATTCCAAACAAATCTTTTGTTATAGTTTTTTATAAGAAAAGCACAAGTATAATTATTAAAGTTACTATTATTTGGAGTATTCAGGTATCATTTTCTATATCAACTAATTCCCTATAGTTTGGGAATAACTTTAAGATTATAATCAAATTTTACACTATTTCTTTAAAATAGAGATCAAATTTAGGGACTAAAATCCCATTTATCATATTTAGGGTTTATTATTCACTCCCAATATCTATTAGACACAATTTTTATGGGTGAAAGATAGAGAAAAAGTAATAAAAATAATAATAAATAAATAGTTTTTAATTGAAAATTAATAAATATGAGGAATGAGATGTAGGAGGATTTTAAAGATAAACAAATTTTAGAGATAAATGAGAGTTTTAACTAAATTATATGAATTAGGATGGAGAACAAGATATGAATGCTCTTAGATCTTAGCAAAAACCATATTTAATTTTATTACAAAGTTAAAATACACACTCAGACACTACCTAATAAGTTTATGTATACATACGTATCTTCTTACACGATAACAATTTTATAGTTATTGTGAAAACAACATGAGAAGATCGAGATTCTTGCTATCCGTGTTGACAGAAAAATATAATACACCTGAACGGTTTAAGAACTTCAAGGGCTTTACGAGTAGCACTCAGATATATCTAGCTCTCAAACGAAAACCTCATTACAAACGATCGGAAGTAAAATATCGAAAATCAACTAAATAATCTTGCTCAACATGAGGTAGCGAGCTAGATTAGTAATTAGCTTCCTTTCCTTTTTTACTTTAGTTATGATATCATAAAATACCACCAAAGAAACCTAGTTTTAAAGATGTACTACTACCTCAACGACCTTGTTAATAAAGTATTTATAAAAAAAGACAAATCATAATGCTTTCTTTCGTGATGTTACTATTGACTTGATGTAGTAATGTCGTGTCAATATTTTTATTTGTCCAATAAAAAATGTTATCCTGTCTTGGCCAAACTAAGTAAGTATGTATTTGACGATAAGATCAGATTTTAATCCTTTGAACAAACTTTCTAGAAAAATTCTCTTTGTCACAATAAAGGTATGTCGACAACTCTTTCATTTTGAAAATATTACAACACTTTATATTTTGTGTCACAAACAAAGTTGAATGGATGTATTTTAAAGATTAAGTCGATTAAGTCAAAGTGAAAAAGATCCCACAAACCATTATGGAAACTTTATATTTTGTATCACAAAAGAAAAAAAAACTTTGTTACGAATTTAAAGTTATCATGCCACATGTTTTGCTACACTCTACGAATATCATATAAATAGCCAGAAAAACAATATATATATAAAATGGTTGTATTAGGGGTGTTAGGAATGACTTATTAGAATTAAACAAATTCTCCTATATATTAATTTATGAGTGAAATCAACAGTAAATCCTATATATATTATTAACTAGGTGATGTCCCGCCCGCGTTGCAGGACGATGGCCGAATAATTCTTAACTAATTAAAAAAACAGTACTATATAGTTTTGCTAGAAATAAAAAGCAAAAAGAGTGTTAGGCAGCTCTTTGACACGATTTTTAGCTGGAGGCAAAGTCATATTTCTATTTTTACTTGGGGGAAAAATCAATTTTTTTTTCGGAGGGTAAAATCCTAATTTTTAGCTAGGGGAAAACCGTAATTTTATTTTGAACTGGGGGCAAAAACGTAATTTTGAATTGAGGGTGATATCGTAATTTTGAACTGAGTGGAAATTCGTAAATTTTAGCTGGTGGCAAAAGCATAAATTTATTTTGAACTGGGGGCAAATACGTAATTTTAAACTGTGGGCAAAACCGTAATTTTAAAGTAGGTAAAAAATAATAAATTGGCGTATATTCGTAATTTTGAGCCGGGGGGAAAAACAAAATTTTATTTTGAACTGGGGCGAAAATGTAATTTTGGCTGAGGGTAAAAGCGTATTTTTTTACCGAGGGCGACATATTTTTTAGCTCGGAGCAAAAGGGTAAACGTATTTTGAAGTTGAGGCAAAACCGTATTTTTTAACTAGGGGGCAAAAACGTAATTTTAAAATGGAGATAAAATAATAAACTGGTTGGTCCAATGTGTATTGCTCGCCGCCCATTTGAACCAATGGCAGGGTGATACTTCCCGCCCGCATTGCGGGGCGATGGCCGAATAGTTCTCAATCAATTAAAAAAACACTACTATAATTTTGCTAGAAAAAAAACTAAAACGATGATAAGACCGTAATTTTGGGCTCAGGGCAAAACTGTAATTTTTCAGGACTAAAGAGCGAGTGTTAGGCAGCTCCTTTAGACGAAAAAAAATTAAATCGAGTCAACGAATTAAAACAAAAAACTTTTATAGTTTTGCTAGAAAAATTAAAACGATGTGGAAAACGTAACTTTGAACTGAGGGGAAAATCATAATTTTGTTTTAGGGATAAAATCGTAAATTAAATGGACCAATGGGGTTGAGGGCAAAATCGTAACTTGGCTGTGTGAGAAAAAAACTAATGGCAAAACTGTAAATTTAAACGGGGCAAAATCGTAATTTTGAACCAAGTGCAAAATTGAAATTTTTAGCTCGGAGCAAAAGCGTATTTTTTTAAATGAGGGTAAAAACATAATTTTGAAAAGATGGCGAAATCATTATTATAAGGAAAAAAACCTAATGGCAAAACTGTAAATTTAAACGGGACAAAATCGTAATGTTGAACCGAGGGCAAAATAGAAAATTTTTAGCTGGGAGCAAAAACGTAAATTTATTTTTAAGTGGGGGTAAAAGCATAATTTTGAACTAATAGTAAAATCGTAATTTTCAAAGGGGATAAAATCGTAAATTTGTTGGAACAATAGGGAAGTGTCATGCATGACTATAAATATAAACGGGGCAAAATTGTAATTTGGTAAAATTGTTGGACCAATAGGGGAGTGTCATGCATGACTATAAATATAAACGGGGCAAAATCGTAATTTGGTAAAAAAAAATATGGGTGGCATGTGAGCGCCCAACTCAACCAATTCAATAAAAGTACTATTGCCGCAGTTTATTTTTGTACATGTTGAATATTAACAAATGAATAAAATGAACACTAAACTATAATATAATATAATAAAATATTATATACAGTTTTTTTTATAGTTTTATTATCTTAATATTATAATAATTGTTATCTCCTTTACTTTTTAAGTCTGATAAGCTTGGTCTTAACCGGTATTTGTATCGAAAATACCGGTTCGTTATCGGTACATTAAGGTAAAAACCAGCACCAGCCTGGTACATAAAACGCCAAAAGTCGGTACCGGATTGACTTTGATAATCTTTTAGTTCGAGAAATTTGGTACTGCTACCCAATACCATTTGCTTATCCCTGATCACGGGTACCGTACGAACACCAACGGTACCGTACAACTTTTTTTTAGTTTCAGGGGTAGGGATGAGCTCGGTGCCAACTAATACCGAATCGGTATTGGTACCGAAAATACCGGTTACGACATCGGTATATGAAGGTAAAAACCGATAGCGAACCGGTACCAGGAACGCCAAACGTCAGTACCGAACTGGTACTTAGGACCTTTCGGTTCAGGAAATTCGGTACCGGTACCCATTACTATTTGCTCATCCCTGACTACGGGGTTCTACCGAACAACATCATTACCATACAACTGTTTTAGTTGATTTTCTTTACGTTATTTTTTAGTGTTTTTTTCTACATTTTCTTTTGATTCTTGTCAGCGATTCTATGTGCAACGCGCTCGTAGTGATTTCAAACACATATAAACACAGACAAAATAACAAAAGAAGTTCGCCGCAACGCGACGACGATTTTTATAACTAGTTTCTAGATAAAATCTGAAATATCTCTTTACATTTTAATTTTTTATGATATGTTAAAAGTTTGAAATATCTCTTTGCTAAAAAAGTAAAATCTCAAAATCATTCATAAGGTTTTGTCACTTCTGTGCAAAAATGATTTTTTTTAACTTTATCTGTGGTTTTATTTTTGTTGTCATTTTCATCTAAATTACTAAGTAAGTAAAAATGTATCGTTAACTCCCATGGATGATTTTGGTAATTCTCAAACATTAGGGACGATTTTGGCACTTTCCTATTTATTCTTTTGTTTTTTAATTTTATAAATTTTATTTTTATCTTTGAATAAAAATAATTATAAATAAAATATATACATATACACACATTTATATATACACACACACATTTATTTACACACTTATTTTTTAATTTTCTTTTTGACCTCTAAATAAAAAATAATAATATATTAATGGTGTTTGGTAGGTCGGGTGAGACGAGCGGTTGTGATGTTTGGTACGACGGGTCGACGAAGGGAAATGAGCTACGAGTTCCAAGATAGACGAGGTGGTTGTGGCGGTGGTAGTGGTAGTAGTGGTGGTGGTGGTGATGGAGGTGGAGATGTAGAGAGAGAATGATATAAAAGAAAGAGTGTGTATGGTGTGTGTATACAGTAGCGGAGCTTGAAAAAAAAACTCAGTGGGGGCCGGACTCTCAAAATCTAAATCGGTGGGGGTTTGACTCTTAAAAAATCCACTATTTTACGCTATAACAAAAAATAGAAATTTTCTGTAACATCATCACTACGAACAAAAAACTGGTGGGGTTCGGGCTGCCCTCTGGCCAAAAACTCATAGTTGACTAAAGGGGTAAAAGTGACCAAGCCTCAGAGACGATTAAATGGCAAAACATCATGTTTACTGTTTGATTAAATCAGTTTTAAAATAAATTTACGTCGAACCATTAACTACCATATTGAAAAAAGAAAAACTAAATAGGTTGGGTTGGGAGGGTCGGTTGGTTAAATGAACGGTTTTGATGGTTTGGCATGTAATTTCTGTACTTTTATGTTTATTATAATCTTGCATTTTCATTTCTCTTATAGTTGTTGTGTAAGACCCTATCACGTTTGACCATAAACACGCAACGAAAATTCATACCATAAAATTTCTTTCTTTATAAATGATTTGACGTACTTTAAAGTCCATTAATAACATGACATATGTTAATCTCTGAAAGAATTATAACTTTCATCTTAATTTATCACATCAATGTTAATAACAATGAACTACTAAAAGATCTTCTTTTCCGTACAATCCTTGCTCTTTAACTCGGTCTTCAATCACTTGTCCTTCATGATGATGATTCATAAGTCTGTATAACCTGCAACCACTACATACATACATATCATTAATACTTGGTAATGTCATTTATAATCAAAACATGCGTAATTAGATGACCATGCCAGATTCTTTCTATTCATGCTAATCATTTCGAAATAACTTTCTATGTAAAATCTTGCACCCCAACGTCAAATCTTCGTAATGTCAACATTAGCGTACCTGCACTTTCATTTCGTTCTTAAGTCACATGATTAGTAACGTTAACTTTCAAACGTATTGAAGCTATGTATACATATATGCATGTTTATTCTTTCATATACATTTAATCCCACTTCATGCATACATACATACATACATACATACATACATACATACATACATACATACATACATACATACATACATATATTTATTGGTGTGCGTTAGGTGTGATACAATTTTATTGATATTTTTAGCCCATTTTACGCATTAATCAAGTTTTAAATTTATAAAACACGATATTCTACTAACACTAAACACACACTTGGGCAAGTGCACCCATCGTGAGCGTAGTATAGTGTTGGTAAGATACCGAGGTCGTCCAATGACACAAGAGCTTTTAGTACCGGTTTATCCTCAACGTCTAATCAATCTAAAATTTTTGAGAAAAGGTTTTAAAAATGAAAATAAAAACTAAAAATGTAGAAATAAAAATAAAATAAAACAGATAGACAAGATGAATCACTTGGATCCAACTCGCCTTTAATGTATCCTTTGATGACTTTTGTACTTTTGCATTTTTAAGAGATTATCTTAGTTATAGTAGTAGGCCCCTCTTTTGAAGGTGACGTTACCCTCAACCCAGTGGTTTGATTCAGCAAGTATATAATCCCAAATGGTCGGAATATTGAAATATAATTAATTAAGTTATTAATGCGAAAAGTGGTAGGCCCCTCTTTTGAAGGTGACATTACCCTCGGCTAAGTGGTTTGAGTCAGCAGGGATACAATCCCAAGTAGCTGGTTTAATGTATTAATAGTAGTTTACATATGAGGGGATCAAGCCATTCGCACTCCCGCCATCCAATACCAGTGGGTATTGAAGGAGGTCCTAGTAAGCTTGACCCAACTCCTTGCAGGATCTATACACTGAACAAGGCAAGAACCTTACTAAACCATTCCTTTAACCCCCGACCAGGTAGCCAACATATCTCTATATAGACTGTAGAGATATGAATGGTGTAAATCTTTTACTTCATATAGACAATAAAGTAATGCCAAGACAACACGGACAAATGATAAAGAAGTTTCACCTTCAACATAAGAAACTAGTTATTAAAGTCATTAATACAAAACCAAATAAAAAGTGCGAAAAGATTAAAAATCAAAAGTAATACACTAAAGACTTGTCTTCACCAAGTGATGTAAGAGGCTTAGCCAAATATGACCTTTGATTGGCAAGAACTCTTATTATCAATCTTGGATCCCGAGACTACTACACACACTCTAAGGTGGATGATGGATGATGGTGGTGGATGTGGGTGTTGTAGTGGTGGTGGTGGAGTGGTGGCAAAGTAGGAGAGTGGTGGTTTGCCAAGGGATGCCTTTGAAGTGAGCCAAGTACCCCTATTTATAGCCTGCACAGAAGCCTGGCCACGGCCCCGTGTCTGGTGGGCACGCCCCGTGGTCATCCTTTTCTCTTCCTTCATTAAATGTATGTGTCAGCAGAGGGCTCAACACGGCTCGTGTCCAGCGGGCACGACCCCGTGTGCAGAAGGGTATCTGTACTACCAAGATTTTTGCAAGATTCTGCGTATCTTAGCGTTGACCATGCCCCGTGCTGAGCTGGGCACGCCCCCGTGGTAGGTGTAGAAGCTTCCACAGCTTTGTCTTTTCTGCAGGCAGCTGACCACGCCCCCATGTCCAGTGGGCACGACCTGTGGTTAGTCTTATGTTTCTTGTTTTTGCCTTTGGGGATGCTGCCGAGGGGTCGGGCATGTCACGTTTATTCCTTTTCTTTGTATTTATGTTGGGTTTTGCTGTATATTTGTTCATTTTGCTCGTTTAAGCTCATTTGATCCTGTAAATTCAAAAGGAAGACAAAAACACACTTTTTCCAACATTAGTACTAAAAAGGGGTTAGTTTTATGCCTCATTTGATGTAATTTATATGTTACATGTTGCACACATCAAATACCCCCACACTTGAATCTTTGCATGTCCTCAAGCAAAACGCTTTAATATGTGGCTTTACACACCCAATGGATTAAGTAGAAGAGAAGTTTTGGGTTTGTCTTGAGTGTCGGGAATCCAAGATCTTTATTTTATTTACAATCCTATTCGTTATGATTTATTTAGAACATTTTATAAGAAAAATTACTTATTTGGGCATAACATGCCTCTTTAAAATTCCATTTATATACAAGTTCACATACCTCACGGGAGATCACTCAACACTCGGCCGAAGATGTATTTTTGTGAAAACTCAAGACCAACATGGAACTTACTTCTACCATATGCTTGCCAAGCAATCAAACCTCCTCCTTTTAACTATAGAACTTTGTAAATATCAAGAGGACCTTGGGAAAGGGTTAGGCTTGGGCTAAGGATAAGTGGTTTTGGTTAGTGGTTAGTAAAAAGAGCTAACAGCGTAAAAAGCGTCGGTCGTCGTAAAACTTTTTTGTTTTTGTGACTTTTATTCAAACTAAGCATATTCAAACAAAGTTTCTTTGAGGAACTTGTTTGTTTATTGCAAGACTTTCATTTTTTTTTCGATAAGAGACGTCACAAGATAACCGAGCTTTTTACTAAAATAAAGGGTTTGAAAAGAAAAAGGGTTTTGGTGCGTGAAGGGTGTTTGTTTTGTGGGTTTTGAAATGAAAAAGTTTAGGCTCTAAGGGGTTAACTAGGGGGATTTTGGGTAGGTGATAAAAAAATGAAAAATAATGGTGTTGAAAGGAAAATGAGTTAGTCCTAATGCCTCCATTATTTACTTACTTGGGTTTAAGTTGGTAAGAACCGGGAATGTATCGTCGTGGCAAGTTCTAGAGTCGTAAGAACCAAACGGCTATTCACACAAAAAACGAAAAATGAGCATTTAGTTTAAAGATATATGCTTGTATTCTCAATAAAGACTCAAAACTCACTTGTTAAAATAATAAGGAACTTTATGTCGATTATTTAGTATAACTTATTTCCCTTATACATAGAGAAATAATTTATCATTAGTATAACTTATTTCCCTTATACATGGAGAAATAATTTACAATTATCCTTATATTAAAAACCAAAGTGAATGAACAGTGATTTTATTAAAAGTGTAGGTATTATCAAGGGGATGTACAAATGGTATCGGGTACTGGTACCGGTATCAAATTTACCAAATCGGGGTATATTTTCGGTACCGAATTGGTACCGACTTTTGACAGTTTTGGTATCAGTTCGGCACCGGCATTCACTGGTTTTTACACTCAAATACCGGTACTGTACCAGTACCGACCGGTATCGAACCGTACCGTATTAGGTATATTCGGTACCGGTACCCACTTTTGAGGATTTTTGGTAACGGTATTTTCGGTTCCGGTTGGTACCGAGCTCATTAAATCCTGTAGCAACGCAAGTAATTGCACCGTTTAGATTACTTTTCGTACATAACCCAATGAATAGTAACATCATCAAGGGGATGAGCAAATGGTATCGGGTACTCCAAATTCGGGAGTCAAAAAGTTTTATAAAACGTTCTTGGTGGAAAAAAAATGTGAATGAAAGAACCGGGTATATCTTCGGTACTGAATCGGTACCGATTTTTGACATTTTCGGTATCGGTTCGGCACCGGTATTCAACGGTTTTTACCCACAAATATCGATACCGTACCAGGTATCTTCGGTACCGGTACCCACTTTTGGGGATCTTCAGTAACGGTATTTTCGGTACCGGTTGGTACCGAGCTCATCAAGTCCTGTAGCAACGTAGCAACGCAAGCAATTGTACCGTTTAGATTACTTTTCATGCACACTGTAAGTAAACTGTATTTTGTTTGAATGAGGTTTTATATACACATCAACTTATTTTGTTTTCTTTTTTGTCTTTTTCTATAATGAATGAATTGTAGCATGTAAAATTAAGTTGGATATTTAGATTATCGATGAACAAATCATATCAAATCTTGTAATCAAACCGGTATTGTATTGGTACCAAATTTACTATACCAATCATTTCCGGCACCAATTTGGTACCCACCTTTTGGCGTTTTCAGAACCGTTACTTTCGGTTCGACACTGGTCTAGCACCATACCTGTATTTACTGATTTTTACTTTCAAATACCATACCGTATGGTACCGAGCATTTTCGGTGCCGGTACCTAATTTCCATGATTTTCCGGATCGGTACTTTCGGTGCCGTTACCGGTACCGAGCTAATCCATATTTTAACGTGTTAGCACTGTAATAACTAAACTGAAAACAACTGAATTTCCAACGTGTAGGACGTGTGGGTCCTATTATTATATATTAAATTATTTAAAATCGTTTTTTAGTACGAAGTGACTATCGTTACCAAGTCATTTTTATTTATGTTTTGATATTCGGTATCTGCTTGTCGTTACCGACACGCGTTTTGTAGACATTAGGTCCCCACCGCAACGTGCGGACGGTAAATCAACTAGTTGTATGAAAATGAATAAGTAGGTAGGTATACATTTTAAATAATAAATACGAGTTGATGTTAATATGTTTCATCATCTTCTTGTCTCTATCTTCTCAAGTTTAACATAAGATATTTGTTTATATTGGTAATCACCTCTCCCGTAAGGATATGGTTTTGAGTTATACCCCTCACTTTTATATATACATACAGAATAGTTGATTAATGAATTTATTCAGTGATGATGCTTTTTAGGATTCTTATTTAATTATCAACTGTGTCGAATCCCCAAATCTCTGGATGACGTTCAAAGGGTCTTCGCTGACGTCGTAATATCCCAGTCTTTGCTTGCTACAAAAAAGAAAACCGTTAGCCTCGTCACGGAGGTCCCCGGAGAGGGGATCCGTGACCAAGCTCCGGCGTGAGAGTAAGTAAACTTGCCGGAAAGTGAGGGATGCTTATTCCGATGAGTATGATCACCGGAATGTTCCTCTATGGTGTGAATCAAGCATAAATGAGGGTATTTATTGTGAGAGTATTATGGAAGTAAATGAGGGAATAAAGCATTAATTGAGATACCTTGGACTTGTCTTGTAGATCTTTCTCTTACCTTCCTTATATAACCAAGACCCCTTATCTCTCCTATGGGACGATACCGAGACGATCCAACGGATTCTGATCATCTTTGGGGGACTCAGACACGTGTCTGAGCCCCAACGGTAGGATGGTTACCCTCATTTAATGATACCGACTCGGAGGTACTTGACGGGTGGTCCATAGGACAACCCTTTATGATGTTAAAAGACAAGTTTATCCCTCATTTAATTGTGTAATTATCTTGAATTAGATAACTACGGTTGCTTATGTTTCAGGTGCGGTTCGGGAGCTTAAAGTGGATAAAATGCAGCTTTGGAAGGTTTAGAGATGAACGGATCGTGCACAAAAGGGAACGAAGAAACAAAACATAAAATTCAGGGTACCACCGTAATTTACGGTGCCACCGTAAATTACGGTGGACCTGAAATGCACCTGATTCTCCACCGTAACTCAGTCTAATCTCACCGTAACACTTTGAACATCACCGTAAATTACGGTGACACCGTAATTTACGGTGGAGGCTGCGACAGAACCGTAACTGCCATCATTAAATCAGTTTGTGGGTGTCTTTTGGGATTATCTGATGGTGGGACGTTTTGGAGCAGTTCTTGGGGCGATTTTGGCTGGTTCTTCTTAGTTCTAAACAATTCTAAACAATTGGTTTGTGTTTTCGATTCATATGAACATTAATCCTTGTGTGATGATGATGTACCAAGTCATTAGTGGCTAAATTCGTGGTGATCATCCTAGATGTAAGGTTTACTTTTGAAACACTTTGTTTGTGCTTGAATTTCTAGAATAATAACTTTGAATGTTTGTTTGAGTTATTATGGTGTTTGGATATTTGTTTGTAAATTGTTGATTATTGTTTGATGTTAACCTAAACCATACGTTCTTGGTGCCGTTGGCAATCGAGATATCATGGGAGGGATTAGGGTTGGATAATTATCAATTGATCATCGAGTAACAACCTCGCATTTTATAATCCGAGTACTTAGTTCTCCATCATCACAAACAGATAATCAAACACGAGCCATGTCTATGTGGTTCTTTCTAGTAAGCATAAACATTAGTGTGGATTTAAACCTGAAATCTAGGATGGTCGCTTGTTCCTAATCTGTTTACAAAAACAATCTTTGATTTGCAATTTAATTAGTTACCATTAGTTCTTAAAACCAAAACAATCAACTCTTGAATTTTAATTTTTGCAATTGTAGTTTAATTTTAGTTAAAGTGCAAAGCTATAGAATCAACTCATTTTCCACATACTCCCTGAGTTCGATACCCATTTACCACTATCTATTAGTTGTTATTTGGATTAAATTTGCGTGTACTACGACAGCACGTCAAATTTTGGCGCCGTTGCCGGGGAGTTGTGCGCAACGTGTGTCAGTTTGTTAGTTTTGCTTTGTTATTTTCGGGTTTACACTGGTGTGTTTAGTGTGCAGGTTCTATAGGTGCATGCATACTAGAGGCTCTAACAAGTCGTCACCATTGTCATTTGATCCGGAGATCGAAAGAACGTTAAGGCAAAATCGTGTTTTAGTAAGAGAAAACAAAATTATTGGTTCACCTACATCACCCATCACACCAAGAAACATCATGCAAGAATCTCAATTACCACCCACAACGGGTCAAACGACCTCATCATTTATACCTACTTCCACACAACCATCACCAAACACCACTATACCAAACTCCACTACAATTCCTACTCCACCTCATGACACTACACCAACCAACATCACCCAATCCATTACCACTCAAGAAGAACCTTCACTTTCCTTTAACCCTTCAACTACGATTCCACCACTCACTCATTTCTTCCCAGTTTCAGGTCAATCATCCTCAACATATACATTACCCCAAGGTTCAACTATTGTTCATGCAACTTCTACATTTAGACCGTCGAACCAATCGGGTTTTCAATACTCGACCCTTCCATTTGGGCAAACTTCGGGTATAGGGGGAGATGGATATGAGGAAGGATACGAAGATTTTGAGGGCTATGATGAAGACGGGTATGCTTATGCTTATGGGGGTGATGGTGATCAAGGAGAGTTTGGTTATGTGCAAGGCCAATCTCAAGGGATGGCAAGTGTAGGTGGAGTGCCACAACAACAACAACCCATACCACAACATATTCGACCAAGACCACAAGGGCTACAAGTGCAACGCTCGATACCATTGCAACAAGTTCGCCCACAAAATGTACAACCACAATTCCATTATTCTTGGTGAGAGTTGAAGCCACACTTTTGTAAATAAATAATACTTATCTTTGATGAGAGTGGCTACGGGTGGGGGTGCATTAGAACTTGTGCCTTGATACGGTTTGAATCTTTTGTTGGACATGAATGCGAAGAGGATAAGGGCATCTAGGTAGCCTCGTCTTTAGTGTGTGAGTATGGGATTTGGGGGGTTGGACCTCATAAGTTATATATATGAGCATGGTTGCGAGAGGGGCGGGGGTTTGGACATTTAGTTGCCCAATTTTGTGCCTAAAAGCCTATCATTTGTTACCCCCTAGCTACTTACCTAAAAATTTACCCAATTTGACCCGGTCTTATAGTGTTAGTAGTAGTAGTTTTAGTAGTATGATGTAGATATGTTGATGCTTTATTGTATGGTTGTTTGCTTTGAAAAAAAAAATCAGAAAAAAAAAGCAATGAAAATTGAAAAAAAAAGAAATGAAGTTTAGTTGTCTTGTATATATTAGTTAAATTGGTAGTTGTTAGTTTATTTTTTTTGTGTAATAAAAAGACCGTGTTAAGTTTTCGCTACTTCATATATATTCCATTTCCTACCCATACACCTAGCCACGTTACAACCTTGAAAGTCCCTTTGATTTACATTCATGTTTGACACATTTTAGGAGAATAATTGATTTAGGTACAAGCCTATAGTTGTGCAACCGCCCGTTAGCCTTTGTGTGTCTAGCTCATATTGCTAGTGCTTACTTGTAACAACTCTCATCAAAAGTCATATTTATTAAATTAATTTGACCAATAGGAAACCCTAATTAAGACACCCAAGTAATTCTGTACAAACCCTAAAATTTTCAGAACAATCAGAATCATGATCAGGGCCCCTAAAACTCAGGGGGGGTAAAACCTAGTTAATGATTATCTGCCTAAAACGTTGTCAAATTTAAAATTTACGAAACTGTTGACTCAGCTAGGCTAGTCCCAGACGTGGCTACTCTATAAAAATTAGGTGTCCCTTACGGACCGTAAGGGTTATTTGTTACGGTCCGTAAGCCTGGCCAAAATTTCACTATAAATAGCAGACATTGGCAATCGAAGTTTGGCGCTTGAACGACGAAGAAATTCGTTTCGTAGACTGAGATAAGCTCTGTTTATCACAATTAACACACACGATTCACTAATCGACGCCGCAATCAGGGTAATAACTCGATCGCTATTACGATTCAACGTCCGATCGATTATAACTATCCAACGATTGTTTAAGTGCTGCTCAAATTGAGTTTATACTTTGTTATTCATCGTGATTTCGACTTGAATGTTTGAGTGCTGTTCGAATTCGGACTATACTCTGTCATTCGTTGTGAATCCGCTGAATTGTTAAGTATTGCACTTGTAAATCGTTGTGAGGGTTTAATCTCGTGAATTGTCGTAACTGCTGTATTAAGTTACTAACCGAATTGTGTGCCTGTTATTAATTTAGGTTAAAAGGCTAATCAGTAGGCTAGGTTCTGCTCAATTAAATCTGCAAAGTGAGTCATTCTCTTTTTATCAAATCTGTTTACAAAAGTATGTTTATTTTCAAAGATTATAATTACAGTGATTAAGCTTATGTAATCACCAAGTTACAGCCGGTATGTGGGGTTTTGTATACATTACTTGATAACCGTCACTATTGGACAACGAGTTAGCCAATGAGTGATATGACCATAGTCACAGAAACCATCGGGCAAAGAGGCTACCGATGGATGTTCGAGTGACAAGTACTGTGGGTAGTTGGTTTGATATCTGAAACATTGTAATCTCTCTTAATACTGTGAATTATAACAGACGAGTCGTTTTAGTAAAACTGAATGATTCACTCAGTATTTCCCGCTGACAAAACCTTTTTCAAACATGTTTCAGGTGATCTGTTGCGATCCAAGAAAAGTGCCGAGAAGCACTATAAGCTTAAGGAAGTGGCTCAGTATAAAATAAAGAAACATGTTTTGTAAAATAAGAGATTTCTTTGTGAAATCTTAAGATTGTAAATTACCGGGTTTTATCCCGAGTTGTGAAATAAAATAATCGGGAAATATTTCAGTTTTAAAAAGATCCTGAAGAAACTTCCGCTGTTAATTAAATACCACGGGATTTCTGTCCCGCGGCTCCTGAAACGGGTCAAACCGGGTCGGGGGCCGTGACAGAAAAAGGTGGTATCAGAGCCACTGATTTAAGCCAATTAAGTATTTAGAAAATACTTAATTTTTATTAATTACTATTTTGTGAGTATGTGTTTTATTATCTGACTAATTGTGTACAGTGTGGGCAGATCTTTATATGCTAAGCCAATATAGCAATTAATACAAATCCTTAAATAATTTGACTTAAAGTTTTGGTACCTTTATTATCTACAGTCTAAAAACCTTACCCAGTAAATAAATAAGTAAACCTTAGTATGTTTTAAATTCCAGTTGTTTTACACAGTATGAAATAATATTTAAAAGTTTTTTTTATAAAAGTTTGTTATGATTTTTAAAATTAGTAATTGTGTGTATTTTGCTAAACAGAATGAGTGACTTGTCTGACGCCCTTCAGAATTTAAATCTTTATCCGGTAAGAATAGAGGTTTCCAGAGATTTCAATAGGTATATACCAGACATAGAAGAACCTAGAGAATTCAACGCTTTATCTCTCGAGAAACCCAAACCTAAGAAAATGGAAATTGGGAAAGCTCTAGGCAAATTAAGGGGTTACCATCTCAGGAAGAATTAGATCTGATATTGACAAGTTATGATACTAATAAGCCGAGTAATGAAAATGATTTATTCATTCTCTTGAAACACAACTACCAATGAACTTAGAACCAGCTATTCCAAACCCTTCAATCCACTCGCAAATAGACGAATGGTTAAATAATGAAATACTGTTACAAAACCATCCCTATAAGCTTTTTCCTAAGTCCAAACCAGAACCTTTACCAAATCCATCAATGAGTAACAAGAAAATGGCTGAACTCCGCCATTTTGACAAAGAACTAGTAGATACTGGGAATAGGATCCAAGAGATTTTGGGACAGATCTCCTGGACTTATGATAAGAAGGAACGTCGTTACTAGAATACCAACTGACAAAAGATAGGGGGTTTATGGAACTGTAGTGGTGTAATAGTAATAAGTAAAATCAGTCTGTAAAATAACTACAAATAAAACTTTGTAAGATAATAGTATGTATTGATACGTACTATTAAATATAAATGGAAATCGAGAATCAATAGTTTTGACTATATTGGTATTATGAACTCTGTATAATTGTTTTGTGTAATTGTTATTTATTTGATAACTAATAAATTATATATATTAATTATCAGATGGAAAACGCTAATAATGAACCAGTTAATGAGATTAATCAATCTGAGCAACAACCGGGGGATCAATATATAACTAGGCAGGATATAGAAAATATAGTTGCTCAAGGGATAGCCAATGCTATTCCAGCATTTGTTGCTGCTGTTAAAAATCCAATAGAACCGCAACAAATCGTTCCTAGCAAACGTATTTCTGAAGATAACTTCAGTAATAGTGTAAACGGAGGCAATGATCATGTTAATCATGATAAAGAACCACGGCAAGCTCCGCTTCCTAAGAAAATGAAAGCCGCAACGCCTGGTTGCACTTTCAAAGAATTCCTTGCTTGTAAACCCACTGAATTTGCAGGCAATGAAGGAGCGACTGCAGCACTGCGTTGGTTAGAGAAAATCGAGGCAGTAATTGCCATAAGTAAATGTGCTCAGGATGATCAGGTCATGTATGCGTCAAATCTTTTCAAAGAAGTGGCGCTAGAATGGTGGAACACGGTGTTACAAGCTAAAGGAAGAAACAGGGCTTATGCCATGAACTGGGAAGAATTTAAGAGTCTTGTAGAAAGAAAATTCTGTCCAGAATATGAAAAAGATCAAATGGCAAATAAGTTTTTAAACCATAAAATGATGGGTGTAGATTGTCGCGGTTATACTTCGACATTCTTTGAATATGCTAGAGTGGTACCTACGCTGGCTTCGCCAGAACCGGTACTCATTTCTCGCTATATTTGGGGATTGATTAGTGAAATCCGTAACATCGTTAAAGCTGCGAGACCTCGTACGATTGACGATGCTGTGGAATTAGCTAATACCTTAACCGACGAACTGATACGCACGCAAGATGAAAACAGGAAGAAGGAACTGGCTCAGAAAATTACCCAAGGATTTCGTATGGGTAATAATAACAGCTTTAAAAGAGGAACAGGGCAATCTTCAAATCCGCCGTTTTGCAGGAATTGCAGAAAGAAACATTTTGGAAGATGTAGTGTAACCTGCAATTTTTGTAAAATGGTAGGACATCGTGAAGAGGAATGCAGAAAGAAAACAAGAGTCTGCTATAACTGTGGAGAAAAGGGACATTTTAGACCAGAATGTCCTAAATTGGTCAAACCTGCAGACAACAAAGCCAAGACAGCCGACGGAGCTACTAAGAAGAATGTTCGAGCCTTTCAGTTAACTACTCAGGAAGCCGAGATGATTCCTGATGTAATAGCCGGTACGTTCTTAGTTCACCACATTTACGCCAAAGTATTATTTGACTCTGGTGCAAACCAAAGTTTTATTAATACTTCATTCTGCCAAGCTCTTAGTATACCCTTAACCAACATTAGGCAGATTTTTACAGTCGAAACGGCTGATGGGAATTCAGTTAAAATAGATAAGGTTTTGCAAAATATAGAAATAGGACTTTCAGGTCATAAATTTGCTGCAAATCTGTTACCTATGAAATTAGCTGAATTCGATGTTGTGTTAGGAATGGATTGGTTAGTAGCCAACTATGCTCGAATTCTCTGTGATAAGAACTCTATAGAAATTCAGGCACCCACCGGAGAAGTAATTGTGATTACAGGAGATAAACCACGTAAGCCTATGAAGTTCATATCAGTAATGAAAGTTGCTAATTATGAACGAAAACAAGGAATAGTATATATGATTTCAGTAATCATTAGTACTAAGGGAAAAGAACTTAAGGAAATTCCTGTAGTCTCAGAATACCCAGAGGTATTCCCAGAAGAATTACCAGGATTACCACCAGATAGGGAGGTAGAATTTAGGATTCATCTAATTCCAGGAACTATACCGATAGCTAAGGCACCTTATCGGTTAGCACCCACAGAAATGTTAGAACTGAAAAAGCAATTAGATGAATTACTAAGTAAAGGTTTCATACAACCTAGTTCATCCCCGTGGGGAGCACCAGTGTTGCTTGTTAAGAAAAAGGATGGTTCGATGAGAATGTGTATTGATTATAGAGAATTGAATAAGGTTACAATTAAGAATCGATACTCATTACCTAGGATTGATGATCTTTTTGATCAACTTCAAGGAGCTAGATATTTTTCTAAGATAGATTTACGCTCCGGATATCATCAATTGAAGGTACAAGAGGAAGACATACCTAAAACTGCTTTCAGGACTAGGTATGGTCATTACGAGTTTACAGTCATGCCCTTTGGGTTAACGAATGCTCCTGCCGCATTCATGGACATGATGAATAGGATCTGTAAATCGTATTTAGATAAATTTGTGATTGTCTTCATAGATGATATACTTATTTATTCCAAAAGTCAGGAAGAACATTGCGAACACTTACATGCACTCTTAACTTTGTTAAGAAAAGAAAAGTTGTACGCCAAATTCTCAAAGTGTGAATTTTGGTTACAAGAAGTACAATTCTTAGGACACATGGTGAATCACGAAGGTATTCATGTAGATCCTGCTAAGATAGAGGCAATTACCAATTGGAAGGTTCCACAAACTGCAATGGAAATTAGAAGTTTTATAGGTTTAGCTGGCTACTATAGACGGTTTATTAAGGATTTTTCTAAAATAGATGTACCATTAACTAAGCTAACCTGTAAAGCCATTAAGTTTGAATGGGGACCTAAGCAAGAAGAAGCCTTTAGAATTTTAAAACATAAATTAACCAATGCTCCAATCTTAGCCATACCAGAAGGAACTGAAGATTTTGAAGTATATTGTGATGCTTCAAAACTAGGATTTGGATGTGTGCTTATGCAACGCAAGAAGTTAATTGCATATGCTTCAAGACAGTTGAAAAAGCACGAAGAGAACTATACCACTCATGATTTAGAATTAGGAGCTGTAATTTTTGCCCTGAAAATTTGGAGACATTATCTGTACGGAAGTAAGTTTACTGTCTATACAGATCATAAGAGTTTAAGATATATATTTGGGAAAAAAGAGTTAAACATGAGACAAAGGAGGTGGATGGAAATCTTAAGTGATTACGACTGTGATATTCAGTATCACGAAGGAAAGGCAAATGTAGTTGCAGATGCTTTAAGTCGTAAGTATCATGAGAACCAAAGACGAGTTCGTGCTCTCAGATTAAATCTACAGATAGATTTAATGGAACAAATAAAGAATGTTCAGGAAACAGCAATCCAAGATGATGCTGAAGGAATGAAAGGACGAATAAAAGAATTAGAGCAAGGAGCTGATGGAATTTGGAGATTCCACAAAAACAGAATTTGGGTACCTAAGCAGGGAGAATTAAGAAATAAAATTTTAGAAGAAGCCCATAAGTCTAGATATACCATGCACCCAGGAAACAATAAGATGTACCAAGATTTAAGAAAGAATTTCTGGTGGATAGGCATGAAAAAGGATATAGCTAGATATGTTTCTAAGTGTCTTACTTGTTCACAAGTCAAGGCAGAACACCAGAAACCTTCAGGTCTACTACAACAATTAGAGATGCCTGTATGGAAATGGGAACTTATAACAATGGAATTTGTTACTAAGTTACCCAAAACCAGAAAAGGTAATGATGCGATTTGGGTAATTGTGGATCGATTAACCAAATCTGCTCACTTTCTGCCTATGAAAGAAACCTTTAGCATGGAAAGATTGGCAAAGTTGTATGTAGATGAAGTTGTATCTCTACATGGAGTTCCACTCTCCATTGTATCAGATAGAGATAGTCGTTTCACTTCTCATTTCTGGAAAAGTTTCCAAGAAGCAATGGGAACTCGACTAAATCTAAGCACGACATATCATCCACAAACAGACGGGCAAAGTGAAAGGACGATCCAAACTCTAGAAGACATGCTCCGAGCATGTGTAATAGATTTTGGTGGGAATTGGGACGATCACTTACCATTAATTGAATTCTCCTATAACAATAGTTATCATTCACGTATTGAAACTGCCCCATTTGAGGCACTGTATGGAAGAAAGTGCAGAACTCCAGTTTGTTGGGCAGAAATAGGAGAAAATCAATTGTCAGGTCCTGAAATAGTGCAAGAGACGACCGACAAGATTATTCAAATCAAGGAAAGGCTGAAGACTGCTCGAGATCGCCAGAAGAGTTATGCAGATAATAGATGCAAGCCGTTAGAATTCCAAGTTGGAGACAGAGTACTGTTGAAAGTTTCCCCTTGGAAAGGAGTTGTTAGATTTGGTAAGAAAGGAAAGCTAAGTCCAAGATACGTAGGACCATTTCCAGTGATCCAACGTATAGGACCAGTTGCCTATCGTTTACATCTACCAGAAGAGTTAGCTGGAATACATGATGTATTTCATGTATCCAATCTCAAGAAGTGTCTATCAGACGAATCTTTGGTAGTACCTCTCCAAGATATAGAGGTAAACGAAAAATTAAAATTTGTAGAGAAACCTCTTCAGATAGAAGACAGAAAAGTGAAGTTTCTCAAGCACAAACGACTAGTGCTAGTTAAAGTCAAGTGGGATTCGAAACGAGGACCCGAATACACTTGGGAGCTGGAATCAGAAATGAAGAGAAAGTATCCTCAATTATTTCAGTAAATCTCGAGGACGAGATTTTTATTAAGGTGGGGAGAATGTAACAACTCTCATCAAAAGTCATATTTATTAAATTAATTTGACCAATAGGAAACCCTAATTAAGACACCCAAGTAATTCTGCACAAACCCTAAAATTTTCAGAACAATCAGAATCATGATCAGGGCCCCTAAAACTCAGGGGGGGTAAAACCTAGTTAATGATTATCTGCCTAAAACGTGGCTACTCTATAAAAATTAGGTGTCCCTTACGGACCGTAAGGGTTATTTGTTACGGTCCGTAAGCCTGGCCAAAATTTCACTATAAATAGCAGACATTGGCAATCGAAGTATGGCGCTTGAACGACGAAGAAATTCGTTTCGTAGACTGAGATAAGCTCTGTTTATCACAATTAACACACACGATTCACTAATCGACGCCGCAATCAGGGTAATAACTCGATCGCTATTACGATTCAACGTCCGATCGATTATAACTATCCAACGATTGTTTAAGTGCCGCTCAAATTGAGTTTATACTTTGTTATTCATCGTGATTTCGACTTGAATGTTTGAGTGCTGTTCGAATTCGGACTATACTCTGTCATTCGTTGTGAATCCGCTGAATTGTTAAGTATTGCACTTGTAAATCGTTGTGAGGATTTAATCTCGTGAATTGTCGTAACTGCGGTATTAAGTTACTAACCGAATTGTGTGCCTGTTATTAATTTAGGTTAAAAGGCTAATCAGTAGGCTAGGCTCTGCTCAATTAAATATGCAAAGTGAGTCATTCTCTTTTTATCAAATCTGTTTACAAAAGTATGTTTATTTTCAAAGATTATAATTACAGTGATTAAGTTTATGTAATCACCAAGTTACAGCCGGTATGTGGGGTTTTGTATACATTACTTGATAACCGTCACTATTGGACAACGAGTTAGCCAATGAGTGATATGACCATAGTCACAGACACCATCGGGCAAAGAGGCTACCGATGGATGTTCGAGTGACAAGTACTGTGGGTAGTTGGTTTGATATCTGAAACATTGTAATCTCTCTTAATACTGTGAATTATAGCAGACGAGTCGTTTTAGTAAAACTGAATGATTCACTCAGTATTTCCCGCTGACAAAACCTTTTTCAAACATGTTTCAGGTGATCTGTTGGGATCCAAGAAAAGTGCCGAGAAGCACTATAAGCTTAAGGAAGTGGCTCAGTATAAAATAAAGAAACATGTTTTGTAAAATAAGAGATTTCTTTGTGAAATCTTAAGATTGTAAATTACCGGGTTTTATCCCGAGTTGTGAAATAAAATAATCGGGAAATATTTCAGTTTTAAAAAGATCCTGAAGAAATTTCCGCTGTTAATTAAATACCACGGGATTTCTGTCCCGCGGCTCCTGAAACGGGTCAAACCGGGTCGGGGGCCGTGACATTACTTGTTACCGAGAGGAGAGACATAGTGAGGGGTGCATTAGTTGGGTGTTAAAAAGGGGTTAGTAAAAGGATTGTATGTTTTTGCTTGGTTTACATTGATCACTTGTTGAGAAATTGATTTAATGAGTTGCTTGGGACAAGCAACGGTTAAGTGTGGGGATGTGACGGGTGGTCCATAGGACAACCCTTTATGATGTTAAAAGACAAGTTTATCCCTCATTTAATTGTGTAATTATCTTGAATTAGATAACTACGGTTGCTTATGTTTCAGGTGCGGTTCGGGAGCTTAAAGTGGATAAAATGCAGCTTTGGAAGGTTTATAGATGAACGGGTCGTGCGCAAAAGGGAACGAAGAAACAAAACATAAAATTCAGGGTACCACCGTAATTTACGGTGCCACCGTAAATTACGGTGGACCTGAAATGCACCTGATTCTCCACCGTAACTCAGTGTAATCTCACCGTAACACTTTGAACATCACCGTAAATTACGGTGACACCGTAATTTACGGTGGAGGCTGCGACAGAACTGTAACTGCCATCATTAAATCAGTTTGTGGGTGTCTTTTGGGATTATATGATGGTGGGACGTTTTGGAGCAGTTCTTGGGGCGATTTTGGCTGGTTCTTCTTAGTTCTAAACAATTCTAAACAATTGGTTTGTGTTTTCGATTCATATGAACATTAATCCTTGTGTGATGATGATGTACCAAGTCATGAGTGGCTAAATTCGTGGTGATCATCCTAGATGTAAGGTTTACTTTTGAAACACTTTGTTTGTGCTTGAATTTCTAGAATAATAACTTTGAATGTTTGTTTGAGTTATTATGGTGTTTGGATATTTGTTTGTAAATTGTTGATTATTGTTTGATGTTAACCTAAACCATACGTTCTTGGTGCCGTTGGCAATCGAGATATCATGGGAGGGATTAGGGTTGGATAATTATCAATTGATCATCGAGTAACAACCTCGCATTTTATAATCCGAGTACTTAGTTCTCCATCATCACAAACAGATAATCAAACACGAGCCATGTCTATGTGGTTCTTTCTAGTAAGCATAAACATTAGTGTGGATTTAAACCTGAAATCTAGGATGGTCGCTTGTTCCTAATCTGTTTACAAAAACAATCTTTGATTTGCAATTTAATTAGTTACCATTAGTTCTTAAAACCAAAACAATCAACTCTTGAATTTTAATTTTTGCAATTGTAGTTTAATTTTAGTTAAAGTGCAAAGCTATAGAATCAACACATTTTCCACATACTCCCTGAGTTCGATACCCATTTACCACTATCTATTAGTTGTTATTTGGATTAAATTTCGTGTACTACGACAGCACGTCAGTACTGTGCCAGCCGAAGATGCCTTTCATGTCGCTAATTTAATGCACCCTGTATTCTCTGATAGTTCCTTTTCCCGCTTGTTTTGTATAAGAGAACCCTTAATGGGCAAGTATTACAATTTTGGGCTTTATCTGTTGGGCCTACATGAGAGTAGCCCAATACGGGTCAAATTGGGCAACCTATTGGCCCGTCGTCAAGTCATCTTTAGTCCCTGGTTCTGAGATTCAAATCTCATGATCCGGGGCTGAATCATAACTGTTCATGGGGGTAGCTTTCTTGGGCTAAGAATGTGGGCCCACCCTTAGCTAATCATCACGCGCCCCTTCTCTTTTCGAGAATCATTAATCGCCGAATATCAATGGCGGGGGTTTAATCCCCTTAATACACGTGCAAGGTGGTTTTAAATTTGAAAAGATAGTGATGTAACAGTTTTCCTCTCATGTCAGTTACCTTCTTTAAAAACCCTCACAGCCCCTTGAATTTCTTTTAACTTACACCACTTTTCTTCCATACTTCCCCCCTTTTCTCTCTTCCATTACATCTTTCCGATCACCATTCTGTCTTGCCATGAGCCGTACCGGCCATTCCATGATCCGCTCTGTTTTGACGGCAAAGGATTTGGAATCCTTCATTGAAACTTACAAGATACCGGAGCGTTTCTCCCCCACCTTACCCGGTCCTGATGACTCGGCAGAGTGCACCCCTGGCTAAATTGTTCTTTATACTCTGTCATTTTCCTCTTGTGGTGTTTGTTACCCACTTTCGCCTTTCAAGGTAAACTTGTTACGTCATTTTAAAGTTCATTTCTCCCAATTGCACCCTCTTGGGTTCATGAGGGTTGTGCATTTTGAGTTATCCTGCTTGGCGGTTTCCGGTGAGCCGTCGATTCCCCTGTTTTGCATGTTTTACAAGTTAATTTCGGATGGGGACTGATTTACCTTCGCCAAACGGAAGGATAGTGTATCTCAGCCTTGTTACTCCTTTATGCCGATCTCTACCTACCCTAAAGAATGGAAAAGCAGGTTTATTTTCGTTTCTGCTGCTATGATACCAGAGTCTCCACCGTTGAGGGATGCCAAGGCTGCTATTGAAGACAGTGTTCCTATCTTGTCTGCTGATGAAATTGTCCAGTGGAAACGTATGTACGAGAATCCTACAAGAGCTTTTACTTTTCCCGAGGGAGTCTTGGCTATGGGAGGATTGAGCCCCTTCTCCTCGGTCCGTCCGAAAGCTTTTTTCGGCAAGAAAGGTATTCCCTTATTCTTGGTTTGTTGTACTTGCCTTGACAACTTCCCAGTAGTTTGTGTAGTCATCTTTAGTGTGTATTTTGTGCAGAGATGACCCTGTGGGGCTTGCTTCAGGGAGATTGCAGGGATGTTAAGTTTGTGGTAGGTGACAAAGTTGAGCCGGGCATGAGCCGGGGTGTTGAGAGGAGGGTTGCTGAGGGATCGGTTCAGGCAGGGGAGTCTGCTACCGAGGAGAAGGATGAGGAGGCTTCCTATGATGAGAAGAAGGGTCCCCCCCGGGTTCCTTTCAAGCAAGGAGTTCAAGTGACGACGATAATGAAGACTTGGAGAGCCGCTTAGCCCGTAAGCGAAAAGCGGCTAGTCCTAAACAAGTTCCTGCCCCACAAAATATCTGGCTGAGACTCCGGAGTGCCAGTGGTCAAAAAGCCTTCCCTGCCACAAAAGCCGCTTCTGAAATTCCCCCTACTGGGGTTAAAGGCTCATTGTCTAAGCATTTGCGATCTTCCAGCCTTGTGAGTGATAGCCTTTATTGGTAAGTCCTCCACTTATCTTTTGTTTTGACCAGTATAGTGGGCTCTCTGACCCTTGCTGTTTTTGGATTTATTTTGTTCTGATAGGCTTCTAATGTCTCCCCCCCCACCTTTTTTTATTTGGAGCAGGGAAGCTCTAATGCTCTGATCGAAATTCCTACCGCTCCCTCTTACTCCCGTGTTCGGGATAAAACTCCTGAAGTGAGTGCTGCCCGCATTGTCCCAGCTTTTGAGATTTCTCCTCACCATGCTACTGGAACCAGCAAACCTTCTCACTTTGAAGGTTTTGTCTCCCGATCCCCCTGGCTCCTTTGTTTGCTGACGCCCTTCCAGTTCCATACATCCCCAGATGGAAGATCACTCAGTCTTCAGTAGTGGGGACCCCTGAGACTGTCCGGGACTTCCTGGCTCATGCTGTTCCTCCCTCCCATAGGTTTATGAATTCTGCTATGAGAGATGATCTATTTGATGATCAATATAGCATGTCGCTTTGTGAAGGGCTTTTTAGGGGTGTTGGTATGTTACAACGAGTTGATGATCTGAGGAGGGAGAATGAGGGGCTCAAGAGTGACATTAAGACTTCTCAAACCGTTGCTGCTAAGCTTCGGTGTCAGGTGGTTGATGCTGAGCATAAATTGCAGGAGGAGAAGGTGCATAATCCTCCTCCCACATCCTTTTTTTATTTAACCTTTTCAGAGCTTTTGTAACATTTTTTCTCAGGGAGCTGGTGTCATGCTAGAGCAGAAGGAGCGAGCTTGGGCGAGGGAGATGGCAACTTTGGTCGAAGAAAATGAGGAGTTGGCCGCCGAGCTGAAGCATCAGAGGGAGCTTGACTCCGTGTCCCAAAAGGATTTAGATGCTATGTATGCTGAGTATGGGATGGCATCGGATGATAACCAGAAGTTAGCCAAGGAGAAGTACTGGTTGATCACTGAAGGCTTCGGGGCCTTCCTGTAACACCTCGAAAAATTCGTGTTCAATTAAATAACGACACGTGTCGTGCAAAAACAAAGTGTTATAAACCCGGATCTAGTCAAGGATGTATGGTAGGATTTAAAAGCGTCGACATGTTAATTAAATACCTCTGAACGACCAAATTATAAATCCCAAGACCCTAATCTATATTATAAACATCCGATATACTCAAATCCGGTAAATGCTAACAATGATTGATTCAAATTACACAAGGATGGGATCCTACGAGGATATGCACGACAACCTTCATTTACGGCATTTTCAAAAGGATCCAAGAAAACTTTATATCATATCATGGTGGTGTAAACTGTTCATGACCCAAACATGAGGCTCCATACTAAAAATAATGGTCCAAAATCGTAATACATTAGTTACCCGTTCGTAAGCTTGAAAGGCCAACAATTTTTGTCTTCTGGAACAGGCTTACGGACCGTAAGGGTCAAGCCTTACGGTCCGTAAGGCATGCACAACGACCAGAATGTTGACAGTTGGCTGTTTTGAGCATGTAACCGACTTAGAAAGATATTTTCCACTTCCATGCACGACCCCTACTGATTTTTAGGCTTAGGGGCACTTGTAAATGATCTAGGAACAATGCTAGACTTGTGTGGCATGATCATGAGCAACCAAATTCACTATAAAAGGCCCTCATGTTGCAACATTTTGATCACACCTTCCATCTGCATTTGTGGAGCTTCCTGGAGCTTAAGATCAGTCCCCAAGCATCTCTAGTTGTACATTAGACTTTGGTAAGTACCCTTGACCTTCCTTAATTGAGTTTAGCTTAGTTATTAGCTTAAAAGTCAAACCGTCGTAATTAACGTTTGACTTAGCGATTAATCATTAATGGTCCAGTGATTAGTCGAATTGAAGGTAGTTATAAGTTGGTAATTGTGTGGGCATTAGACTCTTAAAAGGGCACCCTCTGATTCCCGCTCTAACTAGATCAAATGTCGGGTCAAAGTTGTTTATAAAAAAGTCAACAGAAGCTTAAATTGCGAATTAACATGTAATTAGCAATGTAGAAGGCATGTAACCTATTTTATCACTCATATAACTTGGTAATAAGTATAATGAATGGTCTAAGCTTGTTTGATCCGACAATTTTCTGTTTAGACCCGGTTCGGAACCAAAAGTCGCAAAACTTTGACTTTTGCTTTGACTTCAGTTCTGACCCAATTTAGATGGGTTTAGAAATGCCTTAGGACTTCCTTAGGACCAGGTTACATGTTGGCATAACCCTCTGTGATTGGTTCGTTGTTTGTCCGTTTCGTTTACACGTTTCCGTTAATTGCTTAATGTTGACCATAATGCCCTTTTGACCATAAAATGAGAATTTTGGAAATGTGAAAGGACAATAATCTTTATTACTGATTTATAAACATGTCGCTACAATTTCACATCAGTTGGAGGTCTAAATTAGGAGTTATGCTCAATAGCGTAATTTGAAAGCTTTTTGTTAATTAAAAGGCGTAATTAGCATAAAGCCTATCTAAACCCAACTTTTGACACCAAACCTTTTACCCACTGATGTAATATAATATTTTGGGATTTTTGAAGATTTTTAATTATTTTTAACCTGCTCATAACCTAAGGTTATGGCGTTGATTCGGTAAATACCGATTATACCCTTTTTGTTTATAAAATGAGTTCTACATAGTATTTTGACACCAATCCAATTGCTACTGATTTTATATAATAAATGAAGTATTTTGAACTTTATAACCTAATCAGAAAACTCAGATTTCCTGTTTAACCCAGAAATCGCTTAAAACGACTTTTTACGCGTATTAAACACCTAGTATGGGTTTAAAACCATTTTGGCATATAAGACTTTTCACCAACTGATATAACCTATTAAATTAAGTTGTTTTACTGATGATTTCGTACCCGAGTCTCAGAATTAAAATTAATATCTTTTATAATCTTTTAAATGACCAAAATACCCCTACGGGGCTTAAATTGAGATTAAACTCATTTTCAGCATAATGGAAGGTATCTTACTGATAACACAACATATTTAAAGCATATTAACTTAGGAAACCTGTTCATGACTCATTCGGTTACCCGTTATGCGTTATTCGCGTTCGGTTCGGTTTATATAACTAGTTTGCATAAATTAGCCGAAACGGGTCAAACGTTATCGTTTTTATCTCAAAATCCAGAATGTGTTTAGTTTACCCATATGATACAATTCTCCAAACTTGTCGGGTATAAATCACATTCTATTCCGGTCTTCGCTTAATCATGCGTTTTGAACCGTAAACCTTTCCTTAAAACTAACCGGTCTAAGTTACGACTTAAATAAGACCCGTTAGGAATCTAATAGGTTAATGAAACCTTCGTTCCAGATTGAGAGCCCCAATAGAAGTACTTGTGCTTGCTGATTAGAATATACGACTGAGTATAAATTGTGTTTGCTAGCTCAGGTAAATATTTTTAACTTATTTTCCCTATACGGGCTTGGGATACGGTATTGTAATAATACCGCTTGGTCGGGTGTTGAATGTTTAGTCGAATTGTGATTAAATTATTGAGGTAACCCGCTTTAATCTGTATTGTTTGAAATAAAAGCCTTTAGGGGTTAATGACCATGTCCCGGATATCCTTGACATCATTGTATTATAAAATGGCCACGTCTTATGCACGAGGTGTAGGCATACACCTGACGGTGCATAAGGGAAACGGTATCTCACTCTCTTGTGGGCCTATACTTGTGGCGTGTCTGTTAATCTTGACTTGATTTCTACATCGGGCCCTGAACGTATAACGAACCTGTAAATCTGTATACAAGATTATTTATATAATTGTCCCAAGTTATAAAAGATATGTTGTGCCTTGTGCATTCAAATCAATTTTAATAAATGTTTTCAAATGAGTCGGTTAATTGTATTTACCAGTGTAAACTGACATATTTTCCAAAAAAGGTTAAGTGACAGGTACTGAACCTAATTGGCTGGAAGCTCAAGACATTAATAAGGAAATCTTGGAAGTTCTAGGTGTCTAAAGTCTGTTGTACAGTTTTTCCTCTTATTTGATCCGCCTGTGGATCCTTTACTTTCCGTTGTAATACGTTGATATTACTTTATATTCGGATTGAAATATATTTATCTTTTGCTTCCGCTGTGCATTTATATATTGTGTTGTTTGACCATGATGATCTCAACTACGTCACGATACTCCCCCACCGGGCCCACCGGTCAAACGTGGAAATATCGGGGTGTGACAGGTTGGTATCAGAGCCAACATTGAGTGAATTAAACACTAGCCTTATGTGTTTAATCTCAATGTCACAGTAGCACATTCCTTGACCTTCCGAGTCTAGACTTAACATAGGAATACTCTCAACCCTAATCTGAAAACTATTGCTTCCGAATTTATATATTTTGAATATGTCGCCAATCAAGGAAGCCGAAATGGAAATTCTCCACATCCGGAGCCTCGAATTGTCGAGCTTCGTACTGCGGCTAGAGTACAACGTGCAACAAAGGAGAAAGCATTCAGAAGTAAAGTAAAGAAGAAAACTCCTTTTTGCTGAAGTTTGTTTCCTTAGTAGTCCTGATAAGGACATATTTATTTTTAGTCCCTTCATGGACAACATTATTTCTTTCAAATCCCGTTTAGGGCAATTCAGTACTTCTTTTAAAATCATTGGAATATTTTATCCAAATTTCATTTTATCATTAGATATGAATATAATATATGAAATAAATCAAATTATTATTCCTTTCCGTAATTGATCTACCAGTATATATATATATTGAAGAATCTTAAAGGGTATAACCTAGCTGGAATATCATTAAAGACCTAGCTATGATGGTAACACCTGTTTAAAAGAGATTCAGATTCTTGTTAACATCCGAAAACATGTTAACACTCCTAACAATAGTGATGCGATAAAATCACACTTGTCATCTTTATATTGGGAATTTCCAACCCCTTTATTTTGCCTAGTGATTTAGAAATCATAACTTAAATCATTAAATAAAGATAATCATATTATAAACATCCATTAGTGATGAAGTGCCTACGGGTTAAACTTGTTGTCCGATAAGACAACGATAGTGGTGGTCTTTGACCCCTGTCTAAAGATGTTGGGCTACGTCCAAACCTAATAGTCTGTATGATCAATGCGATCTTGACTAATATCATCAGATAAGATGATCATATTATAAACATCCATAAGTGATGAAATGCCTACGGGCCATACTTATTGTCCTAAGGGACAAAAGACAGTTGAAGACTTTGACTCTCTGTCAAGAAAAGGTAATGAAATATGTTCAAACCTTAATGCCTCAATTCTCTGAAATCATGGCTTATAAATTTAAAACTGTCCTTGTGACTAGGCCCTTTGCGCCACTTTAATATCCTTAATGTTTTATAACTAGGATAAATTATAATGAAAATACTAATTAAATATAACTAACAAATTAACCAATATGGTTTTTATTACCATGGTTGATGAATCGTCAAAAATGATGAATCCATAATAACCTCTGAATGAATCATCGTCAATGTTTATGTAGCAATCAAGCTACATGGCTGGATCGGATGAGGTCAACAGCCACTCGAGGGAGAATAATGATGCTACTAGAGTTAATATAACTGGTGCGGAACTGCAGGCATTAATAGATAATGCCGTTACACGAGCTCTCGACAGACAGTATGATGAATCAAGTGGTACACACTCTAAGACTCTATCTATGGCTCGTAGTAAGCCCCCTTCTAAATCACATGAGTCAAGGGAAGACGATGTTCGTAACTCGTCAAATCAAAGGAGTGTTCCATCTAGACAGGTGGTGCTTCATCAAGAGGCACCAGTTAAGACCTGCTCATATAAATATTTCGTCTCCTGCAAGCCCAGAGACTTCACAGGAGAAAAGGGAGCCATCGATTGCATGATATGGCTCGATGAGATGGACACCGTTGTTGACATCAGTGGATGTACAGAGCAAGACATTGTGAAGTTTGTTTCACAATCTTCTAAAGGAGAAGCTCTAGCTTGGTGGAAGTCACTGATCCAAGCTATGGGAAAGATCCCTTTGTACAACATGACTTGGGATCAGTTCGTTGCTCTTATAAAGGAAAATTACTGTCCTCAGCATGAAGTTGAGAAAATTGAGACTGAATTCTTGACATTAGTCATGGAGAACTTAGATTGTCAAGCATACCTTACAAGTTTCAATACCATGTCTCGATTGGTTCCTTACTTGGTCACACCGGAACCAAAGCGAATAGCTCGCTTTATTGGGGGTCTAGCCCCAGAAATAAAGGCAAGCGTGAAAGCATCGAGACCTACTACATCCAGGTCAGCGGCAGATCTGTCGCTATCTCTCACACTCGATGTGGTCAGAAACAAGGTGGCCAAAGCCTCTGAAGATGGAAAGCGTAAAAGGGAGGATGAGAATTCTCATCGCTCTGAGAGGAAGACAAAGAGGAACTCTAAGGATAAGAAGAGTTCCGGGTTTAAGAAAGACAGCCAGCAGTCGGGTGGGAAGACCAGGTGTGAAACCTGTCGGAAATACCACCTCGGGAAATGCAGATTTGAATCTCAGCCTCTACCTTGTGGAATTTGCAAGTCTAAGGAACATAAAACCATGGATTACAAGAAGTTGAAAGACGCAACCTGTTATGGTTGCAACGAGAAGGGGCATATCAAGACCAACTGCCCTAGGAATCAGAAGAAGCCCGAAGAGGCCAAGAAAATAAACGCACGAGTCTTCCAGATGAACGCCCAGGAGATGGTGCAGAATGATAACTATATAGCAGGTACCTTTCCTTATCAAGCAGTTATGCATAAATTTATTTGATGCTGGCACATATGATTCTATAATGAACAATAAATGTTGAGAACTATTGTCTCCGCCTGATTAGGACTCCGGTCATTTAATGCGAGGTAGAAATTGGCCGATGATACTTTAGAAAATGCTCCAACAAATCTTAGATTGATATTTTTATATCTATTAGGAAACACTCTTATCCAATATCCTAACGTCAAGCTTTCAAGCTATCCAAAATCATCAATATGATCAAGACAGATGTGACAATTGATCCCCTGTCAAAAAGGTGATGGACTAGGTCCAAACCTTGATTGCCATTAATGGTCTTCTATGGCCTAGGCTAAGTATAATTGATATATATATACACATCTACAGGACATTCATAGAGAATGTTCGCACTATAGTAGCCTGTATGGTTTAACGATACCATGGTTAGTATATTAGGTC
Source organism: Helianthus tuberosus (assembly GCA_030545235.1). Taxonomy (NCBI): domain Eukaryota; kingdom Viridiplantae; phylum Streptophyta; class Magnoliopsida; order Asterales; family Asteraceae; genus Helianthus; species Helianthus tuberosus. The sequence goes on along the minus strand of CM060435.1, from coordinate 26,079,652 downwards.
ATCAGGATGATAATAGCGGATGTTGGATTGCAACTAATTGTTTTATTTGGCGTTAGGAACCAAATATCGAGTATGACAAACTCGGATAAGACAGCCGTTGACCGTGTTATGGATGATGCGACACGTGTTAATGATACTACAATTGTGAACCTTAGAATTTCCAAAGAGGTTCTTCAGACTATGATAGACGCAGCTGTTGGAAAAGCTGTGAAGAAGGTTGTGAAAAAGTTCAAGGAGCCCCATGCTACTCGCTCCAAATTTTATCTAGGACCACATTTCCTCACTCTTAAGGAGGATCTTGTTCATGCCTCTAATGTAAAGGGTGGACTAAAAAGGAAAATGGAGGAAGATAACTCCCAGAGCTCTAAAAAGAAGAACAAACAAAAGTCTAACCAGAAACCTGTATGCAAGACCTACAAGAAGCGCCATTATGGGAAATGCAGGTTCGAATCAAAATCCAAATAGCAGCCCAGGGCTTGTGGGATCTGCAAATCTAGTGAGCATAAAACATTGGAATGCCAGAAGATAGGAGATGCGACTTGTTACAACTGTAACGAGAAAGGGCATATCAAATCCAATTGCCCAAAGTATGCGAAGAAGCTTAAAGGAGATAAGAAGACTGACGCTAAGGCCTCTCAGATGGATGCAAAAGAGGCCATACAAGATGACAATATTATAACCGGTACGTCCTTATCCATGATGTTTATGCAAGGGTATTGTTTGATGCAGGTGCAGATAAGACATTTGTGGAATAAATTTGTAAGTTATTAAATCTGCCTATTAGAACCTTAAGTATAAAATATGAAGTAGAATGAACGCTAAGAGTTCTGCTTTGATTCGGATACCAATCAATCCTTCATAGATGGTGGGTATAAAAAACTCTTAAAGTCTTCCAAGAGAACCCTAGATATTAAGTGTAAGGTAAAACTTACAGGCAAATATCATAAGAACCATTTCTTCTGCTCCTGTCAAAAATCTTCAGTCATGAAATTGTAGTATACCCTTTCTCCAGATGAAGTACATCATCATACGTAATTGATATCTCCTGATCTCTATCGATTGCGAATACCAGATGGTATGACAAAAGCGCCACATGAGGATTGGTGTATCTTAATCTGTTCCATAGATTGCTTCCATGCCTGATCAGTATGGAGGTTTAATGCATGGAACCTGACGGGTGGTCCGTTGGACAACCTTTAAATGGTTTAAAAAGATTAAAATTCCATGCTTTACTTGGTTATTTGCTTGAACTTGGTAACTACGAGTGTTCGTGTGTTTTACAGGTAAATCGTTTAATTCGGTTAAATTGGAACGCGTAGGCTACGGTTGGAAATTAAATGGCATCGTGACTTTGTGGTTCAAAGAATTAAAAGGACATCATGTGAGGGGCTTTAGTTTGAATATATCAATCCTTATCAGAATTATTAATTGGAGCCATCACACAAAGTCAACACCTCACATCATGACACTAAAGAAACTCATCATCATGTCACTCATTCACGTGAACAGGAAGGTATACAAGCATCATGTGGACTACCAAGAATTCTATGTTTGGCAGCCTCACAAAAGAAAAGGACTGTTGGATCGTTTTAATTGGGCCAACATCAGAGGAAAGCAGACATCATGTGGGTTGGATTTGGCGGCTAGCATTAGAGATGAAACAAATTGAAAGATTCAAGCTGCCACCGTAATTTACGGTCCTACCGTAAATTACGGTGGACCTGAAATCCATCATATTGGCACCGTAAAGCAGTCTTCTTGGGCCGTAAAACATTTCATGTCCACCGTAATTTACGGTGGAGCCGTAAATTACGGTGGTGTCTGCGAAACAACTTGTAACTGCCTCATTAAAGTCGGTTTTATTGTGTCTTTTCAAATATTCTCATCATTGTCGGTTTGGAGAGCATCCTAGGGGCGATTTGGCTTGTTCTTGCTTGGTTTTGGACAATTCCTAACATTTGTTTGGTGTTTTCGATTTGGATGAACATGGAAACTTTTGTTATGATGTTGATTCGAGCCATGTGTGGCTAAACACTTTATGATCGTCCTAGATTGAAGGTTTGTTTGAGACATTTTGTATTTGATTTCCTAATTTCTAGAATAGCAATCCTTATCTTTATGGTTGGTTTGTTATGGTGTGTGATTGTTTGTTAGTAACTTGTTAATTCTTATGTTAATCTAGTTTGAAACCATACGTTCTTGGTGCCGTTGGCAATCGAGATATCATGGGTAGAATTAGGATTGGGTAAGGGTTGATTGATCATCGGGTAACAACCTCACGTTCTAGGAATCTGAGTACTTAGTTCCCTTTCATCACTGCAAGTAATCATGCATGAGCTATGTCTATGTAGTTCTTTCTAGTGGAATGATAATATGAATGTCGAAACAAACCGGAAATCTAGGATGGTCATTTGTCTCTAATTTGTTTACAACCAAACTTTTCTCTTGCAGTTTATTTAGTTTAATTTAGTCTAAAACCAATCCAATCACATAAACTTTCGAATCTTAGTTCTTTTACAATTAGATTAATTTAGTTAATTTAGATAAACTTTGAAATAACACACTTTCCACAAACTCTCTGTGTTCGATACCCACTTGCCACTATCTATATAGTTGTTATTGGGATTAAATTTGCGTGACCCACGACATCACGTCAGAACCACAAAGATATTCCAATGGTCATATGGTATTAAAGTCAGCTAATGGTATTCAAAGAAGATATCTAGAAAATTGATTTGTCCAAATAAATGTTCCCTGGTAAAGGAATTTGTGGACTCATAGCATAAATGTGTCACTCATTTGACACCAACAAGGATGGATGAACTGGAGCCTGAGATTTGGAAAATCTCTGTAACCCCCTTGTATCTTGATTATCTTCTCCTAAGACTACCCTGTTTACCTCCTGAGAGGCAAGTAGAGTTAAGATTTATATCCCATTTAGGGTTGCATTATTATGAAATCTCCAAGACAGCTAGTACCATTATTGGAAGAATCGAAAACCCTGATTAAGCAAGTTCTAGGATATAGATTCATAAAGCCTAACTCAATATTCTGAGAATTCAGTATTGTTAATTATGAAAGACGGTTCATTTTGCTTATGCATTAATTACCGCAACCCTATTTAGGCAACAATTAAGAATTTCCATCAGCTGCCCAGGATCGTCGATTTGTTCGACTAACGACAAGGATTAGCTATTCCTTAAGGTTAGTTTCAAGCAGTGGTTGGAATAACCATCTCACCTTAAAATAAGCTTTTCTATAATAAGTTGTTATATAAGTATCAAGGCTGCTCCGTTGGAGACCTTGCATAGATGGAATGTTAAACATCTATTGTTAGACAGAAGATTAATAAGTCCAATTATAAGGATCTGAAAGTTGCCTTGGAAACAACAAATAAGATCATTCAAATTCATAATCATCTGTAAGATGGCAGTATTCGGCAGAAAATCAAGGATTAATGAAAATAGCAAACCTCCTAAGTTCTTGTTGAAGAATAAAGTTCAACAAAAGATAACACCCTAGAAGGGTGTGCCAAGTTGTAATTATCAGGTTAGTTAAGCTCTGATTATATAAAATCATTCGAAGGATTCGAATGTATCAAGATTAAATAGCTTACGAGCTAAGACCTAATTAAGGAGCTTGGTAGAACGCGCAATGTGCCCCACACTAATGATTTAAGGACGTGTCACCAATAAGTCGAAGAGCACTATCACATAATGATATGCAGATTTATGATATGATGAGCAACCTGTGTCGATTAAGGATCGACAGGATTAGAAGCTCCAAAAGGATACATGTACCCATTATAAAGGTTAACTTGGGAGCTTGGAAAAGCTCCAGATATACTATAGAGATTAAGCCCAATATAAGACAGAAGGTACTTCCCTTACTTTAGCAAATCTCGAGGTCGAGATTTCTTTTAAGGGGGTGAGGATGTAACACCTCGAAAAATTCGTGTTCAATAAAATAACGACGCGTGTCGTGCAAAACAAAGTGTTATAAACCCGGATCTAGTTAAGGATGTATGGTAGGATTTAAAAGTATCGACATGTTAATTAAATACCTCTGAACGACCAAATTATAAATCCCAAGACCCTAATCTATATTATAAACATCCGATATACTCAAATCCGGTAAATGCTAACAATGATTGATTCAAATTACACAAGAATGGGATCCTACGAGGATATGCACGACAACCTTCATTTACGGCATTTTCAAAAGGATCCAAGAAAACTTTATATCATATCATGGTGGTGTAAACTGTTCATGACCCAAACATGAGGCCCCATACTGAAAATAATGGTCCAAAATCGTAATACATTAGTTACCCGTTCGTAAGCTTGAAAGGCCAACAATTTTTGTCTTCTGGAACAGGCTTACGGACCGTAAGGGTCAAGCCTTACGGTCCGTAAGGCATGCGCAGCGACCAGAATGTTGACAGTTGGCTGTTTTGAGCATGTAACCGACTTAGAAAGATATTTTCCACTTCCATGCACGACCCCTACTGATTTTTAGGCTTAGGGGAACTTGTAAATGATCTGGGAACAATGCTAGACTTGTGTGGCATGATCATGAGCAACCAAATTCACTATAAAAGGCCCTCATGTTGCAACATTTTGATCACACCTTCCATCTGCATTTGTGGAGCTTCCTGGAGCTTAAGATCAGTCCCCAAGCATCTCTAGTCGTGCATTAGACTTTGGTAAGTACCCTTGACCTTCCTTAATTGAGTTTAGCTTAGTTATTAGCTTAAAAGTCAAACCGTCGTAATTAACGTTTGACTTAGCGATTAATCATTAATGGTCCAGTGATTAGTCGAATTGAAGGTAGTTATAAGTTGGTAATTATGTGGGCATTAAACCCTTAAAAGGGCACCCTCTGATTCCAGCTCTAACTAGATCAAATGTCGGGTCAAAGTTGTTTATAAAAAAGTCAACAGAATCTTAAATTGCGAATTAACATGTAATTAGCAATGTAGAAGGCATGTAACCTATTTTATCACTCATATAACTTGGTAATAAGTATAATGAATGGTCTAAGCTTGTTTGATCCGACAATTTTCTGTTTAGACCCGGTTCGGAACCGAAAGTCGCAAAACTTTGACTTTTGATTTGACTTCAGTTCTGACCCAATTTAGATGGGTTTAGAAATGCCTTAGGACTTCCTTAGGACCAGGTTACATGTTGGTATAACCCTCTGTGATTGGTTCGTTGTTTGTCCGTTTCGTTTACACGTTTCCGTTAATTGCTTAATGTTGACCATAATGCCCTTTTGACCATAAAATGAGAATTTTGGAAATGTGAAAGGACAATAATCTTTATTACTGATTTATAAACGTGTCCCTACAATTTCACATCAATTGGAGGTCTAAATTAGGAGTTTTGCTCAATAGCGTAATTTGAAAGCTTTTTGTTAATTAAAAGGCGTAATTAGCATAAAGCCTATCTAAACCCAACTTTTGACACCAAACCTTTTACCCACTAATGTAATATAATATTTTGGGATTTTTGAAGATTTTTAATTATTTTTAACCTGCTTATAACATAAGGTTATGGTGTTGATTCGGTAAATACCGATTATACCCTTTTTGTTTATATAATGAGTTCTACATAGTATTTTGACACCAATCCAATTGCTACTGATTTTATATAATAAATGAAGTATTTTGAACTTTATAACCTGATCAGAAAACTCAGATTTCCTGTTTAACCCAGAAATCGCTTAAAACAACTTTTTACGCGTATTAAACACCTAGTATGGGTTTAAAACCATTTTGGCATATAAGACTTATCACCAACTGATATAACCTATTAAATTAAGTTGGTTTACTAATGATTTCAGACCCGAGTCTCAGAATTAAAATTAATCTCTTTTATAATCTTTTAAATGACCAAAATACCCCTACGGGGCTTAAATTGAGATTAAAATCGTTTTGGGCATAATGGAAGGTATCTTACTGATAACACAACATATTTAAAGCATATTAACTTAGGAAACCTGTTCATGACTCATTCGGTTACCCGTTATGCGTTATTCGCTTTCGGTTCGGTTTATGTAACTAGTTTGCATAAATTAGCCGAAACGGGTCAAACGTTATCGTTTTTATCTCAAAATCCAGAATGTGTTTAGTTTACCCATATGATACAATTCTCCAAACTTGTTGGGTCTAAATCACATTCTATTCCGGTCTTCGCTTAATCATGCGTTTTGAACCGTAAACCTTTCCTTAAAACTAACCGGTCTAAGTTACGACTTAAATAAGACCCGTTAGGAATCTAATAGGTTAATGAAACATTCGTTCCAGATTGAGAGCCGCAGTAGAAGTACTTGTGCTTGCTGATTAGAATATACGGCTGAGTATAAATTGCGTTTGCTAGCTCAGGTAAATACTTTTGACTTATTTTCCCTATACGGGCTTGGGATACGGTATTATAATAATACCGCTTGGTCGGGTATTGAATGTTTAGTCGAATTATGATTAAATTATTGAGGTAACCCGCTTTAATCTGTATTGTTTGAAATAAAAGCCTTTAGGGGTTAATGACCATGTCCCAGATATCCTTGACATCATTGTATTATAAAATGGCCACGTCTTATGCATGAGGTGTAGGCATACACCTGACAGTGCATAAGGGAAACGGTATCTCACTCTCTTGTGGGCCTATACTTGTGGCGTGTCTGTTAATCTTGACTCGGTTTCTACATCGGGCCCTGAACGTATAACGAACCTGTAAATCTGTATACAAGATTATTTATATAATTGTCCCAAGTTATAAAAGATATGTTGTGCCTTGTGCATTCAAATCAATTTTTATAAATGTTTTCAAATGAGTCGGTTAATTGTATTTACCAGTGTAAACTGACGTCTTTTCCAAAAAGGTTAAGTGACAGGTACTGAACGTAATTGGCTGGAAGCTCAAGACGTTAATAAGGAAATCTTGCAAGTTCTAGGCGTCTAAAGTCTGTTGAACAGTTTTCCTCTTATTTGATCCGCATGTGGATCCTTTACTTTCCGTTGCAATACTTTGATATTACTTTATATTCGGATTGAAATATTTTTATCTTTTGCTTCCGTTGTGCATTTATATATTGTGTTGTTTGACCATGATGATCTCAACTACGTCACGATACTCCCCCACCAGGCCCACCGGTCAAACGTGGAAATATCGGGGTGTGACAGTTCCTTACTGCTGTCTCTCAGTCTGAGGAGTTTAAAAGCAGTCTTGAACAGATTTACAGGGCTTACCGGGACGTGGGATATCAGGTGGGCTTGAAGGACGGGTATGTTTATTCCACTCAAGGTCTAGGAAGGAAGGAGACCCCTCTCTACAATTCTAAAGCCAAGAAGCGGTTGTCGAAGTTGGATAAAGAATTCGGGGGAAAGACTCCTGCCCTTCTTAAGAAGATCCTTGAGCGTCCTTTGATGTCCATTGATGAGCTTAAAGCCCTGCTGACTCCCGCTGGTCCCTCTTCTCCGAAGTCGTTGTCTGGGGAAGATTCCCAGTAGTTTCAAAACATTAACTATTTCGATATGGTTGTAACCTAACAATTATGCACCCTAAAATACTGCTTAACTTTTGATGTATGGGAGAGGGCCTTTGTGTTGGGGTCCTCCTAGTATCTTAGCATATGATCTAGCTATCTTTTGACTGTATGTATTCGATTTGTTTTTGTTGTTTTGGTGTGTTGCTTTTTGCAGGTGTTATTACCGGGAGTCAGCCCGGCATTTACCTGAAGACTTTTGGTTATTTGTAGCATGATTACAAAAATTCCGTTAGTCTGTTTACTAGATTTCCTAGTTTGTTGTTTGTATATTTGCTTTTCTTTTAGGGTTAGCAAGATTCCCTGTTGTATTTATGTACATTTGTTTTGCAGTTTATGCAAAAAAGCTTTTTAGTGTGTACATGTTAACTCTTTTTGTAGTTTGCTTACAGAGTTCTTTTTTGTGGCTCGTTTTGTAAACCAGGATTGCCTGCACGAGGCCAGTCCTTAGACAAGTTTATAATTGCAGATTATGTTTTCTAACTTGTTTGTCCGTTTACTTTGGGCTAGCTAGGCCCTGCTTTGCCCCACAGCTGGGCATTTGGTATGTTGGATATACCTCTTACACGTGTGTTGTTTGTCATTAGGCTTGTAGTTTCTGCCACGTCTGCCCTAATACAATACCTGTAATTTTGTCAAAAGGAACAAGTGATTTGTTCATTGCCATATGTTTCTTGGGGACTCTGTTTATCATGACCCCCGTCCCCACCCTAGATGGAATTGAGAGCCGCGAGCAGCCAAGTGGTACCGGTGGTTATTTTTGAAAAGTAGTGCAGCGGGAATTTCATCAGAACCGTGAGTTAGGAAAAATATCAGAGTTTAGAAAACACCGGTTTTTATTTATTTATTAAATAGATGGGATAAAACAATGTTTTCAAAGGTAGCTTTAATATAGAATAAATCTGAATACATAAAAAAACTTTTATTAATTTAATTTAGTTGATAAAATGAGCCACTTCTGTAAGCCTTGTTGGTGCCGCATCCAACTCTAATTCCAATCTACTGTAATTACCTGAAACGCGTTTTAAAAAGATTTGGCCGGCAGGAAATACTGGTGAGTTCATTCATTTTTATAAAATGACCCTTAGTTATAAATTACAGCATAAGAGCGATTACAATTGCTTTTATCTTATTTTTAAGCTAACCAAGACTTAATCCCTGTAATTTATAACTTAGTAATAATTACAGCATAAGAGCGATTACAATGGCTTCTATCTTATTTTTATCTGGCGCCGTGTCACCTGGTGACGATGGTCATACCACTATTGGGTCTTTCCCCAAGTAGTGACGTTTATCACGGTTAGGATTTATTAGTCTAACCCGTGAGAAATTAGTAATGTGTACAATACCCCACTAGCCAGTGATTAAGATAACCACGACTTACTCCATGTAATTATAACATTTGAAAATGGAGAATTGTAAAATACTTTTGATAAAAAGAGAATGACTCACTTTGCAGATTTATACGGGCAGAGTTTAGCCTACTGATTAGCCTGGTAACCTAATTTAAATAACAATGCACATGAACTAGGTCAGTAACTAATACAGCATTTACGATAACTCACGAGATTAAAACCCTCACCACGAATGACAAAATGCAATACTTAAACATCCATCGAATTTACAACGAATAACAAAGTATAACCCAAGTTTGAGCAGCACTTAAACATTCATCGGATAGTTTAAATCGACCGGACATTGAATCGTAGCAGCGATCGAGTTAATACCCGGTATCGTAGCAGCGCCTCGCTATAATAAAAGTAAATTTCGAATTTGTACAGTGTGCTCTCGTTTTTGTGAAATGATTTCGACAACAGTGGACTGCTCATGGCCATTCCTATTTATAGGTGTAATTTGAGGCTGTCGCGGCCCGCGTGAGCTTCCAGCCGATCCTTACGCGGCCCGCGTGGCCACCTAGTCTACGTATAGGCTTGCTGTGTCACGAGTAGGTGTGCCATGTGGATGACACGTAGCCCCTGATGCTTATCCGGTCAACTTTCAAGTTGACGCGGCCCGCGTGACCTCGTGCCTATTCTTTACGCGGCCCGCGAGAAGACCAAACATATGTTTTTCTTGATTTTTCATACACAGTAGGGTTTCAGGTGTTCGGGTCTTTACTTACGGGTTCCACTAGAAAGCTACCTGGTATAAATCTTGGGTATAATTTCTGAGCTATTTTAAAAAAATATATATATATATATATATATATTTGTACTCGTGTTAACTATAGTAACCCTAATTCAACCTTATCCCTATGTCACGAGACAGAACCATAATGAATTTAGTCAGGCAGAGCCTTGACATGTGTTATGGGGCTCAGGATCAATCGGAAAGGGTAGCGGTGATCGGGAGTTAAAATACTTAAAACGGGGCATGGCTTTATTATTATTATAGGGTAAATAATATATATAGAGTAGCGAGAGACTGAGGGAAGGAAAGTTGTGAGAAATGTTGGAGGATACCTTACTTCTATTTATACTATACTTCAATTCAATATAGCTTAGAGATCACGAAGTTCCTCCTTAGACACGTAACCTTCTGATTTTGTTGGATTTCATTTTGGGTGTACACGTATCATATAAATTCAATGTTTATCTTTTTGATTTTTCTTTTATTTTATTATATGTAAATATGTTATTCCATATGGTTTAAGTGATTATTATTATATAAAAAAATAATGGGACACGAAATTGAAATGGGACATGAAATTGAAAATGGGACACGAAACAAGTCCTAATTTCAAATATATATATTTTATTATTATTTTATTATTATAATTAATTCAGCTGCTTCACTTATTTGGCGCGTATAACTTCTAAAATATAACGTTTTAAAAGATAATGAATATGTTATTAGAACGAGAATATTTTTGTCTACATTTGGGTCTAAGTTTCATTAAAAACGGAGTAAGTCCAAATATAATGTATTTTTATAATTAAATTATTAGACGGGCACCAGGTCTGTCTAGGTACTTCATATTTCTAACAATCAACTTACCCGTAATCTACCTGTCTAATACTATAAGTTTTTGTATACTTTTATTTTAATAGAAAGGTCACCCATATACAAGCCAATTAATTAGTATAATATTTCAACCAACTATATATAAAATAGTTTTTTAAAACTATTTGGGTCGAATAATTATATAAAAAAAAAATAAAACTGGTTACTAGTGGTTAATAAATTTAAATAACCCTATAATTCTTATATGATAAAAATGGGAATGTTACACTGTTCTCCAGTAGAAGATGTTACAAAATGTTTTTCTTGGGGTAATCCCCTAACTAGCAGTTAACCTTTACAAAAGTGGCTTCTAAGCCGTTTTCCATTGAAGGCATTCTCGCCGTTTACATATGGTACTTCCGGAGCTGCATAAGGTTCCAGGTCCTTGGGATTTATTTGCCTTGAAGTGTTTCCAGTTTGCAGCTTCCTTTGCCATTCGCCCAAGTAACCCGATAGGGACCCTCCCAGTTAGGCCCTAGCTTTCCGGTGCTTTCTTGCAAGCTGGCTTCATTTGCCCTCAGGACCAAGTCTCCAGGTACAAGGTTGAGCTTCTTCATCTTGGCATTATAATAGCTCTCAAGCTGCTTCTTATATTTTGCCTCCTTTATAGCTGCTATTTCTCTTCTTTCCTCGAGCAGGTTTAGATTCATCCGGAGGTCTTGCTCGTTCTCCGCTTCCCTGAGCTTCATCCTTGTGGTAAGGGACCCTATCACAGCCGGGATGACAGCTTCTGTCCCGTAGGTTAAGCTGAAAGGGGTTTCCTCGTTGCAGTCCTTGGGAGTGGTCCTATATGCCCAAAAAACGAAAGGCAGTTCTTCCAGCCACCCTTTTTGCTTCTTTCCTAACCTCCCTTTTATACCATTGATAACGCTTTGGTTTGCCCTTTCCACTAGCCCGTTGCTCTGGGCATGAGTGACGGAGGTGAATATATGGTGTATGTGCATTTGCTCACACCATGGTTTAAAGGGCTTTCTCGCAAATTGGACCCCGTTGTCACTTACTAGCTCCTTTGGCACCCCATATCTGCATATGATATTGTCTAGCACAAATCGCCTCATTTGTTCTCCTGTGATCTTTGCCAGGGGCCTTGCCTCGACCCATTTGGCCCGATGATGTCAATGGCCCACTTCTGGAAGGGCAAAGATGTTGACACAGGTATCATTGGGTGCTTGTGGCGATGTGTCATAGGTGCATGAACCTGGCAGCTGTCACACTTCTTGATCTTCTCTGACGCTGTCTCATACATTCTGGGCCAATAAAATCCCGCATTCATTGCTTTTGCCACCACTGTCCTTGGCCCAGAATGCATGCCGTAAATACCTTCGTATATCTCTCTAATCACATACTTGGCTTCTTCACTATCGACGCATTTCAATGATGGGCCCAGGTATGACCTTCGGTAAAGTTCCCCGTCGACTAACTCGTATTGCAAAGCTTTCACTCTTATCTTTTGAGCTGCCCAGTCTCCCTCAGGTAGTATTCCATCCTTGAGGAATTTTACAATCGGTGTCATCCACGTCTCCTGGCCGTTTTCGATTGTAGTCACTTCTTCTGTGTCGAGGGAGGGGGAGGTTAGGACCTCTACCTTGACTTCTCTTGCAAGGTGATCGAAATCCACGGAGGCTAGCTTGCTAAGAGCATCGGATTTCCTGTTTCTCCCCCGGGGGATGTATTCCAGTTTGAAGGTCTTGAAGGCCTTGGCTGTTTCTTTTACTTTGGCCACATATTGAGCCATTGTGCTATCCTTAGCCTCGTACTCCCCATGGTACTGCTTGACCACTAGCTGTGAGTCAGTACTGGCTTCCACATGCCTTGCTTTCATCTTCTTAGCCAACCTCAACCCTGCCAAAAGGGCTTCGTATTCCGCCGTGTTGTTGGTGTTCTCGAAGTCTAGCCTGATGGCATAAGTTAGTTCAACTCCTTCGGGGCTAATCAGAGTGATGACCGCTCCACTTCCTTCTTCGCTTGAGGCCCCATCTGTGAGTAGTCTCCATAATGCTTCATCCTCCTTCTCCTTTTCTAGGGCCTCCCACTTTAGGAGTTCCTTCTCTTCATCCTCCGGGACCTCAGCTAGTATCTATCCCTTCATGGCTATTCTGGCTTTGTATTCCAAGGAGTGTTCTCCCAATTCAACTGCCCACTTGGCCAATCGGCCCGATAGTTCTGGTCTCCTGAGTACCTTTTGAAGTGGTTGATCCGTCATCAGCGTGACCTTATGTGCTTGGAAATATCTTCTAAGTCTTCGGGATGCAAAGACAAGAGCCAGGGCTAGCTTCTCTAGGGGCATGTATCGTTCCTCAGGACCCTTGAGGGTTCTGCAAATAAAGTATATGGGGATTTGTTTTTCCTCCCTTTCCACCATCATTACTGCACTTATGGTTGTTTTCGAGGCAGACAAGTATAGGAGCAAGTCCTCCCCGGGAACCGGAGTGGCTAACGTTGGGAGCTTAGAGATGTAATCCTTCATTTCTCGGAAAGCTGCCTCAGCTTCTGGAGTCCATCTGAATTTGTCTGTCTAGAGACAGTCCTTCAGCACCTTCATGAAGGGGAGGGTTCTGTCAGCTTCCTTTGAAACGGTTCAAGGCAATTAACCTCCCATTCAGTTGTTGAATGTCTTTTAAGGACCGGGGGGATCGCATTTCAGCCACAGCTTGGGTTTTCTCCGGATTAGCCTTGATTCCTCCCTTGGTGACCACTACTCCCAGGAATTTCTCTTCTTCTACCCCGAAGCAACACTCTCCAGGATTCAGTTTCATGTTTACGTCTTGCATGGTCCGTATGGTTTCAGCTACATCTTCTGTCATGGCCATCTCTGTGAGACTTTTTATGACAATGTCATCGACGTACACTTCTAGGTTCCATCCCCGTTGTTCCCTGAAGAGGGTGTTCATGAACCTTTGGTAAGTGGCTCCAACGTTTTTTAGCCCGAAGGGCATTTTGGTGTAGCAGAAGGTTCCCTCGTCTGTGATAAACGCAATTTTTCCTCGTCTTCTAGTGACATTTGTATTTGGTGGTACCCTTTATAAGCTTCCAGGAAACATTTCAGGGGGTACTGGGATAGGGAGTCCACCTGGACGTCTATCTCCAGGAGGGGATAGCAGTCTTTGGGACATGCTTTATTCAGGTCCTGGAAGTCTATGCACATCCTCCATCCTCCATCTTTTTTCTTAACCATGACTGGGTTAGCAACCCAAGAAGGATATTTTACTTCCCTCACTATTCCTGCTCTGAGCAACTTCCTGGTTTTTTCACATGTAGCCCTCTCTTGTTGGGACCCATGTTTCGTTTCTTTTGCTTTACCGGCTTCACCCAGGTGTATGTATTAAGCCGGTGTTTGGTCAGACTTCTTGGGATCCACGTCATGTCTCCGTGTTGAAGTGCAAATACGTCTATGTTGAAAAGGAGTAGTTCTTTGAGAGCACTTTTGCATTTGTCACTCAGGTGGCTTCCCACCTTAACCGTCTGCTCTGGGAACCTGTCACAAAGGACCCATTCTTCTATTCCTTCTTTTTGAGGCTTCTCAGGCACTTCCCCCTCAGAAATAGAAGACACTACCTCGTATGAGGATTTTACCCAGACCAAGCCCTTTGGTGTTTGAAATACTAGAGCTCCATGTGGGGTTGAGGCCTGTGCTTGCAGATCACCAATCCCGGGTCTTCCTAGGATTGCATTGTATTTAGAGGGTGCCCGGACCACCGTGAAAGTAAGGATTATGGTCTGGACGCGGTCCCTTACTCCAACGGTAAATGGGAGCCTGATTTTTCCCAGGGGGTGAGATACACTGTTGTTAAAACCCAGAAGGGGGATAGAGTCCTCCTCAAGCCGGTCCCTCACATCCCTGTCAAACCTCAGGAAACAGTGCTCATATATTACCTCTACTCCACTTCCTTCATCTACATGTATCCTGGCTACCTTGTGTCCAGCTATTATGGCTAAAATGTTGAGGGGAAGCCTTTGTACCTCATTTTCCTCCAGGTGTGGCATCAGGATGGGGGCTCTCATGTGGTCTGGGGAGCCCAGGACTCTAGCTTTTACACTCTTGGTGGTGTCATACTCATCCATTCGCCTGATCATGTCTACATCTGCCCTTCCAGGCTCCCTCACATCTTTTCCCTTGCGATCCCCTCCCCCTTCTTTAATTTCTTTAACCAAGTGAGCCAATTTACCGATTTTTACTGCGGCTTCTATTTCCCTCTTTAGGTACATACAATCATCGTTTTTATGGCCGAAGCCCCTGTGGAAGTCACAGTATTCGTTCGGCTGTGCCTTCGGTCCCGGCTTTATGGGTGGTGGCCTTGGAAAAGAGTTCTTCACCCTCTCAGTAGCCAATATTTCACTTGGGGTCTTAGTGAGAGGGGTGAAGCTAATGGAATAAGGGAGTGATCCCCTACCCCGGGGTCTGTATGGGGATTACGTGGGTCTTGCCCTGTCATGCAACATTTTGTCAAAAGCCGGTTTTCGTGAGTAGGGCGTACCTTTTTCCGGAGGTTTTGGAGTAGGGTTGCTTCTTCGGGTTGGGATGTCCATCTCCTTAGCCTTGCTGACTGTGTATTTGCCCCGGACAAAGGCCCTGACCCTATCCATGAGATTGTCGAATGTATGTGGGAACTCCTCCCCTATTTTTTCGCACAGCTGTGCATGCTTCAGTCCATTGATGAAGCTGCTAATTTTCATGACTTCCGGGACGTCTTTGATACTCATACTTTCCTTGACAAACCTTTCCATGTACTGGTCTATCCGTTCATTATCTCTTTGCCTTATATGCATTGTTTCGTTTGGGTTTTTTATTACCTTTCTTTGTTGACCAAAATTTCTCAGGAATTTCTCACTTAGCTCCTCGTAGCTGTCAATTCCCCCGGGAGGGAGGCTGTCGAACCAAAGCCTGGCTCCCTCTGTTAGGGTTTGTACGAACATATGGCACCAAACAGGCATAGGCCATCACCCCAGTTGTCCCGCACCCTTGAAAGCATGGAGGTGATCCTCCGGGTCTCTCGTCCCGTCATACCTGTCGAAGTTCGGAGGTAGCTTAATCTTGGGGGGCATGGGTTCTTCAGCGATTCTTCTAGTGAACTTTGAGATTTCGGCCAAATCTCGAGGGAGGTAGGGCTGATCCAGACCGTCGTCATTTTGACCCTCCTTTTCCTTTTCTTTTCCCTTCTGCCCTTTCCATTTGATAAGGTCCTCTCTTTCTTCAGGTGACATCTGCTTGAGGGCTGTCATGTGTCGCAACCCCCGATCCCAAATCCCCGGGAACGGGCGACCGCGAGCCAGTTCGGTGGTATCGTGAATTGTCTAATTTGGCAGCGGAATTTTTCATCAGGACCGTAGTTAAGAAATATTGGATCAGAGTAAAATACCACATTTTCATAATATTAGACACATGGGATAAAACCCAAGTTTGCAATACACACATTTTCATAGGAATAAATCCTATTTTATTTAATAAAAACATCTATTTTATTTTAGGTAACTTTATTGCCAATTTTCCAAGCCTTCAGTGCTGTCCATCTGGCTTCTATTTGGCTTTCACATTTTGTTACCTGAAACGCGTTTTAAAAACATTTGTCAGTGGGAAACACTGGTGAGTGAATCCCAGTTTAATCAAGTTTAAATAAAAACCATTGTATAGTATTGAGGGCGATCTCACAATTACATTTGTTTCCAAGTAATATCAATTAACATCCATGGTACTGTCAGACCCGACTTGTGGAAATGTTACTCCTTGACCAGGTGGTAACAAATTTTGTATACAAAATCCCAACATACTCATGATAATTGTATTCTTACAAATACTCAATAACTGCTTAATATACATTTAATTGTATGAGGTTTTGTAAAAACAGTTAACAAAAGGTTTACAAAAAGCGGATCAACTCACATCGCTGTCTTAGATTATCCTTTAGGGTTTCCTGGTGACAATCTATAATTTACACAAAAGCACACGTGTTAGTATAATAACCCATTTTAACATTAGTAATACCCTCCCCGAGACGGCATTCCAAAGACTACGTCGGGCAGAACCACGACAGCCGTTAAGGAACCCTAGATCAATCGGGTAGCGTATCTAATACGTATCCAGGGGTTATAATACTTACAACGGAGCAGAACTTCGCTATTTAGGGGGGTATAATACCCGAGTATAATGCCTACTATCAGATTTTCGTGATTGAGAAAAGAAAGTTAGCGAACAGACTGAAGATCCGATGGCCTCTACTTATAGGGCCTATTTTTTTACTTTTACGCGGCCCGCGTAAGAGTAGACAAAGGCCTACGCGGCCCGCGTTAACTCTGGTCAACGTCGTAGGTGATCCGGATCATCGACTAGACCTGCCACGATGATGACACGTGTCATCACCGGGCTGCGCCACACCTTTGATCTCTAACGGCCCGCTTAAGACCCTTAAGAGGTTTACGCGGCCTGCGACAAACCCAAAATATTAGTTTTTAATTATTTCTAATAATATTTAGGGTATTCGGGGTCCGTTTTCGCGTATGGGGTGTATTTTGGGACATATTGGGATATTTTAAAATATATAAGGGTATCGGAAAAATACGAGGGTGTCGGTTTTCTTTAAGGTTGTTATATCCTCCCCACCTTGTTTTAGAGCTCGTCCTCGAGGTCAACTGGAATAGGTGTGGATATTTTCTTTGCATTTCTGATTCAAGCTCCCATGTATACTCAGGTCCTCTTTTGGAGTCCCACTTCACTTTGACCAGAACTAGTCTCTTGTGTTTGAGGTTTTTGACTTTCCTGTCTTCGATCTGTAGAGGCCTTTCTACAAACTTGAGTTGTTCATTTACCTCTATATCCTTAAGAGGTACCATTAGCGATTCATCGGCTAAGCATTTCTTGAGATTTGATACATGAAATACATCATGTATTCCTGCCATTTCCTCTGGCAGTTGTAGCTGATAGGCTATAGTTCCTATTCTTCTAATAATCTCAAAAGGTCCAACATACCTGGGGCTTAGCTTTCCTCGTTTGATGAATCTTACTATTCCTTTCCAAGGAGAGACTTTCAACAACACTTTATCTCCTACTTGAAATTCCAATGGTTTGCGTCGATTATCAGCATAGCTCTTCTTTCGATCACATGCTGCTTTCAGTCGTTCCTTGACTTGAATAATCTTGTCGGTTGTTTCTTGCACTATCTCAGGTCCTGATAGTTGCTTTTCCCAAATTTCGTCCATAAAGTGCTTCGAATGGAGCAACATTGATACTTGTGTGATAGCTATTATTATAAGAAAATTCTATTAAAGGTAAGTGATCGTCCCAATTATCTCCGAAATCAATTACACAAGCTCTAAGCATGTCCTCCATCGACTGAATTGTCCTTTCGCTTTGTCCGTCCGTTTGAGGATGATAAGCTGTGGTTAGATTTAACTTGGTTCCCATTGCTTTTTGGAAACTTGACCAAAAATAAGAGGTAAAACGGCTATCCCTATCAGAAACAATTGATAAAGGTATTCCATGTAAAGAAACTATTTCATTTACATATAATTTAGCTAATTGTTCCATACTAAAAGTTTCCTTCATTGGTAGGAAATGAGCTGACTTGGTTAGCCTATCTACAATCACCCAGATTGTATCATTACCTTTCCTTGTTTTGGGTAATTTGGTAACAAAATCCATTGTTATCAATTCCTATTTCCATACTGGCATTTCTAATTGTTGTAGCAATCCTGAGGGTTTCTGATGTTCAGCTATAACTTGTGAACAGGTTAAACATTTAGAAACATAGGCTGCTATATCCTTCTTCATTCCTATCCACCAGAAATTTTTCCTTAAATCCTGGTACATTTTATCATTTCCTGGGTGCATCGTATATTTGGACTTATGGGCTTCTTCTAATATACGATGACGCAGGTTTCCTAATTTAGGTATCCACATTCTCTTTTCATGGAATCTCCAAATTCCATCTGCTCCTTGTTCTAATTCCTTAATCATACCCTTTAATTTTTCAGTATCATCATTGATTACTGATTCTTGTGCTTTTCTAATTTGATCATTTAAATCTACTTGTAGATTTAATTTAAGAGAACGTACCATTTTTGGCTTTTCGTGATACTTTCGGCTTAAAGCATCTGCCACTACATTTGCTTTTCCTTAATGATACTGGATATCACAATCATAATCACTAAGCATCTCCATCCAGCGTCTTTGTCTCATATTTAACTCCTTTTACTCGAAAACATACCTTAGACTTTTATGATCAGTAAATATGGTAAACTTACTACCATAAAGGTAATGTCTCCAAATCTTAAGGGCAAAAATTATAGCTCCTAATTTCAAGTCATGGGTTGAATAATTCTCTTCATGATTCTTAAGTTGTCTAGACGCATAGGCTATAACCTTTTGGCGTTGGATCAACACACATCCATAACCCAACTTAGAAGCGTCACAATATACTACAAAATCTTCAGTTCCTTCTGGTAACGCTAATATGGGTGTGTGGGTTAATCTATGCCTAAGAATTCTAAAAGCTTCTTCCTGTTTTGATCCCCATTCAAACTTAATGGATTTACAGGTTAACTTAGTTAACGGAATGGCTATTCTAGAAAAATCTCGAATAAATCTTCTATAATAACCGGCCAATCCTAAGAAACTTCTAACCTCGGTTGGTGACTCAGGGGTTTTCCATTTGGTAATCGCCTCGATCTTAGATGGATCTATATGAATTCCTTCATGATTGACTAAGTGTCCAAGAAAATGTACCTGCTCTAACCAAAACTCGCACTTTGAAAATTTAGCGTAAAGCTTTTCCTTTCTTAATAGACTTAAAAGTGCGTGCAAATGCTTTGCATGTTCCTCTTTACTTTTAGAATAGATGAGAATATCATCAATAAAAACAATTATGAATTTATCCAAATATGGTTTACATATTCGGTTCATCATGTCCATAAATGTAGCTGGGGAATTGGCATGATAGTAAATTCATAATGGCCATACCTGGTTCTGAATGCGGTTTTAGGAATATCCTCTTCCTGTACCTTTAATTGATGATACCCTGATCTTAAATCGATTTTAGAGAAAAATCGAGCTCCTTGCAGTTGATCAAACAGATCATCGATTCTTGGTAATGGGTACCGATTCTTAATCGTGACCTTGTTCAATTCATGGTAGTCAATGCACATACGCATTGATCCGTCCTTTTTAACAAACAGTATCGGCGCTCCCCATGGTGATGAGCTTGGTTGTATGAATCCTTTCTCTAATAATTCATCTAACTGTTTCTTCAGTTCCTGCATTTCTGCGGGTGCCAAACGGTAAGGTGCTTTGGCAATCGGTGCTGTTCCTGGCAGTAGGTGAATTCTGAATTCAACTTCTCTGTTCGGTGGTAGTCCTGGTAATTCTTCCGGAAATACATCTGAAAACTGAGACACTACAGGAATGTCTTTTAGTTTTTTTCCTTTAGTGTTAGTGATTATGGAAATCAAATACACTATAGATCCTTTTCTTATATAACTTGCAGTTTTCATCACAGAGATGAATTTTGTAGATCTACATGGTTTATCTCCTTTAATTGTGATCTTTTCACCCTTTGGTGAATTTACTTGAATTGACTTTTGATCACATAAAATACTGGCTTTATTGGCTATTAACCAATCCATTCCTAATACAATATCAAATCCTGCCAGATTTATGGGATACAGATTTGCCATAAATTTTTGGTTTAAAAACTTTATTCTTGCTCCCTGCAAGATTTCAGAAATCCTAACCGTTTCTCCATTTGCTGTCTCGACTAGACATTCTTGTGAGAGTTTAGTTAATGGTTGATTGAGAAGTTTGCAAAATGAAGTATTAATAAAACTTTGGTTTGCACCAGAGTCAAATAATACTTTAGCAAAAACACCATTAACTAAAAACGTACCGGCTATGACATCCGGAATCATTTTGGCTTCATCTGCAGTCAGAACAAATGCTCTAGCATTTTTAGCGTTCTTGTTGTTCGTGGCTGGAGCTAGTTTCGGACAGTTCGGCTTGATGTGACCTTATTCTGCACAGTTGAAGCATAGTCCATTACTGGATTTTCTCCTGCAATCTTCTTCCTTGTGTCCTGGCATCATGCAGAAATTGCAGGGAGTGGAGCATTTTCCCGAATGCTTCCTTTTGCAGACTTTGCAGTATAGTGCAGAGGTAGAACCCATATTCCTACTGTTGTAATTCCCAGAACGGAATTCTTGGTTAAGCCTTTGGGTTAGGTTTCTCCTCTGGTCTTCTTCTCTAGTACGGATTAATTCATCTGTCAAGGTGTTGGCTAGTTCTACAGCTTCTTCTATAGTTTGAGGTCTAGCTGCCTTGACTAATGCCTAATCTCCCCGTTTCATCCCCAGATGTAACGTGAGATTAACACTGGTTCAGGTGATGCAAGGGTTGGTACTATTCTAGCATATTCAAAGAATGTGGTAGTATAACCCTTACTATCTACCCAGATCATTCTTAGGTTCAGAAACTTATTTGCTATCTGTTCCTTTTCATTGGGAGGGCATAATTTCCTTTCTACCATATTCTTAAATTCTTCCCATTCCATATTATAAACCTTATCACTTCCTCTGGACTGGAGGACAGTGTTTCACCATTCTAAGGCTGAGTTTTTAAATAAATTAGAAGCAAACATTATCTTATCTTCTTCAGCACACTTGCTTATTTTTAAAACAGCCTCAGTCTTTTCTATCCAGCGTAACGTTGCAATGGGTCTTTCATTGCCCGAGAATTCTATTGGTTTGCAGGACCAGAATTCTTTATAAGAAGAACCATAAGACATGGTTCTTCTTCTTTTGGGAATGGGCATTTGAAGTACGGGTCCATTGTTCACGCTGTGTTCTGGTTCAGTTGGTCGCTTACTTCTATGTTTACTTTTATTATTCGCTTCCTGAACCGTTTGAATAATACATGGCATTGCATCTATAATTCCTTGTGCCACTATGTGTTGGATAGCACTATTATCCACTTGGTTTCCATTATTATTGATGCTCGAATTCTCATTAACCAAGTTAATGTTACTCTGGTTATCGTTATTCAGATTTCCTTTATTTCCTTCGTCGGCCATCTGAATTTTAAACATTTACCATGTATTAATATCACAAAATAATATTTAATATAGCAAATCACATGACACGGATTTTGGTCAAAAGCGTCGATCATTGCGACTTACTTTATTCATATACTATGCATCTATTACACACCAGTACTGAAAGTAAAATTACAATACCGACTGAAATTTAAAGCTACACTACTAATAATAGGCATCCGTAGTTTTTTTTTCATACACATAAACACATATTATATTATTTTATTATTATTATTATTACTATTACTACTATCTCCACCATTACATTCATGGATATGGATTCATCCAAAAATCCATATTGCGCTCGTCATACTTCCAGACGAGTCGCTCTCCCACCTGTCTCATTCGTTCACTACTCTCTAAAATTTCCTCACCAAATGTCCTAAGTTCTTGTACATTTTCTGCACTCATTGTGGGTGCAGGTTCTAGGACAATTGACGATACGCGTCAGATGGTCCTTGGTCGCTCATACTGTAAACTAACAAATAGTCAAATAACACATAACAATAAAATACAATTATGCACGTATTTCTGTAATTTATTTCCTAACACTTTAAATTTTGATGTCAGCAGAACACTTCTGTGGCTGAATCAGTGGCTTAGCTCTGATACCACCTTCTGTCG
Source organism: Helianthus tuberosus (assembly GCA_030545235.1). Classification (NCBI taxonomy): domain Eukaryota; kingdom Viridiplantae; phylum Streptophyta; class Magnoliopsida; order Asterales; family Asteraceae; genus Helianthus; species Helianthus tuberosus. The sequence goes on along the minus strand of CM060435.1, from coordinate 26,057,408 downwards.
CAACCCCCGATCCCAAATCCCCGGGAACGGGCGACCGCGAGCCAGTTCGGTGGTATCGTGTATTGTCTAATTTGGCAGCGGAATTTTTCATCAGGATCGTAGTTAGGAAATATTGGATCAGAGTAAAATACCACATTTTCATAATATTAAACACATGGGATAAATCCCAAGTTTGCAATACACACATTTTCATAGGAATAAATCCTATTTTATTTAATAAAAACATATATTTAATTTTAGGTAACTTTATTGCCACTTTTCCAAGCCTTCAGTGCTATCCAGCTGGCTTCTATTTGGCTTTCACATTTTGTTACCTGAAACGCGTTTTAAAAACATTTGTCAGTGGTAAATACTGGTGAGTGAATCCCAGTTTAATCAAGTTTAAATAAAAACCATTGTACAGTATTGAGGGCGATCTCACAATTACATTTGTTTCCAAGTTATATCAATTAACATCCATGGTACTGTCAGGCCCGACTTGTGGAAATGTTACTCCTTGACCAGGTGGTAAAAAAATTTGTATTCAAAACCCCAACATACTCATGATAATTGTATTCTTACAAATACTCAATAACTACTTAATATACATTTAATTGTATGAGGTTTTGTAAAAACAGTTAACAAAAAGTTTACAAAAAGCGGATCAACTCACATTGTTGTCTTAGATTATCCTTTAGGGTTTCCTGGTGACAATCTATAATTTACACAAAAGCACATGTGTTAGTATAATAACCCATTTTAACATTAGTAATACCCTCCCCGAGACGGTATTCCAACGACTACGTCGGGCAGAACCACGACAGCCGTTACGGAACCCTAGACCAATCGGGCAGTGTATCTAATACGTATCCAGGGGTTATACAACGGAGCAGAACTTCGCTATTTAGGGGGGTATAATACCCGAGTATAATGCCTACTATCAGATTTTCGTGATTGAGAAAAGAAAGTGAGCGAACAGACTGAAGATCCGATGGCCTCTACTTATAGGGCTTGTTTTTTACTTTTACGCGGCCCGCGTAAGAGTAGACAAAGGCCTACGCGGCCCGCGTCAACTCTGGTCAATGTTGTAGGTGATCCGGATCATCGACTAGACCTGCCACGATGATGACACTTGTCATCACCGGGCTGCGCCACATCTTTGATCTCTAGCGGCCCGCGTAAGACCCTTAAGAGCTTTACGCGGCCCGCGACAAACCCAAAATATTATTTTTTTAATTATTTTTAATATTATTTAGGGTATTCGGGGTCCGTTTTCGCGTATGGGGTGTATTATGGGGTGTCTCTAGCGGCCCGCGTAAGACCCTTTAGAGGTTTATGGGTTATATCATGAAGGTCTCTAGAGGGTCGGTGCTATCATTCTTGCTTTGCGGATCTACTTCTCCCCGATTAGATGGCATATCAAAGGATAGTCTAGCCCTGAGGCTATCGAGCCTCTCCTGTCTTTCCAAGTCCTCTAGGTGCTTCTTCAGCTTTTCCTTATGCATGGCAACGAAATCTGGAGTGATAGTTTCATCCCTTTCCAGGGTTTTTTGCCGGGTTCTCATTTTCTTTTTCATGGGTGATATCTTCTATTGTGACCCTATCATGGTCACCTTGCACCGCTTGGATGGTTTGAGCACTTGGTGGTGTTGCCATGTTGTTTCTCTTCGATTGAGTTATTACAACGCCGGTGTTTTTGAATGGAAAAAATCAGCCGGATTGAAAGGTCCCACGGATGGCGCCAATGTCGAATCCCCAAATCCCTAGATGACGTTCAAAGAGTCTTCGCTGATGTCGTAATATCCCAGCCTTTGCTTGCTACAAAAAAGGAAACCATTAGCCTCGTCACGGAGGGCCCCGAAGAGGGGATCCGTGACCAAGCTCCGGCGTGAGAGTAAGTAAACTTGCCGGAAAGTGAGGGATGCTTATTCCAATGAGTATGATCACCAGAATGTTCCTCTGTGATGTGAATCAAGCATAAATGAGGGTATTTATTGTGAGAGTATTATGGAAGTAAATGAGGGAATAAAGCATTAAGTGAGATACCTTGGACTTGTCTTGTAGATCTTTCTCTTACCTTCCTTATATAACCAAGACCCATTATCTCTCCTATGGGACGATACTAAGACGATCCAACGGATTCTGATCATCTTTGGGGGACTCAGACACGTGTCTGAGCGCCAACGGTAGGATGGTTACCCTCATTTAATGATACCGGCTCGGAGGTACTGTTCCAGCCGGAGATGCCTTTCATGTTGCTCATTTAATGCACCCTGTATTCTCTGATAGTTCCTTTTCCCGCCCGTTTTGTATAAGAGAACCCTTACATTGTAATACTTGCCCAAATACATTGTAATACTTGAGAGTAGCCCTGTATTCTCTGATAGTTCCTTTTCCCGCTCATTTAATGCACCCTGTATTATCTGTTGGGCCTACATGAGAGTAGCCCAAGACGGGTCAAATTGGGCAACCTATTGGCCCGTCGTCAAACTGAATAATATCATACATTTACTCAGTTACTCCGATAATTATTTAGAATTGTTGTTTTAAAGGTTTTTTGCATTCCAAATTAAATTATTTGTGAAGGTTTGCAAACCAAATTTCTAACACCCAGAAAATACTAAATTATAATTAACTAAGGTTAACTAACTATGTTAATTAATATACTATTGAATCATGAAAATAGTTAGTTAGATACCTTTAAAGAAAAAGGTTTAAACAAAGTAGAGGGGCCAAATCTGTAAATGAAAGAAACTAATAGATTTATAAAACAAAAAAAAACACACAACATAACAAAACCTAATTTCAGCAAAATTGATCAATTGAAGGTTAACTAGGAATCTAAATTCTTGCATGAATCAGTATTTGTGATTACATAATCCAAGTGATCATAAGGTACGCCACAATTTGATATTAGGTGATGTTAGAAAGATTTGTTAAAAATTAGAAATTCTGATCTCAACATGAATTAATAAAATTTATGTAAGTTAAATGATGTAAACAAACTTAGGAACAAACCGTAAGCGAAAGATTATGAATCAAATGCAAAATTATAGGTATTTGAATGAAATACTATGTGTATACAAGTGGGTTTTGTGGATATGTTGAATACATAAACTAAAATGTTGTGAATAATGTATTTGGTGTTTGATACTTTGAATTTTAGATGCTAGTTAATGTGCATCAACCATTTGGTGATAAGGTCTATCTATACATGGTTAATTGATAATGTCCAGATTTAAAAAGTTAATATATAAATCTTGCCCACGAGATGCTTGATGAAATGCCTAAGGGTATGTTTGGCATGGAGCTTTTAGGATCTTCTAGCTTTAAGCTTTTAAGAAAAAGCTCCTACTCAATAAAAAGTCTTGTTTGGTTGAAGGAGCTTTAAGCTTTTAGGTTAGGAGCTTGAAGCTTTTGGTTGAACGCTACTACTAGTAGCGTTTAGAAGGAGCTACAAGCTTTTAGGGAAAAAATGACTATTTTAACCTCAAAAAATAAGGAACTTTTTAATGCACCAACTTTCTAAATTTTTAGTTATATCCATTTTGGTCATTTTATACATTTTATTAAAAGCTCCAGCTATTCTACCAAACACCAAATATATCTAAAAAGCTACATCTACTAGCTACCTGTTTCCAGCCACCAGCTACCAGCTTCCAGCTTTCAGCTACCAGCCACCAGCTACTTTTACCAAACATACCCTAAGTAATCATGTATTGATTAAAATGTATGAAAGAATCACGTAAATGAGATTTTGACAAATTACGTGTCATATGTCGTATTACGAGTTCTAAATGATAAATTGGATTGAACTCTATAGGCAAATTGGGCGAAACATCAAGTGGCCAAGCCGGAGCGGACACTCGTTTGAAGGGAAAGCCTTAAAGGTACGTGGCTTACGCTTCGTAGGATTTAGTCAATATGTTGAAAAACGTAGTTATATTCATGAAATTCGGTTCATTCATAAATGATAGATTTCATACGAATGAACCGAATGGATAATTTCGAATTACGATAAAGGTTTGGTTGCATAAAAGCGATGGATTCTGCTAAGTTAACCAAACGGGTCAAAATGATATAACGATAAAGATTTAGTTGTATAAAAGCGATGGATTTCGCCAAGTTAACCAAACAGGTCAAAATGATAGAAAGATAAAAGTTTGGTTGTATAAAAGCGATGGATTTCGCTAAGTTAACCAAACGGGTCAAAATGATTTACCGATAAAGGTTTGGTTGTATAAAAGCGATGGATTTCGCTAAGTTAACCAAATGGGTCAAAATGATAGAAAGATAAAGGTTTGGTTGTATAAAAGCGATGGATTTCGCTAAGTTAACCAAACGGGTCAAAATAATAGAAAGATAAAGGTTTGGTTGTATAAAAGCGACGGATTTCGCTAAGTCAACCAAACGGGTCAAAATGATAGAAAGTTAAAGGTTTGGTTGTGTAAAAGCGATGGATTTCGCTAAATTAACCAAACAGGTCAAATAAAGTCTTAATGCATATCGGAATGATTGAATGAATAATGACTTCGGTATAATACTCGGATAATGGGTAGGATATCGAATATATGCGTAAACCGAGGAACGGGAACGCGGATTAAAAGTCAAAATACTCAGAGTGAGAGTTATGACTAAAAGTTAAACAATTTCGCAAACGGAAATTGTGGTAATAATGTTCAACTACTTGTAGTTGAACGGGTCAAATATTTAAAACACATACCGGATATCGAATGCATAAATCCCGTGGATAGTACTCCGGATAATCGAAATCATTCTTAGTTATGTTGTTCATGTGATTTAAATACAAATAACGAGTTTATTCGTTAAATACATGAACGAGTCAAATAATTCGTAAAAAAATATATTAAGTTGAAAGCTTATAGGTTAGGAATTTTGTTGATCCGGATGGTGGATGTTGAGTCCATATTGTAAATGATCAAATTACGATCATGTAGAAAGAAACGGAAGGTTAAATGGATAAACAGGTCAAAAGTTATGGCCGTTTTTTCATAAAGGGCAAAACAGGAAAAATATAAATCTGCAGATGTAACACCCTAAAAACGGGTTCGGTAATCGAACCACGTTAATATTGACGACGGGTAAAAACCGTTAGCGGTGAAAATTTACCCGGTAAATATTAGGATTTAAATAAACAAATCTAATATTAATAAAAGGGAGGATAAATACTTTGAGAAAACAAAGTATATAAAAGGACCGAGTTAACGAGACTTAAAGTGAAACGGGCTAGGTAAAACCCGAAACATATATAGGTGTTATATATTTACTAAACATCAGTTATGAATAAGATAAAATAACTAGGAAATAAATAACCTAGTTAATTATAAGTCTTGTAGTAATAAAGAAGTTGCTTAAAATACACTCTATGTAACTTGGGTGAATTAGAGGGGCTAAAGGTGTTAAAAGTTAAACTAGTTTAATTTAAAACAAAAAAATTGAAATTCCAAACACACACTTGTGTGTGTCTGGATCGAACAAAACACAGGAGGGCGACCAAACTCACCTCCAAACCCTAGTTCTTACTAATTGATCAAATTGAAGGCTCAAATCGATTCCGAATAGAAATCCAAGCGTAGATTAGTGATCTCCTCAGTAAAGGGATCATAAGGTATGTAAAAATTTCACTATTTGGTTCAATCTAAAATTCTGGATGAACACTTATGATTCGAAATTGAGCTTGCATGATAGTTGTTTGGGTGAATTTGGGTTGAAATCATGTCTATGAATATACCCTAGCCATTAGTTTGTTCAATTATGTTCATCACTATGAAAATCCATAATCACCAATATAGGTGCTTAGCGGGTTTTGTAGAAACATGTCAAACACTAGGATTATGATTATTATTCTAGTGTAATTTGAGTTCAATGAAGTAAATTCAGATTTGTTGATGCTAAATTCGTGTATGTGATGTTTTTAGGGTTTTGATTGCTAAAAAAAATAGTGTTATAATGTTATAAACATGTTTTAATTGAAAGCAGAATTCAAACAGCTTCTGATCAGAATTTACAGCCGACTTGTATTGGCTGTAACGTAGACAAAACGTGACAAGAACATGTGTTTCTTGAGTCTAAAATGTAATTCCAGGAATTATCTTAAAAAAAACCCCACTGGAATTGCATTTTTCGACGAAAATTGAGCGTTTTATGATTTTTTCCGTATCGAATGCTCAAGCTGCGTTTTCTGGCAGAATTTGCAGCCCATTACGAATGTCATAACTTAATTTAGGGATTTAGTTATGATCTCAAATTTTTACTGTAGATAGCTTTAAGTGATTACAAAAATCGCCAAGTGGAATTTCGTCAATCGGATAAACGAGGAATTTTAAATGAATTTTTCGTAAGCTGTAGTCAGAAGTGACGAATCCGATTGCAGTTTAGTAAATGAATTTTTACGAATTTTTTGGTAAAGATTTAGATCTTGAAATTCTAACACAAGGCCTAACCCTCCGAGAGGTACGTCACATAAAAAAACATAATTTTTGAAGACTTGTAAACAGGTTAAACAGGCCACCAAAAACAGCCTATTTTCAGTGATATGAACTTGCCTAAGTGAGTTACTGAACGCAAATTTGCATTTTGTATGATTAAGGGTAAATGACTTTTATAAGTCATATCAACCAATGATGAAGTCGAATAGTAGATTCGACATAGAATTCGTAAGATGAAATAGTCGTATGTGATAATGACTAATCTAACCGTCTTATGAATTATGATTATAGTTTGACGCTTGACAAGCTAGGTGGAGGCTTGGAAGGAAGCGGGTCAAACGAATCAAGTGTGAAGGAAAAGCGTTTTTCGGATGCAAGGTAAGTAAGCTTACGCCCCTTTATATTATTTACGAAATACTTATTTGCAAGTATTGTATATGAACTTTATTAACTAATTGAAATATGATGTTCCGGCATGAAATAATGCGAGTCGGAACAAGGGAGAAATGGTAAGAAACAAAAAAAAAAGGTAAAAAGGTAATCCGGACATGAGTGGACGGATGGGAAAAGAGATTCAAATAGATATCATATGGCGAAAGTCATAACGGGTCAAACAAGACAAGAAACAGTTTTTAAGTAAAAAAAAAAAGAGTTCAAGGAGAAAACCGGAATGGGTAAAAAGGGCGATATGGTAACTAGATATCCTCTCATAATAATAATTGGTCATTTCGACTAAACGGGTCAAATGGTGTGTTAATACCATTTGACAACAATAACTGATGACCGTTTGTTGAGTTTTGCGATCACGGGAATTAATTTATGGCTTGCGTTGCTTTAAACTAGCAAGTTTAAAAGCAAAAGGTATTTAAACGGGTTAATTCTATAACCCGAGCTAGGTACGCTTAACTGAATTTATAGTTAAAAGTGTAATTTTTTGTCAAATAGATAGTGACGGTCCCTCGCCGTAAAATGAAGGACATAAATTTGACCAAAAAGCCCTTGAGGGGTAAGTCGGGCAAACGACCCTTAGGGGTTGTTTAAGAACTTGTATTATGATTATGTAGTCCTTAGATATGTATAAAAAAAATTATAGGTAATGACATTCGTGGGTCGAATGTCTAAAAACGGATTTATGCGCATAGCTTGCGTACTAATAGCATAATTCATAAGAATTATAAACCCGAGCTAGAGATCTTGAGTTAAATACATTGATGTATGTATTTGATTGTTTAAAAAAAACAAGTTGGTGGTTTTAAATACAAACGGGTCAAAATGTTTATTTTGAATAATAAGTCGAATGCTTAAAAAATTGGAATATTATTAGTTTGAATGTTGAATTATAACTCTATATGATGGAGAATCGAATTACGGTCGCGTGGGAAAAAGAATCACGCGAAACGGACATGTAGAACTAAAGTTATGAAATTTTAAAGTTAGAATTTGGTTAAAACTCGGAGCTGGGCATTTGCAGCTCAAACAAACAAACCTGCTGTGAAAAATGGGCCGTCGAGTTACGCGTCGGCGAATTAATAAACTGGTCGCACGACGCGACACTTGTCGCGGGCCGCGAAAGCGGAGACGAAAACGGTCGTGAGGCGCGACCGATCTATATTTCAGAAATTTTCTTTTGTTTCCATTGTTGGGCCGTAGGACTTGATTATACGTATTTAAAAGTTGTCAAAACTAACAGTTTATGTGGTTTTGGCATTAGGTGAATGCTCACAAGATTTCCGGATGAAGATCAAGCGTCTTTCAAGAACCGAACACACCGAACAAGCTTCCACATTGATTTTTTTTGTTTAAATTAATATGTAAATAATAAGAACTGCATTTGAATGATTAAACTAGTTAGAATGATAACTCAAATATTTTGATCATGTATGATTGTAAACCCAACAAAGTTTTTGTAAGCTCTCATTTTTGTAATAAATGCGTGTTAAATATTATAAATTCTGTTATTTTAAGATGGGTCTTACAGCAGAACTGACCGTAACCTATGGCTGGAGGCCGTAGGTTACGGCCAAGACCTTCTGTCCGTTTGATTTATGAGGGATCGTAAGCCACGGTCCTCTGACCGTAGCTTACGGCGGGGATCTTTTAAATTTTTATTTGTTGTTTGTTGAATTGTGTTAGTTACCAAACCTTATTCTAACACATTATTTCTAACATAAATGCTATTAGGTTAATGTTATGATGAACATGGATGGGATCAAGCTCGTTCAAGAACCGAACACATATAACGTCGAAGTTTCCGCACTTGTTTAGTTGTTTTTGGTTAATCTAAACATTGTTGACTGTTAGAAACACACCTTTGAATACTGTTAAGTCTAAAATAACTATGAATTATTTATGGTGTTTTGTAATTAGCATTTTTGTATGTAAAATGCAAACTTATATAAATAATTAAATATTATATGTATGATTAGTTATGGGTCTTACCAGTTGGTAATCAGAGTTTAAGGTTAAAGACGAAATGTGTTTGTTCAAGGCTTGATCATGACATCTGGTAAGCACTAACTATAAATGAGTTTCAATTGAAAGCTTTAGAGAAGTAAAGGATGTAAAAGTGTATGAGAGGAGTGTATAGATACGCTCGAACTCGGGAAATACACTAAGTATAAAAGGTGAGGCAAGTTATATACATGACCAAACCGGAAAAGAATGATATATCACATGTGATACGGTGTGATGAGTATAAATTTCCATATAATGAGATGGAAATGATTAGATAAATTATTAATTGATTTATTGTGGACATTTCAGTTAAAGAAATGTCTAATACAATTGGAGAAGATGCGGTATCTCTCATGACGGAAGAGATTTAAGAAAAGATTTCCGAAGAAGTCGGAAAGGCGTTAGAGGCTAGTCTACCACAATTCATGGATAGACTGCAAACCACGATCTTATCGGTGGTAGAGGAAAAGATAAACGAACTCAAAGAAAGTCTCACGCAAGAAAAGGACAAGGTTAAAGGGAAGGCATGCCCTTATAACAAGATCATGGCGTGTAAACCCCCAATTTATAACGGTGAAGTTGATCCAATCGTTTTTCAACAATGGTTAAGTGATATCGAAGGGGTCTTTGAAAGAACTCACTGTGATAGACCGACTTCATAGCTTACAGAACCGGTCAACCGAGGGGTCAAGCAAAATATTGGTGGGATAATATTAAGAAAGAACAAGGAATCGAAACCACATGAACTATGACTTGGGAGGAGTTTAAGGTACCATTCCATAAACATCATAGCCCAAAGGACGTGATCAACAAAATCAAGGAAGAATTCATTCAACTAAGGCAAAAGGGAGAGTCGATTGATAAAATCACGGGGGTGTTTCTTGACAAGTTGAGATTCAGTGATGAGTTGGTGAAGACAGAAGAACAAAAGATTTACTATTATTATAATATGTTGAGTGCGGAATACCGGGAGTTTATGACTCCCTCGAAATATGAACATCTCACGGAGATTGTAAATGCCGCACGAGAAAGAGAGATTGAACTGAAGAAATAGATCGAGAGAGGTGAAAGAAGGGCGTTGGATGCAAACCCAAGCCCCACAAAGAAACAGAATGTCCAAAGAAGAGAAACGCAAAAGGGGGTCACCTCAGTGCAAAACATGTGGAAAAGCCCATCGAGGCGAGTGTTACTTCAAAAACAAACCATGTGCTATGTGCGGGAAGGTGGGACACGAGGTTTCAAATTGCCCCGGTAAGGTGTCGGTGTGCTATAACTGCTACAAGTCGGGACACAAGAAATCTGAGTGCCCGAAGTTGATTAGAAAGAAGGAAACAACCGACACAAAGGCAGAAGTCCCAAAATCAAAGGCGAGATCCTTCCACATAACCGCGGCTGAGGCCAAGGTTGAACCTGATGTTGTTTCAGGTACATTTACTGTAAATTCAATTCCTGCATGTATTTTATTTGATACAGGTGCAAATAGATCTTTTGTTTCACATAGAATTATTCAACACCCTACATTTACATTAACAAAATTTCCTATACCTCTAGAAGTAGAAATAGGTAATAATAAAAGTTTTATTGTTTGTGATATGTGCCGGGATTGCAAATTGAGTATTGATGATGATGAATACTTGGTTGATTTGATACCCATGTCGATGGGAGAATTCCAAGTGGTATTCGGGATGGATTGGTTATCTCGACACCACGCTAAGGTGATATGTTTCCATATGGAGATACAACTAACGTCTCCGAGAAAAAAGCATGTTACTATCTATGGGGAGTAGAGTTGCAACCCTATAATGTGCTCGATGACGGAAGCCCATAAGTTCATTCAACATGGATGTAAGGCATACCTGACTGACATACGTGATTCGAATAAAGAGTCACCTGAGATTAAAGACGTACCAGTTGTGCGGGGGTTTGAAGATGTGTTTTTGGGGATTTACCGGGGATACCACCAGAACGTGAGGTGGAATTTGGGATCAAGTTAGTTTCGGGTGCAAAGCCGGTAGCTAAGGCACCGTATAGGCTAGTACCATCAGAGCTACAAGAATTACTATCTCAATTCCAAGACTTGCTTGACAAAGGGTTTATCCGACCTAGTGTCTCTCCGTGGAGAGCACCGGTGTTATTTGTAAAGAAGAAAGTCAGAAGCATACGAATGTGTATCGATTACCGAGAGTTAAACAAACTTACGGTAAAGAATCGATATCTGCTTCCAAGGATTGATGATCTATTCGATCAGTTGCAAGGCACAAGCTAGTTTTCGAAGATCGACTTAAGGTCGGGCTATCACCAGTTGAAGGTGAAAGAAGAAGATATACCAAAAACGGCGTTCCGAAGGCGTTACGGACATTACAAATTTCTTGTAATGTCTTTCGGGTTGACAAATGCACCCGCGGCCTTCATGGATCTCATGAACCAGGTTGCAAACCAATGTTAGACAAGTTGGTGATAGTATTCATCGATGATATTCTCGTGTATTCGAAAAGCGAGGCGGATCATACGCTCCATTTGCGTGAAGTATTGGAAACGCTTAGGAGGGAAAGGCTTTACGCGAATTTCTCGAAATGTGCCTTTTGGCTACGCAAGGTACAATTTCTTGGGCACATCATAAGTGCCGATGGGGTTTTGGTAGACCCATCCAAGATTGAAGCGGTGTCAAAATGGAAACCTCTGAAGAATCCATCGGAGATTTGGAGTTTCTTAGGACTTGCGGGTTACTATAGGAGATTTATTCAAGATTTCTCCAAAATCACGTAACCATTGACTAAGTTGACCCGCAATGCCTTTCAAGTACTCAAGGAAAAATTAACCAGTGCACCGGTATTAACTTTACCGGATGGAACCGATGACATGGTCGTATACTCCGACGCATCCCAGCTTGGTCTCGGATGTGTACTCATGCAAAGATGAAAGGTGATCGCATATGCTTCAAGGCAATTAAAAGTTCACGAAAAGAAATACCTGACTCACGACCTTGAGTTAGCGGCGGTGGTTTTCGCTTTAAAGATTTGGAGGCATTACATGTATGGTGTGAAATGTACTATTTTCACCGACCATAAAAGCCTTAAATACTTCTTTGACCAAAAGGAGTTGAATATGTGGCAAAGGCGCTGGCTAGAAATAGTAAAAGATTACGATTGTGAAATACATTACCATCCTGGTAGAGCAAATGTGGTAGCCGATGCGCTAAGCCAAAAGGAGGGATATACTCATATTCGAGTGCGGTCAATGCAACTCGTAGTAACCTCGGGTTTACTTGAAAGGATCCGAGAGGCACAAATTGAAGCAATAAGAGAAGAGAATTGGAACAAGGAACGAATAACAGGCCAAGTAAATGATATAATAGATGGAGATAACGGGTTGAGGACTCGGTTCGGTAGAATATGGGGTCCAAACATGTGTGGTGTTAAGGACCTTCTTCTTAATGAAGCACACAAATCACGATATTCGATTCACCCAGGGGCGACCAAGATGTATCAAGATTTGAAACAAAATTATTGGTGGCCCGGGATGAAAAGAGACGTAACGAAGGATGTCGAAAAATGTCTAACTTGTTTACAAGTAAAGGCGGAGCATCAAAAAGCCTATGGCAAACTACAACTGTTAGACATACCGGTTTGGAAATGGGAATATGTTACAATGGACCTATTAACCAAACTCTCGAAGACGGCTCAAGGATTCGACGCCATTTGGGTAGTTATGGATAGATTGACAAAGAGTGCACACTTTATTCCTATTAGGGAGACTTACACCTCTGAAAAGATGTCGGGGGTGTACACGAATGAGATCATAGCGCGCCACGGAGTGCCGGTATCCATCGTATCCGATAGAAATACCTGGTTCATTTCAAATTTTTGGCATGACTTCCAAGAGCAAATGGGTACTAAGTTTTTTATTAGTACGATAAATCACCCGCAAACTGACGGACAAAGCGAACGAACAATTCAAACTTTAGAAGATATGCTTCGTGCATGCATCATTGATTTTGGCGGTAGTTGGGACGTTTATCTACCGTTAGTTGAATTTTCGTACAACAACAGTTACCATTAAAGCATTGGAATGGCCCCATACAAATTGCTTTATGGCAGGAAATGCCGAACCCCGATGTGTTAGGGTGAAGTAGGTCCTCGCGAACTCGCCCACAAAGATGTAGTTAGAGTTACTAACAAGAAGACCGATATGGTACGGGTTCATTTGAAAGCGGCCCAAGATCAACAAAAGTCTTACGCGGACCGAAGGCGGAGACCTATTGAGTTCCAGATCGGTGATAAAGTAATGCTTAAAGTATCTCCGTTGAAAGGGATAATCCGATTCAGAAAAAGGGGGAAATTGAGTCCAAGGTTTATTGGACCTTTCAAAATAATAGTCAAGATTGGCAAGGCCGGATACCGTTTGGAATTACCCAAAGAATTAAGCGGTATACATAACACATTCCATGTTTCACATCTCCGGAAGTGTTTGGCCGATGAAACGGCCTATGTTCGTTACGACGACATCAAAGTAGATGGTAAACTAAATTATGTAATAAAGCCTATCGCAATTCTTGACCGAAAGGTCAAAGGCTTAAGAAATAAGGAAATTGACCAAGTAAAGGTCAAATAGGAGCATCAGAAGGGATCGAACACCACTTGGGAGTCCGAAGAAGAGATGAGACGACTCTATCATTCCTTATTCGGTACGTATTCTAGTTTCGAGGACGAATCCTCTTTATGGGGGTGGACTTGTAACACCCCGAAAATACTAAATTATAATTAACCAAGGTTGACTAACTAAGTTAATTAATATACTATTGAATCATGAAAATAGTTTGTTAGAAACCTTCAAAGAAAAAGGTTTAAACAAAGTAGAGGGGCTAAATCTGTAAATGAAAGAAACTAATAGATTTATAAAACAAAAAAATAAAAACACAACACACTTCAGTGTGTGTGCGCGACCAGCGATGAACAAGAACACCCAAAACCTAATTTCAGCAAAATTGATCAATTGAAGGTTTATTAGGAGTCTAAATTCATGCATGAATCAGTATTTGTGATCACCTAATCCAAGGGATCATAAGGTATGTAACAATTTGATATTTGGTGATGTTAGAAAGATTTGTTAAAAATTAGAAATTCTGATCTCTTCATGAATTAATGAAATTTATGTAAGTTAAATGATGTAAACAAACCCTAAGCAAAAGATTGTGAATCAAATGCCAAATTATAAGTATTTGAATGAAATACTATGTGTATACAAGTGGGTTTTGCAGATATGTTGAATACATAAATTAAAATGTTGTGAATAATGTATTTAGTGTTTGATACTTTGAATTTTAGATGCTAGTTAATGTGCATCAACCATTTGGTGATAAGGTGCATGTATACATGGTTAATTGATAATGTCTAGACTAAAAAAGTTAATATATAAATCTTGCAGACGAGATGCTTGATGAAATGCCTAAGTAATCATGGATTGATTAAAATGTTTGAAAGAATCACGTAAATGCGATTTTGACAACTTACGTGTCACATGTCGTATTACGAGTTCTAAACGATAAATCGGATTGAACTCTATAGGCAAATTGGGCGAAACATCAAGTGGCCAAGATAGAGCGGACACTCGCTTGAAGGGAAAACTTTAAAGGTACGTGGCTTACGCTTTGTAGGATTTAGTCAATATGTTGAACAATGTAGTTATATTCATGAAATCCGGTTCATTCATTAATGATGGATTTCATACGAATGAATAGAATGGATAAATTCGAATAACAATAAAGGTTTGGTTGTATAAAAGCGATGGATTTCACTAAGTTAACCAAAGGGGTCAAAATGATATAACGATAAAGGTTTGGTTGTATAAATGCGATGGATTTCGCTAAGTTAACCAAACGGGGCAAAATGATAGAAAGATAAAGGTTTGGTTGTATAAAAGCGATGGATTTAGCTAAGTTAACCAAACATGTCAAAATGATATAACGATAAAGGTTTGGTTGTATAAAAGCGATGGATTTCGCTAAGCTATCCAAACGGGTCAAAATGATAGAAAGATAAAGGTTTGGTTGTATAAAAGCGATGGATTTCACTAAGTTAACCAAACGAGTCAAAATAATAGAAAGATAAAGGTTTGGTTGTATAAAAGCGATGGATTTTGCTAAGTTAACCAAACGGGTCAAAATGATAGAAAGATAAAGGTATGGTTCTGTAAAAGCGAAAGATTTCGCTAAATTAACCAAACGGGTTAAAATGAAGTTTTAATGCATATCAGAATGATTGCATAAATAATGACTTCGGTATAATGTAACACCCCGAAATCGGGAATTTGGTAATTAAACCATGTTAATAATAATGAACGGGTAAAATACCGTTAGTGGTAAAAGTAAACCCGGTGAATATTAGGAATTTAATAAATAAACCTAATATTAAATAAAAAGTGAATAAAAGCTTTTGAGGAAATAAAGATTATAAGAGACCCGATTTAACGGGACTTAAAACAAAACAAAGTAGTATCTCCCCCGAACCCGCTAAGTAAACTAGGAATGTTTAACCTAGTTAAAAAGGGGTAAATATTATTGAAAATAAGTAAGTTGTGGCCTACTTAATAACTAACTAAACATAAGGGACCAAAATGGAAAACTTGAAGTTTAGTTATTAAAAAAAAGAAACAAGACAAAACACACACTAAGTGTGTGTTCTAGAATGAACGACCAGGAGAAGTAAAGGGTGCCAAACCCTAGTTCATCGAATCACATCAAATTGAAGGGCTAATCGGGGCTCAAATTCATGAATGAACGCGGATTAACGATCGCTCAAGCTAGGGGATCATAAGGTATGTCGAATTCTTGACATTCGTGAAGTTGGAAAATTTGAAGAAACATCATAATCTGCGAATTTTGTGTTAATCATAGAAGTTATGGCTGAACTATGATGTAAACTTGCTTAGGAACAAAACCCTAAGTGTAAATTATACATGTGTTGTCAAGATTTGAATGTCTAAATGATTTACCACACTTAGATAAGTGGGGTTCGAAATGATGATGATGATGATGATATATGTATGCTTAGAATCATCATATTGAATAGTAGAAGCAAGATACTTGATCAAATTATTAGTTGAGTGTATGTTCATACAAGAATTGAAATGGGTTTTGTATGTTATAATGAAATCGGTAATTTCAAATCATGTAAATAGATGAATGAAATCGTGTTATGCACTAGTTTATATGAAGAATTTGAATATATTAGGTGTTCGGATGAATGCTAGTGATATGATGAAACGGGTCTCACTTATAGATGAGAACCCTTAGTTCTTGCAAAATGAGTGAATAAATTAGTTTTGATAATCGTTTGAACTAGTTGAAGTGTTGAAAATGCAATGGACTTGGTTAGAACTTTAGTTAAAACGGTGGCCTAAAAATAATGCCTACCGGATAATTAATGAAATGCCTAAACTAGTTGTCGAGCTTGAATGTGAATTTATAAGCTAATGGGCGTTTGACTTTTAAAATCAAACTGACCTCCAATACGATGAATGATAATGTGATATGAAATGTGTAAGGTGGAATAATCGTATTAAATTATGGTTAATCTAACCACCTTGTGAATATTGAATAATAGTTTGGCGCTTAACAAGCTAGGTGGAAGCAAGGGGAGAAAGCGGGTCAAATGAATCAAGTATGAGAAGGAAAAGAGCATAACCGGATGCAAGGTAAGTAAAGCTTACACCTTCTAGAATAGAATACTTACTTGTATAATGGATAGCATTGTGAATAATAAAATGGACATGGTTTTCGCGGACGTTTTGTCAACAAAATAATTGTTGACAGCAAGCAGGTCCGTATTTGCAGAACTTGTTTCGAGGTCTTAAACACTTAGTTTTGACTCAATATTTGGTCAGAATTGGTATAACAATATAAATGATGATTGTTAATTTTTGTAAACTTTTCGGAAGTTGTTTAACGTGGTTTTCGCGGACGTTTTGTCAACAAAATAGTTGTTGACAGCAAGCAGGTCCGTATTTGCAGAAATTGTTTCGAGGTCTTAAACAGTTAGTTTTGACTCAATATTTGGTCAGAATTGGTATAACAATATAAATGATGATTGATAATATTTGTAAACTTTTCGGAAGTTGTTTAACGTGGTTTTCGCGGACGTTTTGTCAACAAAATAGTTGTAGACAGCAAGCAGGTCCGTATTTGCAGAAATTGTTTCCAGGTCTTAAACACTTAGTTTTGACTCAATATTTGGTCAGAATTGGTATAACTATATAAATGATGATTGGTAATTTTTGTAAACTTTTCGGAAGTTGTTTAAGGTGGTTTTTGCGGACGTTTTGTCAACAAAATAGTTGTTGACAGCAAGCTGGTCCGTATTTGCAGAAATTGTTTCTAGGCCTTAAACAGTTAGTTTTGACTCAATATTTGGTCAGAATTGGTATAACAATATAAATGATGATTGGTAATTTTTGTAAACTTTTTGGAAGTTGTTTAACGTGGTTTTCGCGGACGTTTTGTCAACAAAATAGTTGTTGACAGCAAGCAGGTCCGTATTTGCAGAAATTGTTTCGAGGCCTTAAACACTTAGTTTTGACTCAATATTTGGTCAGAAGTTGTATAACAATATAAATGATGATTGGTAATTTTTATACACTTTTTGGAAGTTGTTTAACGTGGTTTTTACGGATTTTTTGTCATCAAAATAGTTGTTGACAGCAAGTAGGTCCGTACTTGTAAAAATTGTTTCGGGGTCTTACACACTTAGTTTTGACTCAATACTTGGTCAGAAGTTGTATAATAATATAAATGATGATTGGTAATATTATGTATTGTTAATTGTTACAAATACAGGCAAGCAGAATGTATAAGCATGTTTTTCCAAGGTTGGCGAAAGGTAATGCAATGTATTAAAAACGAGTCAATGTTGACCCGTGCCAGGTACGCACAAGGAATGATACTCTCGTGAAGGGTACATGTACCAACCATAATTTGGATTATGGTTGGAGGAAATAAGAGTTTTTTTTAGAGTTGATAAAATTATAGTTTTGACATAAATACCCATAACGGGTCAAATAATTCGGTTTAAGAACCGGAAATTTGAATTCGAAGGAAACAAGAATTTTGAATTGGATGGAAATATGTTTATAACTTGTTGTGAAACTGTCAAAACTAACTTTTATGTTGGTTTTGATTTTAGGAATGTCTTATGGAACTTCGGATGAGGATCAAGCAAGAAAGGAGAACCGAACACATGTCTTGAAGCTTCCGCAACGATCTTATTTTGTTCTAGTTTAAAAAGTGGATATTGTAAACACTTGAAATTATATTTTGGAATGTTTTTAAATTATGTAAGAAGTTAACTTGGAAAAGTTTTTGTAAGCTTGCATTTTCGTATAAAATGTGTGTTTAATATTATAATATTGACTAATAGAGACGGGTCTTACAAGTTGGTAATCAGAGCTCAAGGTTAAAAGAATAAAGTGTTCGATTCGAGGCTTGATCGCAAATCCGGTAAGTACATGTATGTTAATGGTTTAGCGTGTTAAAGTGTTGTAAACAACACATAGGGTTATTGTGTAATACACGTTACCCCAATTAAAATGATTGATATAGTTGACGAAATTACGCGCGTTGACGCGTATAGTAGAAAAAGCCTTGTGTTATAATACGGGTGATTATTGAAGTTGATATTATTGACTCTTGTAAATGTTTTGTTGAAGGACACTTGCATCTAAAGATAGCGGGAGTCTAACAAATTACGAATTTGACGGAGGAACGGTCCGAAGTACGACAAGTAGATCATGCTCACCAAGGACCTGAATCGCGTAGCGATCGCGAACAAGGCAAATGGCAAGAGAAGCCCGTTAGGGCAAGCATTACCAGGTGCACATTTTAAATTTAATTGCATAAATAGTAATATGCAACAAATACATAGAGATTGAAAGTTGCATATGTAGATAGAAAACTTGGAAAAACCCGAATAGAAAACCTATCCGGGATATTATTTCCAAGAAAAACAAATAGAGGCTTTACTTACATGGGGTGTAATGTGAAAATTATAAAAAGGTCATGTATACCAGGTATTGATCGCTTACTCTGGCCAAGTAAGTGGTGAGCACGTGGTGCCATGAACTTTTTATGATGGACATGCTTACACCCGATGTAGTAAGGACTGGTGAGTGGGACAAATTAAAAAGTACCCAAATAAATCAAATGAGCAAAATATTTGATAATAATGTAAACTCACGGCCGGGTGACGGAAGCGTATTACATTAGGATAATGAGCCCGAGTGAAGGGACAAAGATTTATGTAAAATGATTAAGATATGCATTGGGAGGGAGTGTACTTACACTCGAACCCAGAGAATGCAAATATGTAAAACGATTAAGATATGTATTGGGAGTGGGTGTACTTACACTCGAACCCGGAGAATCCAAACATGTAAAATGATTAAGATATGCATTGGGAGGGGGTGTACTTACACTCGAACCCGGATAATGCAAATATGTCTCTTAACGGGCCGTTTTTGTAAAACGTCAAACTTGAGGACAAAGTCAGAATATAAAAATGAAGCGAAGTCTTAATGTATACCGGAAGAGTTGCAATAGCAACGACTTCGGTAAAACACCCGGTTGATGGGAAAGGATTTAAATACATGCGTAGACCGAGAAACGAGAACTCGGATGGAAAGTTAAAAGACTCGGGTTTTGGAGTCAAGACTAAAAGGCGATAAGATTTTGCAAACAGAAATTTTTGATAATTACGTTCAACTATTTTAAAGTGAACGGGTCGAACAAAGAATGAAGTTTTACATTCATAAGTGATGAAGTTTCACACAAACAAGTCAAACGAGATTAATAAAGAATAACTCTTGAAAATGAAAGTAAGCGCAAGCTGAATAATGAAAGCGCGAAATATTAATGAACCTATGTGATAGGTCGTAAAAGAGTATAGAAAGGAAAAACGCAAACCAGTGAAACTGGAGTGTTAAAAACACTAAGATAAAGAACCCGGGTAGCGGTTTGAAAGGAAATAGAGGCGTAAACGGAATGACGATAAGAGTGAGACAAACCGATGTGTAAATGACGTGAGAAGTCATAGAGCCGGAAAGATAATCCGAAAGAAAATGGATGTGGCCTTAGACTACGGTCAAGGTCAAATGAATTTTAAAGGCAAAAATAAATGGTCCCAAACATAACGAGGGGTGCCTTGATGCTATATAAATATATATACATTTCAAGAATGACACTGGTAAAAAGAATGATCTACGGGATCATTATAACCTATGGGTTATAAACATTTTTAAAGGTCTACGGGACCAAAATGACCCTCGGGTCATGAATGAAAAGAAAAGAACTATAGAGGCCTCGCCTTAAAAGGTGAAAGCCTAAAGAACTCGCCTACGAGGTCAAGTAAAAGAACCTATGGGTTACTTAGACAAATCGAGGGACCCAGTTGAGAATCCCCGCGTAAAACAAGAAGTGTAAAAGAATGAATGCCAAGTTGTCAAAATTGTTTGACATAAACTAAAAATAAAATGTTAAACTAATTTTTTTTTTATATAAACTTAGATATGACGTGATGTAGTCACGGTCAAGGAAAGTAATGTGGAATATAATCACACTGTAGTCCGAGTGTTGGGTAGAAGGCAAGTGGACTAATAAGTCTAGCCAGTAAGACCGGTTAAGGTTAATATTTAAATTAAGAGCTTGTCTAATACGCTATTCATTATAAGATTAGCGTGGAATAAATATAATTGATAAACTTATATGATCAAGTGGTCAAATTGGCGACTCGGTCAAATAAAACAATAAGGGTAAATGCATACAAAACAAAAATGACGGCTCACGAGGTCTTACTAACGAAGAGCATTGATCGCCTACACTAAGCGATCATAAGGAAACACAAGTGAAGTGTTGGGTAGTCAAAGTACGAGCAATACTCAAAAGATTACCGAGATCAAGTGCATTGAGTTCAAACTCAATAAACTAAGTAAGAAAGGTTTCGGGGACGAAACCTCTCTAAGGGGGGTAGACTTGTAACACCCCGAAATCGGGAATTTGGTAATTAAACCATGTTAATAATAATGAGCGGGTAAAATACCGTTAGTGGTAAAAGTAAACCCGGTGAATATTAGGAATTTAATAAATAAACCTAATATTAAATAAAAAGTGAATAAAAGCTTTTGAGGAAATAAAGATTATAAGAGACCCGATTTAACGGGACTTAAAACAAAACAAAGTAGTATCTCCCCGAACCCGCTAAGTAAACTAGGAATGTTTAACCTAGTTAAAAAGGGGTAAATATTATTGAAAATAAGTAGGTTGTGGCCTACTTAATAACTAACTAAACATAAGGGACCAAAATGGAAAACTTGAAGTTTAGTTATTAAAAAAAAAAGAAACAAAACAAAACACACACTAAGTGTGTGTTCTGGAATGAACGACCAGGAGAAGCAAAGGGTGCCAAACCCTAGTTCATCGAATAACATCAAATTGAAGTGCTAATCGGGGCTCAAATTCATGAATGAACGCGGATTAACGATCGCTCAAGCTAGGGGATCATAAGGTATGTCGAATTCTTGACATTCGTGAAGTTGGAAAATTTGAAGAAACATCATAATCTGCGAATTTTGTGTTAATCATAGAAGTTATGGCTGAACTATGATGTAAACTTGCTTAGGAACAAAACCCTAAGTGTAAATTATACATGTGTTGTCAAGATTTGAATGTCTAGATGATTTACCACACTTAGATAAGTGGGGTTCGAAATGATGATGATGATGATGATATATGTATGCTTAGAATCATCATATTGAATAGTAGAAGCAAGATACTTGATCAAATTATTAGTTGAGTGTATGTTCATACAAGAATTGAAATGGGTTTTGTATGTTATGATGAAATCGGTAATTTCAAATCATGTAAATAGATGAATGAAATCGTGTTATGCACTAGTTTATATGAAGAATTTGAATATATTAGGTGTTCGGATGAATGCTAGTGATATGATGAAACGGGTCTCACTTATAGATGAGAACCCTTAGTTCTTGCAAAATGAGTGAATAAATTAGTTTTGATAATCGTTTGAACTAGTTGAAGTGTTGAAAATGCAATGGACTTGGTTAGAACTTTAGTTAAAACGGTGGCCTAAAAATAATGCCTACCGGATAATTAATGAAATGCCTAAACTAGTTGTTGAGCTTGAATGTGAATTTATAAGCTAATGGGCGTTTGACTTTTAAAATCAAACTGACCTCCAATACGATGAATGATAATGTGATATGAAATGTGTAAGGTGGAATAATCGTATTAAATTATGGTTAATCTAACCACCTTGTGAATATTGAATAATAGTTTGGCGCTTAACAAGCTAGGTGGAAGCAAGGGGAGAAAGCGGGTCAAATGAATCAAGTATGAGAAGGAAAAGAGCATAACCGGATGCAAGGTAAGTAAAGCTTACACCTTCTAGAATAGAATACTTACTTGTATAATGGATAGCATTGTGAATAATAAAATGGACATGATTTTCGCGGACGTTTTGTCAACAAAATAATTGTTGACAGCAAGCAGGTCCGTATTTGCAGAACTTGTTTCGAGGTCTTAAACACTTAGTTTTGACTCAATATTTGGTCAGAATTGGTATAACAATATAAATGATTATTGATAATTTTTGTAAACTTTTCGGAAGTTGTTTAACGTGGTTTTCGCGGACGTTTTGTCAACAAAATAGTTGTAGACAGCAAGCAGGTCCGTATTTGCAGAAATTGTTTCGAGGTCTTAAACAGTTAGTTTTGACTCAATATTTGGTCAGAATTGGTATAACAATATAAATGATGATTGATAATATTTGTAAACTTTTCGGAAGTTGTTTAACGTGGTTTTCGCAGACGTTTTGTCAACAAAATAGTTGTTGACAGCAAGCAGGTCCGTATTTGCAGAAATTGTTTCCAGGTCTTAAACACTTAGTTTTGACTCAATATTTGGTCAGAATTGGTATAACTATATAAATGATGATTGGTAATTTTTGTAAACTTTTTGGAAGTTTTTTAACGTGGTTTTCGCGGACGTTTTGTCAACAAAATACTTGTTGACAGCAAGCAGGTCCGTATTTGCAGAAATTGTTTCGAGGCCTTAAACACTTAGTTTTGACTCAATATTTGGTCAGAAGTTGTATAACAATATAAATGATGATTGGTAATTTTTATAAACTTTTCGGAAGTTGTTTAACGTGGTTTTTAAGGATGTTTTGTCATCAAAATAGTTGTTGACAGCAAGCAGGTCCGTACTTGTAAAAATTGTTTCGGGGTCTTACACACTTAGTTTTGACTCAATACTTGGTCAGAAGTTGTATAATAATATAAATGATGATTGGTAATATTATGTATTGTTAAGTGTTACAAATACAGGCAAGCGGAATGTATAAGCATGTTTTGCCAAGGTTGGCGAAAGGTAATGCATTGTATTAAAAATGAGTCAATGTTGACCCGTGCCAGGTACGCACAAGGAATGATACTCTCGTGAAGGGTACATATACCAACCATAATTTGGATTATGGTTGGAGGAAATAAGAGTTTTTTTTAGAGTTGATAAAATTATAGTTTTGACATAAATACCCATAACGGGTCAAATAATTCGGTTTAAGAACCGGAAATTTGAATTCGAAGGAAACAAGAATTTTGAATTGGATGGAAATATGTTTATAACTTGTTGTGAAACTGTCAAAACTAACTTTTATGTTGGTTTTGATTTTAGGAATGTCTTATGGAACTCCGGATGAGGATCAAGCAAGAAAGGAGAACCGAACACATGTCTTGAAGCTTCCGCAACGATCTTATTTTGTTCTAGTTTAAAAAGTGGATATTGTAAACACTTGAAATTATATTTTGGAATGTTTTTAAATTATGTAAGAAGTTAACTTGGAAAAGTTTTTGTAAGCTTGCATTTTCGTATAAAATGCGTGTTTAATATTATAATATTGACTAATAGAGACGGGTCTTACATATAATACCCAGATAATGGGTAGGATATCGAATATATGTGTAAACCGAGGAACAGAAACGCGGGTTAAAAGTCAAAAGACTCAGAGTGCGAGTTATGACTAAAAGTTAAACAATTTCGCAAACAGAAATTGTGCTAATAATGTTCAACTACTTGTAGTTGAACAGGTCGAATATTTAAAACACATACCGGATATCGGATGCATAAATCCCGTGGATAGTACTTCAAATAATCGAAATCATTTGTAGTTATGTTGTTCATGTGGTTTAAATGCAAATAATGAGTTTATTCGTTAAATACATGAACGGGTCAAATAATTCGTAAAAAAATATATTAAGTTGAAAGCTTATAAGTTAGGAATTTTGTTGATCCGGATGGTGGATGTTGAGTCCATAATGTGAAGGATCAAATTACAATCATCTAAGAAGAAACGGGAGGTTAAACAGATAAACAGGTCAAAAGTTATGGTCGTTTTTGCATAAAGGGAAAAACAGGAAAAATATAAATCTGCAGAACTGACCGTAACCTATGGCTGGAGGCCGTAGGCTACGGCCAAGACCTTCTGTCCGTTTGATTTATGAGGGACTGTTCCGTTGACCGTAGCTTACGGGGATCTTTAAAATTTTTTTTTGTTGTTTGTTGAATTGTATTAGTTACCAAACCTTATTCTAACACATTATTTCCAACATTTAACGTTGTTAAATGTTATTAGGTCAATGTTATGATGAATATGGATGGGATCAAGCTCGTTTAGAACCGAACACATATAACATCTAAGTTTCCGCACTTGTTTAGTTGTTTTTGGTTATCTAAACATTGTTAAATGCTAGAAACACACCTTTAAATACCTTTAGGGTGGGGTTCGGCTACAAAGTCCATTTTTCCTATAAAGTGTACAAAGCCATACCACAACTCCACCCACGCTCCAACCAGAGAAGGCTTCTCCACCAATCCAAGAGCCTACTAAGACTCCTCCGGTTCCATACCCTGGTCGGTTAATTCATCAAAAGACCCATGAGCAATTCACAAAATTCGAAAATTTATTAAAACAATTGCATGTTAATATTCCATTTATCGAAGTCCTAACTCAAATGCCTAAATATTCAAAATTTATGAGGGTCTTCCTCACTCATAAAAGGAAAATTGAATCATTGCAATTAGTTAACTTAGGCGAAGAATGCTCCGCCTTACTACTCAACAAACTCCCGCAAAAGAAGATTGATCCTGGAAGCTTCACGATTCCTTGCTCAATTGGGGAATCCCCCATTCGCAATGCACTAGCCGATCTTGGGGCTAGCATCAACCTCATGCCCGCATCAATGTTCAAACGACTCGGCATAGGAAAAACGAGCCCTACAAAGATGAGCATACAACTTGCCGACAGATCCGTCAAATATCCACAAGGTGTCGCTGAAAATCTATTGGTCAAAGTCAGCAATTTCGTCTTCCCGGCCGACTTTGTCATACTAGACATGGAATAAGACACCGAAGTCCCCCTCATCCTTGGGAGACCATTTATAGCCACAGCCCAAGCAGTGGTAGACATGAATAACGGAACACTAACATTGAAGTTTGGGGACGAGGAAGTGAAGTTTGGAGTTGGAAAAAGAGTAGAAGATGAAGACCCAGTCGACTACATGAAGGTCATAGACTCAAGTTTGGATGACGCTCTCCGACGGTGTAGCATGGGATGCAAAGCATCCCACTTGGAAGACATATGACCAGGCTTTGGGTTTAGCCAAGGACCCTTATAAACGTGGTGCACCACGGAGGCATTTCGCGGAACTATCCTTAGCTTAGTTTAGATTAATTTAAATGTTTTCTAGTTTAGTTTTAATTTGCAGGAATAAAACACACTCGGGATGGTTAAGGATAACAAGGGAAACTTGAACCAGCACCCCATGCACAAAAACAGGGCCATCCGATAAAGTTTTCTTCATTACAGCAAGTTCAGCACGGGCCGTGCCCGCCCAACACGGCCCCGTGCTGCACAATCTGCAGAAAATACCCAGTTCAGGTAACTGGACACGGGGCGTGCTCACTGAACACGCCCCCTTGCCCAGGCTTCTGTTTCTCTTTATTCATTTCTGTTACTAGCGATCTGTACACGGGGCCGTGTCCAGACGCCCAGTAACATAAATTTTGCTTTTTCACACCTTTTTACGCATTCAATCAACCTAAAAAATTATTTTTGGGACACATTGAGGACAATGTGTAATTTAAGTGTGGGGGGATGCTAAAAACTTGAATCTTGCAAGTCCTAATTACAAGATTTACACAAAACTCTATTGGAACCGCTAATCACCCCAATTTTTTTTCAAAAAAAAAATCATTTTTTTTACTTGTCTAGGTTCAAATTGGGAATTTCAAGTTCTAAAAAGGTTATATTTTTACAAATTTACAACCGATAGCGTCGTGATAAAAAGAGCCAACATAAGAAAATTATGAAACGGCATGACAAGCTTAGTTAAAATTTGATTATATATACTTGATCACATAAAAACCCATTCCCACAAAAAGTGAGTTTTGAGCCTTTATTGAGCATACAAATACATATCTTTAAACTAAATGCTCATTTTTCGTTTCTTGTGTGAATAGGCGCTTGGTTCTTACGACTCTAGAACTTGCCACGACGATACATTCCCGGTCCTTACCAACTTAAACCCGAGTAAGTAAATGACGGAGGCATTAGGACTACCCCATAATTTCTACACCATTATTTTTCTTTTTTTTACCACCTACCCAAAATCCCCCTAGTTAACCCCTTTGAGCCTAAACCTTTTCATTTCTTAACCCAAAAACAAACACCCTTTCACCCACCAAAACCTTTTTATTTTTAACCCTTTGTTTTAGTAGCAAGCTCGGTTTTTCGTATGACTTTTCAAAAACTAAATAAATAAATAAATAAATAAATGTTGATGATGAATCAAAAGAGAAATAAACAAACAAGTTTATCAAAAATAACTTTGTTTGAATAATGGGTTCATCAAAATAAAAATTTCAAAAACAAAAAGTCTTACGAAAACCGACGCTTTTACGCCTTTCGCCCTTTTACTAACCACTAACCCAACCACCTACCTTAAACCCAAAGCCTAACCCTTCACCCCAAAAAGTCCTCTTGATATTTACAAAGGTTTATAGTTAAAAAGGAGGATGATTGATTGCTTGGCAAGCCTATGGTAGGAGTAAGTTTCATGCCGCTCTCGAGTGATTCACTAAAATACATCTTCGGTCGAGTGTTGAGTGATCCCCGTGAGGTATGTGAACTTGTATATAAGTGGAATTTTAAAAAAGACATGTTATGTCCTAATAAGTAATTTATCTTATGTAATGTTTTAAATAAATCATGACGAATAGGATTGTAAATAAATAAAACTTAATAAAGAATCTTGGAAATCCCGACACTCTGTGACAAGCCCAAAGACCTTCTCTTCTACCCATTCCATTTGGGAGTGTAAAGCCACATTATAAAGAGTTTAGCTTGAGGATAAGCAAAGATTCAAGTGTGGGGGTATTTGATGTGCACAAAATGCAACATATAAATTACATCAATTGTGGCATAAAACTAATCCTTTTTTAGTATTAATGTTGGAAAAAAGTGTGTTTTTGTCTTCTTTTTGTATTTTCAGGATTAAATGAGCTCAAATGAACAAAAGAAGCAAAAAGGCAGCTAAATCTAACATAAATACAAGAAAAGGAACAAACGTGGCATGCCCGACCCCCCGACAGCATCTTCCTAAGCAAAATCAAGACGACAGAAAGCTGAACACGCCTCGTGCTCAGTGAACACGGGGGGCGTGCCCAAGTGCCAGCAGAAAAGACAAAGCTGTAGAAGCTTCTATCACCCACCACGGGGGCGTGCCCAGCGGACACGGGGCCGTGGTCAACTCTAAGATTCGCAGAATCTGGGGAAATCTTGATAGTACAGATACGCTTCTGCACACGGGGGCGTGCCCAGGGGACACGGGGGCGTGGTCAACTAATGCAGACAAACTGCAATTAATGAAGAAAGAGAAGGAAGGTGGACACGGGGCCGTGCCCGAGCTGCTGTTCAGGCTATAAATAGGGGTGCTTGGCTCATTTGCAAACCATCCATTGGCACACCACCTCTCTCACACTTCACCCACCACCCACCACCATCACAACACCATCATCCACCACCATCATCCATTGTCCATCATAGAGTGTGTGAGTCGTCTCGGGATCCAAGATTGATCGTAAGAGTTCTTGACAATCAAAGGCCATGTTTGCCTAAGTCTCTTACATCACTTGGTGAAGACAAGTGTCTAGTGTAATACTTTTTATTTTTAATGTTTTCGCACTTTTTACTTGGTTATGTATTAATGACTTTAATAACTAGTTTCTTATGTTGAAGGTGAATCTTCCTTATCGTTTGTCCGTGGTGTCTTGGCATTATTTTACTGTCTAAATAAAATAAAAGATTTTCACCATTCATATCTCCACGGTCTATATGGATATATGTTGGCTACCTGGTCGAGGGTTAAGGGAACGGTTTGGTAAGAGTCTTGCCTTGTTCAGTGTATAGATACTGCAAGTACCTGGGTCAAATTTAGTAGGACCTCCTTCAATACCCACCGGTATTGGATGGCGGGGGTCCAAACTCTTTGATCCCCTCATATGTAAGCTACTATTAATACTTTAACCCGGCTACTTAGGACTGTATCCCTGCTGACTCAGACTACTTAGCCGAGGGTAACGTCACCTTCAAAAGAGGGGCCTACCACAATATGCATTAATAACTTAATTAATTATCTTTCAATAATCCGACCCTTTAGGATTGTATCATTGCTGACTTAAACTACTGGGTTGAGGGTAACGTCACCTTCAAAAGAGGGGCCTACTACAATAACTAAGATAATCTCTTAAAAAGTGCAAAAGTGCGGAAATAATCAAAGGTTACACTAAACACAAGTCGGAGCCAAATGATTCATCTTGTCTATCTGTTTTTACTTTTATTTTATTTTTCATCATTTTAGTGAGTTTTATTTTTTCTAGTTTAAAACCTTTTTCTAAACTTTTGATTTGATTAGACGTTGAGGATAAACCGGTATTAAAAGCTCTTGTGTCCTTGGACGACCTCGGTGTCTTACCAACACTATACTACGCTCACGATGGGTGCACTTGCCCATATGTGTGTTTGGTGTTAGTAAAATATCGTGTTTTATAAATTTAAAACTTGACTAACGTGTAAAAAGGGCTTAAAATATACTTAAATCCATATACACACCAAACCCGCATCATCATCCTCCTCCTCATCTTCACCATCCTCATCCTCCTGATCATCATAACATGGCATCATTGTACCACTCTCAACGCTTTCTTGAGTCATCCCAAATGTCCCCTCATCGATACATGTTAGTACATGAATTATGACACAAATAACAACAACCACAAGCAATAGCACCACCATGATTGATCTTGTTAATTGTTTTTCCAACAGATATATATTTGAATGTAAGTGTGGAGAAGGGTAAGAGAAATTTGGGATACAACGAAAAATGTTATAACGTTTATAAGGATTTAATGTAACCTCTGAAAGCTAAGTATTGAAAACAACTTGCTGATGTTATTAAGTATTTTTACTTTTTCTCTGGGGCTGGGAAATTAATAGAATTTTTACTTTTTCTCTAGAGCAGGGTAATTAATATCTTATTCTTTTTAAACTGAGGTACATTACTATATTAGAGCAACTAGTTTATAGTCCCGTGTGTTACACGGGTTGAGTGACAAGATTTGTTGTATTCAAAGAACATAATAATTACAAAATTTGAATTATTCTTGATATTGCACATGTTAAATATAAATTTTGATATAAACACATGTTACCCTAACATGAACTATCCATACCAAGTTATTGAGAATATAACATTACTCGCTATAAATGACGCATTTAAGCAAATACATTATATTTATTTGTTACTTTAGTAATAATAATTAGATATACATAACATATATATATATATAATTAAATTTATATATTATGTTATGATACGTAAAGAATATGAAATAAATTCTTAAATCTCATCCTTATCTTGGGAAATGAGACTAAGTACAAAAAAACTGATGAACACATAAAGGTTTCCTTAAAATTTTGGGATGATAATGAGAAGACTCTTAAATTTTAATTGAAATGGAGTTGGTGGCGATGTATATGGATTGTGGTGGGTATATCTAATTATAATAAAAGATTTCAGTTAATGTCATATAATATTTTCTCTTTCAATTCATTAATAATATTATTATCTATTAATTAAATTTTGTTTGAGTTAATAGATTTAATAGATAAATTCATCCATTTAGTTGAAATAATCACTTCACTTCACTATTTTTAATATATAAAACTCAAATCCGAGTGTTATTATTTTACATATTTTTTGTGGGGTTGATATAAATATTAATGCATATAATTAAAAAATAACATTTTTAATAACGTAACACCATGTCTCTTATATAATAACAATTAATATTTTTTCAAAGGTAAACATATCATTTAGGGGTTGTTTGGTCGCCTCTGAATGGTCATTAAGAGGCTACCTCTTAATGAAACCATTAAGAATTTTACCAATGAGAAGGTAGAATAATGTGATATGTGATGATTTACCATTCAGAGGTTACCTCTTAACCATTCAGACTTGAGGTTACCTCTTATTCATTCAGAGATTTTAAACCATTAAGAGGTAGCATCTAGAGGTTTTAAACCATTAAGAGGTAACATCTGAATGGTCATTAAGAGGCTACCAAACAGCCCCTTAATTATATTTTATACTTGATTTTTGCAAAACAGATAAAGTAAATCAAACTATATGCTTATCCATTTTAAGAAATAATAAAATTATAGATAATTTATATGTTATCTAATCATAAATTAGAATTAGAAATTAATGAATTAATAATATCATTAATGAATTGAAGGAGAGAATGTCATGTGCTATTATTTGATGTGTTTTAGTAGAATTAGATATTTATATTTATTTGTTATTATATGTTTAGAAATATTAGATTATTTGATATTTATTAATATTATTACTAAATTGATGGAGAAAATGCCATGTGGCATTAGATAAACTCATTATCATAATTAGATGATATGTGGCATTAGAAAGACTCTTTTATTATAATTAGATTTTACGCAAATAAAACATTTACCAACTTCAAAAGCCAAAAGTGTGCAAACGAGCCGAGCAACTCATAAACTACTCGAGATTAGCTCTAGAAAAAACTCGAAACAAGCTAAGCCTTATCGAATCCGAGTCTGACATGTGAATCTCATCAGATTCATCGAACCTTATCGAGCCTTGCTGTAATATTTTTATATTGATGTATTAAATATTTACCCCTTATTTAAAGGTGTCTAATAAACTAGCTAAACCAAGCTTAACCAAACTTGTTTACGAGCCGAGCCCAAACCTATAAATAAGCTTGTTTAGTAGACGAGCTCAAGCCCAAGCTTTACTTATCGAGCTTGCGAGTTTAAACGGGTCTATTATTTATATTATTTTTATTTAATATATATTGATTAATAGATAATTAACGAGCCGAGCCAGGCTTAAGCTTGTAAAATTACCAACAAGCCGGGCTCGAGTATATGCACACACCACTATCTGTAGATGAAAATCACATTATAGTTTCTAGATAGTATCAATAATGGCATCACAAGATGCTTTTAGTTTTAACCAACAATAAAAAGGTAGAATACAATATTTAATTATAAATTAAACTTAGTAGCTTCTAAACATCTTTGTATAGAATTTTATAGGATGGTTTGATGATACCTTATTACAAAAGATATCTTATCTTATAGTAGTTAACATATAATATGGATGAAGTTAAGGTTAGGGAGTAAAGAGGCAATAAAATCAGCAAAGAGGCAATAAAATCGGAACATCAATGAGGAAATCGGCACTTCTTAAACCATTGAGGCAAAACTGTTAAACTACAGGAAGCAAAACGAAAGTTAACTCTGTGATAAATGTAAAAAATATTTAGAATTTCTATTGTGGTCTTCGCTTATGATATAAGAGTTTGACACGGGGAACTTTCTTAGAAAGTAAGTGGGCCTAGTCAAATTCCTTCTATACACCAATTGATGATATATCATACATTTACCATCATCTTGTTAAACAATAAGACCATGTGTAGTGGTTTTATCAATAATGCCCCCATCATGGGGCGTTTTCTACCATGTGGCAGTCCAGTCAGTATGGGGGCATTATTGGGGGTTATTGCAAAAGTGCCGTAGTGGGAATAATGCCCAATAACGGCCATGCAATCATTTCACAATTATTTTTTTTAAATTTAAAACATAAAATTCTTCATTAATTTAAAAAAAAATTACACTACTTGAAAAAAAACCGGAAACAAAACAGAATATAAAAAAAACCGAAAAAAAATAAAGTTAAAAAAAAGGATGATGATCTAGAGTCCATATTTTCCCCGATTTTTTTGGCGATGCATTTGCGCAAGGATCAACGCGTCGCCTTGGAGGTGGTCGATCGGCTTGGACAAAAACTCAATGTCATTTTCCATTTGCCTCGCCTCTTGCATCTCGTTAAACTTTTTGGTTTCGGCGACTCGTTCTTTCTAGAAATGGAATCTTTGTCCCGATGCTCGCCTTTATGTAACACCTCGAAAATTTACGTCCTATAATGTCCTGACATGTGTCATAACCTTTGAACGTGTGTAAGAATGTTCTTGAAGGACTAAAGTTGACAAACAATGAAACTATGTACACATAAGGGTTCAAAGTGTCCACATTGGATAAATACACCTTGCAATAACCCTACATGATGTTTATAACCTTAAACGAATGGATCATGGATCATACGAAACAAAAAGTGAGAGATTACAAACTACAGGGGTTAAATGTGTCAACATGTTTAAAAATATACCTCTGAGTGACCTTGTGACAAACCCGAAGCTTTGTAAATGATAATCATGCTCACTAGAATGCATGATTAAAATTTCATAAAGTTTCGTTATCGTATGAGAAAGTTATGACCAAATTCGTGTGCGAGGGGTTAAAGTGCAAACAATGAAAGTTAAGACTTTTCGGGTTAACCGGAAGTGTTCAAGGACTTGGCAAAGTGGGTATAAGTCCTAAAGTCCTTGTGGGTAAATATAAGGGGGTCAAAATGCAAGAAATAACCCTAGTTGCCCCTTCGTGAAGCCAAAGGTCAAGTTGCAAAACAAAAGAAAAATAAAAATCTGTATTTAAGGGCCAGGCGGCCCGCTTCAGCATTAGTTAAAACTAATGCGGGCCGCATCAGGCGCCCAGAACCAGAAAAACAGGCAGCAGCCTGTTATGCACGATTTTGACCATTCTAGCCGGTTTTTCCCAATCTTGGGCGACCCCTAAAACGTTTTTAGGGTACTAGGGACACTTGTAAACAACTCATGGTTAGTTATAGCCTTAGTTGTCAACAAATTGTGGTGTCTTGATCACTATATAAGGAGCTCCTAAGTGCAACATTGATCATTCATTCTTGCATTCAATTCTGGTCAATTGTGGAGCTTCCAAGCAGATCACAAGCCTTCCTTAATCATCGTTAGACACTAGTAAGTTTGCTAAACCTTCTCTAATCATGTTTTTATTAGTTTTAAGCTTAAAAGTCAAACCGTCGTAACTACGGTTTGACTTATCGTTAGAGCATTATTAAATCAGTGTTTAGACAAATCAAAAGTAGTTATAGGTTGGTATTTATGTGGGCTTTAAACCCTTAAAAGGGCACCCTCTGATTCCCGCTCTAACTAGGTCGTTTGTCGGGTCAAACTTGAACCGAAAAAGTCAACAGAAACGGATTTTCCAAATAAACGCATAATTAGTAATACGAAAGGCGTGTAACCTGTTTTGAAACTTATACAACTTGGTAATTAGTATAAGAACATGTCTAAGCATGCTCGGTCCGACAAATTTCAGTTTAAGACCGATTCGGAACCGAAAGTCGCGTATGTTGACCATTGCTTTGACTTTCAGTTCTGACCCGTTTTAGTTTGATTTGGATATGACTTAGAGCTTCATTAAGACCGGGTTACATGATAGTATAAGCCTCTGTACCTGTTTCGTTGATTACCCGATTCATTCGCGCGTTTCCGTTAAGTGCTTAAAATTGACCATAATGCCCTTTCGATCATAAAACGAGATTTTTGATAAAATAAGTGGACAAGAACATTGCCCACTGATTTATAAATATGTACTCAAAAATTGGTATCAATCCGAGGTCTAGATTAGGAGTTATGCGCATTAGCGTAATTAGAACGCCTTTTATTAATTAAACGGCGCGATTAGCGCATAGCCTATCTAAAACCCGATTTTTGGAACCAAACCTTTAACCCACTGATGTTAAATAATATTTTAGGATTTTTGAAGATTTTTAATTATTTTTTTAACTGGTCATAACCAAAGGTTATTGCCTTGATTCGGTTAATACCGATTATACCCTTTTCGTCAGAAAATGAGTTTTTCATAACATTTAGGCACCGAACC
Source organism: Helianthus tuberosus (assembly GCA_030545235.1). NCBI lineage: Eukaryota > Viridiplantae > Streptophyta > Magnoliopsida > Asterales > Asteraceae > Helianthus > Helianthus tuberosus. The sequence continues at coordinate 26,023,042 of CM060435.1, read as the reverse complement.
TTTGGCTACTGATCATATATGTTAAATGAAGTATTTTGAACTTTAAAACCTGATTAGAAACCTCAGATTTCCGGTATAACCCGGAAATCGCTTAAAATGACTTTCTAAGCGCGTTAAACGCATAGTTTGGGTTTGAAACCATTTTGTCACACAAGACTTAACACCAACTGATATACCATGTTAAAATAAGTTATTTTACTGAATTAATCAGACCCGGATCACAGAAACTTAATTGATCCCTCTTATAATCTTTAAAATGACCAAAATACCCCTACGGGGCATAACTAAGGATTAAACTCGTTTTGGGCATTATGGAAGGTATCATACTGATATCACATCATAATTAAAGCATATTAACTTAGGAAACCTGTTCGCGACCCATTCGGTTACCCGTTATGCGTTATTCGCGTTCGGTTCGGTTTATGTAACTAGTTTGCATAAACTAACCGAAACGGGTCAAACGTTATCGTTTTTATCTCAAAATCCAGAATGTGGTTAGTTTACCCATATTATACAAGTCTCCAAACTTGTCGGGTCTAAATCACATCCTATTCTGGTCTTCGCTTAATCATGCGTTTTGAACCGTAAACTTTTCCTTAAAACTAACCGGTCTAAGTTACGACTTAAATAAGACCCGTTAGGAATTTAATAGGTTAATAAAACCTTCGTTCCAGATTGAGAGCCCCAGTAGAAGTACTTGTGCTTGCTGATTAGAACATACGGCTGAGTATAAATTGCATTGCTAGCTCAGGTAAATACTTTTAACTTATTTTCCCTTATACGGGCTTGGGATACGGTATTATAAAAATACCGCTTGGTCGGGTGTAGAAACCTTTTAATCGGAGATGATTAAATTGCATAATCCCGTTTTAATCTGTATTGATTGATAACATATAACATTGGGGGTTAATGACCGTGTCCTGGATATCCTTGGCTCATTTTAAAAAGTGAATGGCCACGACGTAAGCACAAGGTGTAGACAAAACACCTCCTGTTGCATATGTATAACATATACTCACTCGTAAGGGTATCTTCTTGTGAGATCATATTTGTGGTGTGTCGATTAATCTTGACCGGCTTGTATTGTATTGATTGTATCGTATAATCACCGGCCCTAAATGTTGGACAACCATGTAAATCGGATACAAGATTTTTATTAATAAAATTGTCCCAAGTTATAAAAGATTAATTTTGCCTCTGTGCATTTTAATCAATGTGTCAAGATATTTTGTGCCGTTTGCACTCAAATCACTTTTCAAACTCTTTTTCCAAAATGAGTCGGTTAATTGTATTTACCAGTGAAAACTGACGTATTTTTCCAAAAAGGTTAAGTGACAGGTACTGTACATAATTGGCTGGAAGCTCAGGGCGCTAATAAGGAATCTTGAAAGTTCTAGGTGCCTAAAGTCTGTTGAATAATATTTATGTTCTAAGATCCGCCTGTGGATCCTTTACTTTCCGTTGTAATACTGGATATTACTTTATATTCGGATTGTAATATATTTATCTTTTGCTTCCGCTGTGCATTTATATATTGTGTTATTTGACTATGATGATATCAACTACGTCACGATACTCCCCACCGGGCCCACCGGTGACACGTGGAAAATCGGGGTGTGACAGGTTGGTATCAGAGCCAACATTGAGTGAATTAAACACTAACCTTTTGTGTTTAATCTCAATGACACATTAGCACATTCCTTGACCTTCTGAGTCTAGACTTAACATAGGAATAATCTCAATCCTAATCTGGAAATTTTTGCTTCCAATTCTAATTGAATACGTCGCCAAACGAAGAAGCTGTAATAGGAATTCTCCACATCCGGAGCCTTGAAATGCTGAGCTTCGTACCGCGGCCAGGATGAAACGTACAACCAAGGAGAAAGCATTCAGACATAAAATGAAGAGGAAACTCCTTTTTCTACAGATCGTTTCTTTGATAGTCCTTATAAGGACATATTTATCTTTCAGCCCCTTTAAGGACACATTATCCCTTCAAAGACCCGCTTAGGGCAACTCTGTACTTTTATTTTCATATAATGGATTGATTAAACTAAGTTTTCATTCTAAACATGAAATATGGAATAAATGGAAAATAACATCCCTTAGAAGGGAAGTGCCTACGGGCTATAATTAACGTCCTCTGGGACTAAAGACAGTGGTAGCCTACAACTCCCTGTCAAGAAAAGGTAATGAACGTTGATTCACACCTAAGTGCCTCGATCCCAAACGATCGTGGCTTATAAATTAAACTTGTCCACGTGACTAAGCCTTTTGTGTTTTGTGCTATTACTAACTTATAAATTTGCCTCGATCCCAAACGATCATGGCTTATAAATTAAACTTGTCTACGCGACTAGGCCATTTGTGCTATTATTAAATTATAAATTAGGATTTATGATAAAAATCCTGAATAAAATAAATATCCTTACTTTCCTGCCAGTATGCATTTTAAAGATAATCTTAAAGGTGAAACCTAGCCTATGCGGCCAAGATGGTGAAACCTACTCAAGAGATTCAAATCCTTGTTAACACCTAAGAACGTGTTAGCACTCTTGACAAATGTGATTCGAGAAAATCACAACAGTCATCCTTATATTAGATTCTTCCAATTTTCTTATCTAGCCTAGTGATTTAGAAATCATGGCTTGTGTCATCCTATAAGATGATCACATTATAAACATCCAGTAGTGATGAAGTGCCTATGGGCTAAACTTGTTGTCCGATAAGACAACGACAGTGGTGGTCTTTGACCTCCTGTCTAAAAAAATGTTGGACCAGGTCCAAGCATAATAGTCGGTAGGATCCATACGACCTCGACTAATAGCATCTGAGAAGAAGATCATATTATAACCATCCCTCAGAAGGGAAATGCCCACGGGCTATATCTATTGTCCTAAAAGACAAAAGACAGTTGAAGTCTACAACTCCCTGTCAAAAGAAGGTAATGAACTTGATTCAGACCTTAATGCTTCGATTCTCTGAAATCATGGCTTATAAAATTTAGAACTGTCCTTGTGACTAGGCCTTTTGCGCCACTTCAATATCCTTAATGTTTTATAACTAGGATAAATTATAATGGAAAATACTAATTAAATATAACTAACAAGTTAACCAATATGGTTTATATTACCATGGTTGATAAATCGTCAAAAATGATGATTCCATAATAATCTTTGAATAAATCATTGTTAATATTTATGTAGCAATCAAGCTACATGGCTGGATTAGATGAAGTTGACAGTCACTTGAAGGAGAGCAATGATACTACAAGAATTAATGTAACTGGAGCAGAACTGCAGGCAATAATAGATTATGTTGTTACTCGAGCTCTTGATCGACAGTATGATGAATCAAATGATACCCACTCCAAGACTCTATCTATGGCTCGTAGTAAGCCCCCTCCTAAACCACATGAGTCAGAGGAAGACGATGTTCATAACTCGTCACACAGAAGGAGTGTTCCGCCTATTCAGGTCGTGCTTCACCAAGAGGCACCAGTTAAGACCTGCACATATAAATATTTTGTCTCCTGCAAGCCCAGAGACTTTACAGGAGAAAAAGGAGCCAGCGATTGCATGACATGGCTCGATGAGATGGACGCTGTTGTTGACATCAGCGGTTGTATGGAGCAAGATGTTGTGAAATTTGTTTCACAATCGTTCAAAGGAGAAGCGTTGGCATGGTGGAGATCATTGCTCCAAGCCACGGGAAAAGTCCTGCTCTACAACTTATCTTGGGATCAATTTGTTGCTTTAGTCAAGGAAAATTTTTGCCCCCAGCATGAGGTAGAAAAGATAGAATCAGACTTCTTGACTCTGGTCATGGAGAATTTGGATTGTCAGGCATATGTGACAAGTTTCAACACTATGTCCCGCCTAGTTCCTTATTTAGTTACCCCTGAACCTAAACGCATAGCACGTTTTATTGGAGGCCTAGCACCAGAGATAAAGGGAAATGTTAAAGCATCTAGGCCAACCACATATAGGTCCGCGGTGGACTTATCCTTATCTCTCACCTTAGATGCAGTCAGAAATAAGTCTGTTAAGGCTTCTGGTGAGGGAAAAAGAGAAAGAGAGGAGGAGAACTCTCATCGATCTGACAAGAAGAAAAAGGGAAGTTTAAGGAACAAGAAAGATACCGAGTTTGGGAAAAACTCGAGCCAGCCTGATAACAGACCCAAGTGCAGTAACTGCAAAAAGCAACATTATGGAAAATGTACAATTGACCCAGGTGCCAAACTGTGTGGAATTTGCAAAACCAAAAGTCACAAGACTTTAGATTGCAAGGAGTTGAAGAACGCGACCTGTTACAATTGTAAAGAGGAAGGGCATATTAAGACTAACTGCCCAAAGAATTTGAAGAAGCCGAGAAAGGCCAGGAAAACAAAAGCATGAGTCTTCCAGAGGAACGCCCACGAGGTGGTACAAAATGCTAACTATATAGCAGGTACTATTCCTATCAAGAAGTTTATGCAGAAATTTACTTTTGATGTTGGCACATATGTTTCCATAATGAACGATACATGTTAAGAACTGTTGTTTCGCCTGATTAGGACTCCGACCAATGGACACGAGATAGAAATTGGCCGATGATACCTTATAGAATGCTCCGACGAACCTTAGATAGATAATTTATATCTATTAGGATTCACTCTTTTCTGATATCCTTATGGCAAACCTACAAGCTGTCCAAATTCATCAAAATAATAAAGACAGATGTGACATTCCGATCCCCTGTCCAAAAAGGTGATGGACTAGGTCCAAACCCTAAATGTCGTTGATGGTCTTTTATGGCCTAGGCTAAGTAAAATTAATATATACATATCTAAATAACGTTCATTAAGAATGTTCATGCTATATTAGCCTATATGGTTTAATGGTATCATGGATAGTAAATGATGAGTTGCCAGGATGATGGATAGCGGTTGTCGGATTGCAATTAAACAATTATTTTATCAATGTTAGGAACCAAAATCAGGAATGGCAAACACAGATAAGACAGCCGTTGATCGTGCTATGGATGATGCGACACATGCCAATGATGCTACGATTGTGAGCATTAGAATTTCCAATGATGTTCTTCAAACTATGATAGACACAGCTGTTGGAAAAGCTGTGAAGAAGGCCGTAAAAAAGTTCAAGGAGCCCCATGCTACTCACTCCAGATTTTATCTAGGACCACATTTCCTTACTCATAAGGAGGATCTTGTCCATGCCTCAAATGCAAGGGATGAGCTAAAAAGGAAACGAAAGGAAGATAACTCCCAGGGTTCTAAGAAAAAGAACATACAAAAGTCTAACCAGAAACCTGTATGCAAGACTTGCAAGAAGCGCCATTATGGGAAGTGCAGGTTCGAACCAAAATCCCAAGCGCGGTCATTGATTTGTGGGATCTGCAAATCAAGGGAACATAAGACGTTGGACTGCAAGGACATGGGGAATGCAGTCTGCTTCGGCTGTAATGAGAAGGGCCACATCAAGACCACGTGCCCTAAATCTGTCAAAGGAAAGGCGGCTAAGGAAGTAAAGCCTAAGATTGAAAGCGCCTAAAATGCCTGAACTAGTTCATAAATAATGGCATCAGGTACATTCCTTAACACTTATCAATGATATGAATGCTAAGAGTTTTTATTTTGATTCAGATACCAATAAATCCTTCATAAACTAAGCTTAGCAAACTTTTATATTATGCACGAGACCTACTAATGAAACCTCTGAGACTGTTTCTTTTCTCAGCTTTGACCTCTCTGAAAAATCTAAGAGTACTCCTTCTTCGAATAGAGTACGACAAAATATGTTATTTTAATTATTTTCCTCATTGATTTTATCAACTGCGAATGCCAAACTATGTTTGATGAAAGTGCCATATGAGGATTGGCGTATCCTAGTGTGTCCCATAGATTGCTTCCATGCCTGATCAGTATGGAGGTTTAATGCATGGAACCCCTGAGATATCCCAATGGTCATATTGTACTAAAGTCGACTAGTAGTGTTCAAGGAAGATATCCAATATAAAAATGTCCTCATAAGTATCTTTACTTAGGACATCCCTGCATTTGTAAAGAGAATGTGTCATTCATCTGACACCGACATCGATAGATGAATCAAAGCCTGAGAATAAAGACACCTCTGACATCTCTGTGTGTCAAAATCATCTTCTCCTAAGATTACCCTGTTTACCTCCTGAGAGGCAAGTAGAGTTAAGATTAACATCCCGCTGTGGGCTGGAGTATTGTGAAAACTCCATGTTAATTATGGATTAATCGAAACCCTGATTAAGTAAACTTTAAGATATAGATTCTTATAGCCTAACTCATTATCCGGAGAATTCGGTATGGTTAAATATAAAAGATGGTTCATTTTGCTTATGCATTGTACCGCGACCCTGCTTAGGCAACGATTAAGAATCGCCATCAGCTGCCCAAGATCGTCGAATTATTCGACTAACTGTAAGGATTAGCTACCCCTTAGGATTTGTTATGAGCAATAGTTGGAATAACCATCTCACCTTAAGATAAGCTTTTCTATAAACGTTGATAAATAAGTATCAAGGCCGCTCCTTGGAGACCTTGTATAGATGGAATGTTAAACAATCTATTGATTAGGACAATACATTTGGTAAGTCCAACTATCAGAATCGGAAAGTTGTATTGGAAACAACAAATAAGGTCACGCAAATCCATAATCAATTGTAAGTGGCCAGTATACGGCAGAAAAATACTTCCTTACTTTAACAAATCTCGAGGTCGAGATTTCTTTTAAGGGGGTGAGGATGTAACACCTCGAAAATTTACGTCCTATAATGTCCTGACACGTGTCATAACCTTTGAACGTGTGTAAGAATGTTCTTGAAGGACTAAAGTTGACAAACAATGAAACTATGTACACATAAGGGTTCAAAGTGTCCACATTGGATAAATACACCTTGCAATAACCCTACATGATGTTTATAACCTTAAACGAATGGATCATGGATCATACGAAACAAAAAGTGAGAGATTACAAACTACAGGGGTTAAATGTGTCAACATGTTTAAAAATATACCTCTGAGTGACCTTGTGACAAACCCGAAGCTTTGTAAATGATAATCATGCTCACTAGAATGCATGATTAAAATTTCATAAAGTTTCGTTATCGTATGAGAAAGTTATGACCAAATTCGTGTGCGAGGGGTTAAAGTGCAAACAATGAAAGTTAAGACTTTTCGGGTTAACCGGAAGTGTTCAAGGACTTGGCAAAGTGGGTATAAGTCCTAAAGTCCTTGTGGGTAAATATAAGGGGGTCAAAATGCAAGAAATAACCCTAGTTGCCCCTTCGTGAAGCCAAAGGTCAAGTTGCAAAACAAAAGAAAAATAAAAATCTGTATTTAAGGGCCAGGCGGCCCGCTTCAGCATTAGTTAAAACTAATGCGGGCCGCATCAGGCGCCCAGAACCAGAAAAACAGGCAGCAGCCTGTTATGCACGATTTTGACCATTCTAGCCGGTTTTTCCCAATCTTGGGCGACCCCTAAAACGTTTTTAGGGTACTAGGGACACTTGTAAACAACTCATGGTTAGTTATAGCCTTAGTTGTCAACAAATTGTGGTGTCTTGATCACTATATAAGGAGCTCCTAAGTGCAACATTGATCATTCATTCTTGCATTCAATTCTGGTCAATTGTGGAGCTTCCAAGCAGATCACAAGCCTTCCTTAATCATCGTTAGACACTAGTAAGTTTGCTAAACCTTCTCTAATCATGTTTTTATTAGTTTTAAGCTTAAAAGTCAAACCGTCGTAACTACGGTTTGACTTATCGTTAGAGCATTATTAAATCAGTTTTTAGACAAATCAAAAGTAGTTATAGGTTGGTATTTATGTGGGCTTTAAACCCTTAAAAGGGCACCCTCTGATTCCCGCTCTAACTAGGTCGTTTGTCGGGTCAAACTTGAACCGAAAAAGTCAACAGAAACGGATTTTCCAAATAAACGCATAATTAGTAATACGAAAGGCGTGTAACCTGTTTTGAAACTTATACAACTTGGTAATTAGTATAAGAACATGTCTAAGCATGCTCGGTCCGACAAATTTCAGTTTAAGACCGATTCGGAACCGAAAGTCGCGTATGTTGACCATTGCTTTGACTTTCAGTTCTGACCCGTTTTAGTTTGATTTGGATATGACTTAGAGCTTCATTAAGACCGGGTTACATGATAGTATAAGCCTCTGTACCTGTTTCGTTGATTACCCGATTCATTCGCGCGTTTCCGTTAAGTGCTTAAAATTGACCATAATGCCCTTTCGATCATAAAACGAGATTTTTGATAAAATAAGTGGACAAGAACATTGCCCACTGATTTATAAATATGTACTCAAAAATTGGTATCAATCCGAGGTCTAGATTAGGAGTTATGCGCATTAGCGTAATTAGAACGCCTTTTATTAATTAAACGGCGCGATTAGCGCATAGCCTATCTAAAACCCGATTTTTGGAACCAAACCTTTAACCCACTGATGTTAAATAATATTTTAGGATTTTTGAAGATTTTTAATTATTTTTTTAACTGATCATAACCAAAGGTTATTGCCTTGATTCGGTTAATACCGATTATACCCTTTTCGTCATAAAATGAGTTTTTCATAACATTTAGGCACCGAACCTTTGGCTACTGATCATATATGTTAAATGAAGTATTTTGAACTTTAAAACCTGATTAGAAACCTCAGATTTCCGGTATAACCCGGAAATCGCTTAAAATGACTTTCTAAGCGCGTTAAACGCATAGTTTGGGTTTGAAACCATTTTGTCACACAAGACTTAACACCAACTGATATACCATGTTAAAATAATTTATTTTACTGAATTAATCAGACCCGGATCACAGAAGCTTAATTGATCCCTCTTATAATCTTTAAAATGACCAAAATACCCCTACGGGGCATAACTAAGGATTAAACTCGTTTTGGGCATTATGGAAGGTATCATACTGATATCACATCATAATTAAAGCATATTAACTTAGGAAACCTGTTCGCGACCCATTCGGTTACCCGTTATGCGTTATTCGCGTTCGGTTCGGTTTATGTAACTAGTTTGCATAAACTAACCGAAACGGGTCAAACGTTATCGTTTTTATCTCAAAATCCAGAATGTGGTTAGTTTACCCATATTATACAAGTCTCCAAACTTGTCGGGTCTAAATCACATCCTATTCTGGTCTTCGCTTAATCATGCGTTTTGAACCGTAAACTTTTCCTTAAAACTAACCGGTCTAAGTTACGACTTAAATAAGACCCGTTAGGAATTTAATAGGTTAATAAAACCTTCGTTCCAGATTGAGAGCCCCAGTAGAAGTACTTGTGCTTGCTGATTAGAACATACGGCTGAGTATAAATTGCATTGCTAGCTCAGGTAAATACTTTTAACTTATTTTCCCTTATACGGGCTTGGGATACGGTATTATAAAAATACCGCTTGGTCGGGTGTAGAAACCTTTTAATCGGAGATGATTAAATTGCATAATCCCGTTTTAATCTGTATTGATTGATAACATATAACATTGGGGGTTAATGACCGTGTCCTGGATATCCTTGGCTCATTTTAAAAAGTGAATGGCCACGACGTAAGCACAAGGTGTAGACAAAACACCTCCTGTTGCATATGTATAACATATACTCACTCGTAAGGGTATCTTCTTGTGAGATCATATTTGTGGTGTGTCGATTAATCTTGACCGGCTTGTATTGTATTGATTGTATCGTATAATCACCGGCCCTAAATGTTGGACAACCATGTAAATCGGATACAAGATTTTTATTAATAAAATTGTCCCAAGTTATAAAAGATTAATTTTGCCTCTGTGCATTTTAATCAATGTGTCAAGATATTTTGTGCCGTTTGCACTCAAATCACTTTTCAAACTCTTTTTCCAAAATGAGTCGGTTAATTGTATTTACCAGTGAAAACTGACGTATTTTTCCAAAAAGGTTAAGTGACAGGTACTGTACATAATTGGCTGGAAGCTCAGGGCGCTAATAAGGAATCTTGAAAGTTCTAGGTGCCTAAAGTCTGTTGAATAATATTTATGTTCTAAGATCCGCCTGTGGATCCTTTACTTTCCGTTGTAATACTGGATATTACTTTATATTCGGATTGTAATATATTTATCTTTTGCTTCCGCTGTGCATTTATATATTGTGTTATTTGACTATGATGATATCAACTACGTCACGATACTCCCCACCGGGCCCACCGGTGACACGTGGAAAATCGGGGTGTGACACTTTACCCCACGTGCTATAAAATAGTGCACGAACCCTATCCCAAAAAACGGGGCCCGTTTGAAAGTTTGCTACAAATTGAAAAAATAAAAGTAAAATATAAGTTGTATGTTAAAAATAAAAGTAAAAATATATAACTAAAAAATAAGTAAAAAAAAATATAAAAGTTACCAATTTCGGGGTCCTCCGAAACCTCGAGCCATGACCGAGCCAACGTGTATTCCTCCTCTTTCGTCCAATTAAGGTAAGAATGCTTACGTCGAGGTTCGTTCGCTTCCTTCTTCTTATGCGACCTTCTGCCGCGTTTCGATTTCTCTGGCTCCGGTTCGGGTTGCGTCTCCGGCACGATATCCACACCGGGTTCGGCTTGTTGTTGTGAAGGTTGCGACCCGCCGGCTTGACCAAATCCGAAAGTGGGATGCACGAATGGAGTAGCGCCACTCAAGTAAGCCGCGTACGTTAACATGTTCGGGTCCATGTCTTGAAGGTTAAAGGGTTGCTGCGGTTGGGTTGGGTTGTGTTCGGGTTCATGGGTCTTGAGGGGACACCAAATGAGGGTCGGAATTGATGCATCTTTGTATAAAATATAGAAGAAGTAGTAGAGAAAGTTTGACAATGTGTGAGTTTTTTTATAAAAAAATATGGAAAAGTGGGTAATATATATATATATATATATAGTGGGTTAATATTGGAATTAAAAAAATAATAATAATAATAAACAAGTGACCGTTTGGCAACGGTCAACTCAAGTCCCCATTCAAAATTTGACGTGGTTTGAAAAACGCCAAAACAAAATTTGGCCAAGAAAACGCCTGAAAACGCTTGGCCGTAATGGCTATAGGGCGTGTTTCAGCGTTTTTTTTTAATTTAAAAAAAACGTCCCACTATGGGGTCTAACTCACCCAGTAGTTTTGTTACATGTTGCCAACATGAAGAATGAATGTGATCGATTCCTTATGCATGTATACACCAATTGATGATATATCATACATTTAAAGTGTTATTTTAATGCCTCATTTGAAACAAACGAAAATGTCATAACATCTCCGTATTTATTCAAAGAGTATTTGACAATCATAAGACCACCCGTAGTGGGGCGTTTTTTCTAAAAAAAATTGAAAAAAAACGCCCCAAAACGCCCCCCACCCCATTACACCCGGCGTTTTGGGGCGTTATTTTTGGAAAAATTGGTTGTGGGCGTTTGAATTAAAACGCTGAAGTTGCAAATGGTTTCTGACAAAATGGTCTTGTCCACCAATGAGGAAGAGATACCCACATGCCTTTTCCTTTTCAACCTGACATGCCATTTTCCTTTTTTTTTTTTCATTAAAAATAATATGGGCGTTATTGGCATAATGCCCCACTACGCCACTTTTGCTATAATGCCCCATCGCTGACTAGGACGCCACGTGTCGGATAATGCCCCATGGTGGGGGCATTATAACCCACTACCACTACACATGGTCTAAGGAATATGCTTTTCTATAATTAAATCACATACTCCTACAAATTAATTTTCTAACTCCGATACGGTTAAACGAGGGTAAAAAGAAACCGGTAACCGACTTTAAGTTAATTTAGTTTTCGGTTGATTTTGGTTTATTTTTGCTTGTTTCCGGTTCGGTTTAGGTTAACCGTTCAGCTGTTGTACACTTCTAGATACTGTTAATCACATAACATATCATTTTTTTTAAATTTAAAAATTATAGCAATACTATACTTCAATTATATATTATAAAATGTTCTTTTTGTAGGGTCATCTTTTTTAACGGGGTATGAAAGTTATAAATAAGATATTATACAAGTTTTGATGAAGGTTTATAAAATGTTATCCAATGTTTTAAATATTTATAAAAAGTTATCTATGAAAATTGTAAAAGTTTTGATGAAGGTGTTAAATTTTGGAGTAATAACAAAACTAAGAGGGACAATTACGAAATCAGAATTTAATAAAACATGTATGTGCAAATTTATAATCGAAAAACAAAATATGTTTTAAATTAATTATAATAATAAATTAGTCAAAGAAAAAACCTTACGTTTAAAAAAAAAATGTAAACAAAGGGAGCCAATAGGGTTGTTTAAGAAGCTCGTAGTTTGCTTGTAAAAAGCTGGCGGATCGAAATCGGCTCGGTTTTACACGAGGCCAGCCAAGGTAGGTTTGCATATCGGAGAATCTATTGGCACACCCCCTTGTCTATCCGCACACTTTTCCAATTCAATACGCATCGTATTGGCCTCTACGATGCGTATTGAATAAAGTAAAAGACTTGGCAGACTGACAGGTGCAGGTGTTGTTTGGCGGTGGGCTTAATACACATCGTATAAGCCAACACGATGCGTATCAAGGATTTCGAGCAGTTGGTCGATGACATGATAGATAAAGATCTTGACACGATCATATCCATTTTCAAGTGTTAGGAAACGAAAGAGATTTTGACACAATCCGACAATAGGGCCCACGGATCTTATGCCCACTCGCAGTATAACCGAGAATTGCAAACCACAACCGTTTTCGACTATGGGAACGGTGGCTATGGGAAAGACAAGTTTTCTTTTTTAGCTTGATGAATGTCCATTATCTCAATGCTAACCTGTTAGTATTGTCATAATGGAATGATACATAACTATGATTTAAGCGGCGTGTTCCGATCAACATTTATCGACATTGTTATAGGTGATGAAGAAACCCTAAAACGGAACATAATCCCAGATTGTCTAAAGAAGCGCTTTTATCATGTGTCATGTGGTAACAACTACCAAGGGGATATTCAGATCTCTATTAGGTTATCTTTCCGAGCTTTTACACACGAATATGTGGTTCCCAATTTGTAAAATATTATGTCAGTGGGAAATGTTTTAAAAATCAGGTGCAACTTTACGGCACGCTTACCTTAATCACATTTGCCATGGAGTCACATATCTGACAATAGGGCCCACGGATCTTATGCCCACCCGAGACCGACCTCTGGATTACACGTGTTGAATGATCGAGAGAAACTTCTTCGAGCTAACTGCCGATATCTCATCCTTCTTATCTTGCTATTAAACGAGGTTGTTTTCCACAATGACGATACGCTTGTTGACTGTCACATGAATAAGTCAACGCATATTCTTGTTTGCAACTTGCAAGTATAATAGCTAATAAAATATGTTTAACTTTTGAAGTCTGTATATTCTCTAACTTTTGAAGGATCTTTATATACTTCTTTCCTGATGCATGTCTGTACCGGTATAACAACTCTCCCAAAACCACTAAAATACTCCTATATGTCTTAAAATATACCCCGCATACGAAAAACAGACCTAATATACCTTTATATTAATAAAAATCAATTAAAAACAAATACACCAAGTCCTCGCGGGGCGAGACCCAGTCAAAGAAAAGACTGTAGCGGGTCGCGACCCGTTGACACCAGGCGAACTCTCGTGATGCCACGTGTCTAATACGTGTTGGACCTAGATAGTTAACTCGACCAAGCTAGGGCCTACCCTAGTGGTCTCGCGGGCCGTGAAGGCCAAGCTTGTAGCTCTCGCGGGCCGTGAAGGCCAAGCTTGTAGCTCTCGCGGGGAGCGAGAGAACCATGATCAGGCCTTTATAAGGAGGCCGATGCCTCAGTCTTCAGTCGCTCATTTCTTTTCTTTCCTCTGTCCCTATAATAGCAATAGTATTGCTCGATATAATACCCCTAAAAAGCGAAGCTCTGCCTCGTTATAAGTATTATAACCCCAGTTACGTATTAGTTACTCTGCCCGATTGATCTAGAGCTCCGTAACGCATGTCAAGGCTCTGCCTGACTCAGTCGTTGGAGTTTGTCTCGGGGGTATAGCTAATGTAAATTGGGTTATCTTAATAACACGTGTGCATTGATTAATTTTAATAGATTATAATAAGGAAGTCACCAGAAAGCAGTAGTATTATCTAAAACAGCAATGTGAGTACATTCACTTTTTCTCACTATTTGTGAGTACATTCATTTTTTCTCACTATTTGTGAGTACATCTTATTTTTATTAACTATTTTTACAAAACCTCAATTGTTTTAAAATATAATTATCAGTGATTGAGTCTATGTATTCTATGATTACTGTCGGTATGTTGGGGTTTTGTATACATTACTTGTTACTACACTGTAAGTAGTAGCATGACCACAAGTCAGGATTGACAGTACCGCGGGTGGTAATTGGGTAGATAAAAACATAGTAATCGCTCTCAATACTGTAAAGATATAAAATCCTTTTTTGATTAAACTGGGATGCACTCGCCAGTATTTCTTGCTCATAAAACTTTTTAAAACGCGTTTCAGGTAACAAAATGGGAAAGCCAAATAGAAGCCAGCTGGAGAGCACTGAAGGCTTGGAAAAGTGGCTATAAAAGTTACCTAAACAAGAAAGAAGTTTTATTTCAATAAATTAGGGTTTATCCCTATAAACATATTGTAATGGAAACTTGGGTTTTTCCCATGTATTTGTTATTTATAAAGTGTGGTATTTTAACTCTGATAAACTGCTTCCTAACTACGGTCCCGATGTTAATTTCCGCTGCCAAATTAATAAACACCGATACCACTAATCTGGATCTCGCGGCCGCCCGCTCCCGAGGTAGGGGTTGGGGGTTGCGAAAGAGAGTGGTATCAGAGCTACAGGCACTGATTTAAGCCACAAAAGTGTTCTGCTGACATCAAGATTTTATCCGTTATGTTAGGAAATAATCTATTTGATTATGTGTACACATGTATATTATTGTTTTGTGTTATTTGACAATCTGTCAGTTTACAGTATGAGTGAGCAAGGTACGTCTGACGCCTATCATCACCTAGCTAGTTCTCCCAAAAGTGAAGGAACTTCATCACAGCCTATTCCTTCGGGGTATTCTGCTGACACTAAAAAAGGAATTTTCATCTTTAAGGCACAATCCGAGGAACCATTCCCTTCGAAAAAGAGAGGATGGTTTAGTAGGGGAGCACATGAGAGGAGAAAGCGAATGAGAAAGTTACAACAACAAAGAGCGTTAGCAGCAGCCAATAGGGAAGTAAATGCCCAAACACAAGAAGCAGTTAATAGACGGTTGGCAAACTTTCATATACTAGCCAACACTGCAGCAGATCCAAACCTAGATCAGATAATTGCACCACAACCATTGCCATTATTTCCAACCCAACCAATGGAAATAGAACTTACCCAAGAAAACCAGTTACCCATACCAGCATTTGACCCTAATGAGATACCTAGAATCCCAGCACCTAATCCTTTAGCGTATGATCCATAGGAAGATGACCATAGGGAATATCAGGAACTTTATCCACAGGGAGAACCGATACCAAATCCCATAGCACAATATACCGACCTTAATCCTTTAGACCCGTATTGGAATGCCGACCAGTATATTCAGAATATGTTAGACAACCCGTACCCATATGGAGAACCTATACCTAAGTACCCTGACCCAGTACCCGCACCACTGCCATCCATGAGTGAAGAGAATGTGCAGGAACTCCGCACATTTGGTGAGGAATTAGTGGAGGAAGAAGAGAGGATAAAACAAATAGGAGAAAAGCTCGTGTGGAAATATGACGAGCGAGAAACGCAGTTCTGGAGGAACGACCCCTAAAATAATAATAATAAAATATAAACATATATATATATATATATATATATATATATATAAATGTGTGTAGTTGAAAAAAATATATATCAACTAAAATAGATAACATAATATCTATCGATGCATAACTAGTAGTGTGTTTAAATTCCCGTTGTAGATTGTAATATATATATATATATATATATATATGAAAAGAGTAAAAAGTCTCAATGCTCGAAGATTTTGATCAATTTGTTTGCCTGATTGTTTGCATTAAATCTTATTCTGTGATATTAATACCTGATAAATGTTTGTAATCTAGATGGACAACGAAGTAAATCAGGAAAACCAGAATAATGATAATAATGGAAACCAAATAGATAACAGTGACATCCAACATATAGTAGCATAAGGAATTATAGACGCTATGCCCTATATCATCAAGACTGTTAAAGAAGCAGAAAATAATAAAACTAATAGTGGAAGTAAACGACCACCTACTGAACCCAGTCACAACGTGAATAATGGACCGATACTCCAATTACCTATTCCAAAAAGAAGAAGAACCATTTCATATGGTTATTCTTACAAAGAATTCTGGTCTTGCAAACCAATAGAATTCTCTGGCAATGAAGGAGCTATTGCAGCTCTACGTTGGATAGAAAAGACCGAAGCAGTCTTAAAAATAAGCAAATGTGCAGAGGAAGATAAGATTATGTTTGCTTCTAGTCTTTTTAAGAATGCAGCCTTAGAATGGTGGAATACTATTCTCCAGTCTAGAGGAAGTGATAAAATTTATAATATGGAATGGATCAACTTTAAGGAAATGGTTGAAAGAAAATTTTATCCTCCTCATGAAAAAGAAAAAATCGCTAATAAGTTCTTAAATCTTAAAATGACTGGAATAGATTGCAAGGGTTACACTACCGTATTCTTCGAATATGCTAGAATAGTGCCAACCCTAGCCTCACCGGAACCAGTATTAATCTCCCGTTACATCTGGGGATTAATTAGTGAAATTAGACATGTAGTCAAGGCAGCTAGACCACAAACCATATAAGAAGCGGTAGATTTAGCCAATACCTTAACTGATGAATTAGTACATACGCAAGAAGAAAACCAGAGAAAGAACCTAGCCCAAAAACTTACCCAGGAATTTCGCTACGGTAATTCCAACCGTGGGAAAGGTACAGGTTCTACTTCTGCACCTTACTGTAAGTACTGCAAGAAGAAGTATTCAGGAAGATGTTCCATATAGTGCAGCTTCTGCAAAGTATCGGGACACAAGGAAGAAGAATGCAGAAAGAAACCCAGCAATAAGCTATGCTTCAACTGTGGAGAGGCTGGGCATATCAAACCGAACTGTCCGAAACTAGCTCCAGCAACAAACAACAAAACTACCAAGAACGTCAGAGCATTTGTTCTGACAGCTGAAGAAGCCAAAATGATTTTGGATGTGATTGCCGGTGCGTTTTTAGTTAATGATATTTTTGCTAAAGTATTATTTGACTCTAGTGCGAACCAAAGTTTTATTAATACCTTTCTCTGTAAACTTCTCAATCAACCGTTAACTAAACTTCAACAAGAATGTCTGGTAGAAACGGCAAATGGAGAATCCATTAAGATCACTGAAATCTTGCAGGGAGCAAGAATAGAAATTTTAAACCATAATTTTATTGCTAACCTTTATCCAATGAATCTGGCTGGATTTGATATCGTATTAGAAATGGATTGGTTAGTAGCCAACCACGCCAGTATTCTATGTGATCAAAAGTCAATACAAGTAAGTTCACCAAGGGGTGAAAAGATCACAATTAAAGGAGATAAGCCAACTAGGTCCACAAAATTCATCTCTGTGATGAAAACAACAAGTTATGCAAGGAAAGGATCACTAGTGTATATGATTTCCATAATCATTAACACTAAAGGAAAAGAATTGAAAGATATTCCCGTAGTATCTCAATTCTTAGATGTTTTCCCAGAAGAGCAACCCGGACTACCACCAGATAGAGAGGTTGAATTCAGAATTCACCTAATACCAGGGACAACACCGATTGCCAAGGTACCTTACCGTTTAGCACCATCGGAGATGCAAGAACTGAAGAAACAATTGGACGAACTTCTGGAGAAGGGTTTCATACAGCCTAGTTCATCACCATGGGGAGCACCAATCTTGTTTGTCAAGAAAAAGGACGGGTCAATGTGTATGTGCACTGATTACCGAGAATTGAACAAAGTCATGATTAAAAATAGGTACCCACTACCGAGAATCGATGATCTGTTTGATCAACTTCAAGGAGCTCGATTATTTTCTAAGATCGATTTACGCTCAGGATATCATCAATTGAAAGTACAGGAAGAGGACATTCCTAAAACTGCTTTCAGAACAAGGTATGGTCATTATGAATTTACAGTCATGCCATTTGGTTTAACCAATGCCCCAGCCGCATTTATGGACATGATGAACAGAATATGTAAACCATATCTGGATAAATTCATAATTGTCTTTATAGATGATATTCTAATTTACTCTAAGAGTAAAGAAGATCATGCAAAGCATTTGTTTATACTTCTGAATTTGCTGAGAAAAGAGAAGCTTTATGCTAAATTCTCAAAATGTGAATTTTAGTTACAAGAAGTACAATTTCTTGGACATCTAGTTAATCAGGAAGGAATTCATGTGGATCACACAAAAATCGAGGCGATTACTAAGTGGAAAGTCCCTGAATCACCAACGGAAGTAAGAAGTTTTCTTGGACTGGCAGGATATTATAGACGGTTTATCCGAGATTTTTCTAGAATAGCTATTCCTTTAACAAAACTGACCTGCAAATCAGTTAAGTTTGAATGGGGACCAAAACAAGAAGAAGCTTTTAGAATTCTTAAGCAAAGATTAACCAACGCACCAATACTCGCGTTACCAGAAGGAACTGAAGACTTTATAGTCTATTGTGACACTTCTAAGTTAGGTTATGGATGTGTGTTAATGCAACGTCAAAAGGTTATAGCCTATGCCTCTAGACAACTTAAGAATCATGAAGAGAATTATACAACCCATTATCTAGATTTAGGAGCCATAATTTTTGCCCTTAAAATTTAGAGACACTGCCTGTATGGTAGCAAGTTTACCGTTTTCACCGATCATAAGAGTTTAAGATATGTTTTCGGGCAAAAAGAGTTAAATATGAGACAGCGACGCTGGATGGAAATTATCAATGATTATGATTGTGATATCCAGTATAATACAAGAAAGGCTAAGGTAGTAGCTGATGCTTTAAGTCGAAAGTATCATGAAAGCCAAGACGAGTACGTTCTCCCAAGTTAAATTTGCAGATAGATTTAAACGAGTAAATTAGAGAAATACAGGAATCAGTAATCAAGGACGATACTGAAAAATTAAAAGGAATGATTAAGGAATTAGAACAAGAAAAAGATGGAATTTGGAAATTTCATAAGAAAAGAATCTGGATACCCAAACAAGGAAACCTACGCCACCGAATTTTAGAAGAAGCCCATAAGTCTAAGTATACGATACATCCTGGTAATGATAAAATGTATCAAGACTTAAGAAAGAATTTCTGGAAGATAAGAATGAAAAAGGATATAGCAACCTATGTTGCCAAGTGTCTAACCTATTCACAGGTTAAAACCGAACATCAGAAACCCTCAGGTTTATTGCAGCAACTAGAAATACCAATATGGAAATGGGAATAGATAACAATGGATTTTATTACTAAATTACCCAAGACACGAAAAGGTAATGATACAATCTGGGTGATTGTAGACAGATTAACCAAGTCTGCTCATTTCTTACCGATGAAGGAAACTTTCAGTATGGAATAGTTAGCCAAGTTATATGTAAATGAAAAAGTTTCATTACATGGAATTCCTTTATCTATTGTTTCTGATAGAGATAGCCATTTTACTTCTCATTTTTGGACTAGTTTCCAAAAAGCAATCGGAACCAAGTTAAATCTAAGCACAGCTTATCATCCTCAAACGGATGGACAAAGTGAAAGGACAATTCAGACAATGGAAGATATGCTTAGAGCTTGTGTAATTGATTTCGGAGGAAATTGGGACGACCATTTACCATTAATAGAATTTTCCTACATTAACAGCTTTCATACCAGTATCAATGCTGCACCATTTGAAGCACTTTATGGACGAAAATGCCGAACTCCAGTCTGTTGGGCAGAAATTGGAGAAAAACAACTGTCTGGACCAGAGATAATAAAAGAAACAACGGACAAAATTATTCAAGTCAAGGAAAGACTAAAAGCAGCACGGGATCGACAAAAGAGCTATGCTGATAACAGACGAAAACCATTGGAATTTCAAGTAGGAGATAAGGTATTATTAAAAGTTTCTCCGTGAGGAATGGTCAGATTCATAAAAAGGGGAAAGCTAAGCCCCAGGTATGTTGGACCTTTTGAGATTCTTAGAAAAATAGGACCAGTGGCTTACCAGCTACAACTGCCAGAAGAAATGGCAGGAATACATGATGTATTTCATGTATGTAATCTCAAGAAGTGTTTAGCAGATGAATCATTAATGGTACCTCTTAAGGACATAGAGGTAAATGAGACGCTTAAGTTTGTAGAGAAACCCCTGCAGATTGAAGATAGAAAGATCAAGAATCTCAAACACAAAAGATTAGTTCTAGTCAAAGTGAAATGGGATTCCAAGAGAGGACCAGAATACACTTGGGAGCTCGAGTCAGAGATGCAAAGGAAATATCCACACCTGTTCCGGTAGACCTCGAGAACGAGATCTAAAACAAGTTGGGGATGATATAACAACTCTCCCAAAACCATTAAAATACTCCTATACATCCTAAAATATACCCCGCATACGAAAAACGGACCTAATATACCTTTATATTAATAAAACTCAATTAAAAACAAATATACCAAGTCCTCGCGGGGTGCGACCCAGTCAAGGCAAGACTGTCGCGGGCCGCGGCCCATTGACACCAGGCGAACTCTCGTGATGCCACGTGTCTAATACGTGTTGGACCTAGATAGTTGACTCGACCAAGCTAGGGCCTACCCTAGTGGTCTCGCTGGCCGCGAAGGCCAAGCTTGTAGCTCTCGCGGGGTGCGAGAGAACCATGATCAGGCCTATAGAAGGAGGTCGATGCCTCAGTCTTCAGTCGCTCATTTCTTTTCTTTCATCTGTCCCTATAATAGCAATAGTATTGCTCGATATAATACCCCTAAAAAGCGAAGCTCTGCCTCGTTATAAGTATTATAACCCCCGGTTACGTATTAGTTACTCTGCTCGATTGATCTAGAGCTCCGTAATGCATCTCAAGGCTCTGCCTGACTCAGTCGTTGGAGTTCTGTCTCGAGGGTATAAATAATGTAAATTGGGTTATCTTACTAACACGTGTGTATTGTTTAAATTTAATAGATTATAATCAGGAAGTCACCAGAAAGCAGTAGTATTATCTAAAACAGCAATGTGAGTACATTCACTTTTTCTCACTATTTGTGAGTACATCTTATTTTTATTAACTGTTTTTACTAAACCTCAATTGTTTTAAAATATAATTATCAGTGATTGAGTCTATGGATTCTACGATTACTGTTGGTATGTTGGGGTTTTGTATACATTACTTGTTACTACACTGTAAGTAGTAGCATGACCACAAGTCAGCATTGACAGTACCGTGGGTGGTAATTTGGTAGATAAAAACATAGAAATCGCTCTCAATACTGTAAAGATATAAAATCCTGTTTTGATTAAACTGGGATGCACTCGCCAGTATTTCTTGCTCATAAAACTTTTTAAAACGCGTTTCAGGTAACAAAATGTGAAAGCCAAATAGAAGCCAGCTGGAGAGCACTTAAGGCTTGGAAAAGTGGCTATAAAAGTTACCTAAACAAGAAAGAAGTTTTATTTCAATAAATTAGGGTTTATCCCTATAAACATATTGTAATGGAAACTTGAGTTTTTCCCATGTATTTGTTATTTATAAAGTATGGTATTTTAACTCTGATAAACTATTTCCTAACTACAGTCCTGACGTTAATTTCCGCTGCCAAATTAATAAACACTGATACCACTAATCTGGATCTCGCGGCCGCCCGCTCCCGGGGTAGGGGTCGGGGGTTGCGACAGTCGGAGAGTAGAAGAGTCGCATTGCCGGTGCCGGAGAGATGTTGCCGCAAGGTGGACCGTTTTTGTTTGAGAGTAGAAGAGTCGCATTGCCGGTGCCGGAGAGATACGATGTCAGTGGGAAATGTTTTAAAAATCAGATGCAACTTTACGACACGCTTACCTTAATCACATCTTCCATGGAGTCACAGATCTGACAATAGGCCCACGGATCATATGTCCACCAAGAGCACGACACATGAAATCGAACAGTTTCTCTGTCACTAATTTCTCCGCTCACCATGAAATCGAACAGTTTCTTCATAGATTCCATCCGGTTTCAAAGCCGGTTGAGGATTACGAGTGTTCTAGACTCGTTCAAGGCATGCTTGTTTATGCAATCTACATAAATAAGGATGCATTCCACGGTAAACGATGCAGCTGATGAAACCGAAGTTGTTATCTCGCTTGTTCAGTACTTCCGAGACGATTCAAGTGAGTCCTATGAAGCAAGTGTCTGTCTATTCAATTGAGAGGAATTATTGCATTACATCCCCGTAGAAAACAAGTGGTTGTAATGATAGGACCCTTGATTTGAAACGCATAATGTGCAACACACGAATATGTGGTTTCAACGAATTGTTAGACTTCTTGTTCCAAATGCAGCTGATGAAACCGGAGCTGTTATCTCGGTTGTTCAGTACTTCCGAGACTATTCAAGTGAGAGGAATCATTGCATTACTTTGGACATTTGTTGGTCTTCAAACATCTAGGAAACATTTTTTGGTAACAACGGTTCTCCAATTCCAGAAACTTATTCAGATCTCTATTCGGTCATCTTTCCAAATTGCAACACACGAATATGTGGTTTCAACGAATTGTTGGACTTCTTGTTCCAAATGCAGTTGTTGAAACCGGAGTTGTTATCTCGGTTGTTCAGTACTTCCGAGACGACTCAAGTGAGAGGAATCATTGCATTACATCCCCGTTGAAAAACAGAATCGATAAATTCAGGGGTATTGTAGAGAAATTCATAGTTTAATACGCATCGTCTAGGCCTATACGATTCGTATTAATCAACGAACTTACTGAAATACCCCTGTTTTTTTTTTGAAAAATTCAGGGGTATTTTTGAGAAAATTCAAAGTTTAATACGCATCATATATGCCTATACGATGCGTATTATGTCATACCCTTCAAATTGCGGAAGCGTGCGGTGTGACTTGCTCAGTTTTCATTGCACACGATAATAGTAAACAACTACATGATTAAAACAACGATGTTCATCCATTCATAAGTTAAAAATTACAACCCACAAGTTGTTTAAGTTACAAAACAACATAAGTTTAAGTTAAGTTACACACCAACATAAGTTTAAGTTAAGTTACACACCAACATAAGTTTTAAGTTCCATGAAAGGACTAGTTCAACAAAAGATTTAAAACATGAGGCTTTGCATCCTATATTTTGATGAGATATATGGACCAAACCCTCCAAAAGGGATGACATCGAGAGTTGTGACCCAAAAGCTTGAATGTAACGCCGGCACCAAGATTCATCTATTTCCCTAAAATACATGTAAGTTTGGAAACAATCAACAAAAGTTAAGCGAGTTCATGCGTTTTGAGTGAGTTCCAAATAAACTTTAAAACATTTGAGAGATCTTTTAACAACAGGTATGTAAAACGTCTATGAACAGATCATTAATGTTTTGCAAGGACATTAATATGTGTGGCGACATAGAAAGCACTCAAACCTAGGGAATTTTCACTGGTCCACCCGACTGACACAACAAAAGCACTACATGGGCCACACAAGGACCCAAGAGTGGGGCTCGCTGCACCCGATAGATCTACCACTTTTTCCCCTCGGTCTATACAAGATTAATGGCACTTAAGAGAGATACTATTCGCTCAGATGATCTAACAGTTCATTCCCTAGCTAAAACATACCATCAAGACATGTATTTCACCCCCGAGAGTTATAAATCCGAAAACAATTGAGAGAAAAGGGGGACATGAACTCACAAGTTTGCGTCCGTAATAGTGCGTACTCAAATTCGGTTTCCTCGGGGCGTGTTGCAACCTACAAACGTGCTAGGTTTTGTTAGACACCTCGGTCTTGTAATGACTCTTAGTCTTAATTATTTATTAGGACTTGTTTTGGAATTGCATTTGCTTTGAGTTGTACTTTCGGTGTATGATGTTTATATATAACTTTCCATAATTATATAAAACCCCAAGTTTGATATATTAGTTAAAATATTATATTTTAACTTATATTATTTTCATGCATCGTTTATATATCATACGTGACTATAATGGGTTTGTTAGAAATAATATATTTTTAACTTGTTTTGATATATATTATTTCCATATGCACGTTATCATGGTATACATGTCCATTTGTACCATTTGTTAAGTATTATACGCTTATACATATTCCCAAGTATAGGTATATTTGTATTATGAGTATCTAGTGAATTTAACTTCGTATTCTCATAATTTAGCATAATACTTGTGTAATGGTATATTTTACCAAGTGTTGGTAGTATACGTAGGCATGTATTTGTACATATAGCAATACGTATATTCCTGTATTTACTTAATATAAGTTCAACTTTTCCGGGGTATTATTCTTGCATAATTATAATCATAAATCTTGTATTCTTAAAATATACATTTTAAGATATGTTTATAGAACTATTTATATCGTAGGCTTGGTAAATACAAGTATTCACATACATCTTAAAAATAATTTATTTTTAAGATTTATTCCAAAATATATTTTAGTTTCTACCAAAATAATATTTTCTTAAAATGTTTATGAAATAAATATTTTCATACACTTCAAAAATAATATATTTTCATATTTGACAAAATATGATATATTTTTATATTACTTGTAAATATATATATATATATTTTGTCACTTGTTCAGTTATGAAAATATATCTTTCACCAAGCTTTGATATATTATTTTTAATCCGGAATATATATATGGTGTGTCCATTATGTCCGAGTGTCCAAATAGTCCAATAATCGTGTCCGAAGCGTATGTGTGAATTTTTCTTGGAATTTTTATTTGAGATGTTTATTGTATTTGTTTGTATTTATTATTTCAAGTCCCTAATTTTTAGTATAACTAATACAAACAATATACACATAACACATAGATCATGTGACCAGAAAATATATATTTCCTAAAATATATATTTATAACCATTTTATTTTTGAAAAACCATACTTTTCTTGCTTGTATTTTTATACAAAAATTGTGGGAATTTTTACACCTAATATTTTTGAACAAGCTTTCTTATAAGAACCCTTTAATAAATTTTTTTTCTAAGTGTTTGATTTCTACAAAAATTTTGCCATAGTTTCCTTTAGAAAATGGAGTTTCCATGTTTTCAAAACATATCATTTTCTTTTCAAAATTATCAACAATTTCCCACAACAATTTTTCAACATAATATATCATCAAATATACTAGGATGAACTTGTGAACATGTAGTATTTTTATATGGTTCTTAAGTATGTTTGTTTGGTTAAAAATCATACTTAACTTATAATTTTTCCAAACTTTTTAGAAAATTATTTATGAACTTGTTTTCCATCCATCTTTCAAAGGCTAAAATTTGTATGAATCAACTTACAAATCTTAAAAAT
Organism: Helianthus tuberosus; assembly: GCA_030545235.1. NCBI lineage: Eukaryota > Viridiplantae > Streptophyta > Magnoliopsida > Asterales > Asteraceae > Helianthus > Helianthus tuberosus. Next base: position 25,997,427 of record CM060435.1, on the reverse strand, counting down.
TTACATCTTTCAAGTTCCTTTATTTTCCAAGTAAAACATACTTTGTAAGTTGTAAAAATCTACACTTTTAACAACCTTACTTTTCAAGTTCATACACCTTCAAAAAACCATTTTTCATGTGAAACAAGTTCTACACTTTACAAAAATTCATTTTCAAGATCATCCATTTCATACATCATGTTCACTATGGATCTTTTCAAGATCCTCATACAAACTTGTTATATCATGTTTCTAATCATCATCTAACAAGACTTTATGTAATGTTCATCATCATAACACAAACAATCATCTACACAACTTCATAGCACAACATAAACAACTTGTTTTCTTGTGATTTTTAGTTTGATTTATGGTGTTCTTCATCTTGGTTTTGTAAGATCTTTTAGATGTTAAGTTCTACAAATGTTATATCTACTTGAACAAGATGAAAAATGGGTGTACAAGGGACTTACTACTAGCACAAGGCTAGGGTAGGAACAAGATGATGAGGATGGCACAAAGGTGATGGATAATAGCTCCCTAGAGTGGTCCTTCCACTTCCGATACTTGACACCTTCTTGTATGTGCTTGATACACCCTAGAATGGTCTTGGATTAGCTTGAAATTGAATGAAAAATGAAGATTGGGGGGGGGGGGTTCGGCCGAATGTAGGAGAGGAGAGGAAGAGAGGGTTTGATTTTTTTGTGATGTTGAAGATGTGAGGATTATGGTGTAGATAAGGTGTTTAACACCATGGTTATTATCTTCCCTCCAAACTATTAATCCATGGATTACCATTAAGCATCTTTGACCATCTATGTAGTTTAGTCAACATTGGTGTGGGGGTGGGTCCCATAGGGGACGGTCATAAGGGGGGTGTCAATTTTGTTTCAAAGTTGTTAAGTGCTAAAAGATGATGAAAGGTGTTACTTTGTTAGGGAATTTACATGTTTAGGTGTTCTTGATGTATTTCTTGGTGTTTGATGATTTACACTAGTTTATCATTGCTAGAATATGTTAACTAGTTCATATAATGTGTCTAGCTAGTAATCGGATGTTTGTTTTGTGGTCGGATCGCTAAAAGATCAATATATGTAACTTGTATAGCATAATATGTTATTATGTCTTGATAATGTTCCTGATACTTTGTAAGTTATTCTGGGCATTCAGACATCATTTCTGACTATTACATAAGCTAGAAAATGTTGAATTTTGCTGAATTATGTTGTTTTGACCATTTATAGCTAGTTTCGGGTAGTTTTTAGTGTTCGTTTGTCTACCGGAAAGTATCAACATAATCCCTTATCTTCTCACATGGGTTTTAGTATAATATTGACCCTGGAACTCAATTTGTGTCATAAGTGTGTCATCTATATGTGTACTGAACCCCTGTCAGCACTACTAGTCTGTCTGATAAGTGTACTAATCAACTTTGTGCACTGTCTAAACTGTTTCAAGTCGCGACCAATAAAAATGAATAACATGCATCATCAATGTATTTGTGAGTTCTCTAAATGTTTGTCGTGAGATCATGCACTTCAGATGTTCAAAACACATAACCAAATAATATTAATTCACTGTTCATATGGTACGGAAATTACCCGAAAAATGCCAGTTGTCACATATTAAGCCGATATACGATACAACATAGGCCTATACGATCGTATATGGCATAATTTGAAAATTAATTTTATCGTGTTTTCCTCGGTTTGACGCGTATATGTGTCGTTTTTTGACGAACTTTCGCATATTTTGTCATTTTATGACGTATACCTTCAACAGACGTCGTTTCGGTGACGTTCGGTGCGTGCGATTATCGTATTCTATGATTACGTATAGTTTTGTTTGAAATCCACTTGTATTGTATAGTGCCGTGTTATATGTATACGCGTGTGGAAATATCATTAGTTGTGTATTTTGACGTATTTTTGCCTATTTTGACGTATTCTAACATATTGTTGCATATTTTATAGTATTTTGACGTATTTGAGCGTATTCTGACGTATTTTAGCTTATTTTAACCTATTTTTAGGTTATTTTTACGTATTTCCGCGTATTTTAATGTATTTCGATGTATTTTAGCGTATTTTATTGTAATATGACGTATTTTAACATATTACAGCGTATTTTAGCATATTTTCATTTATTTTCGCATATTTTTGCGTATTTTGTAGTATTTTTTTTCCTATTTTAGCGTATGTTGACATATTTTAGCGTACTTTTGGAGTAGTTTAGTGTATTTTGGCATATTTTAGTATATTTTAGCGTATTTTCCCATATTTTAGCGTATTCTAAAAATCATTCTAAACCTCTCTCTCTTGAAGATCACCGGATCTGCATCATGAAGGATAAAGCAAACAAGTTCTCCACAATTTGTTATTCAGATCTCTATTCGGTCATCTTTCCAAACTACAACACACGAATGTGTGGTTTCAATGAATTGGTGTAACTCGGTAGTTAGATAACGATAAGTTTAAACTTTATATTGTGTGATTTGACCAGGAAAGGATCGGAGGTGATTTCTACTTTTAATAAGTTGTCACAGTTGTCAAATTCGTTGCGTGCATTCATATTGTTGAGACAACAACAGATAATGAACGAATTGTTGGACTTCTTATTCCAAATGAAGCTGTAGGATCTGTACTTAAAGGTCTCTCTAAAATATGCAACTTTACGGCACGCTTACCTTAATCACATCTTCCATGGAGTCACAGATCCGACAATAGGGCCCACGAATCTTATGCCCACTCGCGGTACAACCGGGAATTGCAAACCGCAGCCGTTTTTTACTATGGGAACGGTGGCTATGGGAAATACAAACCGCAATCGCTTGTGACTATGGGAATGGTGGCTATGGGAAACACAAGTTTTCTTTTTGAGCTTGATGGATGTTCGTTATCTCAACGCTTCTCATTACATTACTGATCTGGAATTGGAGAACCGTTGTGTATTTGCTTACTGATTATTGAAAAGATCCGTGGGCCCTATTGTCGGATCTGTGACTCAAGGGGATAATGGATATGGTAACAACTACCAAGGCAGTATTTGAGTGCTTTTCCTTCAATTTCCAGAATAGCCACCAGCAATACTAGTTTGTTACCAGTACGGTTACCATGAGCCTAAGAAACGAAAGGGATTTCGAGCAGTTGGTCGATGACATGATAGATAAAGATCTTGACACGATCATATCCCGTTAGACTAGATAGTCCAAGATGAAATATATTAAAACTATTCAAGCCCACCAGTCTACAATGTGTAATGGTAAGATTCTTCAAGTTTGCACAGTGGGAGAAAAGACCAGCACCCTTGTTCGATCAACGTTTATCGACATTGTTACAGGTGATGAAGAAACCTTAAAACAGAACATAATCCCAGATTGTCTAGAAAAGCGCTTTTATCATGTGTCAAATGGTAACAAGAGCAAGTTGTTCCAAGATCAATTCCAGTTGCAGTTTTTTCAACTCTCATGACCATTTTCAAACAAGTGGTTGTAATGATGGGACCCTTGATTTGAAACCCATAATGTGCATTGATTGGATTGTAGGTTTTCGTTACATGCATTCATATTGTTGAGACAACAACAGATAATGAACGAATTGTTGGACTTCTTGTTCCAAATGCAGCTGATGAAACCGGAGCTGTTATCTCGGTTGTTCAGTACTTTTGTGATAAATACAATGTTCATCTTCGTTATCCTTTGCTTCCTACAATACAAGCAGGCACGGATGCTAGACATACTGTTATTACATCCGAGACGATTCAAGTGAGTCCTATGAAGCAAGTGTCCGTCTATTCAGTTGAGAGGAATCATTGCATTACATCCCCGTTGAAAAACATAATTGATAAATTTAGGGAAAATGGGGTTGAAAGATGATAACCCAACGGTGGAGGATCTTATTCTACTGCTTCGATAAATTCAGGGGTATTCTCAAATAATGTTTCCTAGATGTTTGAAGACCAACAAATGTCCAAAGTGTTGCTTCTTCATTCGCGTGACAAAAAGCTACCGCGTGACGGAAAGCTAAGTTTCAAAATTAAAAAATTAAATCGACACCTTCAATACGCATCGTATAGGCCTATACGATGTGTATTACTTTTTTATAAGGGTACATTGTCAGCTTTTGACTGACCTAGAAGTTTGAACCAACCTTAATATGCATCGTATAGGCCTATACGATGCGTATTGAAGGTGTCGATTTAATTTCCCAAGGTGTGCCAATAATACGACCCCCGCATATGTCATCTTGAATACGAAAAGTTTGCATCTTGAATATTCGGCTTGAACGAGATGGTGTGTTGATCGATGATGCAAAGTCGATTTTTGTGAAGGTTTAAAGGTGTGACGAAGGGTAAAAATATAAAACTAAGGCTTACAGGTTTAGTTTGTGATGGTGCAATGAAAAGAACGACAAGGAGTAGGTTTTGTTTTATTGAAGAACAAAGGCAGAGATAGCACCAATGGGGTGACGGTCCATTGAGAAAGACAAAGTCTTTAAACACCTGCGCGTTTAGGAGAGAGAGGTCTTGGGTTCAAGTCCCACAGACGACAGAGACTAAAAGAAATTTGCCGGTAAGAAAAGCAGAGATAGCGTGTCGGGAACTGATTGGTTGAAAAGTCGAAGCATTATGAAAGGCACTTAAAATCCGTATGAGTTTTATGTGAGGTCCGAAAAGTAGGAGTTTTGTATTGTGGGAAATTTATTTTGACATCACAATTAATTTCCTTTTCATTGGTGGATCGTTATTGAATTTGGACAATTAAAAGAAACAAGTTGAAATTCATTTGATTTGGGTTGGGTTGGGTTGGGTTGGGATTAATACATTTAAGCTATTGGTTAAAGGTTGAGGATTTTAATTGCTATTGCAAATTAGCAAATTGTGTGGAAGAAGCTAAGAATAATTAGAAGTGGTGAACAAATTGTTACTCTCATATTGCATTAAATGGTGAAGTGTCCAAAGACAACTTGGAAAATTTGTGGACGCTTTAACATTCATTTATCTAAAGATGGTACATACGAATTAATTGGCGAATTAATTCAGAAGCGTGAATATGGTTTGAGTCGACTTGATTTGATGTGACTTTGGCATTTTTTGACAAAATTTGGTAGGGGTGTTCAGAAAAATCCAGATCCGAAACCGAATCCGAAATATCCAAAAATTCGTATCCGAAATATCCGAAATTTCGGATATCTGAAAATTTGGATATCCGAAAACCGGATAATATTCGGATTCGGATATGAATTTCATAAATTTCCGATAATCCAATTATCCGAGATCCGAAAACTAACTATTTTTTTTATAAATATATATAGTATATGAGCATTATATTTAGTTTGAAGTATTGCAAAAATTAGTAAAAAAGTAGTAAATAATTGTAATCGTGTGAATTTATGATTGTTTTTAGTTTTCAATGTTGGAAATTTGGAAAATCGAATATAAATTTAGTTTTAATCTATACACGAAACGGATTTTTTTTTTATAAATTCGGATATCCGTTTAGATACGGATTCGGATATCAATATTCACTATCTGAAATTTTCGGATATCCGGTTTTCAGATATACGACAACCGGATAATCCGATCTTGAACACCCCTACAATTTGGTGTAACCTGAAGTTATTCAGTATTGTTTGGGTGTGACATTAAGGTTGATTCGAGGGGATTTCGTGGTAATTGGGTGACAAAAGTATTTGTGACAAGGATTTTTTTGCTACAAAAGCTTATTATGACAAGAGAGTTGGTATTCTAAGCCGATAAATCTTGGTCGAGATTGCAAGATGTCGAGTAATAAAACTGGAGAACAAGAAATGTGTTGAAGAAAAGATTTGATCTTTTTGTATGGGGAAATGGTGACATATACATTCTTTAGATATGTCAACTTGATTACATTGGTTAACCAAATGAATGGCTTCCATATACATATTGTTCAAAAGAAGATCTTCAATATATTGATCCATTAGGTTGGATGTATCAAAAAAGTAACGCACAATGAGGGTTTTTAGATCCTAGTTAAGGAATTAAGGTTTTACCTTCTGTTATACTTTGGAAAATTGTTGTGTTCAAACCAAAACAACCAGGTTTCATTATATATAGGGTCGGGATTTAGAGAAAACGGGGGAAAGTGTGAGAACGGTGAGAACGTTATGGATCGTCAGATCAAAACAATCCATAGACTAGATTGCGTTGTGGCGTTTTCGTAAATAACATCAATTTTATTATGTGGGACGCGCTTCATTAAGGGTAAAAGGGTTTTTTACCGCTCAAATTCAAAACGCTAACAAAATGATGACACGCCCTTCAAAAAAATAAAACGCCATTAAATACAAAACGCTGAAAATTAGTGATAAAACGCGTTGGATATTACAGGAAGAGGAAACAACATAGTAACTGAATTTTAGTTATTAACATTTATTAGAAGAAATTACCTCCTAAATTACGCGCCAAAAACATCATTATATAAACGACGTTAAACATCGCTTCCATGATCACTTCAATCTATCATTTCTGCAAAAACATCTTTAACCAAAAACGCCAATTTAACCAAAACGCCAAAAATGGCAACCATCGTTTGGTAGAGATACACTCTGGCAATCAGGCGATTCATCCTGCGTTTTGACAACAGAAGGAGGGTGTATGTTAGGACGATCAAGGCAATTTTGAAGATGGAAGAATAGGTACAGAGGGGTATCCTATCTCTTGGCATCGCTCTGGATAACGAATGCCATGAAACACATATGCTTATGAAAGCATTAACAAGGAAATTTGGACCAATCAAAGCAGATGTAAAGTCGGACCCTGTCATGACATCATGGCGTTTTGATGATGAAACAGACATGGTGACCGTTACATACGACAACGGAGAGCAGGAAGACTACTGGCTTGAAAACATCATGACAAAGCAGGGGCTTGGGTTCATGGAAAAATTGCATAACGCCACTTGTTTGAACACAGAAATGGACTAAAAAATGGCATTAATGCAAGACATGTTCGAATGGAGGCTTCAGAATCTTCAGGAACAAGAAGCCGATGAAGGTGAAGATGATGACATGGATGAAGGTCTAGATGAAGACCCCAAGGAAGAAGATGACGTAAGTAATGGATACTTCTCGGATAAAGTACCTTCTGACGAAGAATTTTAATTTTTTTTGTTAGTTTTCTTCTGTGTAATCTTTTTTTTTAAGATAATTAAATGATATATTTCTCTATTTATTTGCAAAACGCCAAAAAAATACTACAAAAAGTTATTGCTTACAAAACGCCAGAAATGACAAAAAATATTTTTCCTGCTTAATATTTTCTCTGTTATTGTATTTTGTCATCTTGCTCTGCATAACGTCATATAAAAAAATACCAAACTTATGAAATGATTATTGTAATCTTATGAAAATATTAATGACTCGTAGTGAATTATAATACAACGCCACAAAACACTAAAAAAATTGACCAGAAAACGCTATAACGCCAAAAAAAATTATATATGTGACACAAAAACAATTAATTCAACGCCAAATATTTAATGAATACAATTAACACCAAAAAATCTTAGACGCAGCATAACTTGGGAAAATAAATGAAGATTGAAAAGACAAAAAAACCCTCACGCCTTGATCGTATCCCGCGCCACGTGTTGGGCCAGGATGCGTTCTCATCGTTCTCACACTTTTGGGTGTTTTCTCCTGATCCCGTACCTATATATATATATATATATATATATATATATATAGGGGAGGGTTATTTTGAGAACGCTAAATATTGCGAGCACCGTGTGAATGAATTAAAAAACCAATCAAAACCAATTTTTTTAATACAAACCTCATTGTAATTAAGATACAACATCAAGAAAAGAATTTACAATATCAAATAATTCATTTCTTCTTTCAAAATCACTCTTTTTAGATTTTTTACACATGTGTAAATGGCAAACTTATACATGTGTAAATTTTCTTTATTTACGAATTCACGTAAATTTAAACATGTATATTAAATTTCTAACATTGTATTAATGATAAGTGTAGAAAAAAATTTGAATTTGAATTGTTTTTTACCAAGTTCTCGTGGTTTTTTCATTTGTTCTCACGGTTCTCACAATATTTAGCGTTCTCATTTAAAGATTCCCCTATATATACACACACACACACACATACATATAGGAGAGGGTTATCTTGAGAACGCTAAATATTGCGAGAACCGTGAGAACGAATGAAAAAAACCAATCAAAACCATTTTTTAATACAAACCTCATTGTAATTAAGATACAACATCAAAAAAAGAATTTGCAACATCAAATAATTCATTTCTCCTTTCAAAATAACTCTTTTAGATTTTTTACACATGTGTAAATTTTCTTTATTTACGAATTCACGTAAATTTAAACGTGTAAATTAAATTTCTCACATTGTATTCGAATAATAATGATAAGTGTAGAAAAATTTTTGAATTTGATTCGTTTTTGACCAAGTTCTCGCGCTTTTTTCATTTGTTCTCACGTTTCTCACAATATTTAGCGTTCTTATTTAAACCCTCCCCTATACATATATATATGTATATATAGAGGAAGGTTAACGTACATTACAGCTTAACGTACATCACGTACGACAGGTAATTACGCACGTTCATTTTAAAATCACGCACGTTATAACTTAAAAATCCAAAATCACGCATGTTGAAACACAATAATCACGCATATTGAAAACATTAATCACGCATGTTATAGAACAAATCACGCACGTTGTCGTACGTGAAGTACGTTAAGCCGTAATGTACGATATACTTATTCTGTATATATATATATATATATATATATATATATATATATATATATATATATATATATATATATATATATATATATATATATGGGACCGCTAGAATGAGAACCACCACGAGTTATGAGAACCGCGAGAACCAAGTGCCACGGAGGGGCGTTGACCACGATTTTTTTTTACAACTAGATCCGTATATTTTAACAACATTCGTAAAAAAAAAAAATTCAAACGGCGCGCCCGAGGGGGTAGTTTTTTACACCCAAAGTTTGGTGTTTTTATTATTTTTTTGTTTTTTCTTTTTTTTTTTACAAACTTTGGGTGTAAAAAACTACCCCCTCGGGCGCGCCGTTTGAATTTTTTTTTTACGAATGTTGTTAAAATATACGGATCTAGTTGTAAAAAAAATCGTGGTCAACGCCTCTCCGTGGCACTTGGTTCTCGCGGTTCTCATAACTCGTGGTGGTTCTCATTCTAGCGGTCCCCTATATATATATATATACAGAAAAAGTATATCGTACATTACGGCTTAACGTACTTCACGTACGACAACGTGCGTGATTTGTTCTATAACATGCGTGATTAATGTTTTCAATATGCGTGATTATTGTGTTTCAACATGCGTGATTTTGGATTTTTAAGTTATAACGTGCGTGATTTTAAAATGAACGTGCGTAATTACCTGTCGTACGTGATGTACGTTAAGCTGTAATGTACGTTAACCTTCCTCTATATATACATATATATATGTATAGGGGAGGGTTTAAATAAGAACGCTAAATATTGTGAGAACTGTTTTATTTTCAGAACTCAATATATTTTCAGAACTTACAGAACTGTTTTAGATCCTAAGATTCTTTGATCTTTGGTTTAAATCAATCATGGTATTTACGTAATTAACAGAACTTTAAAAGACATTTTAATAAAAGAAAGGACATTTTAGGAAGATCTAGAAAATTAGTTCCTTAAATTTCTCTATACCTTAACCATCCCAAAATATTCTCTTTCTCTCTCTAAAAAACACAATTTGTTATTTTCCGAATATTACGGTTTCACAAATTTATACATTCATTCTTTTAATTTTGGAGCTTGACAAAATAGGATTAATGAGAATCCATGCAAACAAATATTATTAAGAGTTTAATTTGGGTTTGCTGTAGCCCACATGTCCACTAAGAGAATAACTCACATGGAAGCTTTTTATATACATGGAACGAAAAAAAAAAGAGACGAGTATATCTGTGTATGTTTAGGTTACAATCTATTTAGTTTTTGAATATTTTGACTGTGTATATGTGTAAATGTTCATCTTTTTGTTACTTACACATGTGTAGACATATTTTGTACATATGTGTAAATGTGATATTTTTGTTAAAAAAGATTGTAAATATTGATTAAGTTATATATTTTGAGTGATGAATATCTTTTCCGTCAAATAGACAATTAGTTTGAATAGTGAAAGCTTAGTATAAAGATTTACCTATGTGTAAATAGATGATCACTTTGAAAAATGGAATTTAGTATAAAGATTTGCATATATGTAAATAGACTATTGGTTTCAAAAGTGAATAATTAATATGAAAATTTATAGATATGTTAATAATGTATTGGTTTGAAATATAGATGATAGTAAGGGTTATATATGCGAAATTAACAGACAGTTCATCTTTGAAAAATTTGAGACCAATTTTAAGATTTACATATATAAAAATAGTAGAATTACACACATGTATAAGTAATTGTACAATACCTAAACAGTTTGGTCTTGAATGAGTTTAATGCATGATCATATTAAAGATCATTTTAGTTATTCACGTATGTGTAAATATGTAAGTAATTAAACATTATAAAAGGAATATAATATATTTATTTAAAATAATGATCAAGTATTTTTTAGGGAATCAAACATTACAAAGTGTATATTGTGGATTTACGTTTCAGTTAGGTAACTTTTAAAAACATTTGAATGAATAAAAAGTTCTATTACAATTAAAAACATCTCATGATTACATATCTTATTCTAAATGGAGAGAGGAGAAAAACAATTAAATAATTACCTAATTAGAGAGAGAAACTATTTATTAATTTACAATTATACCCTTTTGTATTTATTTTTAATTGTTTAAGATTAATTAAAATGAGTGGACTACAATGGTTCTTAAAGTTCTCACTAAAAATGGGGTTCTGTAAAGAACCCAACCCTATATATATATATATATATATATATATATATATATATATATATATATATATATGTATGTATATAGGGGAGGGTTCATTGGGGAACACTAAAAAAGTGGAGAAATGGGGAACACTCTTAAAAATTATATTTAACATGTTAAAAATTATTTTTTTCTAAATTTTTTTCGGCGCTTTTTCTTATAAATACAAGTAGAAACGTTTTTAATAAAAAAACAAAAACTAAAAATAAAAAAAAATGTTTAAAAAGCATTTATATCTTATAGAATTAACTTAACATGTTAAAAATCAATTTTAAAAAAAAAAATCAAAGTTTTTCTTTATAAAAAGGAGGAGAAACTAGTCGAATAAAAAAAATTTCCGTAAAAAAAATTGCCTTGTTTAATTGTTTTTTTAATATTTTTAGTTTTTGATTTTTTTATTAAAAATGCTTCTACAAGTATATATAAGGAGAAGCGTCGAAAAAGATTTTTAAAAAATTAATTTTTAACATGTTAAGTTAAATTTTTAAGAGTGTTCCACGGTTCCCCACTTTTTTAGTGTTCCTCAATAAACCTCACACTATATATATATATATATATGAAAACACGTTGTATAAACATAACTAAAAACTAACACACGACTTGATTATCATTCATAAAGAGAAGAAAACACATGCACTAGCTTCTTCATCAACATAAAAAAAAGAAAAAAGAAAAAAGATCAATACTTTATCACCATTAAAAAGCACACACTTCATCAACCCCTGCTTTATTTGGATACTAATAGCCCTTCGACACTAGCCAACTCCACTTCGTCACTACTTCAAGCAGAATGGTTTGTGGTCCACGAGGGCCTACTTGGTTTGGAAACCGGAACCACACCCATCGCAGGTGAAGGACCCGCCCTTTGAAAGCTTGAATTTCACCATGATCCTCACTCACGTACACCGACGCTTTGAAAGCTTGAAGCTCGCCATGATGCTCACAGGCTACTAGTATGGATGATGGTAGGGTATCATATTCCATTTTCTATTTCCAGTTTTTTACCAATTCACTCTTAAATACTGCATCATAGGGGTGTTCAAAACTATCCGTATCCGAAAATCCGATCCGAATTATCCGATATCTGAATCCGAAATATCTGAAAATTCGGATATCCAAAAATTAGGAAATTCGGATATCCGAATTTTCGGATTCGGATAGTGATTTTAAAAATTTTCGGATATTTCGGATATCCGAAAATGATTTTAAAAATTTTTCGAATATTTCGGATATCCGAAATATCAGAAAATGTAATTTTTATTTTTTTCGGATATCCGAATACCCAAAAATATCTGAAGTATCCGAAAAATATCCAAAATATCCGAAAATTTATATTCGGATATCTGAAACTATCCTAAATATCCGATTCTGAATATAAAAATAATAAAAAAATTAAAATTAAATTAAAATCGGATATTCGGATATCCGATTCACTATCCAATTATATCTGAAATTTTGGATACGGATTCGGATAGTGACATCTCGTATCCGAAAATTTCAGATATCCGAATTTTCGGATATCCGGTTTGAACGCCCTAACTGCATGTACCTAAATGGACACACTCCACAGCGCATCTTTGACCGCACCAGCTCTTTAACATCATAATGGCTTATTAGGGATTAATATTACGAAATGCACTCTAAAAGTGTATAATATATATAGGAATTAGGTTATCACCCGTGAATACTCACGAGTTGTGAATCTTTTTATTTAAAAAAAATAAATGTACATATATATTAATAAATTAAAAGTGCATGAAGAATAAGGTAGATTAATCAATGTTAAAAACTCCACTTCGTCACTACTTCTGTCACACCCCGATTTCCACGTGTCACCGGTGGGGGAGTATCGTGACGTGGTTGGCAACGTAATAGTCAAACAACACAATATAATAATGCACAGCGGAAGCAAATTTAAAATATAATACAACCGAATTTATTTATTGTAATCAAAGTCACAATATCCGGTGTTTATCCACAGTAGGATCGAACATAAAATGGAAACAATAGTTCAACAGACTTTTAGGCATCTTAAGCTTCCGAGACTTCTATTGATGCTAAGGAGACATATCCAGCCAATTTCGTATAGTACCTGCATTTAGCCTTTTTGGAAAATACGTCAGTTTACACTGGTAAATACATTCAACTGACTCATTTTGAAAATGGTTTTAAGAAAATTGATTTGGATGCACGTGGCACAAAATATCTTTTATAATTTGATTAAAATGCACAGAGGCAAAATTAATCTTTTTAACTTGGGAGAATTATTTAATATTATAATCTTGTGAACGAATTACATGTTACTTATGCGTTCAGTAGCCCGGATCTAGTCCGGGTTAAAGATCAATAGACACACCACATCAATGAGTTATACACGGACGGTGTACGCCTACACCCCGTGCTCAGGTCGTGGCTATCTCGTAAGATAATGCCAAGGATATCCGGGACATGGTCATTAACCCCCCAAAGGCTGTAAAGTAAACAAGACTGTTTAAACGAGCCGATCAAATTATTCAACTACCCACTAAGCGTGGAGATTTGATGCCCGATCAAGCGGTATGCTATATACCGTAACCCAAGCCCGTATAGGGAAAATAAGTTAAAAGTATTTACCAGCCGTATATCAAATCAGCAAGTACAGATAGCTTTTACTGGGCTCCTAATCTGGAACGAAGGTTTTTAATAACCTATTAGAATCCTAACGGGTCTTTAATTAAGCTTAAGCTTAGACCGGCTAGTTTCAAAGATGCGGTTCGTACGCACGATTAAGCGAGGACCGGATAGAATGTGATTTAGACCCGACAAGTTCAGAGACTTGTTTAATATGGGTCCTTCATGCACATTCTGGATTTTGAGATAAAACCGACAAGATTTGACCCGTTTCGGCTAATTTATGTAAACTTGTTACATAAACCGAACCGAACGCGTGATATGCGTAACGGGTATCCGTAAGAGCCATATACAGGTTTCCTAAGTTAATATGCTTCAAATATGTTGTGACATCAGTAAGATGCCTTTCATTATGCCCGGAACGAATTTAAACACAAACTATGCCCCGTAGGGGTAGTTTGGTCATTTTAAAGGTTGTAAAAGAGTTTAGATGTTTAACTGAGTCACAGATCTGATGTAAACAGAAAACATACTCAATTTGATGAGTTATAACAGTAGGCTAAAACATATGTGTGAAATTTATCATCTTTAACCAAACTATGCCCCGTAGGGGTATTTTGGTAATTTTACATAAGCCGAAAAGCTCAAAAACGAAGTCTGAGTTAATCAACCTTTGCTTACTGTTAAAATATCATAATTTGCCTCATATATCAGTAGGTATCAACCCGGGTATGTTCAATATGATTTTAAAACATACTATGCGTTAAAAACGCTAAATAAGGCGATTAAAGGCCATTACCGGGTTCGATACTTAAATCTGATGTTTTTATATTTCCAGAAGGCTTAAAAATAATTTATTTATCATATGTGATCAGTAGCAAAAGGTTTGGAGTCGTTTAGATGTGTAAAACTCATTTTATGGCCCGTAAGGGCAAAACCGACAATTACCGGATTAAGCCTACGACTATGAGTTATGCTCAGCCAAAAATTAATTAAAAATCTTTAAAAATCCCAAAATAATATATTACATCAGTGGTTAAAAGATTTGATATCAAAAAGTATGTTTAAGTAGGCTATACGCTAATTGCGCCATTTTATTAACATAAAGCATTCAATTAGCGATAATGAGCATAACTCTTAATCTACAATTCAAACTGATGTCAAACTTTGCATACAAGTTTATATATCAGTATTTAAGGTTTCTACACTTTTACATTTTTATAAATCATGTTTTAAGGTAATAAGGGCATAACGGTCAACATATGAGCAATTAACGGAAACATGCATATTAATTGGATAACTTATGAACCAAGGTGTATAATCACAGGGGGTTGTTCTAACATGTAACCTAATCCAATTTAAGCTCTGAGGCATTTCTAAAACATGCCTAAACGGGTCAGAACTGAAAGTCAAAGTGAAAGTCAAAGTGAAAGTCAAACTACATGACTTTCGGTTCCGAACCCGGTCTAGCAGGAAATAGTCGGGTTGAACATGTTTGGACATGTTCTTATACTTATTACTAAGTTATAACAATGATCAAACAGGTTGTATATGTTCTAGATAGCTAATTATGCATAAATGACATTTTAAGCATCCTGTTGACTTTTTCTAAACTAGTTTGACCCGACTTTTGACCTGGTTAGAGTGGTGATCAGGGGAAA
The DNA here is from genome assembly GCA_030545235.1 of Helianthus tuberosus. Lineage (NCBI taxonomy): Eukaryota > Viridiplantae > Streptophyta > Magnoliopsida > Asterales > Asteraceae > Helianthus > Helianthus tuberosus. Next base: position 25,982,193 of record CM060435.1, on the reverse strand, counting down.
CCCTTTTGAGGTTTTATTACCCACATAAATACCAATCTATAACTACTTTTAGTTCGAGATATGACTGAGCCATTATTGACTAATCTCGAAGTCAAACCGTAATCACGACGGTTTGACTTTTAGCTAATTAAACAAGCTAAACTCAACTAAAGAAGGACTAGCAGACTTACAAGAGTCCTATGCACGTGATATGATCACTTGAGGCTGCTTGATAGCTCCAGAAATGATCCACAAATGCAGATGAAGTGTGAAGAACTTGTTTGCATAACAAGGCCTTTTATAGTGAATTAAACACCACAAAATGTTGACAACAAGGTCTAGTACTCACCACAACTGATTGACACTTGTTCCTAGCATTTAGGGGGTGCTTTAGGGGTCAAGAGATGTGGAGAATCGAGTTAGAATCGCGCACAAAAGCAAGGGCAGCCAAGAAAAACAAAAATCTGGAACTGGCAGTCCCTCGCGTGGCGCGAGGGACCCCTCGCGTGGCGCGAGGCCTACCTGCAGCATATCCATATTTTTAGATTTTTGCGCATTGGTCCTTGGCTCTTCAAATATCGAATAGGCACTTGTTTATTGCATTATGAACCCTCACAATTGATCTATAAGGGCTTTAAAACATATACCCACTTTGTTAGGTCCCCGGTTAACTTAATTGTTACCCGAAAAGTCCTAACTTTCAACGTTTACGCTTTAACCCTTCTTACACGAATTTGATCATAACTTTCTCATACGTTGACGAAACTTTATGAAATTTTTATAGTGCATTCTAGTGAGCATAATTAATGTTTACAAATCTTCGGGTTTGTCAAAAGGTCACTCAGAGGTATAAATTAAACATGTTGACACTTTTGGTCCCTGTAGTTTGAAATCTCTCACTTTTAACTTCGTATGATCCATGATTTAATCGTTTGAAGGTGTAAGCATTGTGTAGGGTTAATGTACATTATATTTATTCACAGTTGACACTTAGAATACGTATATTCACATACTTTCCATGTTTGTCAACTTTAGTCCCTCTATAATATTTCTTTCACACGTTTAAACATTTGACACGTGTCTACACATTATAGGACGTGAATTTTCGAGGTGTTACATCCTCACCCCCTTAAAATAAATCTCGACCCAAGATTTACTGAACTAAGTAAAGGTACTTTTCTTTCATCGTGGCTTCAACTTCCCACGTGAATTCGGGACCTCTACGGGTATCCCATTTGACCTTTACAATAGGTACTTGCTTCCTTCGAAGCTTCTTCACCTATCGATCTTCGATCGACAAAGGTTTTTCCACAAATTTCAAGCTCTCGTCTATATGCATATCTGTATGTGGTATAACCAGCGATTCATCAGCGAAGTACTTTTCAGATTGCAGATGTGGAACACATTGTGAATTCCACTGAGCTCTTCTGGTAAGTTTAACTTATAGGCAACTGACCCGACACGTTCGATAACCTCGAAAGGTCCTATGTATCTCGGGCTTAGCTTGCCTTTCTTACCAAACCGCATCACTCCCTTCCAGGGTGACACTTTAAGTAGGACTTTGTCACCTACTTCGAAGTGAAAATCCCTACGCTTAGGATCAGCGTAACTCTTCTGCCTATCCCGGGCAGTTTTGAGACGGTCACGAATCTGGACAATCTTGTCCGTTGTTTCGAACACTATCTCTGGTCCTGATAACTGGACATCTCCAACTTCCGCCCAACAAATAGGCGATCTATACTTTCTACCGTATAATGTCTCAAAAGGCGCAGCCTTAATGCTGGTATGGTAGCTATTGTTGTAGGAGAATTCGATTAATGGTAGGTTCTACCACCCAAATCGATCGCACATGCACGTAGCATGTCTTCCAATGTCTGAATAGTATGCTCACTCTGACCGTCAGTCTGAGGATGGTAAGCCGTACCAAAATTTAAACGTGTGCCCAAAGATTGTTGGAAACTCTTCCAAAAATGTGACGTGTATCTAGTATCTCTATCAAAGATAATAGCCACAGGTATGCCATGTAAGGCTACAATCTTATCCACGTATAACTGGGCTAACATATCGGAGCTATAAGTCTTCTTGATGGGTAAGAAATGAGCTGACTTAGTCAGTCTGTCTATTATAACCCATATTGTATCATTTCCTTTCCTTGTCTTGGGTAACTCGGTAATAAGGTCCATAGTTACCATTTCCCACTTCCACGTAGGAAGTTCAGGCTGTTGTAGCAAGCCTGGCGGCTTTTGATGCTCGGCTTTGACTTGCGCACGTGTTAAGCATTTAGCTAAATGGGTGGCTACAGACTTTTTTTTTTCAAGCCTATCCACCAATAATTTGCCCTTAGATCCTGGGTAGCTGATGGCAAATCTTAATCGTTGCCTAATTAGGGTTGCGGCATGTATGCATAAGCAATATGAACCGTCTTTCTTCTTTAATAACATCAAACCCTCAGAATATTGAGTCAGGCTATATGAGCCTATGTCTTAAAACCTTCTTAATCAAGGTTTCGATTATTCCATAATCAATATGGAGTTTTCACAATACTCCAGCCCACAGTGGGATACAATCTTAATTCTACCTGCCTTCCCGGAGGTAAGCAGGGAAAACTTATGAGAAGATAATCAAGATTGCAAGGAGGCTACAAAGATTTTCCATATCTCAGGCTCCAGTTCATCCATCATTGTTCGTGTCAAATGAGTGACACCTTCATGTTATAAGTTCACGAATTCCTTAATCGGGAACATTTACTTGGAAATTTTTTTTCCATTTTTGGATATCTTCTTTGAATACTACTAGTCGACTTTAGTACAATATGACCATTGGGATATCTCAGGGGTTCCATGTATTAAACCTCCATGCTGATCAGACATGGAAATAATCTATGGGACACACTAGGATACGCCAATCCTCATATGACACTTTTATCAAACATAGTTTGGCATTCGCAGGCGATAGAAAAACAATGAGAAAATAATTAAAATAACATATGTTTTCGTACTCTATGCGAAGAAAGAGTACTCTTAGATTTTCCGGAAGGATTCCTTGCCGATACTAGAAGAATCGGTTACTATGGTTTCCTTGGTAAGTTATACCTTGTGGATGATAATAAAAATTTTGCTAAGTTTATGGTTCATGAAGATTTATTATTGCCTGTATTAAAAACAGGACACTTAGCAGATGTTATCATTGATATATGATAAGGAAGTTTATTGTGCAAGTGCTTATATTAAATCAATAATGGAAGTTTCACAAACTAGGCACCTAGCTCAGTTGGCTAGGCGCGCGAAAGGGTGCGGCCTAGACCCAGGTTCGACTCCGGGGACGGCCATTTCCACCATTTTTTTTTGTTTAATTTTAATTAATCGTACGGATACGTGTAATTATGAGAGTTGTCTCATAAGGAGTCTTGATAATTAATTGCTCCTTATTACCCACAATATGGGCTTGATTTTTCGAGGCAACCAATCGATTTTTATCACTTTATTGAGTCCTTATATTTAACGGAACTAGGACATCGGAAAAATGATTTCTTATGGATATAGAACATCCATCTAATAATGCTGAAGCAGTCTCAGGGTATACAGGCTTCTTACCGAACTTTCGTTGCTTTTTATTAAGCCCGTATTTGTTCTCTTTCTCAGATTTCTGGGAGTTATCCTCCTTCTTTGGTTCATCCTTCATATTTGAAGTGTGAACATAGCTCTCCTCATGAGCAATTAAACATGGTTTCGAATGAGATTTAGAGCGAGAAGCATTCGGCCCCTTAGATTGTCTCATGATCTCTCCAACTGCTGCGTCAACCACAGCTTGGAGATTAACTCCATCAATATTGAGGTTTACGTTTGCAGTTTTATTAACTTTCGTCGCATTAGTAGTATTGCGACTGTCGTCTACCTCCTCCGAGTTTTCGATACTCGAAACTTGGTACTAATCACCAAGATTTAACAATTTTTAGTCATCATCCTGATGACCTGACTTAGATTAGCCACGGTATTCATAATCCGTATGGGCTATTCCGTTCTGAACATTCTTAATGAATGCTTTTTGAATGTATATCTATTACATTTTGCTTAGGTCACAAAAGGACTATCAATGGCATTTAAGGTTTGGAGCGAGTCCAATACCTGCTTGACAGGGGACCATAATGTCACAACTGTCTTTGTCACAAGGACGATTATAAATAGCTCAAAAGGCTTGTCTTACAAGACCTTTATTATATGTATACACATATGGCATAGAAGCCTGTCTCGATGGATGTAGTAAGATATGGCATAAAGCCTAGTCACGAAGGACATAAATGATTATACGGCATGAAGGCCTTGTCGTAACTGTCATTTAGATATGGCACAAACGGCCTTGTTATAAGGACATTCATCAAATCTGGTACAAAGGCATGTCACCAGGAATGTTAACGTTTAATATGTTAACTTGTCACGAATGACCCATTATAGCACATAGGCTTGTCATGAATGACTTTAAAACACAACTTGATGGTCTATCACCAAGGACCTTAATTTATAAGCCGCAATCTTATTAGATTAGGGCTTCAAGGTTCGAACGTGGTTCTTCACCTTTGGACAGGGAGTCATAGACTACAACTGTCATCGTCTTGAAAGACGATTCTTTTGGCAGAAGAATAAGCCAATCAACATCACTAATGGATGTTTATATATAACCATCGTATCTAATGATATTAGTCATGATCACATCGATCATATTGACTATTTGGTTTGGGTATAATCTCACCATTTTGAACAGGGGATCATAAAGATTACTACTATCTTTGTCTTACCGACACTAGAATAGGGTATAGCCCGTAGGCATTTCATCGCGAGGGATGTTAATATTATGATCATCATACTGATGATACTAGTCAGGATCGCAACGAGTATAGACTATGGGATTTGAGTATAGCTCACCCCCTTGGCAAAGAATCACAAAAGATTACAATTGCCTCGTCTCAATTGGACAACATAATATAGCCCTTAGGCCAAAACATCATTAAGGATGTTGAAAAATGCTTTAATCATCGTATTGATGATTTTTGTCATGCCCGCATTGATCATATAGACTATTAGGTTTGAGCATAGCTCACTACCTTGAACTGGGAATCGTAAAGATCACAATGTCTTTGTCACGCATGGACAATATAATATGGCCCATAGGCGAAACCTCACTAATGGAGATTTATAATAGGTTCATCCTATTAGAAGATATAAGTCTTGATTGCATTAATCATATTGACTATTTTGGCTTGAGCATAGCTCACCACCTCAGACAAGGAATCATAAAGATAACAATGTCAATGTCTCAAATAGACAATATATTATAGCCCGTAGGCAAAACATCACTAAAGGATGTTGAATAATATTATCATCGTATTAGATGATATTAGTCATGATCGCATTGATCATATAGACTATTATGTTTGGACATAGTCCAATACTTTAGACAGGAGGTCAAAGACCATCACTGTCGCTGTCTTATCGGACAACAAGTTTAGCTTGTAGGCACTTCATCACTAACGGATGTTCATAATATGATCATCTTATAGGATGATATAGGCCATGATTCCTAATTCACTAGGCTAGATATGGAAATTGGAAGAATCCATTATAAGGATGACTGTTGTGATTTTCTCGAATCACATTTGTCGAGGGTGCTAACACGTTCTTAGATGTTAACAAGGATCTGTATCCCTTGAGTAGGTTTCACCATCTTGGCCGCGTAGGCTAGGTTTCACCTTTAAGATTTCCTGTTAAAATGCATACTGACAGGGAAGGAAGGATGTTTATTTTATTCAGGATTTTTATCATAAATCCTAATTCATAAGTTAATAATAATAGCACAAATGGCCTAGTCGCGTAGACAAGTTAAATTTATAAGCCATGATTTCAGAGAATCGCGGCATTAAGGTTTGAATCAAAGTTCATTACCTTTTCCTGACAGGGAGCTGTAGGCTGCCACTGTCTTCAGTCTCAGAGGACATTAACTATAGCCCGTAGGCACTTCCCTTATAAGGGATGTTTATTACGGAATTGCCCCCTAGGGAAATTCATTAACCATGGTAAACAGAGACCATATTTGGTTAATTTATTAATCATATATTTATTTAGGATTTTTATTATAATTCATCCTAATTATAAAACATTAACAGTTTTATTAGTGGCACCCAATGGCCTGGTCACATGGACATTTATAAATTATAAGCTTATGATTTCAGAGAATCAAAGCAACAATAACAGTTTTATTTAATAGCACAAAAGGCCTAGTCACAAGGACAATTTTTTTTAAATTATAAGCCATGATTTCAGAGAATCAAGGTCTTTAAGTATATTAGCACAACTGGCTTAGTCACAAGGACATATATAATTTATAAGCTATGATTTCAGAGAATCAAAGTGATGTGTGTAAAATGCAACATATAAATTACATCAAATAAGGCATAAAACTAACCCTTTTTTAGTACTAATATTGGAAAAAGAGTGTTTTTGTCTTCCTTTTGTATTTTCAGGATTAAATGAGCTCAAAAACGCAAAAGAAGCAAAAAGACAGCTAAATCCAACATAAATACAAGAAAAGGAACATTAGTGGACTGCCCAAACCCTCAACGGCACCTTCCAAAGCAAAATAGAGAAAACAGAAGACTGAACACGCCCCGTGCTCAGCCAGCACGGGGCCGTGCCCAAGAAGCAGCAGAAAAGACAAACCTATAGAAGCTTCTATTGCCCATCACGGGGCCGTGCTCAGCGGACACGGGGGCGTGTCGAAAGTACAGCAGGCGCATTTATTGTAATTGCGAATTACAATTAATGAGGAGAGAGAGTGTCAGACGGACACGGGGCCGTGCCCAGCGGACACGGGGCCGTGTCCAGCTCTCTGTTCAGCCTATAAATAGGAGTGCTTGGATTCATTTCATCTCATCCCTTGGCACACCACCTCTCTCACACTTCATCCACCACCCACCACCATCACAACACCATCATCCACCACCATCATCCATTATCCATCGTAGAGTGTGTGAGTCGTCTCGGGATCCAAGATTGATCGTAAGAGTTCTTGACAATCAAGGCCATGTTTGCCTAAGTCTCTTACATCACTTGGTGAAGACAAAGTGTCTAGTATAATACTTTTTATTTCTAATCTTTTGCACTTTTTATTTGGTTTTGTATTAATGACTTTAATAACTAGTTACTTATGTTGAAGGTGATCTTTCCTTATCGTTTGTCCGTGGTGTCTTGGCATTATTTTACTGTCTATATAAAATAAAGGATTTTCACCATTCATATCTCCACGGTCTATATGGAGATATGTTGGCTACCTGGTAGGGGGTTAAGGGAACGGTTTGGTAAAGGTCTTGCCATTGTTCAGCGTTTAGAGGTCCTGCAATGGACCTGGGTCAAATTTAGTAGGACCTCCTTCAATACTTCACGGTATTGGATGGCGGGGGTCCAAACTCTTTGATCCCCTCATAAGTTAACTACTATTAATATTATAACCCGGCTATTTAGGACTGTATCCCTGCTGACTCAGACTACTTAGCCGAGGGTAACGTCACCGCCAAAAGCGGGGCCTACCACAATACTGCATTAATAACTTAATTCATTATCTTCCAATAATCCACCCTTTTAGGATTGTATCCCTGCTGACTCAAACTACTGGGGTGAGGGTAACGTCGCCTTCAAAAGAGGGGCCTACTACAATAACTAAGATAATCTCTTAATTATGTGCAAAAGTGCGGAAATAATCAAAGGTTATACTAGATACGAGTCGGAACCAAGTGATTCATCTTGTCTATCTGTTTTTATTTTATTTTTATTTTCAGCATTTTAGTTAGTTTTATTTTTCTTAGTTTAAAACATTTTTCTAAACTTTTATTTTGGTTAGACGTTGAGGATAAACCGGTACTAAAAGCTCTTGTGTCCTTGGACGACCTCGGTATCTTACCAACGCTATACTACACTCAACGATGGGTGCACTTGCCCATATGTGTGTTTAGTGTTAGTGAAATATCGTGTTTTATAAATTTAAAACTTGGCTAAAATAAGTGTTAAAAAGGGCTTAAAATATACACCTAATATATACGACACTTAAACGCGCATCACAAAGCATGAAGGTATATTGGCACAATAGGCCTAGTCACAAGGACAAATATTTTTTTTTTTTTTAAATTATATGCTAGGATTTCAGAGAATCAAAGCATTTGAGGTTTGAACCTAGTTCATTACCTTTATCTGACAGGGAGTCATAGCTACCACTGTATTTTGGCTCATGTAGAAATGAGCAAGGCCCGTAGGCACTATATTACCACGTATGGTTAAAATATGATCATCTTAATTGATGACGTAAACCCAGGATTCAGCGATCATTAAACTGGGTTAGGAATCTTTTGAAGAATCCTTAATAACGTGTGTGATTTCCAACGAATCACATCTGTCGGGAGTGTTAACATGTTCTCAGATGTTAACTGGGATGCGAATCTTTTAAACAGGTCTTACCATCTTGGCCAGGTCTTTATAATGACACTCGGCTAGGTTTCACTCTTAAGATTCTTTATTAATGGTTTGAATCTTTTTAATTGGTCTTACCATCTTGGCCCGGTCTTATAATTGACCCGAAGGCTAGGTTTCACACTTAAGATTCTTAATTTATAATTAACGCAGAACAATTTTTAAATTGAGATGTTAATAAGGATCTGAATCTAAATTGAGGAACTGCCATTTTGGCCGGTCTTAATATGACCCGAAGCTAGGTCTTGTCCTTTTTAGATTTTGCCATTTTATTATAATGGTAGATCTTGTAAAAGGAATGTTATTTTCCATTTATTTAATATTCTTGTTTAGAATGAAAGTTTAAACTAAATCATTCCACTATATGAAAATAAAAGTATAAAGTTGCCCTAAGCGGGACTTGAAAGGAATAATGCTGTCCTCGAAGGGACTAAAAAGATAAATATGTCCCTATAAGGACTATTGAGGAAACGATTTTCAGCAAAGGAGTTTCTTCTTCTTCATTCAATTCCTGAATGCTTTCTCCTTGGTTGCACGTCTCATCTTGGTCGCTGTACGAAGCTCAGCATTTCAAGGCTCCGTGTGTGGAGAATCCCTAGTTCAGCTTCCTCCTTTGGCGACGTATCCAATAATAATAATAAAAATTGGAAGCAAAAATTTCTAGATTAGGATTGAGAATATTCCTAAGTTAAGTCTAGACTCAGAAGTTTAGATATGTGAAACTGAGATTAAACATGAAAGGTTAGTGTTTAATTCACTCAGTGTTGGCTCTGATACCAACCTGTCACATCCCGATTTCCACGTGTCACCGGTGGGCCCGGTGGGGGAGTATCGTGACGTGGTTGGCAACGTAATAGTCAAACAACACAATATAATAATGCACAACGGAAGCAAATTTAAAATATAATACAACCGAATTTATTTATTGTAATCAAAGTCACAATATCCGGTGTTTATCCACAGTAGGATCGAACATAAAATGGAAACAATAGTTCAACAGACTTTTAGGCATCTTAAGCTTGCGAGACTTCTATTGATGCTAAGGAGACATATCCAGCCAATTTCGTATAGTACCTGCATTTAGCCTTTTTGGAAAATACGTCAGTTTACACTGGTAAATACATTCAACTGACTCATTTTGAAAATGGTTTTAAGAAAATTGATTTGGATGCACGTGGCACAAAATATCTTTTATAATTTGATTAAAATGCACAGAGGCAAAATTAATCTTTTTAACTTGGGAGAATTATTTAATATTATAATCTTGTGAACGAATTACATGTTACTTATGCGTTCAGTAGCCCGGATCTAGTCCGGGTTAAAGATCAATAGACACACCACATCAATGAGTTATACACGGACGGTGTACGCCTACACCCCGTGCTCAGGTCGTGGCTATCTCGTAAGATAATGCCAAGGATATCCGGGACATGGTCATTAACCCCCCAAAGGCTGTAAAGTAAACAAGACTGTTTAAACGAGCCGATCAAATTATTCAACTACCCACTAAGCGTGGAGATTTGATGCCCGATCAAGCGGTATGCTATATACCGTAACCCAAGCCCGTATAGGGAAAATAAGTTAAAAGTATTTACCTGAGCTAAATATAAATTCAATCCCAGCCGTATATCAAATCAGCAAGTACAGATAGCTTTTACTGGGCTCCTAATATGGAATGAAGGTTTTTAATAACCTATTAGAATCCTAACGGGTCTTTAATTAAGCTTAAGCTTAGACCGGCTAGTTTCAAAGATGCGGTTCGTACGCACGATTAAGCGAGGACCGGATAGAATGTGATTTAGACCCGACAAGTTCAGAGACTTGTTTAATATGGGTCCTTCATGCATATTCTGGATTTTGAGATAAAACCGACAAGATTTGACCCGTTTCGGCTAATTTATGTAAACTTGTTACATAAACCGAACCGAACGCGTGATATGCGTAACGGGTATCCGTAAGAGCCATATACAGGTTTCCTAAGTTAATATACTTCAAATATGTTGTGACATCAGTAAGATGCCTTTCATTATGCCCGGAACGAATTTAAACACAAACTATGCCCTGTAGGGGTAGTTTGGTCATTTTAAAGATGTAAAAGAGTTTAGATGTTTAACTGAGTCACAGATCTGATGTAAACAGCAAACATACTCAATTTGATGAGTTATAACAGTAGGCTAAAGCATATGTGTGAAATTTATCATCTTTAACCAAACTATGCCCCGTAGGGGTATTTTGGTAATTTTACATAAGCCGAAAAGCTCAAAAACGAAGTCTGAGTTAATCAACCTTTGCTTACTGTTAAAATATCATAATTTGCCTCATATATCAGTAGGTATCAACCCGGGTATGTTCAATATGATTTTAAAACATACTATGCGTTAAAAACGCTAAATAAGGCGATTAAAGGTCATTACCGGGTTTGATACTTAAATCTGATGTTTTTATATTTCCAGAAGGCTTAAAAATAATTTATTTATAATATGTGATCAGTAGCAAAAGGTTTGGAGTCGTTTAGATGTGTAAAACTCATTTTATGGCCCGTAAGGGCAAAACCGACAATTACCGGATTAAGCCTACGACTATGAGTTATGCTCAGCCAAAAATTAATTAAAAATCTTTAAAAATCCCAAAATAATATATTACATCAGTGGTTAAAATATTTGATATCAAAAAGTATGTTTAAGTAGGCTATACGCTAATTGCGCCATTTTATTAACATAAAGCATTCAATTAGCGATAATGAGCATAACTCTTAATCTACAATTCAAACTGATGTCAAACTTTGCATACAAGTTTATATATTAGTATTTAAGGTTTCTACACTTTTACATTTTTATAAATCATGTTTTAAGGTAATAAGGGCATAAGGGTCAACATATGAGCAATTAACGGAAACATGCATATTAATTGGATAACTTATGAACCAAGGTGTATAATCACAGGGGGTTGTTCTAACATGTAACCTAATCCAATTTAAGCTCTGAGGCATTTCTAAAACATGCCTAAACGGGTCAGAACTGAAAGTCAAAGTGAAAGTCAAACTACGTGACTTTTGGTTCCGAACCGGGTCTAAACAGGAAATAGTCGGGTTGAACATGTTTGGACATGTTCTTATACTTATTACTAAGTTATAACAATGATCAAACAGGTTGTATATGTTCTAGATAGCTAATTATGCATAAATGACATTTTAAGCATCCTGTTGACTTTTTCTAAATTAGTTTGACCCGACTTTTGACCTGGTTAGAGTGGTGATCAGGGGAAACCCTTTTGAGGTTTTATTACCCACATAAATACCAATCTATAACTACTTTTAGTTCGAGATATGACTGAGCCATTATTGACTAATCTCGAAGTCAAACCGTAATCACGACGGTTTGACTTTTAGCTAATTAAACAAGCTAAACTCAACTAAAGAAGGACTAGCAGACTTACAAGAGTCCTATGCACGTGATATGATCACTTGAGGCTGCTTGATAGCTCCAGAAATGATCCACAAATGCAGATGAAGTGTGAAGAACTTGTTTGCAAAACAAGGCCTTTTATAGTGAATTAAACACCACAAAATGTTGACAACAAGGTCTAGTACTCACCACAACTGATTGACACTTGTTCCTAGCATTTAGGGGGCCCTTTAGGGGTCAAGAGATGTGGAGAATCGAGTTAGAATCGCGCACAAAGGCAAGGGCAGCCAAGAAAAACAAAAATCTGGAACTGGCAGTCCCTCGCGTGGCGCGAGGCCTACCTGCAGCATATCCATATTTTTAGATTTTTGCGCATTGGTCCTTGGCTCTTCAAATATCGAATAGGCACTTGTTTATTGCATTATGAACCCTCACAATTGATCTATAAGGGCTTTAAAACATATACCCACTTTGTTAGGTCCCCGGTTAACTTAATTGTTACCCGAAAAGTCCTAACTTTCAACGTTTACGCTTTAACCCTTCTTACACGAATTTGATCATAACTTTCTCATACGTTGACGAAACTTTATGAAATTTTTATAGTGCATTCTAGTGAGCATAATTAATATTTACAAAGCTTCGGGTTTGTCAAAAGGTCACTCAGAGGTATAAATTACACATGTTGACACTTTTGGTCCCTGTAGTTTGAAATCTCTCACTTTTAGCTTCGTATGATCGATGATTTAATCGTTTGAAGGTGTAAGCATTGTGTAGGGTTAATGTACATTATATTTATTCACAGTTGACACTTAGAATACATATATTCACATACTTTCCATGTTTGTCAACTTTAGTCCCTCTATAATATTTCTTTCACACGTTTAAACATTTGACACGTGTCTACACATTATAGGACGTGAATTTTCGAGGTGTTACAACTTCAAGCATAATGGTTTGTGGTCCGCGAGGGCCTACTTGGTTTGGAAACCGGAACCACACCCAACGCACGTGAAGGACCCGCCCTTTGAAAGCTTGAATTTCGCCATGATCCTCACTCACGTGCACCGACGCTTTGAAAGCTTGAAGCTCGCCATGATGCTCACAGGCTACTAGTATGGATGATGGTAGGGTATCATATTCCAGTTTTTTACCAATTCACTCTTAAATACTGCATCATAGGGGTGTTCAAAACTATTCGTATCCGAAAATCCAATCCTAATTATCCGATATCCGAATCTGAAATATCTGAAAATTCGGATATCCGAAAATTAGGAAATTTGGGTATCCGAATTTTCGGATTCGGATAGTGATTTTAAAAAATTTCGGGTATTTCGGATATCCGAAAATGATTTTAAAAATTTTCAAATATTTCGGTTATCTGAAATATTGGAAAATTTAATTTTTATTTTTTTCGGATATCCGAATACCCAAAAATATCTGAAGTATCCGAAAATATCCGAAAAATATCCAAAATATCCGAAAATTTATATTCGGATATCTGAAACTATCCGAAATATCTGGTTCTGAATATAAAAATAATAAATAATAAAAAATAAAAATTAAATTAAAATCGGATATTCGGATATCCGATTCACTATCCGATTATTTCTGAAATTTTGGATACTGTAAGTCCCGAAACCGAGATCAAAATGATATCGCACAACTCGTAAGGTGGCGGAATCACACGAACAAGTTGTAAAAGAAATAAAAGATGAAGAAGAAGGATGATTGATATTCAAATGATTCACAAATATTGCATACAGGTGTTTGTCTAATACAAGATTACCAAAAACCACCAACCATGCACCTGTTACATCACTTTCTATTTATAGAAGGAGATTAGGGAGTGTGCTCCCTAAACCCTAGGCCTATAACTACACAAATAGGCCCAAAACCCATAATTAACCCATTACACCAACTAATCCACTAATCATCTTATCCATAAACCTTAAAGGGCCTAACAGATACGGATTCAGATAGTGACATCTGGTATCCGAAAATTTCAGATATCCGAATTTTGGGATATCCGGTTTGAACGCCCTAACTGCATGTACCTAAATGGACACACTCCAAAGCGCATCTTTGACCGCACCAGCTCTTTAACATCATAATGGCTTATTAGGGATTAATATTACCAAATGCACTCTAAAAGTGTATAATATATATAGGAATTAGGTTATTACTCGTGAATACTCACGGGTTATTAATCTTTTTATTTAAAAATAAATAAATGTACATATATATTAATAAATTAAAAGTGCATGAAGAATAAGGTAGATTAATCAATGTTAACAACTCCACTTCGTCACTACTTCAAGCAGAATGGTTTGTGGTCCGCGAGGGCCTACTTGGTTTGGAAACCGGAACCACACCCATCGCAGGTGAAGGACCTGCCCTTTGAAAGCTTGAATTTCGCCATGATCCTCACTCACGTGCACCGACGCTTTGAAATCTTGAAGCTCGCCATGATGCTCACAGGCTACTAGTATGGATGATGGTAGGGTATCATATTCCATTTTCTATTTCCAGTTTTTTACCAATTCACTATTAAATACTGCATCATAGGGGTGTTTAAAACTATCCGTATCCGAAAATCCGATCCGAATTATCGGATATCCAAATCTGAAATATCTGAACCTATAAAGGGGGCCCTCGAAAAACAAGTAATTTCTGATGGGCTGTTATCCTTTTTTTAGGTTCATTAGGATTCTTGTTGGTTGGAACCTCGAGTTATCTTGGTAGAAATTTGATATCTTTATTTCCGTCTCAGGAAATCGTTTTTTTTTTTTCACAAGGAATTGTGATATCTTTCTATGGGATCGCGGGTATTTTTATTAGCTCCTAACGGAATTGATAAAACAGTCCTAGAAACAGAATTCTACCATTTAGGCTTACTCTGCTTTGGGATTTTTTTTAGAATATCCTAATTGTTTCAAAGCAACTAGAAAGAGATTCTTTAACCAGAAAGAATTCGGTACAGATGTAGGATACCTATCCAGAATTTTTCGCAACTCAATCAGAGATGATGGAATCATCAAAGATTTGACCTTTTCAAACTCTGCCTGTAACTCAGAAAATTCGGATATCCGAAAATTAGGAAATTCGGATATCCGAATTTTCGGATTCGGATAGTGATTTTAAAAATTTTCGGATATTTCGGATATCCGAAAATGATTTTAAAAATTTTCAAATATTTCGGATATCCGAAATATCAGAAAATTTAATTTTTATTTTTTTCGGATATCCGAATACCCAAAAATATCTGAAGTATCCGAAAAAATCCGAAAAATATCCAAAATATCCGAAAATTTATATTCGGATATCTGAAACTATCCGAAATATCCGGTTCTAAATATAAAAATAATAAAAAAATAAAAATTAAATTAAAATCGGATATTCGGATATCCGATTATATCTGAAATTTTGGATACGGATTCGGATAGTGACATCTGGTATCCGAAAATTTCAGATATCCGAATTTTCGGATATCCGGTTTGAACGCCCTAACTGCATGTACCTAAATGGACACACTCCACAGCGCATCTTTAACCGAACCAGCTCTTTAACATCATAATGGCTTATTAGGGATTAATATTACCAAATGCACTCTAAAAGTGTATAATATATATAGGAATTAGGTTATTACCTGTGAATACTCACGGGTTGTGAATCTTTTTATTTAAAAAAAATGTACATATATATTAATAAATTAAAAGTGAATGAAGAATAAGGTAGATTAATCAATGTTAACATCTCCACTTCGTCACTACTTCATGCAGAATGGTTTGTGGTCCGCGAGGGCCTACTTAGTTTGGAAACCGGAACCACACCCATCGCAGGTGAAGGACCCGCCCTTTGAAAGCTTGAATTTCGCCATGATCCTCACTCACGTGCACCGACGCTTTGAAAGCTTGAAGCTCGCCTTGATGCTCACAGGCTACTAGTATGGATGATGGTAGGGTATCATATTCCATTTTCTATTTCCAGTTTTTTACCTATTCACTCTTAAGTACTGCATCATAGGGGTGTTCAAAACTATCCGTATCCGAAAATCCGATCCGAATTATCCGATATCCGAAATATCTGAAAATTCAGATATCCAAAAATTAGGAAATTCGGATATCCGAATTTTCGGATTCAGATAGTGATTTTAAAAAATTTCGGATATTTCGGATATCCGAAAATGATTTTTAAAATTTTTGAATATTTCGGATATCCGAAATATCAGAAAATTTAATTTTTATTTTTTTCGGATATCCAAATACCCAAAAATATCTGAAGTATCCGAAAATATCCGAAAAATATTCAAAATATCCGAAAATTTATATTCCGATATCTGAAACTATCCGAAATATCCGGTTCTGAATATAAAAATAATAAAAAAATAAAAATTAAATTAAAATCGGATATTCGGATATCCGATTCACTATCCAATTATATCTGAAATTTTGGATACGGATTCGGATTGTGCATCTCGTATCCGAAAATTTCAGATATCCGAATTTTCGGATATCCGGTTTGAACGCCCTAACTGCATGTACCTAAATGGACACACTCCACGGCGCATCTTTGACCGCACCAGCTCTTTAACATCATAATGGCTTATTAGGGATTAATATTACCAAATGCACTCTAAAAGTGTATAATATATGTAGGAATTAGGTTATTACCCGTGAATACTCACGGGTTGTGAAACTTTTTATTTAAAAAAAAATAAATGTACATATATATTAATAAATTAAAAGTGCGTGAAGAATAAGGTAGATTAATCAATGTTAACAGCTCCACTTCGTCATTACTTCAAGCAGAATGGTTTGTGGTCCGCGAGGGCCTACTTGGTTTGGAAACCGGAACCACACCCATCGCAGGATAAGGACCCGCCCTTTGAAAGCTTGACTTTCGCCATGATCCTCACTCACGTGCACCGACGCTTTGAAAGCTTGAAGCTCACCATGATGCTCACAGGCTACTAGTATGGATGATGGTAGGGTATCATATTCCATTTTCTATTTCCAGTTTTTTACCAATTCACTCTTAAATATTGAATCATAGGGGTGTTCAAAACTATCCGTATCCGAAAATCCGATCCGAATTATCCGATATCCGAATCCGAAATATCTGAAAATTCGGATATCCGAAAATTAGGAAATTCGGATATCCGAATTTTCGGATTCGGATAGTGATTTTAAAAAATTTCAGATATTTCGGATATCCGAAAATGATTTTAAAAATTTTCGAATATTTCGGATATCCAAAATATCAGAAAATTTAATTTTTATTTTTTTCGGATATCCGAATACCCAAAAATATCTGAAGTATCCGAAAATATCCAAAATACCCGAAAATTTATATTCGGATATCTAAAACTCTCCGAAATATCCGGTTCTGAATATAAAAATAATAAAAATTAAAAATTAAATCAAAATCGGATATTCGGATATCCGATTATATTTGAAATTTTGGATACGGATTCGGATAGTGACATCTGGTATCCGAAAATTTCAGATATCCGAATTTTCGGATATTCGGTTTGAACGCCCTAACTGCATGTACCTAAATGTACACACTCCACAACGCATCTTTGACCGCACCAGTTCTTTAAAATCATAATGGTTTATTAGGGATTAATATTACCAAATGCTCTCTAAAAGTGTATAATATATATAGGAATTAGGTTATTACCCGTGAATACTCACGGGTTGTGAATCTTTTTATTTAAAAAAAATAAATGTACATATATATTAATAAATTAAAAGTGCATGAAGAATAAGGTAGATTAATCAATGTTATCAACTCCACTTCGTCACTACTTCAAGCAGGATGGTTTGTGGTCCGCGAGGGGCTACTTGGTTTGGAAACCGGAACCACACCCATCGCAGGTGAAGGACCCGCCCTTTGAAAGCTTGAATTTTGCCATGATCCTCACTCACGTGCACCGACGCTTTGAAAGCTTGAAGCTCGCCATGATGCTCATAGGCAACTAGTATGGATGATGGTAGGGTATCATATTCCATTTTCTATTTCCAGTTTTTTACCAATTCACTCTTAAATAATGCATCATAGGGGTGTTCAAAACTATCCGTATCCAAAAATCCAATCCGAATTATCCGATATCCGAATCCGAAATATCTGAAAATTTGGATATCCGAAAATTAGGAAATTTGGATATCCGAATTTTCGGATTCGGATAGTGATTTTAAAAATTTTCGGATATTTCGGATATCCGAAAATGATTTTAAAATTTTTTGAATATTTCGGATATCCGAAATATCAGAAAATTTAATTTTTATTTTTTTCGGATATCTGAATACCCAAAAATATCTGAAGTAACCGAAAATATCCGAAAAATATCCAAAATATCCGAAAATCTATATTCGGATATCTGAAACTATCCGAAATATCCGGTTCTGAATATAAAAATAATAAAAATTAAAAATTAAATTAAAATCGAATATTCGGATATCCGATTCACTATCCGATTATATCTGAAATTTTGGATACGGATTCGGATAGTGACATCTGGTATCCGAAAATTTCAGATATCTGAATTTTCGGATATCCGGTTTGAACGACGTAACTGCATGTACCTAAATGGACACACTCCACAGCGCATCTTTGACCGCACCAGCTCTTTAACATCATAATGGCTTATTAGGGATTAATATTACCAAATGCTCTCTAAAAGTGTATAATATATATATATATATATATAGGAATTAGGTTATTACCCGTGAATACTCACGGGTTGTGAATCTTTTTATTTAAAAAATAAATAATGTACATATATATTATAAATTAAAAGTGCATGAAGAATAAGGTAGATTATTCAATGTTAACAACCTCTGGAAAATTAAGTAGTTATAAAATCTAATAATGACAAAACAAAGTTGTATTACATTCGTTATATCATAACTAAAAGAATATTAAATAACAGGAGGGCCAACTTCTTCTTTTAACTTCTTCTTTAAAACGTGCAAGACGTCATTCTGGAGTACGGACCAAGGCTTCTGTCCCTTTAAAAAGCATCATATCAAACTTTGACTCGGAAATCATGTAAAATACAATAAAGTGATCATCTTCAATTTTCATGTCTTGTTTGATGGATTCCATCTGGTAGTCATATAAAGAGTTTGACCATGTTTTCCATAACAAGCAACCATGTATGGTTAGGAAAAGTTGTTATAGTAACATGTTTCGTAGGTATTATATAGGTATTTTATATTAAAGAAAGTTTTATATAACGTAAAAAAACAATTAAACATCTTCAATGATATATGAGTATTCAATTGGATGAAGATGATGAGGTATAAAAACTTGATCATATTCGTTTAAATGATTACTAAAAGAATCTTAAATTACTGGAACCTAAACTTTTTACTTAACATATGCAACACTCGAGGATGAACCAAAGTTTCTTGTAACTATCATAACAAATTTTGACTCAAAAATCATGTGTCTTCCTCAATGGCATTATTAAAAGATATGCCAAATTTGTATCGCTTAAGCACTTCAACCTTATCCACTAAAAGAATAGCAAATGTTAGTGATTGAATATGTTAAACAATCCCATCAAGATTAAATTTCAAATGTAAAATATAAACCATTATTAACAACTTAGATCAAAAGGGGTTATAACAGAATATATAAAAGCCCATATACTATAAAGTAAAGACCAAAACATGAATTTTGCATAAGAAAACCTTGCATGCCTACCTTTTCCATAACGGTTTCCATGACAAAGACCATACGAATCAAGCATGAGATTTGAGTTTTCAAGCATCTTAAGGGATTGTAAAATGAAGTTAGATTGACCTTCAAAATAAATATTACATATTAGACAAAGTTCTAAGTAATATTTATACCATGTGTAAACAGTGTGCATTTGGGTGTATTACCTCATCAAACATAAATTTGTTATTTACATTGTGTCATCTAAACCAATTTAGGTGTACCCTATGTCATTGTCTTTATTTGTTCTCTTACTTCTTCTATGATCATTGTAGCGCGGCTGAGAATGCGTCAAGATACATCTTTAAAAAAATTAATATGTAAAAGTGGTATCGATTGAACGGTTGAAAGTCGCACATTAGTAATTTTTACAAATGAACAAAAAAGAGTGTTTGCCATCATGGGCAAACCTAATCAAGCCCAACGCATGTTGACCTACTTAAGAAAAGGATGGGTTTCAACTGGACCCGTCTTGATCCATTATCCAACCCATTAAAAGATGACACGTTTCAACAAGAACCCGTTGTGACCAGTTACACAACTTGTCAGGCCTACCTATTTTTCCATCTCTATTTTTAATAAGTATAAATGAAATAAGAAACTTTGAAATAAGTATGGAAAAATTCAAGACCGGTCAGCGCACGTCTGGAAGATTCTCGTTATTGTACATTAAGGAATCCAATCATTCGACGAACCAGAGCTGTGCAAGCAAGACATGAACCAAGATTAGAGACAAAAAGCTCCTTTTCTTTAATAAGAGCAGTAACACAGCAAGCACCACTTTCTAATCCATGCAAGTCATCACCACAAAATTCATTTCTTTATTCTCTTAATGCTAAAGTTTATACATATTTGACTTCACGTATTCATCACTGTCAATAAGAAAATCATGATTATCATCAAACGCCAATGTTATTGTATAAATCCAAGGATATGTTTATAGTTCAGTTATGCACTACTACAGAGAATAATCAATGAATTTGAAATAACAAATTCATAAAAAAAATCAGTGATAACTTTCGTGCCACCTCCCCCCTCTATGAAGCAAAATATATTAAGATGTTATATAAACTTAAAATATATAAAAATGTAGCATGATACTTTTGTTAGTGATTCAGAACTATCACAATTGTGGAATTGTTAACTATCACAATTGTGGAATTGTTAAAAGTGGTCGAATATTTAATATTTCAAATTGATTTTTAAGTTAGTTTAAGATTGGGTTCCAAGTAATTGGGATCCACATAATACCAAAAACCCATATTATGTGAACTCAATGGCTATGGCTAATGAGTAAAGAAAGGGCAGTCAACTGGTAAGGGGCGTCTTTTGTAATGAGGTATGGGACTGCCATTTCCATGGTAAACTAAGGTGAAACCTCACCATATTTGAGGTTCAAAGTGAGATTTATTTTCTGTTTTGTACAATGTTCACGTATCTTCTATTTCTTTGCTAAAACTTGGTGAAATCTTGTACCCACCAAACTCATAACTTAGTCCATAGTTGTGGGTTTGTGTTGAGGTTGATTTTCACCAAGTTATGAGTTCAAAACTCTTTACTTTAAGTTCATACATGTTATATTCAACTGTTGAAAACATACATGATTCACCATCTTCCATATGGTTGAACTTGTATCTTGTAAAAGTGTGAACCGTGGAAGCTTTGGCTTTCCAACCTAGTTCCACTACCTCACTTGTGAACCTTGTGTGTGAACACTCAAGTAGCTTCCTAGTATCAAAGTAACATAACCCCGCCTAGCCTCCAACACTTAGTTAACTCTTTCAATGTTGTGGTGGTTCACCCGGGTTAAGACTTACTTGGCTACTTGAGAATGTATTAGTTAGTTTTATTTCTTGTTATTCATAACCCTCCGAATCATCCTTGTGATGATTTGTGTAGTGGTGAATCATATAACGAGGTTTAACCTCCATGCTTGACTTACATGACAATCTATGAAACTTATGATGGACTTAGCTTAGGATTATTATTATAACCATATATATATATATGGCTGAATTTATGATGATAATCAGGTTGTGGTTTTTCGTCATAAACTTAGGCTACTTATCTACGAATCTAAGTCTCTCGTTGTTGATTCTAATGGGCAGACTAGGACCCATGAAATCACATACAAGTTAGTGTCAAAAACGAGTACTTACACTAGATATACTTTTATGTATACATACTTTTGTACTTGAATTCTAAATACCAAAACCAACTACTCCATAAACGTCGTATGACCTTTACCTTCGATTCCCCATTCTCAAACAACTCGTCACTCATGGATAATCGGAAAGCTTTTGCAATATTGTGAGTATACTCGACACCCTTTTTCGTTTACACTTTTGGGTGCAACATGTTTACATTATACAACTTACACAAACATACATTCTTTATGCAATTAAACAACAATCCAATACATGCATGCTAATATGTTATACTTGATTCGTTATTCTGGGGTTATTCTTTTTGTGATAAACTTGTCATTAACTTCGTACGAGCCTACCCTTAACATTTATACCGCTATAGGAGTAACGCACCGCCCGTATTCTTGAGGTCATGTTAAGTCTTTGAACGTTTGCGGTAATCTTTGGGTTGACTTGTTTATTCACATGCTAGTAATGCGTTAATCTTGTTAACTAAGTTTGTCATGTGGATTGTTCAGTTTTTATATACTTATGCTATACTCAAACTTGTATGCTCGCCAATACTTTTTGTAATTGAACTATACTTTAAAACGTGTTGCAGGATTTTGATGATGATGATGATGATGCACGAAACTTAGTAGGATGCCTAGAAACGCACTTTAAACTTTAATACTTGTAGTATTGTAATTCAATTTATTTCAACTTGTTGTATTCCATTTCAAACAATGTACTTGATCTTAGCAATGAAATGAAATTAGTTATTAAATATTTGTCACATTTTGCGTTATGAAGTCTCGAGCAATCTCGTTTTCTTCTCACTCCGATGTTTCCGCCATTGGTTGGGTGTGACAGAGAGAAAGTTTTGTTTGGTTCCCGATTGGGAATAAAATTTCTTTAATATAATGTGAGCGTGTTTTAGTGATTAGATTGAGTATGAAGTTCGTAGGCAAGAGATTCATTAGACCGATAAGGTTGACAGGTAGCATTTCATAAAATTTTGAAAATCGGGTAATAAAGCATTTAAGGTGTGATTATGAATTTCGTGCATGTGACTTACGTAAAATAGGTTGTAAGAAATACGCTTGATAAAACAATGAGGTTTGAGATTTTTGCATAAGTAGAAATTTGACAAATGATAAAAGGTTTAAGTATAAGACTTGATAGTGTGGTTGGCATGATAAAGTTTCTTTGGAAAAAAGAGAGTTGGAAACGATCACCGAGGTAAGGGAATCACCCCTAGCCCGTTGGTGAGGTCGTTTTAAGAAGGGAAGGAGCGGAGCTAATCGTCAAGGTAAGGGAATCACTCTTATCTTGATGATATGCCTCCATTTTAGGATTATGAGTAGTGTGAATCTTGTTGGTGTCGTTTTGAAATCATGCATGTAAATAACGTATAGGTATAAGAAAAGGATTAGTATGATATGTGTGTAACCATTATGAAAATAATTTGAATTTTGAAAAGGAAACGTTTAGATCGCGATGAGCGTAAAATTGATACTAGTAAAATAGAGGTTTGATTAAAACTTGGATTGTTCCGAAACGGAACTTTGACTAACCAAAGTGTTCGGAAGTTCTTTTGAGTTTGGGAAGCATGTTTTGGCCTAATAGGTAGAATACTTTCGCCGAAATTTTGGTTAACATTATTCACCCTTCCGGTTACTACATGTCCCTAATCCATCGAAAGTTTGAGACTTGGCGGGATTTTGAAAGTCGAGGAGTGGGACTAGTTGACAAGATGCAGGTTTCACCCCTAACTTGACAACCTTGTACCCTAAGTGTGGTTAGAACTTATCGGGTCAAGAAAGTTAATTCTGACACATTGACGAGGGTCCACTAGAGTTTGAATTGGAAATTTTCCAACGAGGTGAGGATTTCACTCCTAACTTGATGGCGAAATTTCGTGCAAAAACGAATAAGCGGATTGAGAGTCGTTCGCCAAATTGTGGGTTTCACGCATATTTTGGTGAAGTCTTCTCCTTTGTATAATACGAGTGTTTTCATGTTTTAACATAATCGTGTTAAGTTGTCTTAGGAAAGGCATATGTTTTGAAATAGGAAAATAGATACGAGCACATAAAAGACGCTTCAAGAATTTAGCACATAAACCAAGTATGGTCAAAGTTTGGTACTTACTATAGACTAGGTCGAACATGGCAATTCTACCTAATTCCCTATAGTTATGGCTCATCTTTCACACCCGAACCGATGGCGGAAACATTGGAGTGAGACGAACGAGATTGCTCGAGACTTCTTAACACTAAATGTGACAAGTATATAATAAACAATTTCATTTCATTGCTAAATCAAGTACATTGTTTGAAATAGAATACATCAAGTTTGAAACAAAATAAATTACATTACAACAAGTATTAATGTTTAAAGTGCGTTTCTAGGCATTCTACTAGATTCCATGCATCGTCATCATCATCAAATTCCTGCAACACGTTTTAAAGTATAGTTCAATACAAAAGTATTGGCGAGTATACAAGTTTTGAGTACTAACATATATGTATCAAACTTTGAACAATCCACATGACAAAAATAGGGGAGGGTTTAAATGAGAACGCTAAATATTGTGAGAATCGTGAGAACAAATGAAAAAATCGCGAGAAATTGGTCAAAAACGAATCAAATTCAAATTTTTTTTCTACACTTATCATTAGTATTTGAATACGATGTTAGAAATTTAATTTACACGTTTAAATTTACGTGAACTCGTAAATAAAGAAAATTTACACATGTGTAAGTTTGCCATTTGCACATGTGTAAATCTGTTATATTTACACATGGGTAAAAAATATAAAAAGAGTGATTTTGAAATGAATTATTTGATATTGTAAATTCTTTTTTTGAGTAAATTACGTTTTTTGGCTCCTGTGGTTATATCACTTTTACTATATTAGCCCAAAATAAGAATTTTTAACATATCTGCCCCCATTGTCTCTATAACTAACCATTTTGGCCCCCATGATCTCTAGACTTGGGGGGCCAAAATGGTTAGTTATAAAGACCATGGGGACAGATATGTTAAAAATTCTTATTTTGGGCTAATATAGTAAAAGTGATATAACCATAGGGGCCAAAAACGTAATTTACTCTTCTTTTTTTGATGTTATATCTTAATTACAATTAAGTTTGTATTAAAAAAAATTGGTTTTGATTGTTTTTTTTTTCATTCGTTCTCACGGTTCTCGCAATATTTAACGTTCTCAAGATAACCCTCCCCTATATATATATATATATATATATATATATATATATATATATATATATAGGGGAAGGTTTAAATGAAAACCACTATTATTGTGAAAACTCGAAAACTAATTAAAAAAGCCAAAAAAAATACCAATATTTTTTTTTTGCATACCAATTTTCGCCATTTTTTATTTATAAAAAAATAAAAAATAAATAAAAAATTGTAGTGCACATGTATAATACTACACATGTGTATGTGTACTACACATGTGTATTATTACACATGTGTACTACAAAAAAGAATTTTTTTTTTTGAAAAAAAAAATTATATAAAAAAACCTGTGATTTTTATAAAAAAAAGTTGGTGTGTTTTTAGGCTTTTTTTTAGTTAGTTTTCGAGTTTTCATTTGAACCTTCCCCAATATATATATAGGGGATGTTTCAAATGAAAACCACTTTTAACGCGAAAACTCGAAAACTAACTAAAAAAAAAGCCTAAAAACACACCAAAAAAAAATCAAATTTTTTTATAAAAATCGCAGGTTTTTTTATATAAAAAAATTTTCAAAAAAAAAATTTGTAGTACACATGTACAGTACAAATTTTTTTTTTTTTTTTGAAAATTTTTTTTATATATAAAAAATGGCGAAAATTATTATGCAAAAAAAAATTGGTATGTTTTTTTGTCTTTTTTAATTAGTTTTCGAGTTTTCACAATAACTAGTGGTTTTCATTTGAACATTCCCCTATAGGGCCAGGATCATTTCAGAACCATAAATATTTACAGAACTCGCAGAACTCCTAATAAACAATCTTTTTATTTATATATTTCTATGTTTAGGATAATTTTATCATTTATTATGTGTATTTTTACGATTACATACATGTTAAGAGTTATTTTATCATTTTTTATATGTAATTTTATAATTACACATATGTAAACTAGTTTTTTTTACATATATGTAATTAGTTATGACACATATATATAATTTTGGCAATTAAACATATGTAAACTACTTTTAATATGTATGTAATCAAAGAAATACATATAATAGATGATAAAAAGATTCTAAATACAAAAACTTATATATAAAATGATTGTTTATTAGGAGTTCTGAAAGTTCTGTAGTTATTTAGAGTTCTGAAATGAACTCAACCCTTCCCCTATATATATATATATAGAGAGAGAGAGAGAGAGAGAAAGTATAATGTACAAAAGCCCTAATCATACTTCACGTACGCGACTATAATGACCGTCAGATATTTGTGATTAAAGCGTGATTAATTTTAAACAATTAAAACGTCGCAACGATTAAGATTTCTCATTAAGGGCAAATTAGACATTTTTCAAGTAAGTCAAGCATGGAGGATTAACCTCATTGTATGATTCACCAATACACAAATCATCACAAGGATGATTCGAATGGCCATAAATGAAAAGGAAATATACAACTAAACTAATATGTCTTCAAGTAGCCAAGTAAGATTAACCCGGGTGAGCCGTCCCAACATGGAAATAATTAACTAGGCTAGACGGGGTTATGTTACTTTAAGACTAGCAAGCTACTTGGATTAGCAAAATAAAACATCAAGTGAGGTGTGGAAAAAGTTAGGATCACCAAAACTTCCAAGGTTCACACTTGCATCAAACACAAGTCTTGCCATATGAACTATGGTAGACTTGTATGACTCCAACACTTGTGGGTTGTCTTAAACCCTATCAAAACAGAAAGTTTAGAGGGTGTTTTCATCTCTAAACTCATAAGAATCAACCATACACAAACTCACTAACCATAGACTTGATTAGAAGCGAGGTAGGTAAAAGATTGCATAAGAAATCAGAAGTTTTATAAAGTTAACAAGATAATAGGCCAAAACAGAAAGTTTGGACCTCAAAATGGTGATGTTCCACCTTAGTTTACCATGGTAAACTTGTGGATACACTTCTAGAGGTGTTCCAAGCTTTGTAATGGAAGAAAAGATGAAGAAAAATGATAAAAAGTGAGAAAAGTGCTCACTTTGGCACTTAGAATAATCTGCCACAACTTGTATTTCCAGCTGAATTGAGAGCATTTTGAGAGTGCAAGTGAGTTGGGAAAGTGGAAATGGGAGGTAGGAAGCTTGTTTATATAGTGGTGGATTAGGGTTGAGAGTTTAATGAGGTTTAAAGATGATTGGGGAAGAAAAGGTGGGAAAAGATGGTCAATCTGTGAAAGGAAAACAACATTCTGTGGATTAAGGGGTTTCATGGGTGGCTTAGGGTATCGCGCCCCGTGGCGTCCATTATATCAGCCCCAAGTTTGATTTATTACATTTTGGCCCCTGAACTTTGATATTCTTATTATTTTAAGCCATAACTTCCATTTCTAGCACATTTTCAAGTATCTAACATGTATGCAACCATAATTTGAGTGTCGTGAATGCATGTATAAGTATTTACACGTATAAAGAGTATCGAAACACGTATTTGAACGACTGATTGTATAAGTATAAAGGGCGAATTTCATTATGATCAATTCTCGGATAACAAGGCTGGAAATAAAATACGATTACAAAGAGAATAAAAGTTTTCAAAAATAACAATAGGATTACACTTTCTAAATAAGCAAAGTACGAAATGCGAAGCGTTACATTTTGCTTAAAATACATGAAGTTAAGATATAAATACATGAAATGGATTTATAAATATATGAAATGGAAAAATAAATACATAAATGGAAGTATAAATATGAAATACATAAACTACAGGTATACATGCTGAAATATATGAAAATATGAATGGTTCGGTTCGGTTAATTTTGGTTAAACAATGGCACAAAAAAATCGATAACCGGTTTCGGTTGATTCAGGTTCCGGTTAATCGGTTTTCAGTTAATTCAATTTTTGGTTGATTTCGGTTCGGTTTCGTCTATTTTCAGTTCGATTTCGGTTAACGATTCAGTTATTACTCACCCTTAGATACTGTTAATCATGTAACATATCAAATTTTAATAAAAAAAACTATAGCAGCACTATATTCAAATTGAAGAGAATAAAATATTCGTTTTTATGGTGTAATTTTTTTTAAATATTAACGTACAAAAAAGTTATAACCATTTAAAAGTCGTGGGGGAATTGGTTTTTTATAAGGTGATAAAATGTAATTACTAACTAATTATCTATAATTTTATTAAATATGAGGTGTTAAAGTGCAATTAAGATGAGAGTATTAAAATATAATTAGTGTTTGAATGACTTATTTTAGGTTGTGGATTATGTATTAAAACAAAAACAAAAAAATTAACTACTCAAAATTTTAAAATGCGTTTGTCTTATGCATTATATATAGTATAAATTATAGATATATAATCCTTTATATCTTTTATATTATAGCTAATATACAACTCATATAAGAGAAAAATTAATATTCTATCATCAACTCATAAAGATTAAAGTAGAAAATGTATCATAAATGTACAACAATTTGTTTAAATAGTTAAATATTTTAAAAAATGATTTGCACAAAAGATTTTATTAATTCTAAAGTCTTAATGAGTCATTGGTCTTGATATCGCTAAAATGGCCAAAGTGTTGTAGCAATTCTATCAACTCTTTACGCCTGACCACATATGTTGTAACTTAGGTTGTCGTCTTCCAGTCGACTTTGAAGTGCTAACAAAAAATAAATAAACACTTTTCGAAGGGCAAAGAAGAATATCGACTTTGAAGTGCTAACAAAAAATAAATAAACACTTTTCGAAGGGCAAAGAAGAATATCGTATCTGAAACAAGTAATTAGGGCTATAGCCCAAGGGCTGATTGAACCTTGTTTTGTGGGTTTGGAAAAAATGAAAAAAAAAAAATAGAGAGAACCTTGTATGATTTGAAAAAATATTAGTGAGAATCTAACAAAAGAAACCCACTAAAAAAATTTATGAATCCGTCACTGCTATAGCCTATCTCTGTAGCTAAGCGTCTACACGAGATCTCTAATTGACTTGGTTGAAGATCTGTTTATTTATTAGTTGGCTTCAAGATCTTTATGTATCAACATGATGCTTGGTTTTACACCCAACACACAATATAATATTATTCTACATAAAAAAAAAAAAAAAAAAAAAATCCTCACATGATTTTAAGACCATGTAAGGCCTAATCACTGTCAAATTTAAAACTTAGCCAAGTTTGATTCTTTTTTTGCATCCCAAATCAGATTATTATAAATCCTAAGTCAAATAATATAAATCCGGCTCGCAAATTTTATAAAATTCATATCACAAATATAAGTTAAGGGCTGTGATAACAAGGAGCCCAATTCACCTTGAAGTCCAAACTCCATGTTCACAAAGTTTGGCCCGAAAATTCATCAATATTGGGCCATTGGCATTTGTATTGTTCTCTGACCCTTTTTTGATCTTTTTCATTGAAATATAACTGTGTACCGCATACTCTTTTGATAAATTTGTGGAAAATGATTTTTTTCATGAAATGAGAAAATGATTTTTTTTTTCTTTTGGACTCATAATATTTATATGTGAGAATTGTTACTATAAGTAGTATTTACTTGGTTTGTGTTATACTATTTGAGAACTTCGCTACAAACCAAACCGGCGTCCAAAAATAGATCAATGATGAATAAGATATCGATGCTCGAAGTGTGATGTTTGAAGCTGTGAAAGCTACAAAAATTGAAAGAAAAATGGCGGAATGAGTGAAAACTTGTCCAACATAGAAGGAAATACAAAGTTTAGAGTAGCATATAAGGAGGAGTACTCTTTAGATACCGTTTCTTTAGATAAAGGACCTAGTGAGGACCCTAAGGGTTTGCATCTTGACTCGCACACGTTTGCATTTCGATGGTTGTTGTTGACTCACTTGGCGCATGTCGCCTTATCAACAAGTAAGCTAGCATTGTAAACCATGCATCTCATGTGAAAAGACTTGGTTAACAACTAATGAAACTTAATATGTTTGGGCGGGGCGGGGTTGCACCTATCCGAATGAGGGACGGTGGGATTTTGAATATGGTTATCAGAGTTTAAATACGTTACGAATATCATATAACTTAGAAATGTTAAACAATATAAAAACCAATTAGTCATGACAATGTTTTACGGGTATGTTTGGTATGGAGCTTTTAGAAGCTTTTAGGAGCTTCTAGCTTTAAGCTTTTAAGAAAAAGCTCCTACTCAATAAAAAGTCTTGTTTGGTTGAAGGAGCTTTAAGCTTTTAGGTTAGGAGCTTGAAGCTTTTGGTTGAACGCTACTACTATTAGCGTTTAGAAGGAGCTACAAGCTTTTAGGGAAAAAATGACTATTTTAACCTCTAAAAATAAGGAACTTTTTAATGCACAAACTTTCTAAATTTTTAGTTATGCCAATTTTTGTCATTTTATACGTTTTATTAAAAGCTCCAGCTACTCTACCAAACACCAAATATATCTAAAAAGCTACAGCTACTAGCTACCAGCTTCCAGCTACTTTTGCCAATCATACCCTACATGTTTCTTGGTAAAAACCCCCAAAGTAATCAATATTGTGAAATATAATGGTTTTAATAAAGATTTTTGAAGGGTCAATGTCCAAACTCCTAATGGTTTTAGTAAAGATTTTTGAAGGGTCAGTGTCTATATATTATTATTTGCCCTTGGTGTACTAACAGTTGGACTCCAAACTCTTTAAGGCTCGCTTGGAATCGGCCTGTTTGCAAACGAGTCGAATTTGAGCCAAGGTAAACTTGCTTGTAGGCTCTTTAAGTTGAACCCAAATTTATAAGTTATAATCCAATTTCATTTATATGTAACTCCACCTAATATGGTCCATAAATACACTAAAGGCCACCTAATACTAATTTTAATTTAAAAGAGCTGGTTCAAACTTAAATTTCAGCTCGCTACGAATAAGCGAGCCAAGGCCAGCTAACTCATCTTTCTCATTAAGCAACCTTATCGCTCAATGGTGGTTGGGCAACTACCATAAGGGCATAAATTTTAACCAGTTAGCTACTTAATTTTGTTAGGTGGTAAGAGGTAAGAAGGAACTCGAATTTTCGCCTAATTGGAGCTAGAGACTTCGTTTCATTTACCTATTTCTGATGCTATGCGTAGCGAGTATGCCATAAAGGGTAGAAAGTTTACCTTCATGCCATAAAGGAACTCTAATTTTCATGAAGTAGTAAGGAAGTTTTGTGGTAGCTTTCAGCCTTTTGCGATTTCATATGTGGACTGATCTTAATTAAGAAGGTGTTTAAATTTTTCGGAAACCATATCGTGGAAGCCCTTCCTTTGCTGCCCAACTTTTTTTTTGAAAGATCAACAAAATTTTTATTCCATTTATCTAGACAACCAAACTGTTGACCAGACAATTCACCAAAGTCATACAACTATTACATCACCTTTATACACCAAAACTAAGTAAATCAAAATTACATCAATCTTCCCATGAGATATTACCATTCTTAACCCTACTTTTCATCCACATATACCCGAACATCTTGATTTCTTCCTTCATTCTGTTTACATGAGGTTGTTTACCTTCGAAGACCACCTCATTTTGCTCCTCCAAATAACCCACATGGCCGCTTGGGTCACCAACACTTTTTGCCACCTTTGTGAGCCACTGTTGCACTTGTGGATGTTTGCCAAATCCTTTAGCTCAAGTGCATAAACCTGTTGTATTCTACACCAACGAGATACAAACTCCCAAATCTGATCCGCTATTCTACATGATGCAAATAAATGTAAAGTTGATTCAACCTCTTCGCCGCACATTTTGCAACAATTATCTTGGACAATTACATTACGTCTAGCTAAGGCCGCATATGTCGGAAGTTTATCTTGAATTAGTCTCCAAATCAGAAAATTTACCTTTTTAGGGGACCAATTATTCCACTCGAAAGCTAGATTCAGATCTGAAAAAAAATTCTGTTGGAGCTTCTCTTTGACGCCGCTAACTGAAAAACAGCCGGAGTTGTCCATAATCCAGCTCCAATTGTCCGAACCTAGACCAAGATGGAAGTTTTTCTGAGCTTCAATGAGGCTGTGCAACTCGGATAATTCCATTGCGCTGGTCGGTAACCTAGTCCACATAAACGTTGACTCCAAACCTTCGGATCCGACAATCACCCTCTCCTTTATAAAAGCTTTCCTATGACTCTCGAATTGAAACAGTGTAGGGAATCTATCACACAAAGGAACATCAAACAACCACCTCTCTTTCCATAAATATATTTCACTATCGCTTCTAGGATGACCTCGAAACATAGCCTCCAAGCATAAGCCCACTACACTAAAATCTCCTTTTATATTGTATATTTGTTTCCACGGACTCGCCATTGATAATTTTGCTGGAATAAAACTCCAAATTCTTGCATTGTTATGTATCTCCCACACTACTTTTCTCCATAGGCTACCCCTTTCCACCTGAAACCTCCACCACCACTTCGACAACATTGCTAAATTTACCACTCGAAGAGATCCAAAACCCATACCCCCAAAAACTTTAGGCGTCATAATGTTTTTCCAAGCCACCCACTTCATCTTTTCTTTTTCCGTATTCGAACCCCATAAAAACTCTCTTCGTATCTTTTCTAACTTTTTTACCACCCCCAAAGGTGCTTTAAATAAAGAAAAATAGTATGTAGGTAAAGCGTTAAGAACGGAATTTACCAAAGTAATGCGGCCCCCAAAGGAAATTGTTTTTGCCTTCCAAAGAGCCAATCTCTTTTGAAAAGTTTCCACCACCGGGTCCCAATTCTTGATCAAATTCATGTTAGCCCCAACTTGTAGTCCCAAATATTTTAACGGAAACGATCCTCTTACGCACCCCATCATATTCGCCATTAATTGACCCTGATTATCTTCTAATCCGACCCCATAAAGACTACTCTTTTTCAAATTCACTTTTTGACCCGAACTTAAATAAAAACATCTAAGTATGCGCTTCAAATTTAATAAGTTATTAAAGGACCACTCACCTACAAAAATCACATCGTCTGCATAAAGGAAATGTGATATTTGAACCCCATTTGGTGACAGGCGTAGACCTTCAAACACCCCGATCTCACATGCTTTTTTCATTACTCCTGTTAACGCCTCCATTGCCAGTACGAACAAGAATGGAGATAATGGATCTCCCTGTCTTAATCCCCTCGAGCATGAAAATTCGTGTGTTGGGGAACCATTTACCAGAACCGATGCCCGAACCGAAGATACAATAGACATGACCCAGCTCCGCCACTTAACGGGAAAATTCATTTGACAAAGCATAGAGTTAGGAATTCCCAACTTAGTGAATCATATGCTTTTTCGATATCGACTTTCAAGATCATACCATCCCGTTTGTTTCTTTTAAGCCATGGAATAATTTCATTAAGAATAACCACTCCGTCAAGAATACTTCTACCTGCTAAGAAACCCGTCTGTTCCTCCGATACTAGTTTATGAATCACCATCTTTAATCTATTAACTAGTACCTTTGAAACCACTTTGTTTATACATCCAATTAAACTGATCGGACGAAAATCTTATAGGCCTCCTGGATCATTCCGTTTTGGAATAAGGGTTAAAAAGGATGACATACATCCGTTATTTAAGTGTTCGGCCGAGTGAAAGTGCTGAAATAATCTCATGAAATCCCCCACCAACACATCCCAAAACCTTTTCATAAATTTTAAATTAATTCCGTCTGGGCCTGGGTCCCGATCGCCATCGCATTCCCAGACAGCGCTTTTAACTTCAGACAACGTAAAAGGACATACCAAAGCGGATACATCTTCATTTGACACTTGTGATAAGAACGAACACTGCAGCAACGGCCTCGAATTCAATGGTTCTACAAAATTTTCAGCAAAAAAAAGAGAAGACATGATCTTTCACCAATGGAGGATCCACAACCCACACCTCGTCAATATATAAACCATGGATTCTATTGTTGCTTGTGTTGGCGCTTACAACTGCATGAAAATATTTTGAATTTTCATCGCCTTCTTTTGTCCACCGAACGCTTGATTTTTGTTGCAAATCCATAGATTTTAATCTATCCGCCTCCAGTATATACGACTTACAATCTGCTCTCTCCTCCAATTCATTCTGTTCCAGGTTTCTTTGTTCCGCCATCATTTCAAGACATTCTAACCTCTTCATTTTTGTATTATAAGAATTATCCATATCCGATTTCTGGACATAGACCCAATCCTTTAACCATCTTTTTACCCATTTTAACTTTACATCTAAGGCCAAATCGGGTACACCTTCAAACTGAAAAATCCCCATCAGATGATTCACCTGTTCGACCGCCCCCGGGATCTCCAACCAAGAATTGAACATTCTCGAAGGAATTTTACCATAGTCTGTCTGAACCGTTGATAGCATGATTGGACAATGATCTAAGGCCAAATTTGATAAGGCCATGCACGAGGCCGAAGGCCGTTTACCCATAAAAACCCGGCACACTACAAATCTATCCAGCTTGCTCATCTTGGCTCCATTATCCGATCTATAAGTATATTGCCTTCCCCCCATTTGATACTCTACTAAATCTGCCTCTGTTATAAAATGGTTAAAAAACTGTGCATTTATGGCAACGAATTCAGAATTTATACGCTCGTCCGGACTTCTAACATCATTAAAATCACCCAGAAAAATCCACATACTACTGTTCGAATTTTTTAACTGCGTCAATTCAACCCAAAGAGCGCGTCTATCACCCGGATCATTTTGTGCATAAACATTCACTACAGCTAATGTTTCACCAGTCGTTGCAATATTCCCAAATACTGCCAGGAAATTTCTATTTTTTATTACCCCAATTTTAGTAAATATCGAAGGATCCCAAATAGTAAGTAGACCCCCCTGACCTACCCGTTGATTCTTCTGCATCAAACTCCAAGATCGACCTTCCCCAAAACCGATTTACCATAAAATTTATATTACCTGGCACCTTGGTCTCCTGAATTGCTACAAAATGTGCTCCATGAGTTGTCTTCAAGCCCCTTACCCAATCCGCCTTTTTGGAGTCTCGAACTCCTCTTAAGTTTACTGATAAATAGTTCATGATGTCACATTATGTCCGCCTTCATCGAAAATTACCTTTTCCAATTGCTCGTTTGCTCCACTCATGTCGAAACCCAAACTGGTTCCTAGTTGAATCGTATCCAAAAATTTCTTTTTCTATACCAGATCCTTCCTCCACCTCCTGGTCAACGACACCAGTCGAATTGATGCTTCTGTCGCTGCAATCTGTTCCCCCTGTTCAGCATTCTTTAAACCTGAGACATCCTCCTTATTACCCAGATCTGTGGTGAGAATAGTGTTTTGTTCATTAGACATATCCTTAGCTGGGCTATTTAAGTCTAAACCATTTGGAAACTTATATCTTTGGGCCCAAATATTATTCTCATAGGATTCATGAGACACTAGGCTTCTCATGCATCTCCTCCTTTTTCTTGTATTGGGCTCCTGTCTTTGGCCCATATTCCCATTACATCCCATGTGAAACGAGTCCCCCATATTTTGGTCTCCAAAGTTGTTGGCCCCACTTCCATTTACACCTGTCGGCTCCCTAGGAAATAGAGTGTCAGTCCCCATGTCATTGGCTTCCACATACACCTCTTCCATATTCTCATGCAACCTTTCATTTTCCGACTCTTCGGCTGGTACTTCGTTTCGACCTTTCCTCTTCTCCGGTTGAAACTCCGGCGAAACCGGTTCGGCCGATCTAATCTCACCTTCTTCCATATCGTCATTTTGGCCTGCGACCGACTCGTCCGAATCATCCGAATCATCCGAATCTGAATATTCCGATGCCACCTCTAACGTAGAATCCTCCATTACTTGGTTAATCGACATTTCAGGGATTTCGGAAACCAAGACGCGGTAAGTACGGTTCTCCCAATCTACTTGGATAGCTTCCTCAATCTGTTTCCCTGTTTTCGTTACAATAACACATACCGACTCGTGATTTTTTGTTGTAATTCCAGGAAAAATCTGATTTCTCCACAACTTTTCCGAACAGCTCTACAATCGTATTAAAGAAATTATCGTCCCTGAGTTGCAGTGGAGCCCCAGAGATTCTAAACCAGACCAATCTTTCACATCCCACCTCCTGGCCTTCCCACAGTACTGCCGATGAAAAGAGTTGTTTCCACAAAAATTCTTGTTCTCTTATAAAACTGAAAGCCTCCCTCTTTTCTTTAAAGATGATTAAAAACTTCATCCCACCAATGTAACTAAAAGCATTTTCCTTATAACCACCTTCATCCAGCATATTTCTCATCCTTTTTATTGCCTCCATGTTTAATGCCTCAAGTATAATTGATCTCATAATACAGTGACTCGGATATATTGCTGCCCTACCCTTATACTCCAATCTTTTTTCATTATTATCCATATGTTTTTCGTTGCTCGCCCCTGACTGGCCTACTAATGATTCTTTAAAGGATACTCCTTTCCTTATGTACGCCTGATTCGGGTATTTTCCTGCTACTGGTTGCGTTTTGCATGTCACCGGAACATACTTCTGTTTCTGGGCTTGCTGGTTTACGTGCTCGTTAAATAGTTTATTACCTTTACCAAATTTTGCCGGAAAAACTTTCAATCTTACTTCGTATATGGTAACCGTATTCATGCTTTCCAGTACCCTTTCCATGTTTGTCACCCCTTGTAGTCTAACAAATCCAAAGAAATTACCCCTTGCATCTCTCTTTTTTGCAACGTATGCATCTTTTACGATACCATGCGGTTGAAAGGCTTTCCATAATAGTGACTTTGAAATTTCACCCGGGAGATTCCCCACATAAAAGATTGTTACATTATACCCCAGTCCGTCGTTGTTGTTTAGACTCCCCATATTCCGACATGAACAAACCACAGTGAATGGAAACCAAGCCTGTCCAAAAAGAACCGCGCTTTAAAAGGTTAACCGGATTCGTATCGATCTAGCTGAACTATACTCGATAGCCGCGACCGATGACAGACCGACTAAGCAATCAAGGGCGGATCAACGGAGGAGGCCGGAGAAGACCACGAGAACCAGGCCGAAACGGCGAATGGAGGTGCCGAGAAATCAGATTAGGATGAAAGGTCAAGCCAAATAAAACCGACGACCTTTCACGCTAAACCAACTTTCTTTACTTCGTCGAGCCTCCGGCACCAGCGGATAAGTGAAAAGGTATTAGGTCAGAGAGATATATTTTGATAGGATGTGTCCTTTGCTGCCCAACTGTTAGTTCAAACTTGCTAAAATACCGATAGTTGTTTTCTATTAATTAGTGACCTTTAGTTTAAACAATAATAAATATGAGATTAAGTTTTACTTATAATTATTTTCGGTAGTCACATTCGTGTTATTACACTTTACAGCCATCATTACATTAGTAATTGTATTTAGTTGTTAGTTTAATTTGAAAAGTATTTATATTTCACAAAAGTCATACTTTAGTTAACTTGAAATTGAATAAATATCTTTTATTTACTTTTAAAATGTTTTTTTAAACAAACTGAACATGTTTCGTTACTTTTTTGGTCGTTATAGCGAGTTCCGATACCGTAACAAAACGAAACCCTCAAATACCCGCCGCGAAGCGCGGGAGTATCACACTAGTTGAAAACGTAGGTACCTTAGAGTGTAGGGAGTAGTTAGGGTGGAGGGTATAATGTGCGGGGAGTGGGAGTCACCGATCGGTGACTATACCCAGTTGATGAAGTTGATCGGTGAGTTGGAGAGAAGGTATGAAAATCGGTGATAGTTCACCGAATTGATTGAGAGAGAGTGATATAATTTATTGACCGTTTCCCCTTAATTTTTGACCATTGCCTTTTTTTTTAACGTTATTTTTTTACCGTTCCATATTTTTTATATAAAAAGCCCATATTTTCAATCAATTTAAACACACAACTCTTTCAAAAATATCTCTTTCTACACCCACAAACACCATGGATAAACAAAACAAAGGTGAACCCAAGAAAAAAGGTTCCGCTAGCCGAGGATCGGATTCAAGAAAAAAGGTTTCGCAAACAAGACAAGGTGATTTTAGTGGTCCAAGTGCACCGGTTCAAACCTCCTACGGATATTCACCAACCACTCACCCTCAATTTTTTTACCCCCAAACTTCACAACCATCTTTTTTTAGCACCCAACCTACTTTTCCACCACAAATATTGTAACACCTCGAAAATTCACGTCCTATAATGTGTTGACACGTGTCATAAGTCTGAACGTGTGAAAGAATACTCTAGAGGGACTAAAGTTGACAAATATGAAAAGTATATGAATATATGGGTTCAAAATGGCAACAGTGAATAAATATACTTTACAATAACCCTACATGATGCTCATACCTTCAAACGAATGAATCATGGATCATACGAAGCTAATTGTGAATGAAAGTGAGAGATTACAAATTACAGGGGTTAAATGTGTCAGCATGTTTAAGTTATACCTCTGAGTGACCTTTTAGCAAACCCGAAGCTTTGTAACGGTTAATTATGCTCACTAGAATGCACGATATAAATTTCACAAAGTTTCGTTATCGTATGAGAAAATTATGATCAAATTCGTATGCGAAGGGTTAAAAGCGTCTACGACGAAGTTTATGACTTTTCGGGTAACAATAAAGTTAACCGAGGACTAAACAAAGTGGGTAAATGTCTTGAAGCCCTTATAAGTCAAATTGGAGGGTTCAAAGTGCAAGAAATAAAGTCGAAGCAAAGTTTCCAAGAGCCAAGGACCAAAGCATAAAAATCAGAAATTCAGATTTGATCAGTAGGGGCGTCGCGCCACGCGAGGACCCTGGGGGGGGGTCTACGCGTGCCGCGATGGGCCTTCTACTCCGAATTCTTTGGGTTCTTGTCTGCCAACTCCATTTTAACCGATGTAAAACGATTTTCCTCATCTTGCACGACCCCTAAACAACCCCTAGACACTTAGGGACATCTGGAAATGATCCATGGCCATTATTAGGCTTGTGTGTCAACAATCCATGAGGTTTTGAACACTATAAAAGGCCACAAGGTTGCAACCATTTCTTCACACGTCATTTCTGCATTTCTAGAGCTTCTTGGAGCTTAAGAGCAGACCCAAGTCTTTCCAAATCGTGCATAGGACTTCAGTAAGTATGCTTAACCTTTCTTAGTTAAGTTTTTGCTTAGTTTTAGCTTAAAAGTCAAACCGTCGTAATTAACGGTTGACTTCACGATTAATCACTAATGGTCCAGTGATTAGTCGAATTGAAAGTAGTTATAAGTTGGTAATTATGTGGGCATTAAACCCTTAAAAGGGCACCCTCTGATTCCCACTCTAACTAGGTCAAATGTCGGGTCAAACTTGTTATTAAAAAGTCAACAGAATGCTTAATTTCCAATTTATGCATAATTAGCAATGTCATACAACCTGTTTGATCATTAATATAACTTGGTAATTAGTGTAAGAACATGTCTAAACATGTTCAACCCGACAATTTTCTGTTTAGACCCGGTTCGGAACCGAAAGTCGCAAAGCTTTGACTTTTGCTTTGACTTCAGTTCTGACCCGTTTTGGTATGTTTTAGAAATGCCTTAGAGCTTTAATTGGACCAGGTTACATGCTAGTATAACCCTCTGTGATTATACACCTTGGTTCAATAGTTAACCAATTAATATGCATGATTCCGTTAATTGCTCATATGTTGACCATTATGCCCTTTTCACCATAAAACGTGATTTTTGAAAATGTAAAAGAGTAGAAACCTTAGTTACTGATTTATAAACTTGCACCCAAAATTTGACATCAGTTTGAGGTGTAGATTGAGAGTTATGCTCATTAGCGTAATTAGAAAGCCTCTTTAGCGATTAAACGGCATAATTAGCGTATAGCCTAGTTAAACCTACTTTTTGATATCAAACTTCTTACCCACTGATATAATATATTATTTTGGGATTTTTGAAGATTTTTAATTAATTTTAGGCTGAGCATAACTTAGAGTTATAAGCTTGAGTCGGTAATTGTCGGTTTTGCACTTTCAGACTATAAAATGAGTTTTATATATTCTTTCAACCCCAAACCTTTTGCTACTGATTTCATATGATAAATAAATTATTTTAAGCCTTCTGGAATAATAAAAATATCAGCTTTCTATATAGAACCTGGAAACGGCTTCTAATCGCATTTTTAAGCGTTTTTAACGCATGGTATGTACTAAAACTATTTTAAACATACACGGGTTGATACCTATTGATATTTTAGGTAAATTATAATATTTTAACAGTAAACAAAAGTTGTTTAACTCAGACTTCAGTTTTGAGCTTTTCGGCTTATGTGAAATTTCCAAAATGTCCCTACGGTGCATAGTTTGATTATAAGTGCTAAATTTCACATTTATGCAATACCCTACTGTTATAACTTATCAAATTAAGTATTTTTTCTGATTATATCAGACCTGTAACTCAGGTTAATACTTGAACTCTTTTCTAACCTTATAAATGACCAAACTACCCCTACGGGGCATAGTTTGTGTTTAAATTCGTTTCGGACATAATAAAAGATATCTTACTGATGTCACAACATACTTGAGGCATATTAACTTAGGAAACCTATATATGACTGTCACGGCCCCCGACCCGGTTTGACCCGTTTCAGGAGTCGCGGGACAGAAAACCCGTGGTATTTATTTAATTGAGTTTAACAGCGGAAGGTTATCATCAGGATCTTTTTAAAGCTAAAATTTTTCCCGATTATTTTATTTCACAATTCGGGATAAAACCCCGGTAATTTACAATACTATGATTTCACGGAGAAATCTTTATTTTACAAAACATATTTCTTTATTTAATAATGAGCCACTTTCTTAAGCTTGCAATGCTCCACAGCACCTTTCCTGGATCACAACAGATCACCTGAAACATGTTTGAAAAAAATTTTGTCAGCGGAAATACTGAGTGAATCATTCTATTTATTAAAACGACACATTTGTTATAATTTACAGTATTAAGAAAGATTACAATGTTTCCAGATATAAACCAACTACCCACAGTACTTTGTCACTCGACCCATTGGCCCATTCGTCCAATGGTGTCTGTGATTATGGTCATATCACCCCTTGCCTGTCCCAATGGTGAAGATTATCAAGTAATGTATACAAAACCCCACATACCGGCTGTAATTTGGTGATTACATAAACTTAATCACTGTAATTATAACTTTGAAAATAAACATGCTTTTGTAAATAAATTTGATAAAAAGAGAATGACTCACTTTGCAGATTTAACACGGACAGAGTCTAGTCTATGGATTAGCCTTGTAAACCTAATTTAAATAATAATGCACACAAAACTGGGTTAGTAATCAATACAGCATTTACGATAACTCACGAGATCAAACCGTCACAACGAATGACAAAGTGCGATACTTAAACATCCATCGAATTAACGACTAATGACAAAGTATCACCCTAATGTGGGCCGCACTTAAACATCCATTGGATTATTGATCGATCGGAAAATGAATCGTAATAGCGATCGAGTTATTACCCTGTTTTGCGGCAGCAATTTAGTGAATCGTGTGTGTTTTTGTAGTATTTTGATCGTAACTCAGTGCATGTAGTGATAATTTACGTCGTTTTAACTTCAGAAGTCGAGTCCCAAGGCCCTCTATTTATACCCAAAATTTGACCAGGCTTGCGCACCGCAAGCATAAACCCTTACGGTGCGCAAGGGACACGAAAGCACTATAGGTTAGCCACGTCCAGGACTAGTCTTGCTGAGTTGGTTGTACGTGAAATTTTAATTTCGACAACGTTTTATATAGATAATCGTAACTAGGGTTTACCCCCCCCCCCGAGTTTTAGGGGCCCTGATCCTGATTCCGATTGTTCTGAAAATTTTAGGGTTTGTGCAGAATCACTTGGGTGTCTCAATTAGGGTTTCCTATTGGACAATTAAAATAATAATTAAGACTTTTTGATAGGAGTTGTTACATTCTCCCCACCTTAATAAAAATCTCGTCCTCGAGATTTACTGGAATAAGTGTGGATACTTTCGCTTCGTTTCTGATTCCAGCTCCCAAGTGTATTCAGCTCCTCTCTTTGAATCCCACTTGACTTTAACTAGCACTAGTCGTTTGTGCTTGAGAAACTTCACTTTTCTGTCTTTTATCTGAAGAGGTTTCTCAATAAATTTTAACTTTTCGTTTACCTCTATGTCTTGAAGAGGTACTACCAGAGATTCGTCTGCTAGACATTTCTTGAGATTGGATACATGAAATACGTCATGTACTCCAGCTAACTCTTCTGGTAGTTGTAAACGATAAGCAACTGGTCCTATACGTTGGATCACTGGAAATGGTCCTACATACCTTGGACTTAGCTTTCCTTTCTTACCGAATCTAACAACTCCTTTCCAAGGGGAAACTTTCAACAGTACTCTGGGCCTGCATTTCATGTCTGCATAACTCTTGGAATTCTAACGGCTTGCATCTATTGTCTGCATAACTCTTCTGGCGATCTCGAGCCGTCTTCAGTCTTTCCTTGATTTGTGTGATCTTATCAGTTGTCTCTTGTACAATCTCTGGGCCTGATAATTGACTTTCTCCTATTTCTGCTCAACAAACTGGAGTTCTGCATTTTCTTCCAAACAGTGCTTCAAATGGGGCAGTTTCAATACTTGAATGATAACTATTGTTATAGGAGAATTCAATTAATGGTAAGTGATCGTCCCAATTTCCACCAAAATCTATCACACATGCTCGGAGCATGTCTTCCAGAGTTTGGATTGTCCTTTCACTTTTCCCATTTGTTTGGGGATGATATGCAGTGCTTAAGTTTAGTCGAGTTCCCATTGCTTTCTGGAAACTTGTCCAAAAATGAGAAGTGAACCGACTATCCCTATCTGATAGAATGGAGAGTGGAACTCCATGTAAGGATACTACTTCGTCTACATACAATTTGGCTAACCTTTCCATACTAAAGGTTTCCTTCATGGGTAGAAAATGACCTGATTTGGTTAATCGATCTACTATTACCCAAATCGCATCATTACATTTTCTGGTTTTGGGCAACTTAGTAACAAAATCCATTGTTATGAGTTCCCATTTACATACCGGCATCTCTAATTGTTGTAGTAGACCTGAAGGTTTCTGATGTTCTGCCTTAACTTGTGAACAAGTAAGACACTTTGATACATACCTAGCTATATCCTTTTTCATACCTATCCACCAGAAATTATTTCTTAAATCTTGGTACATCTTATTGTTTCCAGGGTGTATGGTATACCTAGACTTATGAGCTTCCTCTAAGATCTTATTTCTTAATTCTCCCTGTTTTGGTACCCAGATCCTTTTCTTATGGAATCTCCAAATTCCATCAGCTCCTTGTTCTAAATCTTTTATTCGTCCCTTCATTCCTTCAGCAACATCTTCTATTGCTATTTCTTGAAAATACTTCAGTTGTTCCATTAAATCTAATTGTAGATTTAATCTGAGAGCACGAAACCGTCGTTGTTTCTCATGGTATTTACGACTTAAGGCATCTGCAACTACATTTGCCTTTCCCTCGTGATATTGAATATCACAGTCGTAGTCACTTAAAATTTCCATCCATCTTCTTTGCCTCATGTTTAACTCTTTTTGCCCAAAAATATATTTTAAACTTTTGTGGTCTGTATAGACAGTAAATTTACTTCCGTAAAGATAATGTCTCCAAATCTTAAGGGCAAAAATTATGGAGCCTAACTCTAAGTCATGAGTTATATAATTTTCCTCGTGCTTTTTCAATTGCCTTGAAGCATATGCAATTACCTTCTTGCGTTGCATCAGCACGCATCCAAATCCTAGTTTTGAAGCATCACAGTAAATTTCAAAATCTTCAGTCCCCTCTGGTAAAGCTAGGATTGGAGCATTTGTTAATTTCTGCTTCAAGATTCTAAAGGCTTCTTCTTGCTTAGGTCCCCATTCAAACTTAATGGCTTTACAGGTTAGCTTAGTTAATGGTACAACTATTTTGGAAAAATCCTTAATAAACCGTCTATAATACCCAGCTAAACCTATAAAACTTCTAATTTCCATTGCAGTTTGTGGAACCTTCCAATTGGTAATTGCCTCTATTTTAGCAGGGTCTACATGAATTCCTTCATGATTTACCATGTGTCCTAAAAATTGCACTTCCTTTAGCCAAAATTCACACTTTGAGAATTTAGCATAAAGCTTTTCTTTTCTTAACAAAGATAAGAGTATATGCAAATGCTCACAATGTTCTGTCTGACTTTTGGAATAAATAAGTATATCGTCTATGAAGACAATTACAAATTTATCCAAATACGGTTTACAGATTCTATTCATCATGTCCATGAATACAGCAGGTGCATTCGTTAACCCGAAGGGCATGACTATAAACTCGTAATGACCATACCTAGTTCTGAAACCGGTCTTAGGTATGTCTTCCTCTTGTACTTTCA
Organism: Helianthus tuberosus; assembly: GCA_030545235.1. Classification (NCBI taxonomy): domain Eukaryota; kingdom Viridiplantae; phylum Streptophyta; class Magnoliopsida; order Asterales; family Asteraceae; genus Helianthus; species Helianthus tuberosus. The sequence continues at coordinate 25,937,831 of CM060435.1, read as the reverse complement.
ATTGATGATATCCAGAGTGTAAATCTATCTTAGAGAAGTATCTAGCCCCCTGAAGTTGATCAAAAAGATCATCAATCCTAGGTAATGGGTATCGATTCTTAATTGTAACTTTATTCAATTCTCTATAATCAATACACATTCTCATCGAACCATCCTTCTTCTTTACAAACAACACTGGAGCTCCCCAAGGGGATGAGCTAGGTTGTATGAATCCTTTACTTAGTAATTCATCTAATTGCTTTTTCAGTTCTAACATTTTGGTAGGAGCTAACCGATAAGGTGCCTTAGCTATCGGTGTAGTTCCAGGAATTAGATGAATCCTAAATTCTACTTCCCTATCTGGTGGCAATCCGGGTAACTCTTCTGGGAATATATCTGAGTATTCTGAGACTACAGTAATTTCCTTAAGTTCTTTACCCTTAGTACTAATGATTACCGAAATCATATATACTATTCCTTGTTTTCGTTCATAACTAGCAACTTTCATTAATGATATGAATTTCATGGGTTTACGCGGTTTATCTCCTGTAATTATGATTATTTCACCCGTAGGTGCCTGAATTTCTATGGAATTCTTATCACAAAGAATTCGAGCATGGTTGGCTATTAACCAATCCATTCCTAACACAACATCGAATTCAGCTAATTTTATAGGTAACAGATTTGCAGAAAATTTATGACCTGAAAGTTCTACTTCTACTTTTTGCAAAACCTGATCTATTTTAACTGAATTCCCATCTGCAGTTTCGACTGTAAAAATCTGCTTAATTTGGGTTAAAGGTACTTTAAGAGCTTGGCAGAATAAAGTATTTATAAAACTTTGGTTTGCACCAGAGTCAAATAATACTTTTGCATATACGTTGTGAACTAAGAGCGTACCAGCTATCACATCTGGAATGAGTTCTGCTTCTTGAGTGGTTAGCTGGAACGCTCTGACATTCTTCTTAGTAGCTCCGTCTGTCGCCTTGGTTTTGTTGTCTACTGGTTTGGCCAATTTAGGACATTCTGTTTTATAATGCCCCGCTTCTCCACAGTTAAAACAGATTATGGTTTTCTTTCTGCAGTTTTCTTCACGATGTCCTATAGCTTTGCAAAGGTTGCAGGTTACATTACATCTTCCATAATGTTTCCTTTTGCAATTCCTACAGAAAGGCGGATTTGAAGATTGCCCTGCTCCTCTTCTCTTGAAGTTATTACTATTACCTATGCGAAATCCTTGGGTAATTTTCTGAGCCAGTTCCTTTTTCCTGTCTTCATCTCTTGTGCGTACTAGTTCATCAGTTAGGGTGTTGGCTAATTCCACTGCATCGTCAATAGTGCGAGGTCTCGCAGCTTTAACAATGTTACGGATTTCGCTAATCAGCCCCCAAATATAGCGAGAAATGAGTACTGGTTCTGGCGAAGCCAGTGTTGGTACCACCCTAGCATATTCGAAGAATGTCGAAGTATATCCTCGACAGTCCACATTAACCATCCGATGGTTTAGGAACTTATTTTCCATTTGATCTTTTTCATACTCGGGACAGAATTTTCTTTCTACAAGACTCTTAAAGTCTTCCCAGTTCATGGCATAGGCCACAATCCTTCTTTTAGCTTGTAATACTGTGTTCCACCATTCTAATGCCCCTTCTTTAAAAAGATTGGAAGCATACATAACTTGATCTTCCTCAACACATTTACTTATAGCAATTACTGCCTCAGTTTTCTCTAACCAACGTAATGCTGCAATAGCCCCTTCATTACCTTAAAACTCAGTTGGTTTACAGGCAAGGAATTCTTTGTAAGTGCAACCAGGTGTTGCAGCTTTCATTTTCTTGAAAACTGGGGCTTGTAGATCATTATTGTTATTAACCTGATTTCCGCCTCCGTTTATACTATTACTAAAGTTGTCGCCTTGTGTACGTTTACTAGGAATGATTGATTGAGGTTTAACAGGTTTTTGAACAGCAGCAACGATTGCTGGAATAGCATTGGCTATTCCTTGAGCAACAATATCTTCTATATCTTGTCTATTTAACAATTGTTCTTCCTGAATTTGCTCAGATTGATTTACTTCATTTACTGGTTCATTACCAATGTTTGCCATCTGATAATTAATTTATAGATAAATAATTAGTATAAAAGAAATAATCCAATGTCACAATTAATTGCACATAATCACGTAAACGAATATATAAACAAAATTGTAAATTTTCTAAAATTTCATTTGTTTTATAGATTATAGCATGCCTCTATATACAACCGTTTTATTATTTATTTTTACACATACTGATTTTACTATTACTATTACACACCCACAGTTTCACCAACCCATTATCTCTCGTCATTTGTCTTCCTAAAAACGAAGTTCCCTTTCATCATACTTCCAGGCAATTTGTCCCCCTATCTCCCGGATTCTATTTCCCGCATCCATTAACTCTTCACCAAAATGGCGAAGTTCAGCCATATTCTCGTTACTCATCGGTGGATTTGGTAGGGGTTCTGGATCGAATTGCGGAAGAAAGGAATAAGGACTGTTAATAATGTTTTGGAATTGCCAGTCATTTGTCCACCATTCGTCCATTCCCAGAGGTTGAGGATGGACTATAGGTTCTGGAATTGCTGGTTCTAGGTTTATAGGGATTTGAGTTTCAATAGGACGAGTAAAAATATTTGTATTGACAGGCTGAATAGTATCACAGCTTGCCAATATGAAATCTATTTCCTCCTGAAATGTCATTTTCTGGTTTCGGTTAGAGCTTTCTCCAATTTCCATCTGAGTTTGTCTAGCACCTTTTCCAACCTCCATTTCTATTTCTTTAGTATATTCCTCAAACTGTATTCCCATTTGCCTAGATTCTTCCCCAACTTCTATCTCCAATTCCTGCTGTCTTGAACTTTCCCCGGCTTCAATTTCTTTTCCTTTTTCTAAGGGATTGTTTATTTTAGGAAGTTTCTTAGCTGGCTTTTTCTTACGTATACGACTCCCCCATACGTATCTCCTTTTTTTTCTTTGGTTTTGGCTTTTTCAAAGGTGGAGCGTTGAATTCTATAGGTTGTTCCACATCAGGAAAATACCCAGTAAATTCTTTAGAGACTTCTATGTTGACAGGGTAAAGGTTGAGATTCTCTAGGGCTCCAGATAACTCATTCATACTGTTTATGTAAAAATAATAAGTTAAAATTTTATAACAAATTTTCAAAAATAATCTTTACTTATTATTGCATACCATATTATTACAAAACAACTGAAATTTAAAATGCACTTATGCTTTACTGTAATTTATTTATTTACTGGATGGATTTTCTAGCTTGTAGGTGATATGGTTTGCTAATCAATTTATTTAGAGATCTGCATTTACTGCTACTGTAGCTAACATATTAAGATCTGCCCATTTTTCCTCTAACTTGTCTTCCCATGGTGATTTACTGATTAATTCCTGGGTTTCCTTTTTAACTTTCTTTTCTCGGGCTTTCTTTATTTTCTCCTAACTTTTCCTAAGAATCAATCTTCTTTTATCAGGAGAAAGGGGTTTCTCGTATTGGACTTTGCGAACAAATATTCCTTCTTTAGGAATTGCAGGGAGTTTTGGGGATTTAGGTTGAGATGAACTTCCCTTCTCGTTGACTGACCTATCTAATTTAAGATAGATGTTTGAAAGCTTTTGTTTACCCATACTGTAACTAACAAATAGTCAGTTAATAAAACACATAATCACATAATAGTAATCAGGAAAATTAAGTATTTTTAAATACTTAATTAGCTTAACTCAGTGGCTCTGATACCACCTTTTTCTGTCACGGCCCCCGACCCGGTTTGACCCGTTTCAGGAGCTGCGGGACAGAAAACCCGTGGTATTTATTTAATTGAGTTTAACAGCGGAAGGTTATCATCAGGATCTTTTTAAAGCTAAAATTTTTCCCGATTATTTTATTTCACAATTCGGGATAAAACCCCGGTAATTTACAAGACTATGATTTCACGGAGAAATCTTTATTTTACAAAACATATATCTTTATTTAATAATGAGCACTTTCTTAAGCTTGCAGTGCTCCACAGCACCTTTCCTGGATCACAACAGATCACCTGAAACATGTTTGAAAAAATTTTTGTCAGCGGAAATACTGAGTGAATCATTCTATTTATTAAAACGACACATTTGTTATAATTTACAGTATTAAGAAAGCTTACAATGTTTCTAGATATCAACCAACTACCCACAGTACTTTGTCACTCGACCCATTGGCCCATTCGTCCAATGGTGTCTGTGATTATGGTCATATCACCCCTTGGCTGCCCCAATGGTGAAGATTATCAAGTAATGTATACAAAACCCCACATACCGGCTGTAATTTGGTGATTACATAAACTTAATCACTGTAATTATAACTTTGAAAATAAACATGCTTTTGTAAATAAATTTGATAAAAGGAGAATGACTCACTTTGCAGATTTAACACGGACAGAGTCTAGTCTATGGATTAGCCTTGTAAACCTAATTTAAATAATAATGCACACAAAACTGGGTTAGTAATCAATACAGCATTTACGATAACTCACGAGATCAAACCGTCACAACGAATGACAAAGTGCGATACTTAAACATCCATCGAATTAACGACTAATGACAAAGTATCACCCTAATGTGGGCCACACTTAAACATCCATTGGATTATTGATCGATCGGAAAATGAATCGTAATAGCGATCGAGTTATTACCCTGTTTTGCGGCAGCAATTTAGTGAATCGTGTGTGTTTTTGTAGTATTTTGATCGTAACTCAGTGCATGTAGTGATAATTTACGTCGTTTTAACTTCAGAAGTCGAGTCCCAAGGCCCTCTATTTATACCCAAAATTTGACCAGGCTTGCGCACCGCAAGCATAAACCCTTACGGTGCGCAAGGGACACGAAAGCACTATAGGTTAGCCACGTCCAGGACTAGCCTTGCTGAGTTGGTTGTACGTGAAATTTTAATTTTGACAACGTTTTATATAGATAATCGTAACTAGGGTTTACCCCCCCCCCCTGAGTTTTAGGGGCCCTGATCCTGATTCCGATTGTTCTGAAAATTTTAGGGTTTGTGCAGAATCACTTGGGTGTCTCAATTAGGGTTTCCTATTGGACAATTAAAATAATAATTAAGACTTTTTGATAGGAGTTGTTACAATGACTCTTATGGATACCCGTTACGGCTCTTGCGCGTTCGGTTCGGATTTTGTAACTAGATTACATAAATTAGCCGAAACGGGTCAAACCTTATCGGTTTTATCTTAAAATCCAGAATGTGTTTAGATGACCCATATAAGACAAGTCTCCGAACATGTCGGGTCAAAATCGCATTCTATTCCGGTCTTCGCTTAATCGCGCGTTCGAACCGTATCATTCCTTAAAACTAATCGGTCTAAGCTTAAGCTTAACTAAAGACCGTTATGATTCTAATAGGTTATTATAAACCTTCATTCCAGAATAGGAGGATCAGTAAAAGCTACTTGCATTTGCTGTTTGTGAATTATACTTGCAAAGGTAAATACTTTTAACATATTTTCCCTATACGGGCTTGGGGTACGGTATGTAAAATACCGTTTGGTCGGGCATTAAATCTTCCATCGTATGGTGGTTAATTGATATGTGATCGGCCCGTTTAAATTGTTTTATTTGCTTAAAGCCTTTGGGAGGTTAATGACCATGTCCCGGATATCCTTGGCATCATTTTACGAAATGGCCACGACCTAAGCGCGGGGTGTAGGCGTACACCCGTCAGCGCTAAATAAATAATATGGTGTGTCTATTGATCTTTAACCCGGCACGACCCAGGCTACTGAAAGCATAAGGAACATGTAATTCTTTTACGAGATTATATACTTAAATAATTATCCCAAGTTATAAAAGTTTGTGCCACGTGCATTTAAATCAATTTTATTAAACTTTTCAAAATGAGTCGGTTGAATGTATTTACCAGTGTAAACTGACGTATTTTCCCAAAAATATTAAATGCAGGTACTAATCGTAATAGGCTGGATTGCTCCTTAGCATCAAAAGAGTCTCGCAAGCTTAAGATGCCTAAAGTCTGTTGAACTACTGTTTCCTAGTTTATTTTTTATCCTTCTGTGGATAAACTTTCGACCGTTGTGATACTTGATATTACAATATTTTATTCGGTTGAAAATATATCTTTCATTTGCTTTCGTTGTGCATATTTAAATATTGTGTTGTTTGACTGTTATGTTGCCAACCACGTCACGATACTCCCCCACCGGGCCCACCTGTCAAACGTGGAAAGTCGGGGTGTGACAGGTTGGTATCAGAGCCAACGCTGAGTGAATTAAACACTAGCCTTTTGTGTTTAATCTCAGTTACACAAGTGCACATTTCCAAAATTTTCGAGTCTAGACAAAGAACACAGGAACAATCCAAATTGTTTCAATTTATTTTTAACTTTGTCTTTTATATTATATTCTTGTTGTTATCTTATGTTATATTGACAGGACTAAATATGCCGCCAAGATTCTTTCGACGAAGAGGATGAGGCAAGGGGCCAATCACCGCCCCCAATGACCACGAGGCCGGACCTTCGCACATGCGAGCTCCTTCCACCACCGCGAGTGCTGACCCTAGAGAGAACATGAGAAACCTTTTTGAGCCTGCGAGACGGTCTGTCTCGCACAGTTCGACACCTCCCTTTCATAATTCTTATGGGCCACAGTCGGAAAATGAGCCCGACAACCCTCAACCTTCTTACATACCTCTTCAGCGATCCCTATCGCATAATTCCTTTGGTAACCCCACACCTGTTTTTAGGGGCCGGTTTAACCCGGCAAACTACATACAAGAACTAGTGGGTTTCAACCCAATGGGGCCAGAGGATCATTTCTCCGGCGATCATGCAAAGGACATGGACGAGGACACGGATCCCGTCGAGCCCGCAACCGGAACTCCCAACCATCCAATCGAGGTCTCGGATGGTTCGTCTTTTCATGGATCACCCTACCATGGTCCGGACAGTTACCAGGCACGATTTAATCAGTACGAGTGGTATTTTACACCCTCGCATCATTCGTCGCCTCACCAGCAGCAGCAGGATCCCTCTGAGGATTCACGATTCGTGGCAGTCACGCCACCGCCTCCACCACCGCCAGTTCAGCTGGCACCTCCGCAACCGCCGAGGCGTAGGAGGACCGAAGAACGTATGTCTGCACGAGGAGGGGACTTTCATTTTAGCTCTCCTCGTCAATCAAGTGGCAGTCATTATCCGCCACTTCAAGAAGATCCGCAAATGGGTGGACCTTCAAACCCAGTTGCACCGCAACCACCACCGATGGGTTTTGATAACCCGATTCCTGCCTACACTGGTTCGATGGCGTACAACCCGTTTGAGCAGCCAGCTCACACCAACTATGGTTACGCTGAAGCTGACCCATACTTGGTAGCGGCCAACTATAACGCCCTTCATCCTGAAGGACAGTCTGGAGCTCCTTGGGGAGTAGGGTACCCAACTCATGGGTACCAAATACCTGCTAGACCTATAATTCGGCAACAATCGCAGCCGCCAAGGTTCTCCCCACCAGAGCGTGAAGAAATTCTTCAAAGGTTGGACCAGGTCGAGCGAGATTTTCACCAAGATCGCAGGGAGCGACAAAGTTTCTTCCAGGGACAGACAAGTTTAATAAAAGGGAGAGCAAGAAGGACCATTGAATCCTTCAATTATTGATTGTATTTTCCTTGTTCCAGTTGAGCCCCTACGTGGGCATGTCTTACTGTTTTAACACCTACGTGGGTATGTTTGTCTTTGAGCCCCTACGTGGGCCTATCTTTCTGTTAACCCCTACGAGGGTATGTTATTTGTTTAAGTCCCTGCGAGGACTAGTATTTCAGTTTGACCCCTGCGTGGGTAAGTGTTATGTTAAAAGACCCATTTAGGGCAGTGTGTACTTTTATGATTATTGGAATGTTGAGTTATAAATTTCATTTTTGCTATTATATGCATAAATATTATATATGAAATAAATAAATCAAAATCATTCCTTTTTAATAATAATCTGCCTATTAAATATTGACTAAGAATCTTAAGAGTAAAACCTAGCCTGAGTGTCATTATAAAGACATGGCCAAGATGGTAAGACCTGTTTAAAAGATTCAGATCCCAGTTAACATCTGAAAACATGTTAACGCTCCTGGCAGACGTGATTCGTTAAAATCACACACGTCATCTTTGTAATAGGATTCTTTAGAAGATTCCTAACCCAACTAAATGATCTCTGAATCATGGGTTTAAATCATCAATTGAGATGATCATATTTTGACCATACATTGGTAATATAGTGCCTACGGGCCTTGCTCATTTCTACATGAGCCAAAAGACAGTGGTAGCTATGACTCCCTGTCCGAAAAAGGGTAATGAACTATGTTCAAACCTTGAAAGCCTTGATTCTCTGAAATCATAGCATATGATTTAAAAATGTCCTTGTGACTAGGCCTTTTTGTGCCACTAATAAAACTGTTATTGTTTTTATAATTAGGATAAATTGTAATAAAAATCCTAAATAAATATGATTAACAAATTAACCAAATATGGTTTATGTATACCATGGTTAATGAATTGCCATAAAAGACAATTCTATGATAAACTCCCAAAAAAACTATTGTTATTGTCTTATGTAACAGTTTAAATTAAAATGGCTGACTCGGATGAAATTAATAGACACCCAAGGGAGAATAATGATAACGCCCGAATTAATATAACGGGTGCTGAACTGAAAGCGTTAGTAGACGACGCTGTTACAAAGGCCTTAGAGAGGCAGTATGAAGAATATAGTGGGACTCAAAGCAGGACCCTATCTACGCCGCATTCAAAGCCTAAAACACACTCTGAGGCTAGGGCTGTTCATGAGCCGAGCCGAGTCAGGCCAAGCTCGGGCTCGGCTCGATTATAAACCGAGCTGGCTCGGCTCGGCTCGGATTTGAAACCGAGCTGAAAATCTAAGCTCGGGCTCGGCTTGGTTTTAAACCGAGCTAGCTTGACTCGGCTTGGTTTGGCTCGATTTTATAGAAAAAAACTAATATATACCTCTTAAAATTTAATAGCCTAAAATATTATTCAATAATTTAAAAGAATATATTCAAAATAAGTTCAACCTAATACAATTCAAACCAAAATCAAGTTTAACAACGCAAAATAAGTTTTAATTTCAATAAAATACAATATTAGTTCATTAGTATGGTAATCAATCTTCAAATATGCCATAAATATCAAATTAAAAACCTATATACATGTAAATAATAATCAGTTTTTTTGTAATATATTATAATGTATATAAAATTAAAACTTATTATAAGTAAAATAATTCGAGCTAAACCGAGCCGAGCTACAAAGCGAGCCGAACCGTGCCAGCTCGGCTCGTTACGAGCCGAGCCGAGCTAGGCTCACTTTCTAACCGAGTCGAGCCGGCACGGCTCACTTTTAAACCGAGCCAAATCGAGCGAGCTTTTTCCGAGCTAAATCCGAGCGAGCTTCGAGCGAGCTCCGAGCCGCGAGCTTTTTGAACAGCCCTATCTGAGGCTCACAGCAAGCCACCTCCCAAGAAGGATGAACCCAAGAAAGATGATGATCGACACTCCTCAAATCATCATAGTGATCCATCTCAAAAGATTGTTGTTAATCAAGGACCCCGTGACAAGGGTTGCTCTTATAAATACTTTGTTTCCTGCAAACCCCGGGATATCACAGGGGAAAAAGGAGCCATTGACTGTATGACGTGGCTGAATGAGATGGACACGGTGGTTGATATCAGCGGATGCGCTGAAAGGGATGTAGTAAAGTTTGTATCTCAATCGTTCAAATGCGAGGCCTTAGCCTGGTGGAGATCGTTGATACAGGCGTCTGGGAAGATCCCATTGTACAACATGTCATGGGAGCAATTTGTTGCCCTCATCAGGGAGAATTACTGTCCTCAGCATGAGGTCGAAAAGATTGAGTCTGATTTCTTATCATTGGTTATGAAGAATCTCGATTGCCAAGCTTACCTCACGAGCTTTAATACATTGTCAAGATTGGTTCCGTATCTGGTGACCCCGGAACCTAAACGCATAGCTCGTTTCATTGGGGATTTAGCCCCAGAAATAAAGGCAAGCGTGAAGGCCTCTCGGCCAACTACTTTCAGATCTGTCACTGATATATCTTTGTCCCTCACGTTGGACGCGGTCAGACAAAGATTGCTGAGGAACACAGATACCGAGAAGAGGAAACGTGAAGATGACACTTCACGAAGGTCAAACAAGAAGCATCGAGGAAACAATGACCACAGGAAAGGGTCTCAGTCCAAGAAGGATGGGCATCAGTCTGGTGATAAGCCCAAATGCAAAGTCTGCAAGAAACAGCACTTCGGGAAGTGCAGGTTTGAGTCAAACTCGCAGACTCAGTCGAAAACTTTTGCATGTGGAATATGCAAGTCCAAGGAGCACAAGACCTTGGATTGCAAGAAGCTGAAAGACGCAACGTGCTACCGTTGCAATGAAAAGGGGCACATTAAGACCAACTGCCCAAAATATGCAAAGAAAGATGATGAAGGAAGGAAGACCAATGCTAGGGTCTTCAGAATGGATGTAAAGGAAGCAGTTCTAGACGACAACGTGATTACATGTACTTTCCTTGTAAATGATGTCTATGCAAGAGTACTTTTTGATTCAGGCGCTGATAAGTCTTTCGTTGATAATAAGTTTTGCAAATTGCTGAATTTACCTGTCAAAACCTTAAGTGTAAATTATGAGGTGGAGTTAGCAGATGGCACCATAGAAACCGTCTCAACTGTATTAGATGGATGTGTTATATCCATTAAGAACCACTCTTTTCCTTTGTCTCTACTTCCCTTTAAGTTAGCCGGTTTTGACATAGTTTTGGGTATGGACTGGTTATCTCAAAACCAGGCCCAAATTGTCTGCAACAAGAAGCAGGTGGTGATCAAAACTCCGTCTGGTGAATCACTTACCATTCAAGGAGATACCCGGTATGGATTGCCTGAGCAAGTGACTATGCTCAAGGCCTCTAAGTGTTTGAAGAAGGGTTGTGTCATCTACATGGCACAAGTGACTATAGATGAGCCGAAACCCAAGATGGAAGATATCCCCGTCATTTCTGAATACCCTGAAGTGTTTCCTGAAGAACTACCTGGCTTACCTCCAAATAAGCAAGTGGAATTCAGAATTGACATCATCCCTGGAGCAGCACCTATTGCTAGAGCACCTTACAGGTTGGCACTAACAGAGATGAAGGAATTGAAAACGCAATTAGATGAATTGCTAGCTAAAGGTTTCATTAAACCTAGTTCGTCTCCTTGGGGAGCACCTGTCTTGTTTGTCAAAAAGAAGGATGGATCGATGCGTCTGTGCATCGATTATCGTGAACTTAATAAGGTCACAATAAAGAATAGGTATCCTTTGCCCAGGATCGACGATTTGTTCGATCAATTGCAAGGGGCAAGTTATTTCTCGAAGATTGACTTGAGGTCAGGCTACCACCAACTGAAGGTTAGAGATGAAGACGTACACAAAACTGCATTTAGGACTCGTTATGGTCATTACGAGTTCCTAGTGATGCCTTTTGGGCTCACAAATGCACCTGCCGCATTCATGGATCTCATGAATCGCGTCTGCAAGCCCTACTTGGACAAATTTTTCATCGTCTTCATAGACGACATCCTCATCTACTCGAAGAACAAGGCTGACCATGAGAAGCTTTGTAACGGTTAATTATGCTCACTAGAATGCACGATATAAATTTCACAAAGTTTCGTTATCGTATGAGAAAATTATGATCAAATTCGTATGCGAAGGGTTAAAAGCGTCTACGATGAAGTTTATGACTTTTCGGGTAACAACAAAGTTAACCGAGGACTAAACAAAGTGGGTAAATGTCTTGTAGCCCTTATAAGTCAAATTGGAGGGTTCAAAGTGCAAGAAATAAAGTCGAAGCAAAGTTTCCAAGAGCCAAGGACCAAAGCATAAAAATCAGAAATTCAGATTTGATCAGTAGGGGTATCGCGCCACGCGAGGACCCTGGGGGGGTCTACGTGTGCCGCGAGGGGATTTCTGCTCCGAATTCTTTGGGTTCTTGTCTGCCAACTCCATTTTAACCGACGTGAAATGATTTTCCTCATCTTGCACGACCCCTAAACGACCCCTAGACACTTAGGGACATCTGGAAATGATCCATGGCCATTGTTAGGCTTGTGTGTCAACAATCCATGAGGTTTTGAACACTATAAAAGGCCACAAGATTGCAACCATTTCTTCACACCTCATTTCTGCATTTCTGGAGCTTCCTGGAGCTTAAGAGCAGACCCAAGTCTTTCCAAATCGTGCATAGGACTTCAGTTAGTATGCTTAACCTTTCTTAGTTAAGTTTTTGCTTAGTTTTAGCTTAAAAGTCAAACCGTCATAATTAACGGTTGACTTCACGATTAATCACTAATGGTCCAGTGATTAGTCGAATTGAAAGTAGTTATAAGTTGGTAATTATGCGGGCATTAAACCATTAAAAGAGCACCCTCTGATTCCCACTCTAACTAGGTTAAATGTCGGGTCAAACTTGTTATTAAAAAGTCAACAAAATGCTTAATTTCCAATTTATGCATAATTAGCAATGTAGAACCCATACAACCTGTTTGATCATTAATATAACTTGGTAATTAGTGTAAGAACATGTCTAAACATGTTCAACCCGACAATTTTCTGTTTAGACCCGGTTCGGAACTGAAAGTCGCAAAGCTTTGACTTTTGCTTTGACTTTAGTTCTGACCTATTTTGGTATGTTTTAGAAATGCCTTAGAGCTTTAATTGGACCAGGTTACATGCTAGTATAACCCTATGTGATTATACACCTTGGTTCAATAGTTAACCAATTAATATGCATGATTCCTTTAATTGCTCATATGTTGACCATTATGCCCTTTTCACCATAAAACGTGATTTTTGAAAATGTAAAAGAGTAGAAACCTTAGTTACTGATTTATAAACTTGCACCCAAAATTTGACATCAGTTTGAGGTGTAGATTGAGAGTTATGCTCATTAGCGTAACTAGAAAGCTTCTTTAGCGATTAAACGACATAATTAGCGTATAGCCTAGTTAAACCTACTTTTTGATATCAAACTTCTTACCCACTGATGTAATATATTATTTTGGGATTTTTGAAGATTTTTAATTAATTTTAGGCTGAGCATAACTTAGAGTTATAAGCTTGAGTCGGTAATTGTCGGTTTTGCCCTTTCGGGCTATAAAATGAGTTTTACATATCTTTTCAACCCCAAACCTTTTGCTACTGATTTCATATGATAAATAAATTATTTTAAGCCTTCTGGAATAATAAAAATATCAGCTTTCTATATAGAACCCGGAAACGGCTTCTAATCGCCTTTTTAAGCGTTTTTAACGCATGGTATGTACTAAAACTATTTTAAACATACACGGGTTGATACCTACTGATATTTTAGGTAAATTATAATATTTTAACGGTAAGCAAAAGTTGTTTAACTCAGACGTCAGTTTTGAGCTTTTCGGCTTATGTGAAATTACCAAAATGCCCCTACGGTGCATAGTTTGGTTATAAGTGCTAAATTTCACATTTATGCAATACCCTACTGTTATAACTTATCAAATTAAGTATTTTTTTCTGATTATATCAGACCTGTAACTCAGGTTAATACTTGAACTCTTTTCTAACCTTATAAATGACTAAACTACCCCTACGGGGCATAGTTTGTGTTTAAATTCATTTCGGGCATAATAAAAGATATCTTACTGATGTCACAACATACTTGAGGCATATTAACTTAGGAAACCTGTATATGACTCTTATGGATACCCGTTACGCCTCTTGCGCGTTCGGTTCGGCTTATGTAACTAGATTACATAAATTAGCCGAAACGGGTCAAACCTTATCAGTTTTATCTTAAAATCCAGAATGTGTTTAGATGACCCATATAAGACAAGTCTCCGACCATGTCGGGTCTAAATCGCATTCTATTCCGGTCTTCGCTTACTCGCGCGTTCGAACCGTATCATTCCTTAAAACTAATCGGTCCAAGCTTAAGCTTAACTAAAGACCGTTAGGATTCTAATAGGTTATTATAAACCTTCGTTCCAGAATAGGAGGACCAGTAAAAGCTACTTGCATTTGCTGTTTGTGAATTATACTTGCAAAGGTAAATACTTTTAACTTGTTTTCCCTATACGGGCTTGGGGTACGGTATATAAAATACCGCTTGGTCGGGTATTAAATCTTCCATCGTATGGTGGTTAATTGATATTTGATCGGCCCGTTTAAATTGTTTTGTTTGCTTAAAGCCTTTGGGAGGTTAATGACCATGTCCCGGATATCCTTGGCATCATTTTACGAAATGGCCACGACCTAAGCGCGGGGTGTAGGTGTACACCCGTCAGTGCCAAATAAATAATGTGGTGTATCTATTGATCTTTAACCCGGCACGACCCGGGCTACTGAACGCACAAGGAACATGTAATTCTTTTACGAGATTATATACTTAAATAATTATCCCAAGTTATAAAAGTTTGTGGCACGTGCATTCAAATCAATTTTATTAAACTTTTCAAAATGAGTCGGTTGAATGTATTTACCAGTGTAAACTGACGTATTTTCCCAAAAAGATTAAATGCAGGTACTAATCGTAATAGGCTGGATTGCTCCTTAGCATCAAAAGAGTCTCGCAAGCTTAAGATGCCTAAAGTCTGTTGAACTACTGTTTCCTAGTTTATTTTTGATCCTTCTGTGGATAAACTTTCGACCGTTGTGATACTTGATATTACAATATTTTATTCGGTTGAAAATATATCTTTCATTTGCTTCCGCTGTGCATATTTAAATATTGTGTTGTTTGACTGTTATGTTGCCAACCACGTCACGATACTCCCCCACCGGGCCCACCAGTCAAACGTGGAAAGTCGGGGTGTGAAAAATATTTTCACACCCAAGCTTCACAACCGAGTTCGATCCATTTGGATTTAGGACCCCGCCAATTCAATCACCAAGAGAGAAAGTCGAGCGCCCACTTCCTATCTACGATGAACACCAAGATTTAGAGGTTGTCCCCGAAACACAACATTTGGATGTAGATAATGGAGAGAACGAAGAAGAATATGAGGATGAAGACGATGATATTGGTGAAGCAAGTGACCCGAAACAAAAGGGAGTCAAGGCGGAGCGTTAAAGTTGGACGAAAACACATGAAGAGGCCTTTGCCAAGGCATGGGTTCATTGTTCTTTAAACAAGAAACATGGAAATGCACAAAAAGGGGACAGTTTTTGGAAAAAAAAGTTCTCGCCCATTACAACGAAACGGTCTGCGGAAGTACTCGAACAGTTCATCAAGTACGTTCAAAATGGATGCCTATGTTGACTAAGATAAACCACTTCAACCGTCTTTGGCAACAAGCGGTAATATTTTATTTGAACATTTAAAAAATATTTTCCATAACATTGTTTATGTTTAATTTTTTTTTTTACTTTATATTTGTTATCTATGTAGGATCGTATTCGTGGTAGTGGGGTTAGCGAACTCGACGTCATGAATAGGGCTTTAAGTGATTTCAAACCCAAATATCCGAGTGGTTTTCAACATACTGAGGCATGGGAGGTCGTTCGTAAACATGACAAATGGGCACCGGTACCATTGTTGGGTGAAGATAGTGGAAGTTCGGGACAAAAAAGAAAGTCGTCCGATTCGGGCAACTACAATACGGGTACACCGGGAACTGAGTCACCGATCGATATACCGGACATAAATGTAGACCTGTCACACCCCGATATTTCCACATTTTACCGGTGGGCCCGGTGGGGAGTATCGTGACGTAGTTGATATCATCATTGTCAAACAACACAATATTTAAATGCACAGCGGAAGCAAAAGATAGATTCATTTCAACAGAATAAAATTGTAATATTAAGTATCACAAAATAGTTGAAAATAATCCACAGCTGGATCAAATAAAAAGAAACATTGTTCAATAGACTGAAATGCATCCAAGCTTGCGAGACTCTTATTGATGCTAAGGAGAAAGCCAGCCTATTTCGAGTAGTACCTGCACTTAATCTTTTTGGGAAAATACGTCAGTTTACACTGGCAAATACAATCAACTGACTCATTTTGGAAAGGTTTAGAAAGTTGGTTTAAATGCACGAGGCACAAAACATTTTATAACTTGGGATAATTACTTATATTTATAAACTTGTAAAAGAATTACATGTTTGTTATACGTTCAGTAGCCCGGATTGACACCGGGTTAAAGATTAATAGACACATCACGTGATATAGTCCCGCGGCGGGTTATCCCGTAACCGGCGGTTATACCTCATTATTTATATATGCACTAGCGGGTGTACGCCTACACGCGCGTGCTATGGTCGTGGCCATTTCTTGAATGATGCCAAGGATATCCGGGACATGGTCATTAACCCCCCCAAAGGCTTTAAGCAAACAAATCATTTTAAACGGGTCATTTCAATAAATTAACCATCATACGATTAAAGATTCAATGCCCGACCAAGCGGTATTTTATATACCGTACCCCAAGCCCGTATAGAGAAAATAAGTTAAAAGTATTTACCTTTGCAAGTAATAATCACAACAAGCAAGTGCACGTAGCTTTTACCGGGTCTCCTATTCTGGAACGAAGGTTTATAATAACCTATTAGAATTCTAACGGGTCTTTAATTAAGCCTAAAATTAGACCGGTTAGTTTTAAAGGAAAATACGGTTCGAACGCATGATTAAGCGAAGACCGGAATAGAATGTGATTTAGACCCGAAAAGTTTGAAGACTTGTATAATATGGGTAAACTAAACACATTCTGGATTTTGAGATAAAAATGATAAGGTTTGACCCGTTTCGGCTAATTTATGCAAACTAGTTACATAAATCGAACCGAACGCGAATAACGCATAACGGGTAACCGAATGAGTCACGAACAGGTTTCCTAAGTTAATATACCTTTAATATGTTGTGATCTCAGTAGGATACCTTCCATTATGCCCAAAACGAGTTTAATCTCAATTTAAGCCCCGTAGGGGTATTTTGGTCATTTTAAGGATTATAAAAGAGATTAAATATAACTCTGATGTTCGGGTCGGTATTAATAAGTAAAATTACTCATTTTAATAAGTTATATCAGTAGGTGATAAGTCTTACATGACAAAAATGGTTTTAACCTATACTATGTGTTTTAAACGCGTAAAAAGTCGTTTTAAGTGATTTCCGGGTTATAACACGAAATCTGAGTTTTCTGATCACTTTATAAAGTTCAAAATACTTCATTTAACATATAAAATCAGTAGCCAAAGACTTGGTATCAAAATGTTATGCAAAACTCATTTTATAAACGAAAAGGGTATAATCAGTAATAACCGAATCAAGACAATAACCCTATGTTATGATGAGTTTAAAAATAATTAAAAATCTTCAAAAATCCCAAAATATTATATTACATCAGTGGGTAAAAGGTTTGGTGTCAAAAATTGGGTTTAGATAGGCTTTGTGCTAATGACGCCGTTTAATTAACAAAAAGCGTTCTAATTACGCCATTGAGCATAACTCCTAATCTAGACTTCAAACTGATGTGAAAATTTAGGGACATGTTTATAAATCAGTAACAAAGACTATTGTCGTTTCACATTTCCAAAATTCTCGTTTTATGGTCAAAAGGGCATTATGGTCAACATTAAGCAATTAACGGAAACGTGTAAACGAATCGGACAAACAACGAACCAATCACAGAGGGTTATACTATCATGTAACCCGGTCCTAATGAAGCTTTAAGGCATGTCTAAACTAGTCTAAATCGGGTCAGAACTGAAAGTCAAAGCGAAGTCAAACTATGCGACTTTCGGTTCCGAGCCGATACTGAAAATTGTCGGGTCGGACATGCTTAGGCATGTTCTTGTGTTGATTACCAAGTTATATGAGTGGAAAAATAGGTTACATGTCTTCTACATTGCTAATTATGTGTTAATTCGAAATTTAAGTTTCTGTTGACTTTTTCGGATTAAGTTTGACCCGACATTTGACCTAGTTAGAGCGGGAATCAGAGGGTGCCTTTTTAAGGGTTTAATGCCCACATAATTACCAACTTATAACTACTTTTAATTTGACTAATCACTGGACCATTAGTGATTAATCGTTAAGTCAAACCTTAATTACGACGGTTTGACTTCAAGCTAATTAACTAAGTAAAACATGATTAAGGAAGGTTAAGGAAGCTTACCAAGGTCCAATGCACGACTAATGATGCTTAGGAACTGATCTTGAACTCCCAAAAGCTCCAGAAGTTGAGTTATGAGTGAATGATCAAAGTTGCAACAATGTGGGACTTTATATAGTGCTTTTGATTCATCATGATCATGACAAACAAGCCTATGAGGTGATCCCTGATCAATACATGTGTTCCTAGAGCCTAAAAACTAGTTTGTGCCGCACATGGTATTGAAAACTAGCAATGTAAGTCGGTTAAACTTGTTATAACAGGCACCTGTCAAGTTTCTGATGCTGGCGATCGCATACGGACCGTAAGATAATGGCTTTGCGGTCCGTAACCTTCCTTGGTTTATTTCGCCCTGATGAGATCCTTGCGGACCGTAAGGCTAAGCCCACACGGTCCGTAACCGATGAGCAGAAGACAAAAATTTGTAAATTATTAGGCTTTGATCATGCAACCTTTATGTCTTCAAATCTTATGCTTTTAATGTTGGTATGGGACCACTTGATCATGCCTGAATAGTTATGACCACCTTGCCATGTTTTAGAATTGTCTTGGATTCTTTTGAAAGGGTCATGAATGAAGGTTTGTCGCATACATTCTCATGGGATCCCAACTTTGCTATTTGAATCAATTAGTACTAGTATTAACCGAAGTTGAATGTATATCAGATGTTTATAAAATAGGTTAAGGTTTGGGATTTATAAATAGGTCGCTTAGAGGTATAAATTAACATGTCGACACTTTTAAATCCTAGCATTCATCTTTCAACTTGATCCGGGTTTATAACACGTTTACTTACCATGACACGTGTCTTTATTTTATTGGGCATGATTTTACGAGGTGTCACATCCTCGCCCCCTTAAAAGAAATCTCAACCTCGAGATTTAGTGAAATAAATGAGGGTATTTCTCTTTCATTGTGGACTCAACCTCCCACGTGTACTCGGGACCTCTACGGGCATCCCATTTAACTTTTACAATCGGTACATGCTTCCTTCGAAACTTCTTAACCTGTCGATCCTCGATCGACACAGGTTTTTCAACAAACTTCAAGCTCTCTTCTATGTGCACATCTGTATGTGGTATGACTAGTGATTCATCGGCTAGACATTTCTTCAGATTGCAGATGTGGAATACGTTATGAATACCACTGAGCTCTTCAGGTAAGTTTAACTTATAATCAACTGATCCGACACATTCGATGATCTCGAATGGTCCTATGTATCTTGGGCTTAACTTGCCTTTCTTACCAAATCGCATTACTCCTGTCACACCCCGATTTCCACGTGTCACCGGTGGGCCCGGTGGGGGAGTATCGTGACGTCATGGTTGGCAACGTATTAGTCAAACAACACAATATTTAATATGCACAGCGGAAGCAATTTAAAAGATATCATACAACCGAATTTAATTATTGTAATATCAAGTATCACAACGTTCGATTGTTTATCCACAGAACGGATCGAATAAAATAGAAACAATGGTTCAACAGACTGCAGGCATCCTAAGCTTGCGAGACTTTTTATTGATGCTAAGGAGACAATCCAGCCAATTTCGTTTAGTACCTGCATTAAGTCTTTTAGGAAAAAATACGTCAGTTTACACTGGTAAATACAATCAACTGACTCATTTTGGAAAATGATTTAAAATTGGTTTGGATGCACATGGCATAAACATTTTTATAACTTGGGAGAATTATTTAATATTATAATCTTGTGAACGAATTACATATTACTTGTGCGTTCAGTAGCCCGGATCTTGTCCGGGTTAAAGATCAAAAGACACACCACATCATAGAGTTATACACTGACAGGTGTACGCCTACACCCCGTGCTCAGGTCGTGGCCATCTCGTAAGATGATGCCAAGGATATCCGGGACACGGTCATTAACCCCCCAAAGGCTTTAAGTAACAAGACTGTTTAAATGAGCCGATCAAATTATTCAACTACCCACTTAATGGTGGAGATTTGATGCCCGATCAAGCGGTATGCTATATACCGTAACCCAAGCCCGTATAGGGAAAATAAGTTAAAAGTATTTACCTGAGCAAAGTATAATTCACAATTAGCAAAATGCACGTAGCTTTTACTGGTCCTCCTAATCTGGAACGAAGGTTTTATAATAACCTATTAGAATCCTAACGGGTCTTTAATTAAGCTTAAGCTTAGACCGGCTAGTTTCAAGATACGGTACGTACGCACGATTAAGCGAAGACCGGATAGAATGTGATTTAGACCCGAAAAGTTTGAAGACTTGTTTAATATGGGTTTATTATTCACATTCTGGATTTTGAGATAAAACCGTTAAGGTTTGACCCGTTTCGGCTAATTTACGTAAACTTGTTACATAAACCGAACCGTACGCGTAAAAGGCGTAACGGGTATCCGTAAGAGCCATATACAGGTTTCCTAAGTTAATATGCTTCAAATATGTTGTGACATCAGTAAGATGTCTTTCATTATGCCCGAAACGCGTTTAAACACAAACTAGGCCCCGTAGGGGTAGTTTGGTCATTTAAAAGTTTATAAAAGAGTTTAAGTAACAATCTGAGTTACAGGTCTGATGTAATCAGCAAATATACTCAATTTTCTAAGTTAAATCAGTAGGATAAAGCATGTATGTGAACTTTATCATTTTTAACCAAACTATGCCCCGTAGGGGTATTTTGGTAATTTCACATAAGCCGAAAAAGCTCAAAACTGAAGTCTGAGTTTATCAACCTTTGCTTACTGTTAAAATATTATAATTTTCCTCATATATCAGTAGGTATCAACCCGGGTATGTCCAATATAACTTTGAAACATACTTTGCGTTAAAAACGCTTAATAAGGCGATTAAAGGCCATTTCTGGGTCCGATACTTAAATCTGATATTTTTATATTTCTAGAAGGCTTTAAATAATTTATTTATCATATATGATCAGTAGCAAAAGGTTTGGAGTCGTTTAGATATGTAAAACTCATTTTATGGCCCGTAAGGGCAAAACCGACAATTACCGGATTAAGCCTACGACTACTAGTTATGCTCAGCCTAAAATTAATTAAAAATATTTAAAAATCCCAAAATAATATATTACATCAGTGGGTAAAAGATTTGGTATCAAAAAGTAGGCTTAACTAGGCTATACGCTAATTACGCCATTTTATTAACATAAAGCTTTAAATTTGCGATAATGAGCATAACTCCTATTCTACAAGTCAAACTGATGTCAAACTTTGGATACAAGTTTATATATCAGTAATCAAGGTTTCTACACTTTTACATTTTCATAAATCACGTTTTAAGGTAATAAGGGCATAACGGTCAACATATGAGCAATTAACGGAAACAAGCATATTAATTGGATAACTAATGAACCGAGGTGCATAATCACAGAGGGTTATTATAACATGTAACCTAGTCCAATTAAAGCTCTGAGGCATTTCTAAAACATGCCTAAACGGGTCAGAACTGAAAGTCAAAGTGAAAGTCAAACTATGTGACTTTCGGTTCCGAACCGGGTATTTACAGGAAACTGTCGGGTTGAACATGTTTGGACATGTTCTTACACTTATTACTAAGTTATAACAATGATCAAACAGGTTGTATATGATCTACATTGCTAATTATGCATAAATGGTATTTTAAGCTTCCTGTTGACTTTTTAAATATAAGTTTGACCCGACTTTTGACCTGGTTAGAGTGGTAATCAGGGGGAACCCTTTTGAGGGTTTATTACCCACATAAATACCAACCTATAACTACTTTTAATTCGAGATATGACTGAGCCATTGTTGACTAATCTCGAAGTCAAACCGTAATTACGACGGTTTGACTTTTAGCTAAAATACTAAGCTAAACTCAATTTAGAAAGGACTAGCAGACTTACAAGAGTCCTATGCACGAGATATGATCAGTTGGAAGCAGGTTTGAGCTCCAGAATCGACCAGAAATGCAGAGAATGATGTGAAGAACAATGATGCACTACATGGCCTTTTATAGTGAAATTATCACCACAATATGTTGACACATAACTCTATGATCGACCACAACCATCCAACATGTGTCTCTAGTGCCCTAGTACAGTTTAGGGGTCGCCCACCATGTTTAAATGTCGTTTAAGATCGATTCTTCGCATTTCCAGGGGTCTGTCCCCCTTTTCTGCATCTGGCGGCCTGACGCGGCCCGCCTCCCATTTGGCAGATCCCCAAGCGGGCCGCCTGGCCCTTAAATTCAGAATTTTCTATTTTCTTTGTTTTGTATCTTGACCTTTGGCTTCACGAAAGGGCAACTAAGATTATTTCTTGCATTTTGACCCCCTTATATTTACCCACAAGGGCTTTAGGACTTATACCCACTTTGCCAAGTCCCTGAACACTTCCGGTTAACCCGAAAAGTCTTAACTTTCATCGTTTGCGCTTTAACCCCTCGCACACGAATTTGATCATAACTTTCTCATACGATAACAAAACTTTATGAAATTTATATCATGCATTCTAGTGAGCATAATTAACATTTACAAAGCTTCGGGTTTGTCACAAGGTCACTCAGAGGTATATCTTTTAACATGTTGACACATTTAACCCCTGTAGTTTGTATTCACTCACTTTTAGCTTCGTATGATCCATGATTTATTCGTTTGATGTTATAAACATCATGTAGGGTTATTATGAAGTATATTTATTCACTGTTGACACTTAGAACCCGTATAATCACATACTTTCCATGTTTGTCAACTTTAGTCCTTCTATAATATTTCTTTCACACGTTTAAACATTTGACACGTGTCTACACATTATAGGACGTGAATTTTTTTGAGGTGTTACATCCTCACCCCCTTAAAATAAATCTCGACTCGAGATTTACTGAAATAAGTAAGGGTACTTTTCTTTCATCATGGATTCAACCTCCCACGTGAATTCGGGACCTCTACGGGCATCCCATTTGACCTTCACAATAGGTACGTGCTTCCTTCGAAGCTTCTTTACCTGTCGATCTTCAATCGACAAAGGTTTTTCCACAAATTTTAAGCTCTCATCTATATGCACATCTGTATGCGGCATAACCAGTGATTCATCAGCGAAGCACTTCTTCCGATTGCAGATGTGGAACACATTGTGAATTCCACTGAGCTCTTCAGGTAAGTTTAACTTATAGGCAACTGACCCGACACGTTCGATAACCTCGAAAGGTCCTATGTATCTCGGGCTTAGCTTGCCTTTCTTACCAAACCGCATCACTCCTTTCCAGGGTGACACTTTAAGTAGGACTTTGTCACCTACTTCGAAGTGAAAATCCTTACGCTTAGGATCAGCGTAACTTTTCTGCCTATCTCGGGCAGCTTTGAGACGGTCTCGAATCTGGACAATCTTGTCCGTTGTTTCGAACACGATCTCTGGTCCTGATAACTGGACATCTCTAACTTCCGCCCAACAAATAGGCGATCTACACTTTCTACCGTATAATGCCTCGAAAGGCGCAGCCTTAATGCTGGTATGGTAGCTATTGTTGTAGGAGAATTCGATTAATGGTAGGTTCTTATCCCAACTACCACCCAAATCGATCGCACATGCACGTAGCATGTTTTCTAACGTTTGAATAGTACGCTCACTCTGACCGCCAGTCTGAGGATGATAAGCCGTACTAAAATTCAAACGTGTGCCCAAAGATTGTTGGAAACTCTTCCAAAAATGCGACGTGTACCTAGTATCTCTATCAGAGATAATAACCACAGGTATGCCATGTAAGGCTACAATCTTATCAACGTATAACTGGGCTAACATGTCGGAGCTATAAGTCTCCTTGATGGGTAAGAAATGTGCTGACTTAGTCAGTCTATCAACTATAACCCATATTGTATCATTGCCTTTCCTTGTCTTTGGCAACTTGGTGATAAAATCCATCGTCACCATTTCCCACTTCCACGTAGGAAGTTCAGGCTGTTGTAGCAAACCTGACGGTTTTTGATGCTCGGCTTTGCCTTGCGCACATGTCAAGCATTTAGCTACATGGGTGGCTACAGGCTTTTTCAAGCCTATCCACCAATAATTTGCCTTTAGATCCTGGGTAGTTGATGGCAAATTCTTAATCGTTGCCTAATTAAGGTTGCGGCAATTAATGCGTAAGCAAAATGAACCGTCTTTCTTATTTAATAACATAAAACCCTCAGAAGATTGAGTCAGGCTATATGAGCTTATGTCTTAAAACCTACTTAATCAAGGTTTCGATTATTCCATAATCAATATGGAGTTTTCATAATACTCCCGCCCACAGCGGGATACAAATCTTAATTCTACCTGCCTTCCAGGAGGTAAGCAGGGAAAACTTATGAGAAGATAATCAAGATGCAAGGAGGCTATAGAGATTTTCCATATCTCAGGCTCCAGTTCACCCATCATTGCTCGTGTCAAATAAGTGACACATTTATGTTATAAGTCCACGAATTCCTTAATCGGGAACATTTACTTGGACAATTCCATTCTGGATATCTTCCTTGAATACTACTAGTCGACTTTAGTACAATATGATCATTGGGATATCTTAGGGGTTCCATGCATTAAACCTCCATACTGATCAGGCATGGAAGTAATCTATGGGACACACTAGGATACGCCAATCCTCATATGGCACTTTTATCAAACATAGTTTGGCATTCGCAGGCGATAGAAAAACAATGAGAAAATAATTAAAATAACATATGTTGTCGTACTCTATGCGAAGAAAGAGTACTCTTGGATTTTTCGGAAGGTTTTTCTTGCCGATACGAGAAGAATCGGTTACTATGGTTTCCTTGGTAATTTATACCTTGTGGATAATATAAAAGTTTGCTAAGCTTATGGTTTATGAAGATTTATTATTGCCTGTATTAAATCAGGACGCTTAGCAGAAATTATCATTGGTAAATGATAAGGGATGTACTTGATGACATCGTGAACTGCCTCTTGGCGTTCGTCAGGTGAGTTCAGGCATTTCTTCCCTTAGCCCTTCCAGTGTTTAGTCAATCATAAGCAAGCCAAGAGTAACTAAAACATAGAGGTAAATTCTTGGATTCTAATACTTAGTCAACATAAGGAGGATAAGTAGGTGACTTATAGTAAGAAATAAGGAAGTTATTGTACATGTGCTTATATTTAACCAAAAATGGAAATTTCACAAACTAGGCACCTAGCTCGGTTGTCTAGGCGCGCGAAAGGGTGTGGCCTAGACCCAGGTTCGATGCCGGGGACGGCCGGTTCCACCATTTTTTTTTTTTGCTTTTTATTAAGCCTGTACCTGCTCTCTTCCTTAGATTTCTGGGAGTCATCTTCCTCCTTTGGTTCATCCTTCATATACGAAGTGTGAACAAAACTCTTCTCATGAGCAATTGAATATGGTTTTGCATGAAATTCAGAGCGAGGAGCATTCGGCTCTTTGGATTGTTCCATGATCTTTCTATGGTTCTTCCAACTGCTGCGTCAACCACAGCCTGGAGATTAACTCCATTGATATTGAGGTTTACGTTTGTAGTTTTATTAACTTTCGTCGCATTAATAGTATTGCGACTGTCGTCTACCTCATCCGAGTTTTCGATACTCGAAACTTGGTACTAATCACCAAGATTTAACAATTATTAGTCATCATCCTGATGACCTGACTTAGATTAGCCACGGCATTCATAAACCGTATGGGCTATTCCGTTCTGAACATTCTTAATGAATGCTTTTTGAATGTATATCTATTACATTTAGCTTAAGTCACAAAAGGACTATCAATGGCATTTAAGGTTTGGAGCGAGTCCAATACCTGCTTGACAGGGGACCATAATGTCACAACTGTCTTTGTCACAAGGACACTTATAAATAGCTCAAGGGCTAGCCTTACAAGACTTTTATTATATATATACATATATGGCATAGAAGCCTGTCTCGATGGACGTAGAAAGATATGGCATAAAGCCCAGTTATGAAGGACATAAATGATTATACGGCACGAAGGCCTTGTCGCAAAGGTCATTTAGATATGGCACAAACGGCCTTGACATAAGGACATTTATCAAATCTGGCACAAAGGCATGTCACCAGGAATGTTAACATTTAATATGTTAGCTTGTCACGAATGACAAATTATAGCACATAGGCTTGTCATGAATAACTTTAAAACATAACTCGATGGTCTATCATCAAGGACCTTAATTTATTAGCCGCAATTTTATTAGATTAGGGCTTCAAGGTTTGAACGTGGTTCTTCACCTTTGGACAGGGAGTCATAGACTACAACTGTCATCGTCTGTGAAAGACGATTCATTTGGCAGAAAGGTAAGCCAAATCAACATCACTAATGGATGTTTATATATAACCATCGTATTTAATGATATTAGTCATGATCACATCGATCATATTGACTATTAGGTTTGGGTATAATCACACCATTTTGAACAGGGGATCATAAAGATCACTACTATCTTTGTCTTACCGACACTAGAATAAAGTATAGCCCGTAGGCATTTCATCACGAGGGATGTTAATATTGTGATCATCATACTGATGATACTAGTCAGGATCATAATGGTAGTATAGACTATGGGATTTGAGTATAGCTCACCCCCTTGGGCAAAGATTACAATTGCCTTGTCTCAATTGGACAATATAATATAGCTCTTAGGCAAAACATCATTAAGGATGTTAAAATTTTTAATCATCGTATTGATGATTTTTGTCATGATCGCATTGATCATATAGACTATTAGGCTTTAGCAGAGCTCACTACCTTGCACAGGGAATCGTAAATATCACAATGTCTTTGTCACACATGGACAATATAATATGGCCCATAGGCGAAACATCATTAACGGATGTTTATAAAAGGTTCATTCTATTAGGTGATATAAGTCATGATTGCATTAATCATATTGACTATTTGGCTTGAGCATAGCTCACCACCTCAGACAAGGAATCATAAAGATAACAATGTCAATGTCCCAAATGGACAATATATTATAGCCCGTAGGCAAAACATCACTAAAGGATGTTAAATAATGTGATCATCGTATTAGATGATATTAGTCATGATCGTATTGATCATATAGACTATTATGTTTGGACATAGTCCAACATTTTAGACAGGAGGTCAAAGACCACCACTGTCGTTGTCTTATCGGACAACAAGTTTAGCCCGTAGGCACTTCATCACTAACGGATGTTTATAATATGATCAGCTTATAGGATGATATAAGCCATGATTCCTAAATCACTAGGCTAGATAAGGGAATTGGAAGAATCCAATATAAGGATAACTGTTGTGATTTTCTCGAATCACATTTGTCCAGAGTGCTAACACGTTCCTAGGTGTTAACAAGGATCTGAATCCCTTGACTAGGTTTCATCATCTTGGTCGCGTAGGCTAGGTTTCACCTTTAAGACTCCCTTTTAAAATGCATAATGGCAGGGAAGGAAGGGTATTTATTTTATTCAGGATTTTTATCATAAATCCTAATTTATAAGTTAATAATAGCACAAATGGCCTAGTCGCGTAGACAAGTTTAATTTATAAGCCATGATTTCGGAGAATCGAGGCGTTAAGGTTTGAATCAAAGTTCATTACCTTTTCTTGACAGGGAGTTGTAGGCTACCACTGTCTTTAGTCTCAGAGGACATTAACTATAGCCCGTAGGCACTTCTCTTCTAAGGGATGTTTGTTATGGAATTGCCCCTTAGGGTAATTTCATTAACCATGGTAAACAGAGACCATATTCGGTTAATTTATTGCTAACATTTATTTAGGACTTCTATTATAATTTATCCTAATTATAAAACATTAACAGTTTTATTAGTGGCACCCAAGGC
Organism: Helianthus tuberosus; assembly: GCA_030545235.1. NCBI lineage: Eukaryota > Viridiplantae > Streptophyta > Magnoliopsida > Asterales > Asteraceae > Helianthus > Helianthus tuberosus. Next base: position 25,909,789 of record CM060435.1, on the reverse strand, counting down.
CTGGTCACATGGACATTTATAAATTATATACTAGGATTTCAGAGAATCAAAGCATTTGAGTATATTGGCACAATAGGCCTAGTCACAAGGACAATTATAAATTATATGCTAAGATTTCAGAGAATCAAAGCATTTGAGGTTTGAACCTAGTTCATTACCTTTATCTGACAGGGAGTCATCGCTACCACTGTCTTTTGGCTCATATGGAAATGAGCAGGGCCCGTAGGCATTATGTTACCACGTATGGTTAAAATATGATCATCTCAATTAATGATGTAAACCCAGGATTCAGAGATCATTAAACTGGGTTAGGAATCTTTTGGAGGATCCTATATAAAAATGACGTGTGTGATTTTTAATGAATCACATCTGCCAGGAGTGTTAACACGTTTTCAGAAGTTAACAGGGATTTGAATCTTTTAAACAGGTCTTACCATCTTGGCCAGGTCTTTATAATGACACTCGGCTAGGTTTCACTCTTAAGATTCTTTATTAATGGTTTGAATCTTTTTAACAAGTCTTACCATCTTGGCCCGGTCTTATAATTGACCCGAAGGCTAGGTTTCACACTTAAGATTCTTAATTAATGGTTTGAATCTTTTTAACAGGTCTTACCATCTTGGCCCGGTCTTATAATTGACCTGAAGGCTAGGTTTCACACTTAAGATTCTTAATTTAATTAACGCAGAACAATTTTTAAATTGAGGTGTTAATATGGATCTGAATCTAATTATGGAACTACCATCTTGGCCCGGTCTTAATATGACACGAGGCTAGGTCTTGCCCTTTTTAGATTTTGCAATTTTATTATAATGGTAGATCTTGCAAAAGGAAATGTTATTTTCCATTTATTTAATATTCTTGTTTAGAATGAAAGTTTAAACTTAATCATTCCACTATATAAAAATAAAAGTATAAAGTTGCCCTAAGCGGGGCTTGAAAGGAATAATGTTGTCCTTGTAGGGACTAAAAGATAATTATGTCCTTATAAGGACTAATAAGGAAACGATCTTCAGTAAAAGGAGTTTCTTCTTCATTTTATTTCTGAACGCTTTCCCCTTGCATGCTCGTTTCATTCTAGCCGTGGTACGAAGCTCAGCATCTCAGGGCTCCGGGTGTGGAGAACTCCTATTACGGCTTCTTCGCTTGGCGACGTATCCAATAAAAATTTGGAAGTAAAAATTTATAGATTAGGATTGAGAACATTCCTAAGTTAAGTCTAGACTCAGAAGGTCAAGGAATGTGCTACTGTGTCATTGAGATTAAACACCAAAAAGCTAGTGTTTAATTCACTCAATGTTGGCTCTGATACCAACCTGTCACACCCCGATTTCCACGTGTCACCGGTGGGCCCGGTGGGGGAGTATCGTGACGTCATGGTTGGCAACGTATTAGTCAAACAACACAATATTTAATATGCACAGCGGAAGCAATTTAAAAGATATCATACAACCGAATTTAATTATTGTAATATCAAGTATCACAACGTTCGATTGTTTATCCACAGAACGGATCGAATAAAATAGAAACAATGGTTCAACAGACTGCAGGCATCCTAAGCTTGCGAGACTTTTTATTGATGCTAAGGAGACAATCCAGCCAATTTCGTTTAGTACCTGCATTCAGTCTTTTTGGGAAAAATACGTCAGTTTACACTGGTAAATACAATCAACTGACTCATTTTGGAAAATGATTTAAAATTGGTTTGGATGCACATGGCATAAACATTTTTATAACTTGGGAGAATTATTTAATATTATAATCTTGTGAACGAATTACATATTACTTGTGCGTTCAGTAGCCCGGATCTTGTCCGGGTTAAAGATCAAAAGACACACCACATCATAGAGTTATACACTGACAGGTGTACGCCTACACCCCGTGCTCAGGTCGTGGCCATCTCGTAAGATGATGCCAAGGATATCCGGGACACGGTCATTAACCCCCCAAAGGCTTTAAGTAACAAGACTGTTTAAACGATCCGATCAAATTATTCTACTACCCACTTAATGGTGGAGATTTGATGCCCGATTAAGCGGTATGCTATATACCGTAACCCAAGCCCGTATAGGGAAAATAAGTTAAAAGTATTTACCTGAGCAAAGTATAATTCACAATTAGCAAAATGCACGTAGCTTTTACTGGTCCTCCTAATCTGGAACGAAGGTTTTATAATAACCTATTAGAATCCTAACGGGTCTTTAATTAAGCTTAAGCTTAGACCGGCTAGTTTCAAGATACGGTACGTACGCACGATTAAGCGAAGACAGGATAGAATGTGATTTAGACCTGACAAGTTTGAAGACTTGTTTAATATGGGTTTATTATTCACATTCTGGATTTTGAGATAAAACCGTTAAGGTTTGACCCGTTTCGGCTAATTTACGTAAACTTGTTACATAAACCGAACCGTACGCGTAAAAGGCGTAACAGGTATCCGTAAGAGCCATATACAGGTTTCCTAAGTTAATATGCTTCAAATATGTTGTTACATCAGTAAGATGTCTTTCATTATGCCCGAAACGCGTTTAAACACAAACTAGGCCCCGTAGGGGTAGTTTGGTCATTTAAAAGTTTATAAAAGAGTTTAAGTAACAATCTGAGTTACAGGTCTGATGTAATCAGCAAATATACTCAATTTTCTAAGTTAAATCAGTAGGATAAAGCATGTATGTGAACTTTATCATTTTTAACCAAACTATGCCCCGTAGGGGTATTTTGGTAATTTCACATAAGCCGAAAAAGTTCAAAACTGAAGTCTGAGTTTATCAACCTTTGCTTACTGTTAAAATATTATAATTTTCCTCATATATCAGTAGGTATCAACCCGGGTATGTCCAATATAACTTTGAAACATACTTTGCGTTAAAAACGCTTAATAAGGCGATTAAAGGCCATTTCTGGGTCCGATACTTAAATCTGATATTTTTATATTTCTAGAAGGCTTTAAATAATTTATTTATCATATATGATCAGTAGCAAAAAGTTTGGAGTCGTTTAGATATGTAAAACTCATTTTATGGCCCGTAAGGGCAAAACCGACAATTACCGGATTAAGCCTACGACTACTAGTTATGCTCAACCTAAAATTAATTAAAAATATTTAAAAATCACAAAATAATATATTACATCAGTGGGTAAAAGATTTGGTATCAAAAAGTAGGCTTAACTAGGCTATACGCTAATTACGCCATTTTATTAACATAAAGCTTTAAATTTGCGATAATGAGCATAACTCCTATTCTACAAGTCAAACTGATGTCAAACTTTGGATACAAGTTTATATATCAGTAATCAAGGTTTCTACACTTTTAAATTTTCATAAATCACGTTTTAAGGTAATAAGGGCATAACGGTCAACATATGAGCAATTAACGGAAACATGCATATTAATTGGATAACTAATGAACCGAAGTGCATAATCACAGAGGGTTATTCTAACATGTAACCTAGTCCAATTAAAGCTCTGAGGCATTTCTAAAACATGCCTAAACGGGTCAGAACTGAAAGTCAAAGTGAAAGTCAAACTATGTGACTTTCGGTTCCGAACCGGGTATTTACAGGAAACTGTCGGGTTGAGCATGTTTGGACATGTTCTTACACTTATTACTAAGTTATAACAATGATCAAACAGGTTGTATATGATCTACATTGCTAATTATGCATAAATGGTATTTTAAGCTTCCTGTTGACTTTTTAAATATAAGTTTGACCCGACTTTTGACCTGGTTAGAGTGGTAATCAGGGGGAACCCTTTTGAGGGTTTATTACCCACATAAATACCAACCTATAACTACTTTTAATTCGAGATATGACTGAGCCATTGTTAACTAATCTCGAAGTCAAACCATAATTACGACGGTTTGACTTTTAGCTAAAATACTAAGCTAAACTCAATTTAGAAAGGACTAGCAGACTTACAAGAGTCCTATGCACAAGATATGATCAGTTGGAAGCAGGTTTGAGCTCCAGAATCGACCAGAAATGCAGAGAATGATGTGAAGAACAATGATGCACTACATGGCCTTTTATAGTGAAATTATCACCACAATATGTTGACACATAACTCTATGATCGACCACAACCATCCAACATGTGTCTCTAGTGCCCTAGTACAGTTTAGGGGTCGCCCACCATGTTTAAATGTCGTTTAAGATCGATTCTTCGCGTTTCCAGGGGTCAGTCCCCGTTTTCTGCATCTGGCAGCCTGACGCGCCCCGCCTCCCATTTGGCAGATCCTCAAGCGGGCCGCCTGGCCCTTAAATTTAGAATTTTCTATTTTCTTTGTTTTGTATCTTGACCTTTGGCTTCACGAAAGGGCAACTAAGATTATTTCTTGCATTTTGACCCCCTTATATTTACCCACAAGGGCTTTAGGACTTATACCCACTTTGCCAAGTCCCTGAACACTTCCGGTTAACCCGAAAAGTCTTAACTTTCATCGTTTGCGCTTTAACCCCTCGCACACGAATTTGATCATAACTTTCTCATACGATAACGAAACTTTATGAAATTTATATCGTGCATTCTAGTGAGCATAATTAACATTTACAAAGCTTCGGGTTTGTCAAAAGGTCACTCAGAGGTATATCTTTTAACATGTTGACACATTTAACCCCTGTAGTTTGTAATCACTCACTTTTAGCTTCGTATGATCCATGATTTATTCGTTTGATGTTATAAACATCATGTAGGGTTATTATGAAGTATATTTATTCACTGTTGACACTTAGAACCCGTATAATCACATACTTTCCATGTTTGTCAACTTTAGTCCTTCTATAATATTTCTTTCACACGTTTAAACATTTGACACGTGTCTACACATTATAGGACGTGAATTTTTTTTGAGGTGTTACAACTCCTTTCCAAGGTGATACTTTAAGCAACACTTTGTCACCTACCTCGAAATTCAGAGGTTTACGTTTTAAATCTGCGTAGCTTTTCTGCCTATCTCTGGCAGCTTTCAGGCGGTCACGAATCTGGACAATCTTGTCCGTTGTTTCAAAGACTAAGTCAGGTCCTGATAATTGAACTTCTCCTACTTCTGCCCAACAAATAGGCGTCCTGCATTTCCTGCCATATAATGCCTCAAAAGGCGCAACCTTAATGCTCGTATGGTGTCACACCCCGATATTTCCACGCTTGATCGGTGGGCCCGGTGGGGAGTATCGTGACGTGGTTGGCAACATTACAGTCAAACAACATAATATTTAAATGCACAGCGGAAGCAAAAGGTAGATATATTTCAACATTAATGAATTGTAATATCAAGTATCACAACAGTTGAAAGTAATCCACAGGTTGATCAAAATAATAGATAGGAAACAATGTTCAACAGTTTTTGACGTCCAATCTTGCGAGACTTATTGTGGACGCTAGGAGAAAGCCAGCCTAGTTCGCTTAGTACCTGCACTTAACCTTTTTGGGAAAATACGTCAGTTTACACTGGTAAATACATTCAACCGACTCATTTTGAAAAGTTTAATAAAAATTGATTTGAATGCACGTGGCACAAACTTTTTATAACTTGGGATAATTATTTAAATATATAAACTTGTAAAAGAATTACATGTTCCTTATGCGTTCAGTAGCCCGGGTCGTGCCGGGTTAAAGATCAATAGACACACCACAGTATTTATTTTGCACTGACGGGTGTACGCCTACACCCCGCACTTAGGTCGTGGCCATTTCGTAAAATCGATTAAAGTCGAATGCCCAACCAAGCGGTATTTTATATACCGTACCCCAAGCCCGTATAGGGAAAATAAGTTAAAAGTATTTACCTTTGCAAGTATAAATCTCAATTAGCAAATGCGGGTAGCTTTTACCGGTTCTCCTATTCTGGAACAAAGGTTTATAATAACCTATTAGAATCCTAACGGTCTTTAGTTAAGCCTAAGCTTAGACCGATTAGTTTGAAGGAATGATACGGTTCGAACGCGTGATTAAGCGAAGACCGGAATAGAATGTGATTTAGACCCGAAAAGTTTGAAGACTTGTCTTATATGGGTAATCTAAACACATTCTGGATTTTTGAGATGAAAAAGATAAGGTTTGACCCGCTTCGGCCAATTTATGTAAACTAGTTACATAAACCGAACCGAACGCGAAGAATGCGTAACGGGTAACCATAAGAGCTATATACAGGTTTTCTAAGTTAATATGCCTCAAATATGTTGTGACATCAGTAAGATATCTTTTATTATGCCCGAAACGAATTTAAACTCAAACTATGCCCCGAAGGGTTAGTTTGGTCATTTATAAGGTTATAAAAGAGTTTAAGTATTAACCTGAGTTACAGGTCTGATATAATCAGCAAAAATACTTAATTTACTAAGTTATAACAGTAGGGTATTGCATATATGTGAAATTTATCAATTATAACCAAACTATGCACCGTAGGGGCATTTTGGTAATTTCACATAAGCCGAAAAGCTCAAAACTGAAGTCTGAGTTAAACAACTTTTGCTTACTATTAAAATATTATAATTTACCTAAAATATCAGTAGGTATCAACCCTTGTATGTTTGAAATAGTTTTAGTACATACTATGCGTTAAAAACGCTTAAAAAGGCGATTAGAAGCCGTTTCCGGGTTCTACATAGAAAGCTGATATTTTTATTAATCCAGAAGGTTTAAAATAATTTATTTATCATATAAATTAAGTAGCAAAAGGTTTGGGGTCAAAAAGATATGTAAAACTCATTTTATAGCCCAAAAGGGCAAAACCGACAATTACCGACTCAAGCTTATAACTCTAAGTTATGCTCAGCCTAAAATTAATTAAAAATCTTTAAAAATCCCAAAATAATATATTACACCAGTGGGTAACAAGTTTGATATCAAAAAGTGGGTTTAAATAGGCTATATGCTAATTATGCCGTTTAATCGCTAAAAAACTTTCTAATTACGCTAATGAGCATAACTCTCAATATACACCTCAAACTGATGTCAAATTTTGGTTACAACTTTATAATTCAGTAACTAAGGTTTCTACTCTTTTAAATTTTCAAAAATCACGTTTTAAGGTGAAAAGGGCACAATAGTCAACATATAAGCAATTAACGGAATCATGCATATTTAATGGATAACTAATGGACCATGGTGTATAATCACAGGGGGTTATACCAGCATGTAACTTAGTCCAAATAAAGCTCTAAGGCATTTCTAAAACATGCTTAAACGGGTCAGAACTGGAAGTCAAAGCAAAAGTCAAATTATGCGACTTTCGGTTCCGACCCGGGTCTCTACTGAAAATTGTCGGGTTGAACATGTTTAGACATGTTCTTACATTAATTACCAAGTTATATTTATGATCAGACAGGTTGTATGGGTTCTACATTGCTAATTATGCGTCAAGTTGAAATTAAGCATCCTGTTGACTTTTTAATAACAAGTTTGACCCGACAAATGGTCTAGATAGAGTGGGAATCAGAGGGTGCCCTTTTAAGGGTTTAATGCCCACATAATTACCAACTTATAACTACCTTCAATTTAACTAATCACTGGACCATTAATGATTAATCGCTAAGTCAAATGGTAATTACGACGGTTTGACTTTTAAGCTAAAACTAAGCAAAAACTTAACTAAGAAAGGTTAAGCATACTTACAGAAGTCCTATGCACGATTAGGAAGGACTTGGATCTGCTCTTAAGCTCCAGGAAGCTCCAGAAATGCATAAGTGAGGTGTGATCAATGGTTGCAACATGAGGCCTTTATATAGTGTTCAAAACTCACTAGATCATTGACACACAAGCCTAGCAATGGCCATGGATCATCCATATATGTCCCTAAGGGCCTAGGGGTTATTTAGGGGTCGCCCATGGAGTGAAATAACTGATTAAAGTCGGTTATAGCGTGAAAATAGGCTGCTGTCTAAACTTTCTGATACTGGGCATCGAACGCGACCTGCATAAAGGGTTGTCCCACTTTACGCAGCCCGCTTGGGTCATGTTGTCAGATTTCACATTTTCAAGTTGTTGCATCTTGTCTCTTGGCCTTTCGAAAGGTCAACTAACCCTTATATCTTGCAATTTGAGCCCTCCAAATTTACCTATAAGGGCTTCAAGACTTATACCCATTTTGTTAAGTCCTTGGTCACTTCATGTTTACCCGAAAGGTCAAAACTTTCAACGTTGACGCTTTAACCCCTTGTATACGAATTTGTTCATAACTTTCTCATATGATAACATAACTTTATGAAATTTATATCGTGCATTCTAGTGAGCATAATTAATCGTTACAAGGCTTCGGGTTTGCTAAAAGGTCACTCAGAGGTATACTTTAAACATGTTGACACATTTAACCCCTGTAGTTTGTAATCTCTCACTTTCTTTCATATTTAGCTTCGTATGATCCATGATTTATTCGTTTAAAGGTATGAGCATCATGTAGGGTTACTGTAAAGTATATTTATCCATTGTTGACACTTTGAACCCTTATATTCACATACTTTTCATGTTTGTCAACTTTAGTCCTTCTAGCATATTATTTCACACGTTCAAGCTTATGACACGTGTCAGTACATTACAGGACGTGAATTTCCGAGGTGTTACATCCTCACCCCCTTAAAAGAAATCTTGACCTCGAGATTTACTGAAAAAAATGAGGGTACTTTTCTTTCATTGTGGACTCTACCTCCCACGTGTACTCGGGACCTCTACGGGCATCCCATTTTACCTTTACAATAGGCACATGCTTCCTTCGAAGCTTCTTAACCTGTCGATCCTCGATCGACACAGGTTTTTCGACAAACTTCAAGCTCTCCTCTATGTGCACATCTGTATGTGGTATGACCAGTGATTCATCAGCGAAACACTTCTTCAGATTGCAGATGTGGAATACATTATGAATACCACTGAGCTCTTCCGGTAAGTTTAACTTATAGGCAACTGAACTGACACGTTCGATGACCTCGAACAGTCCTATATACCTTGGGCTTAACTTGCCTTTCTTACCAAATCGCATCACTCCCTTCCAGGGTGATACTTTAAGCAACACTTTGTCACCTATCTCGAAATTAAAAGCTTTACGCTTTAAATCTGCGTAGCTTTTCTGCCTATCCCTGGAAGCTTTCAGGCGGTCACGAATCTGGACAATCTTGTCCGTCGTTTCAAAGACTATTTCTGGTCCTGTCAGTTGGACATCTCCAACTTCCGCCCAACATACGGGTGTTCTGCACTTTCTACTGTATAAGGCCTCGAAAGGCGCAGCCTTGATGCTGGTATGGTAGCTATTGTTATATGAGAACTCGATCAATGGCAGGTGGTTATCCCAACTACCACCTAAGTCGATTACACATGCACGAAGCATGTCTTCCAACGTTTGGATTGTACGCTCACTCTGTCCGTCCGTCTGAGGATGGTAAGCCGTACTGAAATTTAAGCGCGTGCCCAAAGATTGTTGGAAATTTTTCCAAAAAATGTGACGTATATCTAGTATCTCTGTCAGAGATAATAGCTACTGGTACGCCATGTAGAGCTACAATCTTATCTACGTACAATTGGGCTAACATGTCGGAGCTATAGGTCTCCTTGATGGGTAGGAAATGTGCTGACTTAGTCAGTCTATCAACTATCACCCATATCGTATCGTTTCCTTTCCTTGTCTTTGGCAACTTGGTGATGAAATCCGTCGTCACCATTTCCCACTTCCACGTGGGAAGTTTAGGCTGTTGTAGCAAACCTGACGGCTTTTGATGTTCTGCTTTAACTTGCGCACACGTCAAGCATTTAGCTACATAGGCAGCTACAGACTTTTTCAAGCCTATCCATCAATAGTTTGCCTTTAGATCCTGGTACATCTTATCAGCTCCAGGATGAACGGAATATTTGGAACTATGGGCTTCTTGGAGGATAACATCCTGAAGTCCTCCATAAAGTGGAACCCATATTCGTCCATTCAATCTCAGAATTCCGTCCTTGTCCTGAGATAACTGTTCTTCAGTTATCCCGAGCTTTTCATTAGGATAGTTAGCTTCCAACACAGCTTCCTTCTGTGTAGCTAACAACCTTTCGATCAAACTGTTCTTTATTTCAATGCACTTGGCATTGATTCTAATTGGCTTCACTCTTTCTTTCCTGCTTAAGGCATCAGCAACCACATTTGCCTTGCCTGGATGGTATCGGATTTCACAATCAAAATCAATCAACGTCTCCATCCATCGGCGCTGCCTCATGTTTAAATCCTTTTGGTTAAACAGGTGCTGGAGGCTCTTGTGAACAGAATAGATCACACACTTGACACCATATAGATAGTGCCTCCATAGCTTCAGTGCAAATACAACGGCACCCAACTCCAAGTCATGGGTGGTGTAATTCTTTTCGTGCACCTTTAACTGTCGTGAAGCATAGGCAATAACCTTGCCTTTCTGCATAAGCACACATCCCATCCCGGTGTGTGATGCATCACAATAAACTACAAATTCTTCGATTCCATCAGGCAATGTCAACACAGGAGCATTGCTCAACTTCTGCTTGAGAATATCGAAGGATTCTTGTTGCTTAGGACCCCAATCGAACTTTACTTTCTTACGAGTCAATGAAGTTAGGGGTGCAGCAATCCTTGAAAATTTTTCAATAAAGCGCCTGTAGTATCCTGCCAATCCCAAAAAGCTGCGAATCTCCATAGGCGTCTTCGGCTCTTGCCAATTCATGACAGCCTCAACTTTAGCGGGATCTACTTGGATACCATGCTCACTGACAACATGTCCAAGGAATTGGACTTCACGGAGCCAGAATTCACGCTTCGAAAACTTGGCATAGAGCTTCTTCTGCTGAAGTAATTCCAGAATACATCGAAGATGCTTTTCATGGTCAGTCTGACTCTTAGAGTAAATGAGAATATCATCGATGAAGACGATGACGAATTTATCTAGGTAAGGTCTGCAGACACGATTCATGAGATCCATGAATGCGGCTGGTGCATTAGTGAGCCCAAAAGGCATCACTAGGAACTCGTAATGACCATAACGAGTCCTAAATGCAGTCTTGTGCACATCTTCATCTTTAACCTTCAATTGATGATAGCCTGACCTCAAATCGATCTTGGAGAAGTAACTTGCCCCTTGAAGTTGATCGAACAATTCGTCGATCCTAGGCAATGGATACCTATTCTTGACTGTGACTTTATTAAGCTCACGGTAATCGATGCACAGACGCATCGATCCATCCTTCTTCTTGACAAACAGGATTGGCGCTCCCTAAGGAGACGAACTAGGTCTAATGAAACCCTTGGCTAGCAATTCATCTAGTTGTGCCCTCAATTCCTTCATCTCTGTTGGTGCCAACCTATAAGGTGCTCTAGCAACAGGTGCTGCTCCAGGGATGATGTCGATTCTGAATTCCACTTGCCTATCTGGTGGTAAACCAGGTAGTTCTTCAGGAAAAACTTCTGGGTATTCAGAAATGACGGGGATTTCTTCAATCTTGGGCTTCGGCTCATCAATAGTCACTTGTGCCATGTAGATGACACAACCCTTCTTCAAACACTTAGAGGCCTTGAGCATAGTCTCTTGCTCAGGCAGTCCATACTGGGTATCTCCCTGAACGGTAAGTGATTCACCCGATGAAGTCTTGATCACCACTTGTTTCTTGTTGCAGACAATCTGGGCCTGGTTATGAGATAGCCAGTCCATACCCAAAACTATGTCAAAACCGGCTAACTTAAAGGGAAGTAGGGACAAAGGAAAGGAGTGGTTCTTAATGGATATAACACATCCATCTAACACAGTTGATACGGTGTCTATGGTGCCATCAGCCAATTCCACCTCATATTTTACACTTAAGGTTTTAACAGGTAAATTCAGCAGATTGCAAAACTTATTATCTACGAAAGACTTATCAGCGCCTTAATAAAAAAGTACTCTTGCATAGACATCATTTACAAGAAAAGTACATGTAATCACATTGTCGTCTTGAACCGCTTCCTTTGCATCCATCCTGAAGACCCTAGCATTGGTCTTCTTTCCTTCTTCGGCTTTCTTTACATATTTCGGGCAATTTGTCTTAACGTGCCCCTTTTCGTTGCAACTGTAGCACGTTGCATCTTTCAGCTTCTTGCAATCCAAGGTCTTGTGTTCCTTGGACTTGCATATACCACATGCAAAAGTTCTTGACTGAGTCTGCGAGTTCGATTCAAACCTGCACTTGCCAAAGTGCTGTTTCTTGCAGACTTTGCATTTGGGCTTATCACCGGACTGATGCCCATCCTTCTTGGACTCAGACCCTTTCCTGTGGTCATTGTTTCCTCGGTGTTTCTTGTTTGACCTTCGTGAACTGTCATCTTCACGTTTCCTTTTCTTGGTATCTGTGTTCCTCAACGATCTCTGTCTGACCGCGTCCAGTGTGAGGGACAAAGATATATCAGTGACAGATCTGAAAGTAGTTGGCCGAGAGGCCTTCACGCTTGCCTTTATTTCTGGGGCTAAACCCCTAATGAAACAAGCTATACGTTTGGGTTCTGGGGTCACCAGATACGGAACCAATCTTGACAATGTGTTGAAGCTCGTAAGGTAAGCTTGACAGTCGAGGTTCTTCATAACCAACGATAAGAAATCAGACTCAATCTTTTCAACCTCATGCTGAGGACAGTAGTTCTCCCTGATGAGGGCAACAAATTGCTCCCATGACATGTTGTACAATGGGATCTTCCCAGATGCCTGTATCAACGATCTCCGCCAGGCTAAGGCCTCGCCTTTGAACGATTGAGACACAAACTTTACTACATCCCTTTCAGCGCATCCGCTGATATCAACCACCGTGTCCATCTCATCCAGCCACGTCATATAGTCAATGGCTCCTTTCTCCCCAGTGAAATCCCGGGGTTTGCAGGAAACAAAGTATTTATAAGAGCAACCCTTGTCACGGGGTCCTTGATTAAAAACAATCTTTTGAGACGGAGCACTGTTGTGGTTTGAGGAGTGTCGATCATCATCTTTCTTTGGCTCTTCCTTTTTGGAGGGTGGCTTGCTGTGAGCCTCGGAATGAGTTTTAGGCTTTGAATGCGGTGTAGATAGGGTCCTACTTCGAGTCCCGCTATATTCATCATATTGCCGCTCTATGGCCTTTGTAACAGCGTTGTCTATTAACGCTTGTAGTTCAGCACCCGTTATATTAGTTCGGGCGTTATCATTATTCTCCCTTGGGTGACTATTAATTTCATCCGAGTCAGCCATTGCAGTTTAAACTGTTACAAAAAGATTGACAAGAATTTATTTTGGGAGTTTATTATGGAATTGTCTTTTATGACAATTTATTAACCATGGTAAACATAGACCATATTTGGTTAATTTTTGTTACTCACATTCATTTAGGATTTTACTATAACTTATCCTAATTATAATAACAGTATTATTAGCACAAAAGGCCTAGTCACAGGGACATTTTTAAATTATAAGCCATTATTTCAGAGAATCAAGACATGTAAGGTTTGAACATAGTTCATTACCTTTTTCAGACAGGGTCGTAGACTATTACTGTCTTTTGTCTTAAATGACAATGAGTATGGCCCGTAGGCACTACACTACTAATGGATGTTTAATAAGTGATCATCTTAATTGATGATTTAAACCCATGATCTATAGATCATTAAGTTGGGTTAGGAATCTTTTGAAGATTCCTTTTTATAAAATGACGTGGGTGATTTTTAACGAATCACGTCTGCCAGGAGTGTTAACATGTTTTCAGATGTTAACAGGGATCCGAATCTTTTAAACAGGTCTTACCATCTTGGCCAAGTCTTATAATGACATGCAGGCTAGGTTTTACCTTTTTAAGACTCTTATTAATATTTAATAGGCAGATAAATTATAAAGGAATGATTTTTTTTTTTTGATTTATTTATTTCATGTATAATATTTTTATGCACATAATGGCAAAATGAAATTTATAAACTTAACATTCCATTAATATTAAAAGATTATGTATCGCCCTAAACGGGACTTTTAATAGACAAATTACCCACGCAGGGGTCAAACTAAAATACAAGTCCCCGCAGGGACCAAATACTAGAATAGACGTCCACACAGGGACTAACTAGATAAGTCCACGCAGGGACTAAATACACAGATAAATGTCCACGCAGGGACTTGATTGAAAATAGAAAGTGCAACAAGACATGTAGGGATTTAATGATCCCTCTTTTTCTTCCCCTTTAGCAATCCTACTAAGCCCTTGAGGAAGCCTTGTCGTTCCCGGCGCTCTCTGTGAAAATTTCGCTCGACTTGGTCCAATCTTTGAAGAATTTCTTCCCGTTCTGGCGGGGAAAACCATGGCGGCTGTGATTGTTGCCGAATTATAGGTCTAGTAGGTATTTGGTACCCATGAGTTGGGTACCCCACTCCCTAAGGAGCTCCATACGGTCCTTCCGGGTGAAGGGCGTTGTAATTGGCCGCTACCAAGTATGGGTCGGCTTCAGCGTAATTATAGTTGGTGTGAGCCGGCTGCTCAAACGGGTTGTACGCCATTGACCCGGTGTACGCAGGAATCGGGTTATCAAAACCCATCGGTGGTGGCTGTGGTGCAACCGGTGCTGCGTTCCTCTCTGGATCTGGGTTTGAGGGCCCACCCAGTTGTGGGTCCTCATGCAGTATCGGATAATGACTGCCACTGGAGTGTCGAGGGGTGCTAAAATGGAAATCCCCTGCTCGCGCAGACATACATGCGCCCGTTCTCCTACGCCTTGGTGGTTCTGGAGGTGCTAGATGAACTGGCGGCGGCGGAGGTGGTGGCATGACTGCCACGAATCGTGAATCCCGAGAGGGATCCTGCTGCTGCTGGTGAGGTGACGAATGGTGTGAAGGTGTGAAGTACCAGTCGTGCTGGTTAAACCTTGCTTGATAGCTATCTGGACCACCGTAGGGTGATCCGTGGAAAGAAGATCCATCCGAGATCTCGATGGGATGGTTAGGAGTACCGCTTGCAGGTGCGACGGGATCCGTGTCCTCGTCCATGTCCATCGCATTATCTTCCGAGAAGTGGTCCTCCGGTCCTAATGGGTTAAAACCCACTGGTTCTGGAATATAATTTGCCGGGTTGAACCGGCCCTGAAAAACAGGTGTGGGATTACCAAAGGAATTGTGCGAAAGGGATCGCTGAAGAGGTATATACGAAGGTTGCGGGTTGTCGGGCTCGTTTTCTGACTGTGGCCCATAGGAGTTATGATAGGGAGGCGTCGAACTGTGTGAAACAGAGCGTCTGGTGGGCTCAAACAGGTTCCTCCTGTTTCCTTACGGATCGGCACTTGCAGTCGTAGAAGGAGTTCGCCATTGCGAAGGCCCGGCTTCGTGATCATTAGGAGCGCTCATCGGCCCCTTTCCTCGTCCTCTTCTCCTCATTCTTGGTGGCATATTTCTGTTAATAAGAACAAAGATAACAACAAGAATATATAAAATAAAATACAAAGTAAAAATTTAAAACAATTTGGATTGTTCCTATGTTCTTTGTCTAGACTCGAAAATTTATGAATGTGCAATTGTGTAACTGAGATTAAACACAAAAGGCTAGTGTTTAATTCACTCAGCGTTAGCTCTAATACCAGCCTGTCACACCCTGATATTTCCACGCTTGACCGGTGGGCCCGGTGGGGAGTATCGTGACGTGGTTGGCAACATTACAGTCAAACAACACAATATTTAAATGCACAGCGGAAGCAAAAGGTAGATATATTTCAACATTAATGAATTGTAATATCAAGTATCACAACAGTTGAAAGTAATCCACAGGTTGATCAAAATAATAAATAGGAAACAATGTTCAAAAGTTTTTGACGTCCAAGCTTGCGAGACTTATTGTGGACGCTAGGAGAAAGCCATCCTAGTTCGCTTAGTACCTGCACTTAACCTTTTTGGGAAAATACGTCAGTTTACACTGGTAAATACATTTAACCGACTCATTTTGAAAAGTTTAATAAAAATTGATTTGAATGCACGTGGCACAAACTTTTTATAACTTGGGATAATTATTTAAATATATAAACTTGTAAAAGAATTACATGTTCCTTATGTGTTCAGTAGCCCGGGTCGTGCCGGGTTAAAGATCAATAGACACACCACAGTATTTATTTTGCACTGACGGGTGTACGCCTACACCCCGCGCTTAGGTCGTGGCCATTTCGTAAAATGATGCCAGGGATATCCGGGACATGGTCATTAACCTCCCAAAGGCTTTTAAGCAAACAAAACAATTTAAACGGGTCATCTCGATAATACTTAACCACCAATTGATAAGGTCGAATGCCCAACCAAGCGGTATTTTATATACCGTACCCCAAGCCCGTATAGGGAAAATAAGTTAAAAGTATTTGCCTATGCAAGTATAAATCTCAATTAGCAAATGCGGGTAGCTTTTACCGGTTCTCCTATTCTGGAACAATGGTTTATAATAACCTATTAGAATCCTAACGGTCTTTAGTTAAGCCTAAGCTTAGACCGATTAGTTTGAAGGAATGATACGGTTCGAACGCGTGATTAAGCGAAGACCGGAATAGAATGTGATTTAGACCCGACAAGTTTGAAGACTTGTCTTATATGGGTAATCTAAACACATTCTGGATTTTTGAGATGAAAACAATAAGGTTTGACCCGCTTTGGCCAATTTATGTAAACTAGTTACATAAACCGAACCGAACGCGAAGAATGCGTAACGGGTAACCATAAGAGCTATATACAGGTTTCCTAAGTTAATATGCCTCAAATATGTTGTGACATCAGAAAATATCTTTTATTATGCCCGAAACGAATTTAAACTCAAACTATGACCCGAAGGGTTAGTTTGGTCATTTATAAGGTTATAAAAGAGTTTAAGTATTAACCTGAGTTACAGGTCTGATATAATTAGCAAAAATACTTAATTTACTAAGTTATAACAGTAGGGTATTACATATATGTGAAATTTATCAATTATAACCAAACTATGCACCGTATGGGCATTTTGGTAATTTCACATAAGCCAAAAAGCTCAAAACTGAAGTCTGAGTTAAACAACTTTTTCTTACTGTTAAAATATTATAATTTACCTAAAATATCAGTAGGTATCAACCCTTGTATGTTTGAAATAGTTTTAGTACATACTATGCGTTAAAAACGCTTAAAAAGGCGATTAGAAGCCGTTTCCGGGTTCTACATAGAAAGCTGATATTTTTATTAATCTAGAAGGTTTAAAATAATTTATTTATCATATAAATTCAGTAGCAAAAGGTTTGGGGTCAAAAAGATATGTAAAACTCAGTTTATAGCCCAAAAGGGTAAAACCGACAATTACCGACTCAAGCTTATAACTCTAAGTTATGCTCAGCCTAAAATTAATTAAAAATCTTTAAAAATCCCAAAATAATATATTACACCAGTGGGTAACAATTTTGATATCAAAAAGTGGGTTTAAATAGGCTATATGCTAATTATGCCGTTTAATCGCTAAAAAGCTTTCTAATTACGCTAATGAGCATAACTCTCAATCTACACCTCAAACTGATGTCAAATTTTGGTTACAACTTTATAATTCAGTAACTAAGGTTTCTACTCTTTTACATTTTCAAAAATCACCTTTTAAGGTGAAAAGGGCATAATAGTCAACATATAAGCAATTAACGGAATCATGCATATTTAATGGATAACTAATGGACCATGGTGTATAATCACAGAGGGTTATACCAGCATGTAACTTAGTCCAAACAAAGCTCTAAGGCATTTCTAAAACATGCTTAAACGGGTCAGAACTGGAAGTCAAAGCAAAAGTCAAATTATGCGACTTTCGGTTCCGAACCGGGTCTCTACTGAAAATTGTCGGGTTGAACATGTTTAGACATGTTCTTACATTAATTACCAAGTTATATTTATGATCAAACAGGTTGTATGGGTTCTACATTACTAATTATGCGTCAAGTTGAAATTAAGCATCATGTTGACTTTTTAATAACAAGTTTGACCCGACAAATGGTCTAGATAGAGTGGGAATCAGAGGGTGCCCTTTTAAGGGTTTAATGCCCACATAATTACCAACTTATAACTACCTTCAATTTAACTAATCACTGGACCGTTAATGATTAATCGCTAAGTCAAACGGTAATTACGACGGTTTGACTTTTAAGCTAAAACTAAGCAAAAACTTAACTAAGAAAGGTTAAGCATACTTACAGAAGTCCTATGCACGATTAGGAAGGACTTTGGTCTGCTCTTAAGCTCCAGGAAGCTCCAGAAATGCAGAAGTGAGGTGTGATCAATGGTTGCAACATGAGGCCTTTATATAGTGTTCAAAACTCACTAGATCATTGACACACAAGCCTAGCAATGGCCATGGATCATCCACATATGTCCCTAAGGGCCTAGGGGTTATTTAGGGGTCGCCCATGGAGTGAAATAACTTAATAAAGTCGGTTATAGCGTGAAAATAGGCTGATGTCTAAACTTTCTGATACTGGGCATCGAACGCGGCCCGCGTAAAGGTCTGTCCCCCTTTACGCGGCCTGCTTGGGTCATGTTGTCAGATTTCACATTTTCAAGTTGTTGCATCTTGTCTCTTGGCCTTTCGAAAGGTCAACTAACCCTTATATCTTGCAATTTGAGCTGTCCAAATTTACCTATAAGGGCTTCAAGACTTATACCCATTTTGTTAAGTCCTTGGTCACTTCATGTTTACCCGAAAGGTCATAACTTTCAATGTTGACGCTTTAACCCCTTGTATACGAATTTGATCATAACTTTCTCATATGATAACGAAACTTTATGAAATTTATATCATGCATTCTAATGAGCATTATTAATCGTTACAAAGCTTCGGGTTTGCTAAAAGGTCACTCAGAGCTATACTTTAAACATGTTGACACATTTAACCCCTGTAGTTTGTAATCTCTCACTTTCTTTCATATTTAGCTTCGTATGATCCATGATTTATTCGTTTGAAGGTATGAGCATCATGTAGGGTTACTGTAAAGTATATTTATCCATTGTTGACACTTTGAAACCTTATATTCACATACTTTTCATGTTTGTCAACTTTAGTCCTTCTAGCGTATTATTTCACACGTTCCAGCTCGATGACACGTGTCAGTACATTACAGGACGTGAATTTTCGAGGTGTTACATATGGTAGCTATTGTTATAGGAGAACTCGATCAATGGCAGGTGGTTATCCCAACTACCTCCTAAGTCAATCACACACGCACGAAGCATGTCTTCCAAAGTTTGAATGGTACGCTCACTCTGCCCGTCCGTCTGAGGATGGTAAGCCGTACTAAAATTTAAGCGCGTGCCCAAAGATTGTTGGAAACTTTTCCAAAAATGTGATGTGTATCTGGTATCTCTGTCAGAGATAATAGACACTGGTACGCCATGCAGAGATACAATCTTATCTACGTACAACTGGGCTAACATGTCGGAGCTATAAGTTTCCTTAATGGGTAGGAAATGTGCTGACTTAGTCAGTCTATCTACTATCACCCATATAGTATCATTTCCTTTCTTTGTCTTTGGTAGCTTGGTGATGAAATCCATTGTCACCATCTCCCACTTCCAGGTGGGAAGTTCAGGCTGTTGTAGCAAACCTGACGGCTTCTGATGTTCAGCTTTGACTTGCGCACATGTCAAACATTTAGCTACATAGGTGGCTACAGATTTCTTCAAACCTATCCACCAGTAATTTGTCTTCAAATCCTGGTACATCTTATCAGCTCCAGGATGAACGGAATGTTTAGAACTATGGGCTTCCTGGAGGATAACATCCTGAAGTCCTCCATAAACTGGAACCCATATTCGTCCATTTAACCTTAGGATTCCGTCCTTGCCATAGGATAACTGTTCTTCAGTTACTCCTAACTTTTCATCAGGATAGTTAGCTTCCAGCACAGCTTCCTTCTGCGCAGCTAACAACCTTTCATTCAAACTATTCTTTATCTCAATGCTCTTGGCATTGATTCTTATAGGCTTCACTCTTTCCTTCCGACTTAAGGCATCGGCGACTACATTCGCCTTGCCAGGATGGTATCTTATCTCACAATCATAATCATTCAAAGTTTCCATCCAACGTCGTTGCCTCATGTTCAAATCCTTTTGGTTAAACAGGTGCTGGAGGCTCTTGTGATCAGAATAGATCACACACTTGATACCATATAAATAGTGCCTCCAGAGCTTCAGTGCAAATACAACGGCACCCAATTCCAAGTCATGGGTGGTGTAATTCTTTTCATGCACCTTTAACTGACGTGAAGCATAGGCAATAACTTTGCCTTTCTGCATAAGCACACATCCCATCCCGGTGTGTGATGCATCACAATATACCACAAACTCTTCTATTCCATCAGGCAATGTCAACACTGGTGCATTGCTTAGCTTCTGCTTAAGGATATCAAAGGATTCTTGTTGCTTCGGTCCCCAGTCGAACTTAATATTCTTCCTAGTCAAAGAAGTTAGGGGTGCAGCAATCCTTGAAAATTTTTCAATAAAACGCCTGTAATATCCTGCCAATCCCAAGAAACTGCGAATCTCTGTGGGCGTCTTCGGCTCTTGCCAATTCATGACAGCTTCAACCTTAGCGGGATCTACCTGGATACCGTGTTCACTAACCACATGTCCAAGAAATTGGACTTCACGAAGCCAAAATTCACACTTAGAGAATTTGGCGTAGAGCTTTTCTCGATGAAGCAGTTTCAGAATGCTATGGAGGTGCTTCTCATGGTCAGCTTGATTCTTCGAGTAAATAAGAATATCATCGATGAAGACGATGACAAATTTATCCATGTAGGGCTTGCAGACGCGGTTCATGAGATCCATGAATGCGGCTGGTGCATTAGTGAGTCCAAAAGGCATCACTAAGAACTCGTAGTGACCATAATGAGTCCTAAATGCAGTCTTATGTACGTCTTCATCCTTGACCTTTAGTTGATGATATCCTGACCTTAAGTCGATCTTGGAAAAGTAACTCGCTCCTTGAAACTGATCGAACAAGTCGTCGATCCTGGGCAATGGATACCGATTTTTGATAGTAACTTTGTTAAGTTCTCGATAATCGATGCACAGACGCATCGACCCATCCTTTTTCTTCACAAACAGAATTGGTGCTCCCCAAGGAGATAAGCTAGGTCTAATAAATCCTTTGCTTAATGTTAGTTGTATTAATTAGTTAGTTTAGGCCCTAATATGTTATTTATATTTATTTGTTAGTCCCTCTCTCTTCCTATATATAGAGAGCCCCATTACTTGTACAAAATATACATTCAATCAATACAATTCAGATTTCCTTTCTTTCCATACCCGTCTCATTTACATGGTATCAGAGCTAAAGGTGTCTTAGCTCAAGAATATTCTCATTCGGGTGACCATTTCCGGCTCTCAGTTTAGAAAGTTCGTAGTATGCTCTGTGGTTGCAGCTTAGTCTGATCTTCCACATCAGAAACGGAGTTTCTAGTCTCATTTCCGGTCACCACCAGTTCTGTCCTAAAAACCCGTTCCAAATCTGTTCAAACACCCAAAACCTCCACAACCCGTCACCTACTTTTTCATATCTGTTCTTTCTTCCGGCGAGTTAACGTGCACCTCCACCACCACTACAATCGTCGTCGCCCGATCTACAAAACATGTCAAACCTCGCCGCCGTGCGATCCTCCACGCGCCCCCACACGCCACCGCCTCTTCCGCCACCGTAACACACGCGCCGCGCGTGACGGCGCGTCGCTGCCTCTCCGGCCACCGTTTTTTGCCAGTCTGATCGGAATCCACCTCCCGTCCATCCCATCAGGTTGATTTTTCGATCCGAAAACTTTTTTGTTTCTGCCTCGTTTAGCGTGTTCGTATTCCAGTTCAGATTTTTCGAGGTTACTGTTCACCAGACCCAAACCTGTTCCAGATCTGATCTGCCAAGTTTTAGATCTCACCTCCTCATCAAGATCCCGGGTTACTGTTCATCGCAGTACTGTTCATCCGTTACTGTTCATCCGGTTTCAACTCAGTTTTTCGCCCTTCTGCTTGAACATCTTTTCAAATGGGAAACGAACGAAATCACACCATTACATGCACCAAGGAGGAGTATGATTGGCTTCAACGGTTACTTGCCTTCGGGTCACAAAATCCGCAGACCAACTCAGTATTCCCAGGAACGTTGACTGGCTTTGACCTGTCCTGGATTATTGATTCTGGAGCCACTCATCACATGACTGCGAATCAAGAAATTCTCACTAGCCTCCATAAAACCTCTCACCAACCGGTTAAACTTGCAGATGGTTCCTCATGCCCCGTACGCGGCATTGGATCCATTCACAACCCAGAAAACCTAAAATTGTCTTCTGTTCTTCTTGTTCCTAACTTCCCTACTAGCATTTTATCTGTTAGCCAAATTACTAAACAAATTAATTGTTCCGTTACTTTTTATCCTACTCATTGTACCCTCAATGAACTGGGTACCAACCGAGTCATCGGTACTGGTCTTGAATCAGGTGGTCTCTATCGGATGTCCTCATTGTGTCCCCCCAAAGCAAACAGTTGTGAGTCTAGTATCTTTGAAACTCATTGTCGGTTAGGTCATCCCTCTGTAGCAGTCCTAAGGCAAATGAGACCTGGCATCTCTATTCCCGATAACTTCCATTGTGAGTCATGTCAGCTTGGTAAGCATACTCGACGTCCTTACCCCCCAAAAGTGTCAAGCCAAACCATTTCCATTTTTGAACTTGTACACTCTGACGTATGGGGTCCATGTCCAGTTAAGACTCCATTGGGCTTTCAATATTTTGTTACCTTCATTGATGACTATTCTCGTGCTACATGGGTTTACCTATTGAAATCCCGTAGTGAAATCAACTCAGTCTTTCATGAATTCCATGCATATGTCAAAACCCAGTTCAAAACATCCATCCAAACCTTACGCACCGACAATGCTAAAGAATATATGTCCACTGATTTCTCTACATATCTCAAATCACAAGGTATTATTCATGAGACTTCTTGCGCATATACATCTCAACAGAATGGTGTTGTTGGACGCAAGAACCGCCATCTATTGGATGTTACTCGCACACTCATGATTCACTCTCATGTTCCTCGTCACTTTTGGGGTGATGCTGTTCTTACTGCGGCTTATCTAATTAATCGTATGCCATCGTATGTTCTTCATGGTCAAGCCCCATTCTCTGTTTTATTTCCTAGAGGAACTCCATTTCCTCTTGAGCCCCAAATTTTTGGATGTGTAGCTTATGTTCATGATCATCGTCCCGGAGTCCCTAAAATCGACCCTCGAGCCATTCGTTGTGTCTTTGTTGGTTACTCGCGTGTCCAGAAAGGTTATCGTTGTTATAGTCCTTCTCTTCGCCGATACTTTACCAGTGCTGACGTCACTTTTGATCCGTTGCGTCCTTTCTTTCCAGAATCTTCCATTCCAGTTTCTGATCTGTTTCCCGATCCTGATATATCTGAGTCTCACATCATCCCCACCTTTCCTGTAACTCCTGTTCCATCTGTCCCTCAGGTCCCAGACACCACAACCCAGGTTCCTACTGCTGAGGACCTACCAACCAATCCCCCGCCATTACTCTTTACATATGCTCGGCGAGGAAAGGATCACACGTCAGCAACCATTGATCCCTAACCTACCCATACCACTGGTACATCCGTTCAACCTGCCATGACTGAACCAGATACACCCGTGCCAGTTCCTACCCATACTACCTCGGATATCCCTTCGGATACTCCTGCTTATGACCCTCCAGGTGCCCCATATCTCGATATACCTATTGCCTTCCGCAAGGAACCTAGACATGCCACCCGTTATCCCATCCAGGATTATGTTGCTTATGCTCACCTATCCACGGAGTCTCATGCCTTCACCACTTCACTTGATTCCTATCCGATTCCCAAAAATGTGATGACAGCTCTCGCTCACCCAGGATGGCGTTAAGCAATGGAAGAAGAGCTTGGGGATTTAAGGACTAATCATACATGGGATCTTGTAACGCTTCCGCCAGGAAAACGTGTTGTTGGTTGTCGTTGGGTCTTCACGGTTAAACTTAACCCTGACGGTTCGCTACATCGTCTGAAAGCTCGTTTGGTAGCTAAAGGCTACTCTCAAGCTTATGGTATTGATTATGACGAGACTTTCTCTCCGGTTGCCAAAATGCCCTCCGTGCGTATTTGTATTGCTCTTGCTGCCATTCATCATTGGCCGCTCCACCAGCTTGATGTCAAGAACGCCTTTCTTAATGGTGTTCTTGAGGAGGAGGTTTATATGGAGCAGCCACCAGGGTTCATTGTTAAGGAGGAGGCATCCAAAGTATGCAAACTGCGTCATTCTTTATATGGTCTTAAACAATCTCCCAGAGCATGGTTTGGTCGGTTTTCTAGTGTCATGGAAGAATTTGGAATGGTTCGTAGTGCATATGATCACTCTGTATTCTTTAGACATCATCAAGGCCGAAGGATCATTCTAGTTGTTTATGTGGACAATATCATAATTACAGGGGATGATGAAGATGGGATTACCAAGCTCAAACAGTTCCTTCAGTCTCAGTTTCAGATTAGCGACTTAGGTCGACTTCGGTACTTCCTTGGCATAGAAGTATCTCGTTCCCCACAAGGAATACTCCTTTCTTAGCGGAAGTATGTCCTTGATATGTTAACTGAGTGTGGCTTATTGGGTTGCAAACCGGTTGATAGTCCTATGCTTCCTACGAGGAAGCTCATTCCAGAGGACGGAAGTCCAATGAAAGATCCTGAGCGATACAGACGATTGGTCGGAAAACTTAACTACTTAACTGTCACCCGACCAGATATCTCCTTTGTCGTTAGTGTCCTAAGTCAATTCATGGCCACTCCATACACAGGACACTGGGATGCTGCTCTCCGTGTCTTAAGATATCTCAAGAGCACACCAGGCCCAGGGATCTTATATTCCGATCAGGGTCATTGTCGTGTAGGTGCTTTCACAGAAGAAGGAGATGGACGTATATCTGGATTCTCAGACGCAGATTGGGCAGGCTGTCCTATTTCCCGTCGATCCACCACTGGGTACTGTGTTTTCGTTGGAGGAAATCTTGTTTCCTGGAAGAGTAAGAAACAACACACCGTATCTAGATCAAGTGCCGAATCAGAGTACAAAGCAATGGCAGATGTTACATCAGAAATGATATGGGTTCGTCGCCTTCTCAGGGAACTCGGGGTTACCTCTGATGACTTAATGCGATTATACTGTGATAATCAATCAGCTATACATATAGCCAAAAATCAAGTATTTCATGAGAGAACTAAACACATTGAGGTTGATTGTCACCTAATCAGAGATCGGATAGTGGGCATTCAAAAGGATCCTCCATCTATTCAGCCAATTCATGTTAAAACAGAATTCCAACTAGCGGATATCTTCACAAAACCCCTCCGGAAGGTTCAAATAGATTTCATATGTAGCAAGTTGGGCATGCTTAACATATATGCTCCAACTTGAGGAGGAGTGTTAGTTGTATTAATTAGTTAGTTTAGGCCTTAGTTTGTTATTTATATTTATTTGTTAGTCCCTCTCTCTTCCTATATATAGAGAGCCCCATTACTTGTACAAAATATACATTCAATCAATACAATTCAGATTTCCTTTCTTTCCATACCAGTCTCATTTACACTTAACAAATCATCCAGTTGAGTTCTCAACTCTTTCATCTCCGTTGGTGCCAATCTGTAAGGCGCTCTTGCAACAGGTGCTGCTCCGGGAATAATGTCAATCCTGAACTCCACTTGCCTATCTGGGGGTGAACCAGGTAGTTCTTCAGGGAATACCTCTAGATATTCAGAGACAATAGGTATGTTTTCGATCTTAGGCTTTGGTTCATCAAGGGTTACTTGTGCCATGTAGATAACACAACCCTTTGTCAAACACCTTGAAGCCTTGAGCATGGACACTTGCTCAGGCATTCCGTACTTAGTATCTCCTTGGATTGTCAAAGGCTCACCATGAGGATCTCTGACAACCATTTGCTTCTTAGCACAAACGATCTGGGCTTGGTTGCGAGATAACCAATCCATGCCTATTACTATATCAAAACCGGCTAATTTCAAAGGAAGTAAAGACAAAGGAAAAGAGTGGTTCCTAATGGATATAACACATCCATCTAACACGGTTGACGTTGTTTCTATGGTTCCATCGGCTAATTCCACCTCATATTTCACACTTAGGGTTTTAACAGGTAAATTCAGTAACTTACAAAACTTATTATCTACAAATGATTTATCAGCTCCTGAATCGAATAGTACTCTTGCATAAACATCATTTATGAGAAAGGTACATGTTATCACGTTATCATCCTGCACTGCTTCCTTAGCATCCATTCGGAAGACTCTTGCATTGGTCTTTTTCCCATCCTCAGCCTTCTTTGCAAATTTTGGGCAGTTGGACTTGATATGCCCTTTTTCATTGCAGCTATAGCACGTAGCATCCTTGATTTTCTTACAGTCCAAGGTCTTGTGCTCAGAAGACTTGCAAATCCCACATGCCCTTGGCTGTGACTGGGATTTCGACTCATATCTGCACTTCCCGAAGTGAGGTTTCTTGTAGATTTTACATTTGGGTTTATCACCCGACTGATGACCATCTTTCTTAGTTCCAGAACTCTTTTTGTGGTCATTGTTTCCCCTATGTTTCTTATCCGACCGCCGTGAGTTATCATCCTCACGCTTCCTTTTCTCAGCATCAGTGCTTCTTAGTGATCTCTGCCTGACCGCGTCCAGAGTAAGAGATAATACTATATCAGTTGCAGACCGGAAGGTAGCTGGTCTAGAGGCTTTCACACTGGCCTTAACTTCTGGGGCTAAACCCCCGATGAATCGAGCTATCCTCTTGGGTTCTGATGTCACAAGATAAGGGACCAACCTTGACATGGTGTTGAAGCTTGTAAGGTAGGCTTGACAATCCAGGTTTTTCATAACCAGTGACAAGAAATCAGCTTCAATCTTTTCAACCTCATCCTGAGGGCAGTAGTTCTCCTTGATCAATGACACAAACTGTTCCCAAGTCATATTGTACAATGGGATTTTCCCTGTAGCTTGGATCAAAGATCTCCACCAAGCTAATGCCTCACCCTTGAATGACAGAGACACGAATTTCACCACATCCTTAGTAGTGCAACCACTGATATCTACCAGAGTGTCCATCTCATCCAACCATGTCATGCAGTCTATAGCTCCTTTTTCCCACAGTGAAGTCCCTGGGTTTGCATGAAACAAAATACTTATAGGAGCAACCCTTATCACGGGGTCCTTGATTCAGTACGATCCTTTGAGATGGAACACTCCTTTGGTTTGATGAGTGATGGGAATTACTGTGATCAGTGTGAGTTTTAGAGGGTGGTTTAGAGTGTGGTGCAGATTGGGTCCTTGCATGGGTACACTGGATTCATGGAACTGCCTATACAAAGCTCGAGTAATGGCATTGTCTATCATTGCTTGCAGTTCTGCACCCGCTACGTTAATTCGGGTATTATCATGATTCTCCCTTGGGTGACTGTTGATCTCATCCGAGTCAGCCATGTAGTTTGAACTGTTACATAAGATATTGACAATAATTTATTTGGGAGTTTATTATAGAATTGTCTTTTATGGCAATTCATTAACCATGGTAAACATAGACCATATTTGGTTAATTTGTTAATCATATTTATTTAGGATTTTTATTATACTTTATGCTAATTATAAAACGATAACAATATTATTAGTGGCACAAAAGACCTAGTCACAGGGACATTCTAAATTATAAGCCATGATTTCAAAGAATTGTGGCATTAAGGTTTGAACATAGTTCTTAACCTTTTTCTGACAGGGAGTCGTAGACTACTACTGTCTTTTGTCTTATATGACAATGAGTATGGCCCGTAGGCACTACATTACTTATGGATGTTTGATATATGGTCATCTTAATTGATGGTTTAAACCCATGATTTATAGATCATTAGGTTAGGATAGGAATCTTCTGAAGAATCCTATTATAAGAATGACGTGTGTGATTTTAATGAATCACGTCTGCCAGGAGCGTTAACATGTTTTCAGATGTTAACAGGGATTTGAATCTTTTTAAACAGGTCTTACCATTTTGGCCAGGTGTTTTAATGACATGCAGGCTAGGTTACACCTTTAAGATTCTTATTCAATATTTAATAGGCAGATTATTTTTAAAAGGAATGATTTTTAATTTATTTATTTCATGTATAATATATTATGCATATAATGATAAAATGAATTTTTTTTTTAAACTTAACATTCCATTAAACATTAAAAGGAGTACACATTGCCCTAAACGGGACTTTTAACAGAAATAACTTACCCACGCAGGGGCTAAACTGATAATACAAGTCCTCGCAGGGACTGATTACTAATATAGATGTCCACGCAGTGACTAAAAAGACAAGTCCACGCAGGGACTAAAGAAAGACAAGTCCACGCAGGAACTAAGTACATAGATAAATGTCCTCGCAGGGATATGATTACAACATTAATACAAACAAATAAAAGATTTAACGATCCTTCTTGCTCTTTCCTTTAATTAAGTTTGCCAGACCCTTGAACATTCCTTGGTTTTGTCTACGGTCTTCCCGTACTTCCTGTGAAGGATCTCTTGATGTTGTGGTGGTGACATCACTGGCGGCTGCGGTGGTTGCTGATATAGTGGAGGTTGAGAAAGTGGCGGCTGATGATACCCATATGGTGGGTACCCATAATGTGAGTATCCGGTTTGATATGGAATCCCAAAGGATCCTTCCGGATGATGGGCATTGTAGTTTGCCGATGCTGCAAGGTAAGGGTCGACCTCTGCATAGTTGTAGTTCGTGTGGACCGGCTGTTCAAAGGGGTTATATGCTGCTGCACCAGTGTATGTAGGAATTGGGTCTCCAAAACCCAATGGTGGCGTGACAAGCGCATAAATTACTTCTGAGACGGGGTTTGAAGGTTCACCCATCTGCGGGTCTTCATGGAGTGGCGAGTAACGGCTGCCACTTGAAGGTTGAGGGGTGCTGATACGCACTCCTCCTGGCACGGACATCCGTGCGGTTGTTCTCCTTCGCCTCGATGGCGCCGGAGGCTGTTGCTGAGCTGGTGGTGGTGGCAGAGTGACCGCGACATAACGATAATCCTCGGAGGGATCCTGCTGCTGCTGCTACTGTGGAGAGTTGTGATAACTGGGAGTAAACACCCGGTTGATCTGTCGGAATCTTTCTTCATAACTGTCGGGACCATTGTAAGGTGATCCCACAAAAGGTGACCCATCCGAGATTTCGATGGGGTGATTAAGGGTTCCGGACGGTGGCTCTCCAGGATCGGTGTCCTCATCCATGTCCATCGCATGGGCTCCTGAGAAATGGTCTTCAGGTCCTAGTGGGTTAAAACCCACGGGTTCTCCAAGGTAGTTTGCCGGGTTGAATCGGCTTTGAAAGAAGGGCGTTGGGTCATCAAAAGGTGAGTTGTGGCCCTGGAGAGGAATGTAGGATTGGTGGGAATTATGGGGCTCATTTTCAGAATGAGGCCCATAGGAGTTGTGAAACAAAGGGGAGGAGCTCGATGAAACTGAACGCCTCGCTGGTTCAGTAAAGGTCCTCCAGTTATCTTGAGGATTCTGATTATGGGAATCTGATGGTGTTCGCCGGTGCGAAGGCCCGACCTCATGATCATTTGGGGCAACAATTGGCCCTTTGCCTCTTCCTCTTATTCTGGGTGGCATCTTTAACCTGTCAACATAAACAAAGATAACAACAAGGAATATATATAAAGAGCAAAATAAAAACAAATCGGGATTTGTCCTAAGTTCTTTGTCTAGACTAAAAAATTTAGGAATGTGCAACTGTGTAACTGAGATTAAACACAAAAGGCTAGTGTTTAATTCACTCAGTGTTGGCTCTGATACCAACCTGTCACACCCCGATATTTCCACATTTTACCGGTGGGCCCGGTGGGGAGTATCGTGACGTAGTTAATATCATCATTGTCAAACAGCACAATATTTAAATGCACAGCGAAAGCAAAAGATAGATTCATTTCAACCGAATAAAATTGTAATATTAAGTATCACAAAATAGTTGAAAATAATCCACAGGTGGATCAAATAAAAAGAAACATTGTTCAATAGACTGAAATGCATCCAAGCTTGCGAGACTCTTATTGATGCTAAGGAGAAAGCCAGCCTATTTCGAGTAGTACCTGCACTTAATCTTTTTGGGAAAATACGTCAGTTTACACTGGTAAATACAATCAACTGACTCATTTTGAAAAGGTTTAGAAAGTTGGTTTAAATGCACGAGACACAAAACATTTTATAACTTGGGATAATTACTTATATATATATAAACTTGTAAAAGAATTACATGTTTGTTATACGTTCAGTAGCCCGGATTGACACCGGGTTAAAGATTAATAGACACACCACATGATATAGTCCCGCGGCGGGTTATCCCCGTAACCGGCGGTTATACCTCATTATTTATATAAGCACTAGCGGGTGTACGCCTACACGCGCGTGCTATGGTCGTGGCCATTTCTTGAATGATGCCAAGGATATCCGGGACATGGTCATTAACCCCCCAAAGGCTTTAAGCAAACAAAACAATTTAAACGGGTCATTTCAATAAATTAACCATCATACGATTAAAGATTCAATGCCCGACCCAGCGGTATTTTATATACCGTACCCCAAGCCCGTATAGGGAAAATAAGTTAAAAGTATTTACCTTTGCAAGTAATAATCACAACAAGCAAGTGCACGTAGCTTTTACCGGGTCTCCTATTCTGGAACGAAGGTTTATAATAACCTATTAGAATCCTAACGGGTCTTTAATTAAGCCTAAACTTAGACCGGTTAGTTTTAAAGGAAGATACGGTTCGAACGCATGATTAAGCGAAGACCGGAATAGAATGTGATTTAGACCCGACAAGTTTGAAGACTTGTATAATATGGGTAAACTAAACACATTCTGGATTTTGAGATAAAAATGATAAGGTTTGACCCGTTTCGGCTAATTTATGCAAACTAGTTACATAAACCGAACGCGAATAACGCATAACGGGTAACCGAATGAGTCACGAATAGGTTTCCTAACTTAATATACCTTAAATATGTTGTGATATCAGTAGGATACCTTCCATTATGCCCAAAACGAGTTTAATCTCAATTTAAGCCCCGTAGGGGTATTTTGGTCATTTTAAGGATTATAAAAGAGATTAAATATAACTCTGATGTTTGGGTCTGTATTAATCAGTAAAATTACTCATTTTAATAAGTTATATCAGTAGGTGATAAGTCTTACATGACAAAAATGGTTTTAACCTATACTATGTGTTTTAAACGCGTAAAAAGTCGTTTTAAGTGATTTCCGGGTTATAACAGGAAATCTGAGTTTTCTGATCAGTTTATAAAGTTCAAAATACTTCATTTAACATATAAAATCAGTAGCCAAAGACTTGGTATCAAAATGTTATGCAAAACTCATTTTATAAACGAAAAGGGTATAATCGGTAATAACCGAATCAAGGCAATAACCCTATGTTATGATTAGTTTAAAAATAATTAAAAATCTTCAAAAATCCCAAAATATTATATTACATCAGTGGGTAAAAGTTTTGGTGTCAAAAATTAGGTTTAGATAGGCTTTGTGCTAATGACGCCGTTTAATTAATAAAAAGCGTTCTAATTACGCCATTGAGCATAACTCCTAATCTAGACTTCAAACTGATGTGAAAATTTAGGGACATGTTTATAAATCAGTAACAAAGACTATTGTCCTTTCACATTTCCAAAATTCTCGTTTTATGGTCAAAAGGGCATTATGGTCAACATTAAGCAATTAACGGAAACGTGTAAACGAATCGGACAAACAACGAACTAATCACAGAGGGTTATACTATCATGTAACCCGGTCCTAATGAAGCTTTAAGGCATGTCTAAACTAGTCTAAATCGGGTCAGAACTGAAAGTCAAAGCGAAAGTCAAACTATGCGACTTTCGGTTCCGAGCCGATACTGAAAATTGTCGGGTCGGACATGCTTAGGCATGTTCTTGTATTGATTACCAAGTTATATGAGTGGAAAAACAGGTTACATGTCTTATACATTGCTAATTATGTGTTAATTCGAAATTTAAGTTTATGTTGACTTTTTTTGATTAAGTTTGACCCGACATTTGACCTAGTTAGAGCGGGAATCAGAGGGTGCCCTTTTAAGGGTTTAATGCCCACATAATTACCAACTTATAGCTACTTTTAATTTGACTAATCACTGGACCATTAATGATTAATCGTTAAGTCAAACCTTAATTACGACGGTTTGACTTCAAGCTAATTAACTAAGTAAAACATGATTAAGGAAGGTTAAGGAAGCTTACCAAGGTCCAATGCACGACTAATGATGCTTAGGAACTGATCTTGAACTCCCAAAAGCTCCAGAAGTTGAGTTATGAGTGAATGATCAAAGTTGCAACAATGTGGGACTTTATATAGTGCTTTTGATTCATCATGATCATGACAAACAAGCCTATGAGGTGATCCCTGATCAATACATGTGTTCCTAGAGCCTAAAAACTAGTTTGTGCCGCACATGGTATTGAAAACTAGCAATGTAAGTCAGTTAAACTTGTTATAACAGGCACCTGTCAAGTTTCTGATGCTGGCGATCGCATACGGACCGTAAGCTAAGAGTCTTGCGGTCCGTAAGTACCTATTACGGACCGTAAGACAATGGCTTTGCGGTCCGTAAACTTCCTTGGTTTATTTCGCCCTGATGACATCCTTGCGGACCGTAAGGCTAAGCCCATACGGTCCGTAAACGATGAGCAGAAGACAAAAATTTGTAAATTATTAGGCTTTGATCATGCAACCTTTATGTCTTCGAATCTTATGCTTTTAATGTTGGTATGGGACCACTTGATCATGCCTGAATAGTTATGACCACCTTGCCATGTTTTAGAATTGTCTTGGATTCTTTTGAAAGGGTCATGAATGAAGGTTTGTCGCATACATTCTCATGGGATCCCAACTTTGCTATTTGAATCAATTAGTACTAGTCTTAACCGGAGTTGAATGTATATCAGGTGTTTATAAAATAGGTTAAGGTTTGGGATTTATAAATAGGTCGCTCAGAGGTATAAATTAACATGTCGACACTTTTAAAACCTAGCATTCATCTTTCAACTTGATCCGGGTTTATAACATGTTTACTTACCATGACACATGTCTTTATTTTATTGGGCATGATTTTACGAGGTGTCACAAGACCCGTCACCAACAAGACAAAAAAGCAAAGAAAAGAGGCCCGCAACCTCATCAAACGATAGCCAAGAGGCCCTCACCGAGAAGCTCGCGCAATACACTCTTATGAAAGAAGAAAAAAAAAAGCACGGGCGATAGAGTTGACGAGTATACGAAAGAAACGCGAGGAAGACACCATAGCGTTAGTGGCGGAACAACGCGAGGCGGTGAAACAACTTATTTATGATCGGGATTTGAAGGCATTTACTGAGCCACACGACCATGCTCCACCCGAGATGTTGCCGTTTATTCTCGCGAGGAAACGAGACATCGCAAAAAAAATTAATTGACCATGCAATTTCTAAATATTAGTTTAAAATATTAGGTTTATTTTATGGTTTAATTTTTTAGTTTTAAATGTAATATGTTTTTTTTAATTAAAAGTATTTTTATATAGTTTAAAATATGTTTTATTTATTTATACATAGTTTATAATTTCTAGAAAATAAAAAATAGAGTAAACTGCCATTTTGGTCCCTGTGGTTTCGACAATTTTGCCATTTTAGTCCAAATCTCAAACTTTTTAAATCTGGGTCCCTGTTGTTTCACTTTTATTGCCATTTTAGTCCAAAATTCAAAAACCCTCATTTTTTACTGTTCCAACATGCCTATATTGTCTTTTTGTGTAGGGGTATTTTGGTC
The DNA here is from genome assembly GCA_030545235.1 of Helianthus tuberosus. NCBI lineage: Eukaryota > Viridiplantae > Streptophyta > Magnoliopsida > Asterales > Asteraceae > Helianthus > Helianthus tuberosus. The sequence continues at coordinate 25,875,903 of CM060435.1, read as the reverse complement.
ATTTGGAATTATTATACAATTATTATAATACATTAAATACCATCATCTTCTTCTTCAGACCAACTTCTTCACACAGAGTTCACCGCAGACCATCATCTACTCCACCCCCACTGCACCACCACCATCCCCATCGCACCCCCACTGCACCACCACCATCCCCACCGCCGGCGGCACCTGCAACCACCCGTCACAACCTAACCACCTGCAATGACCCGTCACACACAGCGGCACCTTTCAAATCTACGGTGTGGGCTACAATCGAAGATGCTTTGTGATTTCTTGAGTCCTCACAGAGTGAAAACTACCACAACAAACTCGAAAACACACCGGAAACATATGATTTTGCATCAAAACAACCTCATCTGATACAAAAACTGTCAAATCCGATACAAAAACTGTCAAATCCGCCATTCGTCCTCAGATTTGACACCAACACCTCCACCGCCATCACCGGGGAAGTTAGGGTTAGGGTTAGGGCTTCGACGCGAAATTGGGGGTTAGGGTTAGGGTTTCGACGCCGGTTATGAGGATGATGTCGATGATGAAGATGATGACGTCGATTTGATTGAATTCGTGTGAATCCTCATTGTTGATTGAATCAGGTTTGTGTCATAAGTTACCTCATTGTTGATTGAATCATGTTTGATTGAATTGGTGTGATTCGGATCTGGATCGGTTGGGCGAAATGGAGCCGGAGAAATCTCTGGTTTTGGCGCAGGTGGTGGTGGTGGTGCGAGAGGGGTGTGGCAGGTGGTGTTCCATCGGAGAAATCTCTGGTTTTGGCAAGATGATGATCTAAACAAAAATGGATTACATATACTTAATATTAATTTAGTTTATTAATTATTAATATGTTATATTAAAATCAGAATGACTAAAATGCCCCAGCATAAAAAGACAAAATAGGCATGTTGGAACAGTAAAAAATGTGGGTTTTTGAATTTGGGACTAAAATGGCAATAAAAGTAAAACCACAGGGACCCAGATTTAAAAAGTTTGAGATTTGGACTAAAATGGCAAAACTGCCCAAACCACAGGGACCAAAATGGCAGTTTACTCTAAAAAATATATAACTCAATCACCATAGAGTGATTAACCATATCCTCCACCCTTAGACACTTGAAAGTTGTAAACTTCAAAATCAACCAATGAGAGTGTGACATGTCATTCAATGAAAAGTGTTTAAGCTATGCTAAAAAGTGTTGACAATGGTTAGACACTTCATGAATTAGTAAACTATTTAAAAACAAAGAAAAATATGTGATTGGTTAAGATGATATGGACCTCACCCCACACACCCCCTCTCTCTCCTACCCTTCCTATCCCCGATCGGCAACCTGTTACCGCACCTCCACCTTCACCGTGCGGCAAACATGGTTGGCGGTGGTGTTCTCGAGCGGCAAACTCCTTTTGTCGAACCAGTTTGCCGCCCACACCGTATCCCTTTATGAAAATAATTTTTATTACAATTGTCAGCTGGAAATTAGGACATTTGGCATTTGTGGGACCCACTGATTGTCTTGTGTACACGTGGTCTTTATCCTTTCAATTTAAGGGAACATATCATTTATGAAACCACATGGAGTTCACTCTCACAGCCTCTTCCAATCTCCAAAAGCATTATTTAATCCATATTTACTGAAAATAATAAATACTTCATTAAGTTCATCCTTTACATATAATAATATTAAATAACTTTTTATTATTTGTTTATTTTTTTCTCAAATAATTTAAGAAGAAAAGAAAAAATTTCCTTAAAAAAAGAATTCCTGCTTTTTAATTTAGCGTTTATTTCGACCGTATTGTTAAAAAGAAAAGAGTAAACTTTCGTTTTGCTCCCTGTGGTTTGGTCACTTTAACGGTTTTGCCCCAAACCTTTAAAAATAGCCATTTCACTCCCTGATGTTTTGGTTTTGTTGCCAGTTTGCTCCCTGCGGGGAGCAAAATGGAAAAACAAACAATTTGGATGGAGTTAGAGGCGGGGAGCAAACTGGAAAAAAAACCGAAACATCAGGGAGTAAAATGGCTGTTTTTAAAGGTTTGGAGCAAAACCGTTAAAGTGACCAAACCACAGGGAGCAAAACGGAAGTTTGCTCAAAAGAAAATAATTTTGTTTTATAAAAAGTATAACATTGCTCGTTTGCTTTATACGTTGTTACTTTTTTTATAATAAAAATTATACAATGATTTATACACATCGTTTAGTTATAAGCATCTAACGAATATTTTTTTTTTTGCTTCTCAGAACTCAAAACCAATATCCCTCTAAATAATAATCCGTTAATAGTATTTCTGAGTTTGTTTAAAGAATTTGTCTCTAGTGGTCCGTCAGTAATCTAAATTTGCCGTTAAAAAAAAGAATTCTATATTTTGGTTAATAATTTTGATATTTAGCGTTATATTGAACCTTTAATTTTAATTCATGATTGATGTGAGAAAAGTAACCTTTTAGTAAAGGTATTGCTACAATGATATAATGGAAAAGGATAGATTTCTAATATCATATTTATTCAACAAAAAATTAATAATATCGATTACATTCATTTTTCAACCATAAATATAATATAGATTGGTGAGTAATTGATATTGAAGAAGCACGACGGATGGTGTTATGGAAAAAAAAGGGGCAGCGCTATCTCCATAGCGGCGGTATGAGGGATGATTTTCAAAAATGGACCAATAAAAAAAAGTTAAGTGTTTTTTTAATTAATTAATAAAAATGAAAATTAATAATTAAGTAATGATGGGTAGGGGCTTTATGCCTACGGGCTCTAGTGATATAACGCCCCATAAAACCCCTGTGTGACGTGGCACGACACGTGTCGCATAACGCACACAAAAAAGCTTTATGACTACACATGGACTAAGATTGAACTTTGAATACTTATGCCCTGAACTAGTTAGTTGATCCATAAAAAGGACCACTCTTAGTCTCGTCGCATAAAAAGAGTAACCGTTTGTGATTGCGCTAGCTGAGAGTGTGATTGGTGGTCGTCCTAGCATACTTTCCACACTGCTTGCCACATCAAAGGACCGTGGGTGTACCTTATACAACCCTGCCTCAACGGGTCAGGATACCATAACTTGGATTGACCCGACACATCGAGTCTGGTATCATATCTCTTCAGATTTTTACGACCGTTTTGGATTTGTCAATGGATTTTTTATCACAAGAGTTTGAAGTGTTTTGTATTTATTACGGAGAAGGTAAGAGTTTAAAATTTTGAGACATATGTTTTTAATCGGTGAAGTGGTAAACTATATCAAAATAGCACCATCAAAAATAATTAGAAAGTCATTAATTTTATAATTAATTTATAAGTCGTGACGGTGACGTCTGCTAATTTAAAAGATTCGTTGAAAAAGTGGCAATGCAAGAATGTGACAGTGGGACCAAATGGTTAACGTGAGGGTTAGAAAGTCACGTGCAGTGCATGAGGGCGGCTAGAATACATTATACACCTCTATGCTTGTTTACGAGCCGAACTAAACCGAGTCAGGGCAAGTTTAGGCTCGTCTCGATTAAAAACTGAGCTGGAAATTTAAGCTCGGGTTCGGCTCGAATTGGTTTGGTTTGGTTCTATTTTGTAAAGAAAATTTAATACATAGCTCTTAAAATTAAATAGTCTAAAATATTTTTTAATAGATCAAAAGAACATATCCAAAATAATCTCAACCTAATACATTACAAGCCAGAATCAAGTTCAACAACACAACTAAATTCCAACGAAATATAATATAAGTTCATCAACATGGCAATCAACATTCAAATATCCTACAGAAATCAAATTACGCTCCTAAATACATGAAAATAATAATCAGTTTTTTTTGTGATACATTATAACGTATATGAAAATAAAATATACTAAAAGTAAAAATAATCCGAGCTAAGCCGAGTCGGTCTAGCAAGCGAGCCAAACCGAGCCAATTTGGCTCTTTACGAGTCGAGCCGAGCTAGGCTTAGTTTCAAACCAAGTCATATCAAATAAGCTTTTTCAGAACTAAATCCGAGCAAGCTCTGAATCACGAGTTTTTTTGGATAGCCCTAACACCTCATCATCATCATCATCATCATCATACTCAGTAAATCTCACCAATAGCAAAGCTATGGTATGGTCTGAGGAGGGTAAGATATAAACAGCCTTACCTCTACCCCGTAGGAATAGAAAGGTTGCTTCCAGTGAGACCCCTGGCTCAAGAGTAGTTTTGCATCAAGCCTTTGACATAAGACACATAACACTCAGCTATTGAGACAACTGCTGATTAGTGCATGTACCCCCTTGTCTTTCGGCTATCAGCGCCACCACATGATGCATGATTAACCATCCCCTTCTTTTAACGTTATTTCACGAAATTAGTAAAATAACGTTAAAAATTAATGCAATTTCACTTTTACCACCGAGTGCCCACACATATGTACATTATATGTCCTAACACCTCATTCACTTATTTGATAATACAAAAAAAAAAAATAAAAAAAATAAAAGACGTCGACTCTGGGGCCCACAAGCTAAAAACAGTACAAAATTAAAAGGGGTCCCAACTCTCAACTAAAATCGTCGGTGGTCGAGTAACCATCGGTAGCCTCAAGACAATTCATAAACCTTATGGATGGGTCATTGTCTGTTGATAAATAAATGTTTTGAAAAAAAAATTATATTAATATTTGAAACTCAATGGGTCACTTTACAAATAACTGGTTTGTAGCTGAAGTGGTTTGTTAGTACACTTGGAAATCGAGAAGGCCGACACGTTTAACCAGGGATGAGATCAGTACTAGTAATATATTGAAAAATGAAGATTGCCGAAACAGAAAGTAGCTAAAGTATAAACCAATAACCATATCAATTTTGTCGGTTCAGTACTAGCAAAGTACGGAAACCAAAGAAGACCTATAGCGAAATCGTTGAACAAAATACCAACACTGGTATCGGATGTGTTTGGTCGGTATGATACCGGTATTCATCAAACAAATCTCACCCCTAAGGTTAATAAACGTCCTGTTTATAAAATCTAAACCGATAAGATGGCAAGCAATAAATGACTTGAAGAAAGTCAAGAGTTGAGGAATCCGAAATTGTTTTATAAAATCTACACAATGTAGCTACAAGTTGTATATGGTTTTTATTTTATATTTATTTTGTTATAACTTATATATTGCATATATGAGAGTACTTCAATAAAAACAAAATTAAGAAAAGTTATATCTCCTTGTAGGGAAAGATTCGTTTCGTATGTTGTCCGAAAAATTGAGTGATTTTAAAAGGGTGTACCTATCTACACACCATTTTGCCTATTTACACACCAAAAAATGTGTTTTTCGTCCTTATATGCACATCATGCAGTGTCGAACTGTGGCCAAAACACGGCGTTTTGGTCCGGTTAACCAGACAAAGACTGACGGGTGTCTGTTGACCGGACCAAAACGCCGAGCTTTGGCCACGTTTTGGTTCTATCAACCAGATAAAAGACTAACACCCGGTCTGGTTGACAGGACCAAAACGCGGCCAAAGCTCGGCGTTTTGGTCCAGTCAACAGACCCGTCAGACACCCGTTAGTCTTTGTCTGGTTAACCGGACCAAAACGCCGTGTTTTGGCCATAGTTCGACACTGCATGGTGTGCATATAAGGACAAAAAACACCTTTTAAGGGTGACTATCTACACTTTTGGTGTGTAGATAGTTTGGCTTTTAAAATCAACGTGTCTAGGCAAGCAATAAATGACTTGAAGAAAGTCAAGACTTGAGGAATCCGATAAAAAAAATATTAATTTAATAAACAAAAAATATTAATTTTAGTGTGTTTTTTTATAGTAAGTGTTGCTTAGAAAAGAAATTATTGTTGTAGTTGAAAATAAATTAACAATTTTTTATCCATCTATTATTTTGAGAATCAGAATGGTGCAGAGTGAGGTACTGGTGAGCAATGATAGGAGACCCATGGAAATCTGGGTTGGATCCTTGAACCAAACGGGTTTTACCGGTAATTTCACCGTCGTGCCTACGGGCGGGTAGGTTACCGGGTTTTCCCCAGAATTGGTGGTGGACTCGGGTTACTCTCGAAGTACTCCGTTTGTCCAGTGGGTGCCCCGAGAGTGCTCGGGATTGAGTTTGTTGCTGTTAAAAAACATAAAGCAAGTGAGGTTGTATATTTTAAAAGATTTGAGAAGATTTATGAATAAAAGATAGATACATAAAATTTATCTCTATATAGAATAATTACAAAATTAAAGTTTGTGTCTCCCATGGTCATAAAAATCTCGACTAGCATCCGATTAGTCGCTGATTAATCATTGATCGGAGGTTTATCGAGTAATTTTCCTCTAGTCGGTCAATTAATCGTTGGACGATCAACGACGACCCTAGGCAGTCCTAATTGGCGGTTTTGGACAAATTCCGGCCAGTTACCAGCTATATTCCGGCCATTTTCCGGTCAAACATTGTAAATCTCGGTGATTAATCTTGTCGAGTTAAAAAATGAGCCGATGAGGGGTTGAAACTTGTCTTGCTAAATAAGTTACACATAAAAATGTGTGCGGGATATATAAAACTGAAGATTACATTTAAAGATCCCAATTCGATTAGTCATGATTAATCGCTAGTCGTTACCCCATCGACCGACTAGTGTCTAGTGATCAATTTGGTTAAAACATATAGCAAATTTTGGTTCATTTTACTTAATCAATTTGGTTAAATAATTTCATGGGCATTTTAATTAGTTTGTCTTAAGGGGCTTTAGGGTTTTTATTTTGATTTTTTTTAAAAGATAAGTTTAAAAGAGTAAACTTACATTGACTCAAATGAAAAAAATTGCCTTCGTTAAGCTAGGGAACCATAATCGAAAGCAAACAATGCCTGGCTGTATTCATAAAAATCATTATATCGTCGGGTATGGTGGGGTGGGGGTTTTGGGCATGAGTTGACACGTGGAGTTGGAGCCCCCCCGCTGGTGAGTGATGTATCCGTGGGGTATGGCGGGGCTTGACTAGCCCGCATGGCTTGGCTAGGTGTATTAAAAAAAAATACACACAACATTTAAAAAAAAAGCCTAAAATTTTATTAAAATTTCCTAAACATTACAAAATTCTAAAAAAAAGGATTACAAAAAAAAAAAAAACCTAAAGCGTTAGGTAGATTTCGAAAAGGGCGAGCTTGTCAAACGGCTTCCGCTCCTTGCCTCGGAACTCGATGTTGGCCACCGCCACCCGGTCTTCGTGACTCATCTCACCGTCCGGGACGCTGTCGTAGTATGCTTTAAAACGATCGAGTTTCGGTCGTAGCTTGCGCCACTTGTGTTGGTACACGTTTAAATTGTGCCGGTCGTTTCCCACGTGCCGGTAGCTAGCGAAAGCTTCCGGCCAGTAACGGGTCTCACCGAGTTGGCGGCCCTTCATCGCGTCCACGACGCTCGTGACAAGTGCTAGCTCTTCCTCGTGCGTCCAATAAGTCATCGATCAAGTGTTTGTGGGTCGCGGTTCGGGTAGGTGGGTGGGTGAACCGTTTGGCTTGGCCAATGGTTATATTTTAAAATTTAAACATGGCCCGCTATGCCCTAGCCAATAAGAGCCGGCCACATAGGATTGCTTGGCATGCCCAACACCCGGCCTTAAACTCCCGCCCAAGGGGTCGCGCCCAAACCCAAGCCCACCCGGGGTGGTGACTTGAGCGTTTCTCTCTAACCCACGCCCCATACCACATAGTCTTACTATGATGAAACCCGTAATTCTACCAAACCATATATACCAAAAGTTAATTTACTATAAAAAATAGAAAAATAGACATTTTCTATTTTTATTTTTATTTTTACTTTATATTGTTTTTACATTTTCGTTATATAATTACGCATTACTTTAGTCAAAATAGATTATTTGTTTAGCTTTTTGTACATATCCAAAGTATGTTAATAATATTTGTTTACATCTATAAATAAGATGATCTATTATTACCTTGACTATATACTTAAAAATAATAGATAAATTATTCAGATATTAGCTTTTTCTAGTAAAAGCCTTTATTCAAATCTATTTGAATATAATAGAGAAATTATTCAGATATTAGTTTTTCTAGTAAAAGCCTTTATTCAAATCTATTTTGAATAGGGTTAATGGATTTAAACACCCCCAACTATGGGCATTTGGCCGCTGGTACTCTCAACTTTGACTTTGGCTCAAACCATTCCCAACTTAACACATTGTTTGTCATGGCACCCCCTCATTAAATAAACACTAATCTAGTTAGAAAAATTATCCTACATATCATTTTAATCTGATGTGGCATGTATCACGTGTAAGTTCCCCTGATTCATCATCTTTGACCTTTTAACGAGTCTTCAAAGACTGAAAAAAATGAAGAATCATCCAAACACCAAATCCTTCAATATCATAACAGGTAATATGTAACTTGCAAAAACAAACATATTAAAACATCCCCAAATATAAAAATATTAAAAAAAGCTCTAATTAAACCTTAATATCTTCTTCTTCACCAATTTTGAAAGCTAATTAGCAGCTGGAAATGGTTGATGGATGAATCTTATCAGATGAACAATCTGAAACACGAACGTAGGAAAGAACATAACACCAATCAATCTTCCGATCATCAGATCCCACACCGGCGGCATCATTTCCTGACCAACGTTGCTGCTGATTAAGGGAGTCATAACCAACCCATTAACCAAATACCCACCCAATACCTTCAGAATCATCGTTTCTACATCTGCCCATGCTTCCACCGCTTTAATCAGAGCTAATTGCATAACGGCATACCACACAACGTAGATAGTGAACACGATGGTGTTCGTAAGCCCAACAACCGCAACCATCAACTTATCGCCGAAGATGGTTACGAAATACACGAACAGGAAGGTGAGGATGAGTCGTAGAAGGAGTTTTGCGAGTGTGACGTCGTCACGGAAGGTGTTATTGTTGTTATCAGATGCGACAATGAGGTATGCAGCCCAGATGTGATAAGAGAAGAATATGATGGTGGAAACGATGAGGTCTGAAAGTGGGTGAGTGAAAGTGAACATGATCTGGTCATTTGGATTCTTTAGGATTTTGGGTGAGAAAGTGTGAGCGATGAAGATGAATCAGTGAGAGGGAGGGTGAGAGTGAGGGTGATTTGGGTGAAGAAGATGTTGATCCATGTGAAGAAATGGGTGATGAGGTTCGTTGATTTCAATGGTATTTCCATGGTGGAATGAATTTGCAGAATGTGAAGGGGATGATAGAAAATTAGAAGAAATCTGTTTGTTGAATATGTTTGGATGATTCTTCATTTGGGGTTTTAGATGTAACACCACGTAAAAACGTGTCCAATCATATGAAGACACGTGTCCTAAACCCTAACCAGGTGACGGAGTTATTCCTAAGGACTAAAACTCGACAACATTTGATTTTGTATGCGAAGGGACTAAAAGTGTCAACATGCTAATTTAAGCCTCTGAGTGACCTTTTACTAAATCCGAGACCATATAGTATTGAAACACGCTCTCGGAAATAATTATAAAAGTTGAAACCATGTTTCTGATCAACCTCTTACGGTCCGTAAGATAGCTACCTGGGCGATACATTCCAATATCGATTACGGGCCGTAAAGGGTTAGGCTTACGGTCCGTAAAGCCTGTATCTGGGCATCAAATTTTGGACAGTTGCAGGTTATCATCTTTAACCAACTTTAACCTCTTGTAATCGATACCAGGGGCTATTTAACGGATTCATATTACCACTAGGACACCTGGGGTGATCCTAGGAGCCTCCATAACAGTTGTAGATCATCCAAATGCTTGCAATTTAGTATATAAGGAGCTCTAGTTTATAGTTTATGTGTTCACATTTGCATCAACTTTCAAATAACTCACTTCTGGAGCTTGCAAGCAGTAGGAGAAGAATTCTAAGTGTAGAAAAGATAGCAAGGACCCTAAGTAAGAGTTTTAATCCCTGCTTAGTCCTCTTAATTAGCTTAAAAACCGAAAAGTCAAACATATCGTAATTAAGATTTGACTTCCGGTTTAATCACAAATGGTCCCGCCAATGACCGAAACGAAAGTGGTTATGGAACCATATTAAGGTAGGTGATTAACCCTTAAGATAGCACCTTCTAATTATTTCGTTTGACTAGTTAATTGTCGGGTCAAACTAGTTTGACAAAAAGTCAAACTGGACAGAAAGTTTAAAAATGATTTAAATTAATAAAACAGAGGTTCTAAATTATATTTTAACATTCTAATGACTTAGTAATTAATATTAGAACATGTTTAATCAGGCCTAACCCGACAATTATCAGTCTAAGGTTAGTTTATAACCGAAAGTCGCAAAAGCTTGACTTTTGTTTTGACTTTCAGTTCTGACCCGTTCAAGCTTAATTCTCCCACGTTTTAAGCTTCCCTTAGGACCATATTACTTAGTAGTATAACCCTATGAAGTTATATTGCTTGGTGCTTAGTAGTTTGAATTATATGCACTTGTTTGTTAATATGCTTATAAATGCCATAAATGCCCTTTTTACATATAAATGAAATTTTTAGAAATGTGAGAGGACAAAAACCTTTGCTACTGATATATAAGTTTGTCCCGAAAATTTGACATCAGTTCTTGGTCTCAATTAGGAGTTATGCTCGATATCGTAATTAGAAGCTTTTTATTAGTTAGTTTGCGATATCTTGCATAATACATGTTTAAACTTGGATTTTGAACCAAAACTCATTACCTACTGTTAAGATATTATTTTTATGGAATTTTAAGATTTTTGGTCAGATTATAATCTGTTTAAAACTTCGAGTTCTTGTGTAATTCGGCTAATGACAATAATTCCCTTTTTAGTCATAAAATGAGATTAACAAATGATTTGAAAGCCAAACCTTTTCCTACTGATTTCATACATTAAATAAATTATTTTGATCATTTAAAACTGATCAAAATCTCGGATTTACATAAACATCTTGATTATCGTCAATTAGCGAGTTTTACACTATTTAGATGCATAGTATGGTTTAAAACCATACTTAAGATCTAAGACTTGTTACCTTCTGAATTTTAAAACAAATTTCAATATTATTACAATAGGTATAAGTTATAAACTCAGGTTTCCAAAAATGTCCTTAAAAGCATATGTGAAATGACCAAAATGCCCCTTCGGGGCATAGTTTGGCCATAAATAGTAAACCTCACATATATGTAATATCTTACGGATATATAATGAAATAAAATAAATATTTTTACTGATTACTAAAGACCAGAACTTCAGTTTGTTATAAAATCTCTTTTATAATTACTAAAATGACCAAAATGCCCTATCGGGGCTTAAATTGGTTTTAAATACTTTTTGGGCATATATGTTAACATCCTACTGATGTATTAACATATTTTAAGCATAATAACAAATAAGACATGTATATATAATTCATTTGATTACCCGTTACGCATTTATGCGTTCGGATCGGTTTATGTGACTAGTTTACATAAAATAGCCGAAACGGGTTTAACCTTATCATTAAAATCCTCAAATTCCAGAATGTGTTTAGTTTACCCATATTATACAAGTATCCAAGCTTGTCGGGTCTAAACCACATTCTATTCCGGTCTCCGCATAATCTAGCGTTTAGAACCGTAAAGTTCTTCTTAGCTAGCTGGTCTAAGTCTTTGACTTTGACTTAATTAAAGACCCGTTAGCATCCTAATAGGTTATTAAACCTTCTATACAGATTAGTAGCATCCAGTAGAAGGTACCATCATAAAGCTTTAGGATTTTACGGCTGAGTTACTTTTCACGTTTAGCTCAGGTAAATACTTTTAACTTATTTTCCCTTATACGGGCTTGGGATATGGTATTGTAATAATACCACTTGGTCGGGTATGAAATCATTTAATCGGATTGTGATTAATAAATTTACATAACCCGTTTTAATCTGTCTTGTTTAATAACATAAACATTGGGGGTTAATTCGACCGTGTCCTGGATATCCTCGACTCATTTCATTTGAAAATGGCCACAACCTATACACGGGGTGTAGGCATACACCTGACAGATGTAAATGCTAAATATAAACCCACATGTTGGGGATAACTCCTTTGTGGGTTCTATATGTGGTGAGTCGGTTAATCATGACCTGCTTCCAACCGGCCCCAATTGTATGACAAACATATAAATCTGTATACAGGATTATCTTTAAATAATTGTCCCAAGTTATAAATGGTTTGTGCCTTGTGCACCTAAATCAATTTTATAAATACTTTTCAAATGAGTCAGTTAATTGTATTTACCAGTGTAAACTGACGTATTTTCTAAAGATTGATTGACAGGTACTTCTCGTAAATAGGCTAGAGCTACTAGGTGTCATATAAGAGGATCTTGCAAATCCCTAGATACCTGGAGTCTGTTATTTTCCGTTTCTTGTATTTATTTATGATCCACATGTGGATCTTATTACAATCCATTCTGTATATTCTTTCGTCGAACACTCATACATTATGGTTTGTAATAGTTTATTCACCAAGCCTTCCGCTGTGTTATTATATTGTGTATATTGACAATGATGATTTCAACTACGTCACGATACTCCCCGCCGGGCCCACCGGTAATATGTGGAAATATCGGGGTGTGACAGGTTGGTATCAGAGCCAACATTGAGTGAATTAAACACTAACCTTTTGTGTTTAATCTCAATGACACAATAAGCACATTCCTCAGACTTCCGAGTCTAGGCTAATGACCTAGGATTTATTCTTAACTTTCCTTTTTATTGTTTATATTATATTTACTTGTTTTGACAGGTTAACTAATTGGAAAATGCCGCCACGTGTAAGAGGCAAAGGAAAGGGACCAATGAGGGGAGGGCCATCAGGCCACGCGGGACCCTCCCATCGACGTACCCCGTCAGCGACTTTCTCTAGTTTTGACTCTCGGGACCATTGGAGTCATAACTTCGAGCCGGCGTGGCATGCTGTTTCGCTAGGATCCTCACCATCCGACCCTCCATACTTTGGGCTACCCATTCCTGACGAGCCCCAACATTCCCATCACTCTCAGGAATCACACCATTTGAACCAATCTCATCACTCTCTTCACTCCCATTCTTTCCATCACTCTGATTCCATTTATTCCCCATGTCACACCCCAACCGATGGCGGAAACATCGGGGCATGGCACTGAGCGAAACAGATTGTCCAGAAGTTTCCATAACAACTATATTTACCAAGTATTTAAAGAAACACGTCCCATACCATGTTATAAATGATAATACAATTATTACAGAAAAGATCTAGTCAAATTGTTCTGTTCTGACAACTCAGATTTTTATTACAGACAATTGTTTATTGGTTTCTAGACCTTCCCTAGCCTCAATTTCATCACCGCAAAACAAAGCGTCCTAGCAACTTAAGCACCTGTCACATACGTTAAAATAAAAGTCAATACACATAGTGTAAAGGTGAGCAAACAAGTTTGATAATAGCATATAGAGTTCGAAATTGTTACGCATAACCAGCACGTACACAGTGTGAAATGAGGCATGTTAGTTATCGACATGAACCTATCGACACCAATGACTGCGGGTTGACTGCCCAAGGCAGTTCGTGATACATACTCACCACTGTGAGCCATGTAAGTAATTGTCCTTAACAACCCCCGAGTGAACGGGTGCTGAGTCCAAACTAATAGTACTATCGTTGCTAAGGCAGGTAGATAGCATTCCATGTGTAAACATAACAAACAAGCATTCATTAAGTCACGTATAACATGCGGTAACGGTTAGCGTTTAAAGTATTGCGTAGTGTGTTCGGTGTGATTTTGTATAAGTAACGTATGTAACACCCAAAAGTGCGTAAAGAAAAAAGGGATCGATTATACTCACAGCGATTGATGGATTGAAGGGAGCGCTAGAGAGTAGGGTTAGCCTGAACAGATTGATGTCATAACAATAAGTGACGCGCAAAACGATGCAAAGTACAAATGAGTCGGACAGCAGTTCGATCGGATGGTAATCCGATCAGACAGCCAGTTGTGCGAGTGGCAGTCCGTTCGGACGGTCGTCCGGTCGGATGACCGTTCGAGTGGATTGTTACTTCCTTTGGGAAGGATGTGTTTGTGTATGATGGCTTGACTTTTGAAGTTTTTGTTGTAGTATTTAGAAAACATAGGAGTATCTCTACCTTTCAGGTCGGTCGATCGGACGGTCATTCGATCGGACGACAACCCGATTGGTTGGACACTTTAGCGAGAACAAGTTCACAGCAGGTTGTCACTCGATCGGACGGTGGTTCAATCGGGTGGCATCCCTTGTGCATTGAACATGTTGAAAATTGTTTAAGTGCTGAAGTCAGAACATCACATGGTCGAGTGGTAGTCCGATCGAATGGTAACCCGATCGGTCAGCCCTTCGTTCAATGTTCATCCTTCAAGGTTTTGAAAAAGTTAAGTGTGGGACCGAGGTGTGGATCGAACGGGTGACAACTCGTTCGGACGACAGTCCGATCGGATGGTAGTCCGATCGAACGGCATTCCGTCCTGGTCGTTCCGTTCGTCTTACACTTGGTTGTTTTGATAGTTTATCGTTTTATCGAGACGTTTTGATAACGTGTTAAGCAACAGAAACCTTGTCAAAACTTGGTACCCCTGATCAGACAGGAATCACCCAAATCCGGTCAGTTAACGGTTCGAGAAGTTGTTCCATGTTTAACCCGAAATCGGTAGTCTCGTGGATAGACTCCAGATCTTGAACCAACACAACCACAAAGATAAGTAGTGAGTCGGCACAAGCTCCGATTCTATCGGTTTTGAATGCATTGAGTGTAAAAGAGTTGAAAGAAAGTTGGAAAACCATTTTTCAATCCTTTTTGTAGTGAATATGTTTAGATCTATGAAAGATCCTTGTTTGTTTATGTGGAAATCGTGTAGATTCAAGTTGTTCTTGGTGGATTAAGGCCAAAACATGAAGTGCTTCAAGAACGTATGATGACGTCATCCTAGAACACCTTGAATCTTGATGATTTCACGGTTAAAAGTTAAGATTTGAAAGATAGAAAGATGTAGGAGTGCGTGTAGATTAAGGAAGTACAAGATTGAGGACGAGATCTTACCAGGATTGCGAGAAATCGAAGGAAAAAGCAAGGTTAGAGCGCTGGTCGGACGTCAGTTGCCAAAAGTGGAAAGTATGATGGTGACAAGGGGTATTTATAGGGTTACCCAAAGTGGAAAGGGGCTGGTCGATCGGTCAGGCAGCCCGATCGAACAGCTGGCTGATCGAGCGGCAGCTCGATCGAACGGCTGGTCGATCGACTGGTCGCCTGGTCGATCGGTCACCTTGTTTGAATGTTCGGTGCGATGAGTTTTGCTGTTTCGATTGCGATTGCGAGCGTTTCGATGCGATAAAGTTTCCTCTTCAAATTACTTTTAATCCCAACTACTATATCAACATACAAGCATCCTTATTTCGTATTCGATTAGCGTTTGCGATTCGATTGCGATTGAGTTTCGATTGCGTTTCGATTGATTACCACCACATACATAAATAAACATGCACAAGTAACACATAAGGCACACACACACGTATAATCAATAACCAAAATGCGTAATTCGAGCTGCGAGTGCGATTGCGATAGCGATAAAGCGATTAATCATGCGATAAATAGCGATTATTAATAGATACTCCACATAATACAACTAAAGCGATAATAAAATAGAGTAACTACAAGTCAAAGAAGTCGAAACAGGGTTTTGAGCAAGGTGAGACAGATCGCAATTAGCCATATTTTCTTCCTTTGACTTCAATCTTGACTTTGACTTCTGAAACACGGGGTGTTACTGCCTCCCCTAGTTGAGGGAATTTCGTCCCGAAATTTAGGCCGAAGTCGTAACAAACAACTGTGGGTACTTCGCCTTCATGTCGCTTTCGAGTTCCCAAGTGAACTCCGCGCCACGTTTGCCTTCCCATCGGACTTTCACAATAGGAATGCGCGAGCGTCTGAGCTGCTTGGTTTGGCGATCCATGATTTCGACAGGCTTTTCCACGAAGTGTAGTGTTTCGTTTATTTGGAAGTCATCGAGAGGTACACTTAAATCATGCTCAGCCAGGCACTTTTGGAGGTTTGACACATGGAAAGTCGGATGGACATTACTAAGTTCCTCTGGTAGTTCGAGTTTGTAGGCGACTTTTCCGATCCTTTCCAGAATCTTAAAAGGTCCAACATATCGAGGCGCTAGTTTCCCTTTCTTGCCGAATCTGACCACACCCTTCCATGGTGATACCTTTAGGAGTACGTAGTTGCCAACGTCAAATTCAAGGGGCTTGTGTCGTCTATCGGTGTAACTTTTCTGACGACTCCGAGCTTTCAGCAGGTTGTCTCTTATTTGGAGGACTTTTCCGGTCGTTTCTTGCAATAGCTCAGGATCGGTTAGTTGCGAGTGACCGATCTCGTGCCATACAATTGGCAATCGACATTTTCTTCCGTATAAAGCCTCGAATGGTGCCATTTGAATGCTGGCATGATAACTGTTATTGTACGAGAATTCGACTAACGGCAGGTATGCATCCCAATTACCACCGAAATCTATGACACACGAACGGAGCATGTCTTCAAGAGTACAGATCGTTCTCTCAGTCTGACTGTCGGTTTGAGGGTGGAATGCGGTACTTAGATTAAGCGTAGTACCGAGAGCCGCTTGAAACGTTTCCCACAGTCGTGAGGTAAACCGAGCATCACGGTCAGAGATGATGTCGCGCGGCATCCCATGTCAACAAATGATCTCATTGGTGTAGATTCAGGCTAATCGTTCTACCTTGTAGTCTTCCCGTATTGGAAAAAAGTGAGTGGATTTGGTTAAACGATCAACGACAACCCAGATGCTGTCGTGACTTTATGGCGTGCGCGGAAGTTTCGTTATAAAATCCATAGCTATACTTTCCCACTTCCACATAGGGATCGGGGGTTGTTCAAGTAAGCCAGAGGGCCTTTGGTGTTCAGCCTTGACCTTCGAGCAAGTCAGGCACTTTCCGACGTAGAGAGCAATATCCCTTTTCATGCCCGGCCACCAGTACTTGTAGCGAAGGTCCTAGTATATTTTGTCGGCACCGGGATGAACCGAGTACCGGGATTTATGGGCTTCGTCCATCAAAATCTGTCGTAAATTGGTCCGCTTAGGGATCCAAATTCGGTCTAGAAAGTGGAATATCCCATTTGACTTATTCACAAGCTGGGCTCCATCGTGGTAGATTCTTTCCTTCTTCAATGTGCGTTCATTAAAACAGGCATGCAGAGCTTCGCGGATGAGGGTCTCGAGATCGTATTGGGATTGGGTATTACTAATGCTAAGCAGATAACCTTGTCTGCTGAGAGCGTCGGCAATGACGTTCGCCTTCCCATTGGCGTTGACGCATATTAAGTTCCTTCTGGTCAAAGATATGTTGTAGGCTTCTATGATCAGTGAAGATCGTACACTTGGTACCATACAGGTAGTGACGCCAAATCTTTAGCGCAAAAACAACTGGGCCTAGCTCGAGATCGTGGGTTGTATAGTTCTTCTCGTGGATTTTGAGCTGACGAGATGCGTAAGCTATAACCTTGTCCCGCTGCATAAGGACACAACCAAGACCAATGTTGGAAGCATCACAATAGACAATGAAGTCGTCGTTTCCATCGGGTACAGAGAGAACAGTAGCATTGCAAAGCATGTGATTGAGGGTTTGGAAAGCAGACTCTTGTTCGGTTCCCCAAACAAAAGGCTTGTGTTTATGCGTAAGAGCGGTAAGCGGCACATCGATCTTTGAGAATCCTTCGATAAATCGTCGATAATAGCCTGCCAGTACAAGAAAAGAACGGACTTCAGACGGGTTCTTAGGTGTAATCCAACTCTTAACGGCTTCAATCTTCATGGGACGACATGAATACCTTGACTAGTTACGATGTGACCCAGAAACTGAACCTCCTCCAGCCAGAATTCACACTTGGAGAACTTGGCATAGAGTCGATTCCCCTGGAGTAGCTCGAGGACCAAACGTAGATGTTGCGCGTGTTTGGCCTTCGACTTGGAATATATCAAGACATCATCGATGAACACCATGATGAAACGGTCGAGATATGGTTTACACACGCGATTCATCAGATCCATGAAAACCGCGGGTGCGTTGGTTAAACCGAAAGGCATAACAACGAATTCATAGTGGCCATAGCGGGTGCGAAACGCAGTTTTGGGTATATCCTCTTCTTGAATGCGTAGTTGGTGATAGCCTGAACGTAGATCGATCTTCGAGAAACACGTAGCAATTTGTAGCTGATCAAACAAATCATCAACGTGAGGCAAGGGATAGCGATTCTTGATAGTTAACTTATTCAATTCCCGATAGTCGATGCACATCCTGAACGACCCATCCTTTTTTTAACGAAAAGGACTGGCGCGCCCCAAGGAGAGGTGCTCGGGTGAATGAAGCCTTTCTCAAGTAATTCCTGAAGCTGACTCGAGAGTTCACGCATTTCGGACGGTGCGAGTCGGTAAGGAGCTTTGGCAACAGGGTTGGCTCCAGGAATGAGGTCGATACGAAAGTCGATATCACGACTTGGCGGTAAGCCGGGAAGATCGTCAGGGAACACATTAGGAAATTCACGAACAACAGGAACGTCTTTCACTTCTGTCTTTCCTTTCTTTTCCTTCTCCGCTACTACAATGTTAGCCAAGAAAGCTCTGTATTCCTTGCAGAGATACTTGCTAGCTTGGACACATGACATGAGTTTGAGACCTTTCGAAGCAGTTTCACCATAGACACACAATAAATCACCATTCGCGAGCGAGAATCGAATCATCTTATTGAAGCACACAACTTCAGCATGGTTTTCGCGAAGAAAGTCCATGCCTACTATGACGTCAACACTTCCGAGTTGCATCGGAATAAGGTCGATCGGGAAGATGTGAATGTTGAGTTCAAGAGTACAATCATGAAGAACAGAATTAACGGCGACATTTATTCCGGTGGCGACTTCAACATCGAACGTCGAGGAGAGATGGGAGCGCTTACGACTAAGAAGCTTCTCGAATTCAAACGACACAAAGTAGTTATCGGCTCCAGTATCAAACAAACATGAAGCATAAATACCATTCACAAGGAACGTTGTTGGTGCATAATGTTTATATCCTACGTCTAAAGTCTAGGTCATGTCGGTAGCTTGTATAAGGGTCAAAATGTCAAATATGTATAGTTTATGTTTGATTATAGTAATTTCGCACGAAATTAGGAAGTGTAATTTTGCACGAAATTACAAATGGTAATTTCTTGCGAAATTAGATGCCTATATATATGGCATGTTAGCTTCTCATTTGACACGAAATTATATGAGGTGTAACGAAGTGCTGTCAAAATTTCACCGTGTATTCAAGTCTAAAATCAATGAGAAGCTTGTTTTAAGTATCATACTCTGTTTCTACTCATTTCTACACTGATTCTAGGCTGTTTGTTTGTTTCCGCCTCTCAAACAGTTGTGTATTGTCTCTGATTGACTCATTTGGTCGTGAATACGATCCTACAAGTGGTATTAGAGCACAGGATGAGTCAATACACTTGAATCAGTGCCTTTTCAACTCATTTTTTGGACTTCTAGACAAATTCATGGACAAAATGGACTGATCTTTTGATATTGTGTGTAAAATACAGTTTTAATAAACCCTTGAAAGAATCAGACCTAAATTCAGACAAAAAGTGACAAAAATGGGCCAAACAGTTAATTTCGTTTGAAAAGTTGAGGTAATTTCACACGAAATTACTAATTTCATTTGAAATACATCTGATTTCATTTGAAAGGTAATTCCGTTTGGCTATTTCGCACGGAATTAGTTATTTCGTTTGAAAAGACTGATTTCATGTGAAAGGTGATTTCGCATAAAAGCTGATTTCGTTTGAGAAGTCTAATTTCGCTTGAAAGCCTGTTTTTCGTGTGAAGTCCATTTCGTTCGTGGTATTTCGTTTGAAGTTCATTTCGTGTAGAAAGTGTTTTCGCTTGAAAGTAACCAGATTTCAAAACTTGAAAAATTTTCCGAAACTGTTTTCGTAAAATGGATAATCAAGAGTTTTACAACTTCTTTGCCGGTGGGGGAATGACGGCAGCACAAACACCAGCCAGTATAGTGAAAAATGTGAACATGGAAAATGAACTCGGTACTATGCAGAAACCGCCAAAGTTGATGAACATTGATGAGTATGCTGGATGGTCGGAAAGGTTTAAGACTTGGGTGCAAGCAAACCATTTCGAATGTTGGATGAAAATCGAATATAAATATGCTCCTCCAAAGAATGGTTCGGGTTTAGAGAAATATATCGGAAGCTTGACTCCACAAGAACAAGAAGATTTCAAGGCAGAAAAGAAAATGATGAGCATTCTACAACAAGCCATCAAAGAGGATATCTTAGTTCTGCTACAACATCAGGGTGATTCAAAGTCCGTTTGGAATTCTTTGAAAGTAAAGTTTCTTGGAAGCGTGTCTATGATAAAAAGCAAAACTGCTTTGATGAAGAAAGAGTTTGATATCTTTACTGGTATAAAGGGTGAAACAACAAAGCAGTTGATTGAAAGATATTGCCATCTGGTTGTTGAGATGAAGAGGTTGGGCATAACCAAGATGGATGAGGAATGGGTTGATAAATTGGCGAATGCATTGCCATACGATGAATGGGGCACCTATCTGTTGGTGTTGAAGAATAATTTGGAGTATGTGGGATTCAACCTTAGCACATTCATTGAAAAGATTAAGTCACACGAGCTTGAGTTGACAAAGATTAAAAAGATGAAGTCTTCAAGTGTTCAACAAGATGTCTCATTGTATTACAAAGGAAGTACTCCAGCAACATCAAATCTAAGTCCAAAAGTGTAGACATCCTTTGGTGCAGATTCAACATCCGGAGTATCATCTGTCACATCAAGCAACAATAGTTCATCATTTGCTAGTTTTGAGCCAAATCCAAAGGTTCAAAACTCACCTGATCAATCCTACACGCAAAGTTCGTCAGGATCAAACAGTCAAAGTCAAGGTCCAGGAATTCTGTGCAACATAGCGGTGAACATAAAGAATGCTCAAGACTTTACTGAATCATCAGCGAAGCAACACATAGCACTTCTTGCTTCAGTGCTTGAATCGTATGAAAGCTTGGTTGCAGGTAGAATTGGAAACCCCGATATGACAAAGGAAGACTATGATCAGATCGATCCAGAGGAGCTGGAGTTGATCGACATCAAATGGGGAATGGCAAGCTTGGTAAGAAGAGCTCAATGGTTTATGGACATTACTGGTCAGAACAGTCTTTCAGGACCTGATCAAAAGCTTGGGTTTGATAAATCAAAAGTCACATGTTTCAAATGTAAAGAGAAAGGACATTTCAAGCGGGAATGTCCAAACAGGGAGATTAACAACCATCAAAACCCGTTCTCAAATGATTATTACAAACAAGCGATCTATCATAAGACAAGTCAACAACCATTCACCCAAAGACCTCAGATCGAAAACAAGCCGGAGAAGGCTCTCTTAGTTAATCAAGATGATGAGAAGGTTGCTGAAGGTTGTAGTTGGGATAAGTACATACCTGGGAGTGAGGGTAGGGCAATGATGGTAGAGATTGTGGAACAACCGGAATGCGTTGTTGAGACAGAAGAAGTCAATTAAGTGACATCTGAAGAAAGTTTAGCTGATCTTGAAGAAGTTGCTGCATAAGTCTATTACTACCAGTCTGAACAGGAGATTATTGCTAGTTCTTTCAAATCAATAATACCTCCTAATATGTTTGAATCTTTTGCAGGTTTCTTCAGTGAGCCAACTACTGGTCTTTGTCCAAGATATGATGTTGAACCAGCTCCAGTTGAAGAGATAATAGACGTTTCAAAAGAAATGAATGAAGAGACTCTAAAAGAGATTGCTGATAAAGCATTGATGGGCAAGCTAAAAGAGGTAGAAACAGAATTTGTCGAATCAAAGTCTGTCGAAACCGAGTTAGTTGAAAGTGTGTCTGTCAAAACGGTCAAAAAGGAGTCAGACGAGAAATCGGAAAATGAGGAGATCAAATCAGGAGACGAGTCTGAGTCAGAGTCTGATGGTTTTGGTAAAACAGATTTTAAAATTGATCAAGAAGAAAAGGTTACCGAAAAGGTTGATTTGATTCATGAAGTTCCATGCAAAAACTGTTCAAAACCCTGCATGGATTGTCTTGAAAAGGACAAACAACTTCAAGAATTAAAGAAATTTACTGATGAAGTAAAATTTGATCTGAGTGAGATAAAAGAAGCATATGACACTTTGGCACGATCAATCAAAATGATTAAAAAAGAAAGTTTTGAAAATGATAAAGCCACGAAATTGCTAAAATCTACTGTCATGGATAAACAAATGGAAATTAACATTCATTTGGACAACATTGCTTCTCTGAAAAAAGAACTTGAGTTAATGAGAATTGAAACTGAACGAATTGATAAGAAACTAATGAGTTATGATGCTTCATCATATGTGATTGATCAAATTCTTCCAAAACAACATGATGAGAAATCTGTCTTCAAAAGTGTTCCACCCCCAATGTGGAATCATTACACTCAAAAGTATCCAGATGGGGTGGAATCTGCATTGAATCTCAAGTTGAGAACCATTGAGAATGAGTTGCCTGAGAGCATTGATGTTACATTTTCTCCATCCGACACTGATAATGAGTCACAGGTGATCAAAACCGTTGTTGACCAAGTGTTAGATGAAGAAAGTGATAACTCGGAGTTTGATACTGTGAAAACTCATTTTGAAAACTCCATTTCTGATTCTGAAGAAGATGGTAACTTCTTAGACAAGTTTAGACCAAAATCAGATACAGTTGTGAATGATGATTCGATCAGTGTGGTTTACACAATGACCGGAACTGACAAACTTTATTCTGATTCTGAATATCCAATTCAAAATGCCAGAATGGAAAATATTGAAAAGGTGTTTAAACTTGTTGAGATTGATATTTCTGAGGTTAACAGTAAAGAGTTTCTTTCAAAACCTAAAAAGTCTTTTGTGAAACAACAACCGAACAACCCTGGGAAAAAGGATTGGGTGGGTAAAAATGGGTCTAACAAAAGAAATGGTAACAACTTTAAGAACAAAGGTATTGGTTTTGAAAAGAAGATGGCTAAGAATGTCAAGCCAAAAGATAAGATGAGTGATGTTTTTGTTGCTGGTCCTAGTGTTGATGCTGAGAAGGATTATATCTTCAGTCAAAAAGCCATTGACGATTTCAATGCAGCTAAGAAGTTGAGACAGGAGACCTACAGATCAACTTTTGTCGAGTATGACAAAAGAATCTGTTACCGCTCTAATGAAATTGGTCATATGGCCAAGCAGTGTGTGAAAAAGATTGAGAAATCAGTTTTGCAAAAACCCAAACCTAAAACTCCAACTGATGTTAAGGGTAAAAAGCCAATGGTTTCCTCCGTTCGAATTTTGAAAAGGGGTGAATCTTTGAAGACCGAGGATAAGCCGAAATCAACATTTGAAATTAGTGAATCTTCGAAAATCCAAAAGACTTCAAAGATTTATCCAAAGACGAATTTTTTTGAAAACCAATCATGGGTGGCAAAATCAAAACAGTCAGTTGAAGAAAAGAAGATGGAGAATGTTTTGAAATCTGAATCAAAAGTTTTTGAAAATGATGTTGAAAAACTGGAATTTGAACTAGACAAGTTGCTAGAGGAATTTCCACCAATTAAAGAGGGAGATTTAAAACCAAAATCCAAACCTGCTGTTTCAAACGTCATCTTTAACATTCCGAAAGTTGATGTGTCATGTGATCTAGTGTTTGGTAGTGTTCCAAAGGTAAAGAAATCATGGGCTTCATTGTTTGAATGAATTTCTGTGATGTATGCAAGGGCTGCCGAGGTCGATAATTTCAAAATGGATCATGGACAGTGGAGCTTCAAGGCATATGACTGGAATGCTGGCTTTACTCTATGACGTTAAATCAATCAACGGTGGTTATGTTGGATTTGCAGGAAATCAGGGTGGCAGGATAGTTGGTGAAGGAACTCTAACAAATGGAGTTGTGTCGTTTGAAAAAGTGAACTATATCATCGAACTTGAAAACAATCTTTTGAGCATCTCACAGATCTGCGACAAGTCATTTACAGTACACTTCACTAAAAATGAATGTTTAATCATAAAACCTGGTTTTAAAATTCCTGAGGAAATGGTGTTGATGCGCGCTCCACGGGAAAACGATTTGTATGTCCTGGATATGAGTGTCGCAACAACAACAGATCATCAGAAACAATGTTTTGTGACAAAAACGAAAGCGACTGAAAAAGAGTCCAGAATGTGGCATCGAAAGATGGGTCACATTCATGTTAGAAAAATGAACTTTCTTGTACACAATGATCTTGTAGAATGTGTAAATTTGAAAAAATTTCATTTGAATGATGATTGTGTAGAGTGCAAAAAGGGAAAGCAGACCAAAAAGACACACCCACTGAAGTTATTGAATTCAATCAGAGTTCCGCTTGAAAGGTTACACATGGACCTTTTCGGACCAGTCAATGTAAAAAGTGTGAGCGGAGACTTGTACTGTCTTGTAGTCACTGATGACTTCACAAGGTTTTCGTGGGTAGTGTGTATGGAAAGTAAAGATCAAACTTTTTAGTCGTTAATGGTTCTATTCAAGAAGATGGAAATGCTGTACAAAGTTCTAATCAGAAGAATTCGGGGCGATAATGGAACGGAGTTTAAGAATAATCGCATGCTTGAGTTTTGTAATGAAAAAGGGATTCTTCATGAATTTAGCGCACCGTACACTCCACAGCAAAATGGTGTAGCTGAACGAAAGAATCGCACCTTGATTGAAACAGCTCGAACTATGCTCGCCGATTCCAAGTTGCCAATATTTTTCTGAAGTGAAGCAGTTGCGGCAGCATGTTATACACTGAATCGTGTTCTAATAGTGAAGAAATACAAGAAAACCTGTTTTGAACTTCGTCATCGTTACAAACCAAATTTGAAGTTTTTAGAACCGTTTGGATCACCTTGTACTTTTATTGATCCAGATGGTAAGTTTGGTGCTAAAAGTAATGAGGGTTTCTTTGTAGGTTATGCGAGTCCGCTCAAGAGGGTGTTCGTACCGTGCCCGGGGAAGATAATTCAAGTTCAGCATGTTGATTGTCAGAAGCATACTGCTCCACCACAACTTCCTGGACAAAGATTCCTGTTCGATTACAATAAACTCTGGGAGTCTTTCCAACTGCGGACAGAGCCAAGTGTTGAGGAACTCGTTTTACTATACCAACATTAACAATCTATGTCACAAGGTCAGGTGCCAAGACCATTGGTAGTTTCTCAGCCCGATGTGGGTACAAGCGACCCTACAAGAGGTACAAATGATCACGAGGCCGGTCCAAGTGGAATGACACACGAACCCCCAGAGGAACCAACTCCAACGTTTGATAATTCTGGTGACTCGGAATCGGAAGACGGTCCGACTTTTGACGAGGAACCAAATGTTGCAACGACAGAAGCTGAGGATCACACCGATGATCAAGATATTACGAACTTACAATCTGAAGTGAGCGTGCCTGACACTGCTATGCCAAGAACTTTGTCGTATCATCCTTCAGAGCAGATTATTGGTGATCTTCAGAGCGGAGTAAAAACGCGGGATCAGATCAACAGAGCTATTATATGTTTTTATACATCTGTTGCTCCTTTACAGGAAGAATTCTCACTTAAGTGTTTCATCTCGCAGGTTGAACCAAAAACGTATAAAGAAGCTTTAACTGAAGAAAGCTTGGTGAACACTATGCAGGAAGAGTTGCAGCAGTTTGAGAAACTGGGAGTTTGGAGATTAGTAGATCTTCCTGAAAATCAAAAGCTGATCAAAACAAACTGGGTATTCAAATGCAAGAGGGATGATAGAGGAGTCATTGTTCGAAACAAAGCACGATTGGTAGTACAGGGATTCAGTCAGCAAGAAGGCATTGACTTTACAGAGGTGTATGCGCCTGTTGCTAGACTTGAGGCAATTAGGATCTTCCTGGCGTTCGCGTCTTGGAAAGGATTCAAAGTCTACCAATTAGATGTGGAATCTGCATTCCTGTATGGTAAAATCAAAGAAGAAGTGTATGTTGGACAACCGTCGGGTTTCACTGATCCACTACACAAAAACAAAGTCTATCTTCTGGATAAAGCGCTTTACGGACTTCATCAGGCCCCGAGAGCCTGGTATGAAACGCTTTCCGAACATCTGCTGGCCAATGGGTTCACCAGAGGGACGGTTGATAGCACTCTGTTTAGAAAAGAAGTTGCAGGACATCTTTTAATCGTGCAGATCTACGTTGATGACATCATCTTTGGTTCGACAAATGACGATTTGTGTAAAGATTTTGAGAAAGTGATGAAAACAAAATTTGAGATGAGTTCGATGGGGGAGATGAAGTTCTTCCTAGGGCTAAAGGTGGAGCAAATGCCCGAAGGAATCTTCATTCATCAAACTAAATACGTGAACGATGTTCTGGAAAAATTCAACATGTCTGAATCTACTCCGACATCAACCCCTTTAGCTCAAAATCACGGAATTTGCCCAGAAGAGAGTGGAGAAAAGGTGGACGAGACATATTACCGGTCGATAATTGGATCTTTGATGTATCTTACTGCTTCTCGCCCGGACATCATGTATCCAACGTGTTTATGCGCTCGATATCAGTCCAGCCCACGCCAGTCACACTTGACGATCGTGAAACACATTTTACGGTATTTGAAAGGCTGCCCAAGCAACGGCTTGTGGTATCCTAAGTCTGGCGATTTCTCTCTCACAGGTTTTGCTGATTCGGATTTTGGTAGCTGCAAACAAAATGCTAAGTCCACCACTGCAGGCTGTCAGTTCTTCGGAACTCGACTTGTCACTTGGCAGTGTAAGAAACAAACCTCAGTAGCGCTCTCTACGTGCGAGGCTGAATACGTTTCGGCCTCGAGCTGTTGTTCTCAGATCCTTTGGATCCAACAGCAGATGCGAGACTTTGGTTTGCAGTTCTTGGACACGCCTATATTTGTGGACGATGAAGCAGCGATTAACATAAGGAAAAACCCGGTTCACCATTCTAAAACCAAACATATAGAAATTCGACATCATTTCATCCGTGATTGTCACGAGAAGAAATTGATTCGTATCGAACATATACACATCGATGAACAGAAAGTTGATTTTTACACCAAACCGTTTGATAAAAAGAGATTTAACTATCTTTTGAAATTAAATGGGATGAAAAATTTGTTTTCTGGGAGGGTTATTGAATGTGAAGCCGAGGAGGACGGTGTCACGGCCCTTGGCCCCGGTTTGACCCGGTCCAGAGTCGCGAGGCAGGAAATCCGATGGTATCTAATTAAATGACAACGGAAGTCTTTTTAAACAGGATCGATTAATATTAAAACTGCTCGTTTATATATAATATAGGGATAAATCCCATAATTTACAATAAAGTGATTTCACTGGGAAATCTTTATTTCTCAAAACATGTGTTTTTTTTTTTATTTACATTGAGCCACTTTTCTAAGCTTGTAGTGCTCCACGGCACTTTTCCTGTGCTCACAACAGATCACCTGAAACATGTTTGAAAAAGGTTTTGTCAGCAGGGAAATACTGAGTGAATCATTCAGTTTTACTAAAATGACTCGTTTGTTATAATTTACAGTATTAAGAGATTACAATGTTTCTGATATCAAACCAACTACCCACAGTATTTGTCACTCGACTCTTTTCTGTGACTGTGGTCATATCACCATTGGCTGCCCCAATGAATGACGGTTATCACAAATTTTAGGTTCGCCCACCTAAAGTGATAAAACTGCAATACTGTGCACAATACCCCACATACCGACTGTAATTTGGTGATTACATAAACTTAATCACTGTAATTATAATTTTAAAAAGTATTTTAAGAATTTATAAAGCAATTTGATAAAAAGAGAATGACTCACATTGTAGATTTAACGAGCAGAATATAAGCCTACTGATTAGCCTTGATTAACCTAATTTAAATAACAATGCACACACAACAGGTTAGTAACTAATACAGCAGTTACGACAATTCACGAGATTAAACCCTCACAACGATTTATTAGTGCAATACTTAACAATTCAGTAGATTCACAACGAATGACAGAGTATAGTCCGAATTCGAGCAGTACTCAAACATTCAAGTCGAAATCACAATGAATTATCAAAGTATAAACTCAATTTGAGCGGCACTTAAACAATCGTTGGATAGTTATAATCGATCGGACGTTGAATCGTAATAGCGATCGAGTTATTACCCTGATTGCGGCGTCGATTAGTGCACTGTGTGTGTTAATTGTAGTATACAGAACGTAAATCGTTGCATGAAACGAATTTCTTCGTCGAACATACGTCAAATTTCAAGTCCCAATGTCTGCTATTTATACCTGAATTTTGCCACCCCTTACGGACCGTAACAAATAACCCTTACGGTCCGTAAGGGTTACCTATATTTTATAGAGTAGCCACGTTTGGGACTAGCCTAGCTGAGTCAGTAGTTTCGTAAATTCTGAATTTTACAACGAGTAATTGAGATAATCGTTAACTAGGGTGTACCCCCCTGAGTTTTAGGGGCCCTGATCCTGATTCTGATTGTTTTGAAAATTTTAGGGTTTGTGCAGAATCACTTGGGTTTCTCAATTAGGGTTTCCTATTAGTCAAATTAAAATAATAATTAGGACTTTTGATGAGAGTTGTTACAGACGGCGATCTGATGTGATCCACGTTGTGTTGTCAAGTTTTTGTACAGTTTATTTTCTGCTTTTGATAAAAACCAAAAACACAAAAATATATTTTTGTTTTTAGGGGGAGAAAGTTTGTAGAAAATCCAAAAACATGATAAAATTTCAAAAT
The DNA here is from genome assembly GCA_030545235.1 of Helianthus tuberosus. Taxonomy (NCBI): domain Eukaryota; kingdom Viridiplantae; phylum Streptophyta; class Magnoliopsida; order Asterales; family Asteraceae; genus Helianthus; species Helianthus tuberosus. Next base: position 25,847,025 of record CM060435.1, on the reverse strand, counting down.
CCAAAAACAATAGAAAAACTGAAAATGAGTTTGTGTAAAAAGGGGAAATGATAGTACATCAGCTAGACAGATGCAGTATGCTAAAGAAATGTAATGTTTAAAGTGTGTTAAGCAGTCTTGCTGATGATGTGCCGATAGATTTTTGCACATTTAGTAGGTTTGTTCGGGATATAAACATAAAATCATTACTTGCATTACGTGGGGAACATCTCTCGGATATATGGGTAACCCCCGAAATCTTGTTTGAAAGGTCCCTCTTTCTGAGATACTAGGTCTTTATACTTAGTGATATCTGGGGTATTATCTCGGGACTTCTGATTTTGCGGAAGCAATGGCCTAGTCCCCGGAGAATACTTTACGCTGCTTGAAATATAAGCCTCCCCTCAGCATAAAAATGATGAAACATTGAAAAATGCTAATCATGTGCTGTTGTAAAAGAAGATCCCCAAAGGGGACACACCAAAAGTCGAAGCCGTCATCTCTCTGATTTTGCGGAAGCAATAGCCTGAGCTCTCACGACCCTCACATTTAACCCCTTACAGATATCATCTAGGTATACTCACCTGTAAGACTGAATATTGGGATCTGGATACGGGAGTATATTCTGAGGTGGGACACGTGTAAAAGTTAAGCTTTAAAACACTAAACTCGTATCCTGAACAGATTGAAATTTGTGTGAAAATTTAAGAGGATCAGTATATCGACAATCAAAGCGAATTGTTTAATGTTGAATATGTAATCAAGGCTTAATGGTACTCATATCTTGTCGGAAGCTGATATGATCCCCTAACACACTCACAAAAATATTGTGTGTACAGTTTATTGCTTATCATATTCAAAATCCAAAAAGATTTGTATTTCATTTTTTTCAACAACGAACGTTGGGGATCAGATGATCAAAGTCTTATGTGCTGAACAAGTCTGGATCATGAGGGTTGGGTAAGCAGAAGATTGAAAAAGTGATTGGTAATTGCTTGAAAGTTCAAAAGTTCATTAACTTGAACTTAAAATTGTTTCAGAAAATCAGCATCTTCATAAACTGGTCAGCCAGGGTCATTAACTTGGACTTGGCAGGCTAAACAGTTGACCAAGGTCATTAACTTGGACTTGAACTTGGTAAACTGGGTGTGTCGGTAAAATATCAAAAATTTAAAAATTTGTATGATTTCGCTTGACAACATTAACTTCGCATGAAATGGTAATTCCGCTTGAACCGGTGATTTCGTTTGAAAACATCTCAATGCTAATTTCGCACAAAATTAGGTTGTCTATAAATAGGGGCCTGGTTTCGCTTGAATGGTTCAGTCTTGTTATTTCGTTTCAAAGTCACTGTCAAAGCGTTTTCACGCGAAATCATAAAACCATCGATTTATAGCCGTTATTCTGTCCGATTATTGTTTATAATCTGATCTAAGTTGGTTTGCTCATCTTAGATCATGGGAAAGGTGAGATATTATGTTGATTTGAACCAAATTTGACTGATTTCGTTTGGTCGGCGATGAACATGAACATAAACATAGATCTAGGGTTTATTTGTGATGTTTAATGAACGATAATCATACCCTTGTGCTCGGAATATGATATAGATCTTGATTATGGCTTCAATTTGATCTGTATAAAATGTTTTCGTTTAAAGTCGGTAGATCTGAGATTTCAAACTTAGATCTAGGGTTGATTGATGCTCTAAAATGTGAATAAAACACACCCACATGTTCGGAATTTGATAAGGAACAAACCCAGTTAATCAATTTCATCATCTGATCATTTCACCTGTAATTTCGTTCCAAAGTGATGATTTCGCTTGAAGATGTGATTTCATTTGAATAAGTGATTCCGTTTCAAAATGTCATTTCGCATGAACTGTGATTCCGTTTGAAATGTGATTTCATTTTAAATGGGTATTTTGTTTGAAAATGTAATTTCGTTCCAAATTGTTATTTCATATGAGATGTAATTTTGTTTGAACTGATTTCGCATCAATGTAGTGTTTTGATGAAAAATTCAAAGTGTTTGATTTGATTATATGTTGTTTTTTCAGGCATCTAATGTGCAGTACGATCCATTGCACAACATATGTTGTGTCTACGATAAGGAGATACCAAAGATGGCTGAATTCACAGAAATTCTAGAGTTCATGGAAAGGTTACCAATTCAAAAGGCGTTGACGAATCAACATCTGGTTTTCAAATCACACATTGAATGATTCTGGAAGAATGCAACTTATGATGAGGAAAGTAAAACAATAAATTCGTTTGTTGAGCTGAATGGTGAAAATAAACCAATTATCATCTCAGAAGCACTTGTACGAGAGGTGATAAACTTTTCGGATGATGAGAATTCTCCAACAAAATTCCCAGAGAGGATGGTTAAAGGATGCATGTTGCGGATGGGGTACAATGGTCCACTGAACAAGGCCAACTACTTGAAAAGATGTTTTCCAAAGTTTACAAGTTTTTTTTTTCATTCAGTGTTGCATGCTCTTAGTCACCGAAAAGGAGGTTATGATGCAATGCGGGACTATCAGATGAACATGGTGACAGCTCTCGTGTTAAACAAAAAGTATAATTTTTCGAAGATTGTGTTTCATTAATTGGTAGAGAACATTACTTCAAAGAGCAAGACTTGGGTGTATCCACGATTTGTTCAGATGATGATAGATCACGCTTATCCTAACTTGGAGAGAGATGAAAACAATGATCTATTGGTATTATATCATATGGATAAGGAGTCTTTGAAACAATTGGCCAGATATCATCCAAATCATCCAGAACCAAAGAAAAAAGCTGAATTCTTTGGTTTCATCAAAGATAAGAATTATCAAGATCCAGATCCAATCAATCATCAAAACTGGAGAAATGAGAAAGAGATGAAAGAAGCAAGTTATGCTGATGAGTTAAAAACACTTGCAAGTTTCAAAGAAAGTCGAAACGAGTGGTTCTTGAAAGAGGAGAAGAAAAAGAGGAGCAGGAAAGCAACTCCGAAAGTTCAAGTAGAGGAGGGTTCATCATCTCAGCCTAAGAAAAAGCGTCAAAAGAAAAGTATTGAGACTATGCTTGTTGATGAATCTGAGGAGGAAGATGAAGCTGAAGCTGAAGCTGAAGTTAATGTTGAAGGAGATGTTCGTTTGTTTCCTGAATCTGCAAAGTTATTGAAATCTCTTACTGATTATAATGCTGAACTAGAGAAAGCAGCTGGTGATGAAGAAGGTGACGATGTAGATAAAAGCTCATCAAGTTCGTCTGATGAAGAAATTGATGAAATAGAACGTGCAAAAAGAATTAAAGCTGAGATTGAAAAAGAGAAGCAGCTCAAGAGAAAGAGGAGAGAGGAGAAGGATGATGATGTGTACATTCCATCTCCAGAACATGTTATAGAATCTCAGACACCTCCATCATCTAGTAGCAAGAAGAAAGTTAGTGCACGAAAGCGTGTTATTTCTCCTAGAGCAGCAAGGAGAAAGTTGATTGTCAGGTTACCTAAAAGTACACCAAAATCAAAACCTCCGACACCACCAAAACAACCTACATCACCACCATCACCTCCACCACAAACTGAACATCATCTTTCACCACCACCTGAACCTCAACATCAACCATCTCCAATTCATTCACCACTTCATCAATCGCCACCTAGACAACCATCACCACTACATGAACAACCTATTGTTACTTCTCAGCAAATCTTTCAAACACCACCATCCACACAACCACCTGTCCAAACTACACCTGGTTCTTCTGGATACAAAACTTTTCCAAATATTCTGGAAGGTATTACTCTTGAATACATTGGTGATTTCAATTTTGCAACTGATGTGCAAGTTAAGAATTTGGAAAAGAAAGTTGAAGAAGTATTGGTTGAGAATAAGAAGTTGTTGGATCGTGAGAAGAAACTAGAGAAGCGTGTAAAGACAGTCGAAGCTGAAAATTCTTCATTGTTAAAGAAAGTTGAATCTGATCAAGCTGAGATTGATATTCTGAAAGTTAAAGTTGCAGAGTTGGAAGAAGAGAAAGCACGCAGAGATAAGCAGAACAAGTACTTTGAGTTAAAGAACAAAGAATTGGAAGCTGCTAAAGCAATGAAAGAACACGAGATATACATGATGAATAAAGTGTTAGAAAATTTGCTTGGAAAGTCTGTTGAGCAAAAGTTTGACGAAATTCAGCTTGAAGAAGTTAGAGCTCAACGTCAAGCTGCTATTGATGATGATATGAAAAATAAGGGTAAAGGTGTTGAAGTTTCTGAAAGGGCAATAGTTCTATCTACTGCTTCTGAGTCACCTATTCAGAATCCTCGTCCTATTTTGTCAGTTTCTGGTGTATTCGATGTTGATGTTGACATTGATGATATTCATGGTGATGATGAAGAGGATGATGATGATGATAACGAAGATGATGCAGATAATGTATTCTCTGCAAGTAGTAGTGATGACGATGATGGTAATGATGATGATCAGGGTACATCTGGTATTAAAGTTATTGAAGCGTCGAATGAAGAGAATGTCGAAGATTATCTTCATGATGATGTGAATGAAGAGCCTGAGGATGTTACAGGTGAGGGGGAGAACGTTGATGATGAGAACGTTGATAAAAGTGAAAAGTTGATATTGCGTCTTGAACCTGAAGTTGAGGAAGGAGAAATCAGGCATACTTACACCATGGCTGATATTATCGAGATGACACGTATTGATGATCCTAACTTCAAGTTTGACTTTGAAGAAGAGTTGAATGCTTTTATTATGAATCAACAACCTGACAATGAATACAAATATGTTGATGAGGCAGACAACTATGATAGAGTTGAGGTTGAAGATTGCAGCGACGAAGAAAGTGAGAATGTTGATACTTCTGAGTTTCCAACGCTTGTTGAATTTTTCAGTCAAGCAAATGTCGATGAGTTGAGAAGGAAAGTCGCAGAATGTCTGAAAGATAAGAACTTTGATGGTGCAACAAAAGATGCACAAGCCGAAGAACGCAAGAAGTGGTTTAAAAAGAGTTCTGAAAGAAAATTCAAGCGGCCATTGAAGTATTATAAGAGAGACATGGATGTGTCACTAGGGGATATTATCAGTTGGGGCTTTCTACCACAAGTAAATGTGTATGCTATTCGTAGAGAATTTGGAGTGCAGTACTTTGAATACATTCAAGATATCATGACCTTACCTTGGTGGGATGTCGAGGAGTTGTCGAAAGTTAGAACTCTGGATTATCCAGTCAGAAAGCATGATGTACCCATCTGGGGTTTGATGAAATTTGAAGCCTTGAGAGGATTCAAACACTGGAAGCCTCACTACCCGAAGAAAGTAAAGAGGGTAGATCCAGTGACTGGAAATGGAGAAACGATCTTGCATGTGAAGAAGCCTAGAGTTATAAAGAACATTCCAGTACCGTAAATGGAGCAAGATTTTTATAAGGGATTCTTTGACTGGGTATACAGCTGTTTGTCGACTGAAGCTGTGATTACCTACAGAGCTGAAAATGAAATCAGACACATCTTTGTGTATGGTCCTTTATGGTTGGTGAACTGCTTGGTAAAAGACATTGAATGCTTATTTGTTAACAAAATTGGTTTTAAAGCTGAAGATAAAGACCAAGCGATGTAGTTTCAGAAAGTTGTTTCCATTTGCTTTCAAAAAGGAATCAATGCTGATAATAAATGGTCTTCTAAATGGCGAAAGATTGAGGAAGAAGAAAAGTTGAAGGCTGAAAGAGAAAGAAAGGCTCGTGAAGATAGAGATAACATGATAAGGCATACGGTGGTTCAAAGAATGGCTACTGAAGAAAAGAAAAGAGTTGATGAGAACGAGAAGCTTAGGAAGCTGTTGTTGAAAAAGCCTAAGCCGAGGGAAGAAAAGTTCAAGTCGTTGTGAAGAAAGTGCTGAAGACCTGACTGAAGACTCTGGCAATATCCAAGGGGGAGTTTGTTGGTGCGTAATGTCTATAGCCTACGTCTAAAGTCTAGGTCATGTCGGTAGCTTGTATAGGGGTCAAAATGTCAAATATGTATAGTTTATGTTTTATTATAGTAATTTCGCACGAAATTATATAATGTAATTTCACACGAAATTAGGAAGTGTAATTTCGCATGAAATTACAAATGGTAATTTCATGCGAAATTAGATGCCTATATATATGGCATGTTAGCTTCTTATTTGACACGAAATTATCTGAGGTGTAACGAAGTGCTGTCAAAATTTCACCGTGTATTCAAGTCTAAAATCAATGAGAAGCTTGTTTTAAGTATCATACTCTGTTTCTACTCATTTCTACACTAATTCTAGGCTGTTTGTTTGTTTCCGCCTCTCAAACAGTTGTGTATTGTCTCTGATCGACTCATTTGGTCGTGAATACGATCCTACAAACGTACCATTGACCACGTTGTTGTCAGCCTGGGCTTGGCGCACATTGATGTTGAAAGTTCTGGTGCGGGCGGCTTGTTGTTGCTGCTGCTGCTGCTGGTGTTGCTGAGGCTCTTGTTTCACAACCCTGTTCGGGCACATGTTCGCATAGTGGTTGGGGTCACCACATGCGAAGCAGACTCGGGCGTTGACCGCGGGTGCCTGAGCCGCTTGTTGGCCTTGTGGGGCTGGGAGCAAAGCTTGATGAGCAGTGGCTTGAGCTGGCGCTTGACGGGGACCAGTACGGCAATTAGCAGTGAAGTGGCCATACATATTGCAGTGAGCGCATAAATGGCAGGCGAGACCCACCGGGTGATGATAAGTGCATGTTGGGCAGGCAGGGTGAGGGCCTGTGTATGAGCGCTTTGCAGGCGGTGCATAGACTGTTGGAGCTGATCGGTGCTGAGACTGCTGCTGAGCCGGTACGGCTTGAAGTGGAGCAGCAGTGGTGGTGGCAGCACAGTTCTTGTTGCTGGAGCTGCTGTTGTTCTTCTTCTTCTTGCGGCGTGAGGACTTTGTCGATTGAGCGGCGGCGGTTTCAGCGGTTGGTTCGGCGGTGACTTGGTGCAGGTTCTTTGAAGTTTTATCCCAAAAACCAGCTTTTACCCGCTTTTCGTTGATTTCGGCGGCAAGCAAGTAAGTTTCTTCAATCGTTGCTATTTTTGCGGCATGCACAAAATCCGCAACACAGTCGGGTAGAGCTCGAATGTACTTCTTGATCTCCATGTCGGGCGTCTTCACTTGATCGGGACAGATGATGCTGAGCTGCTTAAAGCGAGCAGTCAGGGCAGCGTTGTCACCTTCCTTCTGCTTAATGTGCCAGGATTCGTCCTCCAGCTTTTGGCATTCATGGGGAGGGCAAAATTCATCCATCATGATGGCCTTCAACTCTTCCCACGTCAGCTCATAGGCTGCATCATTTCCGCGTTTGTTTCTCTCGGCCGTCCACCAGTCTAATGCGCGGGACTGGAAGACGCCGGTAGCGTTTAGAGTGCGGAGATTTTCCGGACATCCACTCTGGCGCAGAGTGACTTCGACGGAATCGAACCATTGAAACATAGCCGTTGGGCCATCTTCTCCAGTGAATTCCTTTGGACCGCAAGCCTTGAACTGCTTGAAGCTGAAAGTAGTCTTGGTAGCAACTTTAGGAGCTTCGGTTCTGGACTCCTCAGATGAATTGCTAACATTCTCGTAAATCTCACTCACGATCTGAGGCACAACCTTTGCCACTTGTTTAGAGAGGATGGCAGCAAGGCGTTTATCCCTCTGTTCCTGGCGAGAAAGTCGTGGGTGACGGGGTCTAGATGATGGTCCAGTTGACATTGTCTGCAACAGACATCGTCATAGGTCTCAGACACGTCAAAATCGAATCTCACCTCACACGTCTAATACTCACTAAAGTTCAGGAACACAATGAAACATGTATCATATAAACACGTAGGCACATAATCACCGATTCACATAAGCACATAAGCACATAAGCACGTAAGGCACAGAAACACATAAGCACGTAGGACACAAAACACAGAAGCATATAAGCGTGTAACTTGTCTAGATGCACACAGAGGCGGTCAGAATACAAAAACCTATCATTCAAAGTCTGCGAGTGTTCGAATATAGCGATTGCGAATAACATAGCGAGTAGTATAGCATAAGCGTATGACATATCATGAGGTTGTCCATAATTTAGCGATTTGTCAGCGTTTTGAGGTAGATAAGCAATGCGGATCGTGCGTGTCGATTGAAGTGAAAGCAAAAATCAAATAATTCTCCAAAATTAAAACACGTAAGCAGGTAAATACACATGCAAGCACATAAAATCGACGAATCAACAAAGTCAGCAGTTGCGGGCGCAGAATCGAAACACATAAAAATCGAGAAATAGATCGTCTGCGGCTATTAGACATTGACTATCCAAAGTGATTCGACTATTCTCAAGGACTTGTTGCGCACACTTTGACCCTTAGGATTGTGCTTTCACCTCGAATCTTGGGCTTGGCACGCATCCTTTCGGTCATATTGTGACTTCATGTCGTTGGAGTCCGTCGAGACTTTGGTGAGAGTTTTATAAAACCGAGTAAAGGTAGGAACAAATCATCAAGGTTAGGGTTTCACCCCTAGCTTAACAGCTTCGTTCCTGTTTTAATAAAATAAAAGAGAATTACGCATCAAAGTATGGATTTCACTCCTGGTTCAACGTAAATTCTCGTGTCTATAGATAAAAATGTGGGTTGATTAAGCAATTTAGTCAAGAGTTTGCGGTTTTCACACCTAATCTCGACTTAATCTCCTATTCATAATTGAAAATTCGAGTGCAGTGATAGTGCAGCATAGGCGAGAATAACGAGAATTAGCAAGTACGCTCACACATAATCCTTACTGGACATGCACAAGTCGGTCTGTTGGTTCCTAACTATAGACTAGGTCTCTAAGACGTCGACCCGGACTAGGTCGAGTCTTGCCTAATTCCCTATAGTTATGGCTCTGATACCAATCTGTCACACCCCAACCGATGGTGGAAACATCGGGGCATGGCACTAAGCGAAACAGATTGTCCAGAAGTTTCCATAACAACTATATTTACCAATTATTTAAAGCAACACGTCCCATACCATGTCATAAATGATAATACAATTATTACAGAAAAGATCTAGTCAAATTTTTCTGTTCCGACAACTCAGATTTTTATTACAGACAATTGTTTATTCCTGGGGACCCCTAAATGGGTGGACCCTCGCATGTGGTGCCAGAGGACAATCCTTCGCCAGTTTCTGATGCACCACCTCCACCGCCAGTGGGTTTTGACAACCCAATACCAACATACCCAGGTTCATCTGGGTATAACCCATCTGGATATCCAACGGATTATGGAACCCATGATCCATATCTTACTGCCGCACAGTATAATGCACTTTATCCTTCTTCTTACCCACCAATTTACCCAACTGGATATCCGGTGCAAGGGTACCAATACCCACCTTACCAGCAACCTCCTCCTCCTCAACAGGAGCAAACCCAAGAAATACTGCAAAGATTAGACAGGATTGAGCGTGAAGCAGATGAAACCAAAAAGAAGCATAACAGCTTTCTCAAGGGCCTTGCGAATCTCATTAAAGGCAAGAAGAAGTAGGAAGTTGTTTATTTTATCTTGTATTGTCTTTTAATCAAGTCCCTGCGTGGACTTATTTTCTATTTTTGTAGCCCCTGCGTGGGCAGTGTGTTGTTTCAACCCGTTAGGGCATCGTTGTACTAGTTTCATGATTTAATGAAGTTTATTTTCGATTTTAAATATTTATTTTATTACATCATCATGCTATATCATTTCAAATTTTATTTGATCTGCCAAAGAAATTATTAAGGGTATAACCTAGCCAAAATATTAATGGCTATAATGGTACAACCTTTTAAGAAAATAACTCCCTGTTAGCATCTGAAAACATGTTAACATTCCTGGTTGTGCGGTACGAGAAACCACACAAGCTTCCAAATGTACTTGGACTTTCCCAAGTCACTTTCATAGCCTATCTGATCTATATGAATCATGGCTAATAAACATCAATGTGATGTATACGCCTAGAACATCCATTTGAGATGTATGCTTACAAGCAAAGGTGTAATAATGACAATGATAATTCTATTTTATAAACTTCTTGTCAATAAGGCGATGAACTATGTTCGACCCTTAAAAGATCACTGATCCAAGAGATCATTAGTTATATTCTAATCGTCCCTGTGACAAAGCCTTCTGTGCTATCTAAAAGTCCTTTGAGACCATCCTTGTGCTAAATAAAAATGTCTTTTATGATTATGACAGATGTGATTTATATTTCCCTGTCTATTAAATATAAAGAATTGTATTCCATTGATTATTTAAATTGGTCTATATGGTTTAATAATACCATGACCATCTACTCATCAATATGGTGAATTATTTAAATGAATCATTATTGTTTGTTATAGTACCCAAATCATGGCTGGATCTGATGAAGTAAACAGTCATCCACGGGAAGAAAACAATAATGAAACCAGAATAAATCTTACAAATGCTGAACTGCAAGCCATGATTGACACCGCGGTTGCTCAAGCGGTGGATAAGATATTCAAGGAACCGAGTAATGTTCGGTCCAAAACTCACACAAAACCCTTATCACAGTCGCATGCATCAAAAAGGGATGAATCTAAGCATTCATCCAACCAAAGATCTGAGTCTCAGAAAGTGGTGTTAAATCAGACTCCTAAGTACAAAAAAGAGTTGTACCTATAAGTACTTCATCTCCTGTAAACCGAGGGATTTTACAGGAGAAAAGGGAGCAATCGACTGCATGAAATGGTTAGACGAAATGGAGACTGTGATTGACATCAATGGATGTGCTAAGGAAGACATATTTATGTTTGTGTCTCAATCTTTCAAGGGCGATGCCCTCACTTGGTGGAAAGCGTTAGTACAGTCCACTGGAAAGGTTCATCTGTATAACCTTTCATGGAGCAAGTTTGTTGATCTTGTGAAAGACACATATTGTCCTCAGCATGAAATTGAAAGGATTGAAGCTGACTTTCTCACTCTAGTGATGAAGGATTTGGACTATAGGTCCTATGTGACCAGTTTCAATTCGATGTCAAGGCTTGTACCGTATTTAGTCACTCCTGAACCCAGACGCATTGCACGTTTCATCGGTGGTTTAGCCCCTGAAGTGAAAGGAAACGTCAAGGCTTCTAAGCCTACTACGTATAGATCTGCTGTGGATCTATCTTTGTCCCTTACTCTTAATATTGTGAGGAGTAGGACAAAGAAAACTACCGATGACGGGAAGAGGAAGAGGGAGGAAGACAAGTCCTCTCGATCAAACAAGAAAAGCAAAGGGAACTTTAGTTCTTAGAAAGGGCAGTCCAGTGACAAGCCCAAGTGCAAAACCTGCAACAAAAGGCACTTTGGAAAGTGCAACCAAGACCCACAAACCAAACCATGTGGGATTTGCAAAAAGAAAGGGCACAAGTCTGTAGAGTGCCGTAACATCAAGGACGCAACCTGTTATGGTTGCAATGAAAAGGGGCACATCAAGACAAATCGCCCCAAGAATGCTAAGAAGCCTGAGGAGGCGAAGAAAACGAATGCGAGAGTTTTCCAGATGAATGCAAGGGAAGCGGTGAACGACGAGAACGTCATAATAGGTACATTCCTCATTAATAATAATTATGCTAGAGTCTTATTTGATTCAGGTGCTGATAAGTCTTTTGTAGACCATAAGTTTTGTAAGTTACTGAATCTGCCTATTAAGACTCTAGACATAAAATATGAGGTAGAGCTTGCTAATGGTACCTTAGAAATAGCCTCAACTCTTCTTGATGGATGTTTCATATCCATTAAGAATCATTCTATCCCGCTATCCCTCTTGCCAATGAAATTGGCTGGGTTAGATATTGTTTTGGGCATGGATTGGTTGTCGCATAACCAAGCCCAAATCGCCTGCAATAAAAAGCTAGTTATCATCAAAACCCCTTCTGGTGAATCCGTCACTATTCAAGGAGACATACAATATGGATTGCCCAACAATGTGTCCATTCTCAAAGTATCGCAGTGTCTGAAGAGCGGATGTGTCATCTATATGGCACAAGTGTCAGTAAACGACCCAAAGCCCAAGATTGAAGATATTCCTATTATCTCCGAGTATCCTGATGTCTTTCCTGACGAATTACCTGGATTACCTCCGGAGAGGCAAGTTGAATTCAGGATAGACATTCTCCCAGGATCTGCACCAATTGCGTGAGCTCCATATCGTTTAGCGCCCACTGAAATGAAAGAGCTCATGACCCAATTGGATGACCTACTAGAGAAAGGTTTCATTCAACCCAGCTCTTCGCCTTGAGGAGCTCCAATATTGTTTGTGAAAAAGAAGGATGGATCAATGCGCTTATGCATTAATTACCGTGAGTTAAACAAGATAACGATCAAGAATCGATATCCATTACCCAGGATCGACGACTTATTTGATCAACTTCAAGGGGAGAGTTTCTTCTCGAAGATCGATTTGAGATCTGGGTATCATCAACTCAAGGTCCGAACTGAAGATGTTCCTAAAACGGCGTTCAGAACAAGGTATGGACATTATGAGTTTTTAGTGATGCCTTTCGGGCTCACTAATGCGCCAGCAGCATTCATGGACCTCATGAATAGAGTCTGCGAGCCATACTTAGATAAGTTTGTCATTGTCTTAATAGACGACATACCTATCTACTCACGTAATCAAGATGATCATGAGAAGCATCTTCGGTGTATTTTAGGATTGCTTCGACAGGAGAAGCTGTATGCTAAATTCTCCAAATGCGAGTTCTGGCTCCGTGAAGTCCAATTTCTTGGACACGTTGTTAGTGAGCGTGGTATCTAAGTCGATCCCGCCAAAATAGAAGCCATAATGAACTGGGAAGCACCGAAGACGCCTACAGAAATTCACAGCTTTCTGGGTCTAGCTGGATATTATAGAAGATTCATTGAGAACTTCTCAAGAATAGCTGCACCATTGACTTCTTTGACCCGTAAGAATGTAAAATTTAATTGGGGTCCAAAACAACAAGAATCCTTTGAGATTCTTAAGAAGAAATTGAGCAATGCTCCAGTGTTGACATTGCATGAAGGAATCAAAGAATTTGTCGTTTATTGTGATGCATCAAACACTGGTATGGGTTGTGTACTTATGCAAAAAGGCAAGGTGATTGCCTATGCATCACGACAACTAAAGGTGCATGAAAAGAATTACACCACCCACGACTTAGATTTGGGTGCCGTTGTATTCGCACTAAAGTTATGGAGACACTATTTGTATGGAACAAAATGTGTAATCTATTCGGATCACAAAAGTCTTCAACACTTATTTAATCAAAAAGAGCTCAATATGAGACAGCGCCGCTGGATGGAGACTTTAAATGAGTACGATTGTGAAATTCGCTACCATCCCGGCAAGGCGAATGTAGTCGCCGATGCCCTAAGCCGAAAAGAGAGAGTTAAACCTATCAGGATTAATGCTAAGAGAATTGAACTGAAGAATAACCTAAATGAAAGGCTATTAGCTGCACAGAAAGATGCTGTTTTGGAAGCTAACCTTCCAGATGAAAAGTTAGGTATAACTGTTGAACAGTTAACACCTGGCAAGGATGGAATTCTCAGACTAAATGGAAGAATCTGGGTTCCCATTCATGGAGGACTTCGAGATGTAATCCTCCGGGAAGCTCACAACTCCAAATATTCAGTTCACCCTAGAGGTGACAAGATGTATCAGGATTTGAAAGCTAATTATTGGTGGATAGGGTTGAAGAAATCTATTGCCATCCATGTAGCTAAGTGTTTGACCTGTGCTCAGATTAAAGCAGAGCATCAAAAGCCATCAGGTCTACTTCAACAGCCAGAACTTCCCACATGGAAATGGGATATGGTAACTATGGATTTTATAACCAAGTTACCTAAAACAAGGCATGGAAATGATACTATATGGGTCATAGTTGATCGACTGACTAAGTCAGCACATTTCTTACCCATAAAGGAGACTTATAGCTCTGACAAGATAGCTCAGTTATATGTAGATAAAATTGTATCCTTCCACGGAGTGCCAGTGGCTATTATTTCTGACAAGGATACTAGATATACCTCTCACTTTTGGAAAAGTTTCCAACAATCTTTGGGCACTCGTTTAAATTTTAGTATTGCCTACCATCCTCAGACAGATGGACAGAGTGAGCGTACAATTCAAACTTTGGAAGACATGCTTTGTGCGTGTGTTATTGATTTGGGGGGTAGTTGGGATGATCACCTACCCTTGAACTAGTTTTCCTATAACAATAATTACCATACCAGCATTCAGGCTACGCCTTTTGAGGCTTTGTATGGAAGAAAATGCAGAACGCCTGTTTGTTGGTCAGAAGTAGGAGAAGCTCAGTTATAAGGACTTGATATAGTCCTTGAAACGACGGACAAGATTGTCCAGATTCGTGATCGCCTGAAAGCTGCCAGGGATAGGCAGAAAAGTTATGCTGACAAGAGGCGAAAACCTCTAAAGTTTGAGGTTGGCGATAAAGTCTTACTGAAAGTATCACCCTGGAAGGGTGTGATGCGTTTTGGTAAGAAGGTTAAGTTAAGCCCTAGGTATATTGGACCATTCGAGATTATCGAATGTGTCGGCAGTGTGGCTTATAAGCTAACTTGCTGGAGGAACTGAGTGGAATTCACAATGTATTCGACATCTGTAATCTAAAGAAATGTCTAGTTGATGACTCATTAGCTATGTCTCATAAGGACGTACAGATTGATGAGAGCCTGAAGTTTGTTGAAAGACCTATATCGATCGAGGATCGACAGGTTAAAAAGCTCTGAAGGAAGCACGTACCTATAGTGAAAGTTAAGTGGGATGCCCGTAGAGGCCCAGAATATACGTGGGAAGTTGAGTCCACTATGCGACAGAAGTACCCTCACTTATTCCAGTAAATCTCGGGGTCGAGATTTCTTTTAAGGGGGTGAGGATGTAACACCAAGTAAAAATGTGTCCAATCATATGAAGACACGTGTCCTAAACCCTAACCAGGTGACGGAGTTATTCCGAAGGACTAAAATCGACAAATTTTGATTTTGTATGCGAAGGGACTAAAAGTGTCAACATGCTAATTTAAGCCTCTGAGTGACCTTTTACTAAATCCGAGACCATATAGTATTGAAACACGCTCTCAGAAATAATTATAAAAGTTGAAACCATGTTTCTGATCAACCTCTTACGGACCGCAAGGGCCAAGGCGTACGGTCCGTAAGATAGCTACCTGGGCGATACATTCCAATATCGGTTACAGACCATAAAGGGTTAGGCTTACGGTCTGTAAAGCCTGTATCTAGGCAGCAAATTTTGGACAGCTGCAGGTTATCATCTTTAACAGACTTTAACCTCGTGTAATCGATACCAGGGGCAGTTTAACGGATTTATATTACCACTAGGACACCTGGGGTGATCCTAGGAGCCTCCATAACAGTTGTAGATCATCCAAATGCTTGCAATTTAGTATATAAAGAGCTCTAGTTCATAGTTTATGTGCTCACATTTGCATCAACTTTCAAATAACTCACTTCTAGAGCTTGGAAGCAGTAGGAGAAGAATTCCAAGTGTAGAAAAGATAGCAAGGACCCTAAGTAAGAGTTTTAATCCCTGCTTAGTCCTCTTAATTAGCTTAAAAACCGAAAAGTCAAACATATCGTAATTAAGCTTTGACTTCCGGTTTAATCACAAATGGTCCAGCCACTGACCGAAATGAAAGTGGTTATGGAACCATATTAAGGTAGGTGATTAACCCTTAAGAGGGCACCTTCTAATTATTTCGTTTGAATGGTTAATTGTCGGGTCAAACTAGTTTGACAAAAAGTCAAACTGGATAGAAAGTTTAAAAATGATTTAAATTAATAATATAGAGGTTCTAAATTATATTTTAACATTCTAATGACTCAGTAATTAATATTAGAACATGTTTAATCAGGCCTAACCCGACAATTATCAGTATAAGGTCAGTTTATAACCGAAAGTCGCAAAAGCTTGACTTTTGCTTTGACTTTCAGTTCTGACCCGTTCAAGCTTAATTCTCCCACGTTTTAAGCTTCCTTTAGGACCATATTACTTAGTAGTATAACCCTCTGAAGTTATATTGCTTGGCCCTTAGTAGTTTGAATTATATGCACTTGTTTGTTAATATGCTTATAAATGCCATAAATGCCCTTTTTACATATAAAGGAAATTTTTAGAAATGTGAGAGGACAAAAACCTTTGCTACTGATATATAAGCTTGTCCCGAAAATTTGACATCAGTTCTTGGTCTCAATTAGGAGTTATGCTCGAAATCGTAATTAGAAGCTTTTTATTAGTTAGTTTGCGATATCTTGCATAATACATGTTTAAACTTGGATTTTGAACCAAAACTCATTACCTACTGTTAAGTTATTATTTTTAGGGAATTTTAAGATTTTTGGTCAGATTATAATCTGTTTAAAACTTCGAGTTCTTGTGTAATTCGGCTAATGACGATAATACCCTTTTTAGGCATAAAATGAGATTTAAAATTGTTCAAAATCTCAGATTTACAGAAACATCTTGATTATCGTCAATTAGCGAGTTTTACACTATTTAGATGCATAGTATGGTTTAAAACCATACTTAACATCTAAGACTTGCTACCTACTGAATTTTAAAACAATTTTCAATATTATTACAATAGGTATAAGTTATAAACTCAGGTTTCCAAAAATGTCCTTAAAAGCATATGTGAAATGACCAAAAGCCCTTTCGGGGCATAGTTTGGCCATAAATAGTAAACCTCACATATATGTAATATCTTACTGATATAATGAGATAAAATAAATATTTTTACTGATTACTAAAGACCAGAACTTCAGTTTGTTATAAAATCTCTTTTATAATTACTAAAATGACCAAAATGCACTCTCGGGACTTAAATTGGTTTTAAATACTTTTTGGGCATATATGTTAACATCCTACTGATGTATTAACATATTTTAAGCATAATAACAAATAAGACATGTATATATAATTCATTTGATTACCCGTTACGCATTTATGCATTCGGATCGGTTTATGTGACTAGTTTACGTAAAATAGACGAAACGGGTTTAACCTTATCATTAAAATCCTCAAATTCCAGAACGTGTTTAGTTTACCCATATTATACAAGTATCCAAGCTTGTCGGGTCTAAACCACATTCTATTCCGGTCTTCGCATAATCTAGCGTTTAGAACCGTAAAGTTCTTCCTAGCTAGCCGGTCTAAGTCTTTGACTTAATTAAAGACCCGTTATCATCCTAATAGGTTATTAAACCTTCTATACAGATTAGTAGCATCCAGTAGAAGGTACCATCATAAAGCTTTAGGATTTTACGGCTGAGTTACTTTTCACGTCTAGCTCAGGTAAATACTTTTAACTTATTTTCCCTTATACGGGCTTGGGATATGGTATTGTAATAATACCACTTGATCGGGTATGAAATCATTTAATCGGATTGTGATTAATAAATTTACATAACCTGTTTTAATCTGTCTTGTTTGATAACATAAACATTGGGGGTTAATTCGACCGTGTCCTGGATATCCTCGGCTCATTTCATTTGAAAATGGCCACGACCTATACACGGGGTGTATGCATACACGGTACACCTGACAGATGCAAATGCTAAATATAAACCCACATGTTGGGGATAACTCCTTTGTGGGTTCTATAAGTGGTGAGTCGGTTAATCATGACCGGCTTCCAACCGACCCCAATTGTATGACAAACATATAAATCTGTATACAAGATTATCTTTAAATTATTGTCCCAAGTTATAAATGGTTTGTGCCTTGTGCACCTAAATCAATTTTATAAATACTTTTTCAAATGAGTCAGTTAATTGTATTTACCAGTGTAAACTGACGTATTTTCTAAAGATTGATTGACAGGTACTTCTCGTAAATAGGCTGGAGCTACTAGGTGTCGTATAAGAGGATCTTGCAAATCCCTAGATACCTGGAGTCTGTTATTTTCCGTTTCTTGTATTTATTTATGATCCGCCTGTGGATCTTATTACAATCCAGTTTGTATATTCTTTCGTCGAACACTCAGACATTATGGTTTGTAATAGTTTATTCACCAAGCCTCCCGCTGTGCTATTATATTGTGTATATTGATAATGATGATATCAACTACGTCACGATACTCCCCGCCGGGCCCACCGGTAATATGTGGAAATATCGGGGTGTGACATTAAAGATGATGAATCAGGGGAACTTACACGTCATACATGCCACATCAGATTAAAATGACACGTAGGCTAATTTTCCTAACTAGGTTAGTGTTTATTTAATGAGGGGGTGCCATGACAAACAATGTGTTAAGTTGGGAGTGGTGTGAGCCAAAGTCAAAGTTGAGAGTGCCAGCGGCCAAATGGCCATAGTTGGGGGTGTTTAAATCCATTAACCCTTTAGAATATTACTATACATGTTTTCAAATGGAAACTTTTTGGATTTTCTTGTCATGAAGCCTTTTACAAAAACAAGTGACATCTTTTGTATAATAACCCCAAATTTCACCATTTGACCGATAATATTCTCAATTTATGAATTGTATCATGCCCTTCCTAACTTTCAACTTATTTACACTTCAAAACTAACTGAACTCTAACCCTGTTAGCTGACATCATATGGCACGTCTTAAAAAAGGCCATATCAAATGCCTCATCACTAAACAAGTGCCACATCAACAAAAAAAACTAACTGAGTTAGGGTTCAATTAGTTTGGGAGTGTCAAAGAAAAACAAGTTGAAAGTTGGGAGTCACGTGGTATAATTCGTAAGTTAAGAGTGCTATCGGCCAAATGATAAACGTTGGGGTTATCTAAATCCAATATTCCTATTTTTTATTTTCTTTATAGTTTAACAAAATGTAACATCTGGTATTGAGAAAATGAAGTAGTATACATGTTTTGTGTTAAATTGATCTCGTAATAATTATTTTACGCTCTCATTATTCTCACAGCCCTAAAATTTTATTTTCACACCCCCTATATGTATACGGCCCCATATAGAGTTATACGGGCCGTATAACTGATTGTTGCATACAAAAAATGTCAAAGAATGTTTTTTTGTCTCCATATATACGGAACGTATATCATTATACGATCCGTATACAATATTATACGACTCATATAATGTTATACAACCTGTATAATGTTAAATGGACTCTATCGAATGTTATACGACCTAATATTTTCTCCATCTATACGAGTCGTATGACATTATACAACTCAATATTTGTCATGTCAGATTATTTTATACAAACCATACAATATTATACGGCTCGTATACATGATGTGAAATTAAGATTTTGGGATGTGTTTGTTAGGATCCTTATTTTATAATCCAAATTAATATTTTCATTATCTTTAACTTTTTAAAAAGTATCAAATAGTTAACCAAAGCTTATTACTTTGTACTATTATAGATTTATTGTTATGATGGCATCACTTGTAGATTATTTTTAGCAATGATCTCATCCTTGCATGTGTAGGAACCTTGATGCTTATAAGAACCTCATCACCACCACTTGATCTCCAACCATTACACAAAGAGAGCAAAAATGGCTCCCAAAACTCTCATCTTCTTTGCTCTCTTCTCCCTCTTAGCCATTGTTGCACTTGCAGACACTGAGTCAACCGAGTCAGACTCAGGTCTCATGCTCAACTTCTACAAAGACACATGCCCACAAGCTGAAGATATCATCAGAGAACAAGTTGGGCTTCTTTACAAACGCCACAAGAACACTGCTTTCTCTTGGCTCAGAAACATCTTCCATGATTGTGCTGTTGAGGTACAACTCCTACCATTGCCGATCTAGAGAATCCTTATAGACGCAATATTTTAAAAAAAGGGCAACGAAATCGAAAAAACGTCAAATTTTTCCAAAATTTACACTACCGTCAGAACGTCAAGGTTACTCCACAATATACTACATAACTTTTTTATATTTCGTTACTAGTGACGAAACCAGAACTTTTTAGTCAGACATGTTTTTTTTTTTTTTTTTTTTTTTTTTTTTTATAAAAACGTATATTTTGTTATAATACTTGTGTTTCATATTATATATACACAGTCATGTGATGCTTCACTGCTTCTGGACTCAACAAGGAGGTCACTCTCTGAGAAAGAGACAGACAGGAGCTTTGGGCTTAGAAATTTCAGGTATCTTGAAACCATCAAGGAAGCTTTGGAGAGGGAGTGCCCAGGAGTTGTATCTTGTGCAGATATACTTGTACTCTCTGGAAGGGATGGAATTGTTGCGGTAAATTCTGTTTTTTATTCTTTTCTGGAATCACAAGAAAAAAAAAGTTAGAAAAAGACAGATAAGACCGTCGGTTAAAACAGTTTTTAGAGAGAAAAAACTAAAGAGTAAAATAGGGATCACGAAAAAATTAATCAAAATAATACACGTGTAAAGAGAATGATGCCAAATTTAGTTTGCGGCAAAAATTTAGCCTGCATTTTTTAGCAGTCTAGAAAACCGCAGGCTAAATTTTAGCTCTCAAAAAAAGCGTAGGAGCTTTAGCTGACACTTTTTTTAAACGAATACAAAGAGAATACATGTAAAGCGTGAGCTAAATTTTAATTGTTTTAGCCAGCACTTTATTTATTTTGTTAAGAATTAAAAGGCAAATATTCATTTCGGTAAGTTTTTTGGTCTAACATGTTGATTTGTACTGGGTTATTATTTTATTATTATTTTGATGTGGTAACTTTCTGCATGCATTACTTGGCGGTACACTTGTCAGTTTTCTTGTCGGTGTTTTACTATTTTTGGATATTTAGGGAAATCTTGAAGTGATATTCACTCAACATTTTGTGTCACTAAAGTTATAACTTTGTTTAGTCTATCTCTTCAAGAAGTCTTGATTAGGATAATACTCTTATGATTATGATTATGAACATGATCATATATGATATGTATGTTATGTTTTACTTAGTTGTACCTTTTGTTGGTCATCTCATCATAAAATCTTGATTTGGATTCTCCTATGAATATCATATGTTATGCATGAGTTAGTCAAGTGTACTCTCTATGTAACTATTACTGCAATAATTGAAGTTGTGAAGAAAAAGAAAATCAAATAGAGTGACAGTTAAATCCACACTACAATAATTGAAGTTGTGAAGAAAAAGAAAATCAAAGAGTGACAATTAAATATTTAAATCCACAAAAATAAATAATTTTACATGTACTTGTAATTTAAGCAATAAAGTATGTACCTTGTTATGTCCATTTCAGCTCTAGAAATTGTCTTGCCTAGTGGCATACGCAAAAGTGATTTGTGTATTCTTTTTAGTTTTCTTTAATTGATACATGCATCATTCATTCATTAATATATTATACTATTAACATCAAATTAAATTTTTTCTTTAACATTTAATTTGTAAAAGGGTAAAATAGTAAAAATACATGCAACTTTTATCGTACGAATCACGTTTGTTAGTTGTACTCGGTGATCCATAACTTCTTGTACTTCTAGGTAGTGCGCTACTCAGTAAGCAAACGAACTCAGCAAATGCGCTTAGGTGGCAATCGAACTCCGTAAAAGTATGGCGAAACAATCTATGGAGTTCGATTGCCACCAAATTCGCTTACAGGGTAGCGAAATGCCTAGAAGTATAAGAAGTTTAAAAAATACACCTAGAAGTACCAGTCTCGTTTCTAAACAAACCTACTTATACACAAAAAAAAAGTCGATTTTTTATTTTTTATTTTTTTAGCTGGTTGTACACACACTAGCAATATTGATGTGTAATATGTGTTCTTGATTTTGATATATGGCAGCTTGGTGGGCCACACATACCTCTAAAAACAGGGAGAAGGGATGGTAGGAAGAGTAGAGCAGAGATTTTGGAGCAATATCTTCCAGATCATAATGAGAGCATGTCTGTGGTTCTTGAAAGGTTCAAGAACATGGGCATTGACACCCCTGGAGTTGTTGCTTTACTAGGTATGTATCATCATCATACATCATATAGGGCAGGGGCGGAGGTAGTGTACAAGCAGGGGTAGCACGGGCTACCCCTCAACTTCGTCTACGTAGTTTATTTATTTGTTTGTTTTTCTGGTTTTATACAAAGGATGCACCTATTCCCAAAAAAAATTGGGATACCCTGAATTTTTTTATTTACGATTAGAGGCAAGCTAGTACCCGGAGTTGGTTTTCTATATATGTGTGCATCGTATTGTATGACGTGTGCACACATGTAGAGGTAGTTTTTGTATGTGATGCCCACGTCTAGTCATTGAGACTCGTGGGCACACATGTATATGCATGATGCATATCCCATCAAAAAGTATGTATTTTTTTATAACGGTGGTTTTCTTGTAACAGGTTCTCACAGTGTGGGTAGGACACATTGCGTGAAGCTCGTGCACCGTCTATATCCAGCAGTGGACCCGGTTCTTGACCCAGGTCATGTTGAGCACATGCTTCACAAGTGCCCGGACGCAATCCCAGACCCGAAGGCCGTGCAATATGTGAGAAATGACCGTGGTACCCCTATGAAACTCGACAACAATTATTACCGAAACATATTGGACAACAAGGGTTTGTTGATTGTGGACCACCAATTGGCAAATGACAAGAGAACTAAACCATTTGTGAAGAAAATGGCAAAGAGCCAAGATTATTTCTTTAAGCATTTTGGAAGAGCCATTACCATTCTGACTGAGAACAATCCACTCACTGGCACTCAAGGTGAGATCAGAAAGCAATGCAATGTTGCAAACAAACACCATTGAAGAAATGAAAAAGTTGTTTTAGTTTGTGCTTTGGTAATGATGGTGTTAGTGATGATGATGTGGAGAATAAGAAGATGATGATGATGGTGTGAGCATGCATCATGATGGCTTCCAATGTCTAAGATGGATGTAGGACATGTTTTTCTTAATAGTTTTGTTATATGTTTGTTTAAGGAAAGTGAATGAATGTAAATTATGGGTGGATGGATGATGGTGGAGTATGAGTATGACTATGTATGATGCATGCATGAGATGGTTGTTGAATAGCTCAGCAATTAATCAAATGCTATCTATGTTTATGTGTTTATGATGATGCCTACTTGTGATGATAATGAATTGTTCTACTTCAGGGCCATATAGAGGGTGATAGTAACATGACTAAACAAAAAAAAGTAACATGACTAAACAAATAGATGCTAATCTCAAAGATAAGATTATCTTGCACAAGGGTAATAATGTCATTGTCCGTTGGCATATTTTATATATCTAAAAAATATTCTAATAACCTCGAATAACAAGCGGCATTTCCTTTTTTCTTGGGGATTTTTTATTACTTACCGTTAGTAACCATTATAAGAGATCAGACTATTCGGAGTGGTGTTCCATTCACGGCGTGGAAACCCCCCCCCCCCCCACCCCCACCCACACACACACACAATCGGCGTGAAGAATGTGGCATGGGTTGAACAACGTGGTGTGGAGGTCGAACTTTTTTCGACATGGTCAGTATTGTGTTAGTGACTTACTTTAAGGCGAAGCCCAAAGCTCGGTTATGTAAACACGTAGACCCCCCCCCCCCCCCAAATAGAAACCGTGAGGCAGAACACAATAAGTTGGTACGTGACTACTTTGCACCTGATGCCATTTATAAGGGGAGTGAAGGTGGTCACTAGTGATGAAATTCCATCACTCACAAACATCCAATCATTTTCCGCCATGTCAGCAACCACTATTCTATCACTCACAAGCATTCTTTAGTGACGGTGGTCATCACTAGTGATGGGATTCCAATGTACAAGTATTAATACACAATGTACAACTCATACACATACATTCAACAATCTTCAACGCGTGATATTATCAACGCGTTAATCCTACCACGCGTTACCAAGGTGGTGGCGGCGGTGTTCCGTTACAAAATAACGAGTGATGAGTGGCCATCACGGACCACCCCCATTCCCCTAAATAAGAGATGTTTCAAAGATGCTTCCGAATGAGCAGCCCATTATTCAACCCGATAGCTAGCGAGGTGTCGTGGTTTAGATTGTCGTATGATGCTAGAAGTAAAAAATGATTAACTTGTTTACAAAAGAACACCGCCAAACTTCGTCAATTGGCTTACGACACTACACATGCCTTGTTTGGCGATTAATTAAGTATGTCTGAGAGGAGTGGTCGGGATTGTGTTTGCAAATTTAGTAAGGTTGTCATCAAAGTTTATGGGCGAAACTATTTATGCAAGTCGACGCCAAGCGATGTGCAACAATTGAGGAAAAGGCATTTAGTAGTCCACGGCTTCCCCGTCATGCTTGGTAGCCTTGATTGTATGTATTGGTCATGAAGAAATTGCCCAACTACATAGCGGTCAGTTTATACGAGATGATCCTAACTCTTCATCAGTGATGCTTGAGGTGGTGGCATCACACGATCTATATACGAGATGATCCTAACTCTCCATCAGTGATGCTTGAGGTGGTAGCATCACACGATCTATGGATGTGGCATGATAATTTTGGAATGAAAGGTTCAAATAATAACATAAACTTATTAAATCAGTCACCATTCTTCAACGGCATGATAGACGAAGTAGCACCCATCACCTCATTTTAGGTAAGAGGATCACAATACGAGTTTGGTCACCTCATTTTAAGCGAGCGTTTGCATATAGTTGCAAACCCGGCACGGGCATGGGCACTAGAGAAAATACAGCATCTCATGTACGATTGCATCATCGTACATAACATGATGGTAGAGGACGAAGGCCGCATGATTAGTGAATTAAACGAAAACGAACTTGAAGCAACTATTGGTTTAGAAGAAGTTAGTGACGAAGAAAACGTGAAAATAATTAGCAAATATGTAATCACGAAACACATAATAATCTTCAGGCGAATTTGGTTGAACATTTCTTCATATTTTGCTGCAACCACTAGTTTTTAATTATTAGTATTTTTTATTTATTACTGTAATTTTAATTATTAATGTATTTATTTTTACTAATATTCTTATTTGTTAAAGCGTAAAAGTATTTAAAAGGCAAAAATGACGTGATAGTAAAAGTGGAGGTGGAAAGTAATTATACACTATAAATATACCATAGAATTCAATAAAACCATGGGCCCGACCTCCCACTTTTTTTCTCTATCCAAAATCACCCCACTCCAATACGTATTGTAATGGAATTGGAATGGGAATTCGCGCAGGAATTGAAAATTGATTTGTAACTTAGGTGTGTTTGTTTGTAAAATGGAACGAAATTTGGATGGAATTGGAATATAGATACTTTTCCTTGTGTTGTTGTTCAATTCCAATTCATATTTGGATTTACATTGTTCGTGTTTGATTGTCAATCACCGCAACGAGTTTGACGAATTCCAAACATTAAAATTGTTAACCAAACGAATTAGAACGCCACAAGGACATACAACAACTTAGTAATGTATTTATGGATTTCTAACCAAACGAATTAGAACGCCACAAGGACATACAACAACTTAGTAATGTATTTATGGATTTCTAAATATACCCGTACAATTCAATAATTATTTTTTAATGCGTAGTCCATTCAATAATTACTTTTAATCGTCAATAAATTTGTGTTTGGTTTGATGTTTAATAGATCGGTAGGTTGTAAGTTCTTCGTAACCCATATAATATATAAGGCTATGTGTTATAGAAATGTGGTTTGGGTGCTAAGCCCTGCCACTTGGGCATCTGGGGTGCCCTTGGTTCACATTCTACATCTTCACAACGTATGCTATCAAGTGTGATATGGGAAAATCCCTACTGTTTAGACTAGGCTCGAGCTCGAGCTCGTTTAACATATGAAAGCTCGAGCTCAAGCTCGGCTCGATCCGAGCTTTATTTCTAAAGCTCGAGCTCGGCTCGAAGGTAAATTTTCAAGCTCTAGCTCGGCTAGGACTCGACTCGTTTAGTATTTATTAATTAATTTTTATTAATTATAATTAATGTTATACATATAATTTAGTTATTTTTTTATATTTATATAAAATTTAAATATTATTATTTAAATATATGTTTAATATATTAATAAAAAAATATATAAAAAGAAAGCTCGTTAAGGCTCGCGAGCCGGCTCGAGCTCGATAAGCGAAACTCGGGCTTGGGCTCGTTTACTAAACGAGCTTGTTTTTAGGCTCAGGCTCGAGCTCGTTTAAGCTCGGCTCGTTCGAGCTTTTTTTCGAGCCTATCTCGAGTAGCTCGCGAGTAGCTCGGCTCGTTTGCACCCCTAGTGGTGCTCTAACTTGAAAACTCCTTAATCATATTTAATAAAGTGTAATTAAGGTAAACATTGATATCTAAGTGCCCCACCATGTGCCTTTGGATCCCATCACTAAAGGCTACCAACAAATGGTTTTATAATAGTCCAAATTAGTGTCAAACAAGAACCATCAAGTTGCTTAAATGGTTTATAATAGTCCAAATAAATTATATTATATGTTTAATGATTGCAAAAAAGCAAATGGATATTGAATGTATTATCACTCTCAACTCTCTGTATTAAAGATTAACTTTGTAAACAAAGTAAAATAAACTCTTAAAGGGTAGTAAACCATCTAATCAAGTAACTTAATAAAGTTACACTAATCTATTACATAAAGAAAAACATTAGAGTTTGACATTATGATCTATTACATAAAGAAAAACATTAGAATTTGACATTATGATCCGATATTGTAAGATATTGTATCTTTTATTGGTTATGACATCTCATTACCTGATAACCCGCAAAAGATACTAAATTTCACAACAGTGAAACAGGTATATAAATCCTCACTGCCTCAATTCCGGGCACAACATGTCCGGTCAAATCCTCATTATATTGATTGAGAGAATGTTGGGCTCAAATAGATTAGTTTAACATAGTTAAAATTATTTAGTTTTATCTAAAATAATAAATGAATATACATTATTAATAAATCCTTAGAGAAATTAATGGTTTAATTTTATATCTATTACTCCCTCCGTCCCAAGTGTCATATTTTGAATTTTCAAAGTCTTTATTTATAAACTTTGACTTTAATTATATATTTTTTGTGTTATATAAAACTTGATGAAAATTAACCCGATAAAAACACTTGTAAAACACACTCAAATCATATAACTTTCATCAAGTATTATCTAGCACAAACAAAATTATTTAAGGTCAAAGCTTATAAATAAAGACTTTGAAAATTCAAAATAGGACACTTTTAGTGGGACGGAGGTAGTACTTAACAACTAAAATTTTAAATTTATTAAATTATAGTATTTGCAATTAATGATTGTGATTGGTTATATATTTATCAAAATTTAATCAACCCTTAGTTAAAGGAAGAATAACTGTTTAATTTTTTTTTTTAAATTTGGATGCTTATAATTAATAATCTTTAGTCATTAGCTGACTTAGGGAGGACGGAGTGGGAGCCGAGGAGGGTCTGGTGATACCCGTCCTGGTCTGGAAACATAGGGGTTTTTTTCACCGAAATTCGATCATCTCCTTCTACGTCTCTCTTCTTTTTTTGAAACTAAAACTCCATCATGGTCCGGTTTTGTTCAAAGATTAAAGGTTGGCCCGAACCAGATTGGGTCAAAACCGGGTCAGTTCTGGCAAAGGAAGTCATAACCGGTTCAGATTGAAACCTATTTTTAAGAGGAAAATGATCAGGTTTGACCAGTTTCAAAGTATAGGGTTAAAACCAGCGTCAACCCTTCGGTTTGGGTCCAAACCGGGTTCAACCAAACCGATTTAAAACAGGTTCGGTTCGGTTCCCAGCCCGTTTTTTTGTGCAGCGTGACATGTTAACAGACATTACAAAACATTCTGGATGTATATCACAATCATGTTCAACAAACATATGTATCTATAATCATAACAAGAGTATAACAACCAAACAAACAAAGCTCGTTGATCGGAAAAAACCAGCAAAAACCTCATCTACATAATATGAAAAACATCAGAAGAGCTTGGCTTGATGTGTGGTTCCACTTCTCATCATGTTGCAGAACTCCTCATAGTTGATTCTTCCATCCTGTTCAAAAAAAAAAAAAAAAAAAAAAAAAAAGTTTATCGTATCATATCATATCGTTACTTACAAAAAGTGTTATAACTGATTATCTGCTTATCCAAACTATTTAAAAAAGATATAGATGATGATTACATTATCGGTATCCACTTCAGAAATGATATCTTTGATAGTAGCTTCGTCGCCCATGCCATATTTCTTCATGGCCGTTTCGAGTTCATCCATGGTGATATATCTGTACCATTACCATACCAGGTTAGATCACAAGTTATAATCCACAGAAATTAACTCTTGATCCAAGAAAGACCTTTGACTTTTGAAGTCAAACTTAAGACTTTGCAAACTCCAATTTAACAGTAAAGGAAACTGGAAACCATATTGTATTGCTTGTTAAAAGGCTTGACACTAGTTATCGAATTTGGCTTCAGAGTTCTAAAATTCTTCAACACCGACACTTAATCGGTATCATCAATTATGTGTCATGACAATCGTACATGCATATAATCTTTGGATAACATTCACAAATAGTTATGCGTTAAAAGGAAAAAGCAGGAATGAAACTGACCCGCTGTTATCAGTATCAAAGTGACAGAAGGCTTTGTATAAATGCTCATCTCTTTCAAGCCTGTGCCTGTGCATGGTAGCGGTTATGAACTCAATGTAGTCGATTGTTCCATTTCCATCCACGTCAGCCTGAAACGTATAACAACTAGTAAAGTATAGAGAAAACTGCACAAGAAAGATATGAACTTTACATTTCTTCGTGATTTTAGCAACCAACTTCAAATCATGTTGCAAAATAGAAATTAACAGATTATCGCAACCTAACTACACCCTTGGTCCCAAAACTCTCCGCATTACTATTTTCGCTTGTCCCAAAAATCCGTCCGCTTTCTGAAAAGGATAGTTGTAAATTGTAATTTACTATTTTTTTTCCATTTTACCCTCCTTGACTATCAATGAAAGTTTTTCAAATCAATGGTGTTTTAATGTAAGGATAAAATTGGCGTTCTACTAACTAAAAGATGTATTTATTTTACATCTTAAATGTAGCATCATCATCATCATCATACTCAGTAAATCCCACCAATGGCAAAGCTAACGTAGGGTCTGAGGAGGGTAAGATCTAGACATCCTTATCTCTACCCTATAGGACTAGAGAGGCTGCTTCCAGTGAGACCCCCGGCTCCATAGTAGTTTTGCATCAAGCCTTGGACATAAGACACATAACACTCAGCAATTAAGACAAAGGCCGATTAGTGCATGCACCCCCCTGTCTTTCGGCTATCAACGCCACCACATTATGCATGATTAACCATCCCCCTCTTTTATTGTTATTTTCACGAAATTAGTAAAACAATGTAAAATTAGTGAACTCTCACTTTTACCCCCCGAGTGCCCACACATATATACATTATATGTGCATGCCGCAAGCGGGGAGTAAGAGTAGGATATATGATATGACAGCTAATACCAATAGACGATACATATAAAAAAAAATAATATTGCAAACTTGTCAATAAGTTTATTTGTCACAAAAATGTGGCAGCTGGCATAGCATCAACCAGTTCTCATGAAATCAGTTAATATGAGGTTGGTTGCTAAAACCGGTAATAAATTGTTAGTTTGTTTCTACTTTGCACCTAATATAAAATTACTAATATAAGAAGAAATAAAAAGGAGTAAAGTTTGTTTCTATTTCGTCGAAGTTTGCCCTAGATTATGTTGAGTGGAAAAATATAACGCTTAGGGAACTTATATAATAATATGAAAACATAAATAAAGAACTCTTACGGCTTCCATGAGTTGTTTGACTTCAGCTTCTGAAAGCTTGGAACCGAGTCTGGCTAGTCCTGTCTTCAATTCCTCATAAGTGATTGAACCGCTTTTGTCGGTATCCATGTTTACAAACATTGCTTTAAGACCTTTGATTTCTTCTTCAGACATGCTTTCTGCAATTACCTGGGAACGTTTTCCAATACTTTTTTCAGAAATTTATTGATTTTATTTCATTGCTCACATATGAACGATGCAAGGATAACAAAAATGTGGATCCCACAAAACAGAGTCAAATAGTATAAAAAATAACACTCCACAGACAGAGAAATTTCATGCAAATTTTGGATGTGTGTTTCGAAAGTAATTATACATTTTACATGTATCTTAAAATTAAGTTTCTCTGAATCTGATTATTTCGACCCTAAATAAACAGAAAATCATAGCAATAATAAAAAGCTAAACTATTTTGTTCTCTTATGACAAGATTATGTTCCATAATGACATGGTGTTAAAAAGCGGCAATGTCATATCAAGAAAAGCAAGATTACATAACGCGTTCTAACAAAGCCCGTCATAGTAATTTGTCAATTGCAAGATTTATATTTATTTCCTAAATTTTGTAATAAAATAACAAGTTTGGAGCTTACTTTCAAAGCGAGTTTCTTGAGCTTATTCATTGCTCTGAATTGCTTCATTCTGGACAGTACAGCACTATCTATCGGTTTGTCTAACGCTTCTCCGCCTTCTCTGAGCCATGGATGCTCTAAATTTAAAAAAAAAAAAAAAACAATGATTATCAGAAATGAAGATGCATAATTGGAAGATACAAAGTAGAAATACTGAGAGCAATGAACTTGATAAGATTACGTCATGTTCTTATCTGGGGTAGTTGAGATATAACGAACTTTATTAACCTTACGCATACGGATTAAACTGAATAAATCAATGCACATGAATAAAATCATATAACATAATTTTCTGCTCCTTTTTTTCACTAGTGAAACTTAGCAAAATTAGACAAATAAATGTTTTTAGTGATACATTACAATAAAATCCATTTCAAAAAACTACTTAAAAGACTACTATATCAGAAACCACATAAAACTACGTGCCTAACTGAATCGAATGATTACGAAAAGACTATCATGAAGTTCTTGTCAATGATGCTTATAGTCACAGTGAGCGAGCGGAAAAGTTAAGAGGTTCATGCAAGTGCAAGATCCAAAAGTTGAAATGTAACTCATTTACTAAAAAGCACATCAAAATAAACTAATAACGAATACCAAGAACTTGGGTGGAAGTAATTCTTTTTCTTGGATCTTGTGTCAACATTTTACGAACAAGATCTTTTGCACTCCTTGATATCGAGGGCCACGGGTCACTTTCGAAGTCAATTTCCCCTTCTAGTATAGCATCAAATATTCCCTTTTCAGTCTCTACAAACATATAAAGAAAACAATCAATATTCACTCAACAGAAAACCGAAGTAACAACGGAATGCATTGATATCGTTACGTTTCTATTACCTGCCCAAAATGGAGGCACACCGCTTAATAGAATATACAACATTACCCCTGCACTCCAGATATCTATCTCCTTCCCATAGCTACGCCTCAGTACTTCCGGAGCAACATAGTATGCACTACCAACTATGTCGCGGAGCACCTTCCCTGAAAGGTAATTCAAGTTGATAATAAAATAATTAAAATTTAAATTTAAAATCCCGAAACAGACCAATAATGAAAATT
Organism: Helianthus tuberosus; assembly: GCA_030545235.1. Lineage (NCBI taxonomy): Eukaryota > Viridiplantae > Streptophyta > Magnoliopsida > Asterales > Asteraceae > Helianthus > Helianthus tuberosus. The sequence goes on along the minus strand of CM060435.1, from coordinate 25,815,527 downwards.
CAAATTATCAAGAAAGATGTAGCTTAGGTCTCAATGGCAATAATAGGGCCGGCAAATCGTGTCTTGTCGTGTTTACTAGGTCTCTGACGACGCGAATTTCACAAGTATTAAACATGAATACAACTCGTTTAACCACTTTATATCTAGTGTTATAACACAGTTGTATGTTTTATGTACCATGAAGAAGAAACGATGGATCCTAGCCTCCTAATTTTATTTATTATTTAAAAAGTAAAAAATCACGTAGTGTACTTTTCACTTATCCGTAAACATGTCTAATCATGTCTTATAAACATAAAGGATCTACCTAAAACACAATTACTTCCACAATATAATTATCAACATACGAAACATAAACTACATAAACGAACTTATATCGTTATACTTTATACCTTCTTCGATAAACACAGACAACCCAAAATCCGTCGCTTTCAACAACGAATTCTGATCCTTACTCGAAAGCAAGAAATTCTCCGGCTTTAAATCCCTATGCATCACACCCATAAAATGACAAACATGAACAACATTCACAATCTGCCGACAAATCGCAGCCGCAGCTTTCTCGGTATAAAATCCCTGAGCTATAATCCTATCGAAAAGCTCCCCACCGGCACACAACTCCATCACAAGATGCACCGATTGCCGATCCTCATAAGCCCCTTTAAACTCGACAATATTCGGCTGCCCACTCAAATGCTGCATAATCTGTATCTCTCTTTTTATATCCTCTTTATCATTCTTACTTGCCAGTTTCCTTTTCAAGATTGACTTACAAGCATACACATGACCAGATGAATGTTCAGTACAAAGATATGTCACACCAAACTGACCCCTACCCAATTCTTTCCCAAGTGTGTAGTACCTTCTTATCTCCTCAAATGGCTTACCCAATATTGTACTAGTGTCTGAAGTTGAACCCTGAACATGAACATGAACTGGTCTAGGGTTTGGTGGTGGTGGGGCTGGGCTGGTGGTTTGTGGTGGCGGCTGCTGACGTGACTGCTGCTGTTGATGATGATGTTGGGTGTAATTTGATGTGGGTTTTTCATAACTTTCAGAGACTGATTGATATTCTTGGTGTTTTGAGGGTCTGTAGCCGTTTGAATTGGGGTTGTGACGGTTTTTCTTGCTGAAACAGCCACCCATTGTTGCAGAGGAAGAAAAAAGATTGAAAAGGGTGTGGATTTATAGGGTGAACATTGGTGAAAAATGAAGAAAGGTGACAGCTTTATTAGGGTTTGAGAAAACCCAAAAGGGATTTGGGGATATTTTAGATCGGATTGTTGGAAAAGTTTGCAAGTGAAAACTTGAAAAGTAGACGGATGAATGATGTTTGGATCAACATTTAACATGTGTTGTTGACTTTTGACTCGTGTGTTTTAGGTTCACATTCACAATCCCTGTCATAAGTGGCAACCTTGTAAGTTTAGGGGAATCTAAATTGTTTTTAAGGATGTTTTAATTGTGTTAATGATGTTATTTCATTCATTAATGTGTTATATGTGTTATGTTGGATCGTTAAATTGTGATATGTGATGTGTTATTAATCGTGTTGTATTTTATATGTTGTGTTATTAGTTATATTAGACGTATGTGTCGTGTTATTAACTGTGTCAGACAGGTCATATAATGTAACGCGCTTAGTAAACATGTATGTGTTGGTGTTTTAGTAAGTGATGTGTTTAGCTAAAAGGCATGTGTCCTGTTGTTATAGCGTATCAACGCATTCCGTTTTTAAAAAACATGTCATGATAGAAAAAAATATTTTGACTAAATTGCTTCGGTAAAAATTAATTAGAATTTTAATTTTCCAGAAATTGACTTAAAATATTTCGGTGGAAAATGGACCTGTTTTGGAGGAAATTTTGGTTTCAACATAAAAAACTAGCAGAAGGTAGCTTCTGGCTTCTAACCCTAATATTCGAAATCCTCATATTTTTGGCAAAAATATTGGTTCACGAATTTTCTCTACAAATCACATGTTTTGTTCTTGCATATTGAAATTGGAGTTTTATCTAGTTGAAAAGTTTAAGGGAAAAATCGAATTGTTTCAATCTGAAAATGTCTCACACAACTCTAAGATAATCCAAGCATTTGTATTAAGAAATTCCCCAAACATGTTAATGATTAGTTTTCTGTGTTGTGATGCATTTAACTTAATATGCTTGGTTGCTACAACAATTTCACCATGTACCATTTTGCAACATATAGCTACTTATAACAATCAAACTCTAACTCAGTACTTAAAGTTTCACGAAATGCCTCAGAAAACGTATTTGATTAGTTAACCATTACTTGACTATGTATAAAAAAACTAAATTCACGACTTGATGTTTTGAATCCATTATATAAAACCCTAATTCCACCTTAGATTGGAAGTGTAAACCTTTCGGCCCCAATTGCAACGAATTTCCATATTGTAATCAACATGCGAACTGTTATAATAAAAGAATTTATACATGCCTAAAGATCACACATTCACAGTTCTTGTCATCCTAGTTGTTATGGGGCTTACAAGTCACTATAGTGATGAGGTATTTGTTAGCATAACAAAGAAGCTTAGTTTATTGTGGGTTTTGACTCGTTAGCTAGTAAATCTGTAGCCCAACTATATTATTTGTATTTCTTATTCATTGTTAATCTATCATTCACTTTTCACAATGGTAAAGCACTAGTCATTTTCCTCTCCTTTCTAATACACCAAATCAAAACGTAATGTTTGAAAACTAATTCAAATAGTAATTAAATGGATCGATGCAAATAACATAGGAGTCGGCCGACACCCTAGTCTCCCAAAACACTTCGGTTACGAATTTCAAGTTCCATCCAACAAACCGGTGATTGTTACACACTTTTTCATTTTCAAATCAAATAACATGATCAAATACAACTCTAATACCATGTTAAATTGATAATCATGTGTCAAAAAAAAAAGGAAAATGACTAGTGTTTTATAATTATGTAAAGTGAAAAATAGTATGTTAATCTTGTTGAAAAGTAAGAAACAAGATGTTGTTTCAAGATATTCTACTGAGGCTGAGTATCGTGTTATGACTATGACTACACTATATTTCTAGTCATGTAAAGTAACTCGTATGGAGCTCATAAATATTAATCCAGGTTAAATGAACTGGCACATGAATGCCTATAACAATCAAATTCTAACTCAAGACCATGCGTAATGGTTAATGCCCCATAAGGGGCATTTTTCGTCACATCAGCATTATAACGCCCTTTCAAAAAATTTGTCACGGTTAACGTCTCTTAATGCCCTTTTCATTCAATATTTCCCATTTTTTCTCCTTTTTGGGTAATATTTTAGAAATGTACATTCCTCTTCATGCCCCTATAACGCCCAGGAGATGGTGCTGAGACATTATCAAACCCTTTTATGCCCCTATAATGCCCATTACATATGGCCTAATTAAATCCAAAATCATAATTTCATGTTTTAATCCCATTAAATAGAACTACTAATTTCACATTATATTGAAAAGGGTAAACCATAAACCTTTTTGGCCTCGGATGCGTTGTACTTGTATACCTCATTGCAATTAACATATTAACTATTACAATTACAATACAAGGATTTATACATAGCACTATAGGAGGCCCGTCTCAGAAAATCAATTAAAAAAATTTAGCACTGGGCTAGCGAGATAAACAAATTAAGCCCTATTCGCAAATCTAGATGTAATATAAAGTCATCAATTATTCAATCACTAAATTTTACGTGAAAGTAATTTAAATAGTTATTTTTAGCTAAGTTTAGGAAGTAATTTATTAATTAAAGAGAAATGTATAGTTGACAAAATTAGGCATTAAATGTCATAGGTAACTGGCAAAAAAAAAAACAAAAAATAAACCTAACAGAATTTGAAGATGGCATGTTCAGAACCCGCATCTCCTTGTTGTTTAAACAACACAGTAACCACCGGTACAATGGCTCATTTGTGTTATCTACCAATTCAGTGAATATATATTCTAACGTAAAATCTATACAAAATTAAAAAGATTTTGGCTCCCGAAAAATTTGTGGCCCTGTACCGTCACTCACCCCGCCCTTCCTCTGGGCCGGTGTATACATAGTCATTACACGTTTAGTTTCTTACCATTATATCTATAGTCTGAGATTAATTTATCTTATAATCACAATTTCTTACTCTCTTACTTTTACCAAACGTATATCTATAAGTTATGCAATTAACAATCAAAACATACTTAAATTTGTATTTTAGACTAACTAAAACTTTAATTAGCCTATTTGGAAACATTAGAGTCGTCTAAAACTCCATATTCGACTAATTACTTAAAGAAAGGCTTACCAAGATGTTTTGAATTCATGTGAAAACATCCCAAGTTATTATTCTTTTCTATTTGTTAAATTTTTTTATCACTATTACCAAATCAAATGACAGCACCAAAAAACCAACAGGTCCTTTTAAAAGATAAAAGAAAATAGATCCCATTTTAAGAGAATTGAATAAACGCTATCTCGTTGAAAAGTTCTATAAAACTGCCCTTTCTCAACACATTTTTTTAGACAAAGACTTCGTTTTTACCTCTTTTCGAGAGGTAAACATTTCTCAGAACATGGAGTCCTTTTTTCTGTCGTTAAGGTGAAGAACTAAACTAAGAATTCTCTTTTTTTCATCATCACTGTTTGCATCCCAAGATTATATTTTATCATCAATCTAGTCCCTATTCACATTTTTTTTCTTTCTCTTATCAATAAATAGATATCTTTACTTGTATGACTTAGATGTCTCGTATTCTCATCGATCACACATTATGTGTAGATTACAGGTGTCTATCGGGTTGGATTTTGGTTTATTAAGGTTACCAGAATTTGAAAACAGAATTTGAATGGTAAGATTCGGAGAACCAATTAAAACAAGCTTATTCGATTTCAACTAAAATTTGGGTATATTCAGATAAACCAAATGAACTTTTTACAAAATACAAATACACATCAAATTATTCAGTTTGCCTCATAACTAGATTCCCAAATTCAAATTCAAAATTTGGTTCGAATAAGAACACAACTCGAGTAACCCAAATTCTAATTCTAATTCTAATTCTAATTCTAATTCTAATTCTAATTCATCTTTCGAAATTGCTTTGACTTGATTTTCAAGCTTCTCAAGTTTGTTACGAATATTGATACCCTTTAAGCATAGATGATGCTAACAAACACAATCGTGAACAGTTCTAATATTCAACTGGTCTATTTTACTTGCAGTATTACAATATCTTTGCTTTTTTGTCTTTGTTTTTTTTATTAGCTTACATTTATAACCCTTAACTTCAATAGACTTATCATGTGACCTTCTAAACACTAGTAACTTATTTTATAAACGATTTACATTTATACCCTGAGCTTTATTAGATTTGTACTCCCAAATTTTAATAGAGTGCTTCAAGTTTGATAAAGTTATTTATTTATTTTGATTTTAAACAAATATTTGTTCTTTTTGTATTTATTATTTATTTAAGTTATTATAACCGAGACTGACTTTTAACTCTAAACATGTTTACTTAACTGTGTTGTTTGCTTATTTTTACTGTCGCCTATATGATCAATATTAACGATCAATATACCAGGTAACAAATCTAATTATTTTATATATTTACCTTAAAGTAAATTACAAAACTCGTCCTTTATGTTGACACCGGACTACAAAGTGTGTCATTTGTCTTCAAAAAGTACAAAAACGTACTCGATGTTTACAAACCCTTGCACGTTATGTCCTTTAGCCCAACTCTGTTATTTTTCATGGTTAAATCAGACCAAGTGTACCCTGTATGAGGGTATTTTGGTCATTTTACCCTAAAAATAAATAAATAATCAAAAACCCATCTCTCTCAAAACTCATTCTCCTTCCCTCAACTCTCTCTCTACAATCAGGGGCCACCACCACCGCCATAGCACCACCGCCATAACACCACTGCCATCACATCACCACCCACCTGCCACCACCTCCTCACTGCCGAAATATCTCCCACCAATTTCACACATGATCTCCTAATTTCTTCACTCCAAATCCAACACCAAATTCCGTTAATACATCTACAAAATTCGAAATCAAATTCACTGCATTTCATTTCAATTGATTGTGAATTTGTGGTCATAATGTTGATCTGCAATCGATGGGTGAAGAAGTGAGCAACGACGACTATGATGATCGAGTTTCAGTGTGGGAGCAAGGGTTACCTGCCGTCGTTGATCTAATGCCATCGCACCATAACAACTGCCGTCTTCGAAACCCTAAATCCAGATCCGCCGACGCCGTTCCACAAATCCAGATCCAGAACCCGCACATGCTTGGTACGGTGGTGGTTGTTGGTGTTTTGGAAGATGGGGTTTGGGGGTAGGTATAGGTTGGTGGTGGTCGAGTTGTGGTGGTGGCAGATGTTGGTTGTTGGTTTGATTAGTGGTGAGAGGTGGTGTGTGGAGTGTGGATGTGGTGGTAGGTAGGTGGTGGTTTGGGATTCTTGGTCGCCAGAGGTAGGTGGTAGTGGTGATCGGAGATCTTGTGGCCGGAAAGAGGATAGAGAGAGTGTAAGTGTGTTTGTGTTTATAGTGAGAGAGTAAATTGTTTTGTATAAATAAATGGTAAAATGACCAAAATACTCTCATGTGTGCTCCACTTGTTCAGATTTAACCATGAAAAATAACCGAGTTAGGGATAAAGGACATAACGTGTAAGGGTTTGCAAACATCGAGTACGTTATTTGTACTTTTTGAAGACAAAGGACACACATTGCAATCTAGTGTCAACATAAAGTGTAACAACCCAGCGTAACCGCACCATGATATTGTCCGCTATGGCCGGGATGAACCACCATCGCCTCACGGATTTAAAACGCGTTGGTGATTTAAGAGGCGGGGAATGTTTTATGAACCATGAATCTCTCCTGGCCACGCCCAATGTGGGATTTGCCTAGGGTGTCACAATGGTCCATGTTAAATTTTTCGGTAGTTTGTAACATCCGGCCCCTCGCACCACCAATATTGTCATCTTTGCCCCTGATTGGTTGCCCATTCAGGAACTCACGGATTTGTTTTTGGTTGCCCTCAGTGGAGACTTCCCAGGAGGTCACCCATCCTAGTACTACTCCCACCTGAGCACGCTTAACTGTGGAGTTTTCATGTGCTACACAACCAAGGCGGGGAATGTTTTTATGAACCATGAATCTATCATGCGTTGGTGATTTAAAAGGCGGGGAATGTTTTATGAACCATGAATGTTTTATGAACCATGAATCTATCATGCGTTGGTGATTTAAGAGGCGTGGAATGTTTTATGAACCAGGCCACGACCAATGTGGGATTTTCTTAGGGTGTCACAATGGGTCACAATGGTCCATGTTAATTTTTTCGGTAGTCAGTTCGGCATCATTACAATGATATTGTCCGCTATGGCTGGGACGAACCACCATCGCCTCACGGATTTAAAACGCGTCATAATGGCGAAGGTATCAAGCCCTTTATAAGGAAGTATTCGTTGCCCTTCACAACCAATGTGGGATGTTACAATCCACCCTCCTTACGGGGCCCAACATCCTCGCTGGCACACCAGTCCGGTCCCTGGCTCTGATACCATCTGTAACAGCCCAGCGTAACCGCACCATGATATTGTCTGCTATGGCTCGGATGAACCACCATCGCCTCACAGATTTAAAACGCGCCATGATGGTGAAGGTATCAAGCCCTTTATAAGGAAGCCTTCGTTCCCTTTACAACCAATGTGAGATGTTATATAAAGGACGAGTTTTGTAATTTACTCTTTACCTTATTATGGTTAAAGCCATCATTAAGACTCTAGATATGTTTACATAGCCGTGTTGATTGCTTTTGTTTCCGTCATTTAGATTAAATGCATGGTCATAATATATCATCGAGATATCACGTAACAAATGCGTTCTCGCCATCACCCCTGCTACTCCGCCGCAAAGCGCGGTCTCCGATTCTAGCTTAAAATAGAAAACACATTTGGCTATTTGGACTTTATCTCGTAGTGTAGGGGTAGAAGCTGTAAAACACTAAAAGATCCGGTAAATGAGTAAATCGAAAAGTTTTCAATCAAGTATACCATAGGGGTTCATTTGTTAAAATTCTATAACATTAAGGACGTCTCTTGTAAATTCTCTAACGCTAAAACAAAACAAAATCAAATCAAAAAACCTAAAAAAAACCCCAATTTTCCGACCTGCAATCTAACGAACCACAATTGATTCAAGTCTTCAGCAATCAAGCTAATCGGTACGTATTTCACCTCCTCATGTTTAATATTCTTCAATTCCAGTATGGATTTATGCAATACATTTATCCAATTTAACAATTTTGCAGTTTTATAGTTTAATTCAAGAATTAGGGTCACGAACATATTGTTATTGATCGAATTGTAGTAAATTGGTGTAGGGTTTAGTCTGTATTGAGAAAATATTGAAGGGTTTAGTGATTTATTGCAGTAAGAATTGATGGAATGGAAAAATAATAATTTAATTAAAGTAGCAGGGTTAAATTGAAACTAAAAAATAGGGCAACAAATCAACAAGAAGCAAGTCCTGTAAAAGCCCCAATGGAGGCATTCTGAAGAATCCTAATTAATCTAATCTATATGCCAGTCAAGAGTCGATTCGGTGAATAAGTCGAGCAACAGAGCAGGTCTGCATCCTCTGAATTTAATCTATAGGTTTCAGTAACATGCATGGAAAAGAGTTTTGATTTATTGTATGTATAATTGGCGGATCTTGCCCATTGAACGTGCCAGGGCCGAAAGACACGGGCACTAAAAAAAGCCCGGGCCAAACATAGTATATATAAAAAATTTCGATCGAAATGCGGAAAATTAGCACTACGGCCGAAAAACTTGCCCGGGCCGTGGCCCTGCCAAAGCCCTATTAAGATCCGCCCATGTGTATAAATGCCTAATTAATCATTTTCTTGTTTTTTATGACATATATTATCTGTTTCTTCTTCTGTCTGTCTGTGCTTCTTTTAAGTTTTAGTGTTTAGGAAAATTCTCATGAATCAATCAATTGGTTATCAATCTCATACTGTATATAAGCGGAATTCATAAAACTCCATCCACGCTTGCAAACCCTAAGAAGCCTCCTCTGAACCACCAACGCCACCGCCACTAAGAAGCCTAAGTCGAAACCCTAGCTCCTCCACCGTTCGATCATACGGACGCAAGGTTACGGCGAATTGAGTTGTATCTACTCATCACTCCGTCGACGGAGGTACGACATTTAGCGACTTGAGTTGTATTCCGGTCGATGTTTGGATGCATCAGAGGTTTCTTGAACTAGGTTTGCCAGTTTCAATTTAATTGCATTTTTCTGCTAAATTTGATTGATATCAGGCATCTAGAAACATCACGATTTGTTTGGAATTGAAACTCTAATCAGGGTTGCAGTTAGTTATTCTGATCTTTCTGTTTGATTTGCTTGAAATTTAAATTGAAGGACTTAGTTTTCTAAGTTGATAAGGATCGGTAGATTTAAGTTTTTGAGATGAAATTTGTAGGTTCTTTGAAGTTGATAGCCTTTTTTAAAACTTACAGCATAATTGCAAGAGGAGGAGGATTTTGACAACACATTGTGCTTTCTATACTTCAACTTAATAGTTAAACCCTAATATGTGTGCCTGAACTGTATAGATGCCTAATAAGTTGGTTTGTATGACAACTAGGTGTAGATATGCCTAATTAGCATATCTTGATTTGGACATTTGGATGGGCGAACAGAATTGTATCTTTGATTTGTGAGCTCCGAGATGGTGTGGGTTTAGAGTTCACCATTTGAAGTAGTATGATGTGATTCCAGCGACTCATTTTTTTACATGTAAAAAAGTGCTTTCTTAAATGTAAAAGACTTATGCTAATTAGATTCCTTTTCAATAATTAAGCTAAGAGCTCGCAGGTTGCTATTATGTTCTTGATGAAATGGATGGTCCAACGAGTAGCAATCATCGTCTGAATTTGTAGATTACCCCCATCTGCAAAAATAACTTCCAAACATGGCTGTACACCAAGCTTTGGACCCTAAAAAAACTTATTGGCATTCCAGTTAGGAATATACCATCTTTGACCAAATGCCTATGATCATGTGTATCCACCTCATTAATCCACTAACACCTTCGCCGAAGTTAGTCTACCTGTTGCTAACTATTTTGCTTGTGCTAGACAACCTGCTGTTGACTTTACTTTTCATCATTCAATTTAAGACAAAAGACCCATTATCAAATTAAGCCATATTCAAATACCAACCCATAAAAAATTCCATATTTCTGTGGAATTGCAGCTTTATGTCCAAGGCTTGATGCAAAACTACTATCAAGCCGAGGGTCTCACTGGAAGCAGCCTCTCTATTCCTACGGGGTAGAGGTAAGGCTGTCTACATAGCTTTGCTATTAGTGGGATTTACTGAGTATGATGATGATAAAAATTATACATCTCATAAAAAATAAAATAATTGACACAGAAAGTCTAAAACATCAAAAATAAAATAATTTAAAGAGAAAGTCTAAAACATCAAAAACGCACAAAACACCCTGAGGCGCCCCTGAGACGCACGTTTTCTTACCGCCTTGGCCCTTAGATGTGTACGTACAAACATAACTGATAACCCCATGAGGTGCACCTCATACACGTTTTCTTACCGCCTCGTCTCGAGGCGCACGCCTCAACCGTTTTCTTAAACCATGATGGGAAATTACTAGTCATACATAAACCTTATGCATTGTAGTAAGTAGGAAACACCACCAACGGTGAATGCCACATATTTATACTCAAATTTATTGTTTCTTTTTCTGATTTAGAGTTGATTTTGCCAGGTCTTAAATTACTTCTATTGTCATCACAAATTTGTTTCTTTTTCATAGTTATTAGGAAGGAAGTCCAATGCTTAGGGTTGTAAAGGAACCGAACGAACACGAACAAGGTCATTAAGGAATGAACATGTTCATGAACGGTTCAGAAAGCTTACCGAACGAGATTTCTTGTTTGTGTTCGTTCATTAAGGAAATGGACATGTTCATAAACTGTTCATGAACACTTACCGAACGCAAACGAACACAAACAAATGCTCATGAACATAAATTAACACAAACGAACGTTATATATTCATTTTAAAATAAAAACTGTATTTTTCATTAGAAAGATTACGAAGAAACCACCAAAATTCATTTTAAAATAAAAACTGTATTTTTCATTAGAAAGATTACGAAGAAACCACCAAAAATATGTAAGTACTTAACATTACTATCCGAACATAATTGACATAAATATAAAAAACGTAATTAACACAAAAATTAAAAAGTTTGTCAAGCTTTAACACCAATTGAAATGGTCAAATGAGGGATGTTGGCGGGTGGCTTATAGTATGACTGTGGCTTCAAAATTTTAAAGACTAAAACCAATACATAAAAAAAACTTTTAAATGAACGAACACAAATGACATAAACGAGCGAACATAAAAGAATACATTACCGAACGTTCACGAACATAAACGAACGAATGCAACCTCCGTTCATGTTCGTTTGCTTAACTTATCGAACATAATTTCTTGTTCGTGTTTGTTCATCTATTAAACGAACGAACATGAACAAACTTCCCGCCCAACGGTTCATGAAATGTTCGCTGAACGTTGGGTTCGTTTACAGCCCTAGGCAATGCTTTTATGGATGATATGCTATTGGCTTCATGTTAAGTTATAATGTTTATTTACACATATTTATCTTTCCTTACCGTTGGTCATTTCCGCATTATGTGCAGGTTTAGTTTAGTAATCCGATCAGGTGAGCTATAAGCCTTGTTGTCGCGGGGTCTCACAATGACGTTATCACCTTCACCATCAACTGAAAACCAGTGCTCTACTGTTGTCACCGGTGCTGCAAGTTTATCGAAAACCGACGATATTTCTTCCGAGCATGTTGACGACGAGAATGAGAACGATAACGAGGAGGATGAGGAAGGGGATATGGATTTCAACCCTTTTCTGAAAGAAGCTCCTTCTCTAGAAGCTTCTTCTAGCCTGAGCTCCGAGATCGAAGAGTTTGAAACCGACATCGTTGACAGTAGAGAAAATCATTCACCTTTGGTTAATGTCGCAAATGCCCCTGATGAATTGCAAGATGACGGTATTAGAAACGTTGAACCAAACATTGCCACAAATACAGTTACCGATGATGTTACTGTTGAACAAATGGTTAATGGTGATAGTGATGACGAGGATGCCATATGGCGGCGAACTCGGGCTCGGTATTCTCTCGTGGGGTCCACCCTCGATGAACTCGAGACCTTTCTTCAAGAAACGGATGACGAGGATGACCTTCATCATAACATTGACGATGAAGAAGAATACCGGAAGTTTCTCGCAGCGGTTTTAAATAATGGAGATGCAAGTTCCAGTGCAGCGCAAGAAAACGATAATCTCGATGAAGATGAAGATAACGATGCGGATTTCGAGTTAGAACTCGAAGAGGCACTCGAGAGTGACGTTGACGAAAATTTACATAACGTAGCCCAAGAACGGGAACACGAGCGTGTTCGTAGGCGACCCGAAACACGGCAGAAAAAACGTCAAAAAACCGATGTTCGACAACATGAGTTTTCCAGTCATATGAATCGACCGTTACGTCCTATCTTACCGTATGCACCGATTTCTCCAAATGCATACAATACCTGTATGATTCAGAGTACTTCATCTGCGCATAATTATCCCGTCTGTGCGTTCACGCCGCATCAGATAGGCCAGTTACATTGTTTGATATACGAGCATGTACAGCTGCTCGTTCAGCTGTTTTCTCTTTCCATTCTAGATCCTTCTAGACAACATGTTGCCACACAAGCTCACCAGTTGCTTTCCGAGATGCTTCACAAACGCGATCACATACTTGCTTCTCAACGGGTACCGTATCCTGGTTTTTGTTTTAGCTTGCCGTACATTTGTTCAGCCGTAACATCGGAGAACACCGCTATCTCTACGGATGGTTCGTTCTGGGTGCCTTTCGTCAGCGATACCGTGCTATCAGTTATTGACGTGGCCCCACTTAATTTAGTTCAAAGCTATCTGGACGATATTTCTATCGGTATGTCTTCTATTTGAACTTTTATCGGGTTGTAAATAGGCCTGTAAATGAACCGAACGAATATGAACAGAGACATGTTCGTGTGCGTTCATTTAACTAACCGAACACGAACATACAATCAAACACATTTTTTTGTTCATTTCGTTTATTAAGAAAATTGGCATGTTCGTGTTCATTTATGTTCGTTCGTTTAAAACCTAAACGAACAGTTCACGAACGTTAATGAATCTAAACAAACAAGCAAACTTAAACGAACATAATTTAACAAACAAGAAACAACACAAATGAACTTAATTGAACAAATATTAAAGAACACAAATGAACATGATTGACTAAACATAAACGAACATAATTTTTTTGTAAGTTAGTGATTAATTACGATAAATTCCATTAGAAAACTCATTTTTTTACTAGAAAACCCAATTACCCATTAGTAATATTTATGTTAGTAGTCAGAAAGTTTCTTTTATGTTACCAATTAGTAATATTTTTGTTAGTAGTCAGAAAGTTCCTTTTATGTATAATATTCATATAAATATAACTACTTATGTATTTAAATTGAAACGAACATAAACAAACAAATGTAAATACAAAAATATAAAACGATGTTTTTGAACATAAATGAACGAACAAAATGTGTGTTCATGTTTGTTCGTGTAATCAAGCGAACAAAAATACTGTGTTCATGTTAGTTCGTTTATTAAATAAATGAACATAAACGAATTTCCCGTCGAACAAGTTCACGAACAGTTCGTGAACGTTCAGTTTGTTTACAGGCCTATTTGTAAATTGTAACTTGAGTTTTTTGTACCAACCGTGCTTCTTATCAACAGCTGTTCAAGAGCATCGGCAGAGACAGTTAGAAGCTACGTATGACGCTATGGTTGAACGGGAGTGTTTGTTTCCGTTCAATGGTGTTCATTCTTCGGCTGGTGTTTATTCCGATCCTACTATGGTGTCTGAAAGCGCTAGTGACCCAAAATCGAAGAAGACGATTGCTGCTGCACTTGTTGAAAGGTCTAAAAATCAATCGATTGCTTTAGTTCCGAAAGATATTGCGAAGTTGGCCTTGAGATTCTTTCCGCTCTTCAATCCAGCGCTATTTCCACATAAGCCGCCCCCTTCGTCTGTTGCTAATCGCGTGCTTTTCACCGATGCTGAAGATGGGTAAGTTACAAGCTTGCACGTTGTCGAATGTGTGTACCGTTTTATAAAAAAGTATAGTGATGAGCTTACTGTTTTGTTGAAATATGCAGGTTATTAGCTCGAGGGTTAATGAGGTATAATACCGACTGGAAGGAAATTCAGAAAAATTTTCTACCCTGCAAAACACCGCATCAGGCACGTTTCTACAGATGTTTATGTTCTCTTTTTATCTTGAAGTCATTTAAACACTTTTTTATTCATTGAAGTTCAACAATACTCTACTTAAAACAGATTAAATGGTTCAAGTTGTAAATTTCTGTTGTTAAGGTGTTTATTCACAACCAACTATATACAAAATGTAACTATTAAGAACTCTCGAGCATTTCAACACTTTTTTGTTCATTGAAGTTCTTTTTTTTTGTTGGAACTTGGAAGTGTCAAATAGCCTTTGAATTGGGTTGCAAACTGATAGAGATTGAATCGGATGATGATGAGATCAGATACACAATTTATTGAATTGAAGAAGATGATCCAAAGGATCTACAATGGATAACTAACCACTAAAGTGGTCCAGGGCTATGCCCTTCTCATGCTGATGCAATGTGCCTAACAAACTGAATAATATCTCTCATACCCTCCTAAATGACTATTGATCCTTATTTATAGAAATAGAAATTACACTTTACCCCCTTCTAGAATAGACAAATGACAATTAACTATAAACCAGAATATGATTCCTATCACAAACGAACCGAACGAGTGTTCATTTGTTAAGGAAATATATGTGTTCACGAACACTTACCTAACGAGATTTTATGTTTGTGTTCATTCGTTAAGGAAATGAACATGTTCGTGTTCGTTTGTTAATTTTAGGCAACGGACGTCCATGAACACGAACTAATGGTCATGAACGAAAATGGAAACAAACGAACACAAACAAGCATTTGTGAACATAATATATTATACACTGGTACTTATTAAATATTTTATATGTCTGAATTTTGAAGTAGTTTAAATAAAATATAAACACTAAAAACACCAATGAACTATCGAACACAAACGAACACGTTACCGAATGTTCACGAACATAAATGAAGTTCGTTCATTTAACTAAACGAACAAAATTTCTTGTTCGTGTTCGTTCATTCATTAAACGAACGAACACAAACGAATCGTCAAACGGTTCACGATCTGTTCGCTGAACGTTCGGTTCGTTTGCAGCCCTAGCTTTGAATCTAGCCTAGCTTTTCACAATGTGTGCTGTTATTACGTTATCACGGTGCTCAATTGAGTGATAATCTTGCTCATTTACTTTTTCCAGATCTTTGTGAGACAGAAAAACCGTGCATGCTCTAGAGCACCCGAGAATCCAATAAAGGTACGTAATTTACGGATCGCCTCATCATTGTATATGTATTATTATAAACGCACAAAACAAGAAGACCGTTTTGGCACACGCAAAAATTATATTGTATTTTGTTGGGGGGTATTAAACTATTAAATATTAATATATTGTAATTGATGCTTATGATATGTATTTTGCAGGCAGTTCGAAGGCTTAAAACGTCACCGTTGACTCCTCAAGAGAAAGCTCTCATAGAGGAGGTATTAATATTATTTTTTGTATTAATTTTGCTCAAAGTAAAACAATTATTAATGTGATTATGTTGATGTAACAATGCAGGGATTAAAGATATACAAACTCGACTGGATGGCGGTATGGAACTACATGGTCCCACACCGAGACCCGTCAATGCTCCCTCGTCAATGGCGCACAGCTGTCGGAAACCAGAAGTCATACAAAGGAGACGAACATACTAAGGCAAAGAGACGCTTATACGAATCACAACGAAGAAAGTCAAAACTCGAAGGTTCAAGATTACAAGCAAATGGTGTCGGTCAACATAGTCAAGGCTGGTCAAACGATGATGAGGCTAATCCGTTTCATGGTGGCGGAGAAAATAACAGTGGTGATGATGGTGGAAATCACGAAGACGAAGCGTATGTCCATGAGGCGTTTTTGGCTGATTGGAGACCGGTTTCATCCGGTATTTCAAATACGGGAGAAAACCAAAACCCGCAAGTTGAATTATTCACACAAAACAGATCAACGAACGACGCTAGGCTGGTGAATCTTAATAACAGTTCATCTTACGCAGTTCCCGCTACGTTTTTGAGACCCGAAGTAAATATACCGTATCGAGCTCGTAGATCTAGTTGTTCTCGCGTAGTGAAACTAGCTCCCGACTTGCCACCGGTCAATCTTCCACCTACGGTTCGTATAATGTCGCAGTCGGCATTTTCAAAATTTCAAGATGAAGCTTCGAGTAAGGTGAGACAAAACGGTGTTTCAAGTCAACGGAGAGGTCAACAAGATGAGAGAAGTGGTACTAGTGATAATAATGCAGTTGAAAAGGGTGATTCGGATCTTCAATTGCATCCGTTATTGTTCCAGGGTCACGACGATGCGAGCTTACCGTATTACCCTTTGAACGGAAATGCCGGTTCTTCGAGCTCCTTTGACTTCTTTCCCAATAATTCTCCGCAGTTAAATCTTAACCTCTTTCGTTATTCTAATCAAGCGAAACATACGCTAAATTTCTTCAACAACTCGCTGAAATCTAACGAGTTGAGTTCGCCGTTGACCGGCGTTGACTTCCATCCACTTCTGCAAAGAAACGATGACGGAAACGGCCAGTTGAGTGACCCACCGTTGGATTTATCAACACCGAATCCAACGGCTATAAACGTTGTACCGCGTAGCCCTAACGAATTGGATTTGGATATCCGGTTAAGCTCTATTGGCCGGAAAGAGAATGGTACAAGTGGTCGTGAATCTGGAACCGCTGAACCACAGCCTAGTGATTCGCACGATTTAGCCGAGGAAAATGGTAATGATCCGGATTTCGGTCCAGGTTCGGTGGGTGGTGGACATGATGAAATCGTGATGGAACAAGAGGAGCTAAGTGACTCGGAGGATGATGACGTGGAAGAAAGTGTGGAGTTTGAGTGTGAGGAGATGACGGATAGTGAAGGAGAAGGCGGGTCGGATTCTGATCGTGTTGAAAACGTGCAAAATGAGGTACGTAATAAGATCTTTCAACTAGGGGTGTGAACTTTTGACACGACCCGTAAACACGACTCGAACCTAACACGGAATTCATGGGTTTGGGTTTAGTCTAAACGGGTTTGGGTCAGTTTTGGGTTGAACCCGTGGACCTGTTTGTAGCTAAACAGGTCGGGTTTGTGTCAACCCGGGCGGGTTAACCCGTTTAACCCATTTATATTATATTTTACTTTTTTACAATATGTTAATGTCATAAATTAAATTGTTTACGTATTTTATGCCATAACTATAACTTAGAAGAGAAAATGAATAAGATTATATAATTAAAATGTAACTATTTTATATATACATTTGTGTTTCTTGTAGTAAAATTTAAATTTTAATATATTAATTTGCGAACAAATTAGAAAATTAAAAAATTTGGGTTGAACGGGTCATGTTCGGGTTAACTCGCGAATATTCGGGTCGTGTTCGGGTTCATATGTATGACACGATTTTCGGGTTCAGGTCATGTTCGAGTTCGTGTAAAATATTCGTGTTCGGGTCGGGTTGGACCTGACAACCTGCGGACACAACCCGTTTAGCATCCTTACTTTGAACTGCTTAAAACTTCTGTTATTGTTTGCATATTTTACCGTTTTGCCACTTTGTTACTTGTTAGGATCTTAAATCACACACATTGCAGAAACAATAAATCAAAGACTGTAAGATTGCTAAATGGATTATTTTATATTGTACTTAGGATGTGCAAGATGATTCTTTGCCAAAAGTTACCGTACATGGAGACGACAGTGATCAAGATGAACCGAGATGTCAAGAAACTGCTGGTTCTGATGAACCTACAAGTTTGTTAGGTTTAAGGTTAAACGCTAAACTTCCGGTGACCAGAAGTTCTCATGGCAGCAGATCTTCAAAGAAAACAGCATTGCCACATCAGCAGTCGGATGCTGCAACACAGGCGAAGAAACCCAGAAAACGGGCACAAAAAGTGGATCTGCGGTGAAGTTATGCGCGCAATCTAGGTACAAAAATACACAGGGACTAACATTATTACAAGGTTAAAATGTAAAGAATGCTGATTGAGATTTGTTTTTTCGTAAATATGAATTAAGCTTTTGAAAGAAAAAAAAAACTATTTGATTCTCGGATTCAGGCCCAATTTTGGAATAACAATTTGACATACCATCATATCATAAAAACAAATGCCATGCGCCCATGTTATTTATTTTTTATATAAAGTTAGTTATGTAAAATAGTCAAAAGCAAGGTTTTGAACCAGACTCCTTGGCGGTTCAGTTCAAATGCGTTGGACCGCCAATGGGTGAACCAGCAAACTATTAGGTCATGCCGAATGAAGGGAGGAAACTTTTTAATTTGAGTAATCTTAGACAAGCGATGATTTGAAGTTAAAATTAAATTGTGACATGTAATACAAACAGGAATTGCAGTTAAATTGAGTTATGGACTCGATCTCTGTGATCCTGTTCTTGTTGTGCAGTCGGTCACATGAACCTGCGACTGCTAATCAACATGATTATGGTTCCGTAAGCATTCATGCACGCTCCTTCAGCTTCCAATTACACACCCGACTTCCATGAACTCTCGTTAAATTCATTTATAGTTGTTTTAATACTTTTGTTAGAGATGACCATTTCGACCCATTTACCTTTTTTTTTTAAAGGAAAATTTTATTGGAAAACACCAACCCACGAAACGGGGCAGCCACACAACAAGACACAAGAACTCTACATAAATACAAAATCACACAACTCGGTCCAAGATACGGATCTAGCTTTTAGTCTACTTCTAGCCCAAAGAAACCCCACCGACTTAATTTCGCTAATAATATCTTCCACCCGAACTTGATTATTGGAGAATTTAAAACCATTGCTAGCACGCCAAATGCTCCAGCACCATGATTATGACAATCCCATGGAAAATCTCTTTAGCCACTCCTTTCAGCCTGACATGATCATGAAGCTCTAGCAACTCTCTAACAGTTAAGCCGAAAAAGGGGCCACTCTACACCATCTCGAAATGTGTTGCCAGACCCGTTTACCTAAAAGTCCATTTGTGTTTGATCCCAAATGGGTTTATTAAAAAATATGTTTCTTTTATAACTATTTAAGAAATGTTTATTTTATACCTTAGTATTTTAATCAAATTGATGTACGTTTTGGAATTAACAAATATAATTTATGTATAGGAGGAAGAAGAAATACGAGACTATAAAGATTGAAAGTCAAAACTAATAAGAATGGATTCATCTCATTCTGATAACATGATACTAATCGTAATTGTGGTTTGAGATCATGTTCTAGATTTTACATATTATATTACTAGGTTAGAACCCCAACGGGTTGAATAAATATAATGTTCCATAATAGAATCAAAACCCCTGAAAAAGACACTTGCAAAATTAGAAAATGAAAATGGTTAAATTACATCCCAAACAAAGGGGTTAAGTTTAGAGATATGAATGTTCAGGGATACATACAGATATCGAGATAACATCAGTTTGTAAATAAAAAACCGGGTCAATATGGATTAGCAGCAGCGGCTAGGGAAAATGCATTCAGCGGGCTAGTGTCCATTATTAGTTTACTTTATTATATAGATATACATTATGGGCCAAAAAAGCGCTTGCGAATTGATACCAATGATAACATGTTTGGCACGCGTTCATATTCACAAAAGAACTTGACAAAATATGTGGAAACGATTGATCCACAAAAGCGCGCGCGCACACATGCTTAGCTGTCAATCAACAACGGTACAAAAGACGTAAACGTGACTTACAAGAAAACCATTAGAGCTACAATGCAGCCATAGTTAAGAGCAAACCAAAATGATCACTCGGCAAAACAGGAAGCTCCAGCTCTTTCCCGCCTTTTTTCTGCTTCATATACGTCACTTCCGGTATAGCTTCAGTCCCCACCATTTCAACACACTCAACTTTAAAATCACGCAAACTGACCAAAAACCGATCAAGACGTTTTTGCAGTTTCCTATTAGCAGACAACATCGGGTTTGACTTCGTGTCATAAGTCCAGCCAATTTCTTTCGGGTTCAGTTCAGTCCACGCATCAATCCATCCATCCGGCAGTGGAAACTCGCCATCTAACTTGTCATCCCAATTCATATCACCACAAAATATCACATTCGGGTTTACTTTGAGAAAGGCGACGGCTTCTTGTGCTTGTTTTACACGCTCTTTACTGTACATTTGGTCCCATTTTGGCGGGCCGGGACACGGGCTCTCGAGATGGGTTGTAGCCACTACCAAGGGAGTACCTCCTTGGGCCGAAACTTCTGCAATGCATAACTCTCGGCCCATTGCGGAATAGCTAAATTGCTTACAACTGTAGGATTTCACAGGCAATTTGCTAAGCTGCAAATGTGGTTACATCAAGTTAAATACAAACTTCCTTCGTAAACTAGATCATAGGCGTTATCATTTATTAAACAATTTATGATCATATTGCCAACTTGCCATTGGGTGTAGACGAGTCGAGCCCGGTCACGGCTTGTTTATTCTTTACTAACTAATTTATATACATTTATAATTATAATTGTTACATATAACATAATATATTTAGTTATTTGTATCATAATAACTTATGTTATAACAATATGAGTAAAATGCCAATTTCATCCTTGAGGATTGGCCACTTTTGCGACTTTCATCCAAAGGTTTGTTTTTCTGCATCTGAGTCATCATGGTTTCAAAATCTTGCCTTTTTGAAACTAAACCAAAAAACAATATAACCAATAAGTTTGTTTAGGCTCGCGAGTCAGCTCGAGTTCGATAAGTGAAGCTCGCGATCGTTTATTAAACAAGCTTATTTTTAGTCCCAAGCACAGGCTCAGGCTCACTTAAGCACGACTCGAGCTTTTAGCGAGCCGATATCGAGTAGCTCATGAGCGACTCGGCCCGTTTACACCCCTAGCCCTTGTTCATCAAGACAGTGTGATATAAACAAAGCTAACCTGCATGCAAAAGTATGGCCTGGTGTTTGCCGTATCAAAGGAAAGTGAGCATTTATACGACTTCCACCAATTGGATCTTTGAAGAATGGCATAGATATCAGGAGTGACCTCCTACACGATAAAAATCACATTTAAAAGTTCGCCTAAAAAGAAAAAAAAATCTTCTTTACCCAGAGAGTCGATATTAAGAAATTGTTGGAGACTAGACAATACCTGCAAACATATAACATCTGGAGTATGCAATTGAATAATGTCACCAATTGCTCTCATTCTTATACGAAGCTCGATATCTTCAGCAAACCAAACATTGTAACTCAAAATCTTCAATGTCTTCAAATCCTCTTTTGGCTGAACTTCATCTGCAGAACATTCGACCCATGTAAATTAAATTACCAAATAACACATTATCAATGTAGATTGCGATAGCACGATTCCAAATTTTTAAACTTACCAGAGGCAGCCAATGATTTACCAAAAGATTTAGGGTTGCAAGACACTCCCAAAACGGTACACTCATCAGCAACTGTAACTGTGTAACACAAAGCATTGCCGAAGTCAAAATCCCCTATTCTAATTTCAAAATGCAGAGCATGATTTCTCTAGTTTGTAAAAACACACTACAAAATGATACAATGTTGCTATGGAATGATGTTAATCACATCGAAAATCAATCCGTTAGATATTAGACAAGAGGTCAATCTTAAACAAATAAATGCACAGAAATAGTATAATACCAATTCAAAATGTCATTTTAAACTAACATTTGCTATATGGGAAATTAACCCAAGATGATTGTTTGACAAAGATTACATACAACAAAATCCCAAACTTACCAAAAGTCAACAAATTATTAATTGACAAGAAAAATATCACAAGCCTGCACAAACCTTAAGAGTTAAGACCATGCGTTGTGGAGTCCATAGTTGTCAATAGCGGCTATAGCGACCAAGTGTCGCTATTTGGGTCATAGCGACCAATAGCGTGAATAGCGACAGTTTTTTTTTTTTTTTTTTATGTAAATAGCAATTAGATATAGCTATAAAATAGCTAGATTTATAGGTTTTTGTTAAATATACATGTGAAATAGCATATATAGCAAGGTATTTTGATATAATTTACATATAAAAATTTTCAAAATTCTTTTTCTAATGTATCGCTATATATAAAATAGGGGTCGCTATTCGCTATGTAGCATACAGGTCCCTTGTCGCAATTCGCTATAAACAACTATGGTGGAGACGTGGAGTCACGTCTCCAGCCATATCATCACTTTTGGGCGTAAAACACCATAGTTAAAGGGGGCCAAAAAGGGGGACGTTACCCCTCAACACTTTTGAGGGAGAAATAGATGGGGCCCATGCGGTCTTGCACCAATCATCAATTTTAATTTTTTCTTTTATTTAATTATTAATTAAACCAAAACATGACAGTTAAAGAGCAGGTTAGTTAAAGACTTAAAGTCCATTGTCTGCGTAGCAGTGACATAACAAGGTTACAAGGGTTATGTTAAACCACAAAACATGATCTAAGTAAATCAACAAAGCACAAACACCATCCATCACTTGTGGTTTAGTGGATAAAGGCAATGAAAACTAGTTCTCCCAGACCCTAGGTCAAGAGTTCGAGCCCGAGCCACCCGGGTTTTAGTCCACCATGCATTACGCCAGAGAGATTCTCCCTTGTGGCGGCGCAAGCACCTGCCACTGGCAGTGGGTGGTATGGTTTCCCAGGGAACGCCGTTAGCCAAACTCTGACGCCAGCATGGGCCAGGTTAAGACAACATAGTCTGGCGAGTGGGGTTAGGGCCCTCTGTTTAGGAGAGTGTGAGATCTCTCACAACAAGTTAAAGATTCTCACCGTTCAAAAAAATAAAAAATAAAAACAAAGCACAAACAGCCATATATAAAATAAAAAAAGCTTTTATATGTTTTATCATAATGTCTCCTATATAGTTGCTAAAGCATAAGCCTAAAGAACAATAAAAGCCAATAATCAATAGAAAAAAAAACCAACAAAAACAGTTTAAACTCACCAGAATCAACCACCTTTCTGTTAGCAGATTTTATCCCACGAGACACACCAAAATCATCAACAACCTCAACTGGGTCATCACCACTTTTCCTCTTAGAACCATCACATTTTTGTAACAAAGGCAAGAAAACATTCCCAACACCCACCTGCAGTTCTTCATCATCAAGACTCAAACTTGAAGACAACAATGAGTTCTTAGTCCCACAAATTTCACAGTTAGAAACTTTATAAGGGTTCAAAAAGGTGCAAGCTTTACACGACCATTTTTCTTGATTTGATGAAGATGAGGATGAAAATGGTGAGTTGGGTTTTGATGATAAGCAAATCTGGCATGTGGGTTTTAGAGAATCTGTGTTGATGAAGGTGCATTTAGAACAGGCCCAGGAAGAAGCCATTGATTTGGGTGAAATTCTAGGGTTCTTGGAGATCAAAAGAAACGAAAGGGTTTTAAAAGTTGGGATTGAGATTTTGAAATATGACATTTGTCCGCTCAAATAGTAGATTAACGAAAGGGTTATATATCGATTTTTTTTTTTTTTTTTAACGGCCATCACCGGAGGAGAAGTATCTGAGATGTCCTTAATCGAGCAAATGTATCCCCTCCTTCGTAACGGACATAGTTGGATGCATACTCGAGCCACCAAGCTACCATTTCCAGGGAACACCCGCCGCCCGAAGGCCGACTGCAGTAAAACCCGGTTCGGCTCAGTTTCGAGGTGACGACCTTAAGGAGAGAAACCAAGTGACTAATCACTAAACCAACTTTTCACTTTTCAGGTTCGAAAATTAAAATACTATGTTAGCTTGATAATATGTGTGTATTATACAAGTTTAGGATATAAATGATTTAACTTAGGGGTTGTTTGACAACTTCTGAATGGTTAAGTGTTGTACTAGTAAGATGTCTGAACCATTAAGTGTTGAGTTAGTAAGAGTTCTGAACCATTAAGAACCAATATAATGCTTAATCATTCAGAGGCAAATGTCTGAACCATTTAGACATCTGCTCGCGAAACAAACAGTTTGAACCATCAAGTGCTGAACTAACCAGTAAGAGTTCTGAACCATTAGGAGCCCTATTAAGAGATAAACAAACAGCCCCTTAATGATTTATACATAAATTTACATAACTAAATTACTTCGATATATATAGCTTGAGGGGTAACGGATGTAACAAACCATGAAACTTTATTTCTGACAGTAACTTCATAGATGTTTGTAAATGATCAATACAATTTTATTAAAAAATCACTTTGATATTTATAGTTTTTATATCTGAAAATATTAATTGTTTGTTATTTTGAATAAAAAAGTTAGTTTTATTTGGATTAACTTCATTACTTCAAATCGGCATACACGTAACATAACATGGAATCCCACACGATGAATCACTTACATAAAATATAATCAAAAGTTGAGTTTTTAGAATTTTGCCAATCAAATATCCATACATCAAAAAATAAAAATACGATAGTGATAATTTGTTGGTTTGGTCATAACCTCAATGTTTCGAATTTTATTTATTCATTGTCTAACATATTTATTTCGGTTAAGAATAACATACATGTTTCTGTTAAGAAAGGTTTCATCTTACACTTGTAAGGAAGCCACGTTCAGGGAATAAAAGTATGTTTAAATCAAATAAACTCTTGTTATAGAGAACAAATGTATTAAGAAATCAAAATAATAAAAAATGATAATTTGAATCCAACAAATCAATACAGACGTGGACATGGAGATTTGAATTATAAATATTATACTAGTTAGCTCCGGGTTGAGTAAAAAACAAAAAAAATTAGTTTAACAACCGTGCGTGCTTTGAACTAAGATTCTTGGCTGCTTATTATTTATATACCCGCTTGATATCCGAGGGGCATAAGAGTCATTTTCCATATGGTGTTGAGAATGCTTAACGGACTCTCCTTGGATCCCGGAATTTCAGACCAGATTACTGATATGATATCTCTACTCCAGGGATGCCAAAGTACTTGCTTCAATAATTGTCGCAACCACATACAACCTATGCACTATAATAACGATATAAATGTCATATTTAAAAATAGTGTAGTCGATACATTAAGACTATACATTTGGTAGATAAATATATTTATATCAAATTCTAAAGTCAAACATACAATTATCACTTATGCATGCAATATATTCAAAACACTAAAGATGAAAAGAAATCATCACTCAACCACAACGAATATTACTTGGATTATGGACCTACTCACTTCAATACCTACCTCCTACAGTAAACATAACTTTAACTAACATCACCCTAATTGATCTTAACTAATCCAATCTATGAACATTCAATCGAAAACAACCTTCATTTTCAGTTGCAATCACAGGAACTTCGTTCAGATCAACATCAAAAACCACATTAGCACTGCACTCCGTCGCCATATCTACTTTCGGCTTCATTGTCAACGCTTCAGTTACAACTTCACCCTCTTCTACAACTTCATCTTTCTTATTCGCGTCTTCTACCAACTTCTTTACCGGTAAAACTTCATCGTGATTCAAACCTGGCTGGCCTCTTTTGTTTTTCGCATTCCAACCGATCGTGAAATCAGCCACATCACCATCTCGCCTCCTCGAACATTCTTCATCGTCTGAAGAGTCGTCTAATAATGTAGGGTCATTCAGCGTATGCGGACAACAACCGCGCTATAGTCTTTGAGTTTTTTTGGCAGTGCTTCTTGCCAGTCGGAATAGGTGTGACGACGCATGTTATTATAAAGGGTGGAGTCCGATGTGAGATACCTACGACACAAGTAACACCTAAAGTTGCCATCATCGTTGGCACATGGGAGAACCAGAGTAGTTTTACTCCCCATGACACCATATACCAACACATATACGTACGTGTGTTTGTGTATATATATATATATATATATAGCTAGATTTAAGAGTTTGTATACAAAGAGGATTTGTTAGAATGAGTGCCCATACAATAGGAAGTTTGCCCCTTTCCGTTAAAGAATAACTAACGAAGTTCGAATTTTTTAAATTTTGTAAAACTATTTCTATAGGAAGAAATTTTTGTTTCAATGCAAATCATAATGAAGTTCGAATTTTTTAAAGGGGAATTTACGAAAATGGCCAAGAATCATGTTGACTTATCAAATTGGCCACCTCATGCGTCGGAGGAGCGGCGCATCATGCGCGGGATGCGTCTTTCAAGCACGGGATGCGTCTTTAGAGCGAAAACCAATAAAAAAAAGACACGTGACCACGGGATGCGTCCTTCAAGCATGGGATGCGTCTTTGGAGCAAAACCCAATAAAAAATGGACACGTGACCACGTGATGCGTCTTTGGAGCGAGACATCATGCACGGGATGCGTCGGGCAAGTTTCCGGCAATGTTTTCCGGCGAGTTGCAGGTTTCCGCCAAGTTTTCCGGCGAGTTTTCCTAAATATTATTTTCCAGCAAGTTTTCACTGATACACGTCCATTATCACTCCTGAATATTATTTTAACTAATACACGTCCATTATCACTCCTGATACACATGTATCAGTTTTCCACACAATAATATTCCAGCAAGTTTTCCGGCAAGTCCCTCAAGTATTACATTATCCTCAAGACCATGATCTCCCATGATTATACCATTATAAAAGCATCATGGCCTTGACAAGGTCAAAAGTCGGTATCCCCAACACTTTCTTCACAAGATCCGAAACAACTACATTTCCCATGATTACTATTTTAGAATATTAGAATTAGAAAAAGATCGATGGTGATCTAATAAGTTAAAGCTTGAAAATCAAAGCAAAAAAGTGAAGAAAAAGTGAAGGCAATTCAACAACTATAGTCCATATAATTGTCCATTCTTAAATTGTGGGTATGCATGCCTTTATAAAAAGCTGCAGACGCAAGAAAAGGCTGCAAGCCTCAAGTATTGAAATGGCACTTGTCCATTTTTTATTGGGTTTCAGTGACACTCTGCAAAAGACGCATCAAGTACTTGAGGCGTCTGTATATGGACGCTTCAGGTGGCTATTTTCGTAATTGGTGTGGGTCAATGGCTATTTTCGTAATTTCCCTTTTTTTTTTAATTTTGTAAAACTATTTCTATCGGAAGAAACGTTTTGTTTCAATGAAAATCATAAAGTCAATATTAGTTCTAGAATTTCAATAAATTCATATCAATCTTATAATTATCATTATCTATATGAATCCAAAGTGGCCATGAACAGTATCTTTTGATTTTTTTTAATATTATTTTTTTAGGTTTTTATTATTGTATTGTTTTATTAGTTTAATTGATTTAAACATCTATTTTTATATAACTTTTAAGATACGATCAAAGTACCAATTATCAAACAAGAAATCATAAAAATGAACGTGTACTGGTACTAATGTTGTTCAGTACGGTATGGTACGATATTAATTCATCAAAAGCAAAAATCCCTAAAAATAAATATTGATACGGATACAAATGTTATTTAATCGGTTTTGATTGAATTTGGTATGATAGCGATACGTTTAAAAAATATACATCGTAATGTTGAAATAAAAAGAAGGGAACAATAGTTTTTGATTTTTTTCAATATTGTTTTTTCTAAGGTTTTATTATTTTATTGGTTTATTACTTTAATTGATTTAAGTATATTTTGTTCTCTCATGTAACTTTTAAGATACGATCAAAGTACCCGTTATCAAACAGGAAACAATAAAACGGAATGTATACCGGTATCGATGATGTTCGGTACAATATGGTAGCGATACAGTATTAGTTTACTAAAAGCAAAAAAAAAAACTAAAAATAAAAAAATATTGGTACCGATATAAATGTCGTTCAATTGGTTTCGATTGGGCTAGGTACGATAGCGGCATAATATCCGTTATCAAAAAAATATCGTAATGTTGAAATAAAATAAACATAAAATGCAAGCGAACCGAACAGATATCAACTGAACAACATATATAGGTACCATATTAATAGGTGTTTTTTTGTTTTGTTTTCGATCGGTGTAGTGCCTTCTCTTTCAATTACTATATCGAGTGCAGGTATTGTAACGAACCAAATTGACACCGACTTAATCCCCGCCGCGAAGTGCGGGGGAATATCACTAGTATTCATAATTATCAATTCAAATACTTAAAAAATGATATTTACTTTGTTTTATATATTTTATTATTGAATATAATGTAGAATATTAGTTTTATGCAGGAAAACTGGTGTTTAACCCCCACGTTGCGGGCGCATGGGTCATAAAACCGTGCTAAGTATTAAGCAAACGACAACCAAAACCGAAAAATGTCGTAAAACAAAAGGGCGAACTTATACCACCGCATGACGTAAAACGTAGACGAACTCAAACTTATACCAATTAGGCTTTAACTTAAAGGCATAAAAATATGCCAAAACTTAAAAGGCAAAAAGTAAAATGTACAACATCAGGGACTAAAAAAACAACATTTATTACAAGACGAAAACAATAAAAAATAAAAAAAACCTCACTAGACAAAAAAAATAAAAAATAAAAAAAAAAATCAAATCAAAATACTATTCATAACAACCTACCCTAATTCTATTCTATATATATAATAATAATGCAAATGTGGCTGTAAAAATGTTTAATAAATAAATAAGCATAATAAAAAATATATTTCAATAATTTAAATACTCAAGTAACATTTTTAGGCATATGGGGTTACAGAGTTTTAAAAAAAAAATGATTTTTTTACTTTTAATCCAAGGGTTTTTACCTTTTGCATTTTTAACCCTACATAATTTGTTTATTTATATTGAGTTAACTGTTATTTGTCCATGTGGTTTGGTGGAAAATATCACTTCAGTCCAAAAAACAAATTTGCCCCAGTTTAGTCCTCAACATTTTTAAAACGTGCTACTTCAGTCCAAAAAGATAACGCCTTGCGCCAATTCCGTCCTCAACGTTTTTAACGGCGCGTTATCTTTTTGGACTGAAGTGACACGTTTAAAAAATGTTGAGGACGGAACTGACACAAATTTATTTTGTGGACTGAAGTGACATTTTCCACCAAACCATAGGGACAAAAATGGCAGTTAACTCTTTTATATTTTAACCCAAAACTTTTAATTATTTTCAATTTAACCTCACAGCTTTTTACTTTCAACTTTTGTTCCCTGTATTTTTCATCGTTCGCAAATTTCTATTTTACGTTTCGTTCTAAATTTTTCGAATTAATACGGCGCAATGTATGGGTGTGGTTCAACGTTTTTATGTTTCATTCAAAATTTTGCAAGTTAACACGACGCAACGTGCATGTGTGGTTCAACGTTTTTATGTCTATTTTTTCTTATTTGACAGGTTTGTCGCAACACGCAGGTCCTAAGTCGAGTCAATGTTGGTGATCGCTGACGGTGGTGTGACATTGGTACTATTTAGCACGGTTTTACGCCCCTAGTTCTAGTTTGTATTCATTTAGTAAATATTATATTTAGAGTAAACTGCAATTTTACCCCCTGGGGTTTAGGCCAATTGACACTCTGACCCCCCTAACGAAATAATTGCAATTTTACCCCCAACGTTTGGTGTTATGTCGCAAGTTTACCCCCTGGCGTCAAATAAGTTAACAGATCTGTTAACTGGAATGTGAAATGACTATAATGCCCTTTCATATTACCCCTTTGTGTTTTGTTCTACTCTGTAATATTACCCCCTGCCACCACTGCCACCGCCATTCATCACCACAACCACCACTGCCACCTCCAGCCACCACCCTCAACCACCTCCAGCCACCACCCTCCAACACTCTCAACTAATTCTCTCTCGCCGCTGTCCATTTAACTCAAATCACACCCAACCCTCAACCACCTCAGTTCAATTCATCTTGTTCATACATAAAGATTCAATCTTTTTGTCAGTAAAATTCACAAGTTATCAAATATCAGTTTAATTCATCTTGTTCATACATAAAGATTCAATATTTTGGTCAGTAAAATTCACAAGTTATCATATATCAGTTCAATTCATCTTGTTCATACATAAAGATTCAATCTTTTTGTCAGTAAAATTCACAAGTTATCAAATATCAGTTCAGTTCATATTTGTTCATACATAAAAATTCAATCTTTTTCAACAAAAAAAAATTCACAAAATTCTCAAACTTGACAAGCAAAAAAGATGGAGAGAACAGGATTCTTTGTGTCAGATCTGCAACATGAAATCAGACAACACAATTGGGTATCATAAAAGATTTGAGTTTCAGGAAAAAGATTGCAAGTGTTATTTGTAATTGAAAGATTGAATAGTGGGTGAAGTAAGAAGACCGGGTTTGAAATTGGATTACCTGCAACTCCATCTCCGATCACTGTATTAACACCTCCGGCAAGCACTTTCTTCTCCAACCACCGTGCATCACCTTTGACATCGAACACCATCTCCATCTACATCACCACATTCCGACAGAACCATCACCCACCGTCCTTCATCACTTATCACTACACCATCACTAACCTCCGGTCACCGTCAACCTCCTCTGCTGCTACGTAACATCGTCACCACCTTCAATCACCGTACACCTCCATAACCACCACTACCCCGTGCACCACCAACCTCCATTGACCATTTACATTTCAACATGCAACTCATCGTTTCAAGTTTTCAGGTCATCATCACCGTATATCAACATCATCGCATCTACTATTCATCATCAATCGTTGTTGGCACCTGAAATTAGAAATTAGGTTTTGTGGTTGTGGAGATTTTGGAACCGAAATCTGATGATAATTTGGCGAAGAAAGGTTATTAATAATAATTGTGGTTAGGGTTTCAGATTTTGGGTTTGGAGAAGAAAGGGGTGAACGGAGACTGGTGTTGACCAAAAGGTTATTAAAAATAATTGAAGGGTAATATAGTCATTTCAAGTTATAGTTAACAGATCTGTTAACAAAACTGACGCCGGGGGTAAACTTGCGACATAACACCAAACGTTGGGGGGTAAAATTGCAATTATTTCATTAGGGGGGTCAGAGTGCCAATTGGCCTAAACCACAAGGGGTAAAATTGCAGTTTACTCTTATATTTATATCTTACAACACAAGTATTAGCTAAATTAGTTTTCTTTTACACCCCTTGTCTTTAGTAAATTTATCATATGGCCCTCAACTTTACTAAACTTATTAGTTATTATTAAAAAACAATTTACATTAGAACTTTAATAAAGTTAATTATACTCCCCGCAGTTTAATCAATATTTTCAATACATTTATTTTTTTAATTTATGTATTTTTTTTCTTTTCTTTTTCAAGCCTGACAGCCTGAATCGGTACCGTCTGAACAACTTCAGTAGAAGTACAATTATTCGTTTATATGGTCTCTGACATAAATGTTGTTGAAAACGGAGTTGTATTCATATGGGTGCCTTTTTTTGTATAGCGAGTGCTTGTATCGTACTAGTACCATAATGAACCAAACTGATACTATCCCAACAATATCGGTACAACGCCGATTACGATCTACAACATCGATACGCTTTCGGTACTAACGGAACCATTACTTATATTCATTTTTAATAGTTTCCCATCTATTTAAAACAAGTGTCAATATTCTTTTGGGCATGTCACGAATTTATTTTTTCGATTGTTATTCGAGTGCCAGTGTCGTACCGATACCATAATAAGCCATGGTTGCAAAAGTCGTTAGGCGCTCCCTAGTCGGATTCGGGAGTACTCGGGAGGTACTCGGCCTAGGCAGAGATTACTCGGGGAGTAATTGGCCTGGGAGTACAGTACTCGGGCCTCGGCAGCCTACCTTGTAGCGAGTACTCGGGGAGTATTCGGAGCCTAGGCGGGACTTTTACAACCATGAGCCAAACCAATACGGACTGAATTCTCACCGCAACAGTCAACACAAGGAGGAATTCCACTAGTTAATATAATAAAGTAGATACTTTTATTTATTTTGTAATTATGTTTTACCACAAAAGTCGTCGCTACAAGGTCATCCATGGCAACAACACATATAGTGACAATTTGAAGACCCTATAATCACGAACCTATGGACACAAAACTTATAGTCTTCAGATGAGTCTAGGGATGGCAAAAATACCCGAGCCCGACGGGTATACCCGAAACCCGACACAAATGGGACGGGGTATGGGATTAGTTTTAAAAAATTTCGTGGGTATGGGTCGGGTATAGGATTAGGTGATACCCGACCCGATTACCCGAAATCAAATACCCGTTTACCCGAACTATATACCTATCATATACCCGAATTTTTTAATTTATATCTTTATTTTTTATTAACCTATGTCTATTAGTGATTTATTTTAGTATGTTCATAATGTGAAAAATTAAATTTTCTTTTAATGTATGTATTTGATAATACTATTTATATTTTATATGCTGTGAAGTATATACATATAGGAGAATGTTCATTTGAGAATAAATTTAAAGTAAGAAGAAAAAGAAGAAAGGGCATAATGGTAAAACATTAAATAGTTTATAACTTCTCCCATTAATTATGTTATCTCTAATTAATAAAGCAAAAAACATTTCATCCTACACATTTCAACATTTATCCTACATGTATCTTACACTTACCGAAATTTACCCTACGCATATCTAAATTTATCATACACATTTAAGAATTTATCCTACACATTTATACTAAAATTATCCTACACATGTCGAAAATTGTACTTCACCCAAAAATATTTTATCTTGAAAAAGTATATTTAAAAATGAGTTACAAGTTTGATTATTTACTAATTAATTGCAATTAGAAATTTACCTATATGTCCTTATTAATAACATTAAATGCACATATGAAATGAAGTAAATGGAGCATTTCTATTGGTTTAAAACTTATTCTTTTTATTCTTACAAAATTTTTCTTCTCATTTGAACCTTCCACTATACATATAAGTGTATAAGTATTATAAAGTTATTATTAATTTATGATATAACTTATATGTATGTGATGTACACTTTTTGTTTATAATAGTTGTATAAATAAAATTATATAATAATTATAATCACAAAGAAATGTATTTGAAAATCCCAATTTATATATTTTAACAAACTAATGGGCATACCCGATACCCGACGGGTAATTACCCGACAAATACCCGATGGGTATTGGGCCGGGTATGGGATACGATTTTACAACCAGGTATGGGTATGGGATTACCAATACCCGACCCGAACCCGACCCGTTGCCATCCCTACATGAGTCTTTAAAAGGTCATCGCTATAAGGTAAATTCCTTATAGCACCAAAATGAGTGGATATGAAATTTTTAAGTATTTTGATATTATATTTTTGGTCGCCTAAATATGATAATATGAAACTTTTCTTATATAAAAACATAACCAAAAAGTTAACTTGATATGATATAAAGGGAAAATGACTATGATTTACCACGGGTCAAAGCCAAAACATTATAAAAAAATAAAGAAAATAGACGTTAAAGAATCAAAAATCAAGAAGCATAACAGACGTGGATATTGTATAGTTCGTTAGGTTG
This sequence comes from Helianthus tuberosus, assembly GCA_030545235.1. Classification (NCBI taxonomy): domain Eukaryota; kingdom Viridiplantae; phylum Streptophyta; class Magnoliopsida; order Asterales; family Asteraceae; genus Helianthus; species Helianthus tuberosus. The sequence continues at coordinate 25,781,724 of CM060435.1, read as the reverse complement.
TAATAATAAAGACGTTACATATTAATTTTTTGAATTTCTCAACATTCAACTTAACAAATTCATCTCCACCTCGACGCTCCTTGAGTTCTTTTTTTTGATTGACCACTTTCATATAGTTCTTGATATCCATTTATCGCGATCAATCAAATTTAACATAATGGCCAATAGAAGGGGAATGCAAGGGAATGCCAAACAGAATTGGTGAAAAGTAAGTTGATTACCCTGTTTCTTTGTTGACAAATGATGGTAGGAAACCTAATGTTCTTAGTGATCACTGAGATGACGACCATGTTGTTCAGATCGAAGGATTGGGAAAATAAACAAAGATCAAAGTGTGAATCATTTTTGCGATAAACATGGTTGTTACAAATCGTAATCGTGGTCTCCAAGACAAGTGAATCACACAAAGTTGGGTGATATCAAGATACTACAAGTATGGAGATGATGAGGAGAAATATACTATTTACCGCCTCATTGATATAACTAGTAGGTATTTTGGACTCGTGAGCCAGCCCAAACTAGCCTTACGTGATGCCCCTACGCTAGGAACCTGTTAGGTAGTAAATAGTAGAGGGGGTAATTGTAATAATATCATAATGAGAGGGTTGTAAGTGTAATTAGTCATTGTATTGAATGTACTTAAATGACAAGATGATCAGTAATGAAAGTATCGATGATTTGGGAATTTTCCTCTTTCTCTCTGTGTTTCTTCTTCTCGTTATCGATCTCACTTTGATACGTAACAATGGTATCAGAGCTCTCAATCCTCTCGACTGTGGGTTAGACAATAACAAATCAAACAAGAAGGTGGCAAAATTTGGGCGGCAACAACAACAATCAAGATCTACAGCAGCAGCGATCAACAGAGGTTTCAACATCAAATTAGGGCAACGAAATTTAACAATCATAGCAGATTTCAACAAGCAACAATTGATTCAACGATCAAGTTGTTCAACAAGTGGTTCATCTTTGGGAATTAGGGCAACGCAGCAACAAGATTCAAGAACCATTAAAGATTACTGTGATTCAAAGTTGTCCATCTGAGAAATCAACAAATGAAATACAATGGAGCAGTTAATGGCATATAATCAGGAAGATACCGTCAAAGATTACTGTGATTCCTTTCAAATCTTATTCGATCAGGTTAGAATTCGTGAAGAAATTTCTGAATTCTATGCTATATACCTATTCATATGTGGTTTAGAAACGAAAATTAGGAAAATCTTTGCTAGATGGCATCAATATAGCTGCACTAAGGTGAAAGATGTGATTTCATTGGCTTTAAAAATTGATTCTAATGGCTTGCAAGATTCTTTTTCTCCATTTGATCCTAATTCTTCTTTTTATAACAAAGATTTGGAGTTTGATATTAACATCACTCTTGAGGAGTTAATGAAAGATAATGAGTTTTTTCGGAATGGAAATATTCAAGAGACTTGTGCTAATCTTGTTCAAGAAACGATTGTAGATGAAGTGATTGATTATGTGTATAAAAAAATTGAAAATGATTCCATTCAAGATGAGTGTAGTGAAGATAAGTTGTACGGTGAAATCTCCAAAGGGGTTGGGAATGTGATTCAAGAATCAATTGATAGTGATCAAGTGATAAATGAAGGCATGGGTAATATTTCAATAAAGGATTTTCAAGGAAATGAAAAAGATAATAAAAATAATCAGGTTCAAATTGGTGAAAAGGGTAATGTAGTAGAATCAGTTGAGGGTGATAACACAGTTGGTGAAATGAATGCTTGTGTGCGTTTACAATTACTCTATTCTCCCCAAAATAGTCACTACATAACTGGTGAGTCTATGTCAGTATATGAGTTTATTTTGTATGAGGGTGCTGGATCTTTTCATTGTGGGAAGCAATCTAAAGGGTCAAGAAACTCTGAATCATCACAAGTTTCTGTTCCTACAGGAATTGGTGTTGGATTGTTTCATTACAGAAAACAATTGAAGTGGATAGACACCGGCTGGGCTTGTAATCTGAAATATAAAGGTAGCGAGATTTTGGAGTTGAAAATTGTTGAACTATTAATAGACAAAAACAGGGTCTGGGACGTTGGATTACAGTTGGGTTCAGACCTGAAAGTATCGATGTGTAAAAGCATTAGAAGTGAAATAAATAAATTTGAGTTCGTGAGGGTAGATACATTTGAATGGAAACCGGGTTGGAAATCTACGTTAAATATGGGTTTTTTGTTCGGAGCGAGTTGGTTCCTGTCATCAATTTGGTTTCGCTCATTCATTTAAGTGCCTCTCTCATGTTATACTAGGATTATTCGTTCAGGTGTTGTCTTCAATGAAAAGATTACATATGAAACTGTTCCTTTTGAATATGGTGACTTCCAAGAAGATGAAAGCATTGCTGAAATGCTCATGAATGAGAACAGTAAAGTTTTGATGGGAACAAGCAGGTTCAAATGACTTAATTACCAGAAAGCAAGGAGTTGTGTTAGTGCAGAATTTGAGGCTGCTTTACCTCAGAAACTTTATGCCTTTGGTTTATTGTTTGTAAAAGGTTCATGTGATCATGTTAATTGGTGGTGCGCTGTTAATAAGTCAAGAAAAGCATCAATATGGTGTCGCTCATTATCAATAGGGATATTATGGAGAGATACTATTGGCATCGCAATTAGTATTTCCAGTTCCAAGAATATGAACTGCCATCATGTTAGTTCAATAAAAAAGAGACACGTTTTGATGATGGAGAATTTATATGGTAATCAACTTACATCTGACCAGCTAGCAGCTCAAATAAAAGGCATCTCTAGAAGATTCATCAGACTTTACACTTGTGAGATGCACCTAGTTGCCTTGTTTGCTTATTCTCATGCAGATGATGTTGCACAAGGAGTTTCACAATTTTGTTTTGATACTTTTGATTAGTTTTTTTTTCTTTTTTCTTTTCTATTTGTGTGACAGTTGCGTATAATTGTTCTCCTTATTCTGATTTTTGGGGACAAAAATCTTTTGAGGGGGGAGTAATGTTAGGTAGTAAATAGTAGAGGGGGTAATTGTAATAATATCATAATGAGAGGGTTGTAAGTGTAATTAGTCATTGTATTGAATGTACTTAAATGACAAGATGATCAGTAATGAAAGTATCGATGATTTGGGAATTTTCCTCTTTCTCTCTGTGTTTCTTCTTCTCATTATCGATCTCACTTTGATACGTAACAGAACCACGTGACCAAATCCAATGATTTATCAAGGTGTGTTGAGTACTTTTCAGAGTCAATACATTAATGCATCGTAAACTCGTGCAATGAAAAAAGAACAAGTATGATATGCCCTCACAATAAATGCATCAAATAAGAGCTTCTCCAACGCGAACTTTCAGACAGACACTTGATACTGGCGTGATGTCCAAATCTGGGTCCAAACCTGGACATCTCCATTAGAGGTGTGCGTTTGTTAGTGACGTCCGAATGAACAACTAGAATTTCATACAGGAACAGATGGGAGGGTGGTGGGCCCTCTCTTACACACATTATATACAGTGTTGTAAAAATCGCGACTAGGCGGCGATTAATCGCTAGTCGGCCAATGACCGAGTAATTTTTCGTTAATTAGTCCATTAATCGCTAGTCGGGCCTAGTAGGTCCTAGTCGGGCCTAGTCGGCCAGCCAAAAATCGGCGATTCCGACCAGATTCCGGCAAAAAACCTGTATATCCCGGCCAAAACCTCTAAATTCCGGCCAGTTTCCAACCAAACCATATGAATTCCAACAATTAATCTTCTATTTTTTAAAAAATGAGTTGAGTAAGAGTTAAAACCTAGCTACTTAAAATATATTCCTATAAAAATGTGTATATGTATACATAAAACTGAAAATTATATATAAAAAACCCGATCCGATTAATCTCGAGTAATCCCGAGTAGTCGCTAGTCCCCACCTCACCGGCCTAGCGACTAGCGAGTTCTACAACCTTGATTATGTTTATGTATGTAATATTTTTTCTGTAAGGGTGTTTGAATGTAGAAATAACAATTCTTTTGAGGAAATTGGTGTATTTGAAATATGGAAGGGAATCTGATGCAGCAGTTGCTATGATGCATTTGAAAGTAAATGCATTCGAGATACTATAATCACCATGCATTGGAGATACTCACATGCATCTATGTATACTAGAGGGGAACCCGCGCGTTGCTGCGGGAGCGACAATTTGCAGCGCGGAACTCATTTTTTTTAGTATTCTATAGAGCATTTTTCACACTTCTGAACCCCAATAACTTTAGCGTTTGTAATAACATATGGAGATCAATTTACAAATCATGAAATATGTACAAAGATTCAAATATAGACATTGTAGTGTTGTTGACATTTAGAGTTTGGATCTTGCAAGAAAATAAGTATTTTTAAGATTTGATAATATATTGTACATTCTTGAAGAATATTAAAATAAAAAAAAGAGTAAATTACCATCATATACAGTTTCAATCCTGCAATCTCATCATCCTACCGTCATGTCATCTATCCATCATATACACGGTATGTGTGCATTGATCAAGCAGTTATCTTCAATGCTGCTGATGTCCATAACAACCATCTACGTATTCAACAATCGCCTACGCAACCTAATGATGAGGAAGTTCATCTACTTGACGGTTTTGATCGTGCTAAAGTGCGTTACAATTACAATGGTAGAGTGTCTAAGAATGTGGTAATTAAGAACTTGAAGATGTCAAAGTATAGTGAAAGTGGAGAAGAAGGTGAATTGTGTGGGATTTGTCAAGATGAGTTTAAAAGGAAGGAGGCGTTAGGAAACTCAATCCACAAGCTGACACATTAGCAAACTCAATCCACCAGCTGACCCGTTTGACCCGTTGGTAAACTCAATCCACCAGCTAACCCGTAGGAAACTCAATCCACCAGTTGACGCGTTAGCAATCAATCCACCAGTTGACGTGTTAGCAAACTCAATCCACCAGCTGACCTGTTTGACCCGTTAGTAAACTCAATCCACCAGCTGACCCGTTGGTAAACCCAATCCTCCAGCTGACCTGTTAGTAAAGCCAATCCGCCAGCTGACCCATCAGTAAATTTTGAGTTTAGATGTGTTGTTTCACTTAAGTGATTAACAAAAGGAGCCCACATTGATCCATTTTTTTCCAACATACTATAGTTTTTAATTACAGGGAGTTGGGTAAAAGAAATTCAAGAATCTCACTCTTCTTGCTTCCCACCATATTGTCACCATGCTTAACAAAATTAACCAGTATAAAATTATTTAATTCAATATATACGTATCATATTTAGAATGAAAAGTTAATGTTTGTCCGAAATTCTAGATAACTATAAATAATAACAATAACAATAATTATAATTAATATGTTTTAAACACATCTATCATATGTAGAATTCAAGAATGTAAAAGGTAAAAAAGTTTTCGTGGGTCAGCCCGACCCGTTTTGGCATGTTCTAAAAATTAATTGTTTTGACCTGTTAATCTTGTACGTCTAATATGCCTTATCTATAAAATCGATTGGATTGAATGGGGCGACGGTTGATGTCTCATCTGAAACCGAAGCATTCAATCATGTGAAGACTGAAATCCCCCAATTACCCCTCTAGTGTCGTAAAACTTTGAATGAAATACAAATTTAACTCTTCTAAATTGGCTTACATATCCTTGTACATGATGCTTCATAACTTGTAAGCATGATAAAATTACAATCTTGTCCATCACATTTGCTTTATATAGTATTATAGATTTGGTCTAAGCTAAGTCTTTTACCCAACACGATAAAAGTTTCCACTGACATTGAAGCGGAACTCAAGATATAATTGCAATGAATGCTTCTATTGCGTTTGAGGAGTGGCGAATCTTGAACAAAAACTCAGTGGGTCTGAACTCTCAAAATCCAAATTGATGGGGGTCGTACTCTTAAAATCCAATATTTTACACTATAGGTTTTTTTTCCAGAAAAATTAACACTACGGGCGAAAAATCGGTAGGGGCAGGGCACCCTCGACCCCGATAAAACTTTGCCCATGCTTGTGAGAATTTTTACAAACGACTTTACTAAAGATTTGAGAGGTAACTTAGAGGTAAGTAGTTCAAATGAGGAGCACCTATATATACTTATTGCCTTAATGATGGAACTTTTTGTTCTAGATTATTTTTAACTATTCTATATGTTTACAAGGGATTTTTGTTTTAATCCTAATCTAAGTCAGTTACATGAGTTTTCTAGACTACTCCATACACTTATCTAACATTCTAGAATTTTCTTTGCATCATTATTGTTATGGGTGGTTTTTTGAGCCCATATCCTGGAATTATATCCTGACTTTATTATTTCTGATTGTGGTCAGGATACCGGATCAGGATATTGGTAACATCCTGATGCAGTATCCTGGCAGTTACTAATTATTTACTTGCAGGTCATGGCTGCAGGATCATAACGTTCACATGGACTCATTCTCCTGAAGACTCGCTCTAATCAGTTGGGAAATGGACGTTGAAGCCGGAAGAACAGGTCTTTAACATTCAAAAGGGAATATTCCGGAGCATCCCTAGTTTATAGGAGAATTAGTTTGATATTTGTAACTATAAATAAAAGGCCAGATCGTAGGAACACACACTTCACTTTCTGCTCTCGAACTCTTACTTCTTTTTCTTGCAATCATGCACTAACACTCAACACTTACAATCATTGTACCACTTAGCATCGATCTGAGCCTTATCCTGCATTGTATCCTGAACATTGAAGTAATAAGAAGAACAAGGCACCCGGCGATTGTCAGCTCCCGAGGTTTTATGCCGGAGATCTAGATTGATTAAGGGCTTTCCTCGTATATCCTGTGTCCATTTTTACTTTTTCAGCTCATTGTTTGATTATTGATATAGTTTCATATCCTGAGACTATATCCTGAAACTGTTTTTGCAAGCGAACATACCAACATATTTTTCACAAGCATTGATAGCACACTACCTCACAAACTAATTTGATCACTTAATTACTTCGGTAATTTTTGACCAAAACAATTTGGCACCCACCGTGGGGCCAGTGGTGCTATTTCTACTAAAAGTTTTGTTAAAATCACTACTTGGCTTTTTATTTTCAAAACTTTTTGCACAACTATTTTCAATGGCCTCGAAATCAAACATGAGCTCTTCATCCATGCCTCCTACAACCTCTGCCACAACCGGTTCAGTGCTTCCACCACCTCCACAGATGCAAGCTCCTTCACAGGCTCAGGCTCCTCCAAGGAGGGTTGAAACTCACATATCCCGAGACACTGTTCCTGCTTAAAATGTCCACAGATCTAGTGTCCCAAGGAGAACTCCTATTATGGCTTCTAATGATGAAATTCTAACTTTGTTTGGTAGTATACAGGATCAGATGAAGCAACAGCAGGAAACTAACCAGATGATCATAAGAGAAATACAACTCTTGAAGTCTAACTCCAAGAGACCTACTGGGGATACTATTACTCCCTTGCAGCCCAGAACGCTGAACTTCAGTTCAGCAGTGTACACTAAGGATAGTCAGGGCAATGTTGTGCCCAGTCATTCCTAGGGCAATACTCCTGAAATACCCTCAACAACCAGGATATCGACTGTCAGGGGACCAGGATATGCTCTGGGATATGGCCAGAATCCTCAAACTGGTAACGTGTCTAATAATATTAATACTCTTGCTACTAACAGCCTTGGATCTTTGAAGGATACAGGTGTGACGTCGGCACTCTCTAAGGAGCTTCAGAAGCTGAAGGATATGATATCCAGTGTACCTGGGGTGGTGCAGCCTATACCGGAAGTATCCCAGGACAGTCACAGGATATCCCGGTTTGCATATCCTATATGTGATGGTGAAATTCCAAAAAGATTTCAAACTCCCAATATGAAGCTTTATGACGGGACCACGGATCCTGAAGAGCATATTGCTCAGTATAGGGAGAGGATGGAGATTAACCCTATTCCTCCAGAACTCAAGGAAGCATGCCTCTGCAAGGGCTTCGACTCTACTCTAACAGGATCAACCTTAAAATGGCTCTTAAACGTTCCACCTCATTCAATTACATCATTTGCTCATTTGGTTAATTTGTTTAATAGTCAATTTTCTTGTAGTAGAAGTTTTGAAAAACTAACCAGTGACCTCTACAGGATAACTCAGGGTCCTCAAGAATCCTTAAGGGACTATGTGAACAAATTTAGCAGGGAATCCTTGGATATCCCACACCTTGACGTTGCCACAACTGTACAGGCATTCAAGATAGGATTGCAAAAGGATTCCCAATTTTATCAAGATCTTGTGATGAATCTTTGTAGGAACCTGGATGAAGCTCGAAACAGGGCTTTGATATATATCAGACTTAAAGACGACAAGAAAATGCAAGAGAGGATGAATTCATCCTTGACATATGAATCGACGAACAAGAAGTCGGAATCCTCATACAAACCATACTGCTCTAGGCCGTATGGCAAGAATGTCAGTAAGAAAGTGAATGCTGTTGAGGATGAGGATATCGAAGAATATCCTGAATTGTCAGAATATTGTTTTTCTGTTAATATACCCGAACTAATGTATGCTATGCAGGGTTTGGGAGATAAGGCAATGTGGCCAAGGAAGAACCAGCAAAAGGCAGATTGGAAGGATAAATCTAAGTGGTGTGCATTCCATGAGAATTTTGGACATGTGATGGAAGATTGCATAGCCGAGGCTGATTCGGCAGATTCTGCTCCTTCAGGAGTTCGATTTAGAGATCAGAGATAAGAAGGGTGCGGAGAACGTGGCGGCTGATCATTTGCGGAGGTTGGAGAGTCCCGAGATAGAGAAGACTCGGGAGGATAGGATTGGGGATGAATTTCCCCATGAGGTGTTGATGTTTCTGAAAGCCCACGAAGAGGGCTTTCCCTGGGTCACTGATCTAGTGAATTACTTGTCTGCAGGTGACCTTGTGGAGGGCATGATACACCTGCAAAAGAAGAAATTCTTTGCGGACGTCAAGCACTACATATAGGAGGATCCGTACTTGTTCAGGATCGAAGCGGACCAGGTTATTAGGAGATGTGTGTTTGGGTCCGAGTCTCGCAGTATTCTGCGACATTGTCATGAGGGATCGACTGGTGGCCATTATGGTGCGGCCTATACCGCCAAACGGGTGTTTGACGCGGGGTTTTATTGGCCGACCATCTTTAGGGATGCACATGAGTTTGTGTGAAGCTGTGATGCATGTCAGAGGACATGAAATATCTCATCCCGGAATGAGATGCCCCAAAACCCTATTCAGGTTGTGGAAGTTTTCGATGGCATCGATTTCATGGTCTGTTCCCCATGTCGAGGGGGAACCGATACATCCTAGTCGCGGTCGACTATGTTTCTAAGTGGGTGGAGGCAGAGGCCTTGCCTACGAACAATCGCTAGGGTTCTTGTGAGATTCTTGAGGAGATTGTTTGCTAGGTTCGGGACACCGAAGTCCTTGATTTCAGATCGAGGCACCCACTTTTGCAATTCACAGATGGAGAAAGTCTTGAAGCGCTATGGGGTCACCCATCGGCTTTCAACGGCTTATCACCCTCAGACTAGTGGGCAGGTGGAGAATTCAAACCGAGGAATTAAGAGAATCTTGGAGAAGACTGTCGGAAACAGTCGTATCGACTGGTCCGACAAGTTAGATGATGCGCTGTGGGTTTTTCAAACTGCCTATCAGACACCCATTGGGACTACTCCCTTTAGGTTAATTTATAGGAAAGCGTGCCATCTACCGGTCGAGCTAGAGCATAGGGCCTATTGGGCGTTGAGGGCAGTCAATCTTGACTTGCCAGCTGCAGGGAAGAAGCGGTTTCTTCAGATTCATGAGTTAGAGGAGTTACGCGATGAGGCGTACGAGAAATCGTGGGTGTACAAGGAGCGCACCAAGGAGCTACATGATAAACACTTGAAGCAGGTGAAAGAGTTCAAGTGTGGGGAGAAGGTGTTGCTGTATAATTCCCGGTTGAAGTTGTTCCCGGGAAAGTTGAGATCGCGTTGGTGTAGACCGTATGTGGTTACGCAGGTTTTCCCATACGGAACGATAGAGGTTGAGAATGAGGACGGTCAGAGGTTTAAGGTCAATGGTCATCGCTTAAAGCATTTCGTCGAGGGACCGGCTGAGGAGAGAGAGAGAGGAGGAGGTACTGGACCTCCCGCTGGTTAGCACGTGAGAGTTTGGGTTGCGTACTCGGATGTTCGTCCGAGTTGTAGAGTTTGTATGGTTTCTCGTAGTATTTATTTTATTTGTATCTTTTGTGTACATGAGTCTAAATTAGTTGGTTTGAGTCAGTTTTACGCTTGGGTTTGTTTGTGTATTATGTGTGCAGGTTTGATTGACCCGTTCGTACTCAATCTCCATTCGGACGACGATTTCAAGTTTATACCATATTGTAAAGGGCAACCTCGGTGCATCAGTTTTGGATACGATCACGAAGGAAATGCTACACGATCGTGTACGGGTTTGGATTGATGACACGCGCAGCTGGCACTGATTTTTATCCTAACCAGCTAAGTCTTTCCGTTTCATTATCTTTTTATTTTGTATATTATTTTAAGTTTTATTTCTTATTTATTTTTAGTTGTCTTTCATCCTACATTGGAGACAATGTAAATTTTAAGTGTGGGGATGGGAGACTACGTCTTTTTATGTAGATTTGAGTCAAAAAAATAAAAATACAATAATAATAATAAAAAAACAGAAAAAATCAAAAAAATCGAAAAAATTGAAAAAAAGTGAGTTTGTTGCGAGTCCCGGTCCTTTAGCGCGTAGAAAACAAAAACCTTTTCAAAACGTCGGTCAAAAGCGGTTTAATTGTCGAATTTACGAGTCGAGAGCGCATGTTTCTTTAAGTTGCGGGATAGTAGGTTGACTGAATCGATTTTTGGGGAGTAAAAGGTTTTGGGATGCCTAGGATAGTGGATGGAGCCGGAGAGTTTATCGGTTGTGCATTGTCGATATCGGTAGCCCTTATTTACCACATGATAGTGAGATTTGAGCCTTTACATGTTTCATATTTATATGTTGAATTGTTGACTACTTTCGTTTCATGTGTGTTTACCGACTTGTTGCATTACTTTAGAACTTGTGCGTTTGATACAGTTTGAGACCATCAGTTAGGATTTGGCATGGATATGATAGAGGCATTAGGATCACCTTGTTTATGTAGCCTTTGTGTTTGACCCGTTTCACCACTACCCTTAGATACACCACTTTGAGCCTAGCCATTCGTTTGTTACCCGTTTGTGATTTGATAGCCGGATTGTGTTACGTGATTATTATATTTGAAAAAAATGAAAAAAAAAAGAGCAAAAGATGAAAAAAAGAAAAAAGAAAAAAAATTAGAATGAAGTTGTGGGTCAAAATGACCAATATGTTAGTATTTGTTTCGTGCTTATCCGGTTTATTGTGTGATTATGTGTTTAGCTATTTATCCCACAAATAAAAATAACCTACCTTTAGCCCTTACCTACCCATTAAAGCCCTCTTGATCCGTGTCGAGTTCTAACATTTAGGTTGAGATCTGATTGACGTACAAGCTTATGATAGTATGTTTCATAGTTCGGTTTTGAGAGTTCACTCTAAATTACATATATATTAGCCGAGAGATGAGTGACAGTGTGAGGGGTGTTGACAGTGCATAGTTGATTGCTTGAAGGTAAGAAAAACTTGATTAGGTAGGCCCGTTTTCATTTAAATATTATGATTCGTCAACCTTTTGCTTGGGATTTTGCTTAGGGACAAGCAAAAGGTTAAGTGTGGGGATATTTGAGATGTGGTAAAATACACATATTTACCCCATGTAAAGTGTATAATTTTGTATAGATATTATCTGTTTTTTTTCCAGTTTTTAGTATTATAGTATATTCTTTTGTGTTTTGTCAGGTCCTGGTGCAAATAGAGCGAAAAAGAGTAATAAAGAAATATCCAGCTAATTGAGTAGAGTGGGGCGCCAGTGACTGAAGTAAAATTGCTGTATTTTTCTCGAGTGGACCGAGCCCGCTATCTCTATGTTATCTATTAGTGGCTACCACATATTATATTTTAGGGGTTCGAATTTATTATTATTAATATTTAGGGCAATGGACAAATAAGAAAAGAAAAAAAGGTGTTGTATGTAGGCCTGTAAATGAACCGAACGTTCATGAACTGTTCGTGAAATTGTTCGGCGAGAAGTTCGTTTATGTTCGTTTATTTAATAAACGAACAAACACGAAATGAACGAACATGAACACACCTTGTGTTCGTTCATTTATGTTCGTGAACGTTCGTTCATTTATGTCCGTGAACGTTCGTTTATGTTCGTTTAAATTTTAGTATATACATAAATTGTTATACTTATATAAATATTAGGTTTTTTAATTACTTATATAAATATAACAATTTGGTGATTGAGTTCTCTAGTAATAAAAAAATACTTAGTTTTAGTATATATGAACCCTAACTTAGATGTGTTTTCGGGTGAACTGTAATATATTAGACTTGTTTGTTTGTGTTCACTAATATTAAATTGTGTTTGTTTATATTTGTTCAATTATGTTCATTTGTGTTCGTTAATGTTTGTTCATTCATGTTAAAACTAGCCCTTTTTAGTACTAATGTTGGAAAAAGTGTGCTTTTGTCTTCCTTTTGAATTTACAGGACCAAATAAGCTTAAACGAGCAAAAGGAACAAATATACTACAAAAACCAACATAAATACAAAGAAAAGGAATAAAAGTGACATGCCCGACCCCTCGGCAGCATCACCAAAAGAAAAAACAAAAAACAAAAGACTGACCACGGGGCCGTGCCCACTGGACACGGGGGCGTGGTCAGCCACCTGCAGAAAAGACAAAGCTGTGGAAGCTTCTATGCCCACCACAGGGGCGTGCCCAGCTCAGCACGGGGCATGGTCAACGCTAAGATACGCAGAATCTTGTAAAATCTTGGTAGTACAGATACGCTTCTACCCATGGGGCCGTGCCCAGCGAACACGGGCCGTGTGGAGCCCTATGCTGACAAATGCAATTAATGAAGGAAGAGAAAAGGATGGCCACGGGGGCGTGTCCGCTGGACACGGGGCTGTGGCCGACCTCTGTTCAGGCTATAAATAGGGGTGTCTGGCTCACTTCAAAGGCATCCCTTGGCAAACCACTACTCTCCCACTTTGCCACCACTCCACCACCACTACACCACCAACACCCACCACCATCATCCATCATCCACCTTTAGAGTGTGTAGTAGTCTCGGGATCCAAGATTGATCGTAAGAGTTCTTGTCAATCAAAGGCCATGTTTGGCTAAGTCTCTTACATCACTTGGTGAAGACATGTCTTTTATGTATTACTTTTGATTTTTAATCTTTCGGCACTTTTTATTTGGTTTTGTATTAATGACTTTAATAACTAGTTTCTTATGTTGAAGGTGAATTTTCTTTATCATTTCTGTGGTGTCTTGGCATTACTTTACTGTCTATAAAGTAAAAGATTTACACCATTCATATCTCTACGTTCTATATAGAGGTATGTTGGCTACCTGGTCGGGGGTTAAGGGAATGGTTTAGTAAGGTTTTTGCCTTGTTCAGTGTATAAATCCTGCAAGGACCTGGGTCAAGCTTACTAGGGCTTCCTTCAATACCCATTGGTATTGGATGGCGGGGGTGCGAGAGGTATGTTGGCTACCTGGTCGGGGGTTAAGGGAATGGTTTAGTAAGGTTTTTGCCTTGTTCAGTGTATAGATCCTGCAAGGACCTGGGTCAAGCTTACTTGGACCTCCTTCAATACCCACTGGTATTGGATGGCGGGGGTGCGAATGGCTTGATACCCTCATATGTAAACTACTATTAATACATTAAACCGGCTACATGGGATTGTATCCCTGCTGACTCAAACCACTTAGCCGAGGGTAACGTCACCTTCAAAAGAGGGGCCTACCACTTTTCGCATTAATAACTTAATTAATTATCTTTCAATATTTCGACCCTTTGGGATTGTATCCTTGCTGACTCAAACCACTGGGTTGAGGGTAACGTCACCTTCAAAAGAGGGGCCTACTACTATAACTAAGATACTATCTTAAAAAGTTCGAAAGTGAAAAAATCATCAAAGGATACTTAAAAGGCGAACCGGATCCAAGTGATTCATCTTGTCTATCTGTTTTTTTAATTTTATTTTTATTTCTGCATTTTTAGTTTTATTTTTTATATTTCAAAACTTTTCTCAAAAAATTAGATTGAATAGATATTGAGGATAAACCGGTACTAAAAGCTTTTGTGTCCTTGGACGACCTCGGTATCTTACCAACGCTATACTACGCTCACGATGGGTGCACTTGCCCAAGTGTGTGTTTAGTGTTAGTAGAATATCGTGTTTTAGAAATTTAAAACTTGACTAATGTGTAAAATTGGCTTAAAATATCAATAAAAACGTAACACACACCAAGTTTTTGGCGCTGTTGCCGGGGACACAAGGATTTTAAGAAAGTTAGGAATCAACGGCCTAATCATTTTTTCTTATGTTTCTATTTTTTTTAGGATTTTTCTTAATTTTTCAGCATCTGCAGACTTCAGCACGGGGCCGTGCCCACTGAACACGCCCCCGTGCCCAATCTTTGTTACCGGCAATTCTGTTTTAAGTCAGACAGTAGCTGAACACGGGGCCATGCCCACTGAACACGCCCCTATGTCCAAGCCCCAGTTATTGAAAACAGAACCGTAAGATCCTGACGGTTGGTAATTTCTGACACAAACATGAGTGATATTGATTATTTTTACTTTCGCTCCTCTTATGGTGAGTGGTGTCAAATATGTGGAGGATCTCATAAAGATTTAGAATGTTACTTTCTAAATTACACTCCCCACTATATAGACCCATCGTTTCCCTGTAACCTTAAGATGGGCGAAAGTAAAAACGATCCATATCTCTCCCCCGAGTGCCCTCAACCATTTTTTTGGATGACATAATTTTCGAAGAATTATGTCCGCTCGAAGAATTCATTCTCCAAATATTAAAAGAACTTGAGATGGAAACAAGTTATTCATCACAAGACGACAATTGAGGAGAATTCATGGGAACGCATTCGGATTCTAACAAGATCGTAGTTTCCGAAAGCACCTCTAACTCTCGTGAGGACTTGAGCGATAGTCATCCCCGTGTCGATTGTGCCGTGAAGGACTCTCCATCGGTCTCCGCCGATGCGTTCATAGACCTGAGCAATTTGACATATACCTTCTTTAATGAGAGCCAAGATAAGGGGAATAAAGGTCGGTTTCGCCCACCGGTATTCAGCTTAGGTTTTACCCTTTCCGATAACCTCTTGCGTTCTTTTCTAAAGCAAGGGCAGTTAAGGAACCTTAGGCACTTCGGTGTTGTTCCCTCTAGTAAGGAACCGCCCGATCCGGAAAAATTCCTTAAAATAAGACGAAACTTCATAAAACTCCCTAGCCACGGGGCCGTGTCCAGGTCAACACGCCCCGTGCCCGCCTAAAAATTGACCACGGGGTCGTGTCCAGGCCAACACGCCCCGTGTTCAGAATACGGACAAAATGTGTCAGAGTCTTGTCTAACCACGGGGCCGTGTCCAGCCGACACGGGGCCGTGGTCAGTGTGCTATCGTTTTCTATAAAGTCAGCATGATTCCTGCACATTTGGACCCATTCCAAAGACCAAGATCTGCTAGGATTTTCACACATACCCTACAAGGTATATTCCAAAGAAGGTTCCCAACAACCATCTTGTCTTTACCACTTTTGTCTCTTGCTTTCTTCTCCAAAAACTCCTCAAACCTCCATTAAAGCTTGAAACTTCCATGTTTTCAAGCTTTATTGTGATATTTGCTATGTTTTTAACCAAGGAATCTTATCAAACATAAGTTTTATAACACTGTTTTAAGTTATTTTTGCTCAGAAATGTCTCAAAGTTCAGAAAAATAATTTAAAACTATAAGATTCATAAGTTCAAAAATCTGCAGAATGGTGGCCACGGGGCCGTGCTCAGCGAACACGGGGTCGTGGCCGGAGTTACTATTTCATTATTTTGAACTTTTTGACTTGTTTTCTTAGAATGTCGAGCCAGAATAGCGGAACCTCTTCAGCTCACTCGAGGAACAGTCGCAGGGAAAGAAGGCCATCGATAGAAGCAACCCTTGTGCGTTACGTAATGGCACTAAGAGAGGCACTCGATGATATGACATCCGTGGAGGAAGTCCTAATTGACCGTATCAACTATCTAACGGTGGGACTAGAGAGAAGCTTCCATGAAATCAACCTTTTGCACCAAAGATTGAACATTCTTGCAATGCCGTCTATGGAACTAATCTTCTCACAAGAAGGTTGGAACTTGGCACAAGAAGTTATTAATCCCACCGGATGGGATGACATTCACCTGGAACCTCCTCTAGACGCCTTACTAGAGGTTCCGGTTGAAGTCGCACCTCCTCCACATGAGGAAGACAATGAGCACGCTTTCCTTCTTCCCTGGAGATAGAGGAGTGGCTTAACGATGTGTGAGGGGCACTCTCCAGAAAGAAGTTCTAAGAGCCTTATTCAACCGAAAGATTCATTTTTCGGG
Organism: Helianthus tuberosus; assembly: GCA_030545235.1. Classification (NCBI taxonomy): domain Eukaryota; kingdom Viridiplantae; phylum Streptophyta; class Magnoliopsida; order Asterales; family Asteraceae; genus Helianthus; species Helianthus tuberosus. The sequence goes on along the minus strand of CM060435.1, from coordinate 25,765,192 downwards.
ATTTTGTTGCTCTTATAATAAAAACATCTAGGCTGGAACTTCTTTGTGGTTTAAAATTTCTTGCATTCTAGGACCTACTTATCTACCTTAGTTTTTAGTATGTACTTTTTAATTTCTAGGAACTATGTATCTCGCACTTTTTAAATGAATGATGATTTAAATGGTGTTTGGATGATGTTGTAATGGTTGAATACACTCGAAAAGGTGGAGGTTACCAAGGGAACGTTAAAACCACACCCCATGCACAAAAACAGAGCCTCCCGACAATTTCCAGCATTACAGCAAGTTCAGGAGGGGGCCGTGCTAAGCCCAACACGCCCCGTACCAAAGGCTCTGCAGAAATTTGCCTAGTTCAGGTAACTGGACACGGGGCCGTGCTCACTGAACACGACTCGTGCCCAGCCTTCTGTTAAAATTTTGTTACTAGCAATCTGACCACGGGGCCGTGGCCAGAGGCCCGGTAACACAAAATTTTGTTTTTCAACACCTTTTTACTCATTCAATCAACCTAAAAACTTATTTTTGGGAGACATTGAGGACAATGTGTAATTTAAGTGTGTGTGTGTGTGGGGGGGGGGGGGGATGCTAAAACCTTGAATTTTGCAAGTCCTAATAACAAGCCTTACATAAAACTCTATTGGAACCGCTAATCACCCCAATTTTTTTTTTCAATTTTTTTTTATTTTTTTACTTGTCTTGGTTTAATTTGGGAATAACAAGTTCTAAAAAGGTTATATTTTTACAAATTTACAACCGATAGCGTCGTGATAAAAAGAACCAACATAAGAAAATTATGAAACGGCATGACAAATCTAATTAAAATTTGATTATATATACTTGATCACATTATAAACCCATTCCCACAACAAGTGAGTTTGAGCCTTTATTGAGCATACAAGCATACATCTTTAAACTAAATGTTCATTTTTCGTTTCTTGTGTGAATAGCCGCTTGATTCTTACGACTATATAACTTGCCACGACGATACATTCCCGGTCCTTACCAACTTAAACCCAAGTAAGTAAATGATGGAGGCATTAGGACTAACCCATTTTCCTTTCAACACCATTATTTTTCATTTTTTTTTCACCTACCAAAAATCCCCCTAGTTAACCCCTTTGAGCCTAAACCTTTTCATTTCTAAACCCACAAAACAAACACCCTTTACCCACCAAAACCTTTTTCTTTTCAACCCCTTTATTTTAGTAGAAAGCTCGGTTATCTTGTGACGTTTCTTTATAAAAAAAAATAAAAGTCTAGCAATAAACAAACAAGTTCCTCAAAGAAACTTTGTTTGAAAATGCGTAGTTTGAATAAAAGTCATAAAAACAAAAGGTTTTACGACGACCGACACTTTTTACGCTTTTAACCCTTTTTTACTAACTACTAACCAAAAACCACCTACCCTTAGCCCAAGCCTAACCCTTTCCAAAGCCCTCTTGATATTTACGAAGGTTCATAGTTAAAAAGGATGAGGTTTGATTGCTTGGCAAGCATATGGTAGAAGTAAGTTCCATGCCGGTCTCGAGTGTTTCACAAAAATACATCTTCGGCCAAGTGTTGAGTGATCTCCCGTGAGGTATGTGAACTTGTATATAAATGGAATTTTAAAGAGGCATTTTATGCCCAAATAAGTAATTTCTCTTATGAAACGTTCTAAATAAATCATAACGAATAGGATTGTAAATAGAATAAAAATAAAACCCAATAAACATCTTGAATTCCCGACACTCAAGACAAGCCTAAAACTTCTCCTCTACCTATTCCATTTGGGTGTGTAAAGCCACATACTAAAGAGTTTTGCTTGAGGACAAGCAAAGATTCAAGTGTGGGGGTATTTGATGTGTGCAAAATGCAACATATAAATTACATCAAATGAGGCATAAAACTAACCCTTTTTTAGTATCAATGTTGGAAAAAGTGTGTTTTTGTGTTCCTTTTGAATTTACAGGACCAAATGAGCTTAAATGAGCAAAAGGAACAAATATACAACAAAAACCAACATAAATACAAAGAAAAGGAATAAACGTGACATGCCCGACCCCTCGGCAGCAACACCAAAAGCAAAAACAAGAAACAGATGACTGACCATGGGGCCGTGCCCACTGGACACGGGGGAGTGGTCAGCCACCTGCAGAAAAGACAAAGCTGTGGAAGCTTCTACGCCCACCACGGGGGCGTGCCTAGCTCAACACGGGGCGTGGTCAATGCTAAGATACGCAGAATCTTGCAAAATCTTGGTAGTACAGATACGCTTCTGCCCATGGGGCCGTTCCCAGCGAACATGGGCCGTGTGGAGCCCTATACTGACAAATGCAATTAATGAAGGAAGAGAAAAGGATGGCCACGGGGGCGTGTCTGCTGGACACGGGGCCGTGGCTGGGCCTCTGTTCAGGCTATAAATAGGGGTGCTTGGCTCACTTCAAAGGCATCCCTTGGTAAACCACTACTCTCCCACTTTGCCACCACTCCACCACCACTACACCACCAACACCCACCACCATCATCCATTATCCACCTTTAGAGTGTGTAGTAGTCTCGGGATCCAAGATTGATCGTAAGAGTTCTTGTTAATCAAAGGCCATGTTTGGCTAAGTCTCTTACATCACTTGGTGAAGACAAGTCTTTTATGTATTACTTTTGATTTTTAATCTTTCGGCACTTTTTATTTGGTTTTGTATTAATGACTTTAATAACTAGTTTCTTATGTTGAAGGTGAATTTTCTTTATCATTTGTCTGTGGTGTCTTGGCATTACTTTACTGTCTATAAAGTAAAAGATTTACACCATTCATATCTCTACGGTCTATATAGAGGTATGTTGGCTACCTGGTCGGGGGTTAAGGGAATGGTTTAGTAAGGTTCTTGCCTTGTTCAATGTATGGATCCTGCAAGGACCTGGGTCAAGCTTACTAGGACTTCCTTCAATACCCACTGGTATTGGATGGCGGGGGTGCGAATGGCTTGATCCCCTCATATGTAAACTACTATTAATACATTAAACCGGCTACTTGGGATTGTATCCCTGCAGACTTAAACCATTTAGCCGAGGGTAACGTCACCTTCAAAAGAGGGGCCTACCACTTTTCGAATTAATAACTTAATTAATTATCTTTCAATATTCCGACCCTTTGGGATTGTATCCTTGCTGACTCAAACCACTGGGTTGAGGGTAACGTCACCTTCAAAAGAGGGGCATACTACTATAACTAAGATAATCTCTTAAAAAGTCCGAAAGTGCAAAAATCATCAAAGGATACTTAAAAGGAGAATCGGTTCCAAGTGATTATTCTTGTCTATCTGTTTTTTTATTTTATTTTTATTTCTACATTTTTAGTTTTATTTTTCATATTTCAAAACTTTTCTCAAAAAATTAGACTGATTAGACGTTGAGGATAAACCGGTACTAAAAGCTCTTGTGTCCTTGGACGAACTCGGTATCTTACCAACGCTATGCTACGCTCACGATGGGTGCACTTGCCCAAGTGTGTGTTAAGTGTTAGTAGAATATCGTGTTTTAGAAATTCAAAACTTGACTAATGTGTAAAATGGGCTTAAAATATCAATAAAAACGTAACACACCTTACACACACCAATCATAATCGTTGAGAAGTTCAACCCACCTACGTTGGCGAATGTTCAGTTCTTTTTGATTAAAGATATGTTGTAGGCTCTTATGGTCGGTGAAAACCGTACACTTGGTACCGTAAAGGTAGTGTCGCCATATCTTTAATGCAAAAACAACTGCACCGAGCTCGAGATCGTGGGTGATGTAGTTCTTCTCGTGGACTTTGAGTTGTCGAGACCCATATGCGATAACCTTGTCTTGTTGCATAAGGGGCTGTTTGTCAACATCTGAATGGTTAAGTGCTGAACCAGTAAGAGGTCTGAACCATTAAGTGTTGAACCAGTATGAGGTTTGAACCTTTAAGTGCTGAACCAGTAAGATGTCTGAACCATTAAGAGCCTGTATAATCTAACCGTTCAGAGGCAAATGTCTGACCAATTCAAATTAGAGGTCATAACCATTCAGACTCTGTATAAATCTTAACCATTCAGAGGCAAATGTCTGAACCATTCAGACATCTGCTCATGAAACAAACAGTCTGAACCATTAAGAGCCTCATTACGAGGTAAACAAACAGCCCCTAAGAACACAACTAAGACCTAGGTTAGAGGCATCGCAGTAGACGACAAAGTCGTCGTTTCCGTCGGGGAGTGCGAGAATAGGAGCGTTGCAAAGCATACGCTTGAGAGTTTGAAAGGCATCCTCTTATTCGAAATCCTAAACAAAAGGTTTATCTTTGTGAAGCAAAGCGGTAAGCGGAACGACGATTATCAAAAAGTCGGCGATGAATCGATGGTAATAACCCGCGAGTCCTAGAAAAGAACAGATTTCGGACGGAGTTTTCGGTGTAATCCAACTCTTTACAGCTTTTATCTTCACGGGATAGACGTGGATTCCTTGGTCGTTGACGTTGTGACCGAGGAATTGAACTTCTTTAAGCCAAAATTCACACTTGGAGAATTTGGCGTAAAGGCGATTTCCTTGTAGGAGTTCGAGAACTAAACGAAGATGTCGCGCGTGCTCGGCTCTCGCCTTCGAGTAGATAAGAATATCATCGATAAAAACAATAACGAAACGATCCAAGAAAGCCTTGCACACATGGTTCATTAAATCCATGAAGACCGCGGGTGCGTTTGTGAGACCAAAAGCATGACCACGAATTCATAATGGCCATAATGAGTACGGAAGGCGGTTTTCAGAATGTCTTCCTCGTGTACACATAATTGATGATAGCCGGAACGTAAATCGAACTTCGAAAAACAAGTAGCACCTTGAAGTTGGTCAAACAAATCATCAATTCGAGGGAGAGGGTAACGGTTCTTAATAGTAAGTTTATTAAGTTCCTTATAATCGATACACATTTGGAATGATCCATCCTTCTTTTTCACAAAGAGAACGGGTGCGACCCATGGCGACGTGCTCAGGCGTATAAAGCCTTTATCAAGTAATTCTTGAAGTTGGCTAGATAGCTCGCGTATTTCGCATGGTGCAAGGCGATAAGGAGCTTTAGCGACAGGTGTATCACCTGGAACTAAATCAATACGAAAATCAACGTCGCGAGTAGGGGGTAAACCAGGTAAATCATCAGGAAAAACTTCAGGAAAATCACATACAACAGGAGCGTCTTTCACGGTTTTCTTCTCTTCCTTTGTTTCAACAATATGGACTAGGAAAGCGAAGCACTGCTTGCGTAAGCACTTGCTTGCTTGGATACACGACATAAGCTTCAACCCTTTTGAGGGTCCTTCTCCGTAAACATGTAGCTGATCACCGTTTGAAAGCCGGAAACGAATCATTTTATCGAAATAAACAACTTCGGCAAGGTTTTGACGAAGAAACTCCATGCCTACTATGATGTCAAAACTACCTAATTGCATAGGTATGAGATCGATCGAGAAGAGGTGATTGTTGAGATCGAGAGTACAATCATGTAGAACGAAGTTAACGGTAACGGTTCTTCCGGTGGCGACTTTGACATCGAAGGTCTTTGGGAGTTTAGCTCGTTCACATTTTAAGAGTTTTTCGAATTCAAGCGATACAAAACAATTATCGGCTCCAGTATCAAATAAGTAAGAAGCATAAATACCATTAACAAGAAACGTACCATTGACAACATTGTTATCGTTCTGGGCCTGCTTGGCGTTGATGTTGAAAGCTCTTCCGCGTACAGCTTGAGGTTGTTGCTGCTGCTGCTGCGGTCATTGTGGCTGTTTTTGCTGCTGCTGTTGTGGTTGCTGCGGCTCTTGTTTGATCATGCGGTGCGGACAGATATTCGCGAAGTGGTTAGGATCTCCGCATGTATAGCAAGCACGCGCATGTATAGCTGGTGCTTGCAGGGCCTGAGGGGCGCGGGGCTGAGCTGGCGGTGTGGCGAGAGCGGGAGGAGCTTCCTGACGTGGACCAGTGCGGCAACTGACAGTGAAATGGCCATAGATGTTGCAGTTGGTGCAGAAGCGACAGTTGCCTCCAACTGCGTGATGTAAGTGCACTTAGGGCACAAAGGGTGTGGATCAGTATACGCACGCTTAGCTAGAGGTGCGTTTGGAGCTGCAATCTGGTGAGGCTGAGAGTTATGCGGTGCGACGACCGCGCAATTCTTGCTGGAGTTTCTTCGCTTGCGACCTTTAGACTTGGAGGTTTGAGATGAGGCGGCATCGGCACTTGGCTTAATAGTAGCTTGGCTAAGACTCTTTGTTGGAGTCTTGAAAGTTCCAGCCAAGACTCGCTTATCATTAATCTCAGCTGGAGTTGATAAGTTTCTTCAATCGTCGCTGGTCTTGCTGCTTGAACAAAATCAGCGACACAGTCGGGGAGAGCGCGGAGATATTTCTTGATAGCCTTTTCTGGAGTATCCACTTGGCTAGGACAGATGTTGCTGAGCTGTTTGAATCGGGCGGTGAGACCAGCGTTGTCACCTCCGACTTGCTTGATGTTCTAGAATTCATTGTAACACCCCGAAAACGGGTTTGGTAATCAAACCACGTTAATAGTAAAGACGGGTAAATATAACACCTCGTAAAATCACGTCCAATGATGTATTGACACGTGTAATAAACCCTAATAAAGTCCAATGTTGAATTTAAGGGACTAATTTTTCGAAAAATCGAAAACTTTGATAATAAAAGGACTGGAAGTGTTAGCATACCTAAAATAAGTTTCCAAATAACCTCTCACGATGTTTATATTCACAAATGTGCCACTTGATGAATAAGTGTAGTCGTTTGCGTAATTAATTGAAAGTTTGCGCAATAAAGGGTTAAAAGCGTCAACATGTTAATTCTTACCTCTGAGTTACCTTCTAACAAACCGGGAGCTTAATAATATTTAATTATACTCTCGGTAATGCCAAATAATGGCCATCTAAGGTTTTTATGCCTATAAGTAAAGTTACGCGCAACTTTGCAAGTTAGAGGGGCTAAAAGTGTCAATATGTTTAATTATACCTCTGAATGACCTTTTAGCGAATCCGAAGCATCGTGATATTTAATAATACTTTCAAGAATGTCTGATATGGATTAGATGAGGCTTCAATACTATTAAATGATGAAATGCGCAAGTTTGCGCAATAGAGGGACCTAAAGCGTCAACTTTTGAATCTATGCCTTTCGGTGACCATCTAAGCGAACGATAGCGTATTAATATTTAAGTATATGCTTGGGAAGGATAAATATGGGCCATGGAAGGCTTGTATAACATTAAACGGCATTTCGCGCTACTTTGCGCAATTTAAGGACTATTTGCGTCAAACTGCAAAAGTATGTCGATTCGTAGGGTAGCGGACCTTCCGGAAGATGACCCTAAGTTAAACATGACCTAAATATCCTTTTTATAGCTTAGATATGGGCTTAAAGGTGTTCGGTGCGCAAAAATAAACTTTTATGTCATGCAGGGACTAAAAGTGTCAAAAAGTGCACAAGTTTGCATTTTCGCGCATATCTCACATTCTGTATATCTTCGGACACCCAAAAATTTATGTAAGCACTAAAATATTTTATTTTAGTGATCGCCTTGATAAAATTTCATTCGTCGCGTAATTTGGACCGTTTTTCGCGTCCGTTCGTGTTTCGTCGTAATTAGACGAACAACGTGACCGTACGGCCAAACGGACCGACATCTGACATGTTTTTGAGCATGTTTCATGTCCCTCATGTTTAGGCATCATTGTAGAGGCTTAAAAATGGTTTAACGGGCCTCAAACGCATCAGAAAGGGGCTAGAAGCATGCAGGGACCAAAACTGCCATTTCTGAAACTTGATTTCCAGCTGTTACCAGCTGTTACAGCTGTTTTAATCAATTGAAAATGGTTTTCTTCAGTCCTTGGGCAGCCCATAGATTGCTAAAACCATGGGTAAAGGTGTACGGTCCAGATTCGATCACGTTTATCAAGAAACGATCCTAACGGTCCTTGTTTTCCTATATAAACCCACTTGATTTTTGGCTCATTTGCACCTCTCCTTCTAATCTGATCTATTCTTTGAAGTTGTGAGGATCTTGAACCCTTTTTGAGAACCTCCTTCGGTCCATTGGACCTTTGTAAGTCCCCTTTCGTGTTTAGTTTAATTATTTAGCGGTTAAAGCCGAAAAGTCAAGCGTTTCGATAAACGCTGTGACTTTTAAACGGCTAAGCCATGGTTCATAACGAACATGGCTACGTGACCGTAATTAGGTAGGTAATTAACCCTCAAAAGGGCGCCTCCTAATTACCACGATTACTTAGTTAAATTGTCGGGTCAAATGAAAGTCAAACGGGTTAGTTTTAAATAAATACATAACTATTAATATAGAAGCCATAAAATCAGTTTTCTCATATTAATAACTTGGTAATTATTAATTGAACATGTCTAAGCATGTTCAACCCGACAATTCTAAGTATAGGCTCGGTTCGGAACCGAAAGTCGCAAAAGTTGACTTTTGCTTTGACTTTCAGTTCTGACCCGATTTAGCTTAGTTTAGATATGCCTTAGGATTCCATTAGGACCATATTATAAGTTAGTATAACCCTCCGAGGTTATACAACTTGGTTCCATAGAAATCCTAGTTCATGCATGTTTCCGTTAAATGCCTAAATGTTGACCGTTATGCCCTTTTGACTATAAAACGTGATTTCTGAAAATGTAAAAGAGTAGAAACCTTAGTTACTGATTTATAAACTTGCACCTAAAATTTGGCATCAGTTTGAGGTCTAGATTAAGAGTTATGCTCATTAACGTAAATTGAAAGCTTTATGTTAATTAATCGGCGTAATTAGCATATAGCCCATTTAAACCCACTTTTTGATACCAAACTTTTTACCCACTGATGTAATATAATATTTTGGGATTTTTGAAGATTTTTATTTAATTTTTGGCTGAGTATAACATAGGTCTCTAAGTTTGATTCGGTTAATGCCGGTTTTACCCTTTTAGGCTATAAAATGAGTTTTACAAATCCTTTAGACCCCAAACCTTTTTCTACTGATCTAATATGATAAATAAAATATTTTGAGCCTTCTGAAATTATAAAAATATCAGCTTCGCTTTGAAAACCCGGAAATGGCTCCAAATCGCCTTTTCAAGCATTTTTAACGCATAGTATATACTAAAACCATATTAAACATATAAGGTTGATACCTACTGATATTTTTAGTATATTTTTATATGTTAACAGTAAGTAAAAGTTTTTAAACTCAGGTTTCCAGTTTTGACCTTTTAAGCCTAAGTGAAATTACCAAAATACCCCTAAGGTGCATAATTTGGTTTTAAATGGTAAATTTCACATATAGGCCATACCCTACTGATATAACTTAGTAAATTAAGTATATTTACTAGACAAATCAGACCTGTAACTCAGATTTATAAATAAACTCTTTTATAATCTTTAAAATGACCAAAATACCCCTACGGGGCTTATTTTGAGATTAAACTCGTTTTGGGCATAATGGAAGATATCCTACTGATATCACAACATATTAAAGGCATATTAACTTAGGAAACCGGTATATGACTCTTTTGGTTACTCGTTACGCACTTGTCGCGTTTGGATCGGCTTATGTGACTAGTTCGCATATATTAGCCGAAACGGGTCAAACCATATCACTTTTGTCTCAAAATCCAGAATGTGTATAAGTTACCCATATTAAACAAGCATGCAAGCTTGTCGGGTCAAAACCACGTTCTCAACCGGTCTTCGCCTTATCATGCGTTTGAACCGTATCTTTCTTTAAGACCAACCGGTCTAAGCTTAGGCTTAATTAAAGACCCGTTAGCATTCTAATTGGTTATTTATACCATCATTCCAGACTAGAGCCTTCCGGTAAATTGTACCTACGCTTACTTAAGTGAATACGGCTGAGTTATTAAAATTCTTGCTATTTAAGACAGGAGCTAGCTCAGGTAAATACTCTTAACTTATTTTCCCTATTACGGGCTTGGGATACGGTAATATAAATACCGCATGGTCAGGTATGGGATTCAAAGACCAATGAGTCGGGAAATCCAAATAACCTGTTTTAATTCGTATTGCTTGACTGAAACATTGGGGGTTAATGCGACCGTGTCCTGGATATCCTTGACTCATTAATTGCAATGGCCACGACCTAAGCACGGGGTGTAGGCATACACCTGACAGATGCAATATGCTTATTAATTAATTATACCCAATAAGGGATTCCCAATAAGGGAATAGTGGTGTGTCGGTTAATCTTGAACCGGCATAGAACCGGGCCCCGTATGTAGAGCAAGTTATGTAAAACTGATAACATGAGATATAGTTTGTCCCAAGTATAAAAGATTAATTTTGCCTTGAGCATTTTAATCAAAGTGTCAAAATATTTTTGTGCCTTGTGCACCTAAACCAATTTTCTTAAACTCTTTTCAAATGAGTCAGTTGAGTGTATTTACCAGTGAAAACTGACGTATTTTCCAAAGTCTAAGTGACAGGTACAAGTACGTAATAGGCTGGAAGCTGCTCAGGACATGTTAGTTGAGGACTTTGCAACTCCTTCACATAAGCCATTAGTCTGATAACTTCTTTTGTTGTTTGATCCGCCTGTGGATTATTACAAGCTAGCCTGTACAGAATACTTTTATATTATCAGACATTTGTGTTGTAATAATATTTTATATTTCAATACTTCCGCTGTGCATTTAAATTGTGTTGTTTGACTATGATGATATCAACTACGTCACGATACTCCCCACCGGGCCCACCGGTAATACGTGGAAAATAGGGGTGTGACAGGTTGGTATCAGAGCCAACATTGAGTGAATTAAACACTAGCCCTCAGTGTTTAATCTCAATGACACAGTAGCACATTCCTTGAGTCTAGACTTAACTTAGGAATATTCTCAATCCTAATCTAGAATTTTTGCTTCCAAATTTTTATTGGATACGTCGCCAAGCGAAGAAGCCGTAATAGGAATTCTCCACGTCTGGAGCCTTGAAATGCTGAGCTTCGTACCGCGACCAGGATGAAACGTGCAACCAAGGAGAAAGCATTTAGGAATTGAATGAAGAAGAAACTCCTTTGCTGAAGATCGTTTCCTCAATAGTCCTTATAAGGACATATTTATCTATTCAGTCCCTTCGAGGACAACATTATTCCTTTCAAGTCCCGCTTAGGGCAACTTTATACCTTTATTTTTATAGTGGAATGATTAAGTTTAAACTTTCATTCTAAACATGAAATAAGAAATAAATGAAAAATAACATTCTTTTTATAAGATCTACCATTATAATAAAATGGCAAAATCTAAAAGGACAAGACCTAGCTTCGGGTCATATTAAGACCGGCCAAGATGGCAGTTCCTCAATTTAGATTCAGATCCCTATTAACAGTTCAATTTAGAAATTTTTCTGCGATAAATATTAAAAGAATCTTAAGAGTGAAACCTAGCCTGAGTGTCATTATAAAGACCTGGCCAAGATGGTAAGACCTGTTTAAAAGATTCGTATCCCAGTTAACATCTGAAAACATGTTAACACTCCCGGCAGATGTGATTCGTTGGAAATCACACACGTTATTAAGGATTCTTCAAAAGATTCCTAACCCAGTTTAATGATCTCTGAATCCTGGGTTTACATCATCAATTAAGATGATCATATTTTAACCATACGTGGTAATATAGTGCCTACGGGCCTTGCTCTTTTCTACATGAGCCAAAATACAGTGGTAGCTATGACTCCCTGTCAGAAAAAGGTAATGAACTAGGTTCAAACCTCAAGGCTTTGTTTCTCTGAAATCCTAGCTTATAATTTATAAATGTCCTTGTGACTAGGCCTTTGTGCCACCTTAATATTCGTAATGTTTTATAACTAGGATAAATTATAATGCCTCGATTCTCAGAAATCATGACTTATAAAGTAAACTTGTCTACTCGACTAGGCCATTTGTGCTATTACTAACTTATAAATTAGGATTTATGATAAAAATCCTAAATAAAATAAATATTATTCCTTTTCTGTTAAGTATATGTATTAAAAGAGAATCTTAAAAGGTTTGACCTAGCTTGAAGTCATTGAAGACCTAGCTAAGATGGTAAAACCTGTTTAGAAGAGATTCAGATCCTGATTAACACTTGAAAACGTGTTAACACTCCCGACAACAGTGATGCGATAAAATCACGCTTGTCATCTCTATTAGGAACTTCCAAACCCCTTATTTAGCCTATATAATCAATAGGAATCATGGCTAATAAACGTCGAACATGATGTACACATCTAAACATCCACTTCAGAATTTTAGAAGCTAACAATTGTGTAAAATGGGTTGATTGATGTGAAATTCGGGCTAGATGATAAGCTAGGGATTTTCTATATAATCATGTGAAATTATGCCCACTAGGTGTTTGTTAAAATGCCTAAACGAAGCTAAAATGTTGAAATTCCATGTGAAGTGTGCATTTAAATATGTCGATAAATCAATTGACTTTTAGGAAGTCAAATTAACCAATGATTTAATCGAGTGATAAAGTCGACATAAGACCCGTTAGATTGAGTAGTCATAATTGATAATGACTAATCTAACCATCTTATGAATTATGATGATAGTTCGACGCCTAACGAGCTAGGTGGAAGCTTGATGAGCGAGCGGGTCAAACGAATCAACTGTGAAGGAAAAACGTGTTTCGGATGCAAGGTAAGTATATCTTACACCAGTCATATATTTCAAAATATCCTTTTGTCGTGATACGAAAAAGATAATTATGACGTAAGCCATAGTAGGCCAAAAAGTGGTAATAAACAGTTTACAAGTAAAATGACCGTACGGTGTTAAACGGAACGAGTCATGTAGATAAGATGATAATAAATATCCTCTCGTAAAGATAAACGGTCAATTCGGCCAAACGGGTCAAAAGGTGTAGACATCACCTTTTGACTATATCGACTAATGATTCTTGTGTCGAGTTATATGCTTACAGGAATAGATACCCAATGGATACTCGCATCGTTCTTAGTTAGCGATTATAAAGCAAGGTATTAAAACCGGGTTAATAAGTTGATCCGGGCCAGGTATGTATAATAGATCAACTCCTCATTTAGGACTTGGAGATCTATGAGACTTAGGCAAGGTAAAAGGGACATTCAGTTACCTTAAAAGGTAAACCGAATGATTTAAATTATAGACAGAGCGTTTTGAAAGCAAGATTTGGTTAAAAATGGGATTTTGGGCGTGCATGGCTTAAGCAAGCCCTTCGTCGTATAAGAAGGGTTAAAAATAACCAAAACGCCCTTGTAAGTAAAATTAAGTAAACAACCCTTAGAAGTCGCTTGAAAACGAGTTTTATAATTAAGTCAATACTTAGAATAAGTATAAAAGCGAAAGATGTAAATCCTTGGTCAAAAGACTCTATATGAGTCTTTGCCGTAAAATAATAATCCGAGGGGTAAAACTCGGATTAAATAGCGTTAAACCCATCACAAATATAGATGTGATGGAAGATCATTTGATAAATAATGTGGAAATAAGATGCTAGAAATAAATGAGTGTGAATTATGCGTAAAAGTGCTTAAATGTCCCTAACGGGTCAAAATAAGCACTTGAGTATAAGCGGGTTTAAAATGCGTAGGAAACCCGTGGTTTGAGCCAAATATGATAGACAATATAGAAATTAGGAGATTCACGAGAATTTGGGATCAAACAAATAAGTTTATTTGATAAATACATGAATGGGTCAAAATGGGTAAATTCTAATTTAAGCCAAAAGCTTAAAACTTTGTAAATTTGTTAATCCGAATGCCGGATTTTAACTCCATATAATGGAGGATCAAATTACAATCACGTAGGAAGAAACGGTAGGTCAAACGGACAAACGGATCAAAAGTTATGAAGGTTTCCGTTTTAGAAAACGGCAAACTTGGAAAATCCTGCAGAGGCCACCGTAAGTTACGGTAGCTACCGTAACTTACGGTAGTCTTTAAGTCTTTACGCCAGACATCCCCTGTTTTACGGTGGAAGATTTGACATTCAGGGGCTACCGTAAATTACGGTAGCCACCGTAATTTACGGTGGACCCTGCAATGTAGTGTATTTTAATCAGTTTCGTTTCCCGGACTCGTTTAGACGCTTTTAAAATCCCGTATGACTAAAGTATTTCAAGTTTATGAAATTTAGGTACTATTAGAATTCCGGAAGACGATCAAGCTCATCGAAGAACCGAACACGATATAGATTCATGCTTCCGCACTTGGTCACGTTGTAAATTTTTAAACGACGAATTCATTCACGTTATGTTGAATGACTTATGATTGTGAAAGTTTTTAATAATCCCGTATTTCCGATGTATATGTAATCATTAATTACATGATTGTTTTCGCAAAATATACGTTAAACCTTGATTTATAAGAACGGGTGTTACATTCATTCTCAAGCTTTTGAACTTCGTAAGGAGGACATAACTCCTTGATCATGAGCTCTTTCAGCTCATCCCAGTCGAGACCATAAGCTGAATCATTTCCGCGCCTGTTACGCTCAGCGGTCCACCAGTCAAGTGCCCTTGACTGAAATACGCCAGTAGTGTTAACAGTGCGAAGGTTTTCTTGGCATCCGCTTTGGCGGAAAGTGACCTCGATTGAGTCAAACCACTGAAACATCTTACTTGAACCATCTTCTCCAGTGAATGTCATAGGACCGCAGGCTTTGAACTGCTTGAAGCCGAATGGAGCCCTTGGTGGGTCATTTTTTGAGTCAACTGAAGAGTTGCTGCTGGCAGCATGAATTTCACTGACAATCTGGGGGATCACCTTGGCCATTTCCTTGGCCACGAGAGAGGCGATGCGTTTGTCAGCATTGTTGCGTTGGATTGTCTTGCGAGTGTGAGATCCCATGGAAGAGATCTACACGGGAATATTAGACGAGAGGTCTTTAGAGCGAGTGAGTGGTTTGTGGAAACTCGGACTGGGTCGTACGAACCCAAAATGATTCGTGCGAGCTAGTCCAGTTTGTACAAGTGACTGTTCTTGCGTCTTTTGTGCAACCGGGACTGGGATTTCGTCTAACGGATGTAGTTCAAGTCCATTTCATAACGGTTTCGACAGCGCCTCGTCCCACTATTTGGTGAACAAAACATTAGTCGGTTTGATCCGTTTTTTTTTTTGTGTAAAAATCGATTTATAAAGGAGTTTTGTTAGGATAAACACATGGTGAGCTCGAAACAACGAGGTTTCTACCTTGAGAAGCCAAAGCTAACTCAAATATGCTCGGTTAAGTGTGAATCCAAGTTAAAATCAGAAAGTTTTATGAAAAAGATGAAGATTTTCATAAACATAAGTTAAACTCATGAAAATCGTTATAGAAATCGTTGTGATTTGCGTGGAAAACGTAGTCTTCTTACTTGGGACAGAGAAAACGAACTAAAAGTGCTTTTCGTGCGAAATGTCAGCAAGGGGAGCACGAATGTCTAAGGGTGGTATTTATAGGAGATGAGGAATGAGCAGTGACCTAGCATCATTTTTGTGCGAAACCTCCATTTCGTACGAAATGATCAATTCGTACGAAATGTATTTTCGTACGAAAAGTCACGAAACCTCCATTTCGTACGAAATGATCAATTCGTACGAAATGTATTTTCGTACGAAAAGTCAAGTTTTGTGCGAAATTCTCTCAATTCGCGTGTTGGCTGCTCGTTTGGTGTTTTCATTCGTATTAGATAAGTATACTAAGCGTTTTAGCGAGGGGTTAAGCGTTGTGTTGCGTGCAAAAGCGATAAAGTGAGTTAAACGAGCAGGCGAGCAAGCGTTTAAGCGAGTAACAAAACATACAACCATACATAACACATAACACATAACACATAAAATAACCATAAATAACTGCGTTTGGGTGTGTGTTGCGATGAGCGTTCGAGTGTTAAGCGTTTAAAAAGCGATAAATAAGCGAGATAAAAAGCGTTCAAATAGTTTAAAATATTGTTCAATGTTAATATCGAATCTCTGAGTACAAAGGTGGTTACAACTGAAATAACGGTAAATAGGAACAACTGAAATTTCGGGTTGTTACATTATTACACTTAATTTTCCGTTTAAAAACATTAAAGTTTTAAACTCGAAAGCTTTGTCGTGCATGATCATGCTTCAACCTTCCCATTATTGTTTCCAAGGAGATAGCGGTTAATATTTTTCGTTTCTTCGCGTGCTTGGTCGTCCGTCCCGTTCCCGCCTTTATGAAAGCCTATGATAAACACCAAAAACAATTAGTGTTTAAGTTAAACAAGCAAAACTGTCGAAAGCAACAACAAAATACTTTTTGTTGGTTCAAGTGCCCCCGCGAGTCACGGAGGAGCATACCAGCTCCCTCGCGTGGCTTGGGGGAGCAAAGTTTGACTTTTTGTTAACCGGGCTCCTCCATGTGTCCCGAAGGAGCAAGATGTCTGTCTCGTGTAGCGCGGGGGACACTTTTCTAGAAACTTTGTGGAGTTAGCAGGTTTTCATCATTATTCGATTTTTTGCCAAATTTTCAAAATTTTGCATGGAACTTGACCCAACTTCAAGTTTACTATTTTTAGAACTTTCTCCCACATTTATAGGTCCAAGACCTTGATCCGAACCTGGATTCTTTAGTTTTTCAATTCATTTTTTCGGTTTTCGGTTTGGAGTTTATTACCCAATCGACCCATTAGGAGGTATTATGCATTCTAATTCATGCTTCCTATTTTCTTATCAAGGTTTTCATCATTTCTACCAACCACAACCTCAATTATGGTTGGTTACTTTAGGCAAAACCTTAACATTCCATTATTATCTTCCGGTATGGTGATTTACCCAAATGACCCGTTATGAGACATTAAGCCATTTAGCTCAAGCCTCCCACTTTTAGTTACCAGAATGATCAACTTGATCATAGGACTCATTATCAAATATACCATTGGAGGTAGTTGACCCGAACCCATTATTCGAGTGAGTTTTAGTCAAATTTAAGCATTTTTTTTTTCCAAACCGGAGAATTTTTATAAGTTTAAATAAAAACAAGCAGACACGTTTAGCTCCTTATCCCATTAAGATTAATCATGTCCCTAAGAACATAAAGATTTCCAATGTCCTAATATTTTAAAACTTATTTAACCATAATTTTGTATCATTGAATTGGTGTTGTTTGATCACTTATTTACCATTGAATTGCAAGATAAAAGTTTTAAAATAAATAAACAAAAATTGTTTTATTTAAATATTAGATTTACTCACCAACTTATGTTGATCCAAAATGTTTTTACACATGATACAGGTGAACAAGTTTGAAGTAATGAAGAGATAGACATGTAAGGATATGCCTTAGATAATAAACCGGATTTTGTTTACGTTTGTGTTTTGTTTGGATTATTTTAATATTTATTTTGTTTTGTGACATTTGTTTAAATTCGATTATGAATAAAATTTAAATTTTAATTAGTTGTCATGAGCTTTGAACAATCCTCGTGCCCCGATCGATCCTCTGCCACGGGTCAGGGTGTGAAACCTGCTCCTAGAGGCGCTGCCCCCGGATCCCGCCAAGGGAGGACTCCTGCACCTTTTAACTATAACAACTCGAACAAGCGTGCACTCCTGCACATCCTAACTTTTTCGATGTGTATTATAATTCACTTTGGTCACCAAATCAATTCCGATTACACTAAAGTATCTAAAAAATCCCCCCATTTTAGCGTAATCCTTGATTAACTTAAACAAATTCATAACAAACAAACTTATGCATAAATGAAATACTGCGATGATTGAATTTCACTTTAGTATTACACATTCCTAATATTCGAATATTAGGGTGTCGCTTTGGATTGAACCCGTTCTATTCATAATGAATACATGAAGATAATATACATAAAGGTTTACATACACATAAATTATCTCTTGACACTATTTTTATTAGCATATGTTCTATCCTTCAATGCACATATCAAAGCCAAGTCCTAGCTTCTTGAAGCAACTAAACTTCATGCTCGTATAGGTAGTTCTTTCACTCTTGCACCTCCATATGCATTTTTTCAAAGTACTATTAAGAAGATAACCTTTAGCCTCCTTTAGCTTGCCCTCAGCTTCAAATGTGGAGATGCAAGACACAGGATTAAGTATCCCCCTCAGCTTAACCCTAGAGCAGTAGAGCTAATACTAAGGGAAACATGATACCTGCTGAAGGAGGAGTCTTTGCACTTGCAGTTAATGATGCATATTGGTGAACATGATATGTATACTCCTTTATATACTCGTGCGACGACACATTATGTGATATTGTTATATTTTTAAGTTTTTGATGTCTATTTCTTTTGCGTTAGAGTTTCCTTTAGTTATATCTACTCCTTTGGGGATGCTACTTGTAAGGTGCCTAACTCGGGAACCTCGCTAGTTGGAATATAAAACCATTAAATAGTTCTTAAAGATTTAAATATTTCTAGATTGAATATGGGAAAGTGAAGAAAAGAAAATGATTTCTAAAAATTTTGACACAAAATAAATTCATTACAATGCTTTGCCTTAAAATAAATTTGAAAGACTTTTTATATGTAAAATTGCTAATGATGTTTAGAACACGGAACACAATTGTTATAACCCTCAAGTCATGAACAACAAGATTGAATTACTTGTACAACAATATATGAGCAACTCAATGTTGATGAAATTGAAAAGATAGATGAGGGTTATGCTAGCTTTAGTGTTATTGTTACTAGTCTTACAGCTCTTAGTACTACGTATTCTAACAAGAATTATGTAAGAAAATTCTTGAGAGTTTAGCATCTAAAAAGGAAAGCCAAAGTCAATGCAACTCAGTGTTCTTCAAAAGGAAGAACTAATTGGAAACCCCAAGGTCCATGAATACATCATGGAGAAAGATAGTGAAATCTTCAACCTCAAAAAGGAAAAGAACAGGTCTATTGCTCTCAAAGCTAAGAATGTGAAATCATCAACTGATGATGATAAAATGTTGTAACTTTGTCTGATTGTTATTTGGCTAGGCGAATGGTTATATATTTGTTATCAAGGAAGGATATTATTCTCAAATAGATTTTCATAGCAATAGGTTTTTGTCAGTGGCGGATCCAGGAATTTTTTCCAGGGGGTTCACTTTTTTAAGTGTTTCAATTTCATATGTCCAAACATAAAAAAATTCGGGTCGGTTCGACGATTCGGGTCGGATAAGGTTCATCACATAATAAAATATGATACAATAATGAAAACACGTAATTTAAATAAGATGGTCTTTACGAATAACGAAAACATACCTACAGTTGTTCCTTACGAGGTTCAAACCTATAGTTCTACATTCCGTCTCCACATGGTACTTGTCAAGTGAGATGCATCTTTATCGATCATTAAACATTGTGGCACAAGATGAAATTAGACTCACTTTGTGGTTTGAACTGTTAAGACACGAAAATTTGTAGCTCGAACCAGTTTGATTTGTCATAGCAACATTGGTTCCTAGATATGTTTTGACTAATATTAATGGTTTTGTAACCTTTTGTTTTGTTAAGGATTTTCACTCCGTACCAAAAGCCGTAAATGTTTGTTATAATATGTTTCATCAAAAGTTAAACTTGTATTGAACATCTTCTAGATTAAACATAACCTTCATTCATTTTCATCAAAATTTATTTATAAATTTCAGATTCGTCTCATATATGATATATAGAACGATTCGTTAGGAAGAGTTGACCCTAGAATTAGATCATTTGAGTACTTTTGGCTAAGCTTGATGTCACCTTGACTGCTTTATGTGCCTTCATGGTGCAGGGCTGGAGCCCGGCTCAATGAGAACTCAAGATCAATTTGACCTCGACTCGAAAAGATTGACTATCTATGTTAAAAGTATTTTCAATACAAATTATATTTCATAGCATAATTCATTTCAAATCAAAAGACATAAGAAAATTGACTTCAAACTGAACACCATTTAGATATTCATTTCTGGCGATAATGAAAGCCAATAGTAATATCAATCATTTTCAAATATCAGTGTAATATATTTATATGTGTGCCCATAAAGATAAACCTAACCTATTGAATCTTAAAATCAACAAATTAAAACATAATGTTGGATCGTTGTCGGTGACCCTAAAGTCAGTTAAGGCAATTCATCTTCAAATACGAAGGCGGAATCAACGTAAACGAAGTCAAAAACAGCTTGTATCCTTTTAACTTTCTTTATATTACTAATTGTGAGCTTTTACAATGTATTCTGACAAAAATCCGGCAGCACCTTCGCTCACACACACATACCTCTGGTTTGAAATGAACATAGCACTCTCCTATTTATAGTAGTGACCCTCTAGTTTGAAGGTGACACAGCCTGCTTCAAACTAGACCCTGTTCAAACTAGACCATCTTCAAACTAGACCCTGTTCAAACTAGACCCTGTTCAAACGGTCAGCTTTGACATAAGACTCAATAAGACGTAGTCAGCAGACATTCAGTGCACCAACAGACTCCCCCTTGGATGTTGACGAAGTCTTCGGCGTCGTGTCTTTAGTCTTTGTCTCTTTCCAAATTTGTCTGACAATGCAAGCATCCTATCAATCTCTATCTTCTTTGATCAGCTTCTATCTTCAAATGTTATACCAGGATCTATCTCTGGCTCTCTCTTTCTTCAGGCTCCCCCTTTCGTCAAGCTTCCGTGCTTTAGGGATCGACACCTAGCTTTCCAGCTACAACCTCCTCCTAACTTTCAGCTTGTCTTCAGACTCCCCCTTAGACTCTGCTCTCGGGATCGTAGTCTGGACTTTTTCTGCAATTACTCATACAACTATAAGTAACATTATTTTTAATCTTTCAGATATTGTAATCTGACAAATTCAATCTCCTCAAAACCACTTCTCATGAATTTGGCAGTTTCATCGAATCGTATCGGAAACTAGCTCTATAACAATATAAGCATCCAAATCCCCCACAGTTAATCATCCAAGTCCAAATTAATGACCTTGGAGATATCACAAACTGTTTTTGAATTTTGATTTTAAAACGTCAAGTTTCAAATTAATGAACTTGTTTTATTTTCAGAAACACGATCAGCTTACTTAGTTTTTGAAACTCAGCACTCAGACATCGGTTGTCGAAAATAAAGCAGAAATCAAAATCTTTTTGTATTTTCTGAAAACATAAAGCAGTAAAGAAATATGTACAAACATATTTACAGATAATATTTTTGTTTGAGTATGCGTTAGAGGATCATATCAGTTTTTGACAAGTCACAAGTACCGTTGAGCTTAATTTCACTTTAAGAATTAAACAATTCACTTAGATTTTCGATATACTTGTCCACTTAAATTTACATACAAATTTCAACTGATTCAGGATACGAATTAGGTGAATTAAGAACTTAAACTCATTTATGTGTCCCACCTCTTGAATATACTCCCGTATCCAGATCCCAATATTCAGTCTTACAGGTAATTATAACACAAATGATATCTGTAAGGGGTTAATAATTTATGAAGAATCATGAGAGCTCAGGTCAGAACTACCGTTCAGCAGAGAGATCATGACTCAACTTTAGGGTGTGTCCCCTTTAGAGGATCTTTTTTTTACAACAGCATTGCTAAGCAATTTTATTGTCTTATCATATATGCTGAGGGTGATGCTGTGTTTCAAGCATTTGCAGAAAGTAATATCCAAGGACTAGGTCAGAACTACCGTTCAGCAGAAGTCCCGGAATAATACCCCAGATATCACTGAGTATAAAAGCCTACTATATCAGAATACAAGACCTTTCAAACGAGATTTCAGGGGTTACCTATATATCCAAGTAGTGTTCCCCACGAAATAAGCAAGTGTTTGAATTTAGGTTTATATCCCGAAAAAGTTTACTAAGTGTATAAAAATCTACCGACACATCCACGGTGAGATCGTTTAACACTTTTTGACTTTTCAATTCTTTAGCGTACTGTAACTGTCTACTGATGTACTATCATTTCCACTTTTTACACAAAACTCAAATTTTTTGAATTTTTATCATGTTTTTGGCTTTTTCAAATTTTCAAATGTTTTTTGAATTTTCTAATGACAATTTTTCTCCCCCTAAAATACAAAATCATTTAAAGAAAATTTGACAACCAACACTGATAGCTTTGTCTCGCCATCCATTTTCTGCATCTCATGCTCTGTTTTGCAGAAAATATAACACTTTAAGCAGAAAATATAACATACCCCCATGATTTACAACCCATTGATCTTAACAGTTTGAAAACCGTTTTTCAATCTGATGAAAGTAATCATGTTTGTTCAACCGTGAGGGTTTCGGCATATTCAATCAACACTCCCCCTTACAACAAACTATTTTCCCATAATGATTTCAAAACACTTAAGTTTGTTTTAATCAGAATGGTTTTTCCGGAAAAATTAGTTTGTTTACCCATCACATGTGGGTTCGGGGTTATCTCATCACCTTGTTCTCTTTTAACCGTTTTGAAAAATTTAACATTATTAGATCAAACAACACTATCACTTGTAGAAAATCAAGCACAACTTAATGTCCTTGATTAACCACTTGTTAGACAAAATATCACAGTTACCATCCTGTGAATTTCTCAAGAATGATGCCGATACCTGCTTCACACTTACCAACCTGGAAGCTCCGGCAAGTCAGATTTTTCTATTTGAAAAGTTTCACCCAAGCCTGACTGTCCTTGGGTGTATTTTGAGCTTTTCTCTTTTCTTCATAAAATTCTTTTACTCCTTTTTCCTTACCATCAGCCATCTTACTAAAAATATGTTTAACATTGCTATTAAACATTTTTTCAGCATCAACACCTTTTGATTTTAGGTTTGTAGCTCGTAATGGTGGAAATTTCTCATCATTCATTAAAGGAACTGTTTCTTCCTTTTTTACCTCAACTTGTGGCTCATCTGATTTTGTGGAATCAGATTCATTGCCCGAACTTGGCTTGTCTGACTTGGATGAGCCAGATTCATCGCCAATAACTTTCTTTTTCTTTTTGTTTGTCCTCAGATTTGCATCTGAAGAATTCGATTTTCTTGACTTTGCCGTCGAGTGAATCGATTCATCAGAACTTTTATTCGAACCAACTGGTGAAGCTGAAGACAAAATCTTCTCCAAATACTCTCTCGCCTTCTTCCTCTTCTTCCTCAGTCTGTCTCTCTGCCCCTGTGAAAGCTTTACTTTCTTATCTTCCACTTTCTGTTCTTTGGGCTTGACAGTGACTGGTTTCTTTACCGTTCTCTGAGATTCAACCCTCGATCTTCCCATTGATCTCCTTGGGCAATCTCTAGCAATGTGACCTTTAATATTGCATTCAAAACATCTTCTCGTTTCAAATCTCCAACTTTGACAGTTAACAGCAATGTGTCCTCTCACACCACAAGTGTAGCACACTCTGTTATCGTACCATCTACCATCTTCAAACCACATATTCAGATCATAACATTGTTTAGATTTGTGGTAATCATAGCTCCTCCTGTAAGCATGATTTGTCCTTTGAGCACTGTGGTCAAACCTGCACCACTTATTACCAACATTTTGTGAGTTTTCATTTTTAAATTTTTTAGATTTTTGATAATGATTGGATGATTTATCTGATGAGCTTTTATTTTCAATTTTAGAATTTTTCAAATTTTTATCTTTTTGTTTCTGTTCTGCATTCTTCTTAACAGGTTTTTGTTTAGAACATTCACCTGTTTCAGTAGATTGCAAAACAGTATTTTGAAATTTTTCTTGTAAATCTAAAAATATTTTTCTTTTCTTTTCTTTTTCATCATCAGATATTTCATCACAATCTTCAATTTTGACTTTTGTCAAAATTTGTGACATTGTCACTTATTGGAACAGAATTGATCGGTTTTGGAGAAACATGTGATGTAAAATTCACAAAACCTTTCAATTTCACTTCAAGCTCTTTGATTTTAATCCGAGCTTTTTCAGCTTCTTTTTCAAGCTGAATGATTTTAGCAAGATGAGAATTTATTTCAATTTGTTTTTCAAGATTATCTTTACCAAAAATATCTCTCTCATCTTCTAAAATCTTGATTTGATTTTGAAAATCTTTTTCTTTTTCTTTTAACGCTTCATTTTCCAATTTTATCCAAGAAACGTTTTCATTTTCAATTTTGATTTTTCCAAAATCTTTTTCTTTTTCTTTCAAATTGTTAATTTCCAATGTCAAACTGTCCAAACTACTCAACAGTTTGACATTCTCTGACGTCAATTTCTCACAATTTTCTCTTATTTCGAGAATCTGTTTATTATCAGATTCTTTCTCATCCTTCAAGCTTTTGATTTCCAATGTTAAACTCTCCACATCCTTCAAGAGTTTGGCATTGTCAGCTTCAAGTTTATCACATTTTGAGCATTTTTCATTCGTCTTTTCAACATTAACTTCTTTCTTTGTAATTACTTCTTCAAACACCTGCTGTTTTTCAGTAATAGCTCCACAGTCGCAAAAAAACCTACTTGATCGAGAGTAGACAACACGATGTCCTCGATGACAGACATCTGCACAAACAGAACAACAACCTTTTGAATCGGTCAGATCACATGTATAACAGAAATACCAGTGCTGTTCCATAAAATTACTCCCACTGATCGTAAATGTACAAACTTTAGAAGCAAGGACTTTTTCACTGTTACTATCATGATCAACCTTACTGCTTGACATCTTCAATTACCAGAGATATTCAACAAATACTTAGAAATATTCTTGAATTTGAAAGATGACAGATTCAAACGGAATCTGTTCAAACGAAATTGTTCAAACTGTATTATGTCTTTCAAACGACATGGCTCTTCTCAAACGAAATATGTTATTCCGTTTGAGACAACACTAATCAAGTTTCAAACGAAAACCAGTTTCAAACGTGATGACACTTTCAAACTTGATGTCAATTTCAAACTTGATGTCACGTTCAAACTTGATGTCAATTTCAAACTTGATGTCACGTTCAAACTTGATGTCAATTTCAAACAGGAACCACTTTCAAACTTGAAGTCAGTTTCAAACTGGAGGGTGTCAGTTTCAAACGGGAGGTGTCATTTTCAAACTGGAGGGTGTCAGTTTCAAACGGGAGGTGTCATTTTCAAACTGGAGGGTGTCAGTTTCAAACAGGAGGTGTCATTTTCAAACTGGAGGGTGTCAGTTCAAACTAGATGACATCAGCATTTCACGAACATTTTCAAACGGTCAGGTTGATTTCTATCAGTTTTAAGTCGGATTATGGTTCAAAACTTTCAAGGATTTGTTATCTATATGTTTCGCCTATTATATGAACATTTTAGACCATATTAACCGTGAAATATGTCCGAATCAGAAAAATATGAAAGAAAGTGAGTAGAAGATAGAAAATCCAGTAGAATCAAGCTGAATTTGGTATGAACTCCTTGTCCTGAGCTCTGATACCACTTGTTGGATCGATTTCGGACCTAAACGAGTCACGTAGAAGAGTCTATCTCATTTTGAATGGCGGAAACATGCAAAACAAGTACAATTCAGCAAGTATACACACTAAACTGTCGATATTATTGATCTAGACAATGTTTACAACATGTCGACACTTCGGCAGCACTTCGTGGCTCACCGGAAGACAACACCTAGAACTATATGTGTGATTTCGCTCATAGACCTATATATACTAGACATGATCTCGCTTATATGAACATGACACAAGAGCGATATCACATCATTGACATAAAAGCGAAATCAAGCTCCTGACACATAAGCGAAATCAGTTGCTTGGACACATGAGCGAAATCACATGTTTACAAATGAATGAAATCAGACTTTTACATTCTAAACATTTTGTCTTATATGTAAGGATGTCATTGATGATGTCATATTGATGATGTCATCTTTGTATATGATGACATCATGTTGAATCATATCCGCAACGAACTGAGACTCGATCTAAGACGAAGTTGACAGATGAATGCACTAACACATAAAATCAGAGGACGGTGTGTGTTTAATTCCTAAATTCGTTTTTAAGGGGGAAAAAGGGAAAAAGAAAACACAAAAAAAGAAACAAAATGCACAGACTAGAATCGAACTTGGACCCTCAAACTTATACACCACATGCCTTGCCAGTAGACCAACAAACATATTTGGTTATAGGTTCCCTTATAAAAGACTAAAGGGTTCCTTCAGAATTTTCTATATGCTTTTATACTATAAATTACAAACCGAACGGGTTCCTGGGAACCCCCTATTTGACTCTAGCTCCACCCCTGGTTTTTGTCAATTTCTGGTGTATGGAATAAATGTTGAACCATGTTAACTTGATATACTCATCTGTTGTTGCTTCTAACTTAAGCCAGACAGCTGATTCCATCTCATCCAACTCCATATCACATTGTTCATCAACTTCAAAGTAAAAAACTGAAAATGTAACATTATTTATAGGGGTACTTATATCAAATGATTTTGATTTCAGGAACTAGGATATGAGACCTGGATTGAACCGAAAAACGTTTACATGCGGAATGATAGGTAGGTAAAAGTGTGCTTAATGCTTCCTCAACCCGTTCAATTGAGCATTCACTCTCAATCAACACTTGACCGGTGTCCAAATACCACCATCCACGTTTACGAGCTTAGATATATAATTTAAAGTTAATTGCCAAAATCGTCCCTGAGGTTTGGGCAGGTTTGTCATTTTCGTCCAAAATGACACTTTTGTACCAAATTGCCCCCAACGTTTGTAACTTTTTGCCATTTTCATCCAAGCCACTAACTTAATTTATTTTTTCTGTTAAGTTGAGGATATTTGGATGAAACTGGCAAATATACTCAAACTCTTTTAAATTTCTTTTATTTAATTAATTTTGGTACATATATAATAAAAAGAGTAAACTGCCATTTTGGTCCCTGTGGTTTGGCCAGTTTTGCCATTTTAGTCCAAATCTCAAACTTATTACATCTGGGTCCCTGTGGTTTGCATTTTGTTGCCATTTTAGTCCAAAAGTTAAAATGTCTGAATTTTGACTGTTTTAATCACCCTTTTTTGTCCTTACATGAAGGGGTAGTTTGGGCATTTAATTTTCATTAATGTAATTCTATTATTAAAAAAAACACATAATATAAAAACCCCTTAATATCTCAGACCATTACATCATCATCTTCAACCTTCCTAACCCAAAAAAAACCCGAAGAACGACAATGGGGTGGTGATGAATACAAAAACCTGAGTTTGAAAAGGCTATGAAGGTTGAAGGTGCATCTGCATATGCACCAGTCAACCATCCTCATCTCTCTCTCCCAATATGCACCATCTCAGCTCTCTCTCTCTCTCTCTCTTTCTCTCATATCTCTAAACTTAATTCATGAGATCCACAAACCACCATCAATCTCCTCTATAATCACCGCAACATCATCCACAAACCACCATCAGTCTTCTGTCGTCGACATAAGCACCACCGTCACCATCAACATCCTCACCGGACATCATTATCAATCACCGTCCACTGTCATCATCAAACCCACCTATGTCAGTCATCACCATCACCGGAACCACGCCAAAAAGTGTCGGAAAAATAAAAAAAAACGTGGTTCGATTGGAGAAGAAGAACAAGAGATAGAAGGGTTTACCCGAAGCTTTTTTTGCCATTCTGTTGCCGGTGGTGCTTTTGCTCTTCTGAGGTAGGCTAAGTCGTTGGCCGCTTTTTGCAGTCAAGATGCTGATATGGATCCGCCGCCGTCGTCATCTAATTCTCTAACCAACATCGCCGCCGTTTAGGGTTTTAAAATGACAAAAATGGAGATGAAACAACAAATCACCGGTGAAGTTCTCATATTACCCGCTAACAGCCACCATCCCACTGCAGATCATCTTCATCATCTTAACAGTAACGTCATCATCGATAACGAGGGAGGGGTATGTGGTTTTTGTGTGAGAGAGGGAGGAGAGTGGTTATGGGTGAATTTGGCTTATAGAGGGTTGAATTTAGGTTTTTGATTTTGGGGGAAAAAAGGGGATGATGATAGTGATTAGGTATCTGTGTGTTTAGAGAGAGAGAGAGATCTCACCGGGCAGAAGGGGGAAAGAAGAAAAGAAAAGAAAAGAAAAGAAAAGAAAAGGAGAGGGGAAGGGGTGGGGGTGGGGTGGGCAAGTGGGTAAAATGACCAAACTACCCCTTCATGTAAGGACAAAAAAGGGTGATTAAAACAGTCAAAATTTAGACATTTTAACTTTTGGACTAAAATGGCAACAAAATGCAAACCACAGGGACCCAGATGTAATAAATTTGAGATTTGGACTAAAATGGCAAAACTGGCCAAACCACAGGGACCAAAATGGCAGTTTACTCTAATAAAAAGAATATACATGCAATTCTTATATGATATTTTTTATATGAAATGAAATGACAACTTTATCAGATCTATTCTCAGTTATCAATTTGAATGATATTATAAAATGAACTTATGAGTAAAATATGTATCTTCTTTTTATGACTATGGTTTGAACACCTAATGAGGCAAACCAATATCAATATCATGTTAATAACTGGGCTAATCGGTTCATAAATCCATTCAACTTTGAGTTCGACTCTCATTGAAAGCACCAATGTTGTGAACCATTAATGAATCTTGACTACGGCTAATTGAATCGGAATGATAGGCTGAGTTTCTATTACTAACTGCAATGTTGTAGCTACTAGCTGAAACAATACTCAAAATAGTGGAATGCGTATGTTTGGTAAATTGCAATTTAGGATCGAATAAGTAACATCAACACTTAGATCATTTTAATATGCAGTTTTAATATCAGAAAGTCTGCAGAAACATAAATAGAATATACTAGTTAAAAAATCAAAGTTGAACATGCAAATTCCCATTAAAGAATAGAAAGACATGCCAAAATCTTCATCAATTTATTATCCAAACATTAAGTTTCTGTATAGCCATTAAATCAAAATCCCATACAAAGCCATGCTAAGTGTTAATACGCATAATTCGAGTATCCAATTCGAATAGAAAATGGTAAGAATGGGTTCATAATTCAATAACAATTATTTTTTTGAAGCTATTATTTTTTTCATACAAAAATTACATGTATATTCTTTTTTATTATATATGTAACAAAAATAATTAAATAAAAGAAATTAAAAAAGGTTTGAGTAAATTGCCAAAATCATCCCTGTGGTTTTATATTTGCCAGTTTCATCCATATATCCTCAAATTAACAGAAAAAAATAAACTAAGTTAGTGGTTTGGATGAAAATGACAAAAAGTTACAAACCTTAGGGGCAATTTAGTACAAAAGTGTCATTTTGGACAAAAATGGCAAACGTGCCCAAACCTTAGGGACGATTTTGGCAATTAACTCTATAATTTAATAAAAGTTGGGTTTAGGGTTTATATTTGTATCACCAAGTGAATTCAGATGCATAACCTTCTGAAACCAAAGTGTCAATTTTTTTTTTCATTTGGCAATACAAGTTGTGCTTCTTGTAAATATAGCCTGCATAGCTTCTTAATTACATAAAAACTTAAAGTCATGTTATATCGAAGAAAATTAATTTGTACCATCAACATAATATGTGTCACACCCCAACCGATGGCGGAATCATCTGGATATGGTACTAAGCGAATAGATTGTCCAAGAGAATCCATAACGACTATTTAAAATGACAATATTTATCAAGGTTCAATTTCCCATAAAATTAAACAAATATCCATACAATAGTCAAACGAATTACAAGTTTCTTGAACAATACAAAGTTCGACAACTAGATTTAATGAGTTTCTAGAATCCTAATCCGTTTGCAGCATAAAATCCTTCAACCTGTCACATACGTTAAAAATAAAGGTCAATACAATAATGTAAAGGTGAGTACACAGGTTTAGCATAAATAGTAATAAAGCGTTTTGCGAAACCGGCATGTACTAACGTAGTCATGTGAACATATATGTTATCAATACCGAAACAAACAAACCAATTAGACCGCGAATGAGTATGCGCGATACGTGTCCACCGAGATGGCCACGCATGTAAGATAGTAAAGTAAAGCGAACCTGAACCTACGGGTGACGGGTCAACCTATAGCAGCTATCATGTTAAGGGTGGTAAGCAAGTCTCAAGGCACACAAATAACACATAGCAGTTCAGCATTTCATGTATAGTCATGCGAGAGCGGTTTGCGTTTTAAAGCATTTTTAGCGTTGTGTGAAGTGTTTGTTTAATAGAGAACGTATGTAACACCCAAAAGTGCGTTAAAGCGAAAATGGGTCAAGTATACTCACAGTTGGTGCATAACAGCAAACACAAGTAGCTGGAGAGTGAGAAGAGCGTTGGATCAGCCTGCACGTAGAAACAGAAGTGCATCAGTCTTCAAAAGTGCTGAACGGTTTGAACGGGAAGTTGTGCGGGATGAACATGAGGGTCGTATGAGTCACCACACGCACGAGTCACCACTCGTACGAGCAAGTGCTTGTGCAAGTGATCTGTTCTCGAGTCCAAAATCGAGTGTTTTCACGTCGTTTCTTCGGGAAATCGAGTATTCATCCCTCCAGCCTTGGTCACTGATCGAACCTTGAGCCGGAGAGGTCTTTCGAGCAAGCTAGCCTCTCGTGGAAACTCGAAGTGGGTCGTACGAACCCCAAGTGGTTTGTGCGAGCCAGTCCAGTTCGCACAAGTGACTGTTCTTGCGTCTTTGTTCAACCGGAACTTAGTTTTCACCTGAAACGGATGTAATTTCGAATCCTTTTCGTAACGTTTTTGACACTGCTTCATTCCACTAGTAGTGAATGAAACATATGTCGGTTTAGTCCGTTTTGGTGTAAAAATTGAGTTTTAAAACAGTTGTATTAGGATTAATACTTGGTGAGCTTGAAACAACAAGGTTTCTAATCCTGAGAAGCTAAAGCTACTCCGAAATGCTCGGTTAAGTGCGAATCCAAGTTAATATCAGAAGGTTTTATGGAAAAGATGAAGGTTTTCATAAACAGAGAAGTTTAGATGAAATTGGAGATAATCTCGTTTAAAATCGATATGGAAATCGTTGTGATTCGCGTGGAAAACATAGTCTTCTTACTTGAAAACAGAGAAAAGCGTGTAGAGCGGGTTTCGTGCAAATGACAGCAAGGAGAGCATGAATGAGTGAGGGTGGTATTTATAGGAGAAGAGGAGATGGTGCAGATGAGGCTTTGTGCGAGTGAGCCCTCGCACGAGTGGTCACTCATGCGAGTGTACGCTCGTGCGACTAAAGACAGCCTGTGTAACAACCTCACAAATTTCCATTCCTAAAAAGCACACTAAGAAACCCTAATTGAACCCCCCAAGAAGTACGATGTGGCTCGAAACGGAAAAACGGACGAAACTAGCAACAAGGCCCCCTAAACTTAAGGGGGGATCCCCTAATTGATTCCGCGACTCACGATAGGGATTCTGGACACATAGCACTCGACATTGACACATTTCCGGGCTATACATGCGACAAGGCTAGCCTAGGCTAGATGGACCGCCGCCGTGACACGCGCTAGGGACAAAGGCAGCCGGCGCGACACGCGGGGGAGATCAATTTTCAGTATAAATCCTGGGACTTGGCACTTGAACTGATTGCTTGTTACGACGAAAAATTTCTCTTCGTACGTTGATATATTCTCCGTTTCTTTCAAAATCACAATCACAGTCTCGAACCTCTACTTCTAGAACAGGGTAATAACTCGATCACTGCTACAATACAATTATCTGATCGATTAAAACCGATTCGATGGATGTTTAAGTGCTGCCTAAATTGGGCTATACTTTGTCATTCGTCGTGAGGGTTTCGATATCGTAAATTATCGTAAATGTTGAATTAAGTTACTAACCTAGTTTCGTATGCATTGTATTTTTTACTAGGTTTACCGTCTTAAAACCGTAGGCAAGCTTGACCGTTTAAATTTGCAATGTGAGTCATTCTATTTTTATCAAATTGCTTTCCAAAACCCTAAATGTTATCCATTATATTTACAGTGATTAAGTCTTTGTTATCTTAAATTACTGACGGTACGTGGGGTTTTGTATACATTACTTATCAAGCGTCACTTTTGGTTGAACGAACCTAAATAGTGATATGACCACAGTCACAGATCCGGTCGAGTGACAACTGGGTCAGATAATTATAAGATAAAAGCAATTGTAATCACTCTTAATACTATATATTATAACAATGTGTCTTTTGTATAAATTGAATGCACTCGCCAGCATTTTTCGCTGATCAAATCTTTTTTAAAACATGTTTCAGGTGATTTACAGTGAAGAAGGAAAAAAGTACCGCGTAGCACTCCAGCTTAAATAAAGTGGCTCAGTAAATAAAAATAAACTTGTTTTCTGTAAACAGGGGATTTCCCAGGGAAATTCCTTTCTTGTAAAATACGGGGTTTGTCCCGATATTATTAATAAAATAATTCGGTGTTTTCTATTTAAACGGTCCTGTTAAAATTTCCGCTGCCAATATAAATACCAACACCGCGGGTTTCTGTCCCGCGGCTTCCGAACTGGGCAAAACGGGTCGGGGGCCGTGACAGAAAAAAGTGATAGAAAAAGGTGGTATCAGAGCCATTGGTTTAAGCCAATTAAGTATTTACTTAAATTTTAGACAGGATTTTTTGTGCTTCTGTGAAATTTAATTGCAATAATTAAAATTTAATTTAGAATTTTGTGTTTCCTTATGTGTGACTAACAACATGAGTGAATTATTGGAGGCTCTCCAAAACCTCTCGATACATTCCACTGACATGGAAGCTACCGAGAACCAGACTGGGTACCAAGCTGAGGCGGACGAGCCAATGGTGTTCCAAGCTCAGGAAAAACCTAAACCAAAGAAGAGAAGAAGGCTTTTAGACTGGAAATGGGGAGAAAGAAGAAACATGCAGCTCAAAAAGTGAAGAAAATAGTTGAACCAAAGGGAAAAGAGATTGCGGGAGAAAGCTCCGGTCAGGCTCAGGATTTACCACCCTGGGAGGAACTAGACAGGAAGCTGGCAAACTGCGACCTTTTTGGACCAACTGATGAAAACCTTTTGAACATTCCCGTTCAAAACGAACTTCCTATAAACCTGGAACCTGCCATTCCTGAACCTATTGTCAACCCACTACCCCTTCCTGACCCAATTGAGGAGTGGTGGACCAATGATTGGCATTTCCAAAACATCATGAACAATCCGAACCCTTATTACCCACAGTTTGAACCTGCCCCCGCTGCTTTTCCACCCATGAACCCAGAAAATGTTGCTGAACTACGCCGCTACGGCAAAGAATTGGTGGATGCAGGGAACCAGATCCGAGCTGTGGGTGAGGACATCTCCTGGAAGTACGATGAAAGGGAATTTCACTTTTGAAGGCAATTAACAATAAGAATAGATGTTTTGTGTAATAATAATATATGAATATATATATATATATATATATAAAATAATAATAATAAAATAATGTATAATAATATAAATATCACCACTAAAATAAAACATCTGTAAATACGTGACTTGTATGGATGCATATATATATATATATATATATAAATCTAAACGTCGCAAGGATCGACAATTTTGGCTATATGTGTTGACTTAGTTGGTGTTTGTGATTGCCATATTGTGTTTAAGTGCTATCTATTTTGTGATATTAATCAGTGTATATTGTTAATAATTCAGATGGCAAACGCAGTTAACCACTCGGAAAATGAAGTTAATCAATCGGAACCAAATAATAAGGAAAATTTTCTCAATAGAGAAGATATATAAAATATAGTTGCTCAGGGTATAGCCAATGCTATCCCAGCAATCGTCGCAGCCGTTAAGAATCCAGTTGAACCTTCCAAAGCCAGCAATAGCAAACGCACCCGTGATGATAATTTTAGTTATAGCGTAAATGGAGGCAATAATAATAATAATATAATTCAAGCCCCATTACCTAAAAAGATGAAAGTGATGATGACTGGGTGCACTTATAAAGAATTCCTCACCTGTAAGCCAACCGAATTTGCGGGCAATGAAGGAGCAACTGCTGCACTACGCTGGTTAGAAAAGACAGAAGCGGTGATCAAAATAAGTAAGTGCGCAGATGAAGACAGGGTGATGTATGCATCCCACCTTTTCAAAGAAGAGGCATTAGAATGGTGGAACACGGTGCTGCAAGCTAAATGAAGTGACGTGGCATATGCCATGAGTTGGGAAGAGTTTACGGAACTAGTAGAAAGGAAGTTCTGTCCTTCCTACGAAAAGGAAAAAATGACAAACCAGTTCCTAAACCACAGGATGGTGGATGTTAATTGCCGTGAGTATACCTCGAAATTCTTCGAATATGCAAGAATAGTACCTATTTCTCGCTACATTTGGGGATTGATTAGCGAGATCCGTGACATGGTCAAGGCTGCGAGACCTCGGACTATCGACGATGCCGTCGAATTGGCCAATACCTTGACTGACGGGTTGGTTCTTACGAGAGAAGAGAATAGGAAGAAGGAATTGGCTCAGAAGATTACCCAAGGTTTCCGTTTGGGTAATAATAGTAACTCCAAGAAAAAGGGAGCCGTGCAGTCTTCCACCCCGCCATTTTGCAGTAACTGTAAAAGAAAGCATTTTGGAAAATGTAAAGGATACTGCAATTTCTGCAAAATATCGGGGCACCAAGAGGAGGAGTGCAGGAAGAAATCCACAGTCTGCTACAATTGCAGAGAGGCAGGGCATTTTAAACCAAATTACCCTAAATTAGTCAAGACAACTGATAACAAAGCGAAAGCGACCGACGGAACTAACAAGAAGAACGTAAGAGCTTTTCAGCTGACAACGCAAAAGGCATATCTAATTCCTGACGTGATAGCTGGTCGTTTCTTGTCCATGACGTTTATGCAAAAGTATTATTTGACTCTGATGCAAACCAAAGTTTTATAAATACTTCTTTCTGCCAAGCTCTTAAGCAACCGCTAACCAAACTTAGGCAAGTTTATACAGTAGAAACCGCAGAAGGAAACCCTATCAGTGTAGATAAGGTGCTTCAAGATGGGAAAATAGAACTCTTAGGACATAAGTTCTCCGCAAACCTTCTACCTATGAATTTGGAAGGATTCGACGTTGTGTTAGTAATGGATTGGCTAGTCGCCAACCATGCTCGAATCCTATGTGATCAGAGTTCCGTAGAAATTCGTACGCCAACAGGAGAAATAATTCTGATGACAGGAGATAAGCCACACAAGACAATGAAATTCATTTCAGTAATGAAAGTTTCTAGTTACGAACGAAAGCAAGGCATAGTGTATTTGATTTCGGTAATCATTAACACCAAAAGCAAAGAACTTCAGGAAATCCCAGTAGTATCAGAATACCCTGATGTATTCCTAGAAGACCTACCTGGATTACCACCAGATAGGGAAGTAGAATTTAGAATTCATCTAATACCTGGAACTGCTCCAATAGCTAAGGCACTCTATCGTTTAGCACCGACGGAAATGTTAGAGCTTAAAAAGCAATTAGATGAATTGTTAGGAAAAAGATTCATACAACCCAGTTCATCCCCTTGGGGAGCACCAGTGTTGTTCGTGAAAAAGAAAGATGGGTCAATGCGAATGTGTATCGATTATAGAGAATTAAATAAGGTTACTATTAAGAATCGATACCCATTACCTAGAATTGACTATCATTTTGATCAACTTCAAGGAGCTAGGTATTTCTCTAAGATAGATTTGCGCTCCGGATATCATCAACTGAAAGTACAAGAAGAAGACATTCTTAAAACTGCTTTCAGGACTAGGTATGGTCACTACGAGTTTACAGTCATGCCATTTGGATTAACAAATGCTCATGCAGCATTCATGAACATGATGAATAGAATTTGTAAACCGTACTTGGATAAATTCGTAATTGTCTTCATTGATGATATACTTATTTATTCCACGAGCAAGGACGAGCACTGTGAGCACCTGCATGCACTCTTAACCCTGTTAAGAAAAGAAAAGTTTTATGCCAAATTTTCGAATTGTGAATTTTGGTTACAAGAGGTGCAATTTCTAGGACACATAGTTAATCATGAAGGCATTCTCGTAGATCCTTCCAAGATAGAAGCTATCACAAATTGGAAAGTCCCGAAGTCAGCTACGGAAGTCAGAAGTTTTCTAGGACTAGCTGGATATTATAGACGTTTTATCCAAGATTTTCTAAGGTAGCTGTTCCATTAACTAAGTTAACCCGTAAAACTGTTAAGTTTGAATGGGGACCCAAGCAGGAGGAAACCTTTAGAATTCTAAAGCAAAGATTAATGAATGCCCCAATTCTTGCCTTACCAGAAGGAATAGAAGATTTCGTAGTTTACTGTGATGCTTCTAAGCTAGGATTGGGATGTGTGTTAATGCAACGCAAGAAAGTGATCGCGTATGCGTCAAGGCAATTGAAAAAGCACGAGGAAAATTACACAACTCATGACTTAGAATTAGGAGCAATAATTTTTTTCCCTTAAGATTTGGAGACATTATCTGTATGGTAGTAAGTTTACTGTCTTTACAGATCATAAGAGCTTAAGATATATATTTGGGCAAAAAGAATTGAACATGAGGTAAAGAAGGTGGATGGAAATCTTAAGTGATTACGACTGTGATATTCAATATCACTAAGGAAAAGCGAATGTAGTAGCCGATGCCCTAAGTCGTAAGTATCATGAGAAACAAAGACGAGTTCGTGCTCATAGATTAAATCTACAGTTAGATTTAATGGAACAACTGAAAAATATTCAAGAGACAGCAATCAAGGATGATGCTGAAGGAATGAAAGGAACAATAAAAGAATTAGAACAGGGAACTGATAGAATTTGGAGATTCCATAAGAAAGAATTTGGGTACCTAGACAAGGGAATCTATGCGAAAGAATATTAGAGGAAGCCCGTAAATCTAGGTATATGATGCATCCTGGTAACAACAAGATGTATCAAGACTTGAGGAATAACTTTTGGTGGATAGGAATGAAAAAGGACATAGCTTGATACGTTTCTAAGTGTTTACCTTGTTCACAAGTTAAAGCAGAACACAAGAAACCTTCAGGTTTACTTCAACAACTAGAAATGCTTGTATGGAAATGGGAATTAATGACAATGGATTTTGTTACTAAATTACCCAAAACAAGAAAAGGTAACGACGCAATCTGGGTGATTGTGGATCGGTTAACTAAATCCGCACATTTCTTACCAATGAAGGAAACCTTTAGCATGGAAAGACTAGCTAAATTATATGTGGATGAGGTAGTATCACTACATGGAGTTCCACTCTCCATTGTATCAGATAGGGATAGTCGTTTCACATCACATTTTTGGACAAGCTTCCAACAAGCAATGGGAACACGATTAAATTTAAGTACAACATACCATCCACAGACAAATGGACAAAGTGAAAGGACGATCCAAACCCTGGAAGACATGTTAAGAGCATGTGTTATAGATTCTGGTGGAAATTGGGACGACCATTTACCATTAATTGAATTCTCCTATAACAACAGTTATCACACGAGCATCAATGCTGCCCCATTCGAAGCACTTTATGGACGAAAGTGCAGAACTCAAGTATGTTGGCCAGAAATAGGAGAAAGTCAATTATCAGGACCTGAGATTGTGCAGGAAACCACCGACAAGATAACTCAAATCAAGGAAAGGCTAAAAACGGCCCGAGATCGTCAAAAGAGTTATGCCGATAATCGACGTAAGCCGTTAGAATTTCAAATTGGAGACAAAGTACTATTGAAAGTCTCTCCTTGGAAAGGAGAAGTCCGATTCGGTAAGAAAGGAAAACTAAGTCCAAGGTATGTAGGACCATTTACAGTTATCCAACGGATAGGACCAGTCGCATATCAATTACAACTACCAATTAGCCGGTGTACATGTTGTATTTCATGTATCTAATCTTAAGAAGTGTTTATATGATGAATCACTGGTAGTACCTTTTTAGGATATAGAGGTAAATGAAAAGTTAAAGTTTGTTGAGAAACTTCTTCAAATAGAAGACAGGAAGGTCAAGAATCTCAAACACAAGAGATTGATTCTGCTCAAGGTAAAATGGGATTCAAGGAGAGGACCTGAATATACGTGGGAGCTGGAATCAGAAATGTAACAAAAATATCCTTACTTGTTTCAATAAATCTCGAGGATGAGATTTTAAACAAGGTGGGGAGGATGTAACAACCTCGCAAATTTCCATTCCTAAAAAGCACACTAAGAAACCCTAATTGAACCCCCCAAGAAGTACGATACGGCTCGAAACAGAAAAACGGACGAAACTAGCAACAGGGCCCCCTAAACTTAAGGGGGGATCCCCTAATTGATTCCGCGACTCGCAATAGGGATTCTGGACACGTAGCACTCGAAGTTGACACATTTCTGGGCTATACACGCGACAAGGCTAGCCTAGGCTAGATGGACCGCCGCCGCGACACGCGCTAGGGACCAAGGCAGCCGGCGTGACACGCGGGGGAGATCAATTTTCAGTATAAATCCTGGGACTTGGCACTTGAAATCATTGCTTGTTACGAGGAAAAATTTCACTTCGTGCGTTGATATATTCTCCATTTCTTTCAAAATCACAATCACAGTCCCGAACCTCTGCTTTGAGAACAGGGTAATAACTCGATCACTGCTACGATACATTATTCGATCGATTAAAACCGATCCGATGGATGTTTAAGTGCTGCCTACATTGGGCTATACTTTGTCATTCGTCATGAGGGTTTTGATCTCGTGAATTATCGTAAATGTTGAATTAAGTTACTAACCTAGTTTCGTTTGCATTGTATATTTTACTAGGTTTACCGGCTTAAAACCGTAGGCAAGCTTGACCGTTTAAATTTGCGATGTGAGTCATTCTATTTTTATCAAATTGCTTTCCAAAAACCTAAATGTTTTCCGTTATATTTAGAGTGATTAAGTCTTTCTTATCTTAAATTACTGACGGTACGTGGCGTTTTGTATACATTACTTATCAAGCGTCACTTTTGGGTGAACGGACCTAAATAGTGATATGACCACAGTCACAGATCCGGTCGAGTGACAACTGGGTCAGATAATTATAAGATAAAAGCAATTGTAATCACTCTTAATATTGTATATTATAACAATGTGTCTTTTGTATAAATTGAATGCACTCGCCAGTATTTTTCGCTAATCAAATCTTTTTTAAAACATGTTTCAGGTGATTTACTGATTTACTGTGAAGAAGGAAAAAGTGTTGCGTATCACTCCAGCTTAAATAAAGTGGCTCAGTAAATAAAAATAAACATGTTTTCTGTAAACAGTGGATTTCCCAGGGAAATTCCTTTCTTGTAAAATACGGGGTTTGTCCTGATATTATTAATAAAATAATTCGGTGTTTTCTTTTTAAACGGTCCTGTTAAATTTCCACTGCCAATATAAATACCAATACCACGGGTTTCTGTCCCGCGGCTTCCGAACCGGGCAAAACGGGTCGGTGGCCGTGACAGAAAAAGGTGACAGCTTGGTGCGAGCCAGGCTTCACTTGTACAAGTGGTCACTCGTATGAGTGAGTCTGGTTCGCGTTTGGCTGTTTTCTTTTGGTGATTTCGTTCGTATTAGTTATTTTAGGTGCGTTAAGCGTTTTAGCGAGACATTAAGCGTTGCGGTTTGTGTTAGTGCGATAAAGCGAGTGAGCGAGAGCGAGTATAACCATAAACATATAAAGCACACATAACACATAAGGTAAACGTAAATAACATAAATAACCGCGATTGAGTTTGTGTTGCGTCGAGCGTGCGAGTTGATAAGCGTTTAAATGCGATAAATAAGCGAGATAAAATGCGTTTTAAAAATAGTTAACCCTTTTATTTATATCAAATCCCGGAATACAAGCGGTTACAATGAAATAAACAGTAAGCGGATAACAACCGAAAAGTCGGGTTGTTACAATATGGAAGAAATAGCCTCTTTCGTCTGTCTATTTAATGGCATCAATCTTTCATGAAAACTTAAGGTGTAACCATGTCAAAACTTTATCAGGAGGATTACATTTGATCTATCTCTGCTGATTTTTCAAATGCCATGTTCGAAGATGCCATGGAAGATATTGCCTCTCTCATTAGACAAGGTCTTTGAAGAATTATTACAACTCCTTTAATAACCTATTGAACAAGGTCACATTTAGTGAACCATATGTTGTGAGATTGTACCTCAAGGGACTGAAACCTGAGATTCATGGGCCTGTAAAGATGTTTAAACCTAAAACCTTGCACAAGGCATATCGATTAGCCAAAATCCAAGACATCAACAACTCCAATTTGGTTAACAAACACAAGGAGAATTAAGGTGGACCCACATATAATGAGGCACAATAATACTTCTAGGGTAACTCCTCCGATCAGTGCTTCAAAACTTCCTTTGCTACCAACTCCAACAACTAAGCCATTAGCTTTTAAACAAAGAACTCTTAGCTCGAGGACTTTGATGTGTGAAGAACTTGATGTAAAAAAACACAAAGGGGGAATATTTCTGGTGTACATAAAAAGTTTGTTTCGGGGCACAAATGTATGAAAAACAACTTTACATACCCGAGGTGGTAGATGATGAAAAACAAGCAACAAAAAAGGTGAAGACAACATTACTTGAATAACTTTTTCATGGCAAAAAAGTGGGTTAGGGGGGAGTATCGTTACGTTATCTATTATCTATTATCATTACATCTAGTTAATCATAATTAAATTCAAGGATTGTTATGTTTTTATGGTTAGTTAGAGGGTGCAAATTCCTGGTACCATTTTTAGTTTCTTTAAGAATCTTCACAATAGCAAGACCTTTCTGAAAGATTATGGATAACCATTGAATTTCCTTGACTAGCAAAACAAAAGAAAGATGCCTTATATGGACGATCCTTGCTAAACAATCCCTATAATTATGTATCTCCATAAAGACTCAATCAATCACAATAATCTCTAAATATAAAGATTACAATCAAGGCTATATATAAAACATAATAATATTTTCTACTAATATTCCCCCTCAGTTTGAACGTGGGTATGAGGAAACGTTTAAGCTGGATCGAAATGTTTCAAATAGATATCTTGGAAGGCCTTTGGTGAAGATGTCGGCATACTGAGCAGAGGACGGGACATGGAGAACACGGATATGGCCAAGTTGAACTTTCTCGCGAACAAAATGAATGTCCATTTCGACGTGTTTAGTACACTGATGTTGCACAGGATTCCCGGATAAATATACAACGGATACATTGTCACAAAAAAACTATCGTGGCTTTTCGTGTGGGTACTTTTAACTCAAGAAGAAGATTTCGAATCCACGTAGCTTCCGCGACAGCATTCGCAACCCCCCGGTATTCGGCTTCAGCACTGGATCGGGAAACAGTTGGTTGCCATTTGGAAGACCATGAGATAAGGTTATCACCAAGAAAAATGCAATACCCTGACGTCGAACACCGCGTATCCGGGCACCCCCCCCAATCAGCATCCGAGTAGGGAACTAATGAAAGATCGTGGTTGGCAGAAAGACGTAAGCCTAGATCAATGGTACCATGCACATACCGTAACAAACGTTTCATGAAGGAAAAATGAGGTTCCCGAGGGGCATGCATGAATAGGCAGATTTGTTGGACATCATAAGAGATGTTTGGACGGGTTATGGTAAGGTATTGTAGTGCACCTGCCAGACTACGGTATAAGGAGCCGTCGGGTATAAGATCTCCTTCCGTAGAACTGAGCTTGGAGTTGGTATCGACAGGTGTGTGGCACGGCTTACAAGCTGTCATATTTTCCCGATGAAGAATGTCCCGAGCATACTGAGATTGAGCTAGGAACAGAGAGTTATGATCTCGAGTGACCGTGATGCCAAGGAAGTGACGAAGATACCCAAGGTCGGTCATAGCGAACTCGGTGGAAAGCTGATTGATTATTCGGTTGAGACAAGCGGGTTGGTTAGCGGTGAGCACAATATCATCGACGTATAAAAGAAGATAAGCAATTTGGTCACCGTTTTGGTAAATGAACAATGATGTATCACACATGCTACTGCAAAAACCCAAGGAAGAGAGGAATGCCGAAAACCTTGTGTACCACGCCCTCGGTGACTGTTTCAACTCGTAAAGAGATTTTCTGAGACGACACACGTGATTCAGAAAAACTGGATCAGCAAATCCGGGTGGTTGATTCATGTATACAGTTTCTTGAAGATGACCATTGAGGAATGCATTTTTGACGTCCAACTGGTGTATCGGCCATGATTTCGAGACTGCCAATGACAAAACTGTACGTATGGTTGCCGGTTTGACAACGGGGCTGAATGTTTCGGTGCAGTCGATACCCATGGTTTGTGACTTTCCATTGCAAATGAGACGAGCTTTGTACCGATCTAAGGTGCCATCCGCTTTAAACTTGTGACGAAACAGCCACATGGAGCGAATAACAGGGTGCTTGACCGGTCTTGGAACAAGTTCCCATGTGTTGTTAACCTGCAAGGCACTAAATTCATCGTTCATGGCACGTAGCCAGTTATGGTCTGATAAGGCTTTAAGATATGAGGTCGGAACAGGAGAAACGTTAGAAGTGGCAGCTAGATTGTAGCGAGGATTGGGTTTAGAAACCCCTGTTTTGGCACGATTTTTCATGTGGTGAGCATTTGTGTTAGGTTGGGGTAGGAGAGGGTCCGGGTCAGCAGCCGTAGCTGATGTGGGTTGGGGTACGGTGTGGTAATCTGAGTGGGGCGGTGTTGTATGGTTTGGTTGGGTAGTAGTTTGGTTTTGTTGGGTGAGTGATGGAGTGGTAGTGGGTGGTACTGAAGTGATATTAGGTGCGGTTGAGGTGGAGGAAGATGTAGGGGGTATGGTTGGCGTGGGGTCGGTGAAAGACTGGTGAAACTGAGGGGCCGTGAAAGGAGATGGGTCATCGAGGAATGTGTAGGTGGTGGGTGTGGGTGGTTCATTAAAGGGGTACATTTGTTCGTCAAAGGTAACATGACGAGATATGTGTACGCGACCGGTGAGAGGGTCATAGCACCGGTACCCGCGAAAATCAGAAGGATAGCCAAGAAAAACACACCGTGTGGAACGTGGTAGGAGTTTGTTAGGTTGGGTGGCACTCATGTTCGGATAGCAAGCGCAACCGAAAACACGAAGATGATCGTATGTCGGGTGGCGTAAATATAGAGCATAAGCGGGTGTTTGAAATTTGAGACGAGTGGTGGGCAGAATGTTATGAAGATATGCAGCGGTGTGAAGGGCTTCGACCCAGAATTTGGGTGGAAGTTTAGCATGTGTGAGAAGAGCACGGACGACGTCGTTTAGGCGGCGGATCATGCGTTCCGACCGACCATTTTGTTGTGACGTTTGTGGGCAAGAGAAACGAAAAAGAAGTTCGTTTTGGGCAGCGAATGTTTTGAAGTTGTTATTATCGAACTCGCCCCCAAGGTCACACTGAAATGTTTTGATGGGTATTTGAAATTGAGTAAGGATAAATTTGTGAAATTTAGTAAATGTTGCAAAAGTTTCAGATTTGTACTTAAGTGGATAAACCCAAACATGGTGTGTATAATTGTCCTGTATTTTTAGCCAAGTGGCTCGGGCTGTGAGGTCGGTATTGAGAACACGGGCTAACAGGTCATCAGAAAGGGTACTGTAAATCCATTGAAGGATTAACGCATCGAGTTCTGACCACGCAGAGTAGGTTGGATCGGTTTCCGCTGGTGGATCAGATCCGTCTATGTGGTGAAAGACTTTATATGCACGAACATGGAGCTTGAACAGTTTAACCCAAGATGAATATGTAACGGTTTTGCCATCTAGGGTTCGAATCTTGTTATTGATATTGGTGACGGTGTATGCGGGTGTAAGGGTTGTTTGTCGGTGGTCGTTTTGTTGGCAGAGGTGGGGGTTTCATCAACCATGGCGGCTTGAAGAAGCACACCACAGGGAACGAGAATGGATAAAAAAATTGGGGTTTGTTTGTTTTTTTAGAGAGAGGCTCTGATTACCATGAAAGATTATGGATAACCATTGAATTTCTTTGACTAGCAAAACAAAAGAA
This sequence comes from Helianthus tuberosus, assembly GCA_030545235.1. Taxonomy (NCBI): domain Eukaryota; kingdom Viridiplantae; phylum Streptophyta; class Magnoliopsida; order Asterales; family Asteraceae; genus Helianthus; species Helianthus tuberosus. Next base: position 25,721,241 of record CM060435.1, on the reverse strand, counting down.
AGATGCTTATGGACGATCCTTGCTAAACAATCCCTATAATTGTGGATCTCCATAAAGACTCAATCAATCACAATAATCTCTAAATATAAAGATTACAATCAAGGCTATATATAAAACATAATAATATTTTCTACTAATACTTTCATTCCATCATCATCCATGGCAAGTATCCTCAATCCTTTCTTTTGGGACCTGTCTTCCTTTGTTATACACAAATATATATTTTTTTTTCAGAAATTATTATCACTCAAAACAAACCAAGAATTGCTAGAACAGTGAACACCCCAAACCTGGATATCTCAATTGTTGGATTTACAATATGGCAAATAGTTCATAAATGTAACTTCATTCGCACACTGCAGAAAAGTACAAGTCTTCACAAACCAAGTCAATTGAAACATATCATTGGTCATAAAATTGGTAACATAGGATGCCGATCACTAAGGGAGCCATTTGCCACTGGCCTGCCTCTATCCTACCAATCAACCTGATGTTCATACTAAAATTCAACTATACTGAGTGAGATATAGGTTTAATCTGGTAACTATAATCTTTAAGAGCCATTAAACACACATAGCATTTAAGGCATATCACATAACTTTGTGGTATATAGTCATACCATTCTATAACATTCATTAACATATACTATGAACTAGGTACGCATTCTATACCACACGCATTCAAGTGTTTACTTTGGCATAAGCACAAAATATACCACTAGTGCATACTCTACAGTCTAGTGAATACTTTCAGAAGTATGTGACTAGCCAGCCAGGCATATGAGCTTTAACTTTAAGAGTTGTGTAAACTTTACCCCAAGCACAAAATATACCACTTAGGACTAACTGTGTCACGGAGCGTTAACTTCAAGTGAAGTGTAAACTTTACCCCAAGTGCATGTTTGAAAGTATGCGCTCAACCACTGAGCGCTAACTGCGTGTCACGGAGCGTTAACTTCAAGTGAAGCGTAAACTAAGGCAAGCACATACTTACTAGATGTGTCTTGCTTCTCAAAAACCCTAGATTTGGGCTGTTGTCGCCTAAAAATGCAACAAGGTTCCAACTTTATGAATCTATGAGGCTCGATTTACATTGTAAAGGTTTTCCCATGCAACACGGTTATAGAAACCACAAGCATTATTCGATTTTCATCCAAAAACGACACACAATTTTATATCCTCTCGAAAGAAGGTAAACGAATGTCAATTGCTTACCTTTGAGCTTTGAATATGATCCTCAACGTTCCTTTGGTTGTTTCCTTTGCTTGAACCCGATCTTAGCTTGAATCCTAAATTCCACTCTCTCTCTCTCTCTCTCTCCCTCTCTAAGTTTGCATGAAATGGAGGTGATTATGATGATTAGGGTTTTCCATTTCCCTTTTATACTCCATTTTTTTTTTTTTTTTTTTTGAACGGCAAATTTGGATCACTGACGGATCACTGGAGTATCATCGTGCCACCAGCGGAACCACCCGATCATATCCATCTCCACTAGGCATAATGCCTATACACCAATTCAGGAGGAAACCCAATAAATATGGGAAAAACCCCCTTTGTGAGAATCGAACCCAAGACCTATTGGTCCCAAAGTCTTATCTCACCCCCAAGATGCCACTAGGCTATAAAGCCATGGGCAATTACCCTTATTGCTCTTATGGGCTTTCAATTCTCAGTTCCCCTTTTTAGGCCTTTTAGTCCCTTTCAACAACTAAGCCCATTCATTAAACAAATCAAATTTACATTTAAAAACGGGGTGTTACAAACACGAGCCGCAACTTTGCGCACATGCTGCTCAAATGAAAGTGTAAGCCTCAAAAGATGATTTCTTAGACTTCCAGAAGCAACAAGAATTCAGTGAGTATCCAGACAAAAAGCTAGGTTTCCAACGGCTATTAATCCTTACGTTTGTACCTGATGATAACCTTAAATTGTCTGGCCCCTTTGGTTGTCTGGCCCCTGTGGCGTCCGGTTTCTTGAAGGGGGTTCAAAAGGCAGCACTTGCGCATGCGACAGTGTCTGTAGGCCATAGTTATGTGTTTAGCCGAGTAGGATTTGCAATTCAAAAGGGGGTGGCGGCGCAGCTTGTTGCCCGTCTACCAACCCATGATTTGTAATTTGCCTTTTATGAGTAAATGAAAAAGTTTGTTTTCTAAAAAAAAAAATATTTAAAAGACCTTAAATTAGATAGGCAAATAGAAATTCATGTTAAGGCTTACATAATTAAAATTTAGCACACATATACATCAGGATACCCTTTTGATGGGTTGCATGGTGCCACATTTCATCAACTGAAATGCACTCGGTTTGTGCCTTGATGCAACAAAGTAAGAACTATTTTCCATACGCAAAAAAAAAAAGACTAATAATAATAATAATAATAATAATAATAATAATAATAATAATAATAATAATAATAAAAAAAAAAAAAAATAATAATAATAATAATAAAAATAATAATAATAATAATAATAATAATAATAATAACAACAATAACAATAACAATAACAAGTCAGTTTTCAAAGTGTTAACTCGTATATGAAACCACCAAAATGGGTAGTGTATTAAAGGGGTATATTTGATAATATATTTCTTGTCACCTAAATGCCTAAGGGGCTGTTTGATAGCCTCTGAATGGTCATTAAGAGGCTACCTCTTAATGGAACCATTAAGAATTTTACCAATGAGAAGGTAGAAGAATGTGACATGTGATGATTTACCATTCAAAGGTTACCTCTTAACCATTCAGACTTGAGGTTACCTCTTATTCATTCAGAGGTTTTAAACCATTAAGAGGTAGCATCTGAATGGTCATTAAGATGCTACCAAACAGAGAGTAAATCTGATAATATGAAACTGACTCTTATATAAAAGCACAATAAAAGAAAAAATTAACTTGATTTGATATAATATCACAAAGTTGGGACCAACTTTTTTTTTTTTTTTAACTTAACTTTCATAAAAAAAAAAACACCTAACACAAAGCAACCTATCACCAAGACGGAAATAGGAAGCCGAAAACTATACAAAGCAAATTTACATCAAATCAAAAAGAACACCGTCGCTCCCAATCGACTACTCCTCCTTTAAACCTATGTTTATACCACAAGAACCCCAAAGACTTAATATCCGCGATCAAATCCACTACCTTCGTGTCTTTACTAGAAAAGATTTTTTCATTCCTCGTCTTTCAGAGCCGCCAACATACTATAAGACCACCCGTAGTGGGGCGTGATTTTTAAAAAAAATTGCAAAAAAAGCCCTAAAACGCCTACCCCACCATTACATGGGGCGTTACCTTATAAAATTTCTGAAAAAAAATTCATCCGGCGTTTTCTTTAAAACGCCCAAAGCAAACAAGTAGAACTTTGACTGACCAATAGGAGCACAGATTAGTGGATGACTTTTCATCTTTTTGAATAAGTTTTTTTTTTTTTTTTTTAAATCCTTTTTAATAATTGGAAGGAGCATTATGCCCACTACACCACTTTTGCTATAATACCCCATTGCTGACTAGGACGCCACGTGTCGGATAATGCCCCATGGTGGGGGCATTATAACCCACTACCACTACACATGGTCTAATAATGATCCCATGGAGAACCATCTTCTTATTCCCCGATATGGCACAGTGCTCATGCATTTCCACCAAATCATTAACATGAAACACAAACATCCCCGGAATCCTGTACCATCTAGATATCCCGTTCCATACACCCGTTGCAATACTGCAACCTGTAAGAAGATGGTCAATCGTTTCGTCACTGGTCTCGCACCAAATACATAAAGGATTATCCACCGGAACACTTCGTCTCATCGATGCCATCTTAGTTGGTAGACGGTCCAAAAACGCTCTCCACATGAAAATGTTGCATTTGATAGGAACCCATTTACTCCACGTAAAGCCGAACCTCTCGTCGCTGTTTTCCGTACTGCGCAGCCACCTTTTTATCGATGCCACATTGAATCCAATTTCCTTTCCATCGGTCAAAACCCAAGTATCTTGGTTGGGACCATCTTAATTAGGGTGAAAAATAAGAAATAAAGAAAATAGAACGTTGAATAATAAAGGAAATCCAAGAATCCCAACAGTTTCGGATATTAATTAGACTGAGTGTAGTGGGGCGACTCCCACCCCCAGGTCGCCCCAGGTCGCCTGGAACACCGCCCCCGGGGGCGACTTGGGTGGCGACCTCCCCTTGCCCGTCTCAAACTCGTCGCCCAACTCAACACACAATTCAAACATATAGCCGTTATTCCAACGGATATATTGACTAAATTTTATGTTTTTTTTTTTTAACCAAATTAATATATATATATATACATCTACCATACAACACAACACACTCTAAAAATATACAACACAACACACTCTAAAACTACATTCTTTCAACATAACCATTTTGTTTTTTTGGAACCACAAATGGAGTTCAACGTCCCTTCGTCATCCTCGTCCGACGACGATACAACTTCATCTAGTTCTTATGAATTTGAAGAAGCCATCAACGAGGCGGTAATGACAACGATCAATTTAATGGTTCACGTTGCTAGCGAGGACAATGAAACGGATGACCCACTGATTAGAAGAAGAAATTATATTATGCGGGATCGTGCCGCAGGACAACAACGGCTGATGCAAGACTATTTCGGGGAGGAGCCGGTATATGACGCGAAGATATTTAGACGTCGCTTTCGCATGAGTAAACGTCTATTTACCCGTATTACAAACGACATGGAGGAAGATTATGATTATTTCAAACAAAAGTATGACGCTCGTGGGTATCTTGGCTTTACTTCGTTACAAAAGTGTACTGCGGCCATCCGACAACTTGCATATGGCACAAGCGTTGATTCATTTGACGAGTACCTGAGAATGGCTTCCAAGACTGCGCGAGACACACTCATACACTTTTGTAAAGGTATATTTAGTAAATTTTGTTTTCAAATTTTTTATATATTTAACTTTAGCGTCAATTTTTTTATATGTTACTGTCAATGTTCGTATGCATATTTAAATTAAATTTATATAGGTGTGATTGAGTTGTATGGGCCGGCTTATTTACGACGTCCGACTTGGAGTGATCTCCAAAGGATGTACGAAGTGCATGAGCACGTTCACGGTTTCCCCGGTATGATCGGTAGCATGGACTGCATGCACTGGAAGTGGGAACAATGCCCTACCGCTTGGCGTGGTACACATACTAGAGGCGACATTCGCAAACCGTCGTTAATATTGCAGGCGGTTGCATCTTATGATCTTTGGATATGGAATGCATATTTTGGTCAACAAGGTTCTCACAACGACATCAACGTGTTTGAGTCTTCGCCGGTTCTCGAAGAGATTATAAACGGGTTGGCACCAACTTCAGCGTTTTATGCGAGCGATAATTACTACAAACGCGGATATTATTTAACTGACGGTATCTATCCGGAGTACGCAATGTTCGTAAAGACGTTCACCGAGCCTATTGATCTTAAAAGAAAATATTTCACGAGAAAACAAGAATCAGCAAGAAAAGATATCGAGCGAGCGTTTGGAGTTCTTCGAAAGCGATGGCACGTCATCAATTATCCAGCAAGATACTGGACAAAGGAAAAAATGCATGACGTCATTTACACATGCATTATTTTGCATAACATGATATTGGAAGACGAAGACAAAGCCATTTGCCAAGATTACAATGAGAATGACCCTTCATTGTTCCCGGAGTATTGGACACAAGAAGTATCATCGGAGACACGACTCGAGAACATAATGGATATAAAGAATAGACAGAATCACACCATGCTTATGTATGACTTGATCGATCACCTATGGGACAACAAACAACCAGGATACGAGGCGGAACTCGTTAACGAGGATGAAGGAGATAACGAGGATGAAGATAATAACAATGTAGTCGACCTCGACCTAAACGAGTACGTTAGTGATGATGAGTAGTAGATGTGTATTGATGTATGTTTTTTTAGTTGATGTATTTTTTTTTTTTGGTTGAAGTAATTTTTTTTTTAGTTGATGTATTTTTTTATTTTGGTTGAAGTAATTTTTTTTTATTGAAGTATTAGTTTTTATTTACTTTGATCAATACTTTTATAAAAAATAGGATTTTTTTTATATCTTTTACATAAAAAAAGACAAAATAAATGGGTGCCACGTGTCGCAAGACGCCCCACCCAGCAAGGTTGCCCCACTACCCCTTTTTTGGTCAAAATCCTCTTATGTGACGTGGCGCCACGTGTCGCAAGACGCCCACTCAACAGGTTGCCCCACTACACTCAGTCTTAGTTTGTTAGGGTTGTCAATAAAGACGTTAGTATATACACCCACATTAATCAAATGTAATAATAAAGTCGTTATTTTTTTTAAAATTTCTCCACATAGACACCCACATTCTGAATTAAGTCTTTAACCCTAATTCATAGCTAGATTTTCTCTGATTTTTAGTTTCTCCATGCATATATATACACACCCACACCTTGAACATTCATATTAACAAAATATATTCCACTCCCACCTTGACGACGCTGTTTGAGTTTTAAGGTCTTATTAGGCTAGTGGGTATGGTTGATGGACCATCCTTGAGGATGATCCGCCACGTAGGCGCCACGTCATCATCCTCCCAAAAATGGTCCATCCTCCAAAACTAGAGGGCATGGTAAGTTGGTCCTAGTCATCATCCTCCACCACTTTTATGTTTTTTTTTTTTTTAAATCTTCAACTTTTTTTAACATTTAACAAATAAAGTAACAAAATATTTTCATTAATATTAAAAAACATTACATAAACTTAAAAAAAAAACAAAAAAAAAAATAAACTTAAAAAAAATAAACTTAAAAATATCCTAATATATTGAAAGAAGCAACTAGTCTTCGTCTTCCATGTCGTGGTCGGGTTCGTTTTGAGCGTTGTTCCAAATGTACTCCACATAGAAGAAATTGAAGAAATGGAAGACATGGGTGAAGCCATGATAATTTTTGAGCGAGAAATGGGGTGGTAGTGTGTAAAAAACGGTATAAAATATGATGAGTTTTTATAAAAAGGGAAGAGTGGTTTATAAAATGTGAGAGAGATGGGGTGGTAGTGGGTGAAAAGTTGTGAAAAAAATGGTTAAAGATGTGAGTATTTATAAAAATGGAAGTGAATTGGGGTATATTTTGAATTATAACCGTTTGGATATTTAATGTTAATTAGAAATTAATTTTTTTTTTTATTTTGAACGGTCACAAATGTTGAAGGGCCCACCATTATGCTTCGTCGCAAACGGCAGGAACCCGACGTTCAAGACGGGACCGGGGGGGGGGGGGGGCGGCACGGTGTTGGGACCGTCGCCGACCCAGGACGATCCGGGGAAGAACCCCATACCGAGTAGTCTTACCACTTTCATACACTACATCAATTTCAATTCTTTGGAAATGACAAATCAGAGGGGAAAGCCACACAGAAGGGGGGACAAGTAAGTTCATTCGTTCGTTCTTGATATCGATTAATTTTTATTTGCAAACTTTTATACAGTTTTAAGGTTTTACTTGCAATGTTTATACAGTTCTTCTTGATATTGCAACTTTCATAACCTTCGTGATATGATCCATTAGTTTTTATTTTCATACACTTAATTTCTTGATATCCGTTTATTTTTATTTGAATTTTCATTAAGTTGTTTATATCCATTCAAGAACAAGGGTATAAATCGTTCTTGATATCCATTTGCAATTTTCATTTCAATTCATACACTTAATTTCTTGATATCCGTTTATTTTTATTTGAATTTTCATTAAGTACGTTGTTGATAACAAGGGTATAAACCGTTCTTATATCCATTTGCAATTTTCATTCAGTTATTTTTATTTGCAACTTTCATAGATATCCGTTAATTATTATTTGCACACTTTCATAGAATATCCATTTATCAATACTATATTATACCCTTATACAAAAAGCAACATGGGTTATACCCCTTTGTTTAAACATCACGTCGGTTAGCATTTTAATAATAACTGAAAAAAATATAAACCCCAAAATACCAATCGTTGTGGTGGTTATACACATTTTCTTCGCAAGTGCGACGCCGGTTCTAGCCTCATTCCCACCGCTTCCTCTCTAATTTTTATTCCTTCCTTTATTAAATCACTTTTTCCTTTTATACGTGCCACATCAAAAAATTCACACCGATTTTACCACCTCATTTTTCCATTCATAAATTCAAAGCAACCCACCAACAACCATCGCCATCCAAGGTAATTATGTCATATGATTTTTTAACTCCTTAAATCGTTTTTTCTTTGATTGTTATTTGTATGTGTAAGTACAAATTAGTATAACCCTCTATGTTTAATTGTAAGAACAACATACGTTTTCTATATTTGATTGTAAGAACATTAGTTTAATCGATCTATCAACATGTGTTGATTAAACGTTAATTATGAAGTATATACAAAAACCCCTCAGGCGATTTGTAACCGTCGCCTCTTCGTCTACGGCGAGTCGTACCGTCGTCTCAGCGAGTCGTAACCACCGCCTCTTTGTCTCTAGCGAGTCGTAACTAGCACCTCTTCATATCCAGGCGATTCGTAACCGCCGCCTCTTCGTCTGCAAAATCCCATTTCGCATTCGGCCCCATCATGCAAGTTAGAAGATCGACAGCATGCGTGAAGTAATATTTTAAATATGTTTTTGTGTAAAATCGGATACTCAAATAGTTATTTGAACGACGACACTCTCTTTGAATGATCATAACGTTTCAACGATGACGACAGTTATAAGACAAACTAAAGGATGTGTCTGTTGAATTGCAAATGTTTAACACCCAGATGTTCTTATGACGGTTATTTATACTAAACAAACCAAAAGAAATGTTTGTTTCATATGTGGTCACCGGTAATGTGTAATTCTCTCTACCGTATAATCCTATGCCTCTTTTCCTCACGTCTCCAGATCCATTCCACTTGGCCCTCAATCTCCCATACTTCTTATTTGATAGGAGACTTTTGCAAACCGTAACCCCTTAATCCGGTCACCCGCGCCAGCGACGACAATTACATTCTCACCGGAATTGTTGTCAGATCACAACGCCGACGATTCCAATGCAACGTCCGTTGAAATCCACCCTTCCGGAGTTCCGGTCGTTACGGACGGATTAGAATATGAATCACACATACTTCAAGTTATATGTTTGTCCGAAAGGTGTATCCTTCTATAATTTTCTTTTTGATTCCGCATAAGTAATTTTGGATGGGATTCCAGATTAACGGTTTGATCCACAGATAAAATTAAAACGCCATTTCATTAGTCGCTTTTTATATTATATCATGTTATGCGTATGTTTATCCTTTATGTTGGTATTTGTTGATTACAACTATACTCATGTTTTATGTTTATTTCTTTAGTTTATACAAGTACCGCTCAGTTATTGGTTTACCTTATTGCCATCCGTTAGATATTTCGATGTGTTGGGCTCGGTCTATATTTACTTTTTTACTCTGCTGTTAATTTTGTTGATTTTGAAAGGTTTTTATATTTGAGTTTTACGCCCTGGATGATATTCTTGCCGGAGATACGGTTGTTTAAAGACATTGTTACACACACGATACGATCACATGCGATTATTCACAGGATTTTTGATCGCATACCAATTTAGATGAGGAACTTACATTCGTCACGGATGATAATAATTCGAGCGAAACAGACTCTGAGGTGTATGGTAAAGATATGCTATTTGGATGCACATCTGAAACATAACATATTCAATGATGAGTTGGTTGTTAAGGCTTTTTATGAGGCCGAATAACCGCATAAATGATAGGTTAATTGAGTTATCGTTAAATAATGATGTGCTATCTTATTGTTTGTTTGAATTTACTAAATCTTTTAATATGTATTAAAGTTTTTTTTTTATTTCTTTATCGGCAAACAAACTGCACTTTTATTCCACCAAAAATATACATCGGTTGTGAATAGCAAGTCGCTATCACAGACCACGATACATAACCCAGAAACATCACCAAAGTTACAAAAATTGCTATAATACATTAATATTACTGGAAGATTAAATGGCACCCAAGTCTCCTAACTCCACCCACTTTGCTTGAACCTATGCTTTGAAGTTATTTTATTGATGTCTAGATGCGAGCTAGCAATACCGATTTAAAGTTTTGAAAGGGGGATTGAGGTGGCTTAAAGGAGAACAAGGATACTAATAAATTGGTAATTTTATTTGTTGTAATTGAGACATATTTATTTAATTATTTTGTTTAAAAATTGTTTGAATATGATTCGTTTCACGGTATTGTACAAACCTAACAATAGCATATGGTTTCATTGTTCTCATTGTTTTGTAGGCAATGGATAAAGCAAAAATAAAAACATATTATAAACATTCACAGTCAACATCCCGCCGCAACGCGCGGGATGATGTTAACTCGTTATAATACATGAGGCAAGGGCATTTTAAGATACCCAAAAAATAATAACTTTTTCTCCCTTTATTTATAGAAAGACCCTTAAAATGAGGTTAGTTTGGTCTTTTAAACACTATTTATTTTTTAGCCCTAAACTTATTCCACTTAAATCCATAAGGTTTTAACAAAATTATAGATAATTAGTTACAATTCACCCCTCCACAACAAACTTATAATTTTTTTACTTATTTTTGACATATCTTATAAACTATATTGTTTAAAAAAAATCCAAAGAGAGCATGACGACCTACACATTTTTTGTCGACGTTTCGGTAATTGTCTTGTTCAATATCGACGCATAGATTAAAATGTACAAGCAGATAATGCTTTAATGTACAAGTAATTAAAGAAGAAAATAACAACTAATAATCTTTTTACTTTTATGATACCCAAAAAATAATAACTTTTTTCTTTTTAATTTATATATACACCCCCTAAAATAAGGGTAAATTACTCTTTTTAAACAATAGTTACATTTTAACCATTCATCTTAATTAGATTTTAATCCCTTGTTTTAATATACAACGCATTAAACCCATCATGTTAAGAAATATGTAAATTACATTTGGCTCCATCTTTTGTAACTTTTAAATTTTGAAATAAGGTTACCAACTTAGAGCCGAAATCTATGATTTCTCTCACCACTTCAATCGATAGAAAGAGAAACAAAAAGGGAGAACACGCAAGAGCGATATAGAGAGTGAAATATGAGGGTGGCAGCATTGGTGCTACGGCGGCGCCAGCCATACTCCGGCGCGGTGAAAACGGATTGAGCAGGCGAGTGGCGGTGGTAATGATTCGGTTACAACCTTCCATACGGTGGTGACGGTAGTGGTCCTCAAGAGCCACATAACCTTCACCGGTTCCAAGGTTAAAACGAGGAGGAAGACAATGACAGAAAACCCTAGCCGCTTCCTCCGACGATGGTGGCTAGGGTTTTGGCGATGACTCTGACTAGCTCTGGTAAGTCCTCTTTTGATTGTATGTTCCATCGGCTGTTAGATTGGTCCGTGTAATGACGATTGTGACGAATGTGGTTGTTACAGCTTCCCGACAATGGTTCAGCCACTTCTAATGCACTCTAGTGTAGGAGACTAGGGTTCCAACGAAGATCAGAGACTAAACCAATGGTGACCACAACCATCATCATCATCTTTAAGATAAGATTATGGTAGTTTATCACCTGGTTGTGAGGAACAATTAAAACTAGCTGTCACATGTTCGTTTTAATTACAACGAAGGGAAATTGGATATTGTTGTTCAACATGTTATCTCAATGATATATGTAGGTACATATCCTTGTTTTTTTTTATTTAAATTTTCTTCGTCTAATTTATCATCTTGAATCATTATCTTCGTAATAGAAATTGAACCCTTTTAGTTTTGTGAATAATGGATAAACATGTGTAAAGCGCAGTTGGAAGGGAAAAGGTAATTTAGTGATTTGATACTTTGATGATTATTTGAAATTAATAAATTATATGTTTGAATATAATTTTTATTTCTAAGTTATATTTATTATTCCGTGCTTATCCACTGAATTTTTGACAGATATTCAGCTACGAGCAGCTGCTGTTAAATCAGATTCAAGGAGAAAAGCCAGATGATGTGTACTCTGGGATTGCTTCCAGGTTAGGGATTTTAACTATAATTTGGAAATATATATTCTTTTTTTTTCTTTTGGGAAAATGATGTTTTTAGATGTTGAAATTGTTGCAAATTCATATAATAATCTAAATATAATTTTACAAATCCGAAGTGTCCAAATAATACGAAATCTTATTTTAACCAGAGTGATTGGGATTAGGAAGAGAGATGAGGGACATCTGACGACTGATTAAAATGCTAAACATAAGTGGTCTTCGCTGGCTGGTCTGGTTAATATCACATTGGTGTAAGCTTTGGTTGGGTACGTATACTTCAAAGGGAGGCTGTTTTTGGCTTCTATCGTTAAAAATTTATTTTTATGTTTTAAGTTTTCTTATGTTTCTAATTTTATGTAACAGTGCTACAAATGACTTATGCTCCTATTTCTTATGTTATTGAGATGTGTAAGCCTTATGATATAGATAGATCAATTGGTGCCACTAACTTAAAAACCTAAGAAAACAATAAACATAAAAAAATTTGTAGAACATCATACGAATCAGAAAACTAACCTAAGTACTATACAATAGATCACAACTGAGTTGATAAACTAACAAAAATGTGTACCGCAATGCAAATTGTCACCCTGCCGCATCGCGCGGGCACCTTGTTAGTTTTTATATGCAATTTTCATTCAGTTCTTGATACAGTTCTTCATTCATGCATGTTCTGAGTTTTTTTTTGTTTCTTTTATTTCCAGTATTCTAGAAAAAGGGTATAAATCATCAATCGCCCACGTGTTCGAGACCAACAACAATTTAGAATATGCATTTCACAAGCGATCGCTGAGCTGATGACAATCTTCTTCAGAATGAAGGATTGGGAGAATAACAAAAAGTTGGTTTTGTCATCCGAACCCCTGAGAAAGTGTTACTCGGTTCATGCAGCACCTCTTGAAGCCAACCACACCGTCGTTATCGTTGCAGTTTACACCGTCACCGGCAATCCTTTCACGGCTTAGTATTTGCATAAAGAACTCCGGGGAAACGCGGGTATGCCTAGGTGGATATCGATTTCTTTGAAAGCATTTATGGAATTAATGATTGGATTACTAGCTACTGGCATGGGGAAGAGTCGAGTATGCTTCGTTTATTCTTTGATTTGTTTAGGTATCTTAATTGTTTAGGTTTGATTAGTTTTCGGGGCTATAGTTCAATTCTTGCTGTAATCCGATTTTTTGTGATGGTTGTTTAATGCTTAGATTCTGGTGTTTGCCCCTTCTTAGCTGCTTGCTAAGTTGTGATTTTGGTTGAATGAAATGCTCAGTTGATTGTTACGTTTTAATCATCTCCCTTTCTTTCTCTCTATACGTACTGGCCCATATTTGAAAACTTCTTACGATAGCCTCTTCAGTATGTTCTTTCATGTTAATGTGAGTCCTCAATGTCACGAAGTTAGGGGGTGTTTGTTTTTTCAGAAAAACCTCTTCTAACCTCTTATGTCTGCGCCGCGCAGACCACGCGCAGACGTTTAGCTCCGCAGACCGTTTGTTTTTTAGAAGACATTTCATTAAAAAATGTCTTCAAACCTCTGCGCTTCTTCTTCCCCACGCAGACATGGTCCAATGTCTTCCCACCTCTTCCAGCATCTTCCAACCCTCTCTTGTTCTTCCCCAAATCAACACCAAAGCCTTTTAACAGATCTAAGCACTCAAAAATCACCTTTCAACCTTTAAACCCATCTTCATCTTCAAACACACATCGGAGTGATGAACATATTGAAACCAAAACCCAATCCCCAATGTTAGGTAATCACCTCTACGCTCCCGAAAACCATTGGAACAAAATTAATCGGACTACTGACATCACGAGAGGAAATCCCAGACTTGCTGAAGGTGTGTAAGATGTCACATGCTTTGTCATTGAGTAAAATATATGTGCAATCTAATTATCTAATTTAATTCTCGTATTTTTTCTCTTAATAAACTTGTGTCCCAAATACAAGCTCAACTAAAATTCCAGTTCTTGGTCACTCTGGTAAAATAAAAATTGAAAAATAAACAAAATGATAGTTGAATGTCAGTTTGCTAATGAACTCACAATTTTATTGCAGACGGAATTTGCCATGTTTTTGTTGATAAAGCTGCTTACTTGGAGATGGCAAAGAAAATTGTATTGGATGCAAAAACAGATTATCCAGCCTCGAAACTCGTGCTCCGATTCAACATTCTGCTCATACAATCGGTAACTTTTTCATCAAATTTCCACCTGATTCTTTCACTTTTGCTTCACCTTTCACTGTATCATTACTGCTAGTTACAATAACAGAATGATTAGGGTTTGTTCTACATGTCCTTGCAGTTTAAATTTTTTGAATCTAGGGTTCTTAATTTTCATGTTTGAATAGTGTTTGGGAGTATTGAATCGGAGATTTCGAATCTGTTTCTGTTGAAACTTTTGGGAGTATTGAATCGAAGAAAGGGGTTTGGGAGAAGAAAAAAGGAAAAAAAAACAAACACTCTTTTTATTACACTCCGCAGACATTTGGTCCACCTCTTCTCGTGCAGACGTTTGCAGATGTGGTCCGCAGACTGCAGACCTTTTGCATCTGAAAAAACAAACACCACCTTAGTCTTTCAACTCGCGTGCGGCCTTAGAACACGGTCTAAGTAAGCCTAGCCGACTTAGTGTCGTTGGGTTTTGATTATGTAAGTTGCTAAAGGGAACGTTGGATCGCAAGAAAGTTGCTTGTAATACTTGAACACAAGTATACAAGGGAAATGTTTTGTATTATACAAAGGAAGCTTACAAGAGTGATGATGTTTACAAGTGTTTGGGGATGCTTCAAATGAGCCCCCATGATCCCTATTTATACTACATTGATCACCATCTAGAGTGTTCTATATCTAGAACACTCCTTACAAAATATCATGCTTAAATATCTAAGATATTTCTTACTAAATATCATGATATTTGTTGAAATCTAGATCCTTCCATGGCAGATTTTTATGGTTGTTTTGTCCAGCCATTTCTAGCGGGTTCTGAAGTTTTCTTTGCTGGAAGTTTATGTGTTTTGTGCCCCTTACGTTGCTGGAAGAGTACGGGTTGTTCCGGAGTCTTCCGGACGGCTCTTGAAGCGTGTAGATGGCCACACAAACCAAAAGATTGGAGGTTCAAATACAACAAAACACACACTCTATTTATTTAGAAAATCTAGGAATTGTTTACTTATGATCACAAATTCACACATTCATGTCGATTATATAGCTTTGGCATGTTATGATGATGCTAATGACCCATGATGATGTAACCTTGTATTTTTACTTTACAAAGAGTAAGAGGGTGTTTGGGATTACGTTATAAAGTGATTATTTGATTATTGTGTTTGTAAAACATAAATAATCAAAAAAAGTGTTTGGATGAAAAAGTGATTATCTGCCTCCAAAACGCAGTTTTTGAGAAACATGTACCTACATGCTTTTTCAAAATGCAGTTTTGAAAACGCAAAATCTATTTTGAAAACGCAACACCAAACACCCCCTAAATTGCCTTCATCACCGCACTTGGATTCATTTTATTTTATTTTATTGTAGAATAACAATATACATATATATGGTGGTTTAACGGGGTTGACTAGTCAGCACTATAATTACAAGGTTTAGTTAATTATACTTATTTATTTGTTAGTTTTTTTATGACAACGTAGGCGGAGGCGGTTCTGGTGGTGGTTTAAAAACAAGCACATATTCCAATAGCAAGGAAAGGATAATAACAGGACATGGAATATGCATTGTTAAAGTAGGAGTAAACCAAGCTGCATCTAATTCATCCCTTGCGGCATAGTAAATCCTAAGGTGATGTCTGTCTAATCGCTTCCCTAAACCAGATCACAGAGTACACTCGAATAAGAAGCATATTATTTGCTAGATCAATTGTTGTCCTAGTAGACTTATGAAATAAATGACCGGATACATGTAAGAAATGCACGCTTACTGCAGCCCTATGATGATCATTGAACCGATTATGTGGTGGAAAATTGGGAAACCAAAACGATGAGTAGCTAGCTACATGTAACATTCCATGGAAACACAACTGGAATGCCTCGTCGTCGAACTAGAATCATGGTAAGATGAACGATGTTGGGTTCTCCTGGTTTTGCTATGAATACAATCTTTCGAGCAGAGTAAGCTCCTAAAATAGATATTTTTGCAGCCATGTTGTATTTAGCGATTCCCATATCTCTATTCACAGCCTGTATGTTTTTGTTTCTGTTGGGTTTCAGTGGTGTCAATTTTACTTTTATCAAAAACAGGTTTGACATATTTTATTAACTAAAATATATAATTAATAAATACGCAGCGGAATAAATATAAATAATCAACACCAAAAAGTGAACCGAACAGGATCATGGTTACAAACATGCAAACACGGTATACAATATTATTAATCTACCGATGAGAAAAATTATACCCTTTTGGTTAATAATAACCGTGTGAGACACCGAGGTACAACGAACGAGTGCTAGACATGAACACGAACAAAAGCGAGGCGTCTCGTGGCGGCACCTGATATGATGGTGGCGGCACTGGGTATTTTCTTTAGGCATACAGATTCCTAAATATTAGCTTTAGTTGCCATTGTTGATGCACACTCAAAAGCTAAATCTCACAGTTAATATATATGTGAGATGATGACTGAATTATTTTTGCTTTTTAGATGCCCGGTCAACTTTCAAAACTGCATACTATATATATATATTCAAATGTGAATATATGAATTCACACTCCCATATAAATTATATACACACATATGTATTCACACATATGTATTGATTTAATAATTACCCGGGTACCAAAACTAATATATGTAGTACAGGTTCAAGACGCGATAAAGCCCGAGAATAACAGAATAAACGTTATACATATTATTTATAATTAGTATAAATAATAAGTCCGTTTATTTCGTTAATTGTTCGTGATTACCAGTTAATCAAGTTAAGTGGATTTAGTGTTCATATCCCAAGGTGTAACTCTTACGGGTCATAGCTCGGTCAGCAGCGTTGACTTATCGAACCCGTACATATAATTCCAACAATCTCCCACTTGGACGGGTTTTGATAAAATCCTCAACGCAGACAGTCAGCGGTGCTCTAGCTGCACATGGCTGCCCCCAACAAGGTATGACACTTTAAAGTCATTAACCAAAACACCTTGCCATTAGTAACAACTTACTAATGCAAGACAATAGACTTATGGTAATTGTTGTCATTCATCCTTTCTGTAAAAGACATAAATTGAATTAATGAGACATGGATTAAGTTCATTCTCATATGGTGTTCAATTATTATTGTTCTCGATCAAGAGTTAAAGTGGTCCGAACAAACACATAGTATGTTTGGGTAAGGCCTTACACTTCACCAGTTTGAATCAACGAGGGCGCCACAATGTCTAACTGTTACATATCATGTAAGAGTACAGAATCCCTTATCGACTACATACAACTCCCACTGAACTTCAGAACTATTCCCAATTAAAGCCTTTATGACTGGCAGTTACGCGACAGCGGTTGACTGTAATCAAAGAATAATCCTTGGTAAACGGAAGTTCTAATATGTATCTCAGGTCAGAGGATACTAAACGAGTATACCAATATCAAATCATCTTATGACTAAGATCCATGAAGATAATTTGATGCGAGTTACATCCAACGTCATTCATAATGAGGTCTGTGAGTTTGGAAGTCAATTCATTGAGTCCAAAGTCAGAATAGTCTTAATTCAGAGTCGTTCCCATGAGTCTGACCGACTACGGATAATTTAGAATACAAGATTCATGGATTAAACGTATTAAAATCGAACACATTTGTAAGATTCAAAGTTTGCATTTAACCAGTAAATCAAAGGTGAATTCAAAAGGTACAACTGTTTGAATGTTCGTACATCCAAATACTAAATCAAAACATACCGCTAGCTAATCTAAGCCCGATAGCATCCATGTGCTGATCATGCTTGTCCTGAGTCATGGGCTTAGAGAACGGGTCTGCTAGGTTTTGATCTGTGTCTACTTTGCTTATTACGATGTCTCCACATTCCACAATTTCCCGTATGTAGTGGAACTTTCTTAGAATGTGCTTAACCCTGTGATCTAGGCTCCTTGGTTTGAGCAATGGTTCCTGTGTTATCACAGAACACCTAGATTGGTTTATGAATTCTTGAAACCACATCGAGGTCGCTGATGAACTACTTCATCCAAGCAGATTCTCCCGCAGCATCTGATGCAACTATACATTCGGATTCAGTGGCTGAATCCGCCACTATACTCTGTTTGGAGATTTTCCAATAGACAGCTCCTCCATTGAGAGTGAATACGAATCCTAATTGTGAGCGAGAATCATCTCGGTTACTTTGGAAGCCAGCAACAGTGTAACACCTTACAGTGAGCTCCTCTTCCACTCCTCCAAACACCAAGAATATATATTTGGTTCTTCTCAAGTACCTCAGAATGTTCTTTACTGTAGTCCATTGGGCAATGCCAGGACTGTGCTGAAAACGACTGGTCATGCTTAAAGCATACGAGACGTTAAGTCCAGTACATAGCATACATGATTGAACCAATCGTTGAAGCATATGAAACTACTTCCATTTGCTTAATTTCAATGTCAGTTGAAGGAGATTGCGATTTGTTCAACACGGTTCCTTTAGTCATAGGAACACCTCCTTTCTTGGAGTTTTCCATCTTAAAGCGTGTCATCATTTTGTGTATGTACGTTCTTTGACTTAGCCCTAGAAGCCGCTTAGATCTATCTCTATAGATCTTCATTCCCAGAATGTAAGCAGTTTCTCCAAGATCTTTCATTGCGAAGCAAGATCCCAAATAGTGTTTAACTTCGTTAAGCATAGGGATGTTTATTTCCAATGATTAGTATGTCATCCACATACAGGACGAGGAATGATATGGTGCTCCCACTAACCTTTCTGTAAACACAAGCCTCATCTTCATTCTTGACAAAACCAAACTCTTTGATCTTCTGGTCAAAACGAAGATTCCAGCTACGAGATGCCTGTTTGAGTCCATAAATGGACTTATTCAGCTTACACACCCTACTTGGATATTTAGGATCGACAAAACCTTCGGGCTGAACCATATAGACATCTTCAGAGAGATGCCCATTAAGAAAAGCAGTTTTGACATCCATTTGCCATATCTCGTAGTCATAGTACGCGGCTATGGCAAGCAATATCCTGATCGATTTGATCATAGCAACGGGCGAGAAAGTTTCATCATAGTCAATACCCTGAGTTTAAGTGAAACCCTTCGCAACTAGCCGTGCTTTAAAGGTGTGTACATTTCCATGCATATCGGTTTTTCTTTTGAAAATCCATTTGCTCCCTACTGCCCGAGATTCGGGGGGTAGCTCAACCAAGTCCCAGACTTGATTATCACGCATAGATTGCATCTCAGCGTTCATGGCTTCCAGCCATTTCGCAGATTCAGGATCTAAGATAGCAGATTTGTAGTTAGTAGGTTCGTCATTAGACTCAGCTACTAATAAGACTTCGGGACCTTTTAGACACTATAGACATCTATCAGATTCTTGCGAGTTCTACTACTTCTGCAAACGCTTGTGTTTTATGTCTGATTCATTGGCAACAACTACTTGTTGATCAGACAGTCCGACTACCTTAGCGATTGTTTGTGGTTCTTGAATTTCTTCAAGATCAACCACATTATTTCCAATTTCTCGATTAAGAAGTTCTTCCTTGAGAAAGTGTCCTTTCCGTTTGATGGAAATCATATTTGCATCAGGATTGTAGAAACAATATCCGCTTCTTTTATAGTACCTGACGAAAACAATCTTTTCACCTCGAGGATCGAGCTTATCATCAGAATCACTTGTGATGTATGTTTCATATCCCCATACTATAAGGTATTCCAAATCGGGTTTACGCCCATGCCATAACTCATATGGCGGTTTTGTTTACCTTTTAGTCGGAGTCAAAATGACAATGCGGGTAGCGGTCATAAGAGCATGATCCAAAAGGAGTGAGGCAAGCTAGTTTTATACATCATCGATCGAACCGTATCAAGTAGAGTTCGATTTCACCTTTCACTCACGCCATTAAGTTGGGGTGTGCTAGGTGGAGAGGGTTGTGAAACTATTCCACACTCTTTCAGATGATTTAGAAATTCAATGCTGAGGTATTCACCACCTCGATCTGATCGAAGTACTTTTATCTTTCTATCAAGCTGGTTTTTAGTCATGGTTTCTAGACATGGTTCTGAAAGGGCCATGTACATCATGTGAATGAGTTCTAGAAAACCATTGATCCGTTCACCAACATCGGTGAAGGGGTGCTTTGTGAGTTTGCCAGCTAAGCAAGATTCGCAATCATCAAAGGAGTCCTGTCTAGTGGATCCAAGAATCCCCTTGGAGAGCCATTTTATGCGTGCCTTACTTATGTGGCCAATTTTGCAATGCCATAAATATATTTCATTTATGCGAGCCTTTTTACGCTTAGAAAGATGATATATGTTACTACTTGTTTGAACATCAATCTCATAAATACCATTTCGAGGTTTAGCCTCAAAATAAAAGACATCATTCAAGTAGGCTATAATAGAAGAACCATTTAAAACGTACTTGAATTGAATCCTTGTTCAAACAGTGAAGAGACTGAAATAATGTTTCTGGTCAAACCAGATGCATATAAACAGTTATTTAAAGTAACTACAAGGCCAGGGGAACATGAAAAACAAAATGTTCCAGTTGCAAGAACTGGAACTCTCTTTCCATTACCAACTATGAGTTCCAGGTAGCCTTGTTTCAGCTTCTTCCACTTTTCAGGTTCTTGTAAGACATTAACGATGTGGTAACCACATCCGGTATCAAATACCCATGTGTTGCTAGAAACAGTGAAAAGTTCGATAACATAAATAAGAATATCGGAAGAAGTGCCAATGTTGTTGGCCTTGTTCATATTCAGCTTGGCTAGATACTGTGGGCAGTTTCCTTTCCAGTGCCCATTTGGTTGCATTCAAAGCACTGACGCTCCTAGGAGGGTGTGGTTTTGCAACATGCTTGTTGTTAGTGGCATTTCTGGCAGCAACAACAACTTTTCTCTTGCCTTTGCTCTTATGTTTCCTTTTCTTGTTATTGGGCTTCTTAACACCACCAGACTTGACCATTAGAACTTGGTTGGTTTTATCGAATAATCAAGTTTGTTCATTTGGTCAATGTATCCTTTCATCTTTAGCACATGAGTACTGATACATGATCCTTCCAGCATTTTACAGCTTATGAGCTGTTTCATGGTGTCATATCGCTCATGTCGGGCTTGTTTCTGGAACATGCCTTTCAGTTGCTTGGATCATGTCATAAGCATCCTTATCTTCGATGTTCTTCTGAAGTTCAAGAGACATGGTGGCTTTCATAAGGCAGGCTACCTCAATGGCATCCTCGTTATGTTTCTCCAGTGCTTTGCGAGTAGTAATAGAATTACTTTCATGCTCGGTAGGGACTGGGCCATCTAAGATATACAACTTTTCCTCCATCTTGAGAACTATTCTCAGATTGCGGTGCCATTCGAGAAGGTTGGTGTTATT
The DNA here is from genome assembly GCA_030545235.1 of Helianthus tuberosus. Taxonomy (NCBI): domain Eukaryota; kingdom Viridiplantae; phylum Streptophyta; class Magnoliopsida; order Asterales; family Asteraceae; genus Helianthus; species Helianthus tuberosus. The sequence goes on along the minus strand of CM060435.1, from coordinate 25,699,602 downwards.
CAAAATTTTATTTCTTTTCAAGTATAGACTTGAAAATGAAGGAGTTGTTTTTATTAGACATCTGTTATATATAAGCAAGGTGATATTAATTAGTATTTTTTATGTATAGTTCCTTATTTAATTAATGACCCATTACAGTAATTAGAACAAGGAATGAGAATCTGGCTAGGTCAGTATTAAAGGAAGCTGTGGCATACACTTTAGTAAGTGACTAGGCAGACTGACAACGAGTGTCAATTGTGAGAATTGCACAACTCTCGGGTATGAGGCCATTAAGACAACTCTTGTCTTATGCATTGATACGTTTAGCCTCATCTATGCCGACTTTTACTTTTAAGACAGCTGGAGCATGTGATGAGAAAAGAAAAAGTAATAGTCGTCCTAAAAGAAGGTACTTGTGGAAGGGCCGGATGTGTCAACGAAACCCTTGCACCTTGGAAGGATATGCTAGACATCAAGTGTGGTGCTGTGGCTCCAAACACTGATGGTTCGCATTACGTTCCAAGTGTAGCTAGTGATAGGATGGCATAGACTATTGATTTTAATTATGGGTTAATTTTAATATTTACCAAATAGGGTCGCAAGAGCCAATTTTAGTATATATTTTAGTCGTGACATCTTGATGAACCCTTGCACCTTGGAAGGATATGCTAGACATCAAGTGTGGTGCTGTGGCTCCAAACACTGATGGTTCGCATTACGTTCCAAGTGTAGCTAGTGATAGGATGGCATAGACTATTGATTTTAATTATGGGTTAATTTTAATATTTACCAAATAGGGTCGCAAGAGCCAATTTTAGTATATATTTTAGTCGTGACATCTTGATGAACCCTTTCATCTCTCAGGACACTTAGTTTTTAAACAACTTATTAAAACTAAGTTTGTCGCGACTTATACAACCAATTTTGAGTTAATAGAATTCTATTAAGTTAATTGTTTTGGAAAATTAAATCTAGTTTAATTTGCAAAAACTTAATTGGTTATTGTTCGTTTTAAAAACAAACTTTGTTTTATAACAAAATTTTAACAAGTTGTAAAACAATTTAGAACTTGTTTTAATGTGATTGTTTCAATATTTTAAAACTCCTTTTAAAATCATGTTGGTATTTAGGTTGGTTATGTTATAACAAATTATAATATAAAAACAACCACAATAGCAAAATAAATATGTAAATCTATATGGCCAAAAAAATTGTTCGATCTTGCTAGAGCCTTATAGCAAGATCAAACGGGTCACGGGGTCACAACACACAAACAACCACAAGGATGGACTTGAGTGCATCTTGTTGTTTTGAGCAACTCCCACTAACTCCAAGACTCCTCTTGGCATTCGGTTTTCTTCGGGTCTTCGTATCAACAATATTTAACAAGTAAATATAACAAAGACAAAAAAACTATCTATTACAACTTTGAACCACACGACGGGCCAAATCAATAAACTAATTATTACAACTTTGAACCATCTCAGTGGCAAAAATAATAATTACAAAACCGAATAAAATATACAACCATAAAAAAAGGTCGGGCCAGATTTACATATTCCACAACAATCACAAAATATACCGGGCAATCTTTTGGTCAAGCAAAACAAATAAAATATTGACCAAAATTAAAGTTGCCCTTAAAATTATTTAGATCAGAAACTTTAAAAAAAAAAATTAAAGTTTGTGTTCTAATTCCGGTTAAAAGACCGGTACCGATTTGCATGTTGTAAGCGTGGCTCTGATACCACTGTTGGGTTTCAGTGGTGTCAATTTTACTTTTATCAAAAACAGGTTTGACATATTTTATTAACTAAAATATATAATTAATAAATACGCAACGGAATAAATATAAATAATCAACACCAAAAAGTGAACCGAACAGGATCATGGTTACAAACATGCAAACACGGTATACAATATTATTAATCTACCGATGAGAAAAATTATACCCTTTTGGTTAATAATAACCGTGTGAGACACCGAGGTACAACGAACGAGTGCTAGACATGAACACGAACAAAAGCGAGGCGTCCCGTGGCGGCACTGGGTATTTTCTTTAGGCATACAGATTCCTAAATATTAGCTTTAGTTGCCATTGTTGATGCACACTCAAAAGCTAAATCTCACAGTTAATATATAGATGATGACTGAATTATTTTTGCTTTTTAGATGCCCGGTCAACTTTCAAAACTGCATACTATATATATATTCAAATGTGAATATATGAATTCACACTCCCATATAAATTATATTCACACATATGTATTCACACATATGTATTGATTTAATAATTACCCGGGTACCAAAACTAATATATGTAGTACAGGTTCAAGACGCGATAAAGCCCGAGAATAACAGAATAAACGTTATACATATTATTTATAATTAGTATAAATAATAAGTCCGTTTATTTCGTTAATTGTTCGTGATTACCAGTTAATCAAGTTAAGTGGATTTAGTGTTCATTGCCCAAGGTGTAACTCTTACGGGTCATAGCTCGGTCAGCAGCGTTGACTTATCGAACCCGTACATATAATTCCAACAGTTTCTGTTTAACACTATCTGCTGCATGTCCTCTTCTATTTCATTTGTGGAAAATAACTTTTTTGTCTTCTGAAATCTGTTAAACTCAGCTTCTATAGTGATAAAACTTGTTGACCTCGTATTTCTTCCAATGGGTCACTAAGTTTACTAAGTTTGGTCGACTTGTTCTCATTTGGGTGCCACGTTCTTTCATTACTAGTATCCCTGGTAAGTCATCAATATCATTATCACGAGCTCACCTAACACCTTTTGAGTTTTGCCTATACAACAATATCTTGTTTATAAGGATGATGTTCTTTCAGAGAAGACATTAAAGAAGTTGATTTCACCAGTCCCAATATTTCTAATTGACAAGACCCTTAATAACATCCCAGGAAACCCAATGATATTCGTACGTTGTGCACCTAAGCCCTCCTGAAATTCCGTTCTATATGCTTCATGAAAGAGGTATATAATAATCACTCGCATTAAAGAAAGATGTGTTGGTAATCAGAGATAAACAAAAACAGTTTCAGCAAAGCAAAAAATGAACAAGGTATGGGACAATTTTCTGACTTTATATTCTCGAATGGGAAATGCTTTCTACTATGCAGAGAATGATAAATAAACAGACACCTACTACTATGCTACGTAAATTGAAAACAAATAAAAGCGGTAAGACCATCCCCAATAGCTTGTTTTTTTAGGATGTTTTTTTGCCATTTATCCACATCATCCATTTGTTGCTATTGTGGGATTCATTTTTTACACATGTATTTGAGGTGTGTATTTGATGAAGAACGCATATTTGATATGCTTTTTGTCAGGTGGTGGGGCCAAAGGGTGGGGGGTTGGGTGATAAATTAAAAAAAAAAACCTTTAAATATTTCTTTTATATTTTTTTAATGTAAAAGGTGGTGATGATGTGGCAATGTTTTTATGCGTTTTTGTGTTTTCTTATTGGGTGGGTTTTTGATGTTTTTGAAGGGTGAGTGTTTTTCTGATGTGGCAGCTGACTGGACATGTTTTAAGTGTTTTTAAGGGGCCTTATTGTGGATGCTCAGAGAACACGGGAAAACACCCCCACGTTCACAAAGTGGGTCAGCTACCCACTTCCGTTTGATTCTCCCTTTTACTCGGTCCATGGGTTTATCCATTCAGCTCATGACCCAGTCAATATTAAACCACAAGATGAACCCAATAACACCACTTGACTCGGATTACAAAATCCCCCTGCCCCCATAAATATGTTGTTCGAACAATATCACAAATAATCTCCCTCTGTCTAGCACTACACTCCTCAAGATAGTTTGCAATTCATCAGCATTCATGTTAGCCTCACTCCGTTCATAAACATATAAACGAGGACTAATATGTATGGGTGTTGCTAAATGTACCCCCTTTTCTATTGAATGCACCCTCTACTTCAACTTTTACATTAATATAATTCAAACCCTTTTGTTTTTCTTTCATTTTTTTATCTTTAATTATTATTATTACTGGTATTTGTTTTTAAAACGTTATTTTAATTCAAACCCTTACGTTTTAAACTAAAGCGAGTCATTTTAAGTTTGAAATGGATTTTTTTGTTCATAGCGGCTTGAAGTGGGTATGCGAATTCGGTTTGTATAAACAATGATACACAAAAAATTAAATGATGCTTTAAAGCCAGCCAACTTAACTAACGTTTTATTTTCCTTTTACGTCTTATTACTTTTAATAAATAAAAGTTGTTAATTATATTAAAAACATTTTAATATAATACTAATAAAAATAGAAATAGAAAGATGAGAGAACTAAAATACGAAATGGAGGTATGACTAGTAAAAAAGGGGGTGCATTTAGCCAACCCCAATATGTAAACGCAAAGTATTGAGATGTTCATTGAAATTAAATGCTGCACTACTTGACCAAGAGAAACTGATTGATCAATAAAACTAATTAACAAACTGAGCAGACTTATTCCCCCATCATACTTGTCTTTTGAAACTGGAATTCACCGAATTGAGTTTTTACATGGGTGTAGACCTTTGAGATGGGTGTTCCTAAACCAATGCCATCTATAAATGAATTTTGGTCCACGTAGTGGAACCAAGGAACACGTGACGAAGCGAATGCATTTTGTTGAACAAGAATGGCAAGGTGTGCAGCTTGCTTTGTAACCCACATGACATGCTCATATCTATAAGTTTGAATAGGAGCAAAAACAATCCTGCTTAAAGCTGGATCGAGCCCTAGATCGGAAAATACCACACCCGCCATAAACGAAGCAATTCCATATTTATGTTGTTGAACCAAAGCTTCCTCAGTTTCAAACGAATCAATTACAATGCCGCCACTAACTTGAGTAGGAACAGTATCTGAATCGCTAATAAAAGGCCTTGAAAATGTATGAAAATACGAATGCTTTGGTTCAGTTAATTTAGGTTAGATGAGGGTACAAAAAAGAAATAACAGATTTTGGTTAATTCGGGTTTCGGTTAATCAGTTTTCAGTTAATTCAGATTTTGGTTGATTTCGGTTTCGGTTAACGATTCAATTACTACTCACCTTTAGACACTGTTAATCACCTAACATATCAATTCTTTAATTTAAAAAAAAAAACTATAACGATATATACTCAAATTAAAGAGAATAAAATACTCGTTTATATGGTGTAATTTAAAAGAAAAATATTAACGTATCACAAAGTTATGACCGTTTAAAAATCATGGGGGTATTAGTTCTTTTTATTAAGGGATAAAATGTAACTACTAACTAATTATCTATAATTTTGTTAAATACAGGGGATTTAAATGTAATCTAGATGAGAGGATTAAATTAACAGTATTTAGTCACTTGACATTTTGTAGCTATTAAACATTCTGAGATAATGACTAAGTACAACGGACTTTAATCACTTCTACACTAAGTAATCATCTACTTGTACCTTTTAATCTACATGTCAATACTGACCAAGACAATTATCGAAACATCAACACAAATGAGTAGGTTCTCACGGTACTTTTGAATTTTTTTTAAAAACGTCAAAACGTAGCTTTCAGAGATTTTACATCTAAGCTTAGGTGTGTAATAACGTCATATTCACTTTCCCCTTTTAAAATACCAGTCATAGATTTTTGGCAAAGTGGCTCATATGGCATAAGTCTAATTAACCCAAGCCACATGACCACAAATGCGTACACGTCTTGAACACTAATACTGGAAGATGTTTCTAGACTATAATCTATATCTATATCTATCTATACTATATAACTAGGTTATCACCCGGAAGTTTTCCGGACTGGAACATTTATTTTACATTAATAATTAATAATAAATATATAATAAAATAAACAAAAACATAACGTTTCGACCGCCGTTCAGCCCGACCCATTCTAAAACCTCATTAATCATTATACTTGGGAGTTGGGACAATGAGATTCTTGAGTCTACATGGTTATCTCACTTCAACCCATTTGAATGAAGTCGCCTTTTAAACAAAGTCAACTTTGACTTCTTGACAAGGTCAACAATGACATTTTAACCCAACAACAAACTGCTATAATCCTTCACATACCAAATCAACTGTAGCTAAGCAATGCTATAAAAATAATATTTTTTGAATCATAAATTATCTTTAAGACCATCGTATCTGCAACTGGAAGCCGGTGTATGATATTTTTGAGTCTAGGTTGGCTCTTTGGAAAGCGTCTCTCCTTTCTATCGGGGGGAGAATTACCCTTATCCGGTCCGTTCTTCAGAGTTTTCCTATTTACTTTTTCTCGCTCTTCAAAGCTCCGGTAAAAGTGGTTAACGATTTGGAAGGTTTGATTAGAAAATTTTTATGGGGTGGTTCGTCTGAAGTTAAAAAGACCCACTGGGTGGCTTGGGATAAAGTGGCGTCTACGAAGAAAAACGGGGGTCTGGGAATTAATAGACTTAATTTTGCAAACCTCACTCTTCTTAGCAAGTGGGGTTGGAGGTACAAATGTGAGAAGAACAACCTTTGGGTTAAGGTGATTGATGCGATTCATTCGGGGGGTTCGGGCTGGTCTCTCCTTCCGGTGTTGAGCTCTATGGGAGGGGTTTGGCAGAAAATTGCCTCAGCTATTAACAAGCCGCTTTCGGGTAACTTCAGGCTTCGCAATTTCTTTCGGGGATCGGTTGGTAGAGGTAACAAAGTTTTATTTTGGTTGGACCCGTGGATAAAGGATATTCCTCTCTGTGAGGTTTATCCTAATTTGTTTGCTTTAGAAATGGTGAAAGATTGATTGGTTCGTGACCGCTTGTTGGGAGTTTGGTTGTGGAAGCATGACCTGGACTGTGTCGAAGAAATCTCGGAATGGTGTGAGTTATCGGAGGATCTTACCTCGATCTCTTTGAACAATGCGCGACTCCTGGAAGTGGTTGGGGGATTCTTCAGGCCTTTTCTCGGTTATATCAGTCAGGTTTTTGCTGGAAAAAAGTTTGGCGAGTGACAGCGGCTTCATTATGGATTGGTGTAGCTGGATCCCCATTAAATGCAACGTTTTGGCCTGGAGAGCTGTAACATCCCAAAAAAAAGAGAATAAACGCATTGAGAAAACAAAAGTTTATAAGAAACCCGACTTAACGGGACTTAAAAATAAAACGGGTTATGACTCCCCCGAAAACCGCTAAGTAACTAGGAATATTAACCTAGTAAGTTAAGTGTGGTAAAAAAAAATGGAAACATGAATTTGGTTAAACCTTTATAAAACTTGAAATCTTAAGGGACTAAAAAGGGAAAACATAAAAGATGTTTTAATTAAATAAATCAAAAACCAAAACACACACAAAAAGTGTGTGTTTGGTCGACATTTTCACAGAGCAGGAGAGGGTTTCTCCTTTCAAACCCTAAACACATCAAAATTGCTCAAAATCAAAAGGGAAATCAAGCTAAGAATTGGGGCTTTAACTAAATTCGTGATCACCCAAGCTAGGAAATCACAAGGTATGTCAAAATTCGTAGTTTGGTGATATTTTGAAATTTGTGATAATCATGCATGAATGAAAATTAGTGTGAATGTTGGATGTTATAGTGAAATTGTGATGTTTATGAGTCTAGGAACGAACCCTAGATGTAAACTTGTGATTTAGCACCATAAATTAGTGTTTCGGTTAACTAATTAGATAGGTGCTAAGTGGGTTTTATGACAAAATGATGAACACTTAATTTAGAGTGTTGAGTTGATGAATATTGTTGTTATGATACAAGTTTTGGGTGTAGTTCATGAACACTAGACATAGAGATTGATTTTGATGTTAAAACTTGATTAAAAGTGAGATATGAACTTGACAAAAGAAGTATATGAATCTCGCCCGCAAGGTGTTTGTTAAAATGCCTAAACGAATGTTATATGTCAAAATCATGAACAAAACGCATAATTGTCTAATTTGATTAACTAGGGATGGTATGTGAAAATACGGATTCTAATCATGAAGTAGATTTTAACTAATTTCACATATCATAAGATTAAGAGTAAATGACTTTTATAAGTCAAATTAACCAATGATTAAGTCGAATAGAAGTTTCGACATAGAATTCGTAAGATGGAATAGTCGTACGTGATAATGACTAATCTAACCGTCTTACGAATTATATGTTTTGAAGTTACATTTGGAAAGAGGTTGTATGGGTAACGGATCAAAGCAAGTTAGTTTCAAACAGGCTATTATTAGGGTTGTTCATGAGCCGAGCCGAACCGAGCGGATCTTTGTTCGTGCTTGGCTCGTTTACAAACCGAACAAAGCGGAGCGGCTCATTTAAAATCAAGCCTCAAATCAAGCGAGCATTTTTCGAGCAGTAAATATTCCGAGCGAGCGTCGAGCAAAATTCGAGCGATTTGGACAACTGTGTCGCCCGATTTAAATTTGCTAAGAGAGGTAGTGACAATGTTGGGTCTCAAGTTTTTATGTCTTTAAACACAAGCACATTTCATGGCATAATACTTTTCTTATGATTAACAATGTTGTGGCCGACGAGGCGATGATCATATTGCACGAACAATGACGTTGAGACCAGGAGACGATCGACTTAGGGTAATGACATGAAACATTGAGGCGATGAGCAGACTGTTGTTTATCAGTTTAGGGTTTAACTTTTAGACTTGATATTAACTTTTTTATTAGCGTGATTTGGCTAATACGTATAGATATAGCTGTAAATTTGTACATAGTGGACCAAAATCTAATAGAGTGGTATATATAAAACTATATATTTAATTTATATTTAAGTATATATGTATGTGTAATGTGTGTATATACATGTATAATTCAAATTTGTGTATATATATATGTGTATATACATCTTTATATATGTATGTGTATATGTATTTGTATATATGTACTAACTAAAAATAATAATTCGATTCGAACCGAGCCGAGCGGACCTTTGCTCATGCTTGGCTCGTTTACAAACCGAACCGAGCAGAGCGGCTCGTTTACAACCGAGCGTCAAATCGAGCGAGCATTTTCCGAGCAATTTCCGAACGAGCGTCGAGCGAGCGACGAGCGATTTGAATAGCCCTAGCTACTATCAAATACAATACCATATGTTTACAATATTTCCATTGTGAGATGAATATCCTTTTAGAAGTTAATGTATACGCACTTGATGTCTCATGTGATAGCCTTAGTTCCAAGTAAGGAAATTTTGTACCTCTCTTCACATAAAGGAATATTCAAATAATCGGAATCAATAGTAATGTCATCTAGAGATGAGCTCGGCACTGGTACCGAAAATACAGGTGAAAAATCACCAATTATGTGTAATGGTACCGAAAATGCTCGGTATGGTACCGGTAATTGAAGATGAAATTCGGGTAATTGAAGATAAAATTCGGTAAAATACCGGTACCTTACCGAATTGGTACCAGACCAAAAGTACCTGTACCGAAAACGTCAAAAAGTGGGTACCAATTTGATACCAAAAAATCGGTATGGGAAATTTGAAACCGGTAACTGTACGATACCGATTCGGTACCGGAACTAAATATCAAATGCTCATCCCTATGAATTAAGACCTGCAAGAATGGTTAGGGATGAGCGTGGTACCCGTTCGGTACCTAACTGGTACCGGTACTAAAAGTGAATTTCCTGTTCTACCACTAGCCTTAATGCTATATCTACCCACTCTTTCACAATATTTGCAAGCACAGTTTTGGGGAGTGTCAATTACCTTAGGGAAGCATCTGAAATAGAAAGAGAAGGGAACTTGATTCACCTGTTAAGGAAGCTACATGATGCACTTATTAAGGAAGCTACTTTGATAAAATCAGCCTGCACATTGCAATCCATAACATTTCTCAAAAACATGTTTAGAATTTTATTTCTTTTTAACATATTTATTTGATAACAAACACAAAAGGGACTCCCATTGGTTTCTTCCAATAGAATCACCAACAAATGCTAATCTTCTGTTTCTCAGTCTTTCTAGCATAGTTTTTGCATCAAATCTGCATTTTACAATAATCAGTTTTGAATCTTATTTTCTAAGTTTTAAAATAATAATTCAAAAAAGTGAAACAAAATTCATACTTTATATAATAAATGTAAAATTACCTAACTACCCATGCATTTTAAACCATATAATCTATACTATATAATAAAAGAAACCATGTTTGGGACACATGGCGCTCTATGAGGCGTTCTTAATTATTTTTCTAAATATTTATAATGGAAATTCAATTATTGATAATATTAAATTTAAAATTTAAAATTTGTAGAAGAGATTTTAATGATAAAGACAAAGATAACTGATAATAATATATTAATTATTATAGTCATATATTAGTTATTAAAATCTAAAAAAATATAATAGCGTTTTAAATATTTATAAAGATAAAGATTTTATTTAATTGGTAGTTTGAGTAAATTGCCAATTTAGTCCCTGAGTTTTTGTCCAAATTTTCATTTTAGTCCAAATAGTTTTTTTTTCCTCATTTGGGTCCCTGACTTTTCCTTTTTCTTGTCATTTTGATCACATTGTCTAGCTTAGTCTAGAAAGCAGGTTATAATCAGGGGTATTTTTGGCATTAAACTATTATGAGGTTTATAAATTATGTTGTAAACTACGCCTGGTTATCACTACATAACAGTTATGCCAAAAAAACCCTGGTTATAACCAGATTTTTAGACTGAGTTAGGCAATGCGATCAAAATGGCAAGAAAATGGAAAAGTCAGGGACCCGGAGGAGAAAAAACTATTTGGACTAAAATGAAAATTTGAAACAAACCTCAAGGACTAAAATGACAATTTACACTTGGTAGTCGTAATTGTTTTTATATTTTGATGATAAGGACAAGGATAACTGATAATCACATATTAAAATGAAAATATTTATTTTAATCAACTGTTTCGTTAAAAGGATTTATTCAATACATGTAGAACATATATATTTTTTATACATATGGTATATTTAGAATCCTACTTCTAATAAAGGATCTCATTATCCCGTTTTACACTACAATAAAATCTTATCTTACTATACTAATAAATAAAAATCTTTCTGGGACACATGTCACTTTCTCTTACCTCTTGCTATTATTTTTTAATTTTTTTATTTCCTATTAAAATAATAATTTATAAACTTATCTCCTCTGTTAAAAAATAATATTACAATAAAGAATTATTAAAAATATGAATAGTGAAAAGATAATTGTCATCAACAATATGAATCTTTTAAAAAGAATTACAAGATTAATAATGAGGTTATATTATCTTGGTTTAAAAATATATCTAAAATCAATTTGTAGCATTAACTTAAATTTAAATTAATTAGAAAAACACAATCACACAAATTTAATTTATATCCATCAAGGCACATATTTAATTTATATTGGTCTAGGTAAATCAATAGAATAGTTTTTAGCATATAATTCTAACATATTCTATTGTATCTAGGTTAATTAATAACACAGTTTTTAGCATATAATTCTAATATATTTTTTTAACGGCTAAATTTTTGCCATCAATGGGATTTGAACCCTCACTATGAGGCAAAGCCTTATTTCTAACACCTTAATACTACTAGGCCAAAGGTCATTTGGTGATTCTAATATATTCTATTGTATTTTTTTTCTTATAATTAGGGTAAGGGGTATAATTCTAAAGTAGTCTAAAACTAGCTAATACTACACTGTCACATCAAATCTACCTATAAATGTTTGTTTTTTTATTATGATCATATTAAATAATAATAATAGTAATAATAATAATAATTCTAAACAAAAAATTAGATAAAAATAAATCTTTGTTTTTCTATAAATAATTTGTAACAAAAATTTAGATAAGGATAAACGTTCATTTTTTTATTATGAGTAGATATATATACATTGGAGTTCGTTGATTGAAATTATGGTAAATTAGGAATCAAATGTTCCTGTTTGATATATACTTAATAATTGCATTATTGTTTATTATTTATTATATAAAGTTACATTTATACAAAATAAAAAAAAAACAAAGTAAAATGTTATAATAAGTAAATAGTACTTCATTGTTCATTTTTAAAAGACAAATCTTGACGACTATTTGTGTTAACATATGACATTATATTTTATCCAACACGTGCAATATACGAGTTTTTTAAAGATATATATTTTTATATTTATTATATAAAATTACATTCATGCAACCTGTGTAATACATGGGGTTCTAACCTAGTTGACTGTATTAGATCCTTCAATTACAAAAAAAAAAAAAAAAAAAAAAACAAAAAAAAAACTTTTAAATAACATATCCAAACGCCCATAATTCTCACAATTTTAATCTTACTTCCCAACTATTTAGACTTAATAACTCAAAATTATGAAATAAAACTCACAATTCACATAAATAAATGTAGAATTACCAAACTACACATGTGTGTAAACCATACAATTTTTATATTAATCTTTAAATTGCATAAATTCTTTTAAAAAGCATATCCAAGTTCCAAACACCCCTAATTCTCGCATTTAAATTTTGACTGATTTAAGTCTCATTATTCATCCAAATGTAAACTCAACATGTCTTATATTAAAATTTCAACTAGCAACAATCCAAAAACTCATGTCCTAACAAAAACCCTTTGGAACACATGTGACCAAAGCCCCAAAAGTGGCAAAGATGTTCCCACTAATCATAACTCAAATCAAATAAAACCCATTTCAATTTTCACACAAAAACACACATCATGTTTTATACATATCTGTATGTATATATATGTATATGTATAGAGAGAGAGAGAGAAAGAGATTAGAACCTGGGCAAGTTACAATCTTTAGGTTGCCATCTCCACTTGGTATAAAACTGATCAAGTCTTCCATTTTCAGAACATCTAAAACCATCATCTAACAACAAACAATCTTTAGATTCATAAAGTGGATAACTCTCATCCCACACCCAACTACCATCAAATATGTCACACTTTTGGCTCGGACCCATTTCAAGAAACCCAAAAAGGTCATGACCCGGATGATCAGACCCACTGAACCCGAACCACACACCCAGCCCACAGTGCCCACAAGCCCTGAACCCTGGACCCACAGACCGGTAGTTCAAGAAAAACAGACACAAAATGAAACAAAAACTGACAAACACACAACTTGGTTACCTTTAAATATAGAAGATGCGATGGATGCGATTTCTGAATCAGTGTAAACAGGTGCGATGCAATGGAAGATTTAGGGCTTTCTCAATGGAATGGTTGAAAGAAGCATCCATCTGATTTTTAGGGTTGAATTGTGCGGCTAAAGGAAGGGGAAATAAGATGCAGCGTATGAGAGATGTGAGAGAGGAGAAAAAGAGCAGAGAAGCCTTTGTGGTTTTAGCGCTATTTTGATTCAAGGTGCAGGGAATGAATTTGAATTTTGAATGATACAAGTTATTTTTGGAAAACTGGAAAGGGCAGCGATGGCTGTGTTTGAACCAAATAAGCTGGTTTGGGGAGTAAGAGAAGTTTCAGAGAAGAGATATGTAGAATATAGACTTTGACTTTGTATTTTTCAGAATTAGGGTTTAATTAAAATAAAAAATGTAGGAAAATTACACATAGGATAAGATTAAGGGAAGGGGCTTGTGAAGGTTACACCTAGGATTGATTAAGGGAGGGAGCTTGTGAAGGTGACACCTAGGATTGCAAAGTTTGCTATATATGAAGATCTATCTATACTTTCTATAAAAGGAGAAATCCCAATGACATAAGAAAAGCTGATGTGTCAGCAGGAGAGGCTGTCCAACAATACTTTTCTTATGTCATCGACGATGAGGTGGCAGCCATCGAGGGAGCATAGTGACATCATAATTCAAAGATCTGCCATCAAACTACTGCCCCACTTTCAAATTTCAAAGGTCTGTCCCACATTCAATTATGAAACCACTGATGTTCATTCAAAATTCAAATCACTGCTGTTTCATTAAAATGGGAGGGTAATTTGAAATTTAAAACTTATAGGGATATGTAATTTGCATTTAATGTCGTCAGAGCTTTAATTCTTCTCTCTCTCAAATATAAATTCAAACCCAAATCCAAACCCGATTGTAAAAGAGTTGAAAGAAAGTTATGAAAACATCTTTCAATCCTTTTAATCTCGAAAATGTTTAGATTTTTAGGTGGAATCAGTGTTTAAACATGTTGAAATCTATCAGATCTGAGTTGTTCTTGGTGGAAAGGGGTCAAAACTTGAAGTTCATAAGAACCCCATGATGACATCTTCCTAGAACACCTCAAACCAGTCGATTTCATCGTTAAAAGTTTATATTTGTTGGTGAAAAAGATGAAGGAATGTGTGTATATCATAGAAGTACAAGATTTGAGTTGAAAACTTACAGGAATCGCGAGAAATCGAGAGAAAAGAGGCTGAGAAGTCGAAGGGTCGCACCAGAGATGTCACATCACTGTTTATGATGTGACAGATGCTATTTATAGGTGTCCAAAAGAGGAAAGGCGGTGCAGGTGTGCGGATCGGAGGGCAGTCCGGTCGGATGGCCATCCGATCGGATGGTCATCCAAACGGATGACCATTCGATCGAGTGGTCATTCGATCGAAGGGCTCCGACGAGTTGCGTTTCGATGTTTTGTTTCGTGCGTTGAGCGTTGCGATGCGTTTAAGCGAGTGTCGATTAAGCGATGCGATAATTTTAAATCAAACAACCTAACTAACATTCAACAATATAAATAACTTGCATTTCCAGCTGCGATGAGCTTGCGTTGCGATAAAGTTGTGATTGCGTTTTCGATTAATCACCACACATATAACATAAACATGCACAAGTAACACATAAATAGCACACACACGTAAAACAATATTCAGAACACATGATTCGAGTTGCGATGCGATTGCGATGTGGTTAGCGATAGATAGATTAGCGATTAACATGCGATTTAAACTGCGATTATTATAGATACTCCACATAATACAACTAAAGTATACAATTAAAGGATTCGATTATAAGTCAAGGTGTACAATCAATGATTAAGCAAGGAGTGACAGATCGCAATTAGCAATCTTGTCTTCCTTTGACTTTGACTTTGACTTTCAAAACACGGGTTGTTACATTGAACGTGAGTTCAAGTGTCCACCGTATTTGAGAAATACGCTTGGTTAGTTAATTGTCCAGTACCGTTATTATAAACAACGTTTAAAAAATACTTTTGAGATCCTTTGCAAATGGCTAATCACCAGGTCTATGAGTTGTTGAAGGACTATCCATCAACAAGTGGGGAAGCCTATTTAACAACACAGAAGAGATGTGATTAAATCAACTCTTGGATTTTTTATTGTGGAGCCACTGATACAATGACGTTTGAGCCATCGGACTTTGTCTCTACAAAGAAACCAAACAGAACCCACATCAAAACTGCAAATGGTGAAAATGCTTTAGTAAAGGGAGGAGGAACTGTCGAAATATCTCCCAATCTGAGACTGTCAAATTGTTTATATGTTCTGTCGTTAACACACAAATTGTTATCAATAAGTCATGTTACAAAGGAACTCAATTGCATAGTTCAAATGCATCCTCGTTTTTGTATCTTACAGGACATCAGAACTGGAAAGATAATTGGACGTGGCACTGAACGACAGGGCTTATACTATGCAGATGAGGTGACTCAGTCAGGGACTGCGATGCTTACTCACGGAAAAAAGAGTAACGAAGCATGGCTTTGGCATAGGAGATTAGGGTATCCTTCCGCTGGGTATCTACACCTTTTACGCCCTTAAATCTTCCCATCCAATAGTATACTAGACTATGAAACATGTGCCTTAGCCAAAAGCAATAAAAACCATTCAAACCAAGTAACACTAGGGCCAGTGAACCTTTTTCACTAATACATTCAGATGTTTGGGGTCCAGCTGAAACTAATGGAGGTCAAAATTTCTGTTTTTTCCTTTTATTCATTGATGACTATACTAGGATGACATGGGTGTATTTTTTAAAACACAAATTTGAAGTCTTTGACAAATTCAAACTGTTTTACACCATTGCTCAAACTCCATTCAAGACCAACATTCAAATCCTACGATCTGATAATGGAGGGGAGTACATTAATAACTCCATGAAACAATTTATTCAAGAGAGGGGAATGATTCATCAAACCACTTGCCCAAAACACCCAGAACAAAATGGCGTTGTTGAGCGGAAAATGGCAATCTGGTAGAAATGAGCCCTTATGCTTGAATCCAAAGTCCCCAAATCTTTTTGGCCCGGAGCTATAAACACAGCTGTGTATCTCCTTAACCGTTTACCAACCAAAGCCCTTAACCTAAAAACTCCCCTAGATACCTTATCCACATTCACCAAACTACCCCCATCTCTTACCTTACCACCTCGGGTCTTTAGGTGTACAACTTTTCCCCATATACCCAAAACCGAATGATCCAAACTTGACCCATGTGCCGAGAAATGTGTCTTCGTTAGTTATGTGGTGAACCATAAAAGGATACCGATGTTATAACCCATTACGACGTCGTGTGATCACAATGGTCCACTGCGATTTTCTTGAAATAGAATATTACTATCAGTCCCATCTCAGTGGTAAGGGGGAGATAGAGCATGGGGACTCACAGAGTTGGTTGTAGTGGATTTCATCCGCAAGCGAAGACGAGTCATCTCATACATCCACACATACTAATGAGCCCCCAAAGCCTGACGGAAGTCCCACCCAAGAATCATCCAGACTGGTGTTCGAGGTAAGTGACTCTCCAAACCTTGAAAATGTGCCCGGATCTGATCCAGTTATCACTAACAATCATGAAAGTCCCGAGACAATGGAACAGGTGGAGATTGCTGAGCAGAACAACGCAGTCCAAAGAGAGGTCGAATCAAATGAGCAACATGATGGAGACTCTGGAACAACTCCGGGAACATAAGTTTTACCCCTAGAGCCAATAGAGGGGTTCCTCCAAAACGGTACTCCCCAGAAAGGGAAACCAGAAATTCAAGGTATCCCATAGCTAATATGGTTGACGGGAACTTATCTAACAGTGCGAAAGCATTTGTTACCTCCCTATATTCCAAACAAATACCAAGTTCCATAAAGGAAGCCCAGGGTAAGCAGAACTGGAGAGAAGCAATGGAAACATAAATGCATGCTCTTATGAAAAACAACACGTGGGAGAAGTGCATTCTGCCTAAAGGAAAGAAAACAGTTGGATGTCGGTGGGTGTATTTGTTATGGGTCATTTTCTGAGCATACATATCTTGATCAATATCCTGCTTTTAATTGTTTATTTGTGATCAGGATACTGGACGGGGATATTGCTAACATGTTGGGCGATATCCTGAGGAATATTGAATTAATCACGTGCAGGTTAAAGACTGGGACTTGCCAACGGTCAAATGGACTTCGTCTCCTCAAGACTCGGACGTATTTGTTATGGGAGAGACGTTGAACCCAAAAGACCAGGTCTACAACGTTCGACTGAGGAATATTCGCTGGATCCCGGTTATTTAGGATAGTTTGTTAAATTTGTTTTACTATAAATAGATGGGGGCGGATCAGATTAAGGCACGACGCAACTTTCACACATTCTCAAACACTTTTGCTTTCTAGCTTTCAACAATCACTACACACAAACACTTGTAATCGAATTACATTGTAACACCTAGTTGATCCGCACCACATCCTGCACTGTATCCTGATATTTGAAGCAATAGAAGAACAAGGCAGCTGTGATTGTCAGCTCCCGAGGTTTTATGCCGGCGATCTAGATTGATCAAGGGCTTTCCTCGTACATCACGTGTCAACCTTTACTTTTCTGCTCATTGTTTGATCATAGATACAGCTCTATATTTTGAGCCGTATCCTGAAACTGTTTTTATAACTAACTTGGTTAACATATTTTTCACACATAATTTTAGCACACTACCTCACTTAACTAATTTGATCACTAAATTGCTTCGGTAATTTTTGACCAAAACAATTTGGCGCCCACCGTGGGGCAAGTGGTGCTACCTTTACTAAAAATCTTTGTGAAATCGTTAATCGGTTTTATATTTTCAAAACTTTTTGCCACATTGTTTACAATGGCCTCAAGATCAAACATGAGCTCCTCCACTATGTTTGCTGCAACCTCCGCTACTACCGGTTCGGTGCTTCCACCACCTCCTCCAAGGATGCCATTTTCTTCACAACCTCAAGATGTTATCCCTACTCGGAGTGTTCAGGGATCTGCTCCCGTTTTAGCCTCTAATGATGAAATTCTAACTTTATTTGGAAGTGTGCAGGAACAAATGAGGCAGCAACATGAAACTAACCAGATGCTGTTAAGAGAAATACAACTTTTAAAAGCTAGCTCGAGTAGGCCTGCTGAAGAAACTGTCACTCCTATATAGCCCAGGGCTTTGAACTTCAGTTCCGCAGTTTACACTGAGGATAACAGGGGGAATATCGTCCCAAGCCATTCTCAGAATCATACCCCTGAGATACCCTCTTCGGTCAGGATGTCCACTGTGAGGAGTTCAGGATATGCTTCAGGATATGGCCAAAATCCTCAGACCGGTAATGTGTCAAATAATAATGTTCTTGCTACTAACAACAATGGCTCTTTGCAGGATGCAGGTATGACGTCAACATTTACCAGGGAGCTCCAGAAATTGAAGGACATGATATCTAGTGTACCTGGAGTGGTCCATCCAATTCCAGAAGTATCCCAAGACAGCCACAGGATATCCCGCTTTGCATATCCTATCTGTGATGCTGAAATCCCAAAAAGATTTCAGACTCCCAACATGAAGCTGTATGATGGGACTACGGATCCTGAAGAGCATATTGCCCAGTATAGGGAAAGAATGGAGATCAACCCTATCCCTCCGGAGCTCAAGGAAGCATGCTTGTGCAAGGGTTTTGGATCTACCCTGACAGGATTAGCCTTAAAATGGCTATTAAATGTTCCTCCTCACTCAATTACTTCGTTTGCTCATTTGGTTAATTTATTTAATAGTCAGTTTTCTTGCAGACGGAGTTTTGAGAAACTAACCAGTGATCTTTACAGGATAACTCAAGGGCCTCAGGAATCCTTGAGAGATTATGTGAACAAATTCAGTCGGGAATCCTTGGATATCCCACATCTTGATGTTGCAACAGCTGTGCAAGCTTTTAAGATGGGGTTACAAAAGGATTCTCAGTTTTATCAAGATCTTGTAATGAATCCCTGCAGGAATCTCGACGAAGCTCGTAACAGGGCTTTGAGATATATCCGTTTGGAAGATGACAAGAAGATGCAGGAGAGGATGAATTCTACCTCAACCTATGAATCAACTAACAGGAAATCAGAATCCTCATATAAGCCATATCACACCAAGCCATATGGCAGATATGATAACAAGAAAGTGAATGCTGTTGAAGACGAGGATCCTGAAGAATATCCTGACTTATCTTAATACTGCTTTTCTGTTAATATACCTGAGTTAATGTATGCTATGCAGGGTTTAGGGGACAAAGCTAGGTGGCCTCGAAAGAACCAGCAGAAAGCTGATTGGAAGGATAAATCCAAATGGTGTGCCTTCCATGAAGACTTCGGACATATGACTGAGGATTGCATTACTTTAAGGAAAGAAATAAGTTACCTGTTAAGCAAAGGGTATCTGAAGGACTTGCTGGGAAGAAAGAAGAATAAAGGGCAGGATCCCGAGAAGGATCCTGAACGAGCAGCATCACCCCCAACAGATGCCAAGATAATTAACTTTATTTCAGGAGGATCCGACATTTGTGGGACTTCGTATTCGGCGGCTAAGAGACATGCAAAGGAAGCTAAGAGTGAAAGGGGAGACAAACCAGTCAGGATGACTATCCTCACAACTGATAAAGTGATCACTTTCGATAGTGATGACAGGGATACTGTTCAGGATCCTCACCATGATGCTTTGGTAATAACATTATATGTGGCTAACCATTTTGTACGCAGGATATTGGTGGACAACGGTAGTTCTGTCAATATAATTTAGCTTGAAACATTGAAAAGGATGAATGTATCTCCGATGGACATTACTTCGAAGTCCACTGTGCTCGTTGGTTTCAGTGGAGAAGCTAGAAATACTGTAGGAGATATAAAGTTACGAGTATACGTTGAAGGGGTCAACTCGATACAACGCTTCTGTGTGATGGACTCCTTATCCTGCTATAACATCATACTAGGCAGGCCATGGATCCATGACATGAAGGTTGTGCCTTCGACTTATCACCAATGCATCAAGATTCCAACCCCTTGGGGGGTCGTCAAAGTTGATAGTGATCAGCAGGAGGCGAAGGAATGCTACACATCCTCAATGAAATCCTCGACCAAGCCTAATCCAGCATAGCAATTAAAGATGCGGGCCCGGGATACCTTGGAAGCTTCGGAGCAGGATGTGAAGAAAGTTATCCTGGATCAGGATAATCCTGATATCTCGGTGCTCGTAGGAACCAATATCCCTCAGGATATTGAAAAACAATTAACTGACTTTTTGAAGTGCATGATGTCAACGTTTGCATGGAGGCATGAGGATATGACAGGTATATCCAAAGACATTATTACTCACAAGCTTGGAATTGACAGGTCATTCAAGCCTATTCAGCAAAAAAGAAGGAAGTTTGCTCCTGAGCGGAATATAATCATCCAAGAGGAAGTTGAAAGATTGTTAAAGTCCAAAATGATCAGAGAAGTCAAGTTCCCAAGATGGTTGGCGAATGTGGTCGTAGTGCAGAAGAAAAATGGGAAATGGAGAGTCTGTGTAGATTACACAGAATTGAATAAGGCTTGTCCTAAAGACCCGTTCCCCCTTCCTCATATCGATGCAATGGTGGATGCTACTGCTGGGCATGAAATGTTAACGTTCATGGACGCATCCTCAGGATTTCAGCAGATTCAAATGGAGCCTTCGGACCAGGAGGATACTGCTTTCATGACACCAACATGTATTTATTGCTATACTGCTATGCCTTTCGGTTTGAAAAATGCAGGTGCAACATACTAGAGATTGGTGAACATGATGTTCAAAGATAAGCTGGGGGACACCATGGAGGTGTATATTGACGATATGGTGGTGAAATCTAAAAAGGCTGAGGATCACCTCCAGGATATCAAGGGAGCATTTGATATTCTGGATCAGTATAACATGAAGCTGAATCCTGCTAAGTGCCATTTCGGAGTGGGGGCAGGAAAGTTTCTAGGATATATGGTGACGAAAAGGGGGATAGAGGCAAGCCCGGAGCAGATTAAAGCTATCCTGAGTATAAAATCACCCTCGAATATGAAGGACGTTCAACGGTTAATAGGCCGAGTAGCAGCTTTGAACAGATTTATTTCAAGATCCTCGGAAAAATGCAAGGAATTCTATGATATCCTCAAGAAGAATAAGAAATTTGAATGGGGAGCAAAGCATGAAGCAGCCTTGCAGGATTTGAAGCGATATCTCTCAACTGCACCTCTATTGATGAAACCTGAAAATGGTGAACCACTATCCCTATACCTCGCTGTATCAGGGAATGCTGTAAGTGTCGTTCTTATAAAGGACCATGAAGGTCAGCAATATCCTGTTTATTATGTTAGTAAAAGTTTGTTAGATGCTGAAACTAGGTATTCTCATTTAGAAAAATTGATATTAGCTCTAGTTATAGCATCGACAAAGCTTAGACATTATTTTGAGACACATAGGATCCATGTTAAAACAAATTATCCTGTCAAAAATGTGCTTAGGAAACCAGAGATGTCAGGCAGGATGGCCAAGTGGTCAGTAAAGTTAAGTGCTTATGATTTAGTATATGAACCTAGAAATGCCATAAAGTCTCAGGCTTTAGCTGACTTTGTGGCTGATTTCAGTAGTGACATTCAGGATGAGGTAGACCTAGAAGTTCAACAGTTAGGAGAATCCTCAGGATCCTGGACATTATATACTGATGGTGCATCTAATGTAAGAGGAGTAGGATTGGGAATTCTACTAAAATCTCCACAGGGGGACATATTACCCCAGGCTATTAGGTGTGAATTCCCTGCTACTAATAATGAGGCAGAATATGAAGCTTTAATTGCAGGATTAGAGTTGGCTAAAAATATGAGTATCAAGAATTTGCAAGTATATGTTGACTCCTTGTTAATTACTAACCATTTTAATGGATCCTATGCAGTTAAGGGTGAGAAATTAATCGAATATCTCGATATTCTCAAAAAATTAGCAGGATATTTCGATGTTTTTACACTTAAACAGGTACCAAGGGAGGATAATGCTGAAGCAGATGCCTTAGCAAATTTGGGATCATCGATCAGGATACCAGAAGGGACCCAAATACCAATATTACATGTCTTATATCCTGCAACGAATCCTCAGGATAAAGAAGTAGCGGCTATTCAGGATCCTGGAGCAGAGTACCCTGAAAAGGATCCTAAATCCTGGATGGCTCCAATCGTGAGATATCTCAAGGAAGGACACATCCCCGGAAATGAAAATCCTAAGGCATTTAGGATGAAGGTATCACGATTCACTATTATAAATAATGTTTTATACAAGAAATCTCTCGCAGGACCGTATTTGAGGTGTTTGGAGGATCCTGAAGCCAAAGAAGTACTTCAGGATATACATGAAGGGGATTGTGGTAACCATACTGGGGGCAGGTCATTATTCTCAAAAGTATTAAGGACAGGACATTATTGGCCGACATTGAGAAAAGATGCCGCAGAATATGCTCGAAGATGTGATGCATGTCAAAGACATAGTAACATATTACATCAGCCTGCTGAACCGTTGTATCCTATTGTTTCCCCTTGGCCATTTATGAAGTGGGGTATGGAAGGGAAGGTTTTTATGTTGGCAATGACAGATTATTTCTCCAAATGGGTTGAAGCCGAGGCATTTGTCCAAGTCAGGGATCAAGAAGTAGTATCCTTCATAAAGAGAAATATCCTGACCAGATTCGGAGTACCAGCTGAGATAATCTGTGACAATGGTTCTCAGTTTATAAGCAAGAGAACTACTGTCTTTTGCAAGAGTTGGGGAATCAAAATGATAACATCTACTCCGGTACATCCTCAAGCGAATGGACAAGCAGAATCCTTAAACAAGATAATTGTCAATAACTTAAAGAAGAGACTTGGAGCCAAAAAAGGAAGATGGGCAGAAGAATTACCCTTTGTTTTGTGGGCTGATAGGACAACGGTAAAGAATGCAACAGGCCAAACCCCATTTTCCTTGGTATTTGGAGCAGAAGCAATGATTCCAACGGAAATGGCGATACCTACTGCGAGATCTATCCTACAGGATCCTGAACAGAATCCTGAAGCCTTATGTCAGGATTTGGATACTATAGATGAAAAAAGGGATGCAGCAAGGCTAAGGATGGCAGCATATCAACAAAGAATATCCAGAGCATATAACAAGAATATAAGGACTAGGAGATTTCGAGTTGGTGATTGGGTGCTAAGAAAGGCTTTTCGGAATACCACTAATCCTGCCGATGGCAAGCTAGCTCCAAAATGGGAAGGACCATATGAAGTTGAGTCAGAAGCAGGGAAAGGAGCATATAGACTCAAGAATATGGAAGGGGATATGCTACCAAGATCCTGGAATGCAATACACTTAAAGCTCTATTTCAAGTAAGAATAGAATGTAATTTCTATCTCAAGATGGTATGAATTCTATATCTTTTAAATATGTTTGATTTGATTTGTTCTTCGAAACCCAATACTAACTTAAGCATCGGAGGGGTGTTAGCCAAGCTAACACCCACCTTAGTTTAAGGATGTTTTGCAGTATATGCTCCAAGATATAGCTCCAGGATGCTCACCCAGGATACTTCGAAAGATTAGAGGATTGGCCCCCTCTCTCACGTATAAGGGATCCTGATCCCTTCACAGGTTTAAAGGTATTCACCTTTCTTCCGAATTGGGTTTAAACACCCCGCCTGGAGCGCAAGTTATTCGGGAATAGTTCAAGGTGGCGGGACCAATCCATGTAAAAGTGGCTGACAATTTCGTTACTATTGGCTATATCCTGAATCCTAAAGGTATATGAGGATTGATCACCCTCTCTCACGAAAGGGTATTTTCATACTCTCTAAGGTTTAAAGGTTTTCACCTTTCTAAGTCTTGAGTTTATACACTCCCGCCTGTAGCGCACGAAAATTTGGGATTTTCCCCAGGATACAAGGGATTCATCCCCAATACATTTTTTGGGTTTTACCCTGTAACATGAAGAATTGTCTACACAATGGGAACTGATATCCAAAGGATTTCTAAGTATTTGAAGGCATTGTACACAGGGGACATTCCCACTGAAGCAATGGTGTAAAGCTCAAAGGATAAGGCTCGGACCTAATACACTAAGTGTCTCAGACAGGGGACATCTTCATTGGAAGAGTTGCAAAGGGATTGAAGTTTGAGAATAGGGTTGTACCCTATTCCTGGTATGATCTTTCCTTTGTAAACGTTATTTAAGTTTTTGACAATACTATGTTTGACAAAAGGTCAAACATCCTGATTAGGATAAATTCTCTGGATATATTCTCAGAATATATTTTCAAAATACCTCTCAGGATATTTGATTAAAATATTTGAAACTGATACTAGTTTGAATCTTTGATCATTCAAGTATTATCAAAACAGGTTTTGGAAAAGTGGACTGTCTTTCACTCTTTAAAAAGCTTTCTACAAAGTTGAACGAATTTTTAGAAGTCCTATCTAATAAAAGTTTTCATAATATATCTCTGAGCATATTGATCAGAATATTTTTGGAAGACAGTTGTACAAAATTTTGCAAAGCTAAAATATACATTAAGGAATGCATAACGAAAATTAAGAGGCAACAACAAATAAGTCAAAAGCAAGTTATATTATTAACATGTCAAAAGTTGTGCTTTTGGTTTCACCTCAAACCGAGGCCCATCCGCCAAAAGCACGATTAGTTTTTACCATATCTACGTAATGGTTGAAGGTTTTATCTCAAAACGAAACTTGTCCACCTTCA
Source organism: Helianthus tuberosus (assembly GCA_030545235.1). Lineage (NCBI taxonomy): Eukaryota > Viridiplantae > Streptophyta > Magnoliopsida > Asterales > Asteraceae > Helianthus > Helianthus tuberosus. The sequence goes on along the minus strand of CM060435.1, from coordinate 25,674,674 downwards.
ACCGTTACGACATTCAAAATAGGTTATACTAACTGATGACCAAGGGCTTCATCCTGAAAACCCAGGACCCATCCACCTTTGGTCATCATATTGTTCTAATGCACGAAATATAAATTGTTCAAAAACAGGAAAAGTAAATTGTTTACACAACCACAACCATGAAATTTAAAAAGTGGGCTCCGGCCTTGGCACGTATATCCATCATCGCCCACTTCGCCGCCTAAGAAGCGGCACCTTCTTGATCAGCAACCTCTTTCCCAGCATTTGCACCAGCATCAACCTCAGGATTCTTCTCGGCATCATCACCAGCATTGGCCACTTCCTCTGCCGCCTTAGAAGGCTCTTCACCAGCATGCTTTGCAGGATGAGCGACAGGATGACCTCCAAGATCCTGTAGTTTCACTTCCCAAGCCTTTACATTCCAGGAGGGGCATTCGAAGCCCAAATCCCTGGCCTCGTAAGCCATCCTTAACCTGGCTTGGAGAAGAGAGATGACCACGGATGCTTTGAGACTGTCCCGATATGAACTCATATCCTGCTGGTATTGGAGAAGGGCGGCATCTAGTTTGGCTTGAGCATCCTCATTGGCTTTGTGGAGGGCAGTTTGGTGTTCCTGGGTCATTGCCTTGTATTTGTCCTCATAATGCTGGGACTTGGCAGCTGCAATTGTTCCTTGATCAGCTATGGTGGCTTCAGCTTTTTCGAGCCTGATCTCCAGCATCTTATTAAGCCCGCAGGCGTCTTCATACAGATGTGTGAGACGTTCCAAGCCCTGCAGTTAAAGATACAGGTATCAGTATAAAATAAACAGGATAATGACTAACATGCATGTTCAGGATATTGAAAGGGAATTTTTACCTGCTTGAGGAATGAAGTAGCTTCATTAAACCCATGATTCTCAAGAGAGAATGTCTCGGAGGCGGCTGGAGAGTCCATTTCTTTCCTCTTCCGGGAACTAGAGGCCCGGGTCCTGGATGCCGGAGGAGCTTTAGTAGTCTTTGAAGTGGTGGGCTTCGGTGTGGCAGATGGCTTCGGCTTAGGTTCTTGTTTGACAGGTACAAGGCTGGAGTAACTATCCAACTCGTCAAGTTGGAAGCCTTCGAGGTTAATAACTGGCACTACGTAAGGGAAGATGTTTTAGGCTTATTATACCTCTAAAAATAATAATCAATTTAATATAAAGATAATTCCTGAAAATATGCTTACCAGACATGTTGGAGCTTGATCTTTGACTTGAGCTTGTGAGTAGCAAGTTAAAGGTTCTTTCACCCTCTGGAAGCTTGTAGATCTCTTTTATTCTTCCTTCTGATTTAGCACTAGGGGGAGCTAGTTCCTTGAAGTTTGCTGCAAGAAAGAAAATAAACACATCAGGATATTGGTTCAGGATGGAGGTTCGGGATATGATTGGGGATATTCCTAAAGCCCTAAATCCTACCAGAAGTCAACCATCTTTTAGGAAGGTCAAAACCCTTATCAATGGAGTCTCTTTTCACAAAAAAGAATTTTCTTGTCCACTTATCCTCGTTCTTGGTAGCTTTAAGGATGAGAGGATCTTTGGAAATAGAGAATAGAAGGAATCGGCTGGAACCATGAGATCTTAAGCGATAAGCCTTTGGCAAATCCTCGATGCACAGGTCGGGCATATGGCGAGCCTTAATTCCTTCCAAGGTGACTAATATGCGCCAAACCATGGGCATGATTTGGGCAAAGCTCAGGCCAGTAAGTTCGAAGAAACGAGAAATAAAAGGTGAAAATGGGTATTGAAGTCCTATGGAGAAAGGGTAGGCAAAGAAGCAGACCCATTCGTCGGAACAAAAATCCGATCGGACCTCTCGGTCGAATGGACGGAAGATTGTCCCGGCAGGAAAGGCACCGGAAGCTCGTAGGGCCGCGATGTCAGAATTATCGAAAGAACACACCTCTTTTGAAGGTTTCTGAAGCAAATTCTGTTTGTGGAAGGTGGAAACAGAATCCGCCATTTGTGATCTAGTACGGGTAGCCATGAAGGATCACAATCGGAAGAACAGGAGATATAAAGAAGGAAAATAGAAAAAAGAGAGAGAAAAGTACCTGATATTTGGTTGAAGATAAAGATAAATCGTAATGAGACGACCCTCGGTTAATAAAGGCTAAATGTAGGGGGTAAAGACTAAATAACGCCTTGGAAGTTGCACATTGTCATTTCAACGGTCTCATCATATTGATTGCCTTAATTGGTGAGATAAAGCTTTTAAAATATATCCGTTGGATTGGTATACCAACAGATATATTTGGGAACAATTGTTATGGGTCATTTTCTGAGCATACATATCTTGATCAATATCCTGCTTTTAATTGTTTATTTGTGATCAGGATACTGGACGGGGATATTGCTAACATGTTGGGCGATATCCTGAGGAATATTGAATTAATCACGTGCAGGTTAAAGACTGGGACTTGCCAACGGTCAAATGGACTTCGTCTCCTCAAGACTCGGACGTATTTGTTATGGGAGAGACGTTGAACCCGAAAGACCAGGTCTACAACGTTCGACTGAGGAATATTCGCTGGATCCCGGTTATTTAGGATAGTTTGTTAAATTTGTTTTACTATAAATAGATGGGGGCGGATCAGATTAAGGCACGACGCAACTTTCATGCATTCTCAAACACTTTTGCTTTCTAGCTTTCAACAATCACTACACACAAACACTTGTAATTGAATTACATTGTAACACCTAGTTGATCCGCACCACATCCTGCACTGTATCCTGATATTTGAAGCAATAGAAGAACAAGGCAGCTGCGATTGTCAGCTCCCAAGGTTTTATGCCGGCGATCTAGATTGATCAAGGGCTTTCTTCGTACATCACGTGTCAACCTTTACTTTTCTGCTCATTGTTTGATCATAGATACAGCACTATATTTTGAGCCGTATCCTGAAACTCTTTTTATAACTAACTTGGTTAACATATTTTTCACACATAATTTTAGCACACTACCACACTTAACTAATTTGATCACTAAATTGCTTCGGTAATTTTTGACCAAAACAGTATTCAATCAAATATAAACCAGATGGTTCCACTGGAAGATACAAAGCTCGGCTCGTAGCCAAGGGTTACACTCAGACGTATGGGATCGATTACTCTGAGACATTCTCTCCCGTTTCAAAAATGGACACCATCAGAGTCCTCTTCTCCGTGGCAGCCAATAAGGAGTGGCCTCTCCACCAGTTTGATGTTGCAAACGTATTTCTTCATGGAGATCTAACGGAAGAAGTCTACATGGAAGCACCTCCATGTTTTTCAGGGAGTTTTAAAGAAGGGAAGTATGTCGGTTGAAAAAGTCTCTATACGGGCTAAAACAATCTCCTCGGGCATGGTTTGGAAAGTTCACTTTGGCCATGAAAGAGTATGGGTATCACCAAAGTAACGCTGATCATACTCTGTTTCTCAAGAGAAGAAACGGCCTTGTAACTTGCTTAATCATATATGTAGACGACATGATTATTACCGGAAGTGATGTAGAAGAAATCGCACGGCTGAAAAAAAAAATCTGTTTTCAAAGTTCGAAATGAAAGACCTAGGGAATCTCAAGTATTTCCTCGAAATAGAAGTTCTCAGGACTAAACGGGGGATCTTCATCTGCCAAAAGAAGTATGTCCTTGATCTCCTGGTGGAAACTGGGTTGATTGATTGTAAACCCGCAGATACTCCAATGGTTGTGAACCACAACCTTCATATGGAACTTAATGGGCAGCTTGCAGACTAAGAAAGGTATCAACGGCTTGTGGGCAAGTTAATTTATCTCTCTCACATTCGCCCTGATATTGCTTATGTTGTTGGAGTAGTAAGTTAGTTCATGCACCAACCATAAGTTGCCCACATGGAAGCTGCTTAGATAATTTTAAGGTATCTCAAGGGAACCGCAGCCCACGGAGTGTTGTTCAAAACAAATGGGAATTTAAATGTTGAGCTCTACACTGATGCAAACTGGGTAGGAGATAAGGGAAACCAAAGGTCAACTTCAGGGTACTTCTCCTTGGTTGGTGGAAACCTTGTTAGCTGGAGAAGTAAGAAACAGAAAGTGGTCGCTCTGTCGAGTGCAGAAGCGAAATTTAGAGGTATAGCTCGAGGGTTAAGCGAAGTTCTTTGCATCAGGAAGCTACTAGAAGACATTGGTTTTTTTCCAAAGGGCACCCAGTAAAGTTATGTGTGACAATACGGCTGCAATACAGATCTCAGAAAACCCAGTTCAACATGATCGAACAAAACATGTGGAGGTAGATCGACATTTCATCAAGGAGAAACTGGAGGAAAAAATCATAGAGCTCCCACATGTATCGCCAAAGGATCAACTTGCAGATATTCTTACAAAAGTCGTTAATGGAAACGCTTTTAGTAGCTAATACAAGTCCCTATTGTTCTCTATACTGGATGATAGACTCAAGTTCGATTCCCACTTGGTGCAAAAAAGAGTGAGGCACTGGTGGGCAATGATAGGAGACCCAGGAAAACCTGGGTTCGACCCTTGAGCCAAACGGGTTTTACCGGTAATTTCACCGTCGTGCCTACGGGCGGGTGGGTTATCGGGTTTTCCCCGGAAGTGGTGGCGGATGACTCGGGTTTCTGTCGGGTACTCCGTTTGTCCAGTTGGTGCCCCGAGAGTACTCGGGATTAATTTGTTTGCCGTTAAAAAAATATTATGGTGATGAATGATGGGAATGTATAAAATCGATGGTGGAGCATGGAATTATGTGAAGTCTATTTATATAACATTAAAATGAAAGGTCGGTGGCTTTGCCAAGTGACCATTCTACCATTTGACATATTGTTTGAATTGAAGGTTGCATTCAATTTTCTCAATTTCTTGAAAATCCAACATTCAAAGACCAAGAATATCAACACCCAACTTCTCAATTTCAGTCTTTATCAATCTTGACCCAAAATACATTGAATTTTCACAATATCTTGAAAACCCAACATTAAAACATCAAGAAAATCAACACCCACCATCTGAATTGCTATAAAGTTTCAATCTTTAACACACCCACCATCAAATCTTGACCCAAAATGGTGGTAAAGATGATGAAATGGAGACCTTGGCCACCAATATTATCAAGAAAGTTTGAGGTGAAAGTGGTGGTGAAGAAGATGGAATTTGGGGGTTGTGATCCTGTACATGCGGACACAGAGAAAGATTATCATAGGGTTGTGGAGATCAAGTGGAAAGGACCCAAGATGACTCTTGGTTCATTGAGGAGAACAGTGAAGAGAGAGGTTACAAAAGATGGGAGTATTGTTGATCCAAACGGTGTCGTTTTGTGGGATCAAGAATTTTGTTCAGTTTGTACCCTTTCTGGGTATAAAGAAAATGAGTTCTTCCTTGGGAGATTGGGTTCAAAGTCTTAAATGTAAGTGAGTTCTTTCTTTATTCCAGTTTTAATTATTATTATTTTTATTTATTTTTGTTTTAATTTTTATGATAAGTTAGTGTTGTTTTGAATCATCTTTTCATGTGTTTGGATTGATTCTTAATCAGATTGTTTAAATTAGTTAATATCCTACCAGATTTAGGAAATTACTACTTTTTGTTTCATTATATATTTTTTTTAAATTGTTTTTTTTTTTGGTTAGGTTAGTTTAGTGTTGTTTTGAATCTTCTTTTCATGTGTTTGGATTGAATCTTAATCAGATTGTTTAAATTAGTTAATATTATAGTTGAAATAGTTGTGTATGCATTCTTCATACATTTTTGGGGTTTGATGGTTTTGTTTTGGGCTTGCAGTTCTTTCATACGTTTTGATTCGATGGTATTTAATTCGAGTTAGTTTCTGTTTAAACCAGCCGCAATGAGGGAGGGATTGGTACGTTTTCTTTATCTTTTACTTGGTTCAACTTTCAATATAAATTTTGCTCAAGAACCACATATCTACGTTTCGAGTTAGTATAGTTTTTAACATAGCATTTTTTGGGCTAAAATAGAATATGTTTTCATTCGACGGTATAAATTCCAGTTACTCTATTTCGACGTAAATTTAGTTCGGAAAGAGTCAAGTACGCCGCCGCAACGCGCGGCGGGTACAAATACTAGTTAACAAGGTTTATAGGGTTCAGCTTGGGTTATGATATATTATATGTAATTGGTGAGCACACATGTTAAATCAAATTCGGTAGGAGTTGGCAAGGATGATGTTAATTAGACTGTAGGGTATGGTGGGGTTTGAGTTGGGTTTGGGTTGGGGCATGAGTTGACACCTGAAATTGGAGCCCTCCCCCCCCCCCTGCCGCCGCCTAGTGACGTGTCCGTGGGGTATGGCGGGACGTGGGTTGGGTGCACCGCTTGGCAGACTATTAAAAAAAAACAAAAAATTTATAAAATTCACACAACATTTATAAAAAAAAAACCTAAAATTTCATTAAAATTTTAAAAATTACATAATCCTAAAAATTACATAATTCCTAAAAATTACAAAATAAAAAACCTAGAGCGTTAGGTAAATTTCAAAAAAGAGCAATCTTGTTGAACGCCTTTCGCTGGGATTTGGGGTTACATTTATAGGGGATGTTGGAACCCGGGATGACCGCTTGGCTTGGCCAAACGGTTTGAATTTAAAATTCAAACACCCGCTATGACATGGCGGGGACAGTGAATAGGAGGCCGCCAGCTCGGATGTCAAGACCGCCCCACGCCCGGCTTGAAACCCAAGCCCCAAGGGCCACGCCCCAACCCAAGCCCACCTGGGGTGATGGCTTGGGCGTTTTCCCCCAACCCAAGCCCCAAGCCCCATACCCCATAGTCTTAAGTTTTGCATGCGTACAGTATCTAGTTTAATGAAAGTTAGGCATGGGTCCAATAAGTTATAATGTAGGTTGTTTATGGCTGAAGATACATGTCCGAGGCCAGACATGATCCTTGGGACGAACCAAACTCCACTTGAAACGGACGTCTGAAACATGTCCATTCCATATCAAGTGCCTCCGAAGACGAACCTCCATTCAAGTGTGTCTGGACGAATGATGTCATCTCAGTTGACTATTATAAATACCCCATCAAGTACAAAGCCAAGTACGATTTTCTGAACCTTCGTCCTTACTTTCTCTCTCTACTTTCTCTCTCTACCAATACTTATCCTCACGCCGGAGGGTGGTCGCAGAGGGGCCCTCCCATCTCTGCGGCGAGCCTAACGGTTTTCTGTTTTGCAGGACTGTTCCTCAAGCTCTTTTACAAGATCCAAACCCTCGTTTACAGGCTCCGGCCTAAACTCGATTCTTTGGTTCTTCAATTGGCGCCATCCGATCTCAAAGCTCTTAGTCCTTCACTCTGGTGAATTTCTTGAGCAAAGAACCGACAAATGGCGGCCTCAGGTTCTGCGAATCTGGGATCTACAACTGTTAGTACACAAACTACAGCACCGGCAAGCACTGTTCCCGCAATCTCAGCTGTATTAAGCTCGGGACCTGGAACAACCTTGCCATTTATTCTGCTTCCTACTTCGCAAGCATCTGAATTTGATGCGGAGTTTCTCTCTAAAAATGCAAGTCTTCTACGAAGATTGAAAGCACAACAGGCTAGAGATGAACAAATCCTCGGTTTACGAACCAGGTTGTTTCAAGAAGAAGCTCCGGTAAGGACTATGGGTCCTACGATGTTTACTCCTCCTACTTTTTCCACAGTTGTCACCTCGGAAATTTACACTGGATACATGCAGGGTTCGTCCGGACCATCGCCAGCAATGGCAATACGAAATGAAGCACAGATGGACGTAGTTAATGATCCGGAACTCACCAAGCCCTATCACCCAGTTTCCATGACTGCCAAGTCAAAGTTTAGTGCTCGCATCACACATGCCAAGCTTCCTCCGAAACTCAAAATGCCAACTACAGTAAAAAAGTATGACGGAACAACTGATCCAGATGATCATATGTTCGATTTCGACGGAGCTGCACGAGTCGAACAGTGGCCGATGCCGGCGTGGTGCTTCATGTTCGCACAAACATTAACCGGGGCTGCCCGGGTGTGGTTTGATGCGCTGAACGAGGGAGAGATCAACGATTTCGAAGAGTTCCGAAGACTATTTCTCCAGAATTTTAGCCAGCAAAGGCACTATTCCAAATAAATCACCGAAGTTCACAACATCCGGAGGAAGGATGGAGAATCTTTGGATAGTTTCATTGACCGGTTTAACCGGGAAAGTATGCAGACCAGTGGGGTAGTTGATCAGCTAAGGATCTTTAGATTCTGTCACGGAGTCCGGAACAATCAGTTGGTCGAAAAATTACACGAAAATCTCCCAAAGACGATGGAGGTACTCATGGAACGAGCCAGAGCTTTTGCTCGAGGCAAAAACGCATGTAACCCAGCTCCGGGGTCAGATCACAAGATGTCTTCCTGGAAGAAAAACGGTGGATCGGTGTTTGACAAAACTCCATCCGGGAGCAGGGGACGATCGCACCCCTACAGCAGGAATGACAGACCTCCACGTGGAAGAAGTTCCGGGTCAAGGTTTTACAACCTATCAGATCTTTCCAAAACTCCCAGTGAAATCCTCAGTGCGGAAGGGGCAAACTTCCCTGCCCCACCAAAACTCCGAAACCCGGGCGATAAGAATTCCAAGAAATATTGTGATTACCATCATGCTCGAGGTCACAACACAGATGATTGCTGGTCCCTGAAGCAAGAAATAGAAAAAGCAGTGCGATCCGGAAAGCTGTCGCATCTAGTGAAAGAAGTGAAGGAAGGGAAATCTTCGGGAAATTCGGGAGATAATCCGAATAACCAGCCGGCAATTTGTATGATCAGGAGAGCGGACAACCAAGGCATCAAGCGATCCAGTCACCATATGGCCGCTTGGATGAAGCAACATATTGCTTTTCCTCCTATTAATCTGGAAGAAATCAAGGACGGACCTATCATAGTGTCTGCAATCATAGCAGGTCACAAGGTCCGGAGGATTTATGTTGACAGCGGAAGTGCCACCGAAATCATGTACAAGCAGTGTTTTCAACAGCTAGCCCCGCAGACCAAGGCAAAGTTGATCCAAGTCTCAATGCCGTTGGTAAGTTTCTCCGGAGAGGTGGTACAGCCCATAGGGCAAATTACTTTGCCAACAACGTTGGGAGAAGGAAGTCTGGTCCGAACTGTCAATTTAACGTATCTGGTGGTTGAGGCAAGGTCCGTTCATAATGTTATTTTAGGAAGGCCCGGTATGTGTGCCTACGGTATCATCAGCTCCACCATTCATGGATCGTTAAAATTCCCCACCGAAGCAGGAGTGGCAACTTTGCACTCCGAGTCAACAATTTGCGTAGCTGAAATACGACAAAGCAAGGGTACTGACAAGCCTCCGAACCTCCTCGCAGAAGAATGGGCTATCCATCCGCATTTTCCGGAGCAAAAAATTACAGTCGGAGCTCAACTTCCTGAGCGTACTAAAAAGAAGTTGTGGAAGCTCTTGTCTAATTCCCTTGATGTATTTTCCTGGAAAACCTCCGACATGGTGGGAGTTCCTCGATGTTTGGCTGAACATAAGCTGAAGGTGTCGCATTCAGCAAAGCCAGTAGCTCAAAGAAAAAGAAATATGGCTCCAGCACGTAACAAAGCCATCTCCGAGGATGGACGAAAGTTATTAAGTGCCGGCATCATCAGGGAAGTACGGTACCAAACATGGGTCTCCAATCCGGTAATGGTGACCAAGAAAGATAAAACCTGGAGAATGTGTGTAGACTTTTCCGATCTAAACAACGCGTGTCCGAAGGATTGTTATCCCTTGCCGGAGATCGACCTAAAGATTGATTCCCTTTCCAGCTTTCGTCTTAAATGCTTCTTGGACGCATATAAAGGCTATCATCAGATACAGATGGCTTTAGAAGACGAAGATAAAACAGCGTTCGTAACTAATGAAGGGCTTTTTTGTTATACCAAAATGCCATTTGGATTGAAAAACGCCGGAGCAACGTATCAGAGGCTGATGGATAAGGCATTCAAGGACCAGATCGGAAGGAACTTAGAAATTTATGTGGATGACCTGGTCATAAAAAGTCAGGCAGAAGATAACATGGTTGACGACATACTCGAAACCTTCACTAGGCTTCGGAGTATCAATCTTAAACTTAATCCCAAAAAATGCTCTTTTGGTCTAGAAGAAGGAAAGTTTCTCGGTGTATGGATAACCCAGTCCGGAATCCAAGCACATCCGGATAAAATCAAAGCGCTAGTCTCCATGCAGCCACCCAAAACTGTCAAAGAAATTCAGTCACTGAACGGTAAGCTCGTCGCTCTCCATCGTTTTGTCTCAAAGGCGGCTGATCGCTCTATCCCTTTCATGAATGTCTTAAAAAAGCGAACTGGAAAAGGTCAAATAGAATGGACACTGGAGGCTGATTCGGCGTTCCAAGAATTAAAAGTTTGTCTTGGGTCCTTACCCACCCTAACCGCTCCAGTCACCGGAGAAACTGTCACAGTTTATCTCTCCGCCTCTCATTTCGCTATAAGTGCAGTACTTGTGGTGCATCGGAATCAAGCACAAATTCCGGTCTACTACGTAAGCCGCATCCTGAAAGATTATGAAACTCGGTACCCAATGATCGAAAAATTAGCACTCGCTTTGGTACATGCTTCTAGACGCCTCCGAAGATACTTTCAAGCTTTCAATATAGAGGTGCAAACTGACCTCCAGATCCAGCAAATTCTCAGAAAGCCAGAGGTCTCCGGACGTCTTACTAAGTGGGCCATTGAACTCAGCGCTTTCGATATCACCTATCGTACCAGAGGACCGGTGAAAGGCCAGGCAGTAGCAGATTTCCTCACGGAGGTACCAACCGGAGAGAGCACTAAAGAAAAATCCGCCCTGCCAAGGGTATGGAACTTATATACAGACGGAGCCTCCAGCAAAGAAGGATCGGGGGCAGGGTTAATCTTAATAGATCCAGAAGGGATAGAATACACTTATGCTTTACGGTTCGAGTTTAAAACCTCAAACAATGAAGCAGAATACGAGGCTCTCCTTGCAGGTCTCCAAACCGCGGCCAAAGCCGGCGCCACCTCCGTACTAGCACATGTTGATTCATTATTGGTAGCCAATCAAGTCAGCGGGGAGTACGAAGCACGAGAGGATAACATGGTTCGGTATCTTCAGCAAGTTAATAGTTTAATCTCCTCTTTTGACTCTTGCAAGATAGTACATATACCGCGGAGCAAAAACAAAAAGGCCGATGCCTTGAGCAAGCTCGCATCCGTAGCATTTTGTCATTTATCCAAAGAAGTTCTAGTCGAAACCCTGCAAACCCCGGCCATCCAACAGACGGGGTCAGTCATGTCAGTCTCCACGCTTGAAAACTCTTGGATGACTCCGATTGTGGATTACCTGAAAGAAGGGACGCTCCCAGAAGACAAAGCTCAGGCCCGGAAGCTAAAGGTAAAAGCGTTGCAGTATCAGATTCATGATGGGCAGCTTTACCGTAAGACCTTTTTAGGTCCGCTCCTAAAATGCTTAACACCGGAGGAAGCTAGCTACGTCATAAGAGAAATCCACTGGGGAATATGCGGCATCCATGCCGGACCGAGGATGGTCATAGCTAAAGTCATGAACGCCGGATATTTTTAGCCGGGTATGCATCAAAGCGCGGTTAACGAGCTTCAATCATGTGAAGACTGCCAGAGGCACGCTCCCATTAGTCATCGAGCCAAGAACAACCTCGTTCCTGTAACATCAGCATGGCCGTTCCAGAAATGGGGGATTGACATTGTAGGTCCTTTCCCTGTTTCCACTGGAGGGGTCAGATTCCTGCTGGTTGCCATCGACTACTTTACAAAATGGGTCGAAGCCAAACCCCTCCGGACCATCACAGGAGATCAAGTGCTGAGGTTTGTCTGGGAAAACATAGTGTGTAGATACGGAATGCCGCTATGTATAGTCAGTGATAACGGGAAACAGTTTGCAGAGAAACCGTTCAAGACATGGTGTGAAAGAATGCATATTGAGCAAATTTTTGCTTCGGTCTCCCATCCTCAGGCCAATGGGCAAGTAGAAAGGGCCAACCGCAGCATTGTGGAAGGCATTAAAAAGCGCCTGGGGAAGGAGGGCGTCTCCTGGGCAGATGAGCTCCCGCAAGTCCTATGGGCCCACCGAACGATGCCGAAGACGAGCAATAGGGAAACTCCCTTCAGCTTAACATACGGTACCGAAGCAATCATTCCCGCTGAAGTAGGGATACCTACACCCCGCATGCAGCTAAGTCAAGAAGAAAATGAACAAGAACTCCTTCTGAACTTGGATCTAGCCGAAGAAAGGAGAGAGCTTGCGGCAATCCGAGAAACAAAATATAAAAAAGAGTTGGAGAAACATTACAACTCAAAAGTGAAGGAGGTCCGTTTCAAAGTCGGGGACTACGTCATGCGGAGTAATGAAGCAAGCTTGGTTGAAGGCACCGGAAAGATGGCTCCAAGATGGGAAGGTCCTTACCTGATCAACACCGCAGGAAAGGACGGTGCATATACACTCAAGAAAATGGATGGGACCATCGTCCCACGCACATGGAACGGAACGCACCTAAAGAAGTGTTTTCTTTAAAAACAAAAGTTGTTCTTACTTTAAAAATAAGATTGTAAAACGGAAGCCACGGCCTCCGTCATTCCTTTTATTTCCATGTAATGCGGATGGTTATGCCCGCACCAAACAGTCTATAAATTCTAAGAACCGTGGAGGGTTCTACCCACGGATTATTTAAAATGTTTTTACCATATGATAAACCAGAGAAGTTTAAACTCCGGATTAGATAAATAGATTAATTTTTCTATCAACAAAGTTGCAACACAAATACATCTTCGGCCGAACTAGGGATCCTAACCCTAAGAGGTAAGAACGAACTGGTTCCGTTCGTACTTTTCCTTCACTTAGAAATTATCCTAATAAAATAAAAACAAATCGGATCCGTGCTTTAAAATGAACGTTCTAATAGAAAATGTAAAACACAAAGCATGGACGCATGTGAAAACAAGTGTTTACATCAAAAATTTACCGGATTTATGTAAACCGGAAACCACAAAGTCATTTACAGAGGATAATTGTCAAAACACTGGTAAAAGCATCATTACATTCATCCAACAGGGTGCATATCCCAAACAACCGGACATGTCCACCCTCTAAATAGCTAAACAAACTAAGAATTCCTAAGGTGCATACCCCAAAAAACCAGGCATGTCCACCTTGCTCCTACGGAGAAACGTCATTCGCAAAGCGTAGAACTTTCTTAATTTCGGGAAGGGGCGCGTCAATGAGCTTCGGAAGATCCTCTATCACCGGAAACTTAAGAGTATCGAAACAAGCAACTGCCGCATTTAACTCCTCCGTAGCATTACGATTCAATGATGGAACCTCTTTATAAGGGGTCTTCTTCTGCAGAGCATGGACATATCCCTGATGAAGGCCAGAATTGATACCGATAGAGCTCATTGCATTATTAACTGCGGCCACTGCAGCAGTCATTTCCGGACCCTTATGGATGTTTTTGGCCAGAAGCTTGGCCCCCTCCGAAAGCATCCAAACCTTCGTCGCTTGAAGATCTTCCACCTTGGCTTTCAAGAAAACATTCTCCGCCCCAATTTCTTCTTCACGCCCTTTCATCTCCTCAATACGGTCCTTTAAATCGGCTTCACCTGATTTAAGCGCATCCCGCTCTGGAAAAAGTGTTAGAAAAACAGGAGAAATAAGAAACAATTAAACCAGAAAAAGGACGTACCAGCCATCATGCTCTCATAAGCATGACGAGCCTTACTAAGAGATTCCTCCATCTTCGCCAAAACTATCTTATGCTCTTCATCCTTCTGCTTCATCGATTCAGAGAACGCCTTAAACTCCGAAGAAATCTTATCTCTGTCTTCCGCAGCAGCAGCAGCAGTCGCTTGAGACGATTGATTCTGGGCGATCAAGGACTTAACCTTTTCTTGCTGAGTTTGAAGATCTTGGGTCAGCTGGGTGATTTTCTTCTCTGCATCCGGTGACCTTGAAACCTTCCGCTTCAAAGAGCGAGTTTCTTTTTCCAAATTCTCCCGAACCGATTCCGCCTCTACCCACCGACGATAGAGCTCCGTCACAAAGATGTTCGACTGAGCCTGGTTAGTCAAAACCGCAGCTCCCAAATCCGGGTTCTTCATCTTCCGGCTCCTGGCATGATCTATCGGAGTATTTATGTTAAAAAGCATCGTTCTGGCAATCAAAGTATCCATCACCGAGTCTTTGTTCCGGATATCCCAATCAGGAACAAATTTATCTTCAGCGGTGGTCGGATCAATTTCCATGTCATCCGAAAACAAATCTGCATATCGAAAAAAGGACATCAACTCAGGTCCGAACCAAGATGAGGGAAGCGAAGACACTTGATCTTCCTCATCATCTATAAAACAGTCCGGACCCAAAGATGAGCCCAAATACGTACCTGAAAAAGTCACCACCTTCGGCTCACTATGAGTTTTTCCCTTATCCACACCCACTGGATTCTCCACCTCCATGCTCTCTACTTCACTATCAGGAACAAAGCCACCTGAATATACAGGGGTCGGTTTATTACAGGCCAGTGCGGCCTCCTCCCTAGAAAATTTACCTCCGGTAAGATGCTCATCCAGCTCTTCCATTAAGTTACCTTCGGAGTGGGAATCTTTCTTTGTTTTCTTCGACTTCGGCAATGGAAGAGGATCGGTGGAGCGTATCTGAATCAGCTCATTCTTCCTCTTACGAGATCGAACCTTCAGGTCCGCACCCAGCTCAGTACCCTTGTTTTTCAAAGTAGAAGGCCGATATTGAAGGGCCTCGTCCAAACTGCGAAACTCCGGATCACTATCCACGTCATCAAGAATTGATCTTTTAACAGACTGGGATCCGGACGAGCCAGCAGCTTCCTTCGTAGATTTCGGAGCGGAAGAAGCAGTCTCAGCAGCAACTTGTTCAGGAATATCCTGAGGAATAGAAGAAGTTGCTCCGGCAGCAGAGGGCCCAGTCGCGTCTTGAACAACCTCCGGACGAATCTGTAGAGCCGAAGGTGCCACCTGTTTCATTAACGGAACATCCTCCTCACCTTGCTCCTCAAAGTCAAAGTAAAAAACATCCATGTTCGGAACCTTTAGGGCATCAAGAAGAGACATTGCGGCACCTGCATTCCCAAAACAAAAAGAAAGTTAGCAAAATAAATAAGTAATGGTGCCGAAGGGGACGTAAAGGGCCGAAACTTACGATCACGCTTTCGGAGAATAATCGGCCAATCCCTATCCCCTTGGGCCCAGGAAAAACTAACTCGACCTAACCAAAGGAAATGCTCGGGAAGGGGACAAATGGGGGATTGATGCTCAATCAGGGCACGGACTAAACTCTCGTCAAAAACAAAGTCTTCACCGAGATCAAAGGACATCGTCTGGTCTTTAAAACGCCACCTCATGTCCTCCGGTAGACAGCGGTCATCTAGCCAGAAAAAATTGTCCTTCCAATTCTTTAAGCTAGACCGCTCGTTGGAGGACGGGGAAGGAACATTCTTCCGGTGCGCGAATGTGTACCAGTCTCCGGCCGTGATAAATTCGTAAAAATATCGAAAAACGTTTAAGTCAGGTTTCTGATCTAGGGCTCGGCAAGAAATTTCAAAATGGTTGATGCGGCTAAGGCCGAATGGGTTAACCTGGCAAATATGAACCCTAAAAAATTGTAGAACCCTAATCAAGAAGCGAGAGAAAGGAACCCTATAATTCGCGAAATTACAGACGCGAGTATAAAAGGGAAACTTCCCTTGACGGAATGGATATATGGCTTCCCTTTCGGAAGGAAGGACCGGGTGAAGATCTGAGGGAATCCTATATTCTCTAACAAACTTGTCCAACTGACGTTGGGTAAGCACACTCACACTATCCGCAAGATTATCCTTACCAGGGGCCATGTGTTAAAGATAAAAGGAAAGGGACGCACCTTTCTCCGAAGAAGAAGAAGAATAGATAAAAGAGGATCACAGTAGAGAAGGTGAGAGATAACAAAAAAGTGAAAAGTGAAAAACCAAAAAGTGAATTTATAGAAATTTTTGAGTCGGTTAAGGGACGTCAAATCAAACCATCATTTCAAGTATGCTCCCACGAATTCCAACACAGGGTTTCGTAATAGTTACGGATGGGTGACTGACGGACAAATCACATAAGTCACCCACGCCATGTCACCACCACTCAAAACATGCCACGCCATTTACTCGGACCACTCCAGCGGCGACACGTCATCCGCATAAGACAAAACGCTTGAAGCAACAGTTTGCAAAGTCTCTACCGAGACTTAACAAACTGGGGGACTTGAAGATACATGTCCGAGGCCGGACATGATCCTTGGGACGAACCAAACTCCACTTGAAACGGACGTCTGAAACATGTCCATTCCATATCAAGTGCCTCCGAAGACGAACCTCCATTCAAGTGCGTCTGGACGAATGATGTCATCTCAGTTGACTATTATAAATACCCCATCAAGTACAAAGCCAAGTACGATTTTCTGAACCTTCGTCCTTACTTTCTCTCTCTACCAATACTTATCCTCACGCCGGAGGGTGGTCGCAGAGGGGCCCTCCCATCTCTGCGGCGAGCCTAACGGTTTTCTGTTTTGCAGGACTGTTCCTCAAGCTCTTTTACAAGATCCAAACCCTCGTTTACAGGCTCCGGTCTAAACTCGATTCTTTGGTTCTTCGATGGCAATCTTGGATTCGTGTCTTTACTTTTTTTTTAGTTTTTGTGGTGTGTGTTTCGTGAGGTCGGAATGATGTACCTTCTATTTCTTTGTGAGTAAAATTTCTATACGGGTAAATTAATTATAATTTGTCTTCTTAAATCGCTCTCCGTAATTAGTTTAAATAATTACTCATTTCTTTGTTTACGTTTGATTTCGTGATCCGGTGATTTAACAATTAAAACACAATTACATGTTTTGGAAAGTTTCATTGTCATCATTATTAAGATAAATACTTATGTTAATGACCTTAGCCTGCGGGATGTGGGGGGCTTGGGTTGGGGGCTTTGTACGACATGTGATGAAGGTGGGCTCCACCCGGCCACTCCAAAAAAGTGGGGTGTGGAGGGGGCGTGGTGTGGCTAGCCATGTGGATAGCTAGCCATATTGGACCAACCAACCAACCAAAGCCAGTCAGTCCACCCCCCCCCCCCCCCCCCCCCACGCCAGGCGGAATACCCACGCCATAGGGGCAACGCCCAGCCCAACGCCAACTCGGGGTGGGAAAGCTGGCGTTGAAGGGCAACCCACGCCCCCAACCCAAGCCCACACCCCACAGTCTTATGATGCATTGGCAACTTCATGACCTTATATTGTGAAGGTTATGGGTTCGGGTGGTGAATTTCCTCTGAAATAGTGGGAGGCCAGGTAACAAGTCAGATATATCATTTGTGTGAATTTAAATCTCACAAACTCATAAACAAATCCAGCAATTTCAGAGTTTCGGAAGTCACCATGGTTTTATTGTGGCTCAACTGCTCAAGGGGCTACTCACCATATATGTCAATTGCTCTGGATCTTGGTTTTCGATTGTGAGAATATTATTTAGAAAAAAGAAGGTATATCCTTTCTCGTGGTCAAATTGCAAATAATAAAAAAAAACCTTGTACCTTATGCTACATGTGTTGTACTAAAATCATACACAATAGAACCTTTGTGGCTTCAACAAGGTCCAATTCTTTCACTGGCCATACTGCTTTAGAAACTTGTAAACCATGCAATTTAACTTGTACTTTGCCTCCCTATTCACTAGGGGTGAGCATGGTGCGGTTTGGTGCGGTTTTAGCATAAAACCGCAACTCATACCGCGAGGTGCGGTTTTTATTTTTTTAAAACCACATGTTGCGGTTTTTTTGCGGTACGGTTTTTGCGGTTTATTTGCGGTTGCGGTTCGGTTTCGGTGCGGTTTCGGTTTTAATAGTTGAATACATCTAAAAAAAAAAACTCTCAGCAATACTTGAATACATCTAAAAAAAACTCTCGGTTTTAATACTGGAATACATCTAATACTTGATGGTAATTAGAATATAATTTTTGCAAGAGCAATGTGAAGAGCATATGTATGGGCTAGAGGACATCAATCAAAACAAGAGTTTGTACTAGAAACATGTCTAGAATAATAGTTGCTATGTGAAACGGTGAAAGCTTAATCACATACTCGTATCCAAATAAAAACGTAATATTGTTTCCAACTCATTCTTGTTTCCAACTTTCAATCTTTCCAACTTTCAATGTTTCCAACTATCATTTGCCATTAGTGTTTCCTAGATAGAAAAAAAAAACAAAAAATATATGTTAGTAGGTATTTGAAATATAAACTCACACATGTAAAGAAAACCTTAACAAAGTCAAGTCTGTACTTTTTTTTTTAACAAACACAGATTATATAATATATAGGGAATTTTATATTTAATTCTTTAAGTATATTATATAATATATATATATATATATATATATATATATATAATAATTTTGCGGTGCGGTTTCGGTTTTTTGGTGCGGTTTTTAAAGCTAAAACCGAACCGCACCATACCTTTGCGGTTTCGGTTTTTGCGGTTTCGGTTTTTGCGGTTTTTGTGTCGGTTGCGGTTTTGCGGTTTCGGTTTTTACGGTTTTTGGTGCGGTTTCGGTTTTCGGTTCGGTTTTTGCTCACCCCTACTATTCACCACAACAAAAACATTTTGACAAAAGAGTAAGAGTAAATTGCTATTTTTGTCCCTGAGGTTTGGTCTAAATTGTTATTTTAGTCCAAATAGTTTTTTTTCTTTTCTGGATCCCTGACTTTTCCATTTCTTACCATTTTGATCACATTGACTAACTCAGTCTAAAAATCTGGTTATAACCAATAGTACTTTTGGCATAATTGTTGTGTAGTGATAACCAGGGACAATTTACAACATAATTTATAAACCTCATAATAATTTAATGCCAAAAATACCACTGATTATAACATGGTTTTTAGATTAAGTTAGGCAATGTGATCAAAATAACAAGAAAAAGAAAAAGTCAGGGACCCAAAGGAGGAAAAAAAAAACTATTTGGACTAAAATGACAATTAGACCAAAACTTAAGGACTAATATGGCAATTTGCTCATAGAGTAAATAATATTTGGTGGGGTCACAACAAAAACTTTGTGGCAAAAGAGTAAATAATATTCGGTGGGGCCACTTGATAAACTCCTCATCCATACATGATATTGAACATCTACATCCACTCAAAAACCTCATCCATATTCCAAACTCTTAATTTCTTCACACATACCATCCAACCATACAACAAATAGATAAGATTTTTATCAACAAACAAAAACTCTTCACACACCCTTCATTGTTGAATTCTTGAACAACCATAATTAAACAAAACTAAAAACAAAAAAAAACATGTCTTGCTCAAATTTAACAATGTTGGTGTCATCAAAACCATCACTTGATTCCTCATCACCACTTTCTTTTAGATCATTCATTGCACCTGTTCAAATTCCCAGTTCAAATGCCAACAATTCGATATCGAAACCGTCTTCTTCTTCGATCCATTGCAGCCTCCGTGATCTTCGAACCCGTATCGATTCGGTTAAGAACACACAGAAGATCACTGAAGCTATGAAGCTTGTGGCAGCTGCTAAAGTTAGAAGAGCTCAAGAAGCTGTGGTGAATGCAAGACCATTTTCGGAGACTTTGGTTGAAGTGCTTTATAGCATCAATGAACAACTTCAAACAGAAGATGTTGATGTCCCGTTGACGAATGTTCGACCCGTTAAGAAGGTGCGATTATTATTATTAGAGAGAATATATTAGTTAGTTTTTATTGTTATATCACGACCATAGTTAGAAAATATAATTTGATTAGGTGTCACTTATATTGTATAAAATATATCATAGAGAATATATTAGTTAATGTTTATTGTTATATAATTACCATAGTTAAAATATATGATTTGATTAAGTTTCCCTCGTGTATCTCTATATATATATAGTTAAAGAGAAAATATATTAGTTAGTGTTTATTGCTATATAATTGTCATACTTTGAATATATGATTTGATCATGTTTCTCTCTCATTGTATTCCTATATATATAGTTGATAAAGAATCACTGTTAAAAGAGAATATAGGATCCGGATCAAGAGAAAACTCATAGGAGCTGTGACAACTTAGAGAACCCGGCCTTTACGCGCGAGTTTTGCCCCCATTTTTTTTCACACCCCTGGATTAAAATGTTACAAAGAGGGCTGTAAAAAAATAAAAATTTGAAGTGGTGTTTTTGGCCCCTTACGGCTGCTTTAAAAAACTGATGAGCATTTCCGGCTACTGTAGATAAAAAAAACTATGTTTTTTTTTTTTTTTGAAAGTTGATTTTTTTAGGATTTTTGGTAAATTTTTAATCTTTCATTAGACCGAGTTCTCTGAGTTCTGACAGCTTGTATGAGTTTTTATTTTACCCTAACTATATAGATAATATATTAGCTAGTGTTTGTATATAGTTGATCAATAATCATTGATAGAGAGAATATATTAGATGATTTTGTTATATAATTACCATAGTATTAAATTCCCCCTCATTGTATCCTTGTATATAAAGTTGATAAGTAATCAATATTAGAGAGAATATATTAGATAATGTTTACTGTTATATCGTTACTGTAGTTAGAAGATATGATTTAGCTAATATATTTTCTCTAATAGGTGGCGTTGGTGGTGGTCACCGGAGACCGTGGTCTCTGCGGCGGTTTCAACAACTTCGTCTTGAAAAAAGCCGAAGCAAGAATCCGGGAGCTCAAGACTCTTGGTCTTGATTATGTTGTGATCAGTGTAGGCAAAAAGGGTAATTCGTACTTCGTTCGGCGACCCCAAATTCCAGTGGACAAGTTTCTCGAAGGAAGCAATCTCCCAACCGCGAAAGAAGCTCAGGCGATCGCAGACGATGTGTTTTCGCTCTTTGTAAGCGAAGAAGTCGACAAAGTTGAACTTTTGTACACAAAGTTTGTGTCATTAGTGAAATCTGATCCTGTGATCCATACACTACTTCCATTATCACCCAAAGGAGAAATTTGTGACATAAATGGAGTATGTGTTGATGCTGCTGAAGATGAGTTCTTTAGGCTGACCACAAAAGAGGGAAAGTTGACCGTCGAACGAGACGTTATTAGGGCCGAAACAATGGACTTTTCGCCAATCTTGCAATTCGAACAGGACCCGGTTCAGATTCTTGATGCATTGTTGCCATTGTATTTGAACAGTCAAATCTTGAGGGCTTTGCAGGAGTCGTTAGCAAGCGAGCTTGCCGCAAGAATGACTGCTATGGGGAATGCGACAGATAACGCGTCCGAGTTGAAGAAGAACTTGTCGCGGGTTTACAATCGCCAGCGCCAAGCCAAGATTACAGGCGAGATTTTGGAGATCGTTGCGGGTGCTGATGCATTGGCTTGATCATCATGGTTGGTATAGTTTTTGATTAATGAAGTCATGTGTGTTTAATGTGTTGAATTGGATCATAATATGTGTTTTTGTTTACAGGGAAAAGTTGTGGAGGATGTCAATTTTTTTGTGGAATTAATTGTATTCTGTAATGCTAATACTTCCTCCAAACAAATGAAATTTGTGTATTTGAATATATATGAATAAGTTTTCATGGTAACTTGTTATTTGGGCTTAGCTTCCATTAAGCCCATTAAAATGGGTGGGTTGAGACAGGTGTTGGGTCAATACGGATCGGATGAAAACGAGTACAGATCAAAACGAGTTGTTTAAAAAAATATATCAATTTTCTTCAGTTCAAAATGAGTTTATGTTATGATAATTTCGGGTTGAAATGAGTCATTTTTGAAAAAAAATGAACATGTAAATGGGTTCATGTGCTATATTTAATTTAGCAGCGAGGAGGCGGTGATGGTGGTGGTGGTGGTGACAACGGTTACGGTGGTGGTGAAATTGAAACTACAGGGACCCAGATTCAAAAGGTTTTGAAAGCACAGGGATCTAGATTCAAAAGGTTTTGAAACCACAAGGACCCAGATTCAAAAGGTTTAAGTTTTGAACTAAAGTGACAAAATTGACCAAACCTCATGGTCCATTTTGGCAGTTTACTCTTTACGTTATGTTTAAAATCTTCAACATTTTCATGGTAATATATATATTTGTGAAAAGGATTTGAAAACTAGAAAGTATGATGAAAAAAATAATAGACATAAGACAATGCTAGTATTGCCCAAAATAATTTTACGTTATTTTTTGTTAAAATCATATAATAACAAAGCATTGCCCAAAATAATTTTAAAAAAGATAGTATTGCCTAACACATGTTTTCTCTTACCTACTATTAGGTTGTTGCTTTCTGTTTACCTCATACGTCATCGTAACGAATAACCTACAAACGTCATACACACACCACAAACCCCAACAACAACTACTAGGCGGCAAAATAGATGCACCCGTCGCAATACACGGGCATTTCCACTAGTTTAATACCTAAAATCCTTGTATACAATGAATACAATTATACAAAGACTTGAAGAAATGTTGCCAACTAATCCTTAAAACTATATTAACTAAAATCAAGGCATATCTATATTAACTAAAAATCAAGGCATAGCCTGATAAATTAAAAGAAGTGAATACAAAAGATATATATCCACAATTTCTTCTTATTTACAAAACATTGTTACGAAGTATTATATGATTCCAAATACAACCCCATAACAAAGATATCTAGAATTTTGTTATTTTAATTTTTGTTTATAGAAAAAATAACCCAATTATATTTTGTTATAATTCAGAGCCAAGATTTGGCTAGTGTTTTTTTATTTTGTAGCCACCCCACCACATAAAATATTTACAGGTGGGAGGACCCCACATATCTGTATGTGCCATCAGTTTCTCCATTAATGTTTGGTTCCCAAAATTCCATCCACAACCACAAGAATAAATTATAATAATATTTACTTTACACAAAAAAAAAAAAAAAAAAAACAAAAACAAAAACAAAAAACAAACAAACAAAACAAACAAACAAACAAATGAGATGGGCTTAGTATTATTTATGATAGAAGATGGAGGGATAAGATCCAACAATCATATGTTATTAACCATTAAGTGAAAACCCCGGCCCATTTCATCATTAAAATGTTAGCAGGGGGGTTAATGGTTTTCACAAGGACGCAAATTCAAAAGGTTAAGTTTTGAACTAAAGTGACAAAATTGACCAAACCTCAGGGTCCATTTTGGCAGTTTACTCTTTACGTTATGTTTAAAATCTTCAACATTTTCATGGTAATATATATATTTGTTAAAAGGATTTGAAAACTAGAAAGTATGATGAAAAAAATAATAGACATAAGACAATGCTAGTATTGCCCAAAATAATTTTACGTTATTTTTTGTTAAAATCATATAATAACAAAGCATTGCCCAAAATAATTTTACGTTATTTTTTGTTAAAATCATCATTAATCCCCCTGCTAACATTTTAATGATTTTGGGCAATGCTTTGTTATTATATGATTTTTACAAAAAAAAAAAACGTAAAATTATTTTCGGCAATGCTTTGTTATTATATGATTTTAACAAAAAATAAAATAAAATCCTGGATTTCACTTGAGCCGTTGCTTTGGTTGTTGAATCCATACATCCAAAATCACCATATAACAATGTTACTATTGTTGGATCTATACCTTCAAAAATCAACATAAACATTACCATTCGCATATGATCATAAAATATCACATAGCAACGTAATCAAATACGCGTATTACTCAATAAGTCAATAGTAATCAATATGATATGTCAGTTACTATTTCAAAGAGCCTTGACTTCATGGAAAACAACACGATAATTATTCATGTAATTCATTGTCATCTCACACTTGATACGAAGGTGGGTAGGGCCGGAACAAAAATATGAAGAGTAGCAAATTTAGCTTAGGTCTTTTCATATTACATCTTAAAAATTGTGTAAAATTACATTTGTGTCCGTCTAGTTTGCTTTATAATGTATTACAAATATTTTAGACAAATATAAAATATAAAATATAAGATTATATAGTGCTGCAGTATTTGTAGGACCAAAATTGTTATAAGACATTCAAAAATATATGTTGCAATATTTGTAGGACCACAATTTCTTGAGTCCAAAAATTGATTAGTATTTGACAAACTTAGGAGTGTACTATGGAGGTAACAATAATTGTACCACATATTGATTGGAAAGTGGCTTGAAAGCAATCAATATAACTTTGCAACAGGAAGGATTAGCTCGTGATGGAAGTGGAAACAATTGGGATTATGTGCATACTTTTTTTAAAGTTTAAAATCAAATATTTTTTTTATTGTATTTTTTTACGACAAATTTGGATCACTGACGGACCACTGGAGTATTATCTTGCCACCAGCGGAATCACCCGGTCATATCCATCTGCACTAGGTAATAATGTCTATACACCAATTCAGAAGTAAATCCAATAAATCTAGGAAAACCCCATTTTAAGAATCGAAACCAGGACCTAATGGTCTCTAAACTTTATCTCACCTCTAAGGTGCCACTAGGCTATATAAAATTTAAACTTAGTCACATGATTAGTCTTATATAAAATATTTAACTAATGTAAAATAATATATTTCATCTCCTAAATTATTAGATTCTTTTGTCTTAAGACAATATAACTTAAACATTTGAATACTAACTAACATTTGCAATAAATTCTTTATCCATATCTATATATTTTCTCTCCCTTTTTCAATTAAATAATATTTTTATACCTTTATCATTATATTTTCCCTCTCCTTTACTCACAACCATTTTTAAAAATATTAAAAAATTTATAAGGTTTTCTCTCAACAGATTTTTTTCCTATGTATTTACAGATGAACAGTAACTTTCACATATAACCAATGAGGTGGTGGTCTGTTGGCAAAAGTAAAGCCTTTAAAACACCAAGGTTGGGAAGTAGAAGGTCTTGGCTTCAAGTCACACGGACAACAGATGATTAAAGAAATTAGTCGTTAAAAAAAGTAACTTTCTCATATATTTTCTCTCATTCACTCACAACCACTCAAAAACACTAACAACCGTTCCTTATAATATAACCAAACTCACTCACATATTTTTAAGGTTTTTATTGTGAATGCTCAACGTATAATGTGTTGCTTGATATAAATAAAATAGGTATAGGGGTATTATGGATTTTGTTAACTTATATGGATAGTAAACCTTTTAAGCCCTTAGTTAAAAAAAAAAAAAAAAAAAAAAAAAAAAAAAAAAAAAAAAAAAAAAAAAAAAAAAACTTAACGACAGTTTAGGTGCTTAGTATCGAGGATGACTAACTCTTGACAATCTTAGTTAAAAAAAGAAACACATTAGAGAGCATCACATGGACAAGTGTAATTTTAATTCAAAATGTCAAAAGTATGAGCGAAGGTTTTATAGTCATTAGCGCATGCTCGAGAAACATATTGTACCTCCTACTTAATAGTATTTCTAGAAGTTAATAACCTTAGTATTAATTCCCATCGTTCCTTTGACCCATTAGTGTTATGTTAAAAAGCAATCTCACCTGCAGTGGCGGATCTAGGATTCGCGCCAAGCGGTAACGTTTTATAAATAAGCGGTAACGAAATAGAAAAAATGTCAAATTTTTCCAAAATTTACACTAATTTTACACTACCGCCGGAGCGCCAAGGGGTAGCGGGCATTACCCCTTGTTATACACCAGATCCACCCCTGCTCACCTGTTCATCTACAAATGCTACCAGCCGGCTATTGATATCATTTTTTTTAACGTCAAATAATCTCACGTGTAAACTCATCCGACTCGAAGTTATGTCCAAGGTCGACTCCTTGACCGCCATGAGACTGTGCCCCCTTGATGCGCGAGAACCGGATGAAATCCATAAACACTCACCCCCGGTCAGGTTCGAACCCAAGATTAAAGCCCCGATTCGTCAATTCACCCAGATGTCACTCGAAAATGGCTCAAACAGGAATCAAACATGCATCTCCACTAACCATATTTAGTAAACCAAGTATATATATAGTAGCTTTTTGTGGTTTTATATTTCACCTAATGCCGCATATATCATATCCACGTACCATTAGTACAATGTAAGATTTTAGAAACACACTAGCCTAAGACCCCGCGAGTTTCGCGGGTGGCTTAACACATAAATATATAACTTAAAATCGCGGGAAATTGTTGAAATTGTTGATGGCGTTCAATCATCAAACATCAATTGAATCAACATTAGTCTCAACTTAATATGTCTTTTAAGTTTGATGGCGTTCAATCATCAAACATCCATGAACAGCCTCTCTCATCCCTTAAAACCGATCCATCAGTCTCAACTTATTAAATACACATTACCAACAAATTGGAATCCAATGACTAAATCAAAGGAAAGAAATGCTAACCGAAAAATAAAACGATATCAAGAAGCATCAAGAGGTCCAGAACACGGGTTTCATAATCGGAGAATTTTTCTCTTATATTTTCAAAAACAATGAAAAACCATATATGGGTTGGATTGGTTAGGGGAACAAATTTGCAAAAAAGCTTAGGAACACTGATTCAGAAAATGAACAAACTCGATGAATACAATACAAAAATGTTGATCGCGTTCAATCATCCAAGAACAGTAGAATAACAACAGTAGCTGAAGCAATTCAGCCCAGCAGTTAAGAATACCAAGAGTAAATTTTAAAAATCACACAAACACCACAACAACAGCCTTGTTGAGAGGTGTACAAATCGTTTGTTTTCATCAATATCAAAAACCGGTTTTTTTATAACCGGTTTCGGTTACTAACCGGTTTTTTTACTCAAAACAATAACCGGTCCAACCGGTTTAAGTCAGTTTTTAACCAGTTTATGCAAAAAAAACCGGGTTTTTACCAGTTTAAACTGGTTTTTTATAACCGGTTTCGAAGATTAAGATCCCTAACTGGTCTACAACCGTCGGTTCGGATAGGTTCTAAAACCGGTTTCGGTTTTTTCTGGTTTCAGTTCTAAAAGCGGTTTTTTTGTACACCTCTAGCCTTGTTCACACTGAATGTTGTCAATCATGGTATAATCCAGTTGTTTAACCAAAAAACACAGCAGAAAAAATATTGCACACAATAGATACAACACGAACAATAGCTCAGGCTAATCAGCGCAACGATTAGAGTAACAGAAGTGCATTTTAATAACACTATTAAAGTCGCATTAATCAAACAGACGTGTCAAAAATTTCACAGACACCTCAATAATAGCCTAGATCAGGGACAGGATAGCAGTATAACGCAAGTATTCAAGGTGTCAAATCAAGTATAATCAATATGTTTAACTAAAAGCACACAATGTAAAAGAAAATAATGCACAAATAGTTACAACATTAGCAGTATACATCTCTTTCTATATTCATATATACCATCAATTTCTACTTATGAAATCACCTACTATTAAGACAGAATATCAACAAACAGAACACAGGTTACACTAAACTCTCTACTAATAAGTTGATATCAAGAACAGACGAATCAAATGACAAAATCAATTTCTTTTGAATCTTATTCTCCAGCCCTGATTCAAACCCTATTACCACTTTCATAGCCTCCGCATAACTTCCACTATACGTAAAAACAATTACCTGCATCAGATCCGACTGGTTCCAATTTAGGGTTTTTGATAACCACGTGAGAGAATCGCCTAGTATAGATTTAGTGTTTGTGAAAGAAATCAGCGATAGAAGGGACCTGAATCTGAGTATAAGATCAATCGAAGATATATAAGAATCGGCTCACTGAGTATTAGGGTTTTTGAATGATAAATCAAGATTAAACAATATGAAAGACGAATCATAAAAAAACATACTTTGATCCGATTGAAGAAGAAATACACAAATCTACACGGCCGAGAGAATTCCATATGCCAGATCTTCAAGCCTCAACAAAGAATAATAAATTCTAGGGTTTGAAACGGAAGAGAATGATGGTGAAATTGGCTTAAATTAGAATTTGTGATTGGAATCAAGATTGAAAAGAAACTGATATCAAATTTATGGAAAGTCCGGAT
Source organism: Helianthus tuberosus (assembly GCA_030545235.1). Lineage (NCBI taxonomy): Eukaryota > Viridiplantae > Streptophyta > Magnoliopsida > Asterales > Asteraceae > Helianthus > Helianthus tuberosus. The sequence goes on along the minus strand of CM060435.1, from coordinate 25,646,633 downwards.
TGTATCAATCTCGAACAAACTGAGCGTGAGCAAAAGAGCGGATGAAAAAGAATTGGCGCTGAAAGTCTTTGAGGGAATGGTTTTAGAGTGACACATGTCAAGTAATGGTTTAAGCAAATGCCAAGTGGCACTAAGATGTATTGTTTTAATATACATAATAGATTGTAAGATTGTAGAAACATAATGCGCACGTCTCAAGAACAACAATGCTCTATGATTTTATATTTAGTTTGAAATATATATATACACCTTTTTTATGTGATTGTCATAACCCTATATAACAGGGATGCCTAGATGACCCACCTAGGATTCTACATCTGCCAATGGCACAATCTGCACACACACATCCACACACTTTGGGCACACACGAATCCCAGTGTTGGGTCACAATCCCTCTAAAGTCTAAAGTAAGGACAACCTCATCAATGTATACGTTGTAATTCATAACATGCAACTCATTATAACAATACCAAAAACTTGAAGTTATTTATAAAACTAAACAATGTCTTTGTCTTCTTACCAAGGTCGCTAGCCTTCATGTCCTAGACTTAAACTCAAGAAAAATCTACAAGTTGACTGCATTACTTTTAAGTTATTAATTTATTTATAAATATAAATGTGTGAAATGTGTTTGCATAACTTGTTAGTTTCTATGTGACGGTGCTAATACAAAATTCCTTTTGTAGTTACATGAGCCAATTTAAAAAACGTTGTGGCTAGGAGATTTAAACATCGAAACATAGATTAAAAACATGTAGCGACTTTGTCCAAGTGAACGTTCAGGAACACAAAAGAGAATTTAGAAACAAAAGAAGTAAAAACACATCTGAAGGAACCGGAATACTTCGTCTAATGAGAGCGGCGCGGGTAGGGATCATGTCAAGCTCCGCTCTCTAAACGAAAGAATAATTAATAGTTAGTATTTAGTAATAATAATAATAATAGTAACAGCAGCAACAGCAACAGCAACAGCAACACCAACACCAACACCAACAACAACAACAATAATAATAATAATAATAATAATAATATGTATATAAGGTGTGACTTCTTGACGCTCTTTTAGCCAAACGGGTTTGACGATTTAAGGTGGAGGATCATAGTTTACGGAGGAAGGTTGTGAAAGCATGTCATTTTAAAAATAACAACTGGGGTTTTCTTCCTTTAAAGGATAACATTTCAGGGTGTTGGAAAAACATTGTTTTACTTGAATCGAAACAAAAAATAAATGGGACGGGTATAAAAAATCTTATTAGGGGGAAGGTGGGGAATGGGGTTAATATTTGGTTATGGGTCGACACTTGGGTTGGTAATCAACCTTTCATGGATAGATGGCCGCACCTTTTCAATCTGGAGTGGGTAAAATCGTGTGAAGTGGCAGATAGGATTGGTTCGTATCAGCCGAGTGTGGGGTTCAACTGGAATTGGGTCAGAGAGCCGGAGACGGAAATTGAGTTACATGAATGGCAAGAATGCGAAGATATTCTCGCGTTAGTGGTCCTATCCAGCGAAAAAGATACTTGGAAGTGGTTAGAAGATGAGTCGGGCATATTTTCGGTCAGATCGGTTAAAAATTGATGAGGGATAATAGGGAGGAGTCCCAGTTGCCAACGTTTCTTTGGTGCAAATGGGTTCCTCTTAAGTGTAATATAATGGCTTGGAGAGCAAACCTGGATAGATTAGCGACAAGGAAGAATCTAAGGAGAAGGAACGTGAATATCCCCTCAGCCTTGTGTCCTTTCTGTGAGGAGTATGAGGAATAGGCTGATCACATTTTTACGACATGTTTTTTGTCAAACTGGATATGGATGGTTTTCAGTGCGTGGTGCAAAATCCCTCCGCTTTTCGTTTTCGAGTTTAAGCTCATGGTTTTATATGTAGTTTGGGAAGGAAGCTAAGAAGATCATTCACGACCTTATTATAATAACATATTGTGCATCTGGAAAGGAAGGAACGAGGCGGTGTTTCATAACATTAAGTGTGGATATCAGAATATTATAGGGGAAGTTAATTCTAGAGGGTTTGTGTGGTTAAAGAACAGGTTTTACTTTAGAACTATTAGATGGGAGGATTGGTGTAAATATCCTTTATATATATTGTAATGTCTTGCCTTTTGACCGTTTATGTCGGAGGCTTTTGTTGTTTGTTGGCCTTTTGCCCTTTTGGGTCGGAGGTGTGTTTTTAATGAAGTATAACCTTTCGAATATATATATATATATAGAAAGTATAATGTACAAAATGGCTTGACCTACATTAACCTACGCGACAGAATTTATAACGTGCGTAATTATTTTTTTCACCATTATAACGTGCGTAATTATCACCTCCATGCGTGATTATCACCTCCCATGCGTGATTATCACCCAAAAACTGCTCCCATGCGTGATTAGGGCTCCCATGCGTGATTATTGCCCAGATCTGATGGTTGAGCGCGTCGCGTACGTGAAGTAGGATAAGGCCTTTTGTATGTTAACCTTTCCCTATATATATATATATATATATATATATATATATATATATATATATATATATATATATATATAGGGTTGAGTTCATTTCAGAACTCTAAATAGCTACAGAACTTTCAGAACTCCTAATAAACAATCATTTTATATATAAGTTTTTGTATTTAGGATCTTTTTATCATCTATTATATGTATTTCTTTGATTACATACATGTTAAAAGTATTTTACATATGTTTAATTGCCAAAATTATATATATGTGTCATAACTAATTACATATATGTAAAAAAACTAGTTTACATATGTGTAATTATAAAATTACATATAAAAAATGATAAAATTACTCTTAACATGCATGTAATCGTAAAAATACACATAATAAATGATAAAATTATCCTAAACATAAAAATATATAAATAAAAAGATTGTTTATTAGGAGTTCTGCGAGTTCTGTAAATATTTATGGTTCTGAAATGATCCTGGCCCTATATATATATTATATATAATAAATGAAAGTTATTTGGGCCACGTGTCACTTGATTAGGGCATCCTCAGTTCTCTTTTCCCGCCCAACAGTGCCATCCCCTTTTCCTTATATAATCTCTCTTCTCACTTCTAATCTTTGTTTACAAACCTTGGGTTCTTTCTCTCTCTATATTCAGCCGATTCAAAATCAAATTTCACAAACCCTGCAAATTATTGAGATAATTCTTTCCATCCAAACCTTAATCTTCTTCAGACGCCACCATAAAATCTTCTTTTGTTCATCGATTACTTCATCAAAAGGTTTGTTTTTTTTTTTAGTTCAAATACTTTCATGATTTCCTCTTATTTACACTAATCCTAATTTCTACTCGTAATCTAATCATATGGTTCCAGGGTTTTTGTCATCAGAGTTCAAATCCGCTTAGCTGCGGATAAGAGAACTGCCATAAGCTGGTATGTTTGAATATGTTTTGAAATTAGCGTTTTTTTCTAGATGGTGATGATATGAGTATAACATCTGTTGATTATTGATGTTTGAGTTTGTTCAGCCATTATTCTTTCTGAAATTAGAGTTTCATTGGTATTATCTGTTTGTAACAGCAGTGGTTCAGCATCTACAGTGGATTCAACATCAGGTGTTTGCTATTATTGTTTGATGTTGTTTGCTATTATTGACTGATATTGTTTGCTATTGTTGTTTGATGTTGTTTGCTATTGTTGTTTGCAGTTGAAGATATCTTAATTAAGGTAATAATTGTATTACATCCTGTTGAAAATTAGAATTTATAAATTTAGGGAAAGTGAGGTTGAAAGTTAATAACCCAACAGTGGAGCATTTCATTCTACAGGTTCCATAAATTAAGGGTATTCTCATATAATGATGATGATTGTTCCACGGTTGTTTCCAGTATTATTGTTCCAACATCGTTTAAAGTATGTGTTTTTTGCTACTCTGATTTTCAATTTTGAGTTTTTTATTTTGAAGTGATATACTCTAATTCTCGGTTTATATTTCAGTCTAATCACAGTTGTTTGAAATTCATACAATCTGCTGCGGGTTATTATAGGTTTGTATTCAAAGAAGCATAAGTTTAATTAAACACAAAGAAAGATTATTAAATTTATAGTTTACTTGCTTATGTCTAAATGATGATGATGATTATAATTCACTTGTGCAGAAGATGATGATGGAGAACCCACAGTAGTTCCTACTAAATGCAAGAAAGGATCTGCTATTGTTGTAAGATAATATTTTATGTTACTAGAGAGTCTAGAGTAATGGTGTTTCCTACCTTTTTTGTATTAAAAGAAGCATAAAGTTTGTTTTAAAGGAGCTCTTTATGAACAAAGACTGATGAGGCCTATCCACTGTTGAAGACAAGGTCCTGTTAAAGACAACCACTTTATGTACCTTGAGTTTGATTAATCAAAGGAAAACGACTATTTAGTATCAGCAGTGGTTCAGCATCTACAACGGATTCAAATTTAGTATTTAATTATCAGTGGTTCTTGTGTAACTTTAGTATTTCATTATGAGTTTGTTTCATGTTGTAAGAATCAGTGAATTCTCAGATAATAGATTGCTTTGCCGGATTAGATTATGTGTTAAATTATAGTTCTTTAAGTGATTGTTTCGTTTTCTTGAATTCTATGTAATTTTGTAAAGAAGTACAATAACAAACAGTGGTTTTAACATCTGTTTGCAATTTGGTCAATAGTTAATGGAAACCCCTGTTAGGTTGAGCAGTAGATGTTATTAACTATAACATCTGTTCAGGAAAACGATTGTTTGCACTTTACGTACCTAGAGTTTGATTAATCAAAGGAAAATGACTGTTTAGTATCAGCAGTGGTTCAGCATCTACAACGGATTCAAATTTAGTATTTAATTATCAGTGGTTCTTATGTAACTTTAGTATTTCATTATGAGTTTGTTTCATGTTGTAAGAATCAGTGAATTCTTAGATAATAGATTGCTTTGCCCGATTAGATTATGTGTTAAATTATAGTTCTTTAAGTGTTTGTTTCGTTTTCTTGAATTTTATGTAATTTTGTAAAGAAGTACAATAACAAACAGTGGTTTTAACATCTGTTTGCAATTTGGTCAATAGTTAATGGAAACCCCTGTTCAGGGTTGAACAGATGTTTGGGCTTTAACAGATGTTTGGCTCTAAACCAAACATCAGTTTAAGGTCAACATCTATTTGAGTATTGGTCCTGTTGTGAAATTTGTTTGACCCAACAGTGGTTTTAAACATCTATTTATGTGCAAACACCTGTTTATGGTCAAACTTCTGTTTATGGGCAAAATTCTGTTTAAGGCGAAACATATGTTTCTTCAAAATCTGTTGACCAGTGACTGACCAAACATCAGTGTTTAAAAAACTGTTGGGTATCCACTGATAGGAAAAATAGCCACTGCTCACTTTTTTTATTGTTGGCATCTATTGATATTGACCATCACTTGTTTTCCTAAAAAACAGCCACTGCTCACTTTTTTGTTATTGATGGTGTTAATTAGTGATAGATTGAAATTATCAAATAAAAACTAGAATAACAATGAAATTACCATTTTACCTCATCTTTACATACCAATGAGGTAAGATTTCCTCCAACATTGTTTTGATCATACAATTTAAAAAATTCTTTATAACTATTTGTTGGAAATCAAATCAGTAATTAATGCTAATTTCTTGAGCTTTGGACATTTAAAACATGCAAAATGTGAATTTCAAACTCACGGTTTAAAAATTAGAAAAGTCATCATGACAATAACAGTTGCTTTCAAATCATCATCAATAATTACTGATAATATCAGTAATTACAGAAAAGTCATAATGACAATTGACGTTCGGTATCTACTAATAGGAAAAAATAGCCACTGGTCACTTTTTTATTCTTGACATCCATTGATATTTACCATCCATGGTGTTAATTAGTGATATATTGAAATTATCAAATAAAAACTAGAATTAAAATGAAATTACCATTTTACCTAATCGTTACATTGCAATGAGATAAGAGTTCCTCCAATATTGTTTTCCTGATGAAATTTAATGTTAAATTAAAAAAAAATACTTGATGGGTATTTGTTGCAAATCAAATGAATAATTAATGGTAATTTCTTCAGCTTTGGACTTTTAAAATATGCAAAATATGAATTTCAAATTAAATTTATGCAAGATGGTAATTTAGAATTGACGTTCTCTTTTTTTTTCCCTACTTTGCATATGATTAGTAATATTTATTTACTTTAATAAGGAGGGATATAAAGATATACACTACTTACCTTTCAGTTCCCAATAAACGTCAGTTCCCAATAAACGTCAGTTCCCAATAAACATCATCACAATTGCGGTCAAATCAAATCAGTAATTACTAATAAATATCAGTAATTTTGAAACTCAAAATTCAAACCATATATATTTTTATCCTTAATGTTAAATTAAAAAATAAAAAAAATACTTTTTGACTATTTGTTGCAAATCTAATCAATAATAATTAATTGTAATTTCTTGAGCTTTGGACTTTTTAAATATGCAAAACTAGAATTTCAAACTGACGGTTATTATCTCTCAGTAATTTTGAAATTTGGAAATAAAAAATATGTAAAAGGTAATTTAAAATTGACGTTCTCTTTTTTTTTTTTTCCTACTTTGCATATTTCAGTTCCCAAAAAACATCATAACAATTGCTTTCAAATCAAATCAGTAATTACTAATTAATATTAGTAATTTTGAAATTCAAATTTCAAACCATATATATTTTTATTATTCTATAAATAAGATACAATTATCTGGTTTCACATTCAAATCTCGCTCGCTCATATATGTGACCGTATCTTTCTCTCTCAAATGCATCTTTCTTGTGATTTAGCAGCTAATTTCCCATTACACTTCTTTGTTCGAATGTTTGTTGATAATGTTTACATGTTATCGTTCCTGTATCATTGTTCCAACATCGTTATTTCAATGTAAATTCGCATCCCACATCAACCTTTCAATATCGATGCTGCAATATCATTGTTGCAACATCGTGAAAAGTTGCATGTGTTACCTTTTTTGATGGCAGAGATGCAACTTTAAAGTTACATGTGCCATTTTTTTTTATTTCCGTTAAATCTAAAGTCACGTTTTCTTGCTCCAAGAAGATTTTCTTCTTTTAAAGAAAGTATACATTCGTCCAAAGCTCGTGAAAACTCAGATGTGCAATAAAAATGAAAAAGACACGTTTGAATTTTAGATTAGTTTCTTATTCTTATTTGTGTTGTCAGTAATATGGAGTGTGGTGATAGAGACGTGCAGTTTATGGCGATGCTGAAGGACATACATCAAGAGGTTCAGCAATAGATGTAGTGGAAACTAAAGTTTATTAGTTCTTGCTGTTATTCTTAGATTTGAACTTGAATATTGTTCAGTATGTCATGTAATTATTGGACTTTTAGTTTCAAGGTCCTGAATAAATGATTAAATATAATTTTATGAATCTTTGTTGTGTTTTATTTTTACTTATTATTTATTGTTTCAGTAATATTTAGATTATGTTGATGTTGAATTGTGTCTGTAGATCTGTTTGGTAAGTCAACAGAGGATTAATAGTGTCAAGGATTTGTTTAATGGTCCAACTCTGAAAGGGTGGTGTGGTTATAACAGCTGATCATGCTAAGGACTGTTATAATTAATTCCTGCTCCATATAAAGACTGATGGGCTTATTGTCTCATGAGGGCTATGCACTGTTGAAGGCAAAGTCCTGTTAAAGACTAGCAGTTATGGTGTAGTTATAACAGCTTCTACATCGGATTCAACTTTAGTATTTATGTATCAGTTTTTGAATTACTAGGGTACTCATGTTTTAATTGAGTATTAAACGAAAATGAGTTGCCTTAGCAAAAAGTTTTCATCATCTGGGGTACTAAACCACTGTCTTTCAAAATTGACATGTGGCAAAACCTTGAATGAAAATTCTCAAAACTGTTGCTGGAATACTTGTCCTTCAGATCTGTACCATTTACCCTCACCACTGTTTTGTTCCAACGTCTGATCTCTAAACACTGTCCACTGCTGAAAGTTAACCACTGATCCCTCATTTTCTTGACAAGCACTGATGTTCAAAATCAGTGTCCTATCCACTGATAGTAAAAATCATCCACTGCCCACAATTTTTACCGTTGTAACCATGATGCTTGATACGTCAGTGGCCCTTAAAACAACTGTTTTCCATCCTTCATCCATTTCATCAGTGTTTGACACGTGGTCAGTCTTTAGCCTTCAGATCATAATAACCGCTGCCACATCAGCGATCATTTTTTCCGCAGCTAAAACCCTGCCCTAAACCCCAAACAGGGTTTTACACTGTCGAATTGAATTCCAAAATTCTCTTCTCATAGCAGTTTCCAACCCTTCTTCTCAAAATCTCCAAAATCCTTCTTCGTTCTTCTCCGCAAAAATGACAAAATCAAAGTCAAAATCAAAATCAAAACCTAAATCACCACCACCTTCAAATGAAGTCGCTCAAACGGCCGAAGAATCCAATGAGATACCATACAAACAATCTCACAACTATTTGGGTTTACTCACAAAACCCACAAACAATCATACCTTCGATTCCATTCTCGACACCATATCTACATCAAAGTACAAAACTTTGTTGACAGTAGACGCCCCCATATATCTGCAAACCCAGAGAGAGTTCTGGAAAAATGCTACGCTTGAAAAACAAGATGATAAAGTAGTAGCCATTAACTCCTCGATACAGGGTACTGCGGTTCAAATCACTCCGCAATCATTATCAGAAATCTTCAAACTCGATGATCAGAAAGGTAAAGCTTCTTTTGACAAAAACGAGTTAAAAGCTGATTTTCTGAAAAGGGGCTATGCAGAACAGTCAAAGGTAGATACCCTACAAAAGGGTTATTTTCCATCTGCACCCAGATTTTTATTTCACACACTTCTGATGTGTGCTTCGAATAAAACAACATCTTTTAACGAAATACCATTAAAAATTCAAAGCCTGGGTTACGCTATTTTGAATAATAAAGACTACAACTAATCCCAGGAGATTTTCAATGACATGGTGAAAAACGTTGAAAGTAAAGCATTTTTGTTGTTTCCAAGATTTTTGAGTTATTATTTTATACAAAAATTTGATAAGAAAAATGAAAATTTGCTTAAACAAGGTGTCTATTTTCAAATAAAAAGCTTGACACCTGAAACATTCACTAGAATGTTGGCACCAATAAAAACAAAAGCAGGGGTACCTGAGCAGATTTTAGCGGTTACAACTGCTCCTCAGGTATCAGCTGCTGAGCCCACTGCTCCAGGTGATCAAAGCAACACAACCACTGCTTTGAAACCCACACCTGATATCACCAAAAAGACCAAAAGAAAAACATCCAGAAAACCCACCAAACCCAAAACAAAGGCAACTCTGGAAGATGAGATCCCAGAGGAAATGCCTGTGACAACACAAAAGTCACCACAAACCACTGCTGCTACTTCCTCACAGCAGTTGGAAGAAAGATCTCAACCCATGCCTGAAACTCCTCCTGCATCCTCACAAAAGGATCAGGTTGTAATCACAGGGACACCAAATTATGAAGCTCCAGATCCACTTGGCTCTATCTTCCACAGTCCTGATCCCAAGGACATGTCTCTTTCAACACCTATACCCTCACCAATCATAATGCCACAATCCATGCTACCCTTGTTGCATGCAGCTGCTATAGCTCAGACACAAACCAGTTCCTCTCTATCACCTATCACTGAGAGTATACCCCCACAAGAGACTGGGTGTGATGCTACTACTTCTGCTATCCCAGCAACAATTGAGGAGGTTACACCCCCTGAGTTACAAGTAACTCTCGGTGGTAGTTCAAGTGGAGCAGCAACTACAACTGGTGGATCAACAGATCTTCAGTTGGACAGTTGTTTCATAAGTAAGACTCCCTTGAAGGCAATTTCTTCCATGGCAACTTCGGTAACCACCAGTGAGTTGGATCTAACCACTGGTACCATCAAAGGTTTATCGAGTGCTGAAGAAAGAAGTCCCCAGTACCAAGAACAAGGGGCATCAATGGGTGATTTTTGGGACTCTGTTCCTAAGTCACACATTGATATAACCACTGCTGGTGGGGATTCAGATGATTCTACTAAAGTAGGTGATGATTCAAAATATCAAGAATTGACGAACAGAGTTGACCAACTTGAAGATTCAGTTGCTGAAATAAAGGAGATGGTGCAAGAGATTTTAAAAGCTCAAAAAGCACAGTCTACTGCTGCCCCACCACAAGCATCTGTTCCTACTCAAGCATCTGCACAACATGCAGTTGCTGCAAATGAACTCTGGAATATCTTTCAATCCATGCTTGAAAAACAGCAACAAATGGCTGATCAAAACCATGCTACTCATGTACAAATGCTGACCAACATGGTGGAATCAAGGTTCAAAGATACTCAAGCAGATATCAAGGCTATAAAGGCTAGCATTCAAAGTGTCTCTGGCAAAGTTCCTTCTTCCCTATACTTTCTTGATAACCCTCCTTCAGATAATGCCAAAAAGGGGGAGAATATCAAGCTGTTGAGACAAATGAATAAGATGAGAATAGAACATGGCCTTTATATTGAGCCTGAAAAAGAAAAAGAAAAAGAAAAAGAAAAGCAGGTATCAAAACCTGTTAGTCAAATAGCCGATACAACAGTAGTTACAAAAACTGATGTCAGTAGCCAAACAGCTGCCATGTCATCAACACACACATCTTCAACACACACCACTCTACCACACACCACTGCAACTACTGCTCTACCACCATCATCTACAATCACACCATCACCACTGCCTCCTGTCATAAAACAGAAGACAACAGATGTTACAACATCTGTTGTAATGACAGCAGTGGTTGAAGCACCAGTTGTTTCAACAGTTGTTTGTCAGACACTCCCCATGATTCAAACCACTGATTCACCCAAAACATCATCTGCCCCTTCTTCATTAAAAAGGAGAAGGAATCTCATATCAGATGACGATTCACCACCACCATCAAAAACTACCTCACCACTTCCATCCCCTGCTCAAAAGCAGAAGACAACTGCTGACATATCAGCAGTTGTAATGACAACAGATGTTCAGACACCAGTTGTTTCAACAACTGTTAGTCAATCATCCACCACTGCTCTCACCTTCTCTACATCACAACCAAAGCTCTTCAACAGAAAAAGAAAGCCAATCTCTGCCGAGGAGGGTATACATGATCCTAATGCTGCACAACATCCACTGGAACTTGAAGCTATCAAAAATGAGATGAGGCAATTCTATACAGAAGAAGATCCTTCAAAAAGAAGATTCTCCTCACTCATAGGCTACATTCCACCAGATGATATGGATGATTACCTCAAAGTCAAGGCAAGGCAAGCTAAACTAAGAGCTAAAGTTGAGAGTGAACGTAAACGTTTAAGCGAAGATGGCATTGCTAAAAGACTGGAGTTCTACTTCACAAAAGTAAAGCAGATAGAAGAGTTTGCACAAGACCTAAACAAATAAAAGGCTGATCAAAGGAAAAAGTTAAGAAAACAATATCTAGCCTACATCATGAAAGAGAAATTCTATCCTGCTGAAGAACAACAGTTCGAAGAATGGCCAATAATCGCTCTAAAGCATGAGGCCGAAAGGATTGAGAAAATCAAGAATGATCCTACAAAGAAGAAGAATGCTCCAAACTGGAGCAAATACAAAAGGCTCATTGCTGACCTAACTGCTGAGTATAAGAGAAAGAAAAAGGAGCTGGTGGATGCAAAAATGGATATTGCTGAAGCCATATCAAAATGGTCAAAACAGCAGACTGATGAAGCCTATGAAAGGCTGAAGAAAAGAAAGATAACTGTATCAAGCACCTCAAAGAAGCATGAACAAAGAATGAAGCTTGAACAGCAGATAGAAAACCTCAATACACTGTTCCGGTCTACTTTTGTGACAAATCAAGAAGAAAAAGAACAGTTGACCAGTGAAGAGGTGAAAGAAAAGGAGGTTGAGTACTTCACAGAATCCATCATGAAAATGGGTCTAAAAGAAGAAAACTCAGAAAAACTTCAAAACCTTTTTAAAAGGATGTTAACCAAACCTGCATCACCAAACACTTCAACAGAGATGACAGACATTGAAAGGCAGGAGCTGATTGAAAGAGAAACTGCAGAAGATATAGCTGCAGCAAATGATGTCATAGAAATGGCTTTCAAAAGAATGTCTGAAAGTCTGCAAGTCTTCTCAAGGCCAATATCTCAAAGCTCATCATCAAATAAATCTCTCCCAAGAAATCCATTGGGTTTAAAAGTACTAAAGTGGCTCTCTGATCAAAAGACCCACGTATTGACTCTGGTCAGATCCAATGGAGAGGTGAAGTATATATCAAGGAAAGAAGCATTAGGCCTTAGTGTTCAAGATTTGCAGGATCTCCTTGAACTTACACTGTGCCGGGATGAAGAAGATACAAGCTCCAAAGCATTTGAAGAAGAATTTAAAAGAAAAGCAAGGGAACTTTTGATGAGTAATAAAGATCCAGAATAATGACAGGTTTTTGGCATTATCTGTTCCAGGGGGAGATTGTTGGGATTGAACCCTACCAGAGGAACAGATAAGGTAAAGCCAAAACCTGGTCACAACAGTGGATCCACAATAAGCAGCGGTTTACATTAAGCTTCCCCCTTGAAAATGATTTATAACAACTGATGGTCTTGCATCCACTGACCAGATACAACTGCTGCTGTTCTGCATAACTACTGATGAAGCTTAGAAGACTGCTGGACACTAAGCACTGCTGGTACAATCTGCTGATGACAAAGCTCTGCCGAATCAAGGACTGATCAACCTTGAGGAAAGCACTTATGTAAAGAGAGAGCAGCTGTTTAGTGAATTAACTGTTTTATGTATAGTCAGTGGTTAGGTATAACAGTATTTGTAAAAGGACAGTAGATACAGGTTGTTAGGCGACGTCGCTTTGATGGTGACGTCAGCTGAAATACCCCAGTGGTTTGGTTTGCCTATAAATGTAACAGTATCCTGTACTGTTACATTTGATTGACTGAGCGGGTTCTTCTCCTCATGTCTAATCCTTTCATCTTGTGCAACCAACCTTGAGGCATCAGGCTGAGGGGGAGTTTACTTTGTAAGCTTTGACTGTAATCTTTTGCTTTTGAATTGTAAATCATTCGACTCTATGAAAAGCAATTGTTTATCAAACTATCTTCTCCTATTGATTGTGTTTACAAAGTTTGTTATTCATTTCCGCTGCACTTAAAACTGTTCATATCTATTTGATTTGTTCAAATCTAACAAACAAACACAATCATGAAAGCCTCAGATCCTAACATTAAGCTTGTATGTTATGTGACTTAACACATTTTATTGTTTATCTACAACCTTTTGGTTTCACATATGTAGTTGCCACTTACAATTTATATTTATCTGACAGCTTGGTTACTGGTGATAGTTTGTTAGGTAGTTGTCAAAATACTTCAATATGGTATGGTTTTGTTTTATTCCAGTATCACGGCATTTCAGTACTTTAATATGTATAGCTTCATCTTATTCCAGTATCACCGCATTACAGGTTACAGAAATGATTTTCAGCGATCGAGAAAATGAACAAAATCTGTACATTGTTTATACAGTTTCAATTGTATTTTTCTATGATTTTATGAGTGATCTAGAATTCTGCCCATTTTCTAATGATCTGCGCATAAGGACAACCTATGTAAAGTCGAATCTACATGGTCGAACTGCATGCATACATTTTCACTTTTTACTGGGTGAAGTCATTATCATCATTCAATTTGTTTCATATTTGTGCAGGTGGGAAAAGAGCAAAAGGAAGGGGAGGTGGCAATCGAGGTGTGCGTGGGAATGGATTTTGATTTGGGGATAGGATACAGTTCAGAATGCAAACCTGCTTCATCAACGGGTGGTTTGGTATAGTTTGCATTGACCCAAAACACTTACTATTGTCAAAAGTTTTAGAACACATTATGTAAATAATTACTACCTTAACTACCCCCGGTATGTTGTAATCCTGTAAGTTTTATGGATGTCTATTAATCTTAGCCCGCTAATTAATTGCAATTAACTTTCGAGAGTTTGTCTTAAGTTTAGCCTGAGACTAAGCCAGCCTTTAGAATCAAGATGTGTGAAAACATCTTAGAAGATGAGGCTTTCTTGATGTGATCATGACCTCTAGGAATTTGCGTATATATCACTATTATCAATCACGATCCATCCATTTGGACACATAACCTTACACTAGGATCTTTTTAGGATAACGTAATGGCTTATGTGTACCTTATATTTGTACGTTTCTTAACCATGTTATCTAAAAAATGAGTTTCACATCACTTATCTATTATCTACTATCTATTATCTATTTCTTAACTATGTAAACCTTTTGAGGTTTACATTGCTCATTTTAATGCTTATATTATAACCATGTCGCATTTGCACTTTGATCATGTACCTCTTTTTCTTTCGCGAAGATTTTATTTTTGTATGATTTTAACTATATATTAATCATAAATAGATTTTGATTAAAGTAATTTTATCGAGCCCGGGAAGCAATCCCGGGTAAAAACCTAGTATATATATATATATATATAGGGAGAAGATCATGCGAGAACCACCTCTTATTGTGAGAACCGCGAGAACCAATGTGAACACACCAAAAATGCCTAAAAATAGCTAAAAATCACACAAATTTTTTTTTTTGATTTTTTAATATTTTTTAGGTTAAAATCGCTACTTTTCGAACCAAAAAAAAAAAAAAAATTTGTTTTAAATTTTTTTTTTTAAATTTTTTTTTTTGCTTCGAAAAGTAGCGATTTTAACCTAAAAAATATTAAAAAAATCAAAAAAAAAATTTTGGATTTTTTTTGGATTTTTTTAGGTTTTTTGGGGGTTTAGTTTTTAGCATTTTAGCTTGGGGGGGGGGGGGGGGTTTAGGTGTTTGGGGGGGGGGGGGGGTGGGGGAGGGTTTTTTTAGGTTTTTTTTAGCTTGGGGGGGGGGGGGTGGGGGTTAGGTTTTTTTTAGGTTTTTTTAGCTATTTTAGGTTGTGTTCACATTGGTTCTCGCGGTTCTCACAATAAGGGTGGTTCTCGCATGAGCCCCTCCCTATATATATATATATATAAGTACACTCTACTTCGTCAAAATTAGAATAAAGAGGACTTGAGATTGATATAATAGTTTTATTTATTCATAAATTTATTTATTTGCTTCTCATTAAAGAGTACTCTTTATATTCTTCGGGTGGAGGGTATAGTAATCGGTGAGTGGGTGTTTGAGTGGGAGTCATCGATCAGTGACCACCCCCACTTGATTGAGTTATGCGGTGAGTTGGAGAGAGTGAACAAAAATCGGTGATTGTTCACCGATGTGATTGAGAGGAGAGGAGAGAGGAGAGGAGAGAGGATCACTCAACCAATCAAGTTTTTTTTTTAATTGTGGGGTGTTTGACCATACCTAGTGATTGAGTGTA
Organism: Helianthus tuberosus; assembly: GCA_030545235.1. Taxonomy (NCBI): domain Eukaryota; kingdom Viridiplantae; phylum Streptophyta; class Magnoliopsida; order Asterales; family Asteraceae; genus Helianthus; species Helianthus tuberosus. The sequence goes on along the minus strand of CM060435.1, from coordinate 25,631,170 downwards.
AAATGTGGAGTAGAATTGGGAGTTGACATGGCATAATATTATTGGGTAGGATTTCACTCAAACACCCTAGGGTGATTGACCATACCCTCCACCCTTATACTTCTGCTTTGCAACACTTTTCTTAAATATGAACCAGTATTCCTTCTTGTAAAAATTTCCAGGTTGAGATCAATGTACAGATGAAGTCATTTAGAAAAAAAAAAAAAAAAGTTCCAAACATTTTAGACATCTTGTCTTTGTTAGGGTACGAGTGCCTCAACCCAAAATACCTCAAGTACCTAAATCAAAACAACTAATAATACTAAGTAACCTCATACCTGAATTTTCCACCATCACAATTAGATACCCATAACCAAATCCACTACCCGAGTGAATGGCGCCAGTGTGGTTAAACCGCCCGCACAAACCGAATACTACGCCCCAAGTAACTTTTTGTCAATTATTTTCATTTAAATCCAAAATCTCCAAACTTTAAAATGTTATATTACATACTTAGAAAAAAAAAACTAAAAAAATTAATAAGATTGAGACAGTAATATATATATACGGGTGTGTCATGTATGCAAATCTCTATGTACAATTTATCTTTTACTTCCCCTTTGAAGTACTACAACTTTTTTGAAGTGTATGTAGATGTTGCTTAGTTGTCTTTCTCTGTCATTGGATAAGGTTGTATTCTCATCAACCAATCAATCTTCACCACATTTCCCAATCAAAATCGAGCCTTTTTCAGAGTTTCCCAGATGATTATACGTTGATATTACCATTTTACTATTTCACACACATAAACACATGTGTGTTTTATATTCATACTTCACACAATCACCTTCAACATTTTAACCATATTCAAGGATGGATCTCTCAATTATAAATGGTAGAAGATAAATTATTTTTATGTAAACGATGACTTGTTAAAAGGAAAACAGAATATAACTTTGATGGTTTTAATAGATAATTTCTTTTTGTTTTACAATAGGTAAGTATAAAAGGTGTACTTGTTTGTTTAAGTGATTTAATTAAGGCTCAAACTATCTACACACTAGATAGCCAACATAAAAAGGTGTTTTTTGTCTTATGTGCATACCCTGCAGTGTCGAGCTGTGGCCAAAGCGTGGCGTTTTGGTCCGATCAACCAGACAAAAACTGACGGGTATCTGACGGGTCTGATGACCGGACCAAAACGCCAAGCTTTGGCCGCGTTTTGGTCCTGTCAACCAGACCAGGTGTCAGTCTTTTGTCTGGTTGACAGGACCAAAACGCGCCCAAAGCTCGGCGTTTTGGTCCGGTCAACAGACCCGTCAGACACCCGTCAGTCTTTGTCTGGTTGACCGGACCAAAACGCCACGCTTTAGTCATAGCTCGACACTGCAGGGTATGCATATAAGACAAAAAACACCTTTTTGGTGTGCCAATAGACATATGAGTGTGTAAATAGGTACACCCTTTAATTAATTACCATGTCACTGTGGACAAATTTGCTGTCCATTACTCCATTTAGATATTGTTGTATATATTCAGTCTCGTTTCTTGTTTTTTTATGTGTACTATTGATGCTCATGCAACCATTGTTGTCAAGAGGTTGTAATCAGTGTTTCGTGTCAAAATCTGCTTGGTTATGGATGTTGCATTCTAGATGATTGGAGCCGAGGCTATTGGCCAACCCCGTAAACACGTTATTGGGTTAACTTAGCGCTTTGCAAATTAACCGGGGGGGGGGGGGGGGGTGGTTTGTCTTGTCAAGGAACTCCCGCACCCCATGAAATATTTTTTAGTATATATGTGAAGTGTCCCAATAGTTTTTTGACACCAGCCCACAATGAAAATTAATTAAGATTTTTTAAATTTTAAAAATAACTAGGGGGTTACCCCCGCGCTTCGCGGCGGGGCGACCCGATTTTTTATTCGATATAGCAATCGAAAGAGAAAACATACAAAATAAAGTCGTGGTAAGTACAAAAGTATATCGACATGTGTTTTACATCGATCGGAAACAATAGTAAAAAAAGACACAAAATTACCTTGGTATCTGTTATTTTCATATATTGTTAAAAGACAGAAAATTACCTTGGTATCTGTATGTCTGGAAGTAGCATGAGCATTTTGGAGGAGCTTTTGTTCTTCAGTCGAACAGTTTCCACAGTAGAAATGCTCCATCTGTTTAGCCTCCTCTGGTGTTATCTCTATACAAGCAGGATGAAACCTGAACCATAAACAGTGAATAAGGATTCAACAATCGAGAGCACATCAAGCATTCAAACGCCAGCAGTCTTATTTGATCTTCTATAAATAACAACCTACCAATCTGCGCAACCATCGCATTGAACCATTAGATCATCAGGATTGTAAGGCATCTCGCACTTACAATACCTGCAATATAACATAAAACCAGTCTAATTAACTCACAGTTTCGAATTAGTTTGTAGCATGATTATGAAAAAACTTTATCCTCTAGTAACCAAGTTTCTCAAGTGTTTTACTAAAGTCACGCAAAGGTTTTCGTTTCTCTAAAGTCACTCAACTTTCATTAGGCGTTAATTTTTTTTATAAATGTTCAAATTTTCTGAAACTAAGTGAGTCAAATGAAACATATAAGAATCTTGAACGTAGAAGGTAACAGCGAATAAAATAACTCACTAAACAATAAAGAAGTTTCATAACTGTTAAAATTAAGTCAAATTGGAAAGAAAAAAAATCACCAAGTACTAACCAAGATGCATATACGTTTCATTTTCCTCATTTATCCTTTTTATAGAGCAACTCGGATGAGAAATTTTTCGGCACCATACCGATATTGCAAGGTACTGACTCAACATATTCGGTACAGTATTCAGATTTGAATTTAGCCCAATTTTGGTATCTGTACTATTCAGTACAACATCGGTCCGTAACTTTTAACGGTACCATACCAGTACCGACTGAACATATATAGTACAGCATTCGATTTTAAATTTTGCTAAATTTTGGTAACGTTAACTTTTAATGTGTACCGTACCATACCAGTACCAACCGAACATATACGGTAAGGTATTTAGGTAAATTCCGGTATCGATATAATGTAGATACCGGTTGTACCAGTACCAATCTCATCCTAATAGAGTTACACCTATAATTCTAAACACCTAATCTAAATTACTGTAAACATTTAATAATCAAACAAACAATCAATCAACATAAACGTAATACATACACAGCAACTCTATTAGGAATAAAGGCACCGGTAACCGAATTATACTCAAAACGACATAAATAATCGTCGTTGTACACTTTCCTTCAATCATATCAGCACTCTGCAAATCATGATGATCGGAAAGAAAGACCTCTTTGCTGCCGTCAAACTGTCTCCGGCCACCGATGGATTCCTCCGGCCGGTAGTACCACAGCGTGAGCACCTTAACGTTGCCGCCTCTAGCGTCCGATTCGACCTTCTCAACTTTCGCTACGTACGACGGTTTTGAGGAGTGTGCTGTCACACCTTGGCTTTGCGGAAGCGTGGTTATTTTGGTGTGACTTCTTAATACCATAGCTTAACCATAACAAAGCTATATGAAATAAAATCATGCAAGATCATCCGTTTGATTAAGTTTTAAAACCAGAGTAACATACCATTGTCTTAAAGACTTACAACACCGTAACATAAAACATTGTCTTGAACAACATAAACAGTAACATGAAATAAACGCAGTCTAAGATCTGTGACTTGTCCAGGAAAGAGTCACATTTCCTAAACTGAGATGACCTTGGAACCCTTATGCAGCGGGAAAACATAACATACCGTGCCAGATCCTGTTAATTTCCTGAAATACATGTAAGTTGAAAAATCAACAATAATGTTGAGCGAGTTCATGTGTAAGTGAGTATGTAAAACACTTGTAAGTATAAAAGTTCCCTGGTATGTAGCAGTGTAAGGAAAAGAGATCACCAATGGTTTGCAAGGCCATTAGCATATGTGAAGTGCAAGTAGGAAGACTCAACCTAGCAGATTTTTGCGTCGGGTACAAAGTCACTCAAGGTTCGTTCTGCTGGGCCTCTTAGAGGTCCGTTCTGTTGGGCCTAGAGTTGGGCTCGCTACACCCAGATAGATCTACCGCTTACGTCCCTCGGTGTTTCTGCCTACCCATTCACATGATCTAAGTAGTAAACCTCCTTACGTTAACCATACCGTGTATAAAGTACTTGTAAACAAAGTAACATGTATTTCACCCCCGCAGTTAAGAAAACTGAAAACAGTTAGAGAAAAGGGGGACATGAACTCACAGTCGGTGCGTCTCTACCAAGTACTCCAAATCAGAAAGCTGTGCGACGACCTACAAGTGCTAATTCTATTAGACGGACGGCCGTGCCTTAGCTTTATAGTTAAATCTTTGGGAAATAGTTAGACAACTATTTCGTGTTTACGTTCTGTATATACTTGGTAGTTAATCTCCTTCCCAAGGATGGGGGATTCAATACATGTGCGTTCAAATTATATCATTAAGTCTCACTTAATATATATATATATTCCCAATTCTAAAATATAATATTTTTCTCAAAAATATTATATTTTCATTTCACATAATTTTTCTCCAATAATACGTTGTTAAAATACGCGTTCATAAATATTTCTGTAAGTGCGTAAGTTACGTTTTAACAATTGCGTGGTAATATACTTACCGGTGTAACTTATACATATTTATGGTGAAAGCGTTCGTATTATTTTGGATTCGTTAACGTTCGTAAATATTATTTTTACTCTAAAAATAATATTTATGTATTTCACAAAATAATCATAAACAGTGTGTGAAAAATATATATATTTATCACGTTAAATTTTGTGAAAATCCCACCTCCGAATATTTAGTAAATAAAGTCATGGCGAAATTTATGTTTCGAAAACATGTCAAAAATGATTCTAACACTTGTAGTGTAAATAGTTCTAAGTGTTAGGTTTTTAGAAAAATTTCGCCAGAGTTTCCTCTGTAACTGGAGGTGGCCACGCTTTCAAGCGTATCATTTTCTTTAACAAATCAACTCAACAATTTTCTTTATTGATCAGAACAACTTTTTATCGCATCAACAATTCAACATATGTGTAAATTGCCAAAAATTACATGAACTTGCAGTTTTCCCAAAACTGTGGTATAAATCCCCTTAAATTTAGTAGATCTTCATATAATGTAATTTGATCTTGTAAAAACCCCGTTTTTAGAGAAAATCCATCTTTATAACTTCCCGTCATCTTTTACAAAAATGGTTATTTTGTCGGATCTTTTCATTTCACAAGTGTTTACACACTTGTGGTTTATATAAAAAAAATCATGCTTGTTATTGTAAGATCCATCTCTTTAAAATACATGATTTCTTTGATACGTGGTTCTTTGAAAATACCACTTGCAGATGCGTAGATCCGCTAGTTTTAAACACTATTGTACAAGTTAAAACACTTTTACACAAGTAAAACATTTTTACACAAGTTCATGTTTCATGTGTGGTAGGGTTTCACCTTTTAACCCTTGTTACTTCTAAAATAGTTTTGTGTCATGATTCAAGAACATGACTATACCGGGTTAAACGATGATCCGAGCTACCACAACATAGATCGGGTCTAAATAATCACAACTTTCAATTACTACAACATTTACACAACATATAAGCTATTAACCACCATTTTTCTTGTTTTTAGTAGACTTTTGTGCATCATCTTGCATGTTAACGAGTTTTATCCGATAAAAATCCTTTTAACCACTTTAGATTAGTTCAAATACGAGTTTTAAGCATTATACCTCTAGCTCGAGGCTAGGGAAGAATCTATGCGCAAATGAGGTGGATAAAAGCCAAAGAAAGAGGTCCTTCGTGTTCCGCTTGCTCCAAGCTTCCTAATACGAGACCCTTGATGCTTGAATGATGTTGGAATGGGATGAACCAACTCGAAAATGGATGTATGTGGGAAGGGGGGTTCGGCCGAGAGTGAAAGGGAGAGGGAGAGGGAGAGAGAGTTGTGATGTGGTGTAATGTGATGAATGATCTTATGGTTCTAAACTTAGTCTTATAGGAAATTTTAAACATGTTTAACCAATGGAAATTATGTCCCCTTGATACTATGCATACACCATTAAACAAATCAATGAAGTACAAGTGTGTCCCCCATCTAGTTGGGGCCGGTTAGGAATGGGGGGGGGGTTAGTCCGAATTCAATTAGTAATTAGGTAATTAGTTAGGTTAAATTAAGTGTTTAACCCAGTTACTTGTGTATAGTGTGATACAATGGGTGTTAGGGTACTCAGGGACCCTAACTGGCTCAGAAAAAGATAAATAGTGAAAATAACAATATTTTCATGTTCCGGGTATAGTCCGGTTGTTTGGTTGGATAGTAATCCGTTAAAGTGTTAACAAACCTTTAAAGTGTCGTTATTACTCTCTTTAGTGACACAACTTATTCCTGACACTTTGGAAAGTGTCTAGTGTTATTTTTCTCATATTTTGGCACTTTATTAGTTAGCTAGAAGCTGAAATATTATGTAAAGTGCTGAGTTTTGTGCTTAGAGTACGTTTTAGGCACATCCAGTCATTGTGACTTATTCCTAGAGACGCAGTTCCACAACCCTTGGATCCCTACACTCACCACTAGTGTAGCAAAATATCTTAGGCTCTTATAGGCCTTGGAGGCAGTGTTTGCCTGATGCTGGCTTTATTAGCATGTTCAGTAGGTTATCCGTTATAGTGCTACTGTGCTTTTGTGCATCATGTTTGTCACTAAGGTTCAGTATGTAAGTATTGTAGTGACGACAAGTAAAGTATGATGCAAGTAAGTACATGTATCAGATATCAAGTAGCAGTTCATCAGCTAGTTCAAACAAGCACAGTAATTAAGCAGTAATTAATCATTAATTAAGTCGTACGGATACCTGGTTTAGTACGGGTTGTCACATTCTCCCTCCGTTAAATAAATTTCGTCCCGAAATTTAAGTTCTGCTTGTAGATGCAGGGTTCTTAGGAAAAAGGTGGGGGTATTTCTCTTCCATCCGGTCCTCACGTTCCCAGGTGTATTCAGGACCATGTCTGGCATTCCAACGAACTTTGACGAGTTTGACACTGCTCCGGCGGGTCTTGTTAACTTTCCAATCCGTGACCTCAACAGGTTCTTCAACGAAGTGGAGCGTGTCGTCAACATGAATCTCGTCGGTGGGAATGGCAACGGTGACTTGAGTTGGACTTTTCTTTAGATTGGATACATGAAATGTATCGTGAACACCATTCAGTTCAGCAGGTAGGTCCAACTTGTATGCTACTAGTCCTATTCTTTCCAGAATTCTGAAAGGACCAATGTAGCGCGGATTTAACTTCCCACGCTTCCCAAAGCGTGCCACCCCCTTCCAGGGTGATACCTTCAATAACACCATCTCTCCAACTTGGAAATCCACATGTTTCCGGTTTGGATCCGCATAGGCCTTCTGTCTGTGGCGAGCTGCTTCGATGCGTTTAAGAATCTGCGCGATCTTGTCTGTCGTCTCTTGGACGATTTCGGGACCAGCAAGCTGCCTATCACCTACGTCAGCCCAACATAAGGGTGATCGGCACTTGCGTCCGTAAAGGGCTTCAAATGGCGCGACACCAATACTGGTGTGGTAGCTGTTGTTGTACGAAAATTCGACTAAAGGCAAATGCTTGTCCCAGCTACCGCCCAAATCCATAACACACGCTCTCAGCATGTCTTCCAAAGTCTGTATCGTTCACTCGCTCTGGCCGTCAGTTTGCGGATGAAACGCAGTGCTCAGATTCAATTGTGAGCCAAAGGCTTCTTGGAAGGATTGCCATATTCTTGACACAAACCTTCCGTCTCTATCAGAGATGATTGAGAGGGGCACTCCATGACATGCAACGATCTCTCTCATATAAATTTCAGCCAATTTGCTCGTATTATCCTTCTCTCTGATAGGTAAGAAGTGTGCTGACTTCGTTAATCGATCCACTATCACCCAGATAGTGTCATGGCCTCTTGGCGTTCTTGGCAATTTCGTAATAAAATCCATGGAGGTTTGTTCCCATTTCCATTTGGGAATCTCAGGTTGTTGTAGAAGTCCTGAAGGCTTCTGGTATTCGGCCTTAACCTTGGCGCATGTTAAACATTTGCTCACATACACAGCAACATCGCCTTTCATCCTAGGCCACCAATAATAATCTTTGAGATCTTGGTACATCTTATCCGCTCCCGGATGGATAGAGTACCGTGATTTGTGAGCTTCATCGAAAATAACCTTCCTTAGATCACCAAACAGAGGAACCCAAATCCTTTTCTCGAAGCATAACGTTCCTTCCTCGTTTGGTACCAGTAGCTTCTCCATCCCACGGAGATATTCTTCTTCAAGGTTTCCTTCCTTGAGAGCTTCCTCCTGCGCGGCACGAATGCGCAAGGAAAGATCGGTTCGGATAATCATTTCTAGAGCTCTAACCCTTATGGGCTTGATTCTCTCTTTACGACTTAGGGCATCGGCGACCACATTCGCCTTCCCTGGATGATACTTAATCTCGCAGTCGTAATCGTTCAACAATTCAACCCATCGTCTTTGCCTCATATTCAACTCCTTCTGGTTGAATATGCGCTGTAGGCTCTTGTGATCTGTGAAGATTGTACACTTCGTATCATAAAGGTAGTGTCTCCAGATCTTCAAAGCAAAAACCACTGCGCCGAGCTCCAAATCGTGTGTGGTATAGTTCTTTTCATGCACTTTCAACTGACGCGATGCGTAAGCAATAACCTTCTGGCGTTGCATCAACACGCAACCTAATCCTTGACGCGAAGCGTCACAGTATACCACAAAATCATCTGTACCTTCTGGTAGAGCTAAGATAGGCGCATTGCAGAGCTTATCCTTCAGTATCTGGAAGGCTTCCTCCTGTTTGATTTCCCAATCAAACTTCTTATCTTTCTGCGTGAGGAGCGTCAATGGTTGAGCGATCTTTGAAAAATTCTCAATGAATCTTCGATAATAGCCAGCCAAACCCAAGAATTGCCGAATCTCGGTTGGCGTCTTTGGCGTTTCCCAATCCTTGATCGCTTCGATCTTTGTTGGATCCACGTGGATTCCATCTCCATTTACCACGTGCCCAAGGAATTGCACCTCTCGTAGCCAAAACTTGCACTTGTAGAATTTGGCATACAGCTGTTCCTTCTTCAGCAGTTATAGAATGGCTATAAGATGCTGCTCGTGTTCAGCCTTCGTCTTTGAATAAATTAAAATGTCATCGATGAATACAATCACGAACTTGTCCAAGCACGGCTTGCAAACTATATTCATCAAATCCATAAAGACTGCAGGTGCGTTTGTCAACCCAAATGGCATAACGAGGAACTCGTAGTGTCCATAACGAGTTCTGAAGGCTGTCCTTGGGATACTCTCCTCTTGTATCCTTAACTGATGGTATCCAGATCGAAGATCGATCTTTGAATAATAGTTCGAGCCTTGCAGTTGATCAAACAGATCATCGATTCTTGGCAGAGGGTACCTATTCTTGATCGTCAGCTTGTTCAGCTCCCGGTAGTCGATGCACATTCGAAAACTACCGTCCTTTTTTTTGACAAACAGGACCGGAGCTCCCCAAGGCGAGAAGCTTGGTCGGATAAAACCCTTGTCTAACAACTCTTGAAGTTGTGTCGACAGTTCCTGCATCTCAGACGGAGCAAGTCTATAAGGTGCCTTAGCCACAGGCGCGGCGCCTGGAACTAGGTCAATGCGGAACTCTACTTGTCTCTGAGGTGGCAGTCCAGGTAAGTCCTCTGGGAAGACTTCTGGATACTCCCTTACGACAGGGATGTCTTCAATTCTTGGCTCAGCAGCCTTCTTGTCCACAATGTGTGCCAGAAAAGCAACACATCCTTTCTGCAAACACTTCCTTGCTTTCAAGCAGCTGATAATCCTCAATGGCGTCTCACGCTTCTCTCCATGAACAACAATGGTCTCACCATCATCGGTTGGGATACGAACAACCTTTTCGTGACAAACTATCTCAGCCTTGTTGCCTGATAACCAATCCATTCCTACTACCACGTCAAAGCTTCCCAACTGGACTGGTAGTAGATCCAGAGCAAACTCACGCTCTCCTAATTCGATCACACAACCTCTGATAACTTCATTGGCTTCTACTAACTTTCCATTAGCCGATTCGATTGAGTACGGAATATCTAACTTACTAGCGGCTAAACCAAGCATATTCTTAAACTCTAATGATACGAAGCTATAATCGGTACCAGCATCAAACAAAATAGATGCAAAAGTTTTGGTTGTTAGAGAACGTACCAGAAATCACACCTGGATCCTGGCATGCCTCACAAGCTCCGATGTTGGATGTTCTTTCACGGTCTTGTTTCAACCTCAGGCATTCCCTCTTAAAATGTCCAACGTCCCCACAATGGAAGCATCCTAGCACTCGGCCATTTCCTTTCCCATTTCCACCTTGAGCATTGTTACTGTTTTCTCCTTGTATGGGACTCTTCATCCCACAACCTTCCTTGTTGTGTCCTTTCCTTCCGTACCTAGGCTTCCGACATCCATAATTGTAGTGACACTTGCACTCAGCACGTCTTGGTTCAGTTTCTAAGTAAATCTTATCATTGGCCTGTTTGTTGTTAGGGCAATCTTTCTTGAAATGCCCTTTGTCCCCGCAATCAAAACAACCTCGAATAGATCTTTGTTCATCGTTATTCGTTTGGGTATCTTTGGTAAGCTTCCTTTTGTTCTTTCCAGACGACTCTACCTGAGTTTCCTTGTCAGGATTTGCAAGTTTTTCTAGTCTAATTGCTTCCGTAACGAGTGCCAGACCCATCTTACTTGCGACATCAGTTGTTGGTGGCGTTGATGTTGTCATCAAGCTCAAGACTTGAGGTGCCAGTTCCCAAATGAATTGTTCCAATTTCTTTAATTCTGGTTTCACCAGGTACGGAACAACTCGTGACAAATAATGAAGTCTTTGCACGTACTCCAACACCTTCGGACCTTCCATCATCAGGCTCCGAAATTCATCTTCCCACTTCTGGGTTTCCGTTTGGGGGCAATACTTCTTATGCATTATTCCTTTCAGTTCATCCCAAGTTAACGCGTATGCTGTAGTTAGGCCCATTATTCGAACCTGAAGATTCCACCATAATCGAGCTCCATCTTGAAACAACTCAGAAACGTATGGGACTTGTTGTTCTGGCGTACAGCCACTCATTCGAAGGATGGATTCCATACTTTCAATCCATTTTACAAAAGTTATGGCACCCCCAGTGCCGTCGAACTTCGGGGGCTTGTAGTTGAGGAAGTGCCAGTAGGAACAACCGTTATTTTCTGAGGTGCCTCTGCTGGGTTCGGAGCGTAGGGCCTCGTGTTGTGCTATAGCTGCAGCAATTATCTCTTGAAGTTCTGCCTCAGAGGTGGGCATGCGCATTTCGCGTCTTGGCGGCATCTTCTAAAAGATGTTTCACGTAGGTTAGGTCATAGCAAGTGAAGTGTACGTATGCATTCATCAATACCAACACATAACATCTCATGCTATCAATAAATCAATCACATAACATCTTATGTCATAGGGCATAAACAATAGATTGAACATCACAAGTGATGAGAATACTGCGATTGCATTGCCACAATTTGGGACCACAATGTAAAGCTTACAAGTACACAACTGTATCATACAACCTCAATGACTTAGTAGGGGACGTCCCTAGACAAGCCGTGAGATTGCTGGACTTATTCAGGAATCCTTGGTTTGTCCATCTTCAAATCCCAGAATTTCACCTCAAGCTTCTGGATTCCAGCCTTAGAACAGTATTTCTTCTTCATCATTTCCTTGAGCTCGTCCCAGCTCCGTGCATAAGCAGCGTCTGTGCTAAGGGTCTGTACCTGGAGGTTCCATTAAGAGAGTGTGCCATCCAGAAATATCCCCGAGATATAGGTAACACTCTGTTGGGGCGAACAGTTACTCATTCTTAGAATGGAGTTGGTCTTTTCGGACCAACGAACAAATGCAACGGCGCCTCCTGTTTCGTCAAAGTTCAAAGGCTTGCAGTTCAGGAACTGTTTATAGGTGCATCCAGTTGGAGGGTTATTTCCAGTAATGTCATTATTGTACTTAGAGCGGAGGGCTTCATGTCGTGCATTTATCTGTGAGATGCGTTTTTGCAGCTCGGCTTCTGTCCTTGGCAACGTACTGGTGTTTGTGTCACGTCTGGGTGACATTCCCTTTTTGTCGAAGTGGTGTGAAGCGGGTTAGACAACGTTTCAATTGTCTATGAGGTGTATATAGCAACATAAGCCATCATGTAATCACCCAATTTCACACGCAAATATACTCAATGTATGAGTGGGGAAATAAATTTCCGAGCCTTCACATAGGCTTGCCAATTTGGCTTGTTGCTCGTAATAGAATGAATTCGAGGCTACATCGCCTTGGTCATTCGTGTTTAAGTTATTTCCTGCTGCATTGGTTATCATTAGCTTGACCCGCAGAGTCCACCAGGATTCCTATGCACTACAAATCATTATTACGTGGGCCCCCGTAATAATAAATTGTCTTGCACAGTTACCCCAAATTTTCTCTCGTCCAAGCAGATGATCAATCAAGGAGCAATAGTAGGTGCATTGGCATGAACAGGGTCATGCTCCAATGCGGGGTCAGGAGCAGTGCCTGGCTCAGGGGCCACGGCCGGCTCCGGATCAAAAACTCCATCTCAAGATCAGCTGGATCAACAAACACAGGGGGTTACAAGATCCTCCAAGGGCTGGTCTAAGTGTATGAACTCAAGGTCATGGTCTGGATCAAAACCAGGTGGAAAAGCAGGATCAACCTCAATATCGTGATCAAACTCAAAGCTTTGGGCGGGATCCGGTGCAGCTGATGATGCCATATCAGGGTCGGCGTCGTGTGAGTGGTGCTGCACTCCCTGTATGTGCAAAGATGTGGATGTCAGAAACTCAAATGAGTCTGGGATAGGGGAATTGGCATGAGTTTCCCCTGCAGAAGCGTCCGCATGCAGTAGTCTAATACCAGCAGCAATAGGGTCCTGCCCTCGAATGGGTCCTCCTCTAGTAGGTCGTTATCGTCGTTAGAGGCCACGTTGGGGGGCATATCATCAACAGGATAAGCGGCAAGGGGGGCACAGGAGCAGGGATCACCGCGAGTGGCAAACTCCCAACAAGATGGCCATCAGTAGGCTCTGCTACGACTTCAGGCAGCGCAAAAGGGCTGAAAGTCGTCATTGTCTGTGCCGGCAGTATCGGAAATGTACACCTCGTGCTTCGATGAAACTATGTCGTCTGACACTATGGCCATGGGATTCGTAGTGTCCATCTTTCTAGTATATGATGAAAGCATGATGTTTGTAACACAAACGCATATACGTATAATAATCAATCATATAATCATACAATCACATAAGTCACCAAGTAAGGTATCACATAATTTTCCTAGCCAAATTCCTCCCAGTCTCTAAGACTGCTCTATCCTCCACCTCGACCTCTTAGATCGAGCCTCGGTCCCCTTGACCGAGCCTCAGCCTTCATGACTGAGCCTACTCTTCCTAGTCTTGCTAGCCCACTGCCTCGGTCACCTAGACCGAGCCTCGATCCTCCAGACCGAGCCTCAGCCCTCCAGGCTGAGCCTATAATAAATCAACGTGCTCAACTACTTCGGTCACCTAGACCGAGCCTCGATCCTCCAGACCGAGCCTCAGCCCTCCAGGATGAGCCTATAATAAATCAACGTGCTCAACTACCTCGGTCACCTAGACCGAGCCTCGATCCTCCAGACCGAGCCTCAGCCCTCCAGGCTGAGCCTATAAATAATAAAATATGCTCAACATTTGTTTGTAAAAAGTTTTGGATCTGGACTTAAGTGGTATGCAGTAAAATGTTTTCGTGAGAGCCCTAGTGATCATAGTCTAGACTCGAGAAAGAATCCTAGTTCGCTATGATCAGAGCTCTGATACCAAGCTGTCACACCCTGGCTTTGCGGAAGCGTGGTTATTTTGGTGTGACTTCTTAATACCATAGCTTAACCATAACAAAGCTATATGAAATAAAATCATGCAAGATCATCCGTTTGATTAAGTTTTAAAACCAGAGTAACATACCATTGTCTTAAAGACTTACAACACCGTAACATAAAACATTGTCTTGAACAACATAAACAGTAACATGAAATAAACGCAGTCTAAGATCTGTGACTTGTCCAGGAAAGAGTCACATTTTCTAAACTGGGATGACCTTGGAACCCTTATGCAGCGGGAAAACATAACATACCGTGCCAGATCCTGTTAATTTCCTGAAATACATGTAAGTTGAAAAATCAACAATAATGTTGAGCGAGTTCATGTGTAAGTGAGTATGTAAAACACTTGTAAGTATAAAAGTTCCCTGGTATGTAGCAGTGTAAGGAAAAGAGATCACCAATGGTTTGCAAGGCCATTAGCATATGTGAAGTGCAAGTAGGAAGACTCAACCTAGCAGATTTTTGCGTCGGGTACAAAGTCACTCAAGGTCCGTTCTGCTGGGCCTCTTAGAGGTCCGTTCTGTTGGGCCTAGAGTTGGGCTCGCTACACCCAGATAGATCTACCGCTTACGTCCCTCGGTGTTTCTGCCTACCCATTCACATGATCTAAGTAGTAAACCTCCTTACGTTAACCATACCGTGTATAAAGTACTTGTAAACAAAGTAACATGTATTTCACCCCCGCAGTTAAGAAAACTGAAAACAGTTAGAGAAAAGGGGGACATGAACTCACAGTCGGTGCGTCTCTACCAAGTACTCCAAATCAGAAAGCTGTGCGACGACCTACAAGTGCTAATTCTATTAGACGGACGGCCGTGCCTTAGCTTTATAGTTAAATCTTTGGGAAATAGTTAGACAACTATTTCGTGTTTACGTTCTGTATATACTTGGTAGTTAATCTCCTTCCCAAGGATGGGGGATTCAATACATGTGCGTTCAAATTATATCATTAAGTCTCACTTAATATATATATATTCCCAATTCCAAAATATAAGTATTTTTCTCAAAAATATTATATTTTCATTTCACACAATTTTTCTCCAATAATACGTTGTTAAAATACGCGTTCATAAATATTTCTGTAAGTGCGTAAGTTACGTTTTAACAATTGCGTGGTAATATACTTACCGGTGTAACTTATACATATTTATGGTGAAAGCGTTCGTATTATTTTGGATTCGTTAACGTTCGTAAATATTATTTTTACTCTAAAAATAATATTTATGTATTTCACAAAATAATCATAAACAGTGTGTGAAAAATATATATATTTATCACGTTAAATTTTGTGAAAATCCCACCTCCGAATATTTAGTAAATAAAGTCATGGCGAAATTTATGTTTCGAAAACATGTCAAAAATGATTCTAACACTTGTAGTGTAAATAGTTCTAAGTGTTAGGTTTTTAGAAAAATTTCGCCAGAGTTTCCTCTGTAACTGGAGGTGGCCACGCTTTCAAGCGTATCATTTTCTTTAACAAATCAACTCAACAATTTTCTTTATTGATCAGAACAACTTTTTATCGCATCAACAATTCAACATATGTGTAAATTGCCAAAAATTACATGAACTTGCAGTTTTCCCAAAACTGTGGTATAAATCCCCTTAAATTTAGTAGATCTTCATATAATGTAATTTGATCTTGTAAAAACCCCGTTTTTAAAGAAAATCCATCTTTACAACTTCCCGTCATCTTTTACAAAAATGGTTATTTTGTCGGATCTTTTCATTTCACAAGTGTTTACACACTTGTGGTTTATATAAAAAAAATCATGCTTGTTATTGTAAGATCCATCTCTTTAAAATACATGATTTCTTTGATACGTGGTTCTTTGAAAATACCACTTGCAGATGCGTAGATCCGCTAGTTTTAAACACTATTGTACAAGTTAAAACACTTTTACACAAGTAAAACATTTTTACACAAGTTCATGTTTCATGTGTGGTAGGGTTTCACCTTTTAACCCTTGTTACTTCTAAAATAGTTTTGTGTCATGATTCAAGAACATGACTATACCGGGTTAAACGATGATCCGAGCTACCACAACATAGATCGGGTCTAAATAATCACAACTTTCAATTACTACAACATTTACACAACATATAAGCTATTAACCACCATTTTTCTTGTTTTTAGTAGACTTTTGTGCATCATCTTGCATGTTAACGAGTTTTATCCGATAAAAATCCTTTTAACCACTTTAGATTAGTTCAAATACAAGTTTTAAGCATTATACCTCTAGCTCGAGGCTTGGGAAGAATCTATGCGCAAATGAGGTGGATAAAAGCCAAAGAAAGAGGTCCTTCGTGTTCCGCTTGCTCCAAGCTTCCTAATACGAGACCCTTGATGCTTGAATGATGTTGGAATGGGATAAACCAACTCGAAAATGGATGTATGTGGGAAGGGGGGTTCGGCCGAGAGTGAAAGGGAGAGGGAGAGAGAGTTGTGATGTGGTGTAATGTGATGAATGATCTTATGGTTCTAAACTTAGT
The DNA here is from genome assembly GCA_030545235.1 of Helianthus tuberosus. Classification (NCBI taxonomy): domain Eukaryota; kingdom Viridiplantae; phylum Streptophyta; class Magnoliopsida; order Asterales; family Asteraceae; genus Helianthus; species Helianthus tuberosus. The sequence goes on along the minus strand of CM060435.1, from coordinate 25,614,676 downwards.
CTTATAGGAAATTTTAAACATGTTTAACCAATGGAAATTATGTCCCCTTGATACTATGCATACACCATTAAACAAATCAATGAAGTACAAGTGTGTCCCCCATCTAGTTGGGGCCGGTTAGGAATGGGGGGGGGTTAGTCCGAATTCAATTAGTAATTAGGTAATTAGTTAGGTTAAATTAAGTGTTTAACCCAGTTACTTGTGTATAGTGTGATACAATGGGTGTTAGGGTACTCAGGGACCCTAACTGGCTCAGAAAAAGATAAATAGTGAAAATAACAATATTTTCATGTTCCGGGTATAGTCCGGTTGTTTGGTTGGATAGTAATCCGTTAAAGTGTTAACAAAGCTTTAAAGTGTCGTTATTACTCTCTTTAGTGACACAGCTTATTCCTGACACTTTGGAAAGTGTCTAGTGTTATTTTTCTCATATTTTGGCACTTTATTAGTTAGCTAGAAGCTGAAATATTATGTAAAGTGCTGAGTTTTGTGCTTAGAGTACGTTTTAGGCACATCCAGTCATTGTGACTTATTCCTAGAGACGCAGTTCCACAACCCTTGGATCCCTACACTCACCACTAGTGTAGCAAAATATCTTAGGCTCTTATAGGCCTTGGAGGCAGTGTTTGCCTGATGCTGGCTTTATCAGCATGTTCAGTAGGTTATCCGTTATAGTGCTACTGTGCTTTTGTGCATCATGTTTGTCACTAAGGTTCAGTATGTAAGTATTGTAGTGACGACAAGTAAAGTATGATGCAAGTAAGTACATGTATCAGATATCAAGTAGCAGTTCATCAGCTAGTTCAAACAAGCACAGTAATTAAGCAGTAATTAATCATTAATTAAGTCGTACGGATACCTGGTTTAGTACGGGTTGTCACATGTGCAGGTCGCATCAACACGCAATCGCCGACTGATTTGAACAAAAACAGAAAAATTAATCGTTAGAAATTGAAATTGAAATGAAATTGGAGGTTGTTGAAAGAGGAGAAGTGGAAGTGGAGATACGTTTGATGATTTTGTTGGTGGATTTGATGGTGTATGATCTGGGGGTTTTCTGGTTGTCTGAGTTTTTTCCGTTGGTGAGTTTAAATGAACGTGAAAAGGGGAATTGCTATTTACACAAATACCCTTACTGTAGCACTGTAGCAGTGCTGCAGTGATTTGAAGTTGTTCTTTAATATATATAATAAAATTTTGTGATGCCCCAAGTGAATTTTGACACGGGCCCTCTGGAATAACTTTTCATAGTCATAATGTTGGCCTTTTATGTCTGGTTTTGGATTTGGAGTTGGAGTTGGAGTTGGGTCTTCTTGGAAGCAGTCTCTTTATCCCCAATGATACTCATTTATCTCAAGTGATAGAGGTAAGGTTTGCAAACATCTTACCATCCACAAACCCGCTAATAGTTTAGCTATAGGAGATTATGGTTATTGTTTTTAGAAATTACATCGGTGCTCCCTGTGGTTTGACAGTTTGTTACTCGGATAGTCCCTGGAGTGGATGGGGGTTAGTTTTCTCAGTTAAGTGGGTGTGAAATGACCTCAATGCCCTTACTGTATTAAAAATATTAAAATATTAAAAGGTTAACTCAAGTGGACCCCACCCAACCCTCACCCCCACCTCCACAGATTTGAAACCTACAACTCCCGATTCACCTTTATGAACTCCTTCAGTCAACACAAAAGCTCAAATATATGTTATTTATGATAGAGGTTATGCCTCAAAGTCCGGCTTCCGGCGAAAGTGAACGTTGTGGTCAAGGTTGCGTGAGCAGGTTTTAGGCTAAGGTAGGTTCTACCATATCGGAGTTTGACGGAACGAACAAATTTATTTCTCTATCCACTCTTTTTCTCTCTCACACACAAGTGTGTGCGCGACGGTGAAGAACACGAATTTTGAATTCTAATTTCAAATCCTATATCATCAATTTTGAATCTTTGTAATTTTGACACCGGAATTTGTACTGACTAAATGATGTGTGCCTTACCCGTGACCCATACCCATTTCCTTAATGATTTGGAAGAGGGCGGTGATGGCGTCGAGAGTGGTGGTGTTTGGGAGTTTGTAGTCAACAATGGAGTTGCAGGTGGTGAGGGTGAGGGTAAGGGTAAGGGTAAGGGTAAGGGTAAGGGTAAGGGTAAGGGTAAGGGTAAGGGTAAGGGTAAGGGTAAGGGTAAGGGTAAGGGTAAGGGTAAGGGTGGGGTGTGGCCCACTTGAGTTAACTTTATATTTTAATATTTTTAATACAGTAAGGGCATTAAGGTCATTTCACACTCACTTAACTGAGAAAACTAACCCTCATTCAGTCCAGGGACTATCCGAGTAACAAATTGTCAAACCACAGAGAGCACCGGTGTAATTTCCAGAAGTTTGGGACTATAGGTGTTATTTTACAAAACCACATGACTATCCGTGCATTTTACTCTTGTTTTTATATTGTTGGGAAGCCCATTACGTGAAATCTAATTTTAAATTCACCTCAAAACTCACTTGATATATCAATTACTCAACTACATATCTAATACACCTATAACATTAATTATTTCTAGTTTGTAATAACTTCAACATAATATTTGTTATATTTTCTAAGATTATATAGCATATTAATGTGTAGGATCGTTTGCACGACCAAACGAGTCGTTCAGAAGAGTTCTAATCAATACGAGAGGCGGAAACAAACATATTGATGTTGAATCAGCTTGATATACACTCTAAATGTCTTGTTTATTGATATAAAAACGTTTTACAGCCTAGAGACACTTCGGCAGCACCTCAGTACTGGAATCAGAAAGTTACAAATGAAATGGCAAGCTCAGCTCCATTCTATCCAATCTAGATACAAGACTCGATACAAGACGAAGTCGACAGACATATGCACCAACAGACTCCCCGTTGGATGTTGACGAAGTCTTCGGTGTCGAGTCTTCAGCATGACAAGTCTTCGATCTTGATCAGTCTTCACGCTCTTCCAAAGTATCTGACATTGTAAGTTTCCTTCAATTTTTCTCTTCTTTTATCAGCAGCTAACCTCCCCCTTGGATGTTGATCTAATCTTCAATCTCCTCTTTCTCTCATTCATTCCCAGAATCTTAATCCTGACTCTATCTTTAACAAACTTTCAGGATCAGAAACTGGCTCTTGCATCTTCAGACTCCCCTTTGCTAGCAGACTCCCCTTTAAGTTGTTCCGGGATCGCAATCTGACATAGCTTTTGTTCTAGAATTTAAACATGGCTTAAACTCTGCTCAGACTTTATGCTCGGGGACCTGCACAAATCTCTACCCAACAATAAATTTCATAAAGATTAAGATTTAAAAAATTTAGAAAAACACTTGTAGATATTATACAACATGATTTTACATTTTTAATCTCTGATGCCCACTTGTAAGAATACCATTCAAAATTTGGTTTCACCTTAATGAACCATTTAATCTTTTCAAAATCAATTATCATTTCAAAACAAACTCTCCCAACCCTTTTGTTCATCATGTTTAGCATTTGGAATTTTGAAAATCAGCTTTCCAACATCAGTTGTCGAAAATAAGATGAAATAAAATCTTTTTGATTTTTCAAAAATTAAGCTAAAACACAATCTTTTTGGATTTTGTTTTAAATGAAAAACAGTAAAGAAATATTTACAGACAATATTTTTGTGAGTTTGTGTAAGAGGATCATATCAGTTTTTGAGACAAATCACTAGCACCGTTGAGCTTTAAAACACTTTAAGTTCTAAATGATTCACATAGATTGACGATATTGTTGTCCTCTTAAACTCAATCTAAAAACTTTCGAAATGCTTACCGATACGTTAAGATATATTAATTTTGCACTAAATTCTTATGGACCCCACGATCTCAGCATATCCCCTCATCATGCAATACACTGACTCAAGTAATGCTTTTAAACTTTCATCAACTGTGATATGTGCGAAAACAACGCATAATGTTTAAACATTAACAATCAGGTCGATCTTTCGATACGCAGAGAAAGTCCAATGTTTAAACAAAATAAGAAATAAAAACAAGTTGAATATGTTTAGATCTTAACCACCAGTTCGATATTCACATATACGCAGAGGTGATCCAAGATTTAAACGAAACACCAAGAAAAATAAAGCAGAACGTTCAGGCACTAACATCCAGTTCGATACTCACGTATACGCAGAGGATGTCCAATGCTTAAACAAAATAAAGAAATCAAACAAGTTTAAATCTTTGTAAAATGAAATGCACAATCACAGTGACCTTTTCAGCAACTTGTGAAAGTTCACAAGCTGACCGGTTTTTATGCTCTTTTAGCATTCAGCGATTACTGAGTAGGTACACAGTCACGAAAGATAAAACTAAGTACTATGCTTTCAACCGCGTTTCCCACTAGAACTAGGCTTTTTCATTTAAGTTTGTATCGTTATCGCAAATCTACTTGTCTAGCTGAGCCTATCGTCACATCTTTAGTGAGACCGTTTATCACATTTTAACTTTTCATTTCTTTAGCGTACTATGATAGTCCACTGATGTACTATCATTTCCTCTTTTTCACAACAAAACTCATTTTTGATTTTTCGATGTTTTTTGACCTTTTAGATTTTATCATGTTTTTGGATTTTTCAAATTTTCAAAATTTCTAAAATTTTTTACTCCCCCTAAAATCTAAAATATGTTTCAATTTTTGATTTTACGGGAAAATTTGAAAATAAAAGCAGTAAACTGTACAAGGTAAAGCAACAAACTGATGTAAATTGCTTCAAATCGCCATCCACTTGGCATAAACAATCAGAACTCCCCCTGACAACAAACTATTTTCCCATTATGATTTCAAAACACTTAAGTTTGTTTTAATCAAATGGTGTTTCCGGAAAATTAGTTTGTGGGGTTTCATCACTTTGTTTTTTCAACCACTTGTAAAATCACTTGAATGAAAGTTAAATCAAGTTCAACTTAATGACCTTGATTAACCACTTGTAGGAACTTATCACAATACCACTTGTAAATCGAAATATGACATTTTTTCATTTTGAGAAAGATGCCGATTCATACTCCACGATTACCAACTTGGGAGCTCCGGCAAGTCAGAATTTTAATCAGAAAACACTGTCACCCAAGCCTGACCAGTCTTGGGTGTTTCCGAGTTCTTTTCACTCGGTGGGTAACTCCACCTCTTTGATTCATAAAATTCTTTTGCTCATTTTACCTTTCCGTCAACCATCTTCCCAAAAATATATTTCACATTTCCATTAAAAGCCTTTTCAGCATCAAATTCTTCTTTACCAGGGAAGAATTGATCTGAGATTTCAATCTTTCCAACTTTTAACTTCAAGTTTTCTTTTGACAATGGCGGAAAATTTTCATCGTTCATTTCTGGAACGAAATTCTTATCACTTGACACAACAAATGACTCCTCTGACTTTGACGAGTCAGATTCATTGTCAGAACTAGTTTCATTTTTAACAACCTATTTTTATTTGTTCAAATCAACTTTTCTTTTGTAAAAAAGTTTCGAACTTTCACCAACTTCGAAAGTCGAATTTTTGAACTCTTTAAAATTTTCAATTGTTTATTCTTTTTTATCAACACATTTTTCCTTCATTTTAGGGTTAGAAGAAACTCCCTGTTTTGTGTTGGTTTGCTTTGGGAAATTCCAAGCAATGTGTCCAATCTCTTGACATTTGAAACAGGTTCTTCTGTCAACTCTTGGTTCAGATTTCTTCAAAACATTCTTTTTCTTTTCTGCGAGACACTCTTGATTTGACTGTTTCCTGAACAGTTTCTCCTTCTCTTCCTCTAAACTTGTACCTGAAACAAATTTAGTTTTTGGTTTATAAGTTTTCTCATTTTTATGATTTTCTGGTGGAATAAAACCTAAACCCTTCTTTTTGAAATTACTGTTATGGTTTGGTTTCTTTTGAAAACCAGAACCAGAACTGTAACCTTTTTCTTGTTCAATCTTTGTTGAACCCTTGAAGTGTATTTTTTAGATTTTTCATTAAGATTTAGATCTTTTATTTCAGAAATCTTAATTTCTGTCAATTTGAAAACCTTGTTGATCTGTTCAGTTTTAACACTTCTTATTCGAAATTCTTCATCAGAAAATAATTTGTCAGAATCATTCAAATTATATGCTACTTTGAATGTTTCGTCCTTCAAATTATTTTTCGACATAAGAAATTCTTTATTGTAAACCCGTTTAACCGGTGAACTCGGACTCTTGTCTGATGAACTCGAACTTTCAGATTTAGACTCCGACTTTGACTCTTCATCCATATCCAACACCTGATCGACCACTTTCTTTAATAACTCAGACTCATGATCAGTGTCAGACGCTGTGAATGTGACGTCAATGTTGTCTGGTAACTCAACAATGGTTTGAGACTTTAACTTTATGTTGACTGCCTTTTTTAATTGTTCCTCATTTGGCTTTCTGGGAGAATAAGTTTCCCAGATCGGAGGCGGACACTTGTTATACTTGACACCTTGTTTCTTACCAGTATCCGTATCTTTCGTCTTTTTATCTTGAAAAGCTTCAAGACCTGCAACAGTAGGATAAACTCTATCAATCAAATAATCAGAAGCTGTATAACTCATCAGCAATCGTTTGATTCTCTCATTTTCAATCTTTTCGGTCTCCAAATTCTGTTTCAGCTTTGCACACTCTTCAATATAGCTATTTACGATCTTCTGCTTATTCATTAATGTTGAACTCATCATCGTCTCAGCAGCTCCCATTTCTAAGTTTGTCTTGTTCAAACTATCAACAGTTCTGTTCAGCACATCATATGATTCTTTTACGTACTTAACATCAAACAACAGTTTTTCTTTCAACTCGTCTAGTTCACTATACTTCTTGTCTTTCTCCTTACAATCTTTGCATGGTTCCAAACATTTTAGACAAGGTTTAGTGACCTCGATAATCTTTTCAACTTCAACTATCTTTTCAACTTCGACAATCTTTTCAACTTCAACGGTCTTTTCAACTTCGATTATTTTTTCAACTTCGACTATTTTCTCCACCACCTTGTCTATCACATTCTGTTCTTCATCAAATTCTATTTTTACTTCACTCTCTTCAACTTCTATTTTCTCAACTTCCAATTTTGCCTTTTCTTCAACTATCCTTTTTGCTTCCAGTTCTCTCTTCAATCTAGCAGCCTTCTTCTCATTCAACATCTCGATCTTATCTGCAAAAAACAAATTAAAATTGAATGAGTCTAAACTTTTTCTAGCATTATTAATGTATTCTTCTTCATCATCAATGTCTTCATCACTTTCTGATGATTTGAAAATCTTCACTCTTTTTGGCTTAGATTTGACTGCTTCTTCTTTCAAGATTTGAGCAACAAACGCTGAATCAGCCGGAACGTATTTGTCCCAGCTAAATCCTTCTGCCAATCTTTCATCATCTTGATTTACTAGATAAGCTTTCTTCTTTCCATCTTCAATAGCACGGGATGATGAAGATTGTTGAGCAATCTGATGATAAATCGCTTTTCGATGATAATCGTTGTTTCCAAACGGATCTTGTCTTCCGGTTGCTTCTCTTTTTGTACACTCTCGTTTAAAATGCTCATTTTCGCTGTTGGTGCATGCGTCTGTCGACTTCGTCTTGTATCGAGTCTTGCTTTGTGTTAGATAGATCAGGGCACGCAATACGAGAAAAATGTCAAATATGAGATGGGAGGTAATTTCGCACGAAATTACCAAATGTAATTCCGCTCGAAAGTGTCATGCCATTTCAAACGAAATCACTGATTTCGCTTGAAATGTGATTCCGCTTGAGTCATATTCAAGCGAAATTAGCCTGCCTATATATAGGAGTGTCCTGATTTCATTTCTAGGAGTCTTGGATGTGTGATTCCGGAGCCGAAGTGCTGCCGAAGTGTCATCTCGCTGTAAATCTTTGTCAATTCAATCTGAAAGACAATTAAAGTGTATATCTAGCTGAATCGAACTCGATATGTCTGTTTCCGCCTTTCATATTGAGAAGAACTCCTCTGAACGACTCGTTTCGGGTCAGTAAACGATCCTACAAGTGGTATCAGAGCTCAGGAGGAGGAGTTCTACCGATTTCATCTTGATCTCATCTGATTTTCTAACTTCTACACTTTCTTTTCAAAATTGAACAAGTTTTAACGGACAAAATGGACTGATCTTTTGATATTTTGGGTAAAATACAGTTTTAACAAACCCTTGAAAGTTTTAGACCTAAATTCAGTCTAAAAGTGACAAAATTGGACCTAAAAGGTGATTTCGTTTGAACGAACATCTAATTTCGTTTGAAAAATTGAGGTTATTTCACACGAAATAACTGATTCCGTTTGAAAACTAAATCCGTTTGAAACGTTTCAAGCGAAATCAGTGATTTCGCATCAAATTGGTATTTCGTGTGAAAGTGATTCCGTGTGAGTTGTTATTTCGTTTGAAATTGTTGTGCAGGTAATTCCGTTTGAACAGGTGATTCCGTTTGAAAGGGCTATTTCGCTTGAAAGTGTCATTTTTGAAAAACTTGTTACCGAAACATGGAAGAGGAATTTTATAATGCGTTTGCTACCCCGACTACTCCTACTGACATTGCTAAGAACATGAACATGGAAAATGAAACTAGAACTTTGCAAAAACCCCCGAAGCTCATGGGCATTGAAGAGTATTATGGTTGGAAAGATAGGTTTGAAAACTGGGTTCAAGCTAATCATTTGAGATCTTGGGAGTGTGTTGAGAAAAAGTATGTGCTACCACGTACAGATTTAGGAGTTGAGAAAAATATTTTTGAATTTACGGATAAAGAACAAGACATGTATAAAGCAGAAAAGATGATGATTAGTTTACTCCAGCAAGCTATTAAAGAAGGCATATTTGTTTTGCTTCAACATGATAAGACTTCACGTTCAATTTGGGAAGCACTTCGTATCAAGTTTGAAGGAAGTGAGAAAATGATCAAGAGTAAAAAGGCATTGTTAAAGAAAGAATTTGATTTATTTTCGAGTTTGCCGGGAGAAGATACTAAGAATTTGATCGAAAGATATTGTCACTTAGTACGGTCAATGTCATTGTTAAACATCAACAAAGATCGTGAGGAATGGGTCGACAAATTGGCTGATGCTTTACCTCAGAAAGAACGGGGTACATTTTTTTATGATACTAAAGAATACTGGAGAATATGAAGGATTGACAATTTCCCAGTTCATTGAAAAGATTGAAGGACAAGATCTTGAACAACAAAAGATTGCAAGAATGAACAATCCGAGTGCACAACAAGATGTTAAGATGTACTACAAAGGGAGTGTTCAGAATGTCGAAACAAGCCCAAAAATCCAAACTGCTTTCAGTGTTGAAAACTCATCTGGATCAGTCAATCAAAGTCCAAGCAGCAGTAGTGGTTTTTCTTCATATCCGAGTGTTAATCCGAAAGCTTCAAGCTCAAGTCATCAATTTCAAAACTCAAACAGCAACAATGGTCATGTCTTAAATTGCAACATCGCTTTGCATCTTCAGAATGGTCAAAATTTTTCTAAAGAAGTTGTCAAAAGTCATATGGCATTACTTGTTACAGTATTGGAATCATATGAAGGATTGGTTACCGGAAGGATTGGAAATCCTATGATGACAAAAGAGGATTATGATCAGATAGATGCTGAAGAAATGGAGCTGATGGATATAAAATGGTGCTTAGCGAGTGTATTGAGGAGAGCTGAAAAGTTTAAAATGATTACCAGAAGAGATGATTTCTTGGATGCAAAAGTTTCTACTTTGGGTTTTGATAAATCTAAAGTTACTTGTTTTCTATGCAGGGAGAAAGGCCATTTAAAGAGGGAATGTACCAATCGAGAAGCAAGTGAAGCAAAGAATCCGTTTGGTGGAAATGATTATTATCGAAAAGCCATATATCAACAAATTGCTCATCAACCGTTTCAACAAAAGGAGCCACAAACTGCACATGCGAAAATAATCGTAGAAGCTAATAAGAAAGCTTATTATGGTATCATTGATCAAGATGATGAAAAAGTGGTAGAAGGTTTTAGCTGGGATAAATACATTCCATCTGATTCAAAAACAGTTGCATTAATTGCACAGATAGTTCAAAAACCAGATTTGATGAAAGAATGGATGAAAGTGTTTGCTGATGGTGAGAAGAATCAAGATGATGAATCTAGTTCTTCAGATGATAGTTCAGAACATACACCTGTGTTTGATCAATCATTAACTGATGAAAGTGATGATGAGGAAGAAAACATATTAATATTGCAAAAACTCATTTATCTCCTGAAAGTTTTCAATTTTATTTTGCAGATAGAGTAGAGAAGCTAAAGGAGAAACAAGCAGCTAAAGACAAGAAACAGATGAAAAGTGAGAGTGATGTTCAAGAAAAGATTTTTGAACAAAGTGATGAAGACAAAGCTACTGAGCAGGCAATTGAAGTTGAGAAAATGGTTGAAGCTGAAAAGATGTTTGAAGCTGAGAAAGTTGTTGAAGTTGAGAGGATCATTGAAGTAGAAAAAAATGTTAAAGTAATCAAACCGTGTCTAAAGTGTTCAGAATCGTGCAAAAAATTTGAAGAAAAATATGAGAAATTGAGTGAGCAAGATAAGATGAAAGAAACATTATTGTTCAATCTCAATTATGTGAAAGAATCATATGATGTACTGAACAGAATGGTGACATGTCTACAAAAGACAAATTCTGAAAGAGAAGATGCATTGACAATGATGAATGCTGTGATGATGTCAAAACAGAAAGCGATCAATCATTACATTGAAGAATGTGCAAAGCTGAAGCAGGAGTTGGAGACAGAAAGAATTGAAAATGAAAGAATTAGAAGATTGTTGCAAAGTTATTCTAGTTCTGATTATTTGATTGATCGAATTTATCCAACTGTTGTAGGTTTTGAAGCATTTCAAGACAAGAAGCCTGAAGAAAAGGATACTGGTAAGAAACAAAGTGCAAATTATAACAAGTGTCCGCCTCCGATCTGGGAAGGTTATTCTCCCAGAAAACCAAATGAGGAGCAAGTCAAAAAGGCTGTCAATATAGAGTTAAAATCTAAAACAACTGACGAGTTACCAGAAAATATTGATGTCACATTCACATCGTCTGACACTGATCACGAGTCTGAGTTAATAAAAAAGGTGGTCGATCAGGTGTTGGATAAATATGTGGAGTCGGAGTCAAAGTCTGAGTCAGGGAGTTCGAGTTCAGTTGACAACAGTTCAAAGTCGTTGGTTAAACGGGTTTACAATAAAGAATTCCTATTATCAAAATCTAATTTGAATGACGGATCAATCAAAGTAGCATATACTTTGAATGATTCAGACACATTATATTCTGATGAGGAATTTCCAATAAGAGGTGTTAAACAAGAAATGATCAAAAAGGTTTTCAGACTAACAGAAATTAGTATTTCTGAAATAAAAGATGTAAATCTTTCTGAAAAACCTAAACCTTACACCTCAAGAGTTCAACAACGTTTAAACAAGAAAAAAGGTTACAGTTCTGGTTCTGGTTTTCAAAAGAAACCAAACCACAACGGTAATTACAAAAAGAAAGGTCTCGGTTTTATTCCACCGAAAAATTATAAAAATGAGAAAATTTATAAAACAAAAACTGTATTTGTTTCAGGGACAAGTTCAGAAGAAGAACAAAAGAGCTCATTCTGGAAGCAAACAAACAAAGAGTTCTTTGCAGAAAAACAAAAGTTTGTGAAGAATGGAGTCTATCAGAGAAAGGAAACAAGAACCTGTTACAGATGTCAAGAAATTGGACACATTGCCTGGAATTGTCCGAAGGCTACCAACATCAAACAGGAAGTTGTTTCTAAACTAAAAGAAAAGATTGTTGAGAAAAATTAACCGCCAACTGAAAAATTCAAAGTTTTTAAAAATTCAACATATGAAGTTGGTAAATGTTCAAAGAAAAGATTTTACAAGAGAAGAGTGAATCTTGACAACCAAAAGTGGGTTGTTAAGAAATTTGATGTGAAATCTGGCGATGAATCTGATTCAACAAAGTCAGAGGAGCCACAAGTTGATCTAAAAATCGAAACATCAGTACCGCTAATGGATGATGTCAATTTTCCACCATTGCGGGCTGAAAATTTTAAACAAAAAGTTGGAAAGGTTGAGATCTCGAATCAATTCTATTATGAAAAGAAAGAATTTGATGTTGAAAAGGTTTTTAATGGAAATGTTAAAAAGATTTTTGGGAAGATGGTCGATGGGAAGGTCAAAGGGGTAAAAGATTTTTATGAATCAAAGAAGACAACTTACAACCCGAGTGAAGAAGAGGAGGTAACATTGGTGAAGCTTGGATGTCTGTTTTTCATAAGTAATAAGTATGACTTGCCGGAGCTTCCAGGTTGGTAAGTGTGAAGCAGGTATCGGCATCTTTCTTGAGAAATTCACTCTGGTGATATTTCGACTTTCAAGTGGTAAATCAGGGACATTAATTTGTACTTGATTTTCTACAAGTGATATTTGGTGTTTGAACTTAAAATTGTTACATTTTTCTAGTGGTTGATAGAACAACGTGATGAATTGATCCCCTAACCTACAAGAGGTTTTATGAAATCAGCAAAACTTATTTTCCAGAAAAACCTTTTTTGATTAAAACAAACTTAAGTGTTTCGAAATCTCAATGGGAAAATAGTTTGTTGTAAGGGGGAGTTCTGATTGTTTATGCCAAGTGGATGGCGAATTGAGGCAATTTGATATCAGTTTGTCATTTTACCTTGTATAGTTTGTTTTCAAATTTCCTTTAAATGTTTTTGAATTTTAGGGGGAGTAAGAATTTTCAGAAAATCCAAAAATATTAGAAAATTTGAAAAATCCAAAAACATGATAAAATCAAAATGAGTTTTGTTGACAAAAAGAGGAAATGATAGTACATCAGTGGATGATCACAGCATGCTAAAGAATTGGAAAGTCAAAATGTGATAAACGATCTCACTGATGATGTGCCAGTAGGTTTTTGCACATTTATTAGATTGTGAGGAGATATAAACCTAAATTTCAAACTTACTTATTTCGTGGGGTGACGTGCTGTCGTAGTACACGCAAATTTAATCCAAATAACAACTATAGATAGTGGTAAATGGGTATCGAACTCAGGGAGTATGTGGAAAATGTGTTGGTTTTATAGCTTTGCACTTTAACTAAAATTAACCTAATTTGCAAAAAGTAAAGATCAATAATTTGGATTGTTTGGTTTTAAAACTAAAATTAACTAAATAACTTCAAATCAAAGGTTGGTTGTAAAGCAGATTAGGAGAAAGCGACCATCCTAAACTTCCGGTTTGCTTTTGACAATTGTGTTTAAATTCACTAGAAAGAATCACATAGACATGATTCATGTATGATTGTTTGTTCGTAATAAAAGGGAACTAAGTACTCGGATTATGAAAATGCGAGGTTGTTACCCGATAACCAATTGACTAATATCCAACCCTAATCCCTCCCGTGATATCTCGATTGTCAGCGACACCAAGAACGTACAGTTTAGAATATGATCATAACATCAATCAACAAATTACAAACATACATTCACACACCATAATAAACAAACAAACATTGCAAGTCTATTATTCTAGAAATACGAATCCAAACACAAAAGTCATAGACAAACCTTCAATTTAGGATGATCACCATAAGTTTAGCCACACATAGATTGGTGAATCATCATAGCAACAAGTTTAATGTTCATACGAATCGAAAACACAAACCAATTGTTTAGAAATGTTTGGAACCAAGCAAAACTAGCCAAAATCGCCCCTAAGATGCCAGAGAAACGTCCAATTATGAGATAATGTGAAAAGACACCCAAAAACCATTTTAATGAAGGCAGTTACGCATTTGTCCGTCATGTCCACCGTAAATTACGGTACCACCGTAAGTTACGGTGGTCCAGAAAATGTTACGGTTGAGAGTAGCCTGTGTTACGGTGGAGAAATGTGCAGATTTCAGGGCTACCGTAAATTACGGTGGCTACCGTAATTTATGGTGGCACCCTGAAAGTTATGTTTTGTTTCTTCTTTCGTTCCACGCACGACCCGTTCATCTCCAAACCATCCAAAGCTGCGTTTTATCCACTTTTAGATCCCGAACTGCACCTGAAACATAAGCAACCGTAGTTATCTAATTCAAGATAATTACATGATTAAGTGAAGGATAAATTAGTCTTTTAACATCATTAAGGGTTGTCCTATGGACTACCCGTCACATCCCCACACTTAACCGTTGCTTGTCCCAAGCAACTCATCAAACCATTTTCAAAACAAGTGATCAATGTAAACCAAGCAGAAACATGTAGTCCTTTTACTAACCCCTTTTTAACACCCAAAATAACGCACCCCTCGCTAAGTATCTCCTCTAGGTAACAAGTAAGCACTAGCAATTGTAAGCTAGACACACAAAGGCAAACGGGCGGTTGCACAACTATAGGCTTGTACCTAAATCGATCCTCCTCCTAACAAGTGCCAAACATGAATGCAAATCAAAGGGACTTTCGAGGTTGTAACGTGGCTAGGTGTATGGTTAGGAAATGGAATATATATGAAGTAGCGAAAACTTAACCCGGTCTTTTTATTACACAATCAAATAAACGAACAACTACCAACTTAACTAATATATACAAGACAACTAAACATCATTTCTTTTTTCATTTTCCATTGCTTTTTCTCTTTTTTTTCTGAATTTTTTTTTACAAACCAAACAACCATACAATAAAGCATCAAACATATATACATCATACTATTAAAACTACTACTACTAACACTATAAGACCGGGTCAAATTGGGTAAATTTTTAGGTAACTAGCTAGAGGGTAACAAACGATAGGCTTTTAGGCACAAAATTGGGCAACTAAATGTCCAAACCCCCGCCCCTCTCGCAACCATGCTCATATATATAACTTATGAGGTCCAACCCCCCAAATCCCACACTCACACACACTAAAAACGAGGCTACCTAGATGCCCTTATCCTTTTCGCATTCATGTCCAACTAAGGACTCAAACCGTATCAAGGCACAAGTTCTAATGCACCCCCACCCGTAGCCACTCTCATCAAAGATAAGTATTATTTATTTACATGTGTGGCTTCAACTCTCACCAAGAATAAAAGGGGTATCAAGGGTTGCCGGTGCATCAATTGGGGTTAATCTAGGGTGTTCAAATTCTCACATCGTTTCGCTTGATTTAAATTTTTTTCAAAATCTTCAAAAATTTCCCCAATGTATGGTTTTAGGAGGATTTGATCACTAAACATCTTTCACATCACCCAAAAGCTCAACACTCAAACCACAAATTTCTTTTTGGATTTTTCATTTTTTATTTTTTTTATTTTTCTTCTTTTCAAACATCACACCGCCAACTCGCACCAACCCAAACATAACATCACAAACTAACACCACCCAACCACCAGACCATAAACAAAACAAGCTAACAAGTATTCACAAAATAAACAAGGAAAGAACACGACCTGGCTAGTAATAGCGTGGCTGCGGAGGTCCAAAAATGGAAGACATCATGTCATTCCATTCTCCAAATGCAAATGCACCGCTACTACTCCCACCTTGTTGCGGAGCTCCTTCTTGTTGGCGCGGGTCGATCCATTGTGAATGATGAAGCGGCGGGGTCGGATACGAAATACTACCATCATAAGGTGGTAGAGACGCATAATCCACATGTTGTGGATCCACAACCACCCGCTGCCCGGCGTGCCAATCTGCATGCATTCTTCTTGCTTGATCATCATTGTGTCGACTATTCATTTCCAATTCATGGGAATACGCGTGTGTGCTATTCCACGCCACTTGACGATCGAAGCTTTGTCTCAAAGACCGCTCCATGCTTGCACTCATCATTGTATGTTGATCAAATAACGTCCGCTCCGAACCCGACCATGACTCAAAAATGGGTGCCAGAGGACGTTGGTTTTCGATAACCTCTTGCATCGTGCCATCATAAGCCCAATTCGGCACATAGGACCGCTCCGTATAATCGTAAAAGGCACCACCATAACCTCTACCTAGGCCCCCTTGGCCTACATTCTAACCACCATGCGGCTCGTCCGCATAATCATCATCACCACTTGGAGCTTCTACATCACTTTCCGGCTCATCCGCTTCTCCCGGAAGAAGATCCCTTGCACCCACCTTCAATGCTCTCCATCGCTGCCCCTCCGACTTGAGTTTATGGTACCGTTCTGATTGTGTGTAAGTCCAACCAATCCCCAACTTGTCTAAAGTAAAAGGCTGATGCCTTTTTGGTGCCCCTTTATCCTCGGATGTGATTGCCTTTTGCTGCTTCATTAATCCCGTGATAATTCTGCAATACGGGATAATATCTCTTCCCAACTTATTTCGGCAAATCCAGAGGTGGTTCATGATCAAATATCGGATTGGAAAACGCGGAGAATTGCAGGAAGAAATCCTTAATCTGCTACAACTGTGGCAAAATAGGTCATTTTCGAACCGAATGTCCTAAATTGACAAAACCCGCAGACAATAAAGGCAAACCAGCTGATGGAACAACAAAGAAGAATGCCCGAGCATTTCAGCTAACCACTCAAGAAGCTGAACTTATTCCTGACGTCATAGCCGGTACGTTCTTGGTCCACGACGTTTATGCAAAAGTATTATTTGACTCTGGTGCAAACCAAAGTTTTATCAATACTTCATTTTGCCAAGCCCTTAATTTACCTTTAACCACCCTTAGGAAAATTTATACAGTCGAAACGGCAGACGGAAATTCTGTTAACATAAATAAGATTTTGCAAGAAGGTAAGATAGAACTGTTAGGTCATAAGTTTTCTGCAAACCTGTTACCTATGAAGTTAGCCGGATTCGATGTAGTGTTAGGAATGGATTGGTTAATAGCCAACCATGCTCGAATCCTTTGTGACAAGAATTCCGTAGAAATCCGTACTCCCACAGGAGAGGTAATTTTAATTACCGGAGATAAACCACGAAAGCCACTAAAGTTCATATCAGTAATGAAAGTTGCTAGTTATGAACGAAAGCAAGGAATAGTGTATATGATTTCCGTAATCATTAACACTAAAAGAAAGGAACTTCCAGACATCCCTGTAGTTTCAGAATACCCAGACATCTTTCCAGAAGATTTACCTGGGTTACCACCAGATAGGGAAGTAGAATTTAGAATTCATCTAATTCCAGGTACTACACCAATAGCTAAGGCACCTTATCGATTAGCACCCACCGAAATGCTGGAATTGAAAAAGCAGTTAGATGAATTATTAAGCAAAGGATTTATACAACCTAGTTCATCCCCTTGGGGAGCACCAGTGTTGTTTGTGAAAAAGAAAGATGGATCGATGAGAATGTGTATCGATTATAGAGAACTAAATAAAGTTACAATTAAGAATCGATATCCATTACCTAGGATTGATGATCTTTTTGATCAACTTCAAGGTGCTAGGTATTTTTCTAAGATAGATTTAAGATCTGGATATCACCAGTTAAAAGTTCAAGAGGAAGACATACCTAAAACTGCTTTCAGAACTAGGTATGGCCATTATGAGTTTACAGTCATGCCCTTTGGACTAACAAATGCCCCAGCAGCATTTATGGACATGATGAATCGGATCTGTAAACCATATTTGGATAAATTTGTAATCGTATTCATCGACGATATACTAATTTACTCCAAAAGTCAAGAAGAACATTGCAACCACTTGCATGCACTCTTAACTTTGTTAAGAAAGGAAAAGCTTTATGAAAAATTCTCAAAGTGTGAATTTTGGTTAAAGGAAGTGCAATTTTTAGGACATATGGTGAATCATGAAGGAATTCACGTAGATCCTGCTAAAATAGAAGCAATTACCAAATGGAAGGTCCCACAAACAGCTATGGAAATTAGAAGTTTTCTAGGCTTAGCTGGATACTACAGAAGATTTATTAAAGATTTCTCTAAGATAGTTGTACCTTTGACTAAGTTAACCTGTAAAGCTACTAAGTTTGAATGGGGACATAGGTAAGAAGAAGCTTTTAAGATTTTAAAACAACGATTGACGAATGCTCCAATTTTAGCATTGCCCGAAGGAACAGAAGATTTTGAAGTATACTGTGATGCTTCAAAATTAGGATATGGATGTGTATTGATGCAACGCAAGAAGGTAATTGCGTATGCTTCCCGGCAGTTGAAAAAGCATGAGGAAAATTATACGACTCATGACTTAGAATTAGGAGCCATAATTTTTGCCTTGAAAATTTGGAGACATTATCTGTATGGAAGTAAGTTTACTGTCTATACAGATCATAAAAGTTTAAGGTATATATTTGGGCAGAAAGAATTAAATATGAGGCAAAGAAGATGGATGGAAATTCTAAGCGATTACGACTGTGATATCCAATATCACGAAGGAAAGGCAAATGTAGTTGCAGATGCCTTAAGTCGTAAGTATCATGAAAAAAAAGGACAAGTTCATGCTCTTAGAATAAATCTACAAGTAGATTTAATAGAACAATTAAAGAACATTCAAGAAACAGCAATCAAGGACGATGCTGAAGGAATGAAAGGTTATATTAAGGAACTAGAGCAAGGAAATGATGGAATTTGGAGATTCCACAAGAAACGAATTTGGGTACCTAAACAAGGAGAGTTAAGAAATAAGATTTTAGAAGAAGCTCATAAATCTAGGTATACTATGCACCCTGGAAACAATAAAATGTACCAAGATTTAAGAAAGAATTTCTGGTGGATAGGAATGAAGAAAGATATAGCAAAATATGTTTCTAAGTGTCTTACTTGTTCACAAGTTAAGGCAGAACATCAGAAACCCTCAGGATTACTACAACAATTGGAAATGCCTGTATGGAAATGGGAACTCATAACAATGGATTTTGTTACTAAGTTGCCCAAGACCAGAAAAGGTAATGATGCGATTTGGGTAATTGTGGATCGATTAACCAAATCAGCTCATTTTCTACCAATGAAGGAAACCTTTAGTATGGAAAGGTTAGCCAAGTTGTACGTAGACGAAGTAGTATCTTTACATGGAGTCCCACTCTCCATTGTTTCAGATAGAGATAATCGTTTCACTTCCCATTTCTGGAAAAGTTTCCAGCAAGCAATGGGAACTCGACTAAATTTAAGCACTGCATATCATCCTCAAACAGATGGACAAAGTGAAAGGACAATACAAACCCTGGAAGACATGCTCCGAGCATGTGTAATTGATTTTGGTGGATGTTGGGATGATCATTTACCATTAATTGAATTCTCCTATAACAATAGTTATCATTCAAGTATTGAAACTGCTCCATTTGAGGCACTTTATGGAAGAAAGTGTAGAACTCCAGTTTGTTGGGCAGAAATAGGAGAAAGTCAATTGTCAGGGCCTGAAATAGTGCAAGAGACAACCGACAAGATTACTCAAATCAAGGAAAGGTTGAAGACAGCTCGAGATCGCCAGAAGAGTTATGCAGATAATCGACGCAAACCAATAGAATTCCAAGTAGGAGATAAAGTACTATTGAAAGTTTCTCCTTGGAAAGGAGTAGTTAGATTTGGAAAGAAAGGAAAGCTAAGTCCAAGGTACGTAGGACCATTTTCAGTGATCCAACGTATAGGATTAGTTGCTTATCGTTTACAACTACCAGAAGAATTAGCTGGAGTACATGATGTATTTCATGTATCCAATCTTAAGAAATGTTTATCAGATGAATCTTTGGTAGTACCTCTTCAAGAAATAGAGGTAAACGAAAAGCTAAAATTTGTGGAGAAACCTCTTCAAATTGAGGATCGAAAGATTAAATTTCTCAAACATAAAAGACTAGTGTTAGTCAAAGTTAGATGGGATTCAAAAAGAGGAGCTGAATACACTTGGGAGCTGGAGTCAGAAATGAAGAAAAAGTATCCTCATTTATTCCAGTAAATATCGAGGACGAGATTTTTATTAAGGTGGGAAGAATGTAACAACTCTCGTCAAAAGTCCTAGTTATTATTTTAATTTGGTCAATAGGAAACCCTAATTGAGAAACCCAAGTGATTCTGAACAAACCCTGAAATTTTCATAATTTTCAGAATCAGGATTAGGGCCCCTAAAACTCAAAGGGGGTAAACCCTAGTTGATAATTATCCTTAAATTTTCGTTGTAAAATTCAGAAAATTCGAAAGTATTGATTCAGCATAGCTAGTCCCAGACGTGGCTAGTCTATAACCCTATTTTTCAACCCATACGCACCGTAGGGATTTATTGCCTACGATGCGCAGCCAGGTTAAAACCCCATACGATGCGTAGGGGATGTTAGGCCTACGATGCGCAGGGCTTCTCAAATTTTGGCTATAAATAGCAGACATTGGGACTTGAAATTTGGCATAAGATCGACGAAGAAATTCGTTTCTGATATCGACGTTACTTTCTGTATACACAATTAAACACACACTAATCACGAAGTGCTGCCACAATCAGGGTAATAACTCGATCGCTATTACGATTCAACGTCCGATCGATTAGAACTATCCAACGATTATTTAAGTGCCGCTCAAATTGAGATTATACTTTATTAATTCATCGTAATTTCGACTTGAATGTTTGAGTACTGCTCGAATTCGGACTATACTCTGTCATTCGTTGTGAATTCGCTGAATTGTTAAGTATTGCACTAATAAATCGTTGTGAAGGTTTAATCTCGTGAATTATCGTAACTGTTGTATTAGTTACTAACCGATTGTGTGTGCATTGTTAATTAAATTAGGTTAATCAAGGCTAATCAGTAGGCTTATATTCTGCTCGTTAAATCTACAATGTGAGTCATTCTCTTTTTATCAAAATACTTTTTCAAAAGCATGTTTTTATCAAAATTATAGTTACTTTGTTATCTGAAATTACTGCCAGTATGTGGGGGGATGTGCACATAGCTACTAATTATTTATCACTTGGGGTGAAAGGACCCTACAAGTGATATGTCCACAGTCACAGTCCGGTAAAGTGACAACTGGATCAGTTAATTTAAAAGATGAGGCAATTGTAATCGCTCTTAATACTGTACATTATAATAAACAGGATGTTTTACTAAATAGAATGATTCACTCAGTATTTCCCTGCTGACAAAACCTTTTTCAAACATGTTTCAGGTGATCTGTTGTGAGCAAAAGAAAAGTGCCGTGAAGCACTACAAGCTTAGAAAGTGGCTCAATGTAAATAAATAAAGAAACATGTTTTAAAGAAATAAAGGATTTCCCAGTGAAATCAAGTGTTTGTAAATTATGGGAATTATCCCTATATTATATATAAACGAGCAGTTTTAAATATTAATCGGTCCTGTTTAAAAAGTCTTCCGCTGCCGCTAAATTAAATACCACGGGATTTCCTGCCTCGCGGCTCTGGACCAGGTTAAACCGGGGACAAGGGCCGTGACATAAATGCGGCAGCCTTGTTTTTCAATCTATTCATACTATCGTGAAAGAGTGTCGGTTGCCAATGTTCCGGTTGGTCATCCAAAGGACCCGACTCCCATCGTGGCTTCTCAGCCGGGTCCAACTCCATTTCTTCCTCACTTTCACTCTCATCAACTCGACCCAAATATTGCCTTTTTCTTGGTTGTTGTTCCGGTTGCTTGCCCTTATCTTTAGACGAAGAAGATGAACTTGCTCCGGCTCTTTCTTTCGTTCGAACCATTTTTCTACACACATTAGAGCAAACAACACAACCAAACACAAAAATTAGACCATTTTCGCCACAATATCCCCACACTTGCTTGTTACTATGGTTGTAGATGCTAGTGAACCAAAACTTTTATAATTTTTTTTTTCAAAAATTGGGCATGGTGTCTCTACAATGTAGAGATTCCCAAAAAGTTCACTACTTTACCATCAATCCTACATCTACAACCCATAACAATGTTCAAGTAACTAATTTCATGACAAAGTCTAAGAACAAGCAAGTGGGTATAAAAAAATAACACAAACAACCTTACTTTTCACAATGCATCATCAAAACATAGCAAATAAACTTCCATACCTTTGTTTGAAGATACTAGAACACTTGTGAAACAAAAACTTCAAAAAACCCCAAAATTTCCGGACCTAGGGTTTGTGATTCGGACCCGAAAGCTTCGTTTTTTCGCAAATCGTTTCTCAAAATCAGAAAGTATGTGAAAAATTAGCCAAGTTAGACCTAGATTTCACTTGATTTGGCTAAGAATTGAGAGAGATATGAAGAATTGGAGGTTGAAGAAAGCTATGGGGTTCTTATGGGTCTTGAGAGTGATAGATGAAAATGATGGATGAGAAAAGTGAAGAGAATATGAGTGGCTGGGGTTAAGTCTTGAAACTGAATAGTATTATTATTTTTTTTATGTATTGCGCTGTACAGGAACGACGGATCAGATTTCCAGGTCTACCGTAAATTACGGTATCACCATAACTTACGGTGGAACCTGGAACAAAAACTTCACCGTAACTCAGTACGTTTGCACCGTAAAGACCAAAGTTTTTCACTGCCCACCATAAATTACGGTGCCACCGTAAATTACGGTGGCACCTGGGCATTCATCCTTCGCCAAAAAGTGTGATTTTAATTGATATTTTTATATTTTTTCAGTTTTTTCAACTTTTTTGTGTTTTTTTTTAATTTTCAAAAACATGTAAAAATTACCCTACCCCCTCGAAAGTCCCGTGTTTTCCTCAACACAATGT
This sequence comes from Helianthus tuberosus, assembly GCA_030545235.1. Taxonomy (NCBI): domain Eukaryota; kingdom Viridiplantae; phylum Streptophyta; class Magnoliopsida; order Asterales; family Asteraceae; genus Helianthus; species Helianthus tuberosus. The sequence goes on along the minus strand of CM060435.1, from coordinate 25,592,030 downwards.
TAGAGCAATTTGTGACCCGAATGTCCTCACACTTGTTTCAAACACAAGCTTCAAGCGAGTACGGTAAATATGCAAACTATACAAAACAAACAAAATGAAATGCTAACTATTTACACTACCAAACCTGGGCCTCTCATGGTTGCTCATCATCGACCGGGCGTAAAATGTAGCCCGCTTTATCAAGCTCCAAGTTGTTGATGTCGTTCCCCTCCAAGTATGGCATCAACCGGTGACCGTTCACCGTTTGTTGTTTCAGTGTTTTCTCATCTTGGATATCTACATCACCAAACCTCCCAACTCGCCGAACGACATACGGGCCCATCCATTTGCTTTTAAGCTTGCCCGCAAACATCTTGAGTCTTGAATTGTACAACCAAACCTTTTGACCCACTTCAAAGGTTTTCTTCCTTAACTTTGCATCATGTACTTTCTTAAGCTTGTCTTTGTAGGCCGAAGCACACTCATACGCCTCGTCTCTGATCTCTTCTATCTCGCTCAATTGCAACTTCCTCATCTTTCCCTCTTCATCATAATCCGCATTTACCGTCTTGATAGCCCAATGTGCCCGATGCGCTAACTCCATTGGCAAATGACAACCCTTTCCATACACCATCCGGTAAGGCGTTGTGCCAATTGGAGTCTTGTAGGCCGTTCGGTATGCCCACAATGCATCGTCTAACTTACTCGACCAATCCTTCCTATCCGTTCTAACCGTCTTCATGAGGATTTCTTTGATTTGACGGTTGGACACTTCAACTTGTCCACTCGTTTGCGGATGGTAAGGTGTGGCAATCCGGTGGTTCACGCTATACCACTTCAAAAGTTTCCCGAAATTGAAGTTCTTGAAATGCGAACCACCATCACTTATGATAACTCGCGGAATACCAAAACGAGAGAAGATGTTGGATTGAACAAATTTACAAACAACCGAATGGTCATTTGTTCGTGTTGCAATAGCTTCAATCCACTTCGAGACGTAATCAACTGCCACCAAAATATATAAGAACCCGTTGAAATTTGGGAAGGGACCCATAAAATCAATGCCCCAAACATCGAATATTTCCAGAACCAAGATTGGTTGTAATGGCATCTCATCCTTCTTCGATATGCTTCCCATCCTTTGGCAGTTTACACAATTTCTAGCGAACTCACATGCATCATTGAAAATTGTGGGCCAATAAAACCCACATGAGAGAACCCGGTAGCCCGTTTTATGCCCACTAAAGTGACCTCCACATGCGGATGAGTGGGCGTGAGTCAGAATTTCCATCACCTCCGTTTCAGGCACACACCTCCGAATAACTTGATCCGGCCTAATCTTGAAAAGATCCGGTTCATCCCAAATGTATTGCTTCACTTGGACCATAAATTGTTGTCTTCGCTTCTTGGTCCAATGATTTGGGATGGCACCCGTGGCTAAATAATTTACGTAATGGGCATACCACGATGCAACAAAGGTGGAAACGGCTAAGAGTTGCTCGTCGGGAAAACTTTCATTTATTTCACTAACATCGTCAAGCCCTTCAACCGGAATCCGAGACAAGTGATCCGCCACTACGTTCTCACTGACCTTTTTGTCTCGGATTTCTAAGTCAAACTCTTGTAACAACAATACCCATCGAATTAAACAAGGCCTCGCATCCTTTTTCTCCATCAAATATCGGACCGCACTATGATCCGAATAAACCACCACCTTGCTCCCCCAAATATACGCACGAAACTTATCCAAAGCATACACCACCGCTAATAACCCCTTTTCGGTTGTGGTGTAATTGAGTTGCGCTTCGGATAAAGTCTTGCTTGCATAGTAAATCACCACCAGCTTTTTATCAACCCGTTGACCCAAAACTGCACCAATAGTAGTGTCACTTGCATCACACATTATCTCGAACAGCTTTGACCAATCCGGTGGTTGCAAAATGGGAGCTTTGACCAAATGTTCCTTCAAAACAGTGAAAGCTTGCATACACTCATTAGTAAAATAAAATGGGACATCTTTTAATAACAAGTTACATAAAGGTTTGGTGATAACACTAAAACCTTTTATGAAACGTCTATAGAAACCCGCATGTCCCAAAAATGACCTTACACCCTTAACATTTTTCGGAGGTGGCAAAGATGTTATTACCCTTATTTTTGCCTTATCCACCTCCATTCCCCTTTCCGAAATTACGTGACCCAACACAATTCCCTCTTGCACCATGAAATGACTTTTCTCCCAACTAAGCACTAAATTTTTCTCAACACATCTTTTTAAAACTTTTTGTAATTCGTTGAGACAAGATTCAAAACTAGTGCCAAAAATTGAAAAGTCATCCATGAACACTTCTAGCGACTCTCCAACCATGTCCGAGAAGATACTCATCATACATCGTTGGAAAGTGGCCGGTGCATTGCACAAGCCAAATGGCATTTGCCGAAAGGCAAAGGTGCCATATGGACAAGTGAAGGTGGTCTTGTGTTGGTCATCCGGTTGTATTGCTATTTGATTGTAACCCGAATACCCGTCTAAAAAGCAGTAATATTTTTGACCCGACAGTTTTTCAATGATTTGGTCAATAAAAGGCAACGGGAAATGGTCCTTAGAAGTGGCGGCATTCAACTTTCGATAGTCAATACATACACGCCACCCGGTGACCGGTCGGGTGGCAATTTGTTCACCATTTTCATCTTTGACTACTTGAATGCCGGCCTTCTTAGGCACAACTTGGGTGGGACTCACCCAAGCACTATCCGAAATCGGATAGATGATTCCCGCGTCCAACCATTTGATTACCTCTTTTTTAACTACCTCCCTTAGGTTCGGATTCAATCGCCTTTGAGCTTCTCTTGTTGGTTTTGCATCTTCGGTGGTAATAATCTTGTGCATGACGATTGATGGACTAATTCCTTTGAGATCGGCAATTGTCCATCCAGTAGCTCCCTTGTTCTCCTTTAACACTTCCAACAATGCTTGCTCTTGCGCCAACTCTAAATTAGAGGCAATAATGACCGGTAGAGTGTCATTATCCCCTAAGAAAGCATACTTCAAGTGGCTCGGCAAGTCTTTAAGTTCCAACTTTGGCGGTTCCTCTAACGATGGTTTTGTACCCGAACTTTTTTCCGCCGGTAAGCCTTCGAATTGATGAGTCCATGGTGGTCGACCTTCCTTCAAAGCCATGGCATCCTGTTTTTCCTCTTCAACCCGGAGTGCATAAGCATGTACCTGTTCAGAAAAATCACACAAGCAAACATCCATACCATCCTCCTCATACTCATGCGGGTTGCATCCGTCAACTAAATCTGCCATGAAACACTCATCAACACCATTAGCATTAGAATTGTTAGTAAAAACATTCAAGCGCATTTTTCGATTCCCAAAAGTCATATCGGCTGTACTAAATCTACAATCGATCACAGCATGTGCGGTACTCAAAAATGGCTGACCCAAAATTACGTTTTGTTGTTGTTTTGGGTCCGCGGACGATTAGTCCAAGACTAGAAAGTCAACTGGGTAATAAAACTCATCAATTTTAACAATTACATTTTGAACCATCCCCCGGGGTAACTTATGAGACAAATCGGCCAAAACAACCGTTGTCTCTACCCTAGCTAACGGACCAAAATCGTATTGGTCATATAAGCCCCCCGGTAAAATGCTAACTCCGGCTCCAAGATCTAGTAACGCCTTCGCCATTTGAAAATTACCAACTTGTATGTTAATTAACAGCGTACCCGGATCTTGGAGCTTAGGAGGAAGCTCCCCATTCAAAACCGCACTCACTTGCCCGGTCAAATCTACCCGCTTAGGCAATTTCTTCTTTTGTTTCCTCTTTTGTGTACATAACTCTTTTAAAAAATTTGCATAGGCGGGTACTTGTTTTATTGCATCAAGGAGTGGAAGATTAATTTTAACTTGTTTAAACATGTCCCACAATTCTTCTTTTTGGGGACCTCTTGGTGCAATAAATTTTTTTCTACTCGGGTCAAGTAAAGCCGATGGAAACGGGACTTGACTCGGTTACTTTTCTTATTTTCACCCAACCCCGGTTTGTTAACATTTGATTCATTAGGTGTAACCGGTGAAACTTCATCATCACTTTCATTACCCGTGACATCCTCAACTACCCCCTCAACCAATTCGGGTGACAAATTGGCTTTAAACTCTTTTCCACTTCTCAATACACTAACATGATGAACATTAACATTACCTCGTGACGAACCATGTGAAGGATTTACCTTAGTGTCGCTAGGAAGTTGACCTTTGCTCTTCTTCAACTCCGCCACATCGGTTGCCAATTGACCCATTTGGGTTGTTAGTGATTGGATGCTCTTGTCACGAACCTCATCCTTTTGCATTCGAACTTCATCAAGTTGATTTCGTTTTTTCATATCTTGTTGCATAGCCCGAAGCATATCCATGACTTCATTCCCGCTTGACGAAGGTTGACCCGAACCACTTTGACCCATTTGTTGAAATTGCCCTTGGTACCCATAATTTTTTCCACCTCTATAGTTGCCTTGATTGTATTGTTGACGAGGTGCAAAGTTACCTTGAGCTCCTTGAAAGTTTGGGTTAGCTTGGTTCGCCGTGTTCCCGTAATGCAAATTAGGATGGTTTCGTAACCCGGGGTGGTATGTGTTGGAGTTCATATTGAAATTTCGACCACTCCCTCCTTGAATTGCATTTACTTCCTCTACTTGCTCATCAACCACTCCCACTACACAAACTTCCGCCGGGTGGCCTATTTCATTGCAATTAGTCCACACGTTATACACTTGGTTTGTGGTTTGAGCATTGCCACTCTCTACACCATTCACTTGTGGTCTTTGTATAACATGCCTTGCCCTTCTTGAAGATTGGGCCTTCCTCTTGGAATTCACCACCATTTGTTCTAAAAATTCCCAATCAACATTTTCATAATTGGTACCGAATGTACCGTTGGTGATCGACATCAAATCTCGTGCATCCTCTGAACTCAACCCTTCATGAAATGCATTCAACAACTCCCATAATTGGATCCCATGATGAGGGCAATTCCGTAACATCATATTAAATCTTTCGAAGGCTTCATGAAACATCTCCCCCGATTGTTGTTGAAAGCTCCTCAAACCTCTTCTAGCATCATTAGTCTTTTGAGAGGTGTAATATTCATCCAAGAATATTTGTTGCATATCAGCCCATGTAAAGATCGATGCGGAGGGTAGCGTGTGAAACCATCTCTTTGCCTTGTCTTCCAAATAAAATTGGAAGAGAACCAACTTGACATCATCCGAAGAAAACCCTTGACCTCCAATAGTGTTGCAAATGGAGTCGTATGTCTCCAAATGAAAATAAGGTTCTTCCGTTGCTAACCCCTTGAACTTTGGTAAACTTTGGAGGGCGGTTGTTCTTACTTCAAAAGTTCTTCCATCCGCATGATGAGGAATCACTACCGGTGAAGAATTGTTAGTGATAATAGGCCGGAAGTGAGCTTCAATTCCCCGTACAGCCTCCCGATGATGTCTTTGCGGTGCACCCAATGGTGCTCTTGGTTGACCCATGTGCATAGGCCCTTGAGGTGCAAAGGGTGGTTGAAATTGGTATTGTGGCATTGGCGGTTGTTGAATCGGTCTTTGATATTGCGGTTGTGTATTTTGAGGGAGCACTTATTGTAGCGGTGTAGGGCGTTGCAATTGGGGCCCTTGCGGTCTAATGTGTTGCACCCCAACCGGTAATCTACTCGTATCTTGAAATTGTTGGATCGGTTGACTTTGTTGACCCGCTCCTCCTTGAAGTCCCAAGTATCCTCCATCGCCCCCATAATAAAATCCTTCCTCTTCATACCCCCTAAACTCATCTTCATAACCGTCATCATATCCATCCCCTTGAATACCCGAGGATTGCCCAAAAAGAAGAGTGGAATAATGGAAACCCGATTGGTTCGATGGTCTAAATGATGAAGTAGCATGGACAATGGTTGAATTGGGTGGTATTGGGTAATTAGAGGATGATTGACCCGTAGTTGGGGGAAAGAAGTGTGATAATGGTGGAATGGTGGCAGATGGGCTAAAGGTAAGACTGGGTTCGACTTGAGTAGTAATCGGTTGTGTGGTGTTGGATGGTGTAGTATCATGAGGTGGAGTAGGAATTGTGGTGGTGTTAGGTATAGTGGTGTTTGGTGATGGTTGTGTGGAAGTAGGTATGAATGATGAGGTCGTTTGACCCGTTGTGGGTGGTAATTAAGATTCTTGCATGATGTTTCGTGGTGTGATGGGTGAAGTAGGTGAACCAATGATTCTGTTTTATCTTAGTAAAACTCTGTTTTGCCTTAGTGTTCTTTCGATTTCCGGATTAAATGACAATGGTGACGACTTGTGAGAGCCTCTAGTATGCATGCACCTGTAGAACCTGCACACTAAACACACCAGTGTAAACCCGAAAATAACAAAGCAAAACTAACAAACTGACACACGTTGCGCACTACTCCCCGGAAACGGCGCCAAAATTTGACGTGCTGTCGTAGTACACGCAAATTTAATCCAAATAACAACTATAGATAGTGGTAAATGGGTATCGAACTCAGGGAGTATGTGGAAAATGTGTTGATTTTATAGCTTTGCACTTTAACTAAAATTAACCTAATTTGCAAAAAGTAAAGATCAATAATTTGGATTGTTTGGTTTTAAAACTAAAATTAACTAGATAACTTCAAATCAAAGGTTGGTTGAAAAGCAGATTAGGAGAAAGCGACCATCCTAAACTTTCGGTTTGCTTTTGACAATTGTGTTTAAATTCACTAGAAAGAATCACATAGACATGATTCATGTATGATTGTTTGTTCGTGATAAAAGGGAACTAACTACTCGGATTATGAAAATGCGAGGTTGTTACCCGATAACCAATTGACTAATATCCAACCCTAATCCCTCCCGTGATATCTCGATTGTCAGCGACACCAAGAACGTATGGTTTAGAATATGATCATAACATCAATCAACAATTTACAAACATACATTCACACACCATAATAAACAAACAAACATTGCAAGTCTATTATTCTAGAAATACGAATCCAAACACAAAAGTCATAGACAAACCTTCAATTTAGGATGATCACCATAAGTTTAGCCACACATAGCTTGGTGAATCATCATAGCAACAAGTTTAATGTTCATACGAATCGAAAACACAAACCAATTGTTTAGAAATGTTTGGAACCAAGGAAAACTAGCCAAAATCGCCCCTAAGATGCCAGAGAAACGTCCAATGATGAGATAATGTGAAAAGACACTCAAAACCCGTTTTAATGAAGGCAGTTACGCATTTTTCCGTCATGTCCACCGTAAATTATGGTACCACAGTAAGTTACGGTGGTCCAGAAAATGTTACGGTGAGAGTAGTGTCACACCCCGATTTCCACGTGTCACCGGTGGGACCGGTGGGGGAGTATCGTGACGTGGTTGGCAACAATATAGTCAAACAACACAATAATTAATATGCACAGCGGAAGCAATTTAAAATATCATACAACCGAATTTAATATTGTAATTTCAAATGTCACAATATTCGGATGTTTATCCACAGATGGATCGTAAACAAAATATAATCAATAGTTCAACAGACTTCATGCATCTTAAGGTTGCGAGACTTCTAGTGATGCTAAGGAGAAATCCCAGCCAATTTCGCATAGTACCTGCATTTAATCTTTTTGGGAAAATACGTCAGTTTACACTGGTAAATACATTCAACTGACTCATTTTGGAAAATGATTTAAAATTGGTTTGGATGCACGTGGCATAAACATTTTTGTTTAACTTGGGAGAATTATTTAATATTATAATCTTGTGAACGAATTACATGCTCCTTGTGCGTTCAGTAGCCCGGATCTTGTCCGGGTTAAAGATCAATAGACACACCACAATGTTCTTTTGTGCACTGACGGGTGTACGCCTACACCCCGCGCTTAAGTCGTGGCCATTTCGTAAAATGATGCCGAGGATATCCGGGATATGGTCATTAACCCCCCAAAGGCTTTAAGTAACAAGACTGTTTAAACGAGCCGATCAAATTTATTCAATTACCCACTCAACGGTGGAGAATTTGATGCCCGATCAAGCGGTATGCTATATACCGTAACCCAAGCCCGTATAGGGACAATAAGTTAAAAGTATTTACCTGAGCAATGTATAAATCACAATAAGCAAAATGCACGTAGCTTTTACTGGTTCTCCTAATCTGGAACGAAGGTTTATAATAACCTATTAGAATCCTAACGGGTCTTTAATTAAGCTTAAGCTTAGACCGGCTAGTTTCAAAGATACGGTTCGTACGCACGATTAAGCGAAGACCGGATAGAATGTGGTTTAGACCCGACAAGTTTAGAGACTTGTTTAATATGGGTTTATTATTCACATTCTGGATTTTGAGATAAAACCGTTAAGGTTTGACCCGTTTCGGCTAATTTATGTAAACTTGTTACATAAACCGAACCGTGCGCGTAGTAAGCGTGACGGGTATTCATGAGAGCTATATACAGGTTTCCTAAGTTAATTATGCCTCAAATATGTTGTGACATCAGTAAGATGTCTTTCGTTATGCCCGAAACGTGTTTAAACACAAACTAGGCCCCGTAGGGGTAGTTTGGTCATTTAAAAGTTTGTAAAAGGGTTTAAGTGTTTAACTGGGTTACAAGTCTGATGTAATCAGTAAACACACTCAAATTAATGAGTTATAACAGTAGGATAAAGTACATATGTGAAATTTATCAATTATAACCAAACTATGCCTCGTAGGGGTAATTTGGTAATTTCACATAAGCCGAAAAGCTCAAAACTGAAGTCTGAGTTTATCAACCTTTTCTTACTATTAAAATATTATAATTTGCCTAAAATATCAGTAGGTATCAACCCGGGTATGTTCAATATAATTTTGATACATACTTTGCGTTAAAAACGCTTAATAAGGCGATTAAAGGCCATTTCCGGGTTCGATACTTAAATCTGATATTTTTATATTTACAGAAGGCTTAAAATACTTTATTTATCATATGTGATCAGTAGCAAAAGGTTTGGAGTCGTTTAGATATGTAAAACTCATTTTATGGCCCGTAAGGGTAAAGCCGACATTTACCGGATTAAGCCTACGACTACTAGTTATGCTCAGCCTAAAATTAATTAAAAATCTTTAAAATCCCAAAATAATATTTTACATCAGTGGGTATTAAGTTTGATACCAAAAAGTAGGCTTAACTAGGCTATACGCTAATTACGCCGTTTTATTAACATAAAGCATTCATTTTGCGATAATGAGCATAACTCTTAATCTACAATTCAAACTGATGTCAAACTTTGCATACAAGTTTATATATCAGTAATTAAAGTTTCTACTCTTTTAAATTTCCAAAAATCACGTTTTAAAGTAATAAGGGCATAATGGTCAACATACGAGCAATTAACGGAAACATGCATATTAATTGGATAACTAATGAACCAAGGTGTATAATCACAGAGGGTTGTACTAACATGTAACCTAGTCCAATTAAAGCTCTGAGGAATTTCTAAAACATGCCTAAACGGGTCAGAACTGAAAGTCAAAGTGAAAGTCAAACTATGTGACTTTCGGTTCCGAACCGGGTATTTACAGGAATTTGTCGGGTGGAACATGTTTAGACATGTCCTTACACTAATTACCAAGTTATATTAATGACCAAACAGGTTATAAGTGTTCCGCATTGTTAATCATGCATAAATCGCATTTTAAACTTTTTGTTGACTTTTTAAGTACACGTTTGACCCGACTTTTGACCTGGTTAGAGTGGTAATCAGGGGGAACCCTTTTGAGGGTTTATTACCCACATAAATACCAACCTATACCTACTTTTAATTCGAGATATGACTGAGCCATTGTTGACTAATCTCGAAGTCAAACCGTAATTACGACGGTTTGACTTTTAGCTAATAAACTAAGCTAAACTCAATTAAAGAAGGATTAGAACACTTACTGAAGTCCTAGGCTTGATTAGAGAACACTTGAGAGGAATTTTGAGCTCCAGAAGTGATCCACAAATGCAGATGAAGGTGTGAGGAATTGTTTGCAATACATGGCCCTTATATAGTGGATTTAAGCACCATAATTGATTGATAAACAAGTCTAGCACTCACCATACCCTTCCAACAAGTGTCCTATATGTTTAGGGGCCAAGAGGGATGTGAAAAATCGATTAGAATCGTGCACAAAGGCAATGGCAGACAACAGCCCAAACAATTCGGAACTGGGCACCCCTAGCGTGACGCCACCCCCCCTCGCGTCGCGCTAGGCCTCGTCTGATCAGAACTTGTGATTTTTGCGATTTGATCCTTGGCTCTTCAGAATTCGATTAGGCACTTGTTTTCTTGCATTGTAAACCCTCATATTTGATCTATAAAGGCTTTAAAACATATACCCACTTTGCTAAGTCCCCGGTTAACTTTATTGTTACCCGAAAAGTCCTAACTTTCAACGTTTACGCTTTAACCATTCGCACACGAATTTGATCATAACTTTCTCATACGTTAACGAAACTTTACGAAATTTAAACCGTGTATTCTAGTGAGCATAATTAACCGTTACAAAGCTTCAGGTTTGTCAAAAGGTCACTCAGAGGTATAACTTAAACATGTTGACACATTTAGCCCCTGTAGTTTGTAATCTCTCACTTTTAGCTTCGTGTGATCCATGATTTATTCGTTTGAAGGTATGAGCACCAAGTAGGGTTAATGTATATTATATTTATTCACCGTTGACATTTAGAATACGTATATCCACATACTTTCCATGATTGTCAACTTTAGTCCTTCTATAATATTTCTTTCACACGTTTAAACATTTAACACGTGTCTACACATTATAGGACGTGAATTTTCGAGGTGTTACATCCTCACCCCATTAATATAAATCTCGACCCGAGATTTACTGAAATAAATAAGGGTACTTTTCTTTCATGGTGGATTCAACCTCCCACGTGTATTCGGGACCTCTACGGGCATCCCATTTGACCTTTACAATAGGTACATGCTTCCTTCGAAGCTTCTTTACATGTCGATCTTCAATCGACAAAGGTTTTTCCACAAATTTTAAGCTCTCATCTATATGCACATCTGTATGCGGTATTACCAGTGATTCGTCTGCGAAACACTTTTTCAGATTGCAGATGTGGAACACATTGTGAATTCCACTGAGCTCTTCTGGTAAGTTTAACTTATAGGCAACTGACCCGAAATGTTCGATAACCTCGAAAGGTCCTATGTATCTCGGGCTTAGCTTGCCTTTCTTACCAAATCGCATCACTCCTTTCCAGGGTGACACTTTAAGTAGGACCTTGTCACCTACTTCGAAGTGAAAATCCTTACGCTTAGGATCAGCGTAACTTTTCTGCCTATCCCGGGCAGCTTTGAGACGGTCACGAATCTGGACAATCTTGTCCGTCGTTTCGAACACGATCTCTGGTCCTGATAACTGGACATCTCCAACCTCCGCCCAACAAACGGGTGATCTACACTTTCTACCATATAATGCCTCGAAAGGCGCAGCTTTAATGCTGGTATGGTAGCTATTGTTGTAGGAGAATTCGATTAATGGTAGGTTCTTATCCCAACTACCTCCCAAATCGATCGCACATGCACGTAGCATGTCTTCCAACGTTTGAATAGTACGCTCACTCTGACCGTTAGTCTGAGGATGGTAAGCCGTACTAAAATTCAAATGTGTGCCCAAAGATTGTTGGAAACTCTTCCAAAAATGTGACGTGTATCTAGTATCTCGGTCAGAGATAATAGCCACAGGTATGCCATGTAAGGCTACAATCTTATCAACGTATAACTGGGCCAACATGTCGGAGCTATAAGTCTCCTTGATGGGTAAGAAATGTGCTGACTTAGTCAGTCTATCAACTATAACCCATATTGTATCATTTCCTTTCCTTGTCTTAGGTAACTTGGTAATAAAATCCATGGTTACCATTTCCCACTTCCACGTAGGAAGTTCAGGCTGTTGTAGCAAGCCTGACGGCTTTTGATGCTCGGCTTTGACTTGCGCACATGTCAAGCATTTAGCTACATGAGTGGCTACAGACTTCTTCAAGCCTATCCACCAATAATTTGCCTTCAGATCCTGGTACATCTTATCAGCTCCAGGATGAACGGAGTATTTGGAACTATGGGCTTCCTGGAGGATGACATCTCGAAGTCCTCCATAAATTGGAACCCATATTCATCCATTTAATCTTAGAATTCCGTCCTTGCTAAGAGTTAACTGCTCCTCAGTTACTCCTAACTTTTCATTAGGATAGTTAGCTTCCAACACAGCTTCCTTCTGTGCAGCTAACAACCTTTCAATCAAATTATTCTTTATCTCCATGCGCTTGGCATTGATTCGGATGGGTTTCACCCTCTCCTTTCGACTCAAGGCGTCGGCGACTACATTCGCCTTGCCGGGATGGTACTTGATTTCACAATCATAATCATTCAAAGTCTCCATCCAACGGCGTTGCCTCATGTTTAATTCCTTCTGATTGAACAGATGCTGGAGGCTTTTGTGATCAGAATAGATCACACATTTGATTCCATAAAGATAATGCCTCCACAGTTTTAGTGCGAATACAACGGCACCCAACTCCAAGTCATGGGTGGTGTAATTCTTTTCGTGCACCTTTAACTGTCGTGATGCATAGGCAACAACCTTACCTTTTTGCATAAGCACACACCCCATGCCAGTGTGTGATGCATCACAATAAACTACAAATTTTTCGATTCCATCAGGCAATGTCAACACAGGAGCATTGCTCAACTTCTGCTTGAGAATATCAAAAGCTTCTTGCTGCTTAGGGCCCCAAACGAACTTTATTTTCTTCTTGGTCAAGGAAGTTAGGGGTGCAGCAATCCTTGAAAAATTTTCAATGAAACGCCTGTAATATCCTGCCAATCCCAGGAAGCTACGAATCTCCGTAGGCGTCTTCGGCTCTTGCCAATTCATAACAGCTTCAACCTTAGCGGGATCCACCTGGATACCACGCTCGCTAACCACATGTCCAAGAAATTGGACTTCCCGAAGCCAAAATTCGCACTTGGAAAATTTGGCGTAGAGTTTCTCCTGATGCAGGAGTTTGAGAATACATCGAAGGTGTTTCTCATGGTCAGCTTGGTTCTTCGAATAAATAAGGATGTCATCGATGAAAACGATGACAAATTTATCTAAGTACGGCTTGCAAACGCGATTCATGAGATCCATGAACGCGACTGGTGCATTGGTGAGCCCAAAAGGCATCACTAGGAACTTGTAATGACCATAACGAGTCCTGAATGCCGTTTTATGCACATCTTCATCTCTGACCTTCAGTTGATGGTAGCCTGACCTTAGATCAATCTTCGAGAAATAACTTGCCCCTTGTAACTGATCGAACAAATTGTCGATTCTGGGTAAAGGGTATCTATTCTTTATTGTGACCTTGTTAAGCTCACGATAGTCGATGCACAGACGCATCGATCCATCCTTCTTCTTCACAAATAGTACCGGCGCTCCCCAAGGAGACGAACTAGGTTTAATGAAACCTTTGGCCAGCAATTCATCCAGCTGCGTCCTTAATTCCTTCATTTCTGTGGGCGCTAACCTGTAAGGTGCTCTAGCAACTGGTGCTGCTCCGGGGATGATATCAATCCTGAATTCCACTTGCCTATCTGGTGGCCAACCAGGTAGTTCTTCCGGAAAAACTTCTGGGAATTCAGAGATGACAGGGATGTCTTCTATTTTTGGTTTGGGCTCACCAATAATCACTTGTGCCATGTAGATGACACAACCCTTCTTTAAACATTTTGAAGCCTTGAGCATAGTCACTTGCTCAGGCAGCCCATACTGGGTATCTCCCCGAATGGTAAGTGATTCCCCAGACGGAGTCCTTATTACCACTTGTTTCTTGTTACAGACAATTTGGGCCTGGTTATGAGATAACCAGTCCATACCCAGAACTATGTCAAAACCGGCCAATTTAAAGGGAAGTAGAGACAGAGGAAAAGAATGGTTCTTAATGGATATAATACATCCATCTAACACAGTTGAGACGGTTCTAGTGTACCATCTGCTAACACCACCTCATAATTCACACTTAAGGTTTTGACGGGTAATTTCAACAATTCACAAAACTTATTATCAACGAAAGACTTATCAGCGCCTGAATCGAAAAGTACTCTAGCAAAGGCGTCATTTACAAGGGAAGTACCTGTAATAACGTTGTCGTCCAGAACCGCTTCCTTTGCGTCCATTCTGAAGACTCTAGCATTAGTCTTCTTAGCCTCTTCAGGCTTCTTGTTGTACTTAGGGCAGTTGGTTTTAATGTGGCCCTTTTCATTGCAACGGTAGCACGTTGCATCTTTTATCTTCTTGCAATCCAAGGTTTTGTGATCCGTGGACTTGCAAATACCACAAGCATAAGATTTTGACTGAGTCTGTGAGTTCGACTCAAGTCTGCACTTTCCAAAGTGCTGCTTCTTGCAAATTTTGCATTTGGGCTTCTCACCAGAATTATGCCCATCCTTCCTTGACTCCAATCATTTCTTGTTGTCACCGTTCCCACGGTGTTTCTTGTTCGATCTTCGTGAACCATCATCTTCACGTTTTCTCTTCTCAGCCTCCTTATTCCTCAGCGATCTCTGCCTGACCGCATCCAGAGTGAGGGATAAGGAAATGTCAGCTACAGACCTGAAGGTAGCTGGTCGAGAAGCTTTTACGCTTGCCTTGATTTCCGGGGCTAAACCACCGATAAAACGAGCGATTCTTTTTTTCTCCGGGGTTACCAGATAAGGAACCAACCGGGACATCGTGTTGAAGCTCGTTAGGTAAGCTTGACAGTCAAGGTTTGTCATCACCAGTGATAGAAAATCAGACTCTATCTTTTCTACCTCATGCTGAGGGCAGAAATTTTCCCTGATAAGGGCAACAAATTGATCCCAAGACATGTAGTACAGTGGGATTTTCCCGGTGGCTTGAATCAGAGATCTCCACCATGCTAAAGCTTCACCCTTGAAAGACTGCGACACAAACTTGACCACGTCTCTCTCAGCACATCCGCTGATGTCTACAACCGTATCCATCTCATCCAGCCATGTCATACAGTCAATGGCTCCCTTCTCCCCAGTGAAATCCCGGGGCTTGCAAGAAACAAAATATTTATACGAGCAACCCTTGTCACGGGGTCCCTTGTTTAGTATAACCTACTGAGATGGAGCACTGTGGTTTGAGGAGTGTCGGTCATCATTTTTCTTCGGGTCGTCCTTATTGGACGGTGGCTTTGAAGGCTGTGTAGATAGGGTCCTACTACGAGTCCCACTATACTCCTCGTACTGCCTTTCCAAAGCCTGTGTAACTGCGCCGTCTATGATCGCTTTTAATTCCGCACTCGTTAGATTAATTCGGGCGTCATTATTAACCTCCGCTGGATGACTATTACCCTCGTCTGAGTTAGCCATTACAATTGAACTGTTGCAGAAAACAAGGACAATAGTTTATTTGGGAGTTTATTATGGAATTGCCCCTTAGGGTAATTCATTAACTATGGTAAACAGAGACCATATTTGGTTAATTTATTAATCAAATTTATTTAGGATTTCTATAATAATTTATCCTAATTATAAAACAATAACAGTTTTATTCGTGGCACAAAAGGCCTAGTCACATGGACAATTTAATTTATAAGTTATGATTTCAGAGAATCAAACATGAAGGTATATTGGCACAATGGGCCTACTCACAAGGACATTTATAATTTTATACTAGGATTTCAGAGAATCAAAGCATTTGAGGGTTGAACCTAGTTCATCACCTTTTTCTGACAGGGAGTCATCGCTACCACTGTCTTTTGGCTCATATGGAATTGAGCAGGGCCCGTAGGCACGTATTACCACGTATGGTGAAAGTATGATCATCTTAATTGATGATGTAAATCCCAGGATTCAGAAATCATTAAACTGGGTTAGGAATCTTCTAAAGAATTCCTTTATAAAAATGACGTATGTGATTTTTAATAAATCACGTCTGCCAGGAGTGTTAACATGTTTTTCAGATGTTAACAGGGATTTGAATCCTTTGAACAGGTCTTACCATCTTGGCCCGGTCTTACAATGACCCGAAGGCTAGGTTTCACACTTTAAGATTCTTAATTAGCAATTACTTAGGCAGACTATTTCAAAGGAATGATTTTTTTTTAATTTATTTATTTCATTTATAATTTATATATGCACATAATGGCAAACATGAAATTTATAAAACAAACATTCCATTAATTTATTATAATATTACACGCTGCCCTAAACGGGTCTTTTCAAATAACAACTTACCCACGCAGGGGTTTTAAACAAGTACTTGCCCACGTAGGGGCTTTAAACAAACAAACTAGTCCACGCAGGGACCTTATCAAATAAACGTCACACCCACGCAGGGGTTAACAGAAAATAGACCCACTCAGGGGTCAAATCAACACACATACATACCCACGCAGGGGCTTAAACAAATACAGCAAATACAGGCCCACGCAGGGGCTTAACAATAATTGGAAGGATTCAATGATCCTTCTTGTTCTTCCATTTGATCAAGCTTGCCAATCCTTGGAAGAAGCTCTGTCTCTCCCTACGGTCACGGTGGAGGCCTCGCTCCACTTCATCCAACATTTGTAGAATTTCCTCCCTTTCTGGGGGAGAAAACCGTGGTGGCTGCGATTGCGTCCGGATAATAGGCCTAGGAGGTATCTGGTACCCATGTGTTGGGTACCCTACTCCCCATGGATCACCATAGGGTCCTTGGGTGTTGTAGTTCGCCGCTACCATGTAAGGGTCGGCCTCCGCGTAACCATAATTGTGGTGATTTGGCGGTTCAAACGGGTTGTATGCCATGGAACCCGTATACGCTGGAATTGGGTTGTCAAAACCCATCGGCGGTGGCTGTGGAACAGCTGGTTGTGAAGGTCCACCCATTTGTGGGTCCTCCTGGTGTGGCGGATAGTGACTGCCACTGGATTGACGTGGGGAACTGAAATGGAAATCCCCTGCTCGTGACGACATGCGCGCACCGGTTCTCCTTCGCCCCAGCGGTTGCGGAGGTGCCGGCTGCACTGGCGGCGGTGGAGGCGGTGGCGTGACTGTCACGAATCTGGAATCCACAGAGGGATCCTGTTCCTGCTGCTGCTGTTGTTGCTGCTGATGAGGCGACGAATGGTGAGGATGTGTATAGTACCACTCGTGCCGAGTGAACATGGCCTGAAAGCTATCCGGACCAACATAGGGTGATCCGTGGAATGAAGATCCGTCCGAGATCTCTATCGGGTGGTTCGGAGTACCACTTGCAGGTTCGACGGGGTCCGTATCCTCGTCCATGTCATCCGCATTATCACCGGAGAAGTGATCGTCTGGCCCAAGTGGGTTAAAACCCACGGGTTCTTGCACGTAGCCTACCGGATTAAACCGGCCCCGAAAAACTGGGGTGGGGTCCCCGAAAGAATGATGAGACAGGGATCGTTGTAATGGTATGAAGGAAGGCTGAGGGTTGTTCGGCTCGTAGTCCGGTTGTGGCCCATACGGGTTTTGGACCGGAGGGGTAGAGCTGTGAGATACCGATCGTCTGGCCGGCTCAAATAGGTTCCTTCGGTTTTGCCGTGGATCATCACTCTCTGTTGTCGAAGGAGCTCGTACATTCGAGGGTCCTGCCTCGTTGTCATTGGGGGCGGTAATCGGCCCCTTGCCTCGTCCTCTCCTACGGAAGAATCTTGGAGGCATTTTGTCCTGTCAATTCAATATAAGATAACAAAACAAAAATATATGTAAAATAAAGGACAACACAAACCAGGTGGAATTTGTCCTATGTTATATGTCTAGACTCGAAAGTTTAGAATTGTGCAATTGTGTAACTGAGATTAAACACAAAAGGCTAGTGTTTAATTCGCTCAGTGTTGGCTCTGATACCAACCTGTCACACCCCGATTCCACGTGTCACCGGTGGGGGAGTATCGTGACGTGGTTGGCAACAATATAGTCAAACAACACAATAATTAATATGCACAGCGGAAGCAATTTAAAATATCATACAACCGAATTTAATATTGTAATTTCAAATGTCACAATATTCGGATGTTTATCCACAGATGGATCGTAAACAAAATATAATCAATAGTTCAACAGACTTCAGGCATCTTAAGCTTGCGAGACTTCTAGTGATGCTAAGGAGAAATCCCAGCCAATTTCGCATAGTACCTGCATTTAATCTTTTTGGGAAAATACGTCAGTTTACACTGGTAAATACATTCAACTGACTCATTTTGGAAAATGATTTAAAATTGGTTTGGATGCACGTGGCATAAACATTTTTATTTAACTTGGGAGAATTATTTAATATTATAATCTTGTGAACGAATTACATGTTCCTTGTGCGTTCAGTAGCCCGGATCTTGTCCGGGTTAAAGATCAATAGACACACCACAATGTTCTTTTGTGCACTGACGGGTGTACGCCTACACCCCGCGCTTAAGTCGTGGCCATTTCGTAAAATGATGCCGAGGATATCCGGGACATGGTCATTAACCCCCCAAAGGCTTTAAGTAACAAGACTGTTTAAACGAGCCGATCAAATTTATTCAATTACCCACTCAACGGTGGAGAATTTGATGCCCGATCAAGCGGTATGCTATATACCGTAACCCAAGCCCGTATAGGGAAAATAAGTTAAAAGTATTTACCTGAGCAATGTATAAATCACAATAAGCAAAATGCACGTAGCTTTTACTGGTTCTCCTAATCTGGAACGAAGGTTTATAATAACCTATTAGAATCCTAACGAGTCTTTAATTAAGCTTAAGCTTAGACCGGCTAGTTTCAAAGATACGGTTCGTACTGCACGATTAAGCGAAGACCGGATAGAATTTGGTTTAGACCTGACAAGTTCAGAGACTTGTTTAATATGGGTTTATTATTCACATTCTGGATTTTGAGATAAAACCGTTAAGGTTTGACCCGTTTCGGCTAATTTATGTAAACTTGTTACATAAACCGAACCGTACGCGTAGTAAGCGTGACAGGTATTCATGAGAGCTATATACAGGTTTCCTAAGTTAATTATGCCTCAAATATGTTGTGACATCAGTAAGATGTCTTTCGTTATGCCCGAAACGTGTTTAAACACAAACTAGGCCCCGTAGGGGTAGTTTGGTCATTTAAAAGTTTGTAAAAGGGTTTAAGTGTTTAACTGGGTTACAGGTCTGATGTAATCAGTAAACACACTCAAATTAATGAGTTATAACAGTAGGATAAAGTACATATGTGAAATTTATCAATTATAACCAAACTATGCCTCGTAGGGGTAATTTGGTAATTTCACATAAGCCGAAAAGCTCAAAACTGAAGTCTGAGTTTATCAACCTTTGCTTACTGTTAAAATATTATAATTTGCCTAAAATATCAGTAGGTATCAACCCGGGTATGTTCAATATAATTTTGATACATACTTTGCGTTAAAAACGCTTAATAAGGCGATTAAAGGCCATTTCCGGGTTTGATACTTAAATCTGATATTTTTATATTTACAGAAGGCTTAAAATACTTTATTCATCATATGTGATCAGTAGCAAAAGGTTTGGAGTCGTTTAGATCTGTAAAACTCATTTTATGGCCCGTAAGGTAAAACCGACATTTACCGGATTAAGCCTACGACTACTAGTTATGCTCAGCCTAAAATTAATTAAAAATCTTTAAAATCCCAAAATAATATTTTACATCAGTGGGTATTAAGTTTGATACCAAAAAGTAGGCTTAACTAGGCTATACGCTAATTACGCCGTTTTATTAACATAAAGCATTCATTTTGCGATAATGAGCATAACTCTTAATCTACAATTCAAACTGATGTCAAACTTTGCATACAAGTTTATATATCAGTAATTAAAGTTTCTACTCTTTTAAATTTCCAAAAATCACGTTTTAAAGTAATAAGGGCATAATGGTCAACATACGAGCAATTAACGGAAACATGCATATTAATTGGATAACTAATGAACCAAGGTGTATAATCACAGAGGGTTGTACTAACATGTAACCTAGTCCAATTAAAGCTCTGAGGCATTTCTAAAACATGCCTAAACGGGTCAGAACTGAAAGTCAAAGTGAAAGTCAAATATGTGACTTTCGGTTCCGAACCGGGTATTTACAGGAATTTGTCGGGTGGAACATGTTTAGACATGTCCTTACACTAATTACCAAGTTATATTAATGACCAAACAGGTTATAAGTGTTCCGCATTGTTAATCATGCATAAATCGCATTTTAAACTTTCTGTTGACTTTTTAAGTACACGTTTGACCCGACTTTTGACCTGGTTAGAGTGGTAATCAGGGGGAACCCTTTTGAGGGTTTATTACCCACATAAATACCAACCTATACCTACTTTTAATTCGAGATATGACTGAGCCATTGTTGACTAATCTCGAAGTCAAACCGTAATTACGACGGTTTGACTTTTAGCTAATAAACTAAGCTAAACTCAATTAAAGAAGGATTAGAACACTTACTGAAGTCCTAGGCTTGATTAGAGAACACTTGAGAGGAAGTTTGAGCTCCAGAAGTGATCCACAAATGCAGATGAAGGTGTGAGGAATTGTTTGCAATACATGGCCCTTATATAGTGGATTTAAGCACCATAATTGATTGATAAACAAGTCTAGCACTCACCATACCCTTCCAACAAGTGTCCTATATGTTTAGGGGTCGTTTAGGGGCCAAGAGGGATGTGAAAAATCGATTAGAATCGCGCACAAAGGCAATGGCAGACAACAGCCCAAAGAATTCAGAACTGGGCACCCCTAG
This sequence comes from Helianthus tuberosus, assembly GCA_030545235.1. Classification (NCBI taxonomy): domain Eukaryota; kingdom Viridiplantae; phylum Streptophyta; class Magnoliopsida; order Asterales; family Asteraceae; genus Helianthus; species Helianthus tuberosus. The sequence goes on along the minus strand of CM060435.1, from coordinate 25,571,201 downwards.
CGTGACGCCACCCCCCCTCGCGTCGCGCTAGGCCTCGTCTGATCAGAACTTGTGATTTTTGCGATTTGATCCTTGGCTCTTCAAAATTCGATTAGGCACTTGTTTTCTTGCATTGTAAACCCTCATATTTGATCTATAAAGGCTTTAAAACATATACCCACTTTGCTAAGTCCCCGGTTAACTTTATTGTTACCCGAAAAGTCCTAACTTTCAATGTTTACGCTTTAACCCTTCGCACACGAATTTGATCATAACTTTCTCATACGTTAACGAAACTTTACGAAATTTAAACCGTGTATTCTAGTGAGCATAATTAACTGTTACAAAGCTTCGGGTTTGTCAAAAGGTCACTCAGAGGTATAACTTAAACATGTTGACACATTTAGCCCCTGTAGTTTGTAATCTCTCACTTTTAGCTTCGTGTGATCCATGATTTATTCGTTTGAAGGTATGAGCACCAAGTAGGGTTAATGTATATTATATTTATTCACCGTTGACATTTAGAATACGTATATCCACATACTTTCCATGATTGTCAACTTTAGTCCTTCTATAATATTTCTTTCACACGTTTAAACATTTGACACGTGTCTACACATTATAGGACGTGAATTTCCGAGGTGTTACAAGTAGCCTGTGTTACGGTGGAAAAATGTGCAGATTTCAGGGCCACCATAAATTACGGTGGCCACCATAATTTACGGTGGCACCCTGAATGTTATGTTTTGTTTCTTCTTTCGTTCCACGCACGACCCGTTCATCTCCAAACCATCCAAAGTTGCGTTTTATCCACTTTTAGCTCCCGAAATGCACCTGAAACATAAGCAACCGTAGTTATCTAATTCAAGATAATTACACGATTAAGTGAAGGATAAATTAGTCTTTTAACATCATTAAGGGTTGTCCTATGGACCACCCGTCATGGGGAACATCTCTCGGATATATGGGTAACCCCCGAAATCTTGTTTGAAAGGTCCCTCTTTCTGAGATACTAGGTCTTTATGCTTAGTGATATCTGGGGTATTATCCCGGGACTTCTGATTTTGCGGAAGCAATGGCCTAGTCCTCGGGGAATACTTTATGCTTGCTTGAAATATAGCCCACCCTCAGTACAAAAAATGATGAAACATTGCAAAATGCTAATCATGTGCTGTTGAAGAAAAGATTCTCTAAAGGGAACACACCAAAAGTCGAAGCCGTCATCTCTCTGATTTTGCGGAAGCAATAGCCTGAGCTCTCACGGCCGTCGCATTTAACCCTTTACAGATATCATCTAGGTATACTCACCTGTAAGACTGAATATTGTGATATGGATACGGGAGTATATTCTGAGGTGGGACACGCGAATAAATTTAAGTGCTTAAAATACTAATCTTGTATCTCGAAACAGTTGAACTTTGTGTGAAAATTTAAGTGGATCAATATACTGACAATCTAAGTGAATCGTTTAGAACTTAAAATGTTTAAAGCTTAACGGTGTTGGTGATTTGTCTCAGAAACTGACATGATCCTCTTACACAAACTCACAAAAATATTGGTTGTAAATATTTCGTTAATGCATTGCTTTTATATAAAAAATTCAAAAAGATTTTCAATGTGTTTTAGCATAAAATTTTGAAAAACTCAAAAAGATTTTTGACAACTGATGTTGGAGAGCTGATTTTCAAAATTATGAGTGCTAAACATGATGAGCATTTCGTGAGGGGAGTTTGTGTTTAAATAAGAAAAGATTTTGAATATTTGCCTACAATCATAAAAAATTTTTAAAGTGTTAAATCATTCTGGAAAGATACCTGCAAGTGGTATATAAATTTGTCAAAATTTTAAATTTGGGAATTTATTTTGAGGTAGAGAATGTGCAGGTAAGCCGGGTTATGATCTTGAGAGCCAAGTTCTGATCCTGAAATTGAAGTTTATGCAGTTGCTGATGCTGATGAACTTAAGGAATCAAGAGATCTGATCAAGAGAATTAGAGTGAGAAAAGAGCCAGGTCGAGATCCTGGAAATAAAGAGAAAACAAAGATTGAGGATTTTTTACATTGTCAGATACTTTGGAAGAGTTCGAGAAGACTGATAAAGACTGAAGATGTTGAAGACTCGACACTGAAGACTCGTCAACATTCGAGGGGGAGTCTGTTGGTTCATGCGTCTGTCGACTTCGTCTTGTATCGAGTCTTGCTTTGTGTTAGATAGATCAGGGCACGCAATACGAGAAAAATGTCAAATATGGGATGGGAGGTAATTTCGCACGAAATTACCAAATGTAATTCCGCTCGAAAGTGTCATGTCATTTCAAACGAAATCACTGATTTCGCTTGAAATATGATTCCGCTTGAGTCATGTTCAAGCGAAATTTGCCTGCCTATATATAGGAGTGTCCTAATTTCGTTTCTAGGAGTCTTGGATGTGTGATTCCGGAGCCGAAGTGCTGCCGAAGTGTCATCTCGCTGTAAATCTTTGTCAAATCAATCTAAAAGACAATTTAAGTGTATATCTAGCTGAATCGAACTCGATATGTCTGTTTCCGCCTTTCATATTGAGTAGAACACCTCTGAACAACTCGTTTCGGGTCAGTAAACGATCCTACATTCTCGGCAACGAAAACAAGTAACCTTTTATTTATCAAACCCTAACGGAGTTGTGGCAGCATCACGAAGATCATCTCTACCGGTGATTTGTTTGAATTTTTCTGCTCTTCTTACAGCACTAGCTAAACACCACTTGAGGTCCATCAACTCAAGTTCCTCAGAATCAATCTGGTCATAATCCTCCTTACTGAGCATCAGATTTCCAATTCTTCCAGAAACTAAGCTTTCATAAGACTCTAACATAGTAACAAGTGATGCCATGTGTTGCTTAGCAATTTCTGGAGAGAGATTTTGACCATTTTGTATGTTTAATGTCACATTGCATTGCAGATTTTTTAAACTCTGTCGTTGAGAACTTGGTGTTGAGAAATTCGGATCAAAACTTGAATACGATGACGAATATCCACCACTCTGAGTTGTAGTGCTAACATTTGTTCCGGAAGTACCATCAGCACTGAACGCAGTCTGAATCTTCAGACTCGAAGTAGTCTCAACTCTGCTTCCTCTATAGTATAAACTTTCATCTTGTTGAGCACTGGGATTATTCATGATAGCAGTTTTCTGAACATCTAATTCATGTTCTTCAATCTTCTGAATGAACTTACACAAATTCATACTTTCAGATTTTCTCAAATGTTTTAAGATCAACAGATATGTTCCCCATTTATCTTGTGGTAACGCGTCAGATAGCTTATCAACCCATTCATCATCTTCTTTTACTACCTCCAATCTTTTCATTTCCTGAACAAGATGACAATATCTATCGATAGTCTTCTTAGTCGTTTCACCTTTACTAGCTATAAACATATCAAAAGATTTCTTTAGCAAAGCACGTTTATTTTTTATCATATCAGCACTTCCCTTAAACTTTTGAAGCAATGCCAACCAAATTGATCTAGCAGTGTTCTCATGTTGAAGCAAAACAAAGATATCTTCTTTTACTGCTTGTTGGAGAATGCTAATCATCATTTTCTCACTGGTGTATTTTAACTTCTCATTTGCTGAATAGTCACTTAAAGATTTTTCATTTCCACGGTCATCTGTCGGTTTAACATAATCTTTGTCTAACGAAACCCATGCATCAAACTTATAAGCTTGCACCCATGTTTCAAAACGGTTTTGCCATCCTTTAAAATCCTCGATGTACATAAGCTTTGGAGGCTTTTGAGATGTTCCCGTTTCATTTTCGATTTCAAGAGTTTCGGCAACTGTAATAGGAGCAACTGGAGCTGTAGCAAACGCATTATAAAACTCTTCTTCCATGCTTCGGTAAAAAGTTTCACAAGTTCAAAAAGTTCAAGCGAAATGGAGGTTCAAACGAACTGGTATCTCAAACGAACTGACTTTGGTATGAAATGGACCCTTTTCAAGAGAATTGGCACTGTTCAAACGAACTGAAAGATCAATTCGTGCGGAATGGAGGTTACAAGGTTCAATTCGTGCGAAATGGAACACTGAATTACCAACTCGTGCGAAATGGAGATGTTTCAAGCGAACTGGAGCATATTCAAGCGAAATGGAAGACTGTTTCACACGAAATGGGCTATTTCGTACGGAATGCTGCTGATGTCATACAATCGGACATGATTTTGGCACAATTGATCACGTTTTAGGTTGATTTTAGGTCTAATTCTTTCAAGGATTGTTTAAAACAGTGTTTCGCTTGTTATATGTGAAATTCAATCCATTTTAACCGTAAAATCTTGTTTAATTTTGAAAAATGTTGTAAAAGAAGGTGTAAAAGTCAGAATTTTGATGAAAACAAGCTGAATCCGTATGAACTCTTCCTCCTGAGCTCTGATACCACTTGTAGGATCGTTTGCACGACCAAACGAGTCGTTCAGAAGAGTTCTAATCAATACGAGAGGCGGAAACAAACGTATTGATGTTGAATCAGCTTGATACACACTCTAAATGTCTTGTTTATTGATATAAAAACGTTTTACAGCCTGGAGACACTTCGGCAGCACCTCGGTACCGGAATCAGAAAGTTACAAATGAAATGGCAAGCTCAGATATTTATAGTGGAGCCATTTCTCATGGAATGGTCAACACCCATTTCGTGCAAAATGGACAATGTCCATTTCGTACGAACCGGACTCTTCCATTTCGTACGAAATGGTCTATCACCTCTAAAACACTATAAACTAGCCTACCGAGCTCCATTCTATCGAATCTATATACAAGACTCGATACAAGACGAAGTCGACAGACATATGCACCAAAATAATGTATTCAGTTTTGATGTGGGTAAATGGGTTCAAGATATTAAGCAGCTATAACCTAATAGCATACATGTCCCAAAACCTAGAGAGAAGAATTTAAAAGTAATATCAGACACATCCCAAATGTTCTGGTAATTTTTTCATGGATTTGGGTTTATTTCATTCCACACATCGCCAGTCTGACCGAAAATGACCAAAATGTAACATCCGCAAAAAAAAAATGTTACTAGAAAAATCCTATCCGTTTTGAAAAAAGGGTCCGAACCATTCGTAGACCGTTTGAATAATTATAAACGAAAATATGTTATATTTGACCTTACTCTGATTTTTATGAAACTTAGGTCATATCATAGAGGAAAATAAGTCTGTCCCAACGGTATGTTCATATTTTTATAAAACGTTATATTTTTCGAAGTTATATGAGAAAAAAATGAGTTAAGTAGCTGAATAAATTATATATATATATATATATATATGAGGTTCCTGTAAAAAGGATCTTTTTCGTGAGAAGTGTGAGAAGGCATAGAATTTGATATGTAGGCATCATGTTTTGAACTTAGGCATGATGTTTTGGGTTGTTTTAGTAAAAAAAAACACCAAATATAACAATTTAAAACACAATGCAACGTATTATGGGCGTGAAATTTAAAACACACTATTTAACACTTAAAACACACAACTTAACGTTCTTGGCATGGTGTTTTAAGTTTTAACCCTAGAATTCATTGCATTGTGTTTTAAATTGTTATGTTTGGTGTTTTTCTTGCCAGAACAACCCAAAACATTATGCCTAAGTCCAAAACAAGATGTGTACATATGAATCTTTATGCCTTCTCACACTTCTCACGAAAATTGTCCTTTTTACAGGATCCTAAGACTATATATACATATATAAATAATAATAATATTTTACAATTTAAATGTTGGTCTAGATTTTTATGCATCTTTCTTTTTGGAAGTTTTAAAAAAATAATAAAATATTGTTTCTATAAACCCTAATCTCTAAATTGTTTTCCATGTTGTTTTAACCTCAATTCTTAAGTATAAATAAGGGTCGTCTCTCCATTGTTTTAACATCTAAAATCTACGTTCCAAGACCTCTATAGTTTAAAGAAATTGTCTCTCTAGAGTCATCATAGTTTGTTATTGCAAGTAAGTTATATTTCTTCGTGTTTGTACATTTCTATATTTGTTTTACTACAGTTCAAGCATAACTAGCTTAGATTTATGATTCACTAACATGTTTAGGTTGTAACTATAAACCTAAGGTGAATCAAAACTAAAAAAATTAGTGTTAAATCATCAAAGCTTTTCTTAAGAACATTGTAACATCCGCATAAAACGGACCTCCGAAACTCAACCCGAATTTGCAAAAATCGGATATGTGTATATGTGCAAAACTCGACCCGAGTTTGTCATGTAAGGGAACTCCTGCACCCCATTAAATATTTTTTTAGTATATATATGATTTAAAATGTCCCAATTAAATTTTGACACCAACCCACAAGGAAAATTAATTAAAAATTTTTAAAAATTAAAAAATAATTTTGGGATGCTCCACGTGAATTTTGACAAGGGCCCTCAAGAATATTTTTTTCATTGTCATATTGTTGGCCTTCTATGTTTGGTTTTGGTTTTTGGAGTTGGGCTCTTTTTGAAAGCAGTCTCTTTATCCCAGTGATACTCATTTATCTCAAATGATAGAGGTGAGGTTTGCAAACATCTTACCATTCACAAACCCCGTTAACAGTTAGCTATAGGAGATTATGGTTATTGTTTTTATATTGTTGCGAGGCCCATTACGTGAAATCTAATTTTAAATTCACCTCAAAACTCACTTGATATATCAATTACTCAACTACATATCTAACACACCTATAATATTATTTATTTCTAGTTTGTAATAACTTCAACATAATGTTTGTTATAATTTCTAAGATTATATAGCATATTAATGTATTTAGTATTGATGTGGGTAAATGGGTTCAAGATATTAAGCAGCTATAACCTAATAGCATACATTGCCCAAAACCTAGAAAGAAGAATTTAAAAGTAATATCAGACACATCCCAAATGTTCTGGTAATTTTTTAATGATTCGGGTTTATTTCATTCCACACATAGGCAGTCTGACCGAAAATGACCAAAATGTAACATCCGCAAAAAAATGTTACTAGAATAATCCGATCCGTTTTGAAAAGCGGGTCCGAACCATTTGTAGACCGTTCGAATAATTATAAACGAAATATGTTATATTTGACCTTACTCCGATTTTTATGAAACTTAGGTCATATCACAGAGGAAAATAAGCCTATCCCACCGGTATGTTCGTATTTTTATAAAACGTTATATTTTTCGAAGTTATACGAGAAAAACGAGTTAAGTAGCTGAATTTTATATATATATATATATATATATATATATATATATATATATAGTGGAGGGTTCAAATGAGAAGAATTTTTTTAAGAAGAAAAAAGAAGAAGTTTCAACCAATAAGAATGTTTCATTTTACTTCATTTAATATTTGTATTTAATTTTAATATAAGGGTATATTGGTAAACTTAAATAAATCATTAATTTGTATTCTTCCCCTTTAATAACTAGCTAACTTAAATTTGTAACTCCTTTTCAAAATATATACTTTTTCCTAATTAAAAAAACAACTTAATTTAAAGTGTAGAATAAATGACTAGTTTTGTAGGATAAATTACGAGTTGTATTGGATATATTTCGAGGTGTGTAGGATAACTTTCGACTGTGTAGGATAAAATTCTATAATGTGTAAGGTGTATGTAGGAAAATTTTGATATGTGTAGGTTTTGTAAATTATATGTAGGATAATTAATGATTAGTTGACTAATTAATTAAAGAGAGAAAAATTAATGATATGAGTTTTAAATGAAATAGCATTTTACTAATATGCCCTTTCTTCTTTTTTCTTCTCACATTAAATTTCTTCTTATATGAACTTTCCCCTATATATATATATATATATATATATATAATATTTTACAATTTAAATGTTGGTCTAAATTTTTATGAATTTTTCTTTTTGGAAGTTTTAAAAAAATAATAAAATATTGTTTCTATAAACCCTAATCTCTAAGTTGTTTTCCAAGTTGTTTTAACCTCAATTCCTAAGTATAAATAAGGGTCCTCTCTCCATTGTTTTTCACCTCTAAAATCTACGTTCCAAGACCTCTATAGGTTAAAGAAATTGTCTCTCTAGAGTCATCATAGTTTGTTATTGCAAGTAATGTCACGACCCCCGACCCCACCCTGGACGGAATCGGGAGCCGCGAGCAGCCAAGTGGTACCGGTGGTTATTTAGAAAAGTAGTGCAGCGGAAATTTCATCAGGACCGTGAGTTAGGAAAAATATCAGAGTTTAGAGAACACCGGATTTTATTTATTAAATAGATGGGATAAAACCATGTTTTGAAAGGTAGCTTTAATATGGGATAAACCCGAATACATAAAACAACTTTTCTTAATTTAATTTAATTTAATTGGTAAATTAAGCCACTTCTGTAAGCTTTTTGGTGCCGTATCCAACTCTTATTCCGATCTACTGTAATTACCTGAAACGCGTTTTTTAAAACATTTGGTCAGCAGGAAATACTGGTGAGTTCATTCAGTTTGTACAAAAATGGCACATAGTTATAAATTACAGCATAAGAGCGATTACAATGACTTCTATCTTATTTTTATCTGGCGTCGTGTCACCTCCTGGTGACGATGGTCATACCACTATTGGGTCCTTTCACCCAAGTAGTGATGATTATCACTGTTAGGATTTATTAGCCTAACCGTGAGAAATTAGTAATGTGCACAATACCCCACTAGCCAGTGATTCAAGATAACCACGACTTAATCCCTGTAATTATAACTTTTGAAAATATTTGGAGTATTGTAAAACATTTGATAAAAAGAGAATGACTCACATTATAAGCATGCAGTCTTGATTTAACAAGCTTCTTGATTCTACTCCTTCTGATAATTAAGCATATACTTTATTGTTTTGAACCTTCTGATGATTAAGCATCCATTTTGATTGTAAGAGTATGGTGTAGAGTTTCGGGTAGTTAAACATTTAGTTTAACAGAGTGGAATACGTATTAGTGTAAAACCACATCAAACCTAACGATGGTCACGAGATTCGAACCTTAACGAAATTCACAAAGTATAGTCTTGTTTAGACAGCACTTTGGCATCCGTTTAACGAACTCACAAAGTACAGCACTTTGGCATCCGTTTAACGAACTCACAAAGTATAGCACTTTGGCATCCGTTAGTTGGTTCCTGAATCGATCGGACAGAACATCGCATCGGTGATTTTTGGTTAGAACACCAACGTATAGAGAGAAGAGAAAAGAAATGAGCAAAGGAAATGAATTCCTACGCTTCTTATTTATAGGTAAGAAGTATGAAATTTCTAGGAAGTTTCCTATAGATTTTCTAGGAAGTTACCTATACATTTTCTAGGAAGCTTCCTACCCACATATTTATCCTCTTGCACCTTCCTTTCACCTTCCTCATATATATCTATTTCATATATTTATTTTTTATGTATATCTATTTCGGTGTTTAATTTACTTAATTAATCTTACTTAGCTTAATTAATCTCGCTTAGCTTAATTAATCTTACTTAACTTAATTAATCTTGCTTAGCTTAATTAATCTTGCTTAGCTTAATTAATCTCGCTTAGCTTAATTAATCTTGCTTAACTGATTAATTAATCATACTTAACTTAATTAATCATACTTAACTGATTAATCAATCTTACTTAGCTGATTAAGTTTAACTTATCTATTAAGGTTTCTTAACCGCTAAGTTTTATTTAACTAGTAAGATTATTTAATTTCTACTTTAGCATTTCCATGGTTACGAGTTCTAATTTTTTAGATAAAATGGAACTCGTATTAGTGTATTAACTCAATTCAACTTTAACGATAATCACGAAATCAAAACCCTCACGATGAATGACAAAGTATAGCCGTATATCGGCAGCACTTAAACATCCATCGGATTCACGACGAATGACAAAGTATAGCCCGAGTTCGGGCAGCACTTAAACATCCATCGAATTGGTTTCAATCGATCGGATAAAGTATCGTATCAGTGATTAGAGTTATTACCCTAATAACGGGCAGAGTTTCGGGATTTAGAAGGTATAATCTCGAGCTACTATTTACTATAATAAAAGCGGAAGGAAAGAAAAGAATTGTAGCAGTTTGAAACGTAGCAGTGATCGAGCTAATACCTTGTAGTCGTAGCAGCGTTTTACTACCCGGAAATTCGATTTTAGCAGAATAGGGGCGTTTTAAGAATGAGATTTCGAGCACAGAGGACAGCCCCAGGTCCAGGCAATTTATAGCATGAAATTGGGTTTTACGAAGCCCGTGTAAACCCTTTTATGTATCTTACGCGGCCCGCGAGGGCCATAAGGGCGGCGGTAAGGGTTGCTGAGTCATCGGTGGTCTTGACACGTGGACGACACGTGTCCCTTAAGCTTATCCGGAACTTGCAGAGCTGTCGCGCCCCGCGTAGACTCTCCTTGAGTCTTTCGCGGCCCGCGACATACTAATAAAATTTGTTTTCTTGATTTTTCACAAGGATTAGGGTTTTAGGGGTTCGGGTTTTCACTTACGGAGTGTTGTGGGACATTTTTGCAGGTCCTTACAAGTAAGTTATAGTTCTTTGTGTTCGTACATTTCTATAGTTGTTTGACTACAGTTCAAGCATAACTAGCTTAGATCTATGATTCACTAACATGTTTAGGTTGTAACTATAAACCTAAGGTGAATCAAAACTAAAAAAAATAGTGTTAAATCATCAAAGTTTTTCTTAAGAACACTGTAACATCCGCATAAAACGGACCTTCGAAACTCGACCCGAATTTTCAAAAATCGGATCCTTTGGAAAATAATTAAAAATGGAAATTTTGACTATTTTTATTATTTTATTTAATTAAAATTGGTTACATATCACGTTGGGTGAACAACGGGCTAAAACCGTTAAACGTATAAAGAAGTTCGGCTAGTCGGTTAAATATATAACGGGGAAGCATTAATGACGTTATATATGTTGGATATAAGTCAAGGGGTTAATTATGTAATTATTGAAAACTATTTTTTAAATTAAACCAACTAATTGGGTTAGTTTATTTAACAAAAGCCCACGGCTTTATAGCCTAGTGGCATCTTGGGGGTGGGATAAGGTTTTGGGATCAATAGGTTCTGGGTTCGATTCCCACAAGGGGGTTTTCCCATATTTATTCGGTTTTCTCCTGAATTGGTATATAGGCATTATGCCGAGTGGAGATAGATATGATCGGGTGGTTCCGCTGGTGGCACGATGATACTCTAGTGATCCGTCAGTGATCCAAATTTGTTGTTAAAAAAGTTTATTTAACAAAAATCAAGTTAGCATGGTTATTAATAGTTCAGGGGTTAGATATGCAATTGATAGAAACTATATTAAAACCTAAAACGACTAACTAGGTTAGTTGTTAGTTGTTAGTTGATAGTTGATTAGGTAAAATAAATAATTAACTAATTTAAATAGTAAAGTTAAAACTATAAGGGGTAAAACTGACATTATAGTAAAGCTTAAGTCCAAGGGTCTTTTGTGAAAAGTTGGAAATAACTTTGGTTTGAATAGGTCGCTTTTGGGGATTGAACCCAAGTCTCTACGGAATACAACATTACAACCAACACACCAATCGCTAAGCTACACAGCTTGTTGCGGTTGGTATGAGGTTCAAATAATTTATATATAGATTTTATAAATTAAAAGGGTAAAAAATGGAACCCGGGATTCGAACTCGGGTATCCAACCGGCTCAATGAAACGCACAACACTAACCATTGGGCCAACAACTTTTTAGGGGTTGTTTGATTCACAAAATATTTTGAAAGGAATTGGAATGTTATGATGGAATTGGAATTTGTAGGAATTGCAATTAATTCCATCAATATCTATAAAGGTGTTTGGTTGATAAATTTGTAAAAAGGAATTGAGATTTTAAAAATCCCAAAAAGACAAAATTACCCCTTTATTTACAAAGTGTGCATACACACTTAGAGGCCATTTGGTAGCCTCTGAATGGTCATTAAGAGGCTACCTCTTAATGGAACTATTAAGAATTTTACCAATGAGAAGGTAGAAGAATGTAAAATGTGATGATTTACCATTCAGAGGTTACCTCTTAACCATTCAGACTTGAGGTTACCTCTTATTCATTCAGAGGTTTTAAACCATTAAGAGGTAGCATCTGAATGGTCATTAAGAGGCTACCAAACAGCCCCTTTGTTGGACCGTGTTCCGACCCTAAACAGTCAGTTGAGAACGTTCATCTTCACGTATAAAGGCGGAATCAGTATACACGAAGTTACAACAGCTTTTCCTTTTCAATTCTTTCTTTATTGATGCTTTTTGAATCAGTTTTGACAGAGTTTCGACACCACAAGCATGACTAGGTCTCGCTCCAAGTTCCACAACTAATGACCAGGTTTCGCTTATAATGCCTATATATAGTACCAGTGATTTCGCTTATATGACATGACAGAAAAGCGAAACCCCTAATGTACAAATAAGCGAAACCTCTAAATATGTACCTATAAGCGAAACCTAGTGTACACATAAGCGAAACCCACTCTAAACAATGTACATATAAACGAAACTAACATATTAAACCCTATTTTGACTTCCAAACTTCAATCTTGACCTATGACTTGATACAAACGTAGTCAACAGACATTCCGTGCACCAACAGACTCCCCCTTGGATGTTGACGAAGTTTTCAGCTCCGAGTCTTCAGTCTTGGTCATTTTGCCTTCTCATTCAAATTGTAACATTGAAAGCATCTTTCAATCTTTCTCTTTGATCAGCTTCTCTCTTTGACTCTTACACCAGGATCTCATCGTTGGCTCTATCATCAACAGCTTCATCATCAACAGGCTCCCCCTTTCGTCATGCTTCCGTGCTTTTAGGGATCGACACCTAGCTTTCCAACTTGTCTTCAGACTCCCCCTTAGATTCTGCTCTCGGGATCGTAGTCTGGACTTTTCCTGCAATCACTCATACAACTATAAGTAACAACATTTTAATCTTCCAGATATCGTAATCTGACAAATCAATCTCCTCAAAATCACTTCTCATGAATTTTGCAGTTTCATCGAATCGTATCGGAAACTAGCTCTATAACAATATAAGCATCCAACTCCCCCACAGTTAATCATCCAAGTCCAAACTAATGACCTTGGAGATATCACAAACTGTTTTTGAATTTTTGATTTTAAAACTTCAAGTTTCAAATTAATGAACTTGTTTTATTCTCAGAAACACAATCAGCTTACTTAGATTTTGAAACTCAGCACTCAGACATCGGTTGTCGAAAATAAAACAGAAATCAAAATCTTTTTGTATTTTCTGAAAATATAAAGCAGTAAAGAAATATGTACAAACATATTTACAGACAATATTTTTGTTTGAGTATGCGTCAGAGGATCATATCAGTTTCTGACAAGTCACAAGTACCGTTGAGCTTAGTTACACAGTAAGTATTAAACAATTCACTTAGATTGTCGATATACTGGTCCACTTAAATTTTCACACAATTTTCAATCTGTCCAGGATACGGATTAAGTGTTTTAGAGACTTAAACTTATACGCGTGTCCCACCTCTTGAATATACTCCCGTATCCAGATCCCAATATTCAGTCTTACAGGTAATTATAACACAAATGATATCTGTAAGGGGTTAATAATTTATGAAGAATCATGAGAGCTCAGGTCAGAACTACCGTTCAGCAGAGAGATCATGACTCAACTTGTGGGTGTGTCCCCTTTAGAGGATCTTTTTTACAACAGCATTGCTAAGCAATTTTATTGTCTTATCATATATGTTGAGGGTGATGCTGTGTTTCAAGCATTTGCGGAAAATATTATTCGGGGACTAGGTCAGAACTTCCATTCAGCAGAAGTCCCGGAATAATACCCCAGATATCACTGAGTATAAAGACCTAGTATATCAGAAAAATGAATCTTTCAAACAAGATTTCAGGGGTTACCTATATATCCAAGTAGTGTTCCCCACGAAATAAGTAAGTAAAGATTTAGATTTATATCCCGAACAAACCTACTAAATGTGTAAAAACCTATCAACATATCATCAGTGAGACTGTTTAACTCTTTTTAATTCTTTACAATTTTTTAGCATACTGTAACTATCTACTGATGTACTATCATTTCCTCTTTTCACGCAAAAACTCAAATTTTTAAATTTTATCATGTTTTTGGCTTTTTCAAATTTTCTAATGTTTTTGGATTTTCTAATGACAATTTTTCTCCCCCTAAAATGCAAAACCATTAAAAATTTGACAACACAATACTGATAGCTTTGTCTCGCCATCCATTTTCTGCTTAAAGTGCTCTGATTTGCAGAAAATATACATACCCCCATGATTTACAACACATTGATATTTTACAGTTTGAAAACCGTTTTTCAATCTGATGAAAGTAATCATGTTTGTTCAGCCGTGAGGGTTTCGGCGTATTCAATCAACATTTATTCAAACAAAATTAAAGACAACATATTTTTTGTTTTTCAAATTTTTCAATTTTTAGGATTTTGAAAATATTGTTTATTTATGTACAGAAATTGATAAACTCCCTGTTTAACCAAACCAGGGTTCTGCAACCTCTTCCTGTGCCAGGCTGCCCCAACTACCATTCTCACAATCTTCAGCTTCGTTGAGCACCTGCACATTCAAACTTTATCAATCATTTGAACAATTTAGCCCAGGTTTGTTGAACCTTAGGCATTTCAACACAATAATGTTCATTTAATTTCGAAAACTCTTTGTCATTTAAAACTTTTTCAGCGTTGACTTCAACTTTCTCATCTTTTTCCGACGTCACTTGTTTCTTAGCACTCCACATTTTACCCTCCGGAGTACCTCTTTTGTAAAAGTTTGTCTCTTTTTGAACCTTTTGATTTTGAATAACATTTTTAGGTTTCCAAAACTCTTGAGGTTTTGTCATATCAACAGATGTTCTCCAACTCTGTGTTGTTTTGATTCTGGGTGTGTGAAAATTCCAGGTCTGTCTTGAATCGAACCTTTTCGGGTTTGATTTCCAATTTTGATTTGAAGCAAACTTGTTTGTATTGTACCTCCAAGTTTGTTTCGAATCAAATCTGGTTAACCTTTGTTTCACAGTCTCAGATTTCTGTTTTTCAACATCAACAGGCTTTGGATTTGGACACTTTCGAGCAACATGTCCAATTTGATCACATTTAAAACACACTTTCTTTGAAACATCCTTGGCCTGTTGTTGTTTCTTTTTCTTAGCATCAAACTCCTCATTAGACTGCTGTCCAAATTTGAGTTTTTCCTCTTCTTTCAAGCTTTTCCCTTGAACAAAACTCATCTTTTGTTGCAAATTTGGTTTTTTACTTTGATTCCAATTCCGTTTCTTTTTATAACCCAAACCAGCCTTCATGTTTTTCTTCTTAAAACCAGGTTTGTTATAAAAAGATTTATGACCTTTACCAGCAAACTTTGGAATCTCAGACTTCTCAATCTCAACCATTTTGAAAACTTTATCAACCTTTTCTGAAATCACATTCTGAATCGGGAAAACAACATCTAAGAATAATTTGTCCGATCCAATCATGGTATAAACCAATCCCTTTGAATCATCATTCAAATTTTTCTCAGATTTTGTGTTTTTCAGATATCCATCATAAAGATTTCCTTCATCTTCATCCTGTGATTCAGACTTACCTTTTGTAGACTCATCTTTCAAAACACTTTCAACAACCTTACTTACCACCTCTGAATCATTAGCATCATCAGATTTGGAGTAAGTCACATCGATAGTTTCAGGTAACTGGTCAGCTATGTTCAAACCCTTTGCCACCTTTTCCTCATCATAAAAAGTATAATTGTTTCTCAATGGTGGTGGTACCTGATGAAACTCTAAACCAATACCCTTTTTGCAATTTTCAGTATCTTTGTCGTCTGGTGTGATGTTGAAAATGCGTTCAAGAATATACGTAGAGCTATGATAACTTTGAAGTTTTGTAACAACCTTTTCTTTTTCAGCCAAGACTTGTTTAAGATGAGCAATTTCATCAACACATTTGTTTAATTCAATTTGCTTTTCTTTAAACTTTCTTTCATACATTTCTTTAGTGACTAAAGTTTCTGACAATCTTTGATCAAAACTTTTGACTTGGCTCTTCAAAGTATCATAAGCTTCTTGTACTCTCTAACTCGACCACTTTAAAGAATCATACTGTTTTTGTAAATCTTGAAATTTAGATTCTTTTTCAACACAATCGACACATTTTGCTGAACACAGTTGTTTATAAACATCATTATCCTTTTCAAGACCTTGACATTTCTGTGTCAATTTTTCAACTTTTAGTTTCAAAATTTCTTCTTTTTCAATCATATCTTTACATTTTGTTGTGAAACCATTTTCAAGTTTAACTATGTCATTGTCTTTTGTTTTTATAATGTCATTTTTTCAGTACAGGCTTTGCACATTTCTATGCAATTCCTGCACTTGGTTTCTTTTTCATCAACCAATTCAACATTCAACAAGTCAGAAGATTTTCTTACCTCAATCTCTTTCAGCACCGGTTCTTCTGTCTCAACTTTCTGAACTTCCTCTTTCTTTTCCTCTTCAGCTTTATGTTCCTCTTCAGCAGCAGTCTTCGCAACAGCCTTTACTTCTTCAATCATCTTCTTCAATTCTTCTTCTTTTCTCTTTTTCATCTCTACCACCTTCGGTAGACTTGCTTCACAAACCTCTCTTATTTTCTTCTCCAAATCAGGCAAATATGCTTTATCAGATAACCTTCGTGTGTTGAAAGTAGCTTGCCTTGGAAGCAAATTTGTTACAGCTTTGAAATCCACTTTTGATGGGTCAGCAACTGGATTACCCCGTGGATCCATGTAACATTCCAACTCTTCATTCCATCTTTTTGCTCTCTGAGCTTCTTTGAATGGTTCGTTTAATTTTCCGATTTCCCATCTTGCATAATCTGCTTTCCACCATCTATCAGGATCAGCATCAGCCACAAATGCATATCCAACTACATCTTCTTCAGGGCAAACTTGACTCCAGTCGTAACCTTCATCGTCATATATAACTGCAAGAGCCCTTGATTTTTCTTCAGGCTGTTTCAATCTTGGTGGCTCAGATTTGTTCTGATGGTAAATCGCTTTCTTGTAATAATCTTTGTTGAACGGGTTTGCAGAATCATCATCAGCATACGCATTTCTGCACTCGCGCTTAAAATGACCTCTTTGTTTGCATTTGAAGCATGTCACCTTAGATTTATCAAATCCCAGTTTGGTAGATGGTCCACCAATTGACTTTCTCCCCGTGATCTCCATGAACCGCTGTGCCCGACGAACCGCACTGGCCATGCACCATCTTATATCCATTAGTTCCATCTCCTTGGGGTCTAATTGATCATAATCTTCTTTCGTCAAATTGGTATTGCCAATCTTCCCTGCAACGAGGCTTTCATACGATTCAAGTACAGATGCCAAGAAAACCATCTGTTGTTTTGCCGACTCTTCGCTGAAATTCTGCCCATTCTTCAGATCCACTGCGATATTACACTGAAATAAATTCTTTGAAGCAGATTGACTTGAAGAAGATCCACTGTGAAGACTTTCATTGTTCACTGAACTTGAACTTTCTGCAGAAAACGCTGTTCTTGGAGACCCAGTCTGTGGTACATTTCCTCTGTAGTAAAGCTCTACATTCTGCTGATAAGCCGGATTGTTGACTTTAGATCTCTTTCTCTCCAACTCATGGCTTTCAAGCCTTTCAATCAGCAAATCCACTTTTAAATCTTCAGGCTTGATTGTATTTTTCAACATTAGAGCGAAGTATTGCCACTCTTGATCATTTGGCAATGAATCAAACAATTTATCCACCAGCTCCTCTTCAGAATATTTGATTTCATGTCTGGTCAGCTCCATTTTCAGATGTCCAAATCTCTCGATCATTTTACAAACAGATTCATTTTTCATACAACTGAAAAGATCAAACTCTTTACGCAACAATTTCTTTTTATTTTTAACAATTTCATTACTTCCTACACACTTTCTCCCTAACGCTTCCCACAAACTCTTTGAAGTTTTCTCTTGTTCAAGTAATGAGATAATATCCTCTCTCACTGACTGTTTGATAAATGTGATCATTTTATATTCAGCCACAGCATTTTTTATGTCTATGTCTGTGAAATCTTTTGCATCTATTAACTCTCCTCCCTTTTTTACTGGTTCAGTGTATCCATCTATCAGTTTTAACCAGCTTTCAGGAGCGAAAGCTTTTACCCAACCCTCAAATCTGTTTTTCCACCAGTTATAATCTTCAACTTTCATTAGCTTTGGTGGCTTCTGTTGGCTTCCATACATGTTCTCAAACTTCAAATGATGGTTTTACTATCTTTTCAAGTGCTATTGATTATTATTATTTTTGTGAACAAAACCTTGCATAACTCAATGATGAGTTGATTCAAATTAACATCGAATTTTTTTTATGTTAGTATAGACTCTACAGATTTGTGTTCTTATTGGAGTTTTGGTTATGTGTTGGTTTTGGATTTTATACATAGATGTTGGTTTTTAATTTTTGGAACTCTACAAAAAAAAGTTAATTCATAATGTTAAATTTTTAAATTTTGGATTTCTATCAGGATGATTCTTCATTGTAGTTTCATTTTATAATTTTGTTTGATTGAAAGTTTATCTTATTCTTGGGATTTGGATGGAAAGAAGTGTAACGCCCTGCTTATTCGTAATTTTCCATAATTTTGTTTGATTGAAAGTTTATCTTATTCTTGGGATTTGGATGGAAAGAAGTGTAACGCCCTGCTTTTTCGTAATTTTCCTCAACTAGAAAGCTTGTCGTGCGTTTCTATTTTTGGAAACTTGTATTCCTTGTAATCTTATCCGAGACTTTGATCGTAATAAAATTAATCTTCTACAATGATACGTGCATTCGTTTCATATATGACTCGTAGTTCTCATAAACATAAGTTTAACTCATACACGATCATTGTGTATTCGTAATCCTTAAATCTCCATACATTCAAACACTTGGTTATTCGATTATATGACTAAATTGTATGTTTTTCACTTGATTATACCAAACTATAAACCATACATACTTGTTACATTTCATGTGTTATACACACCTATGTTATCACAGTTTTTGCTAATTAAAAGATGTCATTTATGCATTTTGGACCTTGTTACAAGCTACATACATACTAGACAACATGTAACACTTTATTAAACATAAAATATATACTTTCTAATGTTAAAAAAATAATAAAATAAAAATTATAGGGCTGTTAACAGCCTTGCATCAGCCCACTTAAGTCTTTTGTTTTGAGTTATTCAGCCCACTAAACACTTCCGAAGCCCAACCCATTGAAACCCTAATCCATTTCCTATATAATAAACACTTTCCCACTCCTTATTCCACTTTTTCAAGCCTCCAAACACTTTAAAAACTCTCCCAAACTCAGCTGAGTTTCAGCCACGTTTTTGAAAGTTCCAGCCATAAAAAGTGAGTTTTAAGTCACTTCCACTTCAATTTTCTTCTTGTTTCTTCTTCTACAACATTTGGATAACCTCTAGAAAGGTTCTCACAAGTTTGCTTGGGCAAACTAAGGTGAAACCTCACCATTTTTGAGGTCCAAAGTGCACCTATAATTCTGCTCATTTTTATCTTTTTGTTTTGGAAGAAAACTCATGTTTTCTTCATACATTCCTATGTCCTTATGCCACTAATCAAGACTATGATTAAGTGTGCTTAAAAACAAGGTTGTGACACTTAAAATTAGAGGTTAAAACCTCACAAACTTTCTGTTTTGGTTAGGGTTTAACCACAAGTAATGAACAAGCTTCAAGCTTGGTGGTTGTGAGATGATAGGACAAGCTTGGGCTATCCTACTAAAAAAAATCCACACATTACTTGATGATTTCTTAGATTAGTTGTAATTATTTCCTTCCTTATTGTATGTTCATGACCCTCTTTGAATGTTCATAACATCAAGTGTAGTGGTGAACACCTAGAGGTACCTAAATGGAAGACTTGTTCTTCCTACCTCCTACATGACTTCTATGATACAAAGAGGTTCCTAAATGGTGGATTTATCCTCCTACCTCCTACATGACCTATAGGATATGATGGACACTATGTAATACATATATATTATCCAAATAATCGAATATTTGATGATGGATTAGTATTCATTTGTCAAAGTATTAGATTACATCATCTAAGACGTAATAACTTGTTATGATTCTAATAGGTATTTGAAGCCATGAAAACATTCTAACCCTTGGGGTTTCATAGTGTCAAACAAGTATTATGTGACTAGGTGATTACTTTTCATATATTTATTTTCATGCCCTCGAACTCCAAATCCTTAAACCATATGTAAACATCTCTTAAATTCCAAATCGAACACATTCAACTTCCTAATCTCTTACACTCGTCAACACTTGGATAATCGGAAGACTTAGCAATTTTGTGAGTATACTTGACCCATTTTACCGTTTTCACACTTTTGGGTGTAACATGTTTTTATATACAAAACACACTTAGTATACATATTCTTATGCAAATACATAAACAAACAATCCAATACATGCTTACTATTTGTTATGCTTGATTCGTGTTTTCTGGGTGATTCTTATGTGATGAACTTGTCATGAGCTTCGTACAAGCCTCCACTTAACATGTATAGCGCTATAGGAGTAATGCACCGCCCGTGAACGAGAGGTCATGTTAGGTTTATTCATTCATACTTACGTAAACAGAGGGTTGACTTGTTAATCGCATGCCAGTTTATACGTTAATCTTGATGTAACACCTCGTAAATTCATGTCCAAAATAACGAAGACACGTGTTATGAGCTTTAAACGTGTAATGGATTATATATGAGGGACTAAAGTTGAAAAACAAAGAAAGTACATGTGTAAAAGGATTCAAAGTGTCAACATTGGATAATTATGCCTTTCAACAACCCTACACGATGTTTATACGCATAAACGAATGAATTACGAATCATATGAAGCCGTTTGTGGAAGAAAGTGAAAGTTTACAAACCGCAAGGGTTAAATGTGTCAACATGTTTAAATTATACCTCTGAGTGACCTTTTAGCGAACCCGAAGCTTTGTAACGATTAATTATGCTCACGAGAATAAGTGATAAAAATTTCACAAGGTTTCGATATCGTATGAAGAAGTTATGCTAACATTCGTAAATAAGGGGTTAAAAGCGTCAACGTTGAAATTCAGGACTTATTCGGTGATCGTATAACTAACCGGGGACTTAACAAAGTTTGTTTATGTCTTGGGGTCCTTAAAAGTCAAGTTGGAGGGTTAAAAGTGCAATAAATAAAGTTAAAACCACTTTTAAAAGGACCAGGGACCAATTATGCAATTTCTGAAACTTGTTTAACCTGATATGGGCCTCATACCGACCGCGTAAGACCCCTGTGGTCTTTTACGCGGGCCGCTTGAAATGTGCCAGCATCCAAAAACATGGCAGATGCCAGTTTCAGCTTGTTAAACCGACCTTTATGCATGGTATTCGAATTCCAGAGGCAGGGCCAGTAGTTTTACATGCATAGGGACACTTGGGGTTGATCTAACATCAGTTGTAGGCCTTGTTGTGATGATCCTATGTGATTCGAACTCCTATATAAGAACACCTTGTTGCAAACATTGGACTTGCACTTTGATAAAATCATTCCAACTTATTTCTGGAGTCTCCTGGAGCTCAAGATCATTTCCTAAGGGTCATTAGTCGTGCTTAGTACCTTTGTAAGCTTCCTTAACCTCCTAATCCTTGTTTTAATTAGTTTAATAGCCTAAAGTCAAACCCGTCGTAATTAACGTTTGACTTAGTGATTAATCACTAATGGTCCAGTCAATTCTCGAATTGAATGTAGCTTTGAGTTGGTAATTATATGGGTAATAAACCCTTAAAAGGGCACCCTCTGATTCCCACTCTAACTAGGTCAATTGTCGGGTCAAACTTGATTGTAAAAAGTCAACAGAAAGCTAAATTTTAAATAAACACAAAATTAACAATGGGGAAGCCATGAAACCTGTTTTATCACTCATATAACTTGGTAATTAATGTAATAACATGTCTAAACATGTTCAACCCGATAATTTTCAGTTTAAGCTCGGTTCGGAACCGAAAGTCGCAAAAGTAGACTTTTGCTTTGACTTTCAGTTCTGACCCAATGTAGCATATTTTAGAAATGCCTTAGAGCTCTATTAGGACCAGGTTATAGGTTAGTGTAACCCTCTGAGGTTACACAACTTGGTTCCATAGTTATTCGATTCATATGCATGTTTCCGTATTATGCCTAAATGTTGACTATTATACTCTTTTAACCTTAAAATGAGATTTTTGAAAATGTGAGAGGACAAAAACCTTTACTACTGATTTATAAACTTGTCCTAAAAATTTGACATCAGTTTGAGGTCTAGATTAAGAGTTATGCTCAATAGCGTAATTAGAAAGCTTTTTATTAATTAAATGGCGTAATTAGCATAAAGCCTATCTAAACCCAAATTTTGACACCAAACTTTTTACCCACTGATGTAATATAATATTTTGGGAGTTTTAAAGATTTTTAATTATTTTTAAGCTGAGCATAACATAGGGTTCTTGCTATAATTCGGTAATTGTCGGTTATGCCATTTTCTTGAATAAAATGAGTTTTACATAATATTTTGATACCAAACTTTTTGCTACTGATTTTATATGATAAATAAAATATTTTAAACTTTATAAACTGATCAAAAACTCAGATTTCCTATTTTAACCCGAAAATCGCTTAAAACCGACTTCAACGCGTTTTAAGCGCATAGTATGGGTTAAAACTATTTTTAACATATAAAACTTGATACCTACTGATGTTTTAAGTAAATTTTTTATAATTAAACAGTAAGCAAAAGTTTTGAACTCAGAATTATAATTTTGACCTTTAAAGCCTATGTGAAATTACCAAAATGCCCCTACGGTGCATAGTTTGGTTATCAAAGATAAATTTCACATATATTCAATACCCTACTGTTATGACTTATAAAAATAAATGTTTTTACTGATTATATCAGACCTTAAACTCATATTAGTATTTAAACTCTTTTATAACCTTTAAAATGACCAAAATACCCCTACGGGGCATAATTTGAGTTTAAATCCATTTTGGGCATAATGGAAGGTATCTTACTGATATCACAACATATTTAAGGCATATTAACTTTGGAAACCTGTTCATGACTCATTTGGTTACCCGTTACGCATTATTCGTGTTCGGTGCGGTTTATGTAACTAGTTTGCATAAATTAGCCGAAACGGGTCAAACCTTAACATTTTTATCTCAAAATCCAGAATTTGTTTAGTTTACCCATATTATACAAGTATACAAACTTGTCGGGTCTAAACCACATTCTAATCCGGTCTTCGCTTAATCGTGCGTTTTGAACCGTATATCTTCCTTTAAAACTAACCGGTCTAAGTTTAGACTTAATTAAGACCCGTTAGGAATCTAATAGGTTATTAAAACCTTCGTTCCAGATTAGGAGACCAGTAAAAGATACGTGCACTCGCTGATTGTGATATATACTTGCTCAGGTAAATACTTTTAACTTATTTCCCTTATACGGGCTTGGGGTACGGTATATAAAATACCGCTTGGTCGGGCGTTGAATTGTTAATCATATGCAGGTTAATTTATTGAGTTGACCCGTTTAAACTGTTGTTTTTGCTTAAAGCCTTTGGGGGGTTAATGACCATGTCCCGGATATCCTTGGCATCATTCATTGAAATGGCCACGACCTAAGCACGGGGTGTAGGCATACACCTGCCGGTGCATATATATAAAAAGGTATAACCGCTTGTTCGAGAATAACTCGACACGGGATTATATCATGTGGTGTGTCTATTAATCTTTAACCCGGTATTCAGCCCGGGCTACTGAACGTATAACGAACATGTAATTCTTTTACAAGTTTATATATAAATAATTATCCCAAGTTATAAATGATATTTTGTGCCATGTGCTCCTAAATCAATTTTCATAAACTCTTTTCAAAATGAGTCGGTTAATTGTATTTACCAGTGTAAACTGACGTATTTTCCAAAAAGGCTAAGTGCAGGTACTAAACGGAATAGGCTGGCTACTCCTAGCATCAATAAAGAGTCTTGCAAGCTTAGATGTTATAAATCTGTTGAACAATGATCTTTTAACTTTTGATTCGCCTGTGGATCCCTTGCAACCGTTATTGTAATACACTTGATATTACTTTTAATTCGGTTTGTAATGATTTTATCTTTCGACTTCCGCTGTGTTTTAAACTGCCATAATAAAAATTGTCTATAATATCAACTACGTCACAATACTCCCCACCGGGCCCACCGGTAATACGTGGAAATATCGGGGTGTGACAGGTTGGTATCAGAGCCAGGTTGAGTGAATTAAACACTAGCCTTTTTTGTGTTTAATCTCAATGACACAGTATGCACATTCCTCGACCTTCGAGTCTAGACAAAGAACTTAGGACTAATTCTGACTTATTTTGTTTTGTCCTTTATTGTTCTTTTATTGTTTCTTTTGTTTGTTTTGACAGGACCTATAAAAAATGCCGCCAAGAATCCGAGGAAGAGGAAGAGGCAAGGGGCCATTCATCGCCCCCAACGATCACGAGGCCGGGCCTTCACACCGGCGAACTCCAACAGACACTTTAAGCACAAGTCCTCAAGAAAATTGGAGGACCCATTTAGAACCCGCAAGGCGTTCAGTCTCGCTGAGCTCCTCACCTTCCTACCTCAACTCTTTCGGGCCTCAATCAGAGAATGAGCCCCACAACTCATATCACTCTTTTATACCCCTTCAAAGCCCCAACTCACACCATTGCTTCAACGACCCAACACCCTACTTTCAAAGTCCGTTCAACCCGGCGAACCAAATTGAAGAGCCAATGGGTTATAACCCGTTGGGACCGGAGGACCATTTCTCCATGGACATGGTAGAGGATCCGGAACCCGCCGAGCCGCCAACCAGAACACCTACGCACCCCATCAAAATTTCAGATGGGTCATCATATCATGGATCACCTTATCGTGGTCCAGACAGTTATCAGGAAAGATTTGCCCAATACGACTGGGTGTTTACTCCCAGTTACCACTCATCGCTGCAGCAACAGCAGCAGCAGGATCCCTCGGAGGATTCGCGTTTTGTAGCGGTTACTCCACCGCCACCACCGCCAGTGCAGCAGCTGCCTCCAGAGCCACCGAGGCGGAGAAGATCAAATGCACGGATGTCCGTGCGAGGGGGTGTACGTATCAGCACTCCTCAACCTTCAAGTGGCAGTCATTACCCGCCACTATATGAAGACCCACAGATGGGTGGGCCTTCGAACCCTGTTTTTGAGATAGAGTCTGCGCCAGTCGCACCGCCACTAGTGGGTTATGATAACCCAATTCCTGCATGCGCCGGTGTAGCGGCGTATAACCCTTTTGAGCAGCCAGCCCATTCTAACTACAACTACGCTGAAGTTGACCCTTACCTTGTGGCGGCAAACTACAATGCTTTTCATCCCGAGGGGCCCTATGGAGTCCCATATCAGACTGGGTATCCACCCTATGGGTACCAATACCCGCCACCTCCTCAACCTCTGCAGCATCAGCAGCCGCCGCAGCCGCCATTGTTATCGCCACCGCAGCAACAGGAGATTCTACAAAGGTTGAGCCAGGTGGAACGGGATGTTCAAGAAGAGCGTAGGCACAACCGAGGATTTCTCAAGGGTTTGGCAAGCTTAATCAAAGGGAAGAGCAAAAAGGATCATTAAATTCTTTATTTGTTTATTTGTATTTCTTTAATTTTCAATCAAGTCCCTGCGTGGACATCTGTTTCTGTAACCAGTCCCTGCGAGGACTTGTAGTTTCTGTTTAGCCCCTGCGTGGGCATGTCATTTCTGTTTAGCCCCTGCGTGGGTAAGTTATTTCAGTTAAAGTCCCGTTTAGGGCAATATGTACTCTTTTTAAATTATTAGTGGCATGTTATCATTTAAATTTATTTTGTCATTATATGCATAAATGTAAAATGTATGAAATAAATAAATAAATCCAACATATGTCATTCCTTTTATAAGATATGCCTTTAATTATTAAATAAGAATCTTAAATGGTATAACCTAGCCTGCATGTCATTATAAGACCTAGCTGTGATGGTAAAACCTGTTTAAAATGATTCAAACCCTTGTTAACATCTGAAAACATGTTAACACTCCTGGCATATGTGATTCGTTAAAATCACACATGTCATTCTTATATTGGATTCTTCCATTTCCTTCTTATTATATAAACATCCATTTGTGATGTAGAGCCTACGAGCCATAATCATTGTCATATAAGACAAAAGACAGATTGTAGTCTACGACTCCCTGTCAATAAAGGGTAATGAACTACGTTCAAACCTTAATACCTCGATTCTCTGAAATCATGGTTTATAATTTAAATTGTCCTTGTGACTAGGCCTTATGTGCCATTAATAATACCCTTAATACTTTATAATTAGGATAAATTATGATAAAAATCCTAAATGAATACGTTTAATAAATTAACCAAGTATGGTTTATAATTACCATGGTTAATGAATTGCCATAAAAGACAACTCCATAAAGGACTTTTGAATAAATCTTGTCAACATTTTATGTAGCAATCAAGCTACATGGCAGAGTCCGATGAAGTCAACAGTCATCCAAGGGAGAATCATGATACTACTAGGGTCAACGTAACTGGTGCGGAACTTCAAGCATTGATTGATAATGCTGTTACCAAGGCCATGGATAGGCAGTTTAATGAATCTAGTGGTACTCGAAGCAGGACCTTATCTATACCCCATTCCAAATCACAACCTAAGACTCACTCTAAGGCTCATAGTAAGCCACCTCCTAAACCTAATGTGTCAAAGAAGGATGATGACCGACACCCATCAAATCAGCATAGTGTTCCGTCAAAGAAGATTCTACTCGATCAAGAGCCACATATTAGGGGTTGTTCCTATAAGTATTTCGTATCCTGTAAACCCCGAGATTTCACTGGGGAAAAGGGAGCTATCGACTGCATGACGTGGTTAGACGAAATGGACACCGTAGTTGACATTAGTGGTTGTGCTGATAGGGATGTTGTGAAGTATGTATCTCAGTCGTTTAAAGGAGAAGCACTAGCCTGGTGGAGGTCACTAATCCAGGCTACTGGGAAGATCCCGTTGTACAATCTGTCATGGGATCAGTTTGTTGCTCTCATCAAGGAGAATTACTGTCCTCAGCATGAGGTTGAAAAGATCGAGGCTGACTTCTTATCTTTGGTAATGAAAAACCTAGACTGTCAGGCTTACCTTACTAGCTTCAATACCATGTCACGTTTGGTTCCATACCTGGTTACCCCGGAACCAAAACGTATAGCCCGTTTTATTGGGGGTTTAGCCCCAGAAATCAAAGCTAGTGTGAAGGCATCCCGCCCTGCTACTTTTAGGTCAGCGGCTGATCTATCATTATCCCTTATTTTGGATGCGGTCAGGCAGAGATCGCTTAGGCATTCTTATGCTGAGAAGAGAAAACGTGAGGATGATAACTCACGTCGTTCTGACAAGAAGCACAAAGGGAACTGTGACCACAAAAAGAGTTCAGGGTTCAAGAAAGGTGACCAACAGTTGGGTGAGAAGTCCAAGTGTAAAATATGTAAGAAGTACCATTTGGGAAGGTGCAGATATGAATCCAAGTGCCAATCATAGCCAAGAGCTTGTGGGATTTGTAAGTCAAGTGAGCACAAGACGATAGAGTGCAAGAAGATAAAGGATGCAACGTGCTATAACTGTAACGAGAAGGGGGACATCAAGTCCAACTTCCCTAAGTATGCCAAAAAGCCTGAAGAAGCCAAAAAGACCAATGATAGGGTCTTTCGAATGGATGCACTGGAAGCAGTTCAGGATGATAAAGTGATAACAGGTACCTTCCTTATAAATGATGTTTATGCAAGGGTATTATTTGATTCAGGTGTGGATAAGTCATTTGTCGATGATAAGTTTTGTAAGTTGCTAAATCTGCCTGTTAAAACCCTAAGCATGAAATATGAAGTAGAGTTGACCAATGGTACCATAGAAACTGCCTCAACTATATTAGATGGATGCTTTATATCCATTAGGAACCACTTTTTTCCGTTATCCTTGCTTCCTTTGAAATTAGCTGGTTTCGACATAGTGATAGGTATGGATTGGTTATCTCATAACCAAGCCCAAATTGTTTGTGACAAGAAACAAGTGGTGATCAAGACTCCGTATGGTGAGCCACTTACCATACAGGGAGACACTCAGTATGGTTGCCTAAGCAAGTGTCCATGCTTAAGACATCAAAATGTTTAAGGAAAGGTTGTGTCATCTACATGGCATAAGTAACTATCGATGAACCAAAACCCAAGGTTGAAACATCCCTATCATTTCTGAATACCCTTATGTATTTCCTGAAGAACTACCTGGTTTACCCCCAGATAGGCAAGTGGAGTTTAGAATTGACATTATTCCTGGAGCAGCACCTGTCGCTAGAGCACCTTACCGGTTGGCCCCAACTGAGATGAAAGAGTTGAGAACTCAATTGGATGATTTGTTGGCAAAAGGATTTATTAGACCTAGCTCATCCCCCTGGGGAGCACCAATTCTGTTTGTAAAGAAGAAAGATGGATCGATGCGTCTATGCATCGATTATTGAGAACTGAACAAGGTTACAATTAAAAACAGATATCCATTGCCCAGGATCGACGATCTGTTCGATCAGCCCCAAGGAGCAAGTTACTTCTCCAAGATTGACTTGAGGTCAGGCTACCATCAGTTGAAGGTTAGAGATGAAGATGTGCACAAGACTGCATTTAGAACTCGCTATGGTCACTACGAGTTCTTGGTGATGCCTTTTGGGCCCACTAATGCACCAGCAGCATTCATGGATCTCATGAATCGCGTATGCAAACCCTACTTGGATAAATTTGTCATCGTCTTCATTGATGACATTCTTATTTACTTAAAGAATCAAGCTGACTATGACAAGCATCTTCGTTGTATTCTTAAACTTCTTCAACATAAGAAGCTCTAAGCCAAGTTTTCAAAGTGTGAATTTTGGCTTCGTGAAGTCCAATTCCTTGGGCATGTGGTTAGTGAGCGTGGTATCCAGGTGGATCCCGCTAAGATTGAAGTTATCATGAATTGGCAAGAGCCGAAGACGCCCACAAAGATTCGTAGCTTTTTGGGACTGGCAGGATATTACAGATGTTTTATTGAGAACTTCTCAAGGATTGTTGCACCCCTAACTTCACTAACCCGCAAGAATATCAAGTTTGATTGGGGTCCTAAGCAGCAAGAATCTTTTGACATTCTTAAGCAAAAGTTGAGCAATGCACCTGTGTTGACATTACCTGATGGAATAGAAGAATTTGTAGTATACTGCGACGCATCACACACCGGTATGGGATGTGTGCTCATGCAGAAAGGCAAGGTTATTGCCTATGCTTCCCGACAATTAAAAGTGCACGAGAAGAATTACACCACCCATGATTTGGAGTTGGGTGCCGTTGTGTTTGCACTAAAACTTTGGAGGCATTATCTATATAGTACCAAGTGTGTGATCTATTCTGATCACAAGACCCTTCAACATTTGTTTAATCAGAAGGATTTAAACATGAGACAGCGTCGATGGATGGAGACGTTAAATGACTATGATTGTGAAATCAGATACCATCCAGGCAAGGCAAATGTGGTTGCCGATGCCTAAAGTAGGAAGGAAAGGGTGAAGCCCATAAGAATCAATGCCAAGAGCATTGAATTAAAGAACAGTTTGAGTGATAGACTATTAGCCGTGCAGAAGGAAGCCATGTTAGAAGCTAACTATCCAAATGAAAAACTGGGAGTCACTGCGGAACAGTTATCATATGGTAAGGATGGAATCCTAAGATTAAATGGACGGATATGGGTTCCAATTTATGGAGGACTGAGGGAAGTGATCCTTCAGGAAGCCCATAGTTCTAAATATTCTGTTCATCCTGGAAGTGACAAGATGTACCAGGATTTAAAGGCGAATTATTGGTGGATAGGCTTGAAAAAGTCTATAGCCAAGTCTGTGGCTAAATGTCTGACATGTGCTTAGGTTAAAGCAGAACACCAGAAGCCGTCAGGTTTGCTACAACAGCCTGAAATTCCCATCTGGAAGTGGGAAATGGTGACTATGGATTTTATCACCAAGTTACCAAAGACGAAGAGAGGAAATGATACTATTTGGGTTATAGTGGATAGACTGACTAAGTCAGCCCACTTCTTACCTATTAAGGAAACACACAGCTCAGATAAGTTAGCTCAGCTGTACGTGGATGGGATTGTATCTCTCCACGGAGTGCCAGTGTCTATCATCTCTGATATGGATATGAGGTATACATCGCATTTCTGGAAAAGCTTCCAGCAATCCCTAGGCACTCGATTAAATTTCAGCACTGCATATCATCCTCAGACGGATGGTCAAAGTGAACGTACTATACAGACACTCGAGGATATGCTACGAGCGTGTGTTATTGACTTAGGAGGAAGTTGTGATAATCATCTTCCATTGATTGAATTCTCATACAACAATAGTTATCATTCCAGTATTCAAGTTGCACCTTTTGAATCTTTGTATGGAAGAAAGTGCAGAACGCCCGTTTGTTGGGCAGAAGTTGGAGATGTCCAACTAACAGGACCTGATATAGTCCTGGAGACGACAGATAAGATTGTACAGATACGAGATTGTCTCAAAGCTGCCACGGATAGGCAGAAAAGCTACGCAGATAAAAGGCGTAAACCTCTAAAGTTTGAGGTTGGTGACAAAGTGTTATTGAGAGTATCACCCTGGAAAGGGGTAATGCGATTTGGTAAGAAAGGCAAGTTAAGCCCGAGGTACATTGGACCATTTGATATTATCTAATGTGTCAGAACAGTGGCTTATAAATTAAATTTACCTGAAGAGCTCAGTCGTATTCATAATGTATTCCACATCTGCAATCTGAAGAAATGTCTAGCTGATGAATCACTAGTCATACCACATACGGATGTGCACATAGTTGAGAGCCTAAAATTTGTTTAAAAACCTTTGACGATCGAGGATCGACAGGTTAAGAAGCTTCGAAGGAAGCAGGTACCGATTATAAAAGTTAAATGGGATGCCCGTAGAGGTCCCGAGTACACGTGGGAGGTAGAATCCACAATGAAAGAGAAGTACCCTCATTTATTTCAGTAAATCTCGAGGTAGATATTTCTTTTAAGGGGGTGAGGATGTAACACCTCGTAAATTCATGTCCAAAATAACGAAGACACGTGTTATGAGCTTTAAACGTGTAATGGATTATATATGAGGGATTAAAGTTGACAAACAAAGAAAGTACGTGTGTAAAAGGATTCAAAATGTCAACATTGGATAATTATACCTTTCAACAACCCTACACGATGTTTATACCCTTAAACGAATGAATTATGAATCATATGAAGCCGTTTGTGGAAGAAAGTGAAAGTTTACAAACCGCAAGGGTTAAATGTGTCAACATGTTTAAATTATACCTCTGAGTGACCTTTTAGCGAACCCGAAGCTTTGTAACGATTAATTATGCTTACGAGAATAAGTGATAAAAATTTCACAAGGTTTCGATATCGTATGAAGAAGTTATGCTAACATTCGTAAATAAGGGGTTAAAAGCGTCAACGTTGAAATTCAGGACTTATTCGGTGATCGTATAACTAACCGGGGACTTAACAAAGTTTGTTTATGTCTTGGGGTCCTTAAAAATCAAGTTGGAGGGTTAAAAGTGCAACATATAAAGTTAAAACCACTTTTAAAAGGACCAGAGGCCAATTATGCAATTTCTGAAACTTGTTTAACCTGATCTGGGCCTCATATCGGCCGCGTAAGACCCCTCTGGTCTTTTACGCGGGCCGCCTGAAATGTGCCAGCATCCAAAAACATGGCAGATGCCAGTTTCAGCCTGTTAAACCGACCTTTATGCATGGTAGTCGAATTCCAGAGGCAGAGCCAGTAGTTTTACATGCATAGGGACACTTGGGGTTGATCTAACATCAGTTGTAGGCCTTGTTGTGATGATCCTATGTGATTAAAACTCCTATATAAGAACACCTTGTTGCAAACATTGGACTTACACTTTGATAAAATCATTCCAACTTATTTCTGGAGTCTACTTGAGCTCAAGATCATTTCCTAAGGGTCATTAGTCATGCTTAGTACATTTGTAAGCTTCCTTAACCTCCTAATCCTTGTTTTAATTAGTTTAATGGCCTAAAGTCAAACCCGTCGTAATTAAGGTTTGACTTAGTGATTAATCACTAATGGTCCAGTCAATTCTCGAATTGAAAGTAGCTTTGAGTTGGTAATTATATGGGTAATAAACCCTTAAAAGGGCACCCTCTGATTCCCACTCTAACTAGGTCAATTGTCGGTAATTGTCGGTTATGCCATTTTCTTGAATAAAATGAGTTTTACATAATATTTTGATACCAAACTTTTTGATACTAATTTTATATGATAAATAATATTTTGATACCAAACTTTTTGATACATAATATGATATATTATTTGTGTGTTTAAATGTTAAATATGTTATAGGTGTTTGATACTCGCTTAAAACGCTCCAGCATGATAAATCGAGACGCTAAAACGCAACGCAACACGACACTTAATTACCTCACTAAAATACTTAAAGTACTCGAACTAACTAACGCAACCAAACGAACATCCAACACTCGAAACGAGAATCACAAGCACGAAACAGGCGGCTTCGTACGAAGACACCACCTTCGTACGAAGGCACCAACTTCATATAGAACCAGCAGCTCTCTCTATAAATACCTAGCACACTCCTTCATTCATCACTTGCTGCCATTTCACTCAAGAACACTCCCTACTTGCTTCTCTCTGAATTCCAAGTAAGAATCACTATTTTTACAAGTATCACAACGATTTCCACAACGATTTTTCACGAGTTTACCTCCGATTTCATCTAAAACTTCTCTATTTTATGAAAACCTTCATCTTTTTCATCAAAACTTCTGATTTTGCAACGTATCTAAACTTAATCGAGTGTATTGGGCTTAGCTTTGGCTTCCCAAGATAGAGATCTGAATATCTCGCACTATCCAAGTGTTTAATCCAAGGAAAAACTATTTTAAACTCGATTTTTACACAAAAACGGACCAAAAACGGACATATGTTTCGTTCACAGACTAGTGGGACGAAGCGGTGTTGAAACCATCATGAAAAGGGCTCGAAAACACATCCGATTCAGGCGAAAACACAGCTCCGAACGCCAAAAACAGACACTTACGCGAGCCAGACTGGCTTGTATGAAGCCCGGCCTCGTACGAAGGCACTGGCCTCGCACGAAGGCACTGGCCTCATACGAAGGCACTGGCCTCGTACGAAGGCACCCTTCATAAAACCCAGCCCAAGTTCCCGCATATGACTGAATAACTCAAAAGACCTCTTCGGCTCTAAGTTTAATCAGTAGCCTAAGGCTGGAGGGATGAACACTCGATTTCCCGAAGAAAGACGCGAAGGACACTCGATTTTGGACACGGAAACCAGCAAATTGCACGAAGGCACCGCCTTCGTACGAAGCGGCCCTTCGTACGAAGGTTCTGTTTCCCACTCGACACTCCAACTTAACCGTTTCAGCACTTTGGAAGACTTATGCACTTCTGTTCCCGTATGCAGGCTGACCCGACGCTCCCTCCACTGCATTCCAGATCGTGTTTAGCTGTTAAACACGCACTGTTAGTATACTCGACCATTTTTTGGCTTAACGCACTTTTGGGTATTACATACGTTCTCTATCAAAACACGACGCACACAACAACGCTTAAACTCTTTTAAAACGCTAACCGCTCTCGCATGTTATACGTGAATAGTTGAATGGTTGTTTGCTATGTTTACATAGTGATGACTTGCCCTACCACCCTTAGCAACGATACACCGAAACCCTAAACTCTGCTACGTAGTAAGTGTTTTAACCCTGATCACTGGTACCATGCCCTATCCGATCGATCTAAAACCCATCAACGGAAGTCAAAGTGTTGTATGGATAAGACTATACTTTGTTAACTACGTTGGGGTTTTGATCTCGTGATTTATCGTTAAAGTTTGAATTGGGTTGATACACTAATATACGTGTTGCATTGTGTTTTTATTAGGAACCCAGGCTTAACACGAGAAGGATATAGTAATCTAAACTCTAAATCTACAATGTGAGTCATTATGTATTTATCAAATGCTTTGCAAAACCCTAAATGTTTTTCAGTTAAACTTACGGTGATTCAGTCTTTGTATTCTGAAATTACTGCCGGTATGTGGGGTTTTGTATACACTACTTGATAATCTTCACTATCGGGACTGCCGAATGAGTGATATGACCACCGTCACATCGGAGCTGCCACCGAGTGACAAATACTGACTTGAGTAATTGATAGATATAAACAAATGTAAAAACTCTTAATACTGTAACTTATAACAATGGGTCTTTTTATACAAATGAATGAACTCACCTATATTTTTCACTGATAAAATGTTTTTAAACGCATTTCAATAACTTACCGTGAAAGTAAAAGAAGCATGCTATGAAGCAATGAAAACTTAAATAAAGTGACTACGATTATTCAAATAAAGAAAGGAAACTGTGTTTTGTCAAATAGGGTTTATCCCTATAAAAACATTTATTTGTAATATGGGTTTTATCCCAGTTGTTTAATATTAACCTTGAGTGTTTTACAAACTCTGAATTTTTCTTAACTACGGTCCTGATGAAATTTTTCGCTGCAAATTTAATAAACACCGGTACCACCTGATTGTTCACTGCTCCCGCCCAAGGTGGGGTCGGGGGCTGTGACACATGTGTTCTCCACGATGCGTATGGGCACCTCATGCTGGTAAAAAATGATATATTTTTTTTATTTTTTCGCCTGACTAACCAAGTCACTAAGGGTTTAAATGAAATATTATGGCAGGTAAACTGTAAATAATAGAGGCACCAGATGGAGGATCAAGCCATATCAAAACCGAACAATCCCGAATGCTTATTAACTTCCGCTATTACGTTGCATCGTGTAAAAACTTTCTTTTGTGACACGCATGTAACTTGGTTGATGTTTGTATTTAAACGAAATTTTTAGATATTAGAAGAATTCAAACTAAACCATAAAGTAAAATATATCACATGCAATAAAAATAAAAATGTTATAAATAGAGCTTAAAAAGGTTATAAATAGAGCTTGTGAAGATATATCAAATGAACAAATAAAATTGGATAGTGGATGCCAACTGACATCTATCGTTACTAATATTCTTTGGTGTTCCATTGAAATAACACTCGTGTCAGTATCCTTTTAGTTTTAGGTATATAATAGTTTTATTGTTGGCTCTTATCTCTCGGCTGCGATACCAATTGCGCCAAACCATACCGAAACCGACCGAATTTTCACAAATTTCACTAGTTTTAATTATTTTTTTAAACATATCAATGATGACTGATGAGAGTTGAAATGTACATCCAAACTCAACCTCAATCATAAAGGGATTTAGATAACAAGAAACACATGACCAATTTAGTTTTTCCTTTACGAGTTTACAAACAAAAAGATTTCTTGATTCTTCTTTTACTTGCTTCTCTGTTCCATCTGAAAAGGTGGCAAAATCTATGGGCTTTTTAGACTTCCTTATTTCCAAGAACTATTTCAAGCAAATTTCTAACTACACCCAACACCTTTTTTCCCCATAGTTAGGCTAAAAATGGTGTCTTTGATCCTTCGTTCCCCCCTCTCTCTCACACCCACTCTCTCTCTCTATATATACATGCATACATATGTATGTATAGATTGTGGGTTTGGACTTTCTTGAACTCAGAAAAAGTAGACAGCTTTCAGTTTCTTATCATGTCTTCATTCATGTGAAGAGTGACTGAGATTCTCTTCTGATTTTTACCCTTTAATATTTCCTTTTTAAGTGATGGTTTTTAAACGTCACACTTTGATATCTGTTTAATGACGTATTTTAAGTAAAATTTGGAACTTTATAGCATTTATTTATGATATAGAATTAAAAGACGGTTTTTTGTCTCATCTTCTTTTTTATTATTTCATTTTCCCAAAAGCTCAGTTTTTAGTTTCTTGAAAAAAGTGCTTCTTCTTTTGCTCTCTTGAAATTTTGCAAAATCAACATTTTCACATTCTATACGTTTATTAACTAGCCTTTATATACTTTCATCTTCCTATGCTTTTTACCATTTGAGCTCTCATCTATCTTGTTGAAAAGACACAAGTAAGCAAAGGTATATTTAATATTATTCATTTTGTTCTTGTTTTCTTTACATTTTCTTTACAATGCATACA
The DNA here is from genome assembly GCA_030545235.1 of Helianthus tuberosus. NCBI lineage: Eukaryota > Viridiplantae > Streptophyta > Magnoliopsida > Asterales > Asteraceae > Helianthus > Helianthus tuberosus. The sequence continues at coordinate 25,534,861 of CM060435.1, read as the reverse complement.
CTCAAACACACATGTAAAGCACTAATCTTTGGTCATTTTTCTTGATATATACACAAAATGCTATGTGGGTTTGTTGCTAACTTCATTTGGGTGTTTGTTAAAGATTGAAGCAATGGCAGATTGGCATGGGAAGAGTAGTATGATGGAAGATCAAGATTTTCAAGAAGAAGATGTGTGGGGGGGTGTGGTGAAGGAAAGAGAAGAGTCAAAGGCCAAAGTCAACAAGCCTTATAAGATGAAGAAAAGATCATCTTGGACAACATCCCATGATGGGGCAAGAATGATACCAAGGTGTAATGAGGGTAAGGTGCCACATCAGCAGCATCAATCCTCAGCTCCAATGGGTATCCCTGATTGGTCAAAGATTTATAAAAGTCAAGGTCAAATTGATGGATGCTATGGTAATGATGATGGTGATGTTGATGATGATGATGAGAATATGGTACCACCACATGAGTACATTGCTAGAAGGCTAGCTAGGAGTCACATTGCTTCTTCTTCTATGTGTGAAGGTGTTGGGAGGACACTTAAAGGAAGAGACCTTAGCAAATTGAGAAATGCCATTTTGACCAAAACCGGTTTCTTAGAATAATCTCCCATTCACATCCATCAAATCATTGTCGTTATCGTAATCGTCATTATTATCATTATCATCATCATTATCATCGTCGTCAACCTTGTTTTGATCATTTTTAGGTTGTTTTTTAGAGTTAGCTAGAGCTTAATTAAGAACCTGTTTAAACATGAGAGTTTGTTTATTTTTATTGATTAGTTATATCTTATATGTAAGCGGGAGTATCCATTTTAATAGTTTTGTGGAAATATTAAAATGTTGGGTTCTTTGTTAAAAGTACTCTAGTTATTTCTGCTCTTTTTAGTTTTTAATAACGTCACTAAACTATTTATTTTGTCTTATTCAAATAGATGTACCAATAAGGTTTTCCACCTACTAAATCATTAAGATTGAGAACTTACACCTTTATATTTTTATGATTTTTCATGTATGGTTGAATAAGACAAATATGGTTGTAAGATTTCATTAACACCCTTTACTAACACCCTTTATATTTTATGATTTTTCATGTAGGAATATTAACACCCTTTATATTAACACCAATTATATATTAACACCAATTAAAATACAAGACTTAATGGTATTTGACATGAAAGTATTGATTTTTTTTATAACACAAAAAGAATATATAGATTTAACTATGTTGGTTTACCATGTCTTAGTTAATGCTAATGGCACCTAGTATATCTTATATTGTTTTATATTTTTAGAAAAGATTTATCTATATAAATACAAAAAGATTTGTGTACATATTTTCTGAGGCAAGATGAATAAAATGATTACATTTAAGCATATTTATATGTCAATGTTTTATATCAAACTAATGGGTATCACCTACGCTTCGCGGCGGGGAGACCCGATTTTTAATAAACTTTAATTGAAATTGCATTTAGTTTTTTTTTTCTTTTTAAAAAGTTAATAAATTTTTGGGTAGGCATTGAGTCGGTCCATTTTAAAAAAGAATTATATCGCAAAATTAAGTTATATAAAAACAAAAGTAACGAACACAAATTATAAAAGGAAAATAAAAGTATTGGGTTAAAATCATATATTAATTAGGGATGAAATAAATACTTCAAAAAAAAAATTAATAATTTACTGTAGCTCTACGGTAAAAGTCAAGTTGTTCTTTAATATCATCGATAATTATATTATAATAAGGTTTAACCTCTATAATCATAAAACTAAATAAATGTATACTCATTTTACAAATGTACTGTTTAAACTAATGCACTTATAAGAAGAAAGTAGATATGATACATCAAAAGTCGGTAAGTGGGTTATATTTGTGAATTCTATGATATTTTCGAAACATATTAATTTAATATAAATATGTAAAATATTTTATGATAAACTATGTTAATAAAAGTATAAAGAAATAATAATTGTTTTCGAATCTGTCAATTTGTTTACGGTGTTGTTTGAGTGGTTTTGTTGAGCATCATGTCATCATTTGTCCACTTAAAATTCTTGGAACTTGTCCCATGCAATTTCTACTCAATTCAATAAAATAAAATATTGGTATATGTTATTTATTTGTAACTAGTATTAATCCCTGTCTTGTGACTGGGAGTGCAAACTATGATAAATAGCATCAATACCACAGTACCGTAAGTGACTATCAACGTTAAAGTTGCGGCATGTTGATGTGAAGAAATTAGACCGAAACGTAAAACATAGAAAATAATAAGTAAATCCATTTAGAACTTGCGCATTGCGACGAACATGTCATACGAAAAAAATAGACGACCTAAAAAAGTTGAACCACACACGCACTTTGCATCGTGTTAACTCGCAAAATTTAGAACAAAATGTAAAACGAAACGTAAAAACGTTGAACCATATACACACATTGTGTCGTGTTAACTCGCAAAATTTAGAACAAAACGTAAAACGAAACGTAAAAACGTTGAACCATATAGACACATTGTGTCGTGTTAACTAGCAAAATTTCGAGCGAAATATGAAAAGTAGGAGACCAATGTTGAAAGTAAAAAAGTTGTGAGGTTAAATTTGCAAAGATGAAAACTTTTGGGTTAAAACTAAAAAAATCAAATAGTTTTAGGTTAAAAGTGTAATTTTTTTTTTTTTTGAAAACTACCCTAAGTCTTAGATACAACCTCTTTAACTCTCAAAATTTAGAACAAAACGTAAAAACGTTGAACCGTATACGCACTTTGTGTCGTGTTAACTCGCAAAATTTCGAGCGAAACATAAAATGAAAAATTTGCGAAATATGAAAAGTAGGAGACCAATGTTGATAATAAAAAAGTTGTGAGGTTAAATTTGTAAAAGATGAAAACTTTTGGGTTAAGAGTAAAAAAATCAAATAGCTTTAGGTTAAAAATGTAATATTATTATTATTATTATTATTATTATTATTATTATTATTATTATTATTGAAAACTCCCCTAAGCCTTAGATACAACCTCTTTATGCACAAATTTATAGTGTGGAAATTATATTAAAGTAAGTTTATGTGTTTCTTAGTTAGCTTTTTGATAACATGATTAAATTCAGTAAGTTCAACTCTCGTTATTAAAAAAACAAAAACATGTAAAAAGTTCATCGGTTTCGTTTGTTGATTTTGAATAAAATCTTTTGTGAGAACATAAAGATAACAATCACGTCTCAAGGTACATTCTAACGCATTTAGGAAAAAAGAAGCTAATACAAAAATAACCTTAAAAAAGAAAGAAAAAATAAATAAAGCAAAATAAAAAATAGAAAAGGAAAGGTATAGTTAATTGAGGAGTAGAACCGATAGGGAGGGGCAATTGTGAAATTCGGACCAGCGTTGGTTCGTTAAAAGGGGAGTTTAGGTGCAACTTTGTTAAGTGATCCGATATGATCCGAAAGCAAGTTTATATAAACCGAAAAAAGCAGCAACAAAATTAAAAACAAAATATTTAAGGGTTGTTTGTTTACCTGTTAGTGAGACTCTTAGGTGCTGTTTGTTTTTTGGCCAGAAGTACTTCTGGCCACTTATGTCTGCGCGACGCAGACGCGCGCAGACGTTTGATGTCTGCAGCTTGTTTGTTTTCTCGCAGACCTTTCATTAAAAAAGGTCTGCGAGACCTCTTCTTGGAGCAGACATGGACCCAAGTCTTCTCCTCGCAGACGTTTACCTCTTCTTGGCACCACCTCCACCTCCACCCCTGCTCCGCCACCACCACCCCTGCTCCGACACCACTGCTCCGCCACCACCACCCCTGCTCCGCCACCATCATCATCATCATCACCACCCCTGCTCCGCCCCATCATCATCATCATCATCACCTCCACCCCTGCTCCGCCACCACCACCCTTGCTCCGACACCACTGCTCCGCCACCACCACCCCTACTCCGCCACCATCATCATCATCACCACCACCCCTGCTCCGCCACCATCATCATCATCATCATCGATGGGAAACAAAACCCCCAAATCGATCTGAAACAAACCCCCCCAAATCGATCACATCTGTTATCATCATCGACACCACCTCCACCTCCACCTCCGAAACCCCCACCTCCGCCGACACCCATCGACCTCCACCTCCGAAACCCTAAATCGATGGCAAACAAAACACCCCAAATCGATCAGAAACAAAACCCCCAAATCGTCATCGATCTGTTACATCATCATCATCATCGATCTATTAGAGAGAGAGTAGAGAGAGATCAGTGTGTGGCGGTGATGATGATGGCGGTGGTGAAGTGGTGGTGATGATGGCGGTGGTGATGATGACGGTGGTGAAGTGATGGCGGTGGTGATGATGACGGTGGTGAAGTGGTGGCGGTGGTGCAGATTGTAGAGAGAGAGTAGAGAGAGATCAGTGTGTTGTGTGTGTTTTAAAATGGTGAAGAGGTTTTATATAAAAAAAAACAAACCCTCTTCTCCTTGCAGACTGCAGACATTTGGTCCACCTCTTCTCCTGCAGATGCCTGCAGATGTGGTCCGCAGACTGCAAACCTTTTCCAACAGAAAAAACAAATAGCACCTTAATGATTCAGACCTTTTAATGGTTCAACACTTAATGGTTCAGACTGTTTGTTTCGCGAGAAGATTTCTGAATGATTCAGACAATTGCATCTGAATGATTAAGCATCATGTTAAGTCTGAATGGTTAATACCTTTAATCTGAATTGATCAGACATTTGACTCTGAACGGCTAAACACTATAATAGCTCTTAATGGTTCAGACATCTTACTGGTTCAACACTTAATAATTCAGACCACTTATTGGTTTAGCACTTAACAATTCAGAAGTTGCCAAACAACCCCTTAGTGATTTACATGTGGACCAATCTGCTAAAAGCACTATGCATTTATCTTATTTTTAATTTTAACTAGTTTTTGCCCCGCTCGCGTTGCGGGGCAATAAGCCGAATATTTCTCTCGCGTAACATGTATGTCTGTATTTCGGTTACTTGTACATACTACTCATAACACGATCTAAAAAATTACATCGAGACAACCAATTAAAACAAAAACACTACCGTGCTTTTACTAAACAAAATAAATTAAAACGATGAAAATACTATAATTTTAAACTGGGAGCAAAATTGTAATTTTTCAGGACAAATGAGCATGTACCAGGCATGCATGGACGAAAAAAAATTACACTTATGCCCGCCCACGTTGCGGGGCGTTAAATTGAATATTTCTTAGTCTCATAACATGTATGCATCTATTTAGTTACTTGTACATACTACTTATAACACGATCTAAAAAAATACATCGAGTCAACCAATTAAACCAAAACACTACCATAGTTTTGCAAAAAAAAAAAAATTAAAACGATGACAGGTCTGTAATTTTGAGCTGGGGTAAAATACTAATTTGCCAGGACCAATGAGAGAGTGTTGGACAACTGCTTGACACAATAAAAGTTACATTAAGTCAACCAAGCAAAATAAAACACTACTATAGTTTTGTAAAAAAAAGGTAAAATGATGGCAAGATGACAATTTTAACTAGGGGAGAAATCGTAATTTTGAAATGAGAACAAAATCATAACTTTGAACAGAGGGCAAAGTCGTAATTATATTTTGAACTGGGGGCGAAATCATAATTTTGAGCTAGGGGAAAAACATATTTTTATTTTGACATGTGGGCAAAAACGTAATTTTGAGCTAGGGGCAAAAACATATTTTAATTTTAAACTGGGGGTAAAAACGTAATTTTAAATGGAGGGCGAAATCGTAATATCGAGCTAGGGGGAAAACACATTTTTATTTTGACATGTGGGCAAAAACGTAATTTTGAGCTAGGGGCAAAAACATATTTTAATTTTAAACTGGGGTAAAAACGTAATTTTAAACAGATGGCGAAACCGTAATTTTAAACTGGAAATAAAATAAAAAATAGGTTTTTGAACTGAGGGCAAAATCGTACTTTTAAGCTATGGGCAAAATTATAATTTTATTTTGAACTGGGGAAAAACAAAATTTTAAACGAAGGACGAAACCGCAATTTTAAACTGAGAATAAAATTAAATTAAAAATAAGTTGGTCTAATAGGGAAGTGTCAGGCAAGCTGCCTGACACTATTCCCTCAACTCCTTTTTGTATATGTAGGATAATAATAATAATAATAATAATAATAATAATAATAATAATAATAATAATAATAATCAATAATTGAGTATATTTTTTTCATAAATTTGTATATTTAGAAAAGGGTTAACCGTAATAATTTGCCGTTCCAAAAAAAAATTATAAAAGTGGTTTACATCTAACTATATATAAAAGGAGAAGTAGAGCTGATGTAATTTTGCATACTTGTCAACCATCTAGGCATGCCACGTAGGATATGCTGATGTCATAAATAACAATTAATATATTGTATTAACTTTTTTTCTAATCAAATAATATATAAAATATATATTAGCATTGGGGAGAAATTTGAATTGTATAAGGATGTGTTATTTGCATTAATTTTCTCTGAATACCATCATCATACTTCCTCTTAAATGTCATATATCTCACATAACCCTAATTCTCTCACACACACAACTGGCGTCTCTTCTTCTTCTTTAATCTCTTTTTTTTCTCTTCATATCTTCATCATCAATCTTCATCATCAACCTTTCAATCGCCTGCTCAACGCTTCCCATTCCAAATCAACTTCTTAGGGTTTCATTTCTGGTATCTTCTTTACCTTCACTTCAAACCCTAGTTTTTGCTTGTGCTTTAGTTTGATTGTTTCTTAATCTAATTTGTGTTTGTAAGCTTAGATTTATACTGATTGTGCTTGTGTTTCTATTTGATTTTGTTTTAATACAGAAGCACCCTCGCAAATCTGCAACGTTAAGGGTTATTCCAAACAGAGCTGCAATTAATCTGTATAAGATGGCGATTTCAAGTCAGATACGATTCATGGGTAAACCTCAAGTCCATCTTTGCTGTAAATGGTAGGCTCATTATTGAGAATCTGATGAAGGTAAGCCTTATGCTGTTTTAACGATTGTATTTTGGTATCAACTTATTTATTTAGATGAATCATCAATATTGTTGCTAACATTATCCAAATTATATTTACAGTACGGAATATTGATCAATTCCAATTTTTGGTTCAGTTCAAGATCATTAAGAGATTGGCCACTTCTGATGTGCTGGTAATACTCTTTTTTTAGTCTTTGTTGCTAGGAACGTATACAAAAGAATTACTCCATTTAGTAAAAAAGAAATAGTTTACACGGAGAGCTGATTTCTGATTTTTACGCAGCGTCTCTCTTCTGTTCTTCCCTCTTGCTGCTTACATTGTTGAGAAATTGGCATGGAAAAAACGTATATCAGACCTTGTAAGTAAATTGCTATGAGGAGCTATATTAAATTGACTGAAATTATTATAATATGTTCTACTTTTGTAGGTTGTAATCACTCTTCATGTTATAATAACTACAACTGAGATTTTATATCCGGTTTTCATGATTCTGATGTGAGTTTATTTATACACCCTCAATTGCTTGTGTATTCCTTTTTTTTTCCTTATATTACATCCTTATAGATAACTAATATTTATAAAAACTATTATCCAAGATTGAAACATGGTAAGTGCTGAAGATCATTCAAATGAAGTGGATGTAGGATTTGTAAGTGAGCAGATAGACGAAGGTAAAGAAAATGCGTTAAATCCTCAAGATAATAACAGGTATGATGTTGGTTAATCTTAAAATTCAAAAATTCATGTATTGTTACTTTCTTACTAATAATACTTACGGACACAGATCTAACAACCAGCCATTGGGTGATAACATTCTCATAAAGGAGATACATAAAAAGAACAAGGTTAGATATATTTTTTCTTGAAATATATCCTTTTTAAATAGTTGCATCAGCCTTTTTATTTTCTGGTTGCTTATAACTTGAAGTCATGTAGGTTGTTCAAAGTGCTGGTCCTGGCATTATGAAATGCAAAAAACCGAAGCCTACAAGCATCAAGCCTTTTAGGCTAAGAACTGATGTAAGAATTTGTTATTGCAGTTCATAATTGATGACTTTTTGGCTTCTAAAACATCGATGATAAGCTGTTGTTTTCTTTTAGGAAAGAGGGATCCTGAAGGAAGCTATTCTAGAGAAAAAGCTTCAAAACCCAGCTCCTAAAAAAGAGATTACAAAAGATACAAGTGTAATAAAGAGAACATATCGCGTTCCGGTGAGTATTTCTCAGACATCAATTAAACAAAACTATGATGTTATACAACTTTCGTTCATATTTTACCATTTGTGCTTCCAGAAAGGCGAAAAGTTTTCTACCAACTGTGGAAAAGAATCAGGCCCCGATACTACACGAAGACGCCCCGAATCAACACAGCAAAGATCCATGACCAGCTTAAAGACAAGATCTCAAATGTAACCTTTTGCCAATGGTCTCAATATGTAACAATGTCGTTTTGTGTCGGTAACAAAAACTTTAGTTTGGTGATTAAAAAATATTTTAAAGATATTAAAAAATATTTTAAAGATATTAAAAAATAAAACATTTATATTAAAAAATGGTTTGGAAGAGAAAATATTAATAAAAATATAGAAAAACATTAAAAAGAGTAAACTGCCTAAATCGTCCAGTTTGCAGTTTGCAGTAAACAAAAAGGTTGAGATACTTGAACTGGATTTAAACTATGACTTCCCTTTAATATTACCCAATTCTAGGTTTGTAGATTTTGTGTCATTAAAAAAACTTTACTTGAATAATGTTAAGCTGAGAGCCGCAGTTCTTGAGGATTTATTAAAAAGATCTCCACAAATTGAGTCAATATCTATCCATGACTCGACATACATGACTCATATCCGTGTTGCTGGACGGCATCTTAACATAAAACCCTTTGAAATAGTGCACTGTCGTGATCTCCAATCCCTTTATTTATCTGATTTTAACCTTGTATCATTCATATACAAGGGTCGACCGATAGATATATGTCTTACTAATCTTCCAAAACTTAAAGAAGTTAATCTTTCTCAAGCACTGCCGGGGTCAGACAATAAGGTGTTTAATCAGGTTTCTTCTTGTGCTTCGTCCCTGCAGGCTCTTTGCATCACTTTTCGTCATCCAGAGGTTAGTACGGAGAAGTTCAACTCTAATTACGTATATAGAATCAACCATCAATGGAACTTGAGTCTGTTTTTTCTGATACTTTGGCAGAAATTATTACCACATGTTGGTTCAATGCCTCAGCTACCAAATCTCAAAAAACTAATGCTGACAACCGGAGCTTATGAAGATGATTGTCTTCTGGAGTTTGCTTCCGTTGCTAAGGCATTTCCAGTTTTAGAGACTTTTATATTTAAGGTATATCTCTTGATTTGATTAATGACAATTAATGTTAAGATTTTGTCAACTTAGAAACTTACCAAGGGTCTTTGCAGCTACTTTGGTTTTCCCCAATCAAAAGGAGAATGAAAGTAAGGTATTTTGTCAACTTAGAAACTTATCTCCCAGAAGTGATCTACAAGCCACTGGTGAATAAGGTGAATTCTTAATCTTTTTTAATTCATTTACTGTTGATTAAACTGGCAAGTATTAGCTTAGAGTAAAATGCCATTTTCGTCCTTGAGGTTTGGTCACTTTTGCGACTTCTATCCAAAAGTTTGTTTTTCTGCATATGGATCCAAAAGGTTTGAGATCTTGCCATTAAAATAAAAGACACTATAAGAAATAATGATCCACCTTTATTGACTTTCTTCCCTCCCAAACCCTTAATCATAACAAAAAATGTCTAAAAAAGGTAAAATGCCCATGACTTAACGTTATAAAACGGAGTTAATGAGTTGGATGAAGATGGCAAGATTTCAAACTTTTTGGATCAAGATGCGGAAAAACAAACCTTTGGACGAAAGTCGCAAAACTGGCCAAATCTCAAGGACGAAAACGACATTTTGTTCTATTTTTATATGCTTTTTTTTAAGTTTCTTTTGCTTTAGATAATAGCAGGGAGAGTTGATATGAGATACCTTTTTCCTCATGACGAGTATACATGCATGGATCTCATAGGAAGGTAACTGTTTTCATGTAATATGCTTTGTTAAACCATCTAATAAAAGTATAAAAGTTATAAAGTAGTAGGTGGTCCGATGTTAAGTGTGGTGATCAGATTCTATAAAAAAGTTGGCGAATAGACAATTTATAGGTTAAAACTTATAGATAAATATCGTTTTGTTGTAGATAATTTATTTTGGAGACAAAGCCATCCCGGAAGAACCGATAGATTATATTTGAAGGTTTTGACTGCGTTGGCAGTATAGTAAAAAGATGTCAGTATATGATTAAGGAGCTGGAATTTATAATACGCGAACAGAAAAAAGCAGGTATATGTGGTTGTTTTACAATGTTGAATACTTGACTTTTGTTAAGATGTATATATACTAATGAAAGTAATGATCAAATTGTGAACAGAAAATGCACTCGTGAATCAAGCTCGTGTCCTGCGGTCTAAATTAGAAAAATCCTATAAGGACAATGCTTCGTTGTTTATGAAGATCGGTATGCTTCGTTTAATAGTTTAGGTTATTACTAAAGTTACGGTAATCATAATTTACACATTACATATCTATATATGCAGCAAGAGAAGACAAAATGAACGCTGAAAACCAATCCGTTGTGAATAAGTTTGAATCAGAGCTCAAACCAGACATTAAATCTCTATGCAACACTGTCGCAACTTCAATGTCTCAACAAAATGAACAACTTGAATGCATCGAGAAGTTTTGTCACACTTTCATCAACCTTAATGATAAGGTACTTTTTGAGTTTCCTTAACATCATTCTGCTTTCATTGTTTGTATACTTGAGTTTCATCACTAAATTGTTGTTTATACATTTTTAGGCCATGATTGACTTGAAAAAGAAAGTTAATAGTTTGAGAGCGTTGTATGTTTCTCACAATGAGGAATTACAAAACATTGTACTTTTGCACAAAGCAAACTCTAATGTGAACTTAGAGGACGGTAAATCTTTGGTTTCTTCCAACTCCGGTTCTTTTGAAGAAGTAAGTTAAATATAACTGTCTTAACATTTATGTCAACCGGTCCTCTGTGATTTTATAAAGTCAAGTTTATTTTGTTATTATTCTCAGTTAAATGAATATTTTCGTTATTTTCTCTTAATTTCTTAGTTTTATTTTTATTTGTTGTGTAATTAGTTTGCAACGAGTTTAGTGGATGGAATAATCAACACCGTCTCTTCGAGTCACTCGACTGCACCATTGTCAAAGATGATTTTACCTTTGAGGTCTTGAGTATTGAAAGAGAGGTTGACAGAATGTGAGAGAGTGGGCAATGTGTGTAATCTTTTGATTGTTTGAACCGGTTAGATCATAGATATTATAAATCAAAGAGATGGAATTTGGTGTGTTAGATCTATAAATTATTTGTGATGTTGCTCATTTGAATATACCTATGAACTCCTATAATACATTTTTGCTAAAAGTATACTTTGTAGAATTTGGAGAAATGGAGACATGCTTTATCATTTTTTTAGTTATATATATGTTGTAGTGGAGAGTTCAAATGAGAAATTAAACCGTGTCGTCACGTGGGTTCGTTATGCTTCTCTGTGTTAGTGAAATTAAATCATTTAGTGAAATTAAACATGTTTTGTGGGTTCGTTATGCTTCTCTTGTGTCTAAACTTAATCAGTCGACAAGTTTAATGTATTCTTAAGTATAATGCGAATGTGAATTCATTAAATAATTTCACATCATATTTTACATATAAACGTAGGCTTACATTCAATGTTTATGATGTACCCGCGTCCATCGGACGGGTGTCCACCTAGTATATATTATGGGCAATTTCAACACGTGGCCGTTCCTGATTCATCCAAATATGTTTAGTTTGGGAAATGGGCTTTTGTTTAATTGGAATTGTAAAGAATGCATGGGTTGAGCTTATTGGTTTTATATGGCTTTTTGTATGGGTTGGGCTTTTTGGTCCAAATGTATAGATGCACTGCACATGCACTCAATCACGAGGACGAGGGTTCTCAACAAGCAATATTTATACCACCCGTAATCGGGCGTTTTTTTTTTTTCAAAATTCTTGCTCAAACACGCCCCATCACGCCATAGCCCCGCCCCCGGGGCGTTTTTGGGCGTTTTCTTTCAAAAAAACCTTCCAGACGTGTTTCAAACCACGCCTTTCTTCACCTTACTTGGCCAATCAGGTAATTCCAACTCAAATACCTTTATATTTAAATTAAAAAAAAAAAGAAAATATTAATTAGGTAATCATTGATGGGGCATTATTGGGCATTATCCCACTACGCCCATTTGTGAAAAACGCCCATAATGCCCCTTTGCTGACTGGGATGACACGTGTCGTAAAATGCCCATAGGTATGGGCTTTATTTATGTGTACCACTACACATGGTCTTAGTATTTGGTATTTCGGTAAGAGACGAAGAGGGCCTTTATTTCATAATCAACAATATCATCAGAACAACTCTAAACACTATAATAATTATGAATTCATTAGAATAATATATCAATTTTAACATGTTTAAGAATTATGATATTAGTATTCTATTGTTTAAACGTAAATGTATGTGTGCATATAATATGCGCATGTATACGAATATTTAAAAACAAATGACAACTTATCTTTTCTTTTGATTCAATTTTATCCTTTTTTTTTTGAAGCTCTGTATGCATTTGCTTATGTAATTCACATGGTTCAAATTTGATAAAATTATTCACCATTTTATGATTGTTGTTTTATTGGTTCCAGTTGCTAGAAGTGTAATTAAAAACTTTTTTTTTTAAATAAATTTACTGTTTTCATTCCAATCATCAGGGCAAATTACTGAGTACGATGATGATGATGATGATGATGATGATGATGATGATGATGATGATGAGGGCAAATTACATAAGAATAGCAGGTAGACGAGCAACAAACTGCGCCGCCATCCATTTCTGAATAGAAAACCCTAATCTACTAAAAACAAAGCCTCGCCCCTGAGGGGTCGAAAGTTGCTGTGGACTACACGCTGAACTCTGGACAAGAAATGAACTGCCTCTGGCGCCAAAGAGCCAAACGTGTCAAACGCTAGGGGGACAAAGGCATGCTGATTATCCTCACAAGCTTTCGCGTGCTTTTCCACCTTCTTCGACTCTGCTTTCAGTACCGCTTGCCCCGCCACAAACCCATTTTCCCGAAACCCGGCTAGGGGGATACACCTGTGAGATCGATACAAGCATGTTTCCCGCCCTCCCAACCAAAAACTAGCACGTCAGCCGGGTGTAGAGTGGATCTCCCCTCCGACGGGTCTGTAAGAAAATTCACCGGTGCCTCTTTCTTTGCCGAGATCCCTGCTCGTCTGAGAATATCCATTAACGCGTCTCGAACAAAGTCATGGCGATACTTAAACCCCGGCAACTCTCTACAGTGTAGCGCATGCTCCCCGTATTTATCCAGGCATGCTTTACGGCAGACTGGGCAAGTTTCATCATTCGGGAACATGGGGATCATCAAACGGTACTTAAGGATTGACCGGTACTCCACCGCTGACATACGTTGACCCAAACCTTCAATAGGAATAACAGTTAAGAAATCTTGAGCGTGAGGCCTCTGTAAGCAATCAATGACGGCTTTCTGGCGGGGGGACAAATGAAAATCTTCTCCCAAACTTTGTGCGATTCGACAACAAAGGGCATTCGCCAAAGTTTTCTGTGGCTTTTTGGGGGCGGTGTCCTTGTTAGAGAAACCGCCGAGATCAAAGTCAGGTAGAGATTCATGCAAGCATTCCAAGACGCTGGTATAATCCGGATCAATGTTAGCAACCCCGCTGTTACGTAATATGTGGTCCTGCAACTCCCAAGATCAAGGTTGCTAACAGATTCCTGAAGTGTTTTAACTTATCACAATCTTTGGCCATTGAGGTTTTAGTTAGTCAAATTTCATAGATATTCGGATGAGGATGACCCCATATATTAATCTTTTGCAAATTCGGTTTCAAGCAAGATTGCTTAATAACCATAAAAAACATCATGTGTATAATGTGCCTTTGTCAATATAAAGAAAGGTATATTCATTATTGTAGAGAAAATATACAAAAACTATCATAATTATGTTTATTACTTGAAAGGCAACAATTACTTCTATAATCATCATCTTTACTATTTGATATAACTACTTTATTTTTGTCATTTGATGGTTAAAAGACTACTTGTTACACAGTGTAACAAATACATGATCAGCTACATTTTATTACTAAGAACATTAACATTCCTTCCCTCAAATTATGCGAGGGAAGTTTGTATTTGATGAAAAGTGGTTATAGGTGGTTGTGAGGAAATGAGAGATAAAATGTTACTATTCATCTGTAAATTTGAGTAGAACACTGTTCACTCTTTATAATTTTTTTAATACACTTTGAAAGTGTTTGTTAGTGGAAAAGAAAGAAAATGTAAATATTAAAAAGTAGAGTAAATTACTTTTTAGTCTCTATGTTTTAGTGGTTTTAAAAATTTCAGTAAAAAATCAAAAAGTTTAACGCTCTGAGTCCCTAACCGCTCATTTTATAACGTTTTGAGCCCTTGTTTTTTAGTGGTTTTAACAACTTGAGTCCAAAATCAAAAGTACAAGTGTTAAAAATTGGACTCAAAACGTTATAAAATAAGCGGTTAGCGACTCAAGGCGTTAAACTTTTTTATTTTGAACTGAAATGGTTAAAAACACTAAAACACAGGAACTCGAAAAGTAATTTACTCTAATGGTTAAAATCACTAAAACACAGACACTCAAAAAGTAATTTACTCTAAAAAGTATTATTTAGGTGTGATAACCTATTAATTAGAGAACTACTACTACTATACAAATTGAATCATTGATGAATGGTTGAGAAATGCATATGTGGTGTTCAAAAGTTTTAATTAACATATTAGAACAATTTAGAAATCACTTAAGAGTGTTTGTTGTTACTTCGTGTTGGACAAATGGGCAAATTGTGAGATGTCTAAGGGTTTTCTACAAAGGAAAATGGGCTTTCCTCATACGGGTTGGGTTGGGCCCAGCATGTCTATCGTTATAATTTGGCAGGCCTTAGCCCATTCTCAAACATACATAACCAATATCCATTTGATCTAGACATCTAGTATACTCAAATATTAACCGATATCCATTTGATCTAGTATACTCAAATACTCGAAGTAGTTCAATAGGATTATGCCTAGTGGAGATGGATATGATCGAGTGGTTCCGCTGATGGCACGGGTCCGTCAGTGATCCAACTTTGCCGTTCAAAAAAAAGTCCAATAAGAAATTTATACCAGAAATATCTAGTTAAAGTTGTTCACACTAGTTGTAAGACCATTTTAATATCTTTGAATTTACTCAAACACGTCGATGTAGTCCATATTTAGTCCTTTTTTTATTAATTCTTAGACATATTATTGATTTATGACACTTTTAAAAAGGTAATTAGTTAAAGTAGTCAAAAAACATAATAATATATTTGGATGTAGTTAAATACGTAGAAGACTCGAAGCAGTCCATATTTAGTCTTTTTAATAAAATGGTATATAGGACCCGCATTTTGGGACGGGACTGTTAAACCAAACCAAAAGTAAACGTAAAAATGTTGAACCACGCATGTACGTTTTAGTATGTTAACCTGCAAAAATTAGACTGAAACATAAAACATATAACATAATTACTGAGTCGACTTGAGACCCGCACAATGCGACAGAGCCGTTAAACTGCAAAACAAAATAAAGTAAAAACTTTGAACCACACACAAGCATTGTTAACTCGTAAAATTTAGACGAAACATAAAACAATAAATTTGCAAAAGGTGGAAAGTATATAGGACTAAAGTTGAAGGTGTAAAAGTGTTGGACTACAAAATAAAAAATGTTGTGTTAAAGTTGTAAAAGACAAAACTATAGGGGTGAAGAGTGTAAAAAGTTGAATTATAAATTTATAACTCTTATCAGGAAACTAAAAGTTAGTAAAATTATTAAGAAACTAAAAGTTGGTAAAAGGAGGAATGGATGAACCAAAGAGGAAAATGAATTGTGCTTTAGCTATCATAACTTATACAAAACTGAATAGTAGAATTGACTCACAAATCCTTGATTCACTGACATTTTTTTTTAGTAAACTGTGATTTTGTCCCTGAGGTTTGGTCACTTTTGTCACTTTAGTCCAAAACTCAAACCTTTTGCATTTAGGTCCTCGTGGTTTCAATTTTATTATCATTTTGGTCCAAAAGTGAAATCAGCTCAGATTTCTCAAAAAAAAACTTGGTTTTTTGTCATTTTCCTCAGTTTAGTGAAGGGCATTTTGGTCATTACAAATGTTATTATAACAAATTTTTAATTAAAATAATAAAATAAAATTCCATCTCATCTTTTCCCCAAATTAAACCTTAATCCAATAGAAGGCTCTGCTATAACCACCTCCCCCCAACTCTCTATTTCTCTCTCTCTCTCTTCACACATCAACCATCATTCCGCACCACAACCACCACCGTGCACCACCACCCAAAAACCAGTTATTTAATGATAAAAGTGATAATGCATGAACGATAAAAGTGAGTAAAGTGTGTACCCTCCTGTGAAGATTAAAAATATACAGTTGATTTGTAAACAATAAGAAAATAAAGGTTTGTGTCAAAAACACTGGCATACTGATCGATTGCAGCAAATATAACAACAGAAACACAGTAGATACAAAAGATAGCGACAAAACATAACGTAAAACTTTATTATTTAACCCAACCCAAACCGAAAACACCCCCCAAACCCTAGATCTTACTTATGTAAGATCTAAAACAACATATACGAAATACAGGATCAACAGATAAAATATCTGTTGATCATAGAAAGAAATGTGAAATAACAAGATCCAACACAGGATCAACAATAACCAGACCATACTCGGCTGGTTAACAAAAGGATACAGAAAAACTAAGAATATGAAGATCCACAAGTTCTTCAACAATACAGAATAAATAAAACAACCAAATCTTCAACAGATCTTCAACAATACTGAACCATAATCGAACTAAATGCTGAACAAGATCCACAACTTGAACAGAGTTATAATCTTGAACAGACCAAGAGAGCCTTTTGTGTTGAAGGTGAACAACTGAGATAGAATAATGGAACACATCTTCTTCAATCGTCTAATACTTGAGAAAGAGTGAGAAAGTGAGATTTGGGGATAATAATCTTCTGCGTAAACAAAACAAGTCTTTTATAACTTCAGCCCAGAATTTTACACTCTAGTCCAACAGAAAGCCACAAGATGATCAGACCCCCTCTTATTTTACAACTTGCCCCCTCGAACTCTATGAAACCTGCCACATACTAAACAACCCATTTAACAACCGTAACAACTTAACAACTACAGGCCCAATACATAAAAGTCCAATTTACAACATGTTGAAAACCTGAATGAAAGCCCAACTTGTTATTTTTATGTCACACCCCGATATTTCCACATATTACCGGTGGGCCCGGCGGGGAGTATCGTGACGTAGTTGATATCATCATAGTCAATACACACAATATAATAGCACAGCGGAAGTCTGGGTGAATAAACTATTACAAACCATACTGTCTGTGTGTTCGAGTTTATGAATGTACAGACTGGAATGTAATAAGATCCACAGGCGGATCATAAACAATACAAAAGAAAACAAAAGACAGACTGCAGGCATCTTATGGACTTGCAAGATCCTTTAAAGACACCCTATAGCTCCAGCCTATTTCGAGAGGTACCTGTCAAATCAGTCTTTAAGAAAATACGTCAGTTTACACTGGTAAATACAATTAACTGACTCTTTTGAAAAGGTTTGAAAATTGAGTTGAATGCACATGGCACAAAATCTTTTATAACTTGGGACAATTATTTAAATATAATCTTGTATACAGATTTATATGTTTGTCATACAATTGGGGCCGGTTGGAAGCCGGTCGTGATTAACCGACTCACCACTTGTAGAACCCACAAAGGAGTTATCCCCAACATGTGGGTTTATATTTAGCATTTGCATCTGTCAGGTGTATGCCTACACCCCGTGCATAGGTCGTGGCCATTTTTAAATAAATGAGCCGAGGATATCCAGGACACGGTCGTTAACCCCCAATGCTTATGTTATCAAACAAGACAGATTAAAACGGGTTATGTAATTTATTAATCACAATCCGATTAAATGATTTCATACCCGACCAAGTGGTATTATTATAATACCATATCCCAAGCCCGTATAGGGAAAATAAGTTAAAAGTATTTACCTGATGCTAGCAGTAAAAATCTTAAAGCTTTTGGAAGGCACCTTCTACCGGAAGCTATTTAATCTGTATAGAAGGTTTATTAACCTATTAGGATGCTAACGGGTCTTTACTTTAGTCAAGGACTTAGACCGGCTAGCTAGAAAGAAACCTTAAGGTTCTAAATGCTAGATTAAGCGGAGAACGGAATAGAATGAGTTTTAGACCCGACAAGCTTGGATACTTGTATAATGTGGGTAAACTAAATACATTCTGGAATTTGAGGATTAAATGAAAAGGTTTGACCCGTTTCGACTATTTTATGTAAACTAGTCACATAAGCCGATCCGAACTCGTAAATGCGCAACGGGTAACCAAATAAATTATACACAAGTCTTAATCATTATTATGCTTAAAATATGTTAATACATCAGTAAGATATTAACATATATGCCCAAAATTTCATTTAAACCAAAACAAGTCCCATAAGGGCATTTTGGTAATTTTAATGTCCATAAAAAAAGTTTAATTATGCAACTGAGTTTCAGACCTGGTTACATCAGTAAAAATATGTATTTTTATATGTTATAACAGTAAGATAGTTTATATGTGTGAAAATTATCTTATGTATCCAAACTATGTCCCGTAGGGGCATTTTGGTAATTTTACATATGCTTTAAAGGTCAAAAATAGACTTCTGAGTTTAGAAACTTTAACTTACTGTATAATTATATAAATTAACTTAAAATATCAGTAGGTAATGAGTTTTATATGTTCAATATAGTTTTGACCCATACTATGTACTAAAAACGCTTAAAAGGCGGTTTAAAGGGGTATTCGGGTTAATATTGTAAATCTGAGTTTTTAATCAGTTTGTAAAGCTCAAAAATACTTTATTTATTCTAAGAAATCAGTAGCAAAAGGTTTGGTACTAAAAAGATATGTAGAACTCATTTTATGCATGAAAAGGGTAAAACCGGCATTTACCGAAATTAAGCTATAATCCTATGTTATGCTCAATCTAAAAATAATTAAAAATCTTTAATATTCCCAAAATATTATTTCACATCAGTAAGTATGAAGTTTGGTGTTAAAAATAAGGTTTAGATAGGCTTCATACTAATTACGCCATTTAATTACTAAAAAGTCCCTTAATTACGTTATTGAGCATAACTCCCATTTTAGACCTCCAATTGGTGTCAAATTTTTAGGACATGTTTAAATATCAGTAGCAAAGGTTTTAATCCAATCACATTGTTAAAAATCTCAGTTGTAAGTAAAAAGGGCGTTTATGGCATTATTAAACATAATTACGATCAAGTGCATATAATTCAAACCATTAGGTACTATGTAATATAATTCCAGGGGATTATACTACTAAGTAATGTGGTCCTAATGGAAGCTTAAAACATGGGTGCATTAAGCTTAAACGGGTCAGAACTGAAAGTCAAAGCAAAAGTCAAGCTTTTGTGACTTTCGGTTAATAATTGACCTTTGACTATTAATTGTCGGGTTAGGACTGATAAAACATGCTTTAATATTAATTACCAAGTTATTAGAATGTTAAAATATAATTTAGAACTTTTGGTTTATTAATTTTAATCATATTTACACATTCTGCCCAGTTTGACTTTTTGTCAAACTACTTTGACCCGACAATTGACCAGTCAAACGAGATAATTAGGAGGTGCCCTTTTAAGGGTTAATCACCTACACTAATGTGGTCTTAAAACCACTTTCAATTTGATCAGTGGTTAAGCCACATGTAATTAAAACGAAAGTCAAACTAATTTTAAGATAAGTTTGACTTTAAAGTAATTAGACTAAATTAGATGACTAAACAAGTAATTAGAAGCTTACTTAAGGTCCTAGCAAACTTTTCTACACTTGATTATCCTCTTCTATCAGCTGGAAGCTCCAGAGCAAGTCCCACAATGAATTGTTGCAAATGTGTGTTATGAACACAAGAACTAGTCCCTTTATATAGTCAAATTCTTGAGTCTAGATCATCTCCAGGTGTAATATGATGCTCCAAGATCGACCCAAGTGTCCTAGCTACTCATTTAAACCGACTTACAGCTCCCTAGGTCGATACAATCTAGATTAAGGCGGTGGAACTGGCAAACCCGTAGCTGCAGGTTGTTTTCTGGCACTGGGGACCTGACGCGGCCCGCCTCATGTTCTGCTTGGCTTCACGCGGGCCGCCTGGGACCGGGTTACTGGCGAAATAAGTTGCAAAGCTGGCAGAATCAGTCCCTTGACGTTTTTAACCCTTTTAAACATGATTTTTGTCAAAAGAGACCCTTGTAATTATTTTCTTGGGGCCCAAGGATGTATAAACAAACTCCGTTAGGCTCGGGTTCGTTAAATATCACTATGAAAGCAAGTTTCGTCAAGTTTACACTTTTGGCCCAAAGTCTTGAAATTACACCTAACGATATCGAAACCACATGAAATTTATACCACTTATTCTTAAGAGTATATTTGAATATTTCGAAGCCTCGGTTTCGTTAAAAGGTCACTCAGAGGTCAGGATTGACATGTTGACACGTTTAACCCTTGTGATATAATAATCTTTCGATTATTTTTGTATACGGCTTCTCACATCCAATCAATCACTCATTCAAGAATATATTCATCGTGTTAGGTCATTCAGAGGCACAAGTTTGGCATGTTGACACTTTTAGTCCCTGTGGTTTCATAGTTCCGTTATTCGACAACTTTGGCCTTTCAAATGAAATCTTTCACACCTTTGGAGTTTATGACACGTGTCTATATATAATTGGACACGTTTTTCCGTGGTGTTACATTTTAACATGCCCCTTTCATTCAGGTAGCAAACATGTCTAAAATACCAAGTTCCGCACAAAAAGATTGATGTTGACTCAAACTCAATCCCTTTGTAAAGACATCTACAACTTGAACATCAGTATGAACCATTTCAGATTCAACAATACCAAACACAAATTTCCTTTCTCAAGATGCAGATTGATTTCAACATTATAGCACCTCTCGTAGAAAACAGAATTCATACAAATTAATATGATACTTTTACTAAGCTTAATCAGGTAAAATTCAGTTAACACCGAGTATTTATCAAAACTATACATACCACAGTACAAACTGACCCACCTGTAACAGTGCCATATATAGAACACCATAGAGAAACAAATCAAAAATAGTGTTTCTATAACCAACATCCTATCACAGACATACTAAGAATTCAGATAAAATACAAGACGAGACAAGAGATTCTTTGAAGAAAACACACATACCAACAACAAACCAAAGAACTCTTTTTAACAGACAGATAAATGTATGACTAAGATCACCAGACAACCATGATACCCAACACAAACTCCGGCAAAACGCCCAGTCACATACATTTATAACAAAAAATCTCTTACACAAGAAAAAAAAATACAAGAAGCAATTCTGACAAACAAAAAAAACATAAACAAAAAACAGAACCATATTGAATAACCTTCACAATTCCTAACCAGGTCCAATATTACTAGAATAGCAAGAATCTTTAACAGTAAAAAACCGATATAACAAAGATTCACATATGGCAATATTTATATCGACATGTAAATTCTAATTGAACAATTGACTTTGAATCTATATTCAAAAGAATCAACTACTTGAACAACACATAAAGTCACATGTCTAAAAATTAAAGACCCACATCTGAACAAAAAACCTGGTCAAGAAACTATAAAGACCCATTTGTTTTTTTTTTACCAAAACCATTTATAACTACACGAATCTGATAAAGAGGGAACAATACAACTCAAAACCAGACAACAAATAACAGTCAAATAACCTCCTAATTAAAGCTATAGATCCTATGATTTGCAACTAGAACAAAAAACTTCTCACAAAGAAGCCAGCAAGACAACAATACCTTTTACTTACAGTGATACAACTTCTGATCAACTCAACCGGAATACCACATACATGAAATTATTGACAATCAAAAGAAGCTACAATAAGATTTTCAAACAATCAACCTCATATGAAAAAATATAGCTCTCAGAATACAATGAAAGACCAGCCATTTTGATAAGCTAGAGATTCACCAAAGACTACATAACTCAGAACAAAGTCTGAAAAGACAACGAATCACACGATTCATACATATACAAAACAAGTGATATAACAAACAATTAGAAAACATATTCTAATTTGAACAATGAACCACACAGTCCATCAACAACATCACAGTTATATCATTTAAACAAAAATCACACGATTTTTAAGAATTTGATACCAAGACCGAAAGACAAATACTTGTGAAGAACTCAAAGACTAATTTGACAGATTAGAAAAACTATTACAATTTTTCAAGTAATACAGAACCACAAGATTCATACCAACACTGATACACAAGAAGTACACACTTCTATACAAGGCAAGAAAACCATCCTATACAAAACACATGATATAACATCTCACACACAAGCCTAAGAATAATGAGACATACACAAGACAATAAGACACAACCAATCTAATTCTGATAAGGTACAAACATCACAATTTGCAACCAGAAAAAAACATCTCATCAGAGATAACATACAAGGCTGTCACAAATACAAACAATCTTGACAATACCACTGGTTAAACATGAACCTCACATCTCAACTAACCATACAGCCAAGATCAAAGACAGGCAGACACAAAGACTGCAAACAAACAGCATTTTAGCAACATGCAAGACAACAACAAATCAATCTGCAAACAAGGTTGTACAACATATTCAAGAACACTCTTGACAACACAACAGGTTAGAAACACTCGAACCACATAGTTCGACTAACCATAAGAGACAACAAGACATACAGACGACGTGTGAAAGACACAAAGACAGATCAAGACAAAATCAAATCACATGTTCCATGATAAAGATTCAGAACTCACGAACCAATAACCCGAAACAACATTTCAATCTAAACCACCTTATTACAGCAAATACAAGATCACATTACCACAAACATAGCACATTACATAGCAACCAAACATCCAATCATGAATGAAACAACAAGATCATGCAATGAAAACCACAGTAAGTCATGAATAAAAAAAAATGATCATTCAATTATCATACAAGATTCAAGAGACATAACAAAACCAAAAATATACCCAAACTATCATGAGTTACAAAACCTAACCCTTTAAAGCGAACAAAGATGAGAGCCAAACAGATAACAATAACATAAACAACAAGAATCTCATATACAACCTGAATCAACACAAAAATGGATCTAAGAACATGCCAACAACAAGCTCAAGACTAATACACACCAGAACAAGACACAATATATGAACAACTTTAAAAAAAAATGAAGACCAAACACCTTATATAAACCTTCTATTAGATTTAAGAAAATTATTCAACAATTTTAATAGTCACCAAGTGACAGATTTTAAACAATCTTGTTACCCCAATCTACATAGACACACAGTATCAAACAATGAATCAGCCAAAACCAAAGAACAAAAAAAATAATAAGACACAAAAGAACAAACAAGAACACATAACAGAACAACAACAACCAGACAATAGACCACATAAGTAATCAACAGATAACACAATATATGAGTGAATCAGAAGATAAAAAAACCTAGGGCGAAGCTGAGTCAGGGACCAGATTCCAGGTTCATCACTCTATGGTGCCTAGACAAGCCTTTACTCAGGAGCAACTCCTAAACCAACCACATAAAACAAACAAGAACAAATAATAAACAGTAACAAACACAGAACTGAAACAAATCAACACAACCAAGAACCAAACAATGCAACAGATAACAAGTAGACTCGATCAAGTGCCGGCCCGACTAGTCCGGTAAACAGAATGCCTAGACACAACAATAGAATGATGCAGAAACAAAAAATAAAAATAAAGGAGAGGAACGATCTTACAACGGGTGCAAGCAACACCAAATAATATCAGATCTGTGATTTTCAAGAACTACAAGATCTGATGCAGACATAAAAGAATCACCACAACTTTTCTGGTTAGTTTGCCCTGAACCTCCGAGGGTTGCAGAGACTAACACAGATGATAAATCGGAGAAAAGACCAGAAGTTAGAAACCCTAACTTAGGGTTCCATTCAGTACCAAACTGTATATCACCAAGAAACCACATATCTAAGCAGATCTGTCACTAACCAAAAATTTCCGAGCACACTAAGACAACACTTGAAGCCCTGAGTTAGGGTTTCAATTCCCTTTAACCGAAAGTACACAGATCTGCTGTCAACAACGAATTCCAAGAACAGAAACCCTGGAAACAACAGCAAAGCCAAACAATCAGACTACCGACACTCAACAACACAGCGGAAGACACACAATCGATCATCAACAGGAGCATGAAGGCTCTGATACCATGTCAAAAACACTGGCATACTGATCGATTGCAGCAAATATAACAACAGAAACACAGTAGATACAAAAGATAGCGACAAAACATGACGTAAAACTTTATTATTTAACCCAAACCAAAAACACCCCCCAAACCCTAGATCTTACTTATGTAAGATCTAAAACAACATATACGAAATACAGGATCAACAGATAAAATATCTGTTGATCATAGAAAGAAATGTGAAATAACAAGATCCAACACAGGATCAACAATAACCAGACCATACTCGGCTGGTTAACAAAAGGATACAGTAAAACTAAGAGTATGAAGATCCACAAGTTCTTCAACAATACAGAATAAATAAAACAACCAGATCTTCAACAATACTGAACCATAATCGAACTAACTGCTGAACAAGATCCACAACTTGAACAGAGTTATAATCTTGAACAGACCAAGAGAGCCTTTTGTGTTGAAGGTGAACAACTGAGATAGAATAATGGAACACATCTTCTTCAATCGTCTAATACTTGAGAAAGAGTGAGAAAGTGAGATTTGGGGATAATAATCTTCTGCGTAAACAAAACAAGTCTTTTATAACTTCAGCCCAGAATTTTACACTCTAGTCCAACAGAAAGCCACAAGATGATCGGACCCCCTCTTATTTTACAACTTGCCCCCTCGAACTCTATGAAACCTGCCACATACTAAACAACCCATTTAACAACCGTAACAACTTAACAACTACAGGCCCAATACATAAAAGTCCAATTTACAACATGTTGAAAACCTGAATGAAAGCCCAACTTGTTATTTTTAACAGTTTGCATATCTTAATTTACACCCAAAGCTCATACACCTTGGATCCAAATCACCACCTACATACCTACACAATTCACGTGTATGATCATAACCTTTGAGCATAAGTTCATAAGGTTATGTCTTTGCGGCCAAAGCCTACATGTGTTCACTTTTTCGCAACAAAATACTAGTCTACAACTATAGAATACACATGCTAGTTATTTAATTTTCTTGTTCTACCTTTTATATTTTGTTATTCATTATTCTTTTACGGGTGGTAGAGGTGCTTCATTCATCCCTAGCACTTCCACGCAACAGTGTTGCAACCCCCCGAGTACTTAGGTCGAGTATATTTTTCGAGCTAGGGAACTCGAACAAGGAGGAAGGAGTTGGGTGTGGGAGTTGGTGCACATGGATGGAGTTGGTGGTCGAGTACTTTTGGGCGGTGGGTACACCACCCCTCCTATTTGAGTACTTATTGGTTGTTTTGGGTTAATACATGTGGCACAATTTGATTGGATACTACTTTAAGTACTTGTTCGTTTCGGATAAACCACCCCCCTCCACTCGGTTTAGTAACTCATAAATGGTACGCGTCCCATGATCCTAGTGATGACAATTCCTGGCGTGTTTAAGACATGATAAAACATTTTTAAGAAAAAAGTACACTATGTATATATATTTTTTTTACTTTTTTTAAGATAAAAATTAGGAGGCTAAACTCCATCATTTTTCCTTTTTCGTACATAAAACATACAATTGTGTAATAGACATGGGACATAAAGTAGTTAAATAAGTCATATTCATATTTGATACTTGTGTTAATTGCGTCCGCACTGACCTATTAAACACGGCAAGACTTGTTTTGCCGGCTATACATAATCCACGGGTCCATGGATGAGACACCGTCAAATGAATCTATATATTTGTTAATTTAACAATATCATCAAATTAGTCGATAAGCACAAATATATATTTGTTAATTTAACAATATCATCAAATTAGTCGATAAGCACAAATTAAACCAGTTTAATTGCATTGAAGTTTTGTATAAACCGGAGTTTTATCTAATGTTTGTCTTTTGTAAGTCGAATTTGGTTTGCGAAAGGGGATATAAGGGTTGATGGTATAAACATAATTAGGTGGTCGTATATACGATATACATTTTTAGAATTCTTGATCTATAAAGTTTAAACATGTTATTAATGTATAATATAAGAATTGATTTAGTAAATTTATAAAAGAAAAATTAGACATTTTTAGAATTCTGGATCTATAAAGTTGAAACATGTTATTAATGCAGAATATAAGAATTGATTTAGTAAATTTAAAAAAAAAAAAAATTCCTTATCAGGAAAGAATAAACTTTTATAGATTTGTAGAATATATAGTGCACACAGAATTAATTTTAAGATTCTATTTTTCTATATCAACAATATATCTAAAGTAGAATAATTATCTAATATTTTATGTTTAAATGCGGGAATCATTGAAACCACAAGTATACGGGATAAGATCAAATAAAAAGTTTATTTTGCCTAGATAGGATTAGAAAAATCTTAACCATTCATTTTTCAAATCAATGGTTAAGATGAAAGTGTAAGAGAAAATCAATGGTTAAGATTAAAGTGTAAGAGAAAGGATGAGTGTAAGGGTATTTTAGGAAAATCCTATTTATGAACTTTCTCTCTCAACATGCAAGGCATATGCATATTCCACCCACATTTTTTAAACGTTCATAACTTTTTTATACGACATTATTTTTTTTTATAAAAATTTCACCGTAAAATCAAGCGTCTTTTTATCTTTAATTTGAGTACCATATTGCTATATAAAATATGAAGATTAAAAAAACCTACTAAAATGTGTTGTATTTATTTGTTGTATAACATTTTTTTGTGCTGGATTTTTGTACTATATTTTTGTGCTAAATTTTTTTGTCTTAAATTTTTTTTTTCTCATTTTTTTGTGCTAGATTTTTTTGTACTACATTTTTTTGCTAAATTTTTCGTGCTATATTTTTTGTACTAAATTTTTCGTGCTATATTTTTTTGTACTACATTTTTTGTGCTATATTTTTTTGTACTAGATTTTTTTGTTGTATTTTTTAAAAACAAAAGAGGTGCCACATGTAATTTTCACTCCTATTTATAAGGACTAAAATGCATTCAGTGCCGGCTCTAGCCTAAGTTAAGTAAAGCTGCTGCTTTGGGCCACAAATCCTAAAGGGCCTCACTTTTTTAATTTTTTTTACTGGGTTAAGTTTAGGCATATGGATTAAAAAAGTTTAACTAGGTTAGAAAGGGTTGTGGATTAAAAAGTTTAACTAGGGCATAAAAAACTATATGACCGCTGGAAAGTTTAACTAGGGCAGAAAGGAGTTTGGATAACAAGTTTGAGCCATAGATGGAATAAGTTAGAGAAGATATTATCAAATTACATACGGTACATTGTGATTCCTATATATAATCAAGTTGCATTTAATTATATGAAAGCCATGCTTAATCGTTTTTGAACACTTTCATGTTATTTACGCTCGTAGATAAAACAAGCAAAAATTTGTAGTGTTGATGGCAATTATCTTATAAAAGGCCTCATTTTTCGAGTTTGCTTTAGGCCTCAACAAAGGTTGAGCCGGCCCTGAATGCCTTCATTCCTACTTGTTAGAAGTGCCCAAGTCATCGTGAATCCTTAGTGAATCCTTCCCCATATGTATACAAAATTAAAGAGAGCGTGACATCCATATGCTAAAATATAGCCAATGGGTGGTTGTATTTCTATGATTATTTTTAGATAAACTAGACCACATAAAATATCAAGAATTTATATTTGATTTGTGGCAACCACATGATGTGCAACCTTAAGAATATTCTTAGGACCATTCGAATAAAGAAATAAAAAAAGAGAGATAAGGAAATAATTCTCAGCATATTTTTATCTTTGTTTATGTAGTGAAATTGACTTAAGTAGTATATACAAAACCAAAAAAAAAAATTATTTACAATTTTGTTATTACATAAAAGGTGTGTGATTTAACTTGAAAATAAAATCGTATTTTACGTGGATCGAAAACCATAAAAACGAATACTGATATCGGTTTTGATAACACTGATACCGGTATCGATGTTGTTCGGTTGGTATTGACTTGGTTTGTCACCGTACAACTATTTTGAATACAAATTCATTTTCAATAAATTTGTATCGCATGTCGAGAAAAAAGCCGCATATTTAGTGGATGAAAGTGCTAGGGGTGTTCAGAATTCGTTTCGAATTCGAAAAATTCGAAATTCGTTTAAATTCGATTCGATTATCAAGAATTCGTTTCGATTATAAGAATTCGAATTCGAATTCGATTCAATTCGAGTCAAGTAAATCGAATACGAATCGAATACGAATTTACAATTTCAAATTCGATTAGATTCGAAATTCGAATAAAAATTATATATTTTTATTTATTATTTTTATATACAATACATATATAACTTTTATTAGGCTATACTATAAATTATTTTTAAAATTTATTCCAAGTATTAAAATTACCCATTACCAAACCAACTACATGTCCCATAACTAAAACCTAAGTAACAAATCTATCAATAGATTTCTAACCTTAAAAATATTAACGTGTAATGTGGAGTGGTTATTCCTGACTTCTGGTTTTGAATTTTAGATTTATGATACTTTATTTAGAACTGTTTTAATATGATTTCGTGCTTTATGGTTGCTTTAAAATTTATGTTTTATTTTGATAGTTTTTTACATGTTTTTAAAGAATCTAAATCAAATCGAATTTATTCGAATTCGATTCGAATTCGAATTTTTAATCGAATACGAATCGAATACGAATTGGGTTTTTTATTCGAATACGAATTCGAATCGAATTTGGTAGATTTTAATCGAATTCGAATCGAATACGAATTCAAGGGAAAATAAAAATTATTCGAATAATTCGATTCGAATAATTCGAAAATTCGATATTCGATTCGATGAACACCCCTAGATGAAACCCACACGTTGGCGGGGATGTTAAATTTTGTAAGACTTGGTTTCAATGACTAAAAAAAGTTTATCTACAATGATTTTATCACACAAATATTGTATGATGTAACCCAAGAAATAAAGTTGTGTTTTACATTGATCGAAAAACATAAAAACGAATGCTGATACAGGTCCCAACAACACCGATACTGGTACGGATGTTGTTCGGTCGGTACCGACTAAGTTCGTTACCATACCACAATTTTGAATACAACTCCGTTTGTAATAAAAGAAACGTAGTGTCAAGAAAAAAAAGTTAAACACAACCGTGTATTAATCTTTTATAAAAACTACAGAAATTTAGGGGGGGAAAAAGGGTAATGCACGGTACCCCTGACCGCGGAGGGGATAACCCCTCCCAGGGCGCCACCCGACAAGCCTAAGCCTGGCAGTAAATACCCTTGCCGAGCCGACCCTTTGAGGGTACTGTGTTCGCCCCAAGGTTCGAACCCGATACCTCTTGGTAAGAGGTGGGTGTCGGTGGCCAACTGGGCTACCCCAGCTGGTTAAATCTACATAAATTTATATAAAAAAAGAAATAAAACTATTGTGTTAAAGGTGTATATATGAAATTAAAACTTAAAAAACAAAAACAAAAGTCAAATTAAACTAAAAACAAAAAAAAAACTATGTATTTGACAAATGTTAAGTATACTAATATTAGGATTTGTTCACGGTAGACTTTAAGTTGCATGTGTCGTTTAAAACTTTTTGAGACTAAAATTAAGGGTGTTTATCAAGTTGAATAACTCATTCAAATATGGTTATACGACTTTGAAGCTTTGAAGATCGTATTTGAATCGATTCAAATCCGACTAAAATTTGAATAAACCAATTCTAATAAGCTTATTCTAATTAGAATCGAATTCAGGCTTATCCGACTTATTCAAATAGGTCAGAATCCAGCTTATTTATTCGATTCAAATTATTATGTGATTCAAATAAACCGAAATTCGAATTCAAATTTCTTATCTGAATTCGTTTCAAACCAAATTTTTAGCTAATCAAGTGCGATTCAAATACAAATAGCAATTATTCCATACATAAATTAGCAAGTTATATGTGCATCATGACTTGTACATTATGCTTTGGACATTTCTCAAAAAAAAAAATTGATTTTTTTACTTTTAACCCAAAGGTTTTTACCTTTTGCAATTTTAACCGTACATAATTTGTTTTTTTAACTTTAACCAAAAACTTTTCATTATTTGCAATTTAACTTCACAACTTTTGTCACTTATACTTTTATCTTTCGCAAATTTTCGTTTTACGTATAGTTCTAATTTTTTCGAGTTAATACGACGCAACGTGCATGTGTGGTTCAACGTTTTTACCTTTATTTTTCCATGTTTGACAGGTTCGTCGCAACACGCATATCCTAAGCCGAGTCAGTGTTGGTGGTCGATGACGGTTGTGTGACATTAGTACTTTTTGACACCGTTTTACGCTCCGCCCCAACGCGGGGTGTGCTTTAGGGGTTTTTCAAAGAAAAAATGGTTATGCATATGGTTGTCGTAACGTTGGCTTTGGTGGTTTTCCAAAAAAAATTGATTTTTTTTACTTTTCACCCAAAAGTATTTCATAAAGTACTTTTAACCCAAAACTATTTGTTTTTTTTTACTTTTAACCAAAAACTTTTTATCTTTTGCAATCTAGGATTGCGACCTGCCGCAATGCGGCGGGGATTCTTTAGTTATAACTAAGTCGATCTAGGATCCGCACGTTATGTTAAACCTGTCAAACGGGGAAAAAATAGACGATATAAAAACATTCACCCACACACGCACGTTGCGTCATGTTAACTCGTAAAATTTAGAACGAAACGTAAAAACGTTAAACCAAAGACGCACGTTGCGATGTGTTAAGTCACAAAATTTAGAACCAAGCATAAAGCGAAAAATTTGCGGAAAATGAAAGCTATAAAGGACCAAAGTTGAAAGTAAAAAAATTTGCGGAAAATGAAAGCTATAAAAAAATTTAGAGGACGTAAGCCGTTATGTAAGAGCACTCACATTCAATCCATCAAATAATGAGAGGAGAGGTTTTTATATTATAAAGGGTATAAAAAGTGGTTGTGAGTGGAGGAGAGAGAAAATGTTACTGTTCATCTGTATATTTGGGGGGACACTGTTCATCCAGTATAATTTTTTTAATATATATTGAAAGTGGTTGTGAGTGAAGGAGAGAGAAAAATGTAATGATAATATTATTTAATTGAAAGAAGAGAGAAAAAGTATTTGTTTTTAGTGAAAATATATTGATATAGGAGTTGTTTTTTAGTGGAATGTATGTATAATTTGATGGATTGAATGTGAATGCTCTAAGGCGAGAATGTTGACCCTCAACCTCCATCAAACAAACATTGCCACGTCATCCTATTTTTATGTAAAAACACACACGACCAAAACACGTCCAGGTTCATTGAACCTCATAGGCCGCCCCCCTCACCTTTCATAATCCGTTTTCTCCTCCGTTTGTATATAAGTTTCCGCCCTCTTCACAACTTCCATCTCATCATCAACAACAAGTTAATAGATTCATTCAATCAGTTTTTATTCGTGTTTCAATTTCAATCCTTGTAATTACAATGGCTCTTGCTGTTACTTCTTCAACTTCAATCGCTTTTTCGTCCTCGAATTCCCGTACCGAACCAGGTATATTCGTTGATTCCCCCTGTTTATGTTTTTAGTTTTAGTTTTCGGGCCCGGGGTCTGTCTTGAAAGAGCCTCTCTATCTGTTAGGCTTGCCTACATCCTAGTATCCCGGACCCTACCAATAGTTTGATATTGGTGAGATTTACATACATCCCGTCCCATCTAGTAACCCTATGCTCGATTGATAACTTTGTTATTTGTGGGGTTTACAGTTGAAACTGTATAGTACTTTATAGTACTGTTATGATTGTTGCTATTATTTATTAAATTTGAGGTACATAGATGGAGGTAATATTTGCATACATCCCGTCCCATCTAGTAACCCTATGTTTTATTGATAGCTTTGTTATTTGTGGGGTTTACGGTTTAAACTGTATAGTACTTTATAGTGTTACGGTTGTTGCTTTATTTTTTTAGTAGATTTTTGAATTTGGTTAAGTATTGCAGGTGTTCAATTTGGTTCGAGTAATTTTCAACCATCCGATCGGGCTTTTGCGGCACCGGCGCCATTGAACGTCTCCAGGAGACGATCTCTGGCGGCGGTGAATGCGGAACCGAAGCGGAATGATTCGATTGTTCCGTCTGCGGCCACTGTGTTTGCTCCTGGTATGTATAGTTTGTTATCAGTTAGGGTTTATTTGGGATGTATAAATTATAGAGCGTAATGTACAAGTAATTGAAGCGGTGTGAATAATTGGGGGTTTGTGGACTGTGCAGATGTAGTGGATAAACAAACAGAGGTTGAGGATATTGAGAAATTGGCTGTAGATCTTGAGAAGGCTTCTCCACTTGAGATTATGGATAAGGCACTTGAAAAATATGGGAATGATATTGCCATAGCTTTCAGGTAATTTTATAGTACAAGCTGTAATGCATAGTGTACAACTGTCTAATGCATGTTTGAAAAATCTTAACATCTAATAACTGTCTGGAAAGGGCTTCTAACCTAGCGGCATCAACGTGTCTAATAAAGTTGTTCTAGATATAAACATTTTTTTTTCACCGAGTATTGTAACCGATACCAACCGAATACTGTCGGTACCAGTATCATTATTCGTTTTTCATGCTTTTGGTTTCGGTATTTTTTGGTATTTTGACTATTTTCATTGATACTGGTTCTGAACCAACAAATTCGGTACAATATTCGGTTTATACTTTTACTAATTTTTTTGTTTCGGTACTTTTAAGTACCGTACTATACAAACTGAAACTGTATTTTATAGTACGGTAGGTAGGTTTAAAGAGTGTGTGAGTTATCTGTTGTAACAACGCTCTAAAAACTGTTTTTGATTGTTTTGACTGCAGTGGTGCAGAGGATGTTGCTTTAATCGAGTATGCTCACTTAACCGGACGTCCATACAGAGTGTTCAGCCTCGATACGGGGCGGTTAAACCCGGAAACATACAAGTTTTTCGATACAGTTGAGAAACACTACGGCATTCGGATCGAATACATGTTCCCCGATGCTGTTGAAGTGCAGGCTTTGGTTAGAACGAAAGGTCTGTTTTCGTTCTACGAAGACGGTCATCAAGAATGCTGCCGTGTGAGGAAGGTGCGACCGTTGAGGCGGGCGTTGAAGGGTTTGCGGGCTTGGATTACGGGTCAAAGAAAAGACCAGTCTCCCGGGACTAGATCTGAGGTTCCGGTTGTTCAAGTGGATCCGGTTTTTGAAGGGTTGGATGGTGGTTCGGGTAGCTTGGTGAAGTGGAACCCTGTGGCTAATGTAGCCGGTAACGATGTGTGGAACTTCCTTCGGACCATGGAAGTGCCGGTTAACTCGTTGCATGCTCAGGGGTATATTTCGATAGGGTGTGAGCCGTGCACGAGGTCGGTGTTGCCCGGTCAGCACGAGCGGGAAGGGAGATGGTGGTGGGAGGATGCGAAAGCGAAAGAATGCGGGCTGCATAAAGGAAACCTAAAGGAAGAAAACGCTAACGAAAATGGTTCGGTTGAAGGTAGCCAGAGCACCGTGGTCTCGGATATCTTTGAGAGCGAAAACATCGTGAACTTGAGCCGGCCCGGTATCGAGAATCTTCTCAAAATGGAAGAGCGAAAAGACGGGTGGATGGTTGTTCTTTACGCGCCGTGGTGTCCGTTTTGCCAAGCGATGGAAGCGTCGTATGTTGAATTAGCTGATAAGTTAGCTGGAAGTGGTGTGAAGGTTGGCAAGTTTAGAGCCGATGGTGATCAAAAGGCGTTTGCGCAACAAGAATTGCAGCTCGGGAGCTTCCCGACGATCCTTTTCTTCCCTAAGCACTCGTCAAGGCCTATTAAGTACCCGTCTGAGAAGAGAGACGTCGACTCGTTGATCGCTTTCATTAACGCCCTTAGATGATGACGAGGATGAAGAAGAAGAGGGTGTCGTGTTTGTGCATTGAGAACTTGTACGTGAATGTACAATCGAGTGATGATATTGGTTTTGGTTTTGGTGATTGTATAATATTCGTATAGTCAGTCACCTCTTGGGGAATGATCGTTTCCAAATATTAATTAAGTGGGTAATAAGATTAAGATGTTCGTTATCTGTTTTGAAATATATATTTAAAAAAATATAAAAAGTAATTTTTGGTAGTAAAAACCACGGTTATAGTTTAAGAAACATCAATTTGGAACAAAATAAAATTGGATCCATTGGTAAAATATTTATATTCTTCTCAGCAACACAAGATTTGTACAAGACCTAGAGGTTTCGAATTATGACATAAACCTTCACACTATTGGGCTTTAACTTTAAACGGGTTCTAGTCATAAACGAGTTAACACGTTAATGGTAGACCTGGCAATCGGGTCGGGTCGGGTTGGGTCATGGGTCAAAATGGGTTCAGGTCAAAACGGGTTCGGGTCAAAACGGGTCAATTATAAAAAAAGGGTTGTTTTGGTTCGGGTCAAAACGGGTCCGGGTCGGAACGGGTCCTTATGATAAGTAACTAGGATGATAACTTATGTAATTAGGATGATAAGCGGGTTAAATCTTCAAACTTAACTGCCGGTGCAGTTACCCGCCTAAAATTAACCGCCAAAATGTGGTTTATATGGTTGATTGCCGGCACACTATTCCGGTTATCAAGACAGTTTCATCACAACCGAAATTGTCCATGAAATCTGTTCGTTTTCTGCATTTCTTGTATCGCTCATTTTTCTGCATATTCACATTTCATAATCATGTCTGTGAATGCAAACTCAAAACCTTCCGCTGCTTATGATTCTGCCGTCCAACATATGCAGCCTCTTGTTTAGGGATGATTGTGTTATATTTTGTTTTTAAGTTCATATATATATATTCATCAACGAAGTTATAATGGGTGTTGTTAAAATTTTGCAGATCTTTCATGATGTTCCAGAGAACTTAAATCCATATAACCGTAGAACAGACTCGATTTTAACTGTTAGTACTCTTCATTACAAGTTTAATCGCTTAATCTTCATAGTAAAACTTTTAGAAGTTTAATGGATTTTCATCAACTAGGTTAAACTTTATGTATTTTTGTTACTTTGTAACAGGATATCCAGTGTGGGCGCATACCCACTGGCGTTTTACAAGACATGCCGTTATAGTACGTGAATGGAACTGTTCTTTGTGAGGTGAGTTAATTCTCTTTGCAACACATGCCAAAAATATTAGAAATTATATCAAATGTTATAACTAACATATTGCATGAGTTTGAACAAGAACAACAGTGACTCACAATTCTTCACTAGAAGTAGTAGATCAGTCAGAACCTTTCAAGTCTTTTTCCTCCTAGCAAGAACAGCGAAAATCCATCAGTTTGACGCGACACATATTCTTGTGCATTATAGATCTATGGGATCTTGTGACAGTCATTTTAGTCACATAGGTTTTAGAATATATGAACACAATTGTTTAGTCACATAGGGTTTAGTTTATACGGACTGAATTATTTAACTGTCACAAAAGTGTCCCAAAATTAAATGCGGCATAATTGTAGTGTATCATGGAAACTTTATAATATTTTTCTTACACACAAGACACACAGGTTAGTACTAGAAATAATATACAAATGAAAAGCACATTTTTTGTTAGTAGTTCGCTTATAGTCTAGATTGCAGACTGACCCAACTATGCATACAAAACTAGCTAGACACTAAATTAACAAGGCAATAGACAACTTTTCTGTGTGAAGCCCTTTTGATCAAATGAGATTTCAGAAAGAGTTAACATTTGATTTTTGTGCACGTCCGGGACTACCGTGTTTTTATAGAGTTCCCTATCGTTGATACAATCCCCTTGAAAATGGGGTTAAATAATGTCATTGAGGACATGGCATCAATGTCTCAAGAATTTTCCTATAGTGATATGTTGGTAAGCAGATGATGCTGGTGACTAATCCTCCAATGGATCAGTTATTCTTTCTATCAAACTACATACAATATGTAGTGTTTATGTTGGTGATTATATGACTTTTTTTTTTCAGAAATTTGAATCAAAAGTTCTCTATCATTTGTATCCTCACCTTAACTTGGATCCAAGCCCAACTCTGGAGTTAGACAGCGATGAAACTATTCCTAAGGTAAAAAGAATAGATGATGAATATTTCTAACTATTTCGGTCCATGTCTGCCGATTGCTAAATTTTGTAACTCCATTAACTTGCAGATTGATTTGGAAATCGGCCAGGGAACAAAGAGGCAAAGGACCGGTGCGATGACTGACGTTAGTTCTCTCCTAGACCGTTTCTACAATATTGAAACAGTGACTAGGAGGTGAGTGAAAATGAAACCTATCTATCCAAAAAAGTACTATTGTTGTTGTTATGTGATTGTAAATGAACTTATGCCAAACTTTTTATTCCGGTTTAGGCATGTGGTTGCTCAAAGAAAGCCTGTGGAGGCCGGCCCTAGTTTTACCACGTCAGGATTTTCAACGAATCTGATAAGTAGCCGCCTGAATGAAGTGGAAAGGGATGACTGGTGAAGCTAGTTTTTTTTTTTTTGTTTATATATGGATTGGAAAGAGTCTTTTCTTTATTCATGTTTTTAGGAAAGAATCAAACTTGAGTAGCTGTGTCTGTGTTCATATAGTAGGATAGATATCTTGAAAGATTGGCTTGTTTATGAATGGTATAACATGCTTTTATAGTAGAATAGATAAGTTTTTATGGGTTTTTTTGGTGTGTTTACGGATTCAGATTGCAGCCACATTATAATAACGGGTGTTTGCAGTTGGTTAATGTTAGAAACTTAGAATTGTGAAAAATCTCGAAGCAGGTCTCGTTGTGTTGTTGACATTAATTTCTATTTGCAGCTAACCTTTATTTTAATTTTGTAACAACAAAAAGATTAAACTGAATAGGGTAGATAGTCATATGTAACCACCAAACCAACCGAAACTAGAACCAAATACGTAATATTACTGAATTACATGGGTCTGCAAGCCAATGACACAAACGGAGATTTACTATCTTGCACCTGTTATTGATCCAAATGTTTAAACAAGGTTGTCAAAATTGAGATCTTTCATCTCCATAAGATTCTACTCAAATCATGTCTCAGACGATCTGGTTTTCGGATTTTGTTCTACCTTAACCAAAACCAAAACCAGAAGAAGTTGACACCAATGAAAAAGATCAGGATTTCCGTGGTGGTAATGCAACTTCGACTTAGACCTTGTTTCTCCATTACCAAGAATATATGTATAATGGTTTATTATTAGAAAGCAACACGATGTTTCTTTTTATACGACCTACTTGGCGCATATTCGAATTTGAAGCGATTTGATAAAAGAAGTAATGGACTACAAAACAACCTAACTTCAACTTAAAACGCGTATATATAACTTTTGATCCATCTGGAGTTGGAACCCGTAAAACATGGACCATTTTAGTTATGTGATTTGTTAAGGATCTAGTGGCAAAAAAAAATGTCTTTCTCATTGATGTTCAGGTCACTGAAGATAAACCGAGTAAATCAACGCCCTCTGTAAGGTTAGGATGCTGATCATTGCACATTCGTCAAATGTCCTACAAGGTAACTAGTTGTGCTTGTGTCCATTTGTGGTTTGCCTATATATATACCAGGCACTGCAGATTCTTAATTAATGTTTTATCACAGGTAAGAAGATAAACAGCTAATAAAAAAGGATCGAATCCAAGTGGAACTTAAGAAGAATCTTGACGAAGAGGCGGTGGAATTGAAAACATGTTACGGACATTTTGTGCCTGACTAACTGACTTCAAACCACGATTAGAATTGATAATCACATGCAAAATGATAAATGCAATTAAGAAAGACTGAGAGGAAACGGAATGTAGTTCAGAAAAAAGTTCACTTGTAATTGTACCAACAGTTAGCCTGCAATAATGTTAACGATAATATAGCAACGTTGTTTTATCTTTCTGACTCATTTTGTTATCATGAATATGGTGATGGTGGTGTGTTGGGATAAAGCTTGGATGTTACCACAGAACACTGTTTTACCACTTCCTGAGTGCTCATCCCAATCCGTAATATATGAAGAAATAAAGAAGCCATTGCGATTGCCGGAAATACTAGGCCTACTAAAGGGACCAAAACAGAGGGAAAGTTAAGAGTTGTCATAGAATGGGTACCTCGATTTACTATTTGAACCTGTTATTATTATTTAGAATTTATAATATAATATATATCTTATTATATATAAGGATATCTTACTTATTATAATTTGATAATTCTAAATTGAAGCATTGAACAAATCAAAAAGCCTTCCAAAAAAACAAAACTAAATCAACAACATAATAACATATACTAGAGTTAATTCAACCATAAAACAGTACAAAAAAACGACATAATAACATAAATTAAAAAAGAATCCACTTCACACCTTTTACTCCTATGCTAATTCGTAAAAATCCTCAACTCAACGAACTCGATTTCTCAGAACTTTCAAAACTCAAGGAACCGTCAAGTGATGCCTGTCAAGATCCAGATAATGTAGAGCAGATATGAAAGCTGCTGGATTTGGACAGACGCTAGAATCTGAAGTGTTGGAGGTTGGCTTCCATCCATTTCAAAAACCATTAGTGTTACAATTAAGCGAACAACAAGAACCGTACGTGTAATTTCAAAAATTTTGGGACCAAAAAACGTTATAACGAACCAGGCCACTTAACCAACATAGACCAGTGGATTGGGCTTCATACTGTATCATGTGCGCATCAATACATTTCCTATAAAGATTGTATCTGTAAGCTGTGTAACAATGTCAAATTTACCAATAGCATGTCATTAATACATTTGATAGAAACAAAAGTTCAACAGTTAATACCAAAATCCAAATAAACAGACACAACACCGTGTCAGACTGTCTCAACCTACAAGAACTGTGAACGACACATCAAACTCCTCGGATTTACAACAATATTAAACCCAACCATAAGCATGTGAACCACACGAGCAGTGGCTAACAGCTAATTAACAGCACTTGGTTCACCTAATGAACATTACTCCCCAATCGGTTTCCTCTTTCTACCAAGAACGGCCGCCTTTTGAAACCTCGGTCCACCCATACGCCAGCTCTTAAATGCCGCAGTTGATGACTTAGCAGCATCGTACACTTCAAAATCAAGAAATATACAAGATTTCAAGTTACTTATATTCAAAATGTTTAGAAATAGGAAGCAAATAAAATGAGTAATTCAAATCTCACATTTTGTTTCTTCTTTCGTTAATAGCGATAAGAACTTCGGGGCCAGTATCGATGCTGATGTATGCGCCTTGATTAAAACTTCCTTATACCTTATCTGGAAAGCAACCAAGAGTAAAGATCCAATAGTTTTGTCACCGATCCTGAACCGTTAAGCAACAAACACAATTAAAAAAGCGGAAACTTGCAGCAATAAAAATACGAAATCCATAAAAAAAAACACTCACAATTGCACTATCTTGCATCCTAACTGATAAAAATACGAGCATCGAGATCTTAAGTCCACGTGTGCACCATCAGCCCCAATTTCTTCTCGAGTTCTGGCATCAAAACACGAAAGTAATAAGAATGACTATAATATTAATAGCCAAATGCATAAATCATGAAACCCAATTCGGTCGTCTTACTTCTTATTGAAACATGGAGGAACGTTGACGGATGCGGCCTGTCTCAGGTGCAGTTCACTAGCGAGCCAGAACGGTAATTCTACCTTTGACCTAGGTTCTATCTGTTGTAACAACAACGATATTCGCATTAGAAACAGTTATCGTTATCAACGTACGGAATTGACGATTATTATTATTATTAAAACTTACTTACCCTGTTTGTTTCATTGGATTGAAGTAAACCAACTCCGTTTACTGCTTCGAGGAACACCGCTGGAACAAGCTATAGAAAAGAGGTCACCATTTTAGACGTATGAACTTTTTATATCAAGTAATGTGATTATGTGAATGCAGAATTGAAAAGAAGAAAAATTTCAACCTCTTCATCTGCTAAGATGTCATCAATATCGTAATATTTCGCCATGATTGAAGCAAGAACAAACTGTTTGCCACCACAACTCACTAAGTATCAAGAACCAGACTGGACTGAAAATCAACATCTTAAGCCTTAGTTACTCAATTACACATGCTAATTAATTGAAATTGTAGCAGATGCATAACAATACAACTAGCAAAACCCTAGAATACGATATGAACTAAAACGAAACGACATTTTGTTCTGTAATCAGTTAATCGATATCGTAATACTTCGCCATGATTGAAGCAAGAACCGGTTGTTATTAACTCACTAAGTATCAAGAACAAGACTGGACTGCAAATCAACATCTTAAGCCTTAGTTACTCAATTACATATGCTAAGTTGATTTGCAGTCCAGTCTTATTAACTCACTAAGTATCAAGAACAAGACTGGACTGGCAAACGGGTTCGGGTCAAAACGGGTCAATTATAAAAAAGGGTTGTTTTGGTTCGGGTCAAAACGGGTCCGGGTCGGAATGGGTCCGGGTCAGAACGGGTCCGGGTCGGAACGGGTTTCGGGTCGGGTCAGCTTTTTTTTTAAGAATATAACTTTGTTGATCATACTTGACACGTTAATTATTATTAAAAAAAAAACTAAAACTTTTGAACAAAAAGTGAGTCACAATTTGACCAAAAAATTACTCCTTTTGACCCGTTCCCCAACCACTTAAACTTACAGCATCACTGGTGCCAAAACTGATTGCCAAATCCCGTCCTCGCCTCAAACGCAATTTGACCAGGCCTGAACAATTAAAAGGGTACAGGGGACATGGCTTCAGAGCCACAGTCAAGAGACAAGCATTCAAAGGGAAAACAATTATGCCACAAACATTCAATTGTGCACACTCACCCAGTTACCCACTCACAGATGTGTAGAATATAACCAAAATGAATCACATCCAGATTGTAAAATGACAAGTAAATTATGGATTGAAAATGCAGATTGAGTGCTTGTATGTTACAGATTGGATGTTGACTGAACATGTGTTGACAAGGGATCATACGGTTTATCGAAATACAAAGAAGCAGTTAAGGAGACATCGAAACAGTGTTATCATATATCAAACCAAATTCTATTTTCCTTGTTTGAAACATAAGACACTCCAAAAACATCGAAATACCTCTATTTGGAAATACAAAGATCCAATTTCAAAAAGAAAATCCAATGTATTTCGATGCATAATGGGATCGGACTTCGAAACACACAAAAACAAAACAGAACATTGAAATATATATATTTTGAAATACATCGAAATAGGTGAAATCGATGTAAACTGTTCGTCTTCCCCAAACACTTCAAGTTCTAGTTTCATTTAGGCAATTCAACAAACAATTGGTGAGCAAGGATGAGATAGATGTAAAGATTCTATAAAATAGATCAAAAAGTTTACCTCTAGGGTTAGAGACGGGAACAATGTAGAAGCCGGTTATGGCTGAGATTATTCAGAACGAATCGATGATTTCATAAGCGAGATTAAGCAGAGAAGATTTAAGATTTTCAGCCTCCATTCTTCACCCAGAGACCCGTTCTGTTTTGAGGTTCAACCCTAATTCACCCATTCCATTTTTTATCTTGACCCGTTCTAACCCGTTCCAGGTTTGTCATCTTTTTTATCTAACCCATTTTAACCCATCAAAGTTTATAATAGACCCAGATCAACCCAAAAAATTATTATTATGACCCATATTGACCCAAACTAAGCTGGACGGGTTACTTTTGCCAGGCCTATTCTGACCTGATCAAGATCAAGTTCATTTAGTTACCATTGACACTAGCAGTGTAATCTAGTGACATTCAATTAATATCGCTAACAAGATTATTGACTACCATTAATAACATCTAGCATACAACTAACCCAGGCCCCATAAGTAAGACGCTAAGCAGAGATGAAGACGAAAGAGGAAAAAAAACCATAAATTTAGACTGTTCAATGCCCCCGGTCTCTCTCTCTCACACACACACGTATGATGTATCTGTCCATAGCATATCAGTTATGACTAATAGATTTGTATTTCATTTAACCTACAAGAATGTGAGACTGTGTCGGTTTCACTTAAAATGGCTAGAAAATCGACTTGTTTCTCACTTCATTGCACTACAAAGTACAAACCGTATCTACTCATTCCTCAGAGATCAAGGAGCATGCCACACTGAGGCTGATAGGC
The DNA here is from genome assembly GCA_030545235.1 of Helianthus tuberosus. NCBI lineage: Eukaryota > Viridiplantae > Streptophyta > Magnoliopsida > Asterales > Asteraceae > Helianthus > Helianthus tuberosus. The sequence continues at coordinate 25,492,114 of CM060435.1, read as the reverse complement.
AGCAGTCAATGTTCTGCTCAAAGTTGTGACTCGATACTCGATAGATCATGGGCATAGGCAAGCCAGAAACGCCAGTAAAAAACATTTGTTGATCTAAGATCCAGGAATACGGTCACATGACTTCCCTTAATCACAGTTGCCAATAGCAGCTATAGCGTGCTACGTAGCGTATAGGTCATGTCGTTACATAGTATATAGCAATAAACAGCGACATTTTTATTTATTCAATTTTTTAATTATCTCCACTGCTCGATACCTCCGGTTTGGTCTTATAACGTATTAACATTTATTTTTTCTGTATTTTCCTCATCTCCGCTGCTCAATAACATGTATTTTTCTGTTTCTCTACTTTCGCTAAACATGAAATAGCGGGCGCTATTTCGTCGCTATTGCTACATAGCATATAGGTAGCTTACCGCTATTGACAACTATGTCCTTAATCCACATAACCACAATGTGACAGAAATATAACACGACCGAAAAAGTTAAAGAAAAAGCCAATTCCTACCTTATTCGAGTTATCACTCGTACTTCAACCCGATAAAATCACATATATTTCCCACCAATTCGGTTTCACAACCACTCTCATTCAACACACAGTCTTCCAAATTGGGGATAATTTAAAATTTCCAAACCCTAAAAAACCCAAATGGGATTCAAAACATTCAACACCACACCCATAAATTAACAAACTTTTTCCATTCCTACAATTCTTATTGCGATAAATCACTAAACCCTTAAATATTTTCTCAATACAGACTAAACCCTACACCAATTTACTACAATTCGACCAATAACAATATGTTCGTGACCCAAATTCTTGAATAATAAAAGTATAAAACTGCAAAATTGTTAAATTGGAGAAATTTATTGCATAAATGCATACCGGAATTGAAGAATATTAAACATGCGAAGTTGAAATGCGTACCGATTAGCTTGATTGCTGAAAACTCGAATCAATTGTCGTTCGTTCGTTCGATTGCAGGTCAGAAAATTGGGGGGTTTCTTTTAGGTTTTTTTTATTTTTGTTTTGTTTTAGTGAAGAGAACTTACAAGATACGTCCTTGATGTTATAGAGTTTTGCAACTTAACCCCTCAAATATACTTGATTGAAAACTTTTCGATTTACCGGATAACTTTTAGTGTTATACAGCTTCTACCCCTACGCTATGAGATAAAGTCCAAATAGCCAAATGTGTTCTTTTTTTTTTTTTTTTTTTATCTATGGGTATCAGTATTCGTAACAAACTTGAGAAACCCAAAAATCAAGTCAAAGCAAATTCGAAAGATGAATTAGAATTCGGGTTACTCGAATGTGTCCTTATTGGAGCCAAAATTTGAATTTGAATTTGGGAATTTGGTTATGAGGCAAACCGAATAATTTCAACTACTACAAAGATAAGAGGCTTACGTAAGCCGGTAATAGTGCAGCCATTCAATTGGCCAAAAAGGGCGGCAGGGGTAATAGTGTCAGGGCATAATCGTTGATGTTATGTCGCAATTTTACCCCCTACTGTCTAATTCTGTTTAAAGCCAACATAAGTTATTAACGGTCAAAGGGCATAATCGTCTTTTCCACACTAGTTTTATATCTTACTCAACATAACACCCTAATATATCACACTCGCTGCAAATCTTACCCCCCACATATTAAGCTCCCATTCGTTTCTTCTCCGGCGACATCAACTGCGACACCTTCTCCGGCAATCATCACACCACCGACTACAATTAGGTACATATCCACAGATCCAACATATAATAAACAGAAATCCAAAACAACATACTCTTGCATATAAATCACAGATTATCATCCTGATTATCATGTTCAAATCTCAAAAATTGCCTTAACAGTTATTACTATCATACATAAATCAACGAATTTTCTACAAACATTATTTCCACTAAGAGCCACAAAAGGGGTTGTGAAACAAAAGAAGGTAAATCGGTACTAAGCAACATTTATACACATATTTTCATTTCACCATCAAAATCACCAAAGAAGTAAAGCACTGACGACACAAGAAATGCAACACAAGTTCTCATATAAACGTACACTAATCTTAAGGATTCTGTATGGTTGCTGCTACTGCCACTGTTCCTGAGCCGGAGCTTCGGCGACCGCTGATGTCGTCTGCTCCACCACTATCCTCGACCAACATCATCATCAGTCAACCGATGCCACCGGGGGCACCGTCGCCGCTCAGATGTGACGTTCCGGTGACCGAATCGACGGCAACGCTGCCGTCTCTCTTTCTCTTTCTCCTCGATTTCTGCAACCTGGATATGTGTGCAGGATGGTATAAAGGAGGGGAATTTGTTTCACAGAGGTGGGTGTGGAGGCGTACAAGAAGGAATGGTGTGTGGGTGAGATGAGTAAAGTTGCCCCAAATTGATTTTGCTTTAAACATATAACAAAAGAATGAGAGAGAGAGAGAGAGATACACCAAATTAACCACATCATCAGCTTAGGACTAAGTTGCTGAAAATAAGTTGGGGATTAGAATCAATCTTACACTGGGGCGATAGGTTCGAGAGAGATGGTGGCAGTGGTGGTGCCCGATGGTGATTATTGTGGCAGTGGTGGTGCCCGGGGGTAATATTGCTGAGTACACAACAAACCATAGGGGGTAATAAGAAAGGACAATTTAGTCATTTTACACCAGGGGGTAATATTACAGAGTAGAACAAACCATAGAGGGTAATATGAAAGGGCAATGTAGTCATTTCACGTTCCAGTTAACAGATCTGTTAACTTATTTGACGCCAGGGGGTAATATTGCGACATAACAACAACGTTGGGGTAAAATTGCAATTATTTCGTTAGAAGGGGTCAGAGTGCCAATTTGCCTAAACCTCAGACGGTAAAATTGCAGTTTACTCTATAAAGTATGGATGGTTTTATTTTTAATGATATTAAAATTACTTTTAGAAATTCTAAGGGCAACATGGTCAATTTCAAAGTATCACATGCACTTTGGTTGAAGGTGGTCAGTGAGGCTACAAGCCTACAATAACTCGGTGGAATTGATCCAAAACATGCTATGATTCCAAGATATAGTTGACTTAGTAAAATTTCATATATTGCCGTAAATTATTCTTTATTACCACTTATAGTCCCTCTATCTTGGTTTTGAAATAGCAACATATTCATTTGAGTATATTATTGAGTCTATACGACTGCTATTTTCCCTTAATTTGTCGTCGTGGCTCATGTTAATTGACTTTGATTTTTGACTAAATCTAAAAAAATTCTACTAAACAAACACTTTTTTAAAAGGTTTTCTTATTAAATCTATATCTCTAATAAAGCAAACCATTGGGGGACACATGTCACCCAATGGAGCAAGCCACCTAAGCATCCACATAAGCAATGATATGGCTAAAGGCTAATAATGTGACAAGTGGCATACCTCACGGATTGGGATTCAATTGGACGCGGGATCCGTTTGATTTCGGGTCATCCTATACTTTGAATTCGGATCTATATAAAAGGCTCTCTCATCTCTCTCTCTCATTATCCCAAACCGTTTCAAAAAAACCCTAATCGGCGATTCTGGTTCTTGCGCTCTCAATCGATCCTGTGAACCGAGGTTTAATCAATCTTCAAATATTCAACAGTGATCATCATCGACGGTAATGATTCCGATAATTTCTTCATCATCTTATTGATCGATTCTGTTTGAATGGTTTGTTTTACTTTGATTTGTGATGTATTGTCTGTTATGTGATGATGTATGAATTTATTGTACATGATTTGATGATCGATTAGATTATTCCTTTTTTCTTAGGGTTTTAAAACCCGATATCATGTTGTTTGTTTATGTGATTTTAATATCGATTTCTTAAATAAGTTTTGTGGGTTAGTTAGGGTTTAGAATCCCCGATTTTTAAGTTGGTGTATATATGTTTTGTGTATTAGGGTTTTTCATTTGAATATGTTGATTTGTTCAATTCTGTTCCTCAGATTTACCTTGATGATAAATTGTACGTTTTAAGTTTTTGGTGTATTAGGGTTCTAATTACAGTTTTCATCTACTGTTATATGTTGGAAAGTGACAAGAACTAAAGATTGAAACTTTATAAAATGGATCTAACAAATTACAAACCTGCTGTTACTTCTATTTCCAATCTTCAATACCTTCTTTAACCATATAAGCAAGCTCTGTAAAGGACAGAACAGCAGTCACAAAAAAAAAAGAAATTTGCAACTCTTTTAAACTGTTCAAACAATGAGTAAAAACGTTTTGGGTTTTCATATCGGATTGTTAAATATGTGATTTGATTATTTTATTGCACATTCTATTACAAGCCTCTTATTTGAACTCTATATTTGTTACATGTACCTGTTATGATATACAATTTGGGGTTGTGAAAGACAACAAATTTGGAAGCGATATGGTGTACGGATTCGCAGCGCATGTGCGGAAGTGCGACAGAAAATCGTTGGTGAGTGTTGAAGTTATAATCATTTAAAGAAAAAAAAAATTAAGATGTTTTAATATAACACATTGTGATAACTGTTATTATAAATTCATTTAACGATACTTATATTTTCCTTTGCAGAAACTTCCTGCTGAGTATGGTGACTGGATTACGAAGTTTGGTTATCCAGAGAAAAATGCAATCATCAGGACCCTTGATGGGAGTACCTTTCAAGTCAAAGTGTTTAAACTTGCAGGCGACTTTTTTTTTTACAATGGCTGGTTTGATGTTATCACATCATTGAAATTACCGGATGATTCGTGGGTTGTTTGTCAGTATGACGAAACTTTATCTTTGTTCCGCCTATTCCACTTTTATCAAGACATTTCTCTAGCACCATCTAAGTACTTCTACTACAAACCTAAAAATGATTTTAGTGACCGAGACGACTGCATGGTAATTGAAGTTATACGTTTTTAAATTATTTTATCCTTGCGTTCGTTCATTTTTTTCTATTTCGGCTATACCATTGATCCTGATACTGTTTTATTCTTTGTGTAGTATGTGAACAGGTTGTTTGTTCATCACTCTATGCTGAATATCTGTCCTTCAAATCCGGTTTTGATTCGTTCTGCTGGAAATCGTAAATGGGTTGTTCGGATGGAAATTTTAGACCATAACATTTACATTACCACAGGTTGGAGTCGGATCAAGGAGGATATGTCGATAACTGATGATCATTTGTTGGTATTTGAAATGATTGATCGTAATACGTTTGATTTGAGTGTTTTTTGTTGTAAGCCTGCCCTTCTAACTTACCCGCCTGAAGTTTCTGTTATCAAAAAACAACCAAGTGATGCCTTTATTGAAGTGTCTGATGATGAGGTGCCTGATGCGGTTGCTGCACCTGTATTTGAAGAGAGTGTTGATGACGAAGTACCGGTTACTTTTGTTGTTGACAATCATTACGTAAGTTTGTATTATTTACTTCTTCATACCATTAAACTATGTTAAGTGAATCCAGTTTAAATCATTAGTTGTAGGAAAAGCAGTTTTTTTAGGTATGTATTATTAACATTTATATTATCATCTGTAGCGTTTGAAGAAGAAGTGGGCTCAAACTCATGGTTTAGATCGAAAGATGGCTTTGATCATCAGGGACAGCGCTGGTCGAACTTGGGATGTGTCTATTGGTAAGGAGTTCTCGCAAGGCTGTCCGCGATTCAATGTGACCGGTATGAGGGAGTTTGTTAGAGACAAACGGTTGGTATACGGTTCTTCGTTTCATATGGTATTTGTTAAAAGTAAAGGTATGTTGCTTTGTAACTGACTTGGTGACGGTACATGGTATGTTTTGGTAGTTTTTACAAGGTGTGGTGTTAGTATACATTGAATGGTAGTTTTTTGTTGTGGTTGTTACGTTAAACATATGTGATGGTATATGTTGCTGACACTTTTTTTGGGCCGTTTATATGTGTGGCCGATGATTGCTTAGTCTTTGAACATATTTGAATATATATTGGTAGACGTTAATGTTATTGGTATTGCTACATGTTTATGCATCTCGTCCGTTTTATAAAGATTTACGTAAAACAAAAATTTAATATGCTTTTGTTTCCTTTTTTAAATTGTATAACTGACTATAATTAATTTTTTAATAAAACCGTTCCATTTTAATCAATTTAGAGTTTTCTTAATCTTCATTGAATATCTACACATGGAAATTTTATTCTAAATATGGTACTATCTTCATTGAATAAACTAAAGTTTGTTCACTGAAATAATTGAAATCTTTTTTAACATACATTTTAATTAATTATTTATATCAAATTGGTTTTTTTTATTATAATCAACATTATTAACGTTTTTTTATTTAAATTTGGAAATTAAAAACAAATTTTCAATCTTATATATATAAATTTTATAAAATCGTTGCTGACATATAATATTTTGTATTTAAACAATTAAGTTTAGTAAAAGAAAATCGTAAATTAACTACATATATATTACCATTAAAACTAAACAACCGTATGCTAAATTATATGACATTTTTTTATTTTCTTGGGTTGGTCAAAAACCTGAATTTTCTTTGTTTTACGGTTTGAGTTTACCTTTTTAATATGTGAAACATATGGTAATTTACTTAGGGTGGTATTTCATTTTGTGTTGTTTTTTATGCATTCCTTTTAAATATACGAAAAAAGTTGGTGCCTAATCTTTTTGACATTTGTATTTTTTTTAGAAATGTCAATCCATTTCTAAAAATAGTTATTTCTTAACTTAGGTAACATATTTTTATATTACTCAACTGATATTTCAACTTGAAAAAAATAATTAAACGAAATTTGTAAATATATTCACTTAATCCATTCAATTTATTCACTTATAAATCATTTTTTTCCTTCAATCATCTATAGTTGGTTATGAAGATTTTGAATAACTGATATCTTTAATTAGGACTGAATGTGGCTATTTAGTGTCTTTTTGCCTTGATATGTTTTATATAATTTTACTACATTTTTGTAATAATTTGCTTAATTTTATAAATTAGAGATCTAATTCGTGTATTTTGATTACATGTAGTGTTTTCAGAATCTATACTATCTATTAAGGGAGATTACAGGATCACCTCTATTTGCCTACGTGTCATGTTTTTAGCTATTAATGAAGAGAGGAAGACACAAAGGATGTGTCAAAGACAGTTTAGATGATACATGTTCAAGGTAATAAGGAGAAACCCTCTGTTGAAGAAGCAACCAGTGAGAGTGTTTTGCCTGAAACATGGAGGGGTCGGTGATGTTGTCGAGGAGTGTCAGGAAATGCTAAGTGATAGCATTTTCTTACACTCCTCGACAATGTCACCGACCCCTCTTAAAAATTCCATCAAAACTCTATCACTGGTTGCTTCTACAACAGAGGGTTTCTTTTTGTTACCTGAACCTGTATCATCACAACTGTGTTGACTGACCCTGTATGTGTTGTTACATGATTATTCAATTAGGATTTACACATCTGAGACTAAAACTATGATTAAGCAGACGTCTGTCCGAATAAGTGAGGTTTGACTTTGAGAAATCATTTGAAATACTTGAGCAAATCATTTAGTGTTGATTGTGAAGGTGAATAAAAATGAATTGAAAGTGCTTTGGACATATCCTTTGAACATAAGGCTATGATGATTTTGTATATTTGATTGAAAATTGAATGAAGATAACATTATGGTATGGCAAGGTTGTAGGATGGCAGTTGTTCATGCAACCTCTCTTGCAGCCATGGTGTTGTCATCTTTTTTTCATAATCTGAGCCTGACAGTCTGAAAATATAAATGTTTTGCAACTTCAACATGAATATACAAGAAATACATAGTTGGATCTTTGTGATATTTAATAGAGAAGAAAGAGAGAGTTGGAAGGATATATGAATACTTATGGATGGAGATATGATTTTTGTTTGAAACAAAATAAAGTTTTTGATTTTTATTGATTTTTGTAGATCCGACCATATTTATCGCAGTTACTAATTTTTGTTGCTTTTTTTTTCATGTGAATCCCTAACTCCGTCATAACGAGCGGAATCCCACCATTCGTCAAGCAACAGAGGTTAGTTAAATCTTATACTTTTATTTATTTTTTTAATGTTTGTCATATATAATTTTATTTATGTTTTTTGTTCATTTTTTTACTTAATAATATATTCTGAATGTTTTTTTTCAAACAAAATAAAGTTTTTGATTTTTATTGATTTTTGTAGTTACGACCATATTTATTGCAGTTTACTTAATTTATGAAATTTAATTTATTTTTAAAAACGTTTTTTTTCTATAAAAAGAGTAATGTTTTTATGCTTAATTTATCAATTTGATATTATAAGTATGTTTCTGTAATTATACATTTTTTCTATAATTAGATTGCCGTTATATTTTTAAAAAAATTTAGTTACTTCTTTGTAGTTGTGGTTCAAAACTTTGAATTCAACTTCACTCCAATCTTCTTCCAAGAATACCTTGGGTTTCAATATAAGAATAAACTTATTCAGTAGATCTACATATATAGATTTTTTCACATTCTTTACTGTGTTCATCTACATCTACTTTTTCTTGAATCGATTTCTGAATTTCACATATCCCTCTACAAATCTGTAAGTTGTTTTTCTTAAATTCCTTCTTTAATCATTATTCATGTGTTTCTCCTTTTATTTAATGTGTTTAATTTTTTTTTATTTAACCCTAAATCCAATTGGTATTTAAAAATATGTTCATTTTTTGGGTTTTAAGATTATGGTTTTCTTAACGAATAATTAATTCTGCAAAACCAAAAACCGATTTTCATTCAGAATACTTTTTATTTGTAATGTATATTTATTCTACAATGTTTACCCGCAACCCATGATCCGATTGTTATTAATATGTTTCATAAGTTCTATTTGAAGTTATGTAAAATAACTTTTATTGGATTGGAATTGTTAATAAGTTTGTGAATGTCATTGAAAACCCTGATTCGTATTGTTATTGAATATTTTTTGTTTATGATTTTTTTATATGATTCCGTTTATATGATTTTTTTAGTCTGATTTATTGATTAAAATTTATGTTATACAAAGCCTGATTCTGATCGTCATGGAAATTATTATGATTTTGTTTTTATATCAGATGTTTAGGTAATATATTAACTTTTGAGGTCACTGTATCTATTTTTTATTATAGGGTAATAGTTATATATATTTTAAGGGGTTTTAAATTTTCTTAATTGTCAGTGTAAATTATTTGGCTACACGTTTTTTATTATGATGTATCATAATGGTTATATCATCGGTTGCCTCCATTGATTATAGATTTTGGAACAACAGATACTTTTGATGAGGTTTGTTATATATGGATTGTTATTATAACATGTCGTTCACATTGTTTTTTATGTTATTTATAATTTTGTTAATAATTGATCTGATGTGGTTTGTTTATGTAACCAGTTTTTGTAGGTATTTCATATGGCAGAAAGTTCATCAAGGTATTTTTTGTTCATTTTGTTAGTATATTTTACATTTCATATGTAGTATCTGTGTTTTTTTTTCATGTTTTTGTTTTTTTTTTCTCACACTAACATTAACATTTTACACTTTATTAATATCGAAATTTTTAAATCAGGTTCAGAGGACCCTGGTTCTGTAGGCTAATGAATGTAGCAGATGAAGTTATTCTGGTAAATGATAATTTATTACATAAGTTATTTTTTGTTCTTTTATTTTCTTAGTATTAAATACAGTTTTTTATTATTGCATACTTTATATATTTTCACTGTAATTATAATAAATTTTGCAATTGTTTGTTTTATTAGTCCATTCCAGATGACGCTGCGGTCAAACTATGGGGTGTAGATAAAGGCCCTACAAATGTTATTATACACATTGAAGATGGCCGACAATTTGATGTTTCTTTAAGCGCTGATAAAGGAAAGTTATTCTTTTTTCATGGTTGGTCCAATGTTGTAGAACATTTGCAACTAACCAAAGGCTTTTTGGTAGTATTTAATCCTGTAGATTCTACTACGTTTAAATTAACATATTTCGTAGATGGGGTTAGTCGTGGCTCTTTCTGGACGTATCTGCTCCCTCCATCATCTCATTTTTATGTAAGATAAATTCTATTTTTTATTTTTCTTAATGTGTTGATGTATTAGTCTACTTATATTAAAACTAATTTGTTTTTTTTTTCCTTTTTTGATCATTACCACAGGTCATTCCTGAATGTATCCTGCCAAAAGTTTATGATTATTCATCAAATGATGTAATCTGTACTGTACTTATAGATAACAAAACTTTTAATGTTGCCATTGAAACCTCTGACGGTAAAGTCGGTTTTACCGTTGGTATTGACGTAATTGTCAGTAAGTTGCAGTTGAAGGCTGGTTGTTTTTTGTTATTTACAAAAGCTTTTGGTAATTTTTTCCATTTAATTTTTTTTGAAAAAAACGGTGTTGAAATCAATTTTCCTGATGAAGATGTCGATGAGGTAAGTTACATTTTGGTACTTAAATATATATTTTATATATGTTAATGGAATACATTTTATATATTTATTTTGCAGTCTGACGTTGCACCTATCGATGCTGAAAATGAAGTTGATGAACAAATAACTGGTGGTGTTCGTCGTTTTGTTCGTATGGCTTGTGAACGTTATTTTGTAAGTTGAATATCATTTTACAAACCGCTAAAAAACATGTGTTACAATTTTTTGTTACTTAATAAACATTCTTCTTTTAGTTTCATATGTATTATTAATTGTATTTTTACAACAATACAGAGGATTCCTGATCCTGTATCACGGATGGCTAGACTTGATGAAGGTTTAAAAGATATCACCGTTAGGCTTATGCATCTCGATCCCCCTCGACAATTTACTAACGGTACCAGACGTGAAAAAAAAGCGACGGAGGTTTTCGATACGCGTTAACCAGGTGGAAGAAGTTTATGAAAGCAGCTCGAATTAACGACCGTGACAGGGTTCATTATTCTTTTGATGAGAATGACCAGGTGTTGAGTGTTGAACTGGTTGTACCTTACGTTAGGCGTAGTCATTAGTTATATTACATTTAGGTCATGTTTTTTGTCTTTCATATGGCAGATATTAACTTTTTATATGGTTTTGTTGGTTTTTCACATTCGTTATGGTTTTCAATTTCAAGTTATTACATTTTTTTGCATTATATGACGTTATTTTCGGCATTTGATAAGTTGTCTGTTTTTCCTTCCAATGTATGTATTTGTACACAACATTTGTATTCAAAGTAAATAATATGGTTTTGGTGGAAGCCCGCGTATTACGCGGGCATTAACCTAGTATACTATATATCATTCAGTACAATATATAGACATACAGATCTAGCATACGGTGTATGCCCCTTGTATAAGAGTGTATACTTATCATATGGATCGAAATTAGGGAAAGGTTGTGTTTTTTTAGCCAACTCTTAAATAATTACTAATATATATTTTTTTCTTTTTAAAAAGCACTAATACATCTTTTTGATCCATGAAGTGACCATGATATAATACTATTGTTCTTTATTTATTTTTTCTCATTTTAATTAACATATACTTTTGTTTTTCACAACTTATAATATTATGTATTATATAATTTCAATACCATTGTATACATTTTGTTATTAAGGATAAGCTTGGGTCATGTTTCTTTTATAATTCATGGATTAAACTGATATCCCATTTTCCATAAATCACCATGTGATTGAAGTAATACAAGAAAACCAAGTGATAATTTTTGTACTTTACATAGATGAATAAAAAGCTATTTTTTAAATGCTAAATATATTGACAAAAAAACATGGTATCTCATACCCTTTTTGAGTGGTGTACAATATATTTCTATAAAATATAGTCGTAGTCGTATCTACTGATTGATTCTACATTCCACTTAGGAAAGTAGGGTAGTGTTAATCATCATTCTAGTATTGAGATTTCCATTATACAGAAAGAACTATTTGAACTTTTTTAGGGTTTAAACTCATTAAAAAATCATTTCCTTGCATTCAAGTTATTTGGGTTTAAACTTATTATAAAAAAAATCATTTCCTTGCATTCAAGCTATTAAAATGATAAAAAGATTCATGATTATAATATAACTACCTCTTAAAACTGAAAAAATATATATTATGGAAGTTAACACTATGTTCCCCAGGGCCGGGCCCTGGGGTGGGCCGGGAGGACTACTGGTCAGGGCCCGATATTTCGAAGGGCACACTATTTTTAGAAAAAACCTGATATGTATACGTAAAAATTTCTTTTTTAATAGGGTATACATATACAAACACAAACATAGGTCCACTTACAAAACTATTCTTATGCTTTAGATTAGTTATTAGTCCATTGGCATTAGGTTTAGAACTTTATTGAGCCCAATACCCAATTTCGTTAAGGCCTAAGGACACGTTTTTTGGAGCTCGGACAGGGTACACAAATTTTCAGGGCCGGCCCTGATGTTCCCGAGTCTCGTTTAATAAGGGGAGGGGAAGGAAAATTTTATCTCCCCATCTCTCCAATTTGGGAGGATGAATATATGGTCATATTTTCTTCATTTTTCCCTCCCCTCCCCCTGTTAAATGAAACTCGGGAACATGGTTTTTTTCATATTTTCATATATTTTCCCTCCCCTCCCTCTGTTAAATGAGACTCGGGAACAGAGTGTAAAAGTCTGATTTACACAACCAGTTTCAAGCCTGGCAAAATCTTTAAAATTGACAAATTATTAAAATTAAACCATTAACCAAACCCTTTGGACCTCAAATCGATCAAACCTACCGACTTGCTTCAATTTAAACGATTTCACAGCTTATAGTAGGTTTGTTCACGAGCCAAGCTAGGGCAAGCTCGGGCTCGATTATAAACCGAGCTGAGTCGGCTTGGCTCAGATTTGAAACCGGGGTGAAAATCTAAGCTTGAGCTCAGTTTGGTTTTAAACAGAACTGGCTCGGCTCGGCTCAATTTAAAAAAAAAATCTAATACATTGCTCTCAAAATTCACCAGTCTAAAATATTATTCAATAGGTCAAAATAACATATCTAAAATAAGTTCAACATAATACATTATAAGCCAAAATCAAGTTTAACAACACTAAATAAGTAAGTTGTTTTTAAATTTCAACAGAATACTAGTTTATTAGCATGGTAATAAACCTTCAAATATACCATAGATATCAAATTACACTTTTAAATACATGTAATTAATAATCACTTTTCTGTAATATATTATAATGTATATAAAAATAAAATATATTATAAGTATAATAAAACGAGCAAAGCCGAGCCAAGTTACCAAGCGAGCCAAGTCGAGCTAGACTCACTTTCTAACTGAGCCGAGCCGGTTTGGCTTAGTTTTAAACCGAACTTTTTCCAGGCTAAATCTGAGCGACTTACGAGCGAACTTCGAACCACGAGCTTTTTGAACAGCCCTAATTTATAGACACTTTGACACTTCTAGCACCTTCATTACTTGTCCCAGATCATTTAGCTCTAAATCTTGTTAAAAATAATAACTTATTTATAGCATAAAGTAAAATACTTTTGTTAAAACAAATAAAACACTATCTCAGATTCGTCAATATTTCTCTATATATTTTCAACTACTGACAACTCACGAGCCTCTGTTAACTCCCCCATCCCCCTTCATCTCTCTTTTTCTTCCCTCCAGTATTTGTAGATGCTACACATATACATACAAAAATAGTGTATCTAGAGGTTTTTTAACAGATCTTCTAACAATGGTGGAAAAAAGAATTCTAGTTCTCATTTGTGCTCTGTTTTTGGTCATAAGTAGCATCAATGGTGAAGACCCTTATAGGTTTTTCACTTGGGAAGTCACTTATGGTGACATTTATCCAATGGGTGTTAAGCAACAGGTATAACTTTTATTTATTTTATAAATTATACAAATCATATCATATGCTATGTTTTTTTTATGCATTTTATGAATATTTGTGTTATTTTGCAGGGGATATTGATAAATGGGCAGTTTCCAGGACCTCAAATTAATTGTGTCACTAATGATAACTTGATTATTAGTGTCTATAATTACTTGAATGAGCCATTTCTTCTTTCTTGGTAAAGTTCTTGATTTATATATTTATTTATTTGTCTTGAATGTGTTATTGTGTTTGAAATTCAAGATTTGATTTCAAAAGTTGAACTTTTAGTGTTCTAATGGAGTTAATTACTGTTTTTGTCCATGTGGTTTGTCAAAAATCACTATTTCAGTCCATTAGTTTAAAAATTGCGATTTCAGTCCTTGTGGTTTCACTTTCGTAACCATTTCAGTCCCTGTACTTACAGAATAAATGGATTGAAATGGTTACAAAAGTGAAACCACCACAATTTTTAAACTAATTGACTGAAATAGTGATTTTTGACAAAATACAGAGACAAAAACAGTAATTAACTCGTTCTAATGATTAATATTTTGAGTTCATGAGAATTTGTTTAATATGTTCTTTGGTGTTATTGAATTGGTTTTCTAGTAATTCGGGTTATTCGAATTTTGATTTTTTTAAAGTGAATTTGAATTCGTAAAAATGATTCAAATTCGAGTTAACTCAAATACATACGAGTTATGGGTAACCCAATAACAAGGCTTTCTCGTATGCACGGATCCAGTGTAGTCAGGTCAAGTTAGGCATAATGCATGCATTCTTTGCATTTCTGCAAGAGACTGTTTCCACGACTCAAACCTCTAACCTCCAAGTCACATGACAATAACTTTACCGTAACTTCAAAGTTCGTCCAATATAATTTTAATTTTTTTATATATATTTTATTACTTTTATGAACATGGTATGTTAAACGCAATCATTTGGTAAAATTTATTAGTAAAAAGCTTGCAGTAGTTGTATGTAGTAAATGGATGGTCCCATGCAATATTTCATAGTGCTTTGCATCTTAGATCTTGGGAATATTAAAAAATGTGTGACATTGTGTTTCTCTATATGTCATGTTATAGTTTAGGAATGTACAAGTCACCATGCATCACTAAGGACCAAAACTCAACTTTCTCACCAAGTGTATTTAGAATGTACAAGTCATCAATTTACAACCAAAACTTAATTTTCTTATCAAGAATGTAGAATCCACCAATACATATTCCGGACCACCGAAGGGCCTGTAGCCCAGCAGTATCAAAGTACGTATTAAGATGTTCATTCTTAAGTGTTGTCGTGTTCATGTACGTTTGTATATATTTAAAGACGGGTTTAGAGGGTGTATGAGTTAGCTGGTTTAAAAAAGGTAACCTGGCCTGAAAGTTATTATTTTCAGGAACGGGTTACAACATAGAAGAAACTCATGGCAAGATGGTACTTATGGTACAACTTGTCCGATCCCACCGGGCAAGAATTTCACATACATGCTTCAAGCCAAGGATCAGATCGGTAGCTTCTTCTACTTCCCATCACTTGGCCTTCAAAAGGCCGCCGGTGGCTATGGCGGCATCAAAATCTACAGCCGCCCTAGGATTCCGGTCCCATTTCCTTTCCCTGCTGGAGATCACACTGTTCTTGCTGGTGATTGGTACAAAAAAGGCCACCAGGTTAGCTCAAAAGTCAAAACCTTATGCGTTGACTTTTCTAGTCAACCTTATATATTGCTTTTTTAAAGTCAACGCATAAATTAATGTCCTTTAAAATGAACTAAACATGTGGATCTTTTTTATGTGTATATAGAAATGAAAGTTGATCAAATTTGTAGGACTAATTTGAAATTGAAATTAGTGAGTTTGACTTGGAAAGTCAAAGTATGTAAACATTTGTTTGGTATTTGTAGAGACTAAGACACATATTGGACATGGGTCGAAGCATTTCTTCTCCTGACGGACTTGTCATCAATGGGCGTGGCTGGAATGGTTACACATTCGAAGTCGAACAAGGTGCGTTCCTTAATCACATAACCAGTCTGGTTGAATCTATTTGAATTGTTCATAAGGCTCAATATTTGTTAACCCGTAAAATCACACCAAAAGATAAAATAATTTCATGTTTTATTTTATTTTAAATTAGTTATATACGTATTTTTTTAAAAAAAAATTATCACCTAGCCGGTTTTTGAAACCAGTTTGACCAGTTGACCGATAATGTGACAGGTGTACTCATATTTATTTTGCGTAAGTAACTATACCTAGTGCATTAACAATTGTACATTTGTCTACAGGGAAAACATACAGATTCAGAATATCAAATGTGGGGTTGACAACATCTATCAACTTCAGAATTCAAGATCATACCATGAAACTTGTAGAGGTTGAAGGATCACACACACTCCAGAACACCTACGAGTCGCTAGACCTACATCTCGGACAGTCAGCTTCGGTGTTGGTCACTGCCAACAAGCCCGCAAGAGATTACTATGTTGTCGTGTCTTCACGGTTCACCCGTCGTGTGCTCACGACCACAGCTGTCCTCCACTATAAGAACTCGAAGATCGGGGTCTCTGGGCCTCCCCCTGGCGGCCCAACCACCCAAATTGCTTGGTCCGTCATGCAGGCCCGAAGCATTAGGTAATTGATTGTCACCAGAATTTGTTGGATTTTTAATTTTTATATATAAAATCTGAGTTTCTTTAAAAAGAAAAAAATATGAGTTGGACCTTATAATAACCAACTAAAAAGTTCTGGTTCTGTCACTTTTAACGAATATGATCTATTGATTCTTAAATCAGATGGAACCTGACCGCGAGCGGACCCAGGCCGAACCCACAAGGCTCGTACCATTACGGGATGATCAAGCCGAGCCGCACGATTATTCTATCCAACTCGGCTCCTTGGATCAACGGAAAACAAAGATATGCGGTCAACGGCGTGTCGTTTGTTGCAGGAGACACTCCTTTGAAACTAGCTGATTACTTCAATATTGGTGGAGTCTTTAGCGTTGGAAGCATTCCGGACAAATCGTCCAACGGCAACGCGTATCTAGCAACCTCCGTTATGCATGCTGATTTTCGGTCTTTCGCTGAGATTGTGTTTCAAAACTGGGAGGACAGCGTTCAATCGTGGCATATTGACGGCTACTCGTTCTTTGTAGTTGGAATGGATGGCGGACAATGGACATCGGCTAGTAGATCGCGCTACAATTTGAGAGATACGGTTGCTCGTAGTACTGTTCAGGTAAAACTTTCGTCAAATCAAAGGAATGTTGTTATTTGACACTAAAACCGAAATGGTGCTTTACAGGTGTACCCCAAGGCGTGGACCGCAATCTATATAGCCTTGGACAACATGGGGATGTGGAACATACGGTCAGAGAATTGGGTGAGGCAGTATTTGGGGCAGCAGTTTTATCTTCGGGTGTACTCACCAACGCATTCGTGGAGGGATGAGTTGCCAATCCCAAAGAACGCGCTGCTTTGTGGCCGGGCTAGAGGGCGGCACACGAGGCCGCTATGAACGTAGATAGCGACTGGTTTGGATTTACCCCGATTGTGACAATTGGAGTCTTGCGGCACACGAGGCCGCTATGAACGTACAAGTTTGCAGAGCTTTTGTTGCTTTTGCGATAGCATTTTCTTCCATGTATCTATTTTCAATCGGTTCTAATAACTACAAAAAGAAACATGATTAGAAGTGTGCATACATGATGTTACACAAGAAGATTTAACATATTAAAAGTAGCATTTTCCAGACACCCTTTTAAGATCTTTGAGTGTTCCGGTATAGTCTTGTTCAGATTCGTCATCACTGTCTTCATTTAACCAATTTTCGGTTTGTTGCAGATTGTTGGTGATCTCCTCCTTCTCAGTATCTGTGACAAAGCTCTTGTAGGTGCCACAAAGCTAAATACACAAATTCTGTCAAATATTGCAATGTGATCTAAGGAATCAAATGGCAACTTTATACGGTTATTCCAATAAAACAGATACCTTGAAACGAGTGTCATGGACGAAAAACACGAGGGCGTTTCTTTGACCCATTACATCTTGTTCTGCCAACATATTTTCTTTCTCTCTGGCTTCATGTAGCTCATCGTTTGTTGTCGAGACATCTGCATTAGTGTAATAAGCAATGCTTACTGTCGCAGAATCTATTTTAACAATTCCATGGTCGTTGAGCTTCACATTAAGCTTAACCTGTCCTTTTTCTGCGCCGGAGGGCTCAGATGGACTGATCTGAAAGAACATTTAACAATTATATCAAGGTATGAATGGGAAAAGTATAGCAAGTGTAAGCACTGTTGGAAATCAAAATCTGGATTTTGATATATATGGCTACACTCGACATGCAGTGTTGCAGAAAAATGCACTTGGAATAGACGAAATACAAGGTACAAACAGAATAGTTTCTGTATATTGATCGCACAATCAATAGTGTCAATTACGACATATATTTACACACAAATCTAAGCGACATTTTCAACCATTTTGAAAAACTGTTTGATCCAATAACTAACTTAAGTACCAAATAAAACTTTATAAAAAGTATAGATTAAATATGAGATCATACCCCGAAATGACCAACTATATGTGATATCCCTGCAGGGAAATCCCTCTCTTTGGTGTATGCAACTTGAAAATGAAATGAAGTGGTTCCAATACTCCTCACCATCTTCTGATTTGGAAATTGACTGCCTTTTGGGAAGACCATACATTCTCCTTGTGGTGTAGTAATTGCTATCGAGTACGGAAACGAATCCTTAATCTGCAAACAACAAAAAAACATAACATAGATCATTAACGGCTTAATATGCATATAAAACAAAAGGATTAGAGAAAGACCTTATAGTCACGAACTGGGAGAGTCGGAGTAAGCATTGCACAACGAAGAGCACATCCTCTAGCAACAGATTCGCTAGCATTTAGTGTTCTTGTTGGTTCTTTCTTCAAAAACGAAGTTAACTTTCTCGTTATAGCTGGTATATGGGACCCAGACCCAACGAGCTCAATAGTATATAACTCATCAACAGTTAAGCCAGAGTCCTTTAAAGCCATACTGCAAGGAACAGTAACCCTTTCTAACAGCTTGGATGACAGATTCTTAAACTCGTCTCTTGTTATGATTCCTCTCACATCTGTGTCCCCAATCAGACACTCGATACTAAGTGGTGCTTCTGCATTTTCACTGAGAACTTTCTTCACCTTCTCACATGATGTCCTAAGCCTTACGAAAGCAGGCACATTGGAATAAACATCGATTTTGTATTTTTCATTAAACTGTGCTGCAAAATGTTTGAGTAAAACTTCGTCGAAATCTCTACCTCCCAAGTTCTGATCAAAAGAATGGCACAGTACTTTCATCTCCCCTTGTTCAAAAGCGGCAACTGTCACCTGAGTGTCGCAGTGCCCAATGTCGACAAACATAACATTAGTTGGTCCGGAGTTAGAGAAATCAGTCTTGTACATACCATAACCTAACGCAATGGCCGTACCATCATGCAACAAACTCAAAGGTGTTAAACCGGCAATATGTGCAGCATCGAGGTACAGACGCCTTTGCAAGTCTGTAAAATACGACGGGATCCCAATCACACAGTCAACCACACCGGAATCAAGATTCTTCTCGGCTATTTGTTTCAAATGTTTAAACAACATCCCCAAAATCTCCACTGGTGTAAAACTCCATTTGTTTTTCAAGTAGTCTAACTCGATCAAAATACCACCGCGAGGGCCCTCACTAGTAACAAAAGGTAGCAGCTTAAGCTCATCCTCAACCTCCTTATACACCTTTCCGATCAATCTCTTAATCTGAGAAATCGTTGATTTCGGATAAGCATTAGCAAATGCAGCCCCTGCAGCACCCAAAAACCTTTGCTTCTTACCAAATGACACCAATGCAGGTGTCTCACGCCTTGATTCTTCATCATTCAAGAATACATCAACCCCACCAAGCTTTGCAGCGGCAATGACACAAGTCTCATTCCCAATATCAAAACCAACCACACCCATCTCAAAAATCACAAGCTTGCTTCAACTAAACTGAGATCAATTGTATGCATAGGGTGGAATCTGGAATGAATGTCAAGTTGTCAACACCTGTATCTATCAACGCTCGAAGTCGAATAGTCTATGACATTTAAGCTTGCCGCTTGATGGTGGGGCGTGAGGGAATCTATTTAAATTTTAGAGCTGGTTTGGGCCTGGTATTGAAAAAAAATGATTTTTTTTAATTGAAGGGGATCCGTTTGGAATGAAGACGAGGAGTACGTCTTCGGCCTTGTTTTTGTACACGTTAGGACCTTAGACTTACACGCAGAGGGTACAAGGGATAAATTCGGTACAATTTTTTGAGCAATAATAAAGAAGTATTTTTAATTATTTGTATTTGTTTTAAATTATAGGGTAAATTACTTTTTGAGTCCCTGTGTTTTATGGGTTTTAACTAGTTGAGTCCAAAAGCAAAAAGTTTAACGACCTGAGTCCCCATAAGCATTTTCTTTAACCATTTGAGTCCAAATTTCTAACTCCATCCACCAAGCTTGTTAACTACAAGGGTAATTTGGTAATTTGTTAACACAGGGACTCAAAAAGTAATTTACCCTAAAAAATATAAAAGTATTTCACATAATTCACACACTGCATTTTCTCTCTCTTTCTTCCTCTCTCTCTACACATCCTATCACCACCACCCTCTACCACCAGCCCCACCACCACACCACTATCCCCACCGCACCACCATCACAACCACCATCATCCTCACCACCGCACCACCATCCCCACCACTATCACCACCATCGTTCCCACCACTGCACCACCATTCCCACCAAAATCGTTGTCTAGATCCGACAAAAAATACACAGAACTCTCCGAACCCATCATGGATCGAGTCAATTTCAGAACCTACCAGGCGTGAATCCAGGAGATATCACGTGACTGATCGCAGCCTTCAACGATGACAGTAAACTTTGAAATTAATTAGAATTAAATTGTGAAATAGGTACATGATTTGAGGCTATTAACTCTGACAACAACTAAGCAATAAACCTAAAAAACCTATAAGTCAAAATTCCTAACAGAGTGACTACTTAACAACAGTATGATCAACTGATATTATCCAAAATTGAAAACAAGAAACAATATAATAAACTAAAATATGACATATATGGAAATAAAAACAAACAATTTGATGGACATACAGTAAGGGCGGCGGCGTAGAGGCGGAATCGAAGGGGTTAGGGTTTTGCAAAATGCGATTGTACGCTAGGACTGAATTGTTCTAGCAAGATGACGGATTGACGCCATGAAAAGTTGCCGATCTCGTTGTAATTTGGAGTGTTACTCGGTCGTGTTGAGGAACAATGACGCGCAACCATGAACCACCTGCAACTCTGCAACTTCTAGAATTTATTGGACTTTGTTGACGGTGTAGTGGTGGTGGTGACGGTGGAGGTGCAGTGGCGACGGTGGTGTTGATGGTGGAGGTGTGGTGGTGGGATGGAGGTGGTTTAGGTTTAGAGAGAGGGAATGGAAGATGAAGAAATGCAGATTAGGGAGAAAGAGAAAACCAAAAATAAATTAGTTTTTTATTTATTTTTTAATTATATGGGTAATTTGGTCATTTAATAAATTTTAACAAAATAATTATAACAGTGTTAGAAATTTGGACTCAAATAGTTAAGAGAACTCAGGTCGTTAAACTTTTTGCTTTTAAATTGAACTAGTTAAAACATATAAAACACAAGGACTTAAAAAGTAGTTTAATTTAAAAAAATGGTTTTGGAACTGGTTTGGGGCTCGAACCAAATCGATTTGGAAGGGGTCGAGGGGTTTCACTATTTGTTACAAGTAGAAGCATTTTTAGCAATAACATTTTATTAATAAATTTTCACCCAACACGCACATGCAAAGTAAATGATTTTATTGTGGGAATCACGAGCTCAAAATTACAAAACAGACCCTCAATGTGATGCCCTTGAACCAAACAAACACGCACATGCTCAGAAATTACAA
Source organism: Helianthus tuberosus (assembly GCA_030545235.1). NCBI lineage: Eukaryota > Viridiplantae > Streptophyta > Magnoliopsida > Asterales > Asteraceae > Helianthus > Helianthus tuberosus. The sequence continues at coordinate 25,470,269 of CM060435.1, read as the reverse complement.
AACAGACCCTGAATGAACCAAACCATATCTCACTCACACATCAGAAACCGATGAAGAAATCCGGTGACCGGAGATACCAGCATCGGATGATCCACAGTAGTCCCTGGTGGCAGTAAGCTCATAAGGCGACGTATCGGTAGCAAGCCACTGTTCCACAGTAAACGTCTGTTGTGCGCAAGGGATGTGAGCACCGGTAGTGGTGACCTCGATGTAGTTGCAGTACCAACCGTGGTGAGCTCCGGTGCCATCGGAGGTGATGTTCATCTCACACGGTGGTCCGATCAAACAAGGACCTCTGCCACTGAAAATGTCCAAATTACCCCTCTCGAAATAGTTGAACCCTGGGCCCATCAGACCGCCCCATGCCTCTAGATTATTGATCCTTATGCCGTACCCGCCGGCGTCGTACAGTGTCAACGTCATATTGGAATCGGTTCCGGCTTTTATGATGGATCCTGTTCGAACATATACGGTGTATACACAATCCGGATCAGCCTGCATTATTTTATATTATTTTAAATTATATTTTTGGTAATAGTAAGTTTGATTGAAATGATGGAAGGAAGGTGAAGAAGAGCTTACGGATCTGACGCCGGCGGCGATGAAGACCATGACGGAGAGGAGAGTCAACAGGAGATGGTTGACTTTTGGGGCCATGGTGATGATGATTGTAGATCTGTGATGACTGTGAAGAAGAGAATATATAGATGAAGATGAGGATATGATTCATAATTGAGGGTCCGTGAGAGTCACGTGATATTTTTCTGTTCAAATCGCTAGTCGCTCACTCGGAAAATGTTTGGATATGCTCGCTTGGTTTGGTTCGGTTCAGTTTGCAAACGAGTCTGGCATGAGGAAAGGTTCGCTCGGGTCGAATTAATTTTTATTAATTTATTATATATATAATTATTCCGTATATAAATTAGCAAATTATATGTGCATCATGAGTTGTACATTGTGCTTTGGACATTTTAAAAAAAAAGTTGATTTTTTACTGTTAACCCAAAGGTTTTTATATTTTGCAATTTTAACCCTACATAATTTGTTTTTTAACTTTAACCCAAATTTTTTCAATATTTGCAATTTAACTTCTCAACTTTTGTCACTTATACTTTTCATCTTTCGCAAATTTTCGTTTTACGTATAGTTCTAAAATTTTCAAGTTAATACGAAGCAGCGTGCATGTGTGGTTCAACGTTTTTACCTCTATTTTTCCATGTTTGACAGGTTCGTCGCAACACGCATATCCTAGGTCGAGTCAGTGTTGGTGGTCGATGACGACTGTGTGACATTAGTACTATTTGACACCGTTTTACGCCCAGAGGCAACGCGTGGTGTGCTTTGGGGGGTTTTCAAAGAAAAAATTGTTATGCATATGGTTGTCGTAACGTTGGCTTTGGGGGTTTTCCAAAAAAAATTGATTTTTTTTACTTTTCACCCAAAAGTATTTCATAAATTACTTTTAACCCAAAATTATTTGTTTTTTTACTTTTAACCCAAAAGTTTTTATCTTTTGCACTCTATCCTCATAACTTTTTTTACTTTCAACTTTGGTCCTTTATAGTTTTCATTTTCCGCAAATTTTTCGCTTTATGCTTGGTTCTAAATTTTGTGACTTAACACATCGCAACATGCGTCTTTGGTTTAACGTTTTTACATTTCGTTCTAAATTTTGCGAGTTAACATGACGCAACGTGCGTGTGTGGGTGAACGTTTTTACATCGTCTGTTTTCCCCATTTGACAGGTTTAACATAACGTGCGGGTCCTAGATTGACTTAGTTATAACTAAAGAATCCCCGCCGCATTGCGGTGGGTCGCAATCCTAGTTAGAGTAAACTGCCAAAATGGCCCCTGAGGTTTGGTCACTTTAGTCCAATAAAAAAAAACTGGATGTGAACTAAAAAATCTGACAAGATTTTGATTTTGGATGAAATTGACAACAAAATTGAAACCACATGAACCCAGATTCAAAAAGTTTGAGTTTTGGACTAAAGTGACAAAATGAACAAACCTCAATGACCATTTTGGAAGTTTACTCTATTTAATTATACATGCACACACAAAATACATGTATATTCATATTCATTTTTATACATACCACTCTATTAGATTTGACCCACATTATGCAAATATATAATTTATACATACTAGCCTCATCAAACCAATAAAATTTAACACTTAAATTTAAAACTAAAACTGTAAGTCGTGAAGCGAAAGTATTTGATTTCTCTCTTGTCAATCACAATCATCAATCATCTCTCGCTCTCACCATACGCCCGACAATTGTTCTTTGTTGTATGTTTATCAGCGCCACACCTGCCTCAATCAGAGCCTCATCCTTGAATGGTTCGACCTCAATCTTAGTGTCATCCTCAGACAGTTGGACTTTAGTCGTGACCCGATAACGTAGACCTCGAAGGAAACGTTCTAAATCTATGACCGTCCAAATCACTCGTCGCTCGCTTCTCGCTCGAAAAATTGCACGCTCGAATATGCTAGTTCGGTTGTAAATGAGCCAAGCACGAGCAAAGTTCCACTTGGATCGGCTCGGCTCATAAACAGCCACAACGGACACTCGCTTAGTACCGGTTCGATTACTTAAAACTTGACCACATATACTAAACCTATACATGTTGCAACCTTAAAACCGCGAAAAAAAGTATTGAATGTGTCAATGTGTTATGTAAACACCAATAACAACATTTTACTAAATTCCCATGTTTCCAATGGTGCAAAGAAAAGCAGGAAGAGACATATTGGCTTTTGTCAAGGCCTGAACTTTTGACCAACAATTGTTACGATGAATGTAAAATCTTAAATATACATTGTTGATAGCCCATAGCAGACCAAGTTATTAGTTTATCTAAAGTTCAATTTTGGGTTTCAAATTGTTATAGATGTCATCCAGTTTATAAAATTGTGGCTGTGACATTTTAGTTGTCTAAATAATTTGTAGGTTGCAGTACTATTTGCCTAAATCGGTGATTTAAAATATCATTTAATACTTCAAAATAACAGATCTATAATAAGTTCGACCTAATATATTTACAAACCATAACCAAGTTCAACTAAATACAAAATAAGTTTTAAATTTCCAAGGAAATACAATATAACTTCATTAGCATACTAATCAACTCCCAAATATGTCATAAATACACCTAAATACCCGCAAATAATAACTATTTTTCATAATAAAGATAGAATATATTAAAAGTAAAATAATCTGAGCCAAACTCGGTCGTTACGAACTAAGCTGAGCTAGACTCGCTTTATAACTGAGCCATGTCGAGCTTTTTTCGAGCGAGTCCCAAACCACGAGCTTTTTGATCAGCCCTACATTACAAGAATAAAAATGTGGTAAATTAACCAACAATCTATGAAAACAAAAACATGATTTCAGTTCGGTTCACGCAAGAGTGAGGAACATATACATAACCAACTTTCAACCAACCAAAATTAATAACTCAAAGTAGAATAATCAAATCTTACTTGTTCCGAGTCTTTATATTTTCGCTGGTCCCTTGATCACATGAAGTCCCCATATCTAACAAATCGAGGCTGTCAATGATGAGGATATGTCCCTAACCGGACCGAATCACCTACACGAGCCGGACCAAAACTATGGCACGTCAAGACCGGACCGTTCCTCACACCATAAATGGAACGGACAGATAGAACAGTGCGGCATAACAAACTGGGTCCCACCCTCATAACTGCCATGATAGCGACTGGTCCGGCCCTAACTAACTTGCCACATCAGCACAACCAAAGACTATAAATACCACACTTGGAACTCCGAAAAGGGGTAATCGCTACTTTCTCTCTCTAACTCTCCTCTCTCTCTCCCTGACCTATTTCCTCCTCACAAATACTTATTCTCACGCCCGAGCTTGGTCACAGAGAGGCCCCCCTCCCTGTGACGAGGCTAACGGTGTGTTTGTTCTCTTGTGATCTTGCAGGTTCCTTGCTAGGTCATCTGAAGCTCTACTCTAACCAGGTCGTACCAACTGGTTCTTGAGTCTTCAGTGGCGCCATCCCCTCGAATTCACATAATTCGTTTCTGTGTTTTTTGTTAATTTGAAATCATGGCAGAGTCGACGACAGCAGTCTCCACCAACACTTTCCCGTCTTACAATGATATATGGGAAGGAAACACTAACTCCACAACTGCTTCAACAGCAGTTGTCGCCTCAGCAGCTTCGCTAGGATCTGCCTTGGCTCCTCCAGCTGCAAATCCTGTAGGCGGAAGTTCTGTCACCACGCTGTCTGTTACTGCCCCGGTTGTCACGCCAATACCTACTTTCGATAACGCTTTCCTTTTAAGGAATGCTGATCTATTGCGACAGTTACAGCAGCAGCAACAACGAGATGAGATGCTGCAAAGTCTCCGAGCAAATTTGTTTAGCAACGTTCATCCAGGGGGAAATCCCGTCTCTGGTGGAACCTTCGCTTCTGGATCGATGGTAAGTTCTATGCTCTCCACTCCTATACCTCATGTTACACAATTTTCTTCGGTTACAAGTGCTCCAATGAATAACGGTCTAAACGACCTGTTTCTCCAGGGATCTATGGGTTTAAACCCCCAAGATCAAGAGTTGCTTATGCCGTACCACCCCACGTCAATGACTTCCCAATCAAAGTTTACGTTACGGATTGTCAATGCCCCACTCCCGGCTAAGCTGAAGATGCCTCCCACGTTGAAGTTTTACGATGGTACGTCTGACCCAGACGACCATATGTTCGCGTTTGCCAGAGAGGCTAAGGTCGAGCAGTGGCCTATGCAGGCTTGGTGTCTTATGTTCGCCCAAACTCTCACCGGATCGGCGAGGGTTTGGTTTGATGGGTTGCCGGAAGGGTCGATCGACCACTTCGAAGATTTCCGACGTATTTTCTTGCAAAATTTCTGTCAGCAGCGACGTTGCAAAAAAGATATTACTGAGGTTCACCATATAAAGCGCCGAGATGGAGAGTCAGTAGAAGATTTTATTGACCGTTTCAATCGAGAAAGCATGCAGATAAGTGGTGCGGTGGACCAACTCCGAGTTTCTGGGTTCTGTCACGGAGTTCGGAACAATCAACTTGTGGAGAAGCTCCATGAACATCTCCCAAAAACTATGGAGACGCTTATGGAGAGGGCTCGAGCCTTTGTTCGGGGAAAAAGTGCCTGCGGTCAACCGAGCGAAGCTTCAACAAGAAATGCCAAAGCTCGAACCACTTCATGGAAACGCAATGCGTCGCCACCAAAAGATAGAAGCAGCAGCTGGAACAGAAACCGTGGCCCGTATCAGAAGTCGGATCGAGGCAGTTTCCGAACAGGAAACGTGCGCTTCAACACTTTTTCCGAGCTCACCAAATCACCAACTGAAATCCTCAGTACGGAGACTACTCGTTTCCCCACGCCGTCTAAGCAGCGACCCACCTCGGACAGGCATTCCAAGAAGTATTGTGAATACCACCGAGACAAGGGTCATACAACTGATGAGTGTTGGGCTCTGAAGCAGGAAATCGAAAAGGCCGTACGGTCCGGTAAACTCTCGCACCTTGTGAAAGAAGTGAAAGATGGGAAGAAGACAACAGCGGCAATTGATAACCCGAACACCGAACCCGGAATTAACATGATCCGGTCAGCCGAGCCAAGAGGGGTAAAACGATCAAACCAGCATATGGCAGCATGGATGCACCAACCAACTTATTTCCCTCCGATCGATCCAGACGATGCTCGAGACGGACCAATTACAATTTCGGCCGTCATCGCCGGACATCTGGTCCGACGAATTTACGTGGATGGAGGAAGCGCCTTTGAGATCATGCATCTACAATGTTTCCAGCAGCTGAACCCCCAAGTAAAGAAGAGGTTAATTGAAGTCTCCACCCCTTTAATCAGTTTCTCCGGAGAGGTGGTCCGTCCGATAGGACAGATCAGCCTTCCGACCACGTTCAAAGAAGGTGACAAAAGCCGGACAGTCCAACTAACCTACCTGGTTGTTGGCACTCATTCATCACACAACATAATACTCGGGCGACCCGGGTTAAGAGCTCTTGGGGCAATCAGTTCAACAATACATGGAGCTATTAAATTCCCTACTGAGGCCGGAGTTGCTACTATCTTCTCAGAATCCAACTCGTTTGTCGCCGAAGTAAGACACGCAGCGGAAACGAGCTCCAAAAAGTCCGAGGTACCTACGGAGCTTTGGGCAATCAATCCAGATTTTCCCGAACAACAAGTAGCTATTGGAACTCAGCTCCCAAAACGAACAAAGAAGCTCTTATGGGAATTGTTAAGTAATTCGATAGATGTTTTTGCATGGAAGCACTCCGATATGCAGGGAGTCCCCAGATCTATGGCACAACATCATCTGAACGTAAAAGAATCGATCAAACCGATTGCACAGCGGAAAAGGCACATGGCGCCGGATCGAGCCAAAGCAATCGCAAAAGGTGTTAAAAGCCTTCTAGATGCGGGAATCATTCGAGAAGTTCGGTATCAAACATGGGTGTCAAATCCCGTTATGGTGCGGAAAAAAGATAATTCATGGAGAATGTGCATTGATTTCACCGATTTAAACGATGCGTGCCCGAAAGATTGTTTTCCTCTACCGGAAATCGATGAAAAAATTGATTCCGTCGCCACGTTCAGATTGAAGTGTTTTTTGGATGCTTACAAAGGATACCATCAAATACAAATGGCGGTCGAAGATGAGGATAAGACAGCCTTCGTCACCAATGAAGGAGTGTATTGTTTTACTAAGATGCCGTTCGGTTTGAAAAACGCCGGTGCTACGTACCAACGTCTGATGAACAAAGCCTTTAAAGATCAGATCGAGCGAAACGTAGAAGTGTACGTTGATGATATCGTGATCAAAAGTCATGATGAGGCCACCATGCTAAAAGATATACTGGAAACGTTCACCCGACTCCGAAGCATCAACATGAAGCTAAACCCTAAAAAATGTACGTTCGGGGTAGAAGAAGGTAAGTTTCTGGGGGTCATGGTTGGGTCAAAAGGTTTGCGAGCCAACCCAGACAAGGTTGATGCTGTTCTTACAATGAAACCTCCGACGACGGTTAAGGAAATTCAGTCCTTAAACGGACGATTAGCTGCTCTCCATCGGTTCTTGTCAAAAGCAGCAGATAGATCGCTCCCGTTCATGGATGTTCTCAGGAAAAGCTTCCGATCGGAGTTTAAATGGACGGAAGAAGCCGCACGAGCTTTTGAAGAGCTTAAAGCTTGTCTGGGTACTCTGCCAACTCTCACCGTACCAGAAGAAGATGAGGTGCTAACAGTATACTTAGCCGCGTCGCTTGGAGCTATCAGTGCGGTACTAGTTGCTCACCGTACCGGGAAGCAAATCCCCATTTATTACGTAAGCCGAACGTTAAAAGACTATGAAACAAGGTACTCAAACTTGGAAAAATTGGCCCTGGCACTAGTACATGCTTCGAGAAGACTTCGCCGATACTTTCAAGCCCACCCAATTGAAGTACGAACGGATCAGAGAATCCAACACGTTCTCCGCCGACCTGAAGTTTCAGGTCGAATGGCTAAATGGGCGATAGAGTTGGGTGCGTTCAATATCACTTTTCGAACCAAAGGACCATTGAAGGGGCAAGTGATAGCCGATTTCCTAGTTGAAATTCCGGAAGACAAAGGACGGGAAGATGTTGAAAATGCTCCAGAGAAACCTTGGTCCTTGTATACCGATGGAGCCTCTAGTTCCGAAGGAGCAGGGGCAGGTCTGATTCTCACCGATCCAGAGGGAACGGATATAACATACGCGCTCCGGCTGGAGTTTAAAAGCTCGAACAACGAAGCATAATACGAGGCTCTTTTGGCTGGTCTGCGTCTAGCGTTAAAAGTCGGAGCAAAAAATGTTGTTGCCCATGTTGATTCATTGCTCGTAGCAAACCAAGTAAACGGAGAATACGAGGCAAGGGAAGCAAGCATGATCGAGTATCTCGAACAGGTGAAGCAAACTATGGCATCTTTTGAAGCATGCAAGGTCGAGCATATTCCCCGTAGCAAGAACAAGAAGGCCGATGCTTTGAGCAAGTTGGCGTCGGTGTCATTCAGTCACCTAGCCAAAGAAGTAAGAGTGGAAGTTTTGACCGCACCATCGATTGCAACTCCGCAGGTTATGCAGGTCGAAGCACCACCGCAAACATGGATGACACCTATAGTTAACTATTCGGTGCATGACGTTCTGCCGACCGATAAAGCGGAAGCAAGAAAAGTCCGAATCAATTCTCTTCAATACCAGATGCAAGAAGGCGGTTTATACCGAAAGACCTTTCTGGGACCTCTGTTGAAATGCCTGGACCCGGAGCAAGCCAGTTATATCATCAGGGAGATACATTATGGTATCTGCGGCATCCATGCCGGACCTAAGATGATTGTGACAAAGGTCAAGAATGCAGGGTATTACTGGCCCGGGATGCATGAAAGTGCTGTAAAGGAACTCCAACAGCGTGACGAGTGCCAAAAGCACGCACCAATCAGCCTCCGAGCCAAGAATGAAATGATACCGGTAACCGCAGCATGGCCCTTCCAAAAATGGGGCGTTGATATTGTTGGACCTTTTCCAAGGTCAAACGGAAGTGCGCAGTACCTGTTAGTCGCGGTGGACTATTTCACGAAATGGGTGGAAGCCCGGCCATTTACAGTTATCTCCGGTTACAACGTAACGCGTTTCTTTTGGGAACAAATAGTATGCCGGTTCGGTCTTCCGCTCTACATCATAAGCGACAATGCAAAGCAATTCGCTGAAAACCCATTCAAGCGCTGGTGTGAAAATCTAAAAATTAACCAAGTTTTTTCCTCGGTAGCCCACCCTCAGGGTAACGGGCAGGTGGAGCAGATCAATCGACGAATCGTTGATGGGATTAAGAGGAGGCTTGATTATGAAGGAAAAGGCTGGGCGGATGAGTTGCCAAACGTTTTATGGGCGCACCGAACACTGCACAAAACTAGCAACGGAGAAACACCGTTTAGTCTAACTTACGGTACCGAGGCAGTGATTCCCGCCGAGATCGGACTCCCAAACCAGAGGTGCAAGAATTGGGAAGAAAATGAGCTTGAACTCCGGTCCAACCTTGACTTGTTAGAAGAACGCCGGAACATCGCGGCGATCAAGGAAGCCCGATACAAGAAAAAGATTGAAAAATATTATAAAGCCCGGGCTAAACTATACAAGTTCAAGGTCGGAGATTATGTGCTCCGAAACAATGATGCGAGCCGAATCGAAGCCCCTGGTAAGCTAACCCCTAAGTGGGAGGGACCGTATCGGGTCAAGGAGGCGAGCGACAAAGGCTCGTATGTGTTGGAGAAGATTGATGGAACTCCAGTACCCCGGACGTGGAATGGGGTGCACTTAAAGAAGTGCTTCATGTGAATAGCCTGCTACGGCTAAAAAGATCGTTTTTATTGTTCTTTATTTCCAATTTCCATGTACAAGTCGGGAGGGTAATGCCCCGGCAAGTTTCTATTTCCTTTTGTAACCGGGAGGGTTTTTCCCCGGGATTATTATCAGTAAATCAATAAAGCGATCTGTAGTTTTATAAGTATAAATTATAGCATGAGTATAAGTTCGAACAACACCATAAATGTGCACAAACGGGCCTCGACCCATGCCTCGCGCCGATCGAGAAGGCTTAAATAGTTCAAAAAATAACTAAATCTATTAAGCAAAGCGGTCCGTATTTAAGACGTTCCGACTATAAACAATTCGATTACGTAAAAGAAATCAAAGAATTTCTAAGTTATGTTCCGGTCACCGGAGATGACCGAACCAAAATCCTGGTCGAACAGTTAAGTTTGGACGCAAACTGAAAGCTAAGTGGCCAGGATTGAATAATCAACGATAAGGTCTGATTCCATACAAAGCATGGCAGTCAAATACTTGCAAGCAAAAAATTGTACTAGTTACATGCCAAAGAAAGTAAATGTTAAAATTGTGCGGTTACGATAACAAATAAAAGCCAAAGGTCATATAAACAAGTTTCAAGCTTCGAACTCTTCTCTCACTATGGGAAGTTCACTCTGTTGCTTGATAACAGACAAAGGCTCGTCTACCAAATCAGCAACCTTTCCAAGAACGGAGATGTTAAAATCTTCAAAAGCTTTCACCGCAACATCTAACTTATCTTGAGCATCTGCATCATACCCTGGAACTTCATCGAAGGACTGAGCGGGGCCCTTAGCAGCCTCAAAACCGTACTTAATACCTTCGTTTGCTCCAACCGCATTAACACTGTTCACCAAATCCGCAATAACTTTCTCCAGTTCCGGGCTCTGGTGCACCAACTTAACAACCCACGCAATCCCGTCTGTTAAAAACCATTGTTTGGTGAGTTTGAGTTCCGACAATTGGGCATACGATTCAATCATATCACGCTCAGAACGAATTAGCATTCCCTTTGCCTCATCAATCGTTGTTTTATGAGACTCGATCTCTCTGTCACGAGCTCTCTCCAATTTGTCTTTAGCTATAGAGAGACAAGTTTCAATAAGCAAGAAAGGGAAGCAATAAAAGATAAATGGATTATGAACGTACCATCAACTAGGCGATGGTAGTCGGCCAGAAGCTGATCATGAGATATCTGCATCTCCTTCAGTTCGGCCGAATGCTTTTTCTCCGCACCAGATATCTTCTTCTCCAAATCATCGAATTTTGATTTAAAAGTTTCTAAGTCTTGAAGGGCCTTGTCTCGCGCTTCATAAGCGGCCGCAGCCGAAGCTTGGGTAGATTTGTTAACTTCCTTTGCTTCCAAGTTTTGCTCCCTCAAGCGTTCAACTTGAGACTGGAGAGAAGATAGCTCTTGTTTTGTCTTCGATCGGACATTATCTTCTTTTTTCAAATTAGCAATCTCGCGCCGGAGCTTGTTACAAGTTGATTCCGACTCGATCCAACGCTTGTACGACTCCACCACCAATGAATTAGATTGAGCTTGATTTACCATAAGGGCATTCCCGAGCTCCGGACCGCTCATCTTCCGATAATAAGAATGCTCAGCGGGAGTCCCCAAATGAAACAATGTCATTTTCGCCGACAGAGCATCCACTATTCGATCCTTGTTCGTCAACGACCACTCTGGAACGTACTTCTCCAGTGCTCGAGTTGAGTCCATGTCTTCGATGCCACCCGAACCTAGCTCCCGTGATAAGAAAACAACTTCAGTATTAAACCACAAAGGGGATGAAGAGGCACTGTCCCCACCATCAACAGGCTTGGGGCTCGGCCTTGACACATTAGACGCAACCCCCGTGGTGAACTTACCCGAAGGAGAAGGTTCGGTCCTCTTGGGGTCGGACATGATAACATCAGTAACAACCTTGGTGGCACCTCCCCCGAAGGACAATGGGCTTGATGGAACGTTCAATGGATGGTCCCTCGGGGTACGACCCCCATGAAGATGAGCGTCTAAATTTGCTAACACGCCTCCGGCAGCAGAAAACTCAGTAACTTGGATATCATCGTCATCTAGAGTAATAGCTTTAAGATCCGTCTTCGTCTTCTTTTGCCTAGGCTTTGGACCAGACTTAGACGGAGCCCTCTTCCTCTTCAAGTTAATCTGAGGCTGCTCCTCTTCATCCTCCTCTTCCTCGTCATCGCCACCCTCCAAATTTTCAGCACGATCTTCTTCAACTCCCACAGATAGGTGAACGCCTTCATCTTCAATCACAAACTTGGAACCAGACCCTTTGGATCCGGTCGAACCAATTTCTTTACCCTTACCCTTATCGCTACCGATCACCATCGCAGTATCGGCCGGAGCAATATTCTCTGTCTGCGCTACAGGAGCCGAACCCGAACCTCCTTGCCCATCTGAACCTCCATGAACTTCCGGAACCTCGGGTTCCCGAATCGGGTAAAGATTCTCCTGCACGACCGAGAGGTACGGAGGATCACTTTTCGGTGTCCTAGTGGCCCGGATCTCCAACTCCTTGGAATCAAAGGACTTTAGCCTCAATGCCTCTCTCAAACCCATAACTACAAAAAAAAAAAGAGGGCAAGCAAGTAACATCCGAAGTCCAATACATATATATAAAAAAAATATATATGAAAAATAAATGAAATAGTGATGAAAATAATATGGTCATATATGCGACACGACGAGCACCGTATCAAAAAGTAAAGGCATGACTAACCCTGTCCGTTCCATTTAAGGGTAGGATACCACTCCGGTTCGGACCAAATCGTGCTGATCCGTCCCATGACAAGAATGTGTTCCGGATAACTTTGTATGCGACCCGCTTCTTTAATTAGGTTTGCATACAACTCTTTATCATATTCGAAGCCTTCAGGAAGAGGAGCTGGGAGTTTCTTCTTTTTAATCCTCCATACCATAAACTCCGGAACGCATTGGTCATCAACATAAAAAAAGCGTTCTTTCCAGTCCTTTATGCTAGTGGTAATCCATGTGTAACAGCAGGAGTTTTTGTCTCTGACCTCGAAGGTGTACCAGTTACCGGACCGGTTCAATTTATAAAAAGCCCGAAACACATCCAAGTCCGGGTCGAAGGGGTTCATTTGAGAAATGTGAACCTCGTGGAATAAAAGTACTCCGATTAAGAAATTCGTCAAAGGAAGACGATAGTTACAGTAGTCAAATAAACGGGTATAAACCCCTATCTTCCCCGGAGGAAACGGATAAATGGGTGTATCCTTTTTGGGGAGAACAGGGTGCAAAGATGCAGGTATCGCATATCTTTCAACATACCAAGCTAAACCATTTTTATTCAACACGTTAAAGCAAGCGGACAAGTTGCTTTTCGCCATTATGCAAGGAAGAAACTGACCTGTTTCTTGAAAAACGCCTGTCTCAGAGAAAACGAAGCAAGGAAGATGAAGTGAAAAATGAAAAGTAAAAATAAAAAGTTGTTTTTTCTCCTCTTTATATAGAAATATGGTAACCGACTTAAACCAGCCAATCAAGTAATGACACGTCACGATAGCTGACGCACACCAACCGTCACATCAGGCGGGAAATTTAAAGTGACTGACGGTTACTTAACCAAGGTCACCGCCTAGAAATTTAAAATTCAAAAAATTAACAAAGCGACAAATCAGGAGTTTAAACCGCCAAAATTACGCCGATATAGTTCGAAGCATTTATCCAAGAAACGCCACGAACTAGGGGGACTTGATGAGGATATGTCCCTAACCGGACCGAATCACCTACACGAGCCGGACCAAAACTATGGCACGTCAAGACCAGACCGTTCCTCACACCATAAATGGAACGGACAGATAGAACGGTGCGGCATAACAAACTGGGTCCCACCCTCATAACTGCCATGATAGCGACTGGTCCGGCCCTAACTAACTTGCCACATCAGCACAACCAAAGACTATAAATACCACACTTGGAACTCCGAAAAGGGGTAATCGCTACTTTCTCTCTCTAACTCTCCTCTCTCTCTCCCTGACCTATTTCCTCCTCACAAATACTTATTCTCACGCCCGAGCTTGGTCACAGAGAGGCCCCCCTCCCTGTGACGAGGCTAACAGTGTGTTTGTTCTCTTGTGATCTTGCAGGTTCCTTGCTAGGTCATCTGAAGCTCTACTCTAACCAGGTCGTACCAACTGGTTCTTGAGTCTTCAGTCAACGCATGGAGTCATATGACACACACACAAAGTCCCACGCATGGGAACAGATCTAAATCCTGTCCCTATCTTAGGATAAAAAACAGTGGTTCCACTAAGGAGAGGATTGAACAGTAAATCATCATTGGCGGTACGTTGAAAAACTCTTTGTGCTCCTTTAAATTCATACGTATTCAATTTAAAAGCAACAGACCAAGAAGCAGCAGTGTTGTTCCTTACCCAAATCCAACAATCGTCATGTTTAGAAGAAATCACGGCTAGAGAACCATTGATGATTGCCACTTGATTGGTTTCCCAACTTGGTTCTGGCAACTCAATCATCGAGAAAACCTCAGAACTCAGATCAAATGCCAATACATAATAATGATGATGGCAATCATCAGTTGAATACCTTTTTACTACCCAATGCAATTCTCCGCTGGAATGACACTGATATGACAGAGTATGAGAATAAGGAGTATTAGGGGAAGCAATCTCGCGCCAAGTGTCTGTCTTCATCGTGTTAACAAATGTACTTGATACAAATCCCTTTTCACTTGCCAGAATCTTATAATCATCAACGAACGGGTCAAAACCAAACCCAAAAGGAATCCGTTCGCCGTCACAATCACTCAAAGAAGGGACGGTCACTTTGCGTCTAATTGAAGGGTTCCATAGATTAATCCCGTTTCCATATTCATGAAGACAGATAATTCCATTAGATGAACCAACAATGCTAAATTCGCTAAAAGGATATTCGACAGCACCGATATAAGGATCACCGATATAAGGATCACGTGACAGTTGGCCTCTCGAATGTAATGTATACATATAGCGTGGTCCTTTACTACAAACCCGGTGTACAATCATAACTTTTTCCCGAGATCGAAGAGTATGAAGTCGGATGAAATCGGGGCTACCGATACAAGCACATAATGATTTGGAGACTGATCTAAATCGAAGAAGGGATTTAACCGGGAGTCTCGTGAAGATTTCAACTATCAGCTCTTCGCATAGATCGCACGACATTATGTATGTGATTCTCTAATTCAAACCTAAATGAATAACATAACAACCAAATTATATTATATTATAACTAGGTTAGAACCCCGTGTATTACACGGGTTGAATAAATGTAATTTTATATACTAAATTAAAACAATTATTCTTTAAAAATCTCGTTTATTACACGGGTTGAACAAATGTAATTTTATATATTAAATAATAAAAAAATTATATCTCTAAGAACCTCATGTATTATACTGAATAAATGTAATTTTATATACTAAATAATAAAAACCCGTGTATTGTACGGGTTGAATAAATCTAATTATATATACTAAATAATAAAAAAAGTTATATCTTTAAAAACACTGTGTATTACACGGGTTAAATAAATGTAATTTTGTAACCTTGTATATTACACGGGTTGGATAAATGTAATTTTATAAACTAAATAATAAAAAAAATTTATATCTTTATAAACCCTGTGTATTATACGGGTTGAATAAATCTAATTATATATACTAAATCATTATCATCATCATCATAGGTTAGATTATATATGGGCTTATACGTGTGAGTAATTGTGATTATTGAATGGTTGAATTTTAAGGGTTTTGAAATGTGAATTTGATTATGATAGATTATATTTTAGTTTTAAAACTTCTAGAATGATTGAATCAAATAAAAGGATTATGATTTCCTAGGTTTTTTTTTTTCTGATCTTTTTGAACATGAGCAAATAGAACGATAGCATCTTAATAAAAAAATAACTAATCACAAATGTGAAACCCAATAATTTTACTTCTGTCCCATTTGAACGGAAAAGATAAGTACAAACTAAATTTAAAAAAAAATGCAATATGAAAATAAGAGATAGAATAATCGATATTTTTTTTTCATAAAATATGAGATAATGGTAAACTAAATAAAAAAGTGTCAATTTGGTAAATAATAATATTAAGTATGAAAAGGTAGGAAATTACAAATGTAGACATCTTCAATGAATGACACGTGTTCAAAATCATGTTTTTTTTTTATTATATAGTAAATATAAAAGATTGGTTTGTGTCACCAACCAAATTCTTATTTGTTTATATCTTTATTGGTTGTGTATTTATCTTTTATCAATTGATACGATTATTTATATAATTTTAAAAGATATTATTTATTGATAAAATGGTATAAAAGGATAAACTTAAAACATGATACATGGCCGCCATGTCCCTGGACTATACATGTAACTTTTTGATAATTTCAATTAGAGTAAACTGCCATTTTGGTCCCTGTGGTTTGGTCAGTTTTGCCACTTTAGTCCAAATCTCAAACTTATTACATCTGGGTCCCTGTGGTTTGGTTTTTGTTGCCATTTTAGTCCAAAATCCAAAAACCCTATTTTTTAACTGTTAAAAGCTGTCTATTTTGTCCTTTAGTGCAGGGGTATTTTGGTCATTTTTTTATTTTATTCTTTTAATAAATTAAAAGAAAATTAATTATATATTATATATATACATATACAGACATTCACACACATACAGACAAACATCCACCCCCAACCTCTCCCCAACCTCTCGATCTCTCCATCTCGAACTCCGACCAGCACGGCGGCGACAGCAAGAACCGACTACAAGAACCTCTCAATCACTCTTCTTCAAGTCCGGCGACGGCAAGAACCGACGAGGGTTGAACCACCGTCGGCGGTGCTGTGGGGGGTGGCGTGGTGGTTGAACCACCATCATCGGTTCTGATTTTACAATTTAGGTATTGGGTATGTAAGCTTTCTTGAACCAATTTTAATGGGTTTTTGAGGGATTTGGTTTTTAGGGTTTGTGGATGTGAGATCTGTGTCTAATTTTGCAATTTAGGTATTGGGTATGTATGTTCAAAAATCAGATGGTGTTGCAGGTTTAGGTGATGGTGGAGGCGGTGGCTTTTGATTTAGGGAAGGGTGGGGATGGTGGTGGTGGAGAGGAATCCAGGGGAGGGGATGTGGTGGTAGTAGGTGGGGGTAGCGGTGGTGCTGATGGAGGAGGTTTTGTTGATTATTGCAGGTTTTGTTGATTATTGCAGGTTTTGTTGATGCTGATGAAAGAGGTTCGAAGATTTTGCAGCTGATTATTGCAAGTTTGATTATTGTTAACAGCTGATTGATTTTGCAGCTGATTATTGCAGGTTTGATTATTGCAGGTTTGATAACAGTTGATTGATTGTTAACAGCTGATTGATTTTGAAGATTGTGTTGCTTAATTACATGTGTGTGCAGGTTTTAGAGAAGAGAGAGGGAGCTGAAGTTGTCGATGATGCGGTGGTGGGGGTGGTGCGGTGGTGGGGGTGGTGGGGGTGGTGGGGGTGGTGGTGGTGTCGATGATGCGGTGGTGTGTGTGCAGGTTTTAGAGAAGAGAGAGGGAGCTGAATGTCTGTATATGTATATATATAATATATAATTAATTTTCTTTTAATTTATTAAAAGAATAAAAAAATGACCAAAATGCCCCTGCACTAAAGGACAAAATAGACAGCTTTTAACAGTAAAAAAAATAGGGTTTTTGGATTTTGGACTAAAATGGCAACAAAAACCAAACCACAGGGACCTAGATGTAATAATTTTGAGATTTGGACTAAAGTGGCAAAACTAGCCAAACCACAGGGACCAAAATGGCAGTTTACTCTTTCAATTATCTTTAACTAAATCAATTAATTAACCTTTTATTCCTTTTATAAAATATCTCTTTTTTCATAAATAATAAAAAAGTGTCAATTTAGTAAATAATAATATTAAGTATGAAAAAGTAGGAAATTACAAATGTAGACATCTTCAATGAATGACACGTGTCCAAAATCAGGTTTCTTTTATTATATAGTATAGATTATAATATAATAATATATATTAATAAGAGAACTGAATGAACAATAATACCTATATATTAATAAAAATAAAATTGAATTGAATGAATACTAACATCACTAAGGAATGAGCAAATGGTATCGGGTATCGGTATGGTATCAACTACCGGTTCAGCACCGGTATTCATCGGTTTTTGCCCTCAAATACCGGTGCCGACTGCCGTACCATTACCGACCGTATCGAGCCATACCAGATATATTCGGTACCGGTACCCACTTTTGGGGATTTCGGTAACGATATTTTCGGTACCGGTTGGTACCGAGCTCATCAAATCCTGTAGCAATGCAAGTAATTGCACCGTTTAAATTACTTTTCATACACAGTAATGTATTTCGTTTGAATGAGGTTTTATATACACAACTTATTTTGCTTTATTTTTTTGTCTTTTTCTGTAATGAATGAATTGTAACACGTAAAATTAACTTGGATATATAGATTATTGATGAGCAAATTGTATCAAATCCTGTAATCAAACCGGTATCGTATCGGTACCAAATTTACTATACCAAATCATTTTTGGTACCAATTTGGTACCCACCTTTTGGCGTTTTCAGAATCGTTACTTTCGGTTCGACACCGAACTAGCACCATTCCTGTATTTATTGATTTTTACCTTCAAATACCGTACCGTATTGTACCGAACATTTTCAGTGCCGGTACCTAATTTCGATGATTTTCCGGATTGGTACTTTCGGTGCGTTACCGGTACCGAGCTCATCCATATTTTAACGTGTTAGCACCGTAATAACTGAACTGAAAACAACCGAATTTCCAACGTGTAGGACGTGTGAGTCCTATTATTATATATTAGGTTATTTAAAATTGTTTTTTTAGGACGGAGTGACTATCCTTATCATTTTCACGAAATTTTTATTTATGTTTTGATATTCGGTATTTGTTTGCCGTTACTGACATGCGTTTTGCAGTCATTGGGTCCCCGCCGCAACGCGAGGGCAGAGAATCAACTAGTTCTATTAAAAAAAATAGATTCTTTTAATGATTTCTCCTTCATGTTCTAAAAAAACCCTTACCCAGATCAGATAGAAGAGTATATAAACTAAGGCTACCAATAATTGAAAAAGTAAATGTAAACATTGAATTTGAATAAATAAAACAGTCAACTAAGAAGTCATATAAACGATGAACAAAAGTCACTCACCGGATGATCACTTAGGCCTTTTTTTCCAGCTCTAGGGTAGATGTGATTTATATTTTCCAGCTCTAGGGTAGATGTGATTTATATTATAGTTGTTAGCCCAATATGATGTTTGGCTCGTAAGCCCAATAACTTAAAAGGTACACATAAAACAATCAGTAGGCGCCAAGCAGAAGTGTAAAAAAAGCCCAAAAAACCGGTTTGGGCCAACCCAGCATGACGGTTTGTAACCAGTTTTTGATAGAGATGGACATAATAACCGGTTCCAAACCCGACCCGAAAGAACCGACCTGGAACCGGTTCCAGTTCCTATCCGGTTCCACATTTTATAAATAAAATCGATTCCTATCCGGTTCCAACCCGGAACCGGTTCTAAAAAGGACAAAAAGGTAATTATTTGTTTTACTAGTTGTATTCATGCCTACTAGCTTTTTTGTGGTAGCTATAATGACTTGTACCATGCATAATGACTTGTACAACCCATCATGCCATGTATGCACTGTACTATAACTTAACTGGCCAACCTGTCTCTACTATAACCTGTCATGTTTACAGCTGTAAACCCACACTGAAACAAGTTTTCAATTAATTTATATTATATATATACGGATGTGAAAAAGCATGTTTGACCAACATTTCCTTTATTTATCAAAATGCTTCGTCTCTTTGTTCATCTTTCCAGTTTGCTCAAAATTCAAAAGGATGGCTGTAGTTCAGGTTTCTTAGTTTAAATCATTCATCCCTTCATTCATCTCCTAAGTGAAAGCTTGTTTGAGATATGACTTATCGGGTCAGTTCGGTCTTTATCGGATTTTGTTTTTCCAGAATTCCGGTTTTTCCTGAATTCCGGTTCCGGTTACAATCGGTTCCACTCTACTCGAAACCGGTTCTTCTCTACCCGAAACCGGTTACACTCGGTTCTAGTTTTAATGCTGAAAACCCGGGTACGAATTGGAACCGGTTCCATTCACTCTCAATCAGGAACCGGGTATGGTTCGGAACCTATTCCGGGTATAAAAAGGAACCGGATATGCCCATTTCTAGTTTATGATATCGCATAGCAAACCTGAACCAGTTCGGGATCGGAGTTGAAAAAAAAAAACGGTTTATACCCATTGGAAATAAAAACGGTTTATATATATTGTTTCTAATGTGAAAGTCCCAATCATGCCAAGTAATCTATAATTGAAGGTATGAATATTTTGAGAATTCAAGGTTTAGACTTACGAATTTTAAAATCTCTCTTGAGTAATAGTTTACATTGAGATAGTTGGTAAACGGGCAACAAGCTGCGCCGCTACCCCTTTTTGAATAGCAAAACTAAGCCTTTTAAAAACTACGTCCATAGATCTCGGGGTCATAACATTACTATGCATGACCCTTTGAACTCGACTAAGTAGGTCCACAGCATCTGGCGCCAGAAAACCAAAAGTATCAAGGTTTGTTCTAATGCTAATATAATATATATACTGAATTTTCATTACTTGATTTTAGTATTTATAGATTTTTATTTTTTATTTTTGTGGTAACATGATTCAACCGAAGCATTTGGACATTGCCATTGTGAAAGCTACGAATCATGTCGAACGTCCACCAAAGGATCGCCATGTTAAAAGTGAGTTTAACATGTATACGGGTCATAATCCTGATATGATTATGTTTTGGCAAATTTATTTTTAATACCTCACCCCTTTCTTTCCCCTTTGTTTATCGTTAATGCCGCTCTTTATCGTTACAATTTCAATTGCCACCATTGAACCAAAATAGCCGTCACTATTTGAAACTGTCACCGCTTCCAATTTCCATCGTAGCAAGTTGATCTGCCCCATGAAATAGCTAATTTATCATCTGTTAGACTTTTATACTACGAGTTTATCCGTCATGTATATATAATTCACAATTTTGGTTTTCCTCATTTTGTGATCTGCAAGAAAATTCGATAATTAAATTGACGTCGTGATGACAGAAATGGCAGACTTTGTGCAGGTGTAGTTTTTTGTTGATTATATCCTTATACATGGGTCAAATATAAAAACCTAATCATGTTTATTCAATCATGAATATGATATTAGACATCAAATCAGTAAACTTACTTGTTGGAACAGAGATATGAGATAAGAATGTTGAATCCACGATTCCCGTTATTGTATCTTGTGTTGATGGATCACATTAGAGAGAATTGATAAAGGTGTTCTTAAGGAGTTTTTCATACATTTTTATCAATACCAATGATCAAAATATAATGATCATAAGTGATGGTAGGTTATGGAAAACTCTATATATTCTCTTATTAAAAGGTACCTAAAGGGAAATCTTAATTACCCCCTTAAACTATTCAATATTTACAATTACTACCATCAAGTAATTGTCGGGGACTAGTTATGTCATATTGATAACATTACTCAAATGATCTGTAAGGCCACATCAACATGTTATTTCTAACATTCTCCCACTTGGCTGAGTGATCATTTGTGATAGCGTAAATAAGTTAGGCCAAGTTAAAACATTAATCAATGTTTCAAATTGAAACTGTAACAGAAAAATACAGTCATTGAGTTATTCTCCACTCAAGACCCCCATTAATCATGTTACAACCCCAAATCAAAACATACGTAAATTTAAGACCAAAATGACAGAGGTAAGCCCTTTAAAAATAATTTGTATAATTCTTGTCTACACGTCATTAGGTGCACATACGTATTTATCGACAAACAAATTGTATAATTGAGGAAGTAAAAACAAATCATTCATATGTACGATATGCTATTATGTAAGGCCTTTAGTAAAACCCGTTTTTATTATGAGCTCTTAAAAAGACTTTGGGTGTAGACCGTAGTTATCGGATCCACAAGCATATCATGAATGTAAATGTATTCGATACAAATATTTAGTTTCCTCTTCTTGTTCATAAGCGAACAATAATTTTGTATCGAAGTTTAATGGAGCACCTCTCGAACTGTTACTGTTTGAGGAACAAGGTAGCTGACTTTTCACACTAGGTCTTCAATATAGTATATATATGGAGTTAATAAGTTTTTGAGTCCGCTGATAAGTTTTCAACAACATTAAGTGACAATTGCGTTGTTAATTAACAACATATTATGTCATTATAATTTAGGTTGTTGTTAACAGTTTCTTATGACCCCTCCATGAGTAAGATTTGTCCGCAGACATAAGGATTATCCCAAATTGACTTTTAGCTTCTTTTGAATATTACAAAATCGAGGTAAGAGTAATCAACTTCTTCTTATAGTCTTTATCGTTTCTTAAAGATATTGTAAGATGCTTCACAATAATCTAGAGTGGTCTAATGTTCATCAATGTGAGCAATATCTAAACGAGTATAGACTTGAACCTTCATAAGGCTTCTAATTAATGAAGCATATGGAAGTAATCTCATTTATCTTTTTATCCTCTAAATGAGAGCAATATTGTTTGTTACACATGTAAAAGCCCGCTTTAGAGTAAAGCTTATGGGGACGAAACTAATGTCCCGTTGGGTCTATCTCGATATATTTTGATATCTCTCACGTAAGTGGTATCTCCGAGATTCATTATATCAAAATATGTGTGAGAAATTATTTGACTTGTGTAATATATACTTTGTGCCATCTATATAAGGACAAGTTTACATTAGTTGCTCCCACTAATCTTGAGGTAGGTACATAAATACATTTAACTATTGATGAAAAGAATTGCACTAATATTTCATCATATTTTGATACTTGCTTCAACCCATACATGGAAGTTACTGACATACAAAGTAAGTGTTCTTGACCTTCAGTTTAGAACGTTCAGGTTGTTTTATGAACATGTAAGTCTTTATTTAAGGAAGCTCTAAATGATTATAAGCCACTAGAACAACAATGATCCTCAAAGAAACATTTTGTAAGAAAGGTAAGATGATTCTTTGATAAATAATTCTCTTCTAAGCATAACCTTTAACAATCAGTCATACTTTTAACGTCTTAACGTTTGCATTCAGATTTTGTTTAGTGATGAACACCCTTAGGTAATTCAACCAAATCCCAAAAGTTATTCTAACAAATAAAATCAAATTTACTAATAACACTTCTTATTCCATTTAGAAAAAAACAAAATAAAAAAAGCCACTAAGGTAAAAAAAAACCATATAAAGACAAAAAAAAAAGGAAAAGAAATAAAAAGAACATTATTCATAGCATCATTCAAGATTTGTTATATGTATAATAAAACATAAGTACTAGTTACAAAGCATAAACTACAATTGCTTGTTTCATATCAAATGATAAAAGTTGTTAAAATTCAACTAATGAGTTCATATCAAATGATAAAAGTTAAAAGGGACCTGCATGATGCATTGGCGTTGATCATCGACGAGAAGACTTTAACTTATACTTTGGAGGAAGATTTGAAGCATCAATTTTTAAACTTAGCAGTTAAATGTGCTTTTGTAATACAATGTCATGTTTTTCCTGAGAAGAAGGCCTTGGTAAGATCATTTAATATGGAGTTGACAAGATGGATGGGTCGGGTCATTTGGGTAACAGGTTAAAATGGGTTGAGTTGACCCGCAAACACTTTTTTGTTCCTCTTCTAAGATTATTTAATGCTGTGATGACAAGATGGTTGGGCATGTTGGGTTACATGTCAAAATGAAGTCGGCTCAAAACAAGTGGGGCAAACACTTTTTTGTTCAGTCTTTTAACATAAAGGTGGTAAGGTAGGCACGGTGATTATAAAAGCAAAAGTATTACAACAATATAAATCTTTGAATAATTTGATTTAGGAGGTCTAAAATAGGCTTTGGTAAACTTCAATCCCGTTGGACCCATTTGACCCGTCTGATTATAGCTAATCTTTTATATTTGACCAGTTTGAGATAAAATTGTCCCATTTAACCTAAACCCTAAATGCTCTTAGCAAGACAACAAAACCTGAATTTTTACACAAATGAGTTGAAATAGCCCCTGATCTTATATATTTGACTTCTTGCATTGGGCATACATTATTGATATTTTGTTGAAATAAGGTTAGTGAAAGAAGGCTATGGGAAAACGACTGACATGGTGCGGTGTGTATATATTTGTTTAGATATATTATAGCTCTTTTTACTCGCGAATTCAAGTTTTAAATTTAAAAAACACGATATAATACTATCACCCTACACACACGTTAGGGCAAGTGCACCCATCGCGGACGTAGTATAGTGATAGCAATATACCGAGATCGTCCAAGGACACAAGAGCTTTTAATACCGGCTTATCTTTAACGTCTAATCTAACCAAATTTTGATAAAAAGGTTTTGAAAGTTTTAAAAAGATAAAAAGCAAAAATAAAATATAAGGAAAAACAAATAGACAAGAAGGAATCATTTGGTTCCAACTCCTCTTTTATGTATCCTTTAAATGATTTCCGCACTTTGGGCATTTTAAGAGATTATCTTTAAGTTATACTAGTAGTCCCCCTTCCAGGCAACATTACCCTCAACCTATTGGTCTAAGTCAGCAGGGATACAGTCCCGCAAGGTCGGATTATTGAAAGATAATTAAGTAAGTTATTAATGCGAAAAGTGGTAGGCCCCCTTCCAGGAAACGTTACCCTCAACCCTTTGGTCTGAGTCGGCAGGGATACAGTCCTCGCAGGGTTGGTTTGAAGTTTTTATAGTAGTTTATACATAAGGGACTCAAGCGGTTTCTTACTTTCTTCTGGGGCGGATAGTACCGCCCATCTGTGAAGTATTGCTAAGCTTGAACCAGGTTCTCACAGGATCTATACACTGAACAATACATAGAATTACCCAATTACCTTTCTAACCCCCTTCCAAGTAGTTAATGTGCTTTATATAGACTGTAAAGACACGAATATGTGAATCACCAACATATGAAGAATGGTTAGAAAAATTCGCCTTCAATATAAAAAACTAGTTTAAAGTCATTAATACATACCCAAATAAAAAAGAGCCAAAGATTGGAAATCAAAAAGTAATAGATAAAAGATTTGTCTTCACCAAGTGATGTAAGAGTTTAGCCAAGCATGGCCTTTGTTTGACAAGAACTCTTATGATCTATCTTGGATCCTAAGACTACTACACACTCTAAATGATGGAAGATGGATGATGGTGGTGGGTGTTGGTGTTGTAGTGGTGGTGGAGTGGTGGCATATAACAACCCTCCTGAATATTTTTCTGACACCCTAATATATTTTAAAACACCCCTATATGTCTCTAAATATACCCCGTATGTGAAAACCGAGCCCAAAATATGAAATATCATTAAAAATAATAAAAAAAAACAAGAAAAATGAAGTTTACGCGGGGCGCGTAAGCCTTCCCTTGAGCTTACGCGGGCCGCGACAGCTTCAAGGTCAAGCGAGCCCCGGTGTTAACACGTGTCAGACGCGTGTTGAACCTATGTTATGACCCGGATCACCTACGCCGTAGACCCCTTACTACGCTGGCCGCGTAGCCCCTTGCTACATCTTACGCGGGCCGCCTAAAACCCAAAATCAGGCCCTATATAAGAAGGCATTGGGGTTTCAGTTTTCGTCACCCAGAATTCTTTTCTCTCTCTAAATATTAAATAGTATAAGCTATACTCGGGTATTATATCCCCCTAATTAACGAAGTTCTGCCCCAATGTAAGTATTATAACCCCGGTTACGTATTAGATATGCTGCCCGATTGATCCAGGGTTTCGTAACGACTGTCGAGGTTTTGCCCGACGTAGTCGTTGGAATGCCGTCTCTGGGAGGGTATAACTAATGTAAATATAAAGGGTTATTATACTAACGCGTATACATTGTGTAAATTATAGATTATCACCAGGAAACCTTAGAAGAAACCTAAATCAACAATGTGAGTAATCTCCTTTTTGTAAACTGTTTTTACAAAACCTTAAATGTTTTACAATGCTATTAAGCAGTGATTGAGTCTTTGTAGTTCTTCAATTACTGCCGGTATGTTGGGGTTTTGTATACAAAATGTGGAACACGTTACCATTGGACAATGAGTTAGTCAATGTGTAATATGACCCACCAGTCAGGATTTGACAATACTGAATGAGTAATTGTGTAGGAATAAACAATGTGATTGCTCTCAATACTGTTAAAAATAAGATGTTTCTTGATTAAACTGGGATTCACTCACCAGTATTTCCCACTGACAAATGTTTTTAAAACGCGTTTCAGGTAACAAAATGTAAAAGCCAATTAGAAGAAAGCCAGCTGGAAAGCACTGACGGCTTGGAAAAATGTGGCTATAAAAGTTACCTAAAAGACGATGTTTTAAATTCAATAAAACAGGGTTTATCCCTATAAACATGTTGTAATAAGAAACTTGGGTTTACCCATGTGTTTATTAAAGAAGGTGGTTTTACTCTGATAAATATTTCCTAACTATGGTCCTGATGAAATTTCCGCTGCCAAATTAAATAATGATAAATAGAAATTGATTCCACCACAACTGGTCTCGCGGCCGCCCGTTCCCGGGACAGATAGGGGGCGGGGGTTGTGACAGAAGGTGGTATCAGAGCTAAGCCACTGATTCAGCCACAGAGGTGTTCTGTTGACATCAATATTATTCAAATTGTTAGGAAATTAATTATGGAAATACGTGCATATCTGTATTTTATTGTTGTGTGTTATTTGACTATTTGTTAGTTTTCAATATGAGTGATCAAGGACCCTCAGACGAGTATCCTCAATTGTCCGATTCACCTAGGAGTGAAGGTACCTCTTCACAGCCAACCCTCTCTGGGTATGCTGCTGATAATGAAGATGGGCTGTTTATCTTTAAGGCTCAGTCTGAAAAGCCATTCCCTCAGAAAAAGAGAGGATGGATCAGTAAAGGAGCGTTTGAGCGTAGAAAAAGAATGCGAAAGTTGCAACAGCAAAGAGTTCTAGCATCCGCTAAGCGAGAGTCAGATGCCCATACACAGGATATGCTTAATAGAAGCCTAGCTAATTTCCATATCCTAGCAACAACTGTTGCTGACCCAAATCTGGAACAACTAGTAGCCCCACAACCCTTACCTTTATTCCCTACTCATCCGATGGAGATAAAAGAAAACCCTGGAAATCAAGTAGAAATGCATGATTTCAACCCTGAGGAGATACCTAGGATACCAACCCCTAATCCCTTAGACCCGGATTATGATCCATGGTTTGATGATCATAGGGATTATGTGCCATGCTACCACTTAAACGACGAACCCATGCCGAACTTAGCAGCCTATCCAGGTCTGGACCCTCTAGAACCCTACTACGACAACGATGAATACATTAGGGAGATATTAGAGAATCCTTACCCTTAGGAGAATCCCATACCCCATTACCCGGACCCGGTACCAGCACCTGCACCCCCAATGAGTGCAGATAATGTGCATGAACTCCGAACTTTCGGAGAAGAGATCTTGGAGAGTAGTGAGAGGATGAGGGAGGTAGGAGAGCGACTCGTCTGGAAGTACGACGAGCGCAACATGGATTACTGGATGAACCCAGACCAGTAATGTGATGGTGGAGTTGGTAATAATAGTAATAATATATATATATATATATATAAAATAATGGAAAAAAATAAATATATAATATATGTGTAATAATAATAATAATAAATGTTGTAGTATAGACCACTTTGTGGTTAGAGATGCATAATAGCATTGTATTGTAATTTTTAATTTCTAGTATTAGTGTGTATTTGACGCATACTATAATAGAAAGAGTAAAGTCGCAATGATCGATGCTTTTGGTTAATATGTGTGTTGTGTGATTGTTACTCAAATTGTTAATTATTTTGTGATATTAATAATTGGTAAATATTTAAAATCCAGATGGACGACGAGGTAAACCAGGAAAACCAGAATAACGATAACCAGAGTAACATTAACTTGGATAATGAGAACCCGAACAACAACAACAATAATGGAAACCAAGTGGATAACAGTGCCATGCAGCATATAGTGGCACAAGGGATAATAGATGCAATGCCATATATTATCAAAACCGTTAGTGAAGCTGAAAATAAAAGTAAACATGATAGTAAGCGACCCTCTGAACCTGAAAATAGCGTGAAAAATGGACCTGTACTTCAAATACCCATTCCCAAAAGAAGGAGAACCGTGTCTTACGGTTGTTCTTATAAAGAATTCTGGTCTTGTAAACCAATGGAATTCTCGGGCAATGAAGGGGCCATTGCATCTCTATGCTGGATAGAAAAGACTGAGGCAGTCTTAAGAATAAGTAAATGTGTGGAAGAGGATAAGATAATGTTTGCTTCAAATCTGTTTAAGAATTTAGCACTTGAATGGTGGAACACTATCCTCCAGTCAAAGGGAAATGATAGGACTTACAATATGGGATGGGAAGAATTTAAAAATATGGTAGAAAAGAAATTCTGCCCTCTTAATGAGAAAGAACAGATAGAAAACAAATTCCTAAACCTTAGGATGATTGGGGTAGATAGTAAGGGTTATACTACATTGTTCTTTGAATATGCCCGAATAGTGCCAACCCTTGCTTCACCCGAACCAGTTTTAATCTCCCGTTATATCTGGGGATTAATTAGGGAGATTAGTCATGTAGTCAAGGCAGCTAGACCTCCAACCATAGAAGAAGCTGTAGAACTAGCCAACACCTTGACAGATGAATTAGTCCGTACGCGAGAAGAGGATCAAAAGAGGAACCTAACCCAGAAGCTGACCCAAGAATTCCGTTCTGGAAATTCTAATCGTGGGAGAAATGTAGGTTCTACCTCTGCACCCTACTGTAAGTATTGCAAAAGGAAGCATTTAGGAAGATGCTCCATCTACTGTAACTTTTGCAAAATATCTAGACACAAGGAGGAAGACTGCAGGAAAAAGCCTAACAACAGAATATGCTACAACTGTGGAGAACAAGGTCATATCAAGCCTAACTGTCCAAAGTTAGCTCTAGTTGCAAACCCCAAGAACACTAAAAATGCTAGAGCATTTGTTCTGACTGCAGAAGAAGCAAAGATGATCCCGGATGTGATCACTGGTACGTTTTTAGTTAATGATGTTTTTGCTAAAGTATTATTTGACTCTGGTGCGAACCAAAGTTTTATTAACACCTCATTTTGCAAACTTCTTAATCAATCATTAACTAAACTTCCACAAGAATGTCTAGTAGAGACAGCAAATGGTGAAACCATTAAGATTTATGAAATCTTGCAGGGAGCAAGAATAGAAATTTTAAATCAGAAATTTATTTCAAACCTTTACCCAATGAATCTGGCAGGATTTGATGTTGTGTTAGGAATGGATTGGTTAATAGCCAATAAAGCCAGTATTTTATGTGATCAAAAGTCGATTCAAGTAAAATCACCAAGGGGTGAAAAGATCACAGTTAAAGGAAATAAGTTCTTTAAATCCACAAAATTCATCTCTGTGATGAATACTGCAAGTTATATAAGGAAATGATCATTAGTGTATTTGATTTCTATAATCACTAACACTAAAGGAAAAGAATTAAAGGATATTCCAATAGTATCCCAGTTTTCAGATATATTTCCAGAAGAGCTACCAGGACAACCTCCAGATAGGGAAGTTGAATTCAGAATCCACTTGTTAACATGAACCACACCAATTGCCAAAGCACCTTACCGATTGGCACCCGCAGAAATGCAGGAACTGAAGAAACAATTAGATGAATTGTTAGAGAAAGGATTCATACAGCTAAGTTCATCACCCTGGGGAGCACCGATTTTATTCGTTAAAAAGAAGGACGGATCAATGCGTATGTGTATTGACTACCGTGAATTGAACAAAGTCACGATTAAGAATCGGTATCCATTACCAAGAATAGATGATCTGTTTGATCAATTGCAAGGATCACAATTTTTCTCTAAAATCGATTTAAGGTCAGGATATCATCAATTAAAGGTACAGGAAGAAGACATTCCTAAGACCGCTTTCAGAACAAGGTATGACCATTATGAATTTACTGTCATGCCATTTGGTTTAACCAATGCCCCAGCTGCATTCATGGACATGATGAACCGAATATGTAAGCCATATTTGGATAAATTCATAATTGTCTTTATAGATGATATTCTTATTTATTCTAAGAACAAGGAAGATCATGCAGCCCATCTGCACGCACTTCTAAGTTTATTGAGAAAAGAAAAGCTTTATGCTAAGTTTTCAAAGTGTGAGTTTTGGTTAGAACAGGTACAATTTCTTGGACATTTAGTTAATCATGAAGGAATTCATGTAGATCCCACCAAGATCGAAGCACTAACAAATTGGAAAACCCCTGAGTCACCAACTGAGGTTAGAAGTTTCTTAGGATTAACCGGTTATTATAGAAGATTTATTCGAGATTTTTCTAGAATAGCCATTCCCTTAACTAAGTTAACCTGTAAATCCGTTAAGTTTGAATGGGGATCGAAACAAGAAGCCTTTAGAATTCTTAGGCAAAGATTAACCCATGCACCCATACTAGCGTTACCAGAAGGAACTGAAGATTTTGTAATCTTTTGTGACGCTTCCAAACTAGGTTATGGATGTGTATTAATGCAACGTCAAAAGGTTATAGCTTATGCCTCTAGACAACTTAAGAATAATGAAGAGAATTATTCAACCCATGATCTAGAGTTAGGAGCTATAACTTTTGCCCTTAAAATTTGGAGACATTACCTATACGGTAGTAAGTTTACCATATTCACTGACCATAAAAGTTTAAGGTATGTTTTTGGGCAAAAGGAATTAAACATGAGACAAAGACGCTGGATGAAAATGCTTAGTGATTATGATTGTGATATCCAGTATCATGCAGGAAAGGCAAATGTAGTTGCTGATGCTTTAAGTCGAAAGTACCACAAAAAGCCAAAAAGAGTACGTTCTCTTAAGTTAAATATGCAAATAGATTAAAATGACCAGATTAGAAAAGCACAAGAATCAATAATCAAGGACGATACTGAAAAATTGAAAGGAATGATTAAGGAATTAGAACAAGGAACAGATGGAATTTGGAGATTCCATAAGAAAAGAGTGTGGATACCTAAATTAGGAAACCTACGTCACCGTATATTAGAAGAAGCCCATAAGTCTAAGTATACGATGCATCCTAGAAATGATAAGATGTATCAAGACTTAAGGAAGAATTTCTGGTGGATAGGAATGAAAAAGGATATAGCAGCATATGTTGCAAAGTGTTTAACTTGTTCACAAGTCAAGGCTGAACATCAGAAACCCTCAGGTTTATTGCAACAGTTAGAAATGCCTGTATGGAAATGGGAATTAATAACAATGGATTTTGTTACTAAATTACCCAAAACAAGAAAAGGTAATGATACAATCTGGGTAATTGTAGATAGGCTAACTGTTAGAACTTTTGAGATCGTTCATACTTGTGCTGGATAAGTTTTATAGTGGTCAGTAGCAAATTAGAATGTACAAGGGCTTGTTTTGTAATTCTCTAATAGTAATGTTCCTGACCTAGTGTAGATAAGATTCCAGCAAATTTATAAATTTGCTGGCAGATCAGGAACACACTATAAATAGCCCTCACATTGTAACCTTGGCAAGCTTTTGGCTCTTTGAATGAATATTGGTGTTGTTACTTTCTCTTGCTGATCTAGTGCTTAAATCTGATATCCAAGGTTGTTTATTGCTATATCTCATTGTTTGGATTCAATACAACACTTGTTGTATTCATTAATCCATTAGCTTCCCTTCATCTTAGATATTTCTTAACTTTTCATATCTCAAACACCTAATCAATAGGTGTTATGGGTTAAAACAACCAACCACTGTGATCCGGATTCGTTTTGGGATCTACAATTTGGTATCAGAGCCTTTGTGCTCTTGGTTGTTGTGTTCTTGTTGAGATTTTTCATTGTTTTGAAGGTTTTTCAAAGTTTCAAGGTTTTTCAAATTTTTGAGCTTAAAATGGATTGATTTGGTGTGTTTAATCAAAAGGTTGTTGTTAATACATGATTAGGGAGTCATTTAGGACATTTTGATGCATCAAAACATGGTTTTTGAGCTGTTTTTGAGTGATTAGAGGGTTTTTGTTCGTGTTAAACCCTCTGTCCAGCGAATATAACCTGAAGACAGCGAACAATATTTGAATACAGCGAAATTATTTTTGAAGACAGCGCACTCAGCGTTGAATATAGCGAAGCATCTTTAAGTCGTTGAGGTCCTTATCGCATAATCATTAATTTCGGCGACCATCGTTCGAGCGAAATTGTTGATCATTAGCGAGATAGTGTCAGTTGTCCCTTGAGCGAAATTATCGAAGGCGACTTCGAGAGCCGTGATAGCGAACCACAGCGTTCTTATCACGGTTATCGGTGAAATTAACCTAACATCTGTCTGTGTTTTGATTTGTCAGCGAAGTTATCTTGATCGCTCGCTCTAGCGAAGGTCGAGGATCAGTCAGCGAAGGTGAACAGGTGTCTTCGTTTACCAGTGAAGTTAAGTCTCTAGCCGGTCAACCTGCGACCTGTCAGCGAATTTAAGTTCTGATCAGCTAAAATTTGTCTAAACAAGCCAAGATGTCGCTAAATCAACTGAGTCCAATTGCACAAGCTGAACTCGAGACTGGAACTACCACTCGTCCACCAAAGTTGAAAGGTGCTGAAGACTTCAGCACTTGGAAGAATCGCATCCAGTCGTTCTTCGAATACACGGACTACAATTTGTGGGTTTCAGTCACCGCTGGTCCCCACATTCCAACGGTGATTCGTAATGATTTGGTGGTTGCTAATCCTGACCCCACAACTTTCACTGAGGAAGACAAAGCCCTAATTCAACGCGATCGCCGTGCGCATGCAGCCTTAACCATGGCCCTGTCAACTGATGATTGCAACATGTTTGAAGAACACCGAACTGCAAGTGCTCTCTGGAATGCACTGATTGAGTATTATGAAGGAAATGAAGAGCTAATTGAAAGTAAGAGAGATATGGTGCAGAAGCAATACGACATGTTCTGTGGAGTTCGTGGAGAAAGTCTGTCAGATCACATCAGTCGCTTTCTGAATATGATGACCAAAATGAAGAAGGCAGGAAATCCTGTCACTAACCGTGCTGCAATAAAGAAGCTGCTAGACTCACTTCCCAAAGAATGGAGCCTACAATGCATGATGATCAAGAAGGATTTCCTCAACAATCCAAATCCTGTCACTCTGTCCGACCTGATCAACACCTTAAAAGCCTTTGAAATGGATGTCAACAAAAGAGAGATGAACACTGCTGGTTACCAACCAAAGTCAACTCAGAACTCAGCTGGATTGAAGAATGTGGCATTTCTTGCTTCAGGGGGCATTACTCCACAAGTTTCTGACTTAATCTACGCAAACGCTTCCGCAAGCGCATCAAAAGCCCCACAACTTGTTGAGAAGACTATCACTGTTGACACTCAAGCATTAAAAGTGTCCACTGAAAACGTGGCACTCTTCAACACTTTTCTGAGTAGCTATGAAGCCCTGATGTCGGGGGAGCTGAAAAAGGAAATGTTCACTGCTGAAGACATGTATCAGGTTGATCCGGATGATATGGAGGAAATGGATCTGAAATGGCAAATGGCCATGATCACTTTGAGGTTAAAGAAATTTCAAGACAAGACAGGAAAGCGTCTGGGTCTTGGAAAAGCTGGTTTTGACAAATCTAAACTTAGGTGCTACAACTGCAAGAATCTAGGACATTTCAAGCGTGATTGTCCTCTGTTGAAAGAAGGAAACAGTGGAACCACTCCTGCTGTAAAGCAAATCACAGTTGAAGAGAACAAGAACAACGCGTCCCCTAGTACGCCAAAGGCTTTAGTCGTAGAAGACTATGATTGGAGTGAAGAAATCACTGAAGCAAAGGAGCAAGTCAACAAAGCCCTGATGGCCAAGATCACGGGTGAATCCTCTTCAAGGCAGTTTGAGAAGCAGACAGCTGGAATTCCAAAAGGAGAAAATACTGCTGACAAAGGTTTGAAAAGCATTCTGACTTCAGTGGAGGCTGAAAAAGAAGAGATGTGTGATCAAGCAGAGGAGCGTGCTTCAAAAGAGACATCTGAAAAGGACAAGAAAAAGGTCCCAGCTGCCGCGATGAAAGCAGATTCGTCAAAGGAGAAAGCAGACAAGGACTTGGTAAACAGTATTCCACTTAGTTTCAAGGAAAAGTTATGCACACCTGCATGCGTTGATGTCGTGGCACATTACAAGTCTCTTAATCTTGAATTTGAGAGACAAAAAGACAAGGCCTTAAAAATGAATAACGAACTTAAACTGAACGAGGCTGCATACCAGAGAAAGTTAAATTCAACTTTAGCTGAGATGCAAACTCTAAAAGAATTTGTGATTAGAAAAGATTTGATCATTAACGATCTCACAGATAGATTAGAAATGGCTTTAAATGAAAAGAACAAATTGCAAATCATCATTGATAAATGGAATGTCAGTCAAAAGGCCTTTACTGACATCAAAAAATGCCAACGACCAACGTATGTGAAAGACGGAATTGGGTATAAGGATAGGCAAGGAAACGAGAGAAAACTCTTTCTCCCACCACATAGCAAAAACTATGTGCCTATACCTACTCCTCATCCCGAAAACGATCTCATTGATGAAAATGCCTCTGTAGAACAAGCAAATTCTTGTGAAAATGAAACAACCGCTAACTTTTCTAAAAGTAATGCAGATCCAATTGTGTGTAAAGAAGATGTGTGCGATGAGGATGGAGACTGCGGGGGATCAAAAATAGGAATAGGTTATTCAGGCAACAGTTATTCCACTGTTAACTGGTTCGCCTGGAACTGTTCTAAGGAAAACAATATTCGGGATGAATGTAATAATTTAATTAGGATGGATAACTGTAATGGCCATGTGCCTAAATTTAAATCTTCGGATGACTGTAAGGGCCATGTGCCTACATTTGAGACCCGTGATCGTGAACATGTTATGTCTGAATGTCATGATTTAAATTCTGCATTTTGTGATGATAAAGTTGTATGTGAATCTCCTGTATTTGTGCCAGAATTGAAAAAGAATAGCTTTGGAAAATTCCTCACCGAGGAAATTCCAGAATTTATTCCATCTCGAACAGGTATGACAGATTCTGAAGATCAAGACAACAAAGACTCAAGCTCTGCTTCAAGCCTTGAGGATGAGCAAATGTCAGAAACAGCAGACAGTGAAAGCACAGAATTCTCAAGTGAAGAAACCTTGAAGACCTCAAGTGAAGATCACACAACAAATGATGAAAACTCAGAAAGTTCAAGTGCTGAAACTATTAAAGACCAAAATCCAGAAAGTTCAAGCGAAGATCAAAGCTGCAATGATTCAATTTACGAAGCAAGTGAAGAACATGACTCAAGTGAATATCAAACGTCCGAAAGCTCGTCTGATTATGACAATGATGAAGAATGTTCAGAAGATGAAAGCAGAGTTGACAAGAAAATGAAGAAAGCAGAAAGCTCAAGACACTCATCACATACATCGTCTTCTAACACCAAAAGACCCAGACATAAAAGATGTTTTCGCTGTGGTCATTTAGGACATACAGCGAAACATTGTAAAACCAAGAAGCTTTCTAAACCAGAGCATGATTTTCTTACAAACGTCACATATCAGCTAAAGTATCTTAAGAAGTCTGTTAAAAATCTGGTTGAGTCAACGGCCTATTTTTGGAAACAAAAAGAGGCCAAAGTGGGTCAAAATCACGATAGATTCGAAATGAAGCAAATCTGGGTTCCCAAAACTAACTAATTTGTATATTTGTGCTTTTGTGTATATCAGAATAAACTCCAGAAATGGCTCCGCATGCTCATGGAATACATCTGGCACGTAGACAGCGGATGTTCAAGACACATGACAGGACTGAAGGAACTCCTAAAGAATTTTCGCTTCATTGATGGTGATTTCGTATCTTTCGCTGGAGACGAGAAGGGAGGAA
The DNA here is from genome assembly GCA_030545235.1 of Helianthus tuberosus. NCBI lineage: Eukaryota > Viridiplantae > Streptophyta > Magnoliopsida > Asterales > Asteraceae > Helianthus > Helianthus tuberosus. The sequence continues at coordinate 25,434,739 of CM060435.1, read as the reverse complement.
AGATTGTTGGAGTTGGAGATGTGGTGTCTGAAGCCCTCACTCTGGAGAATGTCAACTATGTGCCGGAGTTGTGCTACAATCTCATGAGTGTCTCTCAAGTCTGTGATAAAGGAATATCGGTGCTTTTCAATGACATGGAATGCTTATTTCTGAAGCCCGGATATGTTGTTCCTGCTGAAATGATCATGCTCACAGCTCCAAGACAAAACAACACATACGTGCTCAACATGAAAAACGCCAAGACAAATGACAACTTAACCTGCTTGATCTCTAAGGCTTCAGAATCTGAATCACTGCTTTGGCATAGGCGACTGGGGCATGTTAATTTCAAAAATATGAACAAACTTTCTAAGTTAAACTTGGTTAGAGGTCTTCCAATTAAGGAATTTCCATTTTCTGAAAAATGCATTGCATGCGCCCAGGGAAAACAGCATAAGAAACCGCACAAGTCCAAAGCAGTGAACACGATTGCGGCACCTCTTCAATTGTTGCATATGGATCTTTTTGGTCCAATCAGTGTTAAAAGTCTTGCTAAAAGTTCTTATTGTTTGGTGATTACAGATGATTTCTCTCGGTTTTCTTGGGTCTACTTTCTTGAGGCTAAAAGTGAAACAGCGGAAATTCTCAAGGCATTCATTCCCTTGATCGAGAACGTGACCAAATTAAAAGTGAAGTCAATCAGAAGTGATAATGGCTCGGAATTCAAAAATCAAACTTTCATATCCTTCTGTGCAGAAAAGGGAATTCATCTTCAATACAGTGCAGCCAGAACTCCTCAACAAAATGAGGTTGCTGAACGCAAGAACAGAACATTGATTGAAGCCGCAAGGACCATGTTAGTGGACTCAAAGCTTCCAATCATCTTCTGGGCAGAAGCAGTTAACACGGCTTGCTACGTTCTGAACAGGGTTCTTATTGTAAAACCACATGGAAAAACGGCGTATGAACTTCTTTTCAAAAGAAAGCCGCTTATTGATTTCTTCAGACCATTTGGATGCTCGTGCACTCTTCTAAACACTCAAGAGAATCTCATCAAGTTCGAAGCAGTGGGTGATGTCTGCTACTTCATGGGATATTCATCCACTCAGAAAGCTTACAGAGTCTACAACAAAAGAACAAAGATGGTGATTGAGTCGTACTACGTTGATTTTCAAGAAGGAAATTACACTAACACCGGAAGTACTCCCAACTGGTTTTATGATGTGGGTGTGATCTTCAACACCTTCGAAATTCCAGAAGATGTTCCAGAAGCAGAACCTGCAGAAGTCGCTCAAGTTGAACCTCTGCTTGATACTTCAGATATTGGTCTCACTCCATTCACTACCCGTTTCACTCCATTCTCTGCTAATCCACTTCTCTCTGTGGATGAAGCAACTGGTGACACTTCGCCTGAGAACACCCCTGAAAACGGTGCTTCTTCTTCTTCACAGGCGAACGTGGATGAACCAACACAAGAAGATGATCTACCAGTGATTTATGTGGACGAACACTTCACCAACCTTCCGCAGCAAATTGAAGCTCTGACTAATGCTGGATACAAGACAAATCGAAATCATCCTCTTGAAAATGTTATCGGCGCAGTCGAAGAAGGAGTGCGTACACGCGGGCAATCATCAAGCATCAACAAAGGGCTATTTGCAGCTTTTCTGTCACAATCAGTTCCACGGGACATCGAAGACGCTATTCAAGATTCCAGTTGGGTTCAGGCGATGCAAGAAGAACTTTCTCAATTCAGGAAGCTTAAAGTTTGGGAGCTAGTCGACCTACCCGAAGGAAAGTTTCCAATCGGTACCAAATGGGTCTTTCGTAACAAAATGGATGATCGTGGAGTAGTAATCAAGAACAAGGCCAGATTAGTGGTGCTGGGTTACCGTCAAGAAGAAGGAATTGATTACGAAGAGGTTTTCGCTCCAGTTGCAAGATTGGAGGCCATCAGAATATTCCTGGCTTACGCATCATACAGAAACTTCAAAGTTTTTCAGATGGACGTAAAGAGCGCTTTTCTGTATGGGAAAGTAAAGGAAGAAGTCTACGTGTGTCAACCTCCGGGTTTCGAAGATCCTCATTTTCCAGGTCGCTACTACAAGTTGGACAAAGCCCTATATGGTCTTCACCAAGCTCCACGTGCTTGGTACGAAACCTTGTCAACTTATCTTTTGAAGCATGGGTACTCCAGAGGAACGATCGACAAGACTCTCTTCACCAAAAGAGTCGGAGAAGACATAATGCTAGTTCAGATTTATGTGGACGATATCATCTTCGGGTCAACCAACGAGGAACTGTGTAGAGAATTCGAGTCTGTCATGAAGGCTCAGTTCGAAATGAGCATGATGGGAGAACTGACGTTCTTCTTGGGGCTAGAAGTGAAGCAAAAGGAAGACGGGATTCTTATTCATCAGGCCAAGTACATTCGGGATATTCTGGCAAAGTACAACTTGAACGACTGCAAAGTTGCGAGTACTCCATTCGCTTCTCAGACAGAGCTCACTCTAGATCCTCAGGGAAAACCTGTAAACAAGTCCCTCTACCGCTCGATGATTGGATCTCTGATGTACTTAACAGCTAGCAGGCCCGACATAATGTGGGCAGTCTGTCTCTGTGCTCGCTTTCAGACTAATCCCAAGGAATCTCATGAAACAGCTGTAAAGCGCATCTTCCGCTATCTTAAAGGAACGCCGAAACTAGGCCTTTGGTATCCTAAAGATAGTAATTTTGATCTTATTGCTTACTCTGACAGTGATCATGCAGGTTGTAAAGTAGATCGCAGGTCTGTATCAGGAGGATGCCAATTCTTGGGAAATCGTCTGATCTCATGGCAAAGCAAGAAACAGACAACTGTGTCCACCTCAACCGCTCAAGCAGAATACACCGCGGCCTACAGTTGCTGTTCACAAGTTCTCTGGATACAAAATCAGCTGTTGGATTATGGAATCAACATCATGAAGACTCCTATATTCATCGACAATGAGGCATGTCTGGGAATTGTGAAGAATCCCATCCACCACTCCAGAACGAAGCATATCGAAATTCGCATTCATGCAATTCGAGATGCGTACGAGAAAGGTTACATTCAAGTGGTACCAGTGGATACAACCCAGCAACGGGCAGACATTTTCACTAAAGCTTTCGACAAAACGCGATTCAACCAGCTGGTAACCTGGTTGGAAATGGTAAATTTCCTTGAATGGAAATGAATCTTGTGTCCAAAAGCTTCCGTAAATACACTATCCCTGTTCATAGTTTTTCCAAAAAAAAAAAAAAAAAAAAAAAAAAAAAAAAAAAAAAAAACCGTTTGTTGAAAGTAGAACAAGTATCGTACAGCGTTGCCCACCAAAAAGATTTTCTGATTCTTAAAATTTCATTTTCGGGCAAATGGACTTTCGAAAATAAAGATTTTAGGGGGGATATTCCAGAAAATCAAAACGAGATGCTTGTTTCTGACTCCTGTTAGAGGAAATGATAGAAAAATTGCTAACGCTTTGCTATTTCCTGGAAAACAGAAAACAAAACAAAAAGAAATCGGGGTACCAAGCAACGACGTGTCGGTAGATTCAGCAACACGACGAGTAAACTGCTGTTAGGGAGCAAAACATAACATCTACACAAGGATTCTGGCTTCTCTCAGGCATTACGCATCTTGTGGGTAACACGTTGCGGCATATGGCTTAATGGTCTTAAATCTTGTGTTGATAGATTGCCAAAGTCTGAAATCTCGGGTCTTTATATTGGTTTCCATTCGGGGGTTATCATAGTTGGTCTTCTGCTGCATCCAGATACATGCTGACCTAGAACTTCTATGATATCCCTTCACAATAAGCGCCTTAAAAAAAAAAAAAAAAAAAAAAAAAAAATAGGCCAAACCCTCTAATAATAAGTGCCTTTCGTGGCCAAAAACCTTTTGATGGATTAGTTTCGGTCTCTCTGCTGTACGAAAGTACTGACCTGTTCACCGAGCTATCTGTCTCGCCCTCGATAGATCTTGGAATCTCTGTTGTACGAAAGTACAGACCTGATCTCCGTTCTATCGTTGAAATGAATGGATCCAATATACTCACCTGTTATGAAGAACCTTTGTGCATACCTTGATCGCGGGGGTATGTCCTGACGTGGGACTCACGGGCGTAATGTTTCTATTCTCAATAGCTTGTGTGGGGGCCATAGAAGTCTTGTCAATATTACCGAAAACATGATAAAAGCGCTCTCCGAAGGCATGTTGAAAGAAGGATGCATGGATTTAAGCGGACAAACATACTGGCAGTTTTTCTTGTGCCCGGGTTAGTAAATTTGGTTAATAATAATAAATAAGGATTTGGCAAGTGTTGGCGATATGATTCTCTACAGGTAAGTCACCGAGCGTCGAACGTTTCAAGATGACCCACATCAAATGGAACCTCCCAAAGCTGAAAACTCAAAGTTCGGAGTCTAGATGGCCCAAATTTTCTCTATCATGTAAATACTTAGTACATTTTAGCGTTTTAAACAAAAATGGGCACGTTTTTCGAGAAAGTTTGAAATCTACGAGCGAAATTAAAATGTGTTTTGAAATTTTTCAAAAGGATGGCGAAATTAAGATGCCAGCGAAATTGCTATTTCGCCCGGTACAGATATCCACGCATAAATATCTTCAACCGTCACTTTTCAAAATTTGTCAAATCTTTCGCTCATCTTCTTCGCCATTTCTCCGAACATTCTCTCTAGTTTTTTTCACCAAAAATCTCTAACCTAATCGACACAAGATTCAAGTTCAGTCAAGATCATCAGGTAATTCTTCGATTAACCATCATTTACAACATTCTTAGTCATCGGTTCACATTTCGGTAAACTGTACTTTGGTTGAATCTCTTTAACTGTTTGATGTGTTCATAAGCCCTAGATATTCTGAATCCGTAATCTGTGCCCGAAATCCTTGTTGTTTGTTTTAAATGTTCGTTTTTAAGAACCGATCAAACATAGTTTCAGAACGAACTCATCCGTAATTGTTGCTTGAACTTAACTAAATCAGCGATGAACAGTTAGGGTTTTTTAAAGGGTTTTAGAAGAAATTTTTGAATACAGCGATTTCATCATGGTGACAGCGATGTTAGCGATTTTAACCCCTAATCACGGAAGTTCAAAAGTCTCGAACGCGAGTTCGAGCACCCAGCAAAATAGTCTAATTCGCTCGTGTAGCGATTTAGTCTATTGTATTCGCTGGTGAATCGTTTCCGGAAAAGAAACTTTGTCTTCGCTATGTTCGCTAGCGAATTTAACCTAGACCACTTGCACAGGTTCCGATTTTGTTACCGACAAACTGCAACCGGACCACTAGCGAACGTAGCGAAGTTAATCAGAGTCTGATCAACCAGCGAAGTCAGCGATGTTCTATCCTAGCTGATGGATCTAGTCTCTGATCCCGATATCCAGTGTCAGCGATGTCAATGACTGACCTGGCAGCGATCTTATTTTATTTATTTATTTTTTTTTTTGTAAATATATTTGTAAATATTGTTTCTATTTGAAAATTCTCTTGTAAATATCTGTTTCTATCGTAACTTTCTCTCACTTGGCTCGTTTGACGTTTCAGAAACAAGATGGTGAAGATTCTCGAGTGGGATAAAACGATGAAGCATAATCAAAGCATTAATCTGGATGAAGTGCCTCAAGATTTTGACGATGTAACCAGATGGGTGCGTTCCAGCAGAATCGGTCATGCTGTGGAGACTGCTGTTAAAGTTTACAAGACTCACATACAACAATTCTGGGAAAACGCAAAACCAGAAATCATCAACAGCAAAAGAGGAATAGTGTCAACGGTCTGCAACAAAAGAGTAGAGGTAACTGAAGACCGGATACGCCAGGTTCTGAAGCTTCAAGACAATGACCAAGATCCCTTAAGCCTAAGCCAAGATGACATCCTGGATGGCTTTCGAGGGATGGGCTATCCTGGAGATTTCCGACAGAAGAAAGAGATCAAAAGAGGAGGACTCACAAGAGATTGGAGATTCATTGGTCATGTGATTTCTACGAGTCTAGCACACAGAAAGGGTGGCTTTGATGGTTTGAACTTGGAATGGTCGGCAGCCATGCTAAACCTGTGTACCAAACAGAAATTTAATCTCTCGGGCTTGATATTCAAATACATGCTTGAAAATGTGAGTGGAGCAACGTGGGCGATGTATCCAAGATTCGTTCAGATGCTGATAAATAGCCAACTCAAAGATCTTCCAACAGATGGAGATCTCTACAAGTTCCACGTCTTCACAAACCGCCAATACACCGAGATAAAGACCAATGAATGGGTGTTGATGCATGATTGGATGTACCGGGCAGAAAGACTACCAATTGTCAAGGAAGCTTACAAGAAGTACAAAGAAGCGGTACGAGAAAAACAGCAGCGAAATGCCCAAGCTCAAGCCGAAGCAGCATCAAAAGAAGAACGTGCTAAAGGTAAAAGGAAAGGAAAGGAGATTGATAAGGATGAGCCTCCCAAAAAGAAAAAGGCGCCAGAAAATACAGAAAAATTCATGGGCGACAGCTTTAGAGCAGCGGAATCTGAAGAACAGCAGCAACACATCAAAGATATGAGAGAAATCCATGCTTTGGAGGAAAGGGAAAAGAAAGAAAGGAGACTCAAGAGACTTGAAATGTCATCATCCAAACGACCTGAAGTTATCCCAGAAGAGGTGCAGTCTCTTAATGACTTTGTTGATACTCTGTTAATAGATCCTGAAGAAGGCTCAGCGGGAAAGAAAAAGACTGATGACATATCTTCGAAAGTATCTCCGGTAAAACCAACGAGGTTTTCAAAGCCACATGTCCCGCCACAAAGGATCCGTCCCTTCCAAGAGCTTTACGATAAACTTGTGGAGAACGCAAGTCCAACTGTGGCAAAAGAAATATGTTTGTTGAAAAACCAAGTGAATGACACCAACCTCCTCAGGGAAAAGATCAAAGATCAAAGGAAGAAAAACAAAGAAATGACTGCATACATGGCTAAACAAACCAAATTCATCAGATTTCAGCAAGCAGGACTGGAGAAAATGTTTAGAATGACGCGAAGTATGTGTGAGAAAATGAAAATCAAGCCAATGTTTACCTTCGAAGAAATCTTTGACTTCGATGCTTTTATTGAAGAAGAAACATCTCGAAAAGAAAAAGAGGCTGAAGCGAAGAAAAGGTGTTTAGAGTCGGTGGAAAAAGTGACTGAAGGAGATGAAAGTGACGAAGAAGAAGTTGACAGAAATGATATGCCATCAAAGTTTCTTGAATGGGGTCTTGAGGACGAAGTTCTATACGAGCAAGAGAATGGAAAAACATTTGCTCCCGAGCACCCTGAATGGTTCAAAAAGGAAAGAGAACGACTTCCTGATTTCCATCAAGTTATCAAAGTTGAAAAGTCTGAAGCTACCGATAAGATTATCAGTTGGATGTATGATAATCTTAGAGGAATGTTTGTTGTGAAGAGACGCGGTGGCGTGATCCAGTACTTTCACACCGGTTTTGATCTCTTTACTCTTCCCAGGTGGGATCTACGTGAGCTGGGCCGTCTGGACATTCTAAATCCAGAAGAAAGAGGCATTGGAGGAGACTTTGAGCGTTTGATCGCTAAAGAATGCAACAAAGATTTCCCTAATCACAGGCCTCAGCGTCCAAGGCGAAGAGTCTCAAAAACTACCATAGATCCAGTAACAGGAAAAGGAAAAGTGACGTGGGTGATCAACCCTGCTAAAGTTGTCACCAGAATTAAACTACCTGAAGAAATTTCTGTTGCACTCAAAGACTTCAAGAAATGGTTCTATGATAGCAAAACTGGCGAGGCTGTGATAAGATCCAACGAAAACGTGGATATTCGGATCTTGGATCCTATGGATGTGTTTAAGTTTGGGCTCTCGGATCTAACTATGTTGAATGCTAGCTCCATAAACGTGGGAGCTGGAAATGCAAATCTTGAAGAAGCTATGCTATTTCAGAGAGCGGTAGAAAGAGCCTGGAAGATAAAGAGGGAAATGCTGGATCTGGTAGACAGGATTGAAAAGAGAAAAGAAAAAGGAGAAAAGAAAAAGGAAGCAAGGAAGAAAAAGAAGCATGAACATAAGAAAGAAAAGACCCCTGTTTCTTCAACTGAACCCACCACGACATCATCACCTCCGGCCTCATCCACATATGAGGCCACTATGGAGGATCAACCTATCTGTGAAGCTGTTACTACTCAAGCAACTCCGGACGCGCAAGTCGAAACTCAAGCACCACCCGAAACCTCAACAAACGAAGACAATCCCAAAGAGCCTGAAAAGCAAGCTACTGAGAATCCAGCGGAAATCAATGAAGAATGAGAAGACAAGTATGCAACGATCTAGGGGGGATATTGTTAGAACTTTTGAGATCGTTCATACTTGTGCTGGATAAGTTTTATAGTGGTCAGTAGCAAATTAGAATGTACAAGGGCTTGTTTTGTAATTCTCTAATAGTAATGTTCCTGACCTAGTGTAGATAAGATTCCAGCAAATTTATAAATTTGCTGGCAGATCAGGAACACACTATAAATAGCCCTCACATTGTAACCTTGGCAAGCTTTTGGCTCTTTGAATGAATATTGGTGTTGTTACTTTCTCTTGCTGATCTAGTGCTTAAATCTGATATCCAAGGTTGTTTATTGCTATATCTCATTGTTTGGATTCAATACAACACTTGTTGTATTCATTAATCCATTAGCTTCCCTTCATCTTAGATATTTCTTAACTTTTCATATCTCAAACACCTAATCAATAGGTGTTATGGGTTAAAACAACCAACCACTGTGATCCGGATTCGTTTTAGGATCTACACTAACCAAGTCAACTCATTTCCTACCAATGAAAGAAACTTTCAGTATGGAACAGTTAGCTAAATTATATGTAAATGAAATAGTTTCATTACATGGAATGCCTCTATCAATTATTTCTGACAGAGATAGTTGTTTTACCTCTCATTTTTGGACAAGTTTCCAAAAAGCAATGGGAACCAAGTTGAATCTAAGCACCGCTTATCATCCACAAACGGACGAACAAAGCGAAAGGACAATTCAGACAATGGAAGATATGCTTAGAGCTTGGGTAATTCATTTCAGAGGTAATTGGGACGATCATTTACCATTGATAGAATTTTCTTATAATAACAGTTATCACACAAGTATCAATGCTGCACCATTCGAAGCACTTTATGGACGAAAGTGCTGAACGCCAGTCTGTTGGGCAGAAATTGGAGAAAAACAATTATCTGGACCTGAGATAGTACAAGAAACAACAGACAAAATCATTCAAGTCAAGGAACGAATGAAAGCAGCTCGTGATAGACAAAAAAGTTATGCTGATAACAGGCGAAAGCCCTTGGAATTTCAAGTAGGAGATAAAGTGTTATTGAAAGTCTCTCCCTGGAAAGGAGTGGTAAGATTCATCAAAAGGGGAAAGCTAAGCCCCAGGTATGTTGGACCTTTTGAGATTATTAGAAGAATAGGACCTGTAGCCTATCAGCTACAACTGCCAGAGGAAATGGCAGGAATACATGATGTATTTCATGTATCTAATCTCAAAAAGTGTTTAGCTGATGAATCACTCGTAGTGCCTCTTAAGGATATAGAGGTAAATGAACACTTAAAGTTTGTAGAAAGGCCTCTACAGATTGAAGACAGAAAAGTTAAGAATCTCAAACACAAGAGACTAGTTCTAATCAAAGTGAAGTGGGACTCAAAAAGAGGACCAGAATACACATGGAAGCTTGAATAAAAAATGCAAAGGAAATACCCACACCTATTCCAGTAGACCTCGAGGACGAGTTCTAAAACAAGGTGGGGAGGATATAACAACCCTCCTGAATATTTTTCTGACACCCTAATATATTTTAAAACACCCCTATATGTCTCTAAATATACCCCGTATGTGAAAACCGAGCCCAAAATATGAAATATCAATAAAAATAATAAAAAAACAAGAAAAATGAAGTTTACGCGGGGCACGTAAGCCTTCCCTTGAGCTTACGTGGGCCGCGACAGCTTCAAGGCCAGGCGAGCCCCAGTGTTAACACGTGTCAGACGCGTGTTGAACCTATGTTATGACCCGGATCACCTACGCCGTAGACCCCCTACTACGCGGGCCGCGTAACCCCTTGCTACATCTTACGCGGGCCGCGAAAAACCCGAAATCAGGCCCTATATAAGAAGGCATCGGGGTTTCATTTTTTGTCGCTCAGAATTCTTTTCTCTCTCTAAATATTACATAGTATAAGCTATACTCGGGTATTATATCCCCCTAATTAACGAAGTTCTGCCCCATTGTAAGTATTATAACCCCGGTTACGTATTGAATACGCTGCCCGATTGATCCAGGGTTCCGTAACGGCTGTCGAGGTTTTGCCCGATGTAGTCGCTGGAATGTCGTCTCGGGGAGGGTATAACTAATGTAAATATAAAGTGTTATTATACTAATGCGTATACATTGTGCAAATTATAGATTATCACCAGGAAACCTTAGAAGAAACCTAAATCAGCAATGTGAGTAATCTCCTTTTTGTAAACTGTTTTTACAAAACCTTAAATGTTTTACAATGCTATTAAGCAGTGATTGAGTCTTTGTAGTTCTTCAATTACTGCCAGTATGTTGGGGTTTTGTATACAAAATGTGGAACAAGTTACCATTGGACAATGAGTTAGCCAATGTGTAATATGACCCACCAGTCAGGATTGACAATACTGAATGAGTAATTGTATAGAAATAAACAATGTGATTGCTCTCAATACTGTTAAAAATAAGATGTTTCTTGATTAAACTGGGATTCACTCACCAGTATTTCCCACTGACAAATGTTTTTAAAACGCGTTTCAGGTAACAAAATGTAAATGCCAATTAGAAGAAAGCCAGCTGGAAAGCACTGACGGCTTGGAAAAATGTGGCTATAAAAGTTACCTAAAAGACGATGTTTTAAATTCAATAAAATAGGGTTTATCCCTATAAACATGTTGTAATAAGAAACTTGGGTTTACCCATGTGTTTATTAAAGAAGGTGGTTTTACTCTGATAAATATTTCCTAACTACGGTCATGATGAAATTTCCGCTGCCAAATTAAATAATGATAAATAGAAATTTATACCACCACAACTGGTCTGGAGACCGCCCGTTCCCGGGACAGATAGGGGTGAGGGTTGCGACATGGCAAGTGTGAGAGAAGTGGTTTGCCAAGGGATGGATTGGAATGGAACCAACCACCCCTATTTATAGCTGAAGTTAGACAACTGACACGGCCTGTGCCCGCCTAACATGACCCCGTAGCCTTCAATCTCTACCCTCTTCATTAACTGCAGTGTCAGACCTTGTACTAACACGGCTCCGTGCGTCAACGGCACGTGGCCAATGTACATGTTGTACTATCTCAGATTCTGCGAATCTTAGAGTTTACCACGCCCCATGTTGCCTTGGCACGACCATATGTTGATCCTCTTATTTGTCTTTTGTTGTTGTCTTTTTCTTCAACAGAGAATATTAACGGGGCACGGCCCATGCCTGGTGGGCACGGCCTCGTGCCAAAGCTTCTAATCTTGTTATTTTCTTGGTTTGGATGCGGATGTGGGCTTGACGAGTTATGTCAATCCTCCTTCTTTGTATTTATGTTGGTTTTTGTTGTTATTTTGCTCCTTTTGTGCGTTTAAGCTCTTTTGACCCTATAAATTAAAAAGGAACAAAGAAACAAGTTTTTTCCAACTATAGTACCGAAAAAGAGTTGATTTTACGCTATATTTGATATAATTTATATGTTGTATTTTACGCATATCAACGACTTTGGGGCATACATTAATATAATTGATATTATTTTGGAATAAGGTTACAAGAATGGTAACTACATGCATACATATCTTCCTTTACTTATAAGAAACAATTAGAAAATAAGATTTATTCTTCAATATAATATATATTGATTATTTGTAAATGATTCATGTGTAAACACAGATCTGTTATTCCTTATACAAAAACATCGCTTTCGGGCTTACCTTGTTCTATTTTGAGGCATTCACAGGCTTCTCGGGCCAATCGGTGTATGATGATTGGCATATGCTTTTATTCAGTGTTGTTCTTACATCATTGCCTATGATTGCACTTGGTCATTCTTAACAAGATGTGTCTTCCGAGATCTACTTACAGGTTAGCTTTTGCTCCAAATATACGATTTTTGTTGGATTTTACTATTTACATTGTCAGATAAACAAACAGAAAACATGTTTGAAGGATGTATTTTTTGTAATTGTTTTCTTTAAATAAAATAAAGTATTAATATAATTACATAAATTGTATTGTTAAGATGATAATCTTTTCTGTTTTTAAATGAAATGATATAGAAGGGTATAAACATATCGTATTTTCCCTGTTTGACTCGTTATCACTAAAATAGTACCTTTATTGTCGTGTACAACGGTGTGTAAATTTCACCCCAAATCATTACTTCTTATATTTTGCTTTGTTTTTTCAGAACGAAACCTCTTAAATTTTAATAACATTTACACCTCTTCAATACTATTGCATTTTCCAGTCGTGAAAGATCGAAAGCTAGACAAGAGACAGAAATCAGGTTTAGTGCACGAGTTGACGCAAAGATTAGACATTTGAAACAAATGTTGCAGAAGATATCTTCTATTTTGAGAACTTAATTTTTTTTGAAACATTTTGGGTTCTTTGATGATGTTTATATATGTGTAGGGTCTTTTATGGGTTTTTAGGTGAATTAATGGTTTTCTGATTCATTACTGATATAGTGAGAATAATATGTAAACACTATATGATTTAGTGTCTTTTGTTTTCATTGTTTATAGCTACGTCAAAGTGATGATAATAAGTTCACATGTTTTAAAAAAAAGGTGGTGACTGTAGCCTAACATATGGATTGCAGAAAGTATGATCATATATACGCCCTTCTAAAACAACATACATAAATAATCCCAAGACAAGTGAAATGGTTAGCCAAACCTTCCACAGAATTCAATCCATCAACAGTAGCTTGGTGGTATTTAAACCAAAATCCTATGTTGTAACAATTTAATAGGACTAAAGCCAAAAGAAGTGCAAGTGTGCAATTAAACATGTAGGAGATGGGTTACAAAACATATTCACTAAACTTTAAACAAAAGTATCATTATAGTTACAGGTAGTAAGAATAATACAACGAATGCAAAAAGAATAAACGATATGCCAAGACACATGCTAATCAACCATTTACGCCAAGCCATATGTTAATCCTCTATATCATTCATGGACATCCTCCCCAACAACTTCCTTCTCCTCCTACATAGATTACTGGAACCGAGAATAGGAATAAACAATCCAAGTAATGCGAGTTTATCCATAAATGGCCTCCTTTCCCCCAATCCCTACCCCATGAGTTCCAGGCTTTAACGCTGGTAGAGAGTGGGTTTGAAGAAACCGTGTGAATCCCAATAATAAGAACATCGTGGTCGGGTTCGACTTTCAGATCACAATCGGCGACTCTACGATATGATTTGTTTTTCGAAGTTCTCCTCGCAATCCAAGTATTGCCCAATTCATCATCAATGGAACAACAACCGATCATTAGGTGACACCGGCCATCGGGTTTAAAATTCTGCAGCAGCGCCCGGAATACTCCAATTTTCGAGTTGATTCGGAATCGATGCACCAAAAAATGTGGGCCAATTCTGTACACATACCTTTTTTCGACCCAATCTTGCTTAACAATTTTATCTTGAAGACCCCTCTCATGATTACATAAGATGTTTTCTGCGTTTGAAACCGTTTGCACTCTTTGGATGGGCATCATCACTAGACCTAAGTTCCTATAACGATCCCAGTTTGACATTCTAAAGAAGATGGTCAACATCTGAGTCAACGTGTGAGCCAGACAGTTCTCATTGCTCATTTGGTTCCAAATGGGTTTATAAATGTCTTCATTCGACCGATTGCATCTAACATTACCAATATTTATACCACTTTAATGTAGCAAGTGGGTCATGGTTGATGATTTTGATCGTGACGAACAAATTAGTGTGATTCTAAACTGAATTTTAGGTGTGGTGATCTTGATTTTTGTCAAGAACAGGGTTTTATGGATTATAAACAATGATGAAGTTATACAATCTTGATTTTATTCAATAACAACAAGAAAGAATGATGAAGTTAATCAATTGGGTGGAAAACTTGATTTCAGGAAGAACATGGTTTTAATGGCAATGGTGGGTTGTAAAAAAATTCAAGTGAATAGGGTTTCACACAAGCATCACTAACAATAATGGCATTATCACCATCAATCTCACTAGATAATGTCACCAGTGACAGATAATGCCACATAGTCTTTACGTTGAATGTGTGGCTCTTGTTAGTGTCACCAACCTAGTGATAGGGTTATGGTCACATAAACAAATGATGAAGTGACACGATCTTTATTTTATTCAATAACAACAAGAAAGAATGATAAAGTTAATCAATTTGATGGAAAAATTGATTTCAAGAAAAACAAGGTTTTAAATGAAAATGGTGGGTTGTAAACGAAATCTAAATGAATAGGGTTTCACGTGAGCGTCGCCGACAGTATCACCATACAGTGTCATTGGTGACAGGGTTATGACCACATACTCTTTACGTCCAATGTATGGATCATGGCAGTGTCGCCAACCTAGGGTCGCCAGCTAGTATCGCCGGCGACAAGGCTAATTAGCACAGTGTTGCCTAACTCACGTTAGGACTTGAAATATCAAGCTTTTTTGGGTGTTAGATTGCCAATGGAGTTAATATGATCATCACTAAATGAATTTGTTATTGACTAATGATGGTCATCGTTTTCTTTTGTCGATTTTTCTTCCAACCCACCTCTCCTTAACTTGTTGATAGACAAGACGGTGTATAAAAGCAAATAGTTATATATATATATATATATATAGAGAGAGAGAGAGAGAGGTTAAAATGAAAATTGTATGAGTTGTGAGAAATGAGAACCGAAAGAACTAATATACACCATTGATCACGAAGGAAAGGATGGTTGAGATAAAGTAGATCTTGTTTTACTTTTTGTCTTATTTTCCAGAGATTAAAAAAATAGTATTTTGTACAAAAAAGGGCATATTGGTAAAACCACATCGTGCCATGCCTATTTCATGGTCAACATCAACTTCCAATGCTATCTTTATGATGTACTATACCACCGAATATTATTTTCATGTATTAAAATTTTTCAATAATGTAATACATAATAAATGAACACAAAAATGGGCAAACTTTCAGAAATACCATTTACCCTAAGATCTGTCATGTGCCAATTTAAACACCATTTACCATAAGACCTATTATTGATGGTTACATATGTGTTATAATATATTAACTTTACACATGTGTATAGATTTCATATTAAAAAAATGATTTATTTATATATTGTGTTAGTACATGTATATAACGAGTTAACGTCAACCCATGCGTATTAGTGCAAGTGAAGTAGGTCAATCGTGAATGAAATTTGAAGAAAATAAATTGCTTGGTTTTTTTATCTTTAACATAAATATCTGTTAAATGTTAATCGTTGTCAAAGGAATTTTAAATGCAAAGCTAAATTAACATGTAAATGAATTAGACAAAATGAAGGTGTTCTTATTATCATATTAACGATCCGAAAAATACCTATTATTTAATCATTAGAGGAAATCTCATAGAACCCAACAAAATTTTTGCCAACATGTTCCACGGCCAAAATAACAAAAGAACCGTCATCATCTGAAATGCACAATCTACGCGGTGGCCCTCATCGTAGCCTCTTTACCACGGTTAGCCGATCCGAAGAGGATCCACTTGGAATCAGACTCATTAAAATCAAGTGAAACTTTCAACCAAATCATCGCCGTACTCTAGTGATCGGGGTATCGCGCTCCGGTCAAAGATAAAATTTATAGTCCCAAATTACCCTTAACAAATAGTTAGTGGTAGCAAGGGGTCGAACCACGAAGAGTATGTGGTTTGTGTGTGGATTCGATTGAATTAGAACAATTGTCACAGTTTATGAAGCTTGCCAGATATTTTTGTATTTTTTTTCAGTTGAAAGATGTGAATTTGAACTTATGGAATTGGTTTAATTGATTAACAACTACTAATTAATGATTGCAAGAAAGATTGATTACTAAAACAATAATAAGAAAAAGGGTTCACACCCGGTTTCGGTAATTGCCAACCGAGGGTTTCTACAAGTTTTTAGATTCAACTCAATTGTATACGATTAGCGGATTTAGTGTACCGTGACTTAGGTGCCAATAACTATCAACGTTTCAAAGAACGGACAAGAATGCACTTTGTAATCAACACAAGTAAAACCTAACCAAGACAATGCATAACTACACATAACCATTTCGTAAAGTCATAACTTTTAACATCGTTCGACAATTTACGAATACGAAATAAATGTAAACTATTGTCAAAGGTTTCAAAAATCAATACAAGTTGTCACAAAGTTGAATCAATAACAATTCAAAACCCTAAATTTAACAACTACCTACACCGGGGTGAAACCAAGGTGATTAGCCGCTCATGGTTGAAGAAACTTGATCACCGAATGATTGGAACTTGAGGGAAGTCATCTCGAAGCTTGAACAATGGAGAATTGATGAATGGTTAAGGTTTTGGTGAAGGATGATGGTGATGATTAGGGTTTGTATGGATTGGTGATTGCAAATGATTGATGATGATGATCCTTCTTGATTCCAAGGTTGTTGTATGTTAGAGATGGAATGGTAGTCAATGGTAGGTGGTCTTGGCTCCAAGATCAAAGTTCAAAAGCCAAAAATCGTGTAACTCCCGTCTTCAATGCGACCCGAACCAATTAGAATCGTTCCCAACAACCCGAAAGCAAAAATTTGCGGTTCAGTGATCTGCTGCCCGTCGCCGACGGGTCTGACCCCATCGCCAACGGGTTCCCAAAACGTGGTTTTCATCTGACGGGTTATCTGACTGGATACGGGTTACTCTGGCTTACGGGAAATTTTAGAGGGCGTCGCCGACGGCCTGGGACCCGTCGGCGACGGGCTCTCCATCTCCGTTTCTCCAAAATTCACTTCTCGCACTCCCGGTTGATCCGTAACGCGTCCCGGTGCTCCGGTTTTTGACCCGGTGATTCGTAAAGTTCCCGAAAAGCTCCTTAAACTTCATTAAACCTGCAAAAACACAAATCCAATTAAAAGTAGGCTATTCAAGATTAAAACTCATGTAAAAACATAAAGTTACACGATTATGAACACCGGTTTCCACTCACGTATCACATCCCCACACTTGTCTTTTGCTTGCCCTCAAGCAAATCTGTTTTTCACTTTCACGTGGGTCGAACAAAGAATACACACCCCATTCCCGAGACAAAGGTTAAGATCTATTGTCATACAAAAGTTAAAACTCTTTACAATTTCCAACATATTTAACAGTAACATGAATAATCTCATATGCAATGGTTATCCAAGATTAACCCGCCCATAAAACTAGCAAGTTAGGCACATCCCTCACAATGTTCTCTCCACCCGGCTTATAATTTGGCTAAAGTGTATAATGTATTAGCACTTCAATCAATTAATCGCTCAAAACCGATTAGAACACGTACCCGCATAGGCTTGCAACTCAATCATTCTCCACCACCGAACACGAATACCAAGCATAAGTCATAAGGTCTTTGTATGGGTTGTAACGGGGCTGGGCTAAAGGTAGGAAATAGGATATTTTAAAGTGGCTAAGGTGATGAAAATTCGATTTTTATTACAAAAGACTACTCCAAACAAAACTAAACTATAACCATCAACTACAAGGCAACAACTTTAGCCTTTTATTTCTCAAACTAAGAACATATATTTTTGTTCTTTTCTCAACAATTTTCTATTTTTTTTCGTATATGCAACCAAACAAATACAACTATACAAACTTTATTTCTATAATCGAATTTCCATCACACGGGTTTAAAAGAAAAAAGTTTTTAAGGTTATGGGCTAAAGGGTAGTCAAATGAAAGGATTAGGCTCAACATTGGCTACTAGGGGATAATTTTTGGGTGAGGATATAAAAATGGTGTAAAAGAAAAAGGTTTACCTAATGCCTTAATCATTCTCGTGCTTGTATTCGGTCTATGGTCTCGAACGTATCCAAAGTTGCAAGTTCTACAATACGCGACTAATGGTCCACTCAAACAAAGAAACATGTATATGTAAATCTATGATATAAAAGTGGCTCAAAAACTCACGTATAAGGGTATGATTTGTGATATGCATAAAATGCTAGTTCCTTAGGCAAATTATTCCCAAATAACCACCCGCTAAATACCCTTCATGCTATTAATTTGAACTTGACCATGACAAAAGACCAAATGGGTTGTGTCATCCCTCGTTAACTTAGCTACTTGTGCTTTTAAGATCGCTTTTGAAACAAGAAATTTTTGAAAATTTTTTGAAATTTTCCCCCATCCCCACACTTGAGCTAAACATTGTCCTCAATGTGTAAGAACAAGAGTTTTAAAACACACAAGGGACGTGACACGGCTAACTTCCCAAAATTTCATCCCGAAAAAATAAAATACAAAATACAATCCACTTATTACTAAACAAAGAATCAAGGTAAAAAGAAAACGCATGCACCTGATTTTTGTCGTTTGACGCCCATATCTTCTTTTTCTCTTCACAAAAACGGTTGTCCCGCGAACATGTTGTACCTACAAATCTTAACCCTTGCGTAGAAGCATGCTTCTCACAACCATTGAAATTTGTTAGGTGATTAGTTCTACCATTTTTATGAAAGTGTTACCAAATCATGCGTTAAATTACCTTGATTTTTGTGGAAAAATAATTTACAACAATAACAGTCCTAACTCACTTTCGTAGGAATCACAGTTGCATTTAGCTTAGGCAACAAGCCTTTTTAAACCCCGCAATAGCTTGGGAGGACGAGAGGTCTCGTGAGGGTTATATAGAGAACACACCCACAACGTTCATTTAACTAGGAAAAAATAAATAACACGAAAAAGAAATAAAGAAACTAAAGTATACAACAACAACAACAACAACAACACAAAACATACCTTGCCTTCACCGCTGATATATCTCGTTGGGATCAACTGGCGGTTTTGGCTGGTATGGATAACCAGTGAGGGCCTCAATCATCTCCCTGTAGTTATCAAGTGGGCTCGGCTCTCCTTGAGGTGGTGGCTGATAGGGTATCGGAATGAAGCTGGAGCCTACGGCCTCAGGCTAGTGAGGAGATGGATCGGATGGGCCTCGTGGAACGGGAAGGTTGGGGTAGTCGGTCCACCCCAAGTGCTCGAGATAAGGAAGGCCCGCCTCATAGTCTCTTCGATGTCTCTCCTGATCGTGGAGGATTTTGGCATTATTAATAGCCATTTCATTTGAGACATATAAGGCACTCCAGCGGTAGTCTTCCAATGTGTTTCTTTCGTGCCGCGCTTTTTCTTCCCTTTCTACCCATGCCCGTCTTCGGGCCATATCTTCTTCTTGCAATTGTAACAAGCGTTCCACGTGAGATCTTTGAAGTGCTTGTTGCAATTGTTGCTCTTCCATATGTTTCTCCATCCTCTCACGATAGGATGCTTGGGAGGCCCATTGCTCTTGCGTGTAGGCCCCGTGCCTCTCTTCCCAGTTCTCTCTCATCCTATTATATTCTCTGCCCTCGCCTATACATGCTGAGACATTATCATAAACCGCTTGTTGCCCGCGGTTAAAATTTCTGTACGTCGGCCCCTGTCTTTGGTTCACAAAACCTGCCACATCTGCATTAATCTCCCTGTGTGGCCTCATGTACCTCTGTTTTGGTCCCCGTGGACCAGGAGGCTCAGTTTCATCTTCTTCGTCAAACATCTCCTCATCTCCCCCAGCTCCTTGTTGTGCATCTGGATTAACAAAGTCATATATGTGACCCAATTTGTCGGTCACCACATATTTGTTTCCCGACAGCTTCACATCTATCTTCCAATTTTTCTTCATTGTTGCTATGTTGAATTCTTCCAGAGGTTTGGATACCCAAAGTGATTCCGGGGGCAAAAAATTCTACTGGACGATCATAGCACTGATGAGGCGTGCATATGGAATAAAGCGCCTTTGAGATGCCTCCCGGGTGATCCATGTATTCATCATGATGATATGCCTCCATGACAAAGTGGGTGTCCCGTACAACAAAGAATGAACAACCCTGCAATCACTTGCTCTCACTCCTCCTCTATCACCAAACCTCACCATCACATTCTCTAGGGAAATTCCTTGAAGAATTCTCCCCTCAACTGTCATTTGGGTCCTTTGGGCTGCTCCCCCATCGTTGTATGGTAAAATAACCGCTGTCAATTGGTCTGGATCACCATCGTTCATATGATTATCCAAAAAAATTTCAATGGTGGGATAATCATATGCTTGCACCCCCAAAGAGTCAAAACGCGCAATGCAATTAATCGTTTCGAAAGACATCGTCATAGCCCCTCGGCTTGTCTTACCAACCAATTTCAACTGAGCGGGAGGACCATCCTTATTCATGAACCTCAATGTCGCCAACCATTCACATACCTCCGCTAAATACACTCGAGAGGTGTTATCTTCACACCAATCAAGAACTCTCTCCCATCCTTGACGCTCAAACATTTGCACAATTCCAGTTTGTCTAAACTCTTCCACATTCACAACCCTTTCACATATAATCCTTTCCGGTACTGAAGTGTTCACACCATTGACCATCTTCCACTTCCACAGTTTGGCTTCCAACTTCCTATCCTGGTAAGCCGATAGAGGTTTGTTTTTCTCCTCATCCCATACTTGAGTGCTTCTACTATCCCTAAATTTTTCCCACGCCCAATCTTGCCTATAAAGTCTTGCATCACCCTCTTCTACGGAGCTTAGTTGCTCCCACTTCTTTGGTATTAAACCGGAACTAGATCCCACTCCCGATGATGAGTCTTGCCCTATAGTTTTCTGCTTTTTTCGACCTCCGGCCATAACTACAAGCACAAAACAAACAAAGCATCAATATAAGCCCCAACCTTCAATAATTTCTCAAACTTTGAACATGATGTATGATGTTGAAGTTTTAATTAACAAGTAGATGCAAAATCGCCTTTTTAAACTTCCAAAGTCGCTCATTTTATCATATACCTATCAATCATACTTGTTAACTCGCAATTTCTTGTAAGTTCAACAAAGTTCAACATCACCTTCATGTTCAATCATGTAAATAACAAGTGTAATCACTTCACTATGGTTATAACATGTTCAAATTCCATCCAAAACAATCAATCATACTTAGACTCATGCTAGAACAACATACATTGTTTAAACAACCTACTCTTAAACTAACAAGTTTAAAATTTCGAAAGAAAAACACTAAAAATATGATAATCATGCATAAATTTAAGAGAAATCCATACCTTTGATGTTGTAAACAAGAAGAACTAAGAAAAAGATGTAAAGCAAGCAATTTGATGAATACCCTTCAATTAACCCGAAATTTCACTCTCAATAATCTTGCAAGCTAGCAAGAATTGATGAAAACCGTGATAGGGGTTTTGTTCCCCTCGAAAAATCACGCAAGATGGACTCAAGAATCAAGAGATTTGGTTAAGAATTGAAGAAGTTATGATAGATGGAAGATTTAGGGTTCTTGGAGTGAAAGAGGGAAGAAGATGAAGTGAGAGAAGGATGAAAGGATGTTTCAGTGTTTTAAATGGCCAAAAATCAAATTGGGGTGAATATGGGTTAATTATGTGGTGTAAAATTGCTTTAGAGTTTAGTTTATTAGCAAAAAATTAAGTTGGGTTCGAGTTTCAGCATAAACAAACGAGCTGACCGCGGCAAGTAAACAAGAGCCCGTCGCCGACGGGCAACACCCCCGTCGCCAACGGGTTCACCATTCTCCACTTAAATTTTTTTTTTATGAAAAATAAGGAGGAAATTATACACTTTTTGAAAAGGGACTATATAAAAACAAAATTCCTAAAAATTATTAAAAATCTTTTTGTAATTTTTTACAAGTTAAAATTTGAAAATGCGAAAACCGTTAACGGCCCTACCACCCCCTGAAAAGTTGTGTATTGTCCTCAATGCAGATAACAAAGTCTAAAAACATACCTTACGTCTTCATGACTCGTTCGGGATGTCCGAATTTCACACAATCAAAGGGTTAGTATGAAACGAAAATGATTATGTTCAAATTAATCAAACAATTAAATAAATTATACATAACTTTACACAAAATGTTACCGGTCCTTTTTTAGTCGACCTCGTAAATCGGTGTGCTTAATACGAAGCTCACCGATTCCTTCTTTTCATCCACCTTCTCATTACCATCGAGGAACGGTTTTAGCCGATGACCATTAACCGTTTCCCGTGACCCATCCTTCGGGTCCTCGATTGTAACATCCCCCAATTGTCTGACCCGGGTGATCATATAGGGTCCCATCCATTTGCTTCGGAGCTTTCCGGGAAATAACTTGAGCTTCAAATTGTAGAGCCACACCTTTTGCCCAATCTCGAACTCTTTCTTCCTCAACTTGGCATCATGCACCTTCTTCATCCCATCCTTATACTTGGACGCGCATTCATATGCCATTTCCCTTAGCTCCTCCAACTCACATAACTTGAGTTTCCGTTCCCTACCTGCATCATCATATTGAACATTAACTTCTTTAATAGCCCATAATGATTTATGCACAAGTTCAACCGGCAAATGACAATTTTTACCGTAAACCAACCGGTAAGGTGTAGTGCCAATGGGTGTCTTATGTACGGTAGGCCCATAAAGCGTCGTTCAACTTAATTGACCAATCCTTACTGTCACACCCCAACCGATGGCGGAAACATCGGGATGAGACGAAGTGCATAGGTTGCAAGAGACTTCATAACACTATGTGACAATATTAATTTAATTCAAATTTCATTTCAAGACTAATTGTCACACAAGATTCAAATAACAACATTGTAACATAACAACAAAAGATAGATTAATCTAGGTGTGTATCTAGTCCACCCTAAATCTTGTTTCATCTTGTAACATCACTTCATCAATTAACCTGCAACATGTATTAAAATAGAGTTCAATGCAAAAGTAAAGGCGAGTATACAAGTTTTATTACATAGCATAAATAGAATAAAAGTGCTCATATCCAACATGATTCATAATATGTGAGTACTAGTATGCAAATATGGCGTACAATATGTTCAAACCCAAGTATACAATGCGTTAAAAATAGCCTAATCCCAATAGAGTAGCGGGAGGTAACATGTTTAACTTAACAATACCCAAAAGAATAGCGGGCGGGGCATTAATCCTATAGCGCTATAATTGTTAAGGGAGGCTAGCAAAGTTAATGAGTATATATCGACCAAATAGTTTACATAGCATACGAGAATAACAAGTATCACACATAGTTTCATGTTTAAACGTGGATAGAGTGTGATAAAAACAAGATTCAAACATTGCGTGTTTTTTTTGTATAGAATACATGTTGCACCCAAAAGTGTAAAAATAAAAATGGGATCGAGTATACTCACGGTTTTTGCAAGCTTTCCTACTTGATATTCCGTGAGAGTTGGAGGTTCAAAGTTTCCTTAGAACACTTAATGTTTTATTTAGAACTCATCGAGTTCTCTTCCTTGCTTGGAAGATTTTAAGAGAATTAGAGGGGTTGAGAGAAGAATGGTTGGAACACTTTGTGTCCTTTTAGAATTCTTGATTGAGAGAATTGGAGAGATTAAGAGGAGAAAGGTTGGAACACTTAGTGTTCTTTTAGAATTCTTAGAATTCTTGATTTAGAGATATTAAGAGAAGATTGGGAGAAGAATGGTGTGAAGAAAATGGTAGGAGAAGGTTGGTATTTATAGGTGAAAAAGGTGGTAGGTGATTGGTGGAGATAATAAAAAAAATAAATGAAAAAGATAAATAAAAAGAAAAAATAAAAAATAATTATAATGGAGAAGGAAAAGGTGATTGAAGGAGGTGAAAAAGGTGATTGGAGAAGAAAAGAGGTGGAAAAGTGTTTGGTATAATCTTTGGTATTTATTGAGTATATATTATGTAATTGAGTATATAAAAAGTATAAAAGTATAATTCAAGTATTGAGGATGTACGTATAAGTATTTATACGTATAATTGTGTCGGTTTACGTATAAATACGTATTTATAAATGATAGGTTGTGTGAATAAAAAATATGTATAAAATATGAATTTTATTATGATTAACGCCTCGAATTGTGAGATTGAAATTAAAATCCGAATGTAAGGCTTCTAAAATTAGAATACGAATACGAACATTTTTAAAATAGAAATATGAAGATACGAGGCGTTACAGTCTCCCCTACTTTAGAAAATTTCGTCCCGAAATTTATTCGAAGGAGACCATAGAATGTAATTGTAAGGATTGAATAGATGAGCAAAGTGTTAGTTTCTAGAGTATCGTGTGGTGTTAATAGTTTTTGAAGGATTTAAGAGCAACATTGAGTGTATAGAGATTGTTTTGCATATCACTATGTTATACTAAATTTGTAAAAAAAAAATTGATAGTCTATTATGATGTGAAGAAATTTACATTTGAAATAAATCATGTAATGAATCAAATTCAGACTCAGAACTATAAGGTGGTGGAGATGGTAGAGTCAGTTGCATATGAGCAGCTAATTGTCTTAGCATGTCTTCCAACCATTTATTTCTTTCCGTCAGCCATTTTATTTGGTTAGACAAATTTCAAACCTGGTCGTTTAACCTAGTCACTTCGACTCCCATTGAATCTGGAGGTAGATTCATTTGAGGCACCGTACTTGGGCCTGCTATATCAGTTGGTGACAGTTGTTGTTCTACTTCGTTTAATAGCGACTGGAAAAACTGTGGCTGTAATGGTGATTGCAAAAATGATTCTGATGCTAACTGTTCTTGGATCATCATGTTTTCATCAAACAAAGTTTCTTGCATCGTTGAATCCTCCTCGAAAACTAACGGTGAAAAGCTTTGTAAGACGTTTGGTGTTAATGGTTGGGATAGGTTAGTTGTAATATGTTCTTGTATGTGTGGCAGCTGTGGTTGCAGATCAAATCGATAAAAAGACGATTGAGGAAGCTGCAACAATGATTGTTATAAATTTTGTGTGGAGGTACTTTCTAAGATAATTGGAGCTCCCTCCGACTGGAATGGTTGAGTTGGTGTATAATTATGAACAGGGATTAGCCTAATGGTGTTAAAATTTACAATCCCAGGTGCCTTTGGTGGAGATAATCGTTGGATAATCTGATCATTTAAGACACCTAATGATTTTGCTATTTTTGTAATGTAAGACCCTCCCATGAGACTTCTCAGAGGATTTGTTTATTGACTAAAAAAATATGTAGCAACCTCGTGGGCAATATTACAAGGAACTTGCTCAAAAATACTATGCAGATGGAAAAGTTCGGTTGAACTAACCCTTTGTTGATTATACTTGCGCCCCGTGATAGTGTTGGCTAAAACACGGTGCATATATCGATAACGAGGGTCTGTGAAGTTCATAGAATTATTGTTGCCACACCATTCTTTTGATGAATGGCATCGCCAATATTCTGTCATTTCCACAGAGGAATAAGAGGTTGATGCCTCCGTAAAAATGAGCTGTTTAACTTCTTCATCTGTATATATGCCCAGATGAACTGCGAATTCTGTTAATGACATAGTATGAGGTTGTCCACAAAGTCGAAAATGAATGGATTCATCGGTAAGATTTTTATTATATTGGAAATAGAAAGTGGACAAGAACCCATATACCAGTTCCTCGTATGATGGTTCTAGGATGTCTAAGAAACGGCGCCAGGGCGTATTATGTGGTAGTAATCCTGCCAGTAAACCACTGGAATCAAACATTTCCATTCGATGCCAATCAATACCGTTAATAGTAAATGTTAGTGCACTATGTCTGTGGACTTTGTCTTGTATCGAGTCATGTAATAGGATAGGATAACCAGTGCTCAGGTTGCTAGAAACTAAGTTTAGTAAGTTTATTGGAAATTTCGTTTGAAACAGCCAAGGACCATTTCAAATGGAATTAACAATGTTAATTCCGCTTGAAAGTGTCCTTGACCATTTCAAACGGAATTAGCTCAACTATAAATAGAGGAGCATGCCGTTTCATTTCATACGGAATTAGTTCTTGTGATTCGGTTACGAAGTGCTGCCGAATTGTCTCCAGGTGCTGTAAGACTATTATATCAATATTAGAGACATTATAATTGAATCGAGCGTCCGTTTCATTGATCCCGCCTTTGATTAGGATAAACAACTCTTCTGAACGACTCATTCAGGTCGCACAACGATCCTACAAGTGGTATCAGAGCTCAGGAAGAAGAGTTCAGCTTGATTTCATCAAATTTCTAACGTCTACACCTTCTTTTTCAAAATTCACAAGATTTTACGGACAAAATGGATTGAATTTCACACATTACATGCGAAACAGTGTTTTAACAAAGCCTTGAGAGAATCAGACCTAAATTCGGCTTAAAAGTGACAAAAATGGACCAAAATTGTAATTCCGTTTGAACGAGCAGTTTAATTTCGCTTGAAAAGTTGAGGCCATTTCAAACGAAATTACTAATTCCGTTTGAATTACATATAGTTCCACTTGAAAAGGGTAATTCCGTTTGAAAGGTTCATATGGAATCAGCTATTCCGCTTCAAATTGTAATTCCTCTTGAAGATTTCCTTTGAAACAAGTGATTTCGTTTGAAGTTCTGATTTCACTTCAAGTCTTGATTTCGTTAGAAGTTGTCATTCAAGTGATTTCGTTTGAACAGGGTTATTCCGCACCAAAGTGATTCCGCTTGAAATCACTATTCCGTTTGAAATTGAAAATTCTGCGTCAAGATTATTTCACGTCAACCGTGTGTCAGTTTATTTCAAGCTGTTTGATATTTTTTAGACTGATTGTGTTTGTTTGATTGTTTTGTCTCCAGGAAATTCAAGAAGCTTTCATCATGGCTGAAGAATTCTACAATACGTTTTACAACGCGTTTACATCCGAGTCTTCCGAAATATCAACTATCACACCAAAAACCATTACAAAAGTGATCAATGAGAACATTAAGCATGATAACTTTTATGGCACACATTCAAAACCACCAACTCTGGAAAGCATTGAAGACTATACATGGTGGAAAGAGCGTTTCATCAACTGGGCAAAAGCCTATGCACACGAGAGCTGGTTCTGTATGGAGTTTGGATATGAAAGACCAAGAGATGATAAAGGAGAAGATCTTCCACTCAAGAAATTATCCAAAGAAGACAAATCCGAATTTGCAGCTGAACAAAGAATGATTGCCTTAATTCAATCATCCATCAGAAATGACATGTTTACTTTGTTACAACATGATGGATCTTCAAAATCTATTTAGGAAGCTTTACGGGTTAAGGCAGAGGGGGGGTAAACAAATCAGGAAAAACAAAATTGCTTTATTAAAGAAAGAATTTGATTTGTTTGATAGTCTTAACAGTGAATCAGTTCGACAAATGATTGAACGTTTTTGTCATCTAAAAATCGAACTGGAAAGATTTAAGATTGAAAAAACAAGAGAAGAAATAATAGACAAAATCATAGAAGCGTTACCACGAGCTGATCAGTGGCAAACGTCTGTGTTCATTTTGAAAAATGATGTTTTGCACGAAACAACTTCTATTGATGCGTTAATCGAAAAGATTGAAACTCATGAGCTTGAATTGCAGAAACAAAGCAAGATGAGTAGTTCTTCACATCAACAAAATGTTGGTTTGTATTACAAAGGTAATCTACCTTCGATGAAAGCTGATAGTTCACCAAAGACAACATTTAGTGGTGAAAGAACAAAAGAACCTCAGACAAGCTCATCAAGCTACAATTTGGGTTATCATTCATCTGCTTCAAAAGCTAGTTCTGAAGAAGCAAAGGAGATACTGTGCAACATTGCTCTTAAGTTGAAAAATTCTTCGGCTATGAGCATCAATGCAGCTAAACAGCAAATGAACTTTCTTGCATCAGTTCTGGAATCGTATGAAGGTCTAGTTGCAGGCAAAATTGGAAATTCCGAATTGACCAAAGAAGACTAAGACCAGATTGATCCAGAAGAAATGGAACTCATCGATATCCGCTGGTGTTTAGCAAGTTGCATTCGCAGAGCTCAGAGATACATGGAGATTACCGGGAAGCAATCATTAGGTGTCCATCAACAAAGCTTGGATTCGACAAATCTAAAGTGAGTTGCTTCAGATGTAAACAAAAAGGTCATTTTAAAAGAGAATGTAGAAATTCTGAAGTTGCTGAAACAGAGAAACCTTTCAATGATGATTATTATCGAAAGGCGATTTACCACCGTAGCAGAGAAGAGCCAAAGATGATTGAAAATAATCCCAGAGAAAAATCAAGAGCACTTGCTGTATTCCATGATGATGAAGGATATGATTGGAGTCAGATTCTTCCAGAAGAAGATCGTTTGGAAAATATAGTTACAGCTCATGGCAGAAACACATCAAAAAACAAACATTATGTTTTTGTTGCTGAAATTCAAGAGGAAACCAAAGAAGAAAAAGACACAACTGTAATCAAAGAGAAAACCAGAGAAGAGATTCTGAATGAGAAAACATACAGAGAAAGAAACATTGTTTTGAACAGAATGGATGAAATGTAAGAAGAGTATGAGAGTGCTGTCATCAATAAGAGATGGGATAAGAAGAGAGAGTGCTATTTCAACAGAGAAGGTGAACCTGTTGTTCCGAAGAAAGACATAATTTTTGAAGATGTTCTTCTCATAATTCCTCGATCTGCCGAATACTATAGGAATGTATTAAAAGATGACACATATGCAAAAAGACATGAAAAGGAAATAAGATATGTCATGACATCGTGTTTGAGGAAGAGATATGAAGAGAGAATGACGAAGAATGTTGAAGAAATGGTAAACAATTTGAAGAAAGCTACTGAAGTGGTTAAAGCTAAAGCTGTTGAAGTTGAGGTTGTGAAGAAAGTCGAAGTTGTTAAAGAGGAAGATTTGAAGGTTGATGAGAAAGAAAAGATTGAAGAAAAAGTTGAGGTGAATGAAGTGGTTGAGAAAGCTGTTACTGAAGAACAACAGTTTGTAGAAGTTGAGAAGAAAATTGAAAGTTTGGCTGAAGTAAAGAATGAGATTTTGGAGGTTGCTAGTGATACTGGTGATGAAGAAAAAAAAAGAATGATGCTGATGAGACAGAGACTGCAACATACACCGAAGTGCCAACTGAGGTAATTTCTGATTCTGAAACTCAAACCAAAATCGTTGAACAGTGCAAGAAATGCATGGAAATGTGCAGTGCTTGTACTGAAAAAGATGAAAAATTCAGAACAAGAGATCTTGAATTCACAAAAATAGAAGAAGTTTTCAAAAATAAATACAAAGAAATGTTAGAAAACAAAAAAGTTTTGAAAGATAATGATGAAAAACTTTTAGAAAAATATAAACAGTTAGAAAAAGAAAATGAAGTTTTGAAAGCAAATGTTTTGAAAAAGACAGAAGAATGTGATCAAAAAGAAAATTTTTGTCAAGAAATGAAGAAAGAATATGATTCAATAAAATTGGCATATCACATTACAAAAGAGTCATATGAAAAGGTGAAGGGTGAAATGACATTTGTTCAATCAAGATTGAATTACTGTTCTGAAACATCAAAGGAACTAAAACGAATGTATGAAATTAAACAAGATGTTGTAAATTCATATATTGAAGACGTTGCTAAACTAAAACGTCAGATTGCTGATTTAGAACAGGATAACAACAAATTAAAAAGTTACCATGTGTCGTCATATGTGCTTGAAAGAATTTTCAACATAAAACCGGATGGGAAAGATTCTGAGCAAAACAAGAAAGGTATTGGCTCAGAGTTTCATCAAGTTCCACCACCGGAAAAGTTTGTATTTTATGATGATGAAAAGGTTGAAAAAGCTTTCAACTTGGTAGATCAATTGCCAGACAACATTGACGTAACCTATTCCAAATATGATGATTCTAGTGATTCAGAGGTGGTATGTAAGGTCGTTGAAAGTGTGTTGAAAGAAGAGTCGATTGATACAGGTAAATCTGAATCACATGGTGAAAATGAAGGTAATTTTCATGATGGATATCTGAAAAACTCAAAATCCGAGAAAAAATTGAATGAAGATTCAAAAGGATTGGTTTACACCACGATTGGTTCAGACAAATTATTCTTAGATGTTGTATTCCCGATTCAGAATGTGATCTCAGAAAAGGTTGATAAAGTTTTCAAAATGGTTGAAATTGAGAAATTTGAAATTTCAAAGTTTGCTGGAAAAGGTCACAAAACTTTTTATAACAAACATGGTTACAAGAAGAAAAACATGAAGGCTGGGTTGGGTTATAAGAAGAAACAAAGTCGAAATAAAAATGAACCGCCAAATTATCAGGCAAAGATGAATTTTGTTCACGGAACACGTTCAGAAGAAGAGAAAGAACTAAAATTTAGACGACAGTCTAATGAAGAGTTATTAGCTCAAAAGAAAAAGCAACAACCACAGGTCAAAGATGTATCCAAGAGAACATGTTTCAAATGTGATCAAATTGGACATCTTGCACGCAAGTGTCCAAATCTGAAACCTGTTGATGTTGACAAAAAGAAGTCTGATAATGTTGAGAAACAAAAATCTGAGGATGTGAAACAAAGGCCGACCAGATTTGATTCAAAACAAACTTGGAGGTATAACACAAACAAGTTTGTTTCGAACCAAACTTGGAAATCAAATTCGAATAGGTTTGATTCAGACAGACCTGGAATTCTCACACACCCAGATTCAGAACAACTCAAAGTTGGAAAACATCAGTTGATATGACAAAACCCCAAGAGTTTTGGAAACCAAAAGTTGTTGTTCAAAATAAAAATGTTCAAAAAGATTCAAATTTTTACAAAAGAGGTACTCCGAAAGGTTAAACATGGAGTGTTAAGAAACAAGAGACTTCGGTAAAAGATGAAAAAGTTGAAGTCAAAGTTGAAAATGTCTTTGTTCAGAATGACAAAGATTTTCCAAAGTTGAATGACGCATATTGTGTTGAAATGCCTAAGGTCTAACAGACCTGGGCTAAATTGTTCAAGTAATTGAATTGTTGATTGTGCAGGTGCTCAAGAAAACTGAAGATTGTGAAAATGGATTTCGGAGCAGCCTGGCACAACGGGAAGAGGAGGCTGCTGAACTCTGGTTTGGTTAAACAGGGAGTTTGTTTGTTTTCTGTATATAAATAAACAATATTTCAAAAATCCTAAAAATTGAAAAATTTTGAAAAACCAAAAATATGTTGCTTGAATTCGCCGAAACCCTCACGACTGAACAAACATGATTAATTTCACAAGATTGAAAAACGGTTTTCAAACTGTAAAATATCAATGTGTTGTAAATCATGGGGGTAATTTCTGCTTCTTATGTTAGATTTTCTGCAAAACAGAGCACTTTAAGCAGAAAATGGATGGCGAGACAAAGCTATCAGTATTGGTTGTCAAATTTTCTTTAAATGATTTTGCATTTTAGGGGGAGTAATATTGTCAGAAAATCCAAAAACATTTGAAAATTTGTAAAAGTTAAAAACATGATAAAATTCAAAAAATGAGTTTTTGTGTAAAAAGAGGAAATGATAGTACATCAGTAGACAGTTACAGTATGCTAAAGAAATGTAATGTTTTATATAGCATTAAACGGTCTCACTGATGATTTGCCGATAGGTTTTTATACATTTAGTAAACTTTTTCGGGATATAAACTTAAATTCAAACTTGCTTATTTTGTGGGGAACACTACTTGGATATATAGGTAACCCCTGAAATCTTGTTTGAAGGACCCCTCTTTCTGAGATACTAGGTCTTTATGCTTAGTGATATCTGGGGTATTATCCCGGGACTTCTGATTTTGCGGAAGCAATGGCCTAGTCCCCGTATAATACTTTCTGCTTGCTTGAAACATAGCATCACCCTCAGCATAAAAATGATGAAACATTGAAAAATGCTAATCATGTGCTGTTGAAGAAAAGATTCTCTAAAAGGAACACACCAAAAGTCGAGCCATCATCTCTCTGCTGAACGGAAGTTTTGACCTGAGCTCTCATGGCCTCGCATTTAACCCTTTACAGATACCATCTAGGTATAGTCACCTGTAAGACTGAATATTGGGATCTAGATACGGGAGTATATTCAAGAGGTGGGACACATGAATAAGTTTAAGTTCTTAATACACCTAATTCGTATCCTGAATCAGTTGAAATTTGTGTGAAAATTTAAGTAGATCAGTATATCGACAATATAAGTGAATTGTTTAATTCTTAATGTGTAATTAAGCTCAACGGTACTTGTGACTTGTCAGAAACTGAAATGATCCTCTGACGCAAACTCAAACAAAAATATTGTATGTAAATATGTTTGTAAATATTTCTTTACTGCTTTATGTTTCAGAAAATATAAAAAGATTTTTGATTCTGCTTTATTTTTGACAACCGATGTCTGAAATGCTGAGTGTCAAAATCTAAGAAAGCTGTTTGTGTTTCTGAAAATAAAACAAGTTCATTAAATTGAGACTTGAATTTTTTTAACAAAAATAAAAAACAGTTTGTGATATCTACAATGTCATTAATTTGAACTCGGATGATTAACTGTGAGGGATTTGGATGCTTGTATTGTTAAAGAGCCAGTTTCCGATTCTGTTCACTGAAATTGCCAAATCATGAAATTTGTTAAAAAGTGTTAGTTTAGAAAGTTTGAGTGAACCAGGTTTTCAATCCTGGAAGTTCAAAATATTGTTACTTATAAATGTATGAGTGTTGCAGATATTGTACCAGACTACGATCCCGGCAGCAGAGTCTAAGGGGGAGTCTGAAGACGAGCTCAAAGCAAGGGGGAGCTTGTAACCAGAAAGCAAGGTGTCGATCCCTAAAGCACGGAAGCTTGACGAAAGGGGGAGCCTGAAGAAGCTGTTAATGTTAAAGCCAGAGACAGATCCCGGAAAACATTCAAAGATAGAATCTGATAAAGATTGAAGGATGCTTACAGTGTTAGACAATTTGGAAAGAGCATGAAGACTGATCAAGACTGAAGATGTGTCATGATAAAGACTCGACACTGAAGACTTTGTCAACATCCAAGGGGGAGTCTGTTAGTGCACTATGTCTGTGGACTTCGTCTTGTATCGAGTCATGTAATAGGATAGGATAACCAGTGCTCAGGTTGCTAGAAACTAAGTTTAGTAAGTTTATTGGTAATTTCGTTTGAAACAGCCAAGGACCATTTCAAACGGAATTAACAATGTTAATTCCACTTGAAAGTGTCCTTGACCATTTCAAACGGAATTAGCTCAACTATAAATAGAGGAGCATGCCGTGTCATTTCATACGGAATTAGTTCTTATGATTCGGTAACGAAGTGCTGCGGAATTGTCTCTAGGTGCTGTAAGACTATTATATCAATATTAGAGACATTATAATTGAATCGAGCATCCGTTTCATTGATTCCGCCTTTGATTCGGATAAACAACTCTTCTGAACGACTCATTCAGGTCGCACAATGATCCTACAGTAAAACTTCAAGATCCTTGAGTTTTCGATACCTCTCTCGAGTGGATAAATCAGTAAACCGAAGGAATGGATGAATTTCTGCTGCATTTGAAGATTCAGCATATGCTACTGGGAAATTTTTCATTTGAATATTGGGTTTTGTTGAACTAAGAAAAGTTTGGGTATGGGTTATTTTGGGTATGGGTTATTTTGGGTATGTGTTGAATTATATCAGAAGTTGTAGTTCTTGTGTAGATTAGCTCGAGTAGTGAGTTTCTTATATAGATAAGGAAATTTTGGCTTACACCATACGATCGGTTAAGGCTTCCATGATACGTTTTAAAACAGTTTACTGTAGCTAGTTTGAAAATTTGAATTTGAAAATGTATGATCTTGAAAATAATTTGAATTTTGAAATTTTGAATTTGAAAATGTATGATTTGAATTTTGAAAATTTGAATTTGAAAATGTATGATCTTGAAAATAATTTGACTTTGAAAAGAGGGGATTGTATCGTATAAAATTGATAATAGTAAAACGTAGGTTTGATTAAAACTTGGATTGTTCCAAAATGAAACTTTGACTAAACCGAAATAAATCAAAAGTCCTTTCGAATTAGGGAAACGTGCTTTGGCCTATAGGTACTTTGTACTCTCATCGATAGTCCCCAGGTAGGCAAACTGGTCCGTTAATTTGGATTTGTACGAATTGCCAGCCTAGACAGGATGTCCCGACTACCGGTACTTACCCTTCCAGTTACTACACGTTTCCATTCGATCGAAAATTTGAAACTTTAGCGAGATTGAAAATCGAGGAGTGGAACTAGTTATCAAGGTGTGGATGTCACTCCTATCTTGACAATTTCGTTCCTAACATGTGGATGTTACTTACCAAGTGAGGAGCAAATTCCGACTTGTTGGTAAGAATCCACAAGAATATGAAATGGAAATTTCCGTCAAGGTAAGGAATTCACTCCTATCTTGATGATATGTCTCCATTTGTTGTTATAAGAAATATAAACAAAATTTTATGAAATCATGCATATGTATAAATGTAGGAAAAAGATTTAGTATAAAATAAATAACATAATCACATGTTTGATTTAAAATTTGGATGGTTCCAAAACGGAACTTTGACTAACCAAAGTGGTCGAAAAGCCTTTTGAATTTGAGAAGCATGCCTTGGCCTAATAGGTGGAGTACTCTCGCCGACAAGTCGGTTAACAGTATTTACCCTTCCGGTTACTACATGTCCCAAATCAATCGAAATTTCAAGACTTGGCGAGATTTATGAGAAAATCAAGGAGTGGAACGAGTCGACAAGGTGCGGGTTTCACCCCTAACTTGGTGATTTCGTATCCTAAGTGTGGTTGGTACTCGTCGGGTCAATATTTAATTTCAACACTTTGACGAGGGTCCACTAGAATTCAAAATTGAAATTCTTCATCAAGATGAGGACTTCACTCCTAGCTTGATGATGAATCTCGTATAAAGAATAGGTAGATTGAGAGTCGTTCACCAAATTATGGGTTTCACGCCTATTTTGGTGAATTTGTCTCGTTTGTATAATACGAGTGTTTGCGGATTTAGAATAGTCGAGTAAAATGTATGAAGAAAAGCGTATGTTGAAGATTAAGCAAACACGTATAAACATGTCAAGAATGGCACATAAAGAATGAAGTATTAAAACAAATATTAACACAAAATAAAACATGTATTGACACATAAGAATAGTATGTCAAGTATTAACACATAAGTGACGTACATGTTTAAAGGTCCAAAAGATAATAAATAATGAGCAAATAAAGTAACATGCAAGTAGTTCAAGCAAAGCAAAAGAATAAAGCTCTAGAACTATAGACTAGGTAAAAAGCATGGCAATTTTTCCTAATTCCCTATAGTTATGGCTCTGATACCAATCTGTCACACCCCAACCGATGGCGGAAACATCGGGATGAGACGAAGTGCGTAGATTGCAAGAGACTTCATAACACTATGTGACAATATTAATTTAATTCAAATTTCATTTCAAGACTAATTGTCACACAAGATTCAAATAACAACTTTGTAACATAACAACAAAAGATAGATTAATCTAGGTGTGTATCTAGTCCACCCTAAATCTTGTTTCATCTTGTAACATCACTTCATCAATTAACCTGCAACATGTATTAAAATAGAGTTCAATGCAAAAGCAAAGGCGAGTATACAAGTTTTGTTACATAGCATAAATAGAATAAAAGTGCTCATATCCAACATGATTCATAATATGTGAGTACTAGTATGTAAGTATGGTGTACAATATGTTCAAGCCCAAGTATACAACGCGTTAAAAATAGCCTAATCCCAATAGAGTAGCGGGAGGTAACATGTTTAACTTAACAATACCCAAAAGAATAGCGGGCGGGGCGTTAATCCTATAGCGCTATAATTGTTAAGGGAGGCTAGCAAAGTTAATGAGCATATATCGACCAAATAGTTTACATAGCATACGAGAATAACAAGTATCACACATAGTTTCATGTTTAAACGTGGATAGAGTGTGATAAAAACAAGATTCAAACATTGCGTGTTTTTTTTGTATAGAATACATGTTGCACTCAAAAGTGTAAAAATAAAAATGGGATCGAGTATACTCACGGTTTTTGCAAGCTTTCCTACTTGATATTCCGTGAGAGTTGGAGGTTCAAAGTTTCCTTAGAACACTTAATGTTTTATTTAGAACTCTTCGAGTTCTCTTCCTTGCTTGGAAGATTTTAAGAGAATTAGAGGGGTTGAGAGAAGAATGGTTGGAACACTTCGTGTCCTTTTAGAATTCTTGATTGAGAGAATTAGAGAGATTAAGAGGAGAAAGGTTGGAACACTTAGTGTTCTTTTAGAATTCTTAGAATTCTTGATTTAGAGAGATTAAGAGAAGATTGAGAGAAGAATGGTGTGAAGAAAATGGTAGGAGAAGGTTGGTATTTATAGGTGAAGAAGGTGGTAGGTGATTGACGGAGATAATAAAAAAAATAAATGGAAAAGATAAATAAAAAGATAAAATAAAAAATAATTATAATGGAGAATGGAGGTGGAAAATGTGATTGAAGGAGGTGGAAAAGGTGATTGGAGAAGAAAAGAGGTGGAAAAGTGTTTGGTATAATCTTTGGTATTTATTGAGTATATATTATGTAATTGAGTATATAAAAAGTATAAAAGTATAATTCAAATATTGAGGATGTACGTATAAGTATTTATACGTATAATTGTGTCGGTTTACGTATAAATACGTATTTATAAATGATCGGTTGTGTGAATAAAAAATATGTATAAAATATGAATTTTATTATGATTAACGCCTCGAATTGTGAGATTGAAATTAAAGTACGAATGTAAGGCTTCTAAAATTAGAATACGAATACGAACATTTTTAAAGTAGAAATACGAAGATACGAGGTGTTACACTTACGGTCTGCCCGCACGGTCTTTTGCAAAATCTCTTTGATTTGCCTATTTGACACCTCTACTTGCCCGCTTGTTTGCGGGTGATAGGGGGTAGCAATTCTATGGTCAATACCAAACCGTTTTAAAAGTTTTCCAAACCGAAATTTTTTAAAATGAGATCCTCCATCACTTATGATGACACGAGGAATCCCAAACCTTGAGAAAATGTTGGTTTGGACAAAATTACAAACTACGGAATGGTCGTTTATCTTGGTAGCTATTGCTTCGACCCACTTTGACACGTAGTCAACAGCCACCAAGATATACAAGTTGCCATAAGAATTGGGGAATGGGCCCATGAAATCAATACCCCAAACATCGAAAATGTCGACTACGAGGATTGGTTGCATGGGCATCTCATCCCTTTTTGAAATATCCCCTAATTTTTGACACTCAACACAATTCTTGGAAAACTCATTTGTATCTTTAAAAATAGTTGGCCAATAAAGACCACTATTCAACACTTTATGACCCGTTTTGTGGCCACTAAAATGACCACCACACGCAAACGAATGTAGATGCTTCAACACGCTTGGAATTTCCTCGTCATCTATGCATCTTTTAATCACTTGATCCACACACTCTTTCCACAAGTGCGGTTCTTCCAACCGGTAATACTTGATTTGAGACACGAAATGTTGCCTCCTCCTTCTATCCCAATGTGCCGGTAAGTCACCTGTAACAAGATAATTCACAATGTTAGCATAACAAGGTAACTTATCTAATTGAGTAAATTGCCATTTTAGTCCCTGAGTTTTGTCCAAATTTGCCACTTTGATCCAAATAGTTTTTTTTTGTGCCTCTGGGTCCCTAACTTTTACATTTTGTTGCCATTTTGATCATTTTGTCTAACTCCATCCAAAAACCCAGTTTGTACATAATCACTAATGTTTTCAGTTGCCATTTTGATCCAATTCCAAAAAATCAAAAAATTCCAAAAAATTCAAAAAAATCCAAAAATAAAAAAAATTCTAAAAAATTCAAAAAAATCTAAAAATCAAAAAAATTCTAAAAAATCATACAAATTTTAAAAAATCCAAAAATCATTAAATGTTTCGGCACGAACCGTTTCGACCCGTACCGTTTCGAACCGAACCGTTTCGACCCGTACCGTATCGAACCGAACCGTTTCGAACCCGTACCGTATCGAACCGTACCGTTTCGAACCCGAACCGTTTCGCGTCGAAACGGTTCGGCTCGAAACGGTTCGGGTTCGAAACGGTACGGGTCGAAACGGTTAACGTCGAAACGGTTCGGTTCGATACGGTACGGTTTGAAATGGTTCGCGTCAAAACGGTTCGGTTCGAAACGGTTCGCGTCGAAACGGTACGGGTCGAAACGGTTCGGTTCGAAACGGTACGGGTCGAAACGGTTCGGTTCGAAACGGTTCGGCTCGAAACGGTTCGGGTTCGATACGGTACGGGCTCGAAACGGTTCGGTTCGATACGGTACGGTTCGAAACGGTACGGTTCGAAACGGTACGGTTCGAAACGGTTCGCGTCGAAACGGTTCGCGTCGAAACGGTACGGGTCGAAACGGTTCGCGTCGAAACGGTTCGCGTCGAAACGGTTCGGCTCGAAACGGTTCGCGTCGAAACGGTTCGGTTCGAAACGGTTCGCGTCGAAACGGTACGGTTTGAAACGGTACGGGTCGAAACGGTTCGTGCCGAAACATTTAATGATTTTTGGATTTTTTAGAATTTTTATGATTTTTTAGATTTTTTTTGATTTTTAGATTTTTTTGAATTTTTTAGAATTTTTATGATTTTTTCGAATTTTTTTTATTTTTAGATTTTTTTGGAATTTTTTGGAATTTTTTTGATTTTTTGGAATTGGATCAAAATGGCAACTGAAAACATTTTTTAAGGAAATCCCCAAAATACCCCTGTTACAAACTGGGTTTTTGGATGGAGTTAGACAAAATGATCAAAATGGCAACAAAATGTAAAAGTCAGGGACCCGGAGGCACAAAAAAAACTATTTGGATCAAAGTGGCAAATTTGAACAAAACTCAGGGACTAAAATGGCAATTTACTCTATCTAATTTCATAATATGCTCATCAGGAAACGACTCATTGATCTCTAAAGCTTTAGGATCTTCCTCAACCATCAACTGGGACAAATGGTTCGCTACCACATTTTCGGTACCCTTTTTGTCCCGTATCTCCAAATCAAACTCTTGGAGCAACAACACCCATCAAATCAATCTTGGCTTAGCATCATTTTTCTCCTTGAGGTACCTAACAACAGTGTGATCAGAATAAATAATCACTTTACTACCCCATATGTATGACCAAAATTTATCCAATGCATATACCACCGCGAGTAGCTCTTTTTCGGTGGTGGTGTAATTCAATTATGCATCCGAAAGAGTCTTACTCGCGTAGTATATGGCAACGTGTTTCTTGTCAACCCGTTGTCCCAACACGACCCCCACCGCATAATCACTTGCATCGCACATAATTTCAAAGGGTAAAGACCAATTTGGCGATTGCAAGATTGGGGCCTCAACTAACTTGTCTTTTAACTTGTTAAATGTATTTTGACAATTTTCATTAAAATCAAACGGTTGATCGTTTAACAACAAGTTACACAAAGGCTTGGTTATATCACTAAAACCCTTAATAAACCGTCGATAAAAACCCGCATGACCTAGAAATGACCTAACACCTTTAACACTCGTGGGATATGGCAAAGTGGATATAACTTGTACCTTTCCACGATCGACCTCTATCCCACGACTCGACACCACGTGTCCCAACACGATTCCCTCTTGAACCATAAAATGGCTCTTTTCCCAACTCAAGACCAAACTAGTTTCTACACACCTTTTTAGCACTTTGTCTAATTGGTCCAAACAAGCCTCGAATGACGACCGAAAAATTGAGAAATCATCCATAAAGATTTCCAAAGACTTCCCCATCATATCTGAAAAG
Source organism: Helianthus tuberosus (assembly GCA_030545235.1). NCBI lineage: Eukaryota > Viridiplantae > Streptophyta > Magnoliopsida > Asterales > Asteraceae > Helianthus > Helianthus tuberosus. Next base: position 25,394,797 of record CM060435.1, on the reverse strand, counting down.
ATACTCATCATACACCTTTGGAAGGTGGCGGGGGCATTACATAGTCCAAACGGCATTCGCCTAAATGCGAAGGTGCCGTATGGACAAGTAAACGTTGTCTTTGCTTGATATTCAGGATGGATGGCAATTTGATTATAACCAGAATAGCCATCTAAAAAGCAATAAAATTGATGTCCCGATAATTTCTCAACAATTTGATCAATGAACGGTAAAGGAAAATGATATTTGGAAGTTGCGGTATTCAACTTCCTATAATCAATACAAATTCGCCACCCGGTTACCGGCCGAGTGGCTACCTCTTCACCTGCGTCATTTTTGACGACTTGTATACCCGCTTTCTTTGGAACCGTCTGTGTTGGGCTCACCCATCGGCTATCCGAGATCGGATAAATGATACCCGCATCAAGACATTTCAGCACTTCCTTTTTCCTGCATATTCGGATTCAATCTCCGTTGTGCATCTCGAACGGGAGTCACACTTTCTTCCGTGATGATTTTATGCATCACCACCGAGGGACTAATACCCTTCAAATCAGCAATGGTCCATCCAATTGCCGCCCGATTGGTGACCAACACATCCATCAATTTTTCCTCTTGCTCCTCGGTTAAATTTGATGCAATGATAACCGGGAGTGTATTGCCTTCACCAACATAAGCATACTTGAGGTGCTTCGGCAGTGCCTTCAATTCAACCTCCGGGGGCTCTACTAATGACGGCTTCAGCTTAGTGTCAATGCTCTCCGGTAGACTCTCAACTTGGTGCGTCCATGTCGGTTTTCCTTCTCTAACCGCAAGCACCTCCAAACTCTTCACCTCCTCGTCTATGCTCTTATTCATCTCCACCTGTGACCTGTCAAACATATAACAATCCTCCATTGTGTTTTCCCCATCCACGACTGTGTCGCAAAGAGGTATACACGTGTCAACAATGTCCGCCATATAGCATTCATCATCAACTGGAGGGTTCGTAAGTCCGGAAAAAACATGCAACCTCAACCTTCGGTTTCCAAATGTCATGTCAACCGTTCCTGTGTTGCAATCAATTTGAGAATTTGCGGTTGCTAAGAACGGTCGACCCAAAATCACCGTAGGTTGCTTGGTTGGGTCCTTGGCCATATAATCAAGTACTAAAAAGTCCACCGGATAGTAAAAATCCTCGATTTTTTACTATCACATCCGAAACAATTCCACGGGGTAGTTTGGGTGTCAAATCGGCTAACACCACGGTGGTGTTTGACGACTGAAGTGGACCAAAGTCGTATTGGTCGTACAAACTACCCGGTAGAATGCTCATGCCAGCAGCAAGATCTAGAAGTGCCTGGTTGATTTTGAAGTCGCCTAATTGAATTGAAATGATAGGCGCACCCGGATCTTGGAGCTTAGGTGGAAGTGCACCCGAAAGAATCGAACTCACATTCTCGGTTAAATCTAATTTTTTAGGAAATTTATGAGTTCGTTTTTGGGTACACAATTCTTTCAAGTACTTAGCATAAGACGGTACTTGTTTGATTGCATCCAAAAGAGGTAAATTAATTTTTACTTGTTTGAAAATTTCCAACAACTCTTCTTGTTGTGGACCTCTTTTGTTTACAACCTTCTTCACGGGTCCCTTCAATGCTTCGGGATAAGGGGCGGTATTAGCCTCCACACCCTTTTCCTTAGCCTTAGGGACGGGTATGGTCACAACGTGAGTGTTATTATTCTTTTTCAAATCATTTTTATTTTGACCCGTTTGACCATCCTCATTTTCATCCTCACTAGCATCTTCCACCACCCCTTCAACAAACTGGGGTGGTGGTGTTTTGACACCATTATCCACAACTCGACCACTACGTAAAGTAAGTTTATTAATTGGTACCTCACGTGTGTTCCTTGAGTTCGACCCTTGATGCTTAGGGTTCACCGTTGTGTCACTTGGAAGCTTTCCCGTGCTTCCCCTCATTTGAGCCATTTCCTCCGCGAGTTGGCCCACTTGTTTTGCTAATGCCTCATGTGCTTTGTCCCGAATCTCATTCTCTTTCTTGGACTCCTGCATCATCGAAAGCATCGCATCCATTTTCGCATTCAAATCATTACCACCCCCTTGGTTGTTTAACCCACTTCCATTACCGCCTTGATTGTTGTAATTTCTTTGATACCCACCTTGATAATTATTATCTCGACCTTGGTACCCTTGATTATAATTGCGTTGGTAACCTCCTTGGTTACCACCATGGCGATTTTGATATGATGACCCGCTTTGATTACCCGATTGAAAATTCGGGTTCATTTGATTTGCGGCATTCCCATATCGGAAGTTGGGATGGTTTCTCAATCGGGGATGATAAGTGTTCGAATTCATATCATTATTCTTTCTATCCCCGAACACTTGGTTTACTTCCTCGGTGTAATCACCCGGTCCCGTTGGACATTGATCGGTCCTATGGCCGATATGCCCACAATCTTCACACACCGCGAATTGTACCGCATTCACCTCCTTCTTTTTCATGCGAGCCATTTCCCGTTCTAAAGTGGATATTCGACCTTTAGAATCAAGATCGGGAAGTGACCGGGAGATGGGGTGTTTCTTGGCTCTATCGGCCGATTCCTTTTCCTTCGACCGCTTGCTCATTCGCTCGAGAAATTCCCAATCGTCATCTTCATGATTGCTCAACAGAGTCCCGTTGCTTGTTGACTCGAGACGATTCCACGTCGCATCATCCAACCCACATACAAAACACTTCACCAATTCCCACTTTTCTATTTGGTGATGTGGGCATTTCCGAATCAACTCTTTGTACCTTGTAAATGCTTCGTGCAACGGTTCGCTTGATAGTTGGCGGAAAGACCTAATTTCATCTCTAGCATCATCGGTCTTCGCCATCGAATAGTATTCATCAAGAAAAACTTGTTGCATCTCGCCCCATGTCCGAATACTATTCGCCGGAAGTGTAAGGAACCACTGCTTTGCTTTATCCTTTAGCAAAAACTAGAATAATCGAAGTTTGACCTCCTCCAATGCAAAGTTGTGCCCCCCGATAGTGTTATAAATGGAGGAAAACTCCGCCAAATGCATGTACGGTTCATCATTAGACCTCCCATTGAAATGGGGAAGTATATTGATGTAATGGGGCTTGCAGTCAAACATTCTCCTTTCACACACTATTGGAGAGTCATTATCGGTAACTACCGGTCGAAAACGGTCATTCACTCCCCGTGGAGGTTGTTGACGACGATGCGGACCGTTAACTTCTTGATCGACCGGCCTTCGATTGTCCCTTCTATCACCTCCCCTATCACCTCTTCGGTTTCCACCTTGGTTACCCCTTTGATTTCCTTCTCCCACGAAACGAGGAATCCGGTTAAGGTTAGCATTGTTGTTATTGTTGTTGTAAAACCCATCATTCCGATTCCTTTGGTTGTTCCGTGGTTGGCGGTTGTTTTCGTAACCATCATTTTTCCTATCCCCGTACCCGTAATCATAGTTCCCTACAAAGTTGGCGTTTTGGTAGCCAAACTCATCGTCTTGAAACCCTCTTGCATTGTAGATGTTGCCTTGATTCACATACCCCCAATCTTCGTCATCATTAGCCCGATCATCATAATATCCCCCATCGTCCGAATTTTCCATATGAACACTCACATGTTCCGGCGATTGATAACCGGGAACACTATATGGTTCGTCATCGGGGATGGCATTCCTCAAATCATCTATGTTAAAGAACGGGTCTTCATTTGCGGGATTGCCACTATCTCGATTGCCTCGACGGTCGGAATTGACATTCAGGTCATCAAGCTTGATGGGTAAGGAATTGTGTCGATGAAGGTTTTGTTGTTGGGGTGTTCTTTGGGTGTTGTTGGGATTTTGGTTTTGAAAAGGTGGTGTGGGTGGTCCGGAGTTGTTATTACCACCCGGTCGCTCCTGAGGTATAGGTTGAACATTTTGGACGGGGTGAAAGGTTCCTCGGGATTGGAATTGGTTTTGATTGAGGTTTGGGTGATTGGAGTTTTGGTTTGCCATTGAATCGGTTTCAATGGTCGGTGTGAATTGTGGTGTTTGATTGGTTTGATTAGAAGCAAGAGTTGCTTCTAACCGGCTTGCTAGGTTTCTTCTTGCTACTCTTTCGATTTCCGGTTCGTAGACTAACGGTGAAGTCCTCCCGGAGTTTCGCGTATGCATGCACTACCTGTAACCTGCACAAGTAACACACCCACGTAACAAGGAAAAAGACAAAGTACAAGAAAAGAAACTATGCAAATTAAACAGTTAATCACAAAAATTCAAACAATAATCCAAACACAAAGCGCACGCACTCCCCGGCAAAGATAAAATTTATAGTCCCAAATTACCCTTAACAAATAGTTAGTGGTAGCAAGGGGTCGAACCACGAAGAGTATGTGGTTTGTGTGTGGATTCGATTGAATTAGAATAATTGTCACCGTTTATGAAGCTTGCCAGATATTTTTGTATTTTTGTTCAGTTGAAAGTTGTGAATTTGAACTAATGGAATTGGTTTAATTGATTAACAACTACTAATTAACGATTGCAAGAAAGATTGATTACTAAAACAATAATAAGAAAAAGGGTTCACACCCGGTTTCGGTAATTTCAACCGAGGGTTTCTACAAGTTTTTAGATTCAACTCAATTATATACGATTAGCGGATTTAGTGTACCGTGACTTAGGTGCCAATAACTATCAACGTTTCAAAGAACAGACAAGAATGCACTTTGTAATCAACACAAGTAAAACCTAACCAAGACAATGCATAACTACACATAACCATTTCGTAAAGTCATAACTTTTAACATCGTTCGACAATTTACGAATACGAAACAAATGTAAACTATTGTCAAAGGTTTAAAAAATCAATACAAGTTGTCACAAAGTTGAATCAAGAACAATTGAAAACCCTAAATTTAACAACTACCTACACCAGGGTGAAACCAAGGTGATTAGCCGCTCATGGTTGAAGAAACTTGATCACCGGATGATTGGAACTTGAGGGAAGTCATCTCGAAGCTTGAACAATGGAGAATTGATGAATGGTTAAGGTTTTGGTGAAGGATGATGGTGGAAAGATTGATGGTGATGATTAGGGTTTGTATGGATTGGTGATTGTGAATGATTGATGATGTTGATCCTTCTTGATTCCAAGGTTGTTGTATGTTAGAGATGGAATGGTAGTCAATGGTAGGTGGTCTTGGCTCCAAGATCAAAGTTCAAAAGCCAAAAATCGTGTAACTCATGTCTTCAATGCGACCCGAACCAATTAGAATCGTTCCCAACAACCCGAAAGCAAAAATTTGCGGTTCAGTGATCCGCTGCCCGTTGCCGACGGGCCTGACCCCGTCGCCGACGGGTTCCCAAAACGTGGTTTTCATCCGACGGGTTATCTGACTAGATACGGGTTACTCTGGCTTACGGGCAATTTTAGAGGGCGTCGCAGACGGCCTGGAACCCATCGGCAATGGGCTCTCCGTCTCCGTTTCTCCAAAATTCACTTCTCGCACTCCCGGTTGATCCGTAACGCGTCCCGGTGCTCCGATTTTCGACCCGGTGACTCGTAAAGTTCCCGAAAAGCTCCTTAAACTTCATTAAACCTGCAAAAACACAAATCCAATTAAAAGTAGGCTATTCAAGATTAAAACTCATGTAAAAACATAAAGTTACACGATTACGAACACCGGTTTCCACTCACGTATCATCTAGCGCCATAACAATCTAAAGTGTGAAACTGCGTTACATCTTGCCACAAGGATAAACGACACATTATAGTAGGCGGTATGTCTCCTGGTCAAAGTGGCGGCGTTGTCTTCCTAGACTTCTCGCCTTTCGCCGCATGCGAGATTTCTTTGTCGTCTTATATATAATCTATGAAGTATAGACTATAGAGAGAAATTAGTTAACGATGAATTTGTGTTTTTAAATCATAAGTTAATGCAATGCCCGTATGATTGAACATAATTAAATTAGCATACAATACGGTAAATTCATCACAAGCTTTAGGTGTTGCAATCTTACAATTTATTTTTAACTTTTTGTTTATATACTAAGTATCGCTAACCTGAAACCATAAACCATTTTACGTAAAATGATATTCTATCTTGTATTGTAGCAAAACAAAGTTCAAGAAGCCTTTGGATAAAATTGAATTGGTTATCGACAAAAGAAACATAGAATTGTAGCAGTTCATCAATGCTTTGTCAATGCAGTTCAAAGACTTGGTGGTGAAGATTTTACACACTCTCTCTCTCTCTCTCTCTCTCTCACTCTATTAGTCTATATATACACATGAACATATGTATACACAATGAATTAGAATGAGAATGGTTAAATAACTAAGAATTAAGAAAGTTACTTCTTAGTATTTGATTATAGAGCGAACGAATTAAAGGGGATGGTCGCGATTAACATAGTGAATAATTGTTTCAAGTCTCATATATATATATTGAATATGACTCAAGAGGTAAAAATGATTTATTTAAGAATTGTTTACGTAGGGGTTCTTATTTAAACTCTTTGACTCAAGGGCTAAAAATGATTTATTTAGGAATTATTTATATAGGGGTTCTTGTTTAAACTCTTTGTATATAAATATGTTAGATAACTGCGAGAACAACTTTCAACATTACACCATATTATATAAATATCGACTTATAATTAATCCAGTTAGATTTCAATATGTTTAAGATTAATTTAATAAAAATATGGTATTTTTTTTTCTAAATGCATATGTGTGTACACACTATGTATATAGGGATGAGCTTGGTACCATATCAGAGCTCGGTACCGTACCGCTACCGAAAGTACCGATCCTGAAAATTGTTAATATTGGGTACCGGTATCGAAAATATATGGCACGGTTGTACTTGTATGGTATTTGAAGATAAAAATAGGTAAATTATTGGTATCGTACCGAAGCACTACCAAACCGAATACTGCTTTCGGTTTTATATTTTATAATCCTATAACAGTTGTTCATACAATAGAGTTTCAAAAAAGAGGTCTACCGCACGCTCATATCTGCTTGTTCTTAAATGATGAAAGTAAGCTTCCTTCTGTTGAACATGTTGATAAGTATATTTCTGCTGAGATATGTTAGGAAACTTTATTTGTAAGTATTGAAGAAAATCAAATTCAGCTTGATCTATGAAGAAGATAAAAGTCCTGAAGATCAAAACAACAAAAGGAAGACAGGATAGGGCAACTGAAAAGAACAATATCTACTTCAAAGAATCATAAGTTGATCAAGAACTGAAGAAGATTATCAGAGAAGGTTTTTCTGATGGATCTAATGATATTTCTGATGAAATATCATCAGTTTCTGGCAATCTGATCATCAGATTTTCTGATGATTTGTTCACCAGAATTTCTGATGAAGTGGTTATCTGAAATTCTGATAAAACCCACTTATCTAAAAATCAGTTCTATCTTGCCATAATAACCGAAGCAACTTAACATTATTGGATATACATGTATCAAAGCCGTCTATAAATAGAAGGCTCATCAAGCAAAGAACATTGAGTTAAGCTTAGCATTCAATACATACTACAAACTCCATTATCCTTTCACCTCAGAATTCACAAGTATTCATTTGTAATAGATAATAATCTTTCAATCACCTTGTGAACCATTTTGTTTGAAAGTGATATAAACTTGAAAATTCTGTAGGTCTTGTTTCTTGAAAGTCGGATTTCTATTTCCGCACACTATTTTCACATTTGTTGAAATCACTTGCCATATTACGTGAAAAGAAGTTTTTTAAACTAGGACCAACAATTGGTATCAGAGCAGATTGAATAAATCATTTTCAAACGATCAATCGCTCATCTTCTTTTCTCTAAACATGGCAAACTTTCAAACATGGAATAATGCTTTCAATATTGGTTCAATGTCTAAACCTCTGAACTTGGTTAGAGAGGAATACCCACAATGGAAAATCAGGATGGTCAATTTCCTTAATGGACATGACCGAGCTCTGTTTCAATCCATTGAAAGAGGTACACATGTACCAACAACTGAAATACCAGCTATTCCAACAACTGATCAATCACCAGGAATCCCTGCCTCCCGGGCTCCCAAAAGTGAAACACTTTGGAGCCCAGAAGACAAGGATCTGGTGGCTGCAGATGAAAGGGCAAAGTCACCCTTAAATAATGGCTTTCCCTAATGACATATTTTCTCAAGTTGATGCATGTGCATTGGCCAAGGAAATATGAGATCAGTTGGAAAATCTTTGTGAAGAAGGAGAAATGATGAAAAGAAACAAAAGAATAAACTATGTTTCCTCATATGAGAGATTCAAAAGCTTACCAAATGAAAAATTATATGAAACATATCACAGATTTGCAAAACTTTTGAACGAGCTAAAGAAATTTGGTATTATAAAATCAAATGATGAAAGGAATATAAAATTTCTGGATGCTTTGCCTAGAGAATGGAGAAGTCTAACCATGACTTTGTCCTCTACCTTAGAACTAGGCAATATGAGTCTTCATGACTTATATAGCATTCTGGTCCCTAGATAAGAAGAAATATTTGAAGAACCAGTTCAAAGAGGGGGATCTTTAGCTTTAATATCAAACTCATAAAGAACACATACCAATGATCCACAACCTTCAAACAGTCCAAATCTTGAAATTTCTGATACATCATCAGATTTTTCAGCTTTTGCTGAAGCAATTGCACTGCACACTAAAAGCTTTGAGCAGAGGTTGAGGGGAGGAGGCCAAAGATACCAAAAAAGTGACAGAGGGAGGATGGAAGGAAGATCTAGGGATGAAGGTAGATCAAAGGATAAGGGAAAGGCTGAAGTTGTGTGTTACAAATGCAAACAAAAGGGTCACTATGCATCAGAGTGCAAAACCAAGAAACCGAAGGATGTTACATACTATGAGAAGAAGCTAGAAGATGCAAAGAAGCAACACCAAGTCAGTTTGATTGCAGGGACAGATACATGGCTCTCTGATGATTCTTCTGATGATGAAGAAGAAGAGATGGCTAATTTCGGCCTTATGGCACTTTCTGATGAAATTTCTGAAGCATCAGAACAAAAGGTAAATTTAGATAATCTTGACCTTGAACATAAATTAAACAAGCTCATATCAGATTTTCTAAGTCTGCAAGATAAACAAAGATCAGATATTAAAAAATCTGATGAGTTGCAAAGAACCATGAATAAAGTTATACTTGAAAACCAGTTACTAATAGAAGAAAGCTTAGATCATAGAGCCAAAATTGAATTTTATGAAAAAGAGAGAAAAGATCTTTACAAGAAAAATCATGATAAGGAAATAAATGTAAAAGGTTTTCAACAAGCTAAGGAATTCATTAACTTTATTGAATCTACACCAAAGAACAAAGGAGAGGGTTTAGGGTATGTAAATTTCACCCACCATCTTTGTGAAAGCAACACATCAGATTTCTGATAAATCTACATCAGAATCTGATTCTGAATCATGCAAATCAACAAGTTCTGAGAAATCTTTTGAAATCTCAAATCCCAACTTGAAAGCAAAAAGGAGTGAATCCAAACAAAAATCTTTAAATATTCCAGAAGCAGTTCACTCAATGTTTCAAAATTATCCACTCATTCCATCACAAGAAAAGAAATCAGAAAATTCTGATAAAGAATCTTGTATGTGTGTTGACATACTGAAGCTTGTTCAACACCATCTCCAAAAGAAAAGTGAAAAATCTGTTCATGGCTCAGCATGTAACATATATTCTGATGAAAGACCATCAAAAGAAAACAATCTGATTAAAATCTCATCAGAAAAAGTACCCAAGCAAGTCTGGGTACCAAAAACCCTCTAATTTTCCATTTCAGGACCATCATGTGCAGTAGATCTGGTACTGCGATTCTAGAAGCTCCAAGCACATGACTGGGGACAGGAGCTTACTCAGTAACTTTGTTTCAAAACTGGGTAAATTGGTAAACTTTGGGAATGGAATAAAAGGGAGGATTTTGGGATATGGATGCATAAAGTATGGATGTTTGACCTTAGAAAAAGTAGCCTATGTAGAAGGCTTAAAGTACAATCTGCTGAGTTGTGGTCAATTCTGTGATAAAGGTTTTCAGGTAACCTTTTTACCAGAAAAATGCTTGTTAATTGGCATGGATGATAATAAAATTTATTTAAGTGGAAAAAGGATAAGACAATCAATCTACTATTTTGATTTCAAAGAAGAAAATGAACATCCAAAATTATGTTTATTTTCAAAAATTAACAAGGGTAGTAGGTGGTTGTGGCACAAGAGGTTAGCCTACTTAAACTTTAAAATTTAAGCAAATTAGCAAGCAAAGGCCTGGTAAAAGGATTACCTTTATATCCTCAAAGAAGGATAAAATTTGTGAAGCCAATGAAAAGGGCAAATCTAAAATAAGTTCACACAAAGCAATTTTTGAATCTTCAATAACACAAAATTTGGAACTTTTACATATGGATCTTTGTGGACCCATAAGTACAGAGAGCTTTTCTGGAAAGAAGTATATACTTGTAATTGTAGATGATTTTTCCAGATACACATGGGTAGAGTTTTTAAGAAAGAAAAGTGAAACTCCTGATCTGATCATTAATTTTATCAGAAAAAATGAAAATCTGTTAAAATTAACAGTCAGAAGGATCAGATCAGACAATGGAACAAAATTTAAAAATTCAAAAATTGAGAGCTTCCTTGTAAACAAAGGAATCTCTCATCATTTTTCTGCTCCAAGATCACCCCAACAGAATGGAGTGGTAGAAAGGAGAAATAGAACTTTAGTGGAATCAGCCAGAACAATGCTTGCTTATGCAAAGTTGCCCACTCACTTTTGGGCAAAGGCAATAGCAAATGCTTATTTAACCCAAAACAGATCCATAATCAACAAAAGGCACAATAAGACACCCTACAACATTATCAATGGAAGAATTCCAAGTGTAAAATTTTTACACACTTTTGGTTGTAGATGTTTTGTTTTCAATGACTTTGAAAGCCTCGAAAAGTTTAACGGGAAATCAGAAAAAGGGTATTTTTCTTGGCTATTCTTTGTCCTCAAAAGCTTATAGAATTTTTATTCTAAACACAAGGACATTCAGAGAAAGTTTATATGTATCTTTTGATGACTCATCAGAAACAGAAGTTTCTGATGAATATATGAAGGAAATAAACTTCTCTGATAAACAAGAAAAATATGAACATCTTTTGGAAATGATAACAGAAGACTTCTTAGAACATGATAAATCTCTTACAAACAAATCAATAGATAATTCATGTACTAACCTTGCAGAACAAATGGAAAATATATCAGAAATTTTGAATCAAAACAATGAAAATAATTCTGACAATCAAAATTCTGATACATTCCATGCAACTGAGGCAACTGTTCAGGGGGAAACTTCAAATTCATCAGAATCAACAACCTTTCACAACAAGTTGAGATGGATAAAAGGACATGTTCATTCTGACATCATTGGAAATCCAGAAGATGGTGTAAGAACAAGATCTGCAACATCACATGAATGTGCACTTGCTAGGTTTCTAAGCAAGATAGAACCCAAGACTATTAAAGAAGCTCTTAATGACTCAGACTGGATTCAAGCTATGCAAGAAGAGCTTGATCAGTTTGAAAAGAGTAAGGTATGGGATCTGGTGCCTAAGCCAAATGACAAATCAGCCATAGGCTTAAAATGGGTATTTAGAAACAAATCAGATGAAAATGGCATAATAACCAGGAATAAGGCAAGGTTAGTGGTCAAAGGTTATTGTCAACAAGAAGGTATTGACTATGATGAAACCTTTGCACCAGTGGCCAGATTAGAAGCTGTAAGAATCTTTCTTGCTTATGATGCATCCAAAGACTTCAAAGTATATCAAATGGATGTGAAATCTGCATTCCTGAATGGTAAGATTGAGGAAGAAGTTTATGTGCATCAACCTGAAGGCTTTGTTGATCCAAAATTTCAAAACCATGTTTACAAATTAAACAAAGCCTTGTATGGTTTGAAGAAAGCTCCAAGAGCATGGTATGAAACACTTTCAAACTTCTTACTCAATTCTGGATTCACAAAAGGTACTATTGATACAACACTTTTTCTAAAAACACACAAGGATCACACTTTGTTAGTCCAAATATATGTTGATGACATTATAATTGGATCAACAAATGAAAAGTTCTGTAAAAAGTTTCAAAAGTTAATGACCATCCATTTTGAAATGAGCATGATGGGTGAGTTAACCTTTTTCTTGGGTTTACAAGTCAAATAAAGAATTGATGGAATATTTTTGAGTCAATCTAAGTATGTGAAAACAATTTTGCACAAGTACTCACTTGAAAATTTCTCAATTTCAAAAACTCCCATGGCAACAGGGAACAAACTTGATTCTGATAAAGAAGGAGCAAGTGTATATATTAAAACCTATGGGGGGATGATAGGATCATTGTTATACTTAACTGCAAGCAGACCAGATATTATGTTTGCTACATGTTTTCTGGCAAGATATCAATGCAATCCTAAAGAATCTCACCTAAAAGCAGTAAAAAGGGTTTTTAAATATCTAAAAGGCACATCAGAACTTGGTCTCTGGTATCCCATGGATACAAATCTTGAACTAATTGCATACACAGATGCAGATTATGCAGGTTGCAAGATTGACAGAAAAAGCACATCTGGTGCATGTCAAATCTTGGGAGAAAAGTTGGTATGTTGGGCAAGTAAGAAACAAAACTGTGTTGCAACATCAACAGCTGAATCAGAATATGTAGCAGCAGCAAGTTGCTGTTTACAAGTACTGTGGATGCAAACTCAGCTGAAAGATTATGGAGTAAATCTGACAAAGATACCCATTCTATGTGATTCAAAGAGTGCAATTGTAATTACAGAGAATCCAGTTCATCACTCTAGAACCAAGCACATAGATGTCAGATATCACTTCATAAAGGATCATGTTGAAAAAGGTAACATAGAAATGTACTTTGTTCCAACAGAAAACCAAATTGCTGACATTTATACAAAACCTCTTGATGAAAAGAGACACAATTTTCTAATCAGCAAGCTTGGCATGGTTAACATAAAAGATGATGATATTTCAGAAAACAAAAAGTCACAACCTGAAAACCAAACTGATGAACATCAAGATGAAAATTCTGATAATCAAAGAATAATTCAACATGTTTCTGATAAAGAAATCCATCAATCTGATGGAATATCAAAGAATCTGATAAGGTATCAATGAATCTGATAGTTCATCAGAAAATCTGATAAACCATCAGAAAATCTGATAAACCATCAGAAAATCTGATAAAACATCAGAAACTTTGTTAAAACATCAGAATCATCAATGATCATCAGAAAATTTTATGAAGTTACCATCTTTATTCATATATCATATTTGTATAAACTCATAACTATAGATAATCTGTTTTTGATTTTTTTTCTTTTGTTTAATTTAAAAAAAATGTCACAATAGATCTAGGGGGAACTAAAATAGCATATCTGATAAAAACAAGGAAAATCTGGTGATGTTCAAAAGAAATCTGTTTGATCTGGTGAAACATCAGAAATTCTGATAAGACATCAGAAAATCTGATGATTCATCAGAAAATCTGATGATATATCAGAAAACCTAATAAATCATCAGAAAATATGCTCATACATCTGAAATGTCTCAAGATAACTAGAAAGTCTGATAAATCAACAGAAAATAAGAAGAAATATCATGAAACATCGCTTTAAACCAGATTCAAAGAAATTTGTAACAACATAATTTTTTTATCAAGAGTTTCTGTCAAAATTAAAATTTTTCTGGGTAATCTGTCTTCAAAAGGAATGGAACAAACTATATTATTAAAAAAAATCTTTTGCACAACAACACTCCAAGAAGATCAGAACAAAGATATGAAGTTTAGAAATGCAATGTAAGTTAAATCTTCAAAAACTCTACTTATTCCCTCTCATCTAAAAAAATGATGATTCAATCTCTGAATATGAATCAAGTGTATTCTGATGAAGTATAAAGAAAAACCAACTCTCAAAGGTTTATTCAAAGATTTTCTGATATACATCATCAAAAGGAAAAACTTGGGAAGATACACAGTCTCAAAAAGGTTTTTTATTGGACCTTTTTACAACAAAAAGGGTCCCACATAAAGAAAAGGTGCAAGTTGGACATTAGTGTTTATCTACTAAATATTTGGAATCTTCGATTCTCAATAACAGATATATATCAAATTAGAGATAAACCAAAGGTTTTTTAAACGGTTGTTTACTAAATGGATTAAAACATCATTAAGGTGTCATAAACCACCTTAAACACAAACAAGGCACGAAAAACACTCCAAGATCTCTGTCTCAAAACACTATAAATACCACCTTCAAAAACAGAGACCTCCATCTTCAACCTTCCTCTTCAAAAGCAAAACCCTAAAAACCCTTTATCGAAGCAAAAACCTCAATTCTCCATGGCTGCTATCAACATCAATATACCACCAGTTGAACACTCTGTTCAACTCATCACGGAAGTTGAATTCCTACCATTGAAGAGCAACAAAGAAGCCATGAATGACAACATTGAAGAATATGATACGAAGTGCCAAATACTGATCGAATTTCTGACCAGATGTCCTATAGCTCAAGCTCTTACAAAGACCAGAGAGGTACCAGAAAGATTTATACAACAAGTTGTAAAGACACTCAATCTCTCAAATCCAAACAAGCTTACAGCACATGTATGGGGAGATATCTTCATTACAATCACACCAGAGAAAATAAGGGAATGTTTGGAACTACCCTTAAGCCAAAATTATGAAGAAGCACCAGAAAAGGAAGATTTGTTTGCACTACTTGATGCTGTAATGGGTTACAAGACAAAAATCTCAAAGATTAGTGAATTCAAGAGAAATCAGCTGCCTGCCTTCTGGAAAGTGTTAATGGAAATTCTAAACAAGTGTTTATCATCAAAGATTGGGGGTACAGATCAGATAAATACAAATATTCTTACATTCATGTTCAGCCTCATTAGTGGGTTAAACAGTGATTTTGGAACAGAGATATTTAATCTGATCAGAAGATCAATTCTGACCAACACTGGAAGGATAGATTCACATCTACCTTTTCCCAGATTTCTGTCAGTCATAATTTCTGATGCATTTTCTGAAAGGAATATGGAAATTCCTGCATCAGAATATATGTGGAGTACAGAATCATGAGACCTTGGATTGTTGTGGAGTCTTGGAAGTCAGATTATGATGTACCTGTTCTGTCAGGAGGAATGATGAATCTGATACCAGAGGATTCACCTTACAGAGCAGCGTATCTAAGGATGTTAAGCAAGAAGCCAGAGAATAAAGAAGTTTTTGATAGTGTGTCCCCTATGGAGCATGATGCACAAGAATCAAGTGTACCAAGAATAGAACAGCAGGGTGAATTAGAACCTTATCAAGCTGATTGTAAGGCCCTATAATGGTGTAGGTTTACGCCTATCTTTATCAAACACAAATATAGGCTATTGGGCTTAGCCTTATAGTGGGTTAGATAGTAATGGAATAAGCCATGTGGGCTAACTAGTGATTTGGGCCTGTTTGGTTATTAATTGTGCATGTGGGCCTGGCCCAGTCTGTAACTAGGTCACCCTATATAACTATAAATAGGGTGAACCTAGTTCATTATAAGGTTAGACATTTTTGAGAGCTTCTTCAGTATTTTCGATTTCTTGGTGGGTGTACCAGACGGTTCTCTAGAAACCGTCTGCACTTTGGTTATAATCGATTGTTTGTTATTGTTCTTCTACACTTTTCTCAGTATTCCGCGCTTTGATTAGTGTTTGATATCCGATTGTGTTGTTTTGGGACTTACAATTGGTATCAGAGCCTAAGTAGTCTTGCGAAGGCTCGGTTTTAATCGGATATTTTTGAAGTTCGAAGAACACACTTGAAGATACGAAGAACAGTTGAAAATTGGTGGTTTGATCCGTTTTGGGAAAATAATCAAAGTGTTTGCTATTATTTTGGAAAGTTATTGGTGGAAAAATCTCTCAAAATTAAATTTCGAATTATGTTCCTTATTTTTCGGGATTTGAATTTTGATTGGTTTAAAAATTTGGTGTGGGAATTATTTATAAGGGTGCAACCGACAAAAAAATTGAAGTGTGAGCTGTCTTGTGCGATTACATTGAATTGTGCGATTCATCATCAACACACATCATCTTTGCATTGAAAGTCAACTTGTGCGACTAAATTACAAGAGTGCATGTGCAACAACTTCATCTTGTGCGATCCAACATTATTGTGCGATTGAAACTTCTTGTGCGTCCGATACATCTTGTGCGATTACTCCTTCTTGTGCGACTACGATCTTGTGTGATTCAGCAGTCATCATCAACAAACAAACAACAGTCATTCATCATCAGTTTAATTAACCACATCCAACATCAACTCCGGCCACCTGTAATAACACAACCACTGCACCGGTCACCTTCAACCTCTAGCCACCACCTCCGTCTACATCCGAAACACTATTACGTTCACAGCACCATCTAAATCACCTCCGATCCATCGTTCCGATTCAACCTCCGATCACCTGAACTTCATCATCATTCGAGACAACCCGACATCATCACTTCGACATACTGTTCCCGATCCATTCATCTTCATCATCGTTTAACCTGCATCGTTCTGTTGAACTCGGTGTCCGGCAACTCCACCATCGTCACTCACCTCCTCTAACCACCGGCTTCCACTATTCATCATCATCGCAGCACCAGACACCCTCCGCACACTCCGACGAATACCGTTTCGAATCATCGTTTTGAGTTCGAGTTTTTCAGCATCATCGTCGAACTCCGGTCACCATCGTTCATCCACCAGTCACCACTGTAGTTTGAAACGAAGAAGACGAAGTCGGCCGTTTTAAATTTCTTAAACTAGGGTTTTGGTTACAGTTTAATCGAAGAAGAAGGTGATATTCATTATTTTGTTTTTAGTTAATTAATAATAATATCTATTTTAGTAAAAAAAGGGGGGGGGGGGTTTAATTAAAAATATATTATATTTTTAAAAGTTATATTAAAAAAAAGGAAAAGGGTTTGGTTATTGTTTGGGGATAAGTTTTAACAGATTTGGAGGCGCGGTACATGAAGCTGGTTCGTGCAAAGGGTTTGGGTTAGCGAGTACACGGGTTCTCGCTTTAGCTTGTGTTTTGAGGAAATAGTGTACGGGTGCGGTCACGGTTTTAACGCTCCGTTTCAGTAACAACGCACATTTTCGGGGGATCACATTTTTGGGGGATCACATCTTAAAAATGTATTCTAAGAGAGAGGTGCTTGAGCAGGAACTCCAAGGATTCAGATACTCATATGGTGAATCTATAGAAGCACTTACAAGCCGGTTTGCTGAACTACTCTCTGAGATGGAGAAGGCAGAGATGGTGGTGTCTACTCACATGTGCAACAGAAAGCTTCTGGATGCTATAAAAGGGATTCCAGATCAGGCAAACTGTAGTTGGTTTAGAAATGTTAATGAGATAATTGTGACAACCGACTGCTACTGTTACAAAATGAAGCCGAATGAGCTGATCTCACTCATCAAATCATTTGACAACGCTGACAAGCAGTCCACTCAAGGTATTCAATTTCATGACTTCATTCCCACAATCCAAGAGGTATGTGTAGATGATGTTTGTTGTACTGTAAAATGTAGAGAGAAAGTAAAAGGTTTTAAAGAACAGGCTCAATCGCTTTCTATGCAACTTCAATGTACCAAATCCAGTAGCTACGAAGTTAAAAAGAAACTGGATGGGTATAAGGAAGTGGTAGAGGCTCAAAAACGTGACATTCGACAGTTGCATAGTGATATAAGCGAAGCAAAATGTCGATATCTCCACTTCAAGGAGCTATCTGAAAAATTAACTGTTGAATTAAACAACTTAAAATCAAATTTTGAAAATACTGAATTTAATTTTAAAAAGTTTGATGTTTCAAGTGAGAAGGTCGAAAAAATGATAAATCAACAGTTAAAGTATAGCAAAAAGGAAGTGAGGAATAAAGGATTGGGATTTGTATGCATACCTCCACCATACAATCACAATTACACCTCTATTCCTATGACTGAGGAGGAGATAGCCGACTTGCCTGAAATGGAATATGGGAAGCCCGGGGATAAAAAGGTAGAGCCTGTTAATCAAAAGAAAGTTAAAATCACAAGGCCTGATAAAATCAAAATTATTCTAGAAAAAACAGGCGTTTAATAAAACTTTTGTGAAACCTGCTGAAGTTTCAAAGCAAACCGAGACTCTAAATTTTGAGAATAATGTGAACATTGACAAACATTTTCAAGTATTAGATAATACTGTGTCAAGTTTTTCTCAAAATTCATCTGAAGTGCAACCTCAAACAAAAGAGTCTGAATTAACAGAGCCTAGAGTTAATGTAGACAACATCGAGTTTGCCATGTTAAGAGGTTTGACTGAGTTTGTGAAAGAATTTAATAAGAGCAAACAAGCTGAATCTGCTTCGTCATTTGACACATCTTGCGATACTTCTGAAACATCCACTTCTGAGAAATCAGAAATGGGCGAATCACCTAGTGTCAACAATGCTTCACCTGAGGAAGCAGAGGCATCTCAAACTAAATCAATAGGTTCATCTGATTCAACTAGTGACTCCCATGAAAAGATTGACTGTGATAATTCAGAGTCAATTGCTTCAGTGGAATCAATAAATGAATCATCTGAAACTGTTGATTCAAATTCGATTAAAGAAGAATAAAAAACAACATCAGGAGCATCTGTTGAGTTAGATAGTAATGAAACCACAGGAGCACCTGCTGACTGTTCAAAGGAAAATAATTTTGATTCTTCTGAACCAATTGTGTCACAAGAAGCTGAGAGCAATTATGCAGCATTAAGTGACACTGTTTGTGAGAAAATTAATGATACTAACCCTGTTGCTTCAAATGCAGACCAAGTAATAATAGAGGATTGGGTTGAGGAGGATGACGTTGTTTGTCAAAAAGCTGACGATGTTTGTCCAAAAACATCAAATTTGTCTGTTGATGCTCCTCCTTATGTGAGAAAGGCTGTTTCTGAGCCAGCTTTGAGAGGCCTTACATATAAATATGTGCCTCCAAAGCCAACAGTTAGAAATGAAAATGTTAAATCCAATGAATGTGCTAACTGTTGTAAACAGGGACATAAGAAGCAGGAGAGAAAGTCTGAAAAGTTTGCAAACAAATCATCCAACAAATCGTATAACTCATACTCAGCAGCGGTTAGATGGAATGGATCGGGATATGCTCCTTACGTAAAGAAGCAGACCTGCTACAACTGCGGCATACCCGGTCACATTGCAAGAAATTGCACACATCGTCCCTATGTGCCATATTATACACAGCATCAGAAGGTTACACCTTGGGATAAATCTTATTCTAAGCCAATGAAGGTTGAAAAACCTAAGGCAATGATGAATAAGAGTCCCAAGGTTAAACCATCTGATGGGGAATGGAATGCTGCTAAAACAAAACGAAAACAAGCTTTGAAACCAAAACAAGTTTTGAAAAACAAAAAGGTTGAAAAGCAAACTATTTTGCCCAAGGCTCCTAAGAAATTAGAGAAGCCTAAACAAATTTGGAAGGCAAAACACAAAGCAGCGACATCACCAGTCCTTGAATCAAAAGGGGGAATGTGTTTTCGAGAAGTGTCGTACGTTGATGCTTCAGGAATACCCAGGACCACGATGGCTTGGGTACCAATGTCTTACTAATCTCCTTACTTTTTAGGGACAACCAAGGAGGAGCTGTTGACAATCCTTGGATGTTGATAACGGTTGTTCCAGAGACAAAACGGGTAACATCTCACTGTTGCAAAATGTATATTTCTTTACAGTTGATATGTTTCGTTTGAAGGAGATAAGAAAAGTAAGACAAGATCAACGAAAAGGTACACATTTGAATTTCGTATTCAAATTTTGATATTGATTAGTCTAATGATGGAACGGTTAAACAAAAACAACAAAAATATTTTCATTTTCTTTTGTGTTTCTCGTTGTACATACGTTTTCGTTGTCAGGTAAATTTGCGCATAAGATTTATGCACAAATTTAGGGGGATATCTTGGGATATCTGTAAATAAAAAAAATCAAAAAATACAAAAACATTTGAAAAACAGAAAAATCAAAAATATTTTGTTGCATAAATAGGAAATGAAATAACTTCACTATGTGGATTAAGGCTGACTCATGTAAGACCAATACTGAAATGGTCTGACTCTAGAGCGATATGTTGGTAGGCTTTATCCTGATGGTTGGATTCTTTGAATGGTTCTGTGCAGAACACTAATATTATTCTATGACCTCAGGAAAGAACGTCACTTGGAATTAGGACATGGCTATTTGAATGCGTGTGTGACGTCTCGATACACACAATTCCGTTCTAGTTCTGAAATCTTTTCTGTTCAACTCATGTATCTCCTCTGTTTTGCGTGAGCAAAGACCTAGAGATGCTAGGCAACGTCAGCTTCTGCTGCATCCAGATACATGCTGACCTAGCTGTACGTTGTCGCGTTATAGATCAAATACACCCGAAAGAGGCCCTCTAGTGCCCAAAAGAAACCCAAAAATAAAAAACCTATATCAAACTGAGAAAATCTCATTTGATCTGTATATTATATCCATCTCTGCAAATGATCTATTATTTTCTCTTCTCAATCCAGTCCCAGTCAAGATTTCAGAATCCTAGAACGGCCTTGTGAAATATGTGGTAGGGAAACTGCATGTATGATAACGTGTTTTGATTAAAAATTCTGGGATTTGATCGTGATTGAATTGAGTGTTCATATCAATTAAAATGAAAACATGATAAATCAGTTGCAGATCGTCACTTGAAAAAGGCCTAGGGAGACAAGTTTAAGTGGACAAACATACTGGCAATCGCTCGGATCACCTAAAGTAAATTAGTGTTGATAAGTGTAGTTTGGCCCGAAACACTATGATTTGATCCCATTGCAAATTGTAATTATTTACTAGTTTCTTTCTTTGTTTATTTGTGTTTTAGTTTATATTGTTAGTTTTTATAAAATCCAAAAATAGAGTGCTTATTTGTCTTATTAAAAATTTTAACCGTTCTTGAAGATTTGATTGATCATCATAATTTGAAAGAAATTTGAATTGTAAAATCCGAGTACAAATACTTGGATGTACCGAGTGTTCACGTGGTATTTCCCTCTGTTGCACATAAATGTTTGCTTATGAATTTCTGAGTATGTGAAGAATTTAAAATTCAAATCAAGAAACAGGGGTTGTTGAAGGTTGATATGCTGTTGGTTGCTGACAAAGCCTGAAGCATCACAACAACAAGATGTGCCTGAGTCAGAAGCACCAGATACAAGTCACCTGACAGTGATAGTACATTTTAATAGGTACCTGTGAACCTGCTTGAAAGAGAAGACACTGACAAAGAAAAGAGTTGATAAGAATCCTCCTCTTGCATTCTTTTCAACAAGATTTTTCAAGCAAAGCTGATCGTGATTTAGAAGAACAAAGAGCCCAATTTTTAGAATGAAGACATGAAGCATCTTCCCACATGATGAAGACTGCAGTTTGATAAAGACAGTATAAACCTAGGGGGATATTGTAAGGCCCTATAATGGTGTAGGTTTACGCCTATCTTTATCAAACACAAATATAGGCTATTGGGCTTAGCCTTATAGTGGGTTAGATAGTAATGGAATAAGCCATGTGGGCTAATTAGTGATTTGGGCCTGTTTGGTTATTAATTGTGCATGTGGGCCTGGCCCAGTCTGTAACTAGGTCACCCTATGTAACTATAAATAGGGTGAACCTAGTTCATTATAAGGTTAGACATTTTTGAGAGCTTCTTCAGTATTTTCGATTTCTTGGTGGGTGTACCAGACGGTTCTCTAGAAACCGTCTGCACTTTGGTTATAATCGATTGTTTGTTCTTGTTCTTCTACACTTTTCTCAGTATTCCGCGCTTTGATTAGTGTTTGATAACCAATTGTGTTGTTTTAGGACTTACACTGATGAAGATGTGTACATGAGTCCTGTGGCAGAAGAACATCATGCAGAAATCTCACAGATGGGAGAAACAGGTGCACAACACTCTAATCTTAATATTGTTCATGATTCTGAGAGTGATTCAGATGATTCAATTCAAGGAAAATATGAAATTTCACAAAGAGGTACTGTTTCTGAAAAACAAGATGTGAGTAAAACCATTGACCCATTCTCTGAATCAGATTCTGAGGAGGAGAATGTGGTGGCAATAGGTGGAGATCAGTTTACTGATCAAGGAAACCTGGTTGAGAAAAATAAGAGTTTCTCAACAACTCATGGAGAATTTGAAAAGATTCAAGGATATGAGGAAAACCAGAATTTGAATGAGTTTCAATTTTCTGGTAAGGGTATAGAGAATGTGGAATATTTCAGTCCTCTTAACCTTAGAACAACAGAGAATGTGTTTTCTGCTAGTGTTATAGGTGGAATATCTGTTGTTCCTCCTGTTACCCAAGAGCATCAATCTATGTCAACAGAGCAACTACACAAGGAACTTAATGACATAACTGTTGTTTGTACTGGCAAGACAACAACAGAAGAAAAGCTAGATCTGATATTGGAAGAGATCAGAAATCAAAGGTCAGACATCAAAGTATTATCAGAAACTGTCAAATCTGTACGGAAACAAACAGAAGATAACACTGCAGCTCTCAACAAACTACACCAGCCATTAGAAAACTCACAGGATTTGAGAAAGCTCCCAAAGAATTGCAAGAAATCAAGACAAAGATAGCAGAAGTTGCAAGTGCAGGGGAAAGCTCAAGTTCTGGAAGAATCCTTGAAGAAATTCAGTTCCTCGGAGCCAACAACAGCAGCATGGTTGAGGCTTTTGAGAAACTAATGGTGGAATTGTTTGCACAGAAAAATCAAGATAAACTGGAGTTTTAGAGAATGAAGAAACAAGAAGAAACAAATGCTCAAACTCTTGATGATGTTCAACTGTTAGTAAAGAGGTTGCAGTACAATGTTGCCAGACTGGCAAAAGTTGATTTTCATGAACTGAAAGCACCAATTCCACAAGAAAAACCAGCAGGAGAGTCAGAAGCTCCTCAACAAAAATTCAAACAACCAAAAGTCACTCAACAAGATCCAAACAGACAATCAGAAGTTTTAGCAACACAAAAACAGAAGCAATCCATGGGTCCTCCTCCTAGTATGCCAAAGTTACTTATGGGTCCTCCAACAAATATTCCAAAGTCAGACACATCAAAGGTGCCAATGCAAGGAGCTGTTCCAGTTCAATCATCTTCCATAGCTCTCACATGTGAAACAGAATTCAGCAAACAATTGAATACAAAAGAGAAGAGAAGAATGGAACATGAAGTAACATCCTCAAAAAGGCCAAGAAAAGTGATTGGAGAAGATTCAGATGGAAAACTCAAAGAATTCGAAGTGCTGAAAGGTGATCTACATACAATTATGTACCCTGAAGAACACTTGAAGCACTACTACTGGAACAAACAAGAAGATAAACATTAAAGGCCACTCTCTCTATTAAGCAAAAATATAGTTAAACTCAGAGATGCAGGAAACTTGGAAATGTTGCACAAACTAGTGACAAATCCAATAGTTTCCATTGAAAAAATTATCACTATCAATACTCAAGGTGGTGTCTTAGGTACTTATGGACAGAACAAATACACCTTGATCAGAAAAGATAATAGTGATACAATTGTTACTGATGGAGACCTGGCTGATGATATTCACCCACTGGGCTTAATAAAGTTGAAGCAGCTCATTAATAAAGACAGAAGCAGTGCAGTTGTGATCAGGAGAGCTCTTGACAGCATCAAGACTGCAGGAGAGAAGTTATATCAAAGGGCTGCACTGACAGACTTTGACTTATGTATCAACTTTGAGTACAGCAAAAAGGACTAACACCTCCTCCTAACTACACCATCCCAGCTGAAATAAATCCCAACAAAGTAAGAACTGGAGCTATCTTTAACAAACCAAAAATGAGTGTGGTTTTCAAAGATGCCTATGATGAGAAAGCTCTGTTCATAGTCAGTGAAATAAACAGGTATTCAAATCAAACTCTGAAATATATAAAGAACTGCATGAATGAGAAAGAAGAGCAGCTCAAGAAGAAGGGAAAGAACAATGAACAGCTGAGGAAGGAAATTGAAGATAGCATTGAAAAATGGATGGAAGCTAGAGGCTGGTACAAAGAACTTTACAAGACAACTCAAAAGGCAATTGATTACAAGAAAATGTTGAAACTAGGAGACAAATACAGAAGTGGGGTGAAGATCAATTGATGAATTCATGAGCTTAAAATTTCTGTTTTTGAGAACAATATTTTATTTCTGTTTGTTTTGGACAATGCTTGATTTGTTTTGTTTCATGTTTCTGCATTCAGTTGTTTGAACTCTTTTTAAGGATTGGTTGAAGTTTGTTTATGTTTGATATAGATAGTTCATTTTCTTACACTACTTAAGGGGAAACTGTTAGGAAACTTTATTTGTAAGTATTGAAGAAAATCAAATTCAGCTTTGTTTTGGTCAAAAATTACCGAAGCAATTTAGTGATCAAATTAGTAAAGTGAGGTAGTGTGCTAGAAAGTGTACTTGAAAATGTGCTTGTTGAGTTAATTAGGAAATCAGTATTCAGGATACGGCTCAGGATATCGAGCTGTATCTATGATCAAACAATGAGCGAAAGTAAAGTAAACGACACGAGATGTACGAGGAAAGCCCTTGATCAATCTAGATCGCCGGCATAAAACCTCGGGAGCTGACAATCGCAGCTGCCTTGTTCTTCTATTGCCTCAAAAATCAGGATACAATGCAGGATGTGGTACGGATCGACTAAGTGTTACAACGAAACTTGAATACAAGTGTGGTGTTTGCAATGAGCTAGAGAGTGATAGTGTATGAGAGTGTTAGTGAAAAGTTGTGTGTTCTAAGCTGATACGCCCCCATCTATTTATAGTAAAGATAAAATAACAAACTACCCTAAACTTGCGGGATCCACCGAATATTCCTTCTTCGAACGTTGTAGACCTGGTCTTTCGGGCTCAACGTCTCTCCCTCAACAAATTCGTCCGAGTCTTGAGGAGAAGAAGTCCTCTTGACCGTTAGCAAGTCTCAACCTTTAACCTGCACGTGGTTAATTCAATAAGCCTCAGGATATCGCCCAAGATGTTAGCAATATCCTCTTCCAGCATCCTGATCACAAATAAACAAACAAAGGCAGGATATTGGTCAGGATACGTATGTTAAGAAAATGACCCCTAACAATTGTCCCCAAATATATCAGTTGGTATACCAATCCAACGGATATATTTCAAAAGTTTCACCTCATAACTTAAGGTAATTAATATGACTAGACCCTTGAAATGACAGTGGTGCAACTTCCAAGGCATTATTTACTCTTTACCCCCCTATAATCATCCTATATCAACCGAGGGGCTCCTTATCACTGTTATCCTTATCTGCAAGCAATCATCAGGTATTTTCTCTTCTATTCTTCTTTCTTGAATCTCTCTTAATTTGCTCAATACTCTTCATGGCACCACGAACGAAATCCCGATCAAACCGACCAACTTCAACCCTCGTAAGTCAAAATTTCATCGCCGATCCATCAAAGGAGATCTGCTGCTTCAACAATGCCGACATTGCTGCCCTTAAAGATTCCGGTGCCTTTCCCCCCGGAACGGTCTTTCGCCCCTTCGACCAGGAAGCCCGATCGGACGCATCATCCGACGAGTGGGTTTGTTTTTTCGCTTATCCTTTCTCCCTTGGACTCCGGTACCCGTTTTCACCCTTTATCTCTAGCTTTTTCGACCTCACCGGCCTTAGCTATGCCCAAGTTATGCCAATGGTCTGGCGAATCTTGATAGTGTTGGATCAAATCAAATCTCGCCATTTTCCTAACCTACTTGTTGAGGACCTTCCTACAGCATACCGGCTGAGATCCCACGACAATCACCGTTTTCTTCTGTTTTCCATCAAGAACCCTCTGGTTCTTAAAGCCACCAAGAACGAGGATCGATGGCGACGAAAATTCTTTTTCGTAAAAAGAGACTCTATCGATAAGGGTTTCGATTTACCGGTTAAATGGTTAACCAAGGGTAGGATTTAGGGTTTTAGGGATATCCCCAATTATATCTTCAAACTATATCCCGGACTTATATTCTGATGTTTTTATGCAGCGAATTTCAGAGATTTAGTGCCTCCCAGTGCAGAATCCGAATCCAAGATCAAGGAAATCTACCGTCTACCTGCCAGTGAAAGAACCTTTTCCCTGTCTCTTACAGATTCTCACCAAAAATCAAGCTCAGAAATGTCTGGTAAGCACATTCTCATACATTAATTATTTTTCAAAAGTATAATGGGTTTAAGAATATCTTCCCTTGTGTAGTACCAGTCGTCAACCTTGAAGGTTTCGAACTTGACGAGTTGGATTGCTACTCCAACCTCGAGCCCACCAAGCAAGAATCCAAGCCAAAGTCGTCTGCTACATCAAAGCCTACCTCTTCGAAAACTGTTTCTGCTCCCAAAGGCCCTCCGGCATCCAGGACCCGGGCATCCAGCTCTCGGAAGAGAAAGGAGACTGACTCCCCAGCTGTTTCTGAAACATTCTCTCTTGAAAATCATGGGTTCAATGAAGCCACCTCATTTCTCAAACAGGTAGAATTTTCTTTTCGATATCTTGTACAAGTATGTTAGTCCCTATCCTGCTTACTCTTTACATTAATACTTGTGTCTTTATCGATAGGGTCTGAATCGTCTCATGCACTTATACGAAGACGCTTGCGGGCTTAACAAGATGTTGCAGATCCAGCTGGAGAAAGCTCAAGCCACCATAGCTGACCAAGGAACCATTGCGGCTGCCAAATCCCAGCACTATGAAGACAAATACAAGGCAATGACCCAGGAACATCAAGCTGCCCTCCACAAAGCTAACGAGAATGCTCAAGCCAAGCTAGATGCCGCCCTTCTTCAATATCAGCAGAATATGAGCTCATACCGGGATAGCCTCAAAGCATCTGTGGTCGTCTCCCTTCTCCAAGCCAGGATAAAGATGGCTTATGAGGCCATGGATTTGGGTTTTGAATGCCCCTCCTGGAACGTAAAGACTTGGGAGGCGAAACTAAAGGATCTTGGATGTCATCCCGTTGCTCATTCTACAAAGCATGCTGGTGAAGAGCCTTCAAAGGCGGCAGAGGAGGTGGCCAATTCTGATGATGATGCCGAGAAGAATCCTGAGGCTGATGCTGGGGCGAATGCTGGCAAGGAGGTTGCTAATCAAGAAGGTGCCGCTTCTTAGGCGGCAAAATGGGCGATGATAGATATACGTGCCAAGGCCGGAGCCCATTTTTAAATTTCATGGTTGTGGTTGTTTAAACAATTTACTTTTCTTGTCTTCGAACAATTTACATTTCCTGCACTAGAACAATGTGATGACCAAAGGTGGATGGGTCCTAGGTTTTAGGATGAAGCCCTTGGTCATCAATTAGTATAACTCGTTTTGAATGTGATAACGGTTGCAGGTGGATGGGTCCTGTTTTGAGATATACCCTGTAACCGTTACACAAGTATAGTAAAAACTAATTGTGCTTTTGGCGGATGGGCCTCTGTTTGTGGTGAAACCAAAAGCACAACTTTTGACTTGTTAATAATATAACTATCTTTTGACTTATTTTCTGTTACCTTGCATTACTTAGTGTGAGTCTTAGCTTCGCAAAAAATTTCATATGGTTATCTTATAAAATATCCTGATCAGTATGCTCAGCGGTATACTGTAAAAGCCTCTTATTAGATAGAACTTCCAAACGTTCCTTCAACTTTGTAAAAATTTCTTTAGAAAGTGAAAAATAGTCTATCTTTTCAAAACCAAGTTTTGATAATATTTAAATGATCAGAGTTCCAAACTAAAACTGGTTTCAAACATCCTAATCAGATATCCTGAAAAGGACTTTGAGAATATATCAGGATACTTAAAATAATGTTACAAAAAATTTAGACGACGTTTAAAAAGGAAAGATCGTACCAGAAATAGGGTATAAACCTATTACCAAACTTTAGTCCCTTTGCAACTCATCCAATGAAGATGTCCCCTGTGCAAGATACTTAGTGCATAAGTTCTGAGCCTCATCCTTTTAATTTTACATCACCATCTTGTCAGGAATGTCCCCTGTGTACAATGCCTTCTAACACTTTAGAAATCTATTGAACGTCAGTTTCCATTGCACAGGCAATTTTTAAGTCCCAAGGGTAAAACCCAAGGATGTACTGGAGATAAATCCCTTGTATCCTGGGGAAAATCCCAAATTTTCATGCGCTACAGGCGGGAGTGTATAAACTCCAAGACTTAGAAAGGTGAAAACCCTTAAACCTTAGAGAGTATGAAAATACCCTTTCGTGAGAGAGGGTGATCAATCCTCATATACCGTTAGGATTCATGATATAGCCAACAATAACGAAATTGTCAGCCACTTTTACATGGACTGGTCCCGCCACCTTGAACTATCCCTGAATAACTTGCGCTCCAGGCGGGGTGTTTAAACCCAATTCGGAAGAAAGGTGAATACCTTTAAACCTGTGAAGGGATCAGTATCCTTAAACGTGAGAGAGGGGGCCAATCCTCTAATCTTTCGAGTTATCCTGAGTACATATCCTGGAGCTATATCCTGAAACATATCTTGCAAAACAATTGTAAACTAAGGTGGGTGTTAGCTTAGCTAACACCCCTCCGATGCTTAAGTCAGTATTGGGTTACAAAGAACAAATTAAACCAAACATATTTAAAAAAGGTAGAATTCATACCATCCTGAGTTAGAAATTAAATTTTAAACTCACTTGAAATAGAGCTTAAGGTGTATAGCATTCCAAGATCTCGGTAGCATATCCCCCTCCATATTCTTGAGTCTGTATGCTCCTTTCCCAGCTTCTGATTCAACTTCATATGGTCCTTCCTATTTTGGAGCTAACTTGCCATCGGTAGGATTAGTAGTATTCTGAAAAGCCTTTCTTAACACCCAATCTCCAATCTTGAATCTTCTGGTTCTAATATTCTTGTTATATGCCCTAGATATTCTCTGTTGATATGCTGCCATCCTTAGCCTTGCCGCATCTCTCTTCTCATCTATAGTGTCTAAATCCTGAGTCAAGGCTTCAGGATTCTGCTCAGGATCACTTAGGGTAGATCTTGCAGTAGGTATTGTCATTTCCGTTGGAATCATTGCTTCTGCTCCAAATACCAACGAAAATGGGGTTTGGCCTGTTGCATTCTTTACCGTTGTCCTATCAGCCCATAAAACAAAGGGTAATTCTTCTGCCCATTTTCCTTTTTTGGCTCCTAGTCTCCTCTTTAAGTTATTGACGATTATCTTGTTTGAGGATTCTGCTTGTCCATTTGCTTGAGGATGTACCGGAGTAGACGTAATCATTTTGATTCCCCAACTTTTGCAAAAGTCAGTAGTCCTCTTACTTATGAACTGAGAACCATTGTCACAGATTATCTCGGCTGGTACTCCAAACCTGGTCAGGATATTCCTCTTTATGAAGGATACTACTTCTTGATCCCTAACTTGAACAAATGCTTCAGCTTCAACCCACTTAGAGAAATAATCCGTCATTGCTAGCATAAAGACTTTTCCTCCCGGAGCTTTTGGTAGCTTTCCCACTATATCCATACCCCACTTCATAAATGGCCAAGGGGAAACAATTGGATATAATGGTTTAGCAGGTTGATGCAGTATGTTACTATGTCTTTGGCATGCATCACATCTTCGAGCATATTCTGCTGCATCCTTTCTCATTGTTGGCCAATAATATCCTGTTCTTAATACTTTTGAGAATAACGACCTGCCCCCAGCATGGTTACCACAATCCCCTTCATGTATATCCTGAAGTACTTCTTTGGCTTCGGGATCCTCCAAGCATCTCAAATACGGTCCTGCAAGAGATTTCTTGTATAAAATATTATTTATAATAGTGAATCGTGATACCTTCATCCTAAATGCCTTAGGATTTTCATTTCCAGGGATGTGTCCTTCTTTGAGATATCTCATGATCGGAGCCGTCCAGGATTTAGGATCCTTCTCAGGATGTTTTGCTCCCGGATCCTGAATACCCGCTACTTCTTTATCCTGAGGATTTGTTGCAGGATATAAGACATGTAATATTGGTATTTGGGTCCCTTCAGGTATCCTGATCGATGATCCTAAATTTGCTAAGGCATACGCTTCAGCATTATCCTCCCTCGGTACCTGTTCAAGTAAAAAAACATCGAAATATCCTGCTAATTTTTTGAGAATATCGAGATATTCGATTAACTTCTCACCCTTAACTGCATAGGATCCATTAAAATGGTTAGTAATTAACAAAGAGTCAACGTATACTTGCAATTTTTTGACACTCTTGCTCTTAGCCAATTCTAATCCTGCAATTAAAGCCTCATACTCTGCTTCATTATTAGTAGCAGGAAATTCACACCTAATAGCCTGGGGTAATATGTCCCCCTGTGGCGATTTTAGTAGTATTCCTAATCCTACTCCTCTTACATTAGATGCACCATCAGTATATAATGTCCAGGATCCTGAAGATTCTCCTAACTGTTGAACTTCTAGGTCTACCTCGTCCTGAATGTCACTACTAAAGTCAGCCACAAAGTCAGCTAAAGCCTGAGATTTTATGGCATTTCTTGGTTCATATACTAAATCATAAGCACTTAACTTTACTGGCCATTTGGCCATCCTGCCTGACATCTCTGGTTTCCTAAGCACATTTTTGACAGGATAATTTGTCTTAACATGTATCCTATGTGTCTCGAAATAATGTCTAAGCTTCGTTGATGCCATGACTAATGCTAGTATTAATTTTTCTAAGTGAGAATACCTAGTTTCGGCATCTAACAAAATTTTACTAACATAATAAACAGGATATTGCTGACCTTCATGGTCTTTTATAAGAACGGCACTTACAGCATTCCCTAATACAGCGAGGTACAGGGATAGTGGTTCACCATTTTCAGGCTTCATCAATAGAGGTGCGGTTGAGAGATATCGTTTCAAATCCTGCAGGGCTGCTTCATGCTTTTCCCCCCATTCGAATCTTTTGTTCTTCTTCAGGATATCATAGAAGTCTTTGCATTTCTCTAAGGATCTTGAGATAAACCTGTTTAGAGCTGCTACTCGGCATGTCAATCTTTGTACGTCCTTCATATTTGAGGGTGATTTTATGTCCAGGATAGCTTTGATCTGCTCTGGGCTTGCTTATATCCCCCTTTTTGTCACCATATATCCAAGAAACTTTCCTGCCCCCACTCCGAAATGGCATTTAGCAGGATTCAGCTTCATGTTGTATTGATCCAGGATATCAAATGCTCCCTTGATATCCTGGAGATGATCCTCAGCCTTTTTAGATTTCACCACCATGTCATCGATATATACCTCCATGGTGTCCCCCAGTTTGTCTTTGAACATCATGTTCACCAATCTTTGGTACGTTGCACCTGCATTTTTCAAACCAAAAGGCATAGCTGTATAACAATAAATACCTGTTGGTGTCATGAAGGCGGTATCCTCCTGGTCAGAAGGCTCCATATGGATCTGTTGAAATCCTGAAGATGCGTCCATGAAGGTCAGCATTTCATGCCCGGCAGTAGCATCTACCATTGCATCAATGTGGGGAAGAGGAAATGGGTCTTTAGGACAAGCTTTGTTCAAGTCTGTGTAGTCTACACAAACTCTCCATTTCCCATTCTTCTTCTGTACTACAACCACGTTTGCTAGCCACCTTGGGAACTTAACCTCTCTGATCATTCTGGACTTTAATAATCTTTCAACTTCCTCCTGGATAATCGTGTTCCGCTCGGGAGCAAACTTCCTTCTTTTTTGTTGCACAGGCTTGAATGACTTATCAATTCCAAGCTTGTGAGTGATAATATCTTTGGATATGCCTGTCATATCCTCATGCTTCCATGCAAACGTCGACATCCTGCATTTTAAAAGGTTAATTAACTGCTCTTCAATATCCTGAGGGATATTGGTTCCTACGAGCACCGAAATATCGGGATTATCCTGGTCTAGGATAATTTTCTTCACATCCTGCTCCGGATCCTCCACGATATCCTAGGCCCTCGTCTTTAATTGCTATGCTGCACTAGGTTTAGTCGAGGATTTCATCGAGGATGAGTAGCATTCTTTCGCCTCCTGCTGATCACTATCAACCTTGACAACTCCCCAAGGGGTAGGTATCTTGATGCATTGGTGATATGTTGATGGCACGGCCTTCATATCGTGAATCAACGGTCTTCCCAGTATGATGTTATAGCAGGATAGAGAATCCATCACACAGAAACGTTGTATCGAGTTGACTCCTTCAACGTATACTGGCAACTTTATCTCTCCCACTGTATTTCTAGCCTCTCCACTGAATCCAACAAGCACGGTAGACTTTGAAGTGATATCCATTGGAGACACATTCATTCTCTTTAGAGTTTCTAGTTGGATTATGTTGACGGAGCTGCCATTATCAACCAGTATCCTGCGTACAAAATGGTTAGCCACATATAACGTTATTACCAGAGCATCATGGTGAGGATCCTGGACAGTATCCCTGTCATCTGCATCAAAAGTGATCACTTTGTCAGTTGTGAGGGTAGTCATCCTGACAGGTTTCTCTCCCCTTTCGGCCTTAGCTTCCTTTGCATGTCTCTTTGCTGCCGAATACGAGGTCCCACAAATGTCGGATCCTCCTGAAATGAAGTTGATTATCTTGGCATCCGCAGGAGGTGATGCTGCTCGTTCAGGATCCTTCTCAGTATCCTGACCCTTATTCTTCTTTCTTCCTAAGAGATCTTTCAGATATCCCTTGCTTAGAAGATAGCTTATTTCTTTCCTTAGAGCAATACAATCCTCAGTTACATGTCCGAAATCTTCGTGGAAAGCGCACCATTTTGACTTATCTTTCCAGTCAGCCTTTTGTTGATTCTTTCGAGGCCACCTAGCCTTGTCTCCTAGACCCTGCATGGCATACATCAATTCAGGAATGTTAGCAGAAAAGCAATATTCAGACAACTCAGGATACTCTTCAGGATCCTCATCTTCGACAGCATTTACTCTCTTGTTTTCATTTCTACCATATGGCTTAGGCCGATATGACTTAAATGAGGATTCTGACTTCCTGTTAGTTGACTCATAAGTGTTAGATGAGTTCATCCTTTCTTGCATCTTCCTGTCATCTTCCAGACGGATATATCTCAAAGCCCTGTTACGAGCTTCGTCGAGATTCCTGCAGGGATTCATTACAAGATCCTGATAAAACTGGGAATCCTTTTGTAATCCCATCTTAAAAGCTTGCACAGCTGTTGCAACATCAAGATGTGGGATATCCAAGGATTCCCGACTGAATTTGTTTACATAATCCCTCAAGGATTCCTGAGGCCCTTGGGTTATCCTGTAAAGATCGCTGGTTAGTTTCTCAAAACTCCGACTACAAGAAAATTGACTGTTGAATAAATTAACCAAATGAGCAAACGAAGTAATTGAGTGTGGAGGAACATTTAACAGCCATTTTAAGGCTGATCCTGTTAAGGTAGAACCAAATCCCTTGCACAAGCACGCTTCCTTGAGCTCCGGAGGGATAGGGTTAATCTCCATTTTTTCCCTATACTAAGCAATATGCTCCTCAGGATCCGTAGTTCCGTCGTAAAGCTTCATGTTGGGGGTTTGAAATCTCTTTGGGATCTCAGCATCACAGATAGGATATGCAAAACGAGATATCTTGTGGCTGTCCTGGGACACTTCCGGGATCGGCTGGACCACCCCAGGTACACTAGATATCATGTCTTTCAACTTCTGAAGTTCCTTAGTAAGTGCTGATGTTACACCTGTATCCTGCAAAGATCCACCATTGTTAGCAGCATGAGTATTATTATTATTTGACACGTTACCCGTTGGAGGATTTTGCCCATATCCTGAAGCATATCCTGAGCTCCTTATGGTCGACATCCTGACCGAGGAGGGTATTTCAGGAGTATGATTCTGAGGAAGGCTGGGCACAATATTCCCCCTGTTATCCTCAGTATACACAGCTGAACTGAAGTTCAACGTTCTGGGATGTAATGGAGTGACAATATCCTCAGCAGATCTGCTCGAGCCAGACTTCAGGAGTTGTATTTCCCTCAAAAGCATTTGGTTTATTTCCTGTTGCTGCCTCATTTGTTCCTGCACACTTCCAAATAAAGTTAAAATTTCATCATTAGAAGCTAAAACAGGAGCAGACCCCTGGACACTCCGAGTAGGGATAACATCTTGAGGTTGTGTAGAGGCTGGCATCCTTGGAGGAGGTGGTGGAAGCACCGAACCGGTAGTAGCAGAAGTCATAGCAGACACAGTGGAGGAACTCACGTTTGATCTTGAGGCCATTATGGACAATGTGGCAAAAAGTTTTGAAAATAGAAAACCAATTAGCGGTTTGACAAAAAAATTTAGTAAAGAGAGCACCACTTGCCCCACGGTGGGCGCCAAATTGTTTTGGTCAAAAATTACCGAAGCAATTTAGTGATCAAATTAGTAAAGTGAGGTAGTGTGCTAGAAAGTGTACTTGAAAATGTGCTTGTTGAGTTAATTAGGAAATCAGTATTCAGGATACGGCTCAGGATATCGAGCTGTATCTATGATCAAACAATGAGCGAAAGTAAAGTAAACGACACGAGATGTACGAGGAAAGCCCTTGATCAATCTAGATCGCCGGCATAAAACCTCGGGAGCTGACAATCGCAGCTGCCCTGTTCTTCTATTGCCTCAAAAATCAGGATACAGTGCAGGATGTGGTACGGATCGACTAAGTGTTGCAACGAAACTTGAATACAAGTGTGGTGTTTGCAATGAGCTAGAGAGTGATAGTGTATGAGAGTGTTAGTGAAAAGTTGTGTGTTCTAAGCTGATCCGCCCCCATCTATTTATAGTAAAGATAAAATAACAAACTACCCTAAACTTGCGGGATCCACCGAATATTCCTTCTTCGAACGTTGTAGACCTGGTCTTTCGGGCTCAACGTCTCTCCCTCAACAAATTCGTCCGAGTTTTGAGGAGAAGAAGTCCTCTTGACCGTTAGCAAGTCTCAACCTTTAACCTGCACGTGGTTAATTCAATAAGCCTCAGGATATCGCCCAAGATGTTTGCAATATCCTCTTCCAGCATCCTGATCACAAATAAACAAACAAAGGCAGGATATTGGTCAGGATACGTATGTTAAGAAAATGACCCCTAATAAGCTTGATCTATGAATAAGATAAAAGTTCTGAAGATCAAAACAACAAAAGGAAGACCGGATAGGGCAACTGAAAAGAACAAAATCTACTTCAAAGAATCATAAGTTGATCAAGAACTGAAGATTATCAGAGAAGGCTTTTCTGATGGATCTGATGATATTTCTGATGAAATATCATCAGTTTCTGGCAATTCTGATCATCAGATTTTCTGATGATTTGTTCAACAGAATTTCTGATGAAGTGGTTATCAGAAATTCTGATAAAACCCACTTGTCTAAAAATCAGTTCTACCCCGCCACAATAACCGAAGCAACTTGACATTATTGGATAAAATGATGACAAAGGCAACTTGATTATTGGATTCAATGAATATGTCAAGTAACTACTTTTTGCAGGACATATACATGAATAAACAAATGTTTGTTTTTTCATGAATCAAAACCGTCTATAAATAGAAGGCTCATCAAGAAAAGAACATTGAGTTAAGCTTAGCATTCAATACATACGACGAACTCCATTGTCCTTTCACCTCATAATTCACAAGTATTCTTTTGTAATAGATAATAATCTTACAATCACCTTGTAAACCATTTTGTTTCAAACTGATATAAACTTGAAAATTCTGTAGGTCTTGTTTTTTGAAAGTCTGATTTGTATTTCCGCACACTATTTTCACATTTGTTGAAATCACTTGCCATATTACGTGAAAATAATTTTTTTAAACTGGGACCAACAAGATACCTGACAAAAATGTAGATCCAGATCTGTATACTGTTGTCAGTGAGTATATGATTCATGGACCTTGTGGTATTGCAAAACCAAGTTGTCTGTGTATGGTTCAAGGTAAGTGTTCGAAGAAATTTCCTAAGAAATTATGTGATTAGACTACTATAGATTCGAAAGATTATCCAGTTTATCGACGAGCAGATTCAGGATTATTTGTTGAGAAATCTGGTGTTCAGCTTGATAACAGAAGAGTAGTTCCATATAGCAAAACCCTACTAAGACGTTATCAGGCACACATTAATGTCGAGTGGTGTAACCAGGCTGCTTCAATTAAGTATTTGTTTAAATACATTAACAAAGGACCTGATAGGGCCGAAGTTGAAGTTGTAAAGAATGATGATGAAGGACAACGAGTAAATGGAAAAGATGAAATCAAAATTCATTATGATTGCAGATATCTCTCAGCGTGTGAAGCTTCATGGCGCATCTATGCATATGATGTTCATTATAGGTATCCTTCTATAATTAGGCTTCTGTTTCATCTACCTGATCAACAAAATGTTGTATACGGTCCTGATGATGAACATGATAATGTTCTTCAAAAACTATTCGTTTCTTCTACTATGTTTTTGGAGTGGGTGGAAAAAACCGAAATGATGAGTTGGCGCGTACACTTACTTATGTTGAATTCCCAAGTAAATTTGCTTGGAAGCAGAAGGAAAGGAAATGGGAGAGACGGATAATAGGCAAAACCCTTGGTCGTATTCATTGTGTTAATCCTTCTATGGGCGAGGCTTATTTTTTAAGGATCTTTCTTAATAAGGTAGCATATCCTAAGTCTTTTAAAGATATCCAAACTGTGAATGGACAAGTGTTCCCAACATTTAGAGATGCATGCTACGCTAGGGGTCTTTTAGATGAGGACAAGGAGTATAGAGAAGCTATTAAAGAGGCGTACTACTGTGACAACCCGCACTAAACCAGGTATCCGTACGATTTAATTAATGATTAATTACTGCTTAATTACTGTGCTTGCTTGAACTAGCTGATAAACTGCTACTTGAATACTAATACATGTACTTACTTGCATCATACTTGCTTGCTGTCACTACATTATTTACATACGGCACCTTAGTGACAAACATGATGCACAAAGAGCACAGTAGCACAATACACGGATAACCTATTGAACATGCTGATAAAGCCAGCATCAGGCAAACACTGCCTCCAAGGCCTATAAGAGCCTGAGATATTTGGCTACACTAGTAGTGAGTGTAGGGATACAAGGGTTGTGGAACTGCGTCTCTAGGGATAAGTCACTATGACTGGATGTGCCTAAAACGTACTTAAAGTACAAAATTCAGCACTTTACATAATAAATTCAGCTTCTAGCTAACTAATAAAGTGCCAAAACATGAGAAATATTCCTGACAC
The DNA here is from genome assembly GCA_030545235.1 of Helianthus tuberosus. NCBI lineage: Eukaryota > Viridiplantae > Streptophyta > Magnoliopsida > Asterales > Asteraceae > Helianthus > Helianthus tuberosus. Next base: position 25,357,383 of record CM060435.1, on the reverse strand, counting down.
TTTGGAGGAATAAGTTGTGTCACTAAAGATGTAATAACGACACTTTAAAGCTTTATTACGCGCCTTAACGGATTACTATCCAACCGAACAACCGGATCTTACCCGGAACATGAAAATATTATTATTTTCACTATTTACTATTTTCTGAGCCAGTTAGGGTCCCCGTATACCCTAACACCCGGGTTAATGCATAACACTCTAGTAACTAATATTAAAATCCTAATAACCTAACTAATACTTGGAGATTAGTTACAAACTAACCAAATAACCCCCCCCCCCCCTTTACGAAATCGGTTCTCATGGGGGACACCCACTTAGTACTTGATCAATATTTTAATTCTTTTGCTAAATATCTAGCCTACATAATTTCCAATGGATAAAACACTTATGATTTACCTATAAAACCTAAGCTTAACACAAGATTACCTACACTTCACAACCCACCACATTTCACTCTCTCCTCTCCTCTCTTGGTTCACGGCCGAGACCCCCACCCCCCTTATCCATCATTTTCGATTTTTATCTTCAAGTTCCAAGATCATACAAGCTTTAAGGGTTGCGTATTAGGAGTCTTGGTGCACCCGGAGTTCGAAGGACCTCTTTCTTTGGCTTTTATCCACCCGTTTTTTTCGTCAAGAATCTTCCCTAGCCTCGAGCTAGAGGTATAACACTTAAAACTCATTTTTGAACTTATCTAAGGTGGTTAAAAGGATTTGTGTCGGTTAAATATCGTTAACATACAATTTGATGCTTAAAAGTCTACTAAAAGTATGAAAAATGGTGGTTAATTGCATATAAGTGGTGTAAAAGTTGTAGTATTTGAAATATATGGTTATTTAGACCCGATCTATGTTGTGGTAGCTCGGATCACCGTTTAACCCGGTTTGGTAAGATCACGGATCTTAACATAAGCTTGTTTTGAATGATACAAGGGTTAAAAGGTGAAACTCTACCACACATGAAACATGAACTTGTGTAAAAGTGTTTCAACATGTACAATAGTGTTTAAAACTAGCAGATCTACGTATCTGCAAGTGGTATTTTCAAAGGACCACGCGTCAAAGAAATCATGTTTTCTAAAAAACGGATCTTACACTAACAAACATGATTTTTATAAACCACAAGTGTGTAAACACTTATGAAATGAAAAGATCCGACAAAGAACTAGTTTTGTCAAATGTCACTAGAAGTTGTAAAGACGGATTTCTCTAAACACGAGGTTTTCACGAGATCAAAGTTACTTTATATAAAGATCTACAAAATATAATGGGATTTACACTATAGTTGCGGAAAAACTACAAGTTCATGCGATTATGCGATTTACATACTTGTCGACTAGTTTGATGTGTCGGAAATTGTTTGATTGAATAAAGAAGTTGTTGAATTGATTTTGTAAAAGAAAATGATACGCTTGAAAGCGTGGCCACCTCCAGTTACAGAGGAAACTCTGGCGAAATTTTTCTAAAAGCCTAACACTTAGAATTATTTACACCACAAGTGTTAGAATTATTTTTGACATATTTTCGAAATATAAAGTTCGCCATGACTTTATTTACTAATATTCGGAGGTGGGATTTTCACAAAATTTAACGTGATAAATATATGTTGTCACAACACTGTTTATGATTATTTTGTGAAAATACATAAATATTATTTTTAGAGTAAAAATAATATTTACAAACATTAACGATTCCAAAATAATACGAACGCTTTCACCATAAATATATAAGTTACACCGGTAATTATATTACCACTCGTTTGCTAAAACGTAACTTACGCACATGTATTGTATCCCCCATCCTTGGGAAGGAGTATAACTACCAAGTATATACAGAACATAAACACGAAATAGTTGTCTAACTATTTCCCAAAAACTTAAACTATAAAGCTAAGGCACGGCCGTCCGTCTAATAGAATTAGCACTTGTAGGTCGTCGCACAGCTTTCCGATTTGGAGATACTTGGTAGAGACGCATCACTGTGAGTTCATGTCCCCCTTTTCTCTAACTGTTTTCAGTTTTCTTAACTGCGGGGGTGAAATACATGTTACTATGATTTCGAGTACTTTATATACGGTATGGTTAGCGTAAGGAGGTGTATTACTCAGATCATGTGAGTGGGTAGGAGCAATATGAGGCCATTAGTCCTCATGTCGGGACCGAGGGACAGGAGCGGTAGATCTATCTGGGTGTAGCGAGCCCAGCCCCAGGCCAAACTAGAAACGGACCTCGGGGTGACTTTGTCCACATATTAATGCCGTGGCGAAATCTGCTAGGTTTGAGTCTCCCTATTTGCACTTCACATATATCAGTGGCCTTGCAAACCATTGGTGATCATAAGTCCCCTTATTGGCTACATACCACGATTATTTTTTTTATATACTCACAAAGGTTTACTTACTCACTTACACATGAACTCGCTCAACATTATTGTTGATTTTTCAACTTACATGTATTTCAGGAAATTAACGAGATCTGGCACGGTATGGCATGTTTTCCGCTGCACTAGTTTCCGAGGTCATCCGGGGTTTAGGGGATGTGTCTCTTTCCTGGACAAGACACAGTCCTTAAACCATGTTTATGTTATGTTTCAAGTTTGTAATGTCTGTTGAACAAGGTTATGGTTGTTAGGGTATGTTCCCGTTAAAACAATGGTACTGTATTTGGTTTTCAAAACTTAATGGATGATCTTGCATGTTTTTAATTCATATAGCTTGGTTATGATTAAGCTATGGTATTAAGAAGTCACACCAAATTAACCACGCTTCCGCAAAGCCAGGGTGTGACAGCTTGGTATCAGAGCTCTGATCATAGCGAACTAGGATTCTTTCTCGAGTCTAGACTATGATCACTAGGGCTCTCACGAAAACATTTTTCTGCATACCACTTAAGTCCAGATCCAAACTTTTTACAAACAAATGTTGAGCACATTTTATTTATTATAGGCTCAGCCTGGAGGGCTGAGGCTCGGTCTGGAGGATCGAGGCTTGGTCTAGGTGACCGAGGTAGTTGAGCACGTTGATTTATTTTAGGCTCAGCCTGGAGGGCTGAGGCTCGGTCTGGAGGATCGAAGTTTGGTCTAGGTGACCAAGGTAGATGGCTAGGAAGAGTAGGCTCAGTCATGACGACTGAGGCTCGGTCAAGGGGACCGAGGCTCGATCTGAGTGGTCGAGGTGGAGGATAGAGCAGTCTTAAAGACTGGGAGAAATTGGCTAGTAAGACTAGGAAAATTTTGTGATATCTTACTTGGTGACTTATGTGATTACTTGATTATATGATTGACTGTTTGTGCATGTTTGTGTATATATTACAAACACATGGATTCTACAGACACTGGTGGTTCAGACACCACAGGCCCTAGGCCTATCGTATCAGACGACCTAGAGTCATCGGAGCACGAGGTTCACACGTCCGACGTTACTAGCACAGATGAGGACGATTTCCAGCCCTTCGCATTACCTGACGGTGCTGGCGAGCTCGCAGATGGTCCTTTGGCCGGGGATCTACCACTTGTAGTGATCCCTGCACCTATACCGCTTGCTTCGTACCCTGTTTATGATTTGCCTATCGACGACGAGGATGATGATGTCGATATGTTTGATGATGAGCCTTTAGAGGATGATGCTCAGGGCGAGGCCCTTCCTGCTGCTGATGATCCCTTGTTGATCGCAGATGCTCCCACCGCGGAGTCACCTGCCCACTCTCCAGTCCCAGACTCCTTTGAGTCTGTGGCCTCTGTACCCTCACACATCCAGAGTGCGCAGCACTTCTCTCATGGGTCAGATCCTGATCAGGCATCTTCTGTTGCCCCTATCCCCAGTTTTGTTTTCGACCACGATGATGAGGGGGATTCCGATCCTATGTTTCCCCCAGGATTCGACCCAGATCGTGACTTAGAGTTTATTCCGATGGATCAGTTTATGGAGGATCCAGTAGACCCTGTTGACCCATTTGATCCTATTGACCCAGATTTTGATTTAGAGATGGCTTTTGATGACCTCGAGCCTGCCATTGCTCCTGAGCAGGCAGCCGCTCTAGACCCCATACCTGAGCATGACCCAGTACATGCTGACATCCCTGTTGAGCCTGTTGCTGATGATCTCCCCGTGGATGTTCCTTTGATGGAGGGCGATCATGTCATTGTTGATCCTGTTGATCCTTTACCCGTTGTCGCTATACCTGTTGACCCTCCCGTTGAGCACATTGCACCTGTTCACCCTGTTGTTGCTCCCCCACCTGATCCCATCCCACTAGAGCCCGAGCATGCACTGTTCGCGGCACGCATGGATCCACCAGATGAGCATGCACAGCACGGTTGGATACCTGCTGATGAGGATGTTCCACCTTTTCCACCACAGATCCCTGATGCACGACATGTTGACTTTTCATTTCAGGTTCCCATGTATGTACCTCCAGCGGGACCCGGAGAGGGTTCTTCCGCCCATCCTTCTGGGCATGTACCGATGCCTATCCCTTTCATGCCCCAGGTACCATCTGTTCCACCCACTGTTGCTCCATTTCACGTGGCACCTTTTGACCCCACCAGTGAGCCGTTCCTTTGGGCACCAGACTCTGGTATGCCACCCACTGACCCCTACCATTCTTTTCACAGGGGGTACACTATCGAGGACGTTTTGATGTCTTTTGTAGCTCAGCACGAGTCACACACGCAGCGCATCCAGGAGCTTGAGAGAGCTCAGCTGCCACCGTGTCCGTGCCATGGTCAGGCACACTCTCCCCTGCAGCCATTTCGACCTTTACCTCCAGATTTTGCGGCCCGTCTCCTTACACTAGAGCAGCAGATTGCCTCTATCATTCGTACTCAGCGAGCCCAGGAGGAGGACTGGCTCCAGTTACGTCGTTTGTTTTACACCCACTTTCCCCCTCCTCCACCACCATCTGTATAGAGCTCATCAGTGCTGTTTGGGTAGACGAGGATGAGAAGACGACGATTGTTGGATTGCACAACATTTTTGGAGACTACTTTATGATCCTGACTTTTGTTGACATGTATTTGACACTGATTTGTTATGGTTTTTGTACAGAGGTGATGTAGCCCCTAGTTGATTGATGATTGTATGACACTATGATGTACTGATACACTTACTATGTAGTCTAGATATATGGCAATCGCAGTATTCTCATCATATTTGATTCGCTTGATTGCTTAATTGTATTATTATGACATGGGGTGATGTGTGATTGGTATTTGTTATGTGTTGATAACATGAGATGTTATGTGCTATTACTATTACTATATACGTACGTCTTACTATGACCTGACCAACGTAAATCATCTTTTAGAAGATGCCGACAAGACGTGAGACACGCATACCAACCAATGAGGCAGAACTCCAGCAGATTATTGCTGCTGCCATAGCACAGTATGCAGCATCTCAGCCCGGAACGAGCGGAAGTATTAACCAAGGCAATAACAATCCACCTCACGGTAATACTAAGTCATTAAGACATACCGTGACCTAACTGGATATCTCTAGCAGTGATGCTAACGCCAAACGTATGTTATAACGTGTGTACAGGATGCACCTACAAGCAGTTTCTAGACTGCAAACCGGTCAACTTCGATGGTACTGGAGGTGCTGTCGCCTTTGTTCGTTGGGCTGAGAAAACCGAGTCTGTTATTCGCATGAGCAAATGCGCGCTGGATTAGCAAGTCACCTATATCTCAGGGCTATTTCTAGATGGAGCCCTATCCTGGTGGAATCTACAAGTGCAGACACTAGGCGAAGCTGCTGCCTACGCATTAACCTGGACCGAACTGAAAGAACTTATGCGCAAAAAGTACTGTTCCCGCGCAGAAATCCAGAGGTTGGAGACCGAGTTCTGGCACTTGAAAATGGACGGTCCAAAGGTAGCGGAGTACGTTCAAAGATTCCATGACTTATCTCAAGTGGTTCCTTACATGGTCACTCCCGAGTTCAAGAGAATTGAACGCTTCATTTGGGGATTAGCTCCTCAAATCATAAGCATGGTAACCTCATCCAAGCCTGCAACTATTACTGAGGCGATTGATCTGAGCGTAGCTCTCACAGAGGAGGCCATTCGCCTGAACAAGTTTGATGATGCTGAGCATAAGAAGAAAGAGACTCACGTCGAGTCGTCGGGGGGTAACAAACGGAAGTTCTCAAACTTCAAGCAGGGCGCCAGTGTGGCGGTTAAGAAAGGAGGATCAGCTGGTAATGGAAAGAAAGGAAAAGGATACCAGGGCACCCAGCCCAAGTGTAATGTCTGTCAACGCCATCATACTGGGCATTGTAATGTGAAAATATGTGAAGCATGTGGAAAGCTGGGCCACTCGAAAGATTCTTGTTGGGCTAGTGCTGGCCGGGGAAGCCAGGGAGGATTTGGGAACAGAAATAATAACCGTGGTGGTATTGGAAATCGCCCACAGGGGAACAATGGAGGAGACGGAAATCGAAACAACAATGCTAACCAAGCGGGCGCTGTGAATCGTAATCAGAGGAATGATCAAGCTGGTGGAAACGGGCAAAGACTTGGATGCTATAACTGCGGTGATATCGGGCATTTTAAGAAGAACTGCCCAGAGTTAAACCGAGCCCGTGGAAGAGTGTTCCAACTCGAAGCTAGGGAAGCGCGCCAGGACCCCAATGTTGTTACTGGTACGTTCCCTATCAATCAACGCTATGCATCCGTTTTATTTGATACTGGTGCCGATTATAGCTTCATATCATTAGAGTTTAAGAGTATGCTTGGTTTAGCCGCTAATAAGTTAGATATACCGTATTCAATCGAATTGGCCAATGGAAAGTTAGTAGAAGCCAACGAAGTTATCAGAGGTTGTGTGATTGAATTGGGAGAACGTGAATTTGTTTTAGATCTGCTACCAGTCCAGTTGGGAAGTTTCGACGTGGTAGTAGGAATGGATTGGTTATCAGGAAACAAGGCTGAGATAGTATGTCACGAAAAAGTTGTTCGTATCCCAACCGAAGATGGCGAAACAATTGTGGTTCACGGAGAGAAGCGTGACACGCCGCTAAGAATTATCAGCTGCCTGAAAGAAAGGAAGTGTTTGCGGAAGGGATGTGTTGCTTTTCTGGCACACATTGTGGATAAGAAGGCTGCCGAGCCAAGAATCGAAGACATCCCTGTCGTGAGGGAATATCCAGAAGTCTTCCCGGAAGACTTACCCGGACTGCCACCTCAGAGGCAAGTAGAGTTTCACATCGACCTAGTCCCAGGCGCCGCGCCTGTGGCTAAGGCACCGTACAGACTTGCTCCGTCTGAGATGCAAGAATTGTCGACACAACTTCAAGAGTTGTTAGACAAGGGTTTTATCCGACCAAGCTTCTCGCCTTGGGGAGCTCCGGTCCTGTTTGTCAAAAAGAAGGACGGTAGTTTTCGAATGTGCATCGACTACCGGGAGCTGAACAAGCTGACGATCAAGAATAGGTATCCTCTGCCAAGAATTGATGATCTGTTTGATCAACTGCAAGGTTCAAGCTTTTATTCAAAGATCGATCTTCGATCTGGATACCATCAGTTAAGGATACAAGAGGAAAGTATCCCGAAGACAGCCTTCCGAACTCGTTATGGACACTACGAGTTCCTTGTTATGCCGTTTGGTCTGACAAACGCACCTGCAGTTTTTATGGATTTGATGAATAGAGTTTGCAAGCCGTACTTGGACAAGTTCGTGATTGTGTTTATCGATGACATCTTGATCTATTCAAGAACAAAGGCCGAGCACGAACAGCATCTAAGAGCTATTTTGGAGCTGCTAAAGAAGGAACAGTTGTATGCCAAATTCTCCAAGTGCGAATTTTGGCTACGTGAAGTCCAATTCCTTGGACACGTGGTAAATGGAGATGGAATCCATGTGGATCCAACAAAGATCGAGGCGATCAAAGATTGGGGAACGCCAAAGACGCCAACCGAGATTCGGCAATTCTTGGGTTTGGCTGGCTATTATCGAAGGTTCATTGAGGACTTTTCAAAGATCGCTCAACCATTGACGCTCCTCACCCAGAAAGATAAGACGTTTGATTGGGGAATCAAACAGGAAGAAGCATTCCAGATACTGAAGGATAAGCTCTGCAATGCGCCAATCTTAGCACTACCGGAAGGTACTGACGATTTTGTGGTATACTGCGACGCATCGCGTCAAGGATTGGGTTGTGTGTTGATGCAACGCCAAAAGGTTATTGCTTACGCATCACGTCAACTGAAAGTGCACGAAAAGAACTATACCACACACGATTTAGAGCTTGGCGCAGTGGTTTTCGCTTTAAAGATCTGGAGACACTACCTTTATGGTACGAAGTGTACAATCTTCACAGATCACAAGAGCCTACAGCATATATTTAACCAGAAAGAGTTGAATATGAGGCAAAGATGATGGGTTGAGTTGCTAAATGACTACGACTGCGAGATAAAGTATCACCCAGGGAAGGAGAATGTAGTCGCCGATGCCCTAAGTCGTAAAGAGAGAATCAAGCCCATAAGGGTTCGGGCTTTGGAAATGATTATACGAACCGATCTTTCCTTGCGCATTCGTGCCGCACAAAAGGAAGCTCTCAAGGAAAAGAATCTTGAAGAAGAATATCTCCGTGGGATGGAGAAGCTTTTGGTACCAAACGAGAAAGGAACGTTATGTTTTGAGAAAAGGATTTGGGTTCCTCTGTTTGGTGATTTAAGGAAGGTTATTTTCGATGAAGCTCACAAGTCGCGGTACTCTATCCACCCTGGATCGGATAAGATGTACCAGGATCTCAAAGATTACTATTGGTGGCCTAGGATGAAAGGCGACGTTGCTGTTTATGTGAGCAAATGTTTAACGTGCGCTAAGGTTAAAGCCGAATACCAGAAGCCTTCGGGACTTCTGCAACAACCTGAGATTCCCAAGTGGAAGTGGGAACAAATCTCCATGGACTTTATTACGAAATTCCCAAGAACGCTAAGAGGCCATGATATGATTTGGGTGATAGTCGACCGCCTAACAAAGTCCGCACACTTTCTGCCAATCAAAGAGAAAGACAGCACTAGTAAACTTGCGGAAATATACATGAGAGAGATTGTCGCACGCCATGGAGTACCTCTCTCGATCATCTCTGATAGAGACGGAAGGTTTGTATCAAGGATATGGCAATCCTTCCAAGAAGCCTTTGGCTCACAATTGAATCTGAGCACCGCGTTTCATCCGCAAACTGACGGCCAGAGCGAGCGAACGATACAGACTTTGGAAGACATGCTGAGGGCATGTGTTATGGATTTGGGCGGTAGCTGGGATAAACATTTACCCTTGGTCGAATTTTCATACAACAACAGCTACCACACCAGTATTGGTGTCGCGCCATTTGAAGCCCTTTACGGACGCAAGTGTTGATCACCCCTCTGTTGGTCTGACGCAGGTGATAGGCAGCTTGCTGGTCCCGAGATCGTCCAAGAGACGACAGACAAGATTGCGCAAATTCTTAAACGCATCGAAGCAGCTCGCCACAGACAAAAGGCCTATGCGGATCCAAACCGGAAACATGTGGATTTCCAAGTTGGGGAAATGGTGTTATTGAAAGTTTCACCCTGGAAGGGGGTGGCACGCTTTGGAAAGCGTGGGAAGTTAAATCCGCGCTACATTGGTCCCTTCAGAATTCTGGAAAGAATAGGACTAGTAGCATACAAGTTGGACCTACCTGCTGAACTAAATGGTGTTCACGATACATTTCATGTATCCAATCTAAAGAAAAGTCCAACTCAAGTTGACGTTGCCATTCCCATCGACGAGATTCATGTTGACGACACGCTCCACTTCGTTGAAGAACCTGTTGAGGTCACGGATTGGAAAGTGAACAAGACCCGCCGGAGCAGTGTCAAACTCGTCAAAGTTCGTTGGAATGCCAGACATGGTCCTGAATTCACCTGGGAACGTGAGGACCGGATGAAAGAGAAATACCCCCACCTTTTTCCTAAGAACCCTGCTTCTACAAGCAGAACTTAAATTTCGGGACAAAATTTATTTAACGGGGGGAGAATGTGACAACCTGCACTAAACCAGGTATCCGTACGATTTAATTAATGATTAATTACTGCTTAATTACTGTGCTTGCTTGAACTAGCTGATAAACTGCTACTTGAATACTAATACATGTACTTACTTGCATCATACTTGCTTGCTGTCACTACATTATTTACATACGGCACCTTAGTGACAAACATGATGCACAAAGAGCACAGTAGCACAATACACGGATAACCTATTGAACATGCTGATAAAGCCAGCATCAGGCAAACACTGCCTCCAAGGCCTATAAGAGCCTGAGATATTTGGCTACACTAGTAGTGAGTGTAGGGATACAAGGGTTGTGGAACTGCGTCTCTAGGGATAAGTCACTATGACTGGATGTGCCTAAAACGTACTTAAAGTACAAAATTCAGCACTTTACATAATAAATTCAGCTTCTAGCTAACTAATAAAGTGCAAAAACATGAGAAATATTCCTGACACTTTGGAGGAATAAGTTGTGTCACTAAAGATGTAATAACGACACTTTAAAGCTTTATTACGCGCCTTAACGGATTACTATCCAACCGAACAACCGGATCTTACCCGGAACATGAAAATATTATTATTTTCACTATTTACTATTTTCTGAGCCAGTTAGGGTCCCCGTATACCCTAACACCCGGGTTAATGCATAACACTCTAGTAACTAATATTAAAATCCTAATAACCTAACTAATACTTGGAGATTAGTTACAAACTAACCAAATAACCCCCCCCCCCCTTTACGAAATCGGTTCTCATGGGGGACACCCACTTAGTACTTGATCAATATTTTAATTCTTTTGCTAAATATCTAGCCTACATAATTTCCAATGGATAAAACACTTATGATTTACCTATAAAACCTAAGCTTAACACAAGATTACCTACACTTCACAACCCACCACATTTCACTCTCTCCTCTCCTCTCTTGGTTCACGGCCGAGACCCCCACCCCCCTTATCCATCATTTTCGATTTTTATCTTCAAGTTCCAAGATCATACAAGCTTTAAGGGTTGCGTATTAGGAGTCTTGGTGCACCCGGAGTTCGAAGGACCTCTTTCTTTGGCTTTTATCCACCCGTTTTTTTCGTCAAGAATCTTCCCTAGCCTCGAGCTAGAGGTATAACACTTAAAACTCATTTTTGAACTTATCTAAGGTAGTTAAAAGGATTTGTGTCGGTTAAATATCGTTAACATACAATTTGATGCTTAAAAGTCTACTAAAAGTATGAAAAATGGTGGTTAATTGCATATAAGTGGTGTAAAAGTTGTAGTATTTGAAATATATGGTTATTTAGACCCGATCTATGTTGTGGTAGCTCGGATCACCGTTTAACCCGGTTTGGTAAGATCACGGATCTTAACATAAGCTTGTTTTGAATGATACAAGGGTTAAAAGGTGAAACTCTACCACACATGAAACATGAACTTGTGTAAAAGTGTTTCAACATGTACAATAGTGTTTAAAACTAGCAGATCTACGTATCTGCAAGTGGTATTTTCAAAGGACCACGCGTCAAAGAAATCATGTTTTCTAAAAAACGGATCTTACACTAACAAACATGATTTTTATAAACCACAAGTGTGTAAACACTTATGAAATGAAAAGATCCGACAAAGAACTAGTTTTGTCAAATGTCACTAGAAGTTGTAAAGACGGATTTCTCTAAACACGAGGTTTTCACGAGATCAAAGTTACTTTATATAAAGATCTACAAAATATAATGGGATTTACACTATAGTTGCGGAAAAACTACAAGTTCATGCGATTATGCGATTTACATACTTGTCGACTAGTTTGATGTGTCGGAAATTGTTTGATTGAATAAAGAAGTTGTTGAATTGATTTTGTAAAAGAAAATGATACGCTTGAAAGCGTGGCCACCTCCAGTTACAGAGGAAACTCTGGCGAAATTTTTCTAAAAGCCTAACACTTAGAATTATTTACACCACAAGTGTTAGAATTATTTTTGACATATTTTCGAAATATAAAGTTCGCCATGACTTTATTTACTAATATTCGGAGGTGGGATTTTCACAAAATTTAACGTGATAAATATATGTTGTCACAACACTGTTTATGATTATTTTGTGAAAATACATAAATATTATTTTTAGAGTAAAAATAATATTTACAAACATTAACGATTCCAAAATAATACGAACGCTTTCACCATAAATATATAAGTTACACCGGTAATTATATTACCACTCGTTTGCTAAAACGTAACTTACGCACATGTATTGTATCCCCCATCCTTGGGAAGGAGTATAACTACCAAGTATATACAGAACATAAACACGAAATAGTTGTCTAACTATTTCCCAAAAACTTAAACTATAAAGCTAAGGCACGGCCGTCCGTCTAATAGAATTAGCACTTGTAGGTCGTCGCACAGCTTTCCGATTTGGAGATACTTGGTAGAGACGCATCACTGTGAGTTCATGTCCCCCTTTTCTCTAACTGTTTTCAGTTTTCTTAACTGCGGGGGTGAAATACATGTTACTATGATTTCGAGTACTTTATATACGGTATGGTTAGCGTAAGGAGGTGTATTACTCAGATCATGTGAGTGGGTAGGAGCAATATGAGGCCATTAGTCCTCATGTCGGGACCGAGGGACAGGAGCGGTAGATCTATCTGGGTGTAGCGAGCCCAGCCCCAGGCCAAACTAGAAACGGACCTCGGGGTGACTTTGTCCACATATTAATGCCGTGGCGAAATCTGCTAGGTTTGAGTCTCCCTATTTGCACTTCACATATATCAGTGGCCTTGCAAACCATTGGTGATCACAAGTCCCCTTATTGGCTACATACCACGATTATTTTTTTTATATACTCACAAAGGTTTACTTACTCACTTACACATGAACTCGCTCAACATTATTGTTGATTTTTCAACTTACATGTATTTCAGGAAATTAACGAGATCTGGCACGGTATGGCATGTTTTCCGCTGCACTAGTTTCCGAGGTCATCCGGGGTTTAGGGGATGTGTCTCTTTCCTGGACAAGACACAGTCCTTAAACCATGTTTATGTTATGTTTCAAGTTTGTAATGTCTGTTGAACAAGGTTATGGTTGTTAGGGTATGTTCCCGTTAAAACAATGGTACTGTATTTGGTTTTCAAAACTTAATGGATGATCTTGCATGTTTTTAATTCATATAGCTTGGTTATGATTAAGCTATGGTATTAAGAAGTCACACCAAATTAACCACGCTTCCGCAAAGCCAGGGTGTGACAACTACACCAGTTCAGGATACTATCTTCGGAATCTTTTTGCTACAATGTTGTCGTCTAATACATTATCTAGGCCTGAACATGATTGGGAAAACACATGGGAGTACCTTGCTGATGGAATTTTATACAATCGTAAAAAACTTTTACGGATTGAAGGTAAGCCATTTCATATTTAATATTTTAAGAATTTTGTCTGATCTAATAGTAATTAAAATATTTTCACTATGTTAAGTAATTAAATATTATTTTGTTAATAGGTTTATCCCTTCAAGAGGAACAAATAAAGAACTTAACGTTGCTAGAAATTGAATGTTATTTACTACGTAATAACTCAAGCCTATCTCGGTTTCCTTCTATGTCTTACCCCGATAGTGAATCAATATCTTTAGCAGGCAATCGTTTAATTGCTGACGAGATGTCATACAATGTAAGTCATACCGGTGCTGAATTTAATAATCATTTAACCAGTCTAACCAATGAGCAACGTCTAGTTTTTGATGAGATAATGCAAGCCGTTGATTGTAGTAACGGTGGTCTGTTCTGCGTTTATGGTTATGGAGGTACTGGTAAAACGTTTTTTTGTGAAAGACATTATCTGCATCCATTAGATGTAAAGGAGATATTGTATTAAACGTTGCATAAAGTGGAATTGCTTCTCTTTTGTTATCTGGTGGAAGGACTGCACATTCAAGGTTTCATATTTGTCACACCCCAACTGATGACGGAAACATTGGAGTGAGACGAAATAGATTGCAAGAGACTTCATAACGCTATTTGTGACAAGTATTTAAATAATAAATTTTCATTTCATTTCTAAAGAATCAATTACAAGGATTTGAAACAATTACAACATGAATAATGAAATACAATACAATAAGAATACAAATTTAAAGTGTGTATCTAAGCATCCTACTAGATTCCATGCATCATCAACATCATCGCTAAACATGTAACATGTTTTAAAAGCGTAGTTCAATACAAAAGTATTGGCGAGCATACAAGTTTGGTGCGTAATATATAAGTATAAAAATGATAAGGAACAATCCACATGGCAAGCCTAGTTATCAAGATTAACGTATAAATTGGCATGCGATTTACAAGTCAACCCTCTGTTTACGCAAGTATGAATGAATAAACCTAACATGACCTCTCGTTCACGGGTGGTGCGTTACTCCTATATCGCTATACATGTTAAGTGGAGGCTTGGACGAAGCTAATGACAAGTTCATCACATAAGAATCACCCAGAAAACACGAATCAAGCATAACAAATAGTAAGCATGTAATGGATTGTTTGTTTATGTATTTACATAAGAATATGTATACTAAGTGTGGTTTGTATATAAAAACATGTTACACCCAAATGTGTGAAAACGGTAAAATGGGTCAAGTATACTCACATTGGTCGCGTGTAAGAATTCCTTGTGAATAGCACATGAGGGAAGATTGAGAATAAAAATCCAAAAGAACGAGCGAGAGCGATTAACCTAGATTTTTACATATTGATCTAGTTAATAATTGCACTTAAATAACCTTCCTAATGTTTTACAACTTAATAATTTTGCGTAACATAATTTATCTCATAATACCTTGCTTGATATAAAAGAATTATATTAAATTTATTTATTATTTGCTTTTATTAAATTTTAAAATGTTTAAAAAAAGATGGAATAAACACCTCGTATTATAGAAACACTAAGCATGCTATATGGATTAAAATAATAAATTTTATTCATTAGTTATAAAATTAAATAACCTAAGTACAAGTATAAGAAAAAGAAACTAAAAAAATAGTATTTAAATATAGACATTTAGCTAAATTTGAGGCATAAGTTGGTAGGGACTCAGTGGTGGAACTAGCCCAAAAAAGTTAGGGGTATCCTAATTTTTTTTTAGGATCAGGGGTATTCTTTATATAACAGATTCGGAGTTAAGGGGTATTTTTACACTACGAAAATGGAGTTAAGGGGCATTTTTACACTACGGAGACGGGGTTGAGGGGTAGCCCGTGCTACCCCTAATAACACTATAAGTCCGCCATTGCAGGGACTAAAGTCTACGTACATGCACATGGATGAAACCCCATATGCATTCCCACAAGCCAACACAGTTCTTGTTTACTGATCAAATGTGTATATATATATATATATAATGGATTGAAATTGATAATGCTTTTTAAACATGAACTGTCTTGTCCTCTTCCTCATTAATAAACCAATCAAACAGAACAAACCATCCCAACCGTTTTATGTTCTCTTCTCTATTCTTATCATAATAGACAAAAAAAGAACCATCATCATTATCTTCTTCATTATAATGAAGCCTATACGTAACAGTACCGAAGTATATCTTATGTTTCATTCTTAGTTTGAAAGGTTATAAAAGTTCAACTTCTATGTTATGAACAGGAGGTTTAAATGAAAGAGTAAAATAAAAACGACAAACTGTTGTCGATTTATTAGGAAATTAAACGAGGAAACAAATGGACCAGAAATTTTACCGAAACTGGGGGGCGGAGGATGTTTTCTGTCACACCCCCACAATACCACATGCGGAATCCCCCGCAAGGCGTGTGACGTACCAGGATCTAGCCACCAATCACATTGAACTCATAACAAGGTTTCAAATAAAATTTTCATTCATTAACATAAAGTGTTACAAAACATTAAAAGTAATTCAGCGTGTTCAGCGGAAGCATAAACCATTAGTTAAGTGTTTCAAAAACCATATGTACGAAAATCATTAGACTTGTCTCGCGATTCCATGTATCTCGACCCATGACCACTCCAGCCTCCCAGACAGCAAGTTCCACATCAACACATATCTATAACCTGCGAGCATGCAAACAAGTGTATCAGACAACGCTGGCGAGTTCACAGTTTTATGAAAACGTTTGGTTACCAAGTGTTTATTCCAGTTTAATAATAATTCCGAAAGTAATGTTGATAATAACTCGAGTACCGTACAAGATGGCTTCCGGATTGTCTTGCCCGTCCCCAATGCCCCCTATCTAAGCATTGGTCATGATTAAGGTCATTAGTTCATGCCCGTCCTCTCAGGTACGGTGTGAGGTTGCCAAGCCTAATAGCGCTATCAACTAATTACCCTGTTACCTCTCAGGTAACTATTCGGTATAAGATGGGACTTAAGGTGATAGGAAAATGAGTGTATCATCCAACATCCCAGTTTTTACCCAATGATTTACCCAAAGACTTATTCCTCTTAGGAATACCCGTTTGACAGTCCCACCCACCGGGACGCATGCTCAAGAGAAGTGAACTCACCTTAGATTGCTCGGTATGTTATATTACCCATTCCAAGTTGGTCAACCATACCCTACCGTGGTTACCAAGAATAGTCAGTATAATGTTCACATATATCACGTATCCAACATACACGTTACACAAGTAGCATACAAGTAAGACACACGTCCTGATACGAGTCGTAACTGTTAATCATGCAATCCATTGATCCATAACGTTTGTCGTAAAGTCACATAACAAGTGTATGGGTTCCGTATGCAAATCAATCACTTACAATACATGTATTTTCATAGATTGCGGTTGGCTAAGATCACGGTATAACACATAACAAGTATTCAGTTCTCAAACAAGTCTACATCCCATGTTCATGACACATAACAACATTCACAGATGTACTGTTTACTCACACAAGTTAGGTCAAGGTCCTCATCTGGTTAACATTATTATCATGCAACATATAGATTTATAATCCAACTACCCAATTTACAACAGTTTCATTCAATATCATATACATCACAACAGTTTCATTGTTCTGCCCATGAGCCTTTACGACGAAGAATCCTCTCGGCGAAGATCTATTCTTCGTCGAGAATGTAAGTGGAGAAGAACTCCTATGGCGAAGAATCCAACTTCGTCAAGAATTGATTACGGCGAACCTTGGTTGTTCGTCAAAGCCCCTTCGACGAAGAATCAAGTCTTTCGTCGAATTGGATTCTTCGTCGAGTTGATTTCCTGCAAACCCTAACTTCCTTGAATTCTGTGGTTTATCAAAGGCAATTATCATGGTGATCATAATCAACATTCAATTGTGTAACCTAACCTTTCCAACTAATCTTTGGACATTATGCAGAAACTCAAATCTTCGCATAAACAATTCAGGTTCAAATCATTGTAATTTATGGGAGTTTTGATGTGTTTGCTAATCATTTGCTGAATGAGAATCACACAGGGAACATCAAACAATTGACAACCAAATCATTCATCCCATACCACCCTAGTGTATCGATAAACATTTGCTAGCATTCAAGGACATTGATAGATCACATCGATTGATTTTATTATCGCATTAAGTTCATCAAAACTTCATTATTCAAACATGCATAATCACCTTGTCATACAATTCACACAATTCTTATCACAACTAACCAAGATAAATGAGTAACAATCAAAACAAATATGAGTATACTAACCGATGAATGATGCGTGCAAAAGTGTTGAAACCAAAAGGGGGTGGCTTCGAGATGGTGGTCTGCCGTCGGTCTAAGAGGTAGAGAAGGGAGTGCTAGGGTTTGATAATATTTCATGTTTTGAAAAATATAATAAACCACGTATAACCCTATGGGCCATGTTCACATATATGGGCCGAGGGCCCTTTTGGCGAACAACTTCCTCGACGAAGAATCTATTCTTCCTCGTGGAGTGTTTTGGCGAAGGATCCCTAATCTTCGTCGACTTGGGTTTGGGCGAAGAACCATAATCTTCTTCGACATCAGTTTTATTTACACATTAATCATCACACATTTAACAACTCAGCATCAGAACACTTTAATCATTCAAATAAACTGTCACACCCCAACCGATGGCGGAAACATCGGGGTATGGCACTGAGCGAAACAGATTATCCAGAAGTTTCCATAACAACTACATTTACCAAATATTAAAGCAACACGTCCCATACCATGTCATAAGTGATAATATAATTATTACAGACAAAATCTAGTCAAGTAGTTCTGTTCCGACAACTCAGATTTATACATAGATAGTTTATTTATTGGTTTCTTGGACCTCTTTTCCTAGCTTCGATTTCATCACAGCACAGAGAGCATCCTAGACCTTTCCTTGCCTCAAGTTCACAGCAAGCTAAGCATATAAACAACATAAGCACCTGTCACATACGTTAAAGTAACAGTCAATACACATAGTGTAAAGGTGAGCATACAAGTTTGATAATAGCATATAGAGTTTGAAAGCGTTACGCATAACCAGCACGTACACAGAGTGAAATGAGGCATGTTAGTTATCGACATGAACCTATCAATACCAATGATTGCGGGTTGACTGCCCAAGGCAGTTCGCGATACATTCTCACCACTGTGAGCCATGTAGGTAATTGTCCTTAACAACCCACGAGTGAACGGGTGCTGAGTCTAAACTAATAGTACTATCGTTGCTAAGGCAGGTAGACAACATTCCATGTGTAAACATAACAAACAAACAAGCATTCATTAAGTCACGTATAACATGCGGTAACAGTTAGCGTTTAAAGTATTGAGTAGTGTGTTCGATGTGATTTAGTATAAGTAAAGTATGTAACACCCAAAAGTGCGTAAAGCAAAAAGGGATCGAGTATACTCACAGCGATTGATAGATTGAAGGGAGCGCTAGAGAGTAGGGTTAGCCTGAATAGATCGATAGCATAACAATAAGCGACGCGTTAAACGATACAAAGTACAAGTGGTTCGGATAGTAGTTCGATCGGATGGTAGTCCGATCGGACAGCCAGTCGTGCGAGTGGTAGTCCGTTCGGACGGTCGTCCGGTCGGATGACTGTTCGAGTGGATTGTTTCTTCCTTTGGAAAGGATGTGTTTGTGTATGATGGCTTGACTTTTGAAGTTTTCATTGTAGCATTTTGAAAACATTGAAGTATCTCTACCTTTCAGGTCGGTCGATCGGACGGCAACCTGTTCGGTTGGGCACTTCAGTGAGAACAAGTTCACAGCAGGGCGTCACTCGATCGGACGGTTGTTCGATCGGGTGGCATCCTTTGTGCATTGAACATTTTGAAAATTGTTTAAGTGTTGAAGTTTCGAAACATCACACATTCGGATGGTCGGTCGATCGGGTGGTAACTCGATCGGACTGCAATCCGTTTGGTGTTCCAAAAGTCTTGAAGCTTGATTTGAAAAATAAAAGTGGGGCCAAGGTGCAAGCCGTACGGGTGGCCGGTCGTCCGGGTGGCTTTCCGTTCGGACATCAGTCTGATCGGACGGCACTCCGTCCTAGTCGACCTGTTCGTCTTACACTTGGTTGTTTTGATAGTTTGTCGTTTTATCGAGATGTGTTGATGTCGTGCTAACCAACAGAACTCTATCCCAGGTTCTAGTGACCCGACCGAACAGGAACCACCCAAGTTCAGTCAGTCCACCGGTTCAAGACGATTGTTCTTGGTTACCCCGAAATCAATAATCTCGTGGACAGAATACAGATCTTGAACCAACACAACCACAACAATAATGAGTAGTAAGCCGGCACAAGCTCCGATTCTATCAGTTTTGAGTGCATTGAGTGTAAAAGAGTTGAAAGAAATTTGGAAAACCTTCTCTCAATCCTTTTCACCGTGAATATGTTTAGATCTATGAAAGATCTTTGTTTGTTTATGTGGAAATCGGTTAGATCCAAGTCGTTCTTGGTGGATTGAGGCCAAAACATGAAGTTCTTCAAGAACACATGATGACGCCATCCTAGAACACCTTGAATCTTGATGATATCAGGGTTAAAAGTTAAGATTCAAAAGATAAAAAGGTGTGGGAGTGCGTGTAGATTAAGGAAGTACAAGATTTAGGGTGAGATCTTACCGGAATTGCGAGAAATCGAAGAAAAAGCGAGGTTAGAGCACTAGTCGGACGTCACTTGCCAAAAGTAGAAAGTTTGAAAGTGACAAGTGGTATTTATAGGGTTACCCAAAGTGGAAAGGGACTGGTCGATCGGTCAGGCAGCCCAGTCGAATAGCTGTCCAATCAGATGGTTGTCCGATCGATCGGCTGGTAGCCTGGTCGATCAGTCACCTTGTTCGAGTGTTCGGTGCGACGAGTTTTGCTGTTTCGATTTCGATTGCCAGTGTTTCGATGCGATAGAGTTTACTAGTCAAATTTCTTTTAATTCCAACTACTATATCAACATACAAGCATCCTTATTTCGTATTCGATTAGCGTTTGCCATTTGATTGCGATTGAGCTCGATTGTGATTCGATTGATTCCCACACAATACATAAATAAAGATGCACAAGTAACACATAAGGCACACACACACGTATAAAAATAACCAAAATGCGTATTTCGAGTTGCGAGTGCGATTGCGATAGCGATAAAGCGAATAAACATGCGATAAATAGTGATTACCATGCGATTATTAATAGATACTCCACATAATACAACTAAGGCAAAAATAAAATAGACTAATTACAAGTCAAAGAAGTCAAAACAGGAATTGAGCAAGTAGAGACAGATCGTAATTAGCCATCTTTTCTTCCTTTGACTTCAATCTTGACTTTAACTTTGACTTTCGAAACACGGGGTGTTACATAAACTACACACGACACCACGTAAAACAAAGTGTAAAAACAGGATTGTGAAATAAGTGATGCGTATAGGAAAGATCTTGAAATCTCGGTTGTCACATCATCCCCAACTTGAAAGAAATTTCGTCTCGAAATTTGATGAGTAATCCGAAGCCGCTAACCTGAAACCGCAAGGTATTAGATCAGGATGACTGTGGATTTTCCTCGGGTACCTCATCATCCCCAACTTGAAAGGGAATTTCTTCCTGAAATTCACCAGTCGCATCAGATTTACATTGATCAGTTGGGAAAAGTTAAGGATACTTGAGCTTCATCTGATCCTCGCATTCCCACGTTAACTCCGGTCCACGTCTTGAGTTCCAACGAACTCTCACGATTGCAATCCGACTGTGCTTACGAAACTTAACTTCTGGATCCATGATTTCGATGGATTCCTCGACAAACTACAATTTGTCATGAATCTTAGGCTCTAGTAAGGGTGTCGCAAGCGTTTTCATCGTGAACGTTACTCACTTCGTCAGGTAGCCCGAGTTTGTAGGCCATGTCACTGATTCTTTCCAGAATTCTGAATGGCCCAACGTAACGTAAATTCATCTTGCCACGCTTCCCAAAGCGCACCACACCCTCCCAGGGTAAGACTTTCAATCATGACACATTCGCCCACAGCGAACTCCCAATGTTTTCTAAGCTTATCAGCTTTCCTGGAGGTCACGCGTTGCCGCTATACGATTCCCGATCTAAACAATCTTCTCAGAGGTTTCAAGTACAAGTCTTGGACCCGTGATTAGGTTGTCACCCACCTTAGTCCAACAAGGAGATTGGCATTATCGTCCATGGAATGCCTCAAACAGAGATGTCTGAATACTAGAATGGTAACTGCTGCAGCAGGACTTAACCAAGTTGAGTGTCCTTCTGATTTTTACTAAAGTCAATCACACACATGCTCGCAGCATGTCTTCGAGTATCAGGATGGTTCGTTTACTCTGACCGTTTGTCCTATGGTGATAAGCAATGCTCATATCTAGACGTGAGCCAAGGGTGTTGTGTATTGCCTGACATTAATCAGGTATAGATCAAAATCAGAGGTAATAAGAGTTGGCACCCCGTGCCTAAGAACCGCCCTTTACAGGTAATTACTCACAGGATACGAAGACTTGTCAATTTTTCTTGATTGCAAGAAAGTATATTGGTTACATGAGATAATCAACGATCACCCAGGTGATATTGTTTCTGTTTTGAGTTTTAGGTAGACCAGTGACAAAATCCATGGTAATCTGCTCTCATTTTCATATGGGTGTTTCCGGTTGCTGACACAAACTAGAAGGGTTCTGATATTCCACCTTGACTTTCTCACAAGTCAAACATCGTTCACATACATTGCTATATGGACCTTCATGCCCGGTTGCCAGTACCAGATTTATAGATCCCAATATCTCCTATCAAAATCCAGACGACTAGGATATCAAGGCTGGTGTGCTTCGCTCAACACAAGTTCCTTTGGATTGCTGCATAGTGAGACTCATATTCGCTCCATGAGGTAGTGGGTATCGCCATATTTGCCAAAATTTGCTCCCCCATACCCTACATGGGCTCAACTTGAAAATTCTCTTCTGTAACAACTCTCATCAAAAGTCCTATTTATTATTTTATTTTGTCCAATAGGAAACCCTAATTAAGACCCCCAAGTAATTCTGCATAACCCCTAAAATTTTCAGAACAATCGGAATCAGGATCAGGGCCCCTAAAACTCAGGGGGGGGGGGGTATTCCCTCGTTAGTAATATCCACACAGTTCGTTGTCAAAATTGAATTTTGATGAACCGTCAACTCAGCAAGGCTACCCATACACGGGGCTACCCTATGGTAGGGGAGCACCCCTCGTGCCATGCGAAGGCCCCTCGCGCCACGCGAGGGCGCCCTTTTTCCAGTATATATTCAGGGGTTTGGCACTTAGATTTCCGCGTTGATTCGACGTTAAAATTCGATTCATGCACTGATATATCGTCCAAATACTACAGAAACACACACATAACACGAATTTCGCCGCGATAACAGGGTAATAACTCGATCGCTACTACGATTCAATGTCCGATCGATGAAAACTATCCAATGGATGTTTAAGTGCTGCCCAAATTAGGGTTATGCTTTGTCATTCGTCGTGAATTCGATGGATGTTTAAGTATCGCGCTTTGTCATTCGTTGTGAAGGTTTTCATCTCGTGAGTTATCGTAAATGCTGTATTAGTTACTAACCTAGTTCGTGTGCATTGTTATTTAAATTAGGTCATCAGGCGAATCAGTAGGCTAAACTCTGCCCGTGTAAATCTGCATTGTGAGTCATTCTCTTTTTATCAAATTTGATTTCAAAATCATGTTTGTTTTCAAAGTAATAATTACAGGGATTAAGTCTTTGTAATCTCCAAATTACAGCCGGTATGTGGGGTTTTGTATACAATACTTGATAACCGTCACCATTGGACAACGGGTTAGCCAATGGGTGATATGACCATAATCACAGACACCATTGGACAACGAGATAGCCAATAGGTGGTCGAGTGATAAATACCGTGGGTAGATGGTTGATATGTATAAACATTGTAATCGCTCTTAATACTGTAAATTATAACAACGCATCGTTTTTAGTAAAAAGAATGATTCACCAGTATTTCCCCGCTGACAAAACCTTTTTTCAAACATGTTTCCGGTGATCTGTTGTGATCCAGGAAAAGTGCCGCGAAGCACTACAAGCTTAAGGAAGTAGCTCAATATAAATAAAGAAACATGTTTTGTAAAATAAAGATTTCCCAGTGAAATCACCTTATTGTAAATTACCGGGGTTTTATCCCGAATTATGAAATAAAATAATCGGGCATTTATAGTTTTAAAAGATCCTGCTAAAATCTTCCGCTGTCAACTCAATTAAATAAATACCACGGGATTTTCTGTCCCGTGGCTCCTGGACCGGGTCAAACCGGGCCGGGGGCCGTGACAGAAAAAGGTGGTATCAGAGCCACTGATTTAAGCCAATTAAGTAATTAAGAAAATACTTAATTTTACTGATTGACATTTTTGTGATTATGTGTTTTATTATTTGAATATTCGTTTACAGTATGGGTAAACAAAGACTTTCGGACATCTATCATAAATTAGATACTTCACCAAAAGAAAAAGGAACTTCATCCTCAAAATGCCCAACAAATACTGAGGAAGGAATATTTGTTCGAAAGGCACAATATGAGAAACCACTTTCTCCTAATAAAAGAAGTTTGATTATTAGGAAAAGTCAGGAGAAAATAAAGAAGTCACAACCAAAAGAAGTGAGGGTTAACCAGGAAACCCAGAAACTAGACAGTAACCCACCATGGGAAGACAAGTTAGATGAAAAATGGGCAGACCTTTATATGTTAGCCACTGTAGCAGTAAATATAAATTTTTAAATACCATGACTCAGTTCTAGCACCCATATCACCTACAAGCCAGAAACTTTACCCAGTAAATAAATAAGTTTACAATAAACCCTAGTATGTTTTAAATTGTCAGTTGTCCTTTGTATTAAATTAGTCACACGGTATGCAATAATACTTGAATGTTTATCTGTGAAATTTTGTTATAAAATTTTAACTTAGCATTTTGCATATATGCTAAACAGCATGAATGAGTTATCTGAAGCCCTTCAGAGTCTCAATCTCTATCCGGTGAAAGTAGAAGTTTCCAAAGACTTTACTGGTTACATACCCGATGTAGAAGAACCTATGGAATTCCACGCTCCACCTCCGGAGAAATCAAAGCCTAAGAAAAGGAGAAGATTCGTAGGCTGGAGGCGTGTACGCAGGAGGAAACCAGCAACTAGAAAGGTTCCCAAAATAGAGAATCCCATAGATAAAGGAAAATGGATCGAGATTGAGGAAAATGTCGGGCATGTAGAAATAGAAATTGGGGAAAGTTTTAAGCAAGTCGAGGAGTTGCCATTACAGGAGGAATTAGATCGCCTACTGGCAAGTTGTGATATCATTAGACCTATCAACACCAACCTCTACCCATATCCTGCTGAAACCCAACTTCCAATAAACTTAGAACCAGCCATTCCAGACCCTCTGATCCACACCCAACCTCTAGGAATGGACGAGTGGTGGACCAATGATTGGCAATTTCAAAACCTCCTAAATAATCCTTATACCTTTTTCCCTCAGTTCGACCCAGAACCTGCACCAAACCCACCAATGAGCAATGAAAACTTAGCTGAACTCCGCCATTTTGGCGAGGAGCTGATAGGTGCGGGAATAGGATTCAGGAGGTAGGAGAACAGATCTCCTGGAAGTACGACGAGAGGGAACGTCGCTTCTAAAGTACCCAGGGATAGGATGGTGGTGAAGCTGTGATTGTATAATAGTAATAGTAATAATAAAATAAGTCTGTAAATAACCTACAAATAAAACCTTTGTAAGATAACGGTGTGTAATGATGCATAATATATATAAAATGGGAATCAAGAAATCGATAATTTTGGCTATACGTGTGTTGTATGGTATGATTATTTTGCATATAATTGCTGATTATTCTATATTAATAATTTATACATATATTAATTAATTACCAGATGGAAAACGCTAATAATGAACCAGATAATGAAGTTAATCAATCTGAGCAACACCAGGAGGATCAATTTCTGAATAGGCAAGATATCGAGAATATCGTTGCTCAGGGAATAGCCAATGCTATTCCAACAATCCTTGCAGCTGCCCAGAAACCTGTTGAACCTCAACAAATTATTCCTAGCAAACATACCCATGAAGATAACTTCAGTAATAATGTAAATGGAGGCAGTAATCATACTAATCACGATAATGATCCACGGCAGGCCCCACTCCCTAAGAAAATGAAAGCTGCAACGCCTGGTTGCACTTACAAAGAATTCCCTGCCTGTAAACTTGCTGAGTTCGCAGGCAATGAAGGGGCGACTGCGGCACTGCGTTGGTTGGAGAAAACCGAAGCAGTACTCATGATAAGCAAATGTGCTGAGGAAGACAAGGTTATGTATGCGTCGCATCTTTTTAAAGAAGGGGCGCTAGAATGGTGGAATACAGTACTTCAAGCCAAAGGAAGAAATATGGCCTATGCCATGAGTTGGGAAGAATTTAAGCAACTAATAGAAAGAAAATTATGTCCCGAATATGAAAAAGAACAAATGGCAAATAAATTCCTGAACCATCGGATGGTGGGTGTAGATTGTCGAGGATATACTTCGACATTCTTCGAATATGCTAGAGTGGTACCAACACTGGCTTCGCCAGAACCGGTACTTATTTCTAGCTATATTTGGGGATTGATTGGCGAAATCCGTAATATCGTTAAAGCTGCGAGACCTCGCACTATTGACGATGCGGTAGAATTAGCTAACACCCTAACTGACGAGCTGGTACGTACAAGAGATGAAAATAGGAAAAAGGATCTGGCTCAGAAAATTACCCAAGGATTTCGTGTGGGTAATAATAGCAACTTCAAGAAAAGAGGAACGGGGCAATCCTCAACTCCGTCGTTCTGCAGGAATTGCAGAAAGAAACATTTTGGAAAATGCAATGTAACCTGCAACTTTTGCAAAGTTGTAGGACATCGTGAAGAAGACTGCAGAAAAAAACAAGGGTCTGCTATAACTGTGGAGAAGTGGGACATTTCAAACCAGAATGCCCTAAATTGGTTAAACCAGCAGACAATAAAGCCAAACCAGCTGACGGAGCTACCAAGAAAAATGTTCGAGCATTCCAATTAACTACTCAGGAGGCAGAACTCATTCCAGATGTGATAGCTGGTACGTTCCTAGTTCACAACGTTTACGCAAAAGTATTATTTGACTCTGGTGCAAACCAAAGTTTTATAAATACTTCATTTTGCCAAGCTCTTAACTTACCCTTAACCAACCTTAGGCAAATTTTTACAGTCGAAACGGCAGATGGGAATTCTGTTAACATAGATAAGGTTTTGCAAAAAGAAAATATAGAACTTTTAGGTCATAAATTTCATGCAAGTCTATTACCAATGAATTTAGCTAGATTCGATGTCGTGTTAGGAATGGATTGATTAGTAGCCTACCATGCTCGAATCCTTTGTGATAAGAACTCTATAGAGATTCGGGCACCCACCGGAGAAGTAATCGTGATTACAGGAGATAAGTCACGTAAACCCATGAAGTTCATTTCAGTAATGAAAGTTACTAGTTATGAACGAAAGCAAGGAATAGTATATATGATTTCAGTAATCATTAGTACTAAAGATAAAGAACTTAAGGAGAGTCCTGTAGTCTCAGAATACCCAGATGTATTCGCAGAAGAACTCCCGGGATTACCACCCAACAGGGAAGTAGAATTTAGGATTCATCTAATTCCCGGAACTACACCGATAGCCAAGGCACCTTATCGGTTAGCACCCACAGAAATGTTAGAACTGAAAAAGCAATTAGATGAATTACTAAGTAAAGGTTTTATACAACCTAGTTCATCCCCATGGGGAGCACCAGTATTGTTTGTGAAAAAGAATGATGGGTCAATGAGAATGTGTATTGATTATAGAGAATTAAATAAGGTTACAATTATGAATCAATACCCATTACCTAGGATTGATGACCTTTTCGATCAACTTCAAGGAGCTAGATATTTTTCTAAGATCGACTTGCGCTCCGGATACCATCAATTGAAGGTACAAGAAGAAGACATACCTAAAGTTGCTTTCAGAACTAGGTATGGTCATTATGAGTTTACAGTCATGCCCTTCGGATTAACGAATGCACCTGTAGCATTCATGGACATGATGAATAGAATCTGTAAACCGTACTTGGATAAATTTGTAATTGTCTTCATCGACGATATACTTATTTATTCCAAAAGTCAGGACGAGCATTGTCAGCACTTGCATGCACTCTTAACTTTGTTAAGAAAAGAAAAACTTTACGCCAAATTCTCGAAGTGTGAATTTTGGCTACAGGAAGTGCAATTTGTAGGACACATGGTGACCCATGAAGGTATTCACGTAGATCCCTCCAAAATAGAAGCGATCACCAAATGGAAAGTCCCGCAATCAGCTATGGAAATTAGAAGCTTTTTAGGATTAGCTGGATACTATAGGCATTTTATTAAGGATTTTTCTAAAATAGCGATGCCATTAACTAAGCTAACCTGTAAAGCGGTTAAGTTTGAATGGGGACCTAGGTAAGAAGAGGCTTTTAGGATTTTGAAGCAAAAGTTAACCAATGCCCCAATTCTAGCCTTACCAGAAGGAAATGAAGACTTTGAAGTATATTGTGATGCTTCTAAACTAGGATTAGGATGCGTGCTAATGCAACGCAAGAAGCTAATCGCGTATGCATCAAGACAATTGAAAAAGCACGAGGAAAACTATACGACTCACGACTTAGAATTAGGAGCCATAATTTTTGCCCTTAAAATTTGGTGACATTATCTGTATGGAAGTAAGTTTACTGTCTATACGGATCACAAAAGCTTAAGATACATATTTGGGCAAAAAGAATTAAACATGAGGCAAAGAAGATAGATGGAAATCCTAAGTGACTACGACTGTGATATCCAATATCACGAAGGAAAAGCAAACGTAGTTGCAGATGCCTTAAGTCGTAAGTATCATGAGAAACAATGATGAGTTCGTGCTCTTAGATTAAATCTACAGTTAGATTTAATGGAACAACTAAAGAATGTTCAAGAAACAACAATCAAGGATGATGCTGAAGGAATGAAAGGACGAATAAAAGAATTAGAGCAAGGAAATGATGGAATTTGGAGATTCCATAAGAAAAGGATTTGGGTACCTAAACAAGGAGAATTAAGAGATAAAATTTTAGAAGAAGCTCATAAATCTAGGTATACCATGCATCCAGGAAACAATAAAATGTACCAAGATTTAAGAAATAATTTCTGGTAGATAGGAATGAAAAAGGACATAACTAGATATGTTTCTAAGTGTCTTACTTGTTCACAAGTTAAGGCGGAACACAAGAAACCTTCGGGTCTACTTCAACAACTAGAAATGCCTGTATGGAAATGGGAACTCATAACAATGGACTTTGTTACTAAGTTACCCAAAACCAGAAAAGGAAATGATGCGATTTGGGTAATTGTGGATCGATTAACCAAGTCAGCTCATTTTCTACCCATGAAGGAAACCTTTAGCATGGAAAGGTTAGCCAAGTTGTAGGCAGACGAAGTAATATCCTTACATGGAGTTCCAATCTCCATTGTATCGGATATGGATAGTCGTTTCACTTCCCACTTCTGGAAAAGTTTCCAGGAAGCAATGGGAACCCGACTAAATTTAAGTACGGCATATCATCCACAAACAGACGGACAAAGTGAAAGGACAATACAAACCCTGGAAGACATGCTTCGGGCATGTGTAATAGATTTTGGTGGAAACTGGGACGACCACCTACCTTTGAACGAATTCTCCTATACTAATAGTTATCATGCAAGTATCGAAGCTGCCCCATTCGAAGCACTGTATGGATGAAAATGCAGAACTCCGGTTTGCTGGGCAGAAATAGGAGAAAGTCAATTATCCGGTCCTGAAATAGTACAAGAAACCACCGACAAGATTACTCAAATCAAGGAAAGACTAAAGATTGCTCGAGATCGTCAAAAGAGTTATGCCGATAATCGACGCAGGCCACTAGAATTTCAAGTCGGGGATAAGGTACTTTTGAAAGTTTCTCCTTGGAAAGGAGTAGTTCGGTTCGGTAAGAAAGGAAAGCTAAGTCCACGATACGTTGGACCATTTCCAGTAATCCAACGTATAGGACCAGTTGCCTATCGCTTACAACTACCAGAAGAACTAGCTAGACTACATGACGTATTTCATGTATCCAATCTCAAGAAATGTTTAACGGACGAATCCCTGGTAGTACCTCTTCAAGATGTAGAGGTAAATGAAAAGTTAAAGTTCGTAGAAAAACCACTTCAAATAGAAGACCGAAAGATAAAGTTTCTCAAGCACAAACGACTAGTGCTGGTCAAAGTTAAATGGGATTCAAAGAGAGGACCTGAATATACTTGGGAGCTAGAATTAGAAATGAAACATAAATATCCTCACTTATTCCAGTAAATCTCGAGGACGAGATTTTTATTAAGGTGGGGAGGATGTAACAACTCTCATCAAAAGTCATATTTATTATTTTATTTTGTCCAATAGGAAGCCCTAATTAAGACCCCCAAGTAATTCTGCATAACCCCTAAAATTTTCAGAACAATCGGAATCAGGATCAGGGCCCCTAAAACTCGGGGGGGTATTCCCTGGTTAGTAATATCCACACAGTTCGTTGTCAAAATTGAATTTTTGACGAACCGTTAACTCAGCAAGGCTACCTATACACGGGGCTACCCTATGGTAGGGGAGCACCCCTCGCGCCACGCGAAGGCCCCTCGCACCACGCGAATGCGCCCTTTTTCCAGTATATATTCAGGGGTTTGGCACTTAGATTTCCGCGTTGATTCGACGTTAAATGTGATTCATGCACTGATATATCGTCCAAATACTACAGAAACACACACATAACACGAATTCTGCCGTGATAACAGGGTAATAACTCGATCGCTACTACGATTCAATGTCCGATCGATGAAAACTATCCAATGGATGTTTAAGTGCTGCCCAAATTAGGGTTATGCTTTGTCATTCGTCGTGAATTCGATGGATGTTTAAGTATCGCGCTTTGTCATTCGTTGTGAAGGTTTTCATCTCGTGAGTTATCGTAAATGCTGTATTAGTTACTAACCTAGTTCGTGTGCATTGTTATTTAAATTATGTCATCAGGCTAATTAGTAGGCTAAACTCTGCCCGTGTAAATCTGCAATGTGAGTCATTCTCTTTTTATCAAATTTGATTTCAAAATCATGTTTGTTTTCAAAGTTATAATTACATGGATTAAGTCTTTGTAATCTCCAAATTATAGCCGGTATGTGGGGTTTTGTATACAATACTTGATAACCGTCACCACTGGACAACGGGTTATCTAAGGGGTGATATGACCATAATCACAAACACCATTGGACAACGAGATAGCCAATAGGTGGTCGAGTGATAAATACCGTGGGTAGATGGTTGATATGTATAAACATTGTAATCGCTCTTAATACTGTAAATTATAACAACGCATCGTTTTTAGTAAAAAGAATGATTCACCAGTATTTCCCCGCTGACAAAACTTTTTTCAAACATGTTTCAGGTGATCTGTTGAGATCCAGGAAAAGTGTCGCGAAGCACTACAAGCTTAAGAAAGTGGCTCAATATAAATAAAAAAAAACATGTTTTGTAAAATAAAGATTTCCCAGTGAAATCACCTTATTGTAAATTACCTGGGTTTTATCCCGAATTATAAAATAAAATAATCGGGCATTTTCAGTTTTAAAAGATCCTGCTAAAATCTTCCGCTGTCAACTCAATTAAATAAATACCACGGGATTTTCTGTCTCGCGGCTCCTGGACCAGGTCAAACCGGGCCGGGGGCCGTGACATCTTCCTTCAGTGCCTTGGTTCAAACGGGGCAAATCTGATCAGGTAGGTTAGAGTCAATGGTGTGCTACAAGGCTCGTACACGTCTAGGTTTCACAGTCGAAATCATTCAAAGGTTCCATTCAGCGATGCCATCACATGTTTAGCTCTTTCGAAACAAGGGTACGCAGGAGGCTCTTGTGATCGGTCTAAGTAGTACATTCGGTACCATCCAAGTATGCCTCCAACTTAAGTCCAAAGACCATGGCTTCCACCACAGGTCGTGACTCGTGCAATTCTTCTTGTAAATCCACTACGTAAGCCATCACCTTCTCGCGTTGCATCGACGTGTAACTGGGACGCTGATTCGGACAATCAAGTTATACCACTAGATCACCCATACCCTCGGGTAAAGACGATGCTCAGTGCATTGTAGTGTTGGGTTTCGAAAGCTGAAAAGACGTCCTCCTATTTTGGTCTCCCACGAATACACAGCACCCTGCTGTGCTAAGTAGATTAAAGTTGTGCGATCTTTGAAAATCCCGCGATGAATCTGCGATAGTATCTAGCGAGACCAAGAAATTGTTGTATCTCCTAAGGACTCCTTGGTGCCAAACAATTCTAATAAAATGGATCTTAGTGAGATCCACGTGTATCCCCACTTTGCTGACTACGTGACCAAGAAAATATACTTCTCGAATCCTGAAGTCACACTTAGGTAGACTTCGTATGGAGTTGCTCCTCCCCTGGGAGCTTTAAGATGATATACAAACGCCGCCCATGGTGTTCCTTTCTCCTGGAAGTGATTCAAAACGTCGTAGATAAACACGGTTGACAAATCTGGCGAGATGAGGTTGACACATACTACTCGTGTGATCCCTAAGGCTGCTGGTGTGTTGGATAACTTAAACAACAAGAATGGAAAATCGCAGTGGTCGTACTGTGCCTGTAACGTTGTGTTAGGAATCATCCTCCCCTAGGTCTTCCATCAGGTGACAGTCCCATCTTAAGTTGGTTTCCGAATAGAAGCTTGATCATTGCAGCGGGTCAAGCAGGTCGTCGATGCGAGATAGCGGGTGACGGTCTATGATTACCACCTTGTGGTAGTCTGTACATACAAAAGGACTCATCCTTCATTTCCACAATAGAGCTCGGGCTCCCCAAGACGAGGAGCTAGATCGTTAAAACTTCCATCCAGTAGTTCCTGAAGTTGATCGGACAGTTCTTGCAACCCTCCAGGCGCAAGACGATAAGAGGTGCCAGAAATCTGGACTACTTCTGGCGTGATTCACATCTGATATTCCTCCTGACAATGTGGTGAAAACCTGGAAGTTCTTCGGGCTGCGCACCGATAATCAATGGTAGGGTAGCAGGGTAGGCAAAACACTTCTAGGCTCCCACCATTGAAGTGATGCTGGCAATCAGTGAAATTTCCACCATGAAGGGATATACATGCGATTTCCTCCTTACAGAAGATTTCTGCTTGTGGCTTGAACATCCGGTCCATATTATCGACTACACTAAAGCTTCTAATAGCAGCAAGGGGAAGGTCAATGTCGAACTCGTGACCTATAAGATTGAGTTGCACCTTAGGGGAACATGTGAGACTTTAATTGGCTTGCCATCAGCCACTACAACAACATGTATGTCTTCAGGAGGCATCAAGGTTAAACAGAACAGGGACGAAGCGATTAGTTACCCAAAAACATACAAGCTACCATGTTGCTAGCATACCTGGCGTCACTCATGCCAATCTTAAACGCTTCTTCCACGAGCACCACGTCCAATGCCGGTATTATCGTTACGAGGATTCCTAATGTTGCCATTGTTCCCTTGGTTGTTGTCGTCTTGATTTAACAACAGTCAATCCTTGTCGAAGTCACCTTCGTTCCCATACTGAAGATTATGTTTGCGAGTACCTTGTTGTCACCGTGGCCATTGCCCCTAATGTTGTTGCTTTATAGACAGATCTCTACGGTCTTTTTCCAGTTGGGTTCACCTTCTCACTGTTCTTATCACGCCCTAGGGCACTACTCATTGCGCTAGCAGTTACACATTCCCCACTTCAGTCAATTATCATCGTTTATGCCCTGATGGATTCGTGAAGGTTGGCTCCTAAAGGTTGCTGATTAGTGTCAGTGACTTGGTTTAAATCAATCTGCTGGTGTTCGTCGTCGGAAAGCATTGTCGTCTCAATACTAGAGTGGTAATGTATCACGCTCATCTTCTTATCCATCGGTCTTGCGAGTCGATTGAACAATGCATGGTGAGTTGCTAGAGGGTACAGGAGTGATCATACTTCGGGATCTAAGGCGTCAATTCATGGAATTCAAGTAAACGGAGAAAGTGAGGAAGGCACAGACCAAGCATTCAATGGTTCGATAACTTAACTCAAAGACGTTCTCATTAACACCTAACATTTCTACATGGCTCGCTAGACATTTAGTTACAAGATCAGGTACCACTCAATATCATCGAGACTCGTAAGGGTTCAGAGGGAAGGGAAAGGACCACGTTCAGACAGGAGACAGTCATTGCTCTGACCCCTATGGGTCGTTGTGTTTCACATTTGGTCGAATAATGGAATGGAACCCCTTTTCACACTTGTTAGGCCTCATTGGGACTCACATGCACCCCACATTATTATTATGTGTGCACCCAAAATAATAACCTGATTTGCATACTCATCTCAACTCCTCCTAACTCGTGTTAAATAGTTCCTCAGACTCGAGTAGCAAACAAAGAACATCACAAAACATGGGTCACGTATGTCTAGGGAAACACCATACTATCAATTACTTAACACATGCAAGTAATACATGAATTCACATTATTGTGCTAAACGTGCAATCACATGCAATATCATATGTAAGTGTTCACTAGCTATGCTGTGCAATGAGTAAACGAGAGACGAACCTTGCAGTCTGGAGCTGAGTGTCATGGTCGTATTCAGAACTGGTTCGGTTATAGTCTGGTTTTATAAAAACGTTTTAAAATCAAGTTCACTATAACCAGTGCCTCTGATACCTAACTGTCACACCCCCACAATACCACATGCGGAATCCCACGCAAGGCGTTGGACGTACCAGGATCTAGCCACCAATCACATTGAACTCATAACAAGGTTTCAAATAAAACTTGCATTCATTAACATAAAGTGTTACAAAACATTAAAAGTAATTCAACGTGTTCAGCGGAAGCATAAACCATTAGTTAAGTGTTTCATAAACCATATGTACGAAAACCATTAGACTTGTCTCGCGATTCCATGTATCTCGACCCATGACCACTCTAGCCTCCCAGTCAGCAAGTTCCACATCAACACTGTTAGTGCATGCGTCTGTCGACTTCGTCTTGTATCGAGTCTTGTAATAAAATTGTTAGATCGTGTCATTAAGTTCTAGAAAATAGAGTTTAGAGAAAGTTGTCCATTTCACATGAAAGTCTATTTCCCACAAAATGACTTATTCCCCACGAATTAGAAAGTGGCACTTTCAAGGGGAATTAGAAACACTATAAATAGGGAGCTTAGTCATTTCATTTGTAACCTCTCTCATTCCAGCAGCGAAGCTCTGCTGAAGTGTCTACGGGTCTGTAAACGTGTCATATCAATAAACAAGACGGTTAAACTACTTTCTAGTGCAAATCAAGCTGAACCGACACCGAAACGTCTGATTTCGCCTCTCGTTTTGGTCTAGAATTCTTCTAAAAGACTCATTTTGGTAGTTACTCGATCCTACAAGTAACCTACAAGTGGTAAAATCAATAAAACTTATTTTCCGGAAAAATCATTTTAGTTAAAACAAACTTAAGTGTTTTGAAATCACAATGGGAAAATAGTTTGTTGTAAGGGGGAGTTCTGATTGTTTATGCCAAGTGGATGGCGAATTGAAGCGATTCGATATCGGTTGTCAATTTACTTGTATAGTTTGTTTTCAAATTTCCTTTAAATGTGTTTGCATTTTAGGGGGAGTAAAAATTTCAGAAAATCCAAAAACATTTGAAAATTTGAAAAAGACAAAAACATGATAAAATTCAAAAAATGAGTTTTGGTGTCAAAGAAGAGGAAATGATAGTACATCAGTAGACAGTTACAGTATGCTAAAGAAATGTAATGTTTAAATAGCATTAAACGGTCTCACTGATGATATGCCGATAGGTTTTTACACATTTAGTAAGCTTTTTCGGGATATAAACTTAAATTCAAACTTGCTTATTTCGTGGGGAACACTACTTGGATATATAGGTAACCCCTGAAATTTAGTTTGAAAGGTCCCTCTTTCTGAGATACTAGGTCTTTATGCTCAGTGATATCTGGGGTATTATCCCGGGACTTCTGATAATGCGGAAGCAATGGCCTAGTCCCCGGAGAATACTTTACTGCTTGCTTGAAATATAGCGCTGCCCTCAGCAAAAATGATGAAACAATAAATTGATAATCATTGCTGTTGTAAAAAAGATCCTCTAAAGGGGACCCACCAAAAGTCGAAGCCGTCATCTCTCTGCTGAACGGAAGTTCTGAGCTGAGCTCTCACGGTTCTTCGCATTTAACCCCTTACATATATCATCTGTGGTATACTCACCTGTAAGATTGAATATTGGGATCTGGATACGGGAGTATATTCAAGAGGTGGGACACATGAATGAGTTTAAGTCCTTAATACACCTAACTCATATCCTGAATCAGTTGAAATTTATGTGAAAATTTAAGTGGATCAGTATATCAGCAATCTAATTGAATTGTTTAATTCTTAATGTGTATCTAAGCTCAACGGTACTTGTGACTTGTCAAAAGCTGATATGATCCTCTTACACAAACTCACAAAAATATTGTCTGTAAATATTTCTTTACTGCATTTCATTTCATTAAAAAATCCAAAAATATTTTCAGTGTGTTTTAGCATAAATTTTGAAAAATTCAAAAAGATTTTCGACAACTGATGTTGGAGAACTTATTTTCAAAATTCCTAGTGCTAAACATGATGAGCATGTGGTGAGGGGGAGTGTGTGTATAAATGAGAAAAGATTTTGAATATTTGTCTACATGTGGTTCATCAGTTATTAACATTGTTAAATCATCCTGAATAAATTTGAGGGAGAGTTTGGCTGTATAAATTTTGTAAAATGTTAAATTTGTGAAAAAATTACTGTTTGGTAGAGGATGTGCAGGATAGCATGGATTCTGAAGTCTGAGTATAGAGCCAGGTCATGATCCTGATTCTGTGAAAGTCAAATTGCAATCAACATCCGAGGAAAGATTGTTCTAGGGGAGTCTGTTGATGCTGAAGAGGAGAAAGAGATAAAGTTTTGAGGATGCCTACATTGGCAGATTCTTCAGAGAGCGATCAGACTGATAAAGACTGAAGACGTTGAAGACTCGACACTTAAGACTCGTCAACATTCGAGGGGGAGTCTGTTAGTGCATGCGTCTGTCGACTTCGTCTTGTATCGAGTCTTGTAATAAAATTGTTAGATCGTGTCATTAAGTTCTAGAAAATAGAGTTTAGAGAAAGTTGTCCATTTCACATGAAAGTCTATTTCCCACGAAATGACTTATTCCCCACGAATTAGAAAGTGGCACTTTCAAGGGGAATTAGAAACACTATAAATAGGGAGCTTAGTCATTTCATTTGTAACCTCTCTCATTCCACCAGCGAAGCTCTGCTGAAGTGTCTACAGGTCTGTAAACGTGTCATATCAATAAACAAGACGGTTAAACTACTTTCTAGTGCAAATCAAGCTGAACCGACACCGAAACGTCTGATTCCGCCTCTCGTTTTGGTCTAGATTTCTTTTGAAAGACTCGTTTTGGTCGTTACTCGATCCTACAAACACATATCTATAACCTGCGAGCATGCAAACAAGTGTATCAGACAACGCTGATGAGTTCACAGTTTTATGAAAACGTTTGGTTACCAAGTGTTTATTCCAGTTTAATAACAATTCCGAAAGTAATATTGATAATAACTCGAGTACCGTACAAGATGGCTTCTAGATTGTTTTGCCCGTCCCCAATGCCCCCTATCTAAGCATTGGTCATGATTAAGGTTATTAGTTCACGCCCGTCCTCTCAGGTATGGTGTGAGGTTGCCAAGCCTAATAGCGCTATCAACTAATTACCCCGTTACCTCTCAGGTAACTATTCGGTATAAGATGGGACTTAAGGTGATAGGAAAATGAGTGTATTATCCAACATCCTAGTTTTTACCCAAAAGACTTATTCCTCTCAGGAATACCCAATGATTTACCCAAAGACTTATTCCTCTCAGGAATACCCGTTCGACTGTCCCACCCACCGGGACGCATGCTCAAGAGAAGTGAACTCACCTTAGATTGCTCGGTATGTTATATTACCCATTACAAGTTGGTCAACCACACCCTACCGTGGTTACCAAGAATAGTCAGTATAATGTTCACATAGATCACGTATCCAATGTACACATTACACAGCATACAAGTAAGACACACGTCCTTATGTGAGTCATAACTGTTAATCATGCAATCCATTGATCCATAACGTTTGTCGTAAAGTCACATAAGTAGTGTATGGGTTTCGTATGCAAATCAATCACTTACAATACACGTATTATCACAGATTGCGGTTGGCTAAGATCACAGTATAACACATAACAAGTATTCAGTTCTCAAACAAGTCTACATCCCATGTTCATGACACATAACAACATTCATAGATGTACTGTTTACTCACACAGGTTAAGTCAAGGTCCTCATCTGGTTAAGATTATTATCATGCAATAAATAGAATTTTATGATCCAGCAACCCAACTCACAACAATTTCATTCAATATCATATACATCACAACAGTTTCATTGTTCTGCCCATTAGCCTTTACGGCGAAGAATCCTCTCGGCGAAGATCTATTCTTTGTCGAGAATGTAAGTGGCGAAGAACTCCTATGGCGAAGAGTTCTTCTTGGCGAAGAATCCAACTTCGTCAGGAATTGATTACGGCGAACCTTGGTTGTTCGTCAAAGCCCCTTCGACGAAGAATCAAGTCTTTCGTCGAATTGGATCCTTCGTCGAGTATCTTTTCTTCGTCGAGTTGATTTCCTGCAAACCCTAACTTCCTTGAATTCCGTGGTTTATCAATGGCAATTATCATGGTGATCATAATCAACATTCAATTGTGTAACCTAACCTTTCCAACTAATGTATGGACATTATGCAGAAACTCAAATCTTCGCATAAACAATTCAAGTTCAAATCATTGTAATTTACGGGAGTTTTGATGTGTTTGCTAAACATTTGCTGGATAAGAGTCACACAGGCAACATCAAACAATTGACAACCAAATCATTCATCCCATACCACCCCAGTGTATCGATAAACATTTGATAGCATTCGAGGACATTGATAAATCACATCGATTGATTCTATTATCGCATTAAGTTCATCAAAACTTCATTATTCAAACATGCATAATCACCTTGTCATACAATTCACACAATTCATATCACAACTAACCAAGATAAACGAGTAACAATAAAAAAAATACGAGTATACTAACCGATGAATGATGCGTGCAAAAGTGTTGAAACCAAAAGGGGGGTGGCTTCGAGATGGTGGTCTGCCGTCGATCTCCGACGAATGCTCTGAACTCCGACAGGGATACAAGTTTGGCTACGTGCAGATGGATGAAACTTTTTTTTGGTTTCTTTCTCTATTTCTGAGTAAACAAGATCGAGACTGGGGATGCGTAACAACAGACAAAAAAAAGCGAAAAGCAAATGAAATACGAAAATATGTACCAGACGATAAGGAAGTGGCGAGTCGTGGTGGTTGTTCACGATGAGGTTTCCGGCCGCGACTGGTTCTCCGGTGACGTTTCTGTTGAGGTTGTGGTTCCAAAAGGCGTGCGTGCGAAACATGTCGAGAAGATTCTGTCGATCTTCGTTCGGCTCTTCGAGTTTTTTCCGGTGAAATCTCGAACTTTGATAGCGTTCGTTGGTTAGTATAAAATTGATAAATTTTTTAATTGAACTATTAGTTAAATTAATTAAACAAATAACTAAGTGAATAAAAAAAATTAATAATTCCTTCAGTGATTATTATTTCGCGCAAAATTCTGAGGTTTCAAAGGTTAGGATTCGGATTTTCAGAACGGGTCGGATTTTGGGAACCCATTTTGACGGATGTCACAATATTCCTTTAAATTTAATAGAACACTCAATGTATCATATTAAACCAGATGATCAGGTTACAGATTTGTTGAGAAAAATGAAGTTGATATGTAGGGATGAAGCACCGATGATTCACAGACATGCTTTTGAAGCACTTGACCGAACAATGAAAGATATCTTCAAATCTGATGATTCAGCAAATTCGGAGATGAGTTTTGGAGGTAAAGTTATGGTGTTGGGTGGTGATTTTAGAGAAATACTTCTGGTTATACCAAATGGTAGTAGACGAGAAATCGTTAATGCTTCAATCACTTCGTCCTATGTTTGGAGTACTTGCAAGGTATTTACCATAACGAAAAACATGAGGTTAACTGTGGGAGCCAACACATCTGAAATAGAAGAAACGAAAGCTTTTGCTAACTGGTTGCTTCAGTTGGGCGAGGGAAAGATTAGTGATAGTGATGATTGTGAGGTCGTTAGAGATATTCCTGATGATCTTTTAATTAACTGCTCTGTGGATCCTATGCCAGACTTTATCGATTTTGTATACCCTTCACTTCTACAGTTATATAAAGATAAAGATTATTTTGCTGAAAGAGCTATACTGGCACCAACAAATGAAGGTGTACAAGAAATAAATGAAAGATTGCTTGCTTTGTTTCCTGGTGAAGAAGTCGAGTATTTGAGCTCAGATATTATTTGTCAAACTGACCAAGCAAAGGATTCATCACACTGTAAACTATATTCTCCTGATGTTTTTAATGGTCTTAAGATATCCGGTTTGCCTAATCATCGATTAGTCCTTAAAGTCGGTGTCCCTGTAATGTTGCTTCGAAATATTGATCAACAAAATGGTTTATGCAACGGTACGAGATTACGTATTACCAAACTTTACAAACGTCTTATAAAAGCTGAGATTATATCCGGAGGAAACGTGGGGACAAAAACTTATATTCCATGAATCAGTTTGACACCATCAGATAAAAGAATTCATATTAAATTTCAACGACGACAGTTCCCTTTATCAGTATATTTCGCAATGACTATAAACAAAAGTCAAGGACAATCTCTATCAAGGGTTGGATTGTATCTTGATGTGTGTAAAATACAACATATAAATTACATCAAATAAGGCATAAAACTAACCCTTTTAAGTACTAATGTTGGAAAAAGTGTGCTTTTGTCTTCCTTTTGTATTTTCAGGATTAAATGAGCGTAAATGAACAAAAGAAGAAAATATGCAGCAAAATCTAACATAATTACAAGAAAAGGAATAAATGTGGCAAGCCCGACCCCTCGACAGCATCTTCCCAAGCAAAAAAAAAGAGATCAGAAGGCTGAACACGCCCCGTCCCAGCGGACACGGGGGCGTGCTCTTGTGTCTGTAGAAAATACAAAGTTGTAGAAGCTTCTATTTCCCAACACGGGGACGTACCCAGCTCAACACGGCCGTGGTCAACGCTAAGATTCGCAGAATCCAAGCAAATCTTGATAGTACAGATACGCTTCTACACACGGGGGCGTGCCCAGCGGACACGGGGGCGTGTGGAGCTAATACAGACAAACTGCAATTAATGAAGAAAGAGAAAGTGGATGGACACAGGGTCGTGCCCACCGGACACGGGGCCATGTCCGGGCTTCTGTGCAGGCTATAAATAGGGGTGCTTGGTTCACTTCAAAGGCATCCCTTGACAAACCACCTCTCTCCCACTTCACCCACACTCCACCACCATCACAACACCAACATCCACCACCATCATCCATCATAGAGTGTGTGTAGTAGTCTCGGGATCCAAGATTGATAGTAAGAGTTCTTGACAATCAAAGGCCATTTTGCCTAAGTCTCTTACATCACTTAGTGAAGACAAGCATTTAGTGTAATACTTTTGTTTTTTTTTTTATCTTTTCACACTTTTTATTTGGTTTTGTATTAATGACTTTAATAACTAGTTTCTTATGTTGAAGGTGAAACTTCCTTATCATTTATCTGTGGTGTCTTGACATTATTTTATTGTCTATATAAAATAAAAGATTTACACCATTCATATGTCTACGGTCTATATAGAGATATGTTGGCTACCTGGTCGGGGGTTAAGGGAATGGTTTGGTAAGGTTCTTGCCTTGTTCAGTGTACAGATCCTGCAAGGACCTAGGTCAAGCTTACTAGGACCTCCTTCAATACCCACTGGTATCGGATGGAGAAAGTGCGAATGGCTTAATCCCCTCATATGTAAACTACTATTAATACATTAACCCGACTACTTGGGATTGTATCCCTGCTGACTCAAACCACTTAGCCGAGGGTAACGTCACCTTCAAAAGAGGGGCCTACCACATTACGCATTAATAACTTAATTAATTATCTTTCAATATTCCAACCCTTTAGGATTGTATCTTTGCTGACTCAAACTACTGGGTTGAGGGTAACGTCACCTTCAAAAGAGGGGCCTACTACTATAACTAAGATAATCTCTTAAAAAGTGCAAAAGTGCGGAAAACATCAAAGGTTACACTAAAGGCAAGTCGGATCCAAGTGATTCATCTTGTCTATCTCTTTTATTTTTATTTTTATTTTTCAGCATTTTTAGTTTTTATTTTCATGTTAAAACCTTTTTCTAAAATTTTGATTTGATTAGATGTTGAGGATAAACCGGTAT
This sequence comes from Helianthus tuberosus, assembly GCA_030545235.1. Classification (NCBI taxonomy): domain Eukaryota; kingdom Viridiplantae; phylum Streptophyta; class Magnoliopsida; order Asterales; family Asteraceae; genus Helianthus; species Helianthus tuberosus. The sequence continues at coordinate 25,315,278 of CM060435.1, read as the reverse complement.
TAAAAGCTCTTGTGTCCTTGGACGACCTCGGTATCTTACCAACGGTATACTACGCTCACAATGGGTGCACTTGCCCATATGTGTGTTTAGTGTTAGTAGAATATCGTGTTTTATAAATTTAAAACTTGACTAAAGTGTTAAAAAAGGGCTAAAAATATATATAACGCTACACACGCATCAAGTTTTTGGCGCCGTTGCCGGGGACACAATGATTTTAAGAAAGTTGGGAATCAACGGCCTAATCATTTTTCTTATTTTTCTGTTTTTTAGGATTTTTCTTAAATTTTCAGCTTCTACAGAGCTCAGCACTGGCCGTGCCTGGTCGCACACGGGCCGTGCTGAGCAGTGTTACTGGCAGTTTTTATTTTCCGAGTTACAGAGAGTTGAGCACGGGCCGTGCCGGTGCAACACGGGGCCGTGTTGAGCTCTCCAGTAACAGAGATCCGGAAAACAATCACTGTAACTCCGACCACGGGCCGTGTTCATCTGAGCACAGGGCCGTGGTGAAACTTCTGACCAACATTCTTTTTGGTTTTTATTACAGGACTTGGAACCCAGGCACCACACCTGAACTTTCTACGCAGTGTATGAGCTCCAGTTCCAGTAGAGACATAAAAGAACCTCTAGACGAACCCGAACGCTTTCTAAGAAAAAGACTTAAAGCTAAAAACCAAGAGAAAGTTTTGGGGGACCCACTTCCAATGGCGGATCAACGTACCCTCATGGATTACCTACGGCCCACTGTAGGTAATCTTGGCGCCGCTATCAATGCACCAAATGTCGATGCCAACAACTTCGAACTTCGGCCGCATTTGATCCAAATGCTCCAAAACTCCGCAACCTTCCACGGGCTTGCGGACGAAGATCCCCATTTACATATTACCAACTTTTTGGAAATATGTGATACTTTTCAGATCAATGGAGCATCAAATGACGCCATCCGCCTCCGAATGTTTCCATTTTTACTAAAAGACCGAGCTAAGGCTTGGCTCAATACCCTCCCAGTTGGTTCGGTAAACACCTAGGATGAACTAGCCTAAAAGTTTTTATATAAGTATTTCCATCCTGCTAAAACGGCAAATTAATGACTGAAATTAATACATACTCACAAGAGGATGTGGAATCCTTATATGAAACTTGGGAAAGGTTCAAGGAGTTACTAAGAAAGTCTCCTCATCATGGTCTTGCGGTATGGCAACAAGTATCAACTTTCTATAATGGGTTGTTGCCACACACAAGACAAACACTTGACTCTAGCTCTGGGGGACTTTTAGGTAATCGTCGCCCAAATGAAATTTATAACCAAATTGAAGAAATTGCTTAAACCAATTTTCAGTGGCACACTCCCCGAGGCGCAAAATATATTGCCCCGGGCGCCCATAAGGTTGACAAAAGCACCTCTTTGCAAGCCCACATGGAGGCCCTCTCTTCAAAAATCAAAAAGTTAGAAATGGCAAAAACGGCCTCGGTTATGGCTTGTGAAGGGTGTGGTGGGCCACATGAAAATTGGAGTTGTATGAAAGAAATGGATAATCAAACAGAAACGGTAAACTACATTGATAATAGACCTAGGCCGTCGGGTTCTCCAACGGGTACCTACAACCAAGGATGGCGTAACCACCCTAACCATGGTTGGAGAGAACCCGACAATAGTAGTAACCAACAAAATCAAAACCAACTAACAAACTTTTAACAACCAAGAAACGAGTCACAAAATTTCTCTCAACAAGAAGGGGGACGAAAGAGGCTTGAAGATACTATCTCTCGCTCATCTCCGACACCGACAAGAAAAACTCGGGTCGATTTCAACAACTGGAATCGAACTTTAGAAATCAACAAGCTAGTATTCAAAACATTGAAAAACAATTAAATCAACTAGCTCAAAATTTGTCCGAGAGACCACAAGGCGCGTTACCCAGTAATACCGAAACCAACCCGAAGTCGCAAGTACATCTCATCACATTGAGAAACCGTACCGTAGGTCCCGAGGAGGCTCCGATACCTCCAACGGAAAAGAGCCCGTCTAACCAAACCGCAACTTCACCAACGCCCCAAAAAGAGACGACTCATCCCCCAATTCAAGAGCCTACCAAGAATCCTCCGGTACCATACCCCGGTCGGTTACTTCGCCAAAAGACCGATGAGCACTTCGCAAAATTCATAAATTTACTAAAACAATTGCATGTTAATATTCCATTTGTCGAAGTCCTAACCCAAATGCCTAAATATTCAAAATTTACGAGGGACTTCCTCACTCACAAGAGAAAAATCAAATCATTGCAATTAGTAAATTTAAGCGAAGAGTGCTCCGCCTTGCTACTCAACAAACTCCCACAAAAGAAAATCGATCCCGGAAGCTTCACCATCCCTTGTTCGATTGGAGAGTCACCCGTACGCAATGCACTAGCCGATCTTGGAACCTCATGCCCACATCAATGTTTGACCGACTCGGATTAGGGAAAACAAGCCCTACAAAAATGAGCATACAACTCGCCGATAGGTCCATTAAATATCCACAAGGTGTCGCCAAAAATCTATTGGTAAAAGTCGGAGACTTTATCTTCCCGACCGACTTTGTCATACTAGATATGGAGGAAGATACTAAAGTACCCCTCATCTTAGGAAGACCATTACTAGCCACGACCCACGCCATGGTAGACATGAATGGTGGCACACTAACATTGAGGGTTGGGGATAAGGAAATGAAGTTTGGGATTGGGAAAAGAGTAGAAGACGACGACCCGGTCAATTACATGAAAGTCATAGACTCAAGTTTGGATGATGCTCTACGACGGTGCAACATGGGATGCAAAACATCCCACTTGGGTAACATATGACTGACTTTGGGTCTAGCCAAAGACCCTTATAAACGTGGCGCACCACAGAGGCATTCCGCGGAACTATCCTTAGCTTTAGTTTAGATTAACTTTTATGCTTTCTAGTTTAGTTTTAATTTTCAGGAATAAAACACAGTCGGGATGGTAGAGGATACTAAGGGAAACTTGAACCAACACCCCATGCACAAAAACAGAGTCTCCCGACAATTTTTTCTTCATTACAGCAAGTTCAGCACGGGCCGTGCTCAGCCAACACGCCTCGTGCTCAAGGGTCTGCAAAAAAACGCCCAGTTCAGGTAACTGGACACGGGGCGTGTTCGCCGAACATGCCCCCGTGCCTAGCCTTCTATTACTTTCTGATACTGGAAATCTGAACACGGGGTCGTGCCCGGTCACCACGGGCCCGTGTCCAGATGCCCAGTGACATAAATTTTTGTTTTTAACACACTTTTTACGCATTCAATCAACCTAAAAACTTATTTTTGGGACACATTGAGGACAATGTGTAATTTAAGTGTGGGGGGGGGGGGGGATGCTAAAACCTTGAATTTTGCAAGTCCTAATTACAAGCCTTACACAAAACTCTATTGGAACCGCTAAATACCCTAAATTTTTTCAAAAACTTTTCATTTTTTTTACTTGTCTTGGTTAGTTTGGGAATAACAAGTTCTAAAAGGGTTATATTTTTACAAATTTACAATCGATAGCGTCGTGATAAAAAGAACCAACATAAGAAAATTATGAAACGGCATGACAAATCTAGTTAAAATTTGATTATATATACTTGATCACATTAAAAACCCATTCCCACAAAAAGTGAGTTTTGAGCCTTTATTGAGCATACAAATACACATCTTTAAACTAAATGCTCATCTTTCATTTCTTGTGTGAATAGCCGCTTGGTTTCTTACGACTCTAGAACTTGCCATGATGATACATTCCCGGTCCTTACCAACTTAAACCCAAGTAAGTAAATAATGGAGGCATTAGGACTAAACCTTTTTCTTTTCAACACCATTATTTTTCTTTTTTTTACCACCTACCCAAAATCCCCTAGTTAACCCCTTTGAACCTAAACCTTTTCATTTCTAAACCCACAAAACAAACACCCTTTACCCACCAAAAACCCTTTTTATTTTAAACCTTTTATTTTAGTAAAAAGCTCGGTTTTCATGTGACATTCCTTATCAATATATATATATATATATATATATATATATATGAGTATAGCAATAAATAAACAAGTTCCCCAAAAGAAACTTTGTTTGAAAATGCTTCGTTTGAATAAAAAGTTTTACGAAAACCGACGCTTTTTACGCCTTTCCCCTTTTTTACTAACCATTAACCCAAAACCACATACCTTTAACCCAAGCCTAACCCTTCCCCAAGTCCTCTTGATATTTACAAAGGTTTATAGTTAAAAAGGAGAAGGATTGATTGCTTGGCAAGCATATGGGATTGTATCCATGCTGACTCAAACCACTTAATACATAAACCCGGCTACTTGGGATTGTATCCCTGCTGACTCAAACCACTTAGCCGAGGGTAACGTCACCTTCAAAAGAGGGGCCTACCACATTACGCATTAATAACTTAATTAATTATCTTTGAATATTCCAACCCTTTAGGATTGTATCCTTGCTGACTCAAACTACTAGGTTGAGGGTAACGCCACCTTCAAAAGAGAGGCCTACTACTATAATTAAGATAATCTCTTAAAAAGTGCAAAAGTGCAGAAAACATCAAAGGTTACACTAAAGGCAAGTCAGATCCAAGTGATTCATCTTGTCTATCTGTTTTATTTTTATTTTATTTTTTAGCATTTTTAGTTTTTATTTTCATGTTAAAACCTTTTTCTAAAATTTTGATTTGATTAGACGTTGAGGATAAACCGGTATTAAAAGCTCTTGTGTCATTGGACGACTTCGGTATCTTACCAACGCTATACTACGCTCACGATGGGTGCACTTACCCATATGTGTGTTTAGTGTTAGTAGAATATCGTGTTTTATAAATTTAAAACTTGACTAAAGTGTTAAAAAGGGCTTAAAATATACATAAAAACTTATAACACACCGCACACATCAGTGAGCGGCTGTGAAGAAATTGTGTAAATCCCGAGAATTAGAAAGACGTGGTCCGCTTCGGCGTTAGGATCGCGGTCCACGACTCTATTGTATGGATTGTGTTTCGACGTCTTCTCGCATTCCAGCTTTTGCTCAGTTCATCATCAAAGATACAACCACCAACCATTGGGTGGCACGGGCCACCTGGTCCTAAATTTTGCATCAACTCTCGGAAGACTTCGATAACGGTATTTGGCCGAAACTTATAAAACCAAAAATGCGGGCCTGGTCCATAGACATATTTTTTCTCGTCCCATCGTTGCATAATAGACTTATCTTGAAGGCCTTTGTTGCATAATCCACTTCATGAACCTTTTGGATTATTTCGATGGGTTGTATATCTAGTTCCAAGTTATTGTAACGCTTCCAATTTGACCTTCGAAAGTGGATTGTGATCATCTGGGTCAAAGCGTGATATTGTTTCATTTTCGAAGTTCTTCTTGCAATCCAAGTATTATCCAAGTTATCAAAGGAACGAAAACCAATCATCGGGTGACACGGGCCATCGGGTCCAAAATTCTGCAACAATTCCCGAAATACTCCATTTCTAGAGTTGATCTGGAATTGATGAACCCAAAAATGTGGGTCAATTCCATACACATACCTTTTTCAACCTAATCTTGCTAAACAGATTTATCTCAAAGGCCTTTATCGTGATCGCACAAGACTTTTTCTACACTTGCACTCTCTTGATAGGCTTCATCACCTAGTTCAAAGTTCCTGTAACGTTCCAACTTTGACATTCTAAGTAGATGGTCAACATTTGAGTCAATGCATGAGACATGCATTTCTTGTTGTTCTTATGATTCCAAACGTGTTTATAAATGTCCTCATTCGACTCATGGTATCCAACATCGCCAAGGTTTCTTCCCCTTTTACGTAACAAGTGGGTCATGGTTGATGATTTTGAGTGTGACAAGCTTAGTGTGATTTTGAACTGAAATTGGGTTGTGGTGATCTTGAATTTTATCAAGCACAAGGTCCATGGTGGTTTTTTACTATAAAAATGACGATCTTGATTTTATTCAATAAAAAAATGATGCAGTTAATCAACAGGGGGTGTTTAATTTCAAGGTGAACAAGGTTTTAATAACAATGGTTGGTTGTAAAAGATCTTAAGTGAAAATGTGAAATCCAAATGAATTGAAACTACAACCGGTTGCGTGAACTTGAAAAAAAACTTTAAGGAAACCCAATTTTATGGCAATGGTGGGTTGTAAACAACTTATTACAATTTCAAGAAAACAAAGGGAATTTCTTGCTAAAGAACATAACAAAGAATGAGAAAGAGAACAAAGTTTTTTACATGCATAAATACAAGAAAATCCCATACTCAAATCTAAAATTCCAACCAAAATAATATTAAACCAATAGCCTATTTAGTTTTTGTCAATTTAGATAAAAACATATCATCGTTCATTTTTTTAGTCAGGATGGATATCTCCATCCAGATCTACAAAATCATGAAATCTGTTAGAAGGGGTCAGAGACCTCCGTGGTCGGAGGTCTCTAGACCACCCTCTGACGCTTAAGTCAGTAACGGATTCACCATTGTTATATGTGTATATGTATGAAGTTTTGAGAGAGAGAGAGAGATTGGGGGGAGAGATTTGAGGAAGAAGATAGTTTGTCTGTGTTGAGAAAGTGTTCCCTATTTAAAGGAGTGCAGTGGGTTTAACCCTAATGGGCCACCTTCAACTTGGGCCTGCCAAAGTTGAGTTAACATGAACTTGGCTTACTGTATTGTGTGTTGGTGAATGAAATATACGTGACAAAAAAATTCTCTTATCACTCAACTAAACATGTAAACTTATTCATATTTTTTAACAATTATTTTTATATTTTTTAGGATAAATATACCACAACCAACCATCCGTAGCATTTGAACCCCATACTTTTTAGTTGTGAGACACACATCTTCGCCACCATTAATGTCCCTTAAAGACATATTGAATTGGATATTATACTTTAAGACCGAAAAATAGGTTAAATCAAAATATTTTTATGTGCTCTAGGATAATTTGTCGTCCTCAAACAATTATCGTATCTATATTATAAATGTGACAACTCGCGTTTTCAGGTTATTTACCGTTAACCTTCCTAGTTTAATCTTTACGACTTTCTAGCACTTACGTACTTACATGCACTTTGCACGTGTGGGTTATAACGCACGAATACACTACTAGTTTTGTATATTACGCTTGAAGTTAAAATGATAAACTTTCTATACAAGTTACAAGGTTTGTAACTTTAGAGTCTTATTGTGTAACTAATGAAAACCTGACAACTAAATTCGAAATCCTCCTTCATGAATACTCAAATTCGGACACCACAATAGGGGTGTTCAAAAAACTCGTGGCTCGCAGCTCGCTCGAAACTCGCTTGAAAAAAGCTCGAAGAAAGCTCGGATCGAAATTGGCTCGGTTGTAAACGAGCCAGCTCAGCTCAGCTTGGTTTATAAATGAGCCGAGCTCGAGCTTGGCCTGGCTCGGCTTGTGAACTCGTGAGCTGGCTCGAAGGTTTACATCCTTCATTTTTTATCCCACATAGCTTAGAAAACAAAAACTAAGGGAGTATCTCCCCTATAGAAGAAGGTAAAGACAATGTACAAAGTGAATTAACTATTTATACTTGCATATTTAGCCATATGGTTAAATTAAATGGCAATTGTGGCACTTAGTCTATGTAGAAATTCATTTTTAAGGGTTTTTTAAGTAGTAAATTTTGCGGTTCTTTGTTAGTTCGAGCTAGCTCGAATTCTAATCGAGTCGAGCTCGAGCCTCAAATCTCAGCTCGATTTAAAATTCGAGCTCGAGCTGGGTCTAGCTCGGCTCAACTCGACTCGTTTACAACCCTACACCACAAACCCTATACCTAAACTCGGACATCACCATGTATAAACTTAAACTCGGAAATCCCTTTCCCCTATTAAACTCGGAGCCCTTCATCTCATACTCAAACCCGGAATCACCCATACTACTTACAAACCCGGACACCCACCTCATCCCTTTAACAAATTCGGACTCCTAAGTCCTAGTACCTAAACTCGGCCCGTTCAGCTTTGCGGCCCAACTCGCACAAGACCCCAACCCCTTTAATTGTTATAAAAATAAAGGGACATGGATACAACCACACTCCCAAAACCTAGCGACTTCATCCCCTCTCTCGTCTCTCTCTCTCTTCGCAGATCGATCAAACATAAGCCAGAACATCTCCTTCGGTTTCCAAGTCTCTTGGTTCCCATCTCTTGCTCGGTGACACGCTTATTTAGATTTCTATGAAAATCCTTGTTTATCACTTACATAATTATTGGCTGCGTTTGATTTATATGCATACTTGAGTTCTTGATTTTGCATAATAGAGGCGTTAGAATCTAGTTTCTTGATGATTAAGTTAATGAGTATGAAGTCTAGTATTCGTATGATTTTGTATTATGGTTTGATGTTATGACACGATCTTGATAAATAATTGTTGTTGAATCTGAGATATCGAATGATATATATGTTATATTTGCTGAAAACCATGATAAAAGAATCGTAAATATGTTTTAAATGAAAGCTGATCGTAAACAGATTATGTCCAGGTTTTTACAGCCGACTACAGCCGACTTGTATCGGCTGTAACTTGATCAAAACATAACAAAATCGTGTGGTTCTTGAGTCTAAAATGTAGTTAAATGAAATATCTTTCAAACCCAACCGGAATCATAATTTTTCGACAAGTTTAGGTATTTTAAAAGATTAAAACGGAAACACAGGTGCAGACTGTGTTTTCTACAGAAATTGCAGCTTGTTACGGGGATCATAACTTGGCCTAGGATTCCAGTTAACATGTGAAATTTTTACAGTAGATAGTTCTAGAAGATCATCAGATCCTCCAACTGGAATTTCGTCAACCGAATCGACAGAGATTTTTAAATAAAAAAAATCATAAACTGTCGACAGAATGTGACGAAATTGCCCTTTAGGTGTTAAATGATTTTTAATGATTTTTCTGTATACAATTAAGCTTTGGGAAAAATTCACAAACCTTCACGGATCTAATTGCATCCCTCATAAATTATTTATAATTTTCGAGCACATTAACTATTTATGATTTTTCCGTTGAATTAAAACTGTGAACTCGCCAATTTTAAGTTGATACACTATAGCATGCTTTGCAGGTCGTTAGGTATAACGCGCATGGGAACGGGCAGCTTGGAGAATGTCATGGTGTTAATGAATTGTTTTCATTATTTATGCTAAACAATTGTGGTTTTTCCATTATGTCTGGATTTTTATATTTTTGCTTCCACTGTTAACTTAAACTAATGTTTTCGAACATTGAGACTGTTATCACTATTCATTTGATTGTGATAGTTAAACATATTCCAAATCATTTGAATAGTTCAACATGATTAGTGGCTTGGTCCTGGTATGTCATCTGCCTCGCGGTAAAATCCCGCATGTGGAATTAGAGGGTGTGACAATAAATATGATTTCAAAGAATGTCACGTGTCCCCCTTTTATCTTTATCACCAATTTTAATTAAAAATTCACTTTTTAATTCCTAAAATATACATCTTAAATCTTGATATATTTATTTATTTGTTATACCTTATACATAAACCTAATTAACGAAAATCTTGGGGAATACATCTATACTATATAATAAAAGAAACCTGATTTGGGACACATGTCATTCAATGAGGGCATCAATAATTTATTGATAAATTTTAAATTAAGAAGATTTAAATATTATATTAGAATTTTATTTTGATTGTAAATCTAAAGTCTAAAATATGTTTTAAATCTAATCTATAATTTATGGATTTAGTTTTGATTTGAAATTATTAAACAAAAACCCATAAAATTAGTAATCATTTAATCTATTCGTAAGAAGTAAAATGATTGAATAAATAAACAAATAAAGAAAATACGGTATCCAAACAAAACCATTTAATAAAACAAAATCAAACACGTAAATAAAAACACTAACCCGAATAATAACCCAATGCAATGAATATTATTTATTCTTAATAATAAATAATTTATGTAACTAATATATTTATTATTAGTATAACCTTAACAGTTTGAAAAAACCAGTACAATAAAAGTTAGAACAAAGGCTCTTTAAACAAATCAATACACGGAGCTTTGCTAAATTGTATTATTTATATAATAATTTTGTAACCTAAGTATATAAATATATAACCTAGATTATATACTACTGGGCTTGCATTTCTCTTGAGAGATGCAGGTTCGACTCCTACTTGGTGCAGAGTGACGCACTGGTAGGCAATGATAGGAGACCCAGGGAAACCTGGGTTGGATTCTTGAGCCAAACGGGTTTTACCAGTAATTTCACCGTCGTGCCTACGGGCGGGTGGGTTACCGGGTTTTCCCCGGAATTGGTGGTGGACTCGGGTTACTCTCGGAGTACTCCGTTTGTCCAGTGGGTGCCCCGAGAGTGCTCGGGATTGAGTTTGTTGGCCGTTCAAAAAAAAAATATACTACTGGGCCGTACAATATGGTTCTAATATATTTTAATTATTTAATAATACTTTAATTATTTAGTTTATTATATAATTAGTTTATATAATAAGTATTATTATATACTTATTTATTATAATAAATATATAAAATTCTAGATTATAATAATTTTATAACCTAAGTATATAACCTTCATAGGGTGATTATTTTGTAAGTATAATTTCAACATAAATGTAAATTATATAATAAGTATATAATTTTGTGTAATACAAGTCAATGGGCCGTACAATATGGTTCTTATAGATATAACTTTTTATTATTTAATATATAAAATTATATTTATTCAACCCGTACGATAAATGAGGTTTTTAAAGATATATTGTTTTATTATTTAGTATATAAATTTTATTTATTTAACCCCGTGTAATACACGGGGTTATTTTATTTAATTTCCTATCGCGTGTACCCGTGTAATATCGTAAGAAGTAAAATTATTTAATAATAATCTTTTTTTACATATTTGTATAAAAATTACAAGTAAAAGGAAATATAAAAGTTACTGTACAATTGGAATTAGTATATACAGGTTTTTAAGAAAACTATCTTTTAAAGCAGGTTTGTTAGAAAAAGGGTTAATTCTAATATTTATAAGACCATTAGTAGTGGTTAACACCCCATCCTTAGGCGTTTTGTGCCATGTGGTAGCCCAGTCAGCAATGGTGCATTATGGGGCGTTTTCTAAAATGAGTGTAATGGGGTTGTGGCATTGTGAGACATTATGTTTATAATAAAATTAAATAAAAAACATCAAATAATCTCATTGGACAATGAAAAGGAAGATAAAGCTGATTGGCCAACAACTTGCCCCGAAAGCGTGATTTAAAACACGTCAAAACAAAACAAAAAAATGACCAATCACGCCCAGGGGGCGGTTTCCTTACTAATTGTGATAAAAGTAATTATTTCGTACAATTCATATTGGTTTATAGCTTTGAATACGAGCATACCTTATATTAATGTTATTGATAGCGAAAGTGAGGAAACTATATTTGGATGGTAGAAAATATAATATTATGCCAACATTAACCGTCAGAATAATCTATTATCAGATAAAATCAGACACGTTACCTTGGAACAAGAAAATGTCACAATAAATATTAGTAGTTATTTATTTCGTATTTGGTCTGCATATTACTCTATATTATATATACTTAGATCATATTATGAACATATTTTTTTTTATTTCACATTATAATTATTATTCACCCCGTGTATTACACGGGACAATAACCTAGTAATATAGTTATATGAAACCATAATTTTTATTATTCGTCTAAACCATGTACATGTTTAACTTACACGTGGATCTTTATCCATTTCGTACTTACCCGATTTCATTCCTAATATTACATTTAGTAAATTCCTTATTTTTTTCATTAATTAAACTTTATCAGTTTTATAATAAAAATTTAATTCACTGTTATTTTGTTTCTATTTTTTTCTAAAAATAAGAGTTATGATTCTCATTTTTCCTCTTTTGCTTTTTATGATTCCAAATATTTAAATTACAAAAAATGAAACCAAATTTTACCAATTCATGCCGTATAATATACATGGTTCTAACCTAGTTTCAGATATAAAGTATATTAATATAAATGACCCGCCGCGAAATGCGACAGGGGAAACACCAATTTTGAATGAAATTTCAATGGAAATGTAGACGAAACAATAAAAATAACACTAATAAAAAAACCTAAAACTAAAACATTAGAAAACTCAAAAAAAATATGTTTTAGTTTCCCTCAACCCGAATTAGTTCTAGAAGTTTTGGTTTATTTTTGGCCCATCCCGGTTTCTATCCCATACCGATTTGACCAAAATCGGGACTAATACTTCCTTAAAAAATCCGAACCGGTTTTGAGCCCGAACTTGTTTGTACAAAAAAGGCGGGTTATCTCTAGGCTCTGTTAATGTAATGGACACTTTTCGGGTCATTTTTTTAATTTGTCGTTAAAGAAGTTAAAATATAAGTTTCTTAACATATCACTTCAACATCTGCTTATTCTCAACAATTATGTAAAACATTCTATTTTACAATAAAAAGTTACTAACAAAATAATAGTATTAGTTATTGTGTTTATAAGTTTCTCTAATTTTGTTTTCTTTTAATTATGTATTCTAATTATATATGTATTTTACTTTGGAGTTGTTTTTTAAAAATTTTTAATTTTTATAAATAGGTTTGATAACTATTGAGAATCTGCATTTAGTGTAATTAATTAGATGTTTATTAAATTATGTTTTTAATAGCAAATTTGGATCACTAACGAACCATTTGAGTATCATCGTGCCACCAACGGCACCACTCGATCATATCCATCTCCACTAGGCATAACGCCTATACACCAATTCATGAGGAAACCCAATAAATATGGAAAAACCCACTTGTGGAAATCGAACCCAGGACCTATTGGTCCCAAAGTTTTATCCCACTACCAAGATGCCACTAGACTATCTTAAATGAAGTTAAATTACCTTACCTAAATTCTCTCGTACAATTAATAAGATAAATTTGGCTTTAAAGTTAAATTTGTTTGTTATATTTATTATCTAAATAAAAAATACATCATGTCAAGGATATATTCAACAATGTGTATGATGACACACACTTGTAGGGTACTTCACTACATACAGAAAAGTTAGAAACGCCATTCTCAAAAGTTAACAAGTTTTGATAGGATACCATGATGTGAAAAGTCTAAATTTCCTTTCTCAATACCTAAATGTTACATTTATATGCTATCTATAATTATTAGTATGGTTTACATAGAGGATACTCATTAAAATAGACATGATGATCATAAAGTTGCTCGGTAGGCATTGAATTTTATACATGTTCAAGTGTATTGTAAGGAGACCGATCTTTTCGAAGTGTGGGTTGTGAAGAAGCTGGATTATCGAAGTGTGGGTTGTGAGGTAGCCGAATTGTTAAAGTGTGGGATCTCATATTATCGGAGTGTGGACTGTGTAGCAGCCAGATTAACAAAGTGTGAGTTGTGAAGGAGTCGGATTGACATTGATTTTTACATTTGTTCAATACCTATTTGAGCAGATTTTGTGATCAACATACAGTAGAAACTCTATAAAATAATACACTTGGGACCACCAAAATTTATTAATTAAAAGAGTTATTAATTAATCGATAAATTAATAATTATTAATTTATATATTAATTAATATTTTATTAATTTATAGTAGAATACTTAGTTTACAAACACCTTTCAAGCTTCCACTTAATTATTGTATACAATGCATGTATATCAAATGAACGGCCCAATTTGAAAGAAACCTTCAACCTCCCACCTTATTATGCTTCTTGTGTTCAATTTGAGAAAACAACACCAGAAGTTCTTACCATGCTAAGAAAAATTAGAGACGAGATTTAAGGGAAAATTGATTTCAACAAAAAACAAAAGACAATTGAGTCATTTTTCAAGAAACATTCATAAATCATTCATGTAATATGCTATATATAAGGAATTATTAATTTATATTTTATATGGGATCTAAAGAAATTATCAAAAATGTATTATCTTATAATTTTAGCGAATTATTAATTTAGCACCCTATCCCCGAGTCGGGACCGGCAAAAAATATTATCTTAGAGAGTTTATTAAATAATCGAGTATTAATTTATCGAGTTTCTACAGTACCTATTTTGATGATTTTCCTTACAAAGAGGTATGCCCGTCAACAATAATCAGGGGTCCTACTCATACTTTTCTAACGAAAAGCATATCTATGTATTTCTTTTTAACGAAAACAATTTTATGTATTTCTTTTAACGAATTTCTAATCGCGAGACCCATAGCTTGAAGTCGATTCTGCCTATGTTTACATGTGTTGGTAGGATACCATCTATATATGAGATGGTGAAGAGATGATAATGCCGTTTAAAATATCTCCTAACAGAAGAATGTTTTGACATTGACACATAATGAATGCACATTTGAAAATAGTATGAAAACTTCTGCATAAGAAAGCTTTCTTTACAACAATTGAAAACTAGATTGACTAAATTAGTTTTGTTAGAAAGAATATAGTACTACAAAATGGTCAGAATTTTACCCACAAGAACCTAAACATTCAGTAAATTATAAGACATAAATGTCTATATATATAGATGGTACATATTCCACTATCTAGGTCTTAAGTAACTAATAACAAAGTTTGAAATTAACAAAGTGGTGATATGATATATATATCCAAGAAGTCTTTATTCATTTGTTGCTAAGAAATGAAGAGGTTAAAGGGTACAAGCACTCGGAAAGAGTTGTCATCTTTCTTTCAAAGTTCATCTAGGATTTTTCATGCCTCAAGCAAGCCAATCGTCCGGTCTTACAACCGGTCTAGAGTTCCCCGTCTTCGATGGACAGATGAACTTCATCAATGCTTTGTCAATGCAGTTCAAAGACTTGGTGGTGAAGATAGTACACACTTTCTCTCTCTCTCTCACTCTATTAGTCTATATATACACATGAACATATGTATACACGATGAATTAGAATGAGAATGGTTAAATAACTAAGAACTAAGAAAGTTACTTCTTAGTATTTGATTATAGAGCCGATGAATTAGAGGGATGGTCGCGATTAACATAGTGAATAATTGTTTCAAATCTCATATATATATATATATATTGAATATGACTCAAGGGCTAAAAATGATTTATTTATGAATTATTTATGTAGGAGTTCTTATTAAACTCTTTGCATATAAATATGTCAGATAACTACGAGAACAACATTACACTATATTATATAAAATATCGACTTATAATTAATCCTGGTAGATTTCAATATGTTTAAGATTAATTTAATAAGAATATGGATTTTTTTTCTAAGTGCATATGTGAATACACACTATGTATATATGGATGAGCTTGGTACCATATCAAAGCTCGGTACTATACCGCTACCGAAAGTACGAATCCTGAAAATTGTTAATATTGGGTATCGGCATCGAAAATATATGGTACGGTACGGTTGTACTTGTATGGTATTTGAATATAAAAATCGGTAAATTATTGGTATCGTACTGAAGCAGTACTAAACCGAAAGTGCCGATCACGAAAACACCAAAGTGGATACTGAATTGGTAACGGAAATGATTTGGTACGGTAAATTCGGTACCGGTGGTAAGCCACCGGTTCGATTTGGACATTTTGTACCATTTACTCATCCTTATATGTGTGAATGTATATTCATATATGCACATTTTTGTACTTTAAGAAATATCATGAGAGGAGAATATAATTGAAGAGAGATCTACTGGAATCATGTTTTTGTTCTTCATTTTACCATTTTCATTGAAACGTTGTATATATGTGCTTATAGAATTTTCGTGGTTTGGTTTAATATAATGCTCCACCACATCACTATTATGTGTACAATTGACTTTAACTAATCCACCCTTTAACTATCACATTGTGGTTTAACTAAAAAATTAAAACAAAAAACAAAAAAAAATGTGTTTAGTTGAAAAGGGTGGACCCCACCTCAAGGGCGTTAAGGAGGTAATGTGTCCGTAGATCCCCCCCCCCCCCTCTTTTAACGATGGTGGCATGATTAATGGCGCATGTTTGGGTGAGGTGGCATGGTAATGTCGTGGGAGCGTTTCTCTACAACATGTGGTCTTAACATAACATTGGGTCTGAAATTAACACACTTAGACTATGTTTAGTCATAAGCTCATTTGGGGGCGTTATGCGACACATGGTGAAATGCGTAAGAGAGAGCCTTTATGGGGCGTTATATCAGTAGAGAGTGTAGTGGTAAGGGGGTTATATAACCCCTTCAATTATACATACATACATATGTATGTATATATATGTGTGTGAGTGGGGGGAAACATGTTGGAGAAGATGACGCCGCGAAGGAGATCACGCCGGAAAATAAATCCCATCCCATAGCGCCCGCCGTAGTCGTGTTGGCGACGCTATGCTTGATCACGTCGGGAGATGCCCTTATATATGTGTGCACTTTATATATATGTGTGTTTTATATATGTATGTTTGTGTATATGAATCTATGTACGTAGGTATGTATTTATATGTAACACATTGCTTGCATTAATGTTTTCTCTATGGAAATAGAAGCAACTCCAAAGATGATTCTGCCAATGATGAATGTGAAGGGACTAACTCTATCTCATATCAAGAGCCATCTTCAGGTTAATTAGTTTAAATTTTTTTTTCTTGAGTTCTTCATTATCTTCCATAAATTGAAATACTGAATCTTCAAATCATTCTATCTGCGTGTTTTCTCGTTGTGGACAAACAATAGCTATTATATAGAATATTATATAGAAGCATAGAAAAATTTACAAATACGGGAGTCTTGAACAAAAAGCTCTAGAAGCATATATATTTTTTTTCATGGAAAAGATAACTAAAATTACTGTCATAAGACCAAGCGTACTGGGCGGTATCTCCCCCCAATCACGCCGATAAACGCCACCGCCACCGCCTCTGACGGCGTGTTTGGGCGTGTTCTTTCAAAATATCACTGGCAACGTGTTTTGAATCACGCTGAAGTTGCTAGAGTGTTTGATAATTTGACCAATGACTGGGCTCCTTGTTCTTTGTTTGGCCAATAATAAATTTTAATGGTTTATTTTATTTAAATTCTATTTTACACCCCTTTTAACATAATGCTCACATCCCCACTACACCCATTATAGAAAACACCCCATAATGCCCATTATTGATTGGGCTGCCACATGGCGTAAAACGCCTAAGGATGGGGTGTTAACCACTAGACATGGTCTAACCAATGAGTTTGAGAAAATAGCCTTAACTTTTATGAAGTTTAATGGGACCCAACTTTAATCAACTAGCGTTTAGTAAGTCTCCATTGGCACAATTAATTTCAATCTTGGTGCAACAAATTTTAATTTTGGTGAAACAGATTTTCATCTGGCGCAACAGATCCATTCTCCCGTGCTAGATGAAAAATTTGTTGCGCTAGAACACAATTTGTTGTGTTGGCGCAATCGGGTGTACCTTGTGAAAGCTTCTTGTTAGGCAGCTAAAACATTTTCTTAACTAAAATTACAGTCATGATATTTTTGTAAAATAAAAATTAAGAGTATTTTATCATACTCATCCGTCAAAATAACCATTTTGATGATTTTCCTTTACTTTTTTTTGGCATTAATATTTTCAAAATTTGTCACAAACCATAATGACTAGAAAAAGTCAATAATGCTAATGAGTTATATCACATAATTCCCTTCTTATATATATACTAGTTTTTCTCCGTTCACGTTACGGGGTACTAAGCCGAATATTTTTCTCTCATAACATGTACGTCTGTGTTTTGATTACTTGTGCGTACTACTTATAACATGGTTTAAAAAAATTACATCGAGTCAACCAACTAAAACAAAACATTACCATACCTATACTAAAAAAAAACTAACCACCACAAGTGGCCTAGTGGTGGAGTGACTTGGGTTCTCCAATGGAGACCCAAGTTCAATTCCCATTAGTGCCACTTTGGTGGCCACCGACACCCGCTTTAAGCCGGACCGAGTACACTCGAGGTCTCGGGTTCGAAACATGTTTCTTACCCCTCTTTGATGGCTATGGGTATTTGCCGCCAGGGATCCTTGTCGGGTGGTGAACTGGGAAGGGAGATCCCTTCCGCGGTCAGGGGTACCGTGCAACTACCCTTTTTATACTAAAAAAACTAAAACGAAGGTAAGATTATAATTTTAAATTGGGAGCAAAACAAATGAGCGTGTGCGAGGCAGTCGCCTGGCATGGATAATAATTACATTGAGTCAACCAATTAAAACAAAACACTACCATAGTTTTCTAAAAAAAATTAAAACGAGGGCATGACTATAAGGTTACATTGGGGTAAAATTGTAATTTGACAGGAGAAAAAATGATGACAAAACTGTAAATTTGAACTGAGGATAAAATCTTACTGTGATTGGGAGAGGAAAAAAAACAAAACCAATAACAAAAATGTAATTTAAACATGACAAAATCGTAATTTGGCTGGACCAATGAGGTACCTGACACTATTCCCCTCCACTTAATGGCATTTTAATACTTGAGTTTCCGTTCAATTATTATATACTAACTTAAAAAAAAGCTAGTCGCATGCCGCCACTTTTGGCCAATCACAGAACTTAACTACTTGCCGCCACTTGTGGCCAATCACAGAACTTAACTATTCCCCGTTAGGGGAAATGTATGTGTAGTTTAATTTAATTTAATTTATTACATGCATGACGTTGTGTATTTATGTACAGATGTTTAGGAGCATGAAGAACGATGTGATTTTCCAAGGTCCGTATACGTATTTATACAAGGGAGGTGATTTAATTATACACAACTAGTTCATGTATTATTATTACTCTCTCCGTCCCATTAAAATTGCCCTATTTTGAATTTTTAAAGTCTTTATTTATAAACTTTGACCTTACATAATTTTGTTTGTTTTAGATAATACTTGATGAAAGTTATATGATTTGAGTGTGTTTTTCAAGTGTTTTTATCGGGTTAATTTTCATCAAGTTTTATATAACACAAAAATATATAATTATAGTCAAAGTTTATAAATAAAGACTTTGAAAATTCAAAATATGGCACTTTTAGTGGGACGGAGGTAGTATTATTTTTTTGGAACGATGACTTTCTTGTATTAGGCTACCGCACTCCCTAAATTAAAAAGCCATGTTGCCCCATTTCGGTCAAACCATATTGTTTTAACCGGGCTCACACTCAGGGGCGGTTCTTAGAAGAGCCGTGGCAGGGCCACGGCCCGGGCAAGTTTTTCGGGCGTAGTGCTAATTTTCCGCCCGTTTCGATCGAAATTTTTTATATATACTATGTTTGGCCCGGGCTTTTTTAGTGCCCTTGTCTTTCGGCCATGGCATGTTCAACGGGGCAAGATCCGCCACTGCTTACACTGACTTCAGAGTTTGACTTGAACGATCTCCAGGAAACCATTTGGTGGTATATGAAGTACAACTTATTAGTAGTGTGGGCAAAGATGAGAACAAATTGCTTCAAATAAAACATGCTTCTTGAAAGTAGGAACACACAAATTAGCATGTTTTGATCTCGGTTTTATCAATATCTCGAATAATGAGTATGAAAACGTAAAATCAATGGGATCTTTTTGTCTTTTATTATGAAAAAAGAGTGAATATTATTGATTTGACAATTTGAAAAATGCATGACAAGTAATAATGAAGTGGAGCCGGGTACGTTTAGCACAACGTCCCTTAGGCAAAGAGAAATTTAACTTTATGTTTGATCAACCTAAAACTCTTAACACGAATACCATTGATTGCACGATGACCATTCTTCTTGTTTGCGAACTTTTATAGAGTCTCCGGAGAAGAAACAAGTTGGAAATGGCGGCTACAATCATCTATGCTTTGCCCAACACAAGAACTATCATGGGAGATTGGCCAACATCCAACATGAACCTCATTATAAGCATAGTATGCACAATGGTATTCTTGGATCAGAAGTAAACTGGTAACTATATTTATCAACCAAGTTATTGTATTTTCATTTTTGAACAATTTACGCTACAAAACAAAGGAGTATAATCACCAACGATCAATAACAAATCAACTAAAATCCTGTAGGACAAAGATCGATATGGAGACAAATGTGATGCTAAATGAGCCTCTTTCAAAGATGAATTCCGAGACGTCGAGAACTAGTGTTTCAAGGAAAAAAGATCTAATGTTTGAGGCAAATGATGACATGGAAAATGCTCTAGATCCGTTTGTAGCATCTTTGTCTTCTTCAACTTTTGTTGACATAGAGTTGACTCTAGGAGGCCCATATGCTTCTTTAAGATCTTGTGGGAGTGATAATAATGTTTATGTTTAAGCCGATGACACATATCTACTATAAATAAATAATAAAGATATAAAAATAAAGAATGTATTCGGCTATACCTTTATTTATTTTTTAAGGTAGGATTACTTATGTCTTGAAACTAATTTATAAATTCGGCTATACCTTTATTTAGGTTTTGGGCGGTGATGTAGTGGGTTTAGGTTTTAGGTTATTGGACACTTGTCACTATATAAATTCTTCTTACAATTAGAGGTTTTTATAGAATAACTTAACCCGCTAAATTATTTATCTCAAAAGGGTTTTTGCATGCCATTTAGCCTTCATTGACTCAACCTTACTCATTATAATTCAAGCGATTAAAAAGGAACACAAGATTAACATTAACACAGCTAGAAAACATATTATAACTAATAACTATAAAAGACACACAAATCTAAAATAGTAAAATTACTAGTAAATTATCAACGGATTACCAACAGATACCCTAAACCATAAAAAGAAGTCTCTCACTGATAAACGTAATCATTTGTAATTTGTTGTTACTTATTTTAATTAGCCTTCAGTAACTCAACCTTACGCACATTTTAAACTTTTTCTTATATTTGTATTTGTTTTAACAATTAAAAGGCAAACTTTTTATTGTAGACCAAGGAGTTGGTACAGTCACCCATTGGTGTCGAACTTTTCGAGATAACATGTCAAAGGATGCCTTGGGATGGGGTGTCTTCATTGTTTGCACCAAATTACGTTTACACGAGACGGCTAAAGTGAATATAATCAAGTTATAAAAGGCACTCACCTAAATGGAATTCAATTTGGCTTTTCAAAAATTGAATTCACAGTAGTTCGAATCTGAACTTGGCTTCAAAATTTTCAAATTCAACCAACCCAAATAACTGACCCGATGAACACTATTAATTGAGTTTGATGTTATAACAAAATTGTCTAGTTAAAATGCCCGTAGATAACTATCTCATCCAAGTTTTTCAAATATTCAAATATCTATAAGTACATTTTTGCATAGGAGATATATAATACATATTTTCCTCTCTCAAAAAACAACCGCGGGAGGCTCGACGGAGAAAAGTTTGTTGAGTTAGCGTGCAAGGTCGCCACAATCTTTGGCTCGACCTCTCATTCTAACTTGATTCTCCGATCTCCCATTCGCTTTCTGGGGTTGTTCCTTCTTTGCTTAAAAAAGATTGTTGGTGGAAACGAATCGCCGGAGGCTCGACGAAAAGTAGGAACGGGTGATAGTGTGCGAGGTGTGACGAATTCTATCCTGTTTTGTGAAGTTGTCAATACCTTTCATCCTATCTCGTTTGTTTCGACGATTCCATTCGCTGTCCGGGATTTGTTTTTCCTTGGGTGGGGCAATGGGCAAGGAAAACGGCCGAGGAAATTCCAACTATTGGCCGGATGGAAGAGCTGTAAAGACCTTTTACGTAACTTACCTTCCAGAAGGAGTGACAAGGATGATACTATGGGGGGCTTTCCAGGCGTATGGGGTGATAAAAGATGCGTATGTAGCAAGGAAGAAAGACTCCAGGGGTAATCATTTTGGATTCATTCGGTATGAGGGGGTGCAGGATGTAATGGCGACTCTTCGGTGCATGAACAAGGTTACAATATTTGAAGCCAAGGTGAGCGTCTCAGTGGCGAAGTTTGATAAGAACCACAGACTGTTTCAACATAAGAATTATACTGGCCAATACAATGGTCAGTCGAAAGCTAAAGATAATTTGAAAGTGCAAAAGAGGACAATATATGAATACATGCCGGTAAACCAAGGAAGGACGTTTTCGGATGTGGTTAAAGGAACAGGAGTGGCACAAGAAAGTAAAAACAAATCGGTGGTGGTTAATGAAAGGATTGCAGTTTATCCAGATCATTGTATGATGAGATCAGCGATTTTGGAACTTACGGATTTATTAGCCATGAAAGAGTTAAAGGAAAAGCTGGATATGTGGGGATATGGCGATTATCCGGTATCATATTTAGGTGGTTTAAAGTACATGATCGTCTTCAAGGAGAAAGGGCAGGCTGTAGAGTTTACAAAAAACATTGGGGAAGAGTGGAGTCGGATAATCTCGTCGGCAGTATTGTGGAAGGGCCAAGATCTGGATTATGATCGGTTAGTGTGGATCAAAATAAGTGGGATACCTATTCACCTGAGGGATAGCAAGCTATACAATGAAGTGGGTGGATGTTTTGGGAGAGTTGTAGGTTCATCGGATTTCTCATGGACCGACATGGATAACTCAGATAGCGGGTGCTGGATAGTCACGGAATCCGGGAGACACATTTAAGAGGAAGTGAATCTGGAATGGGGTGAAAAGGTCTATAGGGTATGGGTGAGAGAAGAACAAAATGCATCGATGAAGCTAGCAACTGAAGGCATGACGGTTGATGGTAAGGATTCTCCGGCGAAGTCATCGGGATCGGTGGTAGCTCCGGCCGACGAAGTGGAGGAAGGAGAAGTACCAAACGACGCAAACGGGGTGGAGAATGTGAACAATCAAGCACGAGAAACCGAACCGGTAACCCCCATGCACGAGGTGCATGGGAATCAGGTTAAGGGTACAGTAAATATTGCGGCTGAGGTTCCCAAGGCATTGGAAGTTGACCATAATGATGGGTTTGGTGGGCCCCAGGTAGAAATGGAGGCAGATGAAAACAAAATTGATTCTAATGGAGAGGTGGGTCATGGCCCAATAAACAAATCAAGGAAAAGACCACGTAGGGCCAGAAGCCCACTAACTTGGAGTCTAGTAGAAGACAGAGGGGAAGACTTAGCCCATTCTCATATCCAAAATCTGGAAAGATCATTTGATCTTAACTACGTGTCTCGACCGGAAGATGTAACCTCTGGTGACAGTCACATGGCAGAAGTTAACCAAAATTCTAAAGAAGATGATGGTCGAAATGGAGATCCGAACCGGGTCGGGCAGGATCTTTCGAGGAATTTAGATTCGGATCCCATAACAAACCTAGGCAGTGGAGACTTTGGCAGGGGGGAAAATAGGAGCCTTCAAGAGGAAACAGCAGACACAGTCGTCATTGGATCGGCGCTGGGATTCAAGTTAGAAGGCTTCGGAAATCAGGTCAGCGAGTTAATTTCTGGTGAACATAATGGTTTACAATGAATTTTTTGTCAGTCAATTTAAGGGGGGTCAGGGACCAGAGGAAAATAGACTGGATTAGAGGGTTAAAAACATCACATGGTGTGCATTTTTTAGCAATACAGGAAACTAAGGTGGGGGGAATATCTGAGGTTATTTTTAGCAAATTTTGGGGGAGGTCACGGTTCGATATGGCATATGTGGATGCAATTGGCAGGTCAGGGGGTTTGGTAAGTCTGTGGGATCCGACCGTTTTCGAATGTAATGAGATAATTCGGGAACAAAGATTCATCTTAGTACAAGGATGCTTAAAACATACTGGTGAATGGCTGAATGTAGTTAATGTTTACGCATATAATGACCCAGTTGAGAGACGTGCTTTATGGGAGGAATTGGCAATGCTTAAACAATCTTTACAAGGGTTGTGGGTGTTTGGTGGAGATTTTAATGATGTCAGGGAACCAGGCGAAAGGCTCAATTCAGAATTTGTACAGTTAAATGCGGCCTTTTTTAACCAGTTCATTGAGTCTGCTGAATTGGTGGAGTATCAAATGGGTGGGCGCAAATACACTTATCATTCAGACAATGGGCTCCATAAAAGCAAACTAGATCGGTTTCTCGTGTGTAGGGATTTCCAATCAAAATGGTCGTCGGCGTCGGTGGTTGCGTTGTCAAATGTAGTATCGGACCATTGTCCGATTCTCCTGTCAACATTGGCACAAGATTTCGGTCCTACTCCAACAAGGATCTTTAATTCCTGGTTGGTGTTGCCTGGTATATTGGAGTTTGTCAAACAATCTTTGAGGAGTTTCTCATTCGATGGGCCCGCCGACTTGGGCCTGGCGGTGAAATTGAAATGGATCAAGTTCAAACTAAAGGAAAGGGTATATGCGATTAAGGCGGAGAATGAGGTGGTATACAAACAAAAAATTGAAAGGTTGGAGAATCTGGAAGTATTGGCTGAGGAAAGAGCACTTTCTCAAAATGAATTGCTAGATAGGGCGGAATGTAAAAAGTCTATCATGGAGATGGATCGGGTAAAAATTATGGACTTGAAGCAAAGATCCAGGGTGAAGTGGGCGGTGGAGGGGGACGAGAACACGTCCTTTTTTCACAATATTGTCAATGCTAATCAGAGTTCCAACAGGGTCAATGGCCTTATGATCAATGGTGTTTGGGAGACATCGCTGCCAGTTATTAAGGATGATATTTGCTCTTTTTTTGCTCAAAAGTTTCAGGAACCAGTACCCGTTCGGCCTACCCTTGTGTGTCCGAATTTAAATCAGGTTTCAGAGGCCGATGCTGTGTTGCTGTCTGCCCCTTTCTCACTCCTAGAAATAAAGGATGCGGTATGGGATTGTGAGGGGGATAAAGCACCAGGACCAGATGGCATTAATTTTCGGTTTATCAGGCGGTGTTGGGATTCTCTGCAAGTTGATTTTTGTAATGTTTTTGAGGAGTTCTCGCGGAATGCAACCATCTCCCAGGGGTGTACTTCGTCGTTTATAGCCCTAATACCAAAATGTAAGGACCCGGATGGTATGGGGGACTATAGACCAATTAGTCTCATTGGTTGCATCAACAAGGTTATTTCAAAAGTTTTGGCCAATCGTATGAAGCTAGTTATTAATGGACTTATTTCTGAGGAGCAAACAGCCTTTTTGGGGAATAGAAGCATCTTGGATGGGCCTTTGATTTTGAACGAGCTTATTCCTTGGTTGAGGTCAAAAAAGAAGGAGGGGTTCATATTCAAAGTGGATATAGAAAAGGCTTATGACTCGTTAAATTGGGGTTTTTTGGAAGCTATTATGGAGCAAATGAAGTTTCCAGCGAGTTTTATTAAGTGGGCTATGGCCACCGTTATTAGTGCTAGAGCGTCTGTCCTAGTCAACGGGTCACCAACACAGGAATTCACGTGCTATAGGGGGTTGAGGCAGGGTGACCCTCTGTCGCCATTCCTGTTCATTATCGCTATGGAAGCCTTAACTGGGGTAATGAAGAAAGCTTGTTCCATTGGTATTTATGAAGGTATTCGGCTTGCCAACCAAGGTTCGGTCATTTCACATTTCTTGTATGCAGACGATGTGATTTTTATTGGCAAATGGTCTACATATAGTATTCACAACTTAAGGAGAATATTACGGTGTTTCTTCTTAGCTTCGGGTCTTCGGGTGAACCTCGCAAAAAGTAGTGTTTTTGGGGTAAATGTGAATGTTGATAATGTACAGAGTATGGCAAACACTTTGGGTTGTAGGGTAGGGTGTTTTCCTTTCAAACACCTGGGGCTCCAAGTGGGGGCGAACATGAATTTGGTGAAGAATTGGCAGCCGGTAATTGATATTTTTAAGAACAGACTTGCTATTTGGAAGGCGAATACACTGTCTATCGGTGGTAGATTGACCCTAGTAAAATCTGTGCTGAATGCACTTCCGACGTATTTCTTCTCATTGTATAGGGCCCCTTCAAGTATTATTGAAAAGCTCGAGAGAATACGGAGGGAGTTCCTTTGGGGTATAACACCTGAGAAAAGGAAGATGTGTGGAGTAGCATGGAACAATGTGATGACACCGAAAGAGTTGGGAGGAGCGGGTTTGGGCTCACTTAAGGACGCGAATTTGGCCATGTTAGCCAAATGGTGGTGGAGGTTTAAGACAGACCCGGATAGTTTATGGCGTAAGGTTATATGGAGTATCCATCATAGTGAAAGATCATGGAACCCGATTCCTGCTAAGATGTCGATAACTGAGCCGTGGAAACAAGTCTTTAGAATATCAAGGGAGTTCGAAAAATATGGGATAAATCTGCCGGGTTGTTTTCGGGCCATACCTGGAAATGGAAACTCGGTGCTTTTCTGGAAAGAACAATGGATTGAAGAAGGGACATTACAGAGTAATTTTCCAAATCTGTTTGATTTGGAAAGATTCAAAAATGCTTCTGTGGCGGATCGAGTAAAGGTATTAAATGGTGTAACAGTTCTGAACTATGTTTGGTTGCGGCAGCCGGTTACATCGGCTGAAATGGCTGATGTACAGAGACTCTCTCAAGTGCTGTTCGCGGCAGCTAGGGGACATGGAGCGGATCGATGGAGATGGGAGCTGGATACTTCAGGTTCTTTCTCAGTCAGAAGCCTCAAAAACCACTTAGAGAATGCAAGATTCTCCAATCTAGGAAATGATTTTGTATGGAACAGTTGGATACCACCAAAAGTAAATTTTTTGGCCTGGAGAATTTCCTTGGAAAGGCTGCCAACGTTGGACGCCTTAGCTCGAATAAATGTTTGGCCCGGCCAGATAAACTGTAAAATATGCGATCAGCAGGTTGAAGACATTGATCATTTGTTTGTGAGTTGTGAAATGGCACAGCAGGTTTGGAATTTTATCTCAGCTTGGTGCAAGATATCAAGTATTTATGCATTTCGAGCAAAAGATATTTTGGCTTGGCACAAACTCGTCCGCGGCAACACGAAGTGGAGAAAGTTAATATACGCAGTAATGCAGGTGTCGCTGTGGGTATTATGGCGAGGCAGAAACAACCTCATTTTCAATAACAAAGAAATATCTTTGGTCCGTATGACGGAAGAAATCAAACAGTTGAGCTTCTTGTGGATTGGGAATCGGTCGAGTTTAAAAGGAATCACGTGGGAAGAATGGTGTAATTTCGACGTCGCAAGGAAATATATGTAGTTGGTTGATAATTCGGTGTATGTAATTGGCGTATGTATTTGGTGTGGGCTAACACGTTGTTGGCCCTTTTATTATAATAAAAATTTTGTTGGCCGTTAAAAAAAAAAAAAAAAAAAACTATCTCATCCAAAAATCAAGTTTTTGACACATGATTACCAACATAAATATTCTAGAAGCTTGTAAAATAATTACCAACGTTAATGTTCACACATATAATTTTATTAATTGGCGTTCCAGAACCTTGTGTCCAAAGTGGCGATGCGAATGAACCAAACAAGACATTCTTCGTGTTTGTTTGTTAAGAAATTTGTGTTCACAAACTATTAATGAATACTTACCCAACAATGTTCTATGTTCGTGTTCGTTTGTTAAGTAAACAGTGGGAAGCTTGAAATTTTTTACCGAGGGGTCGAAAACGTATATACCCAAAAATTTCTATAGAACCGGGGGGTCGAAAACATATATACCAAAAAAATTCTATACGAAAACTACATATATAACACTACTGACCGAAAAGTTCGGGGGGTCGGACGCCCCTCCCGGCCCCTTCAAAGCATCGCCCCTGTAAGTAAATGAACTTGTTTGTATTCTTTTGTTAAGTAAATGAACTTGTTCGTGTTCGTTTGTGTTTGTTAATTTTAGGCAATGAACGGAAGGAAACGATAGTTGACGAACACAAATGAGCACAAACTAATGTTTATGAGCACAAATGGAAACAAACAAACATAAACAAACGTTAATGAATAAAATATATAATACCTGATACTTATTAAATTTTTTAGTTTTTGGAATTTTGAAGTATTTAAACAAAATATAATACTGAAAACACTAATGAACTATCGAACACGTTACCAAACGTTCACAAACATAAACAAACAAACCCGCCATCTGTTCATGTTTGTTCATTTAACTTAATGAACGAAATTTCTTGTTCATGTTCTTTTGTTTAATAAACGAACGAACACAAACGAACTTCATGCCGAACGGTTCACGAATTATCCGTCAAACGTTTGGTTCGTTTGCAGCCCTAGTGGCCAAATAAAAGTTGTGTCCAAATTAGTAGAATAAAAAGTTCAGGGACTAAGGGCATGTTTGGGTAAGCTTTTAGAAACAACTTATTGACTTATTGGCTTCTTGGAAAAGTCAGAATTTTGTGACTTATTGACTTATTGGCTTTTTCCCCTCACATACACCCTCTTTGCCAAACATCATTTTAGAGCTTATGACTTTTCAAAAAGCCAATAAGTCAATAAGTTGTTTCAAAAAGCTTACCCAAACATGCCCTAAGTATGAATCAGTCAAAAAATATAAGTAAAAGGAAAAGGGGTGAACTTCCTACAAACAAAAACCGCCGTCGTAGAAACCCTAACCACCGCCACCACTCACCGCCGCTGAGTCCTCTCCTCCGGCACCGTAACAATGGCGGACGTAGTACAATACAAGCTCGAGCGCATGGTCAACGAGCTCGACGACCTCGAGCGGCGCGGCCTCTTCTCCCGCCGTGAAATCGCCGAGATCGTAAAACAACGCAGGAAATTCGAGTACCGGCTTAAACGTCCGAGTCCTCTGAAGCAGGATTACATAGCCTACATCGACTACGAGAAGTCTGTGGATGCTCTACGAGTACTTCGTAAGAAAGCGGTTATGCGTGAGTTGAAGAAGAAGAGTGAAAAGGGGAAAGATTCGAAGATGAAGCAGAGTTATTCGGATTTTTCTGGAGTATCGAGGATTGTTGAGATTTATCGGTTGGCTACTAATAGGTTTAAAGGTGATATTGAGCTGTGGTTTCAGTATTTGGAGTTTTGTAGGCAGAGGAGGAATGGACATATGAAGAAGGTATGTTGTTTTGAATTTGTTATTGTGGATGTTTAATTTGTTTTAATTGTTTTGGTTTGTGTTTGTGTTTGTGTTTAATTTTGCTGGAACTATAGTTGTGCAATATCTATTTTGCCCAAAATTCTGCGTGATATTATCCTCAAAAAATTGAGGCATATTAATCATAAGTTGTGCAGAACATTCTCTTTGAAAAGATATCTAGAAAACAGTTCACATACCAATTTTTTTATGTAACGAAATCGGTGCGCTGAGGGTGGTTAGGTAACGGGTCAATACGGGGTCGCGTTTAAAAAAGTCAATTATCAGTGTGTATGGATTGATAATAGACTTTAGAGATTGAAAACTTTGAACCTGATTTTGTGCTGTTGTTACTTGTAATCATAGTTCTTGATAGTGAATGGCGATAGATAGCGACAAGCTACCTATACGCTACGTAGCGACAACGAGCGTTATTTGATGTTTAGCGATAATGTATTAGATTTTTTTTTAAAAAAAATAGGGTTTTATTCACAAATTTAAGGTATTTCGATGCAATTAGTGACGACTACAGTTGTTTGGTTAATTAAAATGCCTAAAATTTCAGTTTTTAATATTTAAAAAAACAAAAAAAAAAAAAAGAAAAAAAACCCTAATTATCGCTATTGAGCGCTAAACACCAGAAAGCGCTGCGCAATGATATTCGCTATAGCATTCGCCATCATCGCTATTAACAACTATGCTTGTAATAGTAGTCCCATTCTGTGGTTGTGTTGTAGGTGAATAACCAAAGTTAGTGTTTTTGATTCTTTGGGGACATTAATTGCAACTAAAGGTGGCAGTTTTCTCATTACCCATAAATCATAGTAAATAAATTATATAATCTAAATTCAGAACGGCCCCAACTTCCAACAAAGGAAAAACTAAAACCAAACCAGCAACATGTGAGTTATGTGCCAGCATTCTAACTTTAGTATGCCTTGTGTGTAGCATTTAGAAAAAAAGGACAGCAATACAAAAAAACAAAAATAAAAAAAAAATATAAATCTACAAACATAACCATTAGCAACTGCCTAGAGTTAATTTCCATAAACTACCTGTACAAGGTCCAGTCCTTAAAAGGGGGAACAAGTCATCATAAACCTTTGAAGACTATTTTCAGATCAAGAAGACCAGAATGTGCATTCACATGAGTCAACCTATATACCATGTAACCAGACCAGAACCGCCCTTAAACAAATTAACATTTTGAGAGTTGAGACATTTGACAGTTTACATTCCAGATTATATTACCATAAATTTTAGCAGCATAATTGCTAGTCTTGAAAAGGGAGAAACACATCGTATTCGTTTTGCTAAATATGATAAAACTAAAATCAATGGATACAACCTATATATAAACAAATTCAGTATTAAGAAGTATGTTAATAATAAATCAATCATACAAACAAGGTTGTAGGTGTTTGTTTATATATCTAAAATTTTCATCCGTTATTGTTTGTGTATCTCTCAGGTTTTGGCTCAGGTGATCAGATTTCATCCAAAAGTACCCGGAGTCTGGATATACGCTGCTTCATGGGAGTTCGACCACAACTTAAACGCTGCAGCTGCTCGTGCACTTATGCAAAGCGGTTTGCGATCTTGCCCACATTCCGAAGCTCTGTGGGTAGAATATCTCCGAATGGAGCTCACTTACCTTAACAAGTTAAGTGCTCGCAGAGCAGCTCTTGGAGAAGATGTGGGCACATTGGTTCCCGATCGTTCAAACCCCGAAGATAAACAATGGCGAGATGAAAATAAAGAATTATTCATGTCGATTGATGGAGAAAGTGAAGATTACAAAGAGTTAGATGTAAAAAACGACGAACTGAAACAGAAGATGGATATTTTTCGGGAACAAGGATTGAACATTCTTCAAACGGTTTACAAATGTGCAGTGGATGCGCTTCCATCCAGTTTCAGCTTGAGAACGCAGTTTTTGGAGATACTAGAGGCAACCGATTTGGCGAATTCCGAAAATATGCAAAACGAGATTCTTGCTGACATGAAAAATGAGTTTTCGAAAGAACCAGCATATTGGGACTGGCTTGCAAAATTTGAAGCAGCTGGGCGTAAGAGTACACAAGATGTAACGTTAGAAATTACGCCTGATCAGTTGGTCAACGCGGTTCAGGTATGCCGACTAAAAACCTGAATCTGTATACTTTGTATGTATTTTGTAGTAGAGTAAAATGCCATTTTCGTTCCTGACGTTTGGCTACTTTTGCAACTTTCGTCTAAAGGTTTGTATTTTTGCATCTGAATCCAAAAGGTTTGAAATCTTGCCATTTTCATCCAACTCGTTAACTCCATCTATTTTTAACGTTAAGTCTGGTATTTTCGTCTTTTTAGACATTTTTTTTCTGATGATTAAAGGGTTTGGGTGGGGAGAAAGTCAATAGAGGTGGATCTTTATATCTTTAAATGTATAAAAAGACGGAAATGCCCCTCATTTAACGGAGACAAATAGATGGATTAAACGAGTTGGATAAAAATGGCAAGATTTCAAACCTTTTGGATCCAGACGCGGAAAAACAAACATTTGGACGAAAGTTGCAAAAGCGGCCAAACCTTAGGGACGGAAATGGCATTTTAATCTTCGTTATATTAGAAGCTTCAAGATGCATGTTTCTTGTTTTTATTCTTAAAATGTGTTTAGGTTTTTGATGAGGCTCTGAAGATCATACCGTCATCTACAATGTTTGATCTATATATCAAGTTTATGATGGACACAATTGGTAAAAACGGACAAAATAAAAGTTCTAGCATAGACCCCGTTACACATGTTTTAACGATCTTTGACAAGGCTCAAAGCATGGGGTGCATCTCTGAAGATCTTGCTTGCCAGCACGTTTCGTTTTTGTTACAACTTGAAAGATTAGATGATGCTAGAAATTTGGCAGAAAAACTTTGCAATGGAGAACTTTCGGAAGCGGTAAATTTGTGGGTTTTACGACTTTCAATAGAGATTAAGCGAATTAAAACACCAAGCAAAGGTGATTTGTCGTATGTGTTTGATCTCTTGCAAAATCCTTTGAGGAAAGTTTCTGTTTCGCAAGCTGAGAACCTATGGCTAATGGTATGTGGAAGTTCTACTATTCTCGTAACTTTTTCTCGTATCATTAGCGCTGCAAACGAACCGAACGTTCATGAACTTTTCGGCTGGAAGTTCGTTTATGTTCGTTCGTTTAATAAATGAACAAACACAAACAAGTAATTATATTCGTTTAGTTAAAGGAACGAACATGAACAGAGGCCGTTCTCGTTCATTTATGTTCGTGAACGTTCTGTTATGTGTTCGTTTATGTTCGTTTGTGTTCGATAGTTCACTAGTGTTTTTAGTTTTTATGTATTTTATTAATACTTCAAAATTTCAAAAATATTTAATAAGTATCAGTGTATTATATATTCTCTCCATGAACACTTGTTTGCGTTCGTTTGTTTTTATTTGTGTTCATGAACGTTCGTGACCTAAAATTAACAAACACAAGACACTTTCATTTCCATAACAAACGAACACGGACACAAAATCTAGTTCGATAAGTGTTCAGGAACAGTTTGTGAACACATATATTTCATTAACAAACGAACACGAGCAAGGTCTTGTTTGTGTTTGTTCAGTTCGTTAGTTATGTACTAATTATGTTATTTTATCACAAATCTTGAATGTCAGAAGCTTTGAGTATATAATAGATTACTGCATTATTTTGAATTTGCAGGGCTTGAAGTATTTTTCAAATCACAAACATTATTTCGACAAGCTGGTGGATATTTCTCTAACTTCATTGATCAGAGATGGTGGTAGTGATGACGGGTTTTCTCTTTCATCCGCAATTGTCAATTTTGTTCTACAAAAAGATGGAATCCAGAGTGCAAGAGATATGTATAAGCGGTATGTCTCTGATTAATCTTTTAGCTGTCAATCATCATACGAGTAATATATTTGTCATTAAATTAATGAAGTTGTGCAGATTTTTCGCTTTACCTCGGCCTGGGCTTGCTTTATATAGAAACTGCATTGAAATAGAATTGAACCTTGCATCATCTGCTGGTGGCAAAAAGGTAAATCTTGTAGAAGTCCGCAAGATATACGAAGCAGCACTTTCAACGTATGACCAGGATGTGAGTTTGTGGCAAGATTATCATTCTATGGAGTCAAAGGTATGTTTTAAGTTTTGTTAGGATAATAAAAACATGTAATAAATAAAAATAGTAAACATAAAAATTTCATGGTTAATTAATTTTGTTGTTTAATTTGTTTTTTTTTGTTGGTAGATGGGGACATCGGAAACCGCTGCTGCTGTCCACTGGCGTGCACGAAAGATACTTGAAAACAATGCTAATCTACTAATATGATGAGATTATGAATGGAAAGTTTGTAATTGTGAATCATTTACAGTTTTGGAAGGTATGCTTGTTGCCATTGCAGTAAGCATGTCCTTGAGAAATGTAACAGTTGTTTTATTAGCAGGATAATCAAAGTTTTGGTTTCATTTGGATGATACTGTTGATGTTAACACATATACACACAGTCGAGCCCGGCTCGACTCCACATCGATTTTTCACTGAAAGTTGTTTACTTTTTAATCCACACGTAATCAACATCGTATCTTATTTGCGATTGGGGATCCCAAATTAGCCTACGGTTTTCAAACAAAGGTGAAATGGCCCGTTACATTCATTTAGACCTTTTAAACCCTTGCAATTTATCTGTACATCAGTTTTGTTTAACCTGTATATAAGTTGTGTACCGCTCTTCGGTTTTCTTACATTCATTTAGAACTGTTAAACACACTTGCAACACATAATTAGTGTACCTGTTTAGATAAATAGGCTGCACGGTCGTGTATGGGTTACATGATTTTAAGTGTTAGTTATGGTCCATGTTTTTAGATAATGTATAGATATCAAGATAAGAATACATGCTGAATCTAATAAAAAAAACTTTAAACAAATATAAAGATACAAGTAACAAAAAGGGAACACATCAAGTGTGGATAAAAGTTTTCTTAAACATATGCTTTAATAAAAATTTCAAGTATAAATCAATATCTTATAAAAAGAACCTATAACTATATAAGCTCAAATTAGTTAAAATATATCCATATCCATATAAAATCTTAAAAAAATATTTAGAAAATATATAATATGAATGTATGGCATCCCAGTGATCCTTATCATGGATGGCAAGGGCTTACCACTCACCAACGATAGGGGTTTTGATTGCTACCAAAAGTTCTCCACCACCCACTGCTTTTTAGTTTTCACTCACCAACCATTTCCTATTTTTATATTATTATATTATTTTACAGCAAAAATATTCTCCCTCAAATGTACTCATTATTTTAAAAACTCCAACCCAACCGCATCAAGATTTGTTCTCTAAGTTCACTTGTAAGTTCAATCTCAATCAATTCCTCTTTTCTTTCTGGTCAATTAACCTGCTTTTGGTGTAAAAGATCTGTTTCTTGATTGTTATTTGTGAAAAGATTGAGTCTTTGTTCATGTGGGGCAAAACCCTTTTACAAATTTGTTGATGGAGATGCTAATTGTTGAAAAGATTGGATCTTTATTGATTGTTGAATTTGTTGGTTGTGTTTTCTTATCTCTTTTCTTTGAGGCATTTTGTCATACAGTTGAGCTGCAATTTATTAGATCAAAATGTGATAAGTGTTGGGGGATGAATTAGTATACAAGATTAATAGATTGATTTAATAATTCCTCATGTTGGAAATCCAAGATGTTTCTTGAAGTTGGTGTGTTTGATTCTTGTCTATTTTCTTGATTTTATTGAAATTATAATCAAGAAAGGGAAAAAATGGAGTGTTTTAGACTAGTATAATCAAGATTCATTTACAATGTTTACATTTTCAATTGGTACCATTGAAAACCTTGATTGTGCTTAATTTAAGGTTATTGGAATCTAAGAATTTTTTATTTTTTTTTTTAAATTTTGATTTTTTTTTGTGTGCTGAAGCATAAATAACAATGAGGGGAGGACTATGGCAACTCGGTCAATCAATCACTCGCCGTCTCGGTCAAGCCGATAAAAAAACCATAGCCCGAAGGTGCTACGCCTCGGACGCTGACCTCAAGAAAACCGCTCTGTACGACTTCCACGTTGCCAATGGCGGAAAGATGGTACCTTTTGCCGGTTGGAGCATGCCAATCCAGTACAAAGATTCAATCATGGAATCCACCATAAACTGCAGGGAAAACGGTAGTCTTTTTGATGTCGCACATATGTGTGGGCTAAGTCTTAAGGGAAAAGATTGCGTCCCGTTTCTCGAAAAGCTCGTGGTTGCTGATGTGGCAGGACTTGCTCCTGGTACCGGCTCGCTCACTGTTTTCACAAACGAGAAGGGTGGATCGATTGATGATTCTGTTATCACTAAAGTGACTGATGATCATATTTATTTGGTTGTTAATGCGGGGTGTCGAGATAAGGATTTGGCTCATATTGAAGAGCATATGAAGGCTTTTAAAGCCAAAGGTGGTGATGTAAGCTGGCACATTTATGATGAGAGATCTCTTTTGGCTCTTCAGGTTAGTAACTATAACTTGAGAAACTAGGGCTGCAAACGAACCGAACGAACATGAACAAGATCTTGTTCGTGCTCGTTTGTTAAGGAAATATATGTGCTCACGAACTGTTCATGAACACTTATTGAACGAGATTTTGTGTTCGTGTTTGTTTGTTAAGGAAATTAACGTGTTCGTGTTCGTTTGTTAATTTTAGGCGACGAACGCAAACGAACGTTTTCATGAACACAAACAAGCATTCATGAATAAGACACTGATACTTTTTAAATATTTTATTTGTCAGAATTTTGAAGTATTTAAATAAAATATAAAAACTAAATCGCTGATGAATTATCGAACACAAACGAACATAAACGAAAATGTTACCGAACGTTCACGAACATATATGAACGAACACAGCCCTGTTCATGTTCGTTTATATATTAAACAAACGAACACAAACAAACTTCCCGCCGAACATTTCACAAACTGTTCAAGTGTTTATTGAACATTTGGTTCGTTTGCAGCCCTATCAGAAATGGTTCTTTTTGATTCAAATATTGTTAATTTGTTTTGTAGGTTAGTTGATTCGTTCGATAACAAACACTTTATGATCTATAATATTTTGTATATATGTATTCCGTTTTGTTGTCGTGGTGCAGGGTCCTCTAGCAGCCCCGACTCTTCAGCACTTGACTAAAGAGGATTTGAGTAAAATGTACTTTGGGGAGTTCCGTATTATCGATATCAACGGTTCCAAATGTTTCCTAACCAGAACCGGGTATGTTTGCTCTTTATTAAAGCGATTATGATATTATATCATGTCTTCCAGAATCAGAATCATTAATATATTAACTTCGTGTAGGTATACCGGTGAAGATGGATTCGAAATATCAGTTCCCTCAGAAAATGCTGTCGATCTCGCAAAAGCGATTCTAGAAAAATCTGAAGGGAAAGTACGGTTGACCGGTCTTGGTGCGCGTGACAGTCTTCGTCTTGAAGCCGGGCTGTGTCTTTACGGCAATGACATGGAGCAACACATATCCCCTGTGGAGGCTGGGCTCACATGGGCCATTGGCAAGAGAAGACGGGCCGAGGGTGGTTTTCTTGGAGCTGAGGTGATCCTCAAGCAAATTGCTGACGGCCCAGCTATAAGACGAGTTGGGCTTTTCTCGACAGGCCCACCGGCCCGTAGTCACAGTGAGATTCAGAACGAGAATGGGGAGAACATCGGTGAGGTTACTAGCGGAGGATTTAGTCCGTGCTTGAAGAAGAACATTGGCATGGGGTATGTTAAGTCAGGATTGCACAAACCGGGTACGAAGGTGAAGATTGTGATCCGAGGGAAAACGTATGAAGGGTCGGTTACCAAAATGCCCTTTGTACCAACAAAATATTACAAGCCATAGTCTTTGTTTGTGTAGTTGAAAAGTTCAATGTTTCTGATGGCTGTTTCTTTACATTTAACCTGTTTTTGTTGAACTTGAATTCTGCAAGCCTGCAATCTTTGATTTTGTGGTTCAACACTTGATTTTTAGTGTCATATAAGCAGCTTATCTTGATGCAATTGTCTTGATAATGTTCCAAGATTTGGTGCCTGTCAAAATTGAACATGAATTTGACTAATTAATTGATGAAAACTATATGTTTTGTACAAGTAAAGAAACCACATGACATATGAAGTACAATAGGTTCTAAGATTGTTTCAACTTAGAGGTGCATGGTCATATAGATTCCGGGTATGGTCAAAGATAATCCGGGTCGGGTATGGAACCAGTTCTTGAAGCAAAAAACCTTTTACCCGATAGGAACCTCGTAGGGTTGGGTATGGAATCCGGTATAGAACCGGGTATTAGAAAACTGTATTTTTTTGTTTTTGTTTTTTAAACAACAAAAAAATAAAGTTAACAAATACGAAGTTATTTATTTTTTGGGTTTTATCTTAACAAATACATAAATTACAAAAAAACAGAGAAATTACAAAACATTACAAAAAAATACATAGAAACTAAAACATAATTTTATTTATTTTTTTGGAGTAGAAAACACTACCCGGTTTTTAAAAAAACCGGCGTCGGCTATACAAAAAAAAATGTATACCCAGTGGGTAGGGTCGGATCCATAACCAGTACCTCAATGTCTGGTTCCGGGTAATTTTCTGGTCCGGTTTTGATTACTAGTTCTTTGTGCACCTCTATATCAACTAAACCATTTGATTTGATGTTCACCTGGTGACTGGTGTTTGGGTCCATCTTGGGCTCTAGGTTTGGGTCGACAGGCCCCTGTGGGCCTTGTATAAATAAGGGCACCCCCGAGGAAAAATGGGCTCTCTCCTCTTGGATCAACTATAAACTCTTTTGGACCTAATACCTCAAAGTTGATACAGAGGTACACAAATCGGGTTTTGGACCTAATCTTTCAAGTTGATACAGGTATAGTTGCACAAATTGGGTTATTTTATAATACCCGGTTCTAGGTATGGAACTGGCCAGGTATTGGAAAACCAGGTATTGTGAGAAATCAGATAGGGTTCGGGTATGGCTATTGAAGAGAAAAACCATATCCTATATACCAGAATAGGGTATCATCTGGTTTGGATATAACCGGGTATTGGAACCGTGTATTAATATCCGGTTTTAAAAAATTAGCTTCCTTTATTATTTTACACAAAAATGATTTCGTTTAAAAGATAATTTTTGTTTGTAATTTGTAAAAAATAATTAAATTAAATTACAATAACATAAATGCATTCAAGCACAAATTGTTTGCTTTATCATATGCATTTAAAAAAAACTTAAATATAAAAGTTGTAAAGTAAACATAAAAATATACTTTAAAAATTGGGCTATTCTATCGGGTATTTAGAAAACCGATATCGGATACAAGGTATGACCGGTTCCAGGTAATTTCGGGTATAAAATGGATATGGATTCAAGAGATATTGAGCTCAAAATTTATATACATACCCTACGAGCAGGGTCGGGTTTGGTTACGAGTATAAAATACCCGGGTACAAAATTAATCGGTTCCGCGTTGTTTGTCCCTTTTTGGAGCTAAAATTATGGATCAAGTTGCTTAAAGTTTTCACTTTCACTCTAAGTGGCTGTTTGTTTACTTCTTAATGATGCCCTTAATGGTTCAGACCTCTTATTGGTTTAACACTTAATGGCTCAGATTGTTTGTTTCGTGAGCATATGTCTGAATGGTTCAAACATTTGCCTCTGAATGGTTAAACGTTATGTTGAGTCCGAATAGTTAAAATCTCTAATCTGAATTGGTCAGAGATTTATTTCTGAACGATTAAGCATTATACTGGCTCTTAATGATTCAGAACTCATACTGATTCAACACTTAACCATTCAGAAGTTACCAAACAACCTTAGGTCCTTCATTTGAAAAGTTACCTCGTTTTTTTTTTGTCTTTTTAACAATCTTGAGCTAAAAAATGTTTTTAAGTGAAAGGCATTATTGTCTTTTTTACCCAAAAGGACTATTCTTGTAAATGGTAACGTTTCTTTTTATTCTTTTATTTATTTATTTTCTTTTTGTTCTTATTTTATTAGTTTTGTTTAAAGATTTCTTTGAAACTTTATTAATTAATTAATCAACGTATTCGTTTTAAAATCATTTTATTTTATTACTATAAACTAAGTTAGAACCCCGTATATTACACGGGTTGAATAAATGTAATTTTATATATTAAATAATAAAAAATTATATTTTTATTAACTCCGTATATTGTACGGGTTAAATAAATGTAATTTTATATATCAAATAATAAAAAAAAGTTATATCCTTGAAAACCATGTGTATTACACAGAATAAATAAATGTAATTTTGTATACTAAATACTAAAAACGTCGTATCTTTAAAAAAAGCCGTGTATAATCGGGTT
Organism: Helianthus tuberosus; assembly: GCA_030545235.1. NCBI lineage: Eukaryota > Viridiplantae > Streptophyta > Magnoliopsida > Asterales > Asteraceae > Helianthus > Helianthus tuberosus. Next base: position 25,275,876 of record CM060435.1, on the reverse strand, counting down.
GAATAAATCTACCATATAATAAAAAAAATTACATCCTCAAAAACCCCGTATGTTACACGTGTTGAATAGATCTAAAAAAGAGTTATATCTTTAAAAACCATGTGTATTACACATATTAAATAAATGTAATTTTGTATATTAAATACTAAAAAGGTCGTATCTTTAAAAAACACGTGTATAGTTGGGTCGAAAAATCTACCAAATAATAAAAACATTATATCCTTAAAACCCTCTTGTATTATACGTGTTGAATAAATCTAATTTTACATAGCAAATGATAAAATAGTTATATCTTTAAAAACTTTGTGTATTACACGGGTTATATAAATGTAACTTTGTATAGTAAATAATAAAAAAAAGTTATATTTTTCAAAACCCCGTATTTTAGACTTGTTGAATAAATATAATTTTGTGTATCAAATAATAAAAAAATTATATTTTTAATAAATTAGGATAACATTCAATATTAATTTATTATTTATATATTTAATATAAGATAAGTATGAAAAAGAGGTATTTGTTTTAAAAATATATTAATTTAACAATTTAGATTTGAGGATAATATTTTATGAAAGTATGATAAGATTTAATATTAATTTATTATTTATTTATTTAGTTAATATAAGATAAACATAGATTTGAGGATAACTTCAATGAATGACACGTGTCCAAAACTTAGTTTCTTTTATTATAGTAGATAGATAAGGAACAAAAATATGCAATATAAGTTTTACCTTGTGTTTTGGAACTTAAAAAAAAAAAAACTTGATTTTTTACTTTTAATTCAAAGGTTTTTACCTTTTGCAATTTTAACCCTACATATTTGTTTTTTTTAACTTTAACCCAAAACTTTTCATTATTTGCAATTTAACTTAACAACTTTTGTCACTTATACTTTTCATCTTTTGCAAATTTTCGTTTTACGTATAGTTCTAAATTTTTCGAGTTAATACGACGCAACGTACGACTGTGGTTCAACTTTTTTATGTTTTGTTTCAAATTTTGCAAGTTAACACGGCGCAACGTGCATGTGTGGTTCATCATTTTTACCTCTATTTTTTCCATGTTTGACAGGTTCGTCGCAACACGCAGATCCTAGGTCGAGTCATTGTTGGTGGTCGATGACGGTTGTGTGGCATTAATACTATTTGACACCGTTTTACGTCCCGCTGCAATGCGGGGTGTGCTTTGGGGGTTTCTCAAAGAAAAAATGGTCATGCATATGGTTGTTGTAACCTTGGCTTTGGGGGTTTTCCAAAAAAAAAAATTTGTTTTTTTACATTTCACCCAAAAGTATTTCATAAATTACTTTTAATCCAAAACTATTTGTTTTTTTACTTTTAACCCAAAACTTTTTATCTTTTGCAATCTATCCTCACAACTTTTTTTACTTTCAACTTTCGTCCTTTATAGTTTTTATTTTCCGCAAATTTTTCGCTTTATGCTTGGTTCTAAATTTTGCAACTTAACACATCGCAACATACGTCTTTGGTTTAACTTTTTTACCTTTTGTTCTAAATTTTGTGAGTTAACACGACGCAACGTGCGTGTGTGGGTGAACGTTTTTACATCGTCTATTTTTTCCCGTTTGACAGGTTTAACATAAGGTTCGGGTCCTAGATCGACTTAGTTATAACTAAAGAATCCCCGCCGCACGGCGGGTCGCAATTCTAGTTTATCTTTAAATACCAAACAACTTGTTTTTTAAAGCTCCATTTCTAAACTACTCATTTTTTAAAAGGGTAACTTAATAGAATAGCAACCAAATTTTTAATAAGTTCCACTAAAGTCAGTCAATCTTATTTTGTCTCTCTAAAATCACTCAAGTTTGATTTATTGCTCTAAAGTTATGCAATTTCTAGGTTACCCGGTGATGAAGCAGTGGTTAACCAGGGGGTTAGTCCACGGGTCGAGCTTCGTCAAGTAGGGTTAGTCCCTTCTTTCCTCGATCGATGGCCGAATCGTCCTCTAATCCGTCTCCTACACAATGAAACATACCGTGACTCGTAACAAGGAGGATGGGGTGGGAGTGACTCCTTGTTACCACTCTCCGGCGTGAGGATAAATATTTGCTTGGGAGCAAGATAAATATTTGAGTAGTATATGTGAAAGAGCAGATTAGTGTTACCTCAAACCTGGTTCGGGATGGGTATTTATAGCCGAAGAGTGAAGGAGAATGACCCAAAGGGCCGCTAGGTGGGCCTAGGACCTGACTGACAACGCGTAGCCTTTTGTAGGTGTGTCAGGAGCGCATGTCACGGAAGCGTTGGGCGCATCCGGAGGTGTTGCCACGTCCTGCTGGTGTTGTCAGTCTGTCTACCAGCTTTTATGTATGTGGGCTGGGCAGCTGCGCATTAGGCAGTCAGCTGACCACTGCTGTCAGTGCCCTGGCAGATCACTTGTTGGTTTGGTCACTGAAGTCAAAGTGTCAGTTCAACTTGTCTTGACAATAGGATGCGGTTTGGACCGCATCGCTATGTGCGGTAACCGCAATGATTACCGCAAGCCTTGTATGTTGACGAAAACGTCCATTTTCATACACAAGGTGAGTCTTCTCATCTTTCCTCGAGTGGGAAAGCAAACCGCATTCGCGCGTGCTCGCACGAACACAGGTGAGTCCTTGTCGATATGGGCCATGAACCGGGTGATGGTCACTCGCGCGCAAGCCTGGTGCGAGATTTGGGACCATACCCCTTCACCCCGTCATCTTCATAATATAGCAGGTGATGTTTCTTTTTTAGTATTTAAACTTGAATAAATAATTGTATTTTATTCTTTGAATTTCAAATCTAATACGACTTTTTTTATAATGAACTCTTTTATATAAGAAAATGATCATCTTCGTCATCTCTGGTAAAGATCATATCTTCCACAGAAACATTGAAGATACTGCATCATCAAAAGGAGTCCACCACCCATATTAATATTTTTTTCTTTTCGTAGTTATCCAGAGTGTCATTACCGTAATGAACCAAACCCATCTTGATCGAAATTGAATTCCCACCGAATCGCACAGGGGATTTCCGTAATTATTCTTCAAATTATATATCTGTTATTGTTAATAACTAAAGCAAATCAAATATGTCCAGTTATTTTATCAAATGTAAACTGAAAATGCTATATAAATATCCTCTACAATAATTAGAAATAACTTAATTATTATTCATCATCAATTAAAATATAAGTTAAGGATTATATAAATTTAAGAGTAAACTGCAATTTTACCCCCTGGGATTTAGGCCAATTGGCACTCTTACCCCCCCTAACGAAATAATTGCAATTTTACCCCCCAACGTTGATGTTATGTCGCAAGTTTACCCCCTGGCATCAAATTTGCTTAACAGTCAACAAAACAATGTGAGGGTCAAAGGGTAAATATGTAATTTTACCTTAATAGTACCTTATATATTACTATTACCCCTTAATATTAGTTCCACTCTCAATCTTACCCCCTAAGATTCATCACTCCCCCACTCCTTCTTCTTCATCACCGGCAACCACACCCACCGTCGACCACACCCACCGGCGACCACACCACCGGCTACATTTGGGCCAACAGAGAATGAGCGAATCAGAGAATGCAAGGATGCATCCACCTCCACCAGCAGAGCCAGTAACGGCGACCACACCACCGGCGATGCCCCCGGCCACCGTCGATCCACCTGTCCACCAGCGATCCTCCCTGTTCTCGCACTTGTCAGGTAAAATCGAACAAGTATTTTGATTGTGGTTAATGTCAGGTTACAGAACAAGTAATGTGAGGTTAAAAAACAGGGGTTATTGAACATGGATGTTTCTGTGTTTGCAATGGATATGAGGATTCGTGTTTCACTACGATCGATTGTGGTTTCCTTGGTTGTCAAGATGCGAGGCCGCCCTTTCCTGCATTTCCAGTTTCCCCCTCAGCAGGAAATGGTTGTGTAGTGTAGTTGAACTCTAATATATTAGGATCTTTTGGTTTAATATGTATGCTAATTGTATGTATTAATTTTTTGATACTGATCTAATTGTATATATTAATGTATTGATACTGATCTAGTTATAATGTGCATTTGCATAAATGTTATAATGTGCCTAGTTATAATGTGTATGTAACACCTCGAAAATTCACATCCTATAATGTGTTGACACGTGTCATATGTTTGAACGTGTGAAATAATGTTCTAGAAGGACTAAAGTTGACAATCATGGAAAGTATGTAAATATACGAGTTCTAAATGTCAACAGTGAATAAATGTATTGCACATTAGCCCTACATGATGCTCATACCTTCAAACGAATAAATCATAGATCATACGAAGCTAAAAGTGAGAGGTTACAAACTTCAGGGGTTAAATGTGTCAACATGTTTAAGTTATACCTTTGAGTGACCTTTTAGCAAACCCAAAGCTTTGTAACGGTTAATTATGCTCACTAGAATGCACGATTAAAATTTCATAAAGTTTCGTTATCGTATGAGAAAGTTATGATCAAATTCGTGTACGAGGGGTTAAAGCGTCAACGGTGAAAGTTATGACTTTTCGGGTTAACCGGAAGTGTCCAGGGACTTGGCAAAGTAAGTATAAGTCATAAAGCCCTTGTATATAAATAATAAGGGGTCAAAATGCAAGAATTAAGCTTAGTTGACCTTTCGGAGTACCAAGAGCCAGGGATGCAAACTGAAAAATGGAAGAATTTCCCCTGAGGAGGGCTAGCGCACTGCTACATCAGAAGCGTAGCGGTGCGCTACCAGTCTGCAGCGACAGCAACTTGGCTGTTGGCTGTTTTAAGAGTTGCAACTGATCTTTAATCGATTTTCCTCATCCTTCTTGGCCCCTAAACACCCCCTAAACATCTAGGGACACTTGTTAAGATGTTGTGGTCACTCATAGACTTGGGTGTCAAGAATTTGTGGTGATCTAAACACTATATAAAGGCATGAAGTTGCAAACAAATCTTCACACCTTCATCTGCAATTGAGGAGCCTTTCTGGAGCTTCAAAGCAGACCCAAGTCCTTCCTAATCAAGCTTAGGACTTAAGTAAGTTTGCTAAACCTTTCTTGATTAAGTTTTAACTTAGTTTTAGCTTAAAAGTCAAACCGTCGTAATTAACGGTTGACTTAACGATTAATCACTAATGGTCCAGTGATTAGTCGAATTAAAAGTAGTTATAAGTTGGTAATTAGGTGGGTAATAAACCCCTAAAAAGGTTCCCCCTGATTCCCATTCTAACCAGGTCAAATGTCGGGTCAAACTTTTATTTAAAAAGTCAACATAATGCTTAAAATGTCGTTTATGCATAATTAGCTATCTAGAACATATATAACCTGTTTGATCATTGTTATAACTTAGTAATAAGAGTAAGAACATGTCCAAACATGTTCAACCCGACTATTTCCTGTTTAGACCCGGTTCGGAACCGAAACTCACATAGTTTGACTTTCACTTTGACTTTCAGTTCTGACCCGTTTAGGTATATTCTTGAAATGCCTCAGAGCTTAAATTGGATTAGGATACATGTTAGAACAACCCTCTGTGATTATACACCTTGGTTCACTAGTTATCCAATTAATATGCATATTTCCGTTAATCGCTCATATGTTGACCGTTATGCCCTTATTACCTTAAAACGTGAATTATGAAAATGTAAAAGTGTAGAAACCTTAATTACTGATATATAAACTTGTATGCAAAGTTTGACATCAGTTTGACTTATAGATTAAGAGTTATGCTCAATATCGCAAAATTAAAGCTTTATGTTAATAAAACGGCGTAATTAGCGTATAGCCTAGTTAAGCCTACTTTTTGGTATCAAACTTAATACCCACTGATATAATATATTATTTTGGGATTTTTAAAGATTTTTAATTAATTTTAGGCTGAGCATAACTAGTAGTCGTAGGCTTAATCCGGTAATTGTCGGTTTTGCCCTTACGGGCCATAAAATGAGTTTTACTTATCTAAACGACTCCAAACCTTTTGCTACTGATCACATATGATAAATAAATTATTTTAAGCCTTCTGGAAATATAAAAATATCAGATTTAAGTATCAAACCCGGAAATGGCCTTTAATCGCCTTATTTAGCGTTTTTAACGCATAGTATGTATTAAAATTATATTAGACATACCCGGGTTGATACCTACTGATATATGAGGCAAATTATAATATTTTAACAGTAATCAAAGGTTGATAAACTCAGACCTCAGTTTTGAGCTTTTCGGCTTATGTGAAATGACCAAACTACCCCTACGGGGCATGGTTTGTGTTTAATTTCATTTCGGGCATAATGAAAGACATCCTACTGATGTCACAACATATTTGAAGCATATTAACTTAGGAAACCTGTATATGGCTCTTACGGATACCCGTTACGCTTATTTCGCGTTCGGTTCGGTTTATGTAACTAGTTTGCATAAATTAGCCGAAACGGGTCAAACGTTATCGTTTGTATCTCAAAATCCAGAATGTGTTTAGTTTACCCATATTATACGAGTCTCCAAACTTGTCGGGTCTAAATCACATCCTATCCCGGTCTTCGCTTAATCATGCGTTTTGAACCGTAAACCTTTCCTTAAAACTAACCGGTCTAAGTTACGACTTAAATAAGACCCGTTAGGAATTTAATAGGTTGATAAAACCTTCGTTCCAGATTGAGAGCCCCAGTAGAAGTACTTGTGCTTGCTGATTAGAATATACGGCTGAGTATAAATTGCATTGCTAGCTCAGGTAAATACTTTTAACTTATTTTCCCTTATACGGGCTTGGGATACGGTATTATAAAAATACCGCTTGGTCGGGTGTAGAAACCTTTTAATCGGAGATGATTAAATTGCATAATCTCGTTTTAATCTGTATTGATTGATAACAAATAACATTGGGGGTTAATGACCGTGTCCTGGATATCCTTGGCTCATTTTAAAAAGTGAATGGCCACGACGTAAGCACAAGGTGTAGGCAAAACACCTCCTGTTGCATATGTATAACGTATACTCACTCGTAAGGGTATCTTCTTGTGAGATTATATTTGTGGTGTGTCGATTAATCTTGTCCGGCTTGTATTGTATAATCACCGGCCCTAAATGTTGGACAACCATGTAAATCGGATACAAGATTTTTATTAATAAAATTGTCCCAAGTATAAAAGATTAATTTTGCCTCTGTGCATTTTAATCAATGTGTCAAGATATTTTGTGCCGTTTGCACTCGAATCACTTTTCAAACTCTTTTTCCAAAATGAGTCAGTTAATTGTATTTACCAGTGTAAACTGACGTATTTTCCAAAAGGTTAAGTGACAGGTACTATGCGTAATTGGCTGGGAGCTCAGGGCGTCACTAGGGAATCTTGCAAGTTCTAGATGCCTAAAGTCTGTTGAACAATTTTCTTTTATTGATCCGCCTGTGGATCCTTTACCTTCCGTTGTAATACTTTGACATTACTTATATTCTGAATGTAATATATTTATCTTTTGCTTCCGCTGTGCATTATTATATTGTGTTGTTTGACCATGATGTTGCCAACCACGTCACGATACTCCCCCACCGGGCCCACCGGTGACACGTGGAAAATCGGGGTTTGACAGTGTAGCAGGTATGTGTTTGATCAAATATGCCTAGTTAAGTGCAGCAGGTATGTGTTTGATCAAATATGCCCAGGTATGTTTACAGCTAATGTTTGAACCTCCACTAAGTGCAGCAGCTAATGTTTGGACTGAGGGGTATAATTGTAAACTTATTTTGACCATAGAACAGGTATGCTTGATTGTGAGTTAGCAGGTATGCTTGATCAGCCAAACATGTTATGAATGCTTCTGATCTTGTAATGTTTCTGATTTTTAAATGTGCAGCAGGTTATATTGAAATGTGCAGCAGTTACAATAGCAGCATGTTAGTTGTTGAATATGTGCAGTCCACACTTGCATTACAGGTTAGATGTGCAGTTATGTTTGATGTGCAGCAGGTTATGTTTGATGTCAGTTACATGATCATACAGTTATGTTTGATGTGCAGTAGGTTATGTTTGATGTACAGGTTATGTTTGATCATACAAGTTAGATGACAGTTACAAGATCATACAGGTTAGATGTGCAGTTATGTTTGATGTTTTGTTGGCTGTTGCAGTTAGATTCATGTGCATTTGCATTACAGTTTGGTTTGTTCCTTTATTTGATGCTAAAATGACAAATCATTCTTTGATAATATAACAGTTGCTGCTGATAGATTCTTGATTATATATGCAGTTGCTGCAAATGAGATCACCAAAACATAACATGAATTTCAAGGATTCTTAGACCTGAAATTTTACATGTTTTATTTCAACAAATGTAGCTGAACCGCCTAATGTGAAGGAGGCTGTTAAATGGTTATATCAAGCTCCTGTTACAACAATATGAATTGAATCAATATGTGAGTTTATTAATGGCGTTGATGTGTTTTCGATTAGTTCTGCAAGTGTTAAAACATAGCTTCTTTTATGTGGCATGATGATGCATCATAAGTTATCAATGAGTTGATTATTAAGAGCAGGGGTTTATAATAATCGAATATGGGTGGTGGCGGGAAGGGTTTTGGAAGTTGCAGGGGGTAATATTGCTTATTAACACAAAGTATATGAGGTAATAAGAAAGGGCATTTTAGTAATTTACCCGTGGGGGGGTAATTATGCAACATAACAGGAATGTCAGTTACATGATCATACAGTTATGTTTGATGTGCAGTAGGTTATGTTTGATGTACAGGTTATGTTTGATCATACAAGTTAGATGACAGTTACAAGATCATACAGGTTAGATGTGCAGTTATGTTTGATGTTTTGTTGGCTGTTGCAGTTAGATTCATGTGCATTTGCATTACAGTTTGGTTTGTTCCTTTATTTGATGCTAAAATGACAAATCATTCTTTGATAATATAACAGTTGCTGCTGATAGATTCTTGATTATATATGCAGTTGCTGCAAATGAGATCACCAAAACATAACATGAATTTCAAGGATTCTTAGACCTGAAATTTTACATGTTTTATTTCAACAAATGTAGCTGAACCGCCTAATGTGAAGGAGGCTGTTAAATGGTTATATCAAGCTCCTGTTACAACAATATGAATTGAATCAATATGTGAGTTTATTAATGGCGTTGATGTGTTTTCGATTAGTTCTGCAAGTGTTAAAACATAGCTTCTTTTATGTGGCATGATGATGCATCATAAGTTATCAATGAGTTGATTATTAAGAGCAGGGGTTTATAATAATCGAATATGGGTGGTGGCGGGAAGGGTTTTGGAAGTTGCAGGGGGTAATATTGCTTATTAACACAAAGTATATGAGGTAATAAGAAAGGGCATTTTAGTAATTTACCCGTGGGGGGGTAATTATGCAACATAACAGGAATGTTGGGGGGTAAAATAGTCATTTCAAATTAAAGCTAACAGATCAGTTAACAAATTTGACGCCGGGGGGTAAACTTGCGACATAACCCCAACGTTGGGGGGTAAAATTGCAATTATTTCGTTAGGGGGTAAGAGTGCCAATTGGCCTAAACCCAGGGGGTAAAATTGCAGTTTACTCTAAATTTAATTACTCATTTAATTATTTATCGGTTTATAATTTAAATATTTTATTGAAAAAAAGAAAACAAAGATAAAATCCATGTAATCTTTAAAAAATAAAATTTAAGAAATTAATACAAAGATAAATTGGATAATGTATAGCAAGTATTTATATTTATATATTATTAGATATATCAATAATCAATAATATTATAGATTAATTTACTATATTAATATAATATTAATCTATCTACTATAATAAAAGAAACCAACTTTGGGACACGTGTCATCATATTAGGCCATGTCTTATGGATAATTATTATTTTATTTTAATCTCTTATAATTAATTATAGATAATCCTTCTGCTAAATATTATTTAGTTTAATTATTACTTTTATATTTATCTATTTACTTCAAATTCAAACTTAGTTATCTAATTTAATATTAGAGTAAATTACGATTTGGCCTATGTGGTTATATCACTTTTACCCTTTTAGCAGAAAAAGGAATCGTTTAACATCTGAGACCCCAACATCTTTTTTTCTAATCCTTTTGGCTCCTAAAAGTGAATGGATAGGGTTAGTGTTAGGGGCCAAAAATGTTAGAAAAAACACATGTTATTAGAGTAAATTCAAACTTAGTTATCTAATTTGATATTAGAGTAAATTACGATTTTGGCCCTCTGTGATTATATCACTTTTACCCTTTTGCCATGTCTTGTGGATAATTATTATTTTATTTTAATCTCTTATAATTAATTATAGATAATCCTTCTGCTAAATATTATTTAGTTTAATTATTACTTTTATATTTATCTATTTACTTCAAATTCAAACTTAGTTATCTAATTTAATATTAGAGTAAATTACGATTTGGCCCATGTGGTTATATCACTTTTACCCTTTTAGCAGAAAAGGGAATCGTTTAACATCTGAGACCCCAACATCTTTTTTTCTAATCCTTTTGGCTCCTAAAAGTGAATGGATAGGGTTAGTGTTAGGGGCCAAAAAGGTTAGAAAAAAACATGTTATTAGAGTAAATTCAAACTTAGTTATCTAATTTGATATTAGAGTAAATTACGATTTTGGCCCTCTGTGATTATATCACTTTTACCCTTTTAGCTCAAAAAGGAATCTTTTAACATCTGAGCTCTCAACGTCTTTTTTTCTAACCCTTTTGGCCCCTAAAAGTGAATGGATGAGGTTAGTGTTAGGGGCCAAAAAAGTTAGAAAAAAACATGTTGGGGGCTCAGATGTTAAAAGATTCATTTTTGGCTAAAAGTGTAAAAGTGATATAACCACAGGGGCCAAAATCGTAATTTACTCTTGATATTAACTATATATTTGAACGTTTTGTTTAGTTTGGTATCAAATAGATTTTACGATACTTTAAATAAAATTAACTAATATTATTTATCATTTCAACATTTACAAGTTTTAAATAAATGGTTAAATTTATTGAGACTTCGTTACATTTACAAGTTTTAAATAAAAGGTTAAATTTAAAATATAATTCTAAAATTTAAATTGTTAATTTAAGATATTTTTAAATAAAATAAATTATTTTTCACGAAAACCAAACTTTGTATTAATATATGAAATATTTTTATTTTCATTACTTAAAAAATTATATATTTTTTATTATTTAGTATAGAAAATTAAATTTATTCAACCTGTGTAATAAATGAGGTTTTTAAAGATGTATTATTTTATTATTTAGTAAACAATATTACATTATTCAACCTAAGTAATACACGTGGTTTTAAAGATATAACTCTTTTATTTGGTATATAAAATTAAATTTATTCAACCCGTACAATATGGTTCTTATAGATATAACGTTTTATTATTTAATAAATAAAATTATATTTATTCAACCCGTGCAATAAATGAGGTTTTTAAACATATATTGTTTTATTATTTAGTATATAAAATTCATTTATTCGGCCCGTGTACTACACGGGGTTATAACCTAGTTTCATATATAAATAAACTAGGTTATAACCCCGTGTATTACACGGGTTGAATAAATAAATTTTATATACTAAATAATAAAACAATATATCTTTAAAAACCCTTTTTATTGTACAAGTTGAATAAATATAATTTTATATATTAAATAATAAAAAGTTATATCTATAAGAACAATATTGTACAGGTTGAATAAATGTAATTTTATATACAAAATAAAAAAAGTTATATCTTTAAAACCACGTGTATTACACGAGTTGAATAAATGTAATATTGTTACCAAATAATAAAATAATACATCTTTAAAAAACCTCATTTATTACACGGGTTGAATAAATGTAATTTTATATACCAAATAATAAAAAAATTACATCTTTAAAAATATGCGTATTACACGGTTTGCATAAATGTAATTTTCTGTACTAAATAATAAAAAATATATATCCTTAAAAAATCTCGTGTATTGTACGAATTGAATAAATCTAATTTTATACATCAAATAATAAAATTACGATTTTGGCCCATTGGTTATATCACTTTTACCCTTTTAGCCCAAAAAAGAATTTTTTAACATCTAAACCCCCAATGTCTTTTTTCTAATCTTTTTGGCCCATAACGTCTTTTTTTAACCCTTTTGGCCCCTAACATTTAATGGATGAGGTTAGTGTTATGGGCCAAAAGGGTTAGAAAAAAAGACGTTGGGGGCTCAGATGTTAAAAAAATTCTTTTTTAGGCTAAAATGGTGAAAGTGATATAACTACAGGGGTCAAAATCGTAATTTTCTTTAAAGAATTTTTAACATCTAAGCCCCCAACGTCTTTTTTCTAAACCTTTTTGGCCCCTAACGTCTTTTTTAACCCTTTTGGCCCCTAACATTTAATGGATGAGGTTAGTGTTAGGGTCCAAAAGGGTTAGAAAAGAAGACGTTGGAGGCTCAGATTTTAAAAAATTCTTTTTGAGCTAAAAGGGTAAAAATGATATAACAACAGGGGCCAAAATCATAATTCTCTCTAAATAATATTATAAATGAGAAGAAGATTAAACTAAATAATAATTATCTATAAGATATTAAACTAACTAATATTTAATAGGAGGGTTATCTATAATTAATTAGAAAAGATTAAATTAAAATAATAATTATCTATAAGAGATGCTCTAATATGATGACAAGTGTCCCAAAAGTGGTTTCTTTTATTATATAGTATAGATTAATTAAATGAGATAAAGTCACATGGCATTATATAAATAAATTAAATTAGAGATTGCCACATGGCATTATATGTATTTCTTTATTAGTATTAGATTTATTTATTTTCTTTTGTTCTTATTTTATCAGTTTTGTTTTATAGATTTCTTTGAAACTTTATTAATTAATTAATCAACGTATTCGTTTTAAAATCATTTTATTTTATTATTCCATATATAACTTTGCAAATTTTTTGTGCTTCATCAGTTGTACATTGTGCTATGGGTGTTTTTCAAAAAACAAAAGTTTATTTTTTACTTTTAATCCAAAGGTTTTTACCTTTTACAATTTTAACCCTACATAATTTGTTTTTTAACTTTAACCCAAAACTTTTCATTATTTGCAATTTAACTTCACAACTTTTGTCACTTATACTTTTCATCTTTCGCAAATTTTCGTTTTACGTATAGTTCTAAATTTTTCGAGTTAATACGACGCAATGTGCATGTGTGGTTCAACGTTTTTACCACTATTTTTCCATGTTTGACAGCTTTGTCACAACACGCATATCCTAGGTCGAGTCAGTGTTGGTGGTCGATTACGATTGTGTGACATTAATGCTATTTGACACCGTTTTACTCCATGCCGCAACGCGGGGTGTGCTTTGGGGGGTTTTCAAAGAAAAAATGGATATGCATATGGTTGTCGTAACGTTGGCTTTGGGGTTTTTCCAAAAAAATTGATTTTTTTTACTTTTCACCCAAAATTATTTCATAAATTACTTTTAACTCAAAACTATTTGTTTTTTTTACTTTTAACCCAAAACTTTTTATCTTTTGCAATCTATCCTCATAACTTTTTTTTACTTTCAACTTTGGTCCTTTATAGTTTTCATTTTCCTCAATTTTTTCGCTTTATGCTTGGTTCTAAATTTCGTGACTTAACACATCGCAACGTGCGTCTTTGGTTTAACGTTTTTACGTTCCGTTCTAAATTTTGCGAGTTAACACGACGCAACGTGCGTGTGTGGGTGAACGTTTTTACATCGTCTATTTTTCCCCGTTTGACAGGTTTAACATAACATGCGGGTCATAGATTGACTTAGTTATAACTAAAGAATTCTCGCCGCATTGTGGCGGGTCGCAATCTTAGTTACTATAAATAAGCAACAAAAATATGCAATATAAGTTGTACCTAGTGCTTTGGAGTTTTTCAAAAAAAAAAAAAAAAAACTTGACTTTTTACTTTTAATCCAAAGCTTTTTACCTTTTGCAATTTTAACCCTACATATTTGTTTTTTTAATTTTAACCCAAAACTTTTCATTATTTGCAATTTAACTTCACAACTTTTGTCACTTATACTTTTCATCTATCGCAAATTTTCGTTTTACGTATAGTCTAAATTTTTCTAGTTAATACGACGCAACGTACGACTGTGGTTCAACCTTTTTATGTTTTGTTTCAAATTTTGCAAGTTAACACGGCGTAACGTGCATGTGCGGTTCATCGTTTTTACCTCTATTTTTTCCATGTTTGACAGGTTCGTCATAACACGCAGATCCTAGGTCAAGTCATTGTTGGTGGTCGATGATGGTTGTGTGGCATTAGTACTATTTGACACCGTTTTACATCCCGCTGCAACGCGGGGTGTGCTTTGGGAGTTTCTCAAAGAAAAAATGGTTATGCATATGGTTGTTGTAACCTTGGCTTTGGGGGTTTTCCAAAAAAAAATTGTGTTTTTTACATCTCACCCAAAAGTATTTCATAAATTACTTTTAACCCAAAACTATTTGTTTTTTTTTACTTTTAACCCAAAACTTTTTATCTTTTGCAATCTATCCTCACAACTTTTTTTACTTTCAACTTTGGTCTTTTATAGATTTCATTTTCCGCAAATTTTTCGCTTTATGCTTGGTTCTAAATTTTGTGACTTAACACATCGCAACGTGCGTCTTTGGATTAACTTTTTTACCTTTCGTTCTAAATTTTACGAGTTAACACGGCGCAACGTGCGTGTGTGGGTGAACGTTTTTACATCGTCTATTTTTTCCCGTTTGACAGGTTTAATATAACGTTCGGGTCCTAGATCGACTTAGTTATAACTAAAGAATCCCCGCCGCACGGCGGGTCGCAATTCTAGTTTATCTTGAAATACCAAACAACTTGTTTTTAAAGCTCCATTTCTAAACTACTCGTTTTTTAAAAGGGTAACTTAATAGAATAGCAACCAAGTTTTTAATATGTTCCACTAAAGTCACTCAATCTTATTTTGTCTCTTTAAAATCACTCAAGTTTGATTTATTGTTCTAATGTTATGCAATTTCCAGGTTACCCGGTGATGAAGCAGTGGTTAACCAGGGGGTTAGTCCACGGGTCGAGCTTCGTCAAGTTGGGTTAATCCCTTCTTTCCTCGATCGATGGCCGAGTCATCCTTTAATCCGTCTTCTACACAATGAAACACATTGTGACTCGTAACAATGGGGTGTGAGTGGCTCCTTGTTACCACTCTCCGGTGTGAAGATAAGTATTTGCTTAGGAGCAAGCTAAGTAGCACTGGAACGGGTACGGGATCAGGGTACGGGGATGATACGGGAACGAGGATCGGCAAAACTCAAAATTCCAAGATACGGGTACGGCAATAAAAAATATAAAAAATAAAAATACATTAAACAAATTCCAAAAATACTACATCTTCCAAAGGTAATTAATTATCAATAATCAAATCATTTTCAAATTCCGGTTCATCTAGTGAGAGATCGGCAATCGATAGAGAATTAGAGATGATGAGACTTGAGAGTTTAGAGATTAGAGAAGCCGAATATGATAGGTCTATTTATTTAATGGCCGGTTGTGGAATTTGAAAGGGTAAAAACCCTAAAAATAAATGGAAACGGGCTGGATACTTCTACCAGATACGTCCCCGACATTGGAAACGTTTAGGAAACGTCCCCGACGAGTACCCATGGTGTTTCCGTCCCCAACAAGTACCCGAGACGGGTACGGCCACATAAATGGAGTCCCCGTGCTACATAGGGAGCAAGATAAATATTTGAGTAGTATATGTGAGAGAGCAGATTAGAGTTACCTCAACCTGGTTTGGGATGCGTATTTATAGCCGAAGAGTGAAGGAGAAGGGCCCAAAGGGCCGCTAGGTGGGCCTAGGACCTGACTGACAACGCGTAGCCTTTTGTATGTGTGTCAGGAGCGCACGTCACGGAAGCGTTGGGCGCATTCGGAGGTGTTGCCACCTCCTGCTGGTGTTGTCAGTCTGTTTACCAGCTTTTATGCATGTGGGCTGGGCAGCTGCGCATTGGGCAGTCAGCTGACCACTGCTGTCAGTGTCCTGGCAGACCACTTGCTGGTTTGGTCACTGAAGTCAAAGTGTCAGTTCCACTTGTCTTGACAATAGGATGCGGTTTGGACCGCATCGCTAAGTGCGGTAACCGCAGTGATTACCGCAAGCCTTGTATGTTGACGAAAACGTCCATTTTCATACACAAGGTGAGTCTTCTCATCTTTCCTTGAGTGGGAAAGCAAACCGCATTCGCGGGTGCCCGCACGAACGCAGGTGGGTCCTTGTCGATAGGGGCCATGAACCGGGTGATGGTTACTCGCGCGCAAGCCTGGTGTGAGATTTGGGACCATACCCTTTCACCCCGTCATCTTCATAATATAGCATGTCATGTTTCTTTTTTAGTATTTAAACTTGAATAAATAATTGTATTTTATTCTTTGAATTTCAAATCTAATACGAATTTTTTTATAGTGAACTCTTTTATATAAGAAAATTGATCATCTCCGTCATCAGTGGCGGATCTAGGATTCACGTCAAGCGGTAACGTTTTATAAATAAGCGGTAACGAAATCAAAAAAACGTCAAATTTTTCTAAAATTTACACTAATTTTACACGACCGCCGGAGCGCCAAGCGGTAGCGGGCGCTCCCCCTTGTATACACATACATCCGCCCCTGTCCGTCATCTCTAAAGACCATCTTCCACTGAAACATAGAAGATGCTGCATCATCAAAAGGAGTCCACCACCCATATTAATATTTTGAATTCCATTACATACTATACTCACCACATTAGAAGCAAATGCATATTTCATCACTTCACCCCAAAAATTCATATAAATTAACCTTCTAATTTTATAATTTTTTTTTCATCTTTAAAATCCACCTCCTCGTTATTCAACCTTCAAAAATGGATCTAAAACACGGAACACCCTATATTATCTGGCCATTGTTCTAAAACAAAAACCAAAAAAGCAACCATACTTGGTCTCCGTCATCGAAGGTTGCTGGTTGTGGTTGTCATCGAAGGTTATTAGTCGTCGAAGGGTCTGAAACGTCGGAGAATAGTCCTTTATGGATAAAAAGACAACAATGCCCTTGACTTAGTAGAATTATTTAACTCCAGTTACTTAAAATAAAAAAAAACGAGGTAACTTTTCAAGTAAAGTACTCCGATTAAACGTGGAAACTTTAAAGGACTTAATCCATAATTTGTGCTTTCATAAAGGACAAAAATTGTAATTTAGTCTTTGTATGGTTAGACCGACTAGACAAAAAGAATTAGGCTCAACTTCAAACAACATAAATTTTCATCAAGAGTTACGGGCTGGTGAAATATGAATGAAAGCAGCAAAATGGGCCAGATGTTATGACAAACATAGGCCGTTGTAGGGGTGCACAAATTGGTTAACCGAGCACGTTATTGGTTGACTTGATCAAAGCTCGTTAGCCAATAACCTGTTCTGAGGATCGACAACCAAAACCTATGTAACTGGTTAGCTTATTTTAGGACCTGTTAACCTACAACCTCTTATTTGTAACTGAGTTTTTTTTATATATAGAGAATTAACTTGTTTTATCGTAAAAAAAGCTTATAAAATAATTTAAATGGTAAAAATACTCAAAAACAGTTAAAAAGTTGAAAAATTGAATAACCAGTTAACTAATTAAACTAGGTAAAGAAAACCGGTTACTAACGGGATCTTGTTTTAAATCTCTAAACCGGCTTTTAACCTACGGTTTTTTAAACCTAAACTGGTCACTAGTGTACCGGTTCAATTATAGTAACCAGTTTTTTTTACTCCTCTACGTTTGTCTAACTTTAGGATTCAAGTTTCCTCGTGTGGAGCCTTGATTTAGGGTATGTGTAGTGGGCGGCATGTGGGGGGCGTTATGCCTCATAGCGCCGCCATAACCCCCCATACACCAAAACAAGGGGCGCCATGTTTCATAAATTTGGGGGAGGCGGTATAATTATCGCGCCATGTTTCATAAATTTGGACCAATCAAATTTAAGCAAGGTTTTTTATAATTAATTAATAAAATTGAAAATTAATAATTTGGTAATGATGGGTAGGGGCGTTATGACTACGGGCTCAAGTGATATAACGCCCCATAAAGCCCCTGTGTGACGTGGCACGACACGTGTCGCATAACGCCCCACAAGGGGCTTTATGACTACGGATGGCCTTAGACTTTGATGGTTCTCAAATTCAAAGATATTTATTGATTCTGTTTCAATTATAAAAACATGTAAATCATGTATTTCACTAATTCACTCCTTTATTTAACCATTTAATTACTTCTAAATAATTTCTGACTGTCTGATCTGGTAGAAGTATTTGATAATGTCTTCACATTTAGAATTTCTCAATAAGAAAAGCTTGATATACTAGCTTTTCACTTTTAAAAGTATATTCATTTTCTTGACATATATATGTAATATATTTATATATAAAATTAGGTTAATATGCACAAGGAAAACTTATTTTCAAGGCAGCCTTATGTGTCTTGGTCATACTCCTGCGCAATCAGGGCGTCGTTCAAAGATTTCTTCATGTTGATGCTAAAATAAAGTTGTATATTATAATGTATAATTAAATAATGGGATGGGATTAGGGTCAATAAATGGTTTTACAAGGTTTAAATTTAAATTATGACCCTAAAGGGCATTTGGACTAGTGGTATGAAGATATATGTAAAATGATTTCCCTTCTTATGAGGTCGAGGGTTTAAGTCTCACGTTGGACAATGATGTAGATTTAAGAGTAGAATAAATTCTTTTTTAAATTAAAATTTGTATAATTAAACACCTACTTGCCCAATAGATACAAACAAAATCCAAAGATTTCTCATATACAAAATTGGTCAGATAGATAAACCTAAACATTATTTGGTTCATAATATATATGATGCATTTTGCAAGAAGCTTGTTTCTATTTTGACCAAAATTTCATCAACTTGGACCAAATTATTTTGGTTCAATAAATGGTGTATTTGGCATGAAACTTCTGTTCTATTTAGTTGGTTCAAGTGTTTCATCCAAACAAAACAAAACAAAAGTTAGAAAGCAAGAACCAAACAAGTAGTTTCTATTTTCTTAATTTTCAAAAGTTAGAAAGAAAGAACCAAACAAGTAGTTTCTATTTTCTTAATTTTCAGAATGAAGCACGCGAATTAATAAGGGTGGAGATATTTGGACACCCTCTGCGTCTATTTGGACACTTTTGTGCCCTAGACGCCTCGTATAGGGCTATACGAGGCGTCTAAGCACTGAATTCAAGGGGGTCTCAGAGGGTGTCAGGCACAAAGTTTAAGGAACCCTATACGAAGGGTACAGACTTATACGAGACGTCTAACGTTGGGTTTTTTTTTGGCTGAAATGAGGGGTGTTTTGGTGGGTTTTGGTATGGTTTTTTGGATAGTTTTTGAAGATGTGTTGTTTTTAAAAAAGTTTTGCTTTTTTTGTTTTTGTTTTTTACACTATAAAAAAGTTTTTGTTTTTAAAAAATCAACTATTTTAAAAATCGGCTCTTTAAATATATTATATCGATTAAATATTGTTTCCGATTAAATCGTCTCTTTAATGTTTTTAACATTTTACTTTTTTATTCTTCCGATTAAAATTTTATCTCGTTCAAATATTGTTTCCGTATTATATTCAGGGGATTTATTGTTTTCGTATTATATTCAAAACATATTTTGTTTCCGTATTATCTCAATTTAAGACAACAATCATTAGGTAACCGAATAACTGAAAACAAACATAAATATGACATATATAAGATAACTTTGTACATCCATAACAAAAATATATAAGATAAGTTTGTACATCCATAATAAAAATAAAAACAACAACAGGTCTATGCATCCAAATCCGAATCCGAATCTGGATGTGGCTGCTGCGGCTGCTGCTGCTGCTGATGTGGTGCTCGAGCCGGTGGAAGCGGTATCGGGTGTAATCCCTCTCTCTCTCGTCTATCCTGCTCGGCCCGTACTAGCCAACCTACCAAATCGTTGAGCCTGTCAAGCTCGGCTCGTACATCCAGATGTAGCGCAGCTCCTGGGGCATGACCTGGAATAGCGTGACGTGGAAACTGAGGCGCCCCGGCAGGTGGCGGTGGCTGTGGCACCGCTGCACCGTCTACATCCTGCGGAGGCTCCTCCACGGGCACTACATCAGCAGGATCTGCAGGAGGATAAACGGGCTCGAAATGCTCTGGTAGGGCCTCCTCTGTCCATATGCCCCCGGTGTCGCGGTTTTTAAACCGCGGGCCAACTGGGAACCTCTTGATTACCCTCATCCCCCACAGCGACTGCATGCCCATCCGCGTCGGCATGACTGGCGGCGTCCGTAGATGTGGGTCCTCGTGCAGTACGAGTCCAAATGAACAGGCAATGACGGTCACGTACGCCCCGCCATACAAAAATCCGCGCTCCTGCCGGTGATGGGCGGAGGCGTAGTACTGGGCTAGACCGTGTGCTAGCGCGCACGACCTCCTATACAACAAACAATAAAGGAAAAAAAAGATATGTGGTCGTACACCACTCACGGCTGTAGCCGCGCGCTGAAATAGAAGTAGCGAGCAAATGGTGCAGATACCTGCAGATAGTGTTAGCGAAATACAGAAACAGAGATTAATAAACAATGCACATAATCACAATAATTTCCGTAATAAACGTACGTACCTGTACAGTGGGTCCATAACAAACGACACCCTCCCCTTCGACTTATCGTGCTCCCAATGATTTGCCCCCACAATCACCTGCCAAAACCCTACAAGAGTGGGTTTGTCAACCACCACTAGCCCCGCTGTGTAAACCTCAGTCTCGATCTCCCCCTGCATGTATAAACCAGAACGCACCGCAAAGTCTGCTAGCGTCATCGTACGCAAAACGCCAGGGAGCCTGAAAGAAATCTCAGGCGGAGGGGGAGCATCTGGGTACGGAAGCGGCACTGGGACCCCAGGAGGGTGAAATGTGAATGACGAAAGGAACTCGACCAGCAGCTCCCTGTAGGTCGGCGTGTGCGCCAAATCAAAAAGACGATGCCACGACGAATCGAGAGGTATAAACCGACGCACTCTAGCCGTCTCAACAAGCTGGTCCATCGCATCCCAGTCGATCGATGCATGCGATCCAATGTGCATCCTCCTAAGCTTCTGGCAATGGCGGGCGGCATCGGTGCCCGCGGGAAACTCTAGATACGGACAACCCTGCAGCGTATCCAGAGGCGGCCGCCGTCTCCGTCGTGGACCCTCTGAACCGGCTGACCCTGCTGAACCGGCTGAACCTGCTGAGCCGGCTGACCCCCCGGCGATGCCCCATCAAGCTCTATCTGAATCTCATCGCCCTCCATAATCAATCTGCAAATAAATAACGTATACGCATAAAAACAATAATAAATAAATCCGAATAATAATAATAATAACAATAATAATACTAATAAATAAATAATAATAACAATAACAATAATAATAATAATATTAACAATAATAATAATAATAATAAATAATAATAATAATAATAATAAATAAATAATAATAATAACAATAATAATACTATATAGGGTAAGGATAGTGTAAAAAGGGCCTAAAGTGTGAGAAGTGTGAGAAGTGTATTATAACACTATATATAATACTATATAACACCATATAAACACCGTATAACAATATGTAACACCATATAATACCATATAACACTATGTAACACTATATATCATTATATAACAAATGTAACACTACACATCTATCATAGACATGCTATCAGACAACCTATAGTGTTATATTTGTTATATAATGATATATAGTGTTACATAGTGTTATATGGTATTATATGGTGTTACATATTGTTATACGGTGTTTATATGGTGTTATATAGTATTATATATAGTGTTATAATACACTTCTCACACTTCTCACACTTTGAGCACTTTTTACAGGATCCTCTACCATAATAATTAATAAATAATAATAATAATACTAATAAATAAATAATAATAACAATAACAATAATAATAATAATATTAACAATAATAATAATAATAAATAATAATAAATAATAATAATAACAATAATAATAATAAATAATAATAATAATAAATAAATAAATAATAATAATAACAATAAGAGTTAATTACATAGTTAGTCCCTGTGGTTTGCACAAAATAACATACTTAGGTACTAATAGTTTAAAATCACCTTCTAGGGTATTAACTTTTCATTTTGTAACGTTTGGAGGTATTAACTTCTAAGGTAGTAACATAGGTAGTCCATGTGGTTTGCACAAAATAACATACTTAGGTACTAACAGAATGTGATTTTAAGCCTACAAATAAGCTTAATACCCCCAAACGTTACAAAATGAAAAGTTAATACCCTAGAATGTTATTTTAAACTATTAGTACCTAAGTATGTTACTTTGTGCAAACCACAGGGACTAACTATGTAATTAACTCTAACAATAATAATACTAATAATAATAATAATTAATAATTAATAAATAATAATAATATTAATAATAATAATAATAAATAAATAATTTTGCGCGACTCCATGTTTTGAGCTGTCAGCTGCTCGATCAGTTTTATTTCGCTTGGAGTAAACATTCACACAAACGCGTGGGCCGACAGGTCCTCACAAAGTTCGTGGTTATGTTCAATTTTTCCGTCTTTAATCTCCCAGGTTTCATATGGGCGGTTTCACACAGCCAGCAGGTAAAACGGGCAACCGGTTTTTTTGCTTCCGGCTTTTCTAAGTGTTGCTGTAGTCTGGTGCTCACCACCACGATCACATTCAAGCCATACCCTCCCGGTTCTTCCCCCGGTTTTCTTTGATCGGCGGGTGACAATAACGAAACCATCCGCGTTTGCTATTTCTTGTATCCGATTCTTTAGTTCATCTAAAGAGTTGAAAACCTGTAACATCGACAATAATAATAATAATAAATAATTTTAATAAATAAATAAATAAATAAATAAATAATAATAATAATAATACTAATAATAATATTAATAATAATACTAATAATAATACTAATAATAATAAAAATAATTAAATAATAATAAAAAATAGTAATTAATACCTGCTTTTTTAAGTACGGACTGTCCTGGATGGGAGGTGTCTCACCACCATATCTACCATATCCACCATAACCACCATATCCACCATATCCTCCGTATCCACTGTATCCACCGTCTCCTCTGTAACCACCGTCTCCTACGTATCCACCGTCTCCTCCGTATCCACCGTCTCCTCCGTATCCACCGTCTCCTCCGTATTCACACCCGTATCTATAATCCGGATACCCTTGTTGCGTCGGATAACTTGGTTGACAAGCATGGTATGAGTCATCTACAGGGGCTGTTTCATCAACAGGGGGATGCTTGTTCAAATCTAGAAACGGTTTGTTTTGTTCTCCTTGTATACTAGACACAACCTCCTCTTGCTCATTAGAATCGGGAACGCAAGACTCATCCAAAATAAAGAACCGTATCATCATTAGTAAATGAGTTAAATGCTTGGTTGGTCCCTGTGGTTTTCAAAAATTGCAGACTTGGTCCTAGTGGTTTACTAATTACACGCGTGGTCCCAAAACTTGTCAAAAATGAACTCGGTTGGTCCCCAGCCCTAACATCAGTTAAATTTATCAGTTAACTATGTGTGAAATGACTATATTACCCTTGAACAATTAAAAACCTAAAAATAATAATTAAAAAATAAAAAAAACAGTATATATATAAAACCTGGACATCATCTTCATCACCATCTTCATCTGGAAGAATAACCCACATGCCCAAGCTCAATCTCTGGCTGCGAATTACCCCTCTGAAGCTACGATTCCCAGTAGTAAGAGTTCCCACAAGCAATCGAAAGCTGTTAAAGGTAGAAGCCCCCTCTCTAATTTGAGCGTCAACACAGTAATTCCAGATGTGGCGAAGTCTAACCCTGTGGAGAAGCCAATTGCTGGTGGCTCAGAGGTCTCACAAGAACCACCGAGTGCTACGGCGCCTATGGATGTCGAATCGATGTCTGCGGATGTTCAGACGGTGGTTGGTGACTCGGTCTCGTTCGATGATGCACTTCTGGCCATTAACCAAGGTAAGACTCAGGTTGTTAACCCTGTATCCCCTTCTAAATCCCCATGTTCTCTGAATACGTGCGAGCGACACGAGTGACGCAGCAGCATCTGATCGATCATCTAACGTCCCTGTATACAAAATTGCAATCTGTTCCCAAATTAAGCACAAAATCGGCTCGTTCGCAGCTTTTCGGTTTTGGATTTGAGTTCGGAGCAGTCTTGTTTGCTGATGCAAGCTTCGTCGGCGGATTTGATGACTTGGTCGGCTAACTGGATGGGTTTTGCCAGGATCTTCCAGATGAAGAGCGTGATGAAGATGATGATGGTGATGAAGATGATGTCCAGGTTTTATATATATACTGTTTTTTTAATTTTTTAATTCTTAGTTTTAGGTTTTTAATTGTTTAAGGGTAATATAGTCATTTCACACATAGTTAACTGAGAAATTTAACTGATGTTAGGGCTGGGGACCAACCGAGTTCATTTTTGACAAGTTTTGGGACCACGCGTGTAATTAGTAAACCACTAGGACCAAGTCTGCAATTTTTGAAAACCACAGGGACCAACCAAGCATTTAACTCTTAGTAAATAATAAACTAAAACAAAAACTAATTTAAACATTTAAGCTAATAACTATTACCGGATCGCTTTCGGGCACCCAGTTCTCGCTAGAATACTGCCCGAAGACATAGTTGCCGTCCCAGTATGATGACATTTCAACACTTCGGGATGATAAGAACACAAATGCAAAGCAGAATGAAAGAAGCAGAAGAAGCAGAATGAAGGAAACGTTGAATGCTCGGGGTGGACAAAGAATACACTGTATGTTGCACTTTATGTTGCTCATAGACGCCTCGTATAGCTCTAGACACCTCGTATAGCTTTAAGTCACTTGTCAAACGTATAGTCAAATCAGCCACTGAAGACGCCTCGTATAGGCCTATACGAGGCGTCTTAATGCCTCGTATCCTTCCCTCGTACAGACCTAGACTCCCCGTCTGATGTGACTGATTTGACATTATGCTTTGGTGCAGAGCTGGTCGGAAAAGCAACCCTATACGCCTCGTATAGGTTTATAGGAGGCGTCTTGAAGGGTGTGAAAATAGGCATTAAAGTGTGTAAATATGTAGATCCATTAATAAATGGAAAGAATGTGTCACTTATGTTTCAAAAGATACAGAATAGATTTGAATTGCAACAAGTCATGATAACAAAAACAAAACCTTCAAAGGTTCATGCATTAAAATATTAATAATTGCGGAAGTAGTTGTTATAGGATGCATAAGTATTTTACTATGATAAAACTTTGTATTTTTGTGAACAATGGAAGTTCCGTATAAATTTGGAAAATATAATATGTATTGTAGACTTGTAGTGAGATTCTTTGATTCTTACAAGAATACATAATCCTTAATTTTAAACACATGCAGCCTTTGACTTCATAATTTAGCTTCAACTGATAATTAAGATCGAGCGATTGCCATTGAGTATGGATCTAATATTTAATGTGTAGTTAATAATTAGTTATGGCATATATAATATTTGTATTTGTTTTTAAGACCCTTAACTATTTTAAACGCATTATTGAAATTATTGAATTACCGCTACCATCGTCTATTGTTGTTACCCACCACCACCCGCCAAACAAGCACACATTTGATGATTGTGACAATGAGGCAATGGTGATGTGGTGGTAGCAACGATGGCGAGTAGGTGGTTGGTACATATTTATAATATTTAATAGGTCTTCATTCTTCAATATTGATGCTCTTAATCCAAATATTAGCAAAATTAGAACTTTTAAACATTTTATCAATAGCTAAATTCACTAGAAGTATAAATAGAAGAATTAACGAATCTTGGTATAGTTTTCTCCTCTTGTTAATATTTATGATGTGCAACTTTAGATACACAATGAATAAATTAATAAAAGAAGACGAATCTCGGCTGATGATCCCTATGTATCCAGAAGACGAAACCTGCCCAATCTGCCGTAAAGCCTGCATGGATAAATACGGGGAGCATGCTGTTCATTGTAAGGAGCTCCCTGGTTTCAAATATCGGCATGACTGGGTGAGGGATGTTTTGGGGGACATCTTGAGGAGAGCGGGGATTTCTGCGAAGAAGGAGGCCCCTGTGAATTTCCTTACAGACCCCATGGAAGGGAGATCTACACTGAGACCAGCGGATCTGCTCGTCTTTGGCTGGGCGGGAGGGAAACATGCTTGTGTGGATCTCACAGGAGTCTTCCCCTTAGCTGGTTTAAGGGAAAGCGGGTTTGTAGCAGGACAAGCTATAACGAGAGCAGAATCAAAAAAGGTGGATAAACACGCTAAAGCATGTGCTGATAACCAACATGCATTTGTCCCCTTCGCCTTCGACACCTTTGGCTCCCTAGCTCCAGAAGCTATCCGTTTGTTGACTAGGGTCTAAAAGGTTGTCCATAACAGTTGCTCATCAACAGGGGGGCAGGGGTTTGTCTTTAATAGGCTAGGGTTTGCTATTCAGAAAGGGGTAGCGGCGCAGCTTGTTGCTCGCTTACCTGCGATATTGATGTAAAGTGCACTAATTTCTTTAAAATATCGTAAGGATCAACCGAATTGAATTTTAATTATCAAAAAAAAAAAAAAAAATAAAAAAAAAATAAAAGAATTGATATATGTGCAAAACTATAATTTGAAAAGATTAGAAGAGCTTGCTTCCAAACTCTTCAACATCTTTCCCTTTTCTAGAAGATGAAGCTGCCACATCTCTAAGCTCAGACAAGCTTCTTCCAAGCTGCAATGCCACCTTCATCTCAAACACTTCACCATTCTCTCTCCTTCCCACATCTCTTTCCTTCAAGTTTGATTCTATAGATTCCTGCATCATCTTAAAGAAACCAGCATTGCTTCTATACATCTCAAACACCATCCCTACTTGCCCACCATGTTGTATAGTATTTACAACACTTGCCATCGCACCCCCCATGACCCCAAGCACCATGGCCCAAGAACTATGAGGAGAAGATGCAAGAAAGGCCGAACCAATGGCTCCTAAGCCGGTTAGTAGAGGGCCAGCTATGGCTAAACCTTTGTTTAGTTTCAAGGCCTTTTCACCTAACCTTATATAATCATCTTTATCTTTAACCTCCAAAACCTTAATGATCTCTTTCATCTCTTCTTCTAGTTCCACACTCCAACCGTTTTTATCATTACAACGTTTGGAAGATGTTTTTTCGGGCCACCAAACCACTGGTTCCACTTTGGCTGGAAACTTCTCTAGCATGACACCAAGTAAAGGAAGAGGGTAGGCTCTATCTATAGCCAAAACTTTCTCCATAGCTTCATTTACATCATTGAGAGTAGGCTGGCTTATTGCAATCTTTGTCTTGATTTCGCTTTCGAGTTGCTTGAACAACCTTGCTGCATTTCTTTGTTCTTCAACCAGTTGAGATGGTTGGATCTTGTTCATGATAATCAACATGCCTGTGGCTGCCAAATACAAGAAACTTGATGAAAGCTTAAGGGTTTCCAAGGGTGCACCAGGTACACTAGTTATGGCAGATGCAATGCCAGCCATGGTTGCCGCTGAAAGAGTAATGGTGTTGATACATGTCAACAGAAGGCTGTTCCAGTTGTTTCTTTGCTCACCAATGTTTTTATGCATCTCCACACGATCAGAAACAGCCTCTAGAATCAAGTAAAGCTTCTCTATGATCATTTCATGATCTGGATGCACATTAGGGTTTAATGTAGGGTTCTTGGGTGTGAATCTTGAAAATTTACGCATTTCTTGTACCATGCTTATGTTTGATGCTATATTTGGGGTGAAGATATCAAGATTAGCTGTGCTAATCTTGGGCAAATGGATAGAAGCCCTTGTGATTAGGTTATGAGAAGATGAAGAGGGTGAAGAATTAGTAGATGTTTTTGTGCGCATAAAGCTTGAAGCTTGATTAATGGCTGCCATATGTATATGCAATTTATTTGATCCTATAAGGTTTTGAATTGTGATTAAAAAACAAGAAGTATTTTATGATCTGGGAATGTGTTTTGTTGTGTTTTATGAAACGGTTAGAGAGATCTATGTGTTTATATAAGAGGCGGAAGTAAGAATTGAAGTGGTCAAAATATTCAAATTTGAATAAATGATGTGTTGACATCAGACTATTTGTCTAGACTGCTTCTTAACCTGCGCTAGTTTGACTCGACCATATTTTGGTTTTACCGAAAATTATGTAAACTTGGCCTTTTCAATTTATTTTCTGGAAAATTTGGGCACAAGCTTTTGAATTGTGATCAACATACGAATGAAAGAGACAACAAACCCATATTAATTTTCATTCTTAGTTCTAATCAAGTTTCTTACTTTCTTCACTCTAAATACGATACTCACTACTATTTTTGGTGGTTAATTTTCAGAAACAATTGCTAGCTAGAAATATATAATGCCAAGTGAATTTGATTAGAGTCTGCTAAAATTTTGGGAGCCTAAATTTGGAGAAATTTTCGCGAAAAAGATATTTTCAGCTTAAAATCCTTACACGTGTGATGATTACAATGACATATCATTGTGTAACGTTTTTATAACACACATGATTAAACAAAGTAAGTTTTTGTTATACATATTAGAGTTGGAATAAGTTTTAATGAAAAGAAAACCTTTGAGAGTGTACTAACTTTTTTGCTATTCATGTAAAAAACTAAATATTAAACGAACCCTCATTAATAATTTAGTTCTCAAACTCCAACTTGTATTTTTTTATTTTTACAGTCATGCAACCTCATGTGAATTTCTGCTTCAACATTTTATGATGTCCGTAACTAAGAAAGATAAATGATCTCAATATCAAAATGAAAAAGCTCATTACTAAGGCTATGTTTTACGGTCATCTGGGTATAGGTGAAGGAATGCCACGTAGGTGAAACAAAACGCCATGATGTCGTGAGCGAGGCGTTGCCCCTCACCTCTTGAGCCAGGCCAAGGGCGTTGCCCCTTATTTTTTGCGATGATTATTAAGGTATTTATGAACTCCTTTTATTATAGTTAGATAAAATCATATTACATCGTTAGTTTGTGTTATAGACATGATTAATTATATTTGATTAAATCGTACAACTTCTTTTGTATTATAGAGATGAGAATATTTTATCGATAAATTGCTAAGTTTATTTATAAAAATCCATAAATTACCAAGTTTATTTATAAAAAGAGACCATTTTATCAAAAGTGTAAGGGCGTTAATTCTTGATATGATCATGTTGCAAAAGTCGCTAGGCGCTCCCTAGTCGGATTCGGGAGTACTCGGCTTAGGCGGAGATTACTCGGGGAGTAATTGGTTTGGGAGACCAGTACTCGTGCCTCGGCAGCCTACCTTGTAGCGAGTACTCGGGAAGTACTCGGAGCCTAGGCGGGACTTTTACAACCATGGATATGATTACGAAACAAAAAAAAAAAGGTTTTGGGTTAACTAAAATGACCTGTTTAAAAAATGTCTGTGTTCGGGCTGACCCGTATAAAATGGGTTGACCCATTAACTCGTTTTAAAATCTAGAAAAAAACTTTAAAAGTTTAATTTTTGTTTTCTTCCCTTTCCATCTTACATGGTTAATGATAATAATCTGAGTTTTTTTCACACCATATTATCTACTTATCACACTCATATATGCTCACCTTTATTCACGTTATCGATAACCCGCTTACAACCTAACAACCTGCATATAACTCGTCAACATGTATGACTCGTTTATATAATGCATCAAATGAGTTGTGTTCGGGTTGACCAAAATTTATGTGTATACGGGTTAAGGTTGAAATTTTTAACACAAATAATAGGGGCCGGGTTTGGGTTACACATTTTAAGCTGCTAAATTGACACGATTGGCACCCCTACAAAAGTGTTGGAATGATACATGGACGTGGATTCATTTCAGTAAGACTGTAAACAAACCGAACAAACACAAATGGAGACATGTTTGTGTTCGTTCATTTTTTAAATGTTGGTTCGGACTAGTTCATCAAATTAGAACAAATGTTTTCCTAAATCCCTAAGAGTGGCAAAAAAAAAAAAAAAAAAAAAAAAACCTTCATGATTCAAGTAAATTGTACGAACAATAAGAATAAACAAAATACTCAACTTCGAAAGTATACCACTCTCAGGTAAAATGTTTACAAGTGAAACCAACACCCACACACTCTTTCCACCCCAACCATGCTTTTATTCCATCCTAGACCACTTTTAACTTGCTGGCCAATATAAAATCAGGAGGACCCTTGGCTTGGTGAGAATCAAGTAATAGAATATACTAGAATATGGATATATATGGAATGTATTTTTAAAAATATTCTTGTGGGGAATGGCAATACTATTCCGGTTATTGGACAAGGCAATCAAACTCTAAAGCCCCCTTTTCCACCTTTTAAATTACAACAAGTTCTCTACGCCCCTTCTCTAATTAAAAACTTGATTTCTGTTCGCCGATTTACAACTGATAATCGTGTTTCTATTGAATTTGATCCTGTTGGTTTTGTTGTGAAGGACCTCAAGACCCGGACCCCTATCCTACGATGCAATAGTCCTGGGGATCTCTACACACTTGATCCTACACATATTACCAAGTTCATCAGTCCATCCACTTTTGCAGCCGTTTCTCAAGATATTTGGCACCAACGTCTCGGTCATCCTGGATCAAATTTACTTCAGTCTTTAAAACATTCTCAATTTATTCAATGTAGTGCGATAAAACCTAAATTTTGTCAATCATGTGTTTTTGGGAAACAAGTTAGACTTCCTTTTATTGATTCATATACTTCTACGTTTATACCTTTTGATATTGTTCACAGTGACCTTTGGACCTCCCCTATCCTAAGTAGTGGAGGTCATCGGTATTACGTTTTGTTTATTGATGATTACAGTAACTTTCTATGGACCTACCCCTTGCTAATAAATCTCAAGTCTTTTCTACCTTTTCTACCTTTGCTAATCTTATTACAACTCAATTTAATCTCAAAATTAAACAATTTCAATGTGATAATGGACGAGAGTATGCCAACTCATCGTTTCAACAGTTTTGTAATCAAAATGGCATGCAATTTCGCTTCTCCTGTCCCCATACTTCCTCTCAAAACGGCAAAGCCGAGCGGAAAATACGCACTATTAACAATCTTATTCGTACAATCCTTGCTCAAGCATCTCTTCCTAATACCTATTGGCATCATGCCTTGGAAGTTGCTACATACCTTCTTAACATCTTACCTAGCAAACTTCTAAACTATAACTCACCCACTCAACGTTTATATCTTACGCGTCCCGCATATGACCATCTTCGCATATTTGGGTGCTTATGTTTCCTGCTTCTACCATCCACCACTATTCACAAATTGGATTACCGTTCCATGCCTTGTGTCTTTCTCGGGTATCCTCCCAACCACCGTGGCTACAAGTGCCTTGACTTAGCCACTCATAAGGTCATTATTTGCCGTCATGTTATATTCGACGAATCAACTTTCCCGTATGTTGATCGTGCCTCACCGGACCTTCGGTCCTATGATTTTCTCATTACTCACACCACTCCTCTCTTAAAAGTTCACTCCTCTCCTTCTGTTACTCAACTGTTGAACACACCCCCTAGCCCACTTCATAATTCCTCTCCTCAGCCCATTCATCAAGGCCCAGCTTCGTCCACTACTGCTGGCCCAATTCACTCCACATCCCCTATTAACAGCCCACCCTACTCTTCAATTCTGTTTAACAGCCCATATACTCCCATCCAAAGCCCAACCGTCGGCCCCTCCCAACTTCTGTCTAACAGCCCGCCTAATACCCCTTCATCTCCTGTTCATCCAGCCCAAAATACCCCTCTTTCTTCCTATATCAGCCCAACCGATCAAACTTCGGCCCAGATTAATAATTCTCCTTCCTCGATTCACACTGATAACACCTCTCAACCTTCTAATACATCGACTACTCCACCACCATCTACCTCAACTCGCACTATGCGTACTCGTGCCATGGATGGCATTATCAAACCACGGCACTTCCTTAACTTATTCACCGCATCAGTTGTTTCGCTACCTAAAACTCCCAAAGATGCCTTGTCCGTTCCGGAATGGTTTAACGCCATGACTCTCGAGTTTAATGCCCTTATTAAAAATAAGACATGGGAACTTGTCCCTCGACAACCACACATGAATGTGCTACGTAGTTTGTGGTTGTTTCGTCATAAATACAAGTCGGATGGTACGTTAGAACGGTACAAAGCGCGTTTAGTTTGTGATGGGAGTAATCAAAAGATTGGGGTGGATTGTGGTGATACTTTTAGTCCGGTTGTTAAACCGGCTACTATACGTACTGTTTTATCTCTTGCCTTGTCCCATTCGTGGAAGATACATCAGTTGGATGTCACAAATGCGTTTTTACATGGTAATTTAAATGAGACGGTTTATATGTATCAACCGATGGGGTTTCGGCATAAACAGTTTCCTGATCATGTTTGTCTTCTCAAGAAGTCTCTTTATGGATTGAAACAGGCACCACGTGCATGGTACCAACGGTTTACCGACTTTGTTATTACTCTTGGTTTTCGACAAAGTCGTTGTGATCACTCACTGTTTGTTTATCACCATGGTACTGATATGGCCTACTTACTCATATACGTCGACGACATTATTCTTACTACGTCTACGGACTCTCTTCGAGCTCATCTTATGCGTCGATTAGGTGATGAATTTGCCATGAAAGATCTCGGCCCCCTCAGTCATTTTCTTGGAGTTCAAGTTACTAGAACGGGACATTCTATGTTTCTTTCTCAGCAACAATACACTAATGATATTATTGAACGAGCAGGTATGACTTCGTGTAACCCGGTTGCCACACCCGTTGACTGCAATCCGAAGCTCAGTGCCACGTCTAGTCCCGAGTTTGACAATCCAACTCATTATCGCAGTTTGGCAGGTGCACTTCAATATTTAACTTTTACTCGGCCTGACATTAGTTATGCAGTTCAACAGGTGTGTATGTACATGCACTCTCCTCGTATTGATCACTGGAATGCTCTCAAACGTATCATCCGTTACTTAAAGGGTACTGCCTCTTTTGGGCTCACTTTGGGCTCGCCTGGAGATTTATCACTTCGTGCTTACACGGATGCAGACCGGGCCGGGTGCCCTGACACACGTAGATCCACCTCTGGGTACTGTGTTTATCTTGGATCTAATTTATTGTCTTGGTCTTCCAAACGTCAAGCTGTTGTCTCTCGGTCTAGTGCTGAAGCTGAGTATCGTGGTGTTGCTAATGTCGTTGCTGAATTGTCTTGGTTGCGTAATCTTCTATTGGATCTTCACAAACCAATGCGTAAGGCTAGCATTGTTTTTTGTGACAATATCAGTGCGGTATATCTCTCCGGGAATCCGGTTCAACATCAGCGTACTAAACATATTGAGTTAGATATACATTTTGTTCGTGAGTTAGTTCAGCGTGGACAGGTTCGTGTTCTTCATGTTCCATCTCGATTTCAGCTTGCGGACATCTTCACTAAAGGCTTGCCTCGTATCTTGTTTGATGATTTTCGGACCAGTCTCAACATTCGGCCACCTCAAGCTTCGACTGCGGGGGTGTAATAGAATATACTAGAATATGGATATATATGGAATGTAATTATGTAATGTGATTATGTAAATCTCTTTATGAAAATAGGAGATAGGCATCATTGTATATATATATCATTGTTAATGAATGAAGGAGGCAAGGTTTACATTCTAATAAAAATTACTTACCAAAGTGGATAACTTGATTGGATTATGGTCTGATTCATACCTTGGCAGCGCCATAACCGAAACGTCCAACCATCGGTCCCAAAAACATTGGAAAACTAGGTATCAATCGATCTTGCTCAACTTAGTCCCACAATCCTTCTTGTATACTTACGACCACCCATCGGATACTCCATAAGGCCATTATCACCGGTAAAACAATTGAATGCCTCCACACACCCTAGATTAAATTCCGTATTTAGCCTTTCTCCCGGATAACTAACGGCGTTAAAATCACCCATCATACCGTCGTGCCTTCTAGAGATGCTAAAGTATCCGAGATTGCGTTCCATAACACCATTGTAGGTCCCAAACCTTGAGGGGCATAGACATTTTTGAAATTAACGGTTTCGTTATATTGTAATAAGGTTCCCGATATTACCAGAAAATTCCGGGTGTTTGCTTTTCTGAAAAAAACCGGATCCCAGACATAACATAAACCTCCCGATCTCCCTTCAGCGTTAACCCAGTCACATTAGCAAA
The DNA here is from genome assembly GCA_030545235.1 of Helianthus tuberosus. Classification (NCBI taxonomy): domain Eukaryota; kingdom Viridiplantae; phylum Streptophyta; class Magnoliopsida; order Asterales; family Asteraceae; genus Helianthus; species Helianthus tuberosus. Next base: position 25,241,550 of record CM060435.1, on the reverse strand, counting down.
CGCCTGACCCCCAAATCATTATAAACTGTATTTTTTCACCGTCAATAGCCTTCGTTTCCTGCAAAGTGACAAACTTATTTTTTGGTGTTCTTATGACATCACCCACAGAGATTACATACATTAGGGTCTTCTCTAATACCCCTAACATTAAAAGAGACGGTATTCATTGATTTAGGTTCTGCACACCTTCGTCCCTGATTGCCTCTTCCAAATCGCCTTCAACCCCATCTAAGTTAATGCCCACTTCCTCTCTAAATTGAATGTGTTTTCAACTTTCGGTGCCACTGAAGGAGATGCAGAATCAACGGTTTGCTCATGAGGATTTGACTCACTTTGATTTTGAGACTATGTAGGAAAAAAAGTAGAATTCCGATTTGCTAGTGGAACTCTCTTGGTACTATTTTCCCCCAAATTATTACGAGATGTAGATCTATGATGAGAGACCTGGGCCCCACTAGCCAAAAAAAATATTATGAAAATTCACCCTGGGCCTGGGTGGCGGTCCATTAAGGTCAAGTAGGCCCTCTTCAAAACTATCGATCTCCCACATCCGGGGTCCTAGCAGTAACCGACTCACCACACGCTAGAGCATTAACACAGTAGTCAATTTGCCGCTCCTGGGGAATATTGCTGACAATTGGGTTACCCATGCACATTCCCAACCGTTGGCTCTTCGATTTCCAGGAGACCATCCAGTTCAGCCGCACCGGTGGTTTGGCACACTGGAATTTCTATAACTAGTTCCTTCTCTGGTGGTCTTTCACTATTATCATTTAGAATCTTGTCCTCTTACAGTTCCATTTATGATGCTTCGACATGTTCCGGTTGATGATTCACCGGAGTTTCCGATTCGGTGTGTACAATGACCTCCATGTTCAAGGTCGATTCGAACTACCTTACCTTTTCGACAACACAAAATCAGGATCCCAGGATGCATCTGATTCTACAACCCAAACAGAATATACCACGCCCTTCCAACGTACTTCAACTTCTTCTCTGATCCATCTCCCATCGTTAACTAATACACCAATACTTTTGTAGATCAAGTTACCAACCGTTCAAGCAAATGACCCGTGAACGACCTTCCGAAACTTTTCAACAATGGTATCGAACACTTCCCCGTCCCAAATATTAATCGGAGTACCCATAACCTTCAACCAAGAAACTCGTTGAAAGTCAGGGTTCTAACCTTCCCATAATTTGAACGTGTCAAACCATCTGCTCCACAATTATATTTTATTCACGAGAAATCATTTGCTTTATAAATAAGGGAAACGTAAGCAAAACATACATCCCTGTTAAATACGGGAGAGTTACTTCGGGTACCTCACGAAACGAAGAAATCATCAAGCTTGCAAAATCGTGTGACGTCTTTAGAAGAACCATTAATCGAGCAATTCCCCATGACCTTTGAACCGGAAAGATTTTATCCGGGATGCCCACTACCATTTACCAAGTATTATGGCTGTTTTCTGTAGTCAGGGTGTCTGCATACATCCTATTTGTCTTTTCCATCCACACCATTTGGTTCTGACTAGGCCTGCCGGTCGGCTGCGGATACATCTTCACACCTGTAGGTCCCTCGGAGGTTGAGGTTAAACCTATTCCTTGTTATATCTAACACACTAGCAAGTGCGGAATCCAAGCTAGAATGCAAACCGAGATAGAACAAGCACAAACACAACACACAATCTTCACCGATTAACACCACTTGTATTAATACGAAGAAAGGTTCGGTTACAAAGCTATGTTTACAAATGTGTTTTGCAAACTCTCTAAAACACTCGTGTGTATGTGCTCTCAACAGAATGCTCTCTCTTGATTCTGTCTCCTTGTCTCTTTCTCTGTGTCTAGCTAATGAAGTGAACACAATGCATGGGTATTTATACCCAAACACAGATCGTCTGGTCGAAGGATCAGGTAGACTGATCGAAGGATCATCTATCGACCAGAAACCTACCGAAGGATCACATATACCTCGAAGGATTATATCCTTCGAGGTCCATCAACATCCATCGAAGGTTATCTTTCGAGCTCATCGAAGGATCTAAACAATCCTTCGATGACACATCCTTCGACACAGACATATTACAACCATTGTCTAACTGTTTGGCTAAGTCAAACCAGGAGGATGGTTGACTTGGTCAAACTTACAAGACTAACAAAGACATCGTTTGGTATCATGACAAAATACAGACAAAGTACAGACACAAGTGCACTAACAAACTCCCCCTTGGCTGTAGCTTTGTCTCGATTTTCGTGTCTTCAAGTCTTTGACGTCCTTTCAAGTCTTCAATGTCGGAGGATCTTTAAAGTCTTCACGTCTTGAAAGCAGAAAGTGTACCAACAAAACTCCCCGTTTCATGTAGGAAGTGTGTTGACAAACTCCCCCTTGACATAAGCTCCCCCTTGAGTTATGCTCGTGAATGTCTAGATCTTTAGAACTTGAGATCCTTGTGGAGTTGATGATGGCCAGTGGCAACTCGATCATTTTCATCACTTGAGTGCCTTCACGTTGTGTCTTCATTCCGAAGCTTGTCATCGACCATGTTCTCCTTGCCTTTAGAATCTGCACATGCAAGAAATCTAAACGCGTAATGAGAACAACTGCTTGGAATATCATAAGTAAACGACACACATGTGACCATAGTTCAATCAATCACCGTCCGACAGTTTGAAAGTTTAATGTATTTTATCAATTTCAATTTTAACTTTCAACACTTGCAAATTTCGACCGTTTATGAAGATTTAGTCGTTTTGGTTTTCGTTCAGGTTTCAGGTAACGAAGACTCGAGATCCAACATCGTACGATCGAAAATAAAATAGAAATAAAATCTTTTTGGCTTTTAGAAAGTTTACATTAAAACACACCTAAAATCTTTTTGGTATTTTAAATATTTCAAATTTAAAGACTGAAAGCAGTAAATAAATATATACAAAGGTGCAGAAACTGAAAGCATTAAATAAATATTTACAGACATTCTTTTTGCGAGTTTCGAGGGTAAGAGAATCATATCAGTGTACGGTCATGCCAAAACGCTCTTGTTGTTCAATTAGTTAACATTAAGATAAGCATCCTATAACAATTATCGGTATTGTTGTCCACATAAGCTCAACTTATCAGATGTAATCATGGCGAGGGGATACGTTAAGGTATGATTTATACTTACCGACCGGTGTTCATCCACATCACGACACATTCCCGTATCAAGGTATGCACGAGGGTTCATCTTACCGGTGAGTATACCGATTATCATCTGTTTGACCGTATATGATGTGAGATTCTCACTTATTTGATTTGAAAACAAGCCCTATGTGATATAATCACTTATTGATGAGGAACTTGATTTTCAGATGCATGAGGGCACAGGAGCAAGTCCGTGAACAGGTCAGTACTTTCGTACAGCAGAGAGACGAACTTGACTCCCGGATAAATGTGATATTTTATCACTAATTTTGTTTGGACATGTGATTGTTGATCACTTATTGAGGTCGAATGCAGTATGTACACGTATGTATAGTATCATGGAAGATCTAGACTTGCGTCCCCGTTATTTTTCGGTAAAAGATACAACCATGATACCCAGATGATAAGCAACATAAAGACCGAATATCTCAGAACCTCGGCAATCTCTCAAAGGAAATTTCGGTACTAAGACCATATGCCAATGAATGGTTCCCACCTGGTCTTCAGTCGATTTAAGTTTATATCACCCTGCACACTTTAAAATGATTGTGAGCCTACCGATACATCGTATATAGAGCTGCTTATCGTTTTTCATTTAAGGTTTAAAGAGGTTTGGACAGACCACTGATGTACTATCATTTTCTCTTTTGCTCGCCAGGAAACTCATTTTTGTTTTTCTATTGTTTTTGTGTTTTTGAAATTTTTCGATGTTTTTGGATTTTTTTTCAAATTTTGGATTTACTCCCCCTAAAATCAATAAACTAAGATAAATTTAAAACACAAAGGTATTTACAAAAATGATTTTCCGATGTTGGTTTTACTCTTGCTTGACCTTAACGCCGTTTACCAGTAATAAGTAGTCAAATCTTGATTTGTCAAATGCTTTGGTAAAAAGGTCGGCACGTTGGTCATCGGTGTGGACGTAAGCAACATCGATTAGCCTTTTCTCAAAGCAATCACGGATGAAGTGATACTTAATTTCGATGTGCTTAGTCTTTGAATGCTGCACAGGATTTCTAGTGATCTGTAAGGCAGCAGAATTATCAACGTAAATAGGAGTAGTTAGGAATTCAAAACCGTAGTCACACATTTGTTGTTGGATCCATAGGACTTGGGAGCAACAACTTGAGGCAGCAATGTATTCAGCTTCGCATGTTGATGTAGCGACGCACGTCTGCTTCTTGCACTGCCATGTAACTAGGCGATTTCCCAAAAACTGACATCCAGCTGTTGTGGATTTGCCGTCGATTTTGCATCCGCCAAAATCAGCATCACTGAATGCGATCAAGTCAAAGTTATTATCCCTAGGGTACCATAGACCGGTGTCAGGGTAACCCTTCAAATAGCGAAAAATCCTTTTTACAGCTGCAAGATGTGAGGCCTTCGGGTTGACTTGATATCTGGCAAGTAGACACGTTGGGTACATTATATCTGGTCTTGATGCTGTGAGGTACATAAGGGATCCGATCATCGCGCGGTAGTATGAGGGGCTAGTAGCTTCACCCTTCAAGTCTGGAGTAATTCCGTGATTTTGTGGCAATGGGGTACCGATGGGCGTTGCATCAGACATCTGGAACCGGCTCAAGATGTCACCAACATATTTAGTCTGATGGATGAATATCCCAGACTCGGTTTGTTGTACTTGTAGGCCCAAGAAGAAAGTCATTTCCCCCATAGCACTCATCTCGAATTTATCCTGCATGATGCGCTCGAAATTCCTACACAAAACATCATTAGTAGAACCAAAAATAATATCATCAACGTATACCTGTACCAGTAGAAGATCTCCATCTTGTTCTTTGATGAAAAGAGTACAGTCGATAAGACCTCTGCGAAATCCATTCTCCAGCAAATAATTAGATAAGGTTGCGTACCAAGCTCGCGGTGCTTGATGTAGACCATAGAGAGCTTTGTTGAGCAACCAAACCCGATCGGGATGGATAGGATCTTCAAAACCTGGAGGCTGTTCGACGTACACCTCTTCTTCCACCACACCATGTAAGAATGCACTTTTCACGTCCATCTGGTATACCTTGAAACCTTTGAATGAGGCATAAGCCAGAAAGATCCGAATTGCTTCTAGACGTGCAACAGGTGCATACACTTCGTTGTAGTCGATCCCTTCAATCTGACGAAAACCTTGAACGACTAGCCTTGCTTTGTTTCGAATAACGACTCCACGGTCATCCTTTTTGCATTTAAACACCCAACGGGTACCAATCTTCTTGTAACCAGCAGGTTTCTCTACGAGTTTCCAGACACCAAGCTTCTGGAATTGTTGCAGTTCTTCCTGCATTGCTTCAACCCAAGAGTTATCCTTCAATGCTTCTTTCCAAGTTCTTGGCTCTTCCTGTGAGACATAACACGCGAAAGACCAATCGTTTTGTTGACCAGATTCTCGGATAGTTGCATACAAGCCTGCATTGTTGTTGTTTCGCAACATGTTTCTTGTTTGAATGCCACTTTGTACATTTCCGATGATGTTTTGTTGAGGATGGGTATTGTGAATCCTTGTTTCTGGATTATCTTGAACTGGAATATTTGTACCCAGATTGTTGAGATTGAGATCAACAACCAATTCAATACCCGGAATTGACGAAGAGGATGATGCAGTAGCTTCAGCTGTTCTAGGGACATCCACTGGAGGTGTACCTTCTGAAGTACCATGTACTGCTGTTGTTGGAGCTTCTTGATCTGCATCGAGAAATTCATCATCCTCTGAAGATTTGTTCAATTCGGTAGCATCGTGAAAATCCTCATTATCGAGAGCATTATTGTTCACTGAAGATGGTTCTTGATTGACAATAATGGGACGAACCAACGGTGAATCTGTTGCATTATCACTCTCGAAAAACATCCTTGCCGCAACATTTTCTTCAATGGCTTCAACATTGATCGAATTGAAAAAGTCATCGTACTCAAACATCCAAGGCTGACCAGGACATTTGACTGGTAAAGTGTGCCTTTGTACTCTGACTTCAGACCATTCCTCGACCCTTTTAGTCTCTAGATTCCAGACTCTTAAGTTCGGGGTGGCATACCCAAGAAAGTATCCATCAATTGCTTTTGCCCCAAACTTTCCATTAGGATCGATTATTGTGCACGGAGCTCCAAACGGTTCAAGATATGACAAATCTGGTTTCCGTTTGTTAATAAGCTCAAAGCAGGTCTTGTTGTGCCTTTTGACTGTAAGGACTCGGTTCAACGTGTAGCGTGCAGAGGCCACAGCTTCAGTCCAGAATGGAATCGGCAATTGTGACTCTACCAACATAGTCCTAGCAGTCTCGATCAATGTGCGGTTCTTACGTTCAGCGACGCCATTCTGTTGAGGAGTATAAGCTGCACTAAATTCGTGAAGAATACCTTTTGAAGTGCAAAACTCCGCCATGGCATGATTTTTAAATTCAGTACCATTGTCGCTACGTATCCGCCTAACCTTCAACTTATATAGATTCTCAATCTGAATGATCAAGTTTTTGATAATACCGAAGGTTTCGCTCTTATGTGCCATGAACGCCACCCACGAAAATCTTGAATAGTCATCAGTTATCACGAGGCAATATTGATCATTCCTAATACTTTTGTGCTTGACAGGACCGAACAAATCCATGTGCAAACGTTCAAGAGGAACAGCCACCGTGTTGATTTTCTTTGTAGGGTGTCGCTTCTTCGTTTGTTTTCCTTTCTGGCACGAGACAAAGACGTCTTGAAGATGGAAGTTTTTAAGAGGAACACCATTCACTAATTCATTTGACACCAAATGATTCATTTTGCGTAAGTGAATGTGACCCATTCGTCTGTGCCAAGAGATTGTGTCTTTTTCTGTGGCTTTGGAAACGAAACAAGTTGCTTGTGCATACGTTGTGATAGCTTGGCTCATATCAAGGACATACAAATCATTTATCCTTGGAGCCGACAAGAGAATCCATTCTTTTGGAATTTTGAAGCCGGGTTTCAGCACATAACATCCATTAGCATCAAAGTGTACTGAGAACTGCTTATCACAAATTTGAGAAACACTAAGAAGATTGTGATCAAGTTGTTGTACAAAGTTGATCTTATCAAAACTCACAACCCCGTTGGAAATCATTCCTTCACCCGTAATATATCCGCCTTTATCTCCAGCAAAAGCAACATAACCTCCTCTGATAGATTTGACGTCGTAGAGAAGCTTCATGTCGCCTGTCATGTGCCTGGATGCCCCACTATCAACAATCCAATGACTACTGATAGTTCCTCCTGGAACACCCTGCACATGAACTCACATAATTAGTTGGAGATGGGGACCCAAGCCATTGTGGTCTTGGGTCTTCCATTTTCATCAACAACAATAACTTCTATTCTTTGATGATTCAAGAATTGTGATGGTCCCCCTGAATTTGTGGTCAATTTAGGTTTCCATGTCTGTTGAGTTTTACCAGTTTGATTGTTTAACAATTTAACTTCGTGATTGTTTGAAGTTTTTGAAGATTTTGAGTTTTCTGGCTTAACTGAAACAGATTGTTTTTGAACCACATCAGTTTTAAGTGCCTTTTCAATCACCTTGACTTGTTGACGTTTCTGTTTCTTTTCCCTTTCTCTTACAAGTCGGGAATCTTGTTTTACAGAAACAGATCGCTTTTGGTGATTGCGTTCACGGGGATCATCATCAATTGCTTTCAACTTATGAAGATACGGGCAGTTTCGAATTATATGTCCAATTGTACCACATTCAAAACATGATCTTCGTTCAACAAACCCCGAAGTATCATGTGATCGTCTTGCCGATAATGATGAACTTTGTGACCCCGAGGTACTAGGTTTTGAACTATTTGGTTCATTCCTTTTCATCACAGTTGCTTTCTTGACAAAATCTAAGTTAGATTGATTTTCGTACTTTTCAATTTTGTCCGTTCCCTTTGATTTCACAAAGTTCACATTCTTGTTCTTCTTCTTATTCGGCTTCCTTTGACTTTGAGTCGGTGTCTTACCTCTTGGTTTGGTATGATTTTGCTGCGTGTTCACTGTTGGTAATTTTTGATTGCCATATTGTTTTCGAACTTCGGCCTTTGGGATAGGTGGACACTGTGTTACAGTAACATGTGATCCTGTCTTTCCCAAAAACTTACTTGTCGAATTTTCAAAGACTTTACTGATTAAGGATTGATTAACATTCTTAATAGGAAAATCTTTGTCAGAATAGATTTTATCATCACCAACAAGAGTGTACAGCAATTCCACACTATCCGACTCTTTTGCAGACGTGGACTCGATCGGAACAGTCTTAGCAGGTTTTGCGGGAGGATCACATAGAATATGATTCTCAAGAGGTATGTCCTCTTCTTTGACTACCGCATCAGACTTTACTGAGTCAGTATCATCAGATTCATCATCAGAAGAATCAGCATCCTCAATCACAACTGGAGGATCCTGATTCTGTTCAGCAGTTACAAATGTATCTGCTGACACATCTGAATCGGATGATACTTCTTTCTTGTATCCGAGTCCTGTTGCAAATTCCTCAACGTCCAAAGGAATAGATGGTTCAAAGTGAGTTCTATACTCCTCATCAGGCAGTGCATCGTAATTGTGTCTCACAGGTGGTGGACATTGCTTGTATCCAATGCATGTGACATCCCGTTTCTCTTTCTGTATGTCAATGATGTGATCCAACACATAGCTAGAGCTCAAATAACTGTCTAGCTTAAGTTGGATCGCCTCACTTTCAGTTTTGACACAAGCCATTTCCTTTTGCATTACCTCAAGGCGAGTGATATACAAGTTTATGTCAGTTTGTTTCCTGGAAACCATTTTTGTCAGCTCGGTTTTATCTTTCTTTAATTTTTCAATCATCGATTTAAATTCCTTTTCATGGTTTTCATAAAACATGTTGGCTTCTGTGCACTTGGAAAGATCAACGGTCAACTTCTGGTTGTGAATGAATGTCACATCATATTTCTCTTGCAAAGCCTCGTGTTTGCTTTGCAATTCACACCACTTATCATTCAAAGAAACATCTTTGTCTTGCAAGTCAAACAAACTAGCTTGTAAAGCATCATGTTTGCCTTGCAACTCAGACATGTTTGCATCCAAATCAGCACATCTAACATGCAAACTATCACAGTTATCACAACTAACAGCAATGTGTTCATCGACACATACCTGACTTGATGAACTGTCGACATTAGCCATAAAGGCTGAATGGAGAGAAGACGAAGAATAAGCAGCTTGATCCACCAAAATAGATCTTCTTTGAATTCCTGCTGCAGCTTCTTCCAATAGCTCATCAATATCTGCATTAACTGATGCACTTGATGTCTCATCCACATGATCATTACCTGAAGTGGAGGATTCTTCATCTGAGCTTCCACTATAACCGGAGCTGTCTTCATCTTCAGAAGATTCATCACCATTGGTGGAAGATTCTCCACCACTGGCGTGTTTAAGATCCTTGACAACTTCAGCAAAACAAGCTGTTCCATCTGGAGCATCATTTCCCAACTGAATTGACCAATCACAACCTTCATCTACTTGAACCACAAGTGCCTGGTTGGCATTAGATGGTCCTGCTTGACTCTGGTTGTTGACAGGCACCAGTGTGCGCTCGTTGTTCCTTACTTGGTTCTGATTTGCCCTGTTGCCTTGACCTCTGAAAGGATTTTGGTTCCCATGTTGAGATGGCCTCGTACATTCACGTTTGAAATGACCACGTTCACCACAATTGAAACACTTAACAGCCTGCTTATCAAACCCATACTTGGTGTCTTTCTTGCTTTCCAAGCTGGTTCTGCCAGTTCTTTCCATGAAATCCTTTGCTCGCCTAACAACACTGGCAAAGGCCCACTTGATGTCCATCATCTCCATCTCCTCTTTATCGATCTGCTGATAGTATTCTTGTGTCAGATTAATGTTACCAATCTGACCTTCCACTAATCCACAGTATGCGCTCACCAAAGTGTTTAGCAGCTCCATGTGTTCCTTTGCTACTTCCACACTGACTTTAGAAAAGCTTGAGGTGTCGAGCCTTACTGTATTTGGCTTTGATTGTTGACCAGCAGATGATGTGCTTCCATAACACGCTTGCTGTTGAGGAGGAAGTGGATTCCCATACATGTCTGTTGGTCCGGTAGATTGAGGAGGAAGTGGATTCCCATACATGTCTGTTGGTCCGGAAGATCGAACAGGTAATGGATTTCCGAACATATCAGTTGCTCTGATAGGTCGTTGGCTTTGCTGTTGTGGTACTGGTTGAGGAACTGGTTCAAGCGGATTTCCATACATGTCTGTTCGAGGAGGCTTTACCGGAACTTGGATAGTATTGCCATACATGTCAGTGCTAGACACAAACGCTGTTTGAATTGGAGTGTGTGAAGAAGGTTTTGTAGAAGTGCTAGAAGTTCCATAATACATTTCAGGATTTTGTGGCACGGGAACTCTTTTTGCCTTGAGAGTTTCTTCCTGATTCTTGTTTTCCAGGAGTTGAACAAAGTCATTGAAGCTCGTTGTAGCTAAAGTACCATTGTACTTCATGATTTCCAAGAAAGTATTCCATTGAGGTGGCAACGCATCTGCAAACTTTTTCACAATCTCTGCTGGAGTTGTAACAACCTCAAAATTTGCCAATTCAGTCAGCAAATGATTAAATCGACTTGTCAAATCTCCTAAAGATTCATTCTCCATACAAGTAAAACCATCAAACTCTTTCTTTAACAACTCACGTCTCAATTGACGTGTCGCTTCATTTCCTACGCCCCTTGTCTTCAATGCGTCCCACAACCTCTTTGTTGTCTTGTAACTGACAAATTGATGATAAATATCTTTACTTAACGCCTGAGTAAGAATGGCATATGCCTTCTTTTCCAAATCATAGACCTTCTTCTGATCTCCCGTAAGATCTGCAAACGTAGCAGCAGATGATGCGGCAACCTCTATTGTTTGATCGAAATCTGTGATGAACCGCAACCACAATTCTGTATTTTGACCAAGAACGTATGTATGAAATCTATCAATCCGTCCTGGATATTCGTATAAGTGCATCAACTTTGGAGGCCGATTCAAACTTCCGGTTTTGCTCTCGCTTAAGAGAATGCTTTGAATACTTGGAGCTTGATTTGATACGAATGCCCATTGACCGGTAGAAACTGCATTAGCTTGAGGCTTTCCACTATCCGGAGACGGAGTACCAAAATACATCTCTGTATTTACCGGAGTACCCCATCTTGGATTCATTTTTGATCAAGAATAATAAAACCTGAAAATCACAAACTTGTTAAACATAAACAGACTAAGGTCGAAGGATCAAGACTTGTTCGAAGGATCAACAGTGTTCGAAAGATCACTGTTGAATTTCGAACAATGATTTCGAAAGATTCTCCAAACGAAGGATCCTTATCTTTCGAAAAAGAACTGTAGACCGAAAGATGTAAGCTTCGAAAAGATTCCTTGGATCGAAAGATAAGTCACAGACTTCGAAGGATGTTCGAAGGATGATTATCTATCGAACCTCCTTTGATCGAAAGATGACCTTTCGACTTCGAAGGATATCCTTCGATCTGCACTGACACAGTTGACAAAAGTGACAGGTTGGTGAAAAAGTTGATGGGTTGGTAGAAACTTTCGGCAGAAGGCAGAAGGTATGGTCAGACCATACTTTCTACCAAAACAGATTTGAACAATAAAATATGCAGAAAAAGGAAGGTTCTTATCCAGAAAACCGGTCACCGGAGTAAGCCGGAATTTGGCCGGAAATCACCAAACGTCTTAAAAACAAGTTTTTAAGTTACCCAACCCGTCCTTTAACACACCCGGTTAGTTTAGAACACGTTTTTACGACAAGAAATGCGAGAAAAACAGTAAAAACGGATGCTAAACCAAGTGAGTTTTTGTCCAAAACACTCCAAAGTCTTGTATAAACTCGGTTTTTAACAAGGAAAAGAGCCATGGCTCTGATACCACTTGTAGGTCCCTCGGAGGTTGAGGTTAAACCTATTCCTTGTTATATCTAACACACTAGCAAGTGCGGAATCCAAGCTAGAATGCAAACCGAGATAGAACAAGCACAAACACAACACACAATCTTCACCGATTAACACCACTTGTATTAATGCGAAGAAAGGTTCGGTTACAAAGCTATGTTTACAAATGTGTTTTGCAAACTCTCTAAAACACTCGTGTGTATGTGCTCTCAACAGAATGCTCTCTCTTGTTTCTGTCTCCTTGTCTCTTTCTCTGTGTCTAGCTAATGAAGTGAACACAATGCATGGGTATTTATACCCAAACACAGATCGTCTGGTCGAAGGATCAGGTAGACTGATCGAAGGATCATCTATCGACCAGAAACCTACCGAAGGATCACATATACCTCGAAGGATTATATCCTTCGAGGTCCATCAACATCCATCGAAGGTTATCTTTCGAGCTCATCGAAGGATCTAAACAATCCTTCGATGACACATCCTTCGACACAAACATATTACAACCATTGTCTAACTGTTTGGCTAAGTCAAACCAGGAGGATGGTTGACTTGGTCAAACTTACAAGACTAACAAAGACATCGTTTGGTATCATGACAAAATACAGACAAAGTACAGACACAAGTGCACCAACAACACCTATTTGGGTTGGTTGTCTCCCAGTGTCCGGTTGCCTCTGGTCATTCACTTCATCCTTATCGAACTTGGGTACCTTTGCAAACACTCTCCTATCCCCGATACATACATTACTAAGTGTTTTCGCCATATCTCCTTTGTCCTGGACATTGTAAAAAACAGATGAATGTGAAGTACTTACCCGATTGATCTTTCCAGCGCGAGAGATAAGCATCAACCTTTCTCCCGCAATTCCAGAATTCTTGCTATAAAGACCCAAAGGAACAATTAGCAGGTAGGTTTGTGATATAGAACTTTGTTGAGTTTGGCGAAACCTCGTACTCTCCTTGAAAATCCTGCCGGCAAGGGATTTGTTTATTTTTCTGGCGAGGATACTCCCATTCTCTCTATCCCATTTTTTAGACAGCCTTTAACCTTACTCCTAATTTTACATTGATGTCCGCTATATGATTTGAACCCTCAACCTCATGGGGTTAATAGCTATAAAAGCTCGTTTGTCAATATTGATTAAATAGTACTATTATTACCAAAGGGTATTTAGACTAGCAGTACCAAGATGTGTGAAATGTTTGCCCCTTTCATTAGATCAATGGTTCGAGTCTCATGATGATCAATGATGTAAATTTAGGAGTAGGATTGTTGTTAAAAATATTAGTACAATTTTATATAACGACTTGGCCAATATGTACAAACAAAACCCCAAGACAATTCTAAGGTTAATCCATAGGATTTTCATATACAGAATTGGTCAGTCATATGAACATAAAAATAATCTGGTCCATATATGATGCATTTTGCAAGAAGCTCGAGTCTATTTTGACCAAAATGTACATCAACTTAGACCAAACTAATTTGGTTCAAGTTAATGGCCTATTTGGCATGAAACTTGTGTTCTAATTAGTAGCTTCAAATGTTTCATCCAAAAAAAAAAAAAAAAAACCAAACAAGTAGTTTCTATTTTCATAAATTCCAGAATGAAGCACGTGAATTTCCAACATATACATTTACAAGCTTGGGGAATATTGACAGGCAGCTGCCTGGCACTCCCCTATTGGACCAACTCATTTTAAATTTAATTTTATTTCTAGCTTAAAATTACGGTTTCATCCTTCGCTTAAAATTACGTTTTCGCCTCTAATTCAAAATAAAATTATATTTTTGTCCTGGCTCAAAATTTAAATTTTTGCCCTCAGTTCAAAAACCCATTTCTATTCCCAGTTTAAATTTACGGTTTCGCCCTCCGTCTAAAATTACGCTTTTGCCCCCCTTCAAAATAAAAATATATTTTTGACTCTAGCTCAAAATTACGATTTTGCCCCAGAACTCAAATTTACGTTTTTGCCCACAGTTCAAAATAAAATTATGTTTTTCCCCATAGCTCAAAATTATGATTTTGCTCTCAGTTTAAAATTATGATTTCGCCCCCAGTTCAAAATATTTTTACGCTTTTGCCCTCTCTTCAAAATTAAGATTTTCCTCCCATTTCAAAAATTACGATTTCTCCCCCAGTTAAAAATTGTGATCTTGCCATCGTTTTACTTTTTTTTTTCAAAACTATAGTATTGTTTTATTTTGCTTGGTTGAATCAATGTAACTTTTATTGTGTCAATCAGTTGTCTAACGCTCGCTCATTGGTCCTGACAAATTAGTTTTTTAGTAAAACTATGGTAGTGTTTTCGTTTAATTGGTTGTCTCGATGCATTTTTTTAGATCGGTTTATAAGTAGTATATACAAGTAACTTAAATACATGCATACATGTTATGAAACTAAGAAATATTTGATTTAACGCCCCGCAACGCGGGCGGGCATAGGTGTAATTTTTATTCCTCAAGGCATGCCTGGTACATGCTCATTTGTCCTGAAAAATTACAATTTTGCTCCCAGTTTAAAATTATACTCTTTCTATCGTTTTAGTTTTTTTTAGTAAAAGTATGGTAGTGTTTTTGTTTTAATTGGTTGACTCGATGTAATTTTTTTTTGAGATCGTGTTATGAGTAGTATGTACAAGTAACCGAATCACAGACATATATGTTACGAGAGAGAAATTCGGCTTATTGCCCCGCAACGCGGGCGGGGCAAAAACTAGTTAATATATAAAAAGAATGTCACTCATGTTTCAAAAATATATATACTAGATTAGAATTACAAAAAGTCATGCTTATAAAAAGTAACCTTGAATTTTTATACATAAACATATAAATAATTGCAGTAGCAGTTGTTGGGTAGATCTAATTAGTTGGGAATAAATATTCTAATATGATAAAACTTTATATTTTTATGGATAATGACGTTCCTTCGGAAACCAAATTTATATCGTAGACTTGTAGTGAGATTATTTGATAACGTTCTTAACATAATACATTATATCCCTAATCTATATCTCTAATAAAGCAAACCATTGGAGGACACATGTCACCCAATGGTGCAAGCCAACTAAGCATCCACATAGGCAATGAGGTGGCAAAACTCAAATGATAGGACATCTGGCATTGCTATAAGGCCAGGATTGAGAAGCTTCTTTTGTACGCTTTCTCTCTCATCTCTCATCATTCATTATGTGGACCCTCTCTCTCCAAAGTTCATCCGCATTCTAAACAAAACCTAGATCAAAATTCCTCTGCCTCTTTATCTCTCTCAATCCTGTGTTAAATCGATCTTCAAGACGCAATAATCTTCCACTGACGGTAATGTTTGATTTCTTTCGTCATGTTATTGATCGATTATGTTTGAATCGTTCGCTGTACTTTGATTTCTTATGTATTGACTGTTATGTGATGATGTCACGACCCCCGACCCGGTTTGACCCGTTTCAGGAGCCGCGGGACAGAAATACTGCGGTATTGATTTAATTGAGTTTAACAGCGGAAACATGATCGTTTAAAGCTAAAATTTTTCCCCGATTATTTTATTTCACAATTCGGGATAAAACCCCGATAATTTACAAAAGTATGATTTTATAAAATCTTTATGTTACAAACTTATTTCTTTTATTTTTATAATGAGCCACTATCTTAAGCTTGAAATGCTCCCCAGCACTTTTTCCTGAATTACAGCAAATCACCTGAAACATGTTTGAAAAAGGTTTTGTCAGCGGGAAATACTGAGTGAATCATTCTATTTACTAAAATGACACATTTGTTATAATTTACAGTATTAAGGAAGATTACAATGTTTCTGATATCAAACCAATTACCCACAGTACTTTGTCACTCGACCCATTGGCCCTTCCGTCCAATGGTGTCTGTGACTATGGTCATATCACCCATTGGCTGCCCCAATGGTGAAGATTATCAAGTAATGTATACAAAACCCCACATACCGGCTGTAATATGGTGATTACATAAACTTAATCCCTGTAATTATAACTTTGAAATAAATAGGGTTTTGTAAAGTAATTTGATAAAAAGAGAATGACTCACATTGTTGATTTAATATGATCAGAGTCTAATCTATGATTTAGCCTTGTTAACCTAATATAACAATGCACACAAAACTGGTTTAGTAATCAATCCAGCAATTACGATAATTTACGAGATCAAATTCTCACAATGAATGACAAAATGCAATACTTCATCCATCGAATTAACGATGATCCGTTGAATTAACAACGAACGACAAAGTATAATACTTTACCCATCGAATTAACGATGATCCGTCAAATTAATGATGAACGATAAAGTATAACCCTAATGTGGGCGGCACTTAAACATCCATTGGATATCTTGATCGTCGGATAAATGAATCGTAGCAGCGATTGTGCTAATACCCTGTTTTGTAGCAGAATTTCGATACCCGGGGGTGTAATTTTGGAATAACAGTACGTAATACAGTGTGTGAATGGAATTCTTTCGACGTAAAATGTTCAGAATTCGAGTGCCACAGCCTGCTATTTATAGGTAAAATTTTACTAGCTTACGGACCGTAAGCTTATTAATGTTGCGGTCCGTATGACTGCTTACGGACCGTAAGGTTGATAGTGTTGCGGTCCGTAAGGAATCAAAATAGGCTATAGGGTAGCCACGACTGGGACTAGCTTAGCTGAGTTGACATACTTGAATTTCAGTTACTTGACAACGAATTAAGTGGATAATCGTCCACTAGGGTTTATCCCCCCTTGAGTTTTAGGGGCCCTAATCCTGATTCTGAAAATTCTGAAAATTTCAGGGTTTGTTCAGAATCACTTGGGTCTCTCAATTAGGGTTTCCTTTTAGACTAATTAATTTAATAATTATGACTTTTGATGAGAGTTGTTACATTCTCCCCACCTTAAGAAAAATCTCGTCCTCGAGATTTACTGGAATAAGTGTGGATACTTTTTCTTCATTTCTGATTCCAGTTCCCAAGTGTATTCAGCTCCCCTCTTTGAGTCCCACTTTACTTTGACTAAAACTAGTCGTTTGTGTTTGAGAAACTTGATCTTTCGATCCTCAATTTGAAGAGGTTTCTCAACAAATTTCAACTTTTCGTTTACTTCTATATCTCGAAGAGGTACTACCAGTGATTCATCTGATAAGCATTTCTTGAGATTGGATACATGAAATACATTATGTACTCCAGATAATTCTTCTGGTAATTGTAAACGATAAGCTACTGGTCCTATACGTTGGATCACTGGAAATGGTCCTACGTACCTTGGACTTAGCTTTCCTTTCTTTCCAAATCTGACTACTCCTTTCCAAGGAGAAACTTTTAACAGTACTCTGTCTCCAACTTGGAATTCTAACGGCTTACTTCTATTATCTGCATAACTCTTCTGACGATCTCGAGCCGTTTTCAGCCTTTCCTTCATTTGAGTAATCTTATCAGTTGTTTCTTGCACTATTTCAGGTCCTGATAATTGACTTTTTCCTATTTCTGCCCAACAAACGGGAGTTCTGCACTTTCTTCCATACAGTGCCTCAAATGGAGCAGTATCAATGCTTGAGTGATAACTATTGTTATAGGAGAATTCAATTAATGGTAAGTGATCATCCCAACTTCCACCAAAGTCTATCACACATGCTCGGAGCATGTCTTCTAGAGTTTGGATTGTCCTTTCACTTTGCCCATCTGTTTGTGGATGATATGCAGTGCTCAAATTTAGTCGAGTTCCCATAGCTTGCTGGAAACTTTTCCAGAAATGGGAAGTAAAACGACTATCTCTATCCGAAACAATGGAGAGTGGAACTCCATGTAAGGATACAACTTCATCTACATACAATTTAGCCAGTCTCTCCATGCTAAAGGTTTCTTTCATAGGTAGAAAGTGAGCAGATTTGGTTAATCGATCCACAATTACCCAAATCGCATCATTACCTTTTCTGGTTTTGGGTAACTTAGTAACAAAATCCATTGTTATAAGTTCCCATTTCCATACTGGCATCTCTAACTGTTGTAGTAGTCCTGAAGGTTTCTGATGTTCTGCCTTAACTTGTGAACAAGTAAGACATTTAGAAACATAGCTGGCTATGTCCTTTTTCATTCCTATCCACCAAAAGTTTTTCCTTAAATCTTGGTACATCTTATTGTTTCCTGGGTGCATAGTGTATCTAGATTTATGAGCTTCTTCTAAAATCTTAGGTCTTAAGTCTCCCTGCTTAGGTACCCAAGTTCTACTTTTGTGGAATCTCCAAATTCCATCTGCTCCTTGTTCTAATTCCTTAATTCGTCCTTTCATTCCTTCAGCATCATCCTTGATTGCTGTAGTTTGAACATTCTTCAATTGTTCCATTAAATCTATTTGTAGATTTAATCTGAGAGCACAAACCCGTCGTTGTTTCTCATAATACTTACGACTTAAGGCATCTGCAACTATATTTGCTTTTCCTTCGTGATACTGAATATCACAGTCGTAATCACTTAAGATTTCCATCCATCTCCTTTGCCTCATGTTTAACTCTTTTTGCCCAAATATATATTTTAAACTTTTGTGGTCAGTGTAGACAGTAAATTTACTTCCGTAAAGATAGTGTCTCCAAATCTTAAGAGCAAAAATTACGGCTCCTAACTCTAAATCATGAGTCGTATAATTCTCTTCGTGCTTTTTCAATTGCCTTGATGCGTACGCAATTACCTTTTTGCGTTGCATAAGCACGCATCCATATCCTAATTTTGAAGCATCACAATATACTTCAAAATCTTCAGTTCCTTCTGGTAAGGCTAAGATTGGTGCATGGGTTAGTTTCTGTTTCAAAATCCTAAAGGCTTCTTCCTGTTTAGGTCCCCATTCAAACTTAGTGGCTTTACAGGTTAACTTAGTTAATGGTACGACTATTTTGGAAAAATTCTTAATAAACCGTCTATAATACCCAGCTAAACCTATAAAACTTCTTATTTCCATTGCTGTTTGTGGAACCTTCCACTTGGTAATTGCCTCTATCTTAGCAGGATCTACATGAATACCTTCATGATTCACCATGTGTCCTAAAAATTGCACTTCCTTTAGCCAAAATTCGCATTTCGAGAATTTGGCGTACAACTTTTCTTTTCTTAACAAAGTTAAGAGTGCATGAAGATGTTCACAATGCTCTGTCTGACTTTTGGAATAAATAAGTATATCGTCTATGAAAACAATTACAAATTTATCCAAATACGGTTTACAGATCCTATTCATCATGTCCATGAATGCTGCAGGTGCATTCGTTAACCCGAAGGGCATGACTGTAAACTCGTAATGACCATACCTAGTTCTGAAAGCTGTCTTAGGTATGTCTTCTTCTTGTACCTTCAATTGATGGTATCCAGAGCGTAAATCTATCTTAGAAAAATATCTAGCCCCCTGAAGTTGATCAAAAAGATCATTAATCCTAGGTAATGGATATCGATTCTTAATTGTAACCTTATTTAATTCCCTATAATCGATACACATTCTCATTGAACCATCCTTTTTCTTCACAAACAACACTGGCGCTCCCCAAGGGGATGAGCTAGGTTGTATGAATCCTTTACTTAGTAATTCATCTAATTGCTTTTTCAATTCTAACATTTCTGTGGGTGCTAACCGATAAGGTGCCTTGGCTATCGGTGTAGTTCCTGGAATTAAATGAATCCTAAATTCTACTTCTCTATCTGGAGGTAATCCTGGTAAATCTTCTGGAAATATATCAGAATATTCTGATACTACTGGTATTTCCTTAAGATCTTTTCCCTTAGTGCTAATGATTACTGAAATCATATACACTATTCCTTGTTTTCGTTCATAATTAGCAACTTTCATTACTAATATGAACTTCATGGGCTTACGTGGTTTATCTCCTGTAATCCTAATCACTTCTCCGGTAGGTGATTGAATTTCTATGGAATTCTGATCACAAAGGATTCTAGCATGGTTGGTTACTAACCAATCCATTCCTAATACAACATCAAATTCAGCTAAATTCATCGGCAATAGTTTTGCAGAGAATTTATGTCCTAAAAGTTCTATATTTCCTTCTTGCAACACTTTATCTATTTTAACTGAATTTCCGTCTGCTGTTTCAACTGTAAAAATCTGCCTAATATTGGTTAAGGGTAAACTAAGAGCTTGACAGAATGAAGTATTTATAAAACTTTGGTTTGCACCAGAGTCAAATAATACTTTTGCATATACGTTGTGAACTAAGGACGTACCCGCTATCACATCCGGAATAAGTTCTGCTTCTTGAGTGGTCAGCTGAAATGCTCTGGCATTCTTTTTAGTAGTTCCTTCGGTCGCCTTAGGTTTGTTGTCTACTGGTTTAACCAATTTAGGACATTCTGTTTTATAATGCCCTGCTTCTCCACAGTTAAAACAGATTACGGTTTTCTTTCTGCAATTTTCTTCACGGTGTCCTATACCCTTGCAAAGGTTGCAGGTTAAATTGCATTTTCCGTAATGCTTCCTTTTGCAATTTCTACAGAAAGGTGGATTTGAATATTGCCCTGTTCCTCTTTTCTTGAAATTATTACTATTACCCGCCCGAAATCCTTGGGTAATCTTCTGAGCTAGTTCTTTTTTCCTATCTTCATCTCTTGTGCGCACCAATTCATCGGTTAGAGTGTTACCTAATTCTACCGCATCATCAATAGTGCGAGGTCTCGCAGCTTTAACAATATTGCGGATTTCGCTAATTAGCCCCCAAATATAGCAAGAAATAAGTACCGGTTCTGGCGAAGCCAGTGTTGGCACCACTCTAGCATATTCGAAGAATGTCGAGGTATAACCGCGACAATCCACACTCATCATCCGATGATTTAGAAATTTATTCGCCATCTGTTCTTTTTCATACTCAGGACAGAATTTTCTTTCCACCAAACCCTTAAATTCTTCCCAAGTCATAGCATAAGCTATTACTCTTCCTTTTGATTGTAACACAGTATTCCACCATTCGAGTGCTCCTTCTTTGAACAGATTGGATGAATACTTGACCTGATCATCTTTACCACATTTACTTATTGCAATGACTGCTTCGGTTTTCTCTAACCAACGCAGTGATGCAGTTGCTCCTTCATTGCCTGCAAATTCAGTGGGTTTACAAGCAAGGAATTCTTTGAAAGTGCAACCAGGCGTTGCAGTTTTCATTTTCTTGGGTAACGGAGCTTGATGTGGTTCCTTATTATGATTATCATGATTATTGCCTCCATTTACACTATTACTGAAGTTATCTTCAGTAATCTGTTTGCTAGGAACAATTTGTTGCGGTTCGATCGGATTCTTTATAGCAGCAACGAATGCTGGAATAGCATTGGCTATCCCTTGAGCAACAATGTTTTCGATATCTTGCCGAGTCATATATTGATCTCTTGAATGTTGTTCAGAATGATTAACTTCATTAATAGGTTCATTACCACTGTTTGCCATCTGATAATGTATATATATAAATTTTATTAGTAACTGACAAATAATAATTATATACAAATAATCAGAAAATTTTATAATACAGATATAGTCAAAACAATCGATTTCTCGATTTCATTTATATATCTATTATAATATGCATCATTACTCACAAATATCATACAGAGTTTTATTGGTTATTTACAGACTAACTTTACTTAGTACTATTATACAACTACAATTTTATCTCTCGTCACTTGCGGTTTTAAAAACGCATTTCCCTCTCGTCGTACTTCCAAGCAATCTGTCCCCCTATTTCCCTGATTCTAGTTCCAGCATCAAACAACTCTTCGCCAAAGTGGCGAAGTTCAGCCATGTTTTCATTACTCATGGGTGGATTAGGTAATGGTTCTGGATCGAATTGTGGAAGAAAAGAGTAAGGATCGTTGACAATATTTTGAAATTGCCAATCGTTCGTCCACCATTCGTCCATTCCTATGGGTTGGGAGTGGACTATTGGATCTGGAATTGTTGGTTCCCAATTCATAGGGAGTTGGTTTCCAAGAGGATAATTAAAAATATTATTATTATTATTGACAGGCTGAATGGTTTCACAGCTTGCCAACAGGAAATCTATCTCATCTTGAAAAGTTCTTTCCTGGTTTGGATTGGAACTCTCTCCGATTTCTCTCTGAGCTGGTATAGACCCTTGCCCAACTTCCATTACTACTTCTTTAGTAATTTCCTCCATCTGTATTTCTATCTCCTTATCCTCCTCTTTGTCTCCAGTTTCCATTTTCTGTTGTTTAGAACTCTCTCCGGTTATTACTTCTTTTCCCTTTTTCAAAGGATTGTTTATTTTGGGCAGTTTTTTAGCTGGCTTCTTCTTACGGATTTTCCTCCATCCTACATAAGTTCTTTTCTTTTGTTTTGGCTTGCTCAAAGGTGGAACCTTGAATTCTACTGGTTGTTCAACATCAGGATAGTAGCTAGTATATTCTTTGGAAGCTTCGATAGTTACGGGGTAAAGATTAAGGTTCTGAAAAGCTTCAGATATTCCACTCATGCTGATGTAGCATATATGCAAAATGCATAAAATACTAAGTTAAAATTTACAAATAACTTTGTAATTTATTACATACTGTGTACTAGTTGATTACAAAGATAACTAACAAACACACTCAGGTTTCAAATTTTATTTATCACACAGAGTTTCTAGATTGTGAGAGTAGGGTGCTAAACTTTTAAAGATTTATATTTTCTGCTACTGTGGCTAGCATATATAAATTTGCCCATTTCTCATCTAGTTTATCTTCCCAAGGTGATTTATCAATTAATTCCTGAGTTTCTCGTTTAATCCTCTTTTCTCGGATTTTCTCTTTACTTTTCTTAATAATCATTTCCCTCCTTCGAGGAGAAAGTGATTCCTCGTATTGTGCCTTTCGCACGAATATTCCTTCTTCAGGAATTTCAGCCTGATTCGAGGATTTGGTTCGGGATGAACTTCCCTTCTCATTAGATGATCTATCTAATTTAAGATAGATGCTTGACAGCTTTTTCTTACCCATACTGTAACTAACAAATAATCAAATAATCAGTTAATAATACAAATAATCACATAATAGTAATCAGGAAAAATTAAGTATTTCTAAATACTTAATTAGCTTAACCCAGTGGCTCTGATACCACCTTTTTCTGTCACGACCCCCGACCCGGTTTGACCCGTTTCAGGAGCCGCGGGACAGAAATACTGCGGTATTGATTTAATTGAGTTTAACAGCGGAAACAAGATCGTTTAAAGCTAAAATTTTTCCCCAATTATTTTATTTCACAATTCGGGATAAAACCCCGATAATTTACAAAAGTATGATTTTATAAAATCTTTATGTTACAAACTTATTTCTTTTATTTTTATAATGAGCCACTATCTTAAGCTTG
Source organism: Helianthus tuberosus (assembly GCA_030545235.1). Lineage (NCBI taxonomy): Eukaryota > Viridiplantae > Streptophyta > Magnoliopsida > Asterales > Asteraceae > Helianthus > Helianthus tuberosus. The sequence goes on along the minus strand of CM060435.1, from coordinate 25,218,063 downwards.
AAATGCTCCCCAGCACTTTTTCCTGAATTACAGCAAATCACCTGAAACATGTTTGAAAAAGGTTTTGTCAGCGGGAAATACTGAGTGAATCATTCTATTTACTAAAATGACACATTTTTTATAATTTACAGTATTAAGGAAGATTACAATGTTTCTGATATCAAACCAATTACCCACAGTACTTTGTCACTCGACCCATTGGCCCTTCCGTCCAATGGTGTCTGTGACTATGGTCATATCACCCATTGGCTGCCCCAATGGTGAAGATTATCAAGTAATGTATACAAAACCCCACATACCGGCTGTAATATGGTGATTACATAAACTTAATCCCTGTAATTATAACTTTGAAATAAATAGGGTTTTGTAAAGTAATTTGATAAAAAGAGAATGACTCACATTGTTGATTTAATATGATCAGAGTCTAATCTATGATTTAGCCTTGTTAACCTAATATAACAATGCACACAAAACTGGTTTAGTAATCAATCCAGCAATTACGATAATTTACGAGATCAAATTCTCACAATGAATGACAAAATGCAATACTTCATCCATCGAATTAACGATGCTCCGTTGAATTAACAACGAACGACAAAGTATAATACTTTACCCATCGAATTAACGATGATCCGTCAAATTAATGATGAACGATAAAGTATAACCCTAATGTGGGCGGCACTTAAACATCCATTGGATATCTTGATCGTCGGATAAATGAATCGTAGCAGCGATTGTGCTAATACCCTGTTTTGTAGCAGAATTTCGATACCCGAGGGTGTAATTTCGGAATAACAGTACGTAATACAGTGTGTGAATGGAATTCTTTCGACGTAAAATGTTCAGAATTCGAGTGCCACAGCCTGCTATTTATAGGTAAAATTTTACTAGCTTACGGACCGTAAGCTTATTAATGTTGCGGTCCGTATGACTGCTTACGGACCGTAAGGTTGATAGTGTTGCGGTCCGTAAGGAATCAAAATAGGCTATAGGGTAGCCACGACTGGGACTAGCTTAGCTGAGTTGACATACTTGAATTTCAGTTACTTGACAACGAATTAAGTGGATAATCGTCCACTAGGGTTTATCCCCCCTTGAGTTTTAGGGGCCCTAATCCTGATTCTGAAAATTCTGAAAATTTCAGGGTTTGTTCAGAATCACTTGGGTCTCTCAATTAGGGTTTCCTTTTAGACTAATTAATTTAATAATTATGACTTTTGATGAGAGTTGTTACAGATGATGTATGAAGTTATTTTACATGATTTGAAGATCGATTAGGTTATTCCTTTTTTCTTAGGGTTTTATTAGCCGATATCATGTTCTTTGTTTATATGAGTTTGATTTTCACATTTGGATGACATCAGTGAATCGATCTTTATCTCTCTCAATACTCTGCAACAATCTTCAATCGATCTTCAAATCCGAATACCCTACTATTCACGGTAATGTCTGATTTCCTTGATCTTCTTATTGTTTGATTTTGTTTTAATCGTCTGATGTTTGATGCTGGCATGTTTTGTGTCGTTTGGAAGTTAAAGGTTTCGTTTTTCCATCGAACTTGAAGGTTCATGATGTTACTTTTTCGCCTTTATACTCTGATGTTGATTCGGTGGGGCTTTGTGATTGGTCCGATAGTGATTCTGCCGAGAGCAGAGATTGGGAGGTGCTCTTGCTTGATGATGGTCCTACAGGCGATGAGGTTAGTTGATTAACGACACTTTGAGTTCTTCTTTAACTACATTTGTTGGTGTATTCTGAATACATATAAGTTTGTTACCCAAAGTGATTTGGATTTAGCAGATTCTGAATTTATGCTTTGTCTTAACGACGAAAAAGGCTTATTGTTGACAAATTGTAAAAATTCTTCTTGGCTCATAAGTTTATTAAATATTGATGCCAAGACTTCTGTTCTATGGTTATCTTATTCAATGAAAAAAGGTATATGATGTTTGACCCTTTTATGTTCTCTTCTTCGTTTTGTTTTAAATTCGGTTATCAATTTGCGCTTCTATAATATACCTGTTTTCAGTTCTTGATTCTTAATTTCTTATCAAATATAGATAATAGATTCATCTCATTGCCTCATGATTTAATGGTTAAAAAACTATAGAAGCATTAATTTTTTTCAATCATTTGTTCAGAAATATACGTATGAAATTACTCAAGGAAATAAGTGTTGGTTCAAAACTTTAAATCTCACACATGGTTTTTAATCTGATGAAAAAAGTTGATCCGTTTAGGGTTGCTCATGAAGAGCCTGATGAGTTGTCATGATTAGAAAAAGACACATTTTGGTAGGCAAACTGCAATGAACAAATTACAGATTATTAGAGGTGATAAGTTTACCAGTCACTATTTAAACATTCATCTCCTCGCTGCCTATTACAGATCGTGTTTTCTTACATTCTCATTTTTCTTCAAAGAACCTGAAATGTTTCTTCTGTTATAAGTATTTAATAATCTTTTTATTATGAGTTTTGATTTGTTCTTTTATGTGGTCGAAGCATGAATAGATCTATCTATCTACAATAAGCCATACATCTGGATAATATGTAAAGAATTCATTCAAAATCAAAGTTTTAAACGACATGTTGTTTCTGCATGCTAAATATCAATTGAGAACTATGGATTAATCTATCCAGCAGTTTTGTTAAAAAAATCCGGTTTTTTGGCAGTCATAGGGGCTTCAGTGAAGATGTAATTGACCGGGAGCTTCAGTGCGCCTGAGGTTTGAATTCTCCGTATAAGTCTAATCCTTCTGTTTTTATAATTAGTAACGTTACTTAAAATGTGGCTTTGCCTTAATTGCCAAAAAATACTTTTGTAATGAAAAGACATTAAATAAAACAGAAAAAAGATGTAAGCCGATCTCGAATAAAAAAATTAATACATGCTTTAAATCATGACTGTACAAATACATGATGAAACAAAATCCAAATAATTCAATTTATGGAGTTTTTATTTTAGTTTTCAAAACTTTTGTTTACCTGACCACTATACTTGATGCAAATGATCATGTGTAGACTCTAGAGTGTTTTTTAGCACACATGCTATTCAAAATTAGACAACCATCCAAAATGATATGGCAAATTTATACTTTTGTTATTGCAATGTGAAATGATTCTCAATTTTTGTTACTGTTAGGATGCTTGAGTTCAATGGCTCCCTCACCGATGTTACTTTCTCTAATGCCATGAACACATGTCCTATTTTTAGGTCATGGTAAATATGGTTATTTTCTAGGTATCTTTTTTTAAGTATTGTTAGCGATTACTTTCTAAACTTATTAACTTGGATAGAATGAGCTTCCTCTGTTTGTACCACTGTATGCGATCTGCAATTCAAAATTTAAATCCACAAATGCTTTCTTAGTGATGTCTCAAAAGTTGTGTTTGGTATATTATAATTTGTAAAAGTGGAAGCAAAATTAGTCTTTTATGTTGTCTTTGGTTTATTGTAATTTATAATGATTGATTCATTAAGAAAGTTAAAATTGCAAATCTTGTGACTTTTGTAGGCTGGATAAGATACAAATGAAATATATGCCCAAATCACTTTACTCCCTGCAGATGTAAGAATTTGCTTAATTTAATTTCACTAAAAGTTTAAAAACTAAAACAAAATCATGGTTTTTGATCTATATTTTTTTGTCACATTTTGTGCAGCAAAGTGATCCTACAAGTCTTGATGAATGTCTAGCCAACCTCCGCAAGGCCAACCATACACTCTTTCTGCAAAGTCTTCATAACTTCATATATGAGCAGACATGGTGGGTTTTTGGTGCTCTGAAAGCACCCAACCGAGTGCCTACCTGCATTTGTAAACTTGCTTTTTTATTAATGATTTGTTTTATTTATGTTTTAGTTTTACTGAATTTATTAGCCCTTGCTCTACATGGCACAGAGTGGAAATTTAAGCATATCTTTATGGGTCAACCAAGAAGGTATCTACTTACAACATGATGGAGTACCTTAGTTACTAGCAAGAGATTAGTGCCTGGGGATTCAATGATACTCGTGAGTTGGCTTTTCTTATTTATTAGGCCACTCGGTTCACTTAAGTTACGTTTTAATGAGTTGTAAATCTTATGAGATTTATCCAACGTTGGATATTAATAAATGTTTATTCTACGATGTTTATTTAGGGTGGATGGATTTGAATCAAAATAATATGTTTTTGGTTGAAGCCCGCGTATTACGTTGGCCTTAACCTAGTTTTTAAATAAATGCAACCCTTTGACTTCGTAATCTAGCCGAGCAAGTTCTATGAAGTATCTAACATTAATGTCTAGTTGGTGTTTTTATTACGAAGTATTATTTATATATATAATATCTAGTTACGACATATATAATTAATATTTGTATTTGCTTTTTTTATGAAGATTAATATTTGTATTAATTTGTTTATTTTACGAAGTATTAATTATATAGTTACGGCATCTATGAAGTATATAATATTTAATAGTTACGGCATATATATAATTTGTATTTGTATTTGTTTTTAAGACCCTTGATTGTTTAATTTATTCACATTTAATTATGGATTTTTTAGAAGAGCTAATTTAAACACCTTTTAAATCAACATTTTATTACGAGATTTGAACCCTTACCACTTTAGGATGAATAGCCTTTTCCAACACGTTGATATATACCACTAGACCGAGAGCCCTTTGGTTAATTATGCATTCTTGAATTTCTTGAATCACCACCACCCATTGTCAGGGGTGAATCTAGGCCACTTTTGTGGGTTCCTAGGAAGCCATTCGGTTTAGCAAAAATGAGAAAAATTAGTGAGAACCTCATATGATTTGGAAAACAAGCAGTGAGAATTAGTAAGAATCTATCAAAAAGAACCCAATGAAAAAAGTTTTTAGATCCGCCACTGCCCATTGTATATTGCTACCTACCACCACCCACCCAACAGAACACATATGACAATGAGGCAATGGTGAGGCGGTAGTTAGCAACGACGGTTAGTAGGTGGTTGGTGGACTTTATCATTTGCATTATCATTTTTATAAACATTTTATCAATAGTTAATTTCACTAGAAGTATAAATATCAAGCCTCAACAAATAAGGAAAATGTAGGTCCGGCTAGGAGGATCTAGTCGCCTAATCCTTGTGTACAAACCAACCCGGTTGTGCGGAATCCAACCAAGATAGCAAACCGAGATAGAACACGACAATGATAAACACACAAGATTCAACGATTAACACCACTTGTATTAAACGTATGAAAGGTCCAGTTACAAGCTCAATGTTTACAAATCTGTTCTGTAAACTCTCTAAGTGTGTGTGTGTTCTCTGTTTTTCCTATCTGTCCTCTCGTCTGTCTCCTATGTGCTCTACAGAAATGAACACAACACACGGGTATTTATACCCAAAACAGCATGTCTGGTCGAAGGATCAGATAAGATGATCGAAGGATCATCTATCGACCATAAATCCATCGAAAGATCACATATTCTACGAAGGATGGTATCCTTCGTGGTCTATCCTTCGTAAGTCATCTTTCGAGCTCATCGAAGGATCTAAACTATCCTTCGATGACACATCTTTCGACCCAAACAGCCTTCAACCATTCTCTAACTGTTTGTCCAAGTCAAACCGGAGGATGGTTGACTTGGTCAAACTTACATCAAAGACATCGTTTTGTATCAAGACTAAATACAGACAAAGTACAGACACAAGTGCACCAACAAACTCCCCCTTGGCTGTAGCTTTGTCTGGCTGTAGCTTTGGCTCGATCTTCGAGATAGTTTTGTCTTGATCTTCATTCTTGTAAGTCTCTCGTGTCTTCAAGTCTTTGACGTCTCTTCACGTCTTCAATGTCGGAGGATCTTCAAAGTCTTCACGTCTTGAAGGCAGAAAGTGTATCAACAAACTCTCCGTTTTATGTAGGAAGTGTGTTGACAAACTCCCCCTTAACATAAGCTCCCCCTTGAGTTATGCTCGTGAAATACTTGTTCTTTATGAAGTGAGATCCTTGTGGTGTTGATGATGGTCAGCGGCAACTCGATCATCTTCATCATTTGAGTGCCTTCACGTCGTGTCTTCATTCCGAAGCTTGTCATCGACCATGTTCTCCTAGCCTTTAGAATCTGCACATGCAAGAAATCTAAACACATAATGAGAACAACCGCCTGGAATATCACAAGCAAACGACACACATGTGACCATTGTTTAATCAAACACCGTCCGACAGTTTGAAAGTTTAACAAATTTTATCAATTACAATTTTAACTTTCAAAACTTTGCAAATTTCGACCGTTTATGAAGATTTAGTCGTTTCGGTTTTCGTTCAGGTTTCAGGTAACGAAGACTCGAGCTCCAACATCGTACGATCGAAAATAAGATAGAAATAAAATCTTTTTGGCTTTTATAAGATTTATATTAAAACACACATAAAATCTTTTTGGTATTTTTGAATATTTCAAATGTAAAGACTGAAAGCAGTAAATAAATATTTACAGACATTCTTTTTGCGAGTTTCGAGGGTAAGAGAATCATATCAGTGTACGGTCATGTCAAAACACTCTCTTTGTTCAATTAATTAACATTTAGATAAGCATCCTATAACAATTATCGGTATTGTTGTCCACATAAGCTCAACTTATCAGATGTAATCATGGCGAGGGGATACGTTAAGGTGTGATTTATACTTACCGACCGGTGTTCATCCACATCACGACACATTCCCGTATCAAGGTATGCACGAGGGTTCATCTTACCGGTGAGTATACTGATTATCATCTGTTTGACCGTATATGATGTGAGATTCTCACTTATTTTGATTGAAAACAAGCCCTATGTGATAGAATCACTTATTGATGAGGAACTTGATTTTCGATGCATGAGGGCACAGGAGCAAGTCCGTGAACAGGTCAGTACTTTCGTACAGCAGAGAGACGAACTTGACACCCGGAAAGAATTTGTGATATTTTATCACTTATTTGTTTGGGACATGTGATTGTTTATCACTTATTGAGGTCGTATGCAGTATGTACACGTATGTATAGTATCATGGAAGATCTAGACTTGCGTCCCCGTTTTTTTTCGGTAAAAGATACAACCATGATACCCAGATGATAAGCAGCATAAAGACCGAATATCTCAGAACCTCGGCAATCTCTCAAACGAAATTTCGGTACTAAGACCATATGCCAATGAATGGTTCCCACCCAGTCTTCAGTCGGATTAAGTTTATATCACCCTGCACACTTTAAAATGATTGTGAGCCTACCGATACATCTTATATAGAGCTGCTTATCGTTTTTCATTTAAAGTTTAAAGAGGTTTAGACAGACCACTGATGTACTATCATTTTCTCTTTTGCTCGCCAGGAAACTCATTTTTGTTTTTATATTGTTTTTGTGTTTTTGAAATTTTTCGATGTTTTTGGATTTTCAAATTTGGATTTACTCCCCCTAAAATCAATAAACTAAGACAAATTTAAAACACAAAGGTATTTACAAAAATGATTTTCCGATGTTGGTTTTACTCTTGCTTGACCTTAATGCCGTTTACCAATAAAAGATAGTCAAATCTTGATTTGTCAAAAGCTTTGGTAAAAAGGTCGGCACGTTGGTCATCGGTGTGGACGTAAGCAACATCGATTAGCCTTTTCTCAAAGCAATCACGTATGAAGTGATATTTAATGTCGATGTGCTTAGTCTTTGAATGCTGCACAGGGTTTTTAGTGATCTGTAATGCAGCAGAATTATCAACGTAAATAGGAGTAGTTAGGAATTCAAAACCGTAGTCACGCATTTGCTGTTGTATCCACAAGACTTGGGAGCAACAACTTGAGGCAGCAATGTATTCAGCTTCGCATGTTGATGTAGCGACGCACGTCTGCTTCTTGCACTGCCATGTGACTAGGCGATTTCCCAAAAACTGACATCCAGCCGTTGTGGATTTGCCGTCGATTTTGCATCCGCCAAAATCAGAATCACTGAATGCGATCAAGTCAAAGTTATTATCCCTAGGGTACCACAGACCGGTGTCAGGGTAACCCTTCAAATAACGAAAAATCCTTTTTACAGCTGCAAGATGTGAGGCCTTCGGGTTGACTTGATATCTGGCAAGTAGGCACGTTGGGTACATTATATCTGGTCTCGATGCTGTGAGGTACATAAGAGATCCGATCATCGCGCGGTAGTATGAGGGGCTAACATCTTGACCCTTCAAGTCTGGAGTAATTCCGTGATTTTGTGGCAATGGGGTACCGATGGGCGTTGCATCAGACATTTGGAACCGGCTCAAGATGTCACCAACATATTTAGTCTGATGGATGAATATCCCAGACTCGGTTTGTTGTAGTTGTAGGCCCAAAAAGAAAGTCATTTCCCCCATAGCACTCATCTCGAATTTATCCTGCATTACACGCTCGAAATTCCTACACAAAACATCATTAGTAGAACCAAAAATAATATCATCAACGTATACCTGTACCAGTAGAAGATCTCCATCTTGTTCTTTGATGAAAAGAGTGCAGTCGATAAGACCTCTGCGAAATCCATTCTCCAGCAGATAATTAGATAAGGTTGCGTACCAAGCTCGCGGTGCTTGATGTAGACCATATAGAGCTTTGTTGAGCAACCAAACCCGATCGGGATGGATAGGATCTTCAAAACCTGGAGGCTGCTCGACGTACACCTCTTCTTCCACCACACCATGTAAGAAAGCACTCTTCACGTCCATCTGGTATACCTTGAAACCTTTGAATGAGGCATAAGCCAGAAAAATCCGAATTGCTTCTAGACGTGCAACAGGTGCATACACTTCGTTGTAGTCGATCCCTTCAATCTGACGAAAACCTTGAACGACTAGCCTTGCTTTGTTTCGAATAACGATTCCACGGTCATCCTTTTTGCATTTAAACACCCAACGGGTACCAATCTTCTTGTATCCAGCAGGTTTCTCTACGAGTTTCCAGACACCAAGCTTCTGGAATTGTTGCAGTTCTTCCTGCATCGCTTCAACCCATGAGCTATCTTTCAAAGCATCTTTCCAAGTTCTTGGTTCTTCCTGTGAGACATAACACGCGAAAGACCAATCATTCTGTTGACCAGATTCTCGGATAGTTGCATACAAGCCCGCATTGTTGTTGTTCCGCAACATGTTTCTTGTTTGAACGCCACTTTGTACATTCCCGATGATGTTTTGTTGAGGATGGGTATTATGAATCCTTGTTTCTGGATTATCTTGAACTGGAATATTTGTACCCAGATTGTTGAGATTCAGATCAACAATCAATTCAAGGCCCGGAATTGACGAAGAGGATGATGCAGAAGTTTCAGCTGTTCGAGGGTCATCCACTGGAGGAGTACCCTCTGAAGTACCATGAACTGCTGTTGGAGCTACTTGATCTGCATCTAGAAATTCATCATCCTCTGAAGATTCGTTCAATTCGGTAGCATCTTGAAAATCCTCATTGTTGAGAGCATTATTGTTCACTGAAGATGGTTCTTGATTGACTATAATGGGACGAACCAACGGTGAATCTGTTGCATTGTCGCTCTCGAAAAACATCCTTGCCGCAGCACTTTCTTCAACGGCTTCAACATTGATCGAATTGAAAAAGTCATCGTACTCAAACATCCAAGGCTGACCAGGATTTCTAACTGGTAAAGTGTGCCTTTGTACTCTGACTTCAGACCATTCCTCGACCCTTTTAGTCTCTAGATTCCAGACTCTTAAGTTTGGGGTGGAATACCCAAGAAAGTATCCCTCAATGGCTCTAGCCCCAAACTTTCCATTAGGATCGATAATTGTGCAAGGAGCTCCAAACGGTTCAAGATAGGACAAGTCTGGTTTCCGTTTGTTTATAAGCTCAAAGCAGGTCTTGTTGTGCCTTTTGACTGTAAGGACTCGGTTCAACGTATAGCATGCAGAGGACACAGCTTCAGTCCAGAATGGAATGGGTAGCTGCGACTCTACCAACATAGTCCTAGCAGTCTCGATCAATGTGCGGTTTTTACGTTCAGCGACGCCATTCTGTTGAGGAGTATAAGCTGCACTAAATTCGTGAAGAATACCTTTTGAAGTGCAAAACTCCGCCATGGCATGATTTTTGAATTCAGTACCATTGTCGCTACGTATCCGCCTAACCTTCAAGTTGTAAAGATTCTCAATCTGAATGATCAAGTTTTTCATAATACCGAAGGTTTCACTCTTATGTGCCATGAACGCCACCCAAGAAAATCTTGAATAATCATCAGTTATCACGAGGCAATATTGATTATTCCTAAAGCTTTTGTGCTTGACAGGACCGAACAAATCCATGTGCAAACGTTCAAGAGGAACATCCACCGTGTTGACTTTCTTTGTAGGGTGTCGCTTCTTCGTTTGTTTTCCTTTCTGGCACGAGACACAGACGTCTTGAAGATGGAAATTTTTAAGAGGAACACCATTCACCAATTCATTTGATACCAAATGATTCATTTTGCGTAAGTGAATGTGACCCATTCGTCTGTGCCAAGAGATTGTGTCTTTTTCTGTGGCTTTGGAAACGAAACAAGTTGCTTGTGCAGACGTTGTGATAGCTTGGCTCATATCAAGGACATACAAATCATTTATCCTTGGAGCCGACAAGAGAATCCATTCTTTTGGAATTTTGAAGCCGGGTTTCAGCACATAACATCCATTAGCATCAAAGTGTACTGAGAACTGCTTGTCACAAATTTGAGAAACACTAAGAAGATTGTGATCAAGTTGTTGCACAAAGTTGATCTTGTCAAAGCTAACAACCCCGTTGGAAATCATTCCTTCACCCGTTATATATCCGCCCTTATCTCCAGCAAAAGCAACATAACCTCCTCTAATAGATTTGACGTCGTAGAGAAGCTTCATGTCGCCTGTCATGTGCCTGGATGCCCCACTATCAACAATCCAATGACTACTGATAGTTCTTCCTGGAACACCCTGCACATAAACTCAATCGATTAGTTGGAGATGGGGACCCAAGCCATTGTGGTCTTGGGTCTTCCATTTTTATCAACGACAATAACTTCCACCTTTTGATGATTCGGAAATTGTGATGGTCCCCCTGATTCAATAACCGTTTTTGGTTTCCAGGTCTGTTGAGTTTTACCAGTTTGATTGTTTGAAGTTTTTGAAAACTTTGAATTATCTGGTTTAACTGAAACAGATGGTTTGTGAACCACATCGGTTTTAATTGCCTTTTCAATTTTCTTGACCTGTTGGCGTTTCTGTTTCTTTTCCCTTTCTCTTATGAGTCGGGGATTTTGTTTTACAGAAACAGATCGCCTACGGTCAGTTGGGCCACGGGGATCATCAACTATGCCTTTTTGTTTATGAAGATACGGGCAATGTCTGACAATGTGCCCAATTGTACCACATTCAAAACATGATCTTCGTTCAACAAACCCCGAAGTATCATGTGGTCGTCTTGCCGATGATGAACCTTGTGAACCCGAGGTACTAGGTTTTGAACAACTTGGTTCATTCCTTTTCATCACAGTTGCTTTTTGGACAAAATCTAAATTAGATTGATTTGCAAACTTTTCAATTTTGTCCGTTCCCTTCGACTTCACAAAGTTCACATTCTTCTTCTTCTTCTTCTGATTCGGCTTCTTTTGAGTTTGAGTCGGTGCCTTACCATTTGTTTTGGTATAGTTTTGCTGTTTTGGCACTGTTGGTAATTTCTTGTTCCCAAACTGTTTTCTAACTTCAGCCTTTGGGATAGGAGGACACTGTGTGACTGTAACATGTGGTCCTGTCTTTCCCAAAAACTTACTTGTAGAATTTTCAAAGACTTTACTGATTAAAGATTGATTAACATTTTTAATAGGAAAATCTTTGTCTGAATAGATTTTATCATCACCAACAAGAGTGTACAGCAAATCCACACTCTCCGACTCTTTTGCAGATGTGGACTCGGTTGGAACAGTCTTAGCAGGTTTTGTGAGAGGATCACATAGGATATGATTCTCAAGAGGTATGTCCTCTTCTTTGATTACTGCATCAGACTTTTCCGAATCAGTATCATCAGACTCATTATCAGAAGAATCAACATCCTCAACCACCACTGGAGGATCCTGATTCTGTTCAGCAGTTACAAATGTATCCGCTGACACATCTGAATCGGATGATACTTCTTTCTTGTATCCGAGCCCTGTTGCAAATTCTTCAACATCCAAAGGAACAGATGGCTCAAAGTGAGTCCTATACTCCTCATCAGGCAAAGCATCAAAATTGTTTCTCACGGGTGGTGGACATTTCTTGTAACCTATACATGTGACGTCCTTTTTCTCTTTCTGAACATCAATGATGTGATCCAACACATAGCTAGAACTCAAATAACTGTCTAACTTGAGTCGGATCGCCTCACTTTCTGTTTTAACACAAGCCATTTCTTTTTGCATCACCTCAAGACGAGTGATATACAAATTTATGTCAGTTTGTTTTCTGGAAACCATTTTTGTCAGTTCTGTTTTATCTTTCTTTAATGTTTCAATCATCCTTTTAAATTCCTTTTCATGGTTTTCATAAAACATGTTGGCTTCAGTGCACTTTGAAAGGTCCACAGTTAATTTCTGATTGTGAATGAATGTCACATCATATTTCTCTTGCAAAGCCTCGTGTTTGCTTTGCAATTCACACCACCTATCATTCACAGAAATATGTTTGTCTTGCAATTCAAACAAACTAGCTTGTAAAGCATTGTGTTTGCCTTGCAATTCAGACATGTTTGCTTCCAAATCAGCACATCTAGCATGCAATCTATCACAATTATCACAGCTAACAGAAATGGGTTCATCGACACATACCTGACTTGATGAACTGTCGACATTCGCCATAAAGGCTGAATGGAGAGAAGACGAAGAATAAGCAGCTTGATCCACCAAAATAGATCTTCTTTGAATTCCTGCTGCAGCTTCCTCCAATAGCTCATCAATATTAGCATCGACTGACACAGCTGATGTGTCATCTTCCTGATCATTCCCTGAAGCGGATGACTCTTCACCTGAACTTCCACTATAACCGGAGGAGTCTTCATCTTCAGAAGATTCACTACCATTGATGGAAGATTCTCCACCACTGGCGTGTTTAAGATCATTAACCACTTCAGCAAAACAGGCTGTTCCATCAGGTGCATCATTTCCCAACTGAATAGACCAATCACAACCTTCGTCTACCTGAACCACAAGTGCCTGGTTGGCATTTGATGGTCCTGGTTGATTCTGGTTGTTGACAGGCACCAGTGTGCGATCATTGTTCCTCGCTTGGTTCTGATTAGCCCTGTTTCCTTGACCTCTGAAGGGATTCTGGTTCCCATGTTGAGATGGCCTTGTACATTCCCTTTTAAAATGACCACGTTCACCACAATTGAAGCACTTGACGGCCTGCTTATCAAACCCATACTTGGTGTCTTTCTTGCTTTCCAAGCTGGTTCGGCCTGTTCTTTCCATGAAATCTTTTGCTCGCCTAACAGCACTGGCAAAGGCCCACTTAATATCCATCATCTCCATCTCCTCTTTATCTATCTGCTGATAGTCTTCTTGTGTCAGATTAATATTACCAATCTGACCTTCCACTAATCCACAGTATGCGCTCACCAGAGTGTTTAGCAACTCCATATGTTCTTTTGCTACTTCAACACTGACTTTAGAAAAGCCTGAGGTGTCGAGCAGTACTGTATTTGGCTTTGATTGTTGACCAGCAGATGATGTACTTCCATAACAAGCTTGCTGTTGCTGTTGAGGAGGAAGTGGATTTCCGAATATATCAGTTGCTCTGATAGGTTGTTGGCTTTGCTGTTGTGGCACTGGTTGAGGAACTGGATTAATTGGATTTCCATATATGTCTGTTGTTGGAGGAGGAGTGCCATACAAGCTAGTGCTAGACACAAATGCTGTTTGAATTGGAGCGTGTGAAGAGGGTTTTGTAGAAGTGCTGGAAGCTCCATAATACATTTCAGGATTTTGTGGCACTGGAACTCGTTTAGCCTTGAGAGTTTCTTCCTGATTCTTGTTTTCCAGGAGTTGAGCAAAGTCACCGAAGTTTGTTGTATCCAAAGTGCCATTGTACTTCAGGATTTCTAAGAAATTATTCCATTGAGGTGGCAGTGCATCCGCAAACTTCTTCACTATCTCTGCTGAAGTTGTTACAACCCCAATATTTACCAATTCAGTCAGCAAATGAGTATATCGACTTGTCAACTCTCCTAAAGATTCATTCTGCATGCAAGTAAAACCATCAAACTCTTTCTTTAGCAGGTCTTTTCTTAATTGACGTGTCGCTTCATTTCCTACGCCCCTTGTTTTCAATGCGTCCCACAACCTCTTCGTTGTCTTGTGACTGACAAATTGATGATAAATATCTTTGCTTAATGCCTGAGTAAGAATGGCATATGCCTTCTTTTCCAAATCATAGACCTTCTTCTGATCTTCTGTAAGATCGGCAAACGTAGCAGCAGATGAAGCGGCAACCTCTATTGTTTGATCAAAATCTGTGATGAACCGCAACCACAATTCTGTATTTTGACCAAGGACGTATGTATGAAATCTACCAAACCATCCCGAATATTCACTTAAATGCATCAACTTTGGAGGCCTATTCAAACTTCCCGTTTCACTTTCGCTTAGCAAAATGCTTTGAACACTTGGAGCTTGATTTGATACGAATGCCCATTGACCGGTAGTTGTAGCATTAGCTTGCGAACCCGAATCCGGAGCCGGAGTACCAAAATACATCTCTGTATTTATCGGAACACCCCACATCGAATTCATTTTTGATCAAGAAACAGCCGAAGGATACCTGTTCGAAAGACTTGAACAACACAAACTGTCAAACACAAACAGACTAAGGATCGAAAGATCAACACCTGTTCGAAAGATCAACAGTTGAGTTTCGAACAATGTTTTCGAAAGATTCTCCAATCGAAGGATCCTTATCCTTCGAAAACGCACTGTAGACCGAAAGATGAACACGAAAGATGACTTCGAAAGACTCCCCAGTCGAAGGATCCTAGTCTTTCGAAAATGAGCAGAGGACCGAAAGATGTATGTTTCGAAAATATTCCTTGGAACGAAAGATAAGTCTCAGACTTCGAAGGATGCTCGAAGGATGACTGTCTATCGAACCTCCTTTGGTCGAAAGATGATCTTTCGACTTCGAAGGATATCCTTCGATCTTACTGACACGGTAATGGTCCCAATATTTTAATCAAAATACTCTTTTCAATGCACAAACATGTTTCCACTAAGCACGTATGGAGTGCAATATTTAATATTTTAACACTTCTCAATGCATAAACACTTTTCCCATATAATTTTAAGGATCAAAAAGGTGAAAACATGAAGAACATCTTGAATATGTCAAGAACACTATGAGTTTTCTGGAAAAACCTTTGATATTTCAAGCACAACCTTTAGCTAACATGTAACCAAACCAATCAAAACAAACATGCAAACATGAACATAACAAGGTTTTGATAAACACACTTAGCAAAAACACGGTTTTTCAGAAAATCTAAACTTTTAAGCTTGAAGAACAACTTGAAAAACACTCGGTTTTAACAAGGAAAGAGCCAAGGCTCTGATACCACTTGTAGGTCCGGCTAGGAGGATCTAGTCGCCTAATCCTTGTGTACAAACCAACCCGGTTGTGCGGAATCCAACCAAGATAGCAAACCGAGATAGAACACGACAATGATAAACACACAAGATTCAACGATTAACACCACTTGTATTAAACGTATGAAAGGTCCAGTTACAAGCTCAATGTTTACAAATCTGTTCTGTAAACTCTCTAAGTGTGTGTGTGTTCTCTGTTTTTCCTATCTGTCCTCTCGTCTGTCTCCTATGTGCTCTACAGAAATGAACACAACACACGGGTATTTATACCCAAAACAGCATGTCTGGTCAAAGGATCAGATAAGATGATCGAAGGATCATCTATCGACCATAAATCCATCGAAAGATCACATATTCTACGAAGGATGGTATCCTTCGTGGTCTATCCTTCGTAAGTCATCTTTCGAGCTCATCGAAGGATCTAAACTATCCTTCGATGACACATCTTTCGACCCAAACAGCCTTCAACCATTCTCTAACTGTTTGTCCAAGTCAAACCGGAGGATGGTTGACTTGGTCAAACTTACATCAAAGACATCGTTTTGTATCAAGATTAAATACAGACAAAGTACAGACACAAGTGCACCAACAGAAAAAGTGACGAATCTTGGTATAGTTTTCTCCACATATTACATATTCATGATGTGTAACTTTATATACACAATGAATAAATTAATAAAAGAATTGATGTGTACTAAACTACATTTTGAAAAGATTAGAAAAGCTTGCTTCCAAACTCTTCAATATCTTTCCCTTTTCTTGAAGATGAAGCTGCAACATCTCTTAGTTCAGATAAGCTTCTTCCAAGCTGCAATGCCACCTTCATCTCAAACACTTCACCATTCTCTCTCTTCCCAACATCTCTTTCCTTCAAGTTTGATTCTATAGATTCTTGCATCATCTTAAAGAAACCAGCATTGCTTCTATACATCTCAAACACCATCCCAACTTGCCCACCATGTTGTATAGTATTTACAACACTTGCCATTGCACCCCCCATGACCCCAAGCACCATGGCCCAAGAACTATGAGGAGCAGATGCAAGAAAGGCCGAACCAATGGCTCCTAAGCCGGTTAGTAGAGGGCCAGCTATGGCTAAACCTTTGTTTAGTTTCAAGGCCTTTTCACCTAACCTTAAATAATCATCTTTATCTTTAATCTCCAAAACCCTAATGATCTCTCTCATCTCTTCTTCAAGTTCCACACTCCAACCATTTTTATCATTTTGCCGTTTGGAAGATGTCCTGCGTTTTTCGGGCCACCAAACCGCTGGTTCCACTTTGGCTGGAAACTTTTCTAGCATGACACCAAGTAGAGGAAGAGGGTAGGCTCTATCTATAGCCAAAACTTTCTCCATAGCTTCATTTACATCATTGAGAGTAGGCTGGCTTATTGCAATCTTTGTCTTGATTTCGCTTTCGAGTTGCTTGAACAACCTTGCTGCATTTCTTTGTTCTTCAGCCAGCTGAGATGGTTGGATCTTGTTCATGATAACCAACATGCCTGTGGCTGCCAAATATAAGAAACTTGATGAAAGCTTAAGGGTTTCCAAGGGTGCACCAGGTACACTAGTTATGGCAGATGCAATGCCAGCCATGGTTGCCGCTGAAAGAGTAATGGTGTTGATACATGTCAACAGAAGGCTGTTCCAGTTGTTTCTTTGCTCACCAATGTTTTTATGCATCTCCACACGATCAGAAACAGCCTCTAGAATCAAGTAAAGCTTCTCCATGATCACTTCATGATCTGGATGCACATTAGGGTTTAATGTAGGGTTCTTGGGTGTGATTCTTGAAAATTTATGCATTTCTTGTACCATGCTTATGTTTGATGCAATATTTGGTGTGAAGATATCAAGATTAGCTGTGCTAATGTTGGGCAAATGGATAGAAGCTCTTGTGATGAGTCTATGAGAAGATGAAGAGGGTGAAGAAGTAGATGTTTTTGTGTGCATAAAGCTTGAAGTTTGATTAATGGCTGCCATATGTACGTATATGCAATTCTTTGTTCCTATGAGGTTATGGATATTGATTACAAAAAAAAACAAGAAGTATGCTATGATCTGGGAATGTGTTTTATTATGAAACGGTTAGAGAGATTCATGTATTTATATAGAGGTGGAATTAAGAATTGATAAAGTTGAAGTGGTCAAAATATTCAAACTTTGAATGAATGATGTCTTGACATCAGACTATTTGTCTGGACTGCTTCTTAACCTGCCCTAATTTGACTCGACCGTATCTTAGTTTTACCATAGAAAATTATGTAAACTTGGCCTATACAATTGATATTTTTGGACAATTTGGGCACAATTTTGAATTTTGATTAACATACAAATGAAAGAGACAACAAAACCATATTAACTAATTCTTATTAACTAATTCTTAAATATCTTTTGTATACTTACCCAATAGTCCCTAAAGATAAGTTCTTCTACACAATAGCTAGTCCCTATAATGGTGAAAAGACAAATGTACCCTCACATGCCTTGCACATGACCAGTTTTAACCAAAAAAATCTAACTGGGTTTGGCCTAAAGGACATAACGTGCAAGATTTGCAAACATTAAGGACAAAACTCATCAATTTTAAAGACAAAGGACAGCGCCTGCAATTTTGGACAAACATAAAGGACAAAACTTGTAATTTACTCTATTTTTTAATTAGTTTCTTACTTTCTTCTTACCATCACTCGGTAACTACGAGAGATAATGATCAATACTATTTTTGATATTTTTTATTTTACAGTCATGCTCCTCGTGTGACTTTACGTTCCAACATTACAATATTATGAATCCTTAAGACAGACACATGACCTTGATAAACCGTGTCAAAAACGATTTTACCCGCCCAGTAAATATTCATGTACTAGTGTTGTTTTTCCATTTTCCATTTAATTTACATGTTTAATCACAATAATGTTGGTTTTGTTACACCATGTTATCTACTTGTCATACTTATACTCACCATTAAACATGACATCGATAACCCGCTTACAATCCACAAACCACTTATAACTCGTCAACATGTATAACTCATGTAAAAAAATGCGTCAAACGGGTCGTATTCGTGTTGACCATAATTTATATGTGTGTGGGTTAAGGCTGAATTCTTTGTCACAAATAATATCGGTCGGGTTCGGAATCACCAATCGGCAACCCGCGACACGATTGACACCCTACAAAAGTATACCGAGGATATATATGGATAGTAAGACTGCTAATGAATTGAACGAACACGGACAGAGGCACGATTATGTTTTCTCATGTCCGTTCGTTTATTAAATAAACAAACTTCACCCCTAACAAATCACGAACGCTTCATTGAACGTTCGATTAGTTTACAAGCCCACATTTAGGTAGATCTATGGTTGATATTAAAGTGCATATATGATGTGAGAGTGTAAATAAGTTAAACGGTGCATCACCAATCTCTTTGTAATATTTTAATTAGGACTTTTTATTCTATTAGCCTATGTATTAATGAGGACTTTTTTTTTTTTTTTTTTTTTCTATTAGCCTATGTATTATAAGTTGCGGTGTGATGAGGTGTCATCTCAGCGAATGCAGGCGCGAAATAAGCCACACGATGGTGCTATGGCAGGGTAAGGGGAGCGAATGCAGGCGCGAAATACGCCACACGATGATGCTATGACAGGGCAAGGGGAGGGGTTTAAGATGAAAAAAATAGAAGCAAATAAAATTAAAGAACGGAGAAGCAATTTTTTTAACCCATCATACGTACCTAATATGAGATTTTGAATTTTGTTGGATCACGAGTTGACGTTGTACGCGCGTTGCAGCGGAATGTTGATTATTAATATTTTGGCATCACTATATTAGACGTGATAATTCATAAGCTTAATACATCGCTAAATAAAGATGCCTTTTCATTTATGAATTGACGTGGTATTTTATCTAAACCAACATATACTATATTTTTTATGATGCTTGGTATCAAATCAACATGTCACATGACTCAACGGGATGGTTCGCATGACCGTTACAGGTTCAAAATAAATTGTAGTGACATGACTTTTTGCAAGAGATCTAGTGGTTCGGGTGGATGAAAAAAACTATAAATACCTAATAGATATGTGTTTGTTTTCAATAAAGTTATAAAATTATATTTACTTATCCAAAAAGGTTAGAATATTTTATTAAAAGTTTTAAATGGATTTAGCTAGTTAAGTTATATTAGAATTAAAATATATAAATTATATTTACATTAAATTGCTTAAATAATTAATTAATCAATTAGACTTTTTTTTTCTATCAGATCGAGACAACTATCATTAAGGGATGCGCAAATGATATCGGGTACCGGTAGCGAACCTATACCGAATTTCGAATCGCGTACATTTTTGGTATGGAGTTTTGACATTTCGGTGACATTTCCGTACCGGTTCATATCAACCTCATATATCTAAAATGTTGATACACACAATAAACCGTCGGCACCCTGGTTTTGTACTTTACCAAATAAAACCATTAAATATATGCCACTGCCAACCACTCCTTCCAATGATCCATCGGAAAATGGCCCGGTCATGGCTGGAGTCTACCATTACAGTCAAAGCCCGTGAGGGTCGAAGATGGCTATGTTCCTGGTTCTCAAACAAAGATCGAAGATGGAATGAAGTCGCACTGGGTGATCCAATCCGGCCATGAAAATATGCAAATAAATTACCAACAAACGCAACATTCTCTGTTTCTTCTACCAGTTCATATATATATATATATATATATATATAGGGTAAGGTTCCAGCGTGAACAACCTCCCAAGAGTGAACTGCGTGAACAAATCTTGACCGCTGATTAATATGATCTTGATTATTTAAAGGGTGGCATGATTGTAATTAATAGGTTTGATTTTATTGTTTTATGGAAAATTGGTATTTAATAAACCAACCTTTGCCCAGTTGGTAAATAGTAATCCAACGTACAGAATTGGTATATAATAATCCTACCTATCAACATGTTGACACTCAATGGACCTCCGTTAGTTTTTTTTAACCGAAGTTAGTTTTTAAGTTTTATTTATTACACAAACAGTCCCTGTAGTTGTAATTTACTAGTTTTAACTATGAGTTAATAGCCAAAATGGTCCCTGAGGTTAATAGCCACAGCACCGCCACCACCACCACCACCACCACCACCGCACCGCCACCACCACCACCATCGCCACAGCACCTCCACCACCGTAACCATCGCCACAGCACCACCACCACCACCACCACACGCACACACCCACAAGTCTACTTCATGATTAGCATGCTATAACGAACAGAAAGGAGACCCACCCAACTGCACATTGTTACTTCTTTTCTATAACAACTATGATCAGCATCTTTCTTTTAAATAAACTCAGCCGAGAAACAACCCAAACCCACGGATCTTGTTTTAGCCTTTGATTAAATTGTTTGCACATGATTCTAAAAGAAAAGAAACTAAGGAACAATATTTATATATAACACTTGTTATATATAACAGTTGTATATAACCAAGAACAAGATAGAATGTGAAGGTATACCGAACAAGGCGATTTGAGTTGAGATCCGTCGTGAAAACTCCGGCGTAAATTTCGGCAGCGCCTCCGATCTCCGGCGGCTTGCAAGTCCAGCAGACGAGGTTTTGGTTGTTTGCGGTGAGGTTGGAGAGCGGTAAAGCGGATCGTAAAAGCTCAGGCGATGACGGTGTCTCCTGTGGGTTGTTTATCGGAACAGAAGAAGGTGAGAGGATGTCGAGTTGTGTGAGTTTACGTGATGGTGGTTTCGGTTTTATAGAGTTCGAAAGTTTTGATTTGTAAGAAGGTGTATAGATTCATCATTGAACGAAAAAAATGGAAACGCGTCAATGGTGGTGGTGGTGCTGTGGCGATGGTTACGGTGGTGGAGGTGCTGTGGCGATGGTGGTGGTGGTGGCGGTGCGGTGGTGGTGGTGGCGGTGCTGTGGCGGTGGCGGTGCGGTGGTGGTGGTGGCGGTGGCGGTGCTGTAGCTATTAACCTCAGGGACCATTTTGGCTATTAACTCATAGTTAAAACTAGTAAATTACAACTACAGGGACTGTTTGTGTAATAAATAAAACTTAAAAACTAACTTCAGTTAAAAAAAATTAACGGAGGTCCATTGAGTGCCAACATGTTGATAGGTAGGATTATTATATACCAATTCTGTACGTTGGATTATTATTTACCAACTGGGCAAATGTTGGTTTATTAAATACCAATTTTCCTTGTTTTATTAAAATTAAAAGGGTAGAAGTGTAATTATATTATTTTGCTTATTTAAAACTAGGAAAGAAAATTATTTCCAATAATAAGAGAGTAAATCCCGTAAATATACCATGTATTATACACATGTGTACTATCGTGTTGGAATGTATAGAACAGTAGAACACAGCAGTACACATGTGTACTACAGATCTAAGACAACAATGTTGCGGGTCACATGTGTACTATACCATGTATTATACACATGTGTACTATTGTGTTGGAATGTATAGAACACAGCAGTACACATGTGTACTACGGAGCTAAGAGTTGTACACAATAAAAAAAGATGACTGAAAACTCTAGTTCAATCAAAAAAAGACTAAAACTATAATTCGAATCTTGCTACTATGACCAAAAACAATGACAATATTAAAATAAGTTAAGATTATCCTAACATATTTAAAACAAGTAATTGTTTTGTAGATGTCGAAAATGTTGGTAACTGATGATGATTTAAATATGTTAGGATTTTGAAATTAATAAGACAATAATTTAAATTCAATATTTATATAAAGTTACAATCTTACCCTTGTTAAATGTATATGGAATCAATGGTTCAGATCAGTTCACGCGGTTCACTCTTGAAAATTTGTTCACGTTTGAACCTAATCCTATATATATATATATATTTATCTCTGAGGGCTTAGTATATTATTGTGTGATCGGCGCTTCAAACCAAATAGAGGTTCGTTTTGTTTTATGTCTGTTTCCAAATAACTGTTCTATTTTGAAAGATCACTACGTTTCTGCGACGGTTATAAAGGCTGTGTCGGTTCAGATGCAACTCCTTTGAAAGATCACAAAGTTTCCGCGACGGTTATGATTACACGTGTCTATTCGCTATGTCGGTTCAGATGTGCGTCAAAAGCAACAACGAAACGGCCTTCCGATGAAGGGATGCGTGTTGCCGAGTTCCTAATTGTTTCTGAATGAATCAGTGATCAAGCGATGTGACAAAAGCAACAATGAATCAGTGCCTTCCATGAAGGGTTGCGATAAATCGACTTAATCAAATAATAAACAAATAAACAATTTAATGATTTGAATTTTAGGTTTATTGTGCAACAAATATCCAAAACAGCAAAGAATTTGGAATAATATTCTATCAGCGTGAGAACATGAATATAAAGGATATGAAGATTTGCGAAAGGATAGAAATTAATGGTGGATATATAATTTGCATTTTGGAAGGAAGGGGTGCATGCTAAGGGGTGGGAATTAGTGAAGGGGTAGGAGTTAATTGTTGGTGACCTATGTTGCTTTTTGTATATGAGATATAATATATTATTCTAACTAGGGCTGGTAATTGGGTACCTGTTAAGACACGATTAGACCTGTTTGACTGAAAAATGCACCCTTTGACTTTTTTAATTTTTAAAATAATTAAAATTACAATGTTAGGATCTATCATTTATTCATCTTTGTACATAAAACATAAAACTGTTTTATAAACATGAGGTAGAAAGTAGTTAAACAAGTCGTAATCATGTTTGAAACTTATGTTGTGCGCGCCATCAGAAACCTGTTAAACCTGTTAAGACACGATTTGACAGCCTTAATTCTAACTTTTGAACGCATATTAATTAATAACTAGTATTTGTACCAGCCGCGCGTTGCGACGACGTACCTGACTCGTTCCGAACTAAATTTACTAGGTAACGTAGAGTAATTGAAATTTATACAATCGAATGTAAACATACTGTATTTTACACCGAATAAAATCTACTTAAAATCTTTGTTGAAACGTATATATGTGTTGTTGGGAATCAGTGTATCAGAATTACAGCGGAAGCGATTTACATATTTTATCAAGAGCCGATTTTTGTTTTTATAAAATACGTTTGACTTATTAATCCAATTAATAAAAATGTTATACGCGTATAAACAAATAAATACAAAAACAACCATAGTGGGTTTTAGTAATCAACCTTTGACGACTAAACCGAGATTGTAACACGCGGGTTACATGTAACACCCTTATTATTATTTAACGGTTTTCGTATGGTTTACGAAAATAAACGGGTAATTATGATTTCAAATGCATTGAAAAATACGGTTCATTTAAAACTTTTTACAGAATTAAAACTATACAAAATAACAGGTGTGAGTTCGTCATTTAACATAACAACGATACATAGTGCGGAAGCTTATTTCTTGATCGTGTTCGGTTCTTCGTTGAGCTTGATCGTCCTCCGGTACTGTAAAAATACCTACAATCCATAAAACATGAATTGAATCAGTCATACGTAGTTTAAAACGTGTTTAAACGGGCTCGGGAAGCGAAACTGATTAAAATACAAATTTTTCTCCGAAACAGGGTTCTGTCGCGCCACGCGCCGGCGCCACGTTGCTCCCTCGCGTGGCGCGGGGGAGGCCGTTTTCCAGCAGGTCTGGAGCTGGGTCCTGCATTTTTCAGCAATGCCAGTTTTTACGGAAACGGCCATAACTTCTTCGTTATTGATCCGTTTTACCCGATTCTTTTTCCTACGCGACCGTAATTTAATTCTCCATCTAATGGAGTTAAAATCCAACATCCTACATAAAAAAATTTCAGACTTTTAACTCTTCGGCTTATTACCCTTTTTACCAAATATTGACCCGTTCGTGATTTCATCATCAAACATGTTTATTTGATCTTTAAACTTATGAAATTCATAGTTTCAATGTCTCCTATCATGTTAATCTCAAATCACGGGTTTCTTACATAATAAAAACCCGTTTACGCTCAAGTGCTTATTTTGACCCGTTAAGGGTATTTAAGCACTTTCGAGCCTAAAATCGCTTTCGATTGCTTCTAGCATTCCAACACCACATTTCTTATCCTATAAACTTCCATCACAACTGTATTTATGGTGGGTTTAATGTGGTGATCTATATAAACCAAATTTTACCTCTCGAATCATTATTTTACGGCAAAGACTCAAATAGTGCCATTTGACTAACATAATACCTCTTTCAGCTTCTATACTTATTCTAAGTATTTACCTAATCATAAAACTCGTTTCCAAACAACCTTTAAAGGTTGTTTATTCGAATTAGCCAACAAGGGCGTTTTGGTCCTTTTTAGTCTTTCAATTACGACAAGGTCTTTTGAGAGCATGTTTGACCCATAATTCTTCTTTTGAGTTATGATCTTGTTCGAAAAGTCATTATGCTTTTTGGAACGCCACGACCCTCTTTTAAAACGTTCGGTTTACCCCTTTAAGTAACCCATTGTCTATCTAAGACTTCATTTAATGCCCATTGAACCTTACGTTCTAAATGAATAATTACTCTATTACACATACCTGGCTCGAGTCAATGTATTGACCTGTTTTAATGCCTTGCTATAATAATCGCTAAGTAATAGCGATGCAAATATCATTTCAACATTTATTCCTGAAATCATATAACTCGACAAGAATCATTAGTCGCTATTATCAAAAGGTGGTATCTTCACCCTTTGACTCGTTTGGTCTAAATGACCGATTATATTAGCGAGACGACATGTATTTTCATCTCGACTATATGACTCGCTCCGATTTACATCGTGCGGTCATTTTACCTAAAATTCATTTCTTAACACTTTTTGGCCTATTAAGGCTTACTTCATAAGTGTCTTTTAAAACCAATAGATATGGTCAACGCGTGACCAATTTACCATTTTACCCTTATTGTTTGTTTTGGTTTACCCTATAAGGTAACCATTTAAAAGTTCATTTTCCATTTGTCATAAAATGATCGAATTACCGATTTCACTCCTTTTAAACCATCAACATGGTTTCTTGTCATGCTCGACTATCTTATTCCGTACGTCTACACGCCAGAACATCATACCTCAACTATGTATTTATCTTATTTGTAACTAAAACGATAAGAGAATATTCTAAAATATAAGACTAGTGTAAGCCATACTTACCTTACTTCCAAATTATGTTTTTCCGTCATTCTTGCTTCCTTTGACCCGCTTCGTTCCCAAGCTTTCACCTAGCTTGTTAATCGTCAAACTATCATTGTAAATTTTAAGATGGTTAGATTAGTCATAATTATTCACGACTATTCCATCTCACTTATTTCATATGTCAAAACTACTATTCGACTTCATGATTAGATAACTTAGCTTATTAAAGTTAACTACTTTAAATAACAAGGTTTACAACATTAAGTCTAAATCAACATAATATTTAGAACCCTTATCACTTCATATTACGCGTAATCACCATAACATTCAAATACTCGTTTTCGCTCTAATTTCAACACTTTAGTTCTCGCTTAGGCATTTTAACAAACACCTAATGTGCATAATTTGTATTCTTCTTTTATCAAGTTCATGGTTATTGTTTTAACCAAGTTTTAACATCAATTAACATGTTCACATCAATTATTCGCATCTACAACATCATAATTCACTTACGAAAATTCAAATTACACTAGAACTACTATCAATTTCTAGTGTTTAACATGTTCGTACAAAACCCACTTATCACCTTCAATGGTGATCATGAATTTACAAGAATTAGGTGTAGGTCCACCCGGAGGATCGAGTTACCTCTATTCCCTGTTTTCCGACAAACCCGAAAGTGCGGAATCCAAACGGGTAAGTTAAACCAAGTGACGAACACGTAAGACACAACGATTCAACGATTAACACTCCATGTATTAATGCTATGAAATGGCTACAATACAATGTTTACAAGATGTTCTCATAAACTCTCAGTGTGTGTGTGTTTACAGTGTTCGCTCTCAAATCTATTCAGACTTGTCTAGTGTGTTCTGTCTGTTATCTGTATATATATACTAAAACACCACGACGAAACACAACATAGTCGACGAAACAAGTGTTTCGTCGACGAAACACAATAACATTATCATCAATGTCGACGAAACAAACTTGTTTCGTCGACCTACATGTTGACCGGCCCAATGACTTGTTTCGGCCCAAATAACATTCTTCATTAAAGTTAAATGGCCCAACATGCAATTGTGAACTTAAATAGATTGGCCCAAGCTATGAGTGTAGAACTTGTGAGTGTAGAACTCTTTGACGCATGACTGAGGAATGTCGTGACGTCGGACTTGAGCCGAACCTAAACGGGTTGAACCGAACCGAGTCGCGACCACATAATATGTATCAACAAACTCCCCCTTGGACGCTACTCATAAGGTTCATCTTCCATGACTTCCATGTCGGAGGATCTTCAAAGTCTTCACGCGTAGTAAGTAGAAAGTGTATCAACAAACTCCCTTTTTATTTAGGTAGTGTGTTAACAAACTCCCCCTTTGATTATGCTTGTGAAACTTTTGACTTCAATGCTTGAGATCCTTGTGGTGTTGGTGATTGATCAGCGGCAACTCGATCATCTTTATCATTTGAGTGCCTTCACGTCGTGTCTTAATTCCGAAGCTTATCATCGAACATGTTCTCCTAGCATTTAGCATCTGCACATGCAAGAAAGCTAAACGCGTAATGAGAACAACTGCTTGGAATATAGTTAACATTAAACAAATGACACACATGTGACCAATTCTTATTCAACTACCGTCCGACAGTTAGTTTGAAAAGTTAACAGATTTTTCAATTTTGATTATTAACTTTCAAAACTTGCAAACTCTGACCGTTTATGAAGATTCAGTCGTTTTGGTTTTCATTCAGATTTCAGGAAACGAAGACTTGAGTTCCAACATCGGTTGATCAAAACTAAAGCAGAAATAAAATCTTTTTGATTTTTTTTTATAAAGTTTAAATTAAAACATACCTAAAATCTTTTTGGTATTTTGAATATTTCAAACTTAAAGACTGAAAGCAGTAAATAAATATATACAGAGTTGCAGAAACTAAGAAAAGTAAATATATACAAACATTCTTTTTGTGAGTTTCGAGGGTAAGAGAATCATATCAGTGTACGGTCATGCCAAAACGCTCTTGTTGTTCTTTTTGTTAACAATTTGATAAACATCCTATAAAGATTATCGGTATTGTTATCCACATAAGCTCAACTTATCATATGTAATCATGGCGAGGGGATACGTTAACGTATGATTTATACTTACCGACCGGTGTTCATCCACATCACGACACATTCCCGTATCAAGGTATGCACGAGGATTCATCTTATCATCTGGTGAGTATACCATTTATTATCTGTTTTGACGTATATGAAAATGTGAGAAACTCATTTATTTTGATGAAAACAAGCCCTATGTGATAGAATCACTTATTGATGAGGAACTTGATTTTCAGATGCATGAGGGGACAGGAGCAAGTCCATGAACAGGTCAGTACTTTCGTACAGCAAAGAGACGAACTTGACTCCCGGATAAATGTGATATATTATCACTTGTTTTGTGGACATGTGATTGTTGATCACTTATTGAGGTCGTATGCAGTATGTACACGTATGTATGATATCATGGAAGATCTAGACTTCGTCTCCGTTTGTTTCGGTAAAAGAAACAACCATGATACCCAGATGATAAACAGCATAAAGACCACATATCTCAGAACCTCGTCAATCTCTCAAACGAAATTTCGGTACTAAGACCATATGCCAATGAGTGGTTCCCACCTGGTCTTCAGTCGATTTAAGTTTATATCACCCTGCACACTTTAAGATGATTGTGAGCCTACCGATACATCTTATATAGAGCTGCTTAACATTTTTCATTTTGCATATCAGTTTAAAGAGATTTAGACAGACCACTGATTTACTATCATTTTCTCTTTTGCTCGCCAGGAAACTCATTTTTGTTTTTCTATTGTTTTTGGGTTTTGAAATTTTTGATGTTTTTGAATTTTTCAAATTTTTGGATTTACCCCCCCTAAAATCAACAAACTTACAATAATTTTAAAAACACAAAGATATTTACAAAAACGATTTTCCGATGTGGATTACTCGTGCTTGACCTTAATGCCGTCTACCAATAATAAAAAGTCAAATCTTGATTTATCAAATGCTTTGGTAAAAAGGTCGGCACGTTGGTCATGAGTGTGGACCTTAACAACATCGATTAGCCTTTTATCAAAGCAATCATGTATGAAGTGATACTTAATTTCGATGTGTTTGGTCTTTGAATGCTGCACAGGATTTCTAGTGATAGATAAGGCAGCAGAATTATCGACTAAAATAGGAGTAGTTAGGAATTCAAAACCGTAATCGCGCATTTGTTGTTGTATCCACAGGACTTGGGAGCAACAACTTGAGGTAGCAATGTATTCAGCTTCACAAGTTGATGTAGCGACACAAGTCTGCTTCTTGCACTGCCACGTTACGAGGCGAGTTCCTAAAAACTGGCATCCAGCCGTTGTGGATTTGCCGTCGATTTTGCATCCGCCAAAATCAGAATCACTGAAAGCGATCAATTCAAAGTTATCATCCTTAGGGTACCATAGACCGGTGTCTGGGCAACCCTTCAAATAACGAAAAATCCTTTTTACAGTTGTAAGATGTGAGGCCTTCGGGTTCACTTGATATCTGGCTAGCAGGCACGTTGGATACATTATATCTGGTCTTGATGCTGTGAGGTACATAAGGGATCCAATCATCGCGCGGTAGTATTAAGAGCTAACAACTTCACCCTTCAAGTCTGGATTAATTCCGTGATTTTGCTGCAGTGGGGTACCAATGGGCAATGTGTCGGACATCTGGAATCGGCTCAAGATGTCTTGGACATACTTAGTCTGATGGATGAAACTCCCAGACTTCGTTTGTTGCACTTGCAAGCCCAAAAAGAAAGTCATCTCCCCCATAGCGCTCATCTCGAATTTATCCTACATTACACGCTCGAAATCCCTACACATAACATTGTTAGTAGAACCAAATATAATATCATCCACATATACCCGAACCAGTAGACGATCTCCATCTTGTTCTTTTATGAAGAGAGTGCAATCGATAAGACCTCTGCGAAATCCATTCTCCAGCAGATAATTAGATAAGGTTGCATACCAAGCTCGTGGTGCTTGATGTAGACCATAGAGAGCTTTGTTCAGCAACCAAACTCGATCGCGATGGATAGGATCTTCAAAACCTGGAGGCTGTTCAACATACACCTCTTCTTCCACTAGACCATGTAAGAATGCACTTTTGACGTCCATCTGGTAAACCTTGAATCCTTTGAATGAGGCATAAGCCAGAAAGATCCGAATTGCTTCCAGACGTGCAACAGGTGCATACACTTCGTTGTAGTCTATACCTTCAATCTGACGAAAACCTTGAACGACCAATCTTGCTTTGTTGCGAATAACGATTCCACGGTCGTCCTTTTTGCATTTATACACCCAACGGGTACCAATCTTCTTATAACCAGCAGGTTTCTCTACGAGCTTCCAGACACCAAGTTTCTGGAATTGTTGCAGTTCTTCCTGCATTGCTTCAACCCAAGAGTTATCTTTCAAAGCGTCTTTCCAAGTTCTTGGCTCTTCCTGTGAGACATAACACGCGAAAGACCAATCGTTTTATTGACCAGATTCTCGAATCGCCGCATACAAGCCTGCGTTGTTATTGTTGTGCAACATGTTTCTTGTTTGTATGCCACTTTGTACATTGCCTATGATGTTTTGTTGAGGATGGGTATTATGAATTCTTGTTTCAGGGTTTTCCGGAACTGGAATGTTTGAACCTAGATTGTTGAGATTTAGATCAACAACCAATTCAATACCCGGAACTGACGAAGAGGATGATGCAGAAGCTTCAGCTGTTATAGGGGCGTCCACTGGAGGTGTAGCCTCTGAAGTACCATGAACAGCTGATGTAGGAGCTTCTTGATCTGCATCTAGAAATTCTTCATCCTCTGAAGATTCGTTCAGTTCGGTCGCATCATGAAAATCCTCATTGTCGAGAGCATTATTGTTCACTGAAGATGGCTCTTGATTGACAATAATTGGACGAACCAACGGTGAATCTGTTGCGTTGTCACTCTCGAAAAACATCATTGTCGCATCATTTTCTTCAACTGCTTCAATATTGATCGAATTGAAAAAGTCATCGTACTCAAACATCCAAAGTTGACCTGGATTTTTGACAGGTAAAGTGTGCCTTTGTACTCTGACTTCAGACCATTCCTCAACCCTTTTAGTCTGTAGATTCCAGATACTTAAGTTAGGGGTGGCATAACCAAGAAAGTGACCTTCAATAGCTTTTGCCCCAAACTTTCCATTAGGATCGATCATTGTGCAAGGAGCTCCAAACGGTTCAAGATATGACAAATCTAGTTTTCGTTTTGAAGAAGCTCAAAGCAGGTCTTGTTGTGCCTTTTGACTGTAAGGACTCGATTCATCGTGTAACATGCGAAGGCCACAGCTTCACTCCAGAATGGAATGGGCAACTGCGACTCTACCAACATAGTCCTAGCAGTCTCGATCAATGTACGGTTCTTACGTTCAGCCACGCCGTTCTGTTGAGGAGTATAAGCCGCACTAAATTCATGAAGAATACCTTTTGATGTGCAAAACTTCGCCATGGCTTGCTTTTAAATTCAGTACCATTGTCGCTACGTATCCGTCTAACCTTCAACTTATACAAATTCTCAATCTGAACGATCAAGTTTTTGATAATACCGAAAGTTGCACTCTTGTGAGCCATAAACGCCACCCAAGAAAATCTTGAATAATCATCTGTTATCACGAGGCAGTATTGATCATTCCTTATGCTTTTGTGCTTGACAGGACCAAACAAAATCCATGTGCAAACGTTCAAGAGGAACTGCCACCATGTTGATCTTCTTTGTCAGATGTCGTTTCTTCATTTGCTTTCCTTTTGGCATGAAACACAGACGCCTTGAAGATGGAAATTTTTAAGAAGAACACCATTCACTAATTCATTTGTCACCAAATGATTTATTTTGCGTAAGTGAATGTGACCCATACGTCTGTGCCAAGAGATAGAGTCTTTTTCTGTGGCTTTTGTAATGAAACAAGTTGCTTGTGCAGTCGTTGTTATAGCTTGGCTTATATCAAGGACATACAAATCGTTTATCCTTGGAGCAGATAAGAGAATCCATTCTTTTGGAATCTTGAAGCCGGGTTTCAGCACGTAACATCCATTTGCATCAAAGTGTACTGAAAACTGCTTATCACAGATTTGTGAAACGCTGAGAAGATTGTGATCAAGTTATTGTACGAAGTTGATCTTGTCGAAACTTACAACCCCATTGGATACCATTCCTTCTCCCGTAATATAACCTCCTTTATCTCCAACAAAAGCAACATAACCTCCTCTAATAGATTTAACGTCGTAGAGAAGCTTCATGTCGCCTGTCATGTGCCTGGATGCCCCACTATCAACAATCCAATGACTGCTGAAAGTTCCTACTGGAACACCCTGCACATGTACTCACATGATTAGTTGGAGATGGGGACCCAAGCCTTTGTGGTCTTGGGTCTTCCATTTTCATCAACGTAAGTTACTTGAACTTCTCGATGTTGTGGAAATTGTGATGTTCCCCCTGATTCAATAACCGTTTTTGGTTTCCAGGTCTGTTTTGTTTTACCAGTGTTATTTTTTAAAATCTTAACTTCATGATTGTCTGAAGTTTTTGAACTGTCTGGTTTGACAGAAACAAATGTTTTGTTAACCACGTTGGTTTTAATCGTTTTTTCAATTTTCTTGACCTGTTGGCGTTTCTGTTTCTTTTCCCTTTCTTTTACAAGACGGGGATCTGATTTTGATGAAACAGATCGCTTGCGGTCAATTTGGTCACGGGGATCATCAACTTTGGATTTTTGTTTATGAAGATATGGACAATTTCGAATGATATGTCCAATTATGCCACATGAAAAACATGATCTACGTTCTACAAACCCCGTAGTATCATGTGATTTTCTTGTCGATGAACTTTGTGATCCCGAGGTACTAGGTTTTGAACTGTTTGGTTCGTTTCTTTTCAAAGAATTAACTTGAATGACATGCTCTAAGTTAGATTTAATGGAAAATGTTTCAAGTTTATCTGCTCCCTTCGATTTCACAAAGTTCACTTTCTTGTCCTTTTTCTTGGTCTGTTTCTTTTGCCATTGAGTCGGTGAGTTGCTTTTAGGTTTGGTGCGATTTTGCTGAACTTTCTCAGTTGGTAATTTCTGATTGCCACATTGTTTTCGAACTTTAGCCTTTGGGATAGGAGGACACTGTGTTACCACAACGTGTGATCCTGTCTTTCCCAAAAACTTACTTGTTGAATCCTAAAAAAATTTACTAATTAAAGATTGATTAACATTCTTAATAGGAAAATCTTTTTCAGAGTAGATTTTATCATCACCAACAAGAGTGTACAACAAATTCACACTCTAAGACTCTTGTGAGGAAGTAGACGTGGACTCGGTCAGAACAGTCGTAGCAGGTTTTGCGGGAGGATCACATAGAATATGATTCTCGAGAGGTATGTCCTCTTCTTTGATTACCGCATCTGACTGTGCTGAGTCAGTATCATTAGATTCATCATCTGAAGAATCAGTGTCCTCAACAATGATTGGAGGATCCTGATTTTGTTCAGCAGTTACAAATGTATCTGCTGACACATCTGAATCTGATGATACTTCCGATTTGTATCCAAGTCCCGTTGCAAATTCCTTAATGTCTAAAGGAACAGATTCTTTATAATGAGTTCTATACTCCTCATCAGGCAACGCATCATAATTTTGTCTAACAGGAGGTGGACACTTTTTATATCCGATGCATGTGACATCCTTTTTCTCTTTCTGTGTGCCAATGATGTGATCCAGTACGTATCTAGAGTTAGAATAACTGTCTAGCTTAAGCCGGATTGCCTCACTTACACACTTTGTACAGGCTAACTCTTTTTGCATGATCTCAAAACAATTAATATAACAGTTTATGTCTGTTTGTTTTCTTGAAACCATCTTCGTTAGTTCAGTTTTATCTTTTCTTAAATTTGCAACTAACGTTTTAAACTCCTTTTCATGATTTTCATAAAACACGTTAGCCTCTTTGCATTTTGAAAGATCCACGATCAACTTTTGGTTGTGGATAAATGTCACATCATAGTTGTTTTGCAAAGCCTCATGTTCGCTTTGCAAATCACACCATTTTGCATCTAAAGAAACATGTTTGTTTTGCAAGTCAAACAAATTAGCATTTAAAGCATCATGTTTGCTTTGCAACTCAGACATATTAGCATCCAAATCAGCACATTTAACACAAATAACAACAGTTGGTTCATCGACACATACCTGGCTTGATGAACTGCCGCCATTAGCCATAAAGGCTGAATGAAGAGAAGAAGAAGAATAAGCAGCCTGATCCACCGGAATAGATCTTCTATTATTCCTTGCTGCAGCTTCTCCCAACAATTCATCGATATCTGCATCGATTCTACTACTAGATACATTGTCATAGCCTGAGGTTGAGGTTTCCTCATTTGAACTCCTTGAATAACCAGAACTTTCTTCATCTGAAGATTCACCACCACTGGCGGAAGATTCTCTACCACTGGCGTGCTTCAGATCCTTATCAGCTTCAGCAAAACAAGCTGCTCCTCCCTGATCACCAATGCTTAATTGCATTGACCAGTCGCAACCTTCATCTATTTGCACCACAAGAGCTTGATTGGTGTTCGATGGTCCTGCTTGATTGTTTGCAGGGACCAAGGCGCGATCATCATTCCTGGCTTGATTCTGATTCGCCTGGTTGCCTTGACCTCTGAAAGGATTCTGGTTCCCATGCTGTGCTGGCTTTGTGCATTCACGCTTGAAATGACCACGTTCACCACAGTTAAAGCACTTGACAGATTGCTTGTCGAACCCATACTTGGTATCTTTCTTGCTTTCCAAGCTGGTTCTACCCGTTCGTTCCATGAAGTCTTTAGCTCGCCTAACAGCACTAGCGAATGCCCATTTGATGTCCATCATATCCATCTCTTCTTTATCGATCTGCTGATAATCTTCTTGAGTTAGATTGATGTTTCCGATCTGCCCTGCAATCAACCCACAATACGAGCTCACCAAAGTGTTTAGTATCTCCATATGATCTTTAGCTACTTCAACGCTAACTTTGGAGAAGTTTGATGTGTCAAGCCGTACTGTATTTGACTTTGATGGCTGACCAGCAGATGATGTGCTTCCATAACAAGCTTGTTGTTGAGCAGGAAGTGGATTTCCATACAAGTCTGTTGCTACGGTAGATGGCCGATAGCTTTGCTGTTGTGGAGCTGGTTGTAGTGGATTTCCATACAAGTCTGCGGTTGGAGCTGGCTTTACAGGAACTTGTATCGTATTGCCATATAAATCCGTGCTTGTGACAAACGCCGTCTGAAGTGGAGCATGTGAAACTGGTCTTGCAGGAGTACTAGAAGTTCCATAATACATATCTGGATTTTGTCGCACTGGAACCCTTTTCGCCTTTAGGGTTTCTTCCTGATCTTTGTTCTCCAAGAGCTGGACGAAGTCATTGATGTTTGTTGTAGCCAATGCGCCATTGTATTTCAAGATTTCCAAGAAACTATTCCATTGAGGTGGCAATGCATCGGCAAACTTTATCACTACCTCTGCTGGAGTTGTTACTACCCCATAATTACCCAATTCGGTCAGCAGATGATAGAATCGACTTGTCATATCTCCCAAAGATTCACTTTCCATGCATGTGAACCCATCAAACTCCTTTTTGAGTAAATCATGTCGCAATTGACGTGACTTTTCATTTCCTAGACCCCTTGTCTTCAATGCATCCCACAATCGCTTTGACGTCTTGAAACTGACTAACTGATGATATATTTCTTTGCTCATCGCCTGAGTCAGAATAGCATATGCTTTTTTTTCTAAATCATATGCCTTTTTCTGATCTTCCGAAAGATCGGCAAATGTCAAGGCAGTTGAAGCAGCAACCTCAAGAGCTTGATCGAAATCTGTAGTAAAACATAACCACAGTTCTGTGTTTTGCCCATTGACATGCGTCTGAAATCTATCTACCCAACCAAGATATTCGTTTATGTGCATCAGTTTCGGTGAACGATTCAGACTTCCGGTCTCGCTTTCACTTAGAAGTATACTTTGAATACTCAGAGTTTGATTTGAAACAAACGCCCATTGACCGGTCGACATTTGATTCGCTTGCGAAGACGCGGGTGCGGGAGATTCAGCCCCTGATGGTGACAAACCGGTGCTAAGATACTTGCTTTCTGTATTAGATGTGGGAACAGGTGATTCAGCCCATGAGGGAGATATACGTGTGTTTGTATACTTGCTCTCTGCAGTTGACGGATTACCCCACCAGTTCGGATTCATTTCGAGTAGATAATAACGAATACCTGGACAAATCACTCAAATCAAACCGTTAAATATGATTTGCAAAGCTACTGTTAAAATTTTAAACAGTTCGACGAAACTATATTACTCAACGAAACAAATATGACGAAACAAGTTTATAGTTGTTCGACGAAACAGAAGCGACGAAACAGGATTCTGATTTAATCAGCGACGAAACAGAAAGTATTCTTTTGGCGACGAAACAGATGGATTCTTTTGATATGTGACGAAACATAAAGCTTTATTAAACAATCGACGAAACACTTTTGTTTTGTTTAATCGACGAAACAGATTTAAGAGTTAAGCGACGAAACAGTTAGGTAATATCTCAGCGACGAAACAGAATTTGATAACTGATATCGACGAAACAGGTTGTGATATTTTGGCGACGAAACAGAATGCCTTTTTGCGACGAAACAGAAAAGTAGATCTTATCTTGAATCTTGTCTTCTGACACAGTACACAATTGTCAAACCAAACCTTACTTTCGGCTCACACTTTTCAAAAAAACATCATCATTTTATGTATGCAATAGTCAAACAATTGTTTTAATAATCATATCAATAATTCATCTAAAACAACAATGCAGAATTTAACTCAAATACCCAGATTATATGATGAACAATGAAGAACAAGTTATGAACTCAGATGAGCTTATGAGTTTACCGGTGACCGATAAATTTTCCGAACACAAATTTGCAAATAAAGTTCAATCAAAACCCAAAACTAACATGTATACAATAGTTATAACAAGGTTTTATATGAACTAGAAGCAAAACAACCAAGTTTTTCAAGGTTTTAACAACGTTTTTCCAGAAAATATATGAACTTTAAGATCAAAACTCAAGATAAACACAAGAAAATCGACTTGGTTTAAACAAGGAATCGAGCCAAACGCTCTGATACCAATTGTAGGTCCACCCGGAGGATCGAGTAACCTCTATTCCCTGTTTTCCGACAAACTCGAAAGTGCGGAATCCAAACGGGTAAGTTAAACCAAGTGACGAACACGTAAGACACAACGATTCAACGATTAACACTCCATGTATTAATGCTATGAAACGGTTACAATACAATGTTTACAAGATGCTCTCATAAACTCTCAGTGTGTGTGTGTTTACAGTGTTCGCTCTCAAATCTATTCAGACTTGTCTAGTGTGTTCTGTCTGTTATCTGTGTATATATACTAAAACACCACGACGAAACACAACATAGTCGACGAAACACGTGTTTCGTCGACGAAACACAATAACATTATCATCAATGTCGACGAAACAAACTTGTTTCGTCGACCTACATGTTGACCGGCCCAATGACTTGTTTCGGCCCAAACAGCATTCTTCATTAAAGTTAAATGGCCCAACATGCAATTGTGAACTTAAATAGATTGGCCCAAGCTATGAGTGTAGAACTTGTGAGTGTAGAACTCTTTGACGCATGACGGAGGAATGTCGTGACGTCGGGCTTGAGCCGAACCTAAACGGGTTGAACCGAACCGAGTCGCGACCACATAATATGTATCAACATTAGGCCTAATTTCATCATATACTTGTCTAGGGTTTACTCCTAGACACTACAATGTTCCTATTTCATCATATAACACGCATGCAATCATTTAATTTCGAATTCTCTAGGTTTGCTCAGAATTTCAACTAGAGATTTCTCAAGAAATTTACATACCTCGTGACTCCTTTTTCAATGGAGATCACTAATTCGTACTCGGATTTTGATTTGGACTTGATTTGCCCCTTCAATTTGATGAAATTGTGTTGATTAGGGGTTGAGCTCCAGAACCCCTTGTGCTCCTGTGGAAAACCTCGACCAAAACACACACTGAAGTGTGTGTTTTTGTGTTTTGTTTTAATTAAATAAAACTATTTTCAATTTTGTCAAGTTTAGTCCCCTCACTTGTTCAACTTTTTATAAAGAGTATTATTAATCAAGTTTCATTGGCATTTTAACAACATTTAATTAACTAGGTTGATATTCCTAGTTACTTGGCGGGTTCGGGGAAATCACATCCTGTTTCTACTTTAAGTCCCGTTAACTCGGGTCTTTTATATACTTTGTTTTCTCAAAGTATTTATCCTCCTTTTAATTAATATTAGATTTATTTATTTAAATCCTAATATTTACCGGGTAAATTTTTACCACTAACGGTATTTTACCCGTCAGTAATATTAACGGAGTTTGATTACCAAACCCGTTTTTGGGGTGTTACAAGTCTACCCCCCTTAAAGAGGTTTCGTCCTCGAAACCTTTTTCTTACATGTTTTATCGAGTTTAACTCCATGCATTTGATCTTGATAATCAATCGAGCATTGCTCATATTCTAACCAATTGTTAGTATTACCAGAAAAGTATGATAATATCTTTTTGGTTACTAATCATCTACGTATCTCATACGACATAATGCATTTTGAAATAACGTAATCTCGTTATTTCCACTAGTTTAGTTAACTTAACAATATTTGTCGCTCAGCTCTGATGTGATTGTACTTCACATTGCATTTCTTAACCGTGATCGTGTCACATCATGTTTAATTTATATCAACCTTTCATTTTCGAAAATTTCACTTTTCGAATATATCGTCTTGCGCCTATCAGTGTCAAGAATTGAATCTTTCATGCTTACTATTCAAATTCCTATCAGAATTTATATTTGTAAAAATGTTATTTCTTATCAAAACTGAAGTTTTAGTTTAGCATCTTCTCTTTAACTTTTGTCAATTATCCATACCAGGATATTGATAATCCATAATTTATCCTTTTAACAGTCTTAGTTTTATGCGAGGATTCTCAATTGATTCCCTCGCTTTGTCTAATTAGCTCGTAGGTTTTATCACTTAGCCTTATAGGCTATTTTATTAGACTTTCACCTCTCTAAGACGAGGTACTTATAATCTATTTCTTTCTAGTAATGACCCGTAGGTCGTTTTAGTCTCGTAGACCTTTCCTTTGTTTATAACCCCAAAGGTTATGTTGATCCCGTAGATCATTCTTTACTCATGTCATTCTTAAAATACATGTTTGGTGTCAAGTAACTCTGTTTTTGTTTGGAGAATCATTTGGTTTCAAGCATAAGATCCGTTAACCTTGACTGTAGTTCGTGGCTACGATTGTTTTCTTTTGGACGATTTTTCCGACTTTATGACTTTTCACGTCAGTTATGCGTCAGTTCTTCTTATGCTTACTGTTATTTGATTTGCATATATTCTTATTTGGTTATGTCCCATTACCTTGCTCATTACTCTTTTGCATTTAACGCTGCCTTTATCCCGCTTGCGTTTACTCATGCCGTTCGGCAAGATATTATATTCGACCCGTTCAACTTTAAAATAGTTGAACATAATTTATTTCAAATTTCTATTTACATTATCTTGTCGTCTTCTAGTTATGACTCAAAACCCGAGTCTTTTAACTTCCCATCCGTGTTCCCGTTTCTCGGTCCACGCATGCGTTTAATTCTTACCCATCAACCGGGTGTTGTACCGAAGTCGTTATTATTGCAACCCTCCCGGTATGCATTAAGACCTCGCTTCATTTTTATATTCCGACTTTCTCCTCAAGTTTGACGTTTTACAAAAACGGCCCGTTAAGAGGCATATTTGCATTTTCCGGGTTCGAGTGCAGGTACACTCCCTCCCAAGGCATATCCTAATCATTTTACATGTTTGCATTCTCCGGGTTCAAGTGTAAGTACACCCCCTCCCAGTGCGTATCTTAATCGTTTTACATGTTTCTTTGTCCCTTCTCTCGGGCTCATTATCCTAATATAATACGCTTCCGTCACTCGGCTGTGCGTTTACATATTTTGGTTATCTGATTCATTTGGGTACTTTTTAATTTGTCCCACTCACCCCGTCCTTACTACATCGGGTGTAAGCGTGTTCATCATAAAAAGTTCATGGTATCATGTGTTCACTACCTACTTGGCCAGAGTAGGCGATCAACACATGACATACATGACCCTTTTATAACTTTCACATCACACCCCATTTAAGTAACACCTCTATTTATTTCTCTTGGAAACAATATCCTGGATAGATATTCTATTCAGGTTTTTCCAAGTTTTCAATCTACATATGCAACTATCAGTTTCTACGTATTTGTTGCATCTTTCTATTCATGCAATAATTTAAACGTGCACCTGGTAAATGCTTGCCCTAACGGGCTTTCTTGCCATTACTTATTTGCGATCGTTACGCGATTTAGGTCCTTGATGAGTATACTCTTCTTGTCATATCTCGGACCGTTCCATCATCAAATCCACAATTCGTTCAACTCTTGTCATCTTCAGACGCGAGTGTCCTTCAATTAAAACATTCACAAGAGTTAGTAATGTCAACTTCAATAATCGACCGTATTATAATACAAGGTTTTTTCTACTATACGCGTCAACGCTCGTATTTTCATCAACCCTATCAATCATTTTAATTGGGGTAACGTGTATCACACGATAGCCCTATGTGTTGTTTACAACACTTTAGCATGCTAAACTATTAACATACTTGTACCTACCGGATTTGCGATCAAGCCTCGAACCGAACACTTTATTCTTTTAACCTTGAGCTCTGATTACCAACTTGTAACACCCTTATTATTATTTAACGGTTTTCGTATGGTTTACGAAAATAAACGGGTAATTATGATTTCAAATACATTGAAAAATATGGTTCATTTAAAACTTTTTACAGAATTAAAACTATACAAAATAACAGGTGTGAGTTCGTCATTTAACATAACAACGATACATAGTGCGGAAGCTTATTTCTTGATCGTGTTCAGTTCTTCGTTGAGCTTGATCGTCCTCCGGTACTGTAAAAATACCTACAATCCATAAAACATGAATTGAATCAGTCATACGTAGTTTAAAACCTGTTTAAACGGGTCCGGGAAGCGAAACTGATTAAAATACAAATTTTTCTCCAAAACAGGGTTCTGTCGCGCCACGCGCCGGCGCCACGTTGCTCCCTCGCGTGGCGCGGGGGAGGCCGTTTTCCAGCAGGTCTGGAGCTGGGTCCTGCATTTTTCAGCAATGCGAGTTTTTACGGAAACGGCCATAACTTCTTCGTTATTGATCCGTTTTACCCGATTCTTTTTCCTACGCGATCGTAATTTAATTCTCCATCTAATGGAGTTAAAATCCAACATCCTACATAAAAAAATTTCAGACTTTTAACTCTTCGGCTTATTACCCTTTTTACCAAATATTGACCCGTTCGTGATTTCATCATCAAACATGTTTATTTGATCTTTAAACTTATGAAATTCATAGTTTCAATGTCTCCTATCATGTTAATCTCAAATCACGGGTTTCTTACATAATAAAAACCCGTTTACGCTCAAGTGCTTATTTTGACCCGTTAAGGGTATTTAAGCACTTTCGAGCTTAAAATCGCTTTCGATTGCTTCTAGCATTCCAACACCACATTTCTTATCCTATAAACTTCCATCACAACTGTATTTATGGTTGGTTTAATGTGGTGATCTATATAAACCAAATTTTACCTCTCGAATCATTATTTTACGGCAAAGACTCAAATAGTGCCATTTGACTAACATAATACCTCTTTCAGCTTCTATACTTATTCTAAGTATTTACCTAATCATAAAACTCGTTTCCAAACAACCTTTAAAGGTTGTTTATTCGAATTAGCCAACAAGGGCGTTTTGGTCCTTTTTAGTCTTTCAATTACGACAAGGTCTTTTGAGAGCATGTTTGACCCATAATTCTTCTTTTGAGTTATGATCTTGTTCGAAAAGTCATTATGCTTTTCGGAACGCCACAACCCTCTTTTAAAACGTTCGGTTTACCCCTTTAAGTAACCCATTGTCTATCTAAGACTTCATTTAATGCTCATTGAACCTTACGTTCTAAATGAATAATTACTCTACTACACATACCTGGCTCGGGTCAACGTATTGACCTGTTTTAATGCCTTGCTATAATAATCGCTAAGTAATAGCGATGCAAATATCATTTCAATATTTATTCCTGAAATCATATAACTCGACAA
This sequence comes from Helianthus tuberosus, assembly GCA_030545235.1. Lineage (NCBI taxonomy): Eukaryota > Viridiplantae > Streptophyta > Magnoliopsida > Asterales > Asteraceae > Helianthus > Helianthus tuberosus. Next base: position 25,175,938 of record CM060435.1, on the reverse strand, counting down.
GAATCATTAGTCGCTATTATTAAAAGGTGGTATCTTCACCCTTTGACTCGTTTGGTCTAAATGACCGATTATATTAGCGAGACGACATGTATTTTCAACTCGACTATATGACTCGCTCCGATTTACATCGTGCAATCATTTTACCTAAAATTCATTTCTTAACACTTTTTGGCCTATTAAGGCTTACTTCATAAGTGTCTTTTAAAACCAATAGTTATGGTCAACGCGTGACCAATTTTCCATTTTACCCTTATTGTTTGTTTTGGTTTACCCTATAAGGTAACCATTTAAAAGTTCATTTTCCATTTGTCATAAAATGATCGAATTACCGATTTAACTCCTTTTAAACCATCAACATGGTTTCTTGTCATGCTCGACTATCTTGTTCCGTACGTCTACACGCCGGAACAACATACCTCAACTATGTATTTATCTTATTCGTAACTAAAACGATAAGAGAATATTCTAAAATATAAGACTAGTGTAAGCCATACTTACCTTACTTCCAAATTATGCTTTTCCGTCATTCTTGCTTCCTTTGACCCGCTTCGTTCCCAAGCTTTCACCTAGGTTGTTAATCGTCAAACTATCATTGTAAATTGTAAGATGGTTAGATTAGTCATAATTATTCACGACTATTCCATCTCACTTATTTCATATGTCGAAACTACTATTCGACTTCATGATTAGTTAACTTAGCTTATTAAAGTTAACTACTTTAAATCACAAGGTTTACAACATTAAGTCTAAATCAACATAATATTTAGAACCCTTATCACTTCATATTACGCGTAATCGCCATATCATTCAAATACTCGTTTTCGCTCTAATTTCAACACTTTAGTTCTCGCTTAGGCATTTTAACAAACACCTAATGTGTATAATTTGTATTCTTCTTTTATCAAGTTCATGGTTATTGTTTTAACCAAGTTTTAACATCAATTAACATGTTTCCATCAATTATTCGCATCTACAGCATCATAATTCACTTACGAAAATTCAAATTACACTAGAACTACTATCAATTTCTAGTGTTTAACATGTTCGTACAAAACCCACTTATCACCTTCAATGGTGATCATGAATTTACAAGAATTAGGCCTAATTTCATCATATACTTGTCTAGGGTTTACTCCTAGACACTACAATGTTCCTATTTCATCATATAACACGCATGCAATCATTTAATTTCGAATTCTCTAGGTTTGCTCAGAATTTCAACTAGAGATTTCTCAAGAAATTTACATACCTCGTGACTCCTTTTTCAATGGAGATCACTAATTCGTACTCGGATTTTGATTTGGACTTGATTTGCCCCTTCAATTTGATGAAATTGTGTTGATTAGGGTTTGAGCTCAAGAACCCCTTGTACTCCTGTGGAAAACCTCGACCAGAACACACACTGAAGTGTGTGTTTTGGTGTTTTGTTTTAATTAAATAAAACTATTTTAAATTTTGTCAAGTTTAGTCCCCTCACTTGTTCAACTTTTTATAAAGAGTATTATTAATCAAGTTTCATTGGCATTTTAACAACATTTAATTAACTAGGTTGATATTCCTAGTTACTTGGTGGGTTCGGGGAAATCACATCCTGTTTCTACTTTAAGTCCCGTTAACTCGGGCCTTTTATATACTTTGTTTTCTCAAAGTATTTATCCTCCTTTTAATTAATATTAGATTTATTTATTTAATTCCTAATATTTACCGGGTAAATTTTTACCACTAACGGTATTTTACCCGTCAGTAATATTAACAGAGTTTGATTACCAAACCCGTTTTTGGGGTGTTACAGGTTACAACGAATACTCACTAGTAGGAAGTTCACAACCGAGCACAAGATACCCGAAGGTATTAGCGGCCAAGAAGGGGGCGGCGATGGTGCTTGGTCGACGGCAGGAGGGCGGGGCCCTTTGATGGGGTCAGCCGAAGCTTGGGGAGGAGGCAAGGGTTTTGTGTTTTTGTTAAAAAGTGTGATTAGGGTTTGCAGCTTAATCTTCTTTTTATAAAACACAATCTTACTTTAAGCCCTTTATGATTATACAATTATAACCCCTTAATAATAATAATCTAATTAATATTAAGTGCCTCGGGTTTAAACTATTATTATTTTACAAATAAAAATCCACCTACCCGTGAACATATATGATTCGTGTACCAACGTATAACTCTTCGGTTCGTACCGAGTTGGTTACATTGACTTTAATTACAGTCGGACATATACATATCTCCAACAATCTACCACTTGGACGATTTTAATTAAATGAGTCAACATGTGCAGAGTCGGATGCCTAGCTGCATCGCACTACTCCTAACACGGTATGACACTTTACAGTTGTCAACTAGTTCTTTGAGTTCAAGTAACACTTTACTTAACCAAATACTGTAGCCCTGATATTTCTATCAATAAGTCCCTTCTGTATAGAACATTCGTTGATCATAAGACATGGATCATTCATTCTTATATAGTGATCAACTATTTTCTATTCTCCTCTTTAATTCAAAGTGGTCTAACGAACTACTTTTAGTCCGAGCGTGGCCACTCGTTTATTCCAGTTTGATCTAACGAGGGCGCCAGAATGTCTACACTTCTAATCCCATAGAAGTACAGAATTCCATCAGCGTTATACAACTCCCACTTAACCTTGGGTTTTTCCCAACGCTACCCGGATTATTATCCATGTTTCAGGACAGTGTTAGATAACATCAAAGATTGTCCTTGATCAATGTAGTTTAATATGTGCCTAAGGAAAAAAGGACAGACTGAACATATCAATATCATTCCCTAGTGATATCTGTGAATTTTGATTCTCAAACCCTTGAGTTATTCATCTCATGAATACAATCATCTCAATTCACAATAGTCTTACATTCAAATTCATTCCCATGTAATTTGATTGACTACAAATATTTTAGAATACGCTTATTAAAGGATATAAACATACAAATAACGAACACAATTACAAAATAACTACACTTGCATTTAACAAATAAATCAAATAACTATGTAACTGTTGTAGTTCAAAATTAAAACACCAATACTAACTTCAGATCATGCCCACTGTCTAGCAAATCTAAGCCCTATCTTTTCAGCATGCTCCTTATGTTTAGCTTGAGGTAAAGGCTTAGTAAAGGGGTCAACCAGATTTAGATCCGTATGAACTTTGCTTATTACGATGTCTCTACGCTTTATTATCTCTCTAATATAGTCGAATTTTCTGAGTATATGCCTTGTGGTTTGACGTGACCTTGGTTCCTTTTCAAGAGCAATGGAACAAGTGTTGTCACATAACATCTCGATCAGTTTCTTTATGCTAGGCACAACGTCGAGATCAGTAATGAACTTCTTCATCCAGGCAGCCTCCATAGCAGCATCCGATGCAGCATTGTATTCTGATTCACAGGTGGATTGAGTAACCACACCTTGCTTCGAGCTCTTCCAAGTAACAGCCCCACCATTCAGAATGAAAACATATCCCGTCTGTTATCTTGAATTGTCCCGATCAGTTTAGAAACTTGCATCAGTATAACACTTAACTGACAGCTCCTCATCTAGTCCTCGATTTAGCAAGAACATGTCCTTAGTCCTTCTTAAGTACTTAAGAATGTTCTTCACTGCAGCCCAGTGACTCTTTCCTGGATTCTGTTGATATCTACTCGTCATCTAAGAGCATACGAGACATCAGGTCTAGTACATAACATGGCGTACATGATAGAACCAATAGCAGAAGCATATGGAACTCTTTCCATTTTCTTCTTTTCCTCTTCAGTCTTTGCACACTGCTCGCTATTAAGAATGGTTCCATGTGCTATGAGTAAGTGCCCCTTTTTTTAGTCTTGCATTGAGAAGCGTCGTATGACCTTATCAATATATGTACTTTGACTTAACCTAATAACCGCTTTGATCTATCTCTATAAATCTTTATTCCTAGAATATAAGCGGCTTCACAAGATCTTTCATTGCGAAACATTTACCCAACCAAGCCTTAACATCTTTTAGCATAGGGATATTGTTTCCAATGATTAGTATGTCATCTACATACAGAATGAGAAAAGTGATATAGCTCCTACTAGATTTCTTGTAAACACATGGTTCATCTTCGTTTTTAATAAAATCAAACTCTTTGATTTTCTGATCAAAATGGAGATTCCAAAGTGATATAGCTCCCACTAATTTGCCATTAGGCATTAGGAGGCTGATTAAAGGTGTTAGAGGATGATGAACCAAAGCGATGTCACAGCAGCCTGTAGAAACAGTTAAAACAAATGAATTAAAAACAAACTGAATCATTTGGTTTAGATTGTTTAATGTTTAAGTGTTGCTTTTGGACAACTTCATAGTTGGTTGAGCAACCGAAACAATATATAAGAGGACTTAAATGTGCTATTTCAAGTTTCAAGAATTAGAAGTTTAGTGTCAAAGTAACTATTTCAAAAGCATAGGGATGACTTATGTAATTTAGTCAACATATGGTTACAAAAGAAAACACTGATGAAAATAAGACAAATGCCTATTTTAACCAATTTTTAACATGTGACTGCGCGCCGGTCAAATGGTCACATCCGAAGCAAAAACAAAAAAACATTTTTATTGGCGACTATTAAAATCTCATTGGCTAAACAATACGCTACCGCATATGCCATTTGCCTTTATTTTGTATTGAAAGAACATAATAGGAGGAAATTCTAGGATCATGTCACAATCTCTAAATTGTATACATCAACTACACACACATACATACCTCCTCAATGAGCGGGGTCTAGATTGAATTTAACAGACTCCCTTCAAATCAACTCTTTGATATGTTCTTCAGTGCATGATGGCTGCTCGAAGTCGAAATTAAAAGGCTGAGGGCACACTGGCTCCTCGTTGATCTCGTGTAGGGGTACTAAGTATGGGTGACTCAGCGCCTCCTCAACTGCAGTTCAACAATAAAAGTAAATTCATGATTATTATAATTATATCTATATGTATATTATACAGAGAGATCAAATTCAGTGAGAGTAAAAACATAGGACAAACTCAGATTTTAGTAACCGGTTTCAAGCAAGGTGCAAAACAAGTGCCACATCTAGCAACGAGACATATTCAACAGATCAACAGTTGTTAATAGTGGTCGCCATAGTGAATAGCGTAGCATAAAGGTCAAAGGTTGCTACAGGGTATGTAGCCATATATAGCAGGATTTCAATTTATTTTTTCAAGAGTTAAATGCCATTTTAGTCCCTGTGGTTTGGGTTATTTTGCCAGTTTAGTCCAAAGGTTTCATTTTTAACCTGTGGGTCCAAAAAGGTTTCACAGTTGCCATTTTAGTTCACTGGGTTAACTTCATCCATTTTTTCTGTTAACGAGAAGGCCAATTCGGTCATTTTATATGGCTGAATTGCCCTTTTAGTTAACAGAATTACATACAAAATGACCAAATTAGCCTTCTCGTTAACAGAAAAAATGGATGAAGTTAACCAAGTGAACTAAAATGGCAACTGTGAAACCTTTTTGGACCCACAGGTTAAAAATGAAACATTTGGACTAAACTGGCAAAATAACCCAAACCACAGGGACTAAAATGGCATTTAACTCTTTTTTTAAATATAAATAGCGATTAAATATAGCTTTAAAATAGCTGGATTTTAGGTTTTTTTTGTTAAATATACATGTAAAATAGCGTATATACATGGTATTTTGATATAATATATATATATATATATATTTTAATTTTTTTTCTAGTGTATCGCTGTTCATAAAATAGCGAGCACATAGGTAACTTATTGCTATTTGTTGGTATTCGCCATTAACAACTATTGGCATGTAATCTTTTGCTAATTTTACCAAATAATGTTGACATTTTTCATTTCAACGCACATGTATATTCTGAGTCGCATCTAACTTACGGTAAATACTAAAGTTTACTGACATCAATTTTGAAGTTTAAAAATAGCTTCCTTTGACCTCACAAGTCATAAAAAGAACAAATTTGCGGTTTGAAAATAACATGTATGGTTAAAACACGATACCTGTAATACGCCTATTTGGGTCAAATACGAGCATTTTTTCCAGTAAATCTACAACTCCAGGAGATGTATTAGGAAATCTAGCAGCGAATTGTTGCCTTGGTTACTGAGGAAGTTGTCTAACTTATCTTCTTGCGTTATCACTTCTAAGAAATCCAAGACTTGCATCATCTGGTGAGCCTATGAGCTAAACAAAGTAACAGTAACAAACAGAAGGTCAAACCCCATGTTAATAATCCATTGGCAAAATCTGATTCTGACTATTTAGGGTCATAATAACCAAATTTTGAGAAGCATGTAAAGTGTTACTGTAAGAACATTTATATTTTCCTACAATATCATCATTTCACATATAAAGTCTTCAAGGCTGCAAACTTTCAGTCTTAATTATTATTTTTCCCATTATTTAAATTTAACTGTTTCTGGATCAAAGCCAGAACCCGATCTTCTAAACCAATGGAACCAAAAACTTAGAACTTAAACAATATTTAAACAGTATGCAAATGTGCACTACCTTAGTAACTGTTAGCGAGTCAAATTGTACCCTTTTTTTCACAAAGATTCACCTTCACATCACATAATACAAGCTTATATCTATGCGAATATGTCGCAACCCCCGATCCCTTATCTGTCCCGGGAACGGGCGGACGCGAACTCAGAATTTTGGTGGTATCAGTTTGTTAATTTGGCAGCGGAAATTACATCAGGACCGTAGTTAGGAAATGTTTATCAGAGTAAAACCATCATATTTGATATTAATAATCACATGGGTAAAACCCAAGTTTCTTATTACAACATGTTTATAGGGATAAACCCTATTTTATTGAATTTAAAACATCGTCTTTTAGGTAACTTTTATAGCCACATTTTTCCCAAGCCTTCAGTGCTCTCCAGCTGGCTTTTTACTAATTGGCTGTCACATTGTGTTACCTGAAACGCGTTTTAAAAACATTTGTCAGTGGGAAATACTGGTGAGTGAATCCCAGTTTAATCAAGAATTATTTTATCAATTAACACAGTATTGAGAGCGATCACATTGTTTATTTCTACACAATTACTCATTCAGTACTGTCAATCCTGACTGGTGGGTCATATTACACATTGGCTAACTCGTCGTCCAATGGTAACGTGTTCCACATTTTGTATACAAAACCCCAACATACCGGCAGTAATTGAAGAACTACAAAGACTCAATCACCGCTTAATCACATTGTAAAATAACTAAGGTTTTGTAAAACATTACAAAAAGGTTAACAAAAAGCGGATAAACTCACATTGCTATCTTAGACTTCGCGTAAGGGTTTCCTGGGATTAATCTATAATTTTCACAAATGTACATAGGTTATTATAATAACCCTTTGATTATATTAATGATACCCTCCCCGAGATGGTATTCCAACAACTACGTCGGGCAGAACCACGACAGTTGTTACGGAACCCTAAATCGATCGGGCAGCGTATCTAATACGAAACTGGGGTTATAATACTTACAACGGAGCAGAATCTCGCTAATTAGTGGGTATTATACTCGAATATTAAGCCTACTACTTCAGAAAGTCGAAATACAGAAAGAAAGTGAATGATTTGAAATGAAATCCTATGGCCTGCTTATACAGTGCTGATATCTGGTCCTCTCGCGACCCGCGTAAAGGTAAGCAAGGGCTTACGCGGCCCGCGTACTAGCCCGAGTAGGGTTTAGGGTGTCCGGGTCATCAGGTAGGTCCAACACGCGCACACACACGTGGAGACACCGGAGCCCGCCTGAGTTTTAAGTTGACGCGGCCCGCGTAAGGGTTAAAGATCCTTTACGCGGCCCGCCTAAGACCAAAAATCATATTTTTAATTATTTTTATTAATATTTAGGGTATTCGGGGCCCGTTTTCACGTATGGGGTGTATTTTGAGACATATTGGGATATTTTCAATATTTTTAGGGTGTCGGAAAATATTCAAGGGTGTCGGTTTTCTTGAGGATTATTACATCCTCCCCACCTTGTTTTAGAGCTCGTCCTCGAGATCTACTGGAACAAATGTGGATATTTCCTTTGTATTTCTGATTCAAGCTCCCATGTGTACTCAGGTCCTCTTTTGGAGTCCCACTTTACTTTGACCAGAACTAGCCTCTTGTGCTTGAGATTTTTGACTTTCCTGTCTTCAATCTGTAGAGGCCTCTCTACAAATTTGAGTTGTTCATTTACCTCTATATCCTTAAGAGGTACCATTAGTGATTCATCAGCTAAGCATTTCTTGAGATTAGATATATGAAATACATCATGTATTCCTGCCATTTCCTCTGGCAGTTGTAGCTGATAGGCTACAGGTCCTATTCTTCTAACAATCTCAAAAGGTCCAACATACCTGGGACTTAGCTTTCCTATTTTGATGAATCTTATCACTCCTTTCCAAGGAGAGACTTTTAATAATACTTTATCTCCTACTTGAAATTCCGATGGTTTGCGTCGGTTATCAGCATAGCTCTTTTGTCGATCACGTGCTGCTTTCAGTCGTTCCTTGACTTGAATAATCTTGTCAGTTGTTTCCTGCACTATCTCAGGTCCAGATAGTTGTTTTTCCCCAATTTCTGCCCAACAGACTGGGGTTCGGCACTTTCGTCCATAAAGTGCTTCAAATGGTGCAGCATTGATACTTGTGTGATAACTATTATTGTAAGAAAGTTCTATTAAAGGTAAGTGATCATCCCAATTATCTCCGAAATCAATTACACAAGCTCTAAGCATGTCTTCCATTGTCTGAATTGTCCTTTCACTTTGTCCATCCGTTTGAGGATGATAAGTTGTGCTTAGTTTTAACTTGGTTCCCATGGCTTTTTGGAAACTTGACCAAAAATGAGAGGTAAAACGACTATCTCTATCAGAAATAATTGATAAAGGTATTCCATGTTAAGAAACAATTTCATTTACATACAATTTGGCTAACTGTTCCATACTAAAAGTTTCCTTCATTGGTAGAAAATGAGCTGACTTGGTTAGCCTATCTACAATCACCCAGATTGTATCATTGCCTTTCCTTGTTTTGGGTAATTTGGTAACAAAATCCATTGTTATAAATTCCCATTTCCACACTGGCATTTCTAATTGTTGTAGCAATCCTGAGGGTTTCTGGTGTTCAGCTTTGACTTGTGAACAGGTTAAACATTTAGAAACATAGGCTGCTATGTCCTTTTTCATTCCTATCCACTAGAAATTCTTTCTTAAATCTTGATACATCTTATCATTTCCTGGATGCATCGTATATTTAGATTTATGGGCTTCTTCTAATATATGATGACGTAGGTTTCCTAATTTAGGTATCCACATTCTCTTCTTATGGTATCTCCAAATTCCATCTGTTCCTTGTTCTAATTCTTTTAGCACACCTTTTAATTTTTCAGTATCATCCTTGATTACTGATTCTTTTGCTTCTCTTATCTGATCATTTAAATCTACTTGAAGATTTAATTTAAGAGAACGTACCATTTTTGGCTTTTCATGATACTTTCGGCTAAAAGCATCAGCAACTACATTTGCTTTTCCTTCATGATACTGGATATCACAATCATAATCACTAAGAAATTCCATCCAGCGTCTTTGACTCATATTCAACTCCTTTTGCTTGAAAACATACCTTAAACTCTTATGACCAGTTAATACAGTAAACTTACTACTGTACAGGTAATGTCTCCAAATTTTAAGGGGAAAAATTATAGCTCCTAATTCTAAATCATGGGTTGAATAATTCTCTTCATGATTCTTATGTTGTCTAGATGCGTAAGCTATAACCTTATGTCGTTGCATTAATACACATCCATAACCTAATTTGGAAGCGTCACAATAGACTACAAAATCTTCAGTTCCTTCTGGTAACGCTAATATGGGTGTATGGGTTAATCTTTGCTTAAGAATTCTAAAGGCTTCTTCTTGTTTTGGTCCCCATTCAAACTTAATAGATTTACAGGTTAACTTAGTTAAAGGAACGGCTATTCTAGAAAAATCTCGAATAAATCTTCTATAATAACCGACCAATCCTAAGAAACTTCTAACCTCGGTTGGTGATTCAGGGATTTTCCATTTGGTAATCGCCTCGATTTTTGTTGGATCTACATGAATTCCTTCATGGTTGACTAGGTGTCCGAGAAACTGTACCTGCTCTAACCAAAACTCGCACTTTGAAAATTTAGCATAAAGCTTTTCCTTTCTTAATAAACTTAAAAGTGTGTGCAAATGCTTTGCATGCTCCTCTTTACTCTTAGAGTAAATTAGAATATCATCTATAAAAACAATTATGAATTTATCCAAATATGGCTTACATATTCGGTTCATCATGTCGATAAATGCAGCTGGGACATTGGTTAAACCAAATGGCATGACAGTAAATTCATAATGACCATACCTTGTTCTGAATGCGGTTTTAGGAATGTCCTCTTCTTGTACCTTTAGTTGATGATATCCTGACCTTAAATCAATTTTAGAGAAAAATCGAGCTCCTTGTATTTGCTCGAACAGATCATCGATTCTTGGTAATGGGTACCGATTCTTAATCGTGACCTTGTTTAATTCACGGTAGTCAATGCACATACGCATTGATCCGTCCTTCTTTTTAACAAACAGTATTGGCGCTCCCCACGGCGACTAACTTGGCTGTATGAATCCTTTTTCCAACAATTCGTCTAATTGTTTCTCCAATTCTTGCATTTCTGCGGGTGCCAAACGGTAAGGTGCTTTGGCAATCGGTGCTGTACCTGGTATTAAATGGATTCTGAATTCAACTTCTCTATCTGGAGGTTGCCCTGGAAATTCTTCTGGAACTGAGACACTGCTAGAATGTCTTTTAGTTCTTTTCCTTTAGTGTTAGTGATTATAGAAATCAAATACACTATAGATCCTTTTCTTATATAACTTACACTTTTCATCACAGAGATGAATTTAGTAGACTTGGAAGTTTTATATCCTTTAATAGTGATCTTTTCACCTTTTGGTGAATTTACTTGTATCGACTTTTGATCACATAAAATACTGGCTTTATTGGCTATTAACCAATCCATTTCTAAAACAACATCGAATCCTGCTAAATTCATGGGGTAAAGATTTGCAAAATACTCTTGATTTAAAATTTCTATTCTTGCTCCCTGCAAGATTTCAGAAATCTTAATAGTTTCCCCATTTGTTGTCTCTACTAGACATTCTTGTGGTAGTTTAGTTAATGACTGCTTAAGTAATTTGTAAAATGAAGTATTAATAAAACTTTGGTTTGCAGCAGAGTCAAATAATACTTTAGCAAAAATATCATTAACTAAAAACGTACCAGTGATCACATCCGGGATCATCTTTGCTTCTTCTGCCGTTAGAACAAATGCTCTAGCATTTTTGGTATTCTTGTTGTTTATAGCTGGAGCTAGTTTCGGGCAGTTAGGCTTGATATGACTTGTTCTCCACAGTTGTAGCATATCCTGTTGTTAGCTTTCTTCCTGCAGTCTTCTTCCTTGTGTCCCGATATTTTGCAAAAATTACAGTATATGGAGCATCTTCCTGAATGTTTCCTTTTGCAATTCTTACAGTAAGGTGTAGAGGTAGAACCTATATTTTTCCAACGATTAAAATTTCCAGAACTAAATTCTTGTGTGAGCTTCTGGGTTAGGTTCCTCCTTTGATCATCTTCTCGGGTACGGACTAATTCACCTGTCAAGGTATTTGCTAGTTCTACAGCTTCTTCTATGGTTTGAGGTCTAGCTGCCTTGACTACGTGTCTTATCTCTCCAATTAATCCCCAGATATAACGGGAGATTAATACTGGTTCAGGTGAAGCAAGAGTTGGCACTATTCTAGCATATTCAAAGAATAATTTAGTGTATCCCTTACTATCCACACCAGTCATCCTAAGGTTTAGGAATTTGTTTGCTATCTGTTCCTTCTCATTGGGTGGGCAGAATTTCCTTTCTACCTTGTCCTTAAATTCTTCCCATTCCATATTGTAAGTTCTAACACTTCCTCTTGATTGGAGGATAGTGTTCCACCATTCTAGTGCTGAATTCTTAAATAGATTAGAAGCAAACATTATCTTATCTTCTTCAGCACACTTGCTTATTCTTAAGACTGCTTCAGTCTTCTCTATCCAACGTAGGGTTGCAATGGTCCCTTCGTTGCCCAAGAATTCCATTGGTTTACAAGACCAGAATTCTTTATAAGAACAACCGTAAGACACGGTTTTTCTCCTTTTGGGAATAGGCATTTGAAGTACAGGTCCATTGTTTACACTGTTTTCGGGTTCAGAGGGTCGCTTGCTATCATGTTTACTCTTGTTATCGGCTTCCTTAACCGTTTGAATAATATATGGCATTGCATCTATTATTCCTTGTGCGACTATGTATTGGATAGCACTGTTATCCACTTGATTTCCATTGTTATTAATGCTTTGATTCTCATTAACCAAGTTAATGTTACTCTGGTTATCATTATTCAGATTTCCTTGATTTCCTTCGTCGGCTATCTGAATTTTAAACATTTACCAATCATTAATAGAATAATTAAATAGTTTAAGTAACAACCACATAATACACATATTGGTCAAAAACGTCGTGCATTGCGACTTTATTCTTTTCTATATAGTATACGTCAAATACACACTAAAACAGGAATTAAAAATTACAATACTATTATGCCTCGTTAACCACAAAGTGGTCAATACTACGATAGATTTATTATTATTACACATATTTCATTTATTTTATTATTATTATTATCAACTTCACTATCGCCTTCACGGATGTGGATTTTCCCCGAAATCCATCTGACGCTCATCGTATTTCCATACAAGTTGCTCTCCTACATACCTCATCCTTTCACTACTTTCTATGATTTCTTCTCCAAAATTTCAGAGTTCTTGCAAATTCTCTGCACTCATTGGGGGTGCAGGTACTGGTATTGGCTCTGGGTACTGAGGTACTGGATTCTCCTAAGGGTATGGATTCTCCAAAATCTCCCTAATGTATTCATCGTTGTCATAATAGGGATCTAGAGGGTCCAAACCTGGATATGCTGCTAAATTCGGCAAGGTTTCTTCGTTTAAGTGATAACGTGGCACATAATCCCTCAGATCATCAAACAAGGGATCATAATTTGGATCTAAAGGATTAGGGGCTGGTATCCTAGGTATTTCCTCAGGGTTAAAATCATGCATTTCTACCTCCATCGGTTGAGTGGGAATTAAAGGTAAAGGTTGTGGGGCTATTAGTTGTTCCAGACTAGGGTCAACAGCAGTTGTAGCTAGGATATGGAAATTAGCTAGGCTTCTATTAAGCATATCCTGTGTATGGGCATCTGACTCTCGCTTAGCAGCTGCTAGAACTCTTTGTTGTTGCAACTTTCGCATTCTTTTCCTACGCGCAAATGCTTCCTTACTGAACCATCCTCTCTTTTTTTGAGGGAATGGCTCTTCCGACTGAGCTTTAAAGGCAAACATTCCTTCTTCCTGATCAGCATAATACCCAGAAAGGGTAGGCTGTGAAGAGGTACCTTCACTCCTAGGTGAATCAGACAACTGACGACACATGTCTGAGGGTCCTTGATCACTCATACTGTAAACTAACAAATAGTCAAATAACACAAAACACATAATCACATAAATTATTTCCTAACACAAAATTTAAAATTTAAGTGTCAGCAGAACACTTCTTTGGCTTAGACCAGTTGCTAGGCTCTGATATCACCTCCTGTCGCAACCCTCGATCCCTTATCTGTCCCGGGAACGGGCGGACGCGAACTCAGAATTTTGGTGGTATCAGTTTGTTAATTTGGCAGCGGAAATTATATCAGGATCGTAGTTAGGAAATGTTTATCAGAGTAAAACCACCATATTTGATATTAATAATCACATGGGTAAAACCCAAGTTTCTTATTACAACATGTTTATAGGGATAAACCCTATTTTATTGAATTTAAAAAATCGTCTTTTAGGTAACTTTTATAGCCACATTTTTCCCAAGCCTTCAGTGCTCTCCAGCTGGCTTTTTACTAATTGGCTGTCACATTGTGTTACCTGAAACGCGTTTTAAAAACATTTTTCAGTGGGAAATACTGGTGAGTGAATCCCAGTTTAATCAAGAATTATTTTATCAATTAACAGTTTAACACAGTATTGAGAAAGATCACATTGTTTATTTCTACACAATTACTCATTCAGTACTGTCAATCCTGACTGGTGGGTCATATTACACATTGGCTAACTCGTCGTCCAATCGTAACGTGTTCCACATTTTGTATACAAAACCCCAACATACCGGCAATAATTGAAGAACTACAAAGACTCAATCACCGCTTAATCACATTGTAAAATAATTAAGGTTTTGTAAAACATTACAAAAAGGTTAACAAAAAGCGGAAAAACTCACATTGCTATCTTAGACTTCGCGTAAGGGTTTCCTGGGATTAATCTATAATTTTCACAAATGTACATAGGTTAGTATAATAACCCTTTGATTATATTAATGATACCCTCCCCGAGATGGTATTCCAACAACTACGTCGGGCAGAACCACGACAGTTGTTACGGAACCCTAAATCGATCGGACAGCGTATCTAATACGAAACTGGGGTTATAATACTTACAACGGAGCAGAATCTCGCTAATTAGGGGGGTATTATACTCGAATATTAAGCCTACTACTTCAGAAAGTCGAGATACAGAAAGAAAGTGAACGATTTGAAATGAAATCCGATGGCCTACTTATATAGTGCTGATATCTGGTCCTCTCGCGGCCCGCATAAAGGTAAGCAAGGGCTTACACGGCCCGCGTACTAGCCCGGGTAGGGTTTAGGGTGTCCGGGTCATCAGGTAGGTCCAACACGCGCACACACATGTGGCGACACCGGAGCCCGCCTGAGTTTTAAGTTGACGCGACCCGCGTAAGGGTTAAAGATCCTTTACGCGGCTCGCCTAAGACCAAAAATCATATTTTTAATTATTTTTATTAGTATTTAGGGTATTCGGGGCCCGTTTTCACGTATGGGGTGTATTTTGAGACATATTGGGATATTTTAAATATTTTTAGGGTGTCGGAAAATATTCAAGGGTGTCGGTTTTCTTGAGGATTGTTACAGAATACATAATAAGAACATAACTATATCTAAAACACATACTTGATTTTCAAAACAATACACATAGCATCACATTACTTTAAAACCTAATCTACAAGAACGAAAAAGATTATTCATAAAATAGCGGAAATACCTTCTCAGAAACCCTAATCCTCGTTCGGAAAATGAGTTGCAAATTAAGTTCACATCAATGGATCGATTGATGAACTGCAGAAGATGAACTTGTTTATCTCCTTGCGCCATACATAAGCAAACTCAAACAAAAACATATAAACCACATGACAACATAAATCATAAAGCATCCACTTAAAATTCGTTAAAAAGCACGCAAGGCTCAGACCACGTACCACCAGCACCACCATTCAGAACATTGATCGGCCTTGAAGAAGCTAGCTGGCGAACTTCCATCGCTAATCTTCTAACCTGAAAAACATATTACTTTTATAAAATCCGGATACTCGTAAACCTAGTTACCTAAACAATCAGTACAACTTAGTTCTGTTAAAGCTACTACAATACACTAAATGTAAAAAACCTCAATTTTGACCAAAAATAACAAACATATATGAACACCTTGCAACAACAAAACAATACTTGTGCAGCAATTGCATCAGCATGATCACCATCACCTCCATCCCCCTGCTCTTGTTCATATCATTTCACCAATTTCTACAATTAACCAAATCAGACGAATCGAACGATTAAATATAATAACATCGCTTCCTAAATTTTGTAACTTTTAAGCACGAATAATCAGCAATGTAGTGATCTCTGAACACTAACATTCATTAAATGCATACGTGCAAGCTAAAAGCTATGTTAACTGTTAACAAAGGGTGATTAATGAACTTTGAGAGTAAAAATAATACAAGCCTAAACACTTCTCCAGTCTAGGCATAAATTAGACAAAAATTTCATGATTTGCAAGTTTAATCCTAATTCTTAAAATACTAATCAGTTGTGGAAACCTTCAATATCTCCAGAATCAATTCTAAAGTCCATAATTAACAGTAACTTGCTTTGGTTTTATCAACAGTAACAAATATCGTAATTTTTAAGCTAATAATACATGTGATCAAAATTCATGTAAGCCCTAATTCCTTTCGATATTCAAACAACTAAATAAACCCTAAATAAAACTATAACATTAGCAAATTTACCACAACAGATCAACCGAGTAACGGTGAAAATAATATACATCCAATTTATAGTCTCTTCAAAATCCCCAAAAAAAGGTCAAATATATACATAATTTGAGAATAAGAACCTGCGGGTGTGTTCTTCTTGCCGAATATAAAACTCATTGTGATACTGAATCTGCAAAATCCAAACAAAAAACCACAAGTTAGAGATTACCGTCGAGTATAAAGGCTTGAAAGCCGATGATTGATGATTGAAACGCTGGAGACGTTCGTCGCCGATGATCTTCAGATAGAAAGAGTGTTTAGGGTTTGGGTTAATTGTGAGAAAGAAGAATAAGAAAAGGGAAAATAAAGGGGATGGTACTGTTGGGCGGGAAAATGAAAAAAGTGATACCCTAATTTAATGACACGTGGCCCAAATCACCTTTCATTTATTATATATAATAGATTCATCACCAGAATCAGATACTCCAAACACATACAACATTAACAAATCACCTGCAACACATAAGAAATCTCATCTCCATTCTAAACTCTCTGCATTTACAAACTCAATGCCGGTAAAATGAAATAAACTAACAAAGTTAACATTAAAACTCACATAAACCCTAATCTACTCCAAAAAACACAACAAATCAACCACAATCACACACAGTAATATCTCAACCTTCATCTAGCAATATCAAAACACAAACAAATCAATACATACGAAAAGAAATAACTCACAACTCCAGTAGGCGAATACATCGTGATGGTGAACTTATGGTCTCCTTGATAATCTTTGTACATAAGATCTTCAATCACACAACAAACAGAATCAAATCAACAAATGCAGATCCAATAAACATACAGTACATAATCACATACATCTTTTTGTATAAACGCATACACAAATCTATATAAACAGAGTGTACAAATAGGAATAGAGATAACCTTGTCATCCCAACACCCAAATCATTAATACATCAGTCTTAACTGAATAAGAACAGAGATGCGGAAGCATAAAAGAATCAGTGACCAAAGTTTACCTTGTCATCAGAATAATGAAATTAGGGCTTCTATTAGATGTAAGAAAAAATGAACCCTTGCAAACATCAAGAAACCAACAAAATAAAAACGCACAAAGAAAAAAGTCAAGCTGAAAGTGAGGAACCATCGTTAATGTTTTGAAAGTTAAGAACAACCAACAAAATCAACAAACCCACAAAGAACTGCCATTAGAGCCCTTAATCGATGAGCAAAGGAATGGTAAATCGAAATCTTACACAATCAAATATAAAAAAATGGGAGGAAACACTTAACTTACCTTGAACAAAATCAAGTGAAGCAATTATGTGGCGTCGTCATTTATGGATGATGAGGATTTAGGGATTGAAATTGAAAAGGGAAACATAAGATTTAACAGATCAAACCGCTGATGAAATGAATATGATGAATCGAATATGAAGAATCGCCTGAGAGATGAGAGCAACGACTTGATTGTGAGTTTGAGGAAGAATGATTTAGGGTTTCTTCAACATAAGTGTAGGTCCACCCGGAGGATCGAGTAACCTCTATTCCCTGTTTTCCGACAAACCCGAAAGTGCGGAATCCAAACGGGTAAGTTAAACCAAGTGACGAACACGTAAGACACAACGATTCAACGATTAACACTCCATGTATTAATGCTATGAAACGGTTACAATACAATGTTTACAAGATGCTCTCATAAACTCTCAGTGTGTGTGTGTTTACAGTGTTCGCTCTCAAATCTATTCAAACTTGTCTCTTGTGTCCTGTCTGTTATCTATGTATATATACTGAAATACTACGACGAAACACATCACAGTCGACGAAAAAAGTGTTTCGTCGACGAAACACAATAATCATTTCATCAAAGTCGACGAAACACAAGTGTTTCGTCAACCTACATGTTGTCCGGCCCAGTTGACATGTTTCGGCCCAATGAGTAATGTTCTGGCCCAAATCAAAAGACCCAACATGCATTCTTTGTTTAAAGTGATTGGCCCAAGCTTGTGAGTGTAGAAATCTTGAACATACGAAGGAGGAATGTCGTGACGTTGGGCTTGAGCCGAACCTAAACGGGTTGAACTGAACCGAGTCGCGACCACTTAATATGTATCAACAAACTCCCCCTTGGACGCTACTCGTGAGGTTCATCTTCCATGTCTTCCATGTCGGAGGATCTTCAAAGTCTTCACGCGTCGTAAGTAGAAAGTGTATCAACAAACTCCCTTTTCATTTAGGTAGTGTGTTAACAAACTCCCCCTTTGATTATGCTTGTGAAACGTTTGACTTCAATGCTTGAGATCCTTGCGGTGTTGATGATTGATCAGCGGCAACTCGATCATCTTTATCATCTGAGTGCCTTCACGTCGTGTCTTCATTCCTAAGCTTGCCAATGAATATGTTCTCCTTGCCTTTAGCATCTGCACATACAAGAAAGCTAAACGCGTAATGAGAACAACTGCTTGGAATATAGTTAACATTAAACAATTGACACACATGTGATCAATTCTTATTCAACTACCGTCCGACAGTTTAGTTTGAAAAGTTAACAGATTTTTCAATTTGATTATTAACTTTCAAAACTTGCAAACTCTGACCGTTTATGAAGATTCAGTCGTTTTGATTTTCATCAGATTTCAGGTAACGAAGATTCGAGTTCCAACATCGGTTAATCAAAACTAAAGCAGAAATAAAATCTTTTTGACTTTTATAAAGGTTTAAATTAAAACATACCTAAAATCTTTTTGGTATTTTGAATATTTCAAACGTAAAGACTGAAAGCAGTAAATAAATATATACAGATTTGCAGAAACTAAGAAAAGTAAATATATACAAACATTCTTTTTGCGAGTTTCGAGGGTAAGAGAATCATATCAGTGTATGGTCATGCCAAAACGCTCTTGTTGTTCTTTTTGTTAACAATTTGATAAACATCCTATAACGATTATCGGTATTGTTATCCACATAAGCTCAACTTATCATATGTAATCATGGCGAGGGGATACGTTAAGGTATGATTTATACTTACCGACCGGTGTTCATCCACATCACGACACATTCCCGTATCAAGGTATGCACGAGGATTCATCTTACTGGTGAGTATACCATTTATCATCTGTTTTGACGTATAAAAAGATGTGAGTAACTCACTTATTTTGATGAAAACAAGCCCTATGTGATAGAATCACTTATTGATGAGGAACTTGATTTTCAGATGCATGAGGGCACATGAGCAAGTCCGTGAACAGGTCAGTACTTTCGTACAGCAAAGAGACGAACTTGACTCCCGGATAAATGTGATATATTATCACTTGTTTTTAGGACATGTGATTGTTGATCACTTATTGCGGTCGAATGCAATATGTACACGTATGTATGATATCATGGAAGATCTAGACTTCGTCTCTGTTTTGTTTTGGTAAAAGAAACAACCATGATACCCAGATGATAAACAGCATAAAGACCACATATCTCAGAACCTCGGCAATCTCTCAAACGAAATTTCGGTACTACGACCATATGCCTATGAGTGGTTCCCACCTGGTCTTCAGTCGATTTAAGTTTATATCGCCCTGCACACTTTAAGATGATTGTGAGCCTTCCGATACATCTTATATAGAGCTGCTTAACATTTTTCATTTTGCATTTTAGTTTAACGAGGTTTAGACAGACCACTGATGTACTATCATTTTCTCTTTTGCTCGCCAGGAAACTCATTTTTGTTTTTCTATTGTTTTTGGGTTTTGAAATTTTTCGATGTTTTTGAATTTTTCAAATTTGGAATTACTCCCCCTAAAATCAATAAACTTACAATAATTTTAAAAACACAAAGATATTTACAAAAACGATCTTCCGATGTGGATTACTCTTGCTTGACCTTAATGCCGTTTACCAATAATAAAAAGTCAAATCTTGATTTATCAAATGCTTTGGTAAAAAGGTCGGCACGTTGGTCATCAGTGTGGACCTTAACAACATCGATTAGCCTTTTATCAAAGCAATCACGTATGAAGTGATACTTAATTTTGATGTGTTTGGTCTTTGAATGCTGCACAGGATTTCTAGTGATAGATAAGGCAGCAGAATTATCGACTAAAATAGGAGTAGTTAGGAATTCAAAACCGTAATCGCGCATTTGTTGTTGTATCCACAGGACTTGGGAGCAACAACTTGAGGCAGCAATGTATTCAGCTTCACAAGTTGATGTTGCGACACAAGTCTGCTTCTTGCACTGTCACGTTACGAGGCGAGTTCCTAAAAACTGGCATCCAGCCGTTGTGGATTTGCCGTCGATTTTGCATCCGCCAAAATCAGAATCACTGAAAGCGATTAATTCAAAGTTATCATCCTTAGGGTACGATAGACCGGTGTCTGAGCAACCCTTCAAATAACGAAAAATCCTTTTTACAGCTGCAAGATGTGAGGCCTTCGGGTTCACTTGATATCTGGCTAGCAGGCACGTTGGATACATTATATCTGGTCTTGATGCTGTGAGGTACATAAGGGATCCAATCATCGCGCGGTAGTATGAAGAGCTAACAACTTCACCCTTCAAGTCTGGATTAATTCCGTGATTTTGCTGCAGTGGGGTACCAATGGGCAATGTGTCGGACATCTGGAATCGGCTCAAGATGTCTTGGACATACTTAGTCTGATGGATGAAAATCCCAGACTTCGTTTGTTGAACTTGCAAGCCCAAAAAGAAAGTCATCTCCCCCATAGCACTCATCTCGAATTTATCCTGCATTACACGCTCGAAATCCCTACACATAACATTGTTAGTAGAACCAAAAATAATATCATCCACATATACCTGAACCCGTAGAAGATCTCCATCTTGTTCTTTTATGAAGAGAGTGCAATCGATAAGACCTCTGCGAAATCCATTCTCCAGCAGATAATTAGATAAGGTTGCATACCAAGCTCGTGGTTCTTGATGTAGACCATAGAGAGCTTTGTTCAGCAACCAAACCCGATCGGGATGGATAGGATCTTCAAACCCTGGAGGCTGTTCAACATACACCTCTTCTTCCACTAGACCATGTAAGAATGCACTTTTGACGTCCATCTGGTAAACTTTGAATCCTTTGAATGAGGCATAAGCCAGAAAGATCCGAATTGCTTCCAGACGTGCAACAGGTGCATACACTTCGTTGTAGTCTATACCTTCAATCTGACGAAAACCTTGAATGACCAATCTTGCTTTGTTGCGAATAACGATTCCACGGTCGTCCTTTTTGCATTTATACACCCAACGGGTACCAATCTTCTTATAACCAGCAGGTTTCTCTACGAGCTTCCAGACACCAAGTTTCTGGAATTGTTGCAGTTCTTCCTGCATAGCTTCAACCCAAGAGTTATCTTTCAAAGCGTCTTTCCAAGTCCTTGGCTCTTCCTGTGAGACATAACACGCGAAAGACCAATCATTTTGTTGACCAGATTCTCGAATCGCCGCATACAAGCCTGCGTTGTTGTTGTTGCGCAACATGTTTCTTGTTTGTATGCCACTTTGTACATTACCTATGATGTTTTGTTGAGGATGGGTATTATGAATTCTTGTTTCAGGGTTTTCCGGAACTGGAACGTTTGAACCCAGATTGTTGAGATTTAGATCAACAACCAATTCAATACCCGGAACTGACGAAGAGGATGACGCAGAAGCTTCAGCTGTTATAGGGTCATCCAGTGGAGGTGTAGCCTCTGAAGTACCATGAACAGTTGATGTAGGAGCTTCTTGATCTGCATCTAGAAATTCTTCATCATCTGAAGATTCGTTCAGTTCAGTTGCATCATGAAAATCCTCATTGTCGAGAGCATTATTGTTCACTGAAGATGGCTCTTGATTGACAATAATTGGACGAACCAACGGTGAATTTATTGCGTTGTCACTCTCGAAAAACATCCTTGTCGCAGCATTTTCTTCAACTGCTTCAACATTGATCGAATTGAAAAAGTCATCGTACTCAAACATCCAAGGTTGACCAGGATTTTTGACTGGTAAAGTGTGCCTTTGTACTCTGACTTCAGACCATTCCTCAACCCTTTTAGTCTGTAGATTCCAGACTCTTAAGTTAGGGGTGGCATAACCAAGAAAGTGACCTTCAATAGCTTTTGCCCCAAACTTTCCATTAGGATCGATCATTGTGCAAGGAGCTCCAAACGGTTCAAGATATGACAAATCTGGTTTCCGTTTGTGAAGAAGCTCAAAGCAGGTCTTGTTGTGCCTTTTGACTGTAAGGACTCGATTCATCGTGTAACATGCGGAGGCCACAGCTTCACTCCAGAATGGAATGGGCAACTGCGATTCTACCAACATAGTCCTAGCAGTCTCGATCAATATACGATTCTTACGTTCAGCGACGCCGTTCTGTTGAGGAGTATAAGCCGCACTAAATTCATGAAGAATACCTTTTGATGTGCAAAACTCCGCCATGGCTTGATTTTTAAATTCAGTACCATTGTCGCTGCGTATCCGTCTAACCTTCAACGTATACAAATTCTCAATCTGAACGATCAAGTTTTTGATAATACTGAAAGTTGCACTCTTGTGAGCCATAAACACCACCCAAGAAAATCTTGAATAATCATCCGTTATCACGAGGCAGTATTGATCATTCCTGATGCTTTTGTGCTTGACAGGACCAAACAAATCCATGTGCAAACGTTCAAGAGGAACTGCCACCGTGTTGATCTTCTTTGTTAGATGTCGTTTCTTCGTTTGCTTTCCTTTTTGGCATGAAACACAGACGTCTTGAAGATGGAAATTTTTAAGAAGAACACCATTCACTAATTCATTCGTCACCAAATGATTCATTTTGCGTAAGTGAATGTGACCCATACGTCTGTGCCAAGAGATAGAGTCTTTTTCCGTGGCTTTTGAAATGAAACAAGTTGCTTGTGCAGTCGTTGTAATAGCTTGGCTCATATCAAGGACATACAAATCATTTATCCTTGGAGCAGATAAGAGAATCCATTCTTTTGGAATCTTGAAGCCGGGTTTCAGCACGTAACATCCATTTGCATCAAAGTGTACTGAAAACTGCTTATCACAGATTTGTGAAACGCTGAGAAGATTGTGATCAAGTTATTGTACGAAGTTGATCTTGTCGAAACTTACAACCCCGTTGGATACCATTCCTTCCCCCGTAATATAACCTCCTTTATCTCCAGCAAAAGCAACATAACCTCCTCTAATAGATTTAACGTCGTATAGAAGCTTCATGTCGCCTGTCATGTGCCTGGATGCCCCATGATCAACAATCCAATGACTGCTGAAAGTTCCTCCTGGAACACCCTGCACATGTACTCACATGATTAGTTAGAGATGGGGACCCAAGCCTTTGTGGTCTTGGGTCTTCCATTTTCATCAACGTAAGTTACTTGAACTTCTCGATGTTGTGGAAATTGTGATGTTCCCCCTGATTCAATAACCGTTTTTGGTTTCCAGGTATGTTTTGTTTTACCAGTGTTATTCTTTAAAATTTTAACTTCATGATTGTCTGAAGTTTTTGAATTGTCTGGTTTGACATAAACAGATGTTTTGTTAACCACGTCGGTTTTAATCGCTTTTTCAATTTTCTTGACCTGTTGGCGTTTCTTTTTCTTTTCCCTTTCTTTTACAAGATGGGGATCTGGTTTTGATGAAACAGATCGCTTGCGGTCAATTTGGTCACGTGGATCATCAACTTTAGCTTTTTGTTTATGAAGATATGGACAATTTCGAATAATATGTCCAATTGTGCCACATGAAAACATGATCTACGTTCTACAAACCCCGTAGTATCATGTGATTGTGTTGTCGATGAACTTTGTGATCCCGAGGTACTAGGTTTTGAACTGTTTGGTTCGTTTCTTTTCAAAGAATTAACTTGAATGACATGATCTAAGTTAGATTTATTGGAAAATGTTTCAAGTTTATCTGTTCCCTTCGATTTCATAAAGTTCACTTTCTTGTCCTTTTTCTTGGTCGGTTTCTTTTGCCATTGAGTCGGTGTGTTGCTTTTAGGTTTGGGATAGGAGGACACTGTGTTACCACAACGTGTGATCCTGTCTTTCCCAAAAACTTACTGGTTGAATCCTCAAAAAATTTACTAATTAAAGATTGATTAACATTTTTAATAGGAAAATCTTTGTCAGAGTAGATTTTATCATCACCAACAAGAGTGTACAGTAAATTCACACTCTCAGACTCTTGTGAGGAAGTAGACGTGGACTCGGTCAGAACAGTCGTAGCAGGTTTTGCGGGAGGATCACATAGAATATGATTCTCGAGAGGTATGTCCTCTTCTTTAATTATCGCATCTGACTGTGCTGAGTCAGTATCATTAGATTCATCATCTGAAGAATCAGTGTCCTCAATAATGATTGGAGGATCCTGATTTTGTTCAGCAGTTACAAATGTATCTGCTGACACATCCGAATCTGATGATACTTCCGATTTATATCCAAGTCCCGTTGCAAATTCCTTAATGTCTAAAGGAACAAATTCTTCATAATGAGTTCTATACTCCTCATCAGGCAACGCATCATAATTTTGTCTAAAAGGAGGTGGACACTTCTTATATCTGATGCATGTGACATCCTTTTTCTCTTTCTGTGTGCCAATGATGTGATCCAGCACGTATCTAGAGTTAGAATAACTGTCTAGCTTAAGTCGGATCGCCTCACTTTCACACTTTGTACAGGCTAACTCTTTTTGCATGATTTTAAAACGATTAATATAACAGTTTATGTCTGTTTGTTTTCTTGAAACCATCTTCGTTAGTTCAGTTTTATCTTTTCTTAAGTTTTCAATTAACGTTTTAAACTCTTTTTCATGATTTTCATAAAACATGTTAGCCTCTTTGCATTTTGAAAGATGCACGATCAACTTTTGGTTGTGGATAAATGTCACATCATATTTGTTTTGCAAAGCCTCATGTTTGCTTTGCAAATCACACCATTTTGCATCTAAAGAAACATGTTTGTTTTGCAAGTCAAACAAATTAGCATTTAAAGCATCATGTTTGCTTTGCAACTCAGACATATTAGCATCCAAATCAGCACATTTAACACAATTAACAACAGTTGGTTCATCGACACATACCTGGCTTGATGAACTGCCGCCATTAGCCATAAAGGATGAATGAAGAGAAGAAGAAGAATAAGCAGTCTGATCCACCAGAATAGATCTTCTATCATTCCTTGCTGCAGCTTTTCCCAACAATTCATCGATATCTGCATCGATTCTCCCACTAGATACATTGTCATCGCCTGAGGTTGAGGTTTCCTCATCTGAACTCCTTGAATAACCAGAACTTTCTTCATCTGAAGATTCACCACCACTGGCGGAAGATTCTCCACCATTGGCGTGCTTCAGATCCTTATCAGCTTCAGCAAAACAAGCTGCTCCTCCCTGATCACCAATGCCTAATTGCATTGACCAATCGCAACCTTCATCTATTTGCACCACAAGAGCTTGATTGGTGTTCGATGGTCCTGCTTGATTGTTTGCAGGGACCAAGGCGCGATCATCATTCCTGGCTTGATTCTGATTCGCCTGGTTACCTTGACCTCTGAAAGGATTCTGGTTCCCATGCTGTGCTGGCTTTGTGCATTCACGCTTGAAATTACCACGTTCACCACAGTTAAAGCACTTGATGGATTGCTTGTCGAACCCATACTTGGTATCTTTCTTGCTTTCCAAGCTGGTTCTACCCGTTCGTTCCATGAAGTCTTTAGCTCGCCTAACAGCACTAGCGAATGCCCATTTGATGTCCATCATATCCATCTCTTCTTTATCGATCTGCTGATAATCTTCTTGAGTTAGATTGATGTTTTCGATCTGCCCTGCAATCAACCCACAATACGAGCTCACCAATGTGTTCAGTATCTCCATATGATCTTTAGCTACTTCAACGCTAACTTTGGAGAAGTTTGATGTGTCAAGTCGTACTGTATTTGACTTTGATGGCTGACCAGCAGAGGATGTGCTTCCATAACAAGCTTGTTGTTGAGCAGGAAGTGGATTTCCATACAAGTCTGTTGCTACGGTAGATGGCCGATAGCTTTGCTGTTGTGGAGCTGGTTGTAGTGGATTTCCATACAAGTCTGTGGTTGGAGCTGGCTTTACAGGAACTTGTATCGTATTGCCATATAAATATGTGCTTGTGACAAACGCCGTCTGAAGTGGAGCATGTGAAACTGGTCTTGCAGGAGTACTAGAAGTTCCATAATACATATCAGGATTTTGTCGCACTGGAACCCTTTTCGCCTTTAGGGTTTCTTCCTAATTTTGTTCTCCAAGAGCTGAACGAAGTCATTGATGTTTGTCGTAGCCAAGGCGCCATTGTACTTCAGGATTTCCAAGAAACTATTCCATTGAGGTGGCAATGCATCAGCAAACTTTGTGACTACCTCTGCTGGAGTTGTTACTACCCCATAATTACCCAATTCAGTCAGCAGATGATAGAATCGACTTGTCATATCTCCCAAAGATTCACTTTCCATACATGTGAACCCATCAAACTCCTTTTTGAGTAAGTTATGTCGCAATTGGCGTGACTTTTCATTTCCTAGACCCCTTGTCTTTAATGCATCCCACAATCGCTTTGACGTCTTGAAACTGACGAACTGATGATATATTTCTTTGCTCATCGCCTGAGTCAGAATAGAATATGCTTTCTTCTCTAAATCATATGCCTTTTTCTGGTCTTCCGAAAGATCGGCAAATGTCAAGGCAGTTGAAGCAGCAACCTCAAGAGTTTGATCGAAACCTGTAGTAAAGCATAACCACAGTTCCGTGTTTTGCCCATTGACATACGTCTAAAATCTATCAACCCAACCAGGATATTCGTTTATGTGCATCAGTTTCGGTGGACGATTCAGACTTCCGGTCTCGCTTTCACTTAGAAGTATACTTTGAATACTCGGAGTTTGATTTGAAACAAACGCCCATTGACCGGTCGACATTTGATTCGCTTGCGAAGATGCGGGTGCGGGAGATTCAGCCCATGATGGTGACAAACCGGTGCTTTGATATTTGCTTTCTGTATTAGATGTGGGAACAGGTGATTCAGCCCATGAAGGAGATAAACGCGTGTTTGTATACTTGCTCTCTGCAGTTGACGGATTACCCCACCAGTCCGGATTAATTTTTGATGTTTAAAGACTAATACCTGAACAAATCACTCAAAACAAACCGTTAAATATGAATTTCAAAGCTACTGTTAAAAATTTTATCAAGTTCGACGAAACAGATGATAAACAAGTATGACGAAACAAGTTACGACGAAACAAGATTCTGATTTAATCAGCGATGAAATAGAAAGATGATGGTTATTCGACGAAACAGATGGATTCTGTTTGATGAGCGACGAAACAGGAATGGTTAAGACTTGCGACGAAACAGAGTGTGATATGTTGGCGACGAAACAGTTCCTTGGTCAACGAAATGGGTTGTTCGACGAAACGGAATTGATCTGGCGACGAAACAGAAGCCCAATTCTTGTGCGAGCCCAAATCTCTTGTGCGAGCCCAACTTCTTGTCCGACAAAACAGGTTCGACGAAACAAATTCTGTTTCGTTGACAACATAGACACACAACCTGCAAGATCAGATCTTATCTTTCTGACACAGTACACAATTGTCAAACCAAACCTTACTTTCGGCTACACTATTTTCAATTAAGCATCATCATGTTATGCACACAATAGTCAAACAAACAAACAGTAATGTTTCAACAAGATCAAACAAGGATAAATTATCAAGAACACTATGAAGATCTGATGAACACTTAAAGAACTCCAATGAGTTTTTGAAGATTCCGACAATAATTTCACCAGAATAATTTTCCGAACACGAGTTTTGCAAAGAACTTCAATAAAAACCTTAAACTAACATGTATGCATAAGATAATAACAAGGTTTTGTATGAATTAATAAGCAAAACAACAAGGTTTTCAAGATTTTAAAAATGATTTTCCAGAAAAGTATGATATTCAAACAAGAACAAAACTGAAAAACACTTTAAAAACTATTAAACCACAAGAAAATCGACTTGGTTTAAACAAGGAATCGAGCCAATGCTCTGATACCAATTGTAGGTCCACCCGGAGGATCGAGTAACCTCTATTCCCTGTTTTCCGACAAACCCGAAAGTGCGGAATCCAAACGGGTAAGTTAAACCAAGTGACGAACACGTAAGACACAACGATTCAACGATTAACACTCCATGTATTAATGCTATGAAACGGTTACAATAAAATGTTTACAAGATGCTCTCATAAACTCTCAGTGTGTGTGTGTTTAAAGTGTTCGCTCTCAAATCTATTCAGACTTGTCTCTTGTGTCCTGTTTGTTATCTGTGTATATATACTGAAATACTACGACGAAACACATCACAGTCGACGAAACAAGGGTTTCGTCGACGAAACAAGTGTTTCGTCGACGAAACACAATAATCATTTCATCAAAGTCGACGAAACACAAGTGTTTCGTCGACCTACATGTTGTCCGGCCCAGTTGACATGTTTCGGCCCAATGAGTAGTGTTCTGGCCCAAATCAAAATACCCAACATGCATTCTTTGTTTAAAGTGATTGGCCCAAGCTTGTGAGTGTTGAAATCTTGAACATACGACGGAGGAATGTCGTGACGTTGGGCTTGAGCCGAACCTAAACGGGTTGAACTGAACCGAGTCGCGACCACTTAATATGTATCAACAAACTCCCCCTTGGACGCTACTCGTGAGGTTCATCTTCCATGTCTTCCATGTCGGAGGATCTTCAAAGTCTTCACGCGTCGTAAGTAGAAAGTGTATCAACAAACTCCCTTTTCATTTAGGTAGTGTGTTAACAAACTCCCCCTTTGATTATGCTTGTGAAACGTTTGACTTCAATGCTTGAGATCCTTGTGGTGTTGATGATTGATCAGCGGCAACTCGATCATCTTTATCATCTGAGTGCCTTCACGTCGTGTCTTCATTCCTAAGCTTGCCAACGAATATGTTCTCCTTGCCTTTAGTTAACATTAAACAATTGACACACATGTGATCAATTCTTATTCAACTACCGTCCGACAGTTTAGTTTGAAAAGTTAACAGATTTTTCAATTTGATTATTAACTTTCAAAACTTGCAAACTCTGACCGTTTATGAAGATTCAGTCGTTTTGATTTTCATCAGATTTCAGGTAACGAAGATTCGAGTTCCAACATCGG
The DNA here is from genome assembly GCA_030545235.1 of Helianthus tuberosus. Classification (NCBI taxonomy): domain Eukaryota; kingdom Viridiplantae; phylum Streptophyta; class Magnoliopsida; order Asterales; family Asteraceae; genus Helianthus; species Helianthus tuberosus. Next base: position 25,146,495 of record CM060435.1, on the reverse strand, counting down.
TTAATCAAAACTAAAGCAGAAATAAAATCTTTTTGACTTTTATAAAGGTTTAAATTAAAACATACCTAAAATCTTTTTGGTATTTTGAATATTTTAAACGTAAAGACTGAAAGCAGTAAATAAATATATACAGATTTGCAGAAACTAAGAAAAGTAAATATATACAAACATTCTTTTTGCGAGTTTCGAGGGTAAGAGAATCATATCAGTGTACGGTCATGCCAAAACGCTCTTGTTGTTCTTTTTGTTAACAATTTGATAAACATCCTATAACGATTATCGGTATTGTTATCCACATAAGCTCAACTTATCATATGTAATCATGGCGAGGGGATACGTTAAGGTATGATTTATACTTACCGACCGGTGTTCATCCACATCACGACACATTCCCGTATCAAGGTATGCACGAGGATTCATCTTACTGGTGAGTATACCATTTATCATCTGTTTTGACGTATAAAAATATGTGAGTAACTCACTTATTTTGATGAAAACAAGCCCTATGTGATAGAATCACTTATTGATGAGGAACTTGATTTTCAGATGCATGAGGGCACATGAGCAAGTCCGTGAACAGGTCAGTACTTTCGTACAGCAAAGAGACGAACTTAACTCCCAGATAAATGTGATATATTATCACTTGTTTTTAGGACATGTGATTGTTGATCACTTATTGAGGTCGAATGCAATATGTACACGTTTGTATGATATCATGGAAGATCTAGACTTCGTCTCCGTTTTGTTTCGGTAAAAGAAACAACCATGATACCCAGATGATAAACAGCATAAAGAACACATATCTCAGAACCTCGGCAATCTCTCAAACGAAATTTCGGTACTAAGACCATATGCCAATGAGTGGTTCCCACCTGGTCTTCAGTCGATTTAAGTTTATATCACCCTGCACACTTTAAGATGATTGTGAGCCTACCGATACATCTTATATAGAGCTGCTTAACATTTTTCATTTTGCATTTTGCATTTTGCATTTTAGTTTAACGAGGTTTAGACAGACCACTGATGTACTATCATTTTCTCTTTTGCTCGCCAGGAAACTCATTTTTGTTTTTCTATTGTTTTTGGGTTTTGAAATTTTTCGATGTTTTTGAATTTTTCAAATTTGGAATTACTCCCCCTAAAATCAATAAACTTACAATAATTTTAAAAACACAAAGATATTTACAAAAACGATTGTCCGATGTGGATTACTCTTGCTTGACCTTAATGCCGTTTACCGATAATAAAAAGTCAAATCTTGATTTATCAAATGCTTTGGTAAAAAGGTCGGCACGTTGGTCATCAGTGTGGACCTTAACAACATCGATTAGCCTTTTATCAAAGCAATCACGTATGAAGTGATACTTAATTTCGATGTGTTTGGTCTTTGAATGCTGCACAAGATTTCTAGTGATAGATAAGGCAGCAGAATTATCGACTAAAATAGGAGTAGTTAGGAATTCAAAACCGTAATCGCGCATTTGTTGTTGTATCCATATGAATTGGGAGTAACAACTTGAGGCAGCAATGTATTCAGCTTCACAAGTTGATGTTGCGACACAAGTCTGCTTCTTGCACTGCCACGTTACGAAAAGCGGATGCACTGTTGGGCGGGAAAAGTGAATAAAGGATACCCTAATCTACTGATACGTGGCCCAAATAACTTTCATTTATAGTATACTAGGTTATCACCCGGGAATGCTTCCCGGGTAGGAAAATTTAATTTTAAATACTCATAAGTGTATAATAAAAATAAACTTAAATAATGTGACGTATTAGATAAGTTAATGATAAGATAAAAGGCAACTTGAATCTATTATATATAATAAATATATTATATTCCATTTATGTGCAAAACATGAACAATAAATATATTATAACCCGGTAAACTTCATAGGCTGAAAAATTATTAATCAAGATACTTACCGTGTTCAAAACTCAATAACATTTATATTCCATTTATGTGCAAAACATGAACAATAAAAGTACAAAAACCTGATATATTAAAAGAACGATAATTTGGGTAAGGAAACGCTTACAGCATACCCAAACCTAACACTTATTCGGAATACAACTGCAAATTAAAAGTCTTCGCCTTAAACATTTCGGTTAGTTTCACTATTGTAGCAATGGGATATGAGCAGGATCTTCTCTATTAACACCACATTGTCCATTGTCCATTGTCCATTTTCCAACCAAATTTGCGCATTCGGATCAGCCTTTTTCGGTTTAAGGAATGTGACCACAACGTCGGTGCGAAACGTAAGATAGATCACAGAGAGAATGCACACTTAGCCATTGCCGGGTACACTATTATCCCAATGAACACATTTGCAAGTGTCCCCATCTTTTCCAATTCACCAACGCACTGACTTTCGCCTCCACAATTGAACAGCGAGTCGGCTGGTAAATCAAGAAAATCAAGAACCACCTTCTTCGATGATATGGAACGTGGTCGTCGGCTTGTTTTCAGATCTTCAACTTCATCTACAAAATTTCAATCACCGTTTAAATCTAATATATATTTGAAAAATCCTAAAGTACCATAGCATGATTGCAAAACAAATTAGTTAAACTTTTCACACAAATCTCATGGCCTGAACTATTTATAGGTACCTCGTACCATTTTTTAACCTTTTATATCCAAATTGACAGAATCGAGTCATGAATCATGATAAACCCCAATGCCCCAAATATTGCGTACATATAAACTCAAATCACTTACATGCAACATTTGCTTCCCATGATCAAGCTTCCATTGGCAATACTCATGATCTAAAAAGATTCATACATCTTCCATGTGTCGAGAGTAACTCCTACCTATAGTTTATAAACAAGTTAGAAAAATCATCAGGTAACCATATGAATCACAAACATTACACAAATTAATCATGAAAAAAAAGACATACCAATTACAGATATTGATGCGTATGATTTATGTGATCTCTGTTTTCTTAATTTATCAAGGTTACAACTTGAAAAAAAACAATTTAAAAACGGTATAGAAATATCAAATGCGATTTAATTAAGACTCATAATCACAACATTAATCAAGAAACCATATTAAATTCAAGAAATCATGGTAAATAAGATATTTACTCACCAATAGACTACAACTCGCCTTTGAAAACAAATAAAATAGCAAAATATCAAATCCAGAATATCATATTGCTACCTCTAAAAATCTTCTAAGTATTATGTAGGCATGTTTAAGGCATCTTTAACATATAAGATTATTTTAAAAAAAATACAAAAATATTTTAGTTCATATATCGATTACTTTCAGTTATTTTTATTCTATTTAATATAAAAAATCAAGCCTTATAAAGGGTATGTCTTTACATGATAAACTAAACTATCCCGTAATATAAAAAAGCAAGCCTTATAAAGGGTATGTCTTTACATGATAAACTAAACTGTCCCGTAAAACAAACTGATACGGTTAGTTGCAATCCAAATTTACTCTATATCTAATATAAACTTTTGATCAGTTAGTGACAAAACTATAAATAAGACCATTTTTAAATTCAAAATTTGTAACACATTAGTAATTAAACCAAGTTTAATTAAAAAGTGTATAGAATCAGACGGAACACACTAACCTTTCCATTGATCACATTATTGAGCCTAGTTAATCATTAAATATCTGAACAACAAATCCCAACGGGCTCATACCATCGGTTGCTTCAAGCTCTCCACCCTACATGTAACATATTACCAAAAAAAAAATCCACTTTAGGTAAGAAAATGATTTAAAACGGGTAACTTTTTGGTACATGTGGGATTGACCTAATGAGGGATGAGCACGGTACCCGTTCGATATCGAACCAGTACCGAAAGTACCAGCGAAAAAAGGGAAAAGTGGGTACCGGTACTGGTATAAGTACCGAATACACCCGGTACCGGTTTGGTACCGGTACCTGGTATCCTAGACCTAATAACGTTTTTTGTCTAGTATTAAAAAAGGTTGTAAATAGTTTAATAATAATGATTAAATGGCTTGTGGTTCATATTAAAGACTAAACTATTGTGTGATAATCAAATTAAAATTCAAACTAATAAGCTTATAAAACTATCTATGTCATCTTTTATGGTATGTTAAAAACATAAAAATAGGTATATGCCATACCTTCTCGCATCTGAGAAAGAAAAGGCAATTCTCCTATGCAAGGATTGTGTGGACTCTAGACTCATGCACCTATTGCAAATGACATATTCATCTATAAATATCAACATGGGTGCAAAATATAACTGAAAAGCAGAGAATTTAATTTCATATATAGATATGGTGAAAAACAACTTACCATCCACATTGTTCACATCAAAATCCCACTGAACTTATACCATCAAATTTAATAACGAAAATGGTTTTAAATAATATATACCCAATATAAAGTATACCCACTGAACTTATACCATCAACTTTAACAACATCAATGGTGTAATGCAAAACAGTAAAGAACAATATAATGGGTTCATTTAGACAAAGATACAAAATAACCTGTATGATGAACAGTCAAGTATGACACTATTAAATTAATAACATTTACATACAATGAAAGAAGATCACTAGAAGCCAAGAAATAAACTTGATTGAAACAATTTAAGGGGCTGCTTTTCAACAAAATAAAACCTGTGTCGCTCTGATCTTCGATACCTATAACAATGATACAGAGGATCTTTACAAAACAAACATGGAAACACAAGAGGTGCAAGATTGTAACCTATTATCATAATCGAGTGTAGGAATTTCAAGCCTTTCTCCCAAATCACAATGAAGAAAGTGGTTAGGGTTTCCGTAGGTTTTGGAAATCGGAAACAATAAAGAAGAGAACAATAGCGTCGCCAGTAGGATTATAAATCGTGAAAAAATGAGGAATAATAAAGGTGTACCTAATGGTTGAATCGATTCGATTGCAGAGGTTGATGGATTACAGAGCTTGAAGGAGAAGAAGGATGAACAATTGGAAATCTAGGGTTATGTTAAAGAAGGTACGTGAGAAGAGAAGAGGAGTACAGGAAGGAGATATAAATTTAGGGTTTACAAAAGAAAGTTATATGTGTACGGGTCATAAACAGAAAACGGATCCCGTCTCAACCCATTTACCAAAATCTTTGACCCATCCAGTTTCCCGCCAAAACCAATTCTAAGAAGCCCTAATATTGCGCCATGTGTCCCAAAATTTATTCGTTTATTATATATAATAGATAATAGATAATAGATTTGTATTTTTTAAGACCATTAGTTATTCAATTTATTTTTAACACATTTAATTATGGATTCTGTTTTTAGAAGAGCTAAATCATACACCCTTTTAAACCTACATATATTGTCCTCTACGAAATTTGAACTCTATTGAATAGTTTTTTCCAACACCTTGACATATACCACTAGATTGAGAGCCCTTGAGTTAGTTATGCATTCTTGAAGTTCTTGAAGCACCGCCACCAATCATCTATTGCCACCCACCACCACCAGCCTAACAAAAACACATGACAATTGTGATAATGAGGCAATGACTAAGAGGGGCAGTAGTTAGTAACAACGATTAGAAGGTCGTTGGCAGAACTTGATGATTTATATTAGTTCTTGTAATCAATTGTCTGTCCTCCATTGAGTATATTACAAACAATATATAGAAGATACAGAGACCTAAACTAGGAAACTATCAATCCTAATCAAGAGGGAATATGCACAATAATATAGGAGATATACATCATCAATCTATAATTAATATATATCGCTAACAGGCCCCCGCAGTTTGAGCCGTAGCCGGACGAAGGCACAAACTGGAACGAAAGCGAGTGAACAGATGCTTTGGCAGACCCTTTGTAAAAATATCCGCATACTGATAATCGACAGGAACATGTAAAACACGGACGTCGCCAATGCGGACCTTGTCACGAACAAAGTGAATGTCTAGTTCCACGTGTTTGGTTCGCTGATGTTGAACGGGATTCTGAGTTAAGTAAACGGCGGAGACATTGTCACAGTAAACAATGGTTGCCTGTCGCGTAGAAACCCCAAGTTCGAGAAGTAAGTTGCGTATCCAAGACGTTTCTGCAACTGCATTCGCAACCCCACGATATTCTGCTTCAGCGCTAGACCTCGAAATAGTGGGTTGTCGTTTGGAGCTCCAGGAAATTAAATTCCCGCCCAGGTATACACAGTAGCCGGAGGTGGACCGTCGGGAGTTCGGGCAACCCCCCCAGTCCGCATCAGAGTATGCAGTAAGAGAGGCGGAACTAGAGGGGGAGAGGTACAGACCGAAGTTAATGGTTCCTTTAACGTACCGAAGTATGCGTTTGAGGAATGAAAAATGTGTCTGTCGTGGATCATGCATGAAAAGACAAATTTGTTGAACCGCATATGAGATGTCTGGGCGGGTAATAGTAAGGTATTGCAAAGCACCCGCGAGACTGCGGTAGAGGGTACCATCTTCAACTGGAGGGCCTGAGTCTGCACTTAATTTCGAGCCGATTTCCACAGGGGTGGTACACGGCTTACAATCCGTCATGTTGGCACGCTTTAAAATATCCGAAGCATAGGAGGATTGAGACAGGAAGAGACCATTCGCCTGATGGGTAACCTTGATGCCAAGAAAATGATGAAGCGAGCCGAGATCAGTCATGGCAAATTCTTTGGATAAGACCCGAATAAAGTGTTGTAGGAGACTCGAAGAAGATGCGGTAAGGATGATGTCATCAACATACAGTAGCAAGTAAGCCATTTGAGTGCCGCGTCGATAAATAAACAAAGATGTGTCACAAGTGCTACTCCGAAAACCGCATGTAGTGAAGAAGGTGGCAAATCGGTGATACCACGCACGAGGAGCTTGCTTGAGCCCATATAGGGACTTTTTAAGCTTGCATACAAGGCGAGGATTTGATGAATCCACGAAACCCGGGGGTTGATGCATATAGACTGTCTCATTAAGGTTCCCGTGAAGAAAGGCATTCTTCACGTCAAGCTGATGAATCGGCCATGCCTGCGAGACTGCCAAACTAAGTATGATTCGAATGGTAGTAGGCTTAACCACAGGGCTGAACGTCTCGTCACAATCAATACCCACTGTCTGACTCTTACCATTAACCACGAGTCGCGCTTTATAGCGCTCCAAAGTCCCATCCGAGTGAAATTTATGTTTGTATAACCACATACATCGAATAACCGGAGCATCAGTAGGTGTCGGTACCAACTCCCACGTTTGATTAGCCAAAAGCGCTCTGTATTCAGCGGCCATAGCTTGTTTCCAGTTCGGATCGGACAAGGCGGAAAGGTGAGATTTTGGTAAAGGTGAAAGGGTAGGAGAGGTCATGGTGTTGAGGTTGAAGGGGACGCGGGGTTTGGAGATGCCCGCGCGAGTAATCATTGGGTGAGACGGTTGAGGGTTGGGAGGTGGTGATGGACTGGCAGGTTGGTTAGGCGAGTGAGGTAGAGGTGTGGTAGGGGATTGGACCGAATGGGTTTGGGTTGTGGAATGGGCCGAGTGGGCTGTGGGGTTAGGTGAGAAGGGGGTGGGTGTGAAGTTGGGTGTGAAGTGGGCCGATTGGGCTGAGGTGTTGGGTGAGGACTGGTGGGGTGTTACGTTGGGTATGGAATGGGCCGATTGGGCCGATTGTATGGGAGGAGTAGGAGGGAAGGCAGTGGGAAAGAAAGGGGTGACCGATGGGGGAGGTTCAAGGAAAGCGTGGTTGGGAGACGGTGTGGACGGTGAGTGAAATGGAAATTTGAGCTCGTCGAAGATGACGTGACGGGAAAAGATTACTTTCCCGGTGGAGAGCTCAAGACACCGGTAACCCCGATAGTTAGCGGGGTAACCTAGAAAAACGCAAAGCGTGGATTTATGGTCAAGTTTGTGAGGGCGGGTGTCGGTTGTGCTTGGATAACAACCACACCCAAACACGCGGAGGTGGTCATACGAGGGGTGTCGTCTATAAAGCATGGCCATAGGTGTTAGGTTGTGAAGGACTTTGGACGGGAGAATGTTATGAAGATAACAAGCGGTGTGAAGGGCTTCTACCCAAAAACGAGAGGGTAGAGAAGCGTGAGTCAAGAGGGACAACATGATGTCATTAAGGCGACGGATCATGCGTTCGGATTTACCGTTTTGCTGAGATGTGTGGGGACACGAGAATCGAAATTCCATGCCGTTTGTAGTAGCAAAATTTTTGAAATTATGATTATTGAACTCGCCACCCATGTCACATTGAAAAGTTTGAATGGACAAATGAAATTGAGTCTTTACAAAAGTATAAAAGGTGACAAATTTATTAAAAACATCGGACTTATCCTTTATCGGGTATGCCCATGTATATTGAGTAAAATCATCAATCAAAACCATGTAGTATTTATAACCCGCAGTGCTGAGTAATGGTGAAGTCCAAAGATCACAATGCACAATAGAGAAAGGTAAATGAGTACTAGTAACTGAATCATAAAAGGGTAATCGTTTATGTTTGGACAGTTGACACGCATGGCAAACAAAAGAAGCATTTATTTTATTACAAGGAATCAAATGTTTTGAAGAAAGAAAATCAATCACGTGTCGGCCAGGATGACCAAGCCGATCGTGCCAAAATGTAGAGGAGGCGGTAGCAACGAACGCAGCAGCGGATTCATTTGTAGTGAAGGGGTATAGATCGCCAGAGCTATTGTGGCGGCTCAGGAGCATACCATCCTTGAGATCCTTCACAGAAAAACCATAAGGGTCAAACTCGACAGAAACAAGATTATCTCTAGTAAATTTACGAACCGAGATCAGATTTTTAATAAATTTTGGGTTGTAAAGGTTGTCATTAAGTTTAAAAGGTCGGGATGGTGAAGGTAAGGTGGTGTGTCCGGATCCGAGAACTGGAATACGGTTTCCATTACCAACTAATACGGACGCTATAGGATTAAACATAGAAGGGGTAGAGATATTACCGTGTTCTGGCGTGATATGAGAAGTGGCCCCTGTGTCCATATTCCAAACATCCTGTGGCTGCGCGATTCCGAAAGCTGCAAAGGCTTGGGCCAAGTCGGTGGGCTGCATGGGGTCCAATTCGGAAATGTGGGCCTGGGCTGAAGAAGTCGGCTGTTGTTGTGTGGACATATTTGGTTTGAGTATTGTCCTCTGCCCCGTGATTGGCCACGACGATAGGAGCCGCCCCGGCGGTTACGGTTGTCACGAGGCTCACGGGGGTCAGACCGGGGAGGAGCAGGAGGTGCGGAATCCACGGCAGCAGCCACAGCGGCACGAGCACGTTGGCGGCTTTGTTCCCGCAGAAGCATATCACATGCATCGGCCCAGGAAGGCAATCGCTGAACAATGAGAGCCCCGGTCATATCAAATTCCGGGGGTAGCCCACGGACCAGTTTCAACACGAGTCGTTTTTCAGGCACGGGGCAGTCAACAGCGGCCAGTTGGTCCGCGATCTCCTTCAATCGCTGAAAGTAAGCTTCAAGGGAAGAGCAGGATTGAAGGGTAAGGTTGGTGAAATCTTCTTCAAGAGTGGCAGCCCGGGAATCTTTATTATTGAGAAAATGGTTTTCGAGTCGGATCCAAGCCTGACGGGCCGTGGATCCGGGCTGAAGGACCTTGAGAAGAAGATCGTCTGATAAGGTGCCGTAAATCCATTGCAGAACCACGGCATCGATCTCCTTCCAGGAGGATAGGGAGGGGTCATTGTCAGCGGGTTGGGGGGTGTCATCGATGTGATCGAAGACACGGTAAGCAGTAGCGTGGAGATGAAATAGGTTAACCCAGGACGAGTAGGAGACCTTTTCCCCGTCAAGGGTTCGGATCTTCTGCTGAATGCTGTTGACGGAATACACTGGATGTAAGGGAGTTGGGTTCGAGAGTTTTGGTGGGTCGGTATTATCGGTCAGGGTTTTTGGTGGACTGGTATCCTTGTCGTCCATTGGGACAGGAGAGAAACAATCAGAGTGTCTGGAAAACAAAGCCCGAGGGCAGCGGTCGGAGCAGGAAGACCGAAGTCTTTGACAGCGGCGGCGACCGAAAAAAGGGAATTAGGGTCCAGAGCGTCTGCGCTCTGATACCATGTAATCAATTGTCTGTCCTCCATTGAGTATATTACAAACAATATATAGAAGATACAGAGACCTAAACTAGGAAACTATCAATCCTAATCAAGAGGGAATATGCACAATAATATAGGAGATATACATCATCAATCTATAATTAATATATATCGCCAACAGTTCTTAATTAGATATTGATGTTCTTGGTCCTTAAGGTTAATAAAAGTAGATTTTTCTAAACATTTTGTTAATAGTTAATTTCACTAGAAGTATAAATATCGGTCTCAACAAATAGGAAAAATTAATGCATCTTGGTATAGTTTCTACACTTGTTACATATTGATGATGTGTAACTTTATATACACAATGAATAAATTAATAAAAGAAATGATATATGTACGAAACTATATTTTGAAAAGATCAGAAAAGCTTGTTTCCAAACTCTTCAATATCTTTCCCATTTCTAGAAGATGAAGCTGCAACATCTCTTAGCTCAGATAAGCTTCTTCCAAGCTGCAATGCCACTTTCATCTCAAACACTTCACCATTCTCTCTCCTCCCCACATCTCTTTCCTTCAAGTTTGCTTCAATAGATTCCTGCATCATCTTAAAGAAACCAGCATTGCTTCTATACATCTCAAACACCATCCCTACTTGCCCACCATGTTGTATAGTATTTACAACACTTGCCATCGCACCCCCCATGACCCCAAGCACCATGGCCCAAGAACTATGAGGAGAAGATGCAAGAAATCCCGAACCAATGGCTCCTAAGCCGGTTAGTAGAGGTCCAGCTATGGCTAAACCTTTGTTGAGTTTCAAGGCCTTTTCACCTAACCTTATATAATCATCTTTATCTTTAACCTCCAAAACCTTAATGATCTCTTTCATCTCTTCTTCTAGTTCCACACTCCATCCATTTTTATCATTACAACGTTTGGAAGATGTTTTTTTGGGCCACCAAACCGCTGGTTCCACTTTGGCTGGAAACTTCTCTAGCATGACACCAAGTAAAGGAAGAGGGTAGGCTCTATCTATAGCCAAAACTTTCTCCATAGCTTCATTTACATCATTGAGAGTAGGTTGGCTTATTGCAATCTTTGTCTTGATTTCGCTTTCGAGTTGCTTGAACAACCTTGCTGCATTTCTTTGTTCTTCAGTCAGCTGAGATGGTTGGATCTTGTTCATGATAACCAACATGCCTGTGGCTGCCAAATATAAGAAACTTGATGAAAGCTTAAGGGTTTCCAAGGGTGCACCAGGTACACTAGTTATGGCAGATGCAATGCCAGCCATGGTTGCCGCTGAAAGAGTAATGGTGTTGATACATGTCAACAGAAGGCTGTTCCAGTTGTTTCTTTGCTCACCAATGTTTTTATGCATCTCCACACGATCAGAAACAGCCTCTAGAATCAAGTAAAGCGTCTCCATGATCACTTCATGATCTGGATGCACATTAGGGTTTAATGTAGGGTTCTTGGGTGTGATTCTTGAAAATTTATGCATCTCTTGTACCATGCTTATGTTTGATGCAATATTTGGTGTGAAGATATCAAGATTAGCTGTGCTAATGTTGGGCAAATGGATAGAATCTCTTGTGATGAGTCTATGAGAAGATGAAGAGGGTGAAGAAGTAGATGTTTTTGTGCGCATAAAGCTTGAAGCTTGATTAATGGCTGCCATATGTACGTATATGCAATTCTTTGTTCCTTTGAGGTTATGAATTTTGGTTACAAAAAAACAAGAAGTATGCTATGATCTGGGAATGTGTTTTATGAAACGGTTAGAGAGATCTATATGTTTATATAGAGGTGGAATTAAGAATTGATAAAGTTGAAGTGGTCAAAATATTCAAACTTTGAATGAATGATGTGTTGACATCAGACTATTTGTCTGGACTGCTTCTTAACCTGCCTTAATTTGACTCGACCGTATCTTAGTTTTACCATAGAAAATTATGTAAACTTGGCCTATTCAATTGATATTTTTGGACAATTTGGGCACAATTTTGAATTTTGATTAACATACAAATGAAAGAGACAACAAAACCATATTAACTGATTCTTATTTTTTAATTAGTTTCCTACTTTCTTCTTACCATCACTCGGTAACTACGAGAGATAATGATCAATACTATTTTTGATATTTTTTATTTTACAGTCATGCTCCTCGTGTGACTTTAGGCTCCAACATTACAATATTATGAATCCTTAAGATAGACACATGACCTTGATAAACCGTGTCAAAAACGATTTTAACTGCCCAGTAAACTATTCATGTACTAGTGTTGTTTTTCCATTTTTCATTTAATTTAGATGTTTAATCACAATAATGTTGGTTTTGTTACACCATGTTATCTACTTGTCATACTTATACTCACCATTAAACATGCCATCGATAACCCGCTTACAATCCACAAACCACTTATAACTCGTCAACATGTATGACTCATTTAAAAAAATGCGTCAAACGGGTCGTATTCGTGTTTAGGGATGAGCAAAATGGACCCGGTACCGAACCGGTACCGGTACCGAATTTACCGAACCGGGTACCTATTCGGTACCGATTCGGTACCCACTTTTGACATTTTCGGTACCGGTTCGGTACCGGTCCGGTACGGTACCGGTTCGGTACCGGTATTTTGCTCGTTTTTACCCTCAAATACCGGTACCGAACCGGGTATATTCGGTACCGGTACCGGTACCCACTTTTGAGGATTTTCGGTACCGGTTCTTTCGGTACCGGTACCGGTTCGGTACCGAACCGGACCGAGCTCATCCCTATTCGTGTTGACCAGAATTTATATGTGTGTGGGTTAAGGCTGAAATCTTTGTCACAAATAATATCGGTCGGGTTCGGTTACACATTTTAACTCACCAATCGGCAACCCGCGACTCGATTGACACCCTATAAAAGTATACGGAGGATATATATGGATGTGGATTTCATTTCAGTAAGACTGTTAATGAATTGAACGAACCCGGATGGAGGCATGATCATGTTTGTTCATATCCGTTTGTTTTTTAAATAAACGCTTCACCCCTAACATTCACGAACGCTTCATTGAGCGTTTGATTAGTTTATAAGTGTAGATCTATGTTGATATTAAAGCGCATATATGATGTGAGAGGGTAAATAAGTTAAACGGTGCATCACCAATTTCTTTGTAATATTTTAATGAGGACTTTTTATTCTATTACCTATGTATTGTAAGGTGCGGGGTGGTGAGGCGCGAAATACGCCACATGATGGTGCTATGGCAGGGCAAGGGGTTTCAGATGAAAAAATAGAAGAAAAGAAAATTAAACAACGGAGAAGCAATTTTTTTATCCATCATATGAGATTTAGATTTTTGTTGGATCATACATTATTCTAACTTTTGAATGCACATTAATTAATAACTAGTATTTGTACCAGCTGCGCGTTGCGACGGCGTACCCGACTCGTTCCGAACTAAATTTACTTGGTAACGTAGAGTAATTGAAATGTATACAATGGACTATAAACATATGGTATTTTACGCCGAATAAAATCAACTTAAAATCTTTGTTGAAACGCATATATGTGTTTGTTGAGCAAAATTGCATCGAAAGTTGGACCAAATAAAAGATTTAAAAAAAACGTACACATCATGCGATGGAGCGGGTTTAAAAGAATTTTTTCTATTTATCTTTTATATTATTCTACAAATGGTATAAATAGATTCTTGTTATTATTTTCGCATAATTAATATTTGATACAACCGTATTGTTTAATGATGTTTAAAAAATGGAAAACAAAATATAAGAAGAAATAAAACAACAGTACTAATTATTAATGTGTAACTAATGTTAAGATTAACGATAATAAAAATATACAGATGTTCCAAAAATGTATTAATTATTAAAGCAAAATTAATAGGGTGTAACTAATGTTAAGATTACGATACAATTAAAAAAGAAGTCGGATTATTTATCAAAACCACCTAGCTCATGAAAAGTTGAAAACCATGTGCTGTATCTTCCAAACCTTGTACAGCATTAGTGCACCCGTAGTCGCACGGGATATAACGCCAACCATACACAAAACGCTGTATAGCGCCGAGGAACATCGCCCTGGCCGTCGCTATGTGGCGGGGTGGACGCTCCGGGTGAAATTTTTAACGACGTGGATATTATTCCAGGTCTCACACACATATATATACATAGATATATGTATAAATTGGAGGGGTATAACCCCACTACACATACGTGTGATATAACCCCATTCTTTTACGCAATTGCCATGTCTCGAATAACCCCACATGACGGGGGTGAGGGGGGGACCACTACATATGGCCTTAGCACCACCACCTGTTGTTTGGTATAGAGAAAAATATCGGATTTGGGTTTGAATTGTATTAAGAAAATGTATTGTACTAAAAACTGGAATACATAGAGATGGTGTATATATAGAACACCATATTACACTCTAGCCCCTATACTATCTTTTTCTTCTTTCCGACACTCCCCCTCAAGTTGAGTAGTGGGGTCACCAATACTTAACTTGCTCAAACAGCTACTAAAAATGTTTCCGTTGACTGCTTTTGTGAGAATATCTGCGAGTTGTTCTTTTGTTGATATATATGGGAGCTCTATGATTCTTTCCTCCAGTTTTTCCTTGATGAAATGTCGGTCCACCTCCACATGTTTGGTTCGATCATGCTGAACTGGGTTTTCTGAGATTTGTATTGCAGCTGTATTGTCGCACATAATTTTACTGGGTATCGCCCTTTGGGAGAAACCAATGTCTTCTAGGAGCTTCCTGATCCAAAGAACTTCACTTAGCCCTCGAGCTATGCCTCTGAACTCAGCTTCTGCACTCGACAGAGCGACCACCTTCTGTTTCTTACTTCTCCAGGTGACAAGGTTTCCACCAACCAAGGAGAAGTACCCTGACGTTGACCTTCGGTTTCCCTTATCTCCTGCCCAGTCGGCGTCCGTGTAGAGCTCAACATTTAAATGTCCACTTGCTTTGAACAACACTCCATGGCCTGCGGTACCCTTTAGATACCTTAGAATTCTCTGAGCAGCTTCCATGTGGGCAACTTGCGGTTGGTGCATAAACTGACTTACCACTCCAACAGCATAAGCTATATCAGGACGAGTATGGGAGAGATAAATTAACTTGCCCACGAGCCGTTGATATCTTTCTTTGTCTGCGAGCTTTCCATCGAGTTCCATGTGAAGATTGTGGTTCACCACCATTGGAGTATCTGCTGGTTTACAATCAATCAACCCCGTTTCCGCCAAGAGATCAAGAACATACTTCTTTTGGCAGATGAAAATCCCCCGTTTAGACCTGAGAACTTCTATTCCAAGGAAATACTTGAGATTCCCAAGGTCTTTCATTTCAAACTTTGAAAACAAATTTCTCTTCAGCTTTGCTATTTCTTCTACATCATCTCCAGTGATAATCATGTCGTCCACATATATGATCAAGCGAGTTACGAGGCCGTTCCTCCTTTTGAGGAACAAGGTATGATCAGCGTTACTTTGGTGATACCCGTATTCTTTCATGGCCAAGGTGAACTTTCCAAACCATGCTCGAGGAGACTGTTTTAGCCCGTATAGAGATTTCTTCAACCTACAAACTTCCCCATCTTTAAAACCCCCTGAAAAACCTGGAGGTGCTTCCATGTAAACTTCTTCAGTTAGGTCTCCATGAAGAAATGCATTCGTAACATCAAATTGATGAAGGGGCCAATCCTTGTTAGCTGCCACGGAAAAGAGAACTCTTATGGTAACCGGAGAAAATGTTTCAGAGTAATCGATCCCATACGTCTGAGTGTACCCTTTGGCTACAAGCCGGGCTTTGTATCTTCCAATAGAACCATCTGGTTTATATTTAATCGAATACACCCACCGGCATCCAACTGTTTTCTTTCCTCTAGGAAGAATGCACTTCTCCCATGTGTTGTTTTTCATAAGAGCACGCATCTCCACTTCCATTGCTTCCTCCCAGTTCTTCTTACCTTGAGCTTCCTTTACGGAATTAGGTATTTGTTCAGTGTATAGAGAAGTAACAAATGATTTCTCACTATTAGATAAGTTCCCGTTGACCATATTAGCTACAGGATATCTTGAATTTCTGGTCTCCCTCTCTGGGGAGTACCGTTTTGGAGGAACCCCTCTGTTGGCTCTAGGTGGGAGAGAGTATCTTCCAGTAGTCTCTGCTGCAACTGGTTCAACATGTTCAACAACTGGTTCAACCTGTTCAACAACTGGATCAACTTGTTCTGTATTTGTCGGTTCTATTTGTTCCCTTGTTGTCTCATAGTTATACGACGTAGAACATTCAGGGTTCTCAGTATTTCTTACCTCAGGCATCACGTTGGATGGACTTTCTTCAGTGGTACTGTGCTCCGCGGATTGTGTGTCTGTGTTTGAAGGACTCGCAGTACTGTGATAGTTTTCTGTTGTGACTTCTTCAGATGAGGGAATTTGGGTTAACCAGCTCAGAGTGTCTATACTGTCATTCTCCCCCTGACCACTGAGTTGGGTGTTATAAAAGTATTTTGTTTCAAGAAAGTCAACATTCATTGTGGTAAACATTTGACGAGTTGTTGGATTATAACATCGGTAACCTATTTGATCAATCTCATAGCCGACAAATACACATTTTTCAGCACATGGGCCAAGCTTGTTTCGATTGGTTTTTGGTATATGAACAAATGCGGTACACCCGAAGATTCGAGGTTCAAGTGTAAGAGGATGAGGAATACTGGCAGACTTAGACAGACAATCTAAGGGAGTCTTAAATTTAAGAGCTTTTGTGGGAAGCCGATTCAGCAGATACACGGAGGTTGCAACTGCCTCCGGCCAGAAAGATTTAGGGACCTGAGATTCGATCAAAAGGGCACGAGTCATTTCAAGAATAATACGGTTTTTCCGTTCGGAAACACCGTTTTGTTCGGGGGTATGAGCACAGGAGGTTTGATGAATTAATCCTTTGGTTTTAAAGAATTGTTTCATAGATGTATTGACAAATTCCCCCCCATTGTCGGATCGAAGGATTTGAATTTGAGTTTGAAATTGAGTTTGAATCATAGCATAAAACATGACAAATTTTTCGTACACTTCGGCTTTATTTTTTAAAAAATATACCCATGTCATGCGAGTGCAATCATCCACGAATAGTATAAAGTACCGAAGACCCTGCCCCCCCCCCATCACAGGAGCAGGACCCCACACATCGGAATGGATAAGTGAGAAAGGTGAGGCCACTTTCGTATTGCTAGGTTTGAACGATTGTCGATGGCTTTTAGCGCGAAGACAGGTTTCACACTCTATTTTCCCATTTGAAGGGAAGAGTTTTGGAAGCAAAAGGTGCGAATAATCATGGGATGGATGTCCCAAACGTCTATGCCATAGCCAGGCTTCCCGGTTATCAGTTCCATGAGCCAACATCACAGTACTCTGTTGAGCCACTTCATCCACATAGTACAATCCTTGGCGCTCAGTACCACGTCCAATAATCACACCCGTCCTGATATCCTGTAAAAGGCAGAAAGTAGGATGCATTAGTACTGTGCAATTTAGCTCTTTGGTAATATGGCTAATTGAGAGCAGTTTGTGCGATAATGATGGAACATAAAGACAATTTGATAATTTCATAGTTGGTGAAATTTCAATTGTTCCTCCTCCTTTCACTTGCATCATTCCATTATTTGCAGTCTGGATTCGAGTTTTTTGAGGATTGGACATTGATCGTATGTCTGATGGTTCAAACGTCATGGTGTCAGTGGCACCAGAATCGAAAATCCAAGCACTGTTCCTACTATGATTGATTTCCATTTTTTTTTGCAACCAAACCGAGCGTATTTAATAGGCAACCAAATACGCCGAAATCGCGTTCAAAAAATTAAGTTCGGAATAACTCCGCTAAATGGCGAAGCTATCTCACGCGGCGAATTTATCACAATTCACCGGCGACTTGAACTCGCGTTCAAGATTTAAACAACCAGCGGAATTATGCAGCAGAACTACGGGTCGGAATAAGCAGCTGAATAAGTAGCGGAATTATGCGAGATGTTATGCAGCGGGATTACTGAGCGTACTTAGTGAGGAGTATTTATCTAACACCCCTAAAAAATTAAAAACCACCAGGCTTTCTTCAATAACCTAGCGAATTTATCAAAAAACCCTAATATTCAAGAGTTCTCAGCCGCCACCCACTACTCCACTTTCTTCCTTCTCTTATCTTCTTCTTTTATTGCAATTGGGTACATAACCACCAGCTTCCTGTTCTTCTTGCTACACCGGAGTCAAGATCACCGCTCCTATCAAGGCTATCACCTCCACCGTTCACCTCCAAAGTCACCTGTATTTATAATTCTCAATCAATAATGACGGAAGGCTATGATTTCAGCGATGTTCCAAACTGTCGGTCGGATTGTATCGACTCGGATCGTGGGTGTGGCGGCGGTAGTGAATGCTGGTGGTTGCGGGCGGCGGAGATGATACGGGTTTCAAGTTGTCGGGTGTTTGGAAGTCCGACTCGATGCAGAAAGTAACAGATTTTTTTTTCACGGCGGCGATTAAATCTGATGTCGGTGAGTGGTATTGCTTCCCGATCGGTTTTTTTGTTGTTTGATTTGAGTTTTTTTTTTAGTTTTGATTTTGGGTTGGGATTTTTGGTTTGAGATTGGAATTGCTTTCGGATAGGTTGTAGATGATGAGCGTGTTCCAAGAATCAGAAACACTGCTCTGATACCATGTTGTTTGGTATAGAGAAAAATATCGGATTTGGGTTTGAATTGTATTAAGAAAATGTATTGTACTAAAAACTGGAATAACTAGAGATGGTGTATATATAGAACACCATATTACACTCTAGCCCCTATACTATATTTTTCTTCTTTCCGACACCACCACCACTATCACCATTACCAACACACCAACACACCACCAAACCACAAACAACCATTGCCAACACAACAAAACCTGCTAGTAGCCACCTCCACCTAGCCGTCGCTACCACCACTGGACCACAATTGTCTCCGTTGTAACGGTCACATAATCACGGATAATGAATATTAGGTGACAGAAACGGCCAGAACACACTCAGATATTTATGTACTCCCTTCTCTCTCTATATCACCATCATCCACCACCTTCGGCTCCTTCCCACCACCGCCACCCTCTGTACTCTCTCTTTTCCAGCAAAGGTTTCTCTCTCTACAAATACGAGATTTAAAAATAAGACCTACTTTTTGCCGCCTGTGGGTATTTGAACTACCAAATTGCCGGAGAAGGAAGAATAAGCCCATACATAATCACGAAAAATCGACGGCGTGAAATCCTCGACGGTATTGTGATAAAAACTAAAAAGGCAAGATCAATGAAAAAAACTCGTATACATACACGTATACGCAAAAGGCAGGCCACAGGAGGGACCAAGTATGGACGAAGAAATGGATGAAGGGTTAAAGTTAAAATGCAAAAGAAGGGACGCATTTCGTAAATAACACCCACATTTCTTTTTAACATATTAAAGATTAAATATCTATAAAAATTACATTCCTCATGTTATCACTTTAGTTAAATAATTTTAGAGTAAACTGCCATTTTGGTCCCTAAGGTTTGATCACTTTTGCCACTTTAGTTCAAAACTCAAATCTTTTGAATTTGGGTCCCTGTGGTTTCACTTTTATTGCCATTTTGGTCCAAAAATGAAATCAGCTAATATTTGGCTAATAAAATCCTGTTATTTTGTCCTTTTTCTCAGGGCCAAAATGGTCAATATAATTTTATTATAACACATCATTAATTAAATTAATTAAATCAGCTGATATTTGGCCATTTTGCCCCTGAGTAAAAGGACAAAATAACAGGATTTTTTTAGGCAAATATCAGCTGATTTCATTTTTGGACCAAAATGCCAATAAAAATGAAACAACAGGGACCCAAATTTAAAATGTTTGAGTTTTGGACTAAAGTGGTAAAAGTGACTAAACCTCAGGGACCAAAATGGCAGTTTACTCATAATTTTATAACGCGTACATTTAATTATCATTTGTGAATATCTTTTCAAAGACAATATTGTACTATCTCATTAATGCACAAATTTTATAGTATTGATTAGGGCTGGCAATTCTGACACGAACACGATAACACGACACGAACCTACACGAAGTTATCATGTTTTGTGTTTGACCTTAACAGGTTTCGTGTCTAAAACAGGTTAAAACCCGTTAACCTGTTAAGACCCGTTTAGTACATGTTAATAATTAAAAATAAAAAAAATGTTATATATGGGTGTGGAAATGGGGTCATCAATCGTGGGACCTAGGATGAATTATACACAATCCAAACCCTATTTTTTAAATCTCTCTCACAACCACCACCATTCCCAATTCGGTTCATAGCTTCCCTAATTCGGCCGTGTTCGTGTCTTAAACAGGTTGTGTTCATGTCTTAAGAGGTCGTGTTCGTGTCTTAACAGGTCGTGTTTGTGTCTTAAACATGTCGTGTTGGTGTCTTAAACAGGTCGTATGATACGTTGGTAATTTTTTGGTGTCTTAACACGTCGTTTCGTGTAACCTGTTTATTAACAGGTTCGTGTTTCGAAAATCTGACACGATAAGATTTCGTGTCGTGTTCGTGTTTACGTGTTTCGGGTTCGTGTCTTATCGTGTTCGTGTCTTAACAGATCGGGTTAACCCGTTATGACAGCCCTAGTATTGATGCAAAAATAGTATGGTAATCACTATCAGTAGCGGATCCAGGAATTTTTTTCATAGGGGTGCGGAACATTTTTAAAAATTTTAGGCCCCTATGTATATAAATAAAAAAATCGGTTGTATCGGGTCGGGTCGGGTCATGTAAGACAAAAGAACATCAAACTAAATTGATATATTCGTCAAACATTTCAAATCTTGTTACAAACGTAATTAAAACGTCGCCCTACGGGTTTTCATTTTTTGAAATCTATCCAAAACATCATCTAAAGCTACTTTCTTAAGCAAGTCTTTCTCTATATAACATACACAACTATCACTTAAATTCTCATCCCCAATCCGATCACGCAAGTCGGTCTTCACATTCTTCATTGCCGAAAAACATCTTTCAATGGTTGCAGTTGCGACGCGTAATACGAGAACAAGCTTCAATAACCGATATACCAATGTATAAGTTACGTGAATATTTGTTGAAAAAATTAACCTAACAAGACTTGACAAACCATCGAAGTTGGCGAATTGTTTATCTTTTTTCACAAAATTAAAGTAGTTTCCGAGTTAAACCGGAAGCCTTCGTTTTTCCTCTTCATTGAAATCATATGGATACTTCTCAGCTAGCTTTAGTATATTTGGAATGTCAAATGCACTAAAATTATCACACGGACTCAAACAACTCATACAAACAAGTAGTTCAGATGTTACCTCATTAAAACGGTTCCCAAATTCTTGAATTTGCAAATCTAGAACCGCATTGAAGCAATCACACTCGTAATAATGCCGATTTGTGATGTTCGTCTTTCTTCTTGGCCACCTTGGGTTAACGTATTCATCATCCAATTTTTTCACCTCAAGTTCATACATGTCACAAAAGGAGTTAACCTTCTCCAAGAACTCATTAAAACCTTCCAACCTAAACTTTTCAAGTTGGTTTTTGGTGGAAGAAACCAGTTTAACCGCATTCATCAAATCTTGCTCCTTTCTTTGAAGACATTGGGACAACGTATTTGTGATGTTTAGAATATGCTCCATCAAGTGTATGTAAAATATAAAGTCATATTTTTTCATATCCTCTAGAAGTTCGTCCGCTTGTCTACTACAAGGAAGAGTTTGACCCGTTTCTACTGACCATCCAAGAACTTCAATAATGTTTGGATATAAAGAAATTAAATGGGAAAGTGTCTTGTAATGGGAATTCCAACGTGTATCCCGGGGCCTTGAAAGTGTCATTTCTTGGTTCAACCCACTTCTGGTGCAAAGTATGTCTTCCATTTTTTCCAATTGTTTTCTTTGGCTTTCACAAAGCATATCTTGTCGTTTCGAAGATGCACAAACGACATTTTTTAAACATGTTATCGTTTCAAAAATTCTCGAAATTGGTGTGTGTTTGTGAGCCACCGCCACAACAACTAGTTGAAGTTAGTGTGCAAAGCAATGAATATAAAAAGCCGAAATATTTTCCTTTAAGATTAGAGCCCTTAGGCCATTAAACTCGCCAAACATGTTACTTGCCCCGTCATAACCTTGGCCTCTAATCCTTTTCAAACTTAACCCGTAACGTGCCAATATATCATCAATAGCCGTTTTGAGTGTTATTTCGCTTGTCTCTTTGACATGAACAAGCCCAATAAAACGCTCCTTAATAATCCCAACTTTATCAACAAAACGAATAACAACCGCCATTTGTTCTTTTTTTGATACATCACATGATTCATCTACTAATAAAGAAAAAATATCATCACCAAGTTCTTCTAAAATTTGTTTAATTACCTCTTGAGCATAACAATGTTTGATGTCCGCTTGAATTTTAGGACTTGTCATTTGTGTAGGTCCCTCGGAGGTTGAGGTTTAACCTATTCCTTGTTATGTCTAACACACTAGCAAGTGCGGAATCCAAGCTAGCATGCAAACCGAGATAGAACAAGCACAAACACAACACACAAACTTCACCGATTAACACCACTTGTATTAATGCGTATGAAAGGTTCGGTTACAATGCAATGTTTACAAATCAGTTTTGCAAACTCTCTCAGTGTGTGTGTTCTCTCTCTCTCTCTCTGAGTCTGTCTTCCTGTCTAACTATGTCTAACTGCTGAAGTGAACACAACACATGGGTATTTATACCCAACACAGCTCGTCTGGTCGAAGGATCAGACAGACTGATCGTAAGATCATCTGTCGACCAGGAACCCATCGAAGGATCACATATACCACGAAGGATGATATCCTTCGTGGTCTATCCTTCGAAGGTTATCTTTCGAGCTCATCGAAGGATATAAACAATCCTTCGATGACACCTCCTTCGACCCAGACATATTACAACCATTGTGTTGACTGTTTGACCAAGTCAAACCGGAGGATGGTTGACTTGGTCAAACTTACAAGACTAACAAAGACATCGTTTCGATAATGACAAAATACAGACAAAGTACAGACACAAGTGCACCAACAAACTCCCCCTTGGCTGTAGCTTTGTCTCGATCTTTGTCTCGATCTTAATTCTTGTAGGTCCCTCGTGTCTTCAAGTCTTTGACGTCCTTTCAAGTCTTCAATGTCGGAGGATCTATAAAGTCTTCACGTCTTTAAAGCAGAAAGGGTACCAACAAACTCCCCGTTTCGTGTAGGAAGTGTGTTGACAAACTCCCCCTTAACATAAGCTCCCCCTTGAGTTATGCTCGTGAAAGTCTTGATCTTTATGAATTGAGATCCTTGTGGTGTTGATGATTGTCAGCGGCAACTCGATCATCTTCATCATTTGAGTGCCTTCACGTCGTGTTTTCATTCCGAAGCTTGTCATCGACCATGTTCTCATTGCCTTTAGAATCTGCACATGCAAGAAATCTAAACGCGTAATGAGAACAACTGCTTGGAATATCATAAGTAAACGACACACATGTGACCATTGTGCAATCAATCACCGTCCGACAGTTTGAAAGTTTAACAAATTTATCAATTTTAAGTTTTAACTTTCAAAAACTTTGCAAATTCTGACCATTTATGAAGTTTCAGTCGATTCGGTTTTCGTTCAGGTTTCAGGTAACGAAGACTTGAGATCCAACATCGGTTAATCAAAACTAAAGCAGAAATAAAATCTTTTTGATTTTTATAAAGTTTAAATTAAAACACACCTAAAATCTTTTTGGTATTTTTTTTAATATTTCAAATGTAAAGACTGAAAGCAGTAAATAAATATATACAAAGATGCAGAAACTGAAAGCAATAAATAAATATTTACAGACATTCTTTTTGTGAGTTTCGAGGGTAAGAGAATCATATCAGTGTACGGTCATGCCAAAACGCTCTTGTTGTTCAATTAGTTAACATTAAGATAAGCATCCTATAACAATTATCGGTATTGTTGTCCACATAAGCTCAACTTATCAGATGTAATCATGGCGAGGGGATACGTTAAGGTATGATTTATACTTACCGACCGGTGTTCATCCACATCACGACACATTCCCGTATCAAGGTATGCACGAGGGTTCATCTTACCAGTGAGTATACCGATTATCATCTGTTTGACCGTATATGATGTGAGAAACTCACTTATTTTGATTGAAAACAAGCCCTATGTGATAGAATCACTTATTGATGAGGAACTTGATTTTCGATGCATGAGGGCACAGGAGCAAGTCCGTGAACAGGTCAGTACTTTCGTACAGCAGAGAGACGAACTTGACTCCCGGATAAATGTGATAAATTATCACTTATTTGTTTGGACATGTGATTGTTGATCACTTATTGAGGTCGTATGCAGTATGTACACGTATGTATAGTATCATGGAAGATCTAGACTTGCGTCCCCGTTATTTTTCGGAAAAAGATACAACCATGATACCCAGATGATAAGCAGCATAAAGACCGAATATCTCAGAACCTCGGCAATCTCTCAAACGAAATTTCGGTACTAAGACCATATGCCAATGAATGGTTCCCACCTGGTCTTCAGTCGATTAAGATTTATATCACCCTGCACACTTTAAAATGATTGTGAGCCTACCGATACATCTTATATAGAGCTGCTTATCGCTTTTCAGTTTAGGTTTAAAGAGGTTTAGACAGACCACTGATGTACTATCATTTTCTCTTTTGCTCGCCAGGAAACTCATTTTTGTTTTTCTATTGTTTTTGTGTTTTTGAAATTTTTTGATGTTTTTGGATTTTCAAATTTTGGATTTAACTTACTCCCCCTAAAATCAATAAACTAAGGTAAATTTAAAACACAAAGGTATTTACAAAAATGATTTTCCGATGTTGGTTTTACTCTTGCTTGACCTCAATGCCGTTTACCAATAATAAATAGTCAAATCGTGATTTGTCAAATGCTTTGGTAAAAAGGTCGGCACGTTGGTCATCGGTGTGGACGTAAGCAACATCGATTAGCCTTTTCTCAAAGCAATCACGTATGAAGTGATACTTAATTTCGATGTGCTTAGTCTTTGAATGCT
Organism: Helianthus tuberosus; assembly: GCA_030545235.1. Lineage (NCBI taxonomy): Eukaryota > Viridiplantae > Streptophyta > Magnoliopsida > Asterales > Asteraceae > Helianthus > Helianthus tuberosus. The sequence goes on along the minus strand of CM060435.1, from coordinate 25,121,324 downwards.
GCACAGGATTTTTAGTGATCTGTAAGGCAGCAGAATTATCAACGTAAATAGAAGTAGTTAGGAATTCAAAACCGTAGTCACGCATTTGTTGTTGGATCCATAGGACTTGGGAGCAACAACTTGAGGCAGCAATGTATTCAGCTTCGCATGTTGATGTAGCGACGCACGTCTGCTTCTTGCACTGCCATGTGACTAGGCGATTTCCCAAAAACTGACATCCAGCCGTTGTGGATTTGCCGTCGATTTTGTATCCGCCAAAATCAGAATCACTGAATGCGATCAAGTCAAAGTTATTATCCCTAGGGTACCATAGACCGGTGTCAGGGTAACCCTTCAAATAACGAAAAATCCTTTTTACAGCTGCAAGATGTGAGGCCTTCGGGTTGACTTGATATCTGGCAAGCAGGCACGTTGGGTACATTATATCTGGTCTTGATGCTGTGAGGTACATAAGGGATCCGATCATCGCGCGGTAGTATGAGGGGCTAGTAGCTTCACCCTTCAAGTCTGGAGTAATTCCGTGATTTTGCGGCAATGGGGTACCGATGGGCGTTGCATCAGACATCTGGAACCGGCTCAAGATGTCACCAACATATTTAGTCTGATGGATGAATATCCCAGACTCAGTTTGTTGTACTTGTAGGCCCAAAAAGAAAGTCATTTCCTGTCACACCCCAAATTTCCACGTGTCACCGGTGGGCCCGGTGGGGGAGTATCGTGACGTGGTTGGCAACATCATGGTCAAACAACACAATATAATAATGCACAGCGGAAGCAAAAGATAAATATATTACATTCCGAATATAAGTAATGTCAAAGTATTACAACGGAAGGTAAAGGATCCACAGGTGGATCAATAAAAGAAAACTGTTCAACAGACTTTAGGCATCTAGAACTTGCAAGATTCCCTAGTGACGCCCTGAGCTCCCAGCCAATTTCGCATAGTACCTGTCGCTTACCCTTTTGGAAAATACGTCAGTTTACACTGGTAAATACAATTAACTGACTCATTTTGGAAAAAGAGTTTGAAAAGTGATTCGAGTGCAAACGACACAAAATATCTTGACACATTGATTAAAATGCACAGAGGCAAAATTAATCTTTTATACTTGGGACAATTTTATTAATAAAAATCTTGTATCCGATTTACATGGTTGTCCAACATTTAGGGCCGGTGATTATACAATACAAGCCGGACAAGATTAATCGACACACCACAAATATAATCTCACAAGAAGATACCCTTACGAGTGAGTATACGTTATACATATGCAACAGGAGGTGTTATGTCTACACCTTGTGCTTACGTCGTGGCCACTCACTTTTTAAAATGAGCCAAGGATATCCAGGACACGGTCATTAACCCCCAATGTTATTTGTTATCAATCAATACAGATTAAAACGGGATTATGCAATTTAATCATCTCCGATTAAAAGGTTTCTACACCCGACCAAGCGGTATTTTTATAATACCGTATCCCAAGCCCGTATAAGGGAAAATAAGTTAAAAGTATTTACCTGAGCTAGCAATGCAACTTACTCTCAGCCGTATATCTTAATCAGCAAGCACAAGTACTTCTACTGGGGCTCTTAATCTGGAACGAAGGTTTTATTAACCTATTAGATTCCTAACGGGTCTTATTTAAGTCGTAACTTAGACCGGTTAGTTTTAAGGAAGGTTTACGGTTCAAACGCATGATTAAGCGAAGACCGGAATAGAATGTGGTTTAGACCCGACAAGTTTGAAGACTTGTATAATATAGGTAAACTAAACACATTCTGGATTTTGAGATTAAACGGATAAGGTTTGACCCGTTTCGGCTAATTTATGCAAACTAGTTACATAAACCGAACCGAACGCACTAGAGGCGTAACGGGTAACCGTATGGGTCCTAAACAGGTTTCCTAAGTTAATTATGCTTCCAATAGGTTGCGACATCAGTAGGATGTCTTTCATTATGCCCCGAACTAATTTAAACACAAACTATGCCCCGTAGGGTAGTTTGGTCATTTTAAAGGTTGTAAAAGAGTTTAAATGTTTAACTGAGTTACAGGTCTGATGTAAACAGCAAACATACTCAATTTGATGAGTTATAACAGTAGGCTAAAGCATATATGTGAAATATATCATTTATAACCAAACTATGCACCGAATGGGCGTTTTGGTAATTTCACATAAGCCGAAAAGCTCAAAACCGAAGTCTGAGTTAATCAACCTTTGCTTACTGTTGAAATATGATAATTTGCCTCTTATATCAGTAGGTATCAACCCGGGTATGTCCAATATGATTTTAAAACATACTATGCGCTAAAAACGCTAAATAAGGCGATTAAAGGCCATTACCAGGTTCGATACTTAAATCTGATATTTTTATATTTCCAGAAGGCTTAAAATAATTTATTTATCATAACTATTCAGTGGCAAAAGGTTTGAGGTCGTTTAGATATGTAAAACTCATTTTATGGCCCGTAAGGGCAAAACCGACAATTACCGAATTAAGCCTACGACTATGAGTTATGCTCAGCCTAAAATTAATTAAAAATCTTTAAAAATCCCAAAATAATATATTACATCAGTGGGTATTAAGTTTGATACCAAAAAGTCGGCTTAACTAGGCTATACGCTAATTACGCCGTTTTATTAACATAAAGCATTAGTTTTGCGATAATGAGCATAACTCTTAATCTATAAGTCAAACTGATGTCAAACTTTGCATACAAGTTTATATATCAGTAATTAAGGTTTCTACACTTTTACATTTTCATAAATCACGTCCTAAGGTAATAAGGGCATAATGGTCAACATATGAGCAATTAACGGAGACGCGTAAACGAATGGGTCAATCAATGAACCAACCACAGAGGGTTATGCTAACATGTATCCTGGTCCTAAGGAAACCCTAAGGTATTTCCAAATCATACTAAAGCGGGTCAGAACTGAAGTCAAAGCAAAAGTCAAAGCTTTGCGACTTTCGGTTCCGAATCGGTTCACAATGGAAAGTTGTCGAATCAAACAAGCTTAGACAAGTTCTTATGCTTATTATCAAGTTATATGAATGATAAAATAGGTTACACGCCTTTTACCTTGTTAATTATGCGTTAAACGAAAGATTATATTTCTGTTGACTTTTTCTAATCATCTTTGACTCGACAAACGACCTAGTTAGAGTGGAAATCAGGGGGAACCCTTTTGAGGGTTTATTACCCACATAATTACCAACTCATCACAACTTTCAATTTGAGATATGACTGAGCCGTTTATAACTAATCTCAAAGTCAAACGTTAACTACGATATTTTGACTTTTAAGCTAAATACTAAGCTAAACATAATTAGAGAAGGTTAGGCATACTTACTAGTGCTTAATGGATGCTTAGGAAGGCTTGGGGGCTGCTTGGAAGTTCCACAAAAGCTCTAAATGGCCAGATGAAGATGTGTGGAATTGTTTGAGACATTGAAGGCCTATTTATAGTAAAGTTACTCACCATAGATGATTGACAAACAAGTCTAGGACACACCACAACAATCCCACATGTGTCCTACATGTTCCAGGGTGTTTTTAGGGGCCAAATGAAGGAGTAAGATCGATCAAAGTTGCATCCAAGTTCAATGTGCAGACAAAGGATCAAAAAAATAACAATTCTGTTCCAGATGTGGCAGTGGCGTAGCGCCACTGCATGTGTATCAGGTGCTCGCGCTACGCGAGCCCTTAGGGTCTTCCAACATATTTTTGTTAAATTGCAGTTTCAGTCCCTGTCTCTTCAAACTTTGTACAGACACTTGTTTATTGCGATATGGACCCTCAATATTGATCTATAAGGGCCTCAAGATATATACCCACTTCGTTAAGTCCCCGGGTAACTTTATTGTTACCCGAAAAGGCCTAATTTTTAACGTTGACGCTTTAACCCCTCGCACACGAATTTGATCATAACTTTCTCATACGTTAACGAAACTGTACGAAATTTGAACCGTGCATTCTAGTGAGCATAATTAACATTTTCAAAGCTTCGGGTTTGTAAAAAGGTCACTCAGAGGTATATCTTTAAACATGTTGACACATTTAACCCCTGTAGTTTGTAATCTCTCACCTTTAGCTTCGTATGATCCATGATTTATTCGTTTGAAGGTATGAGCATCGTGTAGGGTTAATGTACATTATATTTATTCACGGTTGACACTTAGAATACGTAATCTCTCATACTTTCCATGTTTGTCAACTTTAGTCCTTCTATAACATTTCCTTCACACGTTCAGACTTTATGACACGTGTCAACACATTATAGGACGTGAATTTTCGAGGTGTTACATCCTCACCCCCTTAAAATAAATCTCGACCCGAGATTTACTGAAATAAGTAAGGGTACTTTTCTTTCATCGTGGATTCAACCTCCCACGTGAATTCGGGACCTCTATGGGCATCCCATTTGACCTTTACAATAGGTACATGCTTCTTACGAAGCTTCTTTACCTATTGATCTTCAATCGTCAAAGGTTCTTCCTCAAATTTTAAGCTCTCATCTTTATGCACATCCGTATGTGGTATAACCAGTGATTCATCAGCGAAACACTTCTTCAGATTGCAGATGTGGAACACATTGTGAATTCCACTGAGCTCTTCAGGTAAGTTTAGCTTATAGGCAACTGAACCGACACGTTCGATAACCTCGAAAGGTCCTATGTATCTCGGGCTTAGCTTGCCTTTCTTACCAATTCGCATCACTCTTTTCCAGGGTGATACCTATTGTTGAACCTTATTTCTTAACAAGAATTTAGGAGGTTTGCTATTTTCATAATCCTTAATTTTCTGCCGTATACTGGCATCTTACTGATGATTATGAATTTGCGTGATCTTATTGATCGTCTATAATGCAACATTCAGATCTTAATGTTTGGGCTTACCAAACTATTGTCCTATCAATGGATATTTAACATTTCATCTATACAAGGTCTCCAAAGGAGTAGCCTTAATACTTACATATCAATTATTAAAGAAAAGCTTATCTTAAGGTGGTTATTCCAACCATTACTTAACTAATATTAAGGAATAGCTAATCCTTGTCGTTAGTCGAACAATTCGACGATCCTGGGTAGTTGATGGCAAATTCTTAATCGTTGCCTATTTAGGGTTGCGGCATGCATGCATAAGCAAAATGAACCGTCTTTCTTATATAACAATATCAAACTCTCGGAGTATCGAGTTAGGCTATATGAACCTATGTCTTAACACCTACTTACTCAAGGTTTCGTTTATTCCATAATCAATATGGAGTTTTCACAACACTCTAACCCAAAGCGGGATGTTAATCTTAACTCTACTTGCCTCTAGGGAGGTAAACAGGGTAAACTTAGGAGAAGATAATTAAGATACAAGGAGGCTACAGAGATTTTTCCATATCTCAGGCTCCAGTTCATCCATCATTGTCCGTGCCAATTGAGTGACACCTTTATGTTATAAGTCCTCGAATTCATTAATCGGGAACATTTACTTGGAGAAATTTTTTTTTCCATTTTTGGATATCTTCCTTGAATACTACTAGTCGACTTTAGTACAATATGATCGTTGGGATATCTTAGGGGTTCCATGTATTAAACCTCCATGCTGATCAGACATGGAAATAATATATGGGACACACTAGGATACGCCAATCCTCATATGACACTTTTATCAAACATAGTTTGGCATTCGCAGGCGATAGAAAACAATGAGAAAAGAAAAATAATTAAAATAACATATGTTGTCGTACTCTATGCAAAGAAAGAGTGCTATTAGATCTTCGGAAGGATTTCTTGCCGATACGAGAAGAATCGGTTACTAAGGTTTCCTTGGTAGTTATACCTTGTGGATAATAATAAAAATTTTGCTAAGTTTATGGTTCATGAAGATTTATTATTGCCTGTATTAAAAACAGGATACTTAGCAGAAATTAGTATTGATCAATGATAAGGAAGTTTATTGTACAAGTGCTTATAATTAATTAATAATGGAAGTTTCACAAACTAGGCACCTAGCTCAGTTGGCTAGGCGCGCGAAAGGGTGCGGCCTAGACCCGGGTTCGAATCCGGGGACGGCCATTTCCACCGGTTTTTTTTTAACTTGTTGAACTTATAGTTTATGAAGGATTTACTGGTATCCGAACCAAAATAAAACTCTTAGCATTTAAATTACTGAAAAAAAATGCCAAGGAATGTACCTGATGACATTATTTATGGACTAGCTTGGGCATTTTAGGCTCTTTCAATTTTAGGCTTTACTTCCTCAGCCGCATTTCCTTTGACGAATTTAGGGCACGTAGTCTTGATGTGGCCCTTCTCATTACAGCCGAAGCAGACTGCACTCATCATGTCCTTACAGTCCAATGTTTTATGTCCTTCAGCCTTGCAGATCCCACAAGCCCTGGGCTGTGATTTGGAATTTGGTTCAAACCTGCATTTCCCATAATGGCGCTTCTTGCAGGTCTCACATACTGGTTTCTGGTCGGACTTTTGTTTGTTCTTTTTCTTAGAACTCTGGGAGTTATCTACCTTCCTTTTCCTTTTTAGTTCATCCTTTGCATCAGAGGCATGAACGAGATCCTTCTTATGAGTAAGGAAATGTGGTCCTAGATAAAATTTGGACTGAACAACATGGGTCTCCTTTAACTTTTTCACAGCTCTCTTCACAGCTTTTCCAACGGCTGCGTCTATCATAGTTTGAAGAACATCTTTGGAAATTCTAAGGTTTACAATTTCAGCATCATTAGAATGCGTCGCGTCATCAATGGCGCGATTGCTTGTTGTCTTATCCGAGTTTGCCATACTCGATATTGGTTCCTAATACCAATAAAACAATTTCTTAGTTGAAATCCAACAATTACTATTTTTATTTTGATGGCCTTAATATATACTAACCATGGTGTCAATAACCTATACAGGCTATTATAGCACTAACATTCTTAATGAACGTTATTTAAAATATATTAATATTACTTAGCCTAGGTCGTAAAAGACCATCAGTGGCCTTAAAGATTTGGACCTAGTCCATCACTTTTCTGACAGAGGATCAAAACGTCACATCTGTCTTTATTATATTAAAGAATTTAGGTAGCTTGAAAGCTTGCCATAGGAATATCAGAAAAGAGTGATTCCTATTAGATATAAAATATCCATCTAAGGTTTGTTGGAGCATTTTCTAAAGTATCATCGGCCAATTTCTACTTCGTATAAAATGACCGAAGTCCTATTTAGACGGAGACAACAGTTCTCAACAGTCACCGTTCATTATTGAATCACATGTGCCAGCATCAAATAAATTTCTACATAAACTGCTTGATAAGGAAAAGTACCTGTTATATAGTTATCCTTCTGCACCATCTCCTGGCGTTCACCCGGAAGACTCATGCGCTTATTTCCCTAGCCTTTCCCGGCTTCTTTATAAGCTTTGGGCAGTTGGTCTTGATGTGCCCTTCCTCGTTACAATTGTAACATGTGGCGTTCTTTAACCCCTTGCAATCTAAGGTTTTGTGACCCTTGGTCTTGCAAATTCCACACAATTTAGCGCGTGGGTCTATTGTACATTTTCCAAAATGTTGCTTTTTGCAGTTACTGCATTTGGGTCTGTTATCAGATTGACTCGAGTTCTTCCCAAACTCGGAATTCTTCCCGCGCTCAGAGTTTCCCTTCTTCTTCTTGTTATATCGTTGAGAGTTTTCCTCCTCTCTTTCTCTTCTTCCCTCATCAGAAGCCTTAATAGACTTAATTCTAATAGCATCTAAGGTGAGAGATAAGGATAAGTCCACCGCGGACCTATATGTGGTTGGCCTAGACGCTTTAACATTCCCTTTTATCTCTGGTGCTAGGCCTCCAATGAAACGCGCTATGCGTTTAGGTTCAGGGGTGACTAAATAAGGAACTAGGCGGGACATAGTGTTGAAACTTGTCACATATGCCTGACAATCCAAATTCTCCATGACCAGAGTCAAGAAGTCTGATTCTATCTTTTCTACCTCGTGCTGGGGGCAATAGTTTTCCTTGACTAATGCAACAAATTTCTCCCAAGATAAGTTGTAGAGTAGAACCTTTCCCGTGGCTTGGAGCAATGATCTCCACAATGCCAACGCTTCCCCTTTGAATGATTGTGAAACAAATTTCACAACATCTTGCTCCGCACAACCGCTGACGTCAACAACAGCGTCCATCTCATCGAGCCATGTCATGCAATCGATGGCTCCTTTTTCTCCTGTAAAGTCTCTGGGCTTGCAGGAGACAAAATATTTATATGAACAGGTCTTAACTGGTGCCTCTTGATGAAACACAACTTGTCTAGACGGAATACTCCTTTGATTTGACAAGTCATGAACATCGTCCTCCTTTGACTCATGTGTTTTAAGAGGGGGCTTACAGCTAGCCGCAGATAGAGTCTTAGAGTGGGTATCATTCGACTCATCATACTGCCGATCAAGTGCTCGAGTAACAGCATAATCTATTATTGCCTGTAGTTCTGCTCCAGTTACATTAATTCTGGTAGTATCATTGCTCTCCTTCAAGTGACTGTTAACTTCATCTAATCCAGCCATGTAACTTGATTGCTACATAAATATTAACAATGATTTATTCAGAGATTAATATGGAATCATCATCTTTGACGATTTATCAACCATGGTAATATAAACCATATTGGTTAACTTGTTAGTTATATTAAATTAGTATTTTCCATTATAATTTATCCTAGTTATAAAACGTTAAGGATATTAAAGTGGCGCATAAGGCCTAGTCACAAGGACAGTCCTAAATTTTATAAGCCATGATTTCAGAGAATCTAGGCATTAAGGTTTGAATCTTGTTCATTACCTTGACAGGGAGTTGTAGACTTCAACTGTCTTTTGTCTTTTAGGACAATAGATATAGCCCGTGGGCATTTCCCTTCTGAGGGATGGTTATAATATGATCATCTTCTTAGATGCTATTAGTCGAGATCGTATGGATCCTACCGACTATTATGTTTGGACCTGGTCCAACATTCTTGGACAGGAGGCCAAAGACCACCACTGTCGTTGCCTTATCGGGCAATAAGTTTAGCCCGTAGGCACTTCATCACTACTGGATGTTTATAATGTGATCATCTTATAGGATGACACAAGCCATGATTTCTAAATCAATAGACTAGATAAGGAAATTGGAAGAATCTAATATAAGGATGACTGTTGTGATTTTATCGAATCACATTTGTCAGGAGTGCTAACACGTTCTTAGGTGTTAACAAGGATCTGAATCCCTTGGGTAGGTTTCACCATCTTGGCCGCATAGGCTAGATTTCACCTTTAAGATTCTTTTTAAAATGTCTACTGGCAGGGAAGGAAGGATATTTATTTTATTCAGGATTTTTATCATAAATCCTAATTTATAATATAATAATAGCACAAATGGCCTAGTCGCGTAGACAAGTTTAATTTATAAGCCAAGATTTCAGAGGATCAGGGCAATTTATGAATTAGTAATGGCACAAAAGGCCTAGTCACGTGGACAAGTTTAATTTATAAGCCATGATCGTCTGGGATCGAGACATTTAGTAATAGCACAAAAGGCTTAGTCACGTGGACAAGTTTAATTTATAAGCCATGATCGTCTGGGATCGAGGCATTTAGGTGTGAATCAAAGTTCATTACCTTTTCTTGACAGGGAGCTGTAGGCTACCACCGTCTTTAGTCTCGGAGGACGTTAATTATAGCCCGTAGGCACTTCCCTTCTAAGGGTTGTTATTTTCCAATCATTTCCTATTTCATGTTTAGACTGAAAACTTAATTTAAATCAATCCATTGTATGAAAATAGAAGTACAGAGTTGCCCTAAGCGGGTCTTTGAAAAGATAATGTGTCCTTAAAGGGACTGAAAGGTAAATATGTCCTTATAAGGACTAATAAGGAAACGATCTTCAGTAAAAGGAGTTTCTTCTTTATTTTATTTCTGAATGCATTCTCCTTAGATGCTCGTTTCATTCTAGCCGCGGTACGAAGCTCAGCATCTCAGGGCTCCGGGTGTGGAGAACTCCTATTACGGCTTCTTCGCTTGGCGACGTATCCAAATAAAAATTTGGAAGTAAAATTTCCAGATTAGAATTGAGAATATTCCTATGTTAAGTCTAGACTCAGAAGAATTAGGAATGTGCAATTGTGTCATTGAGATTAAACACATAAAGCTAGTGTTTAATTCACTCAATGTTGGCTCTGATACCAACCTGTCACACCCCAAATTTCCACGTGTCACCGGTGGGCCCGGTGGGGGAGTATCGTGACGTGGTTGGCAACATCATGGTCAAACAACACAATATAATAATGCACAGCGGAAGCAAAAGATAAATATATTACATTCCGAATATAAGTAATGTCAAAGTATTACAACGGAAGGTAAAGGATCCACAGGTGGATCAATAAAAGAAAACTGTTCAACAGACTTTAGGCATCTAGAACTTGCAAGATTCCCTAGTGACGCCCTGAGCTCCCAGCCAATTTCGCATAGTACCTGTCGCTTACCCTTTTGGAAAATACGTCAGTTTACACTGGTAAATACAATTAACTGACTCATTTTGGAAAAAGAGTTTGAAAAGTGATTCGAGTGCAAACGGCACAAAATATCTTGACACATTGATTAAAATGCACAGAGGCAAAATTAATCTTTTATACTTGGGACAATTTTATTAATAAAAATCTTGTATCCGATTTACATGGTTGTCCAACATTTAGGGCCGGTGATTATACAATACAAGCCGGACAAGATTAATCGACACACCACAAATATAATCTCACAAGAAGATACCCTTACGAGTGAGTATACGTTATACATATGCAACAGGAGGTGTTATGTCTACACCTTGTGCTTACGTCGTGGCCACTCACTTTTTAAAATGAGCCAAGGATATCCAGGACACGGTCATTAACCCCCAATGTTATTTGTTATCAATCAATACAGATTAAAACGGGATTATGCAATTTAATCATCTCCGATTAAAAGGTTTCTACACCCGACCAAGCGGTATTTTTATAATACCGTATCCCAAGCCCGTATAAGGGAAAATAAGTTAAAAGTATTTACCTGAGCTAGCAATGCAACTTACTCTCAGCCGTATATCTTAATCAGCAAGCACAAGTACTTCTACTGGGGCTCTTAATCTGGAACGAAGGTTTTATTAACCTATTAGATTCCTAACGGGTCTTATTTAAGTCGTAACTTAGACCGGTTAGTTTTAAGGAAGGTTTACGGTTCAAACGCATGATTAAGCGAAGACCGGAATAGAATGTGGTTTAGACCCGACAAGTTTGAAGACTTGTATAATATAGGTAAACTAAACACATTCTGGATTTTGAGATTAAACGGATAAGGTTTGACCCGTTTCGGCTAATTTATGCAAACTAGTTACATAAACCGAACCGAACGCACTAGAGGCGTAACGGGTAACCGTATGGGTCCTAAACAGGTTTCCTAAGTTAATTATGCTTCCAATAGGTTGCGACATCAGTAGGATGTCTTTCATTATGCCCCGAACTAATTTAAACACAAACTATGCCCCGTAGGGTAGTTTGGTCATTTTAAAGGTTGTAAAAGAGTTTAAATGTTTAACTGAGTTACAGGTCTGATGTAAACAGCAAACATACTCAATTTGATGAGTTATAACAGTAGGCTAAAGCATATATGTGAAATATATCATTTATAACCAAACTATGCACCGAAGGGGCGTTTTGGTAATTTCACATAAGCCGAAAAGCTCAAAACCGAAGTCTGAGTTAATCAACCTTTGCTTACTGTTGAAATATGATAATTTTCCTCTTATATCAGTAGGTATCAACCCGGGTATGTCCAATATGATTTTAAAACATACTATGCGCTAAAAACGCTAAATAAGGCGATTAAAGGCCATTACCAGGTTCGATACTTAAATCTGATATTTTTATATTTCCAGAAGGCTTAAAATAATTTATTTATCATAACTATTCAGTGGCAAAAGGTTTGAGGTCGTTTAGATATGTAAAACTCATTTTATGGCCCGTAAGGGCAAAACCGACAATTACCGAATTAAGCCTACGACTATGAGTTATGCTCAGCCTAAAATTAATTAAAAATCTTTAAAAATCCCTAAATAATATATTACATCAGTGGGTATTAATTTTGATACCAAAAAGTCGGCTTAACTAGGCTATACGCTAATTACGCCGTTTTATTAACATAAAGCATTAGTTTTGCGATAATGAGCATAACTCTTAATCTATAAGTCAAACTGATGTCAAACTTTGCATACAAGTTTATATATCAGTAATTAAGGTTTCTACACTTTTACATTTTCATAAATAACGTCCTAAGGTAATAAGGGCATAATGGTCAACATATGAGCAATTAACGGAGACGCGTAAACGAATGGGTCAATCAATGAACCAACCACAGAGGGTTATGCTAACATGTATCCTGGTCCTAAGGAAACCCTAAGGTATTTCCAAATCATACTAAAGCGGGTCAGAACTGAAGTCAAAGCTTTGCGACTTTCGGTTCCGAATCGGTTCACAATGGAAAGTTGTCGAATCAAACAAGCTTAGACAAGTTCTTATGCTTATTATCAAGTTATATGAATGATAAAATAGGTTACACGCCTTTTACCTTGTTAATTATGCGTTAAACGAAAGATTATATTTCTGTTGACTTTTTCTAATCATCTTTGACTCGACAAACGACCTAGTTAGAGTGGAAATCAGGGGGAACCCTTTTGAGGGTTTATTACCCACATAATTACCAACTCATCACAACTTTCAATTTGAGATATGACTGAGCCGTTTATAACTAATCTCAAAGTCAAACGTTAACTACGATATTTTGACTTTTAAGCTAAATACTAAGCTAAACATAATTAGAGAAGGTTAGGCATACTTACTAGTGCTTAATGGATGCTTAGGAAGGCTTGGGGGCTGCTTGGAAGTTCCACAAAAGCTCTAAATGGCCAGATGAAGATGTGTGGAATTGTTTGAGACATTGAAGGCCTATTTATAGTAAAGTTACTCACCATAGATGATTGACAAACAAGTCTAGGACACACCACAACAATCCCACATGTGTCCTACATGTTCCAGGGTGTTTTTAGGGGCCAAATGAAGGAGTAAGATCGATCAAAGTTGCATCCAAGTTCAATGTGCAGACAAAGGATCAAAAAAATAACAATTCTGTTCCAGATGTGGCAGTGGCGTAGCGCCACTGCATGTGTATCAGGTGCTCGCGCTACGCGAGCCCTTAGGGTCTTCCAACATATTTTTGTTAAATTGCAGTTTCAGTCCCTGTCTCTTCAAACTTTGTACAGACACTTGTTTATTGCGATATGGACCCTCAATATTGATCTATAAGGGCCTCAAGATATATACCCACTTCGTTAAGTCCCCGGGTAACTTTATTGTTACCCGAAAAGGCCTAATTTTTAACGTTGACGCTTTAACCCCTCGCACACGAATTTGATCATAACTTTCTCATACGTTAACGAAACTTTACGAAATTTGAACCGTGCATTCTAGTGAGCATAATTAACATTTACAAAGCTTCGGGTTTGTAAAAAGGTCACTCAGAGGTATATCTTTAAACATGTTGACACATTTAACCCCTGTAGTTTGTAATCTCTCACCTTTAGCTTCGTATGATCCATGATTTATTCGTTTGAAGGTATGAGCATCGTGTAGGGTTAATGTACATTATATTTATTCACGGTTGACACTTAGAATACGTAATCTCTCATACTTTCCATGTTTGTCAACTTTAGTCCTTCTATAACATTTCCTTCACACGTTCAGACTTTATGACACGTGTCAACACATTATAGGACGTGAATTTTCGAGGTGTTACATTTCCCCCATAGCACTCGTCTCGAATTTATCCTGCATTACACGCTCGAAATCCCTACACAAAACATCATTAGTAGAACCAAAAATAATATCATCAACGTATACCTGAACCAGTAGAAGATCTCCATCTTGTTCTTTGATGAAAAGAGTACAATCGATAAGACCTCTGCGAAATCCATTCTCCAGCAGATAATTAGATAAGGTTGCATACCAAGCTCGCGGTGCTTGATGTAGACCATAGAGAGCTTTGTTGAGCAACCAAACCCGATCGGGATGGATAGGATCTTCAAAACCTGGAGGCTGTTCGACGTACACCTCTTCTTCCACCACACCATGTAAGAATGCACTTTTCACGTCCATCTGGTATACCTTGAAACCTTTGAATGAGGCATAAGCCAGAAAAATCCGAATTGCTTTTAGACGTGCAACAGGTGCATACACTTCGTTGTAGTCGATCCCTTCTATCTGACGAAAACCTTGAACGACTAGCCTTGCTTTGTTTCGAATAACGACTCCACGGTCATCCTTTTTGCATTTAAACACCCAACGGGTACCAATCTTCTTGTAACCAGCAGGTTTCTCTACGAGTTTCCAGACACCAAGCTTCTGGAATTGTTGCAGTTCTTCCTGCATTGCTTCAACCCATGAGTTATCTTTCAAAGCATCTTTCCAAGTTCTTGGCTCTTCCTGTGAGACATAACACGCGAAAGACCAATCATTTTGTTGACCAGATTCTCGGATATTTGTATACAAGCCTGCATTGTTGTTGTTCCGCAACATGTTTCTTGTTTGAACGCCACTTTGTACATTTCCGATGATGTTTTGTTGAGGATGGGTATTGTGAATCCTTGTTTCTGGATTATTTTGAACTGGAATATTTGTACCCAGATTGTTGAGATTGAGATCAACAATCAATTCAAGGCCCGGAATTGACGAAGAGGATGATGCAGTAGCTTTAGCTGTTCTAGGGATATCCATTGGAGGTGTACCTTCTGAAGTACCATGTACTGCTGTTGTTGGAGCTTCTTGATCTGCATCGAGAAATTCATCATCCTCTGAAGATTCGTTCAATTCGGTAGCATCGTGAAAATCCTCATTGTCGAGAGCATTATTGTTCACCGAAGATGGTTCTTGATTGACAAGAATTGGACGAACCAACGGTGAATCTGTTGCATTATCACTCTCGAAAAACATTCTTGCTGCAGCATTTTCTTCAACTGCTTTAACATTGATCGAATTGAAAAAGTCATCGTACTCAAACATCCAAGGCTGACCAGGACATTTGACTGGTAAAGTGTGCCTTTGTACTCTGACTTCAGACCATTCCTCGACCCTTTTAGTCTCTAGATTCCAGACTCTTAAGTTCGGGGTGGAATACCCAAGAAAGTATCCATCAATTGCTTTTACCCCAAACTTTCCATTAGGATCGATTATTGTGCACGGAGCTCCAAACGGTTCAAGATATGACAAATCTGGTTTCCGTTTGTTAATAAGCTCAAAGCAGGTCTTGTTGTGCCTTTTGACTGTAAGGACTCGGTTCAACGTATAACATGCAGAGGCCACAGCTTCAGTCCAAAATGGAATCGGCAATTGTGACTCTACTAACATTGTCCTAGCAGTCTCGATCAATGTGCGGTTCTTACGTTCAGCGACGCCATTCTGTTGAGGAGTGTAAGCTGCACTAAATTTGTGAAGAATACCTTTAGAAGTGCAAAACTCCGCCATGGCATGATTTTTGAATTCAGTACCATTGTCGCTACGTATCCGCCTAACCTTCAAATTATAGAGATTCTCAATCTGAATGATCAAGTTTTTGATAATACCGAAGGTTTCACTCTTATGTGCCATGAACGCCACCCAAGAAAATCTTGAATAATCATCAGTTATCACGAGGCAATATTGATCATTCCTAATGCTTTTGTGCTTGACAGGACCGAACAAATCCATGTGCAAACGTTCAAGAGGAACAGCTACCGTGTTGACTTTCTTTGTAGGGTGTCGTTTCTTCGTTTGTTTTCCTTTCTGGCACGAGACACAGACGTCTTGAAGATGGAAGTTTTTAAGAGGAACACCATTCACTAATTCATTTGACACCAAATGATTCATTTTCCGTAAGTGAATGTGACCCATTCGCCTGTGCCAAGAGATTGTGTCTTTTTCTGTGGCTTTGGAAACGAAACAAGTTGCTTGTGCAGACGTTGTGATAGCTTGGCTCATATCAAGGACATACAAATCATTTCTCCTTGGAGCCGACAAGAGAATCCATTCTTTCGGAATTTTGAAGCCGGGTTTCAGCACATAACATCCATTTGCATCAAAGTGTACTGAGAACTGCTTATCACAAATTTGAGAAACACTAAGAAGATTGTGGTCAAGTTGTTGCACAAAGTTGATCTTATCAAAGCTAACAACCCCGTTGGAAATCATTCCTTCACCAGTAATATATCCGCCTTTATCTCCAGCAAAAGCAACATAACCTCCTCTAATAGATTTAACGTCGTAGAGAAGCTTCATGTCGCCTGTCATGTGCCTGGATGCCCCACTATCAACAATCCAGTGACTACTGATAGTTCCTCCTGGAACACCCTGCACATGAACTCACATAATTAGTTGGAGATGGGGAACCAAGCCATTGTGGTCTTGGGTCTTCCATTTTCATCAACAACAATAACCTCTATTCTTTGATGATTCGAAAATTGTGATGGTCCCCCTGAATTTGTGGTTATTTTAGGTTTCCATGTCTGTTGAAATTTACCAGTTTGATTGTTTGCAAATTTAACTTCGTGATTGTTTGAAGTTTTTGAAAATTTTGAACTTTCTGGTTTAACTGGAACCGATTGTTTTTGAACCACTTCATTTTTAAGTGCCTTTTCAACCACCTTGACTTGTTGGCGTTTCTGTTTCTTTTCCCTTTCTCTTACAAGTCGGGGATCTTGTTTTACAGAAACAGATCGCTTTTGGTGATTGCGTTCACGGGGATCATCTTCTTTGGCTTTTAATTTATGAAGATACGGGCAATTTCTGACAATGTGCCCAATTGTACCACATTCAAAACATGATCTTCGTTCAACAAACCCCGAAGTATCATGTGATCGTCTTGCCGATGATGAACTTTGTGATCCCGAGGTACTAGGTTTTGAACTATTTGGTTCATTTCTCTTCATCACAGTTGCTTTCTTGACAAAATCTAAGTTAGATTGATTTTCAAACGTTGCGATTTTGTCCGTTCCCTTAGATCTCACAAAGTTCACATTCTTCTTCTTCTTCTGATTCGGCTTCCTTTGAATTTGAGTCGGTGTTTTACCTTTTGGTTTGGTATGATTTTGCTGTTTTTGCACTGTTGGTAATTTCTGATTGCCAAATTGTTTTCTAACTTCAGCCTTAGGGATAGGAGGGCACTGTGTTACCACAACGTGTGATCCTTTCTTACCCAAAAACTTACTTGTTGAATTCTCAAAAACTTTACTAATTAATGATTGATTAACATTCTTAATAGGAAAATCTTTGTCTGAATAAATTTTATCATCACCAACAAGAGTGTACAGCAAATCCACACTCTCCGACTCTTTTTTAGATGAGGACTCGATTGCAACAGTCTTAGCGGGTTTTGCAGGAGGATCACACAGAATATGATTCTCAAGAGGTATGTCCTCTTCGTTTATCACCGCATCAGACTTTGCTGAATCAGTATCATCGGATTCATCATCAGAAGAATCAGCATCCTCAATCACAACTGGAGGATCCTGATTCTGTTCAGCAGTTACAAAAGTATCTGCTGACACATCTGAATCTGATGATACTTCTTTCTTGTATCCAAGCCCTGCTGCGAATTCCTCAACGTCCAAAGGAACAGATGGTTCAAAATGAGTTCTATACTCCTCATCAGGCATGGCATCATAATTGTTTCTCACGGGTGGTGGACATTTCTTATAACCTATGCATGTGACATCCCGTTTCTCTTTCTGAACGTCAATGATGTGATCCAACACATAGCTAGAGCTCAAATAACTGTCTAACTTGAGTCGGATCGCCTCACTTTCAGTTTTAACACAAGCCATTTCCTTTTGCATTACCTCAAGACGAGTTATATACAAATTAATGCCAGTTTGTTTTCTCAAAACCATTTTTGTCAGCTCTGTTTTATCTTTCTTTAACGTTTCAATCATTGATTTAAATTCCTTTTCATGGTTTTCATAAAACATGTTGGCTTCAGTGCACTTGGAAAGATCAACGGTCAGTTTCTGGTTGTGAATGAATGTCACATCATATTTCTCTTGCAAAGCCTCGTGTTTGCTTTGCAATTCACACCACTTATCATTCAACGAAACATGTTTGTCTTGCAAGTCAAACAAACTAGCTTGTAAAGCATCATGTTTGCCTTGCAACTCAGACATGTTTGCATCCAAATCAGTACATCTAACATGCAATCTATCACAATTATCACAAATAGCAGCAGTGGGTTCATCGACACATACCTGACTTGATGAACTGTCGACATTAGCCATAAAGGCTGAATGGAGAGAAGACGAAGAATAAGCAGCTTGATCCACCAAAATAGATCTTCTTTGAGTTCCTGCTGCAGCTTCTTTCAAAATCTCATCAATGTCCGCATCGACTGACGAACTCGATGTCTCATCCACCTGATCATTGCCTGAAGTGGAGGATTCTTCATCTGAGCTTCCACTATAACCAGAACTGTCTTCATCCTCAGAAGATTCATCACCATTGGTGGAAGATTCTCCACCACTGGCGTGATTTAAATCCTTAACGACTTCAGCAAAACACGCTGTTCCATCTGGAGCATCATTTCCCAACTGGATTGACCAATCACATCCTTCATCTACTTGAACCACAAGTGCCTGGTTGGCATTAGATGGTCCTGCTTGACTCTGGTTGTTGACAGGCACCAGTGTGCACTCGTTGTTCCTTACTTGGTTCTGATTTGCCCTGTTGCCTTGACCTCTGAAAGGGTTTTGGTTCCCATGTTGAGATGGTCTCGTACATTCACGCTTGAAATGACCACGTTCACCACAATTGAAACACTTAACAGCCTGCTTGTCAAACCCATACTTGGTGTCTTTCTTGCTCTCCAAGCTGGTTCTGCCTGTTCTTTCCATGAAATCCTTTGCTCGTCTAACAGCACTGGCAAAGGCCCACTTGATGTCCATCATCTCCATCTCCTCTTTATCGATCTGCTGATAGTCTTCTTGTGTCAGATTAATATTACCAATCTGACCTTCCACTAATCCACAGTATGCGCTCACCAAAGTGTTTAGCAGCTCCATGTGTTCCTTTGCTACTTCCACACTGACTTTAGAAAAGCTTGAGGTGTCGAACCGTACTGTATTTGGTTTTGATTGTTGGCCAGCAGATGATGTGCTTCCATAACACGCTTGCTGTTGAGGAGGAAGTGGATTCCCATACATGTCTGTTGGTACGGTAGATTGAGGAGGAAGTGGATTCCCATACATGTCTGTTGGACCAGTAGATCGAACAAGTAATGGATTTCCGAACATATCAGTTGCTCTGATAGGTCGTTGGCTTTGCTGTTGTGGTGCTGGTTGGGGAATTGAATCAAGCGGATTTCCATACATGTCTGTTGCAGGAGGCTTGACCGGAACTTGGATAGGATTGCCATACATGTCAGTGCTAGACACAAACGCTGTTTGAATTGGAGCGTGTGAAGAAGGCTTTGTAGAAGTGCTAGAAGTTCCATAATACATTTCAGGATTCTGTGGCACGGGAACTCTTTTCGCCTTGAGAGTTTCTTCCTGATTCTTGTTTTCCAGGAGTTGAACAAAATCGTTGAAGCTTGTTGTAGCTAAAGTACCATTGTACTTCATGATTTCCAAGAAAGTATTCCATTGAGGTGGCAACGCATCTGCAAACCTTTTTACAATCTCTGCAGAAGTAGTAACAACCCCAAAATTTGCCAATTCAGTCAGCAAATGATTAAATCGACTTGTCAAATCACCTAACGACTCATTCTCCATACAGGTAAAACCATCAAACTCTTTCTTTAGCAGGTCTTTTCTCAATTGACGTGTCGCTTCATTTCCTACGCCCCTTGTCTTCAACGCGTCCCACAATCTCTTTGTCGTCTTATAACTGACAAATTGATGATAGATATCTTTACTTAACGCCTGAGTAAGAATGGCATATGCCTTCTTTTCCAAATCATAGACCTTCTTCTGATCTTCCGTAAGATCTGCAAACGTAGCAGCAGATGATGCGGCAACCTCTATTGTTTGATCAAAATCTGTGATGAACCGCAACCACAATTCTGTATTTTGACCAAGAACGTATGTATGAAATCTATCAATCCATCCTGGATATTCTTATAAGTGCATCAACTTTGGAGGCCGATTCAAACTTCCGGTTTCGCTCTCGCTTAAGAGAATGCTTTGAATACTTGGAGTTTGATTTGACACGAATGCCCATTGACCGGTAGAAGTTGCATTAGCTTGAGAAGATACCGGTGCGGGAGACGGAGTACCAAAATACATGTCTGTATTTACCGGAGTACCCCATCTTGGATTCATTTTTGATCAAGAATAATAAAACCTGAAAATCACAAACTTGTTAAACAAAAACAGACTAAGTTCGAAAGATCAACACTTGTTCGAAGGATCAACAGAGTTCGAAAGATTACTGCTGAGTTTCGAACAATGATTTCGAAAGACTCCCCAATCGTAGGATCCTTGTCTTTCGAATAAGAGCAGTAAAACGAAAGATGTATCCTTCGAAAATATTCCTTGGATCGAAGGATAAGTCACAGACTTCGAAGGATGTTCGAAGGATGATTATCTATCGAACCTCCTTTGATCGAAAGATGATCTTTCGACTTCGAAGGATATCTTTCGAACTGCCCTGACACAGTTGACAAATGTGACAGGTTGGTGAAAAAGTTGATGGGTTGGTAGAAACTTTCGGCAGAAGGTATGTTCAGACCATACTTTCTGCCAAAGCAGATTTAGAAACAAATAAAATATACCCAAAAAGGACAGACTTTATCCTGAAACCGGTCACCGGAGAAGCCGGAATTTTGGCCGGAAATTACCAAACACCTCAAAAACAAGTTTTTAAGTTACCCAACCCGTCATGCAACACACCCGGTTAGTTTAGAACACGTTTTAACGTAAAGATAAGCGAGAAAAACAGTAAAAACGGCTGCAAAAACCAAGTGAGTTTTGTCCAAACACTCCAAAGTCTTGTAAAAACTCGGTTTTTAACAAGGAAAAGAGCCACGGCTCTGATACCACTTGTAGGTCCCTCGGAGGTTGAGGTTTAACCTATTCCTTGTTATGTCTAACACACTAGCAAGTGCGGAATCCAAGCTAGCATGCAAACCGAGATAGAACAAGCACAAACACAACACACAAACTTCACCGATTAACACCACTTGTATTAATGCGTATGAAAGGTTCGGTTACAATGCAATGTTTACAAATCAGTTTTGCAAACTCTCTCAGTGTGTGTGTTCTCTCTCTCTCTCTGAGTCTGTCTTCCTGTCTAACTATGTCTAACTGCTGAAGTGAACACAACACATGGGTATTTATACCCAACACAGCTCGTCTGGTCGAAGGATCAGACAGACTGATCGTAAGATCATCTGTCGACCAGGAACCCATCGAAGGATCACATATACCACGAAGGATGATATCCTTCGTGGTCTATCCTTCGAAGGTTATCTTTCGAGCTCATCGAAGGATATAAACAATCCTTCGATGACACCTCCTTCGACCCAGACATATTACAACCATTGTGTTGACTGTTTGACCAAGTCAAACCGGAGGATGGTTGATGTGTGAAATATGTTTTAATTAAATTCAACAAGTTTTAAAATTGGAAAAACCCGTAAACCACACACTACCGGCAAGTGTACCGGTCGTAAGTAGTAAAACAAGTAAGTCCGAGTATCGAACCGTGGACACAATCTAGCGACTCTTGATACTAAACCTTTATCGAGCCCTAGCCTAATAATTTGTTTGTTTGAGAGAATGGTTTTAACTAACTACTAAATAAAGAAAATAAATAAACTCAGATAAAACAGAGCAGATGACTCAGGAAATTGAAGGAAAACTCAAATGCTAGGAGAAAACAGCTACCTAGGTCTAGAATCCTACCCGTAACTTACAACTCTCGGAATTGGATAATGGAATGGCTACCGGGTTCCTAAAAATACGACTAACTCAAGAAAACCCTAAAGACTGCTAGATCACCTCCCGGTCTCACTAACACCTCTTGGACAATCCTAAAGTAGACGTGTAAATCACCTGTTACTAGATCAGATCACCTCCCGGTCTCACTTCACTAGGGAATGCTAAGGTACCCAAATGACTCGCTCACCTCCCGGTCTCACTTATCACAACACACCCTAGAGTATGAAGGGGTAATCTAAGGTTGATGATAACAACTCAAGTTTGCTAGGGAACTAAGGAAATCAAGCTAGGTTCACCTCCCGGTCTCACCTTTACCCAAAAACCCAAGAACTAGACAAACTGACACTCTATCTCCTTCCGGTCTCAAGAGTGGCAAAACACTAATTTCAAAGACTCACAAGGTTGCTTATAGGGTTATCTAAGACAAGAAACCTCTAGATTATACCACTAACACAAAGTCTATGGAAAATCACGTGTAACCCTAAATCTGAAACTACCAAAGTAACAAACGTAGAGAAAACGCAAAGCAACAATCATGCAATTCAATTACTAGTAGCATTCATACGCATTATCATCAATAACACAAAGATATTTTACCAAAACATTAAGCCAAAAATTATATTATCCAGAACCAAAAATTACAAGTCACAAAATATTCATCAATACGACCTAGGTAGCATAAAAGTTTAGCTACTCATGTTCAAAAACAAAGCACAAATAAATTTAAAGTTATAAAATTCAGCAAACATGTCTAATATATCAAGTTTCAACAACCCAAAAATAATAAACGATGTCTAACCGAATAAAAGCAATAAATTTTTACGCCAAGTTCTTCAACACAAGCCTTCTCTTTTTTTAACTCCAGAAGTTCGTCTCTTTCTTACGCTTCTTCTCTCCGTCTGTTGTTGACGTCCACTGATGTCCTCTCCTTTTTTCGATAATATATCCCCCTCTCAAGTTGTTGCCGCCTCCTTAATATAATACCCTTCTTTTTTTCATTAGGGTCCAATAACACTTCAACAAATAATAGCCCACCACAAAAATAATGTAATGACCCGTACGTTTTTTTTTTTCTTTTTGCTGGGCCCTTTGGCTAATTTAGAATTCACGTTGAATTCTATTCATGCATCCAATCTTTCAATTATTTTAAGTTTCATAAAATGTGCATTTTAGCCCCTTGAGTTCTATGGACTATTTATTAAAGAACTTTTCTTTAATTGCGATTTAACCCTTCGTCTTTCAGCTTCGTTTAATATTTCCTGATCCTTCGTGCATTGATCGCTTAAGCTCGTTTTTCATTCCTTTTCGCACCCTGACATGTAATAATAATAAATAATAAAATATATGTCTAAATATTATAAAAATGTCTCTAAACTATAAAAATAAAATACAAAATACACGGGTAAATGACGGTGTTTTTCAACACATCAAATATCCCCATACTTAACCTTTTGCTTGTCCCTAAGCAAAATCCCAAGCACCATGTCCAACTTAAACACTTAACAACAACGCAAGTCTCGAACAAATTATAACGCGAACTACGAAATCATCGAACACAGCGGTTTCGCAAGACTTACAACGTTCAAAAGGTGACGAATCATAATATTTAAATGAAAACGGGCCTACCTAGTCAAGTTTTTCTTACCTTCAAGCAATCAACTATGCAATGTCAATACCCCTCACAATGTCACTCATCTCTCGGCTAATATATATATATATATATATATATAATTTCGAGTGAACTCTAAAGACCGAACTATGCAACATACTATCATAAGCTTGTACGTCAATCAGATCTCCACCTAAATGTTAGAATTTAACACGGATCAAGAGGGCTTTATTGGGTAGGTAAGGGCTAAAGGTAGGTAATTTTTTTTTTTTTTTCGGAATAAGTGGCTAAACACATAATCACACGATAAACCGGATAAGCACGAAACAAATACTAACATATTGGTCATTTTGACCCACAACTTTATTCTCTTTTTTTTTCATCTTTTGCTTCTTCTTTTTTTTTTTTCATTTTTCTCTTTTTTTTTCTTTGTTCATATTGTTTTTTTTTTCAAATATAATAATCACGTAACACGATCCGGCAATCAAATCACAAACGGGTAACAAACGAATAGCTAGGCTCAAAGTGGTGTATCTAAGGGTAGTGGCGAAACGGGTCAAACACAAAGGCTACACAAATAGGGTGATCCTAATGCCTCTATCATATCCATGCCAAATCCTAACCGAAGGTCTCAAACTGTATCAAAACGCACAAGTTCTAAAGTAATGCAACAGAGCCGGTAAACACACATGAAACGAAAATAGTGATCATATATATATGAAACATATAAAGGCTCAAATCCCACTATCATGTGGAATATAAGGGCTACCGATATTGACAATGCACAACTAATTAACTCTCCGGCTCCATCCACTATCCTAGGCATCCCAAAACTTTTTACTCCCAAAAAACCGATTCAGTCAACCTACTATCCCGCAACTTAAAGAAACATGCGCTCTTGACTCGTAAATTCGACAATTAAACCGTTTTTAACCGACGTTTTGAAAAGGTTTTTGTTTTCTATGCGCTAAAAGATCGGGACTCGCAACAAACTCACTTTTTTTTCAATTTTTTTTTTTTACTCAAATCTAGCTAAAAAGACGTAGTCTCCCATCCCCACACTTAAAGTTTACATTGTCCCCAATGTAGGATGAAAGACCACTAAAAAAAATACGAAATAAAATCCTAATATAATATACAAAAATAAAAAGATAACGAGTTGGAAAGGACTTAGCTGGTTAGGATAAAAATCAGTGCCAGCTGCGCGTGTCATCAATCCGAACCCGTACACGATTGTATAGCATTTCCTTCGCAATCGTATCAAAAACCAATATACTGGGGCTGCCCTTTACAATATAGTATAAGATCGAAATCGCCGTCCGAATGGAGATTGAGTACGGACGGTATCCTCCAAACCTGCACAAACGAAACAAAGCAAACCCAAGCATAAAATCGACTCTAAACAAAAACCGACTCAAGACTGACTCAACAATAAAATGAAAGAAAATATACAAAACTCTACAACAAATATACCTACACCTCACGTGCTAACCTTTGGGGAATCAGCTATCGTCCCCTGTGTCTCCTCAGCTCCCTCGGATGGATCGAGATAAATCGTCTCGTCCTCGCGATCATCTAACGTCCCTCCAAAGTAGTGCTTAAGACGGTGACCATTCACCTTCCAAGCACGTCCATCGTCCGCCTCGATCTCTACCGCCCCATACGGGAATACCTCTCTAATCACAAACGGACCGGACCATCGGGATTTTAACTTACCCGGGAATAACCTCAATCGCGAATTATAAAGCAAGACACGATCCCCACACTTAAATTCTTTCACACTCTTAATGTGGCGGTCGTGCAACTGCTTAGTCTTCTCCTTGTAAGCCCACGACTTCTCGTATGCTTCATCACGCAACTCTTCTAACTCATGTATCTGGAGAAACCGATTCTTACCTGCGGCGTCCATATAAAGATTGACCTTTCGCAAGGCCCAATACGCCCGGTGCTCCAACTCAACCGGAAGATGACACGCTTTCCCATAGATCATCCTAAAGGGTGTGGTCCCGATAGGTGTCTTATACGCAGTACGGAAAGCCCAGAGTGCGTCATCTAAATTGTCGGCCCAGTCAATACGGCTCTGTCCGACAGTCTTCTCCAAGATACGCTTAATGCCACGATTGGCATTCTCCACCTGCCCACTCGTCTGAGGGTGATAGGCAGTCGAAAGCCGATGGGTGACCCCATAGCGCTTCAATACCTTCTCCATCTGCGAGTTACAGAAATGGGTGCCACAATCACTAATGATGGCCTTAGGAGTGCCGAACCTAGCAAACAACTCTCTCAGAAACTTCACTACAACCCTAGCACTATTAGTGGCCAAAGCCTTCGCCTCTACCCACTTAGACACATAATCGATAGCTACAAGGATGTAACGACTCCCACGTGACATGGGGAAGGGTCCCATGAAATCGATGCCCCAGATATCAAAAATCTCAACCACCTGGATGGGGTTTTGGGGCATCTCATTCCGGGATGAGATGTTGCCGGCTCTCTGGCAAGCATCACAACCACGAACAAACTCGTGGGCGTCCCTAAAGATGGTGGGCCAATAAAACCCCGAATCAAACACTCGCTTAGCGGTATACGCTCCCCCGTAGTGGCCACCAGCTGGCCCCGAATGACAATGCTCAAGAATACTACGAGTCTCGGGTGCAGTCACACACCTCCTAACCATCTGATCCGCACCTATCCTAAACAAATAAGGATCCTCCCATATGTAGAATTTAAGGTCAGCAAAGAATTTCTTCTTCTGCTGATATGGCATCTCGTGTGGAAGCTCTCCTGTGGACAGGTAGTTCGCAAAATCTGCGAACCAGGGATAGCCCTCCTCATGGCCCTCACATACATCAACATCTCATGGGGGAAGGAATCGCCTATCGTCCCCCCGCTAGACACCTCAGTCTCCGAATTCTCAAGCCTAGATAGGTGGTCAGCAGCCACGTTCTCTGCTCCCTTCTTATCCCTAATCTCTATGTCGAACTCCTGGAGCAAGAGAATCCACCTAATCAACCTGGGTTTCGCGTCCTTCTTCGTGAACAAGTACCTGAGTGCAGCGTGATCGGTAAAAATAATGGTCTTAGAAAGCACTAAGTAGGACCGAAACTTGTCACATGCGAACACGACTGCTAACAACTCCTTCTCAGTCGTGGTGTAATTCTCCTGAGCATCGTTTAGGGTCTTGCTAGCGTAATAGATGGGATGAAAATGCTTCTCCCTACGCTGCCCTAACACGGCTCCAACGGCAGAATCACTCGCGTCGCACATGACTTCAAACGGAAGGCTCCAATCGGGAGCCACAAGAATGGGAGCAGTAACAAGCCTCTCCTTTAACAACTCGAAGGCCCGAGTGCATTCGGCATCAAAAACGAATGGCCTGTCCTTCTCTAACAACTGGGTCATGGGTCGAGCTATCTTAGAGAAGTCACGAATAAAGCGGCGATAGAATCCTGCGTGACCTAAGAAGCTCCTAATAGATTTCACAGAAGTAGGCGGTGGAAGCTTAGAAATCGTTTCAATCTTGGCTTGATCCACCTCAAGCCCCGCGTGTGAAATCTTGTGACCTAACACAATCCCCTCACGAACTATAAAATGACACTTCTCCCAATTAAGCATCAGGTTCGTCTCCTCACAACGAGCTAGCACTCGATCTAGATTACGTAGACATGAATCGAAGGAACTCCCAAAAACAGAAAAGTCGTCCATGAAAACCTCCATGGAGTCCTCGATAAGCTCGTGAAATATGGCCACCATACAGCGCTGAAAAGTAGCCGGAGCATTACATAGTCCAAACGGCATGCGTCGGTACGCAAAAGTGCCATAGGGGCATGTAAAGGTGGTTTTCTCCTGATCCTCCGGTGCGATGGGAATCTGGAAATAACCGGAAAAACCGTCAAGGAAGCAATAGAACTGCTGCCCCGACAGTCGCTCAAGCATCTGATCAATAAACGGCAAGGGAAAGTGATCCTTGCGGGTGGCATCATTGAGTCTGCGGTAGTCAATGCAGACTCTCCATCCGGTGACTGTCCTGGTGGTTATCAGTTCATTCTTCTCGTTCACCACCACGGTCATACCCCCCTTCTTGGAAACTACCTGGACAGGGCTGACCCATGCAGAATCAGAGATCGGGTAAATCAGGCCGGCGTCGAGCAGCTTCAACACCTCCTTCTTCACCACATCCTGCATATTGGGGTTCAGCCTCCTCTGTGGCTGTACCAGCGGTCTATACTCCTCCTCCATAAGAATTTTGTGGGTGCAAAAGGAAGGGTTAATACCCTTTATATCTACTAACTTCCAGGCAATAGCATGCCTGTGCGCCCTCAAAACAACCATCAGTCTCTCCTTCTCCTCCGTCAAATTCGATGAAATAATGACGGGCAACTGAGATCCCTCGCCAAGGAATGCATACTCCAAGTGAGATGGCAGTTCCTTCAGCTCTAGAGGCGGGGGTATCTCCACTGATGGTTTCTCCTCAGGAGTCTTTCTCTCTAACACTTCAAACACCTCAGAAACCTTAGAACATTCGGATCCTATGGATGGCTCGCTGGATGGTAATGGTGAATCCTGCTCTAGGTCGAACTCGGTCAACTCAATGCCCTCGACATCTACCCCTAACATCTGGGTCTCTATAGACTCTCTACTGCAAACCTCACCAAGAAAACTACCCACATGTGACATAAGAGTGTCTATAAAGTAAAGAGTGTCGTCATGCTGCGGCGTATGCTTCATCGAATGCTGAATGTCAAAGGTGACCGCATCATCGTCGACGCGGAGAGTAAGCTTACCGTCAAGAACATCAATGACGGCTCGGGCAGTAGCAAGGAATGGACGTCCTAAAATAAGTGGAACTTTAGAATCCTCGTCCATATCAAGAATGACGAAATCCACCGGAAAAACGAACTTGTCAACCTTGACAAGCATATTCTCTACGATACCACGTGGAAACTTCACAGATCGGTCTGCAAGCTGAAGACTCATGCGCGTAGGAGATGGCTCGCCTAGATTGAGCTTAGCGAAAATGGAGTAAGGCATGAGGTTAATGCTAGCTCCTAGGTCGGCCAACGCATGGCTGACAGTAAGATCTCCAATCAGACACGGAATGGTGAAACTCCCTGGATCAGTCATCTTCTTAGGAAGCTTGTTCTGCACGACTGCAGAACACTCCTCACTAAGAGTGACAGTAGACAGCTCCTCTAGTTTCTTCTTGTTTGTGAGAAGATCCTTGAGAAACTTGGCATACTTAGGCATTTTAGACAGAGCCTCAATGAAAGGAAGGTTCACATGGAGTTTTTTCAGCATCTCCAAGAACCGTGAATACTGCTCAGAATCGCTCTTAGCTAAAAGCCTACCAGGGTAAGGAGCTGTGGGTTTATAGACTCTAAGTGGCTCCTTCTCCTTCTTCTTCTCTCCCGAAGACTCGCTGGACTGTGTTGTACTTGCTGGGCGCAGCCTAGGGTGCACATCGCCAGCAGGAGTCTCCATCTCAATCTCCTCATCAACCGGGTCCTCGACCTCCTCGACCGGCTTCTCTACTTCTACCCCTCTACCACTCCTAGTAGTCACTGCCTTTGCAGTAGCGTTTGGGTTAGTCTGGGTGCTACTAGGAAATGTACCTACTGGCCTCTCTGTCATCCTATTAGCAATCTCTCCCACGGTCCTCTCTAGACTCTTTATGGTGGACCCCTGATTCCTAAACATGAGCTCAAACTCTTGATTTTTCTTGACCTGCTCCTGATGCCTAGCCTCACCCTGCATCACTATCGACTCTAGGAGTTTATTCGTCCTACTCTGACTCTCCTCATTCCTCTTCAAAAACTCGCTCAGCTCAGATTTAGACTCTCCACTGTTCTGTCCATCAGCAGGGGTCTGAAACAGACTCTGGCGAGGCTGGAATCCAGGGGGATTCCTGCCCTGCCAGTTCGAGGTTTGGCGTGACTGCCATCCAGAGTTGTAACCCTGGCCTCGTCCCTGGTTCTGGACAAAACTCAACTCCTCCTCAGATCCTACTGGGCAATCTACCGTCTCATGCCCACCTCTACACACCTCACACTTAGAGCTAATCTTAACCTGAATGTCCTTGACCATCTTTGTCAAGGATTCGACCTGGGCGGCTAAAGCTACGCTAGAATCTACCGTATGAATACCCCTAGAGGCAGCAGTAACGCCCCCGGAGCCTGGCTCGGTATAAGTACTGGTGGCTAGATCCTCCATCATCTCAAGACACTCAGCAGCAGTCTTGGTCTTCATCATGTTTCCTCCTGCTGTGGAGTCAAGTAGTCTCTTAGTCGCTTCAGAAACTCCGTTATAGAATTTCTCCACGACTCTCCACTCCTCAAGCCCATGGTGAGGGCACTTGTTCAGCAGTGCCTTAAACCTATCCCAAGTCTCGTAGAAAGACTCCCCCGGCTGCTCAGTGAATGCGTAGATGAGATTTCTAAGACGAGCGGTTTTTGCAGGTGGGAAGTATTTCTGTAAGAATTTAGATTGAAGATCATTCCAAGTGGTGATTGCTCCCTGTGGGAGGGAGTCCAACCAGATAGCAGCCTGATCAGTGAGTGAGAATGGAAACAAACGAAGGTGAATGGCCTCCTCAGTAACGCCCGTAAGGCGGAAAGTACTACAGACCCTACCGAATCTAGTCAGATGAGCATGTGGGTCCTCGTCTCGTAAACCATGGAACTGGACCGAATGGGCAATGGTGTTGATCAAGGTGGGTGGGATGGTCCAGTTGTTCGCCTCTATAGCAGGAAGTGTGATGCTCGAGCGAACGGTGGTGGGAGCAACACTAATGTGATCAGCAACGGTCCTACGATCAGCCATAACTACAGAAAAGACAAGATCAGAAAGAAGTACCTGTGGCTGGCGTAAACGACGGTGAAACTCACGTTCGGGTTCAGAGAATGGTGAATTATCAGGTGGGCCCGAGGAACGTGTGTGCATACACTGAAAAGCAAGTATAAAATGGCACGAATTAAATTCAACAAGTTTTAAAATTGGAAAAACCCGTAAACCACACACTACCGGCAAGTGTACCGGTCGTAGGTAGTAAAACAAGTAAGTCCGAGTATCGAACCGTGGACACAATCTAGCGACTCTTGATACTAAACCTTTATCGAGCCCTAGCCTAATAATTTGTTTGTTTGAGAGAATGGTTTTAACTAACTACTAAATAAAGAAAATAAATAAACTCAGATAAAACAGAGCAGAAGACTCAGGAAATTGAAGGAAAACTCAAATGCTAGGAGAAAACAGCTACCTAGGTCTAGAATCCTACCCGTAACTTACAACTCTCGGAATTGGATAATGGAATGGCTACCGGGTTCCTAAAAATACGACTAACTCAAGAAAACCCTAAAGACTGCTAGATCACCTCCCGGTCTCACTAACACCTCTTGGACAATCCTAAAGTAGACGTGTAAATCACCTGTTACTAGATCAGATCACCTCCCGGTCTCACTTCACTAGGGAATGCTAAGGTACCCAAATGACTCGCTCACCTCCCGGTCTCGCTAATCACAACACACCCTAGAGTATGAAGGGGTAATCTAAGGTTGATGATAACAACTCAAGTTTGCTAGGGAACTAAGGAAATCAAGCTAGGTTCACCTCCCGGTCTCACCTTTACCCAAAAACCCAAGAACTAGACAAACTAACACTCTATCTCCTCCCGGTCTCAAGAGTGGCAAAACACTAATTTCAAAGACTCACAAGGTTGCTTATAGGGTTATCTAAGACAAGAAACCTCTCTAATCACAAACAAGCTAGCTAAACAAGTAGGCACACAGAACTAGCAAATATCCTAAAAAAAACAAACAGCTATTTTTAATTTTTTATTTTTAATTTTTTGGTTTTTATATTTTTTTTAACTAAGAAATAAGAAAAACAACTAATCTAAGAAAGCAGTAAAATGGCTAAATCCCCGACTCGGGTCGTCCTCAAAAGCGCACTGTGTCCCCGGCAACGGCGCCAAAAACTTGATGTGTGAAATATGTTTTAATTAAATTCAACAAGTTTTAAAATTGGAAAAACCCGTAAACGACACACTACCGGCAAGTGTACCGGTCGTAAGTAGTAAAACAAGTAAGTCCGAGTATCGAACCGTGGACACAATCTAGCGACTCTTGATACTAAACCTTTATCGAGCCCTAGCCTAATAATTTGTTTGTTTGAGAGAATGGTTTTAACTAACTACTAAATAAAGAAAATAAATAAACTCAGATAAAACAGAGCAGAAGACTCAGGAAATTGAAGGAAAACTCAAATGCTAGGAGAAAACAGCTACCTAGGTCTAGAATCCTACCCGTAACTTACAACTCTCGGAATTGGATAATGGAATGGCTACCGGGTTCCTAAAAATACGACTAACTCAAGAAAACCCTAAAGACTGCTAGATCACCTCCCGGTCTCACTAACACCTCTTGGACAATCCTAAAGTAGACGTGTAAATCACCTGTTACTAGATCAGATCACCTCCCGGTCTCACTTCACTAGGGAATGCTAAGGAACCCAAATGACTCGCTCACCTCCCGGTCTCACTTATCACAACACACCCTAGAGTATGAAGGGGTAATCTAAGGTTGATGATAACAACTCAAGTTTGCTAGGGAACTAAGGAAATCAAGCTAGGTTCACCTCCCGGTCTCACCTTTACCCAAAAACCCAAGAACTAGACAAACTGACACTCTATCTCCTCCCGGTCTCAAGAGTGGCAAAACACTAATTTCAAAGACTCACAAGGTTGCTTATAGGGTTATCTAAGACAAGAAACCTCTAGATTATACCACTAACACAAAGTCTATGGAAAATCACGTGTAACCCTAAATCTGAAACTACCAAAGTAACAAACGTAGAGAAAACGCAAAGCAACAATCATGCAATTCAATTACTAGTAGCATTCATACGCATTATCATCAATAACACAAAGATATTTTACCAAAACATTAAGCCAAAAATTATATTATCCAGAACCAAAAATTACAAGTCACAAAATATTCATCAATACGACCTAGGTAGCATAAAAGTTTAGCTACTCATGTTCAAAAACAAAGCACAAATAAATTTAAAGTTATAAAATTCAGCAAACATGTCTAATATATCAAGTTTCAACAACCCAAAAATAATAAACGATGTCTAACCGAATAAAAGCAATAAATTTTTACGCCAAGTTCTTCAACACAAGCCTTCTCTTTTTTTAACTCCAGAAGTTCGTCTCTTTCTTACGCTTCTTCTCTCCGTCTGTTGACGTCCACTGATGTCCTCTCCTTTTTTCGATAATATATCCCCCTCTCAAGTTGTTGCCGCCTCCTTAATATAATACCCTTCTTTTTTTCATTAGGGTCCAATAACACTTCAACAAATAATAGCCCACCACAAAAATAATGTAATGACCCGTACGTTTTTTTTTTTCTTTTTGCTGGGCCCTTTGGCTAATTTAGAATTCACGTTGAATTCTATTCATGCATCCAATCTTTCAATTATTTTAAGTTTCATAAAATGTGCATTTTAGCCCCTTGAGTTCTATGGACTATTTATTAAAGAACTTTTCTTTAATTGCGATTTAACCCTTCGTCTTTCAGCTTCGTTTAATATTTCCTGATCCTTCGTGCATTGATCGCTTAAGCTCGTTTTTCATTCCTTTTCGCACCCTGACATGTAATAATAATAAATAATAAAATATATGTCTAAATATTATAAAAATGACTCTAAACTATAAAAATAAAATACAAAATACACGGGTAAATGACGGTGTTTTTCAACACAACAATGGTTGACTTGGTCAAACTTACAAGACTAACAAAGACATCGTTTCGATAATGACAAAATACAGACAAAGTACAGACAAAAGTGCACCAACAATTTGGTTATTCGCGGGTGCATTCTCTAAGATAACGCTAGCAAGCTCTTCATTCAATTCATACATGAGTTCTAAAAGCTCCAAGAAATTCCCTTTATTTAATGAATCTTTTGATTCATCATGACCACGAAACGCCAATCCGCCATTCAACAACCTTTTTCCAAGCAAAGTAGAAGCACTAAGTCTAAGTCGGTATTCACATTTCTCCTTAGGGCTCCTATTGTCCCATTGTGTGTGTACCGCTTGATTTTCGTTAACTAAATCGGCACTCATTTGGAAACATTTGTTGTGGAGGCTATTAACTAAACCAACATGTTTTTTAATTGACGCATGTACCTTTTTCCAATTGTTATACCCGCCGCACATAAATGTGTCTCTACAATCTCCAAATTGGCTCTTAAACAAATAGCAACATAAGCAAAACACGCGGTCCGATTTTGAGCTATACTCTAACCATCCCTTATATTCATGTTTGTCATACCATTCTTCCTTAAATTTTCTTAACTCGTCACCTTGAAACGTTGTTTGTGGGAATTCGATACCTCTTGGTTGATACGGTCTTCTTAGTATATATGACCTTCTAATCTCATCCCGTTGATTCACGTTATATGATTCTATCGGCGTGCGATCATAAGGATCTGAAGGAAGAGTATCCAAATCAATTAGTTCGGAAGATGTATCCACTTTCCTCTTGAGAAATCGCGCCATAACGTCTCTACTCATGGTTCCTATCACAATCAAATTGATCTATGACCATAAATTCATCGTTCCATAACCTTTTTGTTTAATTTTAACTTTCAACTATTCAAGCAATCAAGCCCTAGAATTGTTTAATCACCCCTAAAAATCATCTAAATAACATAATTATCATAAAAATCATCTAAAGCTACGACTAAACACACGATTTTTTCAAACCTATTTAAGAATTTTATTACCCCTTTTCTACCTTAATATCGAGTAAAATCATCAAAATAAACAATAAAACTTACCCTTTGAAGATCGCCGGTTGGTTTTGGTGCGGATTCCGGTTAGTTTCCGGTCAGAATCCGGCCGTGATCGACTGATCAGTGCTGCTGGACTTGCTGATGAATGTCGCTGGGCAGGGCAGGAGGCAGAACGCACAGGGCAGGAGGAGGGAAATTGAAGGGGTTTTGGGCTTCAGTTTATTGTTTTATTTAAGTTATGTTGGGTAATGGGCTACAAATGTTAGTGGGCTAATGTATAAGGTTACATAATGGGTTAAGGTTTGGTTTGGGTTTGAGTAGTATAAGTGTATATATAATGTATTAATATAGGTAGTTTTTTTTATAAAAAATCAGACTTTTCTAAAAAAATTTATAATATAAATCCATAATATTTTTTACCTATGGTGTGTGGACGAAAAATTCCAAGGGGTGCGGACGAAAAATTACAAAGGGTGCGGACGGGATTTTCGTCGGAAATTAACATAAATTTGTTTTTTCTCGGGGCTGCGCCGGCCCACCTTGGCATGGGGGTGGGTCCACCCATGATCACTATATATACTCTTATAAATGCAACATAAAACTTATGTGATTTCATTAATATTTAAAACCATGTTTAAGAACTAACTAAAAAAGTTGCTTGCCTTTATACAGATTTTATTCCAAGAGAACATATACTCAGTTTATTAACATATATGTAATATCCCTTCTAATAAAATAACTTGTTACTACGTAGGATAAGATAAACAAATTCGCCAATCGATGTCTTTGTCCATTATGTTTTTGAGCAGTTCAACGAGTTATCTCGTAGCAGATTCTGTATTATTATTAATATATTCACCATGTGAATAACAAGTCAGACAACATGCCATGTTCTATTTTATTAAATTGATCAGTAATTAAGTATTATTATTTTGTTTAAGTAGTAGTTATACCGGCCATAAACAATTATTAACAATGATGATATGATACCATCATACCAACAAAAAACAAAATGACAAATATTGGCATGGTTTTCAAACAATTTACATCTTCATGATTAGTTAATTATATACATCATGAGAAAAATAATCAAAAGATCAAATTACATTCTGGACTATAATACTTAATTAGAAAAGCTTGCTACCAAACTCTTCAATGTCACTGCCTAATCTTGAAGATGAAGTTGCTACATCTCTAAGCTCAGATAAACTTCTTCCAAGCTGCAATGCCACCTTCATCTCAAAAACTTCACCATTCTCTCTACTATCAAAATCTCTTTCCTTCAAGTTTGATTCTATTGATTCTTCCATCATCTTAAAGAATCCAGCATTGCTTCGATACATCTCAAACACCATCCCAACTTGCCCACCATGTTGTATGGTATTTACAACGCTTGCCATTGCACCACCCATGACCCCGAGCACCATGGCCCAAGAATTATGAGGAGAAGATGAAAGAAAGGCCGAACCAATGGCTCCTAAGCCGGTTAGTAGAGGGCCAGCTACGGCTAAACCTTTGTTTAGTTTCAAGGCCTTTTCACCTAACCTTATATAATCATCTTTGTCTTTAATCTCCAAAACCCTAATGATCTCTCTCATCTCTTCCTCAAGTTCCACACTCCAACCGTTTTTATCGTGGCACCGTTTGGAAGATGTCCTGCGTTTTTCAGGCCACCAAACCGCTGGTTCCACTTTGGCTGGAAACTTTTCTAGCATGACACCAAGTAGAGGAAGAGGGTATGCTCTATCTATAGCCAAAACTTTCTCCATAGCTTCATTTACATCACTAAGAGAAGGATTGCTTATCGCAATCTTCGTCTTGATTTCGCTTTCGAGTTGCTTGAGCAACCTTGCTGCGTTTCTTTGTTCTTCAGCCAGTTGGGATGGTTGGATCTTGTTCATGATAATCAACATCCCAGTGGCTGCTAAATATAAGAAACTTGATGAAAGTTTAAGAGCTTCCAAGGGTGCACCAGGTACACTAGTTATGGAAGATGCAATGGCAGCCATAGTTGTTGCTGTAAGAGTAATGGTGTTGATAGATGTTAACAGCAGGCTGTTCCAGTTATTCCTTTGCTCTCCAATGTTCTTATGCATCTCTACACGGTCCGAAACAGCCTCTAATATCACGTAAAGCTTCTCCATTACTTCAGGATCATGAGACATTTTAGGGTTGTTTTGGTTTTGTTTCTTGGGTGTAATCCTTGAAAACTCCATTTCTTCAACCAAACCGATGTTTGATTGGATCTTTGGAATGAGTGTGCTTAGATTATTTGTTTTAATCTTTGGGAAATGGATAGAAGCTCTTGTTAAATCTCTATGAGAAGATGAAGACGAAGAGGAAATAGATGAAGAAGAACACAAAAAACTGGAAGCCTGATTAACAATTGACATGACTTATGCCAATTTAAACTTAAAATCTTCTTGATAGTGCCTAAGAAAGCTCAAAAGTGTGTGAGTGCAATGGGGTTGGTTTTAATTTATGAAAGATCGAGCAGGTTAGTTTTGTTATCGGAAGAAGTTTACGTGGTTGTCTATATATAGAGAAACAAAATTCAGTCAAACTTTTCAAATCTTTGAAGTTTGAATATGCAAACATCTAAGCACTCGGTTTCTTGGGTTTATTAAGGTCTTGTTTTGACCATCAACCCTCAAATGACATGGACACAAATATGAACTTGTCAACAAACTTTGTTTCGGCAGTTTATGGTGAACGTACAGCTTAATTAACTACTTCTATAGCAAAAAAAAAAAAAAAAGGGTCATGCTATTAACACACGACCAAAATTATTTTCACACCTCAAAGCGCCGCGCTTTGGCCATAGCGCGGCGCTATGATCGACAAAAGTGCTTCGATTGACGTTTGAGACATTCCCTACTGTTTGACAGACATAAAGCTGATTGACATGTTTTGTCGTTAACCCTAAGCGCCGCGCTTTGGCCATAGCGCGGCGCTTCGACCCAAATTTTCACTTTTAAAAGCAAACTACTGATTGAGGTTCTTCTTCATAGCTCGGTCTTCTTCTTCACGTTGTTTACAAACATACGTGGGTATTCGAGTGTTTTGTTGTTTGTTGTTTACAAAAAACGATGTCGTGGTTAAACAACTATATTTTCGGTCAATATTCTGACAAAGTCAGTCCTTGTCTGTTGACCTTGGCCAAAGCGCCCCGCTATGGCCAAAGCGCCCCGCTATGGCCAAAGCGGGGCGCTTTGAGTGTGCAAAAAGACAAAGGCCGTGTGCAAATAGACCAGGCAAAAAAAAAGATAAAATTAAATAAAAAATAAATTAAAAGTAAAAAGAAAAACAAAAAAAATTGATACGTTTTATCAAATAACTAGTATTAAGCACCCCTACGTTGCGGTGAGGGGCGAACACCAAATAAATGGTCCTCTAGAGAGAGACACACGCGCGCGCACACACATGTATATATAAAGTGTACTGTACAATATCCCTTAACGTACACTACGTACGTGATGTGAAATCGCGTGTTAGAAAATAACATGAATGAAATCACATGTGATAATTTTGATGAAATCCCATGTTGGTTTTTTGTAATTATTTCGCATGTGGTAATTTTGATGAATTCGCATGTTGATTTTTTGTAACAATTTTGCATGTGTTAATTTTGATGAATTCGTATGTTAAAAAACCAACATGCGAAATTGTTACAAAAAACCAACATGCGATTTCAAAGTGGGATGAAGATCTGACGGCTGAGATGAGCGCGTACATATATACATATATATATGAATGATTCGTTAGAAACCACCCTTTAGTGCGAGAACCGCGAGAACAGGTGTAAACACAACAAAAAATATCTAAAAAATCACACAAATTTTTTATAAAAATCGCTACTTTTCGTTAATAAAAAATTTAAAAAAAATTGATACTAAAAGTAGCGATTTTTATAAAAATATATATATAAAAAATTGTTTGTTTTTTAGATTTTTTTAGGTTTTTGGAGATTTATTTTTTAGCATTTAGCTTTGGGGGGAGGGGGGGTTAGATTTTTTTTTTTAGGTTTTTGAAGGTTTAGTTTTTAGTAATGAGAAAAAAAAACACCTGAAAAACACATTGCGACCCGTAAGAAAATGTCCTTGCATTCTGCAAGCAATTTTTTTACACTGAACTTGCGTAATAGTGCAAAAAAAATTTGAAAAAGTCCTTGCTTCGCAAAGATCAACCACAAGAGACAACTTGCTGGATTGAAGATAGGTGTTGGTATAAACCAGAAAGGGAATAATAATAACAATAATAATAATAAATTGCTGGATTGAAGATAGGTGTTGGTCCAAACCAGAAAAGGAATAATAATAACAATAACAATAACAATTATAATAACCATTATAATAACAATAATAATAACAATAACAATAACAATAATAATAAAGAAAGAAAGAAAGATGGTATATTCGAATTCAAGTGCAAGTTCAGTTTAGACCGCAATCACACACGTTTCAAGTAAACTTGAAGGGTCTAGTTAGAGTATTGTGGAAGGAACAGGTGCAGAGGGATCGAGTGTTTTGTTCAGAAGAAGGATCATGGAAGAAGAAAGTTTCTTCTAATTGTGTATTTTCATCACTAACAAATTGGTTTAAATAATCTTGGCAGTGCTTACCTGTCTAGAATCTTGTTCAAATAGCAATCGAAAAGTCATGGGAATTCAAGGAAGGAAGAGTTTCAATTTTGATGATGACGACACTAACCTACTTCAATCTTGATCAAATAGAATCCGTAGGATTCAAAGTCGAGATTGCAACTAAATAGTTCGAGATTAAAACCAAGTGATGAAGGAATCAAAGGAAGAAGCAATCCAAGTTGAAGAATCAAACATGGATCAACAATTAAGGGGGTGATTATTAACTATTGACCAAGTTTGATACAAAGTTTATGAGTCAGAATATGAATAAGTAAATAGTATATGATTTAGTGCCTTATGTATATTTGTAATTAGTATGAAGATTAAATGTTTTAATTCTCAAAGTTAGAAAGTGAAACGATGCGTCGATCTAAGTATGTATATATACGATGTCAATGTCAAATGTAAATGTGTGAATTCGTGATCAATCAATTGAATTTCGTTTTAGGTTAATCCCTATCGTTCGTTTCTTTGTTTTATCCTTTGAATGATTGTTTCAATGATCTCCAGGGTCTAACAAAATATTGAAGTAAGATTTAGAAAGTGAGTTAGCCGTTAAAAATATAGATATTGAATAATAATGAATATTGTTTGTCACTTTACTTCAGTAAGACCGAAGTAGATTACTAAACTATCAAATATTTAATTTTGGGATATTATATGCTTTTTTTCTGAATAATAGTGAATGGATAATAGGATACCGTTAAGACTTAAGATAGTAATTCATATTTTGATATTTTCTTTGTCTTATATGTTCATAGTTTATTAAGGTGGGATAAGATTATTAGCATAACTCAAATTGTTTTTTTAATAATAATTACAAAAAATAAACATTGATTGGAGATACATCATACATGTGCACATAAAAACAAAACAAAACGCGAAGTTGGGAGTTGTAATGTTTATCTCAATAAATTAATAGCTAATGTTATGATATATATATTATGTTTTTGTAGGGGTAGATTTTATAGTACCTAATGTTATTTTTTTTAACCGCAACTATTTTATTTAAATATATAAAATAGAACATAGGGGCCAGCAGGACGCTGGAAATCCCAAGCAACAAAAAAACATTACATGATCA
Organism: Helianthus tuberosus; assembly: GCA_030545235.1. NCBI lineage: Eukaryota > Viridiplantae > Streptophyta > Magnoliopsida > Asterales > Asteraceae > Helianthus > Helianthus tuberosus. The sequence continues at coordinate 25,081,188 of CM060435.1, read as the reverse complement.
TGTCTCGCACGTTAAAATCACTCCACCTCTCTCAATCAAGATTTCCATACGGAGATCTATTTTTAATCCACTGGAAAGACTCCTCTTTAATTGTATCCACCATCATCTCGACCCAACATTTCTTCCCCTCAAACCATACGGAGATCTATTTTTAATCCACTGGAAAGACTCCTCTTTAATTCTATCCACCATCATCTCGACCCGACATTTCTTCCCCTCAAAAATACATTCGTTTCTCGATTTCCATATAATCCATAAAGTGGCAAAGGAGATAACCATTATGACTTTTTCCATTTTGGCGACCCTTTTAGACTAAAAATACACTCCAGCAACTCCATAACTACTCCATAACTGAAGCAAAGTGACCATTTGTTGGTAATTTAAGCCACACCCGTATGCTCCACCAAACTGCAGCCGATGTAACACAAGAGATTGTCAAATGTTCCACTGACTCATTTTGAAATCCACACAAAACACAATTATTATCCTGCAAAAAACTACCCCTTCGCTCCAGATTATTTTTAACCACTATACCACCATTTAAAATTCTCCAAACAAAGAAACAAACTTTTTACGGCGCCCAAGCCAGCCACTCGAATCGACCCACCACCACCTTCACTCCAATATTCTCTGCCACAGCATCTCTAAACGCAGCCACCGAAAATTGATTTTCGCTCCCCTGATCATCGTGAATACCCAACTCCTCAGGTTTATTTACTCCAGCCTTGACAATATCATTTCTTACCATCACTATATCCTTCCAAATGCCCGTGATACCCTTTTTTAAGGGAACCCCACCATCAACTGAATCGCCCCATGAATGGCCTTGATAACCTCAACCCAAATGGGTGACTTTTGGTGTCTTACCCTCCAATGCCATTTCATAAGTAATGCCCAATTAAGACTTCGAATCTCACCCAAACCAAGCCCACCCAAACGTTTAGGCGCCACAACTTTATCCCAAGCGACCCATCGAATCTTATTCCTCGACCCCGTTTTCCCCCAAAAAAAATCCCTTCGGATTCCTTCTAACGTTTTGATAATCTTCTTCGGGGCTTTAAATAAAGACAAATAGTAGGATGGCATACTACCAAGAACCGACTTCGCAAGGGTTAATCTCCCACCCATAGACAACAACTTCGCCTTCCAACTTGAAAGTTTTTTAGTAAATTTATCAACAATCGGTCTCCAAGCTCTAACCCGTTTCATATCTTCACCAATCGGAAGACCAAGAAATTTAAAAGGAAGAGCCCCGGCTAAACACATAAACTTGTTTGCCATACTCTCCACGGTATCGCCATCCACCCCCACTCCCATTAACCTACTCTTTTTTTAAATTCACCTTTAGGCCCGAAACAAGATAAAGTACTCTAAGGATTCTCTTCAGATTTAGGATATTCTTTTCATTCCACACCCCCAAGAACATTACATCGTCCACGTAACAAAAATTGGTCAATGTCGGGCCACCATTCGGGAGCGCCACCCCATCTAAAAGCCCATTAGAAGTCGCTCTCTTCATGAACCCCTCCAAAATCTCTAAACCTAATATGAAAAGAAAAGGAGACAAAGGATCACCTTGCCTAAGACCCCTTTGAAGATGAAATTCTTTAGTCGGAGAACCGTTAACTAGAACGGATCCCATACTAGACAATAAGCACGCTCTAATCCACCTCCTCCACCGTTTAGGAAACCCTATAAGCTTCAAATTGTTCAACAAAAAATTCCAATTTACCGAGTCATATGCCTTCTCAAAATCGACTTTGAAAAGCATCACTTTCAAACCTTGTCGTTTAGCCCAAGAAATCACTTCACTCACCATTAAGGGACCATCAAAAATATTTCTATTTTCCACAAAAGCCGATTGTGATGTTGAAGAAATCGTAGACATCACCCCTTTTAATCTATTAGCAAGCGCTTTTGCAATGACCTTATACACTATTCCAATAAGAGAAATAGGTCTAAAGTCCGCCAAAGAAATAGGATCATTAACTTTCGGAATAAGAGTAAAGAATGAAGAGTTACATCCAAAATTAATCCTACCCGACTCATAAAACTGAAACATCAATTCCATGAATCTCGGTTTTAGCAACTCCCAAAACCGCTTCACGAATACAAATGTAAAGCCATCCGGTCCTAGCGCCTTGTCTCCCCCACACTCCCAAATAACCTTCTTAATCTCCTCCACCGAGAATCGGGCGGTCAGAGCCCTTGATTGATTCAACGAGATATGACGAAAATCGTTGACCATTAAAGTCGGCCTTTTCTTCATAGGTTCGCTAAATTTCTCTTTGAAGGCCTTCATAATTTCTTTCTTCATGCACACTGGATCACTATAAATAGTCCCATTAATATTAATTTCATTCATCCTCTTAGCCGGCTTTTGGACGTTAATGAATTTATGGAAAAACTTCGTATTTTCATCTCCATTCTTCACCCAATTTAATCTAGCCTTTTGCTTGAGATCCTTACATTCTTGATTCTCCAGCCTTCTTAATGCCAACTCATATTTAATCTTCTTTTTTTCCCTTCTACATCAAGTCTTTTCTTTTCAGCTAAACACTCCAGGTCGTCCAGCTCCTTAATAATCTTCAACCGCTTCTCCACCTCTTCATATTTCCATTTAGATCGCCACCCTTTCAACGCCACTTTTAAGCGTTTAAAGATGTCAATTAGAGCCTTGTCACCTTCCTCAAACACCCCCTTAACATTTTCCAGAAAACCCTCTTTCGATAACCACGAATTAAAGAACTTAAAAGGAATCGGACCAAAATCAACATCATTACACAAAAGAATCAACGGACTATGATCCGACAATTCCTTAGACATGGCCTTGAAAGTTACTTGAGGCCAATTTTCCATAAAGCAATCACACACAAGGATACGATCAAGTTTACTTAATTTACTACCATCATCCGAAATGCGTGTAAACCTCTTCCCTACTTGATTATACTCCAATAAACCTGCTCCTTGAATAAAACAATTAAATCGGAAGGCAGCCAGGTCATCAAAATTTGAATTGCATCTCTCATCTGCACCATGCACCTCATTAAAGTCTCCTAAAAGGATACACCACCCCTCAACCTTATTCCTCCAATCCAACAACTCAATCCATAAATCTTTCCTTTTACCTGAATCGTTAGGAGCATGTATATTAAAAACATTCAAAGGACAAACTATACCTTTAAGAAAGCCAGTCACAATCGAAAAGTGCCTCCTTCTAACAATCACTGAGGTATTACAAAAGATATCAGGGTTCCACACAGAAATCAAACCCCCTGATTTCCCTATAGCGTTGACACAACAAAATTCGACCCTCTGATTTCCCCAAAATCTCCCAACTGTCTCATCTGAAACTTCTGCCAATTGAGATTCTTGAATAGCCACAAAATAAATACGATACTTCACAAAAAGTCTACGAACCCATCGAGCTTTCCCCATGTCCTTACCCCCCCCCCTTAAATTTACGGACAAAAAATTCATTTATCACTAAAATTCTCCTTTTCCCCTTGCACAACAGCTTCCACATCCTTCACAAAATCGCTTAAATCAACACCAAGCTTGGCTCCCACTTCCACTGTACCCGAAACTTCCAGAAAAACCTCCGGATCGGACGCCAGTATGTCTTGACCCCTGCCCTTTCTCAACGTCGGTAAAGCAGACTTCACCGGTTGATTACCCCCACACGAACCACCATCCACTATCACAACGCCCTCACCTATGACTTCCACCCTTCCCTTTTTCGAATTTACAGCCTTTGGAAGAAACATATCATAGATAGGATTCACGCGCTTTCTTTTCTTAGCAGATTTAGTAAGATATCCTCCCCAAATAATACGGTCAATGTCGAAAGGATCATCCGCCCGGATATTAAGATCAGGCATCACCGACTTTGATTTCTGCTGTTTATTTCTCGTCCCATTCAAGCTAACATATTTTATCTATTCCCGAGACCGAGCCAGCTGACTCACATTTTTTATTAGAAACAATACTCACATGGGTTGGTCTGAGGTCACCAGATGCACGTGAGCCTTGAAGAAGAAAAACCCACCATCCTTATCCCTAGGGTCCACCAGTGGAGACTTTTGATTTTTTAAATCCTCATTCTTATTATTCTTATTCTTATTATGACACCCATCCTCCACGTGGCCATGCATCTGTATATCTTCTTTCTTACAACCTTCATGCAACAAACTATCCTCCATAGAAACATTAGCCACCTTCTCAGAATTGGTATCCGTCGCAGTTGAATCATCACCCCAACATATAAAATTAGGCGACCATTCCCCTTCTTCTTCGCAAACCCACACCTTAAAGCGACGATCTCTCCACGCAACCGTAACTTCTTCATTAATCTTTTTACCATGATTCACAATAATTGCTAATTTATTAAATGCTAAACACCCATCCTTGCACGAAGCGTTTGAAAGTTGAACAATTCTACCGAACCTTTCCCCAATTGAATTAACCACTCCTTTATCCCATAACTCCAACGGAACACCACGAATAATTAACCATACTAGCCGACTAAACTCCACATGTTGACCTTTCCAAAACACGATACTACTACTGGCCCAAACCTCCAAAAAATATTTTTGCTTCACCAAAAAATCCAATGTCGTATTGGAATCATTAAAGCAAATTAAAATTTTTAAACCTCCCATAAAGCTAGTTTTGGCTCCAAGAGCATCTTCTTGTGAAAGGAAAGTTTCCAAGTTATTGAACAATTCCAAAGATTTTACTTCAGCGATTAATGACTTTCCATTCCACGCTTCGTCAACCTCCGTAACATTCGTACTTACCAAAATAATTTTCTCCTCCTCTGAATCCCGCTTGTCACCATTGGCAAAGCTCTTGATAATTTTTTCTCCATTCCAAGCATGCGTCTTGTTTAACCCTTGGTCAATCACAATCTTAGGAATTTGGTGTCCGTTCTTATTACCCTGGACTACCTTAAAACCCACCTCCTTACGCCCCGACACAAACGTTTGATTAACTGGGCCAAATTTACTGAATCTTGCGACGTTAATCCCAATAATCGCACCATCTATGGACACCGTTTTCAGTTTTTCCAACCAGATCCCGACATCGTTCACTTCTTTCAAATGAATGAAGCCAAATCTATTGCCCGCGCTATCTCTCTTCTTCGGAACAAATGCATCGCCCAAATTCCCCAAAGGAAAAAACGCCTGCCAAAGTCTTGTACTATTACAATCATCCGGAAGATTAGAAACAAAAAAGTCACGGCATTGCGAAGACTCTCCTCTATCTTCACCCATTTCATCTCCTTTCTCTTCTGGTTCCTACACATCACCGTTTGCCATTTCTCACCAGGCTGGTAGTAGGATTTGTTGATGCGATATATTTCTTCCTCCTTCCTTTGTCTCAGATCTCTAAGAACTTCCGGCGACCATCTTCTCGGCTCCCTCTCTTTCCTTCGCCCTCTCTCCATCTCTCAGGGCGGATGCAGTAAGGATCCACAGTATTCTAGTACCTAATGTTATAATTTTTTTTTGTAGGGGTAGATTTTAAGTCTCAATCTGGCGATACAGGAGATCAATTGTTAAACTAATCCTATCACTATTTCCATATCTCTATATCTTATTCAAGTATCCTTTTTCACTTTATCTATCATTATATATATTTAGAGTAAATTACAAGTTTTGTCCTTTATGTTTACATCAAATTTTAGGCGATGTCCTTTAGTGCAAAAGTTGACAGGCGGTGTACTTCACCTTTCAAAATCTTGCACGTTTTGTCCTTTAGGCCAAACCCAGTTAGATTTTTTGGTTAAATTTAGTCATGTGCAAGGCACATGAGGTTACTATTGTAATTTCACCTCTCAAGGACTATTTTGTAAGATAAATTATATCAAGGGGCTATTCTGTATTAAACTTAAAAATAAAAAATATATATATAAACTCACACACTCTCACTCTCTCGATCTGAAAGTCCCTCTCTCTTCTCTCTCTCTAACAACAGGTTGGCCATCACTCTTTGTGGTAGTTCACGGTGGCGACAGGTTGGCCATGCTAAATACCTTTCCATAGAAGCTGCACCTGCATCAATATAGCTATGAGCTTCTTCTCTTAAACTCCACACCATCAAGGCCTTGAAATCCTGGGACCCGCCTCCAGAATCAACATCCCAAAGGATTCCGTATTTAGCGTTTTTCGTCCACCTGTGCAAGATGTAACGGGACGGGATTTCTCTTATATTCATTATTTGGAAAAATTTTAACGCATGCCGACAGAGAATACCCTCGAACTCAAACATCCTGCAACTGCAACTGATATTAAGATTTGAAGCGTTAAAAGCAATGGTGTTTCGCTCATCGTCGTTCCCACATCTTTGAACTAAGTATCTGCTGATTGCACCCTCGATGTTGGGCTTGAATAATTTGTCCTGATGATGATTCATTTTAAAATGTTGGAATTACCGATTGTAATTATAGTGATGATTCATTTTAATTTTTGGGGTTTTGTGGATTATTAGTTTTGGGGGTTTTTGGTTGGTGAGTTGATTTGGAGATGGTGGTTAGGGATGGCAAAAATACCCAAGCCCGACGGGTATACCCGAAACCCGACACAAATGGGACGGGTATACCCGATACCCGATGGGTATTGGGCCGGGTATGAGATTAGTTTTTAAAATTTTCGTGGGTATGGGTCGGGTATGGGATTAGGTGATACCCGACCCGATTACCTGAAACCACATACCCGTTTACCCGAACTATATACCCGATCATATACCCGATTTTTTTAATTTATACTTTTATTTTCCATTAACCCTTGTCTATTAGTGATTTATTTTAGTATGTTCATAATGTGAAAAAATAAATTTTCTTTTCGTATATGCATTTGATAATAGTATTTATATTTTGTATGTTGTGAAGTATATGCATGTGAGTGTATAAGTATTATAAAGTTTTTATTAATTTATGATAAAACTTATATGTATGTAATGTAATTTTTAATTTATAATAGTTGTTATATAAATAAAATAATATAATAATTACAATTGTAAAAAAATGTATTAAGAAATCTCAACGTATATCTTTTAATAAACTAATGGGTAAACCCGATACCCGACGGGTAATTACTGTAGGATCGAGAGTCGATCAATACGAGTCTATTAGAAGAGTTCTCGTCAATACGAAAGGCAGAATTCAATCGTATCGATGTTGTTTCAGCTGATATGCACAAGAATCACTTTAAACTATCTCGTATATTGATAACAAAATGTTTTACAGGCTGGAGATACTTTGGCAGCACTTCGGCACTGGAATCAGATCGTTACAAATGAAATCACAAGACACATATATATAGGTCAGCCTATTTCGCACGAAACAATCCATACGAAATCAGCTTGTCATTTCGTACGAAATAGCCATTGCTATTTCGTGCGAAATGAACCCTTCTCATTTCGTGCTAAATCATATCTACATATATATTTCACATTTTCTCGTACAACGTGCCCTGATCTTTCTACACAGTTACACTACTCGATATAAGACGAAGTCGACAGACATATGCACCAACAGACTCCCCCTTGGATGTCGACGAGTATTCAGTACACGTCTTCAACGTCTTCAGTCTTTATCAGTCTTCACGTGCTCTCCAAAGTATCTGACATTATTAGCATCCTCAATCTCTTTCTCTTCCAGAATCTCATCTTGACTTTATCTTCTCTTGATCAAATCTCTTGATTCCTTAAGTTCTTCAACATTAGTAGCTTGCATGAACTTTAAGATTGAACTTGACTCTTGCATCTTTTGTAACAACTCTCATCAAAAGTACTATTTAATGTATTAATTAGTCAAAAAGGAAACCCTAATTGAGAGACCCAAGTGATTCTGAACAAACCCTGAAATTTTCATAATTTTCAGAATCAGGATTAGGGCCCCTAAAACTCAAGGGGGGTAAACCCTAGTGGATAATTATCCACTAAAATACGTTGTCAAATTACTGAAATTCGAGTGTAGCAACTCAGCAAGGCTAGTCCCAGTCGTGGCTAGTCTATGGGCCTATTTTCAACCCATACGCACCGTAGCAGATTATAGCCTACGATGCGCAGGCCTTTAAAAGACCCATACGCATCGTAGGGGATGTTTTGCTACGATGCGCAGGGCTTCCAAATTTTCACCTATAAATAGCAGACACTGGTAGTCGAATTTTGAACATTTTACGACGAAACAATTCTCACAAATACACTGCTTTACGTTCTGTTATTCCAAAATTCAACCCCCGGGTATCGAAATTCTGCTACAAAACAGGGTATTAGCACAATCGCTGCTACGATTCATTTATCCGAAGATCAAGATATCCAATGCATGTTTAAATGCCGCCCACATTAGGGTTATACTTTATCGTTCGTCATTAATTTGACGGATTGTCGTTAATTCGATAGGTAAAGTATTATACTTTATCGTTCGTTGTTAATTCAACGGATCATCGTTAATTCGATGGGTAAAGTATTATACCTTGTCGTTCATTGTTAATTCAATGGATCATCGTTAATTCGATGGACAAAGTATTGCATTTTAACATTCATTGTGATAATTTGATTTCGTAAATTATCGTAATTGCTGGATTGATTACTAACCCGGTTTTATGTGCATTATCTATATTAGGTTAACAAGGCTAAATCATAGATTAGACTCTGATCATATTAAATCAGCAATGTGAGTCATTCTCTCTTTTTATCAAATCTATTTACAAAATCATGTTTATTTTCAAAGTTATAATTACGGGGATTAAGTCTTTGTAATCACCAAATTACAGCCGGTATGTGGGGTATTGTGCACAGTATTACAGTTTTATCACTTTAGGTGGGCGAACCTAAATTTAGTGATATTCGTCATTCATTGGGGCAGCCAATGGTGATATGACCACAGTCACCGTAAAGATTCGAGTGACAAATACTGTGGGTAGTTGGATTGATATCAGAAACATTGTAATCGCTCTTAATACTGTAAATTATAACAAATGTGTCATTTTAGTAAATAGAATGATTCACTCAGTATTTCCCGCTGACAAAACCTTTTTCAAACATGTTTCAGGTGATCTGTTGTAATCCAGGAAAAGTGCTGGGGAGTATTTCTAAGCTTACTGATAGTGGCTCAATATAAAATAAATAAATACTTTTGTAATATCACGCTTTATAGTAAAAACATACTATTGTAAATTATCGGGGTTTTATCCCGAATTGTGAAATAAAATAATCGGGGAAAAATTTTAGCTTTAAGCGATCCTGTTTCCGCTGTTAAACTCAATTAAATCAATACCGCAGTATTTCTGTCCCGCGGCTCTTGAAACGGGTCAAACCGGGTCGAGGGCCGTGACAGAAAAAAGTGGTATCAGAGCCACTGGGTTAAGCTGATTGAGTATTCAGAAATGCTCCATTTTTCCTGATTACAGCCACTGGGTTAAGTTAATTAAGTATTTAGAAATACTTAATTTTCTGATTACTGTTATGTGATTATTTGTATTATTAACTGACTATTTGATTATTTGTTAGTTACAGTATGGGTAAGAAAAAGCTGTCAAGCATTTATCTTAAATTAGAGAAATCATCTAATGAAAAAGGAAGTTCATCCCGAACCAAATCCTCAAGTCAGTCTGAAATTCCTGAAGAAGGAATATTCGTGCGTAAGGCACAATACGAGGAATCACTTTCTCCTCGAATGAGGGAAATGATTATTAAGAAAAGTAAAGAGAAAATCCAAGAAAAGAGGATTAAACGGGAAACTCAGGAATTAATTGATAAATCACCTTGGGAAGATAAACTAGATGAGAAATGGGCAAATTTATATATGCTAGCTACAGTAGCAGAAAATATAAATCCTTAAAGATTAGCACCCTATTCTCATAAATCTAGAAACCTTGTGTGATAAATAAAATTTGAAACCTAAGTAGGGTTGTCAGTTATCTTTGTAAATCAACTAGTACATTGTGTGAAATAAATTACAAAGTTATTTGTAAATTTTAATTTAGTATTTTATGCATTTTGCATATATGCTACATCAGCATGAGTGAGATAACCGAAGATTTCCAGAATCTTAATCTTTATCCCGTAACGGTCGAAGCTTCCAAAGAATATATTAGCTACTATCCTGATATTGAACAACCAGTAGAATTCAAGGTTCCACCTTTGAGCAAGCCTAAACAGAAGAAAAGAACTTATGTAGGATGGAGGAAAATCCGTAAGAAGAAGCCAGCTAAGAAACTGCCCAAAATAAGTAATCCTTTGAAAAAGGGAAAAGAAGTCATAACTGGAGAGAATTCCAAACCGCAAGAAATGGAAACTGGAAACAAAAAGAAGGATAAGGAGGTAGAATTACAAATGAAGGAGATTACTAAAGAAGTGATAATGGAAGTCGGGCAAGGGTCTATACCAGCTCAGAGAGAAATCGGGGAGATTTCAAATCCAAACCAGGAAAGAACTTTTCAGGATGAGATAGATTTTCTGTTAGAAAACTGTGAGACAATTCAGCCTGTCCAGACAAATCTTTTTACTTATCCTATTGAAAACCAATTCCCTATGAATTGGGAACCAGCAGCAATTCCCGATCCAATAGTCCACTCCCAACCCATAGGAATGGACGAATGGTGGACAAACGATTGGCAATTTCAAAATATTGTCAATGATCCTTACATTTTTCTTCCACAATTCGATCCAGAACCATTACCTAATCCACCCATGAGCACTGAAAACATGGCCGAACTTCGCCATTTTGGCGAAGAGTTGTTTGATATGGGAAATAGAATGAGGGAGATAGGTGGACAGATTGCTTGGAAGTACGACGAGAGGGAAATGCGTTTTTAACAGCAAGTAACGAAAGTTAGAACGATGATAAAATGGTAGTTGTAAAATAGTACTAATAAAGTTTGTCTGTAAATACCCAATAAAACTTTGTATGATATCTGTGAGTAATGATGCATAATAGATATATATAAATGAAATCGAAAGATCGATTATTTTGACTATATCTGTATTATACAATTTTCTGATTGTTTGTATATAATTATTAATTGTCAGTTACTAATAAAATTTATATATATACATTATCAGATGGCAAACAGTAATGATGAACCTATTAATGAAGTTAATCATTCTGAACAACATTCCAGAGATCAATATATGACTCGGCAAGATATCGAAAACATTGTTGCTCAAGGGATAGCCAATGCTATTCCAGCATTCGTCGCTGCTATAAAGAATCCACCCGAACCACAACAAATTGTTCAGAGCAAACAGATTACTGAAGATAACTTCAGTAATAGTGTAAATGGAGGCAATAAGCATGATAATCATAATAAGGAACCACATCAAGCTCCATTAACCAAGAAAATGAAAACTGCAACGCCTGGTTGCACTTTCAAAGAATTCATTGCTTGTAAACCCACTGAATTTGCAGGCAATGAAGGAGCAACTGCATCACTGCGTTGGTTAGAGAAAACCGAAGCAGTCATTGCAATAAGTAAATGTGGTAAAGATGATCAAGTTATGTATTCATCCAATCTGTTCAAAGAAGGAGCACTCGAGTGGTGGAATACTGTGTTACAATCAAAAGGAAGAGCAATAGCTTATGCTATGACTTGGGAAGAATTTAAGGGTTTGGTGGAAAGAAAATTCTGTCCTGAGTATGAGAAGGAACAGATGGCGAATAAGTTTTTAAATCATCGGATGATGAGTGTGGACTGTCGCGGTTATACCTCGACATTCTTCGAATATGCAAGAGTAGTACCAACATTGGCTTCGCCAGAACCGGTACTTATTTCTCGCTATATTTGGGGGCTAATTAGCGAAATCCGCAATATTGTTAAAGCTGCGAGACCTCGCACTATTGACGATGCGGTAGAATTAGCCAACACTCTGACCGATGAATTGGTGCGCACAAGAGATGAAGATAGGAAGAAGGCACTAGCTCAGAAAATTACCCAAGGATTTCGTGTGGGTAATAATAACAGCTTCAAGAGAAAAGGAACAGGGCAATCTCAAGGTACGTCATTCTGCAGGAAATGCAAAAAGAAGCATTATGGAAGATGCGATATCACTTGCAATTTTTGCAAAGCTATAGGACATCGTGAAGAAAACTGTAAAAAGAAAACAGTAATCTGTTTTAATTGTGGTGAAGCTGGGCATTACAAAACAGAATGTCCTAAATTGGTCAAACCAGTAGATAACAAACCTAAGGCGACCGAAGGAACTACTAAGAAGAATGCCAGGGCATTTCAGCTGACCACGCAAGAAGCAGAACTTATTCCGGATGTGATAGCGGGTACGTTCTTAGTTCACAACGTGTATGCAAAAGTATTATTTGACTCTGGTGCAAACCAAAGTTTTATAAATACTTCATTCTGTCAAGCTCTTAGTTTACCTTTAACCAATATTAGGCAGATTTTTACCGTTGAAACAGCAGACGGAAATTCAGTTAGAATAGATAAAGTTTTGCAAGAAGGAAACATAGAACTTTTAGGACATAAATTCTCTGCAAGACTATTGCCGATGAATTTAGCTGAATTTGATGTTGTATTAGGAATGGATTGGTTAGTAGCCAACCATGCTAGAATCCTTTGTGATCAGAATTCTATAGAAATTCAATCACCGTCCGGAGAAGTGATTAGAATTACAGGAGATAAACCACGGAAACCCATGAAGTTCATATCAGTAATGAAAGTTGCTAATTATGAACGAAAACAAGGAATAGTGTATATGATTTCAGTAATCATTAGCACTAAAGGAAAAGATCTTAAGGAAATACCAGTAGTATCAGAATACTCTGATATATTTCCAGAAGAGTTACCAGGATTACCTCCAGATAGGGAAGTAGAATTTAGGATTCATTTAATTCCAGGAACTACACCGATAGCCAAGGCACCTTATCGGTTAGCACCCACAGAAATGTTAGAATTGAAAAAGCAATTAGATGAATTACTAAGTAAAGGATTCATACAACCTAGCTCATCCCCTTGGGGAGCGCCAGTGTTGTTTGTGAAGAAAAAGGATGGTTCAATGAGAATGTGTATCGATTATAGGGAATTGAATAAGGTTACAATTAAAAATCGATATCCATTACCTAGGATTGATGATCTTTTTTATCAACTTCAGGGGGCTAGATATTTTTCTAAGATAGATTTACGCTCTGGATATCATCAATTGAAGGTACAAGAAGAAGACATACCTAAAACTACTTTCAGGACTAGGTATGGTCATTACGAGTTTACAGTCATGCCCTTCGGGTTAACGAATGCACCTGCAGCATTCATGGACATGATGAATAGGATCTGTAAACCGTATTTGGATAAATTTGTAATTGTTTTCATAGACGATATACTTATTTATTCCAAAAGTCAGACCGAGCATTGTGAACATCTTCATGCACTCTTAACTTTGTTAAGAAAAGAAAAGTTGTACGCCAAATTATCGAAGTGCGAATTTTGGCTAAAGGAAGTGCAATTTTTAGGACACATGGTGAATCATGAAGGTATTCATGTAGATCCTGCTAAGATAGAGGCAATTACCAAGTGGAAGGTTCCACAAACAGCAATGGAAATTAGAAGTTTTATAGGTTTAGCTGGGTATTATAGACGGTTTATTAAGGATTTTTCCAAGATAGCCGTACCATTAACTAAGTTAACCTGTAAAGCCACTAAGTTTGAGTGGGGACCTAAACAGGAAGAAGCTTTTAGAATCCTGAAGCAGAAACTAACCCATGCACCAATCTTAGCCTTACCAGAAGGAACTGAAGATTTTGAAGTATATTGTGATGCTTCAAAATTAGGATATGGGTGTGTGCTTATGCAATGCAAGAAGGTAATTGCGTATGCATCAAGGCAGTTGAAAAAGCACGAAGAGAATTATACGACTCATGATTTGGAATTAGGAGCCGTAATTTTTGCCCTTAAGATTTGGAGACACTATCTTTACGGAAGTAAATTTACTATCTACACTGACCACAAAAGTTTAAAATACATATTTGGGCAAAAAGAGTTAAACATGAGACAAAGAAGATGGATGGAAATCTTAAGTGACTACGACTGTGATATTCAGTATCACGAAGGAAAGGCGAATGTAGTTGCAGATGCCTTAAGTCGTAAGTATTATGAGAAACAACGAAGGGTTCGTGCTCTTAGATTAAATCTACAAATAGATTTAATGGAACAATTGAAGAATGTTCAAACTACAGCAATCAAGGATGATGCTGAAGGAATGAAAGGACGAATCAAGGAATTAGAACAAGGAGCAGATGGAATTTGGAGATTCCATAAAAATAGAATCTGGGTACCTAAGCAGGGAGACTTAAGACCTAAGATTTTAGAAGAAGCTCATAAATCTAGGTACACTATGCACCCAGGAAACAATAAGATGTACCAAGATCTAAGGAAGAATTTTTGGTGGATAGGAATGAAAAGAAACATAGCCAGCTATGTTTCTAAATGTCTTACTTGTTCACAAGTTAAGGCAGAACATCAGAAACCTTCGGGGTTACTACAACAATTAGAGATGCCAGTATGGAAATGGGAACTTATAACAATGGATTTTGTTACTAAGTTACCCAAAACCAGAAAAGGTAATGATGCGATTTGGGTAATTGTGGATCGATTAACCAAATCTGCTCACTTTCTACCTATGAAAGAAACCTTTAGTATGGAAAGACTGGCTAAATTGTATGTAGATGAAGTTGTATCCTTACATGGAGTTCCACTATCCATTGTTTCGGATAGAGATAGTCGTTTTACTTCCCATTTTTGGAAAAGTTTCCAGCAAGCTATGGGAACTCGACTAAACCTGAGTACTGCATATCATCCACAAACAGACGGACAAAGTGAAAGGACGATCCAAACCCTAGAAGACATGCTCCGAGCATGTGTAATAGACTTTGGTGGAAGTTGGGATGATCATTTACCATTAATTGAATTCTCCTATAACAATAGTTATCATTCAAGCATTGATACTGCTCCATTCGAGGCACTGTATGGAAGAAAGTGCAGAACCCCAATTTGTTGGGCAGAAATAGGAGAAAGTCAGTTATCAGGACCTGAAATAGTGCAAGAAACAACTGATAAGATTACTCAAATCAAGGAAAGATTGAAGACTGCTCGAGATCGTCAGAAAAGTTATGCAGACAATAGAAGCAAGCCGTTAGAATTCCAAGTTGGAGACAGAGTTCTATTGAAAGTTTCTCCTTGGAAAGGAGTAGTCAGATTTGGAAAGAAAGGAAAGCTAAGTCCAAGGTACGTAGGACCATTTCCAGTGATCCAACGTATAGGACCAGTAGCTTATCGTTTACAATTACCAGAAGAATTATCTGGAGTACATAATGTATTTCATGTATCCAATCTCAAGAAATGCTTATCAGATGAATCTCTGGTAGTACCTCTTCGAGATATAGAGGTAAACGAAAAGTTGAAATTTGTTGAGAAACCTCTTCAAATTGAGGATCGAAAGATCAAGTTTCTCAAACACAAACGACTAGTTTTAGTCAAAGTAAAGTGGGATTCAAAGAGGGGAGCTGAATACACTTGGGAACTGGAATCAGAAATGAAGAAGAAGTATCCACACTTGTTCCAGTAAATCTCGAGGACGAGATTTTTCTTAAGGTGGGGAGAATGTAACAACTCTCATCAAAAGTACTATTTAATGTATTAATTAGTCAAAAAGGAAACCCTAATTGAGAGACCCAAGTGATTCTGAACAAACCCTGAAATTTTCATAATTTTCAGAATCAGGATTAGGGCCCCTAAAACTCAAGGGGGGTAAACCCTAGTGGATAATTATCCACTAAAATACGTTGTCAAATTACTGAAATTCGAGTGTAGCAACTCAGCAAGGCTAGTCCCAGTCGTGGCTAGTCTATGGGCCTATTTTCAACCCATACGCACCGTAGCAGATTATAGCCTACGATGCGCAGGCCTTTAAAAGACCCATACGCATCGTAGGGGATGTTTTGCTACGATGCGCAGGGCTTCCAAATTTTCACCTATAAATAGCAGACACTGGTAGTCGAATTTTGAACATTTTACGACGAAACAATTCTCACAAATACACTGCTTTACGTTCTGTTATTCCAAAATTCAACCCCCGGGTATCGAAATTCTGCTACAAAACAGGGTATTAGCACAATCGCTGCTACGATTCATTTATCCGAAGATCAAGATATCCAATGCATGTTTAAATGCCGCCCACATTAGGGTTATACTTTATCGTTCGTCATTAATTTGACGGATTGTCGTTAATTCGATAGGTAAAGTATTATACTTTATCGTTCGTTGTTAATTCAACGGATCATCGTTAATTCGATGGGTAAAGTATTATACCTTGTCGTTCATTGTTAATTCAATGGATCATCGTTAATTCGATGGACAAAGTATTGCATTTTAACATTCATTGTGATAATTTGATTTCGTAAATTATCGTAATTGCTGGATTGATTACTAACCCGGTTTTGTGTGCATTATCTATATTAGGTTAACAAGGCTAAATCATAGATTAGACTCTGATCATATTAAATCAGCAATGTGAGTCATTCTCTCTTTTTATCAAATCTATTTACAAAATCATGTTTATTTTCAAAGTTATAATTACGGGGATTAAGTCTTTGTAATCACCAAATTACAGCCGGTATGTGGGGTATTGTGCACAGTATTACAGTTTTATCACTTTAGGTGGGCGAACCTAAATTTAGTGATATTCGTCATTCATTGGGGCAGCCAATGGTGATATGACCACAGTCACCGTAAAGATTCGAGTGACAAATACTGTGGGTAGTTGGATTGATATCAGAAACATTGTAATCGCTCTTAATACTGTAAATTATAACAAATGTGTCATTTTAGTAAATAGAATGATTCACTCAGTATTTCCCGCTGACAAAACCTTTTTCAAACATGTTTCAGGTGATCTGTTGTAATCCAGGAAAAGTGCTGGGGAGTATTTCTAAGCTTACTGATAGTGGCTCAATATAAAATAAATAAATACTTTTGTAATATCACGCTTTATAGTAAAAACATACTATTGTAAATTATCGGGGTTTTATCCCGAATTGTGAAATAAAATAATCGGGGAAAAATTTTAGCTTTAAGCGATCCTGTTTCCGCTGTTAAACTCAATTAAATCAATACCGCAGTATTTCTGTCCCGCGGCTCTTGAAACGGGTCAAACCGGGTCGAGGGCCGTGACATCTTTAGACTCCATCTTGATATCCTCAAGCTCCCCCTTTTAATAAGCTGGGATCACAGTCTGAAATAGCTCTTGTTCCAAGATCGTGACCTGTCTCTCATTCAGCTCAGGTATCGGAACATAGCTAACCTACATATTCTCTACCCAATAATAAATTTCACAAATTTAAAATTTGACAAATTTAATCTCTGCTTATAAAAAAAATCAATCTCAAACAAACACTTTTATTTTGAGGTAGAAATATTTATAACAATTTTTTATTTCAAAATCAACTCTCACAAACCTGTTCATCATGTTTAGCACTCGGAATTTTGAAAATCAACTCTCCAACATCAGTTGTCGAAAATCTTTTTGTATTTTCAAAATTTATGCTAAAACACACTGAAAATCTTTTTGGATTTTGGTTTTAATGAAAAGTAGTAAAGAAATATTTACAGACAATATTTTTGTGAGTTTGTGTAAGAGGATCATATCAGTTTTGAGACAAATCACCAACACCATTAAGCTATAAACATTTTAAGTTCTAAACGATTCACTTAGATTGTCAGTATACTGATCCACTTAAATTTTCACACAAATTTCAACTGTTTCGAGATACGAGATTAATGTTTTAGAGACTTAAACTTATACGCGTGTCCCGCCTCAGAATATACTCCCGTATCCAGATCCCAATATTCAGTCTTACAGGTGAGTATACCTAGATGATATCTGTAAAGGGTTAAATGCGAGGGCCATGAGAGCTCAGGCTATTGCTTCCGCAAAATCAGAGAGATGATGGCTTCGACTTTAGGTGTGTTCCCTTTAGAGAATCTTTTCTTCAACATCATATATGATTAGCATTTTGCAATGTTTCATCATTTTTTATGCTGAGGGTGGTGTTTTTATTTCAAGCAGGCGAAAAGTATTATACGGGGACTAGGCCATTACTTCCGCAAAATCAGAAGTCCCGGG
Organism: Helianthus tuberosus; assembly: GCA_030545235.1. Taxonomy (NCBI): domain Eukaryota; kingdom Viridiplantae; phylum Streptophyta; class Magnoliopsida; order Asterales; family Asteraceae; genus Helianthus; species Helianthus tuberosus. The sequence continues at coordinate 25,063,056 of CM060435.1, read as the reverse complement.
ATAATACCCCAGATATCACTAAGCATAAAGACCTAGTATCTCAGAAAGAGGGGTCTTTCAAACAAGATTTCGGGGGTTACCCATATATCCGAGAGATGTTCCCCACGAGATAAGTAAGTTTGAAATTTAGGTTTATATCTCGACACAATCTACTAAATGTGCAAAAATCTACTGACACGTCATCACTGAGACCGTTTATCACTTTTTAACTTTCCCATACTTTAGCATGCTGTGATAGTCCACTGATGTACTATCATTTCCTCTTTTTTTACAACAAAACTCATTTTGAATTTTGTCAAGTTTTTGCCTTTATCAAATTTTCTAATGTTTTTGGATTTTCTGAAAATTTCTTACTCCCCCTAAAATTCAAAACCATTTTAAAGAAAAATTTGAAAACAAACTATACAAATAAAGTGACAACTGTTGTGAATTGCTTCAAATCGCCATCCACTTGGCATAAACAATCAGAACCCCCCCTGACAACAAACTATTTTCCCATTATGATTTCAAAACACTTAAGTTTATTTTAATCAAATGGTTTTTCCGGAAAATTAGTTTTATTGATTTCACTTGTAAAAACGGGGATAAACTCATCACATTGTTCTTTCAGCCATTTTGTATGAAAGGTAAATCAAGTTCAACTTAATGACCTTGATTAACCACTTGTAGGTTTATCAAACAAACATTTTCAAGAAACATGCCGATTCCTGCTCCACGATTACCAACATGGGAGCTCCGGCAAGTCCAGAGTTTAATCATAATAGGTTCTCTCCCAGTTACCAACCTGGGATGACCTATCTTCACCTAGTCTCTTCCTTTTCTTCTCATAGAATTCCTTTACCCCTTTGACCTTCCCATTAACCATTTTTCCAAAAATATTTTTAACAGTAGGGTTAAAAGCTTTTTCAACGTCAAATTCTTTCTTCTCAGAAAAAAATTGATTTGAAATCTCAACTTTTCCAACTTTTTGTCTAAAATTTTCAGCCCGCAATGGTGGAAAATTTGCATCATCCATTGGCGGAACCGAATTTTTACCCTTTTTCTCAACCTGTGGCTCCTCTGACTTTATGGAAACAGATTCATTGCCAGAAGATAGCTCCTCCGATTTTGTTGAATCAGAATCATTGCTAGAACTATCATCAGATTTCTTAACAACCCACTTGTGGTTGTCAAGATTCACTTTTCTTCTGTAAAAACTTTTTGAACATTCACCAACTTCAAACTTTGAATTTTTGAAAACTTTAAATTGTTTGGTTGGTGGTTCATTCTCAACCATCTTTTCTTTTAGTTTAAGAGAAACTCCCTATTTTGTTTGGATTGCCTTTGGACAATTTCTGGCAATATGACCAATTGTTTTGCATTGAAAACAGGTTCTCTTTTCCTTTTTCTGAGCAACTTCCTTCTTCATTTCTTCTTGCTTTTTAGGAAGGAACTCTTTGTTTGTCTGCTTTCTGAACAATTGCTCTTTTTCTTCTTCAGATGATGTTCCTGAAACAAAAACAATTTTTGGTTTATAAGTTTTTTCATTTTTATGATTTTTCGGTGGAATAAAACCAAGACCTTTTCTTTTGAAATTATCGTTATGGTTTGGTTTCTTTCGATAACCTGAACCAGAACTGTAACCCTTTTTCTTGTTTAACCTTTGTTGATCTCTTCAGGTATACCTTTTAGGTTTTTTAGAAAAATTTACATCTTTTATTTCAGAAATATTAATTTCTGTTAGTTTGAAAACCTTTTTAATCATTTCAGTTTTAACACCTCTTATTGGAAATTCTTCATCAGAATTCAATTTGTCAGAATCATACAAAGTATATGCTACTTTGAATGTTTCATCATTCAAATTAGATTTTGATAACAGAAACTCTTTATTGTAAACCCGTTTGCCCTTTTTGACTGTTGGACTTGAGGTTTCAGACTTTGACTCTGAATTTGACTCCAACTTTGACTCCTCGGTTTCATCTTTATCCAACACCTAGTCGACCACTTTCTTTATTAACTCTGACTCATGATCAGTATCAGATGAAGTGAAAGTGACATCAATATTGTCTGGCAAATTTTCTGAAGACTCAGATTCCCACTGTAAATTGGTTGCCTTTTTTACTCTCTCCAGATTAGGATTTCTTGGAGAATATCCATTTTCAAGCGGAGGTGGACACTTGGTATAACTGGCACTAGGTTTCTTACCAGAAATCTTTTCTTCAGTATCCTCTTCTTCAAACACCTTCATGCCTTCAACGGTTGAATAAATCCTGTCAATAACATAAGAAGTACATGAGTAACTTTTTAACAACCTGTTTACCCTTTCAGTTTCAATCCTCTGAGTTTCCAGTTTCTGTTCCAGCACAACACACTTCTCAATGTAATTATTGACAACTTTCTGCTTTGTCATGAAAGCTCCTTGAAGTGTTTTCATACCTGTTGCTTGTTCACTGCTTGAATGATTGTATTGATTCATGGCTTTGTTTAGAACATCATAAGATTCTTTCAACCTGTTCATGTTGTGAATTAAAGTACTGTTTTGTTTCTTCACTGTTTCACATGTTTCACATTTCACAGGGATCTTTTGTGCATCATCTTCTACTTCAACTGTGAAAGCTGGAATTTCTTTTACCTTTTTTCTTTATCACAAGAACTTCTTCATCATCACTGTTAACTTGTTTTTTTAACTTTCTTCTTTTTCACTCGAACTTTTCCATCATCACTGTCACTCTCCTCTAGCATTCTTAAGTGCTCTTCCATTCTTTTTGCATAATAATCATCATTATCACTATCTTCAGCAACTCGAGCAACAAAAGCTTTATGATCTGAAGTTTTGTTAGGATCAAAGTCATCCCAACTAAAACCTTTTGGTAGCCTTTCATCATCTTGATCTATCAAACATGCTTTACTATCAGCTGAAATGTATTTATCCCAGCTGAATCCTTTTGATGATTTTTCATTGACACAATAAGCTTTCTTTGATTCTTCAATTTCCTTCCTAGCATGTGCATTTTGTGACGATTGTTGTTGATGTGGCTGTTGAGCAACTTGATGATAAATTGCTTTTCGATAATAATCATTGTTGTTGAAAGGATTTTGAGCTCCACTTGCTTCGCGGTCTGTGCATTCTCGCTTGAAATGCCTTTTTTCCCTGCAACGAAAACAAGTAACTTTAGATTTATCAAAACCTAAAGTAGAAACATTTGCATCACGGAAGTCATCTCTTCCTGTAATCTGCTTGAATTTCTCAGCTCTTCTTAACACACTCGCCAAACACCACTTTATATCCATTAAATCCATCTCCTCAGCATCATTCTGATCGTAATCCTCGTTTGTCAACATTGGATTTCCGATTCTTCCTGCAACTAAACTCCCATAAGATTCTAACACCGTCACCAACAAAGACATATGATTTTTTGCTACTTCCTCAGAATAATTTTGATCATTCTCAAGATTTAGCGCAATGTTGCATTGTAGAACTTTGCCACTCTTTGTTGCAGAAAACTTTGGATCGAATGATGGATAAGAAGAAAATCTTGTTTTGCTGTTTGATCCTTGAGATGACCCTCCAGAAGAACTTTTAGCGTTGAATGCAGTTTCGATCTTTGGTGACATGTTGGTTTTATCACTGATACCTCCTTTGTAATATAAACCAATATCTTGTTCACCATCAAAATCTTTCATTCTTGAGACCTTTCGTTGTTCCATCTCTTGAGCTTCAAGTTTTTCAATAAACTTTCCCAATGTTAGACTGCCAAAATCTTTCTTATTTCTCAACATCATAAGGTAAGTGCCCCAAACTTCATGTGGCACCGCATCAGCCAATTTTTCAATCAATTCTTCATTATCTTTTGTGATGCTCAACCTCTTCATGTTAACTATTAGATTTCAATATCTTTCTATAATCTACTTGGTGCTTTCAGTTCTTAAACCACGAAATAGATCGAATTCTTTTTTCAAAAGTGATTTTTTGTTCTTGATCATCTCTTTACTTCCAACAAATTTTGATTTTAATGCTTTCCAAATTGAATATGCACTTCCATTGTGTTGAAGTAAAACCAAGATATCTTCTTTAACAGCTTGATGCAATAGACTAGTCATCATCTTTTCATCTTTGTATTTCTTTTTCTCCTCAGCACTTAGATTTTTAATAGTAATAACTTCTTCATCATCATTCACCGGTCTAACATATTTTGTTTCAACACATTCCCAAGCATCCAAGTAGTTAGCTTGAACCCAATTTTCGAATCGCTCCTCCCATCCTTTATACTCCTCAATATTCATGAGCTTTGGCGGTTTTTGCATGGTGCCCGTTTCATTTTCTAACATCGTGTTCTGAGCAATAGTCATCGGAGTAGCAAACGCGTTGTAAAATTCTTCTACCGTGATTCGGTTTCAAAAATGTCACAAACTCAGCTTTTCAAACGAAATGACACAATTCACACGAAATGGTCCTTGGTACGAAATGCCTTTTTGGTGCGAAATGAGTGAATTCGTATGAAATAGATAACTTTCAAACTAAATGAGTGATTCCGTGCGAAATGATTAAACGAAATACCAACTTGGTGCGAAATGAACTGATTTCGTGCGAAATGGGAACTAAACCTTCCAATTCGTGCGAAATGAATATGACAGAGGTTATTCCGTGCGAAATGAAAAGCTCATTTCGTGCGAAATGCTGCTGATGTCATCATGTCGGCCATATTTTTGTCAAATTGATCAGGTTTTAGTCCGATTTTAGGTCTGAAACTTTCAAGGCTTTGATAAAACAGTGTTATGCTTATAATGTGAGAAAATCAAGCCATTTTAACCATGAAAAATTGTTTAATTTTGAAAAGAAGGTGTAGAAAAACAGAATTTTCAGCTGAAATGGTAAGAACTCTTCCTCCTGAGCTCTGATACCACTTGTAGGATCGAGAGTCGATCAAAACGAGTCTATCAGAAGAGTTCTCGTCAATACAAAAGGCGGAATTCAATCGTATCGATGTTGTTTCAGCTGATATGCACAAGAATCACTTTAAACTATCTCGTATATTGATAACAAAACGTTTTACCGGCTGGAGATACTTCGGCACCGGAATCAGATCGTTACAAATGAAATCACAAGACACATGTATATAGGTCAGCCTATTTCGCACAAAACAATCCATACGAAATCAGCTTGTCATTTCGTACGAAATAGCCATTGCTATTTCGTGCCAAATGAACCCTTCTCATTTCGTGCGAAATCATATCTACCTATATATTTCACATTTTCTCGTACAACGTGCCCTGATCTTTCTACACAGTTACACTACTCGATATAAGACGAAGTCGACAGACATATGCACCAACAATTACTTGAAAAATACCCGACGGGTAATTACTCAAAAAATACCCGACGGGTATTGGGTCGGGTATGGGACGCGGTTTTATAACTGGGTACGGGTATGTGATTACCAATACCCGACCCGAACCCGACCCATTGCCATCCCTAATGGTGGTTGTAGATGATGAAGGGTGGTAGTGGTAGTGGTGGCGGTGAAGGGTGGTGGTGGTGGTGGTGGTGGAGGTGGAGGATGGTGGTGATAAGTGGTTGCTAATTGTTAATTTCATAAATATATTTATATATATATGGTTATAAAAAAATATTTTAAATTATTTTGTTTTATTTTTACAAAATAGCCCCTTGATATAATTTATCTTACAAAATAGTTCTTGGAAGGTGAAATTACAATAGAACACTCATGTGCTTTGCACATGACTAGATTTAAACAAAAAATCTAACTGGGTTTGGCCTAAAGGAAAAAAGGTGCAAGATTTTGAAAGGTAAAGGACACCGCCTGTCAACTTTTGCGCTAAAGGACAGCGCCTGAAATTTGATGTAAACATAAAGGACAAAACTTGTAATTTACTAATATATTTATATATATAATAAAGAGATAGAGAGGAAATATGTATAAATATTAACTCCCTAAATTAAAAAAGTGTATAGATTTTGTAAAGGAATCATACATTAAGGAATGAGCCTATTTATAAAGTGTTTACGAACTTTTATCAAACAAGATTTTTTTTATTTATGTTCGTTTATTAAGAAAAAGAAACATGCTTGTGAATTGTTCACGAACATTTACTAAATGTAAATGAACTCAAACAAATTTCCATGAACATCGATGAACACAAACAACGTTTATGAACACAAACTAATACAAACACAAACGAACATATATTTATTTTAAAATAAAATTTGCATTTTCATCACAAAGATTATGAAGAATCCACCAGAAAATAAATAAGGACTTAACATAATTATCCGAACATAGTTGATATAATTATCAAAAACATTATTAACACAAAATAATTAATAAGTTTGTCAAGCTTTAACACAAATTGAAATTGAAAGAGTCAAATAAGAGATGTCGGGGGGAGTCATATAGTATAACTAGGGTTTCAAATTTTTAAAAACTAAAGACAATAAAATAAAAATATAACACGTAAAAGCTTTTAAATGAACGAACATAAATGGACATAAACGAGCGAACATAAATGAACACATCACCGAATGTTCACGAACATAAACGAACGAACGAAGGCAAGCTCTGTTCATGTTTGTGCATTTATTAATCGAACATAAACAAACTCTCCGCTAAACAGTTCACAAACTGTTTACTAAACATTAGTTCGTTTACAAGCCAAAGTATATATGAAAACTTAATATACGTCTAACATCCCACATTGGTTGTGAATGGGAACAAAGGCTTCCTTATATGGGGCTGGATACCTTCACCATCATGACGCGTTTTAAATCCGTGAGGCGATGGTGGTTCATCCCGACCAAAGCAGACAATATCATGGTGCGGTTAGACTGGGCTGTTACAGATGGTATCAGAGCCATGGACCGGATTAGTGTGCCAGCGAGGACGTTGGGCCCCGTAAAGGGGGTGGATTCTAACATCCTACATTGGTTGTGAAGGGAAACGAATGCTTCCTTATATGGGGCTTAATATCCTCACCATCATGAAACGTTTTAAATCCGTGAGGCGATGGTGGTTCGTTCTGGCCAAAGCGGACAATATCATGGTGTTGTGACGCTGGGCTGTTACAATACGAAATTGGATATATGATACAGATTATTAACTGGAGTCATTTCTAATCGTTTGCTAGATGTGTCTAATCATTTTATCAATTTCTATTCCATGCCAGTTTTCAATGTGTGTGACTTAACATAAAAATAACTGAAACTTAACAGAGGTAAATGATAATTCATAGCGGTGTTGTCACACCCTGTATTTCCCGGTGGGCCCAGACTTGGGGTACGTGACTAGATTGGTACAGATACACAAATAGCACAGCGGAAGTCTTCGGAATTAAAAGACTATTACAAATTATAATGTCCGAATGTTCAAAAATAATATACAAACGGAAAGTGTATTTAGATCCACAAGCGGATCAAAATAAATAAAATGACTACGTAAGCAGACTACTAGGCTTCAATGCATGGAGTTGCAAATTTCACTTAAACATTTTACCGGGCAACTTCCAGCCTATTTAAGTATCCTTGCAACCTGCACTTACTCTTTTGAAGATACGTCAGTTTACACTGGTAAATACAAATAACCGACACAATTTGAAAATAGTTCAAAATTGTTTTAAGTGCACAAGGCACATGTATTTTCATAAATAACTTGGGACAATAATATAAATATCTTGTATACAGTTTCACATGTTTGTCAATACATATGGGACCCGGTACTAAACACTGATAACATGATTAACCGAAACGTTACTTTAACCCATAAAAGGCATCCCCAATATGGGTAAGAAAATATTTTATAATAGCATTAGCATCTGTCAGATGTATGCCTACACCCCGTGCTTAAGTCGTGGCCATTTGCAATTAAATGAGCCGAGGATATCCAGGACACGGTCGCATTAACCCCCAATGTTTAAGTTATCAAGTAAAACAGATTAAAACGGGTTATGCGGATTTTTAGCCACAATCCGACATTAATCCAATACCCGACTAATCGGTAATAATTTACCGTATCCCAAGCTCGTATAGGGAAAATAGGTTAAGAGTATTTACCTGACTTAAATATCTTATAATCCAAGATATAATAATAAGCACAACCTATATAAAAAATAACTTAGCACGCTTGCAATCTACTGGACGCCCTAGTCTGGAATGAACGGTATAATAACCAATTAGAATGTTAACGGGTCCTATTCAAGTCATAGACTTGAACCGGTTATGTAAGGACCTGCAAAAATGTCCCAAAACACTTCGTAAGTGAGAACCCGGACCCCTCAAACCCTAATCCTTATGAAAAATCAAGAAAATCAAATTTTATTAGTCTATCGCGAGCAGCGTAAGACTCAAGGGAAGTCTACGCGGGGCGTGACAACCTTGCCAGTCTCCGGATAACGATCAGGGCCACGTGTCAGACACGTAGCAGACCTACACCGTGACACGGCAGCCCTAGCCGTAACTAGGGTGGCCCTCGCGGGCTGCGTAGGATTCCCTTCGAGTTTACGCGGGCCGCGAGAGACTCAATTTTCAGCTATAAATTGTACGTTGCATGGCCATTTCCGCCTGCTCGAAAATTCACATACACACACCCTCCTTTCTACTCGAAAATTCAACTTTAGTAGGGAAACGCCGCTACGATAACAGGGTAATAACTCGATCACTGCAACGATACAATGTCCGATCGATTGAAACCGATCCGATGGATGTTTAAGTGCTGCTCGAACTCGGGCTATACTTTGTCATTCGTCGTGAGGGTTTTGATTTCATGAGCTTATCGTAAATGTTGTATTAAGTTACTAATCTAGTTTCGTTTGCACTGTTTAATTAGGTTACAAGGCCTAGATCCGTAGGCAAAATCTGTCCAGTAAACTTGCAATGTGAGTAATTCTCTTTTTACCAAATTGTTTCCAAAACCCTATTTATTTCCAAAGTTATAATTACAGGGATTATGTCTTTGTAGTCTTCAATTACAGCCGGTATGTGGGGTTTTGTATACATTACTTGATAACCGTCACCATTGGACAACGGGTTAGCCAATGGGTGATATGACCATAGTTACAAAAACGAGTCGAGTGACAAATACCGTTGGGTAATTGGTTGATATAAACATTGTAATCGCCCTTAATACTGTAATTTATAACAATGTGTCGTTTTGTATCAAATGAATGACTCGCCAGTATTTCCCCGCTAATAAAATCTTTTTAAACATGTTTCAGGTGATTTACTGTGAATCATGAGAAGTGCCGTGTAGCACTACCAACTTGGATAAAGTGGCTCAGTAAATAAATAAACATGTTTTTGTAAACAGGGAATTTCCCAGTGAAATTCCTTTATTGTAAATTACGGGGTTTGTCCCGAAATTTGAAATGAAATAAATGGGTGTTTTCAGTTTAAACGATCCTGTTAAAAATTCCCCTGCCAAATTAAATACAAATACCACGGGTTTTCTGTCCCGTGGCATCCGAACCGGGAAACTGGGTCGGGGGCCGTGACAGAAAAAGGTGGTATCAGATTCACTGATTTAAGCCAATTAAGTATTTAGAAATACTTAATTTTCCAGATTGCCATTTTGTGATTCTATGAAAATTTAATTTACAAATAATCAAAATTTTAACTTAAAATTTGTGTGTTTCTTCATGTGTGCTAACAACATGAATGAACTGTCGGAGGCACTCCGAAACTTTACAATCCATACCACCGATATGGATATAACAGGAACCCAATCCGGCTATCAAGCGGATACTGAGGAGCCATTAGTGTTCCAGGCCCAACCCCAGGAGAAACCCAATCCTAAAAAAAGGAGGAGAATCCTGGACTGGAAACGCGGACAAAGGAAGAAGCCAGCTGCCCAAAAGGTGAAAAAGACGGAGGATCCAAAAGACAAAGGAAAGGGAAAGGAGATAGGGGAAAGCTCTGGTCAGTCCCAAGAAATGGAGATGCCACCTTGGGAGGACGTTGATCGAAAACTTGCAAATTGTGACCTCATCGGACCTGCCGACGAAAACCTTTTCAATTTCCCAGCTCAATCACATATTCCAATTAATTTGGAACCTGCTATCCCAGACGCTATTGTCAACCCCTAACCTTTTACAGGGCAGTTAGAAGAGTGTTGGACGAGAGACTGGCATTTTCAGAATTTCATGAATAACCCCAATGTTTACTTTCCACAGTTTGATCCTGAACCTGCACCATTCCCACCTATGAGCGTAGAGAACGTTGCCGAATTATGCCGCTATGGCGAGGGACTGGTGTATGCGGGAAACCGGATTCGAGAAGTGGGGGAAAACATCACCTGGAAGTACGAAGAGAGGGAGCGTCGTTTTTGAAAAGCCAGTTAACTGAAGTTGAAAAAGTTTTTGTATAATAATAATATGTGAATATATATATATATATATATATATATATATATATATATATATATTAATAATAATAATATAATAACTAAAATAAAACTTTTGTAAAATTGACAGCATGTATTGATGCATAATATTATATAAATCTAAAGGTTGCTAGGTCAACGATTTTGGCTATATTTGTGTGTTGACTCGATTATGTTGTGATTGCCTTATCGTGTTTAGTTGCTATCCATGGTGTGACAATAATTTGTATGTATTGTTAATGATTCAGATGGAAAACGCAGTAAATCAACCGGCAACCGAAGTTAACCAATCTGAACAAAATAATGAAGACCATTTTCTCAACAGCCAAGATATAGAAAATATCGTTGCTAAGGGAATAGCCAACGCTATCCCTGCAATCGTCGCTGCTGTTAAAAATCCTGTTGAACCTTCCCAAGCCAACAATAGCAAATGTACTCGCGACAATAATTTAAGTAACAGTGTAAACGGTGGCGACAATAACGACAATAATGTGGTTCAAGCCCCAATACTTAAGAAAATGAAAGTTGCAACAACTGGTTGCACTTATAAAGAATTCCTTGCCTGTAAGCCAGTCGAATTTGCAGGCAATGAAGGGGTGACCACCGCACTGCGTTGGTTAGGAAAGACCGAAGCAGTAATTAAAATCAGTAAGTGTGCAGAGGAAGACAAGGTTATGTATGCATCCCACCTTTTCAAGGAAGAGGCATTAGAATGGTGGAATACAGCGCTACAGGCTAAGGGAAGTGGCGTGGCTTATGCCATGAGTTGGGAGGAATTTAAGGGATTGGTAGAAAGAAAATTTTGTCCCGACTATGAAAAGGAACAAATGACGAATAAGTTCCTGAACCACCGGATGGTGGATGTTGACTGTCGGGGGTATACTTCGAAATTTTTCGAGTATGCTAGAATTGTACCAACTCTGGCCTCTCCAGAACCGATGCTTATTTCTCGCTATATTTGAGGGTTAATTAGCGAGATTCGTGATATAGTTAAAGCTGCGAGACCCCGCACAATTGAAGATGGGGTGGAATTGGCCAACACCTTAACCGACGGACTGGTACGCACGAGAGAAGAAAACAGGAAAAAGGAATTAGCCCAAAAGATTACCCAAGGATTTCTTGGGGATAATAGTAATAGTAATTTCAAGAAAAAGGAAACTGGGCAATCTTCCACACCTCCATTCTGCAGAAACTATCGAAAGAAACATTTTGGTAAATGTGAAGAGAAGTGTAATTTCTGCAAGACACAGAGGCACCGAGAGGAAGAGTGCAGGAAGAAATCAACCATTTGCTTCAATTGCGGAGAAGCTGGACATTTTAGACCAGAATGCCCAAAATTGGTCAAACCAGCTGATAACAAGGCCAAACCTGCTGAAGGAACCAATAAGAAGAATGCAAGGGCCTTCCAGCTGACTACACAAAAAGCAGATCTGATTCCTGATGTGATAGCTGGTACGTTTCTTGTACACGATATTTACGCAAAAGTATTATTTGACTCTGGTGCAAACCAAAGTTTTATAAATACTTCATTCTCCCAAGTTCTTAAGCAACCTCTAACCCAACTTAGGCAGATCTATACGGTAGAAACGGCAGATGGAAATTCTGTTAAAATACATAAGGTTCTTCAAGAAGGAAAGATAGAACTCTCAGGCCATAAATTTTCTGCAAACCTGCTACCTAAGAATTTAGCTGGATTCGATGTTGTGTTAGGAATGGATTGGTTAGTAACCAACCATGCTTGAATCCTCTGTGATAAGAATTCCATAAAAATTCATACCCCAGCAGGAGAAGTAATTGTGATCTCAGGAGATAAGCCGCGTAAACCAATGAAGTTCATTTCAGTAATGAAAGTTGCTAGTTATGAACGAAAACAAGGAATAGTGTATATGATTTCGGAAATCATTAACACTAAAGGTAAGGAACTTAAGGAAATCCCAGTAGTGTCAGAATACCCGGATGTATTCCCAGAAGAGCTACCAGGATTACCGCCCAATAGGGAAGTAAAGTTTAGAATTCATCTAATCCCGAGAACTACACCAATAGCTAAGGCACCATATCGATTAGCACCCACAGAAATGTTAGAACTGAAGAAGCAGTTAGATGAATTGTTAAGCAAATGATTTATACAACCTAGTTCATCCCCTTGGGGAGCACCAGTGTTGTTGGTGAAAAAGAAGGACGGTTCAATGCGAATGTGTATCGATTATAGGGAATTGAATAAGGTTACCATTAAGAATCGATACCCATTACCTAGGATTGATGATCTTTTTTATTAACTTCAGGGAGCTAGATATTTCTCTAAGATAGATTTGCGCTCCGGATACCATCAGCTGAAGGTGCAAGAAGAAGACATACCTAAAACTGCTTTCAGGACTAGGTATGGTCACTACGAATTTACAGTCATACCATTTGGACTAACGAATGCTCCTACAACATTTACGGACATGATGAATATGATCTGTAAACCGTATTTGGATAAATTCGTAATTGTCTTCATCGACGATATACTTATTTATTCCAAAAGCCAGGAAGAGCATTGTAAGCACCTGCATCCACTTTTAATTAATTAAGAATGGAAAAGCTTTACGCCAAATTTTCGAAATGTGAATTTTGGCTACAAGAGGTGCAATTTTTAGGACACATGGTGAATCACGAAGGTATTCACGTAGATCCCTCAAAGATAGAAGCAATCATGAGTTAGAAAGTCCCGCAATCAGCTACGGAAGTTAGAATTTCCTAGGATTAGCCGGATATTATAGGCGCTTCATACGACATTTCTCTAAAATAGTTATTCCATTAACTAAGCTAACCGGTAAAACTGTTAAGTTTGAATGGGGACCCAAGCAAGAAGAGGCCTTTAGGATTTTGAAGCAACGATTAACAAATGCCCCAATTCTAGCCCTACCAGACGGAACGAAAGATTTTGAAGTCTTCTGCGATGCTTCCAAACTAGGATTAGGATGTGTGCTAATGCAACGTAAAAAGGTAATTGCGTATGTGATGCGTCTGAAGTATCGTTAGTTTTTAATGTATATTTTAAGCCCTTTTTAACACTTTTTAGCCAAGTTTTAAATTTATAAAACACGATATTTTACTAACACCAAACACACATATGGGCAAGTGCACCCATCGTGAGCGTAGTATAGTGTTGGCAAGATACCGAGGTCGTCCAAGGACACAAGAGCTTTTAGTACCGGTTTATCCTCAACGACTAATCAAATCAAAAATTTAGAAAAATGTTTTAAACTAGAAAAATAAAACTAACTAAAATGCTGAAAAATAAAAATAAAAATAAAAACAGATAGACAAGATGAATCACTTGGCTCCGACTCATGTTTAGTGTAACCTCTGATTATTTCCGCACTTTTGCACTTTTTAAGAGATTATCTTAGTTATTGTAGTAGGCCCCTCTTTTGAAGGTGACGTTACCCTCAACCCAGTAGTTTGAGTCAGCAAGGATACAATCCTAAAGGGTCAGATTATTGAAAGATAATTAATTAAGTTATTAATGCATATTATGGTAGGCCCCTCTTTTTAAGGTGACCTTACCCCCGGCTAAGTAGTCTGAGTCAGCAGGGATACAGTCCTAAGTAGCCGGGTTAAAGTATTAATAGTAGCTTACATATGAGGGGATCAAAGAGTTTGGACCCCCGCCATCCAATAACGGTGGGTATTGAAGGAGGTCCTACTAAATTTGACCCAGGTCCTTGCAGGATCTATACACTGAACAAGGCAAGACTCTTACCAAACCGTTCCCTTAACCCCCGACCAGGTAGCCAACATACCTCCATATAGATCGTGGAGATATGAATGGTGAAAATCTATTATTTTATATAGACAGTAAAATAATGCCAAGACACCACGGACAAACGATAAGGAAGAATCACCTTCAACATAAGAAACTAGTTATTAAAGTCATTAATACATAACCAAGTAAAAAGTGCGAAAAGATTAAAAATAAAAAGTATTACACTAGACACTTGTCTTCACCAAGTGATGTAAGAGACTTAGGCAAACATGGCCTTTGATTGTCAAGAACTCTTACGATAAATCTTGGATCCCGAGACGACTCACACACTCTATGATGGACAATGGATGATGGTGGTGGATGATGGTGCTATGGTGGTGGTGGGTGGTGGGTGAAGTGTGAGAGAGGTGGTGTGCCAAGGGATGGTTTGAAAATGTGCCAAGCACCCCTATTTATAGCCTGAACAGTAGCTCGGGCACGGCCCCGTGTCCATCCTCTTCTCTGTCTTCATTAATTGCAGTTTGTCGGCATTAGTTGACCACGCCCCCGTGTTCGCTGGGCACGCCCCCGTGTGCAGAAGCATATCTGTACTATCAAGATTTGCCTGGATTATGCGAATCTTATAGTTGACCACGGCCCCGTGTCCGCTGAGCACGGCCCCGTGGTGGGCGATAGAAGCTTCTATAGCTTTGTCTTTTATGCTGGCACTTGGGCACGCCCTCGTGTTCACTGAGCACGGGGCGTGTTCAGCCTTCTGTTATCTTGTTTTTCTTGGGAAGATGCTGTCGGGGTGGTCGGGCATGCCACGTTTGTTTCTTTTCTTGTATTTATGTTAGATTTAGCTGCTTTTTTGCTTCTTTTGTTAATTTGAGCCATTTAATCCTGAAAATACAAAAGGAAGACAAAAGCACGCTTTTTCCAACATTAGTACTAAAAAGGGTTAGTTTTGTGCCACAATTGATGTAATTTATATGTTTCATTTTGTGCACATCAAATACCCCCACACTTGAATTTTTGCTTGTCCTCAAGCAAAACTCTTTATAATGTGGCTTTACACTCCCAAATGGAATAGGTAGAAGAGAATGTTTTTGGGCTTGTCATAGAGTGTCGGGATTTCCAAGATTCTTTATCAAGTTTTATTTTTTTATTTATTTACAATCCTATTCGTCATGATTTATTTAAAACTTTTCATAAGATAAATTACTTATTAGGGCATAACATGCCTCTTTAAAATTCTATTTATGTACAAGTTCACATACCTCACGGGGGATCACTCAACACTCGGCCGAATATGTATTTTAGTGAATCACTCGAGAGCGGCATGGAACTTATTCCTACCATAGGCTTGCCAAGCAATCAATCCTCCTCTTTTTTAACTATAAACCTTTGTAAATATCAAGAGGACTTTTGGGTGAAGGGTTAGGCTTGGGTTAAAGGTAGGTGGTTGGGTTAGTGGTTAGTAGAAAAGGGCGAAAAGCGTAAAAAGCATCGGTTTTCCTAAGACTTTTTTATTTTTGCAATTTTTATTTTGATGAAGCTATTATTCAAACAAAGTTATTTTTGATGAACTTGCTTGTTTATTTCTTTTGCTTCATCATCAACATTTTTTTTTTTTGAAAAAGTCATAAGAAAAACCAAGCTTGTTACTAAAACAAAGGGTTAAAAATAAAAAGGTTTTGGTGGGTAAAAAGGGTGTTTGTTTTTGGGTTAAGAAATGAAAAAGTTTAGGCTCAAAGGGGTTAACTAGGGGGATTTTGGGTAGGTGGTAAAAAAAAAAAACTAATGGTGTAGAAATAAAAAGGGTTAGTCCTAATGCCTCCATCATTTACTTACTCGGGTTTAAGTTGGTAAGGACCGGGAATGTATCGTCGTGGCAAGTTCTAGAGTCGTAAGAACCAAGCGGCTATTCACACAAGAAACGAAAAATGAGCATTTAGTTTAAAGATATGTATTTGTATGCTCAATAAAGGCTCAAAACTCACTTTTGTGAGAATGGTTTTTTATGTGATCAAGTATATATAATAAATTTTAACTAAACTTGTCATGCCGTTTCATAATTTTCTTATGTTGGTTCTTTTTATCACGACACTATCGGTTGTAAATTTGTAAAAATATAAGCTATTTAGAACTTGAAATTCCCAAGTTAAACCTATACAAGTAAAAAAATGAAAAAAATTTGGGATGATTAGCGGTTCCAATAGAGTTTTGTGTAAGGCTTGTAATTAGGACTTGCAAGATTCAAGGTTTTAGCATCCCCCCCACACTTAAATTACACATTGTCCTCAATGTGTCCCAAAAATAAGTTTTTAGGTTGATTGAATGTGTAAAAAGGTGTGAAAAAGCAAAATTTTATGTTACTGGGTGTCTGGACACGGCCCTGTGGTGTCCGGGCACGGCCCCGTGTTCAGTCGCCAGTAACAAAAAGTTGTAAAAAGAAACAGAAGCCTGGACACGGGGGCGTGTTGGGTGAATACGACCCGTGTCCGGTTTACCTGAACTGGGCATTTTCTGCAGACTGTGCAGCACGGGGCCGTGTTGGGCGGACACGGCCCGTGCTGAACTTACTGTAATGAAGAAAATTTTGTCGGATGGCCCTGTTTTCGTGCATGGGGTGCTGGTCCAAGTTTCCCTTGTTATCCTTTGCCATCCCAAGTGTGTTTTATTCCTGAAAATTAAAACTAAACTAGAAAACATAAAAATTAATCTAAACTAAACTAAGGATAGTTCCGCGGAATGCCTCTGTGGTGCGCCACGTTCATAAGGGCCCTTGGCTAGACCCAAAGCCTGGTCATATGTTACCCAAGTGGGATGTTTTGCATCCCATGCTACACCATCGGAGAGCGTCATCCAAGCTTGAGTCTATGACCTTCATGTAGTTGACCGGGTCTTCGTCTTCTACTCTTTTTCCGACTCCAAACTTCACTTCCTCGTCCCCAAACTTCAATGTTAGTGTTCCGTCATTCATGTCTACCACTGCTTGGGCAGTGGCTAGAAATGGCCTCCCTAGGATGAGAGGGACTTCGGTGTCTTCTTCCATGTCTAGTATGACAAAGTCGGCCGGGAAGACGAAATTGTCGACTTTGACCAATAGATTTTCGGCGACACCTTGGGGATATTTGACGGATCTGTCGGCAAGTTGTATGCTCATCTTTGTAGGGCTCGTTTTTCTAGACTGAGTTGTTTGAACATTGATGCGGGCATGAGGTTGATGCTAGCCCCAAGATCGGCTAGTGCATTGCAAATGGGGGATTCCCCAATCGAGCAAGGAATCGTGAAGCTTCCAGGATCAATCTTTTTTTGTGGGAGTTTGTTGAGTAGTAAGGCGGAGCATTCTTCGCCTAAGTTAACTAATTACAATGATTCAATTTTCCTTTTATGAGTGAGGAAGTCCCTCATAAATTTTGAATATTTAGGCATTTGGGTTAGGACTTCGATAAATGGAATATTAACATGCAATTGTTTTAGTAAATTTTCGAACTTTGCGAATTGCTCATCGGTCTTTTGACGAATTAACCGACTGGGGTATGGAACCGGAGGAGTCTTAGTAGGCTCTTGAACTGGTGAAGAAGCCTTCTCTTGTTGGGGCGCGGGTGGAGTTGTGGTTTGGCTAAATTGGCTTCTTTCAGTTGGTGGAAGTGGAGCCTCTTCGGGACCCACGGTACGGTTTCTCAATGTTATGAGATGTACTTGCGCCTTTGGGTTGGTCTCGGTATTACTTGGTAACGCGCCTTGTGGTCTCTCGGAGAAATTTTGAGCTATTTGATTTAATTGTTTTTCGATGTTTTGAATGCTAGCTTGTTGATTTCTAAAATTCGATTCCAATTGTTGAAATCGATCCGAGTTTTTCTTTTTGGTGTCGGAGATGAGGCGAGATACAGTATCTTCAAGCCTTTCTCGTCCACCTTGTTGTTGAGAAAAATTTTGTGTTTGTTGAAAGTTAGTTCGTTGGTTTTGTTGGTTACTACTATTGTCGGGATCTCTCCAACCAATGTTAGGGTGGTTACGCCATCCTTGGTTGTAGGTACCCATTCGAGGATCCGACGGCCTAGGTCTATTATCAATGTAGTTTACTGTTTCTGTTTGATCATCAACTTCTTTCAAACAACTCTAATTTTCATGTGGCCCACCACACCCTTCACAAGCCATAACCGAGGCCGTTTTTGCCATTTCTAACTTTTTGATTTTTGAAGAAAGAGCCTCGATTTGGGCTTGTAAAGAAGTGCTTTCATCAACCTTATGGGCGCCCGGGGCAATAGATTTATAGCCTTGGGGAGTGTGCAACTGAAAATTTATTTGAGCAATTTCCTCAATTTGATTATATATTTCATTTGGGCGACGATTACCTAGAAGTCCCCCAGAGCTAGAATCAAGTGTTTGTCTTGTGTGAGGCAACAACCCATTGTAGAAAGTGGATACTTGTTGCCATACCGCAAGACCGTGATGAGGACACTTTCTTAGTAGCTCCTTGAACCTTTCCCAAGTTTCATATAAGGATTCCCCATCCTCTTGTGAATATGTATTAATTTCAGTCATTAATTTAGCCGTTTTAGCAGGAGGGAAATAGTTATATAGAAACTTTTGGGCTAGTTCATCCCAGGTGTTTACCGAGCCAACTGGGAGGGTATTAAGCCAAGCCTTAGCTCGGTCTTTTAGTGAAAATGGAAACATCCGAAGGCGGATGGCGTCGTTTGATGCTCCATTGATCCTAAAGGTATCACATATTTCTAAGAAATTAGTAATATGTAGATGGGGATCCTCGTCCGCAAGCCCATGGAAGGTTGCGGAGTTTTGAAACATTTGTATCAAATGTGGCCAAAGTTCAAAGTTATTGGCTTCGACATTCGGTGCATTGAAAGCGGCACCGAGATTATCTACAGTGGGTCGTAGGTAATCCATGAGGGTACGTTGGTCCGCCATTGGAGGTGGGTCCCCCGAAACTTTCTCTTGGTTTTTAGCTTTAAGTCTTTTTCTGAGAAAGCGTTCGGGTTCTTCTAGAGGTTCTTTTATGTCTCTACTAGAACTGGAGCTCATACACTACGTAGAAAGTTCAGATGTGGCGCCTGGGTTCCAAGTCCTGCAATAAAAACAGAAAAGAACGTTGGTCAGAAGGTTCACCATGGCCCCGTGCTCAGGTGAACACGACCCGTGGTCGGAGATACAGTGATTGTTTCCCGGATCCCTGTTACTGGGGAGCTGGACACGATCCCTGTTACAGCGATTGTGAAAAATAAGGACCGTTCAATGCCGATGTGTATCGATTATAGGGAATTGAATAAGGTTACCATTAAGAATCGATACCCATTACCTAGGATTGATGATCTTTTTGATTAACTTCAGGGAGCTAGATATTTCTCTAAGATAGATTTGTGCTGCGGATACCATCAGCTGAAGGTGCAAGAAGAAGACATACCTAAAACTGCTTTCAGGACTAGGTATGGTCACTACGAGTTTACAGTCATGCCATTTGGACTAACGAATGCTCCTGCAGCATTTATGGACATGATGAATATGATCTGTAAACCGTATTTGGATAAATTCGTAATTGTCTTCATCGACGATATACTTATTTATTCCAAAAGCCAGGAAGAGCATTGTAAGCACCTGCATGCACTTTTAATTTATTAAGAAAGGAAAAGCTTTACGCCAAATTTTCGAAATGTGAATTTTGGCTACAAGAGGTGCAATTTTTAGGACACATGGTGAATCACGAAGGTATTCACGTAGATCCCTCAAAGATAGAAGCAATCATGAGTTGGAAAGTCCCGCAATCAGCTACGGAAGTTAGAAGTTTCCTAGGATTAGCTGAATATTATAGGCGCTTCATACGAGATTTCTCTAAAATAGTTGTTCCATTAACTAAGCTAACCTGTAAAACTATTAAGTTTGAATGGGGACCCAAGCAAGAAGAGGCCTTTAGGATTTTGAAGCAACGATTAACAAATGCCCCAATTCTAGCCCTACCAGACGGAACGAAAGATTTTGAAGTCTTCTGTGATGCTTCCAAACTAGGATTAGGATGTGTGCTAATGTAACGTAAAAAGGTAATTGCGTATGTGATGCGTGTGAAGTGTCGTTAGTTTTTAATGTATATTTTAAGCCCTTTTTAACACTTTTTAGCCAAGTTTTAAATTTATAAAACACGATATTTTACTAACACCAAACACACATATGGGCAAGTGCACCCATCGTGAGCGTAGTATAGTGTTGGCAAGATACCGAGGTCATCCAAGGACACAAGAGCTTTTAGTACCGGTTTATCCTCAACATCTAATCAAATAAAAAATTTAGAAAAAAGGTTTTAAACTAGAAAAATAAAACTAACTATAATGCTGAAAAATAAAAATAAAAATAAAAACAGATATACAAGATGAATCACTTGGCTCAGACTCATGTTTAGTGTAACCTTTGATTATTTCCGCACTTTCACTTTTTAAGAGATTATCTTAGTTATTGTAGTAGGCCCCTCTTTTGAAGGTGACGTTACCCTCAACCCAGTAGTTTAAGTCAGCAAGGATACAATCCTAAAGGGTCGGATTATAGAAAGATAATTAATTAAGTTATTAATGCATATTATGGTAGGCCCCTCTTTTGAAGGTGACCTTACCCTCGGCTAAGTAGTCTGAGTCAGCAGAGATACAGTCCTAAGTAGCCGGGTTAAAGTATTAATAGTAGCTTACATATGAAGGGATCAAAGAGTTTGGACCCCCGCCATCCAATACCGGTGGGTATTGAAGGAGGTCCTACTAAATTTGACCCAAGTCTTTGCAGGATCTATACACTGAACAAGGCAAGACTCTTACCAAACCGTTCCCTTAAGCCCCGACCAGGTACCCAACATACCTCCATATAGACTGTGGAGATATGAATGGTGAAAATCTTTTATTTTATATAGACAGTAAAATAATGCCAAGACACCACGGAAAAACGATAAGGAAGAATCACCTTCAACATAAGAAACTAGTTATTAAAGTCATTAATACATAACCAAGTAAAAAGTGCGAAAAGATTAAAAATAAAAAGTATTACACTAGACACTTGTCTTCACCAAGTGATGTAAGAGACTTAGGCAAACATGGCCTTTGATTGTCAAGAACTCTTACGATCAATCTTGGATCCCGAGACGACTCACACACTCTATGATGGACAATGGATGATGGTGGTGGATGATGGTGCTATGGTGGTGGTGGGTGGTGGGTGAAGTGTGAGAGAGGTGGTGTGCCAAGGGATGGTTTGCAAATGAGCCAAGCACCCCTATTTATAGCCTGAACAGTAGCTCGGGCACGGCCCCGTGTCCATCCTCTTCTCTGACTTCATTAATTGCAGTTTGTCTGCATTAGTTGACCACGCCCCCGTGTCCGCTGGGCACGCCCCCGTGTGTAGAAGCATATCTGTACTATCAAGATTTGCCTGGTTTCTGCGAATCTTATAGTTGACCACGGCCCCGTGGGGGGCGATAGTAGCTTCTATAGCTTTGTCTTTTATGCTGGCACTTGGGCACGCCCCCGTGTTCACTGAGCACGGGGCGTGTTCAGCCTTCTGATCTCTTGTTTTGCTTGGGAAGATGTTGTCGGGGAGGTCGGGCATGCCATGTTTGTTCCTTTTCTTGTATTTATGTTAGATTTAGCTGCCTTTTTGCTTCTTTTGTTAATTTGAGCTCATTTAATCCTGAAAATACAAAAGGAAGACAAAAGCACACTTTTTCCAACATTAGTACTAAAAAAGGGTTAGTTTTATGCCACAATTGATGTAATTTATATGTTGCATTTTGTGCACATCAGTATGCATCAAGGCAGCTGAAGAAGCACGAAGAGAATTATACGACTCATGACTTAGAATTAGGAGAAATAATTTTTTCAAAGGAAGACAAAAGCACACTTTTTCCAACATTAGTACTAAAAAAAAGGTTAGTTTTATGCCACAATTGATGTAATTTATATGTTGCATTTTGTGCACATCAGTATGCATCAAGGCAGCTGAAGAAGCACGAAGAGAATTATACGACTCATGACTTAGAATTAGGAGCAATAATTTTTTCCCTTAAAATTTGGAGACATTATCTGTATGGAAGTAAGTTTACTGTCTACACAGATCATAAAAGTTTAAAGTACATATTTGGGCAAAAAGAATTAAACATGAGGCAAAGAAGATGGATGGAAATTCTAAGTGACTACGACTGTGATATTCAATATCACGAAGGAAAGGCGAATGTAGTAGCAGATGCCTTGAGTCGTAACTATTATGAAAAACAAAGGCGAGTTCGTGCTCTTAGATTAAATCTCCAATTAGATTTAATGGAACAACTGAAGAGCGTTCAAGAAACGACAATCAAGGAAGATGCTAAAGGAATGAAAGGACGGATAAAGGAATTAGAGCAAGGGACTGATGGAATCTGGAGATTCCATAAGCAAAGCATTTGGGTACCTAAGCAAGGAAATTTAAGAAATAAGATTCTAGAAGAAGCCTATAAATCTAGGTATACGATGCATCCTGGTAATAATAAGATGTATCAAGATCTAAGAAACCTTTAGGTTTACTTCAACAGTTAGAAATGCCCGTATGGAAATGGGAACTAATAACAATGGATTTTGTTACCAAGCTACCCAAAACCAGAAAAGGTAACGATGCAATCTGGGTGATTGTAGACCGATTAACCAAATCAGCGCATTTTCTATCAATGAAGGAAACCTTTAGCATGGATAGATTGGCTAAGCTGTACGTAGATGAGGTAGTATCACTACCTGGAGTTCCACTCTCCATTGTGTCAGATAGGGATAGTCGTTTCACTTCGCATTTTTGGGCAAGTTTCCAAGGAGCAATGGGGACACGACTAAATTTAAGTACTGCATACCATCCCCAAACAGAAGGACAAAGTGAAAGGACGATCCAAACCCTTGAAGACATGCTCAGAGCATGTGTGATCGACTCCGGTGGAAATTGGGATGACCATTTACCATTAATAGAATTCTTCTATAACAATAGTTACCACACCAGCATCAATGCTGCCCCGTTCGAAGCACTGTATGGATGAAAGTGTCAAACTCCCGTATGCTGGGCAGAAATAGGAGAAAGTCAATTATCCGGTCCCGAGATTGTACAGGAAACCACCGACAAGATCACTCAAATCAAGAAAAGACTGAAAACGGCGCGAGATCGTCAGAAGAGTTATGTAAACAATCGACGCAAGCCGTTAGAATTTCAAGTTGGGGATAAGGTACTAATGAAAGTTTCTCCCTGGAAAGGAGTAGTTCGGTTCGGTAAGAAAGGGAAGCTAAGTCCAAGGTACATAGGACCATTCAAAGTTACCCAACGAATTGGACCAGTTGCTTATAAACTACAACTACCAGAAGAATTAGCCAGGGTACATGACGTGTTTCATGTATCTAATCTCAGGAAATGTTTATCTGATGAATCACTGGTAGTACCTCTTCCAGACATAGAGGTAAATGAAAATTTGAAATTCTTTGAGAAACCTCTCCAAATAGAGGACAAAAAGGTCAAATTCCTCAAACACAACAGATTGGTACTGGTCAAAGTAAAGTGGGATTCAAAAAGAGGACCAGAGTATACATGGGAACTGGAATCGGAAATGAAGCGATAATATCCTTACTTATTTCAGTAAATTTCGAGGACGAGATTTAAATAAGGTGGGGAGGATGTAAGGACCTGCAAAAATGTCCCAAACACTCCGTAAGTGAGAACCCGGACCCCTCAAACCCTAATCCTTATGAAAAATCAAGAAAATCAAATTTTATTAGTCTGTCGCGGGCCGCGTAAGACTCAAGGGAACGCGGGGCGTGACAGCCTTGCCAGTCTCCGGATAACGATCAGGGCCACGTGGCAGACCTACACCGTGACACGGCAGGCCTAGCCGTAGTTAGGGTGGCCCTCCCCTTCGAGTTTACGCGGGCCGCGAGAGACTCAATTTTCAGCTATAAATTGTACGTTGCATGGCCATTTCCGTCTGCTCGAAAATTCACATACACACACCGTCCTTTCTGCTCGAAAATTCAATTTTAGTCGGGAAACGCCGCTACGACAACAGGGTAATAAATCGATCACTGCTACAATACAATGTCTGATCGATTGAAACCGATCCGATGGATGTTTAAGTGTTGCCCGAACTCGGGCTATACTTTGTCATTCGTCATGGGGGTTTTGATTTCGTGAGCTTATCATAAATGTTGTATTAACTTACTAACCTAGTTTCGTTTGCACTATTTAATTAGGTTACAAGGCTTAAATCCGTAGGAAAAATCTGTCCAGTAAACTTGTAATGTGAGTCATTCTCTTTTTACCAAATTGTTTCCAAAACCCTATTTTTTCCAAAGTTATAATTACAGAGATTAAGTCTTTGCTGTCTTCAATTACAGCAGGTATGTGGCGTTTTGTATACATTACTTGATAACCATCACCATTGGACAACGGGTTAGCCAATGGGTGATATGACCATAGTCACATAAACGAGTCGAGTGACAAATACCGTTGGGTAATTGGTTGATATAAACATTATAATCGTCCTTAATACTGTAATTTATAACAATGTGTCGTTTTGTATCAAATGAATGACTCACCAGTATTTCCCCGCTGATAAAATCTTTTTAAACATGTTTCAGGTGATTTACTATGAATCAGGAGAAGTGCCGTGTAGCACTACCAGCTAGGATAAAGTGGCTCAGTAAATAAATAAACATGTTTTTGTAAACAGAGAATTTCCTAGTGAAATTCCTTTATGGTAAATTACGGGGTTTGTCCTGAAATTTGAAATGAAATAAATGGGTGTTTTCAATTTAAACGATCCTGTTAAAAATTCCGCTGCCAAATTAAATACAAATACCACGGGTTTTCTGTCCAGCGGCATCCGAACCGGGAAATTGGGTCGGGGCCGTGACAGGTTAACTATGAATAATGAAAACGGTACGGTACGCTAGATTAAGCGGTGACCGGATAAAATGTAGTTTAAACCCTCACAAGTACTAAGACTTGTATAATATGGGTAAACATGATCACATTCTGGAATATAAAAGAATTTGAAGGAGTTTGACCCAATTCGGTTAACTTACGTAAACTACGTTACATAAGCTAACCGTACGCGCTTAGGCGGTATCGGGTGATCGGATGAGTCATAAACAAGTTCATTATGCCAAAACATCTTAATTATATTACCAAGTAGCAAGTTATGCAAATTATATATACATTGTATTTTAAAACCATTCTAAGCACCAAAAGGGCATATTTTGCATTTTAAGGCATAATGTATGAACTTGTATAAAAACTCGAACAACTGATTACGATCAGGTAGTATAATCACAGAGAGTTATCCTACACATACATATAATCATAATGCAACTTTAAATCAGTAGCTAAGTTGGCTAATTCGGGTCAGAATCGAAAGTCAAAGCAGAAGTCAAACTGCTTGACTTTTGGTTGCGAACAGAGCTACAAACTGGAAATGACGGGCTGAACATACTCAGACATGTTCTAATATTATTTACCAACTGATATAGTGTCAAAAACATGAGTTTAAACGTTTATAGTTTCAGTTTATAAGTTTTCCGAAAACTGATTTTTTTTTACTTTTATTTTATTATAACTTTGACTCGTCATTTGACCAATTTAGCGTGATTTTTAGGAGGTGCCCTTTTTAGAGATTATCACACACCTTATTAGGATCATATACCCATGTTCGATTCGAACAATGGCTGGACCATAATGGTCTTAACCGAAATTCAAAGCAATGGTCTTATCACACACCTTATTAGGATCACATAGCCATGTTCGATTCGAACAATGGCTGGACCATAATGGTCTTAACCGAAATTCAAAGCAAAGGTCAATTTTCTTGACTTTGGGCTAAATACTTAGCCTATAACTGAAAAGGCAGAGATGGAACATTTACAAGTGATCCAAGATGAAAAGATTAACTCAAAGGAGGTTCCTTTTAAGATCAGGAACAACTCCAATAGAAGATAGAGATGAAAATGAGAAATGAGCAATGAACTTGGTTGCCCAAGCTTGCTATTTATACTAGAAGCAGATGCACAAGATCAATCAAGGTGTTAGGACATGTTCTAGGATGTTAGCAGGTGTCTCCTAAGGTGGCAAGAGATGCAAAAGAGCTCAGGTTCGCGAGCAAGGTGGCACAAGTGCAGACTTCCTTGGATCCCAAACAAAAAAAATGTCAGCTCTGATCCTTACGGACCGTAAAGGTCCAGGGCTTACAGTCCGTAAGCCCATTACAGCGCCCCTGGTTTTCACCTGCTTACGGTCCATAAGCAATATATGCATACGGTCCTTAACCGCTTAATAAGAACAATATAAATCCTTGCTTACGGTCCATAAGAACATAAGGCTTACGGTCCGTAAGCGTCACTCAAAGGCCATAAAAATGACATGTTGACATATATGGTCCCTCCACAACATTCTTCCATAATAATCGCACATTTAGTCCCTCTCGCCCAGCAACGTGGCATAAAATGAGAGTTTATCGGACACGTGTCATTATATAACTCGACACAAATTTTCGAGGTGTTACAGCTTTAAGGAGATTTGTGGCGGTATAGAAGAGAAAGTGGACGGTAGGGGAGGCAAAGTGAAAGATGGACACTATGGAAGAAACAGTTGCGGATCCAAATTTTTTTTCAGAGGGTTTCTTTGAAAAATTCTTACTAATTCTCGCTATTTTTTTTAAATCATAAAAGGTTTACACTAATATTTTCTTGGATCCGCAACTGTAGTTAAAAGGTGTAACACCTCTCACCAAAAGTCTTATTTCTTATTTTATTATGTCCAATAAGAAACCCTAATTGAGACCCCCAAGTAATATTGCATGGCCCCTAAAATTTCCAGAACAGTTGAAATCAGGATCAGGGCCCCTAAAACTCAAGGGGGGGGGTATATTCCCTAATTGTTATTATCCTCACAGTTCGTTGTCTAAGATGAATTTCGTTAAACCGTCAACTCACCCAGGCTACAAACAGACGTGGCTACCCTACCCTAGAACTGCACCCCTCGCGCCACGCGACAGGCTCTCGCGCCACGCGAGGGAGCCGTTTTTCCAGTATAAATAGTAGGGTTTGGCACTTGAAATTTGGCGTTGGTTCGACGTAAAAACTCGTTTCGTACATTGAGATATCGTCTGTTTACTTCAAAACACACGCACAGCACGAAATTCTGCCATGATAACAGGGTAATAACTCGATCACTGTTACGATTTAATGTCCGATCGATAAAAACCAATCCGATGGATGTTTAAGTGCTGCCCGTATTTGGGCTATACTTTGTCATTCGTCGTGAAGGTTTTGAATCTCGTGAGTTATCGTAAAAGTCGTATTAAGTTACTAACCTAGTTTTCGTGTGCATTGTTATTTGAATTAGGTTAACCAGGCTAAAATCAGTAGGCTAAACGCTGCCCGTTTAAATCTGCAATGTTAGTCATTCTCTTTTTATCAAATTGTTTCCAAAACCCTATTTATTTTCAAAGTTATAATTGCAGGGATAAAGTCTTTGTAATTTTCAATTACTGCCGGTATGTGGGGTTTTGTATACGTTACTTGATACCCGTCACCATTGGACAACGAGTTAGCCAATGGGTGATCTGACCATTGTCACAGAGACAGTCGAGTGACAAATACCGATTTGGGGTAATTGGTTGATAGAAACAATGTAATCACCCTTAATATTGTATATTATAACAATGTGTCATTTTGTGCAACCTGAGTGACTCGCCAGTATTTCCCTGCTGATAAAATCTTTTTAAAACATGTTTCAGGTGATCTGCTGTGATCCAGGAAAAAGTGTCGTGTAGCACCACAAGCTTGAAGAAGTGGCTCAATAAAATAAAGAAACATGTTTTTGTAAAAACAGGGATTTCCCCGTGAAATCACCTTTATTGTAAATTATGGGCGTTATCCCCAAGATTGTGAAATAAAATAAATTGGGTATTTTCAAGTTTTAAAAGATCCAGTTAAAATTCCGCTGCCAACATAATAATTACCACGGATTTCTGTCCCGCGGCTCCTAAGACGGTTAAAACCGGGCCGGGGGCCGTGACAGAAAAAGGTGGTATCAGAGCCACTGATTTAAGCCTGTTATGTATTTAGAAATACTTAATTTTTCTGATTGCTATCCTGTGATTATGTGAAAATTCAATTTACAAAATTTTAACTTAGAATTTTGTGTGTTTCTTCATGTATGCTAACAGCACGAATGAACTATCTGAAGCACTTCAAAACTTTACTATCCATACCACAGATATGGATACCACCGATACCTTCACTGGCTACCAGGCTGATACTGAAGAGCCAATGGTATTCCAAGCCCAACCCTAGGAGAAACCCAAACTGAAAAAGAGAAGAAGATTCGTGGGCTGGAGGCGTGTGCGTAGGAAGAAACCAGCAACACGAAGAGTTATAAAGACTGAGGATCCGATGGATAAAGGCAAGGGAATAGAGATCGGGGAAAGTTCTAGGCAAGCCCAGGAAATGCCATCATGGGAGGAGCTGGATCGTAAACTGGCACTTAGTGACCTCATTGGACCTGTTGATGAAAACCTCTTCAATTACCCGGCGGAAGCACAACTTCCAGTTAATCTGGAACCTGCTATCCCAGATCTTATTATACACCTCCGACCTCTACCAGGAGAGCTAGAAGAATGGTGGACAACTGACTGGCAATTTCAGAACCTTTTGAATAACCCTAATACCTTTTTCCCCCAATTTGACCCTGAGCCTCCACTACACCCACCAATGAGTACCGAGAACTTGGCTGAACTTCGCCACTATGGCGAGGAGCTGGTGGACGCAGGAAATAGAATCCGAGATGTGGGGGAGAGGATATCATGGAAGTACGACGAGAGGGAACATCGTTTCTGAGATGCTAGCTGACGGGGATGGTGTGACTGTGTGGTTGTGGTTGTATAATAACAAAATAATAATAATAATAATAATAATAATAATAGTAATAAAAATATAATCCTGTAAAATAACTTAAAAATAAAAATCTTGTAAGATAACGGGTGTGTAATGATGCATGTTAATATATAAAACATGGGAGTCGCAAAGTCGACAATTTTGGCTATACGTGTTGACATGATTACGTGCAATTATTTTATTGTGTGATTGTTATTTATTTTGTGGAAATAACTTATATATATTAATTATCAGATGGAACAAAATTGGTAATGAACCAGTTAACGAGGTTAACCAATCCGCGCAAAACCATGAAGATCAATTTCTGAATAAACAAGATATAGAAAACATCGTTGCCCAGGGAATAGCAAATGCTATTCCAGCAATTCTTGCTGCTGCCCGAAATCCAGTTGAACCTCAACCAATTATTCCTAGTAAACGTACTCATGAAGATAACTTTAGTAATAGCGTAAATGGAGGCGGCAACATTAATAATAATGATAACGATATAATGCAAGCCCCAATTCTTAAGAGAATGAAAGCTGCAACGCCTGGTTGCACTTACAAGGAATTTCTTGCCTGTAAACCTGTTGAATTTGCAGGCAATGAAGGGGCGACTGCTGCACTGCGTTGGTTGGAGAAAACCGAGGCAGTAATTAAAATAAGTAAATGTGCCGAGGAGGATAAAGTCATGTATGCTTCTCATCTTTTCAAGGAAGAAGCATTAGAATGGTGGAATACGGTATTACAAGCTAAGGGAAGTGACATGGCCTATGCCATGAGTTGGGAAGAATTTAAGCGTCTGGTGGAAAGAAAATTCTTCCCAAAATATGAAAAAGAACAAATGGCGAATAAATTCTTGAGCCACCGAATGGTGGATGTTGATTGTCGAGGGTATACTTCGAAGTTTTTCGAATATGCTCGAATTGTGCCTACTTTGGCTTCGCCAGAACCGGTACTTATTTCTTGCTACATTTGGGGTTTAATTAGCGAGATTCGTGATATTGTCAAAGCTGCGAGACCCCGCACGATCGATGATGCGGTGGAATTAGCTAACACCTTGACTGACAGACTGGTGCGTACGCGAGAAGAAAACAAAAAGAAGGAATTGGCTCAGAAAATTACCCAAGGATTTCGTGTGGGTAATAATAGCAATTTCAAGAGAAAGGGAACTGGATCATCTTCCACTCTGCCGTTCTGCAGGAATTGTAAAAAGAAACATTTTGGAAAATGTAATGAAACCTGCAACTTCTGCAAAGCAATAGGACATCGTGAAGAAGATTGCAGAAGGAAAACAAAGATCTACTACAACTGTGGAGAAGCTGGGCATTTTAGACCAGAATGCCCTAAATTGGTCAAACCAGCAGATAACAAGGCTAAACCTACTGAAGGAACTAACAAGAAGAATGTAAGAGCCTTTCAATTGACCACGTAGGAAGTTGAACTGATTCCTGACGTAATAGCTGGTACGTTCTTAGTTCATGACGTTTATGCAAAAGTATTATTTGACTCTGGTGCAAACCAAATTTTTATAAATACTTCCTTCTGCCAAGCTCTTAAACTACCCTTAACCAAACTTAGGCAAATTTATACAGTAGAAACGGCAGACGGGAATTATGTTAACATAGATAAGGTTTTGCAAGAAGGAAAGATAGAACTCCTAGACCATAAATTTTCTACAAACCTGTTAACTATGAATTTAGCTGGATTCGATATTGTATTAGGAATGGATTGGTTAATAGCTAACCACGCTCGAATCCTTTGTGATAAAAATTCCATAGAAATCCGTGCACCTACAGGAGAAGTCATCGTGATTACAGGGGATAAGCCGCGTAAACCAATGAAGTTCATTTCAGTAATGAAAGTTGCTAGTTATGAACGAAAGCAAGGAATATTGTATATGATTTCAGTAATCATTAGCACTAAGGGTAAGGAACTCAAGGAAATTCCGGTAGTATCAGAATACTCGGATGTATTTCCAGAAGAACTACCAGGATTACCACCAGATAGGGAAGTAGAATTTAGAATTCATATAATTCTGGGAACTACACCAATAGCCAAGGCACCTTATCAGTTAGCACCCACCGAAATGTTAGAACTGAAAAAACACTTAGATGAATTATTAAGCAAAGGATTTATACAACCTAGTTCATCCCCTTGGGGAGCACCAGTGTTGTTCGTAAAGAAGAAAGATGGTTCGATGCGAATGTGTATCGATTATAGGGAATTGAATAAGGTTACAATCAAGAATCGATACCCATTACCTTGGATTGATGATCTTTTTGATCAACTTCAAGGAGCTAGATATTTTTCTAAGATACATTTACGCTCCAGATACCATCAGTTGAAGGTACAAGAAGAAGACATACCTAAAACTGCTTTCAGAACTAGGTATGGTCATTACGAGTTTACAGTCATGCCCTTTGGGTTAACGAATGCTCCTGCAGCATTTATGGACATGATGAATAGAATTTGTAAACCGTATTTGGATAAATTTGTAATTGTCTTTATCGACGATATACTTATTTATTCCAAAATTCAGAACGAGCATTGTAAACACCTGCATGCACTGTTAACTTTGTTAAGAAAGGAAAAGCTTTACGTCAAATTCTCGAAGTGTGAATTTTGGCTATAGGAGGTGCAATTTTTAGGACACATGGTGGATCACGAAGGTATTCACGTAGATCCCTCCAAGATAGAAGCAATCACCAAATGGAAGGTCCCGCAATCAGTTACGGAAGTTAGAAGTTTTCTAGGATTAGCTGGGTACTATAGGCGCTTTTTTAAGGATTTCTCTAAGATAGTTGTGCCATTAACTAAGTTAACCTGTAAAACAGTTAAGTTTGAATGGGGACCTAAGCAAGAAGAGGCTTTTAGGATTTTAAAACAAAGGTTAACCAACACCCCAATTCTTGCCTTACCAGAAGGGACAGAAGATTTTGAAGTTTACTGTGATGCTTCTAAGCTAGGATTAGGATGTGTGTTAATGCAACGCAAAAAGGTAATTGCGTATGCCTCAAGGCAATTGAAAAAGCACGAGGAAAATTATATGACACATGACTTAGAGTTAGGAGCCATAATTTTTGCCCTTAAGATTTGGAGACACTATCTGTATGGAAGTAAGTTTACAGTCTATACAGATCATAAGAGTTTAAGATACATATTAGGGCAAAAAGAATTGAACATGAGGCAAAGAAGATGGATGGAAATTTTGAGTGATTACGACTGTGATATTCAGTATCACGAAGGAAAAGCAAATGTAGTCGCAGATGCCTTTAGTCGTAAGTATCATGAAAAACAAAAGCGAATTCGTGCTCTTAGATTAAATCTTCAAGTAGATTTAATGGAACAACTGAAAAATGTTCAAGCCACAGCAATCAAGGATAATGATGAAGGAATGAAAGGAAGAATAAAGGAATTAGAGCAAGGAGCTGATGGAATTTGGAGATTCAACAAGAAGAGGATTTGGGTACCTAAGTAAGGAGAATTAAGAAATAAGATTTTAGAGGAATCCCATAAATCTAGGTATACCATGCATCCTGGAAATAATAAAATGTACCAAGATTTAAGAAATAACTTCTGGTGGATAGGAATGAAAAAGGATATAGCTAGATATGTATCTAAGTGTCTAACTTGTTCACAAGTTAAGGCAGAACACCAGAAACCTTCAGGGTTACTCCAACAATTAGAAATGCCTGTCTGGAAATGGGAACTAATAACCATGGATTTTGTTACTAAGTTGCCCTAAACCAGAAAAGGTAACGACGCAATTTGGGTAATTGTGGATCGATTAACCAAATCTGCTCATTTCCTACCCATGAAAGAAACCTTTAGCATGGAAATGTTAGCAAAGTTGTACGTAGACGAGGTAGTATCCTTACATGGAGTTCCACTCTCCATTGTATCGGATAGGGATAGTCGTTTCACTTCACATTTTTGGACAAGTTTCCAAGAAGCCATGGGGACACGATTAAATTTAAGTACAACTTATCATCCCCAAACAGACGGACAAAGTGAAATGACGATTCATACCCTAGAAGACATGCTTAGGGCATGTGTAATAGATTTTGGTGGAAACTGGGATGACCACCTACCCTTGATTGAATTTTCCTATAACAATAGTTACCATGCCAGCATTGAAGCTGCCCCATTCG
Organism: Helianthus tuberosus; assembly: GCA_030545235.1. Lineage (NCBI taxonomy): Eukaryota > Viridiplantae > Streptophyta > Magnoliopsida > Asterales > Asteraceae > Helianthus > Helianthus tuberosus. Next base: position 25,029,881 of record CM060435.1, on the reverse strand, counting down.
AAGCAATGTATGGACGAAAATGCAGAACTCCAGTCTGTTGGGCAGAAATAGGAGAAACTCAATTATCAGGACCCGAAATTGTACAAGAAACTACCGACAAGATCACTCAAATCAAGGAAAGACTAAAGACGGCAGATCGCCAGAAGAGTTATGCAGACAATAGACGCAAACCACTAGAATTTCAAGTTGGAGATAAGGTACTTTTGAATGTTTCTCCTTGGAAAGGAGTAGTGCGGTTCGGAAAGAAAGGAAAGCTAAGTCCAAGATACATAGGACCATTCCCAGTAATCCAGCAAATAGGACCAGTTGCCTATCGCTTACAACTACCAGAAGAACTGGCTGGAGTACATGATGTATTTCATATATCCAATCTCAAGAAATGTTTATCTGATGAATCCCTGGTAGTACTTCTTCAAGATATAGAGGTAAATGAGAAGTTAATATTTGTGGAGAAGCCACTGCAGATAGAAGACAGAAAGGTCAAGTTTCTCAAACACAAACGACTAGTGCTGGTCAAGGTCAAGTGAGATTCAAAGAGAGGACCTGAGTACACTTGGGAACTGGAATCAGAGATGAAGCGAAAGTATCCCTACTTGTTCCAGTAAATCTCGAGGACGAGATTTTTATTTAGGTGGGGAGGATGTAACAACTCTCACCAAAAGTCCTATTTCTTATTTTATTATGTCCAATAAGAAACCCTAATTGAGACCCCCAAGTAATATTGCATGGCCCCTAAAATTTTCAGAACAGTTGAAATCAGGATCAGGGCCCCTAAAACTCAGGGGGGATATTCCCTAATTGTTATTATCCTCACAGTTCGTTGTCTAAATTGAATTTCGTTAAACCGTCGACTCACCCAGGCTACAAACAGATGTGGCTACCCTACCCTAGAACTGCACCCCTCGCGCCACGCGACAGGCTCTCGCGCCACGCGAGGGAGCCGTTTTTCCAGTATAAATAGTAGGGTTTGGTACATTGAGATATCGTATGTTTACTTCAAAACACACATAGCACGAAATTCTTCCGCGATAACAGGGTAATAACTCGATCACTGCTACGATTTAATGTCCGGTCGATAAAAACCAATCCGATGGATGTTTAAGTGCTGCCCGTATTTGGGCTATACTTTGTCATTCGTCGTGAAGGTTTTGAATCTCGTGAGTTGTCGTAAAAGTTGTATTTAGTTACTAACCTAGTTTTCGTGTGCATTGTTATTTGAATTAGGTTAACCAGGCTAAAATCAGTAGGCTAAACGCTGCCCGTTTAAATCTGCAATGTGAGTCATTCTCTTTTTTATCAAATTGTTTCCAAAACCCTATTTATTTTCAAAGTTATAATTACAGGGATTAAGTCTTTGTAATCTTCAATTACTGCCGGTATGTGGGGTTTTGTATACATTACTTGATACCCGTCACCATTGGACAACGAGTTAGGCAATGGGTGATCTGACCATAGTCACAGATACAGTCGAGTGACAAATACCGATTTGGGGTAATTGGTTGATAGAAACAATGTAATCACCCTTAATATTGTATATTATAACAATGTGTCGTTTTGTGCAACTTGAGTGACTCGCCAGTATTTCTCTGCTGATAAAATATTTTTAAAACATGTTTCAGGTGATCTGTTGTGATCCAGGAAAAAGTGTCGTGTAGCACCACAAGCTTGAAGAAGTGGCTCAATAAAATAAAGAAATATGTTTTTGTAAAAACAAGGATTTCCCTGTGAAATCACCTTTATTGTAAATTATGGGCGTTATCCCCAAGATTGTGAAATAAAATAAATTGGGTATTTTCAAGTTTTAAAAGATCCAGTTAAAATTCCGCTGCCAATATAATAATTACCACGGATTTCTGTCCCGCGGCTCCTAAAACGGGTAAAACTGGGCCAGGAGCCGTGAGAAAAGGTAAGAAAGTGGGTAGCAGGAGTAGTCAAAAGCACCGTGTAACAAAGGTTATATAGTGGTTGCATTGGTAATGAGAAAAAAGAAAATGTGAGGGAGAGAGTTATCTATTAAGTTTTACTTGTGTAAAATCATTATGTACGTGACAATATAGTTTGTGTACTAACTTACTTGTGTATAATCACTTACGTGTAATTATAAATTTATAATACATAAGCATTTATTATGTATCTTTTGAATCTTGTTGAATTTATATGCAATACGTGATCATAACTTCGAAATAATTACATGCAGAAATGATAGTATAGTAAAATATTAATTAAGTTTCACGTATTTTTCAAAATTGTTTTCATGTTGTAGTAATTTTTGTCTTTCTTTTACTAATGAAATATGAATTAGTGCTCATTAGGAAAAGTATTTGAGCATACGTCTCTTTGTGTAACTTCCACAAGTCTCCGCTAAAAAGAACTATTTTCAAACTAGTTTAATACCCGTCCGGTGGACGGGTTACGTTTATTTACTATAATAACATGAATGAACCTATAAACACAAAGAACTATACACAAAACTAAACAACATGAGAAACAAAGATAACATATACTAAGCGCACACATAATTAATCAATGTGACAAACAAAAGCGCCATTCTTTAAGTTATCAAAGGATAACGAACATTAAAAATTTACCACCAAAAAACGAAAAAAAGTAGAAATGATAGACTGTTGAAACATGAAATTGTGACATTTTGATGAAAAAGATAAACGGTTCCCTAAAGGCAAGTGAGGTAAAGTACGTCAACATGTGCTGAATGACAAAAGTTTTTATTTACGTTTACATGTATATTATGAACTAATCAAAAGAGTTCACAACGTAATTAAAAAGGAAAAACAAGGTTGAAGACAATTAATAACTCAGATTATTGACTACTAAAACACAAAAGCACGTGTATTAAATTTTGGATGAATCATACGATTTAATTAGCTAATACCTCCATAAAAAGAAATGCACAATCTAAACATTTTGTAGGCATGTGAGGGAAAGGCTTCAGCAATAGAGATAACAAAATTTCGCCACTTGACAAAGTTTAATAATTAAAAATCATCAAACGAATGCTTTTAAAACAAATTTGCTCGTCTAAGGTAATTGACATACAAACCGAGGAGGGCATGATTGTGAGTTGATCTGATTTAGGAATGGAATCGTAAGATAAATATAAAGGGGTGATAATTTGATTACTAAAATACTTTAAAGATGAAAATATCTATACAAGTGATCACTCAATCAATAGATGAAGCCTCTAATGTTATATAGAATATCTATATGTAACATTGGTGAGTGTATTAGACAATCATAACCTTAAATTCATTAACGTAGTCCTCAAGGAACTTGATTTTCTAAGTTGATAAAAAATATAAAAAAAAACAATAAGATCAACGTTAAAACATGTAAATTAAAACCAATCATCCTACAAGCCTCATTGAAAGCAACAATAGCCAGGTCAGTGACAACACAAGAATAAGTGAATGATCATGATCATTTTGATGCTTCTCCTGGCTCAATACATAGTTTTCTGAGTAAAAAAGTGCACTGCACTGTCTTAAAGATGAAGTATGTTGACAAAAGAGAAGGAATAGTTTTTTGTAAAATCCGAGACCACATTAAGGTAAATACTGTTTTCAAGCTTCATAGCTCTCATTTTTGCTGGAGCTTTGAAGTGACTTTTTTATGGTAGTGTAAGAGGCCAAAACATTATTTTAGCATATAGTGGTGATATGTATAGAGTAGTTATATTTTTTATCCAAGATCCCATGTATGATCAGCAGGCAACAACTTCTAAATTTCCAACGGGGCGCTACCATCAATTCAAAACAAATTGTAAATATAATAAAAGACTTGCAAAGTTACAATTTTGAATTAAACCATGCATCACTGCCAAAATAAATGAAATGTCATATTAATAAGTTGATAACTAATAATAAGTGAAGAATGACAAAATTAAAATATTTTCTTAAATCCTCATTAAAAACTTCCATACAATTGTTAAGAGTAAAGCCACACAAATTGATGATGACTCGCGAGCTTTAAACATCAGAATTTGATGCCAAAAACTGGTGTTCTTCTTTTGCAAACACTCTACTTTGCATATTAATAATGGAAACTGATGCTGCTATAACTGAGCTTTTAGTTGGTTTGAATTAGACTCGGAGATTTGATAATGCTAAAGCCCTGTTACATTGTATCATTTTCAAGAATTTGTAGCAGCATACCAGTTAAGCAAAATGATTTATTTCCCTCTCTCAATTTGATTTTTTTTTGGATGGGTGGGTGATATTTATTAGAGTATATAAACTTAATTTATATCATGTATGTAATTAAAATTCGAATATTATGTCTATATGTATATGTAACGATGTAATTTCTGAACGGTAGTGTTGGTTTGGTTGGCACCGTTTCAAACGGTAGTTATTCCCTCAAAATCCAACCGCTAATAACCGCCAAGTATATATAAGAATTGCCGGTAAAGATAACCGGCACCAAGACATTTTAACACTTGATTTTGTCCCCTAAAACAAACATCTACATTCGTGTGTTTCCTGCACTTTCGAACACCATGAAATCACATACATTATCCAACTCCGCTGCACATGTATTTGATATTCAACAAAGTGGTATCAGAGCCACTGTTGAAATCGATGAAGATCTTAAGCCGACATCATCCACCCTGCCGTGCAAACACTGTTCTGACGAGATGAAGGAAAGAAGATGGTTGCAGAGGAGATGTTATTACTGCAACAAACCGGGACATCAGATTGCATCATGCAAGACGAAAGAAAACAATGAGGCTACACAACTCATACGTCTAGCAATCAACACAGGGACTCAACAACAGAAAGAGGTTGATGATGATCAACAAAGTGATCAGAGAATGGAGCACATAGTGACCAGCACTGATGGAGGACTCTGGTCCGAAATATGGTATGTAAGTAAAACTTTCAAAAACCATTTCTCAGGCAATTTAGACATGTTCAAAAGGATCAAAAGTATGTTTGGTGTTGAAACGAAAATGGGAAAAAATAATTTCTATTTTATAAAGGGAATAGGGGTTGTGGAAGTGATGACCGGATCTAAAAGAATCCGAATACATAGTGTCTTTTACACTCCTGATATAGATAGAAATGTACTTAGTCTTGATCAATTGATCACCCAAGGTTATACCGTTAAATTCACTAGAGAGTAGAGATAAGTGCAAGATCTACCCTACATTTAGCGTCCCCATTATTAATAGAAGGAGTGATGTTTCCGGTCTCACAAGAGAAGATGAGATCTGTTTAAAAGAAACAGATTCTTTAACATCGTTTGAATCTGATTATGAGACATATAAATCAGATTATATGAACCAATATTTTGAAAATCTGAATGTATCATCAAATGAACCTGATTGGAATGTCTTGATAATTCAAGCAATGTCATTTAAAGACTTTCAAGACTGCAAAGCCCTTCTAGACATGTTAGAAGATGATAGTTATGTTAGTAAGTACAAGTACTGCATAGAAAACAAGTTTGAGAAGATGGTTGATTGGTTTCTCAAAGACAAATTGGAGATCACCACAAGACCGCTTCCAGCATATGCTGCAGACAATCGAAAAGTGAGTTTGCTGGAACTTTATGTGACAGTTAAAAGGGAGGGAGGTCACCGAAGAATAACTGAAAACAATATGTGGGCAATGATTGCCAAAGATATGGGTTTCGAATATAATGAAGGGGAATTTATGAGAGAAGTGTATGATATGTATTTAGATGTACTAGTTTATTATTATAAGTTCAAATCAACACAACAAGCTGTGGCCGAGAAAGAAATCATGGAGGATGTTGCAGAACCGAGGCGAAGCAAGAGTTTACACAAGAATGAAGGAACGAGCAGGCAAGTTGGAGCAGAACGAGATGGAGCGGACGAAGAGCACTATGCTTTCTTCGCTGGAAACGACTGGTACAGACTCAAAAAGCTACAACGAAGGAAGAAGTTTGATTTCAAGCAGGCTGAAAAAGCTGTTAATAAAGCCGTTAATTAAGTTTATGGGGAGTGTATTAGAGTATATAAACTTAATTTAAATCATGTATGTAATTAATATTCGAATATTATGTCTATATGTATATGTAACGATGTAATTTCTGAACGGTAGTGTTGGTTTGGTTGGCACCATTTCAAATGGTAGTTATTCCCTCTAAATCCAACCGCTAATAACCGCCAAGTATATATAAGAATTGCCGGCAAAGATAACTGGCACCAAGACATTTTCACACTTGATTTTGTCCCCTAAAACAAACATCTACATTCGTGTGTTTCCTGCACTTTCGAACACCATGAAATCACATACATTATCCAATTCCGCTGCACATGTATTTGATATTCAACAATATTAGTAGGGATGAGCTCGGTACCGACCGGTACCGATACCGAAAGTTACCAAAAATCCTCAAAAGTGGGTAACGGTACCGAATATACCCCGTACGGTACGGTTCGGTACCGGTACGGTACCGGTATTTGAGGGTAAATACCGAACCGGTATCGAAAATCTCAAAAGTCGGTACCGAAAGTGTACCCGGTTCGGTATCAGGTACCATCTGCTCATCCCTATCATGGTATAGATTGCTACGTGTATTAATTGATTTAGAGCCTCATTCAGATCTTGATTTTTTTTTTCAAAGGAGTGTTTGTAGTTTTGTTTTGAAGATGATTTTGTGATACCGAATAGCTAAAAGTTATCCAAGTTTTTTAGGCTTTTGATGAATGATTACCAGCCAAACATTTTGTAGAAGCCCAATTTGCAACATGGATATCCAAGTAACTCAAATCATCTAACCGGAAACCCAAAAAACCCAAACCTGGCTAATCGAATAAAACAACCCATTAACCCGTAAACCGATAAAACTAACCCAAATTACACCCCTATCAGCTATAGCCTTCCCCTTTTTGAGTACATCAGCGGGAACAGTCTAAAGTAGGTTGCATTTTTAAAATATGGCTAATCATACAGCTGTATATCTACTAGCAATGGTAACACGGGTCATACCTGTTTTTATAAGTATCTATGAAATAGTAACTTTACAGGCATGTTGCTGCTATCGGGTTTCATTCTTAGGAATAATAAGTTCCCTAAGACCGCAACGTGGACCACTAAATTGCCAAAAGTTGAATTTGAAAGTATAAAGCAGCTTACAAAGTAAAGAAAATATATCAAAATATGCAGCTTGCATACATTCCTAGGATGAAATTAATCTATAAAATCTGTAATTGAATTTAAAGTACTTATTAGCGTTTCATCTAAAGAGAAAACCCCAGAAGGATGAAGTTCATCTGTAAAATGGAAACAACGAATTAAACAATTGAACCTTGTGCTGCATCTGGATAAGCCACTCAAAACGCCAAATGGAGTCCCACCACCACCTCCACAACCGCAGCCGCCTCCACGATGACATGGGGATAGACAATGCTGGTGGTGGAACTCGCAATTTTCAAGATCCTTAAAAGCCCAGAGTAAGAGGAGCATCATGACCTTCAAAAGTGTACTACCTTGCACCAGTTGCAACATCCCATTGTAAGATTAAATATATTATGTATTGATATTTAATCTATAGCCATTATAGTCATTTACATAATATAGATCAAAATATATAATAACCTATTAAATAATTAGTTGGTAATTGTTGATGGACCATATTACCCTTATTAACTAATTAGGTTTCCTCCTGGGTGCTTATATAAGGAGAATTATGTGGAGGGTTAAGGGGTTACTCAGTTACACAATATAGACACATCCCATTAGTCATAACATCACATTCGACCTCCTCTCCCATAACCGAATCCCCTATTCGGTTTCTTAGCCACCATCATTAGATTGCACCCTAAGGAGGAACCAGACCAAGATGACAATCATGTCAAACCTTATTGCTGCGTCTCCATCTGGATTCTCTGCTAGCCTGTGCTGATGCAATCAAAGGTATGTTTTCATTTTTTCCTTTATGTTTAAACAGAACTGAACCAACATGTGGTATCAGAGCATATGTTGATTAGTCAGTTCTGTTTTCGTATCCATAATTCTGGGATTGAAACTTGGAAAACATAAATTTTATAAATCTTATGAATATCACAGCCGTTTCGAGTCATAAAGATCCACTCGAAATCCCTGTTTTCGGAAAAGGATTAATTATATGTTCACTCGAAACTAATATGGGTAATCTGATAACCGAAATCTGTTTAGAAAAACCTTAAAATTCAGGTTTCGGGTTCCAGAATTCATGTTTTAATTATTTAGGGTTCATCATGTTCTTAGTTAAAATTCGAAATATCCTTTAAGTTTTGGAATATGATTTGAATTGTTAAATGCCCTCTTCGAGATATCGCTGAATAGCAAAATCTCCGGTAGGTTTCCGTAGTACCCTTCGCTGGTAAACCCTTTTAAACCCACTTCATTTATGTTCTTTATTTGTCAAATCTTCCATACCCATTTCTTAAAAATTGTATCTTGATCGGTCTAACTAACCCTATATCATTTCAGTTTTCATCTTATTATTGTTTTTCGTTCTCATTCTGTTTACTGACTGTGTTTACCAGTAATTCAGTATGTCCGTGTTTAGTTCTGTTTCAAACCTTAATTTTGTTATTTTATTCACGTTTGAATCTTCGATTTACGATTCAATCGCGTGAATTCGATTGCTACAACACGTATGAATTGATTACTAGCTGCTGTTATCAGTATCTACGTGTTTAGTTTTATGTTTTTCTTCTTCGCACGCAAGGTGTTCGACGAAATGCCTAGGTGATTTTTCAGGGTTTTTTAGCGTAGCGGTTCAATTACCTTTTGACCCATCAGCTGCGATTCCTTTTGGGTTGGGTTTTCTTTATTGGTGGTGGCGTACGCGACATTATCTAAGTGTCGACTCCGCTTACTTAGTTTTGTTATGGTTGGTTCTAATGGTAGCGGTTTCTGGCCTTGTCCTTTCCGACGGTTTCATTGTTGCCTAGATGGCTTGGTGGGGGCTAAGGGATTCTCAAGGTTAATGGCACATATCAAGAGTCACCATTTGTGCTCAGACGAGAGGAAAGATTCTTTGAGATGTGCAATTGCTGACGATCTTAATCTTTTTACATCTGTTTGTGAAGCTTTGAGGGTGTCCGGACAATGGTTATGTGGTGAGTGTATGTGCCCTCATGCTTTCAGTCGGGCGTGCCACCATGAGGATAAGGTTATTCGGTTTGTGCTAGGTGAGAGAGATGAACAGGGTTTTATTGTTGGCATCACTAGACCCGGTGTTGAAAATGTTGATACCTCGTCAGAAGAGTTAGGTGTAGATATTGCTTTGCTTGACCGTGTTTTTTCTCTCCCCATCAAGACTGTTAAGAGTATCCCCCTTAGTTGTCGTATGGCATTTGCCCAAGTCTTAACTGCAGCTTTGGACAAAGTGGTTGCTATGCCTGATTCTGTTGAGGCATGGGTTCGACTTTTGATATTACCACGTTGCACCTTGCGGGTGTTCAAGCCTGTTGGTCGTCAGGACAAGAGGTCGGGCAATAGGAAGATGGGCCAATGCCTTAGCATCCAGCGGTCTTTGGCTCAGTGGGGTGATCGTGAGGGTTTTGCAACTCTTGTCCAGTCGTTGTTTGATCAACCCGCGAGGGTGGTTACGGATGGAATCAAAAAGGGCACTGAGAATGATAATGAGTGTCGGGGGACCAGTGTGAAACAATGTTTACGTAAGATTGCTGATGGTCATTTCACTACAGCGGTTAAGGTTTTATGCTCCTCGGGGGTCGCCCCTCTCAATAAGAATACTCTGGAGGCTTTAGTGGCTAAGCACCCATGTATGCCCCCTCCTTCCATGCCTGCCTCCTTTCCTTCTGAGTCTCCTCTTGTGGTGGAGTCTGATTGTGTGCTCGGGTGTATTAAATCTTTCCCCAAAGGTACGTCGTGTGAGAGAGACAGCTTAAGGGCCCAACATCTTTTAGATGCTTTTTGTGGGGAGGGGTCTGTGATTGCTGATAGCCTGCTTAGGGCTACTTCAGCTATGGTTAATTTGTGCTTGGGGGGGGGAGATGCCCGAGGAGTCTGGCGGAGTTTGTTGCTTTTGCTCCTTTTACACCTTTTCTCAAACCGGATAATGGGATTAGGCCTATTGCTGTTGGGTCGATTTGGAGGAGGGTGATCTCCAAGGTGGCCATGAAAGGTGTTGGGAAGGAGTTGACCAAATACCTTGGCGATTTCCAGTTTGGGGTAGGGATTCCGTGTGGGGCAGAGGTCGTTCTTCATAGTGCGAATAGGTTCCTTAATGAGTACCACCAAGATGGGTCTCTTGCTATGCTTACTGTTGATTTTTCGAACGCTTTTAATTTGGTTGATAGGACAGCCCTACTGTACGAGGTAAGGAAAAGGTGTCCTTCTATTTCTACGTGGGTCGATTTTTTATATGGTCAACCAGCTAGATTGTATGTGGGGGATAAGTATATTTGGTCTACTACTGGCGTTCAGCAGGGGGACCCCTTGGGGCCCCTCCTTTTTGCCCTTGTTCTACACCCCCTTGTTCACCGAATAAGGGATCGCTGCAAACTTCTATTCCACGTCTGGTACCTAGATGACGGAACGCTTATTGGAGATGCCACCCAAGTGGCTAATGCTTTAGATATCATCAGAGCTGAGGGTCCTTCCTTAGGGCTTCAACTTAATATAAAGAAAACTGAAGTTTTCTGGCCAACCTGCATGGTGTAAAGGTTCGGGAGGGCTTATTCCCTCGGGGGATTGGGAGGCCGGTGCTGGGTGTGAAACTCCTAGGGGGTGCCGTTAGTCGTGATGCAGAGTTTATTAGTAGTATGGCTCTTAAAAGAGCGAACTGTGCAGTCGAGCTGATGAGGTGCCTTAAACGCCTACGGGACCCTCAGAGCGAGCTCCTCTTGCTTCGTTCTTGTATGGGTGTTGCTAAATTACTGTTTGGTCTTCGAACGTGTCAACCTTCTTTGGTCGGGGGAGCTGTCTCTATTTTTGATGAAGGCCTCCAGGGAGCATTAAAGGATATTGTTGTTTGTGGGGGTGCTTTTTTTGGAGATCTATAGTGGAGGTTGGCTTCTCTCCCGACCCGTTTCGGAGGCTTAGGGATTTGTACGGCCGAGGATACATCTTCATATGCTTTCGTGGCTTCAAGGGCCCAATCTTGGGGTTTACAAGACCACATACTCCGAGAATGTGGTGGGAATGTTTTAGACTCCGATTACAGGAGTGCGTTGGACCTTTTGCATAGTTCTCTTCCCGACCTTGATATTGGCGGTTTCTACATTAAAGACACCGCCCCTCCTAAATCCCAGAAAATTCTGGCGAATGCCTTATATGGCGAAATTGTCAAGAGGTTTGAAGAGAAGTTTGTTTTATCCCCTCGGCAAAGAGTTGTGTTTGAATGTCTACGTGCCCCACATGCTCAGGATTTTCTGTCTGTCGCACCTATTGAAGGCTTGGGGCAACACATGTCGGCTGTGGAATACCGTGCTATCCTTAGATACCGACTGATGATTCCTTTGTACCCAGTTGACGAGCCATGTCCGGTATGCCGCAAAGCGTGTTTGGATTCTTTCGGGGAGCACGCGATCCACTGTAAAGAGCTACCAGGGTTTAAATATCGGCATGATTGGGTGAGAGATGTGTTATGCGATGTTCTTAAGCGGGCCGGGATCTCTGCCAAAAAGTAGGCTCCAGTAAATTTCCTGGCTGACCCCTTAGAGGGGAGGTCCACTTTACGCCCGGCGGACATCCTTGTGTTTGGATGGGAAGGGGGAAACACGCTTGTGTAGATCTAATTGGGGTCTCCCTCCTTGTCGGGCTCAAGGACAAGGGCTTTGTCGTAGGGCAAGCGGTGCTCAAGGCAGAGGCGAGCAAAGTGGCAAAACATGAGAAAGCCTGCCTGGAGAATCAACATGTGTTTGTCCCGTTTGCGTTTGATACCTTTGGTGGTCTCGCTCCTGACGCTGTGCGACTTTTGAATCGGGTTCAAAAAGTCGTTAATAGTAATTCTTCGTCGCTAAAGGTTTCAAACTTTGTATTTAGTAGAATTGGTTTTTCTATTCAAAAGGGGGTGGCGGCGCAACTTGTTGCCCGACTACCTGCCATTGCTTTGTAAAAAAAAATAATGTGTCCCTAATTTTGATCTAAATTTTTTCTATTAAGTTTTTCGAAATCTGTTAAAAGGATAAACAGATCATGTTTTCGAAATTTTATGATGAAATTAGATCAATGTTATAATAGGAAACTCTATCACAATTCTTAATTTCGAATTTTCAGTTGTTATAACCATAAAAAAACAACTAAATCGCACAAGGTCAGATCACATAAGAGATGATCTGATCGCACAAGACAGTCGCACAAGATTTGTACAACTGATTAAGCATATTGTACAAGTTAAGACTGCATAATCGCACAAGACTTGTGGATCGCACAAGGCATTACTGATCGCACAAGGCATTACTGATCGCATAAGTTTACTTGGGCCTTATTGATCGCACAAGTTTTGGGCCTTATTGATCGCACAAGTTTTGGGCCTCACTGGTCGCACAAGTTCGATCCGCGCTAACGGGTGGTTTGCTATTAAATGATTGGTTTTGTAAATACTTAGTTAATTAATAAGGATCAAATAATGTTTTACAAAACCAAAATGGCTTAACTTGAATGAGCTTCTGATGTATCACTTCTGGCCAAAGCTGACTTGATACATCTACTTATCGTTCAAGTATTATGAAAGCTATGTTGTGTGTGCATCATAAGCATGAATGTCTTAATTTCTGGCCAAAGCTGATTTAATTCATTCATAGATGGCATACTCAACAAGTGCATAACTAAAGTGATTGTCTCAATTTCTGGCCAAAGCTGATTTGTTACAACCACTTTGCACATATGCTTAAATGATTACACTTCTGGCCAAAGCTGTTTTGTCTTCGTTTAAGTAGAATTTTTAGCTAAGTCTATTATTTTGATGTTAGTAATAGACATATCACAATCTCTTCACATAATGATCCTTAATTAATTTTTGTGATCATTTCGTCTGCCTTATTTTAAGTACCCATAACTTTTCTCACTATAATTTTCTTCTATAAGTCTATATCTCATCCACTCTAATTCCTAAATCTAATGTGTTTTGCTTAAAGTTTCTATTAGAATTAGCTCTTAAATTAAATCCTTGATTATCTCTTAAGACACGATAAACCCTACTGCTCTCTTCTGGTAAAGGTACTACAGAAGATAATTAGAGCATGATGAACAGGACAAATCGAACATGATGTCTCTTATGATAATCAAGATCTCTCTAACATAAATGCTATCACTAAAGGTTATTCCAGATTAAGTCTTTCCTAAGACTAATCTATAATTGTGGAATAATCACAAGAACTCCTAAAGATGCATGCCTTCTTTTAAAATTATAAACTATAAAGCTAAGTGGTATATGTGAATACATAATAATGTATAATACCATAACCCATAAAGTTAAGGGCTTACGCATGGAAATAAGTACATTTTTTCCAGTACATTACATACTAAGATTTTCACTTGTACAAATTGATGCATTATAAATCAACTATAACACTCAAAACTACCAAAGTATAATGAGTGTGTTGATAGGCAACATATGTACAAAGAAATAAATGTTTGAAGCTGGAAAATAAGTTGGTACAAGTACAAAATCCCAACTCTAAGGTTCTTCAAGGGAAAATCTCACTGCATAATTATGCCATTAGACTAGGCATAAGCAACGAGACTATCCATTACTCTAAAGAACAGTTGGATAAGTTAATTAGATAGTCACTTACTAATGATATTTAAGTCTGATAATTCTTTAATATTCCAGTTAACACATGATTAGTTGACTCTAGTTCCATACGTTTCCTTACCGGAACTCGACAAATAACTAACATGAGAGTTAGTGACAAAATTAATTGTTAAGGCTATAAGAACCATAATAAGCAGTCTTCTAACAAAGCCTTTCGATACCTTACATAATCTGAAGATTAATCAGAATACAGTATCATTACTTAGGCTATGTCATGAAGGTTGTGAGGTTTGCATAGTCAACATAAAGTCACACTTACCTTAAACTCTCATCTTATTTGTTCTAAATATCTGGATTGAAACATTACTAAGATGGAACTAGATGATACCTTACACTTTCACAACTTTTGTCATCATGTAAATGAGAATTTGATAAAAGGAAAATGAGACTCACAAATTTCATCCATTATAACCAAAATTCATGAGAAATCATGACATGGTTAATGAGGATAATTATTCAACTAATCTCATTCTAAGTGATTTTAAATCATGACGTTATAGCCCTAATGTAACGCTTCGTATTTCCGTGTTTCCATGTCTTTAGAAATACGAGTCCGTTTCTCTATTTTTTTAGAATCGCCGTTGAAATCCGATCGAGAAGCGAATTAAAAATGGAAATGAAGTACGCAATTTGCGCGCTTTTACTCAACCGTCGCTCAAACGCGACAACGACGACTACCCGCACTATTTTCAAAAATATTTATTTATTTATTTATTTATGTGTTTTTAAAATACAAAAATATCATTTACGACGTTACGGAGTGTCCGGATTATTTCTTTTTTTTAATACGAGTTCACAAGAGATCTCGGGTCACTAAACTCGGGGATTGGGCTTGTGGGCCTAGGGCCCAAGCCCAAACCCACTAATTAAACCCTAATATTTATGACTAGTAACCCTAATCTTTTCTTTATTATCAGCCGCTCATGAGTCTTACACTCCCACTTCTCTTATTTTTATTTCTCTATAACCTTATCCTAAATCCTCCATCACAAAACAAAATGCAGAAATAGGATCCTGATGCTTCATCTCCTTCATTTACCAACACACATACGTATACCCCTCTACCTCCCAATTACACCTGCAACTCACAAGCCTGAAGCCCCTGCCCCTTTACTGAACTCCGGCAATCAGAGCTGTGACTCCGACCAGCAACACCCACTCCCTTTCTTCTTCACCTTAAAACCACCATCCAAACCCTCATATCGGTTCGATTGAACGGCTGACCACCACCTGGTGGTGGCGGCGACGAGAGCACCGAGAGAGAGAGAGGAAGAGATGAAAGAGAGAGAGAGGGAGAGAGAGATCGGAGGTCAGGGCGACGGCGTCAGACCAGCGGCGTCGGGGGGGGGGGGTCTGTGGCAGCGGCAGTTTGCTTCGATTCGAGTATAACCGGTTTCCGTTTTGGGTCGCGTCCTTCCCCGGCTCGTGTTCCGGTCAGGTTCGAGTCCTGGTCGAGTTTCGATTTAGTTCAGACGCGAGTTCGGGTCAGCACCAGTCAACATCAGGTCTGGTTGTCTCAGTTCAGGTACGGGTTTTGAGTTATTCGATTCAGTCCAGCCAGTTTGTTTCAGGTATAGTTACATTTATTTCGTTCTGGTTCGGTTCAGTTTTGAGTCTCAATTTTGGTTCCGGTTTGTTTTGCTTCAAGTCCGGAGACAACGGCGAACCCGGTCAACTGTCAGGTCTTAGTTCGGTTTCGATCCATGTCGGGTCAGCCGGTGCAGTTTCGGTTCAACTCGGTCCATGCTCAGTTCAGTCAACTCGATCTCGGGTTCAGATCCTGATGAAGTTCGGGTTTCGTTTCGGGGTTCGGTCAAGTTGGTCAAACCAGTCAAATGGTCAACTCGGGTCAAACACGAAATACGGTAAAATCTTAACGACACAACTTTTGTTTATATTATTTAGTTAACTATTTATCGTTTCGAAACCGAGCTCGAACCGACACGTCAAATAAGCGATAAATATTTTTGAGTAAATTATAAAATATTACCGGATCTCGTGCAATGAATTGCTTATAATCGAAACGTGTATAGTTTAGATAAACAAAACCAAACCAACATCGCGATATGATGAACGTGTTAAATACACACACACACACACACACATACACACACACACACACATATATATATATATATATATATACTAGACTTGTTCGCGACAAATATACGACACTTTAAAATTCGAATAGGATCGTACATATGATTTATATATATTGTTGATTAATTGTTGAATTTTGACAAATATATCGACACTCGATTGTTGGGATCGTCCAAACACAGAGGAAACTCTGCCCGTTTTTCGTAAAACAATACGTGTTTATTTATAAAACGAAACTTATCGAAGTTCAAGTATTTTTATAAAATAATTGTGAATGTATATTTATTTTGACAATAATTCTCTAATATTTCCGATAAACTTAATTTATAATCTTTGCATAAACTATATAAAGTGTATATATATATATGTATATGTATATATGCATATATATCCGTGGGTTATACTCTATATTCCCCTTCATGTCCGCCGTCATATTTCCGTTTACTGATACACCTTCGTTGCCCATCTAGGGTGACCTCGTTGTTCTATCCTCCTAATCTCATACACTCGTCAACTTGGATAATCGGAAGACTTAGCAATTATTTGAGTATACTCGATCCCTTTTTCCCCTTTTACACTTTGGGATGCAACATGTATAATTATGCAAACAACTTTTAAACTAAACATACTCAATCCTTGATCAAGCATGAAACTAATGTGACTTACTTGTTATTCTCGTATGCTATGTGAACGATTTGGAATGTTATATGCTCATTAACTTTGCTCGCCCACCTTAACAATTATAGCGCTATAGGATTAACGCCCCGCCCGATATTCTATTGGGTATTGTTAAGTTAAACATTACCACCCCGCTAAACTATTGGGATTAGGCTATTTTATGCGTTGTATTCTAGGGTTTGATCATATTGTACGCCAAAATTGCATACTAGTAATCACATATTATGAATCATGTTGGATTTGAGTTTTTATTCTATTATGCTTTGTATTCAAACTTGTATACTCGCCAACTTTTGTTGATTTTATTTTAATACATGTTGCAGGTTGTTAGACAAGACGATGAAGAAATCAAGGTAGGATGGACTTAGATACTCATTCAATAATAAACAATGTTGTTGCAATTTGTCTTTATTTGAAACAATGTATTCAAATTTTAGTCATTAATGAAATTGGATTTAAATTATATTGTCACATAGTGTTATGATGCTTTTGAGCGATTTGTTCATCTCATCCCGATGTTTCCGCCATCGGTTGGGGTGTGACAGATTGGTATCAGAGCCATAACTATAGGGAATTAGGAAAAGTAGGAATGCTTTAACCTAGTCTATTGTTTTAGAGCTTTATTCTCATGTTTTGCTTGAAACTACTTGCATGCTATTTTATTTGCTTTTATTTATTCTCTTTTGATCTTTTAAGCATATATGTCACTTATGTGTTAGCACTTGACATGCTATACTTGTTTTATTATGTGTTAATACTTGTTTTATTGTTCTATCCTTTACATGTTATTCTCGACATACCTTTTTATGTGTTAATAATTGTTTCATTATTCCATTCTTTATGTGCTATTCTTGACTTGTTTATACTTGTTTGTCTAATCTTAACATACACTTTTCCTCATACGTTTTACTCGATTATTCTAAATCCGACAACACTCATATTATACAAACGAGACGAGTTTACCAAAATAGGCGTGAAACCCACAATTTGGTAAATGACTCTCGTCCCGCTTGATTCTATTTTTGCATGAAATTCACCATTAAGTTAGGAGTGGAATCCACATCTTAATGGAAATTTCAAATTTAAATTCTAGTGGACCCTCGTCAACGTGTCGAATTTTAATTTGGCCCGACGAGTTCCAACTACACTTAGGTACGAAGTCGTC
Source organism: Helianthus tuberosus (assembly GCA_030545235.1). NCBI lineage: Eukaryota > Viridiplantae > Streptophyta > Magnoliopsida > Asterales > Asteraceae > Helianthus > Helianthus tuberosus. The sequence continues at coordinate 25,012,177 of CM060435.1, read as the reverse complement.
AAGTTAGGGGTGAAACCCTCACCTTGTCGACTAGTCCCACTCCGTGATTTTCATAAATCCCGCCAAGTCTCGAAATTTCAATTGATTTGGAACATGTAGTAACTGGAAGAGTGAATACCGTTAACCGAGATATTGGCGAGAGTATTCCACCTATTAGGCTAAAGCATGTTTCTCAATTTCAAAAGATCTTTCGACCACTTTGGTTAGTCAATGGTCCGTTTGGAACCGTCCAAGTTTTATTCGAGCTTACGCTTTATTATTTTCGATCTTTTGACAAATTTGAATAATTTTTCGAGATTTCATTTTGCGCACACATCATACTCTTACTTTTCATTCGATTATACATTATTAGCATACATAATTTTATGTAATTTTATTTACACTTCTTGCAACAAATGGAGACATGTCGTCAAGATAGGAGTGATTCCCTTACCTTGACGACTAACTCCGTTTTATTTCTCACCCTACAACGACCTCACCAACGAGTTAGGGGTGATTCCCTTACCTAGGTGATCGTTACCAACGCTTTCTTTTAACAGGCTATATTATGTAAACACGATCATGTTTATACCTAAATCATTTATCATGTATTTCAAAATGCTTCATTTATTTAAACGTACCTCTTATTCTATAATCTATTTTCACATCACTCGCATACACAAAAATTTTAAATGTTACCATAAACGCGTGTTCCTCGATTTTCAAAATTTCACGAAATACTACTTGTCAGCCTAGTTGGTTTAATAAATCCGTTGCCCACAAATTCACCATTCAACGTAAACGTTTAAACACGCTCCTCTCACACCATTAAACTAGAGATTGTTATTCTCAATTGAGAATCAAATTAACTTTTTCGCACACACCTATAGAATATTACCAATATTATTTAATCACTTACTAAAATTCCTTTTCAAAACCAATGAAACACTTTTCAACAATCACTAAGTTCATGTACCAAATTCCTTTTTCTAAGGATCAACTTTTCACAAGAAGCTGTAAATTTCAAAATTTTCTAACACAAAGTTACTTAAAACGATGCAAACTTATTAATCTCTAGAACTTTTTCAAAGCCTCACTCGATACGACAATTAAATTCAAAACATGTGGGCAAGGAAACTTCATAAGAACCGACAAATTTTCAACTTATGTAAACTCTTTTAAAACCGCAGTAGGATTTCCATTCCTTTACAAAGTACTTTCCACATAACCAATAAATGTTTTATACTCTCTTTACATTCACAAACTAGAGTCTATATTTCGTGACAATTCAATCTATTTTAACTCCACGTTTTGCGCAAACACCTATTTATGCATACCATTTTACACGTTTTAGACAATATCGCACAAAGATCTCACGCGTGTCACTCGTCCCCTGTTTCTTTCATACTCCAAACTTTTAATCTTTTACGCGCATGAACTCATGAGTTTCGGTGTATACTATAAATAAAATCATTATTTCCTACATCCATACTTATGCATTTTATGCCTTCACTTATGTTCACACTTACGCATTTTGTTATACTCATGATTCAAAATTCATACGTTTTACGTTCATACATACACTCACAATTATACATTTGCGTTGTACTTACATTCATGTTTATACTACACTCATATTCATGATTCAGACATTTTATGTTTTCATTTACACTTGTACAACTTTGTTTACACATATATTTTATTCATACTTAAACCTTCATGTTTTACACCTATATTCACGTTCACAATTATGCTCATGCATCTTATGTTCACACTTATACTCGTATTCATACTCATACGCTTTGTGTTTATACTCATACTCATGGTTGTATTCGCATTTTATACTCACCTTAATACTCGTTATGCTTATACTTATGCTCACACTCTTGTCATACGTTTTGTGTTTATGCTCACATACGTATTCGTATTTAAACTTATACTATGCTCATGCTTTTTACTCAAAAATTTATACATTCGCACCTGTACGTGAGCGAAACCCGAGGGATTCGCTTACGTTAGTCTTATACTATTTGGAACGCGAACATGCTTATATGTTACACTTTTATACTCACCCAATCTTATTTTCAAAATTTATGTATACCTTGATTCATACGCAATTAGTACAAGCTATGCGGATCATGCGACGATTGGTATAATCACGGGTGCACACGGGATTATAGTAATGGACGTATGAGAACCATAGAGTGTGCTACTGCGTATGGTAAGACACGGAATGTAACATGACACCGAATACGAGACGGACGTAATATGGTTAAAACATGGTGGATACGCCGCTGGTACATCCTATATATAAGTGTTTTCACCATGTTACTAAACTTTCGTAAAACGTGCCATGAGAAATTCAGTGTTTTGCAGACCTACTTACACCTAATACGTGAACCTTAACAACTCACACACGCATTGCTAAGCGCGCGATATCCGATTATTCACAACGAAACTTCATTCTTAGCACATCACTTTCGTCTATCCGATACTTATACTATCCTTATACCCTTTATCGTCTATTAAATCAATCGTTCACCCTTATATCACCATTATTCTTCGTTTCCCTTCATACAAGCCTCAACGTTAGACAAACCCCTTCTGTTTGCCAGAATCCTTTCAAGCCTTCCTCTCGAATAAATTTCGGGACGAAATTTCCTAAAGGAGGGGAGACTGTAACGCTTCGTATTTCCATGTTTCCATGTCTTTAGAAATACGAGTCCGTTTCTCTATTTTTTTAGAATCGCCGTTGAAATCCGATCGAGAAGCGAATTAAAAATGGAAATGAAGTACGCAATTTGCGCGCTTTTACTCAACCGTCGCTCAAACGCGACAACGACGACTACCCGCACTATTTTCAAAAATATTTATTTATTTATTTATGTGTTTTTAAAATACAAAAATATCATTTACGACGTTACGGAGTGTCCGGATTATTTCCTTTTTTAATACGAGTTCACAAGAGATCTTGGGTCACTAAACTCGGGGATTGGGCTTGTGGGCCTTGGGCCCAAGCCCAAACCCACTAATTAAACCCTAATATTTATGACTAGTAACCCTAATCTTTTCTTTATTATCAGCCGCTCATGAGTCTTACACTCCCACTTGTCTTATTTTTATTTCTCTATAACCTTATCCTAAATCCTCCATCACAAAACAAAATGCAGAAATAGGATCCTGATGCTTCATCTCCTTCATTTACCAACACACATACGTATACCCCTCTACCTACCAATTACACCTGCAACTCACAAACCTGAAGCCCCTGCCCCTTTACTGAACTCCGGCAATCAGAGCTGTGACTCCGACCAGCAACACCCACTCCCTTTCTTCTTCACCTTAAAACCACCATCCAAACCCTCATATCGGTTCGATTAAACGGCTGACCACCTCCTGGTGGTGGCGGCGACGAGAGCACCGAGAGAGAGAGAGGAAGAGATGAAAGAGAGAGAGAGAGAGATCGGAGGTCAGGGCGACGGCGTCGAACCAGCGGCATCGGGGGGGGGGGGGGGGGGGTTCTGTGGCGACGGCAGTTTGCTTCGATTCGGGTATAACCGATTTCCGTTTTGGGTCGCGTCCTTCCTCGGCTCGTGTTCCGGTCAGGTTCGAGTCCTGGTCGAGTTTCGATTTAGTTCAGTCGCGAGTTCGGGTCAGCACCAGTCAACATCAGGTCTGGTTGTCTCAGTTCAGGTACGGGTTTTGAGTTATTCGATTCAGTCCGGCCAGTTTGTTTCAGCTATAGTTACGTTTATTTCGTTCTGGTTCGGTTCAGTTTTGAGTCTCAGTTTTGGTTCCGGTTTGTTTTGCTTCAGGTCCGGAGACAACGGCGAACCCGGTCAACTGTCAGGTCTTAGTTCGGTTCCGATCCATGTCGGGTCAGCCGGTGCAGTTTCGGTTCAACTCGGTCCATGCTCAGTTCAGTCAACTCGATCTCGGGTTCGGATCCTGATGAAGTTCGGGTTTCGTTTCGGGGTTCGGTCAAGTTGGTCAAACAAGTCAAATGGTCAACTCGGGTCAAACACGAAATACGGTAAAATCTTAACGACACAACTTTTGTTTATATTATTTAGTTAACTATTTATCGTTTCGAAACCGAGCTCGAACCGACACGTCAAATAGGCGATAAATATTTTTGAGAAAATTATAAAATATTACCGGATCTCGTGCAATGAATTGCTTATAATCGAAACATGTATAGTTTAGATAAACAAAACCAAACCAACATCGCGATATGATGAACGTGTTAAATACACACACACACACACACACACATATATATATATATATATACTAGACTTGTTCGCGACAAATATACGACACTTTAAAATTCGAATAGGATCGTACATATGATTTATATATATTGTTGATTAATTGTTGAATTTTGACAAATATATCGACACTCGATTGTTGGGATCGTCCAAAAACAGAGGAAACTCTGCCCGTTTTTCGTAAAATTCCGTAAAACAATACGTGTTTATTTATAAAACGAAACTTATCGAAGTTCAAGTATTTTTATAAAATAATTGTGAATGTATATTTATTTTGACAATAATTCTCTAATATTTCCGATAAACTTAATTTATAATCTTTGCATAAACTATATAAAGTGTGTATATATATACATATATATATATATATATACATATATATATATATATACATATATATATGTATATATGCATATATATCCGCGGGTTATACTCTATATTCCCCTTCATGTCCGCCGTCATATTTCCGTTTACTCATACACCTTCGTTGCCCATCTAGGTGACCTCGTTGTTCTATCCTCCTAATCTCATACACTCGTCAACTTGGATAATCGGAAGAGTTAGCAATTATGTGAGTATACTCGATCCCTTTTTCCCCTTTTACACTTTGGGATGCAACATGTATAATTATGCAAACAACTTTTAAATTAAACATACTCAATCCTTGATCAAGCATGAAACTAATGTGACTTACTTGTTATTCTCGTATGCTATGTGAACGATTTGGAACGTTATATGCTCATTAACTTTGCTCGCCCACCTTAACAATTATAGCGCTATAGGATTAACGCCCCGCCCGCTATTCTATTGGGTATTGTTAAGTTAAACATTACCACCCCGCTAAACTATTGGGATTAGGCTATTTTATGCGTTGTATTCTAGGGTTTGATCATATTGTACGCCAAAATTGCATACTAGTAATCACATATTATGAATCATGTTGGATTTGAGTTTTTATTCTATTATGCTATGTATTCAAACTTGTATACTCGCCAACTTTTGTTGATTTTATTTTAATACGTGTTGCAGGTTGTTAGACAAGACGATGAAGAAATCAAGTTAGGATGGACTTAGATACTCATTCAATAATAAACAATGTTGTTGCAATTTGTCTTTATTTGAAACAATGTATTCAAATTTTAGTCATTAATGAAATTGGATTTAAATTATCTTGTCACATAGTGTTATGATGCTTTTGAGCGATTTGTTCGTCTCATCCCGATGTTTCCGCCATCGGTTGGGGTGTGACACCTAAATATTACTTGGCTTAAGGAATAAGTATGGGTCCATCATAAGTCATTCATTGACATTCGTGGAACTTATTCCAAATGGAATATTCAGACATAATTTATTTATCATTTGAAAGACTACCAACTTGTATCTAAATTTTGTCGCATATGGCCCACGGTCTTAGAAGAAATCTATTCATATACATACTTTATAAGATTTCTATTAAATATGTCCTTAAGTTTCTTATGACATTTGTACATTAAAGAAATCAAATAAAGTCTAACGTATATATGATAGGTTCCTACGTCACGTACCTCATTGAAACTTCTCTTGTAGCATTTCTAGAGATATTAAAGATCAGTGGGAGCATTAAGTGTCTTAATAATAACTTGCAATAGTTGCAAGAGGTGGGGGAGTGAAAACTTTATATTACTTCAATTTACACCTCTTGTACAAGACACCGCTCCATCACGACACCGTTCTATCAAAACTTATCTCCTTAAATCTAATGCTACTCTTACAAAAGTTTCATTGTTGCCTAATTGTGGGCACACTTAGATTTCTTACCTAAACTAACATAATCCTCAACAAGAGAAACTACAACGACTAACGTCATTAACTCGTTTCTCTATTAGAATTTGTTGGTCGTTACATATTGACCATAAGCATGCTGAGTTCCTAAAGATTTCTAAGGTTAGTGGGAGCAGTCAAAGTCCTTATCATGACTTGCAAGGAATACAAGAGGCGGGGGGAAGAGTGTCATTAAATTTCACTCCGAATTTAACTCCGATTACACCTCTTGTACACCATACTGCACCAACTCTTACAAACTTAGAATGAAAATGATAGCAACCTAACCAAGAGCTAATCCATAAAACTGAAACTTCTAATAAACCCAATAATCAACTCAGGAGGTCATCTAGGTTTAAAAGCCTACTAACTTTGGTGATTACATAACCTCCTTAACTGAAGTTGAAATAGATTTTGGAAATGTTTACTGATCCTATCTCTTCAAATTAAGCCATTAGCGTCAATTAATCTTCTAAATGGAATAAAACAGTTTTCTAGTAAAACTGATTTTATGTGTTCGTATAACGTTTGGGATTTGATTGAATTACCTAAGAGTGTTCATAACTAAACCAAATCCTAATATAAGCGTTAAGACACGAAGAAGCTTGATTGATTGACAAAGGTTACACTCAGAAAGAGATGAATTATCAAAGAGTCTTTCTTACCTATCTTACAAGAAGATTTCTTTGAGGATCATCACTGTTCTAGTAGCTTATAATAGTTTAAAGCTACATTAGATGAACATTAAAAACAAGTTTTCCCTAACAAATGGCTGACACATTTACATGTTCATTAGATAACAACCTAAAGTTTCAAACTGAAGGTTAAAGAACACTTTATTTGTAAGCCAATAATATTCATGTATGGGTTAATGCAAACATCATAATGTGATGAAAAGCTAACGTAATTATTTTCATCAAGAATCAAGTGGATTAATGTACCTACCTCAAAATGAGTGGGAGCAACTAAGATAAACTTGTCTATATAGATGATATTCTTTTGACAAGTATATGTTACATAAGTCAAAGCATTGTTAACACAAACTTTGATATAATAAATCTCAGAGATATCTCTTATGTGATTGATATCATAACATACTGAGATAGACCCAATGGGACATTAGTTCTGTTCCATAAATTTAACATTAAATGGGTCCTTACGTATGTAACAAACAATACTGCTCTTCCTTTAGAGGATAATAGGATAAATGAGATTATTTATTTACGCTTCATTAATTGGAAGCCTTATGTAAGTTTAAGTCTATACTCGTTTAGATATTACTCACATTGCAACACACTAGATATGTCTAGATTAATGTGAAGCATCTAATGGAGTATTATAATATCTTTAAAGGAAACGAGAGACTATAATTTAAAGAAGAAGTGAGAATTAAAACCGGTTTATTATTTTAGCTTTGTGATATTTAAAGATGCAAGAATGTAATTCTGGGTACATCTTTATGTCAGCAGACAAAGTCATCTTATGGAAGAGTCATAGTAAACTGATAATAACAACCTAAGTTATAACGACATAATATATAGTCACTAAGTGTTGTTGGAAATTTATCAGTAGACTCATAAGTTTATTAACTCCATATAATTAACGTTTTGAAGACTTAGTGTGATAAAGTCAGCTACCATGACTCCTTGAACAGTAACAGTTCAAGAGGTACTGCATTAATTTTCGATACGCAATTAATTATTCGTTTATGAACGAATTGAGGAAACTAAGTTTTGTATCGAATACATTCATGATATGCTTAAGGATCCTATAACTGAAGGGCTATTACCCATAAGTCTTATTAAGAGAGCTCAGAGACGGGTGTTAATTGATGGCCATGTGCAACTGCATATCGTACTATAAATGACTAAGTATTAGTTAATTTTCCTCATCAGTTTGATTTTGTATGTCTCTAAGAATATGTCACGCTAGCATAAGGGCATATAGACAAATATAGTTACAAATCAAACAAAGGGCTAATGCATATTTTGATCATAACGAATAGGTTTTAAATTAAGGCTATAGTATGATTAATGGGGGTCCTGAGTCGCATAATGATTCAACGGCTGTATTTCTCTGCTATAGTACTTGTTTAAGGCTAAAATGAGTATTAACTCCTGATCATGCTTATCTAATACTCATAGTAAATGATTACTCGGCTAAGTGGGAGAATGTAAGATTAAATATATTATGTATTAATATTTAATCTATAACCATTATAATCATTTACATAATATAGATCAAAATATATAATAACCTATTAAATAATTAGTTGGTAATTGTTGATGGACCATATTACCCTTATTAACTAATTAGGTTTCCTCCTGGGTGCTTATATAAGGAGAATTATATGGAGGTTAAGGGGTTACTCAGTTACACAATATAGACACATCCCATTAGTCATAACATCACATTCGACCTCCTCTCCCATAACCGAATCCCCTATTCGGTTTCTTAGCCACCATCATTAGATTGCACCCTAAGGAGGAACCAGACCAAGATGACAATCATGTCAAACCTTATTGCTGCGTCTCCATCTGGATTCTCTGCTAGCCTGTGCTGATACAATCAAATGTATGTTTTCATGTTTTCCTTTATGTTTAAACAGAACTGAACCAACACCCATACCTTTGGAATTACATAATCTTGATTATTAGCATAATTAGTGATTATTGCATATATCTAATTGATTGTAAACAATTACCTTCGGAACTCAGACGCTCAATATCCACTCTTGGGTTCCTACTCACCATAACATGTACCTTCTGATATTAGTCACAATTAATAATCATATAAGTCAAAAGAAGTGTACAATAGAGAATAACTATAAACAGTAGTAAATTTATGTACTCAAATCCTACGCATTTGAGTTATTTCCACCATTAGAAAATTTATATACCCAGATCTGATCATTCTAACCTTTTCTGGTTTCGCAACATCCAGCAAACATGACTCAACAACCAATTCCTACACATAAACATCCGTATTAGGCTATTTCAACTAAGAATTCCATAAAACCTAAAAAACAGTTAAACTAGTAACTAAAACCATTGAAATACGAGAGATTGCACTCACCGAGTAGGGCATAGAAACAGGGCGACCATGGCAAGAACGAATGACCCAAAAAAGAAGTAAAACTCATAAATACCCCCAATCACTTTGTACGTCAAAGAAGTCCCTTTGTACACCACATCCATTCTGTTTCAGGCAAAGTGACACCGCCAAATTCTGCAAGCAGTGAGTGACTGATGATTCGCTAACAAAAAAATGAATACATCGAATCAGTGATGAAATTTAGATGATAGAGAATGTCGAGGTGAGATGGAACAGAAACCTACCAGAGATTAAACAGAGAAGATGAGAAAATAGATAAGTAATATAGCACCATAAAGGAAGAAAATGAGAAATTGTAGTGACGGCTGAATAACATTGGTTCAGAATCACTAAGGATTTGCAGGTTTGATTAACTACTTCGCAATGAAGTAGTAGGGTTTACCAATCGACTCCAATTGATTGTAAAGTTGGAAGGATTTGGGGGAACATTCGAAGAATGTAAATATGAGAATGAGAATGGAAGGTTTGGTGAGATGATCAATAAAATAACCTACTAGAGGTGCGGTTGTAGCAGCAAGGATTTAGGAGGAGAAAAAAGAGAGTGGGGTGAACTGACGATGCCAATAAACCGCCAAGAATTGCCACAATGACTGTTAAAAAATAGAGTTTGTAGGGCTGAGATTTCATCTCAGCATGATCCAACGGTTGATATTGATTTGGATGGTTGTTAGACTTAATTGGTTCCATAGATATATACAATTCTTACTCTTAAAATCCATTTTCAATGACAATATTAAAAATATAAATATTTAAACAGGACAAGGAAGGGTCCTACCATTTATTAACAAATTCAAATTTGCGTTTTTCTTTTATAACTACCGATATACAATGTTTTATTAAAAAACAAATATGGTTTTGCGATGTGCTTATTTTATCTACGTTTTGATATAAATTATATATTTTGAGAAAATCACCCGCTTTTTTAAAATATGTTGTACCTTTTTGGTCATGATAGAGAAAACCGTGCATTTTGAAATAAGCCCCTATGGCGTATGCACTTCTCGCGTACGAACTTTGTTCATCAATAACCATATAAACAAATTGTGATGTGCAACATTATATCACATATAGTCTTTTTAGTCACTTAACATAATCGAATGTTAATGTTTTGGATTAAATACCTAGTATCAACTTTGCTTGAACCTTGGTTAGTTTGGATCTAGTAATCGTAATGCAACATTCTTTATCTCCCCCAGCTAGAGGTGCACAAACCGGTTAATTTTAATAACCGGTTCGGTTAACCAGTTATACCGGTTAATTTGACTTTTTGACTTTAACCGGTTAATGCTTTAACCGGTTATTACTTTAACTGGTTATTTTTTTAACTGTTCCGGTTAATTACTTTAACCGGTTCGGTTAATTAACCGGTTATTTTCGGTTATTAACCGGTTTTTTTGCCTTTTTTTTTTTGAATTTTTCGGTTAACCAGTCTATCAGTTAAAAAACCGGTTTAAAAAAACCGGTTATTATACTAAACACTTATAACCGGTTACTAACCTACGGTTAAAAATAACCACTAACCGGTTATTCCTAAATCGGTTATTAACCGGTTACGGTTTCGGTTAATAACCGGTTACGGTTAATTAACCGGTTATTTTGTGCATCTCTACCCCCAGCGGCAGAGTGGACATGCCAACGGGTCTTGAAGTGCTAGTTGCATACTTTAGGCACGTTTTATAACCGTCTATTACACAAATTTTTTTCTCGCATATCATGCATTTATTATATACATATTGCATCATTTTGGAAAATACACATTTTGGTAGGATATAATCTACTTTGGTTAGTTTTGAGTTTATTTTTTTATATGTAGAGCGATTGCGAGAGACAATAATAGGCGATGGAAAGTTTAGAGGAAATATAGAAAACAAATTTATGATTTATGATGATGAAGAAAACGAGCTTAAAGGGTTATGTTGAACATGAGAGTAACAAACGCTAACGATCCATGAATCAATGTTAAAACCAAGTATCATTATTTCTGGTCACAAGAGAATTAGAAAAAAAAAAAGACATTTATTTCTTCCTAGTTTTTGGGACTTCTATTACCGTAGTAACTACAAATTCAACAAATCAAAAAGGGCCATGGATCAATTTGGCATCAAATATAGAAGAGTTGGGCTGAAACCATTAAATCTTGTGGGCTTAGACTTTTGATGGGCTGGACATTTGGCTGGTAAAGTATCTAAAAATAGTCGGTAAAGTATTGAAGATTAAAAAGAGGTTTTGACGGCAATTGTTGGATCGACCTCGAAGACCACAACGACTTTTGACGGAACGAAACAGAAGCGAGTAGATATTGGATTTTTGCAGGGGCGGATTTAGCATGGTTCTATGGGTTCCCAGGAACCCATTCGATTCAAAGAAAATGGAAAAAATTAGTGTAAACCATTTATTATTTGAGAAAAAATAATAAAAATTAGTGAAAAACTACCAAAAGAAACCCAGTGGAATCCGACCCTGGATCCGCCACTGGATTTTTGGGTTTTGTTGATTCGAAGACAATAATTTTTTTAAGTAAGTTTTAACTTCTATGATGCGTTTAATATTTATTGATTTAGACGCTATGTTCCGTCTGCTAGAACTTTAGTTTCAATATTAGAGTTTATTTTCTTTCATTTGGTTAATAAACTTATGTGAAAAAGGTTATATTCGATTTAATTATTTAATAGTTTATTTGTGTGATTCTTGTTTATAATACATATTCAATCTAGAAAATATTAGTTTATTAATAAACTTGATGAATCTATTAATTTTTTTCTATTAAAGTTGCTATTTAAGACTCTAATCAAATTTTAAGTTTTGATAAAGGTAACAAATAATATTTTAGATTTGTTTATGAACCCAAAACTATTATAGAATCACATGATCTAATTAAACATTCTAAACGGCGTGAGTGTTTAATTATAGTCGATATTCCAATCATGCAACCGTATACTAAGATCTGAATGGCGTGAGCTTAGAGTAGTACGTTAGCTCGAATCTTGAAACCATGCTTGGTTAGACATTAGAAGGAGTGGATATTCGAACGGCGTGGTGATGCGTGTGAAGTGTTATATATATTAGGTGTATATTTTAAGCCCATTTAACACTTATTTTAGTCAAGTTTTAAATTTATAAAACACGATATTTTACTAACACTAAACACACATATGGGCAAGTGCACCCATCGTGAGCGTAGTATAGTGTTGGCAAGATACCGAGGTCGTCCAAGGACACAAGAGCTTTTAATACCGGTTTATCCTCAACGTCTAATCAAAATAAAAAGTTTAGAAAAAGGTTTTTAAACTAAGGAAAATAAAAACTAACTAAAATGCTGAAAAGTAAAATAAAAAGAAAAACAGATAGACAAGATGAATCACTTGGTTCCGACTCGTATCTAGTGTAACCTTTGATTATTTCCACACTTTTGCACATAATTAAGAGATTATCTTAGTTATTGTAGTAGGCCCCTCTTTTGAAGGTGACGTTACCCTCACCCCAGTAGTTTGAGTCAGCAAGGATACAATCCTAAAAGGGTGGATTATTGGAAGATAATGAATTAAGTTATTAATTCAATATTATGGTAGGCCCCTCTTTTGGAGGTGACGTTACCCTCGACTAAGTAGTCTGAGTCAGCAGGGATACAGTCCTAAATAGCCGGGTTATAGTATTAATAGTAGTTAACTTATGAGGGGATCAAAGAGTTTGGACCCCCGCCATCCAATACCGTGAAGCATTGAAGGAGGTCCTACTAAATTTGACCCAGGTCCATTGCAGGACCTCTAAACGCTGAACAATGGCAAGACCTTTACCAAACCGTTCCCTTAACCCCCGATCAGGTAGCCAACATACCTCCATATAGACCGTGGAGATATGAATGGTGAAAATCTTTTATTTTATATAGACAGTAAAATAATGCCAAGACACCACGGACAAACGATAAGGAAAGATCACCTGCAACATAAGTAACTAGTTATTAAAGTCATTAATACAAAACCAAATAAAAAGTGCAAAAGATTAGAAATAAAAAGTATTACACTAGACACTTTGTCTTCACCAAGTGATGTAAGAGACTTAGGCAAACATGGCCTTGATTGTCAAGAACTCTTACGATCAATCTTGGATCCCGAGACGACTCACACACTCTACGATGGACAATGGATGATGGTGGTGGATGATGGTGTTATGATGGTGGTGGGTGGTGGGTGAAGTGTGAGAGAGGTGGTGTGCCAAGGGATGGTTTGAGCTTGAGCCAAGCACTCCTATTTATAGGCTGAACAGAAGCTCGGGCACGGCCCCGTGTCCAGTGGGCATGCCCCCGTGTCCACATCCTCTCTTTCTTCATTAATTGCAGCTTTGTCTTATTAGTTGACCACGCCCCCGTGTCCGCTGAGCACGACCCCGTGTGCAGAAGAATCTTTGTACTATGAAGATTTGCCTGGATTGTGCGAATCTTATAGTTGACCACGGCCCCGTGTCTGCTGAGCACGGCCCCGTGGTGGGCAATAGAAGCTTCTACCACTTTGTCTTTTCTGCTGACACTTGGGCACGCCCCCGTGCTGGTTGAGCACGGGGCGTGTTCAGGCCTCTGATTTCTTGTTTTGCTTGGGAAGATGTTGTTGTGGGGTCGGGCACGTCACGTTTTGTTCCTTTTCTTGTATTTATGTTAGATTTTGATGTCTTTTTGCTTCTTTTGTTAATTTGAGCTCATTTAATCCTGAAAATACAAAAGGAAGACAAAAGCACACTTTTTCCAACATTAGTACTAAAAAGAGTTAGTTTTATGCCTCATTTGATGAAATTTATATGTTAATATTTGAACACATCAAATACCCCCACACTTGAATCTTTGCTTGTCCTCAAGCAAAACTCTTTAATATGTGGCTATTTACACTCCCAAATGGAATGGGTAGAAAAGAAGGTTTTGGGCTTGTCGTAGAGTGTCGGGATTTCCAAGATTCTTTATTTAATTTTATTTTTATTTATTTACAATCCTATTCGTCATGATTTATTAAAAACTTTTCATAAGATAAATTACCTATTAGGGCATAGCATGCCTTTGTAAAATCCTATTTATATACAAGTTCACATACCTCACGGGGATCACTCAACACTCGGCCGAAAATGTATTTTTGTGGATCACTCGAGAGCGGCATGGAACTTACTCCTACCATAGGCTTGCCAAGCAATCAATCCTCCTCCTTTTTAACTTATATACATTTGTAAATATCAAGAGGACTTTGTGGGTTAAGGGTTAGGCTTGGGTTAAAGGTAGGTGGTTGGGTTGGTGGTTAGTGGTTAGTAGAAAAAAGGGCGAAAAGTGTAACAAGTGTCGGTTTTCGTAAGACTTTCTATTTTCATAACTTTTATTTTGATGAAGCTATTTATTCAAACAAAGTTATTTTTTAAAAAAAAAAAATTTTTGAACTTGTTTGTTTATTTTCTTTTGCTTCATCATCAACAAAATAATTTTTTTTTTTGAAAAGTCATATGAAGAACCGAACTTGTTACTAAACAAAGGGTTAAAAATGAAAAAGGTTTTGGTGGGTAAAAAGGGTTTTTGGTTTGGGTTATGAAATGAAAAGGTTTAGGCTCAAAGGGGCTAACTAGGGGGATTTTGGGTAGGTGGTAAAAAAAAGAAAAATAATGGTGTAGAAATAAAAAGGTTAGTCCTAATGCCTCCATCATTTACTTACTCGGGTTTAAGTTGGTAAGGATTGGGAATGTATCGTCATAGCAAGTTCTAGAGTCGTAAGAACCAAGCGGCTATTCACACAAGAAACGAAAAATGAGCATTTAGTCAAATGATATGTAAGTGTATGCTCAATAAAGGCTCAAAACTCACTTTTGTGGGAATGGGTTTTTATGTGATCAAGTATATATAATCAAATTTTAACTAAGCTTGTCATGCCTTTTCATCATTTTCTTATGTTGGTTCTTTTTATCACGACGCTATCGGTTGTAAATTCGTAAAAATATAACCTTTTTAAGAACTTGAATTTCCCGAGTTAAACCTAGACAAGTAAAAAAAATGAAAAATTTTTAAAAAAATTTGGGGTGATTAGCGGTTCCAATAGAGTTTTGTGTAAGGCTTGTATTTAGGACTTGCGAGATTCAAGGTTTTAGCATCCCCCCCCCCCCCCCACACTTAAATTACACATTGTCCTCAATGTGTCCCAAAAATAAGTTTTTAGGTTGATTGAATGTGTAAAAAGGTGTAAAAAGCAAAAAATTTGTGTTACTGGGCGCTGAACACGGCCCCGTGTGATCCGGGCACGGCCCCGTGTTCAAGTGCCAGTAACAAAATTGAAACAAGAGAAACATAAGTCTAGACACGGGGGCGTGTTGGGTGAACACGGCCTGTGTCCAGTTACCTGAACTGGGTCTTTTCTGCAGATAGTGCAGCACGGGGCCGTGTTGGGTGGACACGGCCCGTGCCGAGCTTACTGTAAATGAAGAAATTTGTCGGACGGTTCTGTTTTCCTGTATGAAGTGCTGGTTCAAGTTTCCCTTGCATCCTTTGCCATCTCAAGTGTGTTTTATTCATTTCAACACCATTCATAACACCAATTTAACTAAAACCATCATTCATTAATCATAGAGAGAATTACATATTAGTCCTAAAAATGAAAAATAAAGTAGAAAATAAAAGTTAAGGGTCCTAATAGTAAATAGGTCAAGTGATCCGTAAAATCTTCCTAAGGAGTTCTACTTCTTCAATAAGAACCAAAATTCCGGAAATAGATTTCCGGTTTAAAAGCCTTGTAGAGCTCCAAGCCGAACGGTGTTCCTAAGATGTTGCTAGAGCCATTCTTCTATCTCCCTCGGGAGAAGGGAGGCGGCTTCATGTTCCTCGACATCTTGAGGAGGAGGAGCGACACCCACCGGAACCCCTTGTAGTATGTCTCGAGGAGGTTCCGGATGTAGGGCGTACCATTCGGCCGGAATGATGACTTCCGGCACCACATTCCATGCCCTTTGGGTGACAATCGGTACCAAAGGAGGAGAGGCGAGAATGTTCAACCTTTGGTGCAAAAGGTTGACCTCCCGGAGACATCCTTCTAGTCCCACCGTCAAATGATTAATGCGGTCGACCAAAGCCTCTTCCACACTTGTTACTTCATCAAGGGCTTCTCTTAAGGCGTAAACATAGTTTACAAGAGAATCCTCAACCGTAGATGACCTTCTCCCCTGCCTGTTGTTCCTGGAATGTGACGAAGAGTTTCCGCTTGTTCTGCTTGCCATTCTGAGAAAACATGCCGAAAAGAGTTCAATCCTATGGGTCCAGTACTTCGGACACGGCCCCGTGTTCACTGAACACGGCCCCGTGTTCAAATATCTGCAGGATTTATGGACAAGGAATCTTGGGGTTTCAAATTGTTTTTATGATTTTTGAAGCATTTTTGAACTTAAATAACTTAAAACATTGTTATAAAACTTATTTTTATCAAGATTCCATGAACAAAAATCTAACAAACATCTCAATAAGGCTTGAAACTATAGAAGGTTCAAGCTTTAATGGAAGTATGAAGAAAATTGAAGAAGGTGAAAGTGGATAAAAGAGGAAAGGACAAGAAGATAGTTGAGAAACTTCTTTTAGAAAACACCTAGGATGGTATGTGAGAATATTCCTCAAATCTCTGTCCCTGGAATGGTTCAAATGTGCAGGATTCTTGGCTGCATTTATAGAAAACGACAGTACGTTGCACACGGCCCCGTGTCGGCTGGACACGGCCCCGTGTGCAGATGGAATCCTGACATATTTTTGTCCGCATTCTGACAAAATCAGAAGAGAATATTTTGGGTGGACACGGGGGCGTGCTGACCTGGACACGGCCCCGTGTCTAGAAGCTGTCTTAATGATTTCTTCAAATTTCAAGGAATTTTCCCGGATCGGGTGGTTCCTTACTGGATGGAACAACCCCAAAGTGCCTAAGATACCTTAATTGATCTAGATTAAGATGAGAACGCAAGAGGTTGTCGGTGAGGGTGATTCCTATGCTATATGTAGGTGGACAAGTCCAACCCTTTCCCGGGCTCTCGTTAAAGAAGGTGTATGTCGAATCGCTCAGGTCTATGTATGCATCGAACGAAGTCGATGGGGAGTCCTTCATGGCACAATCGACACAGGGACGACTATCGCTCAAGTCCTCACTAGAGTTAGAAGTATCATTGGAAACAATGAAGTTGTTTGAATGCGTTTCCAACCTTTCTTCTTGGTTATCATTTTGGAGAAGATTTTTGAGGTCTCCCCTAAGTTCTTCTAACCAATTAAAAATTAGATCTTCTAGTTGAAATAATTCATCGAGAAGCATTTCTCCTAGAATATCCGGTTGGGCGCATTCGAGGGAGCGATAGGGATTATTTTTACTTTCGCCCCTCTTAAGGATACTAGGAAATGATGGGTCTATATAGTGGGGTTTATAATTTAGAAAAAAAGCATTCTAATTCTTTATGGTTACCACCACATAATTGACACCACATAGTACCATAAGAGTGCCGAAAGTAAAAAGTATCAGTATCACTCATGTTTGTGTCAGAAATTACCAACCGTCGGGATCTTACGGTTCTGTTTTCAGTAACTGAAACTTGGGCACGGGGGCGTGTTGAGTGGGCACGGTCCCGTGTTCAGCTTACTGTCTGACTTAAAACAGGATTGCCAGTTCCAATGATTGGGCACGGGGCGTGTTCAGCGGGCACGGCCCGTGCTGAGTTCTGCAGAAGCTGAAAAACTAAAAAAAATCCTAAAAAAAATGAAAAATAAGAAAAACGATTAGGCCGCTGTTTCCTAACTTTCTTAAAATCCTTGTGTCCCCGGCAACGGCGCCAAAAACTTGATGCGTGTGAAGTGTTATATATATTAGGTGTATATTTTAAGCCCCTTTAACACTTATTTTAGCCAAGTTTTAAATTTATAAAACACGATATTTTACTAACACTAAACACACATATGGGCAAGTGCACCCATCGTGAGCGTAGTATAGTGTTGGCAAGATACCGAGGTCGTCCAAGGACACAAGAGCTTTTAATACCGGTTTATCCTCAACGTCTAATCAAAATAAAAAGTTTAGAAAAAGGTTTTTAAACTAAGGAAAATAAAAACTAACTAAAATGCTGAAAAGTAAAATAAAAAGAAAAACAGATAGACAAGATGAATCACTTGGTTCCGGCTCGTATCTAGTGTAACCTTTGATTATTTCCGCACTTTTGCACATAATTAAGAGATTATCTTAGTTATTGTAGTAGGCCCCTCTTTTGAAGGTGACGTTACCCTCACCCCAGTAGTTTGAGTCATCAAGGATACAATCCTAAAAGGGTGGATTATTAGAAGATAATGAATTAAGTTATTAATGCAATATTATGGTAGGCCTCTCTTTTGGAGGTGACGTTACCCTCGACTAAGTAGTCTGAGTCAGCAGGGATACAGTCCTAAATAGCCGGGTTATAGTATTAATAGTAGTTAACTTATGAGGGGATCAAAGAGTTTGGACCCCCGCCATCCAATACCGTGAAGCATTGAAGGAGGTCCTACTAAATTTGACCCAGGTCCATTGCAGGACCTCTAAACGCTGAACAATGGCAAGACCTTTACCAAACCGTTCCCTTAACCCCCGACCAGGTAGCCAACATACCTCCATATAGACCGTGGAGATATGAATGGTGAAAATCTTTTATTTTATATAGACAGTAAAATAATGCCAAGACACCACGGACAAACGATAAGGAAAGATCACCTTCAACATAAGTAACCAGTTATTAAAGTCATTAATACAAAACCAAATAAAAAGTGCAAAAGATTAGAAATAAAAAGTATTACACTAGACACTTTGTCTTCACCAAGTGATGTAAGAGACTTAGGCAAACATGGCCTTGATTGTCAAGAACTCTTACGATCAATCTTGGATCCCGAGACGACTCACACACTCTACGATGGACAATGGATGATGGTGGTGGATGATGGTGTTATGATGGTGGTGGGTGGTGGGTGAAGTGTGAGAGAGGTGGTGTGCCAAGGGATGGTTTGAGCTTGAGCCAAGCACTCCTATTTATAGGCTGAACAGAAGCTCGGGCACGGCCCCGTGTCCACATCCTCTCTTTCTTGATTAATTGCAGTTTTGTCTTATTAGTTGACCACGCCCCCGTGTCCGCTGAGCACGACCCCGTGTGCAGAAGAATCTTTTTACTATGAAGATTTGCCTGGATTGTGCGAATCTTATAGTTGACCACGGCCCCGTGTCCGCTGAGCACGGCCCCGTGGTGGGCAATAGAAACTTCTACCACTTTGTCTTTTCTGCTGACACTTGGGCACGCCCCCGTGCTGGCTGAGCACGGGGCGTGTTCAGGCCTCTGATTTCTTGTTTTGCTTGGGAAGATGCTGTTGTGGGGTCGGGCACGTCACGTTTTGTTCCTTTTCTTGTATTTATGTTAGATTTTGATGTATTTTTGCTTCTTTTGTTAATTTGAGCTCATTTAATCCTGAAAATACGAAAGGAAGACAAAAGCACACTTTTTCCAACATTAGTACTAAAAAAGGGTTAGTTTTATGCCTCATTTGATGAAATTTATATGTTAATATTTGAACACATCACGTGGCGTCTCATATGCTAAGATCTGAATAGCGTGAGCTTAAAGTAGCATGTTGGCTTGAATCTTGGAACCACGCTTGGTTAGACATTAGGAGTGGATGTCCGAACGGTAGTATTGATGCAAACTAGACGCCACACCGTTCCAACATCCACTCCATCTTGATTCCATTGTTGGAACTTTTCTCTAATGTTGATGATACTCTTGGTGTGTATGTGTAACATCCCACCCTATGTACAATTGATACACTTAAAGCAAAAGCAAACTAAACTTTCATTAAAACTTAATAGTCTGAGTACAACACATTATTTATTCACAATATTCAAGATCTAGGAACTTCTAGGTCTTCAAGCCACATTTGTCTTCCATTTATTCCTAATGTTGTGTCACTGATTATCTGTGACATGTATACTTAAAACGACGTTAGCTATATGCTGGTGAACTTATGTTATATAGTTTATAAAAACAATTAGCATGCATGTAACATGGGTTATGATATTTTGGGCGCAGGGCAACCATGCCATTCATGACATTTTCACAACCACCAGCGATGGGCTTGTCAAAACCCCGGCCATATCATAGGTATGGTAACGTCATGGTGCATATGAGGAAGCCTATCCTATTTTCAGCCAGTTCCGGCACATCCCATTAAACATATAACCCCTAAAAATAATTGCATATTACAATATTCTTGTGTAAATATTATTATAATTAATCCAACTACATTCTTGTATAAATATTATTATAAGTAATTCAACTATTTCACTCGTTTTTATTTTATAACTTTTAAAATATAATGTTTTATAAAATTACGAATCTACTTTTGTAACGAGCTCATTTTCACAATGCTTTGACCTAAGTTTCATTGAAAACGGAGTAAGGAGAAATATAATTTATTATTATTATTATTATTATTAAATGGTATCTTATAATACAAAATACTTGTCTAGATATCTCCTATTTTAAATGACCATCTTACTCGTTCGACAATATATGAAATATAAGTTTTATATATTTTTATTTTTGTCTACAAAACATGGTGTTACAATTTGCAACAAAGGATCCTTTAGTATTTATAGTCAAAACCTAAGTCAAAATACGGAAAAAATTAAAATGGAATTTCTTTGAACGTCTTCAATGCAATTTAATTGGTTCTTTAATTCCTAGCCAAAGTTGCTCACTCGTTTGTTTCAACCTTGCAGACTTGAAATTGTTCTGCTACTGTAGACTAGGAAGCTACTACGAAATGAAGCACAAAGTGCCACATTGTGTGAACGTCGTGCGTGTGGGAGTGCGAGTGCGAGTTAAGGGTGCTTCTCACCTTTGATGACTTTACTAGTGTGTACTCCATGGAACAATAAGAAATGATAAACCTCTAGTTATATACCACCTCAAGTTTTGTCTCTCCTCGTAGGTGGGACAAGTTCCACTTTTCTATTTCTATACTTGGTGAAATTTTCGAGACTTTGACATTTCAAACACCAACCTTCGAGCATGGGTATCTCATTTATCTTAGCTTTG
The DNA here is from genome assembly GCA_030545235.1 of Helianthus tuberosus. Classification (NCBI taxonomy): domain Eukaryota; kingdom Viridiplantae; phylum Streptophyta; class Magnoliopsida; order Asterales; family Asteraceae; genus Helianthus; species Helianthus tuberosus. The sequence continues at coordinate 24,990,926 of CM060435.1, read as the reverse complement.
TTTGGACACATTTTGGTTTGTTGCAAAGCTCTCACATGATAGAACACAAACAAAAATAGAAATATATACATACTAACCTCATATATATTGATGTCCTTGATATGGTTAACTAAATTTAACCTAACTAAGACACTTTAGTTTTAACCTAGACTATCCAAATCCTGGACTGCTAGACAGGCAAGTGTACCTATCAGCAATACTACAACCAAATGAAGTCAAGATATCGGACAAACGAAACACTAGCGACGCTAAACTAGACTTTGTCTCAACTAATTACTTAAGTGAATTATTTGATTTTGAATTTTGAAGTGGATTTTGATTATCTAATGACGCAATTTTAACTAATGGATCTAACAAGACTAAGACGAACACAAAGACAAATAACAGGTAAAGATGTAACCAGTGAGAATGAACAAACCACCCATGCAAGAATCCCTAATGACATGCAATGACTTCTAGTTTGACAATCTACCAAGTTCTGATTTTAGACTGACCAACCTATCGTTAAAGGAGATGAATCCTATAGTGATTAGACAACTAATAATATCACCCACACTCAAAAAAGCCTAAAAACCGATCTCTGAAGTGCAATCAGAATGTGAATGAAGTGTTATGTAAACAAGTCTAATTAAAGATCCTGAATCTCACAACTATTAGAAGTGAAATAGAAACACTTTAACAAACTTCTAGATGTGAAGCTAGTTCTAAGATTGAAAACCTAGGACTCACTAGAGGCGAATAAATAGAAAAACCCCGAGTTATCGAGTGTTCAACACTATCAAACTACGAGTAGACAAACCATAGAAATCCCAAATCATATCTCTAATCAATTGAATTGGAAGCACACTTAAGTCTACTTATTTTAATTGATTAGTTAACCTATTTTATCTCTATTGATAGGGTCAGAATGAAAACTCCCCAACTTAACAAACTTACAATTAATATTAACGTACCTATGATGAATATCTTCTTTACAAACACATCAATAATAACAACTAATCAAATAATCACAACAAAATAGTAGCACACATGTTCATAATCAGTAACAATTCAAAACTATTTTAAATCAAATACAAACTTGATTAAAAAAGTCAAATTGAAAGTCAAAAAATCATCAAACCTAGGTGGCTTTAGCAAATTAGCATCTAATCATGTTCATAAGCTCAAAACACAGAATAGATATCAAATACATGGTGTTCATCACAGTGTCAAAGAAAACCCAAAAAGTTAACTAACGGATTGCGAATTTTTTCAAGGATCGGAACTGAAAGATAATTCTTCGATGTTAACACCTTCCTCAAGCTTGAAATTCTTCCTTTGACCGTCCTTAGTCATCTGGAGTTTGTGGAATATGAATTATGCTTGAAACGAGCTTTAAATAGGTGAAAGAATCCTTTTCTCGTCAAACAGCTCCTCTCGCGTCTCGGGAACAGCTCCTATCTTTCTCTTGTGTGTCGCCATGAAAAAATTATGAAAAAAATACGACATTTTTCATATCTTTTGAAACTTTTTAGCCCTTCATGTGTCGCGAGAGGCAATGCCTCCCTCTCTCACGAGACGCCTACATTGAATTTCACCGTATTTTTGTTTTCTTTGTAAATTTTTGTTCTAATTCCGTTTTCTTCCCCATTTTTCCTACATCCTCGTATTTCAACTTTCTATCACCTCATCTTCCAATATCTTTACTTCCAATTCATTTGTATCCTCCAAAACACATCCAAAGTTGGATACATTTATCTCGCGTGCTCATTTCTTCACCGTTTTTGCTCATTTTAGCTCCAATTGCACATGAACACCTGCCAAAACATAAACTAATAAAATAAAAACCTAAAATGACTAATAACAACTAAAAACCTATCGAAACGGGTACTATATATATAGGGTAGGGTTCTAGAGTGAATAATGATTAACTTGTGAACAAACTGAACAGATCTTGACCATTCATTTGTTAGATGATGAGATTTAATGGCAATGGCAATTTTGTAAATATTTGATAAAATATAATAAACAGAAATTACAAATAGGGCTAATAATGTAAAATTACTCCTACTTTAATTTTGGGAACTAGGAAGGAACGTAATTGATTTTCTAGAATACCAATCTCTCTCTAAAAATAATAACAGAATTATGCTCATTCTTCTCCATAGGCCAACGGCGATTGGAAATACGACACAAGGAGCGGCATTCCATCGAGGAAAATCAACAATAGCTTAGCAGAGGTAAGTTTATATGCAATACATCGATTCCGGTTGTGTAGGATTAGTACTTCTTTTAATTATTTGAAATCAGAAAGTTAGGGTTTCGTTCATTCATTGTGTATGAGATCATTTTGAAGTTGTAATGGTAGTCTAATCACAAGGTTATGGTACGATGTTGTTTTTGATTAATTTGTATTCGATTACAGTAGTACATGGTTTGTAGGTTAGGGTTATGTGAATAGTGTTGATGTTACTCTGTTTTTCTGGCATTTTAATCTTCGCGATGTGATGCAGCCCTTCTTTTTTGTGTTAGGTGGTTTAATCTTGTTGATGTACACTTGTGTATATTGTTCCCAATAGTTATACATACATTGTGTATACACATATGTATTGAAGGAGGTATTTTGTTATATCAGAAGTGTATATTATGCTCTGTTTGAGGCGGAGGTACACATGTGTATTCCGATTAGTGGTATTGTTTTTTTGAGGAAAATGTGTTGAAGATTGTATAATAGGTTGTACACATATGTAAAGGGTGTTTTATGGTTATTATGCTCTGTTTGAGGCGGATGTACACATGTGTATTCCGATTATTGGTAATGTTTTTTGGGGAAAATGTGATGAAGATTGTACACTGGGTTGTACACATATGTACAGGGTGGTTTTGTTTGTTATGCTCTGTTTGAGGCGGGTGTACACCTGTGTATTCCGATTTTGCTCTGTTTTTACGCGATGTTATGCTGCTTTTACCCAACCATCCTGTCCTGCTGCTAGTATTGCCACCTCTACTATTTTGACTCTTTGTTGTACATATTATGTTTGGGGTCATAATTAACTACTTTTCAATACAATGCAGTTTCTACACTTTTTCATGGATGCCTGAGGTTAAGGAAATTGTTGTAGTTTGCGATCCATCTTACCGGGACATATTTGAAGGTCTAAATGTTGTTATGTGCCGCTCTTCTTTGCTCCCATTTTTTTTACTCTTTTTAGACATTAGTTATAAATAGTTGATGTGGTCAGATGCCAGAGAGAAGATCAATGTGGACCTGAAATTTGCATTGCCTGGTAAGGAAATACAAGATTCTGTATACAGTGGACTTCAGGTTCATCTTTATCTCTCATGTATTTCTTATTCAGTACTTCTTTACAAGCAAAATAGATGTCACATAAATCAATCATCATGGCATGCTTGGTAACTATCCAGTGAGTAAAAGAGATGTCTGTGCAAATATAATTGATTATGGACAGACAATTGATCTGACCCTGAACTAGTATTCGTATTCTCTTCTTATTCATAATTTGCTATACTAGTATTCGTATTCTCTTCTTATTCATAATAATTGATTATGGACAGACAATTGATCTGACCTCTGAACTTGTATGCATCCACGATTCTGCAAGACCTTTGGTGACATCCAGTGATGTAGAAAAGATTTGTTACTCTCAGTTAATCGTTTTCATCTCAAGTTGTATCTTTAATTCTCTTTGATTTTTAACAGGTTCTGAATGATGGGTTGCGAGCAGGACTTGGTGTTCCTGCTAAAGCTACTATTAAAGAGGTATAAAAACATACTTATTTGAGTTCCTGATTGTTTATTATGCTCTGTTTGAGGCGGGTGTACACATGAAGATTGTACACTGGGTTGTTGAACACTAGGATGCGGGTTTAGCAAAATAGTTTAACTTTCGTTTAATATAATACTATACATATGGTGTAAAGGCTAGTGTACATTTATGTAATGTACTGTTGTGCACATGTGTACAAACTGTTGTACACAGGTGAACATACCAGTGTACACCGAGTACCTGCTAACCCGACATGATTAACACCCCTATTTATCGATCTATACTCTATATATGGATGTAGCTCAATAAAAATTTGCAGCTAGTAATTTAGATGACTAAACTAAAATGTTATACTTATGTTCTAAGTGTTTCTTGTTTGGTATTTATGCAGGCTTTGCCCTGATTTCAAGAAGTGACTAACAGACTAACAGATACACCCAGGAAAAAACAGAATGTATGTGCTTTTGCATGTCTATTACACACATGATTACCAAAAAAACGATAAAACGTTTGTGTAGTTCTAAAAGTTTTTCTATTTTTTACGGTGACAAATGTTATAGGTGGACGAGCTTCTAAAACAACGAGAACATATCCAATCATCGTTTATAGTAGGTAGATCTTTGGTTGTTGGTAGCGGGAGCAATACGCAAGCTAGTAGTAATAACGGTGGAAATGACGGTAAAAATCCAGGTGGTGATGGTGAAAACAGCCACAGTCCGAGCGAAGAAGGAACCTCGAATCCCAAAAATGGTTCAATCTTAACCTCAAAGGAAATAGAAAAACTGGTTGATGACATGCATCATGGGTTTATTTAGCGTGAATCTTTTTGTGTTTTATTCATATTCGTAATGGCTTGTTAGTAATCAAAATCAAGAATTGTTTCAAAAGATTGTTGGGATATTTTAGTACCTGTATGTGTTTTGTTTGATTAATTAATTTGATTAGTTTTAAATGAAGGATGGGCTGTTATTTCTGAATCTATATTTTTGTTATTTGATGGTTTGTGTTCAACCATAGATATGTGGCTCCAATCTACTCAGGCTTTTATAGTGCTCTAGTTAATCGGAACGTAGTTTTCATCAAAGTGTTCGAAGGAATTATGGGTAGTTTTAACCATGCAAAATTCTCGTAAAAGCATTAAAAACCGCAGTCTTGTTTCATCATGTAAAAGCTATGCCATGTTTTTCTATAACTAAAACAAGGCATCGCCAATTTCACCTACATAGTCATCAAGAAACAAGTCTAAGAACAATATATTAAGACCCTACTATACTATGATCCAAACTAAAGTCTCATTAACAGAGCACATATAAAGAAGCCAATAGTCATCTTTTATTTCAATGTAAACTCATGAAGATGTCAATGAGTGTAGAAAAAATATGAGCTTTATGATGGAGAGGGTGAAACCCGAGCTTTAGAGTGTGTAAATATGATGTTTTAGGTATATTTGATGTGTTTACTTGCTTGGAATGAAGTAACTATGAGAATTTGTTGATTTCAGGTAAAACATGTAATTCGGTGCAATTACGATGATTAAGGGCGAAGTTATAAGCACTGGATGGGATATCGCAGCTCAAGGATGGATGTTAAAGCTTGTTCGGGTGTTATGAAGGCTCACGAGTGGAACAAGTGTGGAAAAGTGAAGTTCAGGGACTAATTTGTTAATTGTTGAAAGTTGAAAGTAAGGAGAAAAGTTGAGGGGCTTGTCTTGATCGTAGCTTATAGAAACCAAGTCGTAGCTTACGAGTTGGTGGTGTGTGAAAACAAAGTGGACAGAAATCTTGACTTGTAGGCTACAAGTTGAAACTGTAGCTTACGAGTTAGTACATGCATCAAAAAAGGAACAGAACATTTAAACCGTAACTTACGGTTTGTATGCGTAAGCTATGGTTGATAATACAGGCCATGAAACATATACAAAAGAAAAAAGTCAAGGCACATGGGCCGATAAAAAGAACAACATCACGTGGTCTGACTTTTGGACTCCATACATATCACGATTTGGAGGGATATTATTATTCTTTGGAAGATCACAAAACCACATCATCATCTCGACGGCAGGAAGGAGAGAGGCACAAGGCAACAAAGTCAATCACATCATCATCATCCAACATCCTTTGACATCATCTAACATCATCATCACAAGTAGACTTTGGAGGCATCAGTTGAAATCAGTAACTCACGTTGGAAGGAATCTCGGCCATCACATCATCATCAATATAGATCATCATCACACACGAATTGAGGCTTGACTTTTGTCAACATTCTTTTTATTATATTATAATTAGAATGATGATTTTAATTATGATTCAAGTGTGCAAAGAACGATCATCTGAGATGAGCGGCTAGTCTCCTAGTGGTTTCCTTCGGATGGAGGGTTTTTGTAAGTTGATTGATACTATGTGTTTGATACAATCGTTTTAACTCGGTGATCTAAGTATTCGATGCTTTTCACCTTTGATTTGATTTATTGGTTGTAAACAATTGCATTTATTTAAACCTTAATTTCTAAGCATTCAGTTCCCGAGAGTTCTAGTAATTGGGATATATTTGACATGGGGTTAGGGTTTGTAATTCTAATTGATAATCATTCGATAACCTCCCGTTATCTATTGACCGGAGTACTTAGACGTTGGTTATCACAATTGATGAATTAAGTTAAACACTTATGTCTATGTGAGTGTTTCGCTTAAACACATAATTGAATCTAGCTGTAAAACCTGAAATCTAGAGGAACCATTGTTCTTTCTATTGATTTAAATCTCACTTTTAGTTCGTAATTTTTAGATAATCAATCAAATCTGACAACTGCGTTTTACTTTTTCAATAGTAGTTAATCAAAACTGAGCATTACACACTTTCTACAATCCTCCTCTGGTTCGATACCCGACTTACTCTAGCTACTAGTTTATTTTGGTTTTTGCATGTCACTAACGACAGACATCACTTTACATCATTTGATGAACATTCTGTACGTTCTTTATCTTCTTTACTAACAAACAAAGGAGAAAAAAGGAAGTGAGTTTCATGCTCTTGACCTGTGTCATAATCAATAGAACATTATACAGTCCCAATCAACACCCAAAACCCAATAACAAACACCTAATTTAAACAATAAAAACACCTAATCTAAACAATAAAAACACCCTAACCCAACAACAAACTGTCAACAAACTTACATATGTGTACAATCATGAATAAATATATGTACATGTGTGTACGTTATAAAAAACAATCATATTAACACAATGTGTGCGTATGCACATACAACAAACATGTTCCAAACAGTTAAAATTACTACAATGTATATATACGTATACACATCAAATCATGATCAAAACACTTTCATATCCTCAGTCTGCTGCATCACTCAAATCTCATTTTAACGAATGTTGATTTGCCCGACCACTTTCACATCCTCTGTTACCAACCAGCCATTGCAACCATCATCGTCTTCAACTACAAATGCAAGCCTTATGTTATATCGTTTATGTAAAACTAGACATTAACAACAAAAGCAAAATTAACAAATATAATGAATTAAAATAAATTTAAGCCCAGTATATCCTTCTGTTGTGAGATTAAGGAAAATATAAAGATGTATTGAATTGGGGGTGAAGGTGAAAGCTGATGAATTGTGGTTATTGGAAGTTCTTTATTTCTAATTAAATCACGGATTAGAAAGTCAGAAGAATATATTAAATTGGCTCATTCTTGTTGTTGCAATCTGTGATCAATATCAGTTTCAGAATAATATTTAAAAACACAGTTACCAATTTTGAATACAAAATAATTCTCATACCTAAAACTTCAATAGCTTCAACGATGGTTTGCGAACTGAGACTTTAACCACATAAAACCAATTGACTAATGGATCAATGATTATTGAATCCTAAAAGTAAAAAAAAAAAACTAGCAATCTCCATACCGTATCATAACTGGAACTTTGATGAACAAGATGATCAGATTCAAAAGAAGATGAAGGTTAATGAAATTGAATCTGGGAAAAAGGTGTACCTGTCGATCTTATTTTTGGAGGAATTTTCAAATCGAATTTTTAATTAGACGATGATTCAATTGAATCACAAGAAAATAGGGATAAGTTGTATAATATAGTAACTGGTATTGATGAATCCATATTAACAAGATTATAATTAAATAAAAAACTCAAGATTTGACTTTAGGTTTTTTAAAAAGAAAAAGAAAAAACACAGAAAATGACACATAGGATCAAAATGAAAGAGAGGGCTTCATATGTTGACAAGTAGGATAGAAGGCTTAGATTTGTGACACCTCAGCTTTTTTTAGTTTGCTTTATTATAGTAGAAGATATATACTATATAGGGGAGGGTTCTATGCAGAACACTAAATATTGCGAGAACACGAAGAACACAATGAATCACCCATTTTTTCTATCCTAAAAACCTAAAAAGTAAATGAAAATGTTACACATATAAGATTTATTGTTTCTTACACTATAATTCAAAACAAAATATGGAAAAGTTTCACTTTTTGTATAGAACACTAAATATTGCGAGAACACGAAGAACACAATGAATCACCCATTTTTTCTATCCTAAAAACCTAAAAAGTAAATGAAAATGTTACACATATAAGATTTATTGTTTCTTACACTATAATTCAAAACAAAATATGGAAAAGTTTCACTTTTTGTATATCCTACACATATGTAGGTTATCTGTAGGTTAAATTACCAACATGTATGTAGGCTATGTGTAGGTTAAAATCATTGGTTTTTTGTGTATATATGATACACATATGAATGTAAGAAACATAAAGTTTGAAAAATATGTACTTTAAATCCTAATATTTAGTATTTTAGAGTTGTTCTTTTTGTTCTCGCAATAGTTAGTGTTCTGTAATGATCCTCACCCTATATATATATATATATATATATATATATATATATATATATATAATTAGGATTATTTCAGAACCAATGAAGTAATTGAGAATCTTGAGAAACAATTTGGGCTACTTATGTTGTTGACTTTTTCTATTTTAGTTTTTTTTTTATTCCAAAGAGTATAATAGGAAGGTAAAAAAATTCCTGCCTTAATAATTGGTTATTTTCAAAATCAAATATACCTATGATTTTTAAACGTCCATAACTTTTTCATACGTAAGTATTATTTTAAGGACAATTACACCGTAAAACACATTTTATTACCTTTAATTTGAGTATGGTATTTCTATAGTTGAAAATGTGTTGATGATTTACATATACGTACATTGAAGTAATTGTTTTGAACATAGCTTGATATGGTACATATATGCACATTTGAAGAAGTTGATTGTTCTTAATATTGCTTTATAATATACATAATTGTTCTAATAATCAGTTTGATAATGTACGTATATGTAGATACTTGTTTTAAACGTGGTTTGATAATGTATATATATGTACAAATTAATAAATTATTTAATTTGGAGAGAAAAAAGAGAAGATAATCTAATTAAATATTTAATTGGAGAGGGAAATATTGGACTTTACTATAATGCGATTTTTTTAATTTTTTTAAGAATAAAAAATAATTAGTGGTCACATTGATTTTTTAAGTTTTCAAATTCCCTTTGGTTATATTAGAGCATCTCCACCGCATTAAAGCAGGCAGAGTCCGTTTTGAAAGGGTACACAAATCGGATGAGCACAACGTTGGAGATGATGATGACGGAAGTCTGGTCCAGTATATCGGACTCGTCCGAACTAAAAAATTGGGCCCCTTTTCGATTGTTTGAAATTAAAAAAAAAGTCCAACCACTACTTTTTCAAATAAATTAAAATTAAAATAAACTTTAACCAACCCAATATATATACCCATTTTAACATACAAACAAATATTCTCTACATACGCTTTATATTTATCGATTTAACATTTCCTATCAAACACCATGAGCTCGTCGTACAAAGAAACCACGTAACATACACCTCCATGCGGTGTTTTAGATACAAATAGCTTAAATGACAAAGAAACAACTCAATCTCCACCTCCTGTAAAAAGCTTCTCGTATCCATAAGGCAACAAGGTAAAAGAATTCAAAAAAAAAATTGCATGAGTCTGCAAGAAAGGACGTGGAACGGGTGTTCGGTGTCCTCAGAGCGTGATGGCACATTATACAAGGCCCAACAAAGATTTCGAGCCCAAGAGTTATATCCGATATAATATATGTGTGCATAACACTACATAACATGATAGTAGAAGACGAACGGTATGCCGTATTTGAGTGCTCGAATGATGATTTGCTACCACCGAATAGTTATATCGTAGGGAACCCAATCGCATGATTAGATAAATTTTTGAGTGCTTTAAATTTAATAAGCTAAAGATGAGCATGTCAAATCCAATGCTCGTTGTCTAGCTTAACTTGTAAACACACTAGGGACACAACTACTAAGTTCATTTTATAGATATAATTTGGTGAACGTTACCTCCGTCAACATTGTTCCATCGTCTTCGAACATCCAAAGTACGCCATGTTGTATCATGATTTTGTACCCAATCTCGTCAAGTTGACCAATAATTATTAAATTCATTCAGTGACGGAATATAATAAACATCGTGCAATGTCGTTTGTCCCCCAATTTTTCAATGCCCAATCTATCCCCAAACCTCTCTTTTCCAACCGTGTGACGATCAAGGTTTGTAAACCACCTGAGGTTACCCGGCATAAAGTTACTAGTCCCATGATATAAGAACCATGTATCATCTTCATGTTGAATTGATGCAAACTTCCTCAAAACGACTTGTTCTTCATTCAATAACATGACTTCCTTCTCATATCTTGCCATGTAGAGTATGGGACCGACTTCTTGAACAAGGTTGGTTTCTTCGTTTCTCTTGTTTGTGTGACAGGCTAAAGAAAAGTGACCTAAACCATCAGAATGAAAACACTTTAGCATAAAGCGGTCGTTTTGTTGTTTTTGTTCCGGTTGCTTGCCCTTCCCACGCCCCAAAACCTCAACTACTCTAACTAGCCTTGGCTCTTATTTTACCCTGCCATAACTCTTTTCCTCTTTTTCTTTGCCTCCCACTTTTCATAGGAGAGAAGTATCTAATCACGTTTAGTGGGTTGATCCTTTTCTTCAAGTTTAATCCGTTCTTCGTAGGCTATAGAACAACCCACGGCATCATTAAATCCAACTGTTATAAGGTTAATAGCTTGCTCGAGAGAAGCAACCATGTGAATAAACCTTTTCGACAAGCTATGTATAAACTTTTTAACCATTTCTCTTCTTCAATCACCGTTCTAAGGGAAGCAGATCTAGAAGCCATTATGGAAATCTTTCATGCGAAATCAACAATGGGCAAGGTTCCTTCATCCTTAAGAATTCAAACTCAGGCATCAAGGTTTTAAGTCTCGCTTCTTTTACTTGATCAACGCCTTGGAATAGTAAGGCCGTTGCAATCGAGTCCTTATTCTCATCTATTGTCGTTCCTGGATCAATAACCCCCCAAACCTTATTAACCTTGACGATATGTAGCCTTCATCTTCATATCCCGAACGACGTAATTCGTACTAGTGAGCATTAGACATGGAAGACTAGGCAGATGTTCCTTCCTGATTTTATGGTTTCTTTTAGTCCATAAACCAAAGAAACAAAATCCCCTTTTTTCTTTTGTTTTAGTCGCAATTAAAACAAACTTCTCGATTTCCTTTTTTTAAAAGCAGCCCCGAAAGAAATAACCCTCATGTTTGCTTTCTTCTTCTTAAATAACCGATCACAAACTTGAATCAGATTACGGTTGCTTTATCCGTGATACAAACAACAGATCCTTCTTTTGATCTTATCAAATGTGTGCGCCAAGTCTTCTTCGGTCGTCACCTTTGATGATTGCAAGAACTCGTAGCAAGATCTTTGATGATTGTCGTTCACTTTCCTCGGGCTAACAATTGGAGCAAACATGAAAAGAGAAAAATACTGGAAGATGATTATGGATAAATTTAACAAAAAGTTACCGGGATGGAAAGATAAATGTTTATCGTTTGCGGGCAGAATGGTGTTAGCAAAAGCGGTGATGGGTGCCCTTCCAAATTACTTCTTTTCTATGTATTTAGCCCCAAAGAAGGTTATAAAAGCTTTAGATGCAATTCGAAGAGACTTTATATGGGGAAGGAAAGCTGGAAAATATAAAATACGATGGATAGCTTGGGGAAAGATGACAAGACCGAAACAACAAGGCGGATTTGGACTGGGAGATTTAAGAAGTGCAAATCTCGCTCTTATGCTAAAATGGTGGTGGAAATATAAAACGAAACCGGAGGAATTATGGGCAAAAGTGATAAAATCAATACACGACAGTAAAAGATGTTATAAAATTATTCCGATTAACAATAATTATACAAGTATGTGGAAAGATATTGTGGTTGCGGGTAAAGAGCTTAGAGGCATAGGAATTTCGATATCAGAAGAGATCGTAGCAGAAGTGGGATCAGGGAGTACAGTGAAGTTCTGGCTGGATAATTGATGTGGGGGCAAGATATTTAAAGAAAGCTACCCAATGCTTTTCAAGATTGCTACGAACAGACAAGCGAAAGTGGCAGATTGTGTTATCAAGTTAAAGAACGAAAACTAGTGGAGATTAGGATGGGCAAGACCACCAAATACCGAAGAGGAATGGGCTCAATGGACCAGAATGCTGCAACAACTAAATAGCGTTAAACTCAAACCTGGAGAGGATCGGTGGAAGTGGAAAACGGACGATAAAGGTGAGTTCTCGGTTGCGGCAGTCAGGAAACAGATAATAAAACAAGATGGAGTCGGAACAGAGGAGTAATGGAAGCATTGGAACAAGTGGTTACCACCGAGAGTTAATTACTTTACGTGGAGAGCAACAATCGGAAGAATACCAGTCAAAGATGAATTAATTAGGAGAAGGATACCGGTTAACAGCCAACTATGTTCAAGATGCGAGATACAACATGAATCGGTAAACCACCTTATTTGCGGCTGCGCATCTTCAAATGCAGTTTGGAAAAATATATTCGTCTGGTTGAAGCTACCAAAGGCAACTGAATTCCTAGGGTGCAGAGAGGCTCTAGAATACGTCAATGGTTTAACAGGATCGAACGGATGGAAGAAAATAATTAGCTTAGTGTTTCAGACGACTATGTGGAATATTTGGAAGGCTCGAAACGAAAAGGAGTTTGAAGGCAACATACTAACCAGCAATGATATAGTAGAAACGATAATGGCGAACAGCTTCATTTGGCTAAAAAGTAGATCAAAATTCCAGGATATTGTATGGGAGCGATGGGCGGATTTCAATATTCGAGATATAGTGAGATAGTGTAATAGCGGTGGGCGTTGTACGTTTTATTTTGCTTGCTTTTTTTCTGTTTTGTACTTTGGGTTTTTACAGCATATGTTGGCCATGTTCTATTAATCATAGAATCTTACCGTTCAAAAAGCAAGATCTTCTTAATCGCAGGCCTTCAAAGATTGATGCTTTCTTGCTGGACATAAGGATCGTCAGTCTTGATCGAAACTTGCATACTAATTAGAAATTGGTACAAAACTTGCATACTAAGATATTGAATAAAAAATCATGTTCTCGTTCTTTATTAATGACTCTAATACCAATTTGAAAGAAACTGGTACAAAATTTGTGTACTAAGATCCTCATCATCATCATACTCAGTAAATCCCATCAATAGCAAAGCAAAGGTAGGGTCTGAGGAGGGTAAGATGTAGACAACCTTACCTCTACCCCGTAGGAATAGAAAGACTGCTTCCAGTGAGACCCCCGGCTCGATAGTAGCTTTGCATCAAGCCTTGGACATAAGGCACATAACACTCAGCAATCAGGACAAAGACCGATTAGTGCATGTACACTTTTGTCTTTCAGCTATCAACGCCACCACATGATGCATGATTAACCGTCCTCAGCTTTTAACGTTATTTTCACGAAATTAGTAAAATAACGTTAAAATAACAAAATTTGTGTACTAATATATTGAATCAAAAATCACGTTCTCGTTATTTATTAGTGATCCATAAATAATCAGGTTACATAATATATAAACCTAAAAAGAAACCTATTTTTGTTACACCCTAAATCGTACATGACAAAAGTCGCAGCGGAAAACACGAACCATAAAATTTCTTTCTTTATAAATACCTCAACTTATTTAAACTTTAACTTTAACATAACTCTTATTCATAAATCCGTCATCCTCTTATTTACTAATTAGAAACATAGCTTATGATTGCTACACTTTACATTCAACGTCCCCGTACAATCTATCTCGTGACTCGATCTTCGATCTCTAATCCTTGTTATAATCGCCCGTTATCCACACAACCTGCATTCACCACATACATTCGAAACATTAGCACACGTTATATAAACAAGCTCATTCATGTACACTTCCCATTTCGTTCTTTAACAAACTTTAAGCATCTCATCTGCGTATCCATTTCCTGATGAGGCTTCAATAATGTATCTGCATACCTTTCATTCTCAACGTACACCATTATTAACGTTAACCCTCAACGGGTCTAAATCACGCTTACATACGTACATACATTAAACTTACATCTTTACATTCATGCCTACACTCGTACACATCTTTATACGTACATACATACACTTCCACATTCGTACATACCCTTCCTACATCATCACATACATACATACTCTCTTACATCATCACATACATGCATACACTCGTATATACGCTTATACATACATACATACATACACATCTACGTACAAACATACCTTTCCTACAACTTTACACACGTGCATACACTCATATATGTCTTTATACATACATACCTACACAATTACACACGTACATACCTTTCCTACATCTTACTCTTAGGGTTACAAAACATGCATGCGTATAGGACCCACATACTATAAACGTACCTACGGTCACGCATACCTTACTTACATAACTTCCACATACGTGTACAGGTGCATACAAACATACATACTTGCTTATCTACGAAGGTACATACCTATATGCTCAGGAGAAACTTTACAAATCATCGAGTGATACACCGGGATGCGTTACGGATCACTCGGAAATGCAATACAAAGCAAAATCAGAGAATCGGACTAGACAACCCGTCGGCGACGGGGTGGGGACCCGTCGGCGACGGCCTCTCCTTATACCCGTCGCCCAATTGTCCCGTAAACAGTCATTTAGGCCGTCGGCCACTTTCGATCTTTTGGGAGCCCGTCGGCGACGGGGTGGGAACCCGTCGGCGACGGCCTCTAGAAAAGTTCCTTTTCTGCAGATCCGTTTCGTCGTCCGAACGCACTAAAACGCGCGTAACTTTTGAACCGTTTACCCGTTTAACCTCCCGTTTCTTCCTACACGCTTGTAAATTCACATTCTATTATATGAACTTAAAATCCCACATCCGGATTAAGGAAATTCTTAACTTACATGCATTCGGCTTATTATGATCTTCTAATTATTTGACCCGTTAGTGCATTATTCAACATAAGCTGTTTAATTGACCTTAATCTCATAAGAATTTAATAATTTCATTGACGCCTATCATAAAGATTAATTTCCCGGATGTCTAGCATTCTCTTATCCCATTTTTCGCTCAAAAGCTCATTTTGTCCCGTAATGGGTATTTACGCATTGTAAGGTCTATGGCTTACAAAGACCATACTTCTCACTTCCATACTTGTCTAAAACATTACATTGATCGAACAACTTGGTTCTAAACCATTTTTACTATCGTTTGCCCAAAATCCCCATCAAGGGCATTTTGGTCAACCTTATTTCAATCATCTACAACGAAAGACTTCATCACATATATGACCTCAAACATGATGTTCAATTAATTTAAACAGTATATTACTTACTCGTACTAAGAAGTGATTACAAGAATCACTTACCTTGTGCATCCGCGTTCGTAACATCTTCCTTGCCTCATCTTGACCCGTTAGCCTTCCATGCTTGGTCCGTGCTAGTGTGGTTCCTATTCTTTCATGCCGTCATGCCATGATTATGTTAGTATTCATGCTTATTCATATTAACACATATTTTCCAACTTTTATTTATTTGACTTTCACTAACACGCATATGACATGACTCGTCAATCACATAGTTCAATATCTTCGAAATCTAAATTCGTTATCCCACGTAACACATAATTGGTCTAACACGTATTCCATGATCTCTCGATTCTTATATTTGTGTCAAAATACCTAACCATGTTAAAATTCCTCGGTTGACTTTCAGAAATTCAACCTTTTAGCATATAACTCCCAACTTGTGATCACGCATTCATGTTGATATAGTGGACCATATTAATGACATGATATTCATTTCATACATAATGTTGTATGACACAAACAACTACATGATCGCCTATTCACATACACAATAAACACATACTTATGCTTTCATGATTCTACATTTGACAATCACATAGCTAAGTTAGATAATCTAACGTAATTCATAACATCACCCTTTACTAGTATGGTCATATGTTATACATTTAATATACATTCACTTCTTAATCGCAATTAAGTGATTAATAGAAACACATGGCGAGCATCGCCCATTCAAGCATAATGTATAAGCCTTTAATGCATAATCTTGACAACACATACATTCAACCCGAATTCTTGTACTAGTTCCATCTAAAGCACACTCCATAAGTTAGTATACCACTAATTGCATCATTATCATACATCATTCATATATGTCAAGCCACTTCCTAAACTCTCACATCTTAACTTCTCTTAGACATTTTATCATACACTTGGTGTGCATACTACTTCCTAAGCATAAAGTACAAGCATTCTTTGCATCTTCTTACTAGTTCATATCAAGATCATCAATTTCCCGCTAATTCTCACATAACTTTCATCCTAAATCAAGGTCATTAACAATAATCCACAATATTCAACTTCATATACATCAAAACCATACTTGATTTAACACATGCAACATCATCATCTTCATAACATTACTACTAGAAATGGGTTTCACCATTAAACATCAAATTAACCTAAACCATGCATAATCCATGTTATATATGATGATTCTAACACATACCCATCATCAATTTCATACAAATTTCGAAATTTACATCATAACCCACTTCGTGAAAGATCACCAATCTAACTTTTAAAACATACCTTAGAATCCCATTGAGAAGGTGATCGTTAATCCGTACTCGGTTATGGATTTAGACTTCATTTACCCTTCCATTTTGGGGATTTTTGTGAAACTAGGGTTTGAACCTTGTTTCCTCTTCCTGGATGTCGACACACACACACACACTATGTGTGTGTGTGGTGTTTTAAGTTTATTTTATAAAAATCATGTTTCCCCACTTAACGGTTTTGGTCCCTCAAGTTTTATTTTAATTATATAAGAGACTAAAACTCACTTCTTTATATTAACCGGGTTCTAATTTACCAAACCCGTTTTTGGGGTGTTACAAGTCTACCCCCCTTAAATGAGGTTTCGTCCCCGAAACCTTTCTCATTTATATTACACACACACATCTAGGTTTGACTTCCTAGTCACATCATAATCATAGGTAATCATCGTATCTCATTTCATAATTATTCAATCAATTGGCTTCCTCTTCTTAACAAGTCTATACTTTCCATGGCATACTTTCATATAACATTCTCATTTCCTTTGACCCGTTAATAACAGGTTAATATACATATTTATTCAAACTTATAATAATGCTTACACTCATATGATCCGTTTATACGGATTTAGTACTTTCACCTCATCCTTAAAGATTCCATTCTATAGACACATTGTATAACATTTAACTCTTGTTTTGTTATCATAACAAATCTGCTATGTCATTGTCATACCTACGTGCTTAACTCCGTAGCTAACATCATTCTACGTTTCTATAATCTTTTGTACCATACATATCCTCACGTTACTTGCACATTCGGATATTTTCATTCCTATCATTCTTTTGTTCTTTTGCTTTACATTACTTTTATGACTTGTTTGACGCATACAAGGTCAAGCTATTGACTTCTTCTTATGTAGACTAGTTCCGTCTTTTATATCTTAAATCCGTTTCGCGGATTCGAACACATTATTCATACCTTTCGCACCTTCTATGTTTTGAATCCGTCTCGCGGATTCAAACATTGCATTTACGCCTTTCATTCTTTGAATCCGTCTTGCGGATTCAAACATTGCATATACGCTTTTCATCCCTTGAATCCGTCTCGCGGATTCAAGCATTGCATTTCATGTTTCGAATCCGTCTTGCGGATTCTAGCATAGCATTTCATGTTTCGAATCCGTCTCGCGGATTCTAGCATAGCATTTCATGTTTCGAATCCGTCTCGCGGATTCTAACATAGCATTTCATATTTCGAATCCGTCTCGCGGATTCTAGCATAGCATTTCATATTTCGAATCCGTCTCGCGGATTCTAACATAGCATTTCATATTTCGAATCCGTCTCGCGGATTCTAGCATAGCATTTCATGTTTCGAATCCGTCTCGCGGATTCTAACATAGCATTTCATATTTCGAATCCGTCTCGCGGATTCTAGCATAGCATTTCATACTCTCATTCTTGAGAGTCTTACATTTCTCTTCACCCTCACGTCCACCTACTACTTAATTCTAACGGACATACCTGTATTAATTATCACGGTCCCACGAACGTCATATGCTTCACGTGTACTGGCCAGGTACACAATCCACATACTAGTTTCGTGTCTTCGTGTAATTGTCACCTTATATCCGAAGAATTAGGTTTCGGCACGTGTATCATTTTTCAAAACATGTTTACTATACCATCATGGTCCTTCATTTAGCATTTTTCTTCCCTTAATGCATTTTACCATTTCATATACCGACATATTGAGTTTACGTACCTGGGTTCAACTTTATCTTATTTCATGCCTTGGTGTCGGTACTTGACCGCACTCGCGGATCATCCTCTTCAAGCGCTTATACTTACCTTGCATATACAAAACCGTCAGTTTCTTTATGTGTATACATAAGTACATACTTACATTCTCTTTTACCTTTGGATCTTGACCGAGTCTTGGATTGTACGGGTTTCTTATCACAAGAGCACACAGGTTTGAGTTCAAGCACTTACCTTCTTACACTTGATTCTCTCAAACCAGGGCTCTGATACCAACTTGTTACACCCTAAATCGTACATGACAAAAGTCGCAGCGGAAAACACGAACCATAAAATTTCTTTCTTTATAAATACCTCAACTTATTTAAACTTTAACTTTAACATAACTCTTATTCATAAATCCGTCATCCTCTTATTTACTAATTAGAAACATAGCTTATGATTGCTACACTTTACATTCAACGTCCCCGTACAATCTATCTCGTGACTCGATCTTCGATCTCTAATCCTTGTTATAATCGCCCGTTATCCACACAACCTGCATTCACCACATACATTCGAAACATTAGCACACGTTATATAAACAAGCTCATTCATGTACACTTCCCATTTCGTTCTTTAACAAACTTTAAGCATCTCATCTGCGTATCCATTTCCTGATGAGGCTTCAATAATGTATCTGCATACCTTTCATTCTCAACGTACACCATTATTAACGTTAACCCTCAACGGGTCTAAATCACGCTTACATACGTACATACATTAAACTTACATCTTTACATTCATGCCTACACTCGTACACATCTTTATACGTACATACATACACTTCCACATTCGTACATACCCTTCCTACATCATCACATACATACATACTCTCTTACATCATCACATACATGCATACACTCGTATATACGCTTATACATACATACATACACATCTACGTACAAACATACCTTTCCTACAACTTTACATACGTGCATACACTCATACATGTCTTTATACATACATACCTACACAATTACACACGTACATACCTTTCCTACATCTTACTCTTAGGGTTACAAAACATGCATGCGTATAGGACCCACATACTATAAACGTACCTACGGTCACGCATACCTTACTTACATAACTTCCACATACGTGTACAGGTGCATACAAACATACATACTTGCTTATCTACGAAGGTACATACCTATATGCTCAGGAGAAACTTTACAAATCATCGAGTGATACACCGGGATGCGTTACGGATCACTCGGAAATGCAATACAAAGCAAAATCAGAGAATCGGACTAGACAACCCGTCGGCGACGGGGTGGGGACCCGTCGGCGACGGCCTCTCCTTATACCCGTCGCCCAATTGTCCCGTAAACAGTCATTTAGGCCGTCGGCCACTTTCGATCTTTTGGGAGCCCGTCGGCGACGGGGTGGGAACCCGTCGGCGACGGCCTCTAGAAAAGTTCCTTTTCTGCAGATCCGTTTCGTCGTCCGAACGCACTAAAACGCGCGTAACTTTTGAACCGTTTACCCGTTTAACCTCCCGTTTCTTCCTACACGCTTGTAAATTCACATTCTATCATATGAACTTAAAATCCCACATCCGGATTAAGGAAATTCTTAACTTACATGCATTCGGCTTATTATGATCTTCTAATTATTTGACCCGTTAGTGCATTATTCAACATAAGCTGTTTAATTGACCTTAATCTCATAAGAATTTAATAATTTCATTGACGCCTATCATAAAGATTAATTTCCCGGATGTCTAGCATTCTCTTATCCCATTTTTCGCTCAAAAGCTCATTTTGTCCCGTAATGGGTATTTACGCATTGTAAGGTCTATGGCTTACAAAGACCATACTTCTCACTTCCATACTTGTCTAAAACATTACATTGATCGAACAACTTGGTTCTAAACCATTTTTACTATCGTTTGCCCAAAATCCCCATCAAGGGCATTTTGGTCAACCTTATTTCAATCATCTACAACGAAAGACTTCATCACATATATGACCTCAAACATGATGTTCAATTAATTTAAACAGTATATTACTTACTCGTACTAAGAAGTGATTACAAGAATCACTTACCTTGTGCATCCGCGTTCGTAACATCTTCCTTGCCTCATCTTGACCCGTTAGCCTTCCATGCTTGGTCCGTGCTAGTGTGGTTCCTATTCTTTCATGCCGTCATGCCATGATTATGTTAGTATTCATGCTTATTCATATTAACACATATTTTCCAACTTTTATTTATTTGACTTTCACTAACACGCATATGACATGACTCGTCAATCACATAGTTCAATATCTTCGAAATCTAAATTCTTTATCCCACGTAACACATAATTGGTCTAACACGTATTCCATGATCTCTCGATTCTTATATTTGTGTCAAAATACCTAACCATGTTAAAATTCCTCGGTTGACTTTCAGAAATTCAACCTTTTAGCATATAACTCCCAACTTGTGATCACGCATTCATGTTGATATAGTGGACCATATTAATGACATGATATTCATTTCATACATAATGTTGTATGACACAAACAACTACATGATCGCCTATTCACATACACAATAAACACATACTTATGCTTTCATGATTCTACATTTGACAATCACATAGCTAAGTTAGATAATCTAACGTAATTCATAACATCACCCTTTACTAGTATGGTCATATGTTATACATTTAATATACATTCACTTCTTAATCGCAATTAAGTGATTAATAGAAACACATGGCGAGCATCGCCCATTCAAGCATAATGTATAAGCCTTTAATGCATAATCTTGACAACACATACATTCAACCCGAATTCTTGTACTAGTTCCATCTAAAGCACACTCCTTAAGTTAGTATACCACTAATTGCATCATTATCATACATCATTCATATATGTCAAGCCACTTCCTAAACTCTCACATCTTAACTTCTCTTAGACATTTTATCATACACTTGGTGTGCATACTACTTCCTAAGCATAAAGTACAAGCATTCTTTGCATCTTCTTACTAGTTCATATCAAGATCATCAATTTCCCGCTAATTCTCACATAACTTTCATCCTAAATCAAGGTCATTAACAATAATCCACAATATTCAACTTCGATCATATACATCAAAACCATACTTGATTTAACACATGCAACATCATCATCTTCATAACATTACTACTAGAAATGGGTTTCACCATTAAACATCAAATTAACCTAAACCATGCATAATCCATGTTATATATGATGATTCTAACACATACCCATCATCAATTTCATACAAATTTCGAAATTTACATCATAACCCACTTCGTGAAAGATCACCAATCTAACTTTTAAAACATACCTTAGAATCCCATTGAGAAGGTGATCGTTAATCCGTACTCGGTTATGGATTTAGACTTCATTTACCCTTCCAATTTGGGGATTTTTGTGAAACTAGGGTTTGAACCTTGTTTCCTCTTCTTGGATGTCGACACACACACACTGTGTGTGTGTGGTGTTTTAAGTTTATTTTATAAAAATCATGTTTCCCCACTTAACGGTTTTGGTCCCTCAAGTTTTATTTTAATTATATAAGAGACTAAAACTCACTTCTTTATATTAACCGGGTTCTAATTTACCAAACCCGTTTTTGGGGTGTTACAATTTTTGACTCAAATTAGGATTAAAAAAGTATCTCAAAAAACCCCAAAGTTTATAACTCAGTCACTTTTTACCCGAGCATTGTAAGTCGGTCACTTTTTACCCGAACTTAGACAAGATTAGACTAACATATATATTGTCCTTAGGATAAATCATTTTCTCCAAAATTTCCAAGAGTTACTAGCTAGTAGTGAAAGTGTTCTAGGGTGTTTGAGAAACGGTTTCTTGTGAATTTTCTGTTGAAGTCATAACTCAAACAGTTGAAATCAATGTTAATATCATTATAATGTAAGGAGGAGTTAGTGAAAGCAGGTTCTAGTTAGTAGAGTTTATTTGCTGAATATGTTTTGTCTTTTGTTATGTTTTTGTGCCTATTTAGCAAGTCACGTTCTGTTGAATTAATTTAAGTAAACATGGTAGCATTATTACCTTCTCTTGTGTTCACAAATGGCTAACTCAAGCACATATAATGCAACAGGATACTTGTGTTAAAAGCAAAGTATGAGTTCTGGAGTATTAGACTAAGCTAAGAACTCCATTGCGTTCCCGGACAAGATCTCGACGCATAGATTTGTAGCAAATCTACTGCTACAGATTAAAATTTGTTACGTCAAGACGCGTGTCAATCTGTGATTTATAAGTAATTTTCAAAGATTATTGTTATTTTGTTAATTTATCCGTTCAAACATGACAATTCTGGTGGTTTTCCCATATTTAAAGTGTTAATGAAACAAAAAAATGCTGGTAAAAGAATATTATGATGAAGGCATGTCACCCGAAATGTATAATACCTAATAAACCGTATGTTTTACTTAACAAATTACATACGAATATAGTTTTTTCTGAATAAAAAGAAACATAAAAGGTATTGAGTTTTCAACTTGTTCATTGTCCAGCTTTTTAAATTATTTCACTCCTATATCTGCAAAATTAATTGGGAAAAAATGACTGCTTGAACAAACAAGTATCTTAATGAAAGCCAAAATCATCAAGTAACATATATTTATATTCCAAGATACAACGGAATCAACGTTAAGTAAAAAGTAGTAACAAAATTAATTATACATTAGAGGACAGAAGATCAACTTTCATTAGAGAAATTGAGAATGGGTTTGCGAAGCAACGAGTCAATCTTCAATGTCGAGCAGACCAGCAGAAACACGAAAACAAGTACAGAAATTGATGATAAAACAAGTGCCAAACTTGTTGCAGTTACATCCTTTGCCTGAATAGCGTACGCCATGGAGGCAAGTGCAAGGAAAGAAAGTGGAAAGGAGAAAGCCCACCATGCCACACTAAAGTTTTTCACTGATTTCTTGAACATCACCGGCCGACTAGCCTGTTTTAATTAACAACATCCAAAGTTAGACTTCATAAAAATATTATTTGCAAATAGAAAGATTAGTTTCATTTGGTGAAGATTTTTTTTTATCTTTATTGATTTGAAGAAGTTTTCTTGGTTAATATTTAGGATTTGTTTTGATTCTAGATGATCTGCTAGTTGCCTAGTTGAACTACGGATGTACGTGTATAATGTTTAGAATTTTTTTTAGAAACGGTGTATTTTGAATATATTTTTAGGATAACGGGGAAGTTAAAAAAAAAAATGGTTTTTGGTGTATCCTCTATTAGGAATAGCGGATTAGGAGGAAATTAAATTGTGTTGCAGCAATGCTCAGGTAGGTGTCAGGTGGGGTGTCAGATGTTTTCTAATCCTCTATTCTCAATAGAGGATTAGGAGGAAACACTTAACCATGGTTCAAGCCTCACCCGAGACCAAACATAAGCCAGTTAAAAACCTAAACCCAGTTAGAAAACTTAACTCTAATAAAGATCAGAACCCCCTAAACCATGGTTTTTAACTGGCTTATGTTTGGTTTTTAACTGGGTTTAGGTTTTTAACTGGCTTATGTTTGGTCTCGGGTGAGGCTTGAACCATGGTTAAGTGTTTCCTCCTAATCCTCTATTGAGAATAGAGGATTAGAAAACATCTGACACCCCACCTGACACCTACCTGAGCATTGCTGCAACACAATTTAATTTCCTCCTAATCCGCTATTCCTAATAGAGGATACACCAAAAACCTTTTTTTTTTTTTGACTTCCTCGTTATCCTAAAAATATATTCAAAATACACCGTTTCTAAAAAAATTCATAATGTTTATGAGGATCCGTTAGTTGAAACATCGGATGTCATACGTTTATCAAAGTTCGTGATGACTTGACAAAGAGTTATTGACTTTTTAACAAAAAACACTATTCATATCTGCTACTCCAACTAGGGGATCACCTATGATCAAAACTAGTTCTAAAAATCATGAAAACTTCTCCAAACCACCTGAAGATGGTAAAACATTTGGTAAGCTAACATACCAATGATGTGAAGAGAAATAAGGATAGAAAGAAGAGCATTTTGCATAGAATATCAAAGTTTCCACTAATCGATTTCCAAGCTAAGGCGGCCATGCTCGGGGTGGCGACAAAGAGGAAGAAGACGGGTCTGAGTCGCGAAGGAATGTGATTATTGCCCGTAAAACGTTGGTAAAGAGTGATAAACACTACCAAATAATGTGTCATCCCTAATGTAAACAAACAAATACCACTTTCTGTCCATCCCATTTTAATGGCAGCATGGGATCCTACTAAGTTCCCAATCACGGACATCTGACTCGTGGGATTCGCCACCATCGAGAGAAACCGTTTCTCTGTCGTGAACCACTGCCCATATATCTTAACATCTAGAGCAATTACAGGAATAATAAGCGGCCACCATATGTATTCATAAGAATATTTATTTCTAAAAATGAACTTGGGAGCTGACTGAAGCAACAAAAGCCATGATACCCATGGGGCAAAAAGATAATTTACTCCTATATGGTGATGGTATTCTGCTTTCACCATGTTTAAATGGAAAATGCACCTAAGAATGTAGAGTATAGAGAGAGAGACAAATATGCATAACGCAAGACACCAGATGAGGAAGTAGGTGGTGGAAGGTAATTTGGTGAACATGCTATCGAAACTTTGCGAAAAATCGGTTTTTTCACTTATTGTTTTCCATAACAAAGCTTGAGCACTAAAGGATATGCAAATCCTGAAGTAGCCTGCATTGATCTTAGCTATTATGGCTTGTTGTGATCGCGTTGATTGGTATTCTTGATTTTTAGTGATAGTTTGCTTCGTGGGTTGTTCATAGTTTTTGATGATCGAAGAGTCGATAACGACCTCCAATCCGATTTCAGGATGAACCATTGCAGCGGAGCTCAAATGTTGGTGTAGATACGAGGGCGGAAGTGTAAGAAAGTTCTTAAGGATGTGGGTTATATGTGTTTTAGCGTGAATGCTTTATATAAGAGAATCGAATCTGGTCATATAGTGAGACAAAAATGGACGTCAGAAAATTCGGTTTGCATAGTAATCACCCACTTCAATGTTTACCCTAGTTACTCTCTCTCTCTCTCTCTCTCTCTATATATATATATATATATATATATATATATATATATAAAAGTGTTGATGTAAACAGTTTTTTAAAGTGCTGTAAAAAGGCTGAAAATACCTATTGGATGTTTTTTCTTTATAGTTGTATTTGTAACATTTTCATGTACATATGTGCAAGAAATTGTGGCTAAACTTGCACAGAAAATCGAATGTGTATGACACATATTTAGGAAAAATGTTGATTGCCATACATGGTAATTAAAAGCTCATTTTGATTTTCAAAGCATGCCATTAACAACAGTATGAAAACCTATGATCACACAAGAGAAAAAATCAAACAAGAATTCAGTCTATGATTTATATTACATTAAGACAATGATATTTCTAATTTGATTTTACGGTGTATAGTTTCAATAACGAGTTACCGAATAAATGAACTTTGAAGTTTATTTAATTGTAAAATAAATATACGGCGTACGCCATGAATGTATGTGTGGCTTCATCATGGCTGGAAAGACTCAAGGAGCACAGGCTCTCCTTCAATTCGATCCTCCATATTGCATATGGCGTATAATTCTATACATATATCCTTTCATTAAACTAAAATAATTGTAAATTAGAATTCAGTGTTTAATTAAATGATATTCAATCTGTAAATTATAAGTCCTTGCATTAAATTCTTGTATGTGTTCATGTTCATCAATACCTTTGTGTCATAGTTCTTTCATATATGCCCATTTCGAATTGTTACATGGAATTCATGAAATTAAACCCTTTTCATTATATAATTACAATGTTAAATATAAAAGAAAAGTACATAGTTAAGAAAAGCAAAACGTAGTTGTTAATAGGCAGAAAAAGCAAAGTGCATAGTTCAAAAAAGAAACAATAATTAAATGCTAAATTCATAAAATAAATATTAATAAATAAAATTAAAAACTAGTTGAGAAGTAATAAGCTAAACAAATTTAATTCAGTTAGTTATTTAAGGGAAAGTTCATTTAAGAAGAAATATAATGTGAGAAGAAAAATAAGAAAAGATATATTAGTAAAATACTATTTCATTTATAACTTACATCATTAATTTTTCTCTCTTTAATTAATTAGTCAACTAATCATTAATTATCGAACATATAATCTACAAAACCTACACATATTAAAATTTCGCTACATATACCCTACACATTATAGAATTTTATCCTACACAGTCGAAATTTATCCTACACACCTCGAAATATATTCTACACAACTCGTAATTTATCCTACACAATTAGTAATTTATTCTTTACTTTAAATTAAGTTGTTTTTTATAATTTGGAAAAAGTATATATATTTTGAAAAGTAGTTACAAATATTTATTAAAGGGGAAGAATACAAAATATTAATTTATGTAAGTTTACCAATATACCCTTATATTAAAATTAAAAGCAAATATTAAATGAAGTAAAATGAAGCATTCTTGTTGGTTGAAACTTTTTTTTATTCTTAAAAAAAAAATTCTCATTTGAACTCTCCACTACTTATTTATTAGGTATAATTTGGCTCATAGAAAAATAAGTGGAAACATTTTCAAACAATTACAAGAATCTTGAACACACGAAATTGTTACACATGACAGACCAGAAACTTATTGAACCGTACCATTTAAAAGTTTTAATTTCATTTTATGTCCAAAAAACACATGTTTTATATCACTTTAAGTCCTTTACACCAAACTGAGTTAAATTACTCAGTTAGATTTATTTAAGGCAAATGTATTATTGGTATTTTACCTTTTTGCTTTATTACTCACCCCTTTATATCCCCGCTTTATAATATCTGCATCTTCTTCCTCAAGAAAAAATAGGGTTTCAAGTTCTGCATTTCTTCCTCTTTATATCCGGCAACACTTATCGCACAACTTACCTAATTTTTCTTCGCAAGAACGAGGCATCACGATCTGCTGATGATGATGGTTATGGTGATTCCAGCCATGCTGCTATACCTAAGAACATTTTGCCCCCATTAAAAGACCAGCTCAACAAGAAGAAGAAATCACAGACTGATTTTGTTGCAAATCACAATCACGCAATGATGTTAGGGGCTATATGGCAACATCTGAACCAATAAGTGCTGAATGATTAAGAAGTCTAAATTGATAGGAGTCTCTAAACCAGTATGTGTTGAGCCAGTAAAGTAATGTTTGGTTGAACCTCTGAATGAATGTGGATAATTACGTTTTACCCCTTTGAACTATGATGCAAATTTTTTGATATACATGTATAAAAACTGAAAATTATAGGAAATCTAGTAAATGCTTTTTGATTCAACATAAATTCAACATCTTAACAGTACCTTTAAATCCTTATTTAAGCAATTTAACAATACCTTTAAATCCCAAATGCTTTTTGATTCAATTCAACAATACCTTTAAAATCCTACCTTCAATTCAACATCCACGAAAATACACAACAGTGGTTGATAAAATTATAATACTTGTCAGCTATGACTTACCAATCAACGAACAGAGAAGTAGATTAACGACCGGAAACTGGCGGAAGCGACCGGAAAATATTATTATACAGGTCAGGGAGCTTAGCAGTGACTATAGAAGGGAGAAGCGATGAATGTTAAGGGAGAAGAGAGAAGCGGTTTGAGGGAGAATGGAGTCGGAAGATGGAAGGTTTACGGTGGGGGAGAGCGCCGAAAATAAAGGCCGCCGGAGATGGTGGGTGTTGCTCGGTCGACGCTGTTGTTGATGATGGTGGAGGGCTGCGGAACGTGGGAGGAGGTGGAGGAGGGCTGTGGAATGGGCAGGTCTGGAGGGAGATGATAGGCGGCACTGTATGTCACGAGGGGTAATCAAGTCACAATTTCCATTCAGCTACTTTTACGTGTTGAATGGTTCAGAGCTGAATTCAGAGGAGAAATTTTTGTGAACCAAACAGCCAAACCTCTGACCGATTCAGAGGTTGGCTCTGAATGAAGCCATTCAGATGTAAACAAACAGGCCTTTAGTCTAAAAGTGGATAGTGAGGTAAATGTTAACCCTAAATCTACTTTAACTGATGGTGATTGGACCCAACTGCTTAGCGCCCCTAGTAAGGGCAATGGAGGATTGCCTAAGGTATCAGGTTTGTTGAAAGATGGGAAGAGACCGGTGCGGTCTGGTTCGAATTTGTTAGCTTTGGACCGCAAACGCTGAAATAGTAGATGGAGATCACGGTGGTTTTAATTCGATGCAAGCGGGTGCTGGAGAGCAAGGTGTTGCTGAAAACTTGTCTAGTGAAACCGGACGGAAGGATGCAATTGTTGTGACAGATGAAAATGATAGGACAAACACAGGCTTGCCTGCTCCTCCGATTACAGTCATGAAATGCAATCGGCTTTTGATTCTGTTCCTGATTTAAACCTACAAGTGAAGAATGAAAAAATCGTGTCCAATAGCAGCATGCTGCCTGGCAGTGGAGTTGCGATAACTAGTTCATCTAAGAAGACAGAATCAATGTCTGCAAGTGATGGTGAGTTGGATACCTAATTTTTGAAACCCTAATTTTTCTTGAGCCAGAAGATGCAGATCTTATAAAGAGGGGATATAAAGGGGCGAATAATAAACTTTTAAAAGGCACGTTTCAAAACTTATATAATACATAATGGACAAAAAGTGGAATTTCATCTTTACAAAATATAGTTGGAATCAATAAATCATAAATAATATTAGATCTTTAAATATATAGTGCTTCCATTTGCAGCGCAGTGGTTGTGACATCCGGGTGAAGGCTCGACTCAGGATTCAACCCGGGTTCGAGTCCAACGGGGGGCGAGGGTTTACCCATTCCACGGGGTTCCTGTGCATCAGGGGTGTGCTACACTTTCTAGCGGTGGTCGAGTAGTCGGTCTTTAAACATAGCTCCGAAAGAGTGTGTTTACACGTTGAAAGCAGTTAGCCATTAAAAAAAAGATCTTCAAATATATAAACCTATGATTAAATATTTTTTATTGGATCTTAAATGCCTGTAATTCGCATTCAGTTTGTAAAATTTATAAAAATATGATTGAAGGAAACAAAATTTTGAATTCAAAAAACAATGGTAAAAATTGAAATAATCAATTAATTTAGGTGTTTAAAATATTGGAGTTGATTAAAAGCTAAGAACATTCTGATAATATAATAACTATCTATAACAAAATTTTATTTTTCGAAAATAATAAGTAACATCATAAATTATTCAGTAATAATAAGTATTAATAGGAGAGAGAAGCAAGGGCGGACCTAAGCCCAGCCCATGATGGGCGGGCGCACCCCCGGGAAAAAAAAAATTTAGTGCTAAGTTCCGTCGAAAATCCCGTCCGCACCCCATGGAATTTTCCGTCCGCACCTCTTGGAATTTTTCGTCCGCACCCCTTAGGTAAAAAGTGTTGTCAATTTATATTTGAGAAAAATGCCCGGATAGTCCCTGTGGTTTCACCTTTTTTCACCTATAGTCCCTATCTTTCTAAAACTACTTGAATAGTCCCTGTGGTTTTCCGTTTTGTTCTCGGATAGTCCCTGGGTCTAACTTCAGTTACTTTTCTCTGTTAAAATAATGTGAAATGACAAAAATACCCTTACTAAAAAACAAAATAACTTAAACTATTTAATAGATTTATTTTTATGTGGGACCCACTACTTTCTTCCCCTCCCCTGCATATCCAACCAGGCTTCCGTTACCGTCCGGTCGTTACTCAACCAGGCGGTTTCTCACTCTAACAGTAAACATGCCAGGTTGTCAACCAGGCGGTTTCTCACTCTAACAGCTAACCGTTCGGTGATTTCAGCGTATAACGCACGTGAGATTCTGATCGGAATATTATTCGAAACGAGTTTGAGTTTGAACTCACCGGAGTTGAATCTGGAAGTGTTAGCGGTTTTATCTTCGTTTCCGTTAACGGAATCGGAGTGTGTGTTGATATCGTCAGATCCGGATCGAATTTCGTACCTAATTTCGTTTCTATCGCATTCTTCGATTGACGTTAAGGTTAATTTAGCATCGTTGCTTGAAAATGTCGTCGTCGGAACCAGATCGCCGGAGAAACGAGCGGAAATCAGTAATCAGAACGAAGTTTTCGAAAAAGTGATCGGAATTTTGAATTATCCGGTGACATGTTCGAGAGCGATGAAAGTTGGAATCAAAGCGTTGTTCGCGTTATGTTTAGTCAAGCAACACCGTCATAAGGCGGTGGAAGCCGGAGCGGTGGAGGTGGTTATTGACAGACTATCGGATTTTGAAAAATGCGACGCCGAACGTGCGCTGGCGACGGTGGAGCTATTGTGCCGGATTCCGGAAGGATGTGCAGCGTTTGCAGCTCACGCGCTCACAGTGCCGTTGTTAGTGAAGATTATTCTGGGGGTTGAGGTGGTGATGGTGGTTGTGGTGGTGGTGGTGGTGAAGGTGAAGGTGAAAGTGGTATTAGAGGGGTGGGGATGGATATGCAGGGGAAGAAAGTAGTGGGTCCCACATAAAAATAAATCTATTAAATAGTTTAAGTTATTTTGTTTTTTAGTAAGGGTATTTTTGTCATTTCACATTATTTTAACAGAGAAAAGTAACTGAAGTTAGACCCAGGGACTATCCGAGAACAAAACGGAAAACCACAGGGACTATTCAAGTAGTTTTAGAAAGATAGGGACTATAGGTGAAAAAAGGTGAAACCACAGGGACTATCCGGGCATTTTTCTCTTTATATTTTAAAAATATTCTTTAGTAAACTCCTATTTTATAAAAAATACTACCTAAATTATATTACTTTTAATACCTAAATAACTAAACCCAAATACCCAATACATTTAACTAGCCCACTACTAAGTCTTAGCCCAATAAACAAACCCAACAAATCAACAATATTTCAAACTAAAATAAAATAAACAAGCCCAAAACCCTTACATATTCTATCCTGCTCTCTTTATCGTCCTTGCATGCCAGTGATCAGAACATCAACAGCGACAACAGTGAACAGTCAGCAGCCGCATACCACCGTAATCAGCCACGGGTAAGTTTCTTTGTTATTTTTGATGATTTTTGGTTGGTTTTTGGTTGATATTAGCCACCTCCAGCAGCCTATTATAGCCGCATACTAACCATAGTAGACATGTGCTTCGTATTGTCTTCATTATGTTATGGTGGGTTATATAAATTAAGTTCTTTTGTTTTACATGACCCGACTCAACCCGAACCGACCCGATACGAACCGATTTTTTATTTATATACCTTGGGGCCTAAAATTTTTAAAAATGTTCTGCACCCCATGGAAAAATTTCTGGGTCCGCCACTGGAGAGAAGCAAAAAAAAATATCAACTAATATGAGAGAGACGGGAAAATAAGGGTTAAGAGGCACCAGAAACTAGGGTTGCAAACGGACCAAACGTTTAGTGAACATTTCATGAATCATTCGACGGAAAAGTTGTTTGTGTTCGTTCGTTAAACAAACGAACAAGAAATTTCGTCCGTTTAATTAAATGAACGAAATGAACAGAAGTTGTGTTCGTTCATTTATGTAATGGACGTTTGATAACATGTTCGTTTATATTCTATAGTTTATTAGTGTTTTTAGTTTTTATATTTTATTTAAATACTTTAAAATTTCAAAGAATAAAATATTTAATAAGTATAAGTGTATGATGTTATGTTCATGAACACTTGTTTGTATTCATGTATTTCCATTTGTGTTAGCGGACATTAGTTTGTGTTCATGAACGTTTGCCGCCTAAAATTAATAAACAACACAAACGAACACGTGCATGTTCGATTACTTAATTCCGATCGATAAGTGTTATGAACAGTTCGTGGACATATATATTTCCTTAACAAACGAACAAAAACAAGGTCTTTTTCGTCTTTATTCGATTTATTTGCAAACCTACCCGAAACTATCACGTTTGCTAAAAAAATTCATTTATTATATAATTATATATAGATATAGATTCTTGCAACTAGACGATTGTAACTTACCATTGACTTTAAATTTCGTATGTGGTAACGATGCTTTTGATCACATTTCAATTTTCGATGGTGATAAGTGGTCGAGCTTGAACGAAAACTCGGCGGGGCGGCTTTTAAAAATCCAATATTTCATACTAAAAAAATAAAAATTTTCGGAAAACTTTAACATTACAAACGAAAAACCGGCGAGGTTGGCACACCCCGGCCCCAAAGAAGCTCCGCCCATGATGGTGATGAATTAAATGTATCATAACGTTTATGATTAAATTAAGGGGTGAAGTTAAAGACTAATCGTTGAATTATGAAAGTTGATCTAAATATGAATGTTAATCAATAAAATGATGAGACCATTTGGTCTTACAAAACCACCAAGAGAGTCGAGCATTGCTTTTACTCAAAAGTCAACCCAATATTATTAATAATACTCTCACTGATTCGTTAAGGCTCTCGGTATCCACACATCCCCTCTTTTTATTTGCACATCCCTAACCCTACAGGAAGTGTATACATCCCCTCGGTATCAAAGCGTATAGCCCTATACGCTTCCTATAGATTTTTTTTTTCAAAAGCAGCATATGGCTCTTATCATCCTTTTTTTTAACTGTAAGGAATCGTATTGTCCAATACGCTTCCTGTTTGCCTCACTTTTTAGTCCTTTTCACTTTTCAGTACTTTTCTATGTCTGAAATGTCTGCATGACAGAGAGTGTCAGGGTTCAGTGTACGAATGGGAAGCGTATTGACCTTCCTATTGGTGTGACATTTATTGCTTTTGAACCCTATAAAAAGCGTATTGGGCTATACACTTCATATTAAGGGATGTACACTAATTTTTGGGGGGTGTCTAGATACCATGACCCTTCGTTAATCCAAAAACATCCATCGTCTCAAAGTCAACAAATGAATTGAAGTAAAGTCATCAAATTAATACAATTAAAAGTAGATCAAATGATTTACAAAGAGGACAAGAAAAGGCACCAAAAGCCTTACAAGCGAAGCTTACATGGCATGAATATCCATGGAGTAACCGATGGTGAAGTGTATTTCAAACATGTTAGGTAAATCACATATCAACATTACGAGTGATGTTAGACATATAATGCATGTTAGTAAACAATATAAAAATTTGTAAAGGAGGTTATGCTTTATGATAATGCATGTTAGTAAACAATAGAAAAATTTGTAAAGGAGGTTATGCTTTATGAACAATTTAAAAGTACAAAATGGTCTATTTTTAAAAGATTGCATATATGGTATGATCATATAACTGGTTCACGGTAAAAGTTAAGGTCATTGTAGTGCAATTTTAGTATATTTCTATATATCGCTACAATTATTATTTTTTAAATAAATAAAAAAGGAATATAATATAGTTAAGAAACACTCATCTATTACAACTATAGAAACTTGAATTTATATTTTTATTCAGAATATACATTTTCCATTAACTTTTTTAAGAAATAATTAATAAAATATTGCAACTTCATACGCATTAATTTAAAGTTACAGGTATAAACACCAACAAATTTCATTTTCACACTATACGCAAAAAGGCAAAATCACTTTCCTCCACTCAATTTCTCTTTTAAAGGAATACTATATTCGTATTAAAAGCATGATAAGATGATTATATTTTTAGCGAAAATATCAAATAGGAAGTTTATTTTGGCTAGAAAGCAATAGGATTAGGACATGTGGCAACATTTAAAATAAAATAAAAAAGTATTTTAGTTAATCCAACCCTTTCTTCTTCCTTTTCAAAACCCAGTAACTTTAAAACCCACCGTTTTCAAAACCCACCATCTTCAACCATTTCTTCACTTTCTATCTCAAAAATGTAGGAGCCGTTCGCATAAATAAATAAAATTAACAAATTTTATTAATACTGATTACAAACAGAAATTAGAAAGACAAAATTACAAATACAAATACAACTGAAAAATAACCAAATACAAGAAAGGGGTAGAAGCAGAATTGACTGAGGCACGTGTTCAACACGCTTACCTTAAAACAAATTCCGAGTCTCCCAGGAGTACTCGTTTTGTTTCCCAGGGTACAACAGCCGGAGCAGTAGTACTGCCGGAGAAGACCTAGAACCCGAAGGCTACCTTGAAGCGAGCAGGAAGAAGATCAGAAAGTTGTAGAGAATTGTATGCATATGCTGTTGTTGCTGGTGATTTCTTCTGCTGGGTATGGAGCTGTATTTATACAGCTCCCGGTTTGAAACAGCCAAAAACGACGCGCTTCGAACCTGCACTCCACTTGGTCCCTGCAGCCCATGAGATCCACCACGCGCACGTGGTAAAAAATACAAAGGCGGCTCTCAAGCGTGCGAAGTGCAAAGTGCGCCATCAAAGCGCCACATTGCGCCTCATCGCCCACGCCACGCGCGCGCGCGCGCGAGCGTGTGCGAGTGCGAGTTAGGGTGCTCCGCACCCTTCGCTAGTACACTAATGAGTGCTCCCATGAAACAATAAGGATGGAGAGTTCCCACTTAAATACCCCTTTAAGTTCCATCTCTCATCCGATGTGGGACAAGGTGCTACTTTCCCTTTTGTTTCAGCATTGAATGTTCCAAACACCCAACTTTGAGCATCGATATCTCATTCATCTTAGCTCCGTTTTGGACGTGGTTTAGTTCGTTGCGAAGCTCTCCCAACATAGAACACAAACCCACAAATAAATATATAAAACCCGCTCATTTTATTATATTTATTTATATTCCAAAATAGGAAAAATCATTTTCCTATATTTGTGAAAAATGTTATTTTCACCTATTTTTCCAACAATCCCCCACATGAAAAATGCTATTTTCATCAAATTTCCAACAATCCCCCACATGTATGGAAATGGATCTTTTCCTTACTCCTTTCAACGATAAACTTCGACAGTTGAGTATTGCAAGATAAGTAGGTTGAAGCCTTTGAACCTTTTTTTGTGAAGCGCACTTAGCTTACTAGCGGTGTGTAGACGCGATATCCTTGAACATACCCCCATTTGTGTAAACGATAATACACTTCACACAATACTCTCCCTGGTTTGGCCAACTCCTCATTGTCGTGTCCTATTATGGTCCTGGAACACTAGCCTGGTTCTGCGAGAGCTCTAGGATTTGCGCACCCCACAAATCCATTTGAAGCGACCCTACTTCTCTCTAACATAGGTGATTCCTCTGAATCATTAAAAGCATCATGGTTATTTGATTTCTCGTAATCGTTAACCTTAATATGCTTAGCCTCACTTCAATGTCACTGATTGGAATGGACTAGGAAGTGTTGGTGCACTTGTGTCTGTACTTTGTCTGTATTTAGTCTTGATACAAAACGATGTCTTTGATGTAAGTTTGACCAAGTCAACCATCCTCCGGTTTGACTTGACCAAACAGTCAACTTTATGTTTGAAAGCTGTTTGGGTCGAAAGATGTGTCATCGAAGGATAGTTTAGATCCTTCGATGAGCTCGAAAGATGACCTACGAAGGATAGACCACGAAGGATACCATCCTTCGTGGAATATGTGATCTTTCGATGGGTTTATGGTCGATAGATGATCCTTCGATCATCTTATCTGATCCTTCGACCAGACATGCTGTGTTGGGTATAAATACCCGTGTGTTGTGTTCATTTCGATAGTTAGACACAGATAGACAGTTGGACGGATAAGGAAAACAGAGAACACACACACACACTAGAGAGAGTTTGCAGAACTGATTTGTAAACCTTGTGCTTGTAACCGGAACCTTTTATCGCATTAATACAAGTGGTATCAGAGCCTTGGCTCTTCTCCTTGTTAAAACCGAGTGTTTTCGGGTGTTTTCCGGGTGTTTGAAGTTTATATTTTCTGGAAAACCGGGCTGTTTTTGCTTAGTGTTTTGTTGAAAACCTTGTTATTTTTCATGTTTACATGTTAGTTATGGGTTTTTGTTAAACATTTTAGCAAAATCTTGTGTTTGGAAGTTTATATTTCACCGAAAAATTTATAAGTGTTCTTGAAGTCTTCATAGTGTTCTTGATAGATTACACTCTTTGATCTTAAAATTTTAAATTATCAAGTGTTTGTGCATTGGAAAGAGTATTTTGATTAAAATATTGGGATCATTACCCGGTTGGTGAAAAACCTGCATGTTCAGACCTGAAAGATATGGTCTGAACATACTTTCTGCCGAAAGTTTCCACCAACCCGTCAACTTTTCAACAACCTGTCACCTTTGTCAACCGTGTCAGAACCGATCGAAAGATATCCTTCGAAGTCGAAAGATCATCTTTCGACCAAAGGAGGTTCGACAGATAGTTATCCTTCGAGCATCCTTCGAAGTGTGAGACTTATCTTTCGTTCCAAGGAATATTTTCGAAACATACATCTTTCGGTCTTCTGCTCATTTTCGAGAGACTAGGATCCTTCGATTGGGGAGTCTTTCGAAGTCATCCTTCGTGATTCATCTTTCGGTCTACAGTACGTTTTCGAAGGATAAGGATCCTTCGTTGGAGAATCTTTCGAAAAACATTGTTCGAAATTCAACAGAGATCTTTCGAACCCTGTTGATCCTTCGAACAGGTGTTGATCTTTCGATCCTTAGTCTGTTTGTGTTTAACAGTTTGTGTTTTTCTCATCTTTCGATCAGGATCCTTCGGCTGGTATTATCCTTCGGCTGATCAAAATGAATTCGATGTGGGGTGTTCCGGTAAATGCAGAGATGTATTTTGGTACTCCAGCTCCGGATTCGGGTTCGCAAGCCAATGCTACATCTACCGGTCAATGGGCATTCGTATCAAATCAAGCTCCAAGTGTTCAAAGCATTTTACTAAGCGAAAGTGAAACGGGAAGTTTGAATAGGCCTCCAAAGTTGATGCATTTAAGTGAATATCCGGGATGGTTTGACAGATTTCATACATATGTCCTTGGTCAAAATACAGAGTTGTGGTTGCGATTCATCACAGATTTTGATCAAACAATAGAGGTTGCTGCATCATCTGCTGCTACATTTGCAGATCTTACCGAAGATCAAAAGAAAATCTATGATTTGGAGAAGAAAGCATATGCCATTCTTACTTAGGCGTTGAGTAAAGATATTTATCATCAGTTCGTCAGTTTCAAGACAACGAAGAAGTTGTGGGACGCATTGAAGATAAGAGGCATAGGAAATGAAGCAACACGTCAATTAAGAAAAGATCTGCTAAAGAAAGAGTTTGATGGTTTTGTTTGTATGCAGAATGAATCTCTAGGAGATTTGACAAGTCGATTTACTCATTTGCTGACTGAATTGGCAAATACTGGGGTTGTAACAACTTCAGCAGAGATAGTGAAGAAGTTTGCAGATGCACTGCCACCTCAATGGAGTAATTTCTTAGAAATCATGAAGTACAATGGCACCTTGGATACAACAAGCTTCAGTGATTTTGCTCAACTCCTGGAAAACAAGAATCAGGAAGAAACTCTCAAGGCAAAAAGAGTTGCAGTGCCACAAAATCCTGAAATTTATTATGGAACTTCTAGCACTTCTACAAAACCTTCTTCACACGCTCCAATTCAAACAGCATTTGTGTCTAGCACGAGCTTGTATGGCACTCCTCCTCCAACAACAGATATGTTTGGAAATCCGCTTAATCTAGCTCCTCAACCAGCACCACAACAGCAACAGCAAATCAGAACAACTGATATGTTCGGGAATCCACTTCCTCCTCAACAGCAAGCGTGTTATGGAAGCACATCATCTGCTGGTCAACAATCAAAGCCAAATACAGTACGGCTCGACACCTCAAGCTTTTCTAAAGTCAGTGTGGAAGTAGCAAAGGAACACATGGAGCTGCTAAACACTGTGGTGAGCGCATACTGTGGATTAGTGGAAGGTCAGATTGGCAACATTAATCTGACTCAAGAAGACTATCAGCAGATA
This sequence comes from Helianthus tuberosus, assembly GCA_030545235.1. Classification (NCBI taxonomy): domain Eukaryota; kingdom Viridiplantae; phylum Streptophyta; class Magnoliopsida; order Asterales; family Asteraceae; genus Helianthus; species Helianthus tuberosus. The sequence continues at coordinate 24,952,359 of CM060435.1, read as the reverse complement.
GATAAAGAGGAGATGGAGATGATGGATATTAAGTGGGCCTTTGCCAGTGCTGTTAGGCGAGCAAAGGATTTTATGGAAAGAACAGGCCGAACCAGCTTGGAAAGCAAGAAAGACACCAAGTATGGGTTTGATAAGCAAGCTGTTAAATGCTTCAATTGTGGTGAACGTGGTCATTTCAAGCGTGAATGTACAAGGCCATCTCAACATGGGAATCAAAATCCCTTCAGAGGTCAAGGAAACAGGGCCAATCAGAACCAAGCGAGGAACAATGATCGCACACTGGTGCCTGTCAACAACCAGACTCAAGCAGGACCATCTAATGCCAATCAGGCACTTGTGGTTCAAGTAGATGAAGGCTGTGATTGGTCAATCCAGTTGGGAAATGATGCACCAGATGGAACAGCTTGTTTTGCTGAAGTGGTTAATGATCTTAAGCACGCCAGTGGTGGAGAATCTTCCACCAATGGTAGTGAATCTTCTGAGGATGAAGACTCTTCCGGGTATAGTGGAAGTTCAGATGAAGAGTCCTCCGCTTCAGGCGATGATCATGTGGATGACACATCAAGTGCGTCAGTCGATGCAAATATTGATGAGCTTTTGGATGAAGCTGTAGCAGGAATTCAAAGAAGATCTATTTTGGTGGACCAAGCTGCTTATTCTTCGTCTTCTCTCCATTCAGCCTTTATGGCTAATGTCGACAGTTCATCAAGTCAGGTATTTGTCGATGAACCCACTTCTGTTAGCTGTGATAATTGTGATAGGTTGAATGTTAGATGTGCTGATTTGGAAGCAAACATGTCTGAGTTGCAAGGCAAACACGATGCTTTACAAGCTAGTTTGTTTGACTTGCAAGACAAACATGTTTCTGTGAATGATAGGTGGTGTGAATTGCAAAGCAAACACGAGGCTTTGCAAGAGAAATATGATGTGACATTCATCCACAATCAGAAATTGACCATTGATCTTTCGAAGTGCACTGAAGCCAATATGTTTTATGAAAACCATGAGAAGGAATTTAAGTCAATGATTGAAACGTTAAAGAAAGATAAAACAGAACTGACAAAAATGGTTTCCAGAAAACAAACTGACATTAACCTTTATATAACTCGTCTTGAGGTTATGCAAAAAGAAATGGCTTGTGTTAAAACAGAAAGTGAGGCGATCCGACTCAAGTTAGACAGTTATTTGAGTTCTAGCTATGTGTTGGATCACATCATTGATGTTCAGAAAGAGAAACGGGATGTCACATGCATAGGTTACAAGAAATGTCCACCACCCGTGAGAAACAATTTTGATGCTTTGCCTGATGAGGAGTATAGGACTCACTTTGAGCCATCTGTTCCTTTGGATGTTGAAGAATTTGCTACAGGGCTCGGATACAAGAAAGAAGTATCGTCAGATTCAGATGTGTCAGCAGATACTTTTGTAACTGCTGAACAGAGTCAGGATCCTCCAGTTGTGGTTGAGGATGCTGATTCTTCTGATGATGAGTCTGATGATACTGATTCGGAAAAGTCTGATGCAGTAATCAAAGAAGAGGACATACCTCTTGAGAATCATATCCTATGTGATCCGCCCACAAAACCTGCTAAGACTGTTCCAACCGAGTCCACATCAGCAAAAGAGTCGGAGAGTGTGGATTTGCTGTACACTCTTGTTGGTGATGATAAAATCTATTCAGACAAAGATTTTCCTATTAAAAATGTTAATCAATCTTTAATCAGTAAAGCCTTTGAAAATTCTACAAGTAAGTTTTTGGGTAAGAAAGGACCACATGTTACAGTCACACAGTGTCCTCCTATCCCAAAGGCTGAAATTAGAAAACAATTTGGGAACAAGAAATTACCAACGGTTGAAAAACAGCAAAGTCATACCAAACCAAGAGGTAAGCCAACGACTCAGAGTCAAAAGAAGCCGAATCAGAAGAAGAAGAAGAATGTGAACTTTGTGAAATCGAAGGGAACGGACAAAATTGCAAAGTTTGAAAATCAATCTAATTTAGATTTTGTCCAAAAAGCAACTGTGATGAAAAGGAATGAACCAAGTAGTTCAAAACCTAGTACCTCGGGATCACAAAGTTCATCATCGGCAAGACGATCACATGATACTTCGGGGTTTGTTGAACGAAGATCATGTTTTGAATGTGGAACAATCGGGCATATCGTTCGAAATTGCCCGTATCTTCATAAACAAAAAGGCATAGTTGATGATCCCCGTGGCCCAACTGACCGCAGGCGATCTGTTTCTGTAAAACAAGATCCCCGACTCATAAGAGAAAGGGAAAAGAAACAGAAACGCCAACAGGTCAAGAAAATTGAAAAGGCAATTAAAACCGATGTGGTTCACAAACCATCTGTTTCAGTTAAACCAGATAATTCAAAGTTTTCAAAAACTTCAAACAATCAAACTGGAAAAACTCAACAGACCTGGAAACCAAAAACGGTTACTGAATCAGGGGGACCATCACAATTTCCGAATCATCAAAAGGTGGAAGTTATTGTTGTTGATGAAAATGGAAGACCCAAGACCACAATGGCTTGGGTCCCCATCTCCAACTAATTATGTGAGTTCATGTGCAGGGTGTTCCAGGAGGAACTATCAGTAGTCATTGGATTGTTGATAATGGGGCATCCAGGCACATGACAGGCGACATGAAGCTTCTCTACGACGTCAAATCTATTAGAGGAGGTTATGTTGCTTTTGCTGGAGATAAGGGTGGATATATTACGGGTGAAGGAATGATTTCCAACGGGGTTGTTAGCTTTGATAAGATCAACTTCGTACAACAACTTGATCACAATCTTCTTAGTGTTTCTCAAATTTGTGATAAGCAGTTCTCAGTACACTTTGATGCTAATGGATGTTATGTGCTGAAACCCGGCTTCAAAATTCCAAAAGAATGGATTCTCTTGTCGGCTCCAAGGATAAATGATCTGTATGTCCTTGATATGAGCCAAGCTATCACAACGTCTGCACAAGCAACTTGTTTCGTTTCTAAAGCCACAGAAAAAGACACAATCTCTTGGCACAGACGAATGGGTCACATTCACTTACGCAAAATGAATCATTTGGTGTCAAATGAATTGGTGAATGGTGTTCCTCTTAAAAATTTCCATCTTCAAGACGTCTGTGTTTCGTGCCAGAAAGGAAAACAAACGAAGAAGCGACACCCCACAAAGAAAGTCAACACGGTGGCTGTTCCTCTTGAACGTTTGCACATGGATTTGTTCGGTCCTGTCACGCACAAAAGCATTAGGAATGATCAATATTGCCTCGTGATTACTGATGATTATTCAAGATTTTCTTGGGTGGCGTTCATGGCACATAAGAGTGAAACCTTCGGTATTATCAAAAACTTGATCATTCAGATTGAGAATCTTTATAACTTGAAGGTTAGGCGGATACGTAGCGACAATGGTACTGAATTCAAAAATCATGCCATGGCGGAGTTTTGCACTTCAAAAGGTATTCTTCACGAATTTAGTGCAGCTTACACTCCTCAGCAGAATGGCGTCGCTGAACGTAAAAACCGCACATTGATCGAGACTGCTAGGACTATGTTAGTAGAGTCGCAGCTGCCCATTCCATTCTGGACTGAAGCTGTGTCCTCTGCATGCTACACGTTGAACCGAGTCCTTACAGTCAAAAGACACAACAAGACCTGCTTTGAGCTTATTAACAAACGGAAACCAGACTTGTCATATCTCGAACCGTTTGGAGCTCCTTGCACAATAATCGATCCTAATGGAAAGTTTGGGGCAAGAGCAATTGAGGGATACTTTCTTGGGTATTCCACCCCTAACTTACGAGTCTGGAATCTAGAGACTAAAAGGGTCGAGGAATGGTCTGAAGTCAGAGTACAAAGGCACACTTTGCCAGTTAGAAATCCTGGTCAGCCTTGGATGTTTGAGTACGGTGACTTTTTCAATTCGATCAGTGTTGAAGCAGTTGAAGAAAATGCTGCAGCAAGGATGTTTTTCGAGAGTGATAATGCAACAGATTCACCGTTGGTTCGTCCCATTATTGTCAATCAAGAACCATCTTCAGTGAACAATAATGCTCTCGACAATGAGGATTTTCAAGATGCTTCCGAATTGAACGAATCTTCAGAGGATGACGAATTTCTCGATGCAGATCAAGGACCAACAGCAGCAGTACGTGGTATTTCAGAAGGTACACCTCCAGTGGATGTCCCTAGAACAGCTGAAACTTCTGCATCATCCTCTTCGTCAATTCCGGGCCTTGAATTGATTGTTGATCTCAATCTCAACAATCTGGGTACAAACATTCCAGTTCAAGATAATCCAGAAACAAGGATTCACAATACCCATCCTCAACAAAACATCATCGGAAATGTACAAAGTGGCGTTCAAACAAGAAACATGTTGCGAAACAACAACAATGCAGGCTTGTATGCAACTATCCGAGAATCTGGTCAACAAAATGATTGGTCTTTCGCGTGTTATGTCTCACAGGAAGAGCCAAGAACTTGGAAAGATGCTTTGAAAGATAGCTCATGGGTTGAAGCAATGCAGGAAGAACTGCAACAATTCCAGAAGCTAGGTGTCTGGAAACTCGTAGAGAAACCTGCTGGTTACAAGAAGATTGGTACCCGTTGGGTGTTTAAATGCAAGAAGGACGACCGTGGAGTTGTTATTCGGAACAAAGCAAGGCTAGTCGTTCAAGGTTTTCATCAGATTGAAGGGATCGACTACAACGAAGTGTATGCACCTGTTGCACGTCTAGAAGCAATTCGGATTTTTCTGGCTTATGCCTCATTCAAAGGTTTCAAGGTATACCAGATGGACGTGAAAAGTGCATTCTTACATGGTGTGGTAGAAGAAGAGGTGTACGTCGAACAGCCTCCAGGTTTTGAAGATCCTATCCATCCCGATCGGGTTTGGTTGCTCAACAAAGCTCTCTATGGTCTTCATCAAGCACCGCGAGCTTGGTACGCAACCTTATCTAATTATCTGCTGGAGAATGGATTTCGCAGAGGTCTTATCGACTGTACTCTTTTCATCAAAGAACAAGATGGAGATCTTCTACTGGTACAGGTATACGTTGATGATATTATTTTTGGTTCTACTAATGATGTTTTGTGTAGGGATTTCGAGCGTGTAATGCAGGATAAATTCGAGATGAGTGCTATGGGGGAAATGACTTTCTTTTTGGGCCTACAAGTACAACAAACTGAGTCTGGGATATTCATCCATCAGACTAAATATGTTGGTGACATCTTGAGCCGGTTCCAGATGTCAGATGCAACGCCCATCGGTACCCCATTGCCACAAAATCACGGAATTACTCCAGACTTGAAGGGTGAAGCTACGAGCCCTTCATACTACCGCGCGATGATCGGATCTCTTATGTACCTCACAGCATCAAGACCAGATATAATGTACCCAACGTGCCTGCTTGCCAGATATCAAGTCAACCCGAAGGCCTCACATCTTGCAGCTGTAAAAAGGATTTTTCGTTATTTGAAGGGTTGCCCTGACACCGGTCTATGGTACCCTAGGGATAATAACTTTGACTTGATCGCATTCAGTGATTCTGATTTTGGCGGATGCAAAATCGACGGCAAATCCACAACGGCTGGATGTCAGTTTTTGGGAAATCGCCTAGTCACATGGCAGTGCAAGAAGCAGACATGCGTCGCGACATCAACATGCGAAGCTGAATACATTGCTGCCTCAAGTTGTTGCTCCCAAGTCCTGTGGATACAACAGCAAATGCGTGATTACGGTTTTGAATTCCTAACTACTCCTATTTACGTTGATAATTCTGCTGCCTTACAGATCACCAAAAATCCTGTGCAGCATTCAATGACTAAGCACATCGACATTAAGTATCACTTCATACGTGATTGCTTTGAGAAAAGGCTAATCGATGTTGCTTATGTCCACACCGATGACCAACGTGCCGACCTTTTTACCAAAGCTTTTGACAAATCAAGATTTGACTATTTATTATTGGTAAACGGCATTAAGGTCAAGCAAGAGTAATCCACATCGGAAAATCATTTTTGTAAATACCTTTGTGTTTTAAATTTGTCTTAGTTTATTGCTTTTAGGGGGAGTAAATCCAAAATTTGAAAATCCAAAAACATTGAAAAATTTCAAAAACACAAAAACAATAGAAAAGAAAAAATGAGTTTCCTGGCGAGCAAAAGAGAAAATGATAGTACATCAGTGGTCTGTCTAAACCTCTTTAAACCTAAAATGAAAAACGATAAGCAGCTCTATATAAGATGTATCGGTAGGCTCACAATCATTTTAAAGTGTGCAGGGTGATATAAACTTAAATCGACTGAAGACTGGGTGGGAACCATTCATTGGCATATGGTCTTAGTACCGAAATTTCGTTTGAGAGATTGCCGAGGTTCTGAGATATTCGGTCTTTATGCTGCTTATCATCTGGGTATCATGGTTGTATCTTTTACCGAAAAATAACGGGGACGCAAGTCTAGATCTTCCATGATACTATACATACGTGTACATATTGCATACGACCTCAATAAGTGATCAACAATCACATGTCCCTCAAAATAAGTGATAATATATCACAAATTCTTTCCGGGAGTCAAGTTCGTCTCTCTGCTGTACGAAAGTACTGACCTGTTCACGGACTTGCTCCTGTGCCCTCATGCATCGAAAATCAAGTTCCTCATCAATAAGTGATTATATCACATAGGGCTTGTTTTCAAATCAAAATAAGTGAGTTTCTCACATCATATACGGTCAAACAGATGATAATCGGTATACTCACCGGTAAGATGAACCCTCGTGCATACCTTGATACGGGAATGTGTCGTGATGTGGATGAACACCGGTCGGTAAGTATAAATCATACCTTAACGTATCCCCTCGCCATGATTACATCTGATAAGTTGAGCTTATGTGGACAACAATACCGATAATTGTTATAGGATGCTTATCTTAATGTTAACTAATTGAACAAAGAGAGTGTTTTGACATGACCGTACACTGATATGATTCTCTTACCCTTGAAACTCGCAAAAAGAATGTCTGTAAATACTTATTTACTGCTTTAAATTTCTGCAACGTTGTATATATTTATTTACTGCTTTCAGTCTTTACATTTGAAATATTCAAAAATACCAAAAAGATTTTAGTCGTGTTTTAATATAAACTTTATAAAAGCCAAAAAGATTTTATTTCTATTTTATTTTCGATCGTACGATGTTGGAACTCGAGTCTTCGTTACCTGAAACCTGAACGAAAACCGAAACGACTGAATCTTCATAAACGGTCGAAATTTGCAAGTTTTGAAAGTTAAAATTGAAATTGATAAAATACTTTAAACTTTCAAACTATCGGACGGTGTTTGTTTAAACAATGGTCACATGTGTGTCGTTTGTTTATGATATTCCAAGCGGTTGTTCTCATTACGCGTTTAGATTTCTTGCATGTGCAGATTCTAAAGGCAAGGAGAACATGGTCGATGACAAGCTTCGGAATGAAGACACGACGTGAAGGCACTCAAATGATGAAGATGATCGAGCTGCCGCTGACCATCATCAACACCACAAGGATCTCACTTCATAAAGAACAAGTACTTCACGAGCATAACTCAAGGGGGAGCTTATGTTAAGGGGGAGTTTGTCAACACACTTCCTACATGAAACGGGGAGTTTGTTGATACACTTTCTGCTTTCAAGACGTGAAGACTTTAAAGATCCTCCGACATTGAAGACTTGAAAAGATGTCAAAGACTTGAAGTCACAAAGATCGAGACCAAGCTACAGCCAGACAAAGCTACAGCCAAGGGGGAGTTTGTTGGTGCACTTGTGTCTGTACTTTGTCTGTATTTAGTCTTGATACAAAACGATGTCTTTGATGTAAGTTTGACCAAGTCAACCATCCTCCGGTTTGACTTGACCAAACAGTCAACTTTATGTTTGAAAGCTGTTTGGGTCGAAAGATGTGTCATCGAAGGATAGTTTAGATCCTTCGATGAGCTCGAAAGATGACCTACGAAGGATAGACCACGAAGGATACCATCCTTCGTGGAATATGTGATCTTTCGATGGGTTTATGGTCGATAGATGATCCTTCGATCATCTTATCTGATCCTTCGACCAGACATGCTGTGTTGGGTATAAATACCCGTGTGTTGTGTTCATTTCGATAGTTAGACACAGATAGACAGTTGGACGGATAAGGAAAACAGAGAACACACACACACACTAGAGAGAGTTTGCAGAACTGATTTGTAAACCTTGTGCTTGTAACGGACCTTTCATACGCATTAATACAAGTGGTGTTAATCGTTGAGTCTTGTGTGTCGTTTATTTGCGTGTTCTATCTCGGTTTGCTATCTCGGTTGGATTCCGCACAACCGGGTTGGTTTGTACACAAGGATTAGGCGACTAGATCCTCCCCTAGCCGGACCTACAGGAAGTATATGTAACTCCCTTTTATTTAGTTTGGGGTACTCCCCCACAGTGACTCCGTTTGGTAATATGATTAAGTTGTCCTATTGAACTTAGATCTTGGGATCTCCAGTCAACTAAGTTAGGTTTCCCTCATATTCCCATTTACCACGGGCTTTAGTCCCATTCCTCTTGACGACGTTTCTACTAACTCTCTGCTTAAGCCTTTTGTAAACGGGTCCGCAATGTTATCCGCTGATCTCACATAATCAATTGTGATAACACCCGTTGAGAGTAGTTGTCGTATCGTGTTATGTCTACGTCGCATATGCCATGATCTGCCATTGTACATCAAGCTTTGAGCTCTACCAATCGCTGATTGGCTATCACAATGTACACATATGGCTGGCAAAGGCTTTGTCCATCTTGGAATATCTTCTACGAATTGACGTAGCCATTCCGCCTCCTCGCCTGACTTATCCAAGGCGATAAACTCGGATTCCATTGTGGATCTTGCTATGACCGTTTGCTTAGAAGACTTCCAAGCAATAGCAGCTCCTCCAAGTGTAAACACATAACCACTTGTTGATTTGGAATCTTTATTATCCGATATCCAGTTTGCATCAGTGTATCCTTCGATCACTGCTGGTTGTCGGGTATAATGCAGTCCATAATCTCTTGTGTATCTTATGTATCTAAGCACCCTCGTGATAGCCTTCCAATGATCCGCGCACGGATTGCTGGTGTATCTACTTAGCCTACTCACCGCGTAAGCCAAGTCGGGTCTAGTACATGTCATTAGATACATTAGACTGCCAATAATTCTTGAATACTCTAACTGAGCAACTCCATCTCCCTTATTCTTCTTAAGATGTTGGGAGGTATCAACTGGAGTTCGAGCTACACTCGTATCTCCCGAGTTGAATTTTTCAAGAATTTTATCCACATAGTGAGATTGACTTAACACAAGACCATCTTGGGTTCTTATGATCTTTACTCCAAGAATCACATTAGCTAAACCCATGTCTTTCATGTCAAATCTCGCTTTCAACATGCTTTTAGTAGCTTTGATAATTTTATCATTACTCCCAATGATAAGCATATCGTCTACATAAAGACATAATATCACATAACCTTCATTTGTGTCTTTGAAATAAACACATTTGTCGCACTCATTTATTTTGAATCCATTGTCAATCATGACATGATCAAACTTTTGGTGCCATTGTTTTGGTGCTTGCTTCAAGCCATACAAAGACTTGACGAGTTTACATACTTTACCCTCTTGACCTGGGGCGGAAAAACCTTCAGGTTGCTCCATGTAAATCTCTTCTTCTAAATCGCCATTTAGAAATGCGGTTTTAACATCCATTTGGTGAACTTCCAAATTTCTTAAAGCCGCTATAACAAGAACCAATCTAATCGAGGTTATGCGCGTCACAGGCGAGTAGGTATCAAAGTAATCTAGACCTTCCTTTTGTCTAAATCCTTTAATCACCAACCTAGCCTTGTACTTATCAATACTTCCATCAGTTTTCTTCTTCCTTTTGAATATCCAACGATATCCAAGTGGTTTGCAACCAGGTGGAAGATCTACTAACTCCCAAGTATGATTTTACAATATAGAATCTATTTCATTTCTTATTGCTTATTTCCATTGAGGTCCTTCTGAAGAAGAAACCGCTTCGCGATATGTATTGGGCTCGCCCTCAACCATATAGCTAACGAAGTCTGGACCGAAAGATTTTTCAACCCTTGGCCTTTTGCTTCGCCTACGGTCACTTTCTTCAACCTCAGGTTGTTCATGTGTCTTATCATGAACTACCTCATCAACTCGTCTAGATGAGCTTTCACCTACTTCAAAATTAGGTGTTGATGACGTTGCATGGGTTTGTCTTCTCAAAGGAAACACATTTTCAAAGTAAGACACAACGTTAGGATTCACCTCCATGATAGTGTTTACGTGTACATCAGGATTCTTGGACTCATGTACAAGAAATTGATGTGCACTACTGTTATGCGCATATCCAATAAATATGCAATCAACAGTTTTGGGTCCTATCCTAAGAGCCTTAGGAGGTGGCACAATCACCTTTGCTAGGCACCCCCACACTTTCAAGTATTTATATGAAGGCTTTTTCTTTTTCCATAACTCATATGGAGTCTCGTCTCTCTTTTTCAATGGTATCTTGTTCAAAAGATAATTGGCCGAGAGAATGGCCTCCCCCCACAATTCCTGGCTCACCCCAGAACTTATCAACATGGCGTTCATCATTTCTTTCAATGTGCGGTTCTTTCGTTCCGCCACGCCATTTGATTGTGGAGAATAAGGAGGTGTACACTCATGTACAATGCCACTTTTTGCGCATAAATCGGCAAAAGGTGCAACATATTCGCCTCCTTGGTCGCTTCGCAAAGCTTTTATCTTCTTTTGAAGTTGATTCTCAACTTCATTTTTGTACAAGATAAATTTACTTATTGCTTCATCTTTACTTTTTAGTAAATATACATAGCAATATTTAGTACTATCGTCAATAAACGTGATGAAGTACTTATTTCCACCTCTTGTGGGTACCGCTTTTAAATCACAAATATCTGTGTGAATTAAATCAAGGGGTTCGGTTATTCGTTCAACCGATTTCGATGATGTTCTTGTAAGTTTGGATTCTACGCAAGTTTCACATTTATAGTGTGAATCAATATGGAATGTTGGTATACAATTTAAATTGATTAAACGGCGTATTGAATTAAATTTAACGTGACCTAATCTACCATGCCATTTATTCGAATCAGAAAACTCAAGCATATAAGTAGAAGTAGTAGCAATTTTATTCATGTTTTTCTTGACTGCCATTACATTCAATTTAAACATACCATTTTGGGCATAGCCCTTGCCTACATACATTCCTCGTTTAGTTAGTACAAATTGATCGCTCTCAAAAACTAAACGAAATCCAAACTTATTAAGCAACCAACCCGAGACTAGGCTCTTGCGCAAGTCTGGGACATATAACACGTTGCTTAAAGTGAGCTCCTTCCCTGAAGTCCACTTCAAAATCACCGTTCCTTCACCCTTGATGTCCGCGGTGGCTGCATTTCCCATGTACAGCTTCTCATCTCCCGCAAGCTCCTTGAAGGTGGTAAAGAGGCTCCTGTCTGGGCACACATGACGGGTCGCTCCCGTATCAATCCACCACCCTTTTGGAGTGTTGGTCACAGCATTGACCTCATCCAACATTGCGGTTTTGTCGGAAATCATTGCCACCAAAGGCATTCCGTCTTCATCCACCATGTGCGCACGCTCACGCTTTGGTTTCTTGCATTGGTTAGCCCGATGCCCCGGCTCGTCACAGTTGTAACAAGTCCCTTGGAACGTTGGAGGTTTCTTTTTCGCAACCCCTTTCTTCGGTCCAAGTTTGCTAGCCTTTGCTTTCTCTTTGTCCTTTTTCCCCTTACCCTTCGCGCCCTTAGATGATTGCCCAAGCTCAACCACGTTTGCGCTTGCAGAAGGTTGCGCTTGGCTGCCTTTTAGGGCAATTCTATTGCCCTCTTCAATCCGAAGACGAACAATAAGGTCCTCTAAAGTCATCTCCTTTCGTTTGTGTTTAAGATAATTCTTAAAATCCACCCAACCAGGAGGTAACTTTTCAATCAACGCAGCCACTTGGAATGTCTCGCTAAGTGTCATGCCTTCCGCAAAGATGTCATGTAGTATAATTTGGAATTCTTGGACTTGATTCATAACACTTTTAGAATCAACCATTTTGAAATCCAAAAAACAGGCTACCACAAATTTCTTTGTGCCAGCATCCTCCGTTTTGTACTTTTTGTCCAAGGCATCCCAAAGATCTTTGGAAGTCTTGACATTGTAGTACACGTTATACAATGCATCCGAAAGCCCGTTTAACACATAGCCTCGACAAATAAAATCCGAGTGCTTCCAAGCCTCTACCGCGCTCAGAGCCTGAGCGCTGGTCTCCCCTTCCGCAGGTTGGGGAGCGGATTCAGTTAAGAACCTCGCAAGGTTCATGGTGGTCAGGTAGAAGAACATCTTCTGTTGCCACCTTTTGAAGTGTAGACCCGAGAACTTCTCGGGTCGTTCAGCGTGATTGGCCACTGTGGACGCTCCCACAGTGGTGGCGTTGAGGGGGGTTCCCGTCACAACATTTGTGGTGTTGTTAACGTTGACATTATCGTTCGACATGCTGAAAAAATTAAAAAAAAAATTAGTCAAAAAATTCTGATTTACGCACAAACCAGAAGGAAAGAACTAAATTTTAATTTTACCACAATTTACTGTTTCGGCTTCTAAGTCCAACTTTGAAGACCAAAAACAGAAAATTTATAATTTTTAGAACTTACTAATTGGCTTCTAAGTCCAACTTTGAAGACCAAATCAGAAAGTTTTAGCACTTTTTAGGACAATCTGAATGTAACCAATTGTTTTCAACCAAAGTCGCTCCTTTGAAGAAGAAAACAAAAAAAAAATCTGTTTTTAAAACACAAACTGAGTGAAAACAAAACTGGTTTGAATCACAAACAGAATGGTTTTGTTACACGAACGGTTTTAAAAACAGAATGGTTATTTTTCAGTTGTATTTGTATTTGTAATTTTGTCTTTCTAATTTCTGTTTGTAATCAGTATTAATAAAATTTGTTAATTTTATTTATTTATGCGAACGGTTCCTACAATCTTAAAACAAATTCCGAGTCTCCCAGGAGTACTCGTTTTGTTTCCCAGGGTACAACAGCCGGAGCAGTAGTACTGCCGGAGAAGACCTAGAACCCGAAGGCTACCTTGAAGCGAGCAGGAAGAAGATCAGAAAGTTGTAGAGAATTGTATGCATATGCTGTTGTTGCTGGTGATTTCTTCTGCTGGGTATGGAGCTGTATTTATACAGCTCCCGGTTTGAAACAGCCAAAAACGAATTAAATGAGAGGTTTAAATTGCATTAAACGTCTTCAATGCAATTTAATACGTCAGTTAATTCTCAGTCAAAGCCTGTTAACTCGTCAGTTACGAAGCTGGACTGAAACTGCACTGTTATTCAATGCTGGAAGCTTCTACGCGTGCGCGCGCGCAAGCCACACTGGTGCGCGCGCGCCCAGGTGTGCACGCCATGCGCGGTGCGTCCTCTTGGCTCACACCCATGCGCGCGTGCGCCTCACTGACTCAGGTCCATGCGCGCGTGCGCCACGTCACCTGTGAGCCTCTACGAGCACGCCACACAGTCGCGCCGTTTTGGCTCACTTTGGTGCGTCGCGCACGACACCTCCAGACCCATGCACCATGCGCAACCGCGCGCCTTCGTGCCACGTATACCCGCGCGCGGACTGCCACGTCACGCGCTTCGAACCTGCACTCCACTTGGTCCCTGCAGCCCATGAGATCCACCACGCGCACGTGGTCAAAAATACAAAGGCGGCTCTCAAGCGTGCGAAGTGCAAAGTGCGCCATCAAAGCGCCACATTGCGCCTCATCGCCCACGCCACGCGCGCGCGCGAGCGTGTGCGAGTGCGAGTGCGAGTGCGAGTTAGGGTGCTCCGCACCCTTCGCGAGTACACTAATGAGTGCTCCCATGAAACAATAAGGATGGAGAGTTCCCACTTAAATACCCCTTTAAGTTCCATCTCTCATCCGATGTGGGACAAGGTGCTACTTTCCCTTTTGTTTCAGCATTGAATGTTCCAAACACCCAAATTTGAGCATCGATATCTCATTCATCTTAGCTCCGTTTTGGACGTGGTTTAGTTCGTTGCGAAGCTCTCCCAACATAGAACACAAACCCACAAATAAATATATAAAACCCGCTCATTTTATTATATTTATTTATAGTCCAAAATAGGAAAAAATCATTTTCCTATATTTGTGAAAAATGCTATTTTCACCTATTTTTCCAACAAAAAATACATTATAGTGCGATTTTCATCACCAATCAATGATTCAAACACCCGATCAACGTGTTCTTCAGCTTTTTTGAAGAAAACCCAGTTTAATTTCATATAAAATCTCGTTTTTCCGGTGATTTTGAAGATAATCACTCGATCCGTTCGATTCGAGCGCTGATAAGTGTTTCAATCATTCAAAATTTGTCAATTGTTGAAGAAATCACTTCGATCCATGTAAGAAATTCTTTAATTTCATTTTTACGATCTAGGTTTTTGATTTAGTCATTGCGGGGTCCAAGGGGCAGAGCCCCTGGCTGGGGTTGATTCAGACAGTTCACAGCACAGACAAAACTATTGTAATGGTTCAATGCGTTTTAGAGAGAACACTTTCTTTGGTGTTTTTAGGCAATTGCGTTTTAGAACTAAAACATTTTTATGTGTTTTCTGGCCATTGCGTTTTAGAAAAACACATTCTTGAAGTGTTTTTGGTGCATTGCGTTTTAGGTAAAACACTTTTTAGGTGTTTTCAGTCCATTGCATTTTACAGAGAACACTTTCTTTTGTTTTTTAGGCAATTGCGTTTTAGAATGAGTCATTTTTAAGTGTTTTCTGACAATTGCGTTTTACAAATAAGATATTTCTTTGTGTTTTTTGTGCATTGCGTTTTAGGTAAAAACACATTTTTATGTGTTTTTAGTCCATTGCGTTTTAGAAAGTACATTTTCTTTTGAGTTTTTAGGCTATTGCGTTTTAGAAATAAGACATTTCTTTGTGTTTTCTGGCCATTGTGTTTTACAAATAAGTCATTTCTTTGTGTTTTTTGGTGCATTGCGTTTTAGAAAAATGTCATTTTTTAGGTTTTTTTTTTCATTGCGTTTTACGTAACTGGGGGTTTTTCTATTGCGTTTTACGCAACTGGGTTTTTAATTTTTTTTTGAAAATATATCAATAGTATACTCGTTTTAAAGATAAAAAAACGCTCGTTTTTTTGGTATACTCGTTTTAAAGATAAAAAACGCTCGTTTTTTGGTGCAATTTTTATAAAAAAAAAAATAATGTCGTATGAAAGAGTTATTAACGTTTAGAAAATGGGGGGGGGGGGGGGATTGGAGGAGAGAGAAACTATTGGCTTGGATTGACTAGAATGCCCCTAAACAAACTCACACGCCTCTTTTCAATTTCCCTGAATTAATCTTAGCCTTTGATTAACTAAATGGATGGTCAAGATCACTTCTTAGTCTTCCTAGCCAAATAAACTTTTCATTGTATCTCCACCCTATATTTTTATACGTCTTTTACAATATTGCGTTTTGTTTAAATTTACAAAAGCCATTATATATATATTTTTTTCAAAATCATTAACTAATTTTAGTTCTTTTTTCTTACAAATACGTGTCTTTTATGGTCCTTTTGCAAAAACAATTTACACACTTGATCATGAGATACTGGTTCGTATTTTTTATGGAGGAAAAACATTTGTAAATTTATTTATTTATATTTTTCTGATTTTGGACGTTTCATATCTTACAAATTACTGACCAGATTGATCACCATGACTACAAAAAAACATCGTTTATATGGTCAATAAAGATTCATTTGAGTATTTATTTTCAATTCGAACAAAGCATATATATATATATATATATATATATATTCATAGGAACAATTAACTTAATTTGTAGGAGACAGGAGTAGTTTATTGATATGAAAAGAGCTATATTTATGTTTGTGGTTATGTTTCGTGGGTATTGGAATAATTTTTTTTAACGGTAAATTTGGATCACTGACAGAGCACTTGAGTATCATCGTCCCACCAACAGAACTACCTGATTATATCCATCCACTAGACATAATGTCTATACACCAATTCAGGAGGAAACCCAACAAATATGAAAAAAAAAAAACCCCCTTGTGGGAATCGAAAACAGGACCTATTGGTCCCAAAGTCTTATCCACCCTCAAGATGCCAATAGGCTATAAAGCCAAGGACGGGTATTGGAATAATTAGGTTCGATTAAAAGAACAATGCAATAAATTAGGTAAAATGAAATATAACTCTTTATATATGCTAGTGCAATATATATGAGGTTTATTAGGTTAGTTAATCTGGCCAGTGCATGGTGAGTTAGCACTATCTTATTATATATTAAAGGAGAAGTAGAGTTGATGTAAGTTTGCTTATGTGTCAGCCATCTAGGTATGCCACGTAGATATGATGATGCCATAAATAACAATTAAATTATTAATATATACTAATATAAACAAATCTTAACAAATAATATATAGTAAGATTATTGTGTTTTAGAAATATGTGGGGGGGGGGGGGGGGGATTTGAATTGCATGGGGAAGTGGTATTTGCATTAATTGTCTCTGAAAGACCATCATCATATTTCCTCTCAAATCTCTCAAATGTCATATATCTCACATAACCCTGATTCTCTCACACACACAACCTGCGTCTCTTCTTCTTCTTTAATCTCATTTTTTTCTCTTCAGATCTTCAAATTCAATCTATCCGGAGATGTCAAAATCGGTTATGTTTCAGACGGATCTGATATTGCTGGATGATCATACCGATGAAGATGATTTTATCATCAGAGGTTACGATGGCGAGATCTGGCCTGTTGTTGCAACATATAAACCTTCGTTGCCGGCTGCCGTTCGCAGCTGTCCTAGGTAGCGTTGGCTGTAATCCATGTTCAGTCAATGATGTTGATGAGATGTTTCTCACTTGAGACTAAAATTATGGTGTTTTCCGACAAATCTAGGGTTGACGGTGCTCCCAGAGTGTTTTGGTAGGAAGCTAGGGTTCCGGCCACTTTCCGGTAACTTAGTTGCGTTTCGGATGAAGCAAACGTCACTCCAAATATACGTCAGGTCTGACATTTTGGAATCATTTGTAAAATTTTATCTATTTTCTTTTGGATATCTGGATGGTATGTCTCATTCTTGATCCGATAATTGTTTTAAGGTTTGATTGGACTGTTATTTAAGTGGAATGTTACTGTATATAGAGAAAAATGCCCGGATAGTCCCTGTGGTTTCACCTTTTTTCACCTATAGTCCCTATCTTTCTAAAACTACTTGAATAGTCCCTGTGGTTTTCCGTTTTGTTCTCGGATAGTCCCTGGGTCTAACTTCAGTTACTTTTCTCTGTTAAAATAATGTGAAATGACAAAAATACCCTTACTAAAAAACAAAATAACTTAAACTATTTAATAGATTTATTTTTATGTGGGACCCACTACTTTCTTCCCCTCCCCTGCATATCCAACCAGGCTTCCGTTACCGTCCGGTCATTACTCAACCAGGCGGTTTCTCACTCTAACAGTAAACATGCCAGGTTGTCAACCAGGCGGTTTCTCACTCTAACAGCTAACCGTTCGGTGATTTCAGCGTATAACGCACGTGAGATTCTGATCGGAATATTATTAGAAACGAGTTTGAGTTTGAACTCACCGGAGTTGAATCTGGAAGTGTTAGCGGTTTTATCTTCGTTTCCGTTAACGGAATCGGAGTGTGTGTTGATATCGTCAGATCCGGATCGAATTTCGTACCTAATTTCGTTTCTATCGCATTCTTCGATTGACGTTAGGGTTAATTCAGCATCGTTGCTTGAAAATGTCGTCGTCGGAACCAGATCGCCGGAGAAACGAGCGGAAATCAGTAATCAGAACGAAGTTTTCGAAAAAGTGATCGGAATTTTGAATTATCCGGTGACATGTTCGAGAGCGATGAAAGTTGGTATCAAAGCGTTGTTCGCGTTATGTTTAGTCAAGCAACACCGTCATAAGGCGGTGGAAGCCGGAGCGGTGGAGGTGGTTATTGACAGACTATCGGATTTTGAAAAATGCGACGCCGAACGTGCGCTGGCGACGGTGGAGCTATTGTGCCGGATTCCGGAAGGATGTGAAGCGTTTGCAGCTCACGCGCTCACAGTGCCGTTGTTAGTGAAGATTATTCTGGGGGTTGAGGTGGTGATGGTGGTTGTGGTGGTGGTGGTGGTGAAGGTGAAGGTGAAAGTGGTATTAGAGGGGTGGGGATGGATATGCAGGGGAAGAAAGTAGTGGGTCCCACATAAAAATAAATCTATTAAATAGTTTAAGTTATTTTGTTTTTTAGTAAGGGTATTTTTGTCATTTCACATTATTTTAACAGAGAAAAGTAACTGAAGTTAGACCCAGGGACTATCCGAGAACAAAACGGAAAACCACAGGGACTATTCAAGTAGTTTTAGAAAGATAGGGACTATAGGTGAAAAAAGGTGAAACCACAGGGACTATCCGGGCATTTTTCTCTTGTATATATGTGTATCTGAGAACTGCAAATTGATGATAAGTATTAGTTTAGTAAACCATAATTTATGGTTGTTTAATGTTTGAATTTGCAATTTGATTACATGAGGAATTATGTAGATGAATCATTTACTGTTGTAGAATACCTATATAAGTTTGCAATTTGTAGATTATTTATAATTTGGAAATTATAAATAATAAATTTTGATGCGATGAGGTAATGACAGTAATTGATAGTTGTTTTGTTAGTAATTTACATGTATCTTTTTACTAAATTTATTACCTGTTTTGAAGAGTTATTTTCGTTTTATTGTTACATTTCTGCAGTTTGCTTAAGTTATTTTAACTGTAACTGAATGATAATTTTCCAGTTGTATGTCAAGTTGTATGAATAGTTGTGCTTATTTATATCTTCCTTCGTTAGGTGGTGATTATGGTGGGAAGGGGCTTTTGGCCAAAAAAAAAAAAAAAACACTTGCAGCTGCATTTAGCAAGGTTTCTGTTTATGTATTCATTACACCCTGTATCATTTACGAATGAATGTGATGGTGAATAAAAATGAATACAAAGTGCATTTTTCTTTTCCTGTCAAGATGAGGCTATGTTGATTTTGTAGATCTGAGTAAAAATTGAATGAAGATAGCATCATGGCATGGCAAGGTTGTAGGATGGCAGTTGTTCATGCAACCTCACTTGCAGGCCAGGTGTTGTCATGTTTATGCACAATCTGAGCCAAAATTCTGACAATGGTGTTGGTCAATTAGACCAACTGCACGTGATGTTGCTACCGTTGTACTGTTATTTTATTTATTTTTTCATGTCTTGTATTGATTAGTAATGCTATTAGGAGTTATTTATGTAATTATTCTTTTTATCTCAGGTTTCAGCAAACTACTCAAGTATAGAATTTTAGACTCGAGTATTTCAACTCATTTTGTGGTGACCGAATTTCATAAAAGGAGAAGTAAGGCTGATGTAAGTTTGCATACTTGTCAACCAACTAGATATGCCATTTTGTAGTGACAGAATTTCATTTGCAGCTGCATATCTCTAAAACACTTGCAGCTGCATATCACTCCCCCAAGCAGTTCAAATTTCCCTGCAATATCTCTAAAACACACTAATATATATTTTATATATTATTTGATTAAAAAAAAGTTAATACATTAAGATTTTAATTGTTATTTATGACATCAATAAAACCTACATGGCATATCTGGTTGATTGACACGTATGTAAAATTACATCAGCTTTACTTCTCCTTTTATATAAGCTTTACTTCTCCTTTTATATAAAAGGAGATAAATTTTATAATAAAACAGTTGCAGCCGCATTTACATTGGTTTCTGTTTATGTATTGATTACAAACTGAAACATTTAGGGTTGACTGTGATGGTGAATAAAAATGAATGTAAAGTGCATTTTTCTTGAATGGTAAAGATGAGGCTATGATAATTTGGGCGATCTGAGTAAAAATTGAATGAAGATAGCATCATGGCATGGCAAGGTTGTAGGATGGAAGTTGTTCATGCAACCTCACTTGCAGGCATGGTGTTGTCATGTTTATGCACAATCTGAGCCTGGCATTCTGATAATGGTGTTGGTCAATTAGACACACTGCACGTGAGGTTGTGTGTGTGAGAGATTAGGGTTAATGTGAGATATATGACATTTGAGAGGAAGTATGATGATGGTCTTCAGACACTGCACGTGATGTTGCTACCGAGGTACTGTTATTTTAATTATTCTTTCATATCTTGTGTTGATTAGTAATGCAATTAGGAGTTATTTATATAATTATTCTTTTTTATCTCAGGTTTCAGCAAATACTCAAGTATAGACTTTTTGTTATACACTGAGAGTAAGCAAATACAGGCTATGATGATTATGTAGATCTGAGTAAAAATTGAATGAAGATAGCATCATGGCATGGTAAGGTTGTAGGATGGCAGTTGTTCATGCAACCTCTCTTGCAGCCATGGTGTTGTCATCTTTATGCACAATCTGAGCCTTGCATTCTGACAATGGTGTTGGTCAATTAGACCAACTCCACGTGATGTTGCTACCGAGGTACTGTTATTTTTTTTTTCATCTCTTGTATTGATTAATAATGCTATTAGGAGTTATTGATTAGTAATAGACTAAATCTTTAGAATTTACATGTAAATAAACAACAATATTGACTCATACAATTTCAAAAGAAAGCCAAATGATAAGAAATTTTCGATCAAAGAAACCAAATATACTAAATTAGTAAAAGATGAAATTGAAGGTGAAGAGAATACTGTCGTGGTTTCGGTGATGATTGTGCGGTATCGATTTCAATTTCAATTCGTGATCTGGAAACAAGGATTCTTCCCTCTGAATCGATAGAACTGGTGTAAGGGTTTTGATGACCTTCAATCGTCGATGATTTACAAAACCCAATGCGACTGATTAAATATTTAGTTTTCAACATATGGTGTAACACCCCTAAATTTGTTAAGCTATATATGTTGTTACACATGTATAAGTTAAAATAATAATAATCATAAAATAATGAGAATCAAAACTATGACAACTGGCATCAAACCGGTAATTTTCGTACAATTTAATTAATACTTAATGACTGAAATTATGTGCTTAAATGTCAACATTGTTTGATTACATGATATACTTGTGAATTCATGCACGTTTTATACTACAAGAAATTTGCTTTATGCATTAATGATAACGTTGCGTCAGAAATACTAGTAAACTCACCGGTAAGACACATTGTGTCAACAATTCTGCAAAAAGCAGTCAGACAATAGAATTGGAGCCTAGGTGTAGGTCCAACGTCAAGAATACATTAAAACCCAAGAGTATATACAATGGTTAACATATAGACTTCTCGGAAGCTAGAAAATGCACTAAAAAGCACCCGAAACGCACTTTAAATGCAGAAATCTACATAATTCAGCTATAATTCAGCTATAATCAGCTTTTTAACACATAAATATTATGCAGAATTCATGTTTTATTATCCAGAATACCCTCCTAAGTGTTGGGAATTAAAAGGGTTTCAAAATGGTACATAAAGGACACTAAACGGCGCAATTTAGCACTTTAACGAACCGGTATCTAACCGAACAACCGAACATTACCCGGAACATCAAAATATTACTAGAAGCATTGTTTTAATGTTTCTGAACTAGTTATGGTCCCCAAACACCATAACACCCCTTATAACATAATAACACATCAAGTCCCTAGACTTTACCCTTGAAACTTAACTTATTTATGAATTAGAGATTGAAAGTTACACTTTGCCCCCCCCCCCATTATGATTTACGGTCACAAGATAGTGGCCCCACCAAAATTGCCAAGATCTTTTCAATATTCACTTTGATATTACTTGGATTTGTTTTGATATTATCTAGATCTTGTAAGATTTCAATAGATATTTTGGAAGATCTTGCAAATATTATTTAAGGACATAAGCTCTCATACTTTCACACTTCACCACTCCACCTCCCTCATACTCTCTCTCTCCCTCTCGGCCTAGAAGTGCCGCCACCACCACCACCATATTCAACCACCATTCATCCAATTTCAAGCTCATTTCAAGTGTTAGAAGATGTCTTGTGGAGCTTGGTGCTTGAAGAACTTGAAGAACCTTCATCCATTGCTTTCACACACCATCTTTCATCATCTTTTTCTCTAGTGATCTTCCCTAGCTTTTGAGCTAGTTGTAAGCTTCTTGTTACTAGTTTTTACTTCTCATTTTGATTTGTTAAAAGATGTTGAACAATGATAAACTTAAAGATCACAAAAGAACATGATCATGATACTTTAACATAAGCTTAAAAATATAAGAATACATGTTGAATATGTTGATTTGCTTCTTGTTGATTGATGAATTGTGTTAGTGATGTTAGACATCATAAGAAACCTACTAGATTGTGATTAAACACATGATCTAGTAAGTTAAAGTGGTGATCTTGTGAAAGACCAAGATCTTCATGCTTTATGTCTTCATGAACTTGAATGATGAAAGTAATTTTCATATGTAAAAATGATTTAAACCAAATACAAATCTTGTAAATAGATGATTACAAGAATAATTTTCCCAAGAAACCAAGTTTATTTATGAGATTTACAAAGTTATGATTTCTAAATAAACTAGTCATATTTTTAGTGTTTAAACAAGACTAGAAACATGATTGTAACAAGAAAAATACAAAAGAAATATTTTTAGAAAAATCATCTTACATGTTGTAAATGACTAAATCCTTTAATAAAGTGATTTACAAACGAATAACCATGTTTTTAAGGGTAACTAAACCTACTAAATGACATGGTAAGTTATTACAAGTTTTTACAAAAACTTTGTCACACCCTGGCTTTTGCGGAAGCGTGGTTAATTTGGGGTGACTCATTAATACCATAGCTTAATCATAACAAAGCTATATGAGTTAAAAACATGCAAGATCATCCATTAAGTTTTGAAAACCAAATACAGTACCATTGTTTTAACGGGAATATACCCTAACAACCATAACTTTGTTCAACAGACATTACAAACTTGAAACATAACATAAACATGGTTTAAGGACTGTGTCTTGTCCAGGAAAGAGACACATCCCCTAAACCCCGGATGACCTCGGAAACTAGTGCAGCGGAAAACATGCCATACCGTGCCAGATCTCGTTAATTTCCTGAAATACATGTAAGTTGAAAAATCAACAATAATGTTGAGCGAGTTCATGTGTAAGTGAGTATGTAAAACACTTGTGAATATAGTAATAATCGTGGTATGTAGCCAATAAGGGGACTTGTGATCACCAATGGTTTGCAAGGCCACTAACATATGTGAAGTGCAAATAGGGAGACTCAAACCTAGCAGATTTCGCCACGGCATTTGTATGTGGACAAAGTCACCCCAAGGTCCGTTTCTAGTTTGGCCTGGGGCTGGGCTCGCTACACCCAGATAGATCTACCGCTCCTGTCCCTCGGTCCCGACATGAGGACTAATGGCCTCATATTGCTCCTACCCACTCACATGATCGGAATAAAACACCTCCTTATGCTAACCATACCGTATATAAAGTACTTGTAAACAAAGTAACATGTATTTCACCCCCGCAGTTAAGAAAACTGAAAACAGTTAGAGAAAAGGGGGACATGAACTCACAGTGAAGCGTCTCTACCAAGTATCTCCAAATCAGAAAGCTGTGCGACGACCTACAAGTGCTAATTCTATTAGACGGACGGCCGTGCCTTAGCTTTATAGTTTAAGTTTTTGGGAAATAGTTAGACAACTATTTCGTGTTTACATTCTGTATATACTTGGTAGTTAATTTCCTTCCCAAGGATGGGGGATTCAATATATATGCTTAAGTTACGTTTTAATAATCGAGTGGTAATATAATTACCGGTGTAACTTATATATTCATGTGAAAGCGTTTGTATTATTTTGGAATCGTTAACGTTTGTAAATATTATTTTTACTCTAAAAATAATATTTATGTATTCTCACAAAAATAATCATAAACAGTGTTGTGACAATATATATTTATCACGTTCAATTTTGTGAAAATCCCACCTCCGAATATTTAGTAAATAAAGTCATGGCGAAATTTATATTTCGAAAACATGTCAAAAATAATTCTAACACTTGTTGTGCAAATATTTCTAAGTGTTAGGTATTTAGAAAAATTTCGCCAGAGTTTCCTCTGTAACTGGAGGTGGCCACGCTTTCAAGCGTATCATTTTCTTTTAACAAATCAATCAATCAATGTTCTCAACATTATCAAACAACTTTCCAACATTTTAACTAGTCAAAGATTGACATAATCGCAAAAATATACGAATTTGTGGTTTGTCTAAAATATGTAGTAAATCTCTTTACTTTTACTGGATCTTTTGTGTAAATAATCCGATTTCGTAAAAACCTCGTTTTTAGAGAAAATCCATCTTTACAACTTCTAGTAACTTTTGACAAAACTAGTTCTTTGTCGGATCTTTTCATCTCACAAGTGTTTACACACTTGTGGTTTATAAAATATGCTTATTATTGTAAGATCCATCTTTCAAAATACATGGTTTCCTTGATATGTGGTCCTTTGAAAATACCGGGTGTAGATACGTAGATCTACTAGTTTTAAACACCTTTGTACAAGTTAAAACATGTTTACACAAGTAAAGCATTTTTACACAAGTTCATGCTTCGTGTGTGGTAGAGTTTCACCTTTTAACCCTAGTATCATTCAAAAACGAGCTTATGTTAAGATCCATGATCTTACTAAACCGGGTTAAACGATGATCCGAGCTACCACATCATAGATCGGGTCTAGATAACCATATATTTCAAATACTACAACTTTTACACCACTTATATGCTATTAACCACCATTTTTCATACTTTTAGTAGACTTTAATGCTTCATCTTGTAAGATTCCGAGTTTTAACCGACAAAAATCCTTTTAACCACTTTAGATAAGTTCAAATATAAGATTTAAGTGTTATACCTCTAGCTCAAGGCTAGGGAAGATTCTTGACGAAAAATGGGTGGATAAAAGCTAAGCAACGAGGTCCTTCGTGTTCCGTTTGCTCCAAGACTCCTCGTATACGACCCTTGATGTATGTATGATGTTGGAATGGCAAGAACCAAACTCGAAATGATGATGAGGGTGGGTGGGGGTCTCGGCCGTGAATCAAGAGAGGAGAGGAGAGAAATGTTGTGGTGAAATGTGAGATGGAATGATCATATGTGCTAAGCATCTAACTTATAGACAATTTATGTGCTAATGACCAATGGACCTTGTGTCCTCTAGATTTTAAGCAAAGAGATTAAATTAATCAAATGATGGTACCATTGTGTTCCCCAAGGTTTGGGGCCGGTTAGAGAAAGGGGGGGGGGGGGTCCTAACCGATTTCAACTAGCTTAGTTGGTGTTTAGTTAGGTTAATTAGGTTAGTCAAGTGTTTAACTTAGTTAGTTGTATGTTATGTGTTATGACGGGTGTTAGGGTAATCAGGGACCCTAACTGGCTCAGAAAAATATAAATAGTGAAAATAACAATATTTTCATGTTCCGGGTATAGTCCGGTTGTTCGGTTGGATAGTAATCCGTTAAAGCGCTTAATAAAGCTTTAAAGTGTCGTTATTGTTATTTTTTAGTGACACATCTTGTTTCCGACACTTTAGAAAGTGTCTAGTAGTATTTTCCCCATATTTTGGCACTTTACTAGTCAGCTAGAAGCTGGATTATTTATTAAAGCGCTGTGTTTTGTACTTAGAGTACGTTTTAGGCACATCCAGTCAGTGTATCTTATTCCTAGAGACGCAGTTCCACAACCCTTATATCCCTACACTCACTGCTAGTGTAGCAAAACATTTCAGGCTCTTAAGGCCTTAGAGGCAGTGTTTGCCTGATGCTGGCTTTATCAGCATGTTTAATAGGTTATCCGTGTATCGTGCTACTGTGCTTTTTGTGCATCATGTTTGTCACTAAGGTGCCGTATGTAAATAATGTAGTGACAGCAAGCAAGTATGATGCAAGTAAGTACATGTATCAGTATTTAAGTAGCAGTTCATCAGCTAGTTCAAGCAAGCACAGTAATTAAGCAGTAATTAATCATTAATTAAGTCGTACGGATACCTGGTTTTGTGCGGGTTGTCACAAACTTCAAGTTCATGGTTTAGTATAATTTACTTGATCTTGACACTCGGTAAGTGTTAAATGAGTTGATGATTGTTGTGATGATTTTAAAAGAAAATAAACATATGTTTTGAAAACATGGGAAACCTCCATTTTTAGGGGAAACTCTGTCAAAATTTCTATAAATTTTGACACTTAGAAAAATATAAGTTTTGGTGAAACTTATTCCCTAAAAATATTTACCAAGGTTTCCCTAAGTTTTTATGTAAACTTCAAGTTAAGAAATGATGATTTCTTCAAGATAAAAATTGATACTAAGTATGTATATTTTTTAGGAAAATATATATATTTATTGATCACCAAATTTTGTGCTAAGTGTATGTAGTATGTATTATATGTAATAGTGTGTTAAGACTTGAAAATACACTAAATACTCCTAAAGAGTGAAAATACAAAATACACATACAACATGCTTAGACAAATACAAGAGAATATATTTATGAAAATATATTACTTGATAGATTAAATAACTTGGACAAGTTATGAACATGAAATGAAGTTTTGGACAAAATACATAACTCGGGTGAAAAATACAAGATACTTATATGAGTGAATTGCAAGTTTTGTCCTTTATCTTTAGGCGACTTTGCAGGCGGTGTCCTTTATGTTTAAAGTTGACGAGTTTTGTCCTTTACGTATAAAAATCAAGCACGTTTTACCCTTTGGGCCTAACCCAGTCTGTTTTCCCAGTTAAAGTTGATTACGTGCATGTCATGTGAGGGGTAGTTGTGTCATTTAATGTGCACCCTGAGCATTTACCCCCAATTTAAATAACCCCAAACCCTAATTCTTCCCATTCCTCCAAATCGTTCATCATCAAGAACTGCAAGCATCGATCTTTCCCCAAATTGAAGATGGTGAAGTGCCGATGTGGTAAAGAAGCAATAATCTTGACTTCTTGGACCGATAATAACCCTGGTCGCAGATTCTATGGTTGTCCAGATCAAGGTTCAACATGTGGATTCTTAGGCTGGTATGATCTTACAAGGTGTCAACGATGCGTAGACATTATCCCAGGTTTGCTTAGGGCAAGGAAAAACCTTGAAGCTGCTAACAGAGTTCTTGTAGACAGAATTAAAGTCACTGAAGATGCCAACAGAGTTCTTGAAGAAAAATTCTATCACAGTGAAAGCAATTCTAGGAAATTGAAGAAGATGTTGGTTTATAGTTGGATAGGGTTTATGTTGTTTGTTCTTTTTTGGATGTACTGACTGTATGCACTGATGGTTTTGGTTCTAGGATTATGCAAGACTATTGTAGTGCAAATATGCACAGTTTTTGTAAACTGGTGTTTATGAACATATGTGTTAATCATGTTGGATGTGCAAAAAAGTGGCCATTTAGATGTGCAAAAAAGTGGCCATTTAGATTGAATTAAACCTGTCCATTTAGATGTGAAAAAACCTTGCTATTTGACCCATTTCAATACAAAGTGACTGACCATAAAATTGGCCATTTAGATGTGCAAAGGCTGGCCATTTGACCACATTAACACCTGCACAAACCTGGCTATTTGACCCATTTCAACAAGCAAAAAACTGACCATTTAGACATAAACTAAACTTCCCATTGCCAACATTTGGCCAAAAAGCAGTACATATGATGTTGATTCAAAGTGCAAGTTACAAAATACCATAACCTAAGTAGCAAAAGACAACACAGTTTTTAAAGTAGCTTACATACATAAACCTTAAACCTAACAATCATCGTACTAAACTTGTGCACCCTTGCATGTCCTGATATTATGCCCCTTGGCCCCACACTTGGTACATTTTCCTTTTGTGTTATTCCTTGTGAGCTTTCCAGTAAGTGCCAAGTCCTCCATTTCAACGGCTGACCTCTTCCTTGCTTTCTTGGGTCTGCATTTTTAAGGGAAACTCTGTTTTTAGGGGAAACTCTGTGAAAATTTCTATAAATTTTGACACTTAGAAAATTATAAGTTTTGGTGAAACTTATTCCCTAAAAATATTTACCAAGGTTTCCCTAAGTTTTATGTAAACTTCAAGTTAAGAAATGATGATTTCTTCAAGATAAAAATTGATACTAAGTATGTATATTTTTGAGGAAAATATATATATATTTATTGATCACCAAATTTTGTGCTAAGTGTATGTAGTATGTATTATATGTAATAGTGTGTTAAGACTTGAAAATACACTAAATACTACTAAGGAGTGAAAATACAAAATACACATACAACATGCTTAGACAAATACAAGAGAATATATTTATAAAATATATTACTTGATAGATTAAATAACTTGGACAAGTTGTGAACATGAAATGAAGTTTTGGACAAAATACATAACTCGGGTGAAAAATACAAGATACTTATATTTATTTTTGAGAAAATAATATAAGTAAGATACATAGTTAAAAATATAAATTATTTTTAACACAAAGAATACATACATAAAAGATGGTGACTTGTACTTGTGCGATACAAGTCTAGTGACTAACGTTAATAAAACACGTATAGGTCACGACACTATTTAAGCAAAACCCGGTGAAGTTTACGGCGCAAGAAACACAAAGTTGTGAGTTCATGCTCCCCCTTTTCTTTTAATTGTTTTCAGTTTAATAACTTCGGGGGTGAAATGCATGTTACAATGTTTACAAATGGTATGATGGATACAAGAATTGAGGAATGATACGAGAAATCGTGTCACGAATAGGGTACCATAAGCACCATTAATCGTGTACATACTAAGACCGCAGAACAAAAGGTTAGATCTAATGGGTTTTCGGGTAGCCACACTCTTGGTGAAAACTAGTACCGAGTAGTGCTTTTGTGCCTCCGTCGTGAATCGACAACTAGAAAAATGCCTATGGTTTGGATTGCTTCCTATGTCGTGTCACATGTTAATAGCCTTGCAACCCATTAACAACTTGATACATACAGAAATACTTGATTTATACAAGATACATACCATGTTTTTCATACAAAGTATACAAACATTCAATACAAGAACTGCATGAATTCATACCAACATTATGTTGACGTTTTTCCAAAAACTCACATGTATTTCAGGTAACTAAAGTGGATGTGCGCGCGGTCTTACTCATGCTCTTGGATGTTGTTTATGTTTGCCTTTGAATAAAGTTGTAACTTTTCAGACAAAATGTTGTCTTGTGATGTAAACACTTAACATATGTTTTCAGTTATGAAATGTTTGGTATTTGGAGTTATTTTTATGAGCATGTAGTATGTTTACCTTTCGTATGCAATGAGAACCTTTCATGATCACACCTCGTGCTTCCGTCTTAGAAAGGGGTGTGAGAGATTGGTATCAGAGCTGCGATTGTAGTGAACCAGGATTCCTTCTCGAGTCTAGACTACAATCTTTAGGATCCTTTCACGAAAACAATTTTTCAAAGAGTTTTCATTGCATAAAACTTTCCGCGACATCCACTACCTGAAACTGTTTACAAAGAGTCAAGAAAAGACACTATGAGACTTAGGGTGCACTGGAGTAGCACTTGACTTTGACTAGAAATTACTTGCAACTATGTGTATACATATACTAGAAATAGAATATCTCAGGTACTTGTGACTTTACCTGAAAGCAATGGCCTATCAAAAAGAAGTGATACAAGGATGAAACGAACTATGCGGACCGTGCAAGGAGTTACGTAATTATGGATGCATACATAATTATGGAATTCAGTGCACAGAAACCACAGCAAGTCTTGTCACGTATAGATTCCCTCAGTACAAGAAAAAGGTCAAATGTGAACACTCTTTCCCCAAGCCTATTAAATACTCTTTTGGAGTAATAATTTAGGGTATAAAGACATGAACCGCCAATGTGAAGTAAGACATTTTGTCCTTTACATATATTAAACTTGTACCTTGGGGAGATGTAACCCTTATGCATTTTGCTTACAATGATGTAACAAGTTGCCCTGATATGTGTAAGGATGTCGGTGAATATCTTATAACACACTAGTAATTATCTATTTATGCATGCTTGTTGCTGTATGAATTGATTTATATGTTTGGCGGATTGTTTGATATCACTTATGTGGTATATGCCTGTGTATATATACTACTACTGTCTCGTATGACGATATCAAACACATGTCTAACCCTATAGTGTTGTGTTCTTTCAGAACATGGCACCTAGAAGAGCTGTGAACGCTCATGATCAACCTCCTCCTCCCCCACTTCCAAGAACTGCTGAAGAGCTAAACGCTCTGCTGGAAGAAAGGATCTCCGCAGCTATCGCTCAGTACGAGGCGAACCGTACTGAACAAAGTGGAGGACCAAGCAATGCTAGACGCAATGGGAATGGAGATTCATCTGGAGGCAACACAGCTCAGGGCTGCACTTTCAAGCAGTTTCTCGACTGCAAGCCGCTGAACTACGATGGCACTGGAGGTGCAGTGGCGTTTGTACGCTGGACAGAGAAGACGGATGCCACTATCCGTATGAGCAAGTGTATCGCGGATCAGCAAGTCACTTTTGCTACGGGGTTGTTTGTTGATGAAGCTTTGACTTGGTGGAATTTGCAAGTCCAGACTCTGGGTGATGATGTTGCGACCGGCATGACGTGGGATGCGCTAAAGGAACGTATGAGAGAGAAGTATTGCTCTCGTGCTTAACTCCAAAGGTTGGAGACTGAGTTTTGGCACTTGACCATGGAAGGTGCTGACATTACTGGTTATACCCGAAGGTTCCACGATCTGTCGAGAGTGATCCCCTACATGGTGACTTCCGAATTTAAGCGCGTTGAACGCTACATTTGGGGATTGGCCTCAGAGTTTCGCAGCATGGTAACTTCGGCCAAACCTCAAACGATCACTGAGTCTGTAACTCTGGCTGTCAGCCTTACTGAAGATGCTGTCCGTATGAAGAAGTTTTCATTGAACCCAACAGAAAAGACCGAGACGCATGCTGAGTCGTCTGGTGATAAGAAAAGGAAGCATGCGAATCTGAATCAAGCAACCCGTAGCAACAACAAAGGTTCAAACAACAAGAAGCGTGACCCTAACCCACCTAAGGAGGCGAGAACCTTTGCAGTGGCAAATGACACTGTAGCCAAATGATACCAAGGCACCATGCCTAAATGCCAAAAATGTAGGTATCATCATGAAGGAGCTTGTCGCATTCCAAGATGCGACAAATGTGGAAGGTTGGGTCACCAAACAGAAGACTGTTGGGGAAAAAGAAATAGAAACGGGAATGGAAACCGCAACGGTGCTGGTAATGGAAACGGTAGTAGAAATGGCAATGGCAATGGTAACCGGAATGGTAATGGAGCTGGGCAGAACCAAGGATGCTTTGGTTGTGGAAGCAAGGATCATTTCATAAAAGACTGCCCAAGGGGGATCCATCATACCATTTGTAAACATTGTAACATTTGTAACATGTATTTCACCCCCGAAGTTATAAAACTGAAAACAGTTAAAAGAAAAGGGGGAGCATGAACTCACAACTTTGTGTTTCTTGCGCCGTAAACTTCACCGGGTTTTGCTTAAATAGCGTCGTGACCTATACGTGTTTTATTAACGTTAGTCACTAGACTTGTATCGCACAAGTACAAGTCACCATCTGTAACACCCCAAAAACGGGTTAGGTAATCAAGCCACGTTAATTGTGACGACGGGTAAAATACCGTTAGTGGTAAAAATTAACCCGGTAAATATTTGGTTTTTAAATAAATAATCCTAATATTAACTAAAAGGTGAATAAAAGCTTTTAAGGAAACAAAATGGATAAAAGGCCCGAGTTAACGAGACCTAAAATAAACTTGAAGGACACTCGCGTTTGAAGACGACGAGAGTCAAGCGAATTGTGGATAAGATGATGGAACGGTCCGAGATTTGACAAGAAGAGCATGCTCATCAAGGACCTAAATCGCGTACTGGTCGCGAACAAGACTAATGGCAAGAAAAGCCCGTTAGGGCAAGCATTTATCAGGTGCACGTTTAAATTATTGCATGAATATGAACATGCAACCAATACGTAGAAACTGATAGTTGCAGATTTAGATTTAAAATTTGGACAAACCTGAATAGAATGCCTATCCAGGATATTGTTTCCAAGAGAAATAAACAGAGGTATTACTTACATAGGGCGTGATGTGAAAACTATAAAAAGGTCGTGTATGTTATGTGTTAAATCGCTTACTCTGGCCAAGTAAGTAGTGGCATATGATACCACGAGTTTCTTATTGCGGACACATTTACATCCGATGTAGTAAGGGCGGAGAGAATTGGACTAATTAAAAAGTACCCAAAAGAATCAGATAAGCAAAATATTTGATACTAATGTAAACGCACAACCGAGTGACGGAAGCGTATTACATCAGGATAATGAGCCCGAGTGAAGGGGACAAAGAAGCATGTAAAATGATTTAGACAAGTATTGGGAAGGAGTGTACTTACACTCGAACCCAGAAAACACAAGCATGTAAAATGATTTAGACAAGTATTGGGAGGGAGTGTACTTACACTCGAACCCAGAAAACACAAGCATGTAAAATGATTTAGACAAGTATTGGGAGGGAGTGTACTTACACTCGAACCCAGAAAACACGAGCATGTAAAATGATTTAGACAAGTATTGGGAGGGAGTGTGCTTACAATCGAACCCAGAAAACGCAAACATGTAAAATGATTTAGGCAAGCATTGGGAGGGAGTGTACTTACACTCGAACCCGGAAAATGCGAATATGTCCCTAAACGAGTCGTTTTTGTAAAACGTCAAACTTAAAGATAAAGTCGGAATATAAAAATGAAGCGAGGTCTTAATGCATACCGGGAGGGTTGCAATAATAACGACTTCGGTAAAACACCCGGTGGATGGGTAAGAATTAAACACATGTGTAAACCAAGAGACGTGAACGCGGGTTGAAAAATCAAAGTAACTTGGATTACGAGTTATGACTATAAAATCTCGTATATAGAAATTGTGAGTAAATATGTTCAACTATTCGAAGCCGAATGGGTTGAATAAAGAATAAAGTTGATTGTTTGTAAGTGATGGATTTCACATTAATAGGTCAAACATGTTGAATACAATATAACGCCGAATGGCACAAATGAGCGCTAGCCAGATAAAGGTAGCGTTAAATGCAAGCGAATAATGAGCCCGGTAATGGGATATAACCAAATAAGAATAAATTATGGACTGTCAATATCCTGGTATTGATAATTGACAAAAGTTAAAGAGAAGATCCTAAAACTAAAACTTCGGTTTTAGTAAGAAATAATGTTTTTACAAACATAAATTCTGATAGGAATTTAAATATTAAGGATGAAAGATACAAGTCTTGACACCGATAGGCGCAAAACGATATATTCGAAAAGTGATATTTTCGAAAATGAAATTTTGATATAAATTAAACATGATGTAACACAATCACGGTCAAGAAATGTAATGTGAAGTAGAATCACATTATAACCAAGCAAGCGGTAAAAAGTAACTGGACTAATAAGTCTAATTAGTGAGACCCGTCAAGGTCATTTAAATAAATTTGGTTTGCTTGTAAGCGGTGGATTCGGTATAAATGAACCGAATAAATAAAATTGAAAACAAAAGAAATCGTTGCGAAAAGTGAAAGATTTCACTAAAGACCTTTAAACGGGTCAAAGTCACGGATTCATAAAGAATTCGATAGTATACAAAAGTGATGAATATCGCTAAGTTAATTAAACTAGTGGAAATAATGAGATTGCGTTATTTCAAGTTACATTATGCCGTATATAATACGTAGATGATTATTAACCAAAAAGATATTACCATACTTCTCTGGTAATACTAATAATTGGTTAAAGTATAAGTAATGTTTTAAGATTCTTGGAACAGATACATTGAGTTAAACTCAATGAGTTATGTAAGAAAAGGTTTCGAGGACGAAACCTCTTTAAGGGGGGTAGACTTGTAACACCCCAAAAACGGGTTTGGTAATCAAGCCACGTTAATAGTGACGACGGGTAAAATACCGTTAGTGGTAAAAATTAACCCGGTAAATATTAGGTTTTTAAATAAATAATCCTAATATTAACTAAAAGGTGAATAAAAGCTTTTAAGGAAACAAAATGGATAAAAGGCCCGAGTTAACGGGACCTAAAATAAACTTAGTCATAAATATTCCCGAACCCGCTAAGTTAACTAGAAATGTAAAACCTAGTTAATAAGTGGGAATATTATTGAAAGTAATTTAGGTTGTAACCTAATTAATAACTAACCAAACACGAGGGACCAAAGCCGGGTAACTTGAAAATGAATTATAAACTTAAAAATAAAACACAAACACACACACAAGAGTGTGTGTGCGTGTGTGAGGATCGACCAGGAAGAGCTTTAGGGAGCTCAAACCCTAACTTCAACAAATCCATCAAATTGAAGGTCAAATCTGGCCCAAATCGGATGCATGAACACATATTAATGATCACCAAGTTGTGGGGATCACAAGGTATGTGGAATCTTATGATTTAGTGTTACTTTGAAATTATGATGAACAATCATAATCAAAATTCTGGAATGAATGTTGAATCTATGAGTGTTATTGTGATGAAATCCATGTTTAGGAACAACCCTAGTTAATAATTTGATAAGCTAGTGTTGAAAAATAGAAATTTGAT
Organism: Helianthus tuberosus; assembly: GCA_030545235.1. NCBI lineage: Eukaryota > Viridiplantae > Streptophyta > Magnoliopsida > Asterales > Asteraceae > Helianthus > Helianthus tuberosus. The sequence continues at coordinate 24,917,501 of CM060435.1, read as the reverse complement.
GATTACCCATATGTGTGCTAAGTGGGTTTTATGACAAGAAGATGAACACTTGAATTAGAGTGTTAAATTGATGAATATTGATGTTATGATACTAGTACTAAGTGTAGTTCATGAACTCTAGACATGAAAGTTTGAATTTTGATGTTAATCTTGGTAAAAATAACTAGTTATGAACTAGTTAGCAAATGTGTAGAAGTATGCCTATTAGGTGTTCGTTAAAATGCCTAAATGAGAAGTAAAGTGTTGGAATTCAAGTAAAACGCGTAATTGGCAAGCTTGACTAATTACATGAGACATGGGATAAAACGGGTTCCAATCATAATGTTGATTTTCCTTAATCGTGCATATTATATGATTAAAGGTAGTTGACTTTAGAAAGCCAAACTAAATAGTGATGAAGTCGAATAATAGTTTCGACAAAGAAAATAAGTAAGGTGGAATAGTCGTGATTGTTAATGACTAATCTAACCACCTTGTAAATGTTGAAAATAGTTTGACGCTCAACGAGCTAGGTGAAAGGCTTGGGGAAGGAAGCGGGTCAAACGAATCAAGAATGAAGGAAAAAGCATAATTCGGATGCAAGGTAAGTATAGCTTACACTAGTCTTATATGTTAGAATATTCTCTTATCGTATTAGTTACGAATAAGATAAATACATAATTTAGGTATGATGTTCCGACGTGTAAACGTACGGAACAAGGTAGTCGAGCATGACAAGAAACCGTGTTGATGGTTTAAAAGGAATTAAAACGGTAAATTGATCATGCGTTGACCATATCTATTTGTTTTGAAAGACACTGTAAGGCGTAAGCCATGATAGGCTAAAAAGCGTTAAGAAAACGATTAATACGTGAAATGACCACACGGTGTAAACCGAAGCGAGTCATATAGATGAGATGGTAATAAATATCATCTCGCCAACATAATCGGTCACTTAGACCAAATGGGTCAAAAGGTGAAAAATATCACCCTTTGACAATAACGACTAATGATTATTGTCGAGCTATATTATTTCAGGTGTAAATGTCAAATGGGTATTAGCAACGCTATGAATTAGCGGTTATAAAAGCAAGGTATTAAAAACGGGTCAATAGATTGATCTGCGCCAGGGATGTGAAATAGGGTAACACTCATTTAGAACATGTGGTTCAAGAGTGTTATAAGAGGTCAAAATGGACATTTGGTTACTTGATAAGTAAACCAAATGTTTTAAGTAATGAACATAGCGTTGGAAAGCTTAATGACTTTTCAAACAAAATCATAGGATAAAAGAGGGTTTATGGGTCAAATATACTTTCAAAAGTCCTTCATTGTTAATAAAAGACTAAAAAAGGACCAAAACGCCCTTGGAGGCTAAATTGAACAAATAACCTTTAAAAGTTGTTTGGAAATGAATATTACGATTAAATAAATATATAGGACAAGTATAGAAGTTGAAAGATGTATTACGTTAGTCAAACGGCTCTATTTGAGTCCTTGCCGTAAAATAATGAGTTGAGGGGTAAAACTCGGTTTGCATAGATTACCTTAGTAAGCCCACCATAAATATAGTTGTGGTGGAAGATCATTTGACAAATATTGCGAAATTAAGAAGCTAGAAATAAATAATTATGAATTATGCGGAGAAGTGCTTAAATACCCTTAACGGGTCGAAATAAGCATTTGAGTATAAACGGGTTTAAGAATATACATAAACTCGTGAAGTGAACCTAATATGATAGACAACATTGAAATTACAAGATTCATGTGACATAGGAATCAAACAAATACGTTTGTTTGGTAAAACCGCGAATGGGTCAAAATTTGGTAAAAAGGGTAATAAGCCGAAGACTTAAAAGTCTTAAAATTTGTTAAGACGGATGTTGGATTTTAACTCCATATGATGGAGAATCAAATTACATTCATGTAGGAAGAAACGGTAGGTCAAACGGATAAGTGGATTGAAAGATACGGAAGTTTTCGTATCAATAAACGGCAAAATGGAAAAGCTGAAATACAGGGACCACCGTAAATTACGGTGCCACCGTAATTTACGGTGGAGCCAAAAATGTTACGGTGGAAACCATCTGATGTACGGTGGAAGAATTGTAATACAGGGGCCACCGTAAATTACGGTACCCACCGTAATTTACGGTGGAGGCCAAGTTGAAAATGTTGTTTTGAGATCAAGAGATTAACGTTGGGATTTCTCCTTTCATATTCGTTACCAGACTCGTTTAATCACGTTTTAATCCCTGTATGACTAAAGCGTTTCATGTTTATGAAATGTAGGTACATTTTGGATGCCGAAAGACGATCAAGATCAATGAAGAACCGAACACGATAAAGACACACGCTTCCGCACTTTGACACATTGTAAATTTTAAACAACGAATTCAACCACGTTATGTAGAATAACTTATGATTTGCAAAAGTTTTAATAAACCCGTATTTCCGATGTATATGATAATCATTAATTACATGATTATCTTTCAAAATTTACGTTAAACCTTGAATAATAAGAACGGGTGTTACACCATCTTTTATGTATGTATTCTTTGTGTTAAAAATAATTTATATTTTTAACTATGTATCTTATGCTCAGGCTCGGGCATTTGTGATTGGAGCAAAGAACGCACGCGAGGACCCTAATGTGGTCACCGATACGTTTCTCGTTAACAATCACTTTGCATCCATACTATTTGACACTGGTGCCGATTTTAGCTTCATGTCTGTGGAATTTAAATGTATGCTTGGAATAGAATCTAGTAGATTAAGTATTCCTTATTCCATAGAACTAGCCAATGGAAAACTTATTGAATCAAGCGAAGTTGTTAGGGGTTGTACATTAGAACTTGGTGAGCGAAAATTTAGCATCGACCTCTTACCTATTCAATTGGGTAGCTTCGATGTAGTGGTCGGAATGGACTGGTTGTCCAAGAACAAAGTTGAAGTTGTTTGTCACGAGAAAATCATTCGCATCCCTCTGACGAATGGTGAAACCCTCATCGTACATGGAGAAAAACAAGACACGCCTCTGCGAATCATCAGCTGTATGAAGGCGCATAAGTGCTTGAGGAAAGGATGCGTAGCGTTCCTGGCGCACGTTGTAGATAAGAAGGCTGAGGAGCCGAAACTCGAAGACATTCCTGTGGTGAAGGAATTCCCTGATTTTTTTCCCAAAGATCTACCAGGACTACCTCCTCAACGACAAGTCGAATTCCGTATAGACTTGGTTCCAGAAGCCGCTCCTGTAGCCAAGGCATCCTATCCGCTTGCACCATCCGAAATACAAGAATTATCTATACAACTCCAGGAGTTGTTGGATAAAGAATTCATAAGGCCAAGCTTCTCGCCCTGGGGAGCTCCAGTATTGTTCGTAAAGAAGAAGGATGGAACATTGCGGATGTGTATCGATTACAGAGAACTGAACAAGCTCACTATCAAGAATCGGTACCCACTACCGAGGATTAATGACTTATTTGATCAATTGCAAGGATCAAGTTATTATTCCAAGATCGACCTTCAATCTGGATACCATCAGTTAAGAATCCAAGAGGAAAGCGTACAAAAGACTGCATTCCGAACGCGTTATGGGCATTACGAGTTCCTTGTGATGCCATTCGGACTGACGAACGCGCCAGCAGTATTTATGGATCTGATGAACCGCGTATACAAACCATATCTCGATAAATTCGTGATTGTATTTATCGATGATATCCTGATTTACTCGCAAACGAGAGAAGAACACGAGCAACACCTCAGAACCATTTTGGAACTATTGAAGAAAGAGAAAGTTTATGGGAAATTCTCCAAGTGCGAATTTTGGATTCGCGAAGTACAATTCCTTGGTCACGTTATGAACGAGAAGGGCATTCATGTAGAACCATCCAAGATAGAAGCAATAACGAATTGGGAAGCCCCCAAAACCCCGACGAAGTACGACTGGGGTGACAAGCAGGAAGAAGCCTTCCAACTGCTCAAAAATAAGCTATGCGATGCACCAATACTATCCTTACCCGAAGGCACAGAAGACTTCGTGGTATACTGTGACGCTTCGCGCCAAGGTTTGGGTTGCGTGCTTATGCAACGCCAGAAAGTCATCGCTTACGCTTCAAGATAGTTGAAGGTGCATGAAAGGAACTATACCACTCACGACCTAGAGCTAGGTGCAGTGGTATTCTCCTTGAAGATCTGGCGACACTATTTATATGGTACTCGATGTACAATCTTCACAGACCACAAAAGCCTACAACACATATTTGATCAGAAGGAATTAAATATGCGTCAACGACATTGGGTCGAGCTGCTAAACGATTATGACTGTGAGATTAAGTACCATCCTAGAAAGGCAAACGTTGTAGCAGATGCGTTAAGCCAGAAAGAAAGGGTTAAGACCCTAAGGGTTCGAGCATTGGAAATGACTATTCGAATGAACCTCACTACACGCATTCGTGACGCACAACAAGAAGCCCTTAAGATGGAGAATCGTAGAACTGAATACCTCCGAGGTATGCTGAAGAATTTGGTGCCAAACAATGAGGGAACCTTATACATTAAGGGACGTATTTGGATTCCGCTCTATGGCGGTATGCGAGAAGACATCCTTAATGAAGCTCACAAGTCAAGATACTCGATCCATCCAGGATCGGACAAAATGTATCAAGACTTGAAAGACTACTATTGATGGCCGAGACTTAAAAGCGATGTTGCTATCTATGTTGGAAAGTGCCTAACCTGTGCCAAGGTTAAGGCTGAATATCAGAAACCATCTGGGCTACTGCAACAACCAGAGATACCCATGTGGAAGTAGGAACAAATCTTGATGGACTTCATAACGAAATTACCCAGGACCCCTAGAGGGCACAATATGATATGGGTGATAGTTGATCGATTGACGAAATCTGCGCATTTCCTAGCGATCCGAGAGAAGGATAGCACTGGAAAGCTTGCTGAGTTGTACTTGAAAGAAATTGTGGCACGTCATGGAGTGCCTATTTCAATTATTTCAGACAGAGATGGACGTTTTGTCTCAAGGATCTGGCAATCCTTTCAGGAAGCCTTTGGATCTCAATTAGATCTAAGCACGACCTTCCATCCGCAAATAGACGGTCAGAGCGAATGGACCATACAAACACTGGAAGATATGCTTCGCGCATGTGTCATGGACCTAGGCGGCAGCTGGGATACTCATCTACCTTTAGTTGAGTTTTCCTACAATAACAGTTATCATACGAGCATAAAAGTCGCTCCGTTCGAAGCTCTGTATGGCCACAAGTTCCGATCGCCCTTATGTTGGGCAGACGCTGGAGACAAACGCATGGTTGGTCCTGAACTTGTGCAAGAGACAACCGAAAAGATTATGCAGATCCGAGAGCGCATTAAGGTGGCTCGAGATCGACAAAAGAGCTACGCTGATCGAAGACGAAAACCATTAGAGTTCGAGGTGGGAGACAAAGTTTTGTTAAAGGTCTCACCTTGGAAGGGCGTAGTAAGATTCGGAAAACGTGGAAAGCTGAATCCACGATACATCGGACCATTCAAGATTTTGGAAAGAATTGGTACCGTGGCTTACAAGTTGGAATTACCGGAGGAGCTTAACGGAGTACATGATACGTTTCATGTATCCAACCTCAAGAAGAATCCAAGACAAGAAACAGTGATCATCCCTGCGGATGAAGTGCATATTGACGACACCCTCCGATTTACAGAAAAACCCGTTGAGGTTACAGACTGGAAAGTCAACAAGACCAGAAGGAGTAGTGTCAAACTTGTCAAAGTACGTTGGGACTCTAAGCACTGACCCGAGTACACGTGGGAACGTGAAGACCAGTTTAAAGGAAAGTACCCCCACCTGTTCAAGAAAACTCCTGCGAGAGTTAGTTCAGCATGAATTTCGGGATGAAATTCTTTTAACAGGGGGAGACTGTGACAACTGGCACCAAACCGGTAATTTCCGTACAATTTAATTAATACTTAATGACTGAAATTATGTGCTTAAATGTCAAAATTGTTTGATTACATGATATACTTGTGAATTCATGCACGTTTATACTACAAGAAATTTTCTTTATTCATTAATGATAGCGTTGCGTCAGAAATACTAGTAAACTCACCGGTAAGACACATTGTGTCAACAATTCTGCAGAAAGCAGTCAGACAATATAAATGGAGCCTAGGTGTAGGTCCAACGTCAAGAATACATTAAAACCCAAGAGTATATACAAGGGTTAATATATAGACTTCCCGGAAGCTAGAAAATGCACTAAAAAGCACCCGAAACGCACTTTAAATGCAGAAATCTGCATAATTCAGCTATAAATCAGCTATAATCAGCTTTTTAACACATAAATATTATGCAGAATTCATGTTTTATTATCCAGAATACCCTCCTAAGTGTTGGGAATTAAAAGGGTTACAAAAAGGTACATAAAGGACACTAAACGGCGCAATTTAGCACTTTAACGAACCGGTACCTAACCGAACAACCGGACATTACCCGGAACATCAAAATATTACTAGAAGCATTGTTTTAATGTTTCTGAACTAGTTATGGTCCCCAAACACCATAACACCCCTTATAACATAATAACATATCAAGTCCCTAGACTTTACCCTTGAAACTTAACTTATTTATGAATTAGAGATTGAAAGTTACACTTTGCCCCCCTCCATTATGATTTACGGTCACAAGATAGTGGCCCCACCAAAATTGCCAAGATCTTACAATATTCACTTTGATATTACTTGGATTTGTTTTGATATTATCTAGATCTTGTAAGATTTCAATAGATATTTTGGAAGATCTTGCAAATATTATTTAAGGACATAAGCTCTCATACCTTCACACTTCACCACTCCACCTCCCTCATACTCTCTCTCTCCCACTCGGCCTAGAAGTGCCACCACCACCACCACCACCACCATATTCAACCACCATTCATCCAATTTCAAGCTCATTTCAAGTGTTAGAAGGTGTCTTGTGGAGCTTGGTGCTTGAAGAACTTGAAGAACCTTCATCCATTGCTTTCACACATTATCTTTCATCATCTTTTTCTCTAGTGATCTTCCCTAGCTTTGAGCTAGTTGTAAGCTTCTTGTTACTAGTTTTTACCTCTCATTTTGATTTGTTAAAAGATGTTGAACAATGATAAACTTAAAGATCACAAAAGAACATGATCATGATACTTTAACATAAGCTTAAAAATATAAGAATACATGTTGAATATGTTGATTTGCTACTTGTTGATTGATGAATTGTGTTAGTGATGTTAGACATCATAAGAAACCTACTAGATTGTGATTAAACACATGATCTAGTAAGTTAAAGTGGTGATCTTGTGAAAGACCAAGATCTTCATGCTTTATGTCTTCATGAACTTGAATGATGAAAGTAATTTTCATATGTAAAAATGATTTAAACCAAATACAAATCTTGTAAATAGATGATTACAAGAATAATTTTCCCAAGAAACCAAGTTTATTTATGAGATTTACAAAGTTATGATTTCTAAATAAACTAGTCATATTTTTAGTGTTTAAACAAGACTAGAAACATGATTGTACCAAGAAAAATACAAAAGAAATATTTTTTGAAAAATCATCTTACAAGTTGTAAATGACGAAATCCTTTAATAAAGCGATTTACAAACGAATAACCATGTTTTAAGGGTAACTAAACCTACTAAATGACATGGTAAGTTACTACTAGTTTTTACAAAAACTTCAAGTTCATGGTGTAGTATAATTTACTTGATCATGACACTCGATAAGTGTTAAATGAGTTGATGATTATTGTGATGATTTTAAAAGAAAATAAACACATATTTTGAAAACATGGGAAACCTCCATTTTTAGGGGAAACTCTGTCAAAATTTTTATAAATTTTGACACTTAGAAAAATCTAAGTTTTGGTGAAACTTATTCCCTAAAAATATTTACCAAGGTTTCCCTAAGTTTTTATGTAAACTTCAAGTTAAGAAATGATGATTTCTTCAAGATAAAAATTGATACTAAGTATGTATATTTTTTAGGAATATATATATATATATATATTTATTGATCACCAAATTTTGTGCTAAGTGTATGTAGTATGTATTATATGTAATAGTGTGTTAAGACTTGAAAATACACTAAATACTCCTAAGGAGTGAAAATACAAAATACACATACAACATGCTTAGACAAATACAAGAGAATATATTTATAAAAATATATTACTTGATAGATTAAATAACTTGGACAAGTTATGAACATGAAATGAAGTTTTGGACAAAATACATAACGAATGATACGAGAAATCGTGTCACGAATAGGGTACCATAAGCACCATTAATCGTGTACATACTAAGACCGCAGAACAAAAGGTTAGATCTAATGGGTTTTCGGGCAGCCACACTCTTGGTGAAAACTAGTACCGAGTAGTGCTTTTGTGTCTCCGTCGTGAATCGACAACTAGAAAAATGCCTATGGTTTGGATTGCTTCCTATGTCGTGTCACATGTTAATGGCCTTGAAACACATTAACAACTTGATACATACAGAAATACTTGATTTATACAAGATACATACCATGTTTTTCATACAAAGTATACAAACATTCAATACAAGAACTGCATGAATTCACACCAACATTATGTTGACGTTTTTCCAAAAACTCACATGTATTTCAGGTTACTAAAGTGGATGTGAGCGCGGTCTTACTCATGCTCTTGGATGTTGTTTATGTTTGTCTTTGAATAAAGTTGTAACTTTTCAGACAAAATGCTGTCTTGTGATGTAAACACTTAACATATGTTTTCAGTTATGAAATGTTTGGTATTTGGAGTTATTTTTACGAGCATGTAGTATGTTTACCTTTCGTATGCAATGAGAACCTTTCATGATCACACCTCATGCTTCCGCCTTAGAAAGGGGTGTGACAGAAACTAGGAATAATAAACCTAGTTACAATACTAATAGAAAAGATGGGAAATTAAAGTGTTTTAACTCCTTCTATAAAATCTGGAAAATTGAGGGGCCAAAGATGTAAATCCTAAAACTCAATTGTTAAAATTCTGGATAAACATCAGGATATACACTTTGTGTATATCATGTTCGATCAAGAGACCCAGGAGCGACCCCAAGTCCTTTCCAAACCCTAGTTCTACAAAATTGCTCAAAATCAAGGAATCAAAACTGAATTAAAGGTGATTCAAGGCTATATAAGTGATCTTCGTCATTAGTATAGTCAAAGGTATGCTTAATTTTGAGAAGTGAAGATGTTGTGATGATTTTGAATTCTCATAACAGAAATTAGTGGTAAATTAATGGATGTTATGGGTAAATTAAGATGAAAACAAGTCTAGAAATGAGTAATTGACTATAAATTTATTCATTCATGTTATATTTCATGAGTTTCACTACTTTTTATGTAAGGGTATATGGGTTTTTATAAAGAATTCATGTAGTCTTGGGATATTGGATGTTGATTGATGATTATGATGTAATTTCTAGTGCGATTATAGCTTTCTTGAGGTATGAATCGAATAACTAGGTTGAAACATGGTTAAAGATATTAATCATGAACATGACAATGTTAGAATGCTAAGTATGCACATTAGATGTTTGATAAAATGCTTGAATGAAAGGAATTACTTGAAAAGTATGAATTAATTGCTTAAATTAACTAAACAAGAGTATGAAATATCAAACATTGAACCATGAGTTCTAAACAATATACTCGAATCAAATTGTATAGGTGAATTGGGTGGATCATCGAGTGGACAAGGCGGATCGGATAACCGCTTAAAAGGAAAGCTCTAAAGGTATGTGGCTATTCGCTTCGTAATATCGTGTTTAGTATTTTACATTGAGTACTTGAATGATAAGCAAATTATTGTAATGTTGGATAACACTAAAACGAAGGATTTCGTTTGTAGTATTCAACATGAATAAGTATGAAATTCGAACTATAGAAATACGAAAAGTGGTGGATTCCACTTGAAAGTTAAACGGGTCAAAGGGACTCGAATACTACATGTGTGATTCACAAAAGAGCTATAGATTTCGCTAGTGAAATCAAACAGATTAAAATCCTTGAAGTATTGCGTTTTGATAAGATAAGGTGTTAGATGTCGCTAAATAAGTTAAAGCGGACAAGTAGAATATATGTACCTTAGTTTCGGCAATTGAGTTGGGTGTATCATGTGTCGAAATGTAAAAATATGATAAGGCATCGTTCCTATATCACTTTGAGTTCATAAATGCATTTTATGTCACAATAATGTAAACGGGTCGAATAAATAGAAGATTTCTATAAATCAAGTGTGTAAATTCAGAAATTCTATGAAACCATATAATTGCTTTGTACTCCATGATATAGATGGTCGAATTAAGGTCGCGTAGAAAGAAACGTGACTCAAAACGGACGAGAAACGAACTAGTTATGACGTTTTTCGTAAAAAGGTTCTTAGCTGGGAAATTGCAGGTCTGGAAAACAAACCTGCTGTTAAAATGGTTGGAAGTTTACACACAGATATATGCTATGGCTGTTCGTGCGTTGCGGAGGAAACGGGATGGTAATTTAGTTGGTACCGGTTATAACCCTTATATATAAAAAATCGTAACCGATTATTAGAAAAATACTTAATACCCGGTTTGTGCACTTGGTGATGATGCGAAAAACTAAATTTGTTATATGGTATTTAAACACTAATTTGTTAGATTTATCCATTATGTGATATAAAAAACTAAATAGTTTATTATAATAAATCAAGTGGTTATGAAAAATTAACATACACATTGGTGATGATGTGAAAAGATAAAAATATATGTTGGATGAATGCATTGCTTGAGAAAAGTTTGAAAAGGTAACGTTGTCTGATTACTTACTGCACGTTGACAGATATTTGTGAGTTTTTTTTACCAATACATATGCTCTAAAGGTCAAGTCAAGATTTGAAACCTGCCATCCGATGGGTCAATATTGTGTTTTATAACCGATGAAGAGATGGCATACCTTTTGCTGTGCATGACACTTTGTACAAGTGTATACAAGATAATCAGTTATGAATACATATTGGTAGCTAGCATCATAAATATGAAATTATCTTGTTTTTGTTGATCCAATAGTCGTTCCCATTCAACACACCGTTATTCAATCAGTTTCACCAAAACAATCAAAATCAGTCCGTAATCGAGCGAATTAATCCGAAGCTTATCCAGTTTTTAATATGATTATCACACTTGCATTGAATCAATATGATCACACTGAACAATTAAAGTTGTTGAATCCATAAAAACTGTACAGAACACTTTGATTATCACACTAAATCAACCCGAATCTCATCAAAAATCAATCGAATCTGTTCAGAATTATAAAAATCTTAACCATCAATCACCGATTCAAAATGAAAATCTCAAACGATACACCGAATCTTTAACCGAAGCAGTGAGATTTTATTCGAAACAAACTAAAACGGATTGAAACTCGTTTGAAACACGTTAAAAATCAATCTAGTTCCTCGTTCAGATGCAAGTTTTGAAGATTCAATTTACGAAGCTGATGCAAGAACTATATACACTATCAAGTCAACAACACCATTTTATGTAACTCAGATCTTCAAATTAAATCTAATTTCTATGGTATTTGTTATTCAGATCTTGATTCTTACAAAAAAAAAAATTATTATGATATATAACAACATTATGATCAATATACAATTTTTGTTCAAGTTTCATCCGTTATATCAAACAGAAACTCTTGAAATCAATATAAATTGTTCAAAAAGTATGAAATATGATCAGAATGTTTGAACTTTCAACTGAAAATCACCGAAGCCTAATCGAATCAACCGAAAATCAATCGAAATCAATCCGAGTTCACCAAACATGACTGAATTATTCCAGAATCGATATTAACAATTTGAAAGCTTGAAAACTGATGTAAATGGTCCGAAAAACAGATAATCAAACTGAAAATCAATCGTTTCAATACGAAATTCAATAAAAATCTATTCGAAATCAATCCTATTCACTCTAATTTCAAATCAAAAGCTCAACTTCGCATGGACTATAACAACGATCATCTCAACAAAAAACATTTTTGATTTTGATTTTGATTCTGATCAGAAAACATGTCTAACAGTTTCATAAAATTACATTATGAACAAATTTCAACCGTATTAATCAGTTTTTATCCTTTAAAAAATCCTTAATTAGTCTGAAAATCAACGAAATCTGACCGAAATACACGAACAACACCTCGAAAGACACCGAAACTCGTCCGATTCAATCACGATTACTGCCAAACAATACAAGACCTCCAAACAAACAGAAGGTACAGGACACCAAAACAGAAAATTACATAGCCCCAAAACAAAAGGCCAAGGCTGGTTAAACTTGAAATTTGATCAAATCCAACTCCGCTAACTGATGACCATCTCCATTTGCTTCTAAACATCGAACAGTCCTCCAGACAAGAAAGCTTTTGGACAATGCGATACGGGAACGTCTTCAGTTTCTCGGTGTATGATAAATCCAAATGCCTTAGATTTGTCAACTCGCCTATATCGCTTGGTAGCTTTTTCGAACGACTATGTGACAAGTCCAACACTCTCAGATCTTTAAGCATGGTTAATGAAGGAATCTCCTTCAACTCGTTAAAGCTTAAAAGGAGTGCACGAAAGCTACATAAAGTTGAAACCGGCTCTGGTAATGACTTGATGTCGGTTTTAGAGAGGTCAAGTACTTTAAGACGCGGCATCTGCATAAAGAATGAATCGGGAATGGTTTTAGAAAGTGGGTTCCTCTGAAGAAGCAAAGTAGACAGTTTCTGGCAGTTTGGATAATCAGGTACAATACTAATACGGTTATCCATCACAGAAACCCACTCAACATTTTCGATCCATTCTCTTGCCAATTGGTTTAATTTCAATGCAGATTTATTTATCAACATCGGGCCCTCCCTAGCGATCCGGATAGCCATATTCCTAACTAAATCATGCATCTTGACGTAATCTGACCTAACGTCTTCGAGCAAGTAAGCATCTTTAAGCATTTCAAGCACTGTGTACCCTTTGTTGATTTCTTTTTCTCGACCTCCAATTTCAGTTATCAATTCTTCTGCCATCCAGTTGATGGATATATTATTCCATTGTTATATACACCTTGTCGCTTCAACACGAGTAGCAGTGTGGAAACAATTGATTATCATTGCAGTGGAACTTCCATCAGTATAACCTGAAATCACACACTAAATCTGTGTCACAAATAGCTAAAACAATAGATATATTAAATACAAGGTTATCACAAACTTGCAATAGAACCACTAACAGTATCTAAAGATAAAAAGCGGTTAACGAATGACTTACAGAATCATGCGTCAAGTAAGTATCTCGCAGTAATCACAACAATACCTACAAATTCAAAAAAATTGGGGAATTCAAGTCAATTCATTCATAATAAACATCACGTATCAAATTCAATTAAAAAGAAACAACAACAAAAATAAAAAAAAAATAAAAATGAAATATCACCTCGGCATGCCATATAAAGATGGCCACACTCGGATAAGCCAGCAGCATTTTTACCCAAATTACCCCTGTAATCCCAGTTTCCTTGCGTCTGCACATGAAACTCGGACTGAGCCTTCAAAAAATACACCAGCCAGACAATTATTCCAGACCTGTTACCAGCATAGAACCAAATAATACATGTCCACACGAAGATTTGATGCAGCCAGCTCTTAACAGCCGTGTATATGCAGTTTAAAGCTTGACCAAGACCCAGCAGCATCACAAAATCGGACCTGAACTTGGCATATATCATCTGCAATTCCTCAGAGAAGTGGGTCAAAATGACTTAAACATCCAGGTGCTTCAAAACCTTGTAAAGCTGCAGCCAGATAGCCCGAAATGGAACCGCTTTATCCTTCCACTTCATAACAGCAGCAACAACATATAGCGGCAATAAATTACAGGCAATATGCACTGAATAAATTCGCTGATGCATCCAGCTCTTAGCCCAAAGATTGTTCATGTGGCCAAGATCCAAATACATCAGATTCACAACATTAGCAGAGACCGGTGAGCTAGAAAGTACAGCGCTTGCAGCCGGAGCTTCTTTTGGATTAACCTGTCCCAACCCAAAATGCCCAATATACCCCTATTGCAATAACAAAACATAATTACGTTAAAGATAACCCACATTTGGTCCTTCCATATTTTTTTTGGATAAAGGGCATAGCCCGGCAAACATATTATAAACCAATGAAAAAATTACAACGTCAAAGGGGCATACCCCCGTAAAATCCCGGAAACATGCTTCGGGGACCAAAAATATGAAATCATTAGCGATATCAAACATGACGCTAGCAATGAAACCTAAGTGACTTTGTTGAAACACTTTACAAAAATGCCTATTTAGACATGGCAAAGGACACCAAAATCTATGATTTCTAATGATCACATGTGAACGACCATTATGCCAACCCCTACTACCACGGCTGGTAGAGATACATCCAAAATGAGCCTTCAAAATCTTCATGGAACCCGGGCCGAGGAAGCAGCGACATAACCCAACAAAGCAGTTTGCAAGGACGACCCAATACATCTTGTGGACCAGCAACCTATGCATACTAGTGGGCCTAAAACCAAGCCCAAACATATTACCAAACATCCAAAATTGAGTCATTAAAGGCCCAACCCAAGGGTCATACCCAACCAGCTGATTGGCCTTCCACAACCACGTCCAGCATAAGCCCAGACCCGTTAAATGCACCTCAAGTCTTTTTGCGATACCCATGGAGAGGACCAAAGCAGAGGATCCTGAGCAGCCAACCTGGTGAGTAATAGACCCAAAGCCCAATAATAGAAAACCAGATGATCCAATCCAACATGTTGAACTCGGAACCCGAACTCAGCGTGATCGATCACAGGATCCAAACAATAGCAGCCCAGAATTTGATAGCCAATTACAGTGTTACCAGCAGAATTATTTACCAGATTACCCCTGCAAGCCCAGTTGCTCTGGACCTGTATATGAACCTCTAGCTGGACTTTCGAGGAATGAACCATCCAGTTAGCTAAGCCCGCCCCAAGCTGATTAAAACCAAAGCCGCATAACAACATGCCCGGTATGTAGCAGATCTTGGGCCTCATACCATAAACCAAACACAGATACGAGAACCATCTCTTAACAATCCGTTTGCAAGCATCCTTAAGATTGAGGCCAAAAAGGTGAGTCCTGTTATATCCCCAGATTATACTAAGCGTATGCAGCCGGCATGAAACACCAGCAGTCTTTAGAAGTCTGCAAGAATGAAACTGGACAGATAGAATAGGATAATATTTGCATTGCCACAGAGACTGCCAGTTCCAGCTCTTGGCCATCCCAAACAGAAAATCAAAAGACAAATCAAGATACAGCAATGATTGGGCTAAACTACCACACTTCCTGTCAGAAAACAGAGTCTTTGCCCCTAGCAGCGTTATCATCATAACCTGATATGTTAGTAATATCCACAGTTAGTAGTATCCACTGTTATGGTATGTTAGTAATATCCACTGTTATGTAGTAATATCAGTGGATAGCTAGTAAGCAGTGGATAGTTAGTAAAGGGGGGTTATCAGTGGATAGTTAGTACATCAGTGGATAGCTAGTAAGTAGTGGATAGCTAGTAAGCACTAAGTAGTGGATAGTTAGTACATCAGTGGATAGCTAGTAAGCAGTGGATAGTTAGTAAAGGGGGTTATCCACTGTTTGGCCAACTTTTTACTAACCACCTCTGCTGCTAATCCACTTTTATTAACAACCTCTGTTGTTCATCCACTGTTGATGGATCCACTGATTCCTAACAACATCTCCATCCACTGCCATCTAAACCACTGATCATTTACCCGTATCACTCACCTTCCCGGAATTCCCAAACCCGCTAACCGCAGCATTCCACCAGGAACAATTCGACTCGACAAACCCCCTTTCGAAACCCCTCTTCGCCCTCCGAAACCCCTCGAATCCCCACACAGAAAACATAAGAATCATAAAACAAAGAGAATTTTAACAATTGCTCCACTTGATCATATGTAGCATTTCATCAAACACCTAGAAGACATCACATCAAATACAAAAATTAACAAATAAACATATAATCTCATATTTTGTGTACCTTGAATAAGAAATTAACAAATAAACTTATCAAATATCCTTACCAGATGGATAATCCATTCACAAAAATTAACACAATCCATTCACAAAAGTTAACACAATCCATTCACAAAAATAGACGGAAATATCAAAAACCAGTGTCGAGGAGTGAACAGAAGTAGAAGAAATCACATACCTTGAGAAATCTACAAAAAATCGACACTGGGGAGTGAGGTATGAACGAAAGAATCGCTTGAATGAAAACCTAGAAAAAGAAAATCGGTGATTCGATTAAAGATGAAATTCAATTTGAAAATTCGTAATTTGCTTGAATGGAAACACTTACGCGATGAAGGGACCTGTTGCAGAACATCCTCAACCCTAATTTGCAATTTAAATAGGTATTCACAGAAGTGAGTGCCAATTCAACAGAGTGGCGAGCATGATGAACTCCATGGCTGCAAAATCACGGTTGCTTCAATGGTAGAAAATATCAATTTCTACCACGAGCCCTCCGAATTTTACCCCGCCAAGAGTTGACGATAAAGCAATGATTCAACAAACGAAGAATGATTCTTCAGAAGTATGAAAAGGGAAGGGAGTTTTATTGGGATAAAGCAATGATTCAACACCGCAATTGAATTGATATGTTTCATCTTATTGATTTGGATTTGTGATTGTATCCATTATAACCAGCAATCGAAATCAGAGAAATTTTAGAGAGAGAAAGAAGAGGATTTGAAAGTGAAGGTGAAGGAGTTTATATTGATAATTTTAGGGGCAACGGTTGAGGGAGCGTACCCACGTAGCGAAAAACATGGAGAAAACACAGGAAACTTCAACTGGCGTTGAAAAAAAATCTGCCATTTTTTTGGGGGGTTTGAACGGATGAGATTAAATCTTGGAGATAACCGCCTGAATTATTATGGTCAGGATTAACTAAAACGTGGGTTTGACCGGCGGTTACATAGCGGCGAACAATTTATTAATAATTGGTATTCAAATATTTCATGTCTGCCGTCATTTGCTACTCTTTTTTAAGAGTTAATTACATCATTAATCCTTGTGATTTATATAAAGTAATAACATAAGGTACTAATAGTTTAAAATATCAATCTGAGGTGTTTCGTTTGAAACCAGAACCAAAGTTTTTCTTATCATTTTATAGATCCAATCCAGAACCAAGATTTCATCATCACTTCATACCTCGTCTCCATCCTCCGACTAACCACCGCTCTCCCGTCACCAAATCCCACCGTCTCCGTCTCCACATAAGAATTTAGAGAGAAAGAAATTGTGTGTGTGCGTTTGTGAAGAGAGATAGATAGAGTAATATTATTGTGGGTTTGTGAAGGATATGCAAAGAGAAAAAGAAGGGTTGAGATATTTGGATTCAGTTGGTGGTGGACTGGTGGTGCCAACATGGGTTTTTTAATTTTGTTGAAATTACATAAGGAGTCCCCGTAGAATAATTGTTCTTATATATAATTGAAAAAAAATATGATTTACACAAATGAACCCTCAAGGTTTCTATTATATTCCAGAAATTAATTATTGTTTACAAAAAGACGTAAATACCCCTAAAATCAGTTAAAAATAAACAAAAGTTAGTGTTAGTACCTCTGCTTGTTACAAAATTAAAAGTTAACACCTCACATTGTTACTTTAAACTATTAACACCTTAGGTTGTTACTTTGTATAAACCACAGAGACTAACGGTGTAATTAACTCTTTTTTTTAACGAGATATTCTTCGTCTTTAGGTCATTGAACAGTTTTAATGACACCATATTGCCATCTATGATGTCTTTGTATTCGTTACTAATTGCCGATGATGAAACTTGTTTACCTACCGGCCCTTTGTACCGATTCCTCTTGGTCTACAAACTCATCATTGGTTAATTTCAGATTGATGAGCATTTGAGCATTGACTAGGGATCTAGTCAATGGAGGGTGACGTTTTTTACTTCTTTTATAATAGTCCTATTAATGGGAAGTTTGCCCACTAGGTGGAGTTGGGAATAAGCTCCCAAATCCGCATCAAACGAAACACACGAGTCTTGTAAAACATATGTGTTGTTAGTGTTGGATCAGTTCTATTTTGAACATAAAGGAAAACATGAAAACATACCTTTGATTGCATCATCATAAACCAGCAGAGAATCCAGTTAAGGCGCAGCAATAATGTTTGACATGATTGTCATCTTGGTCTGGTTCCTCCTTAGGGTGCTGACTGATGATGGTGGCTAAGAAACCGAATAGGGGATTCAGTTATGGGAGAGGAGGTCGAATGTGATGTTATGACTAATGGGGTGTATCTAATTGTGTAACTGAGTAACCCTTTAACCTCCATATCATTCTCCTTATATAAGCACCCAGGAGGAAACCTAATTAGTTAATAAGGGTAATATGGTCCATCAACAATTACCAACTAATTATTTAATAGGTTATTATATATTTTGATCTTTATTATGTAAATGATTATAATGGCTATAGATTAAATATTAGTACATAATATATTTAATCTTACATTCTCCCACTTAGCCGAGTAATCATTTACTATGAGTATTAGATAAGCCTGATCAGGAGTTAACACTCATTTTAGCCTTAAACAAGTACTATAGCAGAGAAATACAGCCGTTGAATCATTATGCGACTCAGGACCCCCATTAATCATACTATAGCCTTAATTTAAAACCTAATCGTTATGATCAAAATACGCATAAGCCCTTTGTTTGATTTGTAACTATATTTGTCTATATGCCGTTATGCTAGCTTGACATATTCTTAGAGACATACAAAATCAAACTGATGAGGAAAATTAATTAATACTTAGTCATTCATAGTACGATATGCAGTTGCGCATGGCCATCAATTAGTACCCGTCTCTGAGCTCTCTTAATAAGACTTATGGGTAATAGCCCTTCAGTTATAGGATCCTTAAGCATATCATGAATGTATTCGATACAAAACTTAGTTTCCTCAATTCGTTCATAAACGAATAATTAATTGCGTATCGAAACTTAATGCAACACCTCTTGAACTGTTACTGTTCAAGGAGTCATGGTAGCTGACTTTATCACACTAAGTCTTCAAAACATTAATTATATGGAGTTAATAAACTTATGAGTCCACTGATAAATTTTCAACAACATTTAGTGACTATATTATGTCGTTATAACTTAGGTTGTTATTATCAGTTTATTATGACTCCTCCATAAGATAGGTTTTGTCTGTTGACATAAAGATATACCCGAAATTACATTTTGTCATCTTTGAATATCTCAAAGTTAGAGTAATAAACCGGTTTGAGTTCTCACTTCTTCTTTAAATTATAGTCTCTCGTTTCTTTTAAAGATATTATAATACTCCATTAGATGCTTCATATTAATCTAGATATATCTAGTGTGTTGCAATGTGAGAAATATCTAAACGAGTATAGACTTGAACTTACATAAGGCTTCCAATTAATGAAGCGTAAAAAATAATATCATTTACCATATTATCCTCTGAAGGAGAGCAGTATTGTTTGTTACATACGTAAGGACCCATTTACTGTTAAACTTATGGAACAGAACTAATATCCCATTGGGTCTATCTCAGTTTGTTATGATATCAATCACGTAAGAGATATCTCTGAGATTTATTATATCAAAGTTTGTGTTAACAATGCTTTGACTTATATGACTTATGTAACATATACTTGTCAAAATAATGTCATTTATATAGACAAGCTTATCTTAGTTGCTCCCACTCATTTTGAGGTAGGTACATTAATCCACTTGATTCTTGATGAAAATAATTACGTTAGCTTTCATCACATTATGATGTTTGCATTAACCCATACATGGATATTATTGGCTTACAAATAAAGTGTTATCTAATGAACATGTAAATGTGTCAGCCATTTGTTATGGAAAATTGTTTATAATGTTCATCTAATGTGGCTTTAAACTATTATAAGCTACTAGAACAGTGATGATCCTCAAAGAAATCTTCTATAAGATATGTAATAAAGATTCTTTAATAATTTATCTCTTCCTAAGTACAACCTTTGACAATCAATCATGCTTTTGAGTGTCTTAACGCTTATATTAGGATTTGGTTTAGTTATGAACACTCTTAGGTAATTCAATCAAATCCCAAACGTTATACGAACCCATAAAATCAGTTTTACTAGAAAACAGTTTTATTCCATTCAGAATATTGATTGACACTAATGGCTTAATTTGAAGAGATAGGATCATTAAACTTTTCCAAAATCCATTTCAACTTTAGTTAGGGAGGTTATGTAATCATCAAAGTTAGTAGATTTTTAAATCTAGATGACCTCCTGAGTTGATTATTGGGTTCATTAGAAGTTTCAGTTTTATGGATTAGCTCTTGGTTAGGTTGCGATCATTTTCAGGATTCTAAGTTTGTAAGAGTTGGTGCAGTATGGTGTACAAGAGGTGTAATCAGAGTTAAATTCGGAGTGAAATTTAATGACACTCTTCCCCCCGCCTCTTGTATTCATTGCAAATCATGATAAGGACTTTGATTGCTCCCACTAACCTTAGAAATCTTTAGGAACTCAGCATGCTTAGGGTCAATATGTAACGACCAACAAATTCTAATAGAGAAACACAAATTAATGATGTTAGTCGTTGTGATTTCTCTTGTTGAGGATTATGTTAGTTCAGGTAAGAAATCTAAGTGTGCCCACAATTAAGCAACAATGAAACTTTTGTAAGAGTAGCATTAGATTTAAGGAGATAAGTTATGATAGAACAGTGTCGTGATGGAGCGGTGTCTTGTACAAGAGGTGCAAATTTAGGTAATGTAAAATTTTCACTCCCCCACCTCCTGCAACTATTGCAAATTATTATTAAGACACTTAATGCTCCCACTGATCTTTGATATCTCTAGAAATGCTACAAGAGAAGTTTCAATGAGGTACGTGACGTGGGAACATATCATATTTATGTTAGACTTTAATTGATTTCCTTAACGTCCAAAAATCATAAGAAACTTAAGGACATATTTAATAGAAATCTTATTAAGTACATATATGAATAGATTTCTTCTAAGACCGTCAGCCATATGCGACAAAATTTAGATACAAGTTGATAATCTGATAAATGATTTATGTCTGAATATTCCATTTGGAATAAGTTCCACGAATGTCAATGAATGACTTATGATGGACCCATACTTATTCCTTAAGCCAAGTAATATTTAGGGCTATAACGTCATGATTTAAAATCACTTAGAATGAGATTAGATGAAAAAATCATCCTCATTAACCATGTCATGATTTCTCATGAATTTTGGTTATAATGGACGAAATTTATAAGTCTCATTTTCCTTTTGTCAAATCCTCATTTGCATGATGACAAAAGTTGTGAAAGTGTAAGGTATCATCTAGTTCCATCTTAGTAATGTTTCATTCCAGATATTTAGAACAAATAAAATGAGAGTTTAAGATAAGTGTGACTTTATGTTGGTTATGCAAACCTCACAACCTTCATGACATAGCCTAAGTAATGATACTGTATTCTGGTTAATCTTCAGAATATGTAAGGTATCGAAAGGCTTTGTTAGAAGACTGCTTATTATGGTTCTTATAACCTTAACATTTAATTTTGTCACTAACTCTCATGTTAGTTATTTGTCGAGTTCTGGTAAGGAAACGTATGGAACTAGAGTCAACTAATCATGTGTTAATTGGAATATTAAAAAATTATCAGACTTAAATATCACTAGTAAGTGACTATCTAATTAACTTATCCAACTGTTCTTTGGAATAATGGATAGTCTCGTTGCTTAGAGTTGGGATTTTGTACTTGCATTTTGTCTATGGACCTTAGAACAATCCTCTTTTAAAGTATTAGTGGTTCTAAGGTGAGTAACAACTTATTTTCCAGCTTCAAACACTTATTTCTTTGTACATATGTTGCTTATCAACACACTCGTTATACTTTGGTACTTTTGAGTGTTATAGTTGATTTATAATGCATCAAATTGTACAAGTGAAAATCTTAGTATGTAATGTACTGGAAAAATGTACTTATTTCCATGCGTAAGCCCTTAACTTTATGGGTCATGGTATTGTACATTATTATGTATTCACATATACCACTTAGCTTTATAATTTATAATTTTAAATGAAGACATGCATCTTAGGAGTTCTATTGATTATTCCACAATTATAGATTAGTCTTAGGAAAGACTTAATCTGGAATAACCTTTTAGTGACAGCACTTATTCTTGATTATCATAAGAGACATCATGTTCGATTTATCCTAATCATCATGCTCTACTTTTCTTCTGTAGTGCTTTATCAGAAGAGAGCAATAGGATTATCGTGCCTTAAGAGATAATCAAGAATTTAATTTAAGAGCTAATTCTAATAGAAACTTTAAGCAAAACATATTAGATTTAGGAATTAGAGTGGATGAGATATAGACTTATAGAAGAAAAAATTATAGTGAGAAAAGTTATGGGTACTTAAAATAAGGCAGACAAAATGATCATAAAAATTAATTAAGGATCATTAATATAAGGATCATTGTGTGAAGAGGTTGTGATATGTCTATTACTAACATCAAAATAATAGACTTAGCTAAAATTCTACTTAAACGAAGACAAAACAGCTTTGGCCAGAAGTGTAATCATTTAAGCATATGTGCAAAGTGGTTGTAACAAATCAGCTTTGGCCAGAAATTGAGATAATCACTTTAGTTATGCACTCGTTAAGTATGCCATCTATGAATGAATTAAATCAGCTTTGGCCAGAAATTAAGACATTCATGCTTATGATGCATACTTAACATAGCTTTCGTAATACTTGAACGATAAGTAGATGCATCAAGTCAGCTTTGGCCAGAAATGATACATCAAAAACTCATTCAAGTTAAGCTATTTTGGTTTTGTAAAACATTATTTGATCCTTATTAATTAACTAAATATTTACAAAACCAGTTATTTAATAGCAAACTACCCGTTAGCGCGGATCGAACTACGCGGTGAGTTCGCTGGGATTGCGGGGAACAGCGAAAAAAATTTAGTTCACATTAACTGCTCAGTAAAGTAACAGGATTTCGAATAAGTCTTGAAATTTTATGAACACTCATGATTTCGGATGATCAGACAGTTATTGATCCATAATGGACAAACAGATGTTCATCCGGAATGATCAATTAGTTGTTGATCCGTGATGATCCGTAAAGATCATCCGAAATGTGTTCCTCAAGCTATAAAATCCTTAATTTAAGCAGTTACTAATTGATAAGGTTCAAATCCGAAATCTTAGGGATCATGGGATTAAGTTTCCTGTTTAAAAGTTAGTTATTTTTATCTGTTTATTTCGAAAAAAAAAATTTATCCATTAATAAAATAACAGATTTCGAAAATTCTAATTAGATAAAAAATAAATCAAACAGGAACAAACACCCAATAATCCTAAATCATTCCAAAACTAAGGGAAATTTCGAACTTTCTGATGAACAAGTGACGAAAATAAACATTCAAACATTCATCCGAAATGCATCGATAATGATCCGAAATCATCCGTAATGATCAGAGATGATCCGTAATGATGTAGATCCAGATCCGAAATCATCCGTAATAACCAGTGATGATCCGTGATGATGAAACTTAGATCCGAAATCGTCCGTAATGATCAGTGATGCTCCGTAATGATGAAACTCCACATCCGAAATGATCCGTAATGATGAAACCTCAGATCCGAAATCATCTTTGATTGATCCGTAATGATCCGAAATGGATGATTCTAATCCGGAATGGCATCTCGGGTAAAAAGGTTTGAAGACGTTCATCCGTGATGCATCCGTAATGGATCCGTAATGATCCGGAATGGCATTTCGGATAAAATTATTTGAAGATATTCATCCGTGATGCATCCGTAATGATCCGAAATGGCATCTCGGATGACAGAAAACGGATTTTTAATGGTTTTCAATTCTGTTTATTTAGTTTTATTCCAGATTTACGGATATAAAACAGAACCGACTAATCAACATATGCTCTGATACCACATGTTGGATCAGTTCTGTTTTGAACATAAAGGAAAACATGAAAACATACATTTGATTGCATCAGCATAAACCAGCAGAGAATCCAGTTAAGGCGCAGCAATAATGTTTGACATGATTGTCATCTTGGTCTGGTTCCTCCTTAGGGTGCTGACTGATGATGGTGGCTAAGAAACCGAATAGGGGATTCAGTTATGGGAGAGGAGGTCGAATGTGATGTTATGACTAATGGGGTGTATCTAATTGTGTAACTGAGTAACCCTTTAACCTCCATATCATTCTCCTTATATAAGCACCCAGGAGGAAACCTAATTAGTTAATAAGGGTAATATAGTCCATCAACAATTACCAACTAATTATTTAATAGGTTATTATATATTTTGATCTTTATTATGTAAATGATTATAATGGCTATAGATTAAATATTAGTACATAATATATTTAATCTTACAGTTAGTACCACTTCCTGGGTTGTTGAATCTTATATTGTACATTATGTTAAATTTTTGAACCTATAGATGAATAGTTGAGGACATTGATGAAATACAATCGAACGTATGGTATTCCTCATGTCCCATTTGATCACCGAAACTTTTACATATTTGTTCCCAAAACGTGTCACTCGTTTAATGAGTTCAAAAAAAACAATAATAAGTAAGATATTCAAATAAATAGTAAAGAAAAACGGCTAAAAAAAAATAGTCAAATATATATAAAAAATGTGATTAAACATTTACCGTTTCTTGGTTCCTCGGATACGTCAATTCGAGTCATCGCCAACATGTATTCTTCATTTGAAGTCTATTGTTCACTTTTACAGATGGTTCTCTCCGGTGTGGTAGTTGTGGCATCCTTTTCTATGTGACCTTTTTCAGTTTGGGTTGTTGGTCAAGTCGTGGTATCAGTTGCGTTCGGGTTTTGTTTCCGGGACATAATCAGGTGTGGGTGGAGATGATTGAGCTATTTGTAATGGTTAGTAGTTCGGGGGGCCCTTTGGTTCAAAGTTGCAAAAGTTAGCATCGTGTCACGGGCCAAATGTTTGAAGATCGCGATGCTGTGGGCTGTGCTTGAACGCTTGGGTTACTGGCTAGTCCTGGACTTTATCAGGGGACGGAGTCAGTGTCAATGAAGAGGTGTACGTGCCTAGTCGTGCAAACGACGAACGCACCACTGGTCGAGAGCTGGCGCCGCTCTCCTGATGAGTCCAAGGCAGGACGAAACCAGTGACCCACACAAAGAAGCGGGATGGATTGGCTTGTCCCCGGGGACTTGGGGACGCCACACGGGGGTCGAAAAGTAACCCCGTGACAACTTGGTATCAGAGCAGAACGATTCTCGGATACGTTGGAACGTGACTCTTAACCAAATGAGCTTAACATTTAGAGTATGGTTGCGCAATGGTGGTGGAAGAAGACCAAATATAGGTTTGCTTCGGCAAAGGTCTTTGTACTCCGCGAGTATGGGATCGTGAGAGCCGCTCAAGTATAGTTGCAGTGAAGCCCTCCGTGTTATGTTCAAAAATATACGGTTCAAGCAGCGCCGTAAAAAGGAAGTTTTGTGAAAGCTGCTACAACTATTCAGGTCCCCGTATTCCTGAAACAAGGTGAATCATCGGCACCTAATCCGATGCGGCGGACGTCAGCGCCACTTAAAACCAAAACTGACGTACTATATTGAACATGCATGACAGAAGATCATTGTTGCTGTGCTTTCGGGTGTCCTGCCCTCCCAAAGAGAATCATGCTCAACATAAAGGGGATCATGCATTGTCAAGTATGCGAGCTGGTATGAGACGACGAGCATGCACGAGGACGTGCATGAAATGGTGGTGGGAGAGTGTCACGGGCCAAATGTTTGAAGACCGCGATGCTGTGGGCTGTGCTTGAACGCTTGGGTTACTGGCTAGTCCTGGACTTTATCAGGGGACGGAGTCAGTGTCAATGAAGAGGTGTACGTGCCTAGTCGTGCAAACGACGAACGCACCACTGGTCGAGAGCTGGCGCCGCTTTCCTGATGAGTCCAAGGCAGGACGAAACCAGTGACCCACACAAAGAAGCGGGATGGATTGGCTTGTCCCCGGGGACTTGGGGACGCCACACGGGGGTCGAAAAGTAACCCCGTGACAATCGGCTAGCTTGTATTTTGTTCCAACGTCGACAGGTAACGTGTTTCGGTTGAATAAGTTTGGGTTAACTTGATTCGGGGTTGTTTGGGTTCCAATTGTATGGAGGCATTTTTAGTATGAGTGGGTGGAAATTCTTAAAAAATAAAGATTTTGAGATGTGTCGAAGAAGAATAAGAGAATTCACGTTCCTTCCATCTTTTTTAGCTTATAATTTCACTGAAAACAACTATATTTTCTCTCTTCTTTCAATTAAATAATATTTTTTATACTTTAGTGTCCCCTCAAATTTACAGATTAAGAGTAATATTTCTCTCTTCTCTATTCACAACCATCTACAATCACTTTTCAAAATATAAAAAGCTCCCGTATTTATGGGACGGATTGTGAATGCTATAAGATTGTTTGTCTAAGAAAATAGGTTGAAAAGATTTCTTTTACAAACGACTAGAATTGGAATTGAGTCAACTTGGTTGGGGTCACGCCAAGACCACTCACGCCCGTCCATGCGGGGGTAGGTGACAATACCTTTTATCGACATTCACACCACCACTACATCTAGAAGATTACTAAGTACACAAGGGCGTAGCTTAAGAGGGGCCGGGAGAGGCGTCCGACCCCCCCGAACTTTTCGCTCAGTAGTGTTGTATATACGTTTTCGTCCCCCGGTTCTACAGAAATTTTTGGGTATATACGTTTTCGACCCCTCCGTTTTCATGGTCAAGCTTCCCAGTGTAAGTACAATAATGTTTTCATATTAACCCCTCGATTAATTTGCAAATAGGTGTTGTGTGTGGTCTTTACTATTGAACTGTATACAAATTTTGAAGGCTTTTGTAAAGCATCCTTTGTTTCATTACAATCCATCAATCATATAATTCTGACATCAGGGAACCATATGCCCTTTTCCACATTTCATTTTAGTTTATAGTGTGTATGATCTAACTTAAGAAGAGTGACTTGTATTTGATAACCTGGTTTAAATATTATCTATATTTGCAATTTTGTATTTCATTTTTAGTTGTAATTTTCGCATACTTTTTCACTCTTAACTTTGGTTCCTATATTTTTCATCTTTTACAATTTTTTTGTTTTATGTTTTAGTCTAAATTTTGTCCGTGAACACTTCGCAACGTGCGTGCATGTTTCAAAGTTTTTACGCCTCTTTTTTCCCGTTTAACGGCCATACCGCAACTCACGAGTCCTATATCGACTTAGTTATTGTTTTCTATGTTCTACATTTCACGTGTGTGATTTGACGTTTTTACGTGTACTTTTCCCATCGTTCGGCTTTATTTTTTTCGTTTTTTATTTCTTTTCTTATACAAGGGTTTCTTGTGTTGGTAGCCGATCATTGACTATGGTGTGACATTAATGCTACTTAGAAAGGTTTTATGCCCCCTTCACAACACAAGTTGCTTAATACTAGTTTAATAAACGATATATTAAATGTATGTGTGTATGCGTGTGTGTGTTGATAAGGAAGAGAGGGGCGTCGTGAGCGGCTTTGGGAGGAAGAAGACGACGGGGACGGGCCCCAAGGGGGCGGTGTAGCCAGTGGCGAAGCTTGGATTTTTCGGCCGGGGGGGTGAAAACATATATACCCAAAAATTTCTATAGAATACCCAAAAATTTCTATAGAACCGGGGGGGGTGAAAACGTATATACCCACAAATTTCTATACGAAAACTACATATATAACACTACTGAGCGAAAAATCCCGGGGGGCGGACGTCCCCCCCCGCCCCCATTAAGCTTCGCCCCTGGGTGTAGCCAGCCCAACACTATCCTTGACGACCCGGAGACGAACCCTACACCCACCAACCTAAGGTTATATCCGAACAAAGATATATATATTTTAACGCTACAGAAGGAAAGATATTTTTGGATATGAGAGTAAAATTATGATGGTTAAATTTTGTGATGCTGTATAATTTTTGAAGTGCAAATAGTAGGACTCATACGGAAAATATTCAAAAGAAAACTTGTAAATTTTCATATATTTTTCTATTGTATTTTTAACTGTCTCTGCCTTCCCTCTAAACGTTTCATTGCGTTCTTATGGTTGTATTGTAAATTTCAGTTTAGACTCGGCGTATTTACTAAATTTTTATATTTCTTCAAGGTTGTAAAGTGGATTATGAATTCTTTATTATCAATGTGTTGATTTGCAAACCAATAGCAAGCCAACATATGATAACAAAGAATTCATGATCTACTTTACAATCTTGAATTATTTGTTATCCTGTTATGTTATATATTCAAGATTCGTGTTAAATTTGATATTGAGTCATGCGTATTTACTAAATTTCCTTATTTCTTCAAGGTTGTAAATCAACTATGGTTTTGTTTTGGTAAAGATATATCATACACGAATTTTGTGTTAAGTGTTGACCCTGACTGGATTTTGCACATAAGCCTTACCTTTTCGCTTTTCAAATTGAGTTCAATGGTTAATTTAATACATAAATCTACATTTTAATACCTTTAAACCTTTAGTTGAGGCAGATGAAATTAAATTTTATTGTTACCTTTAAGCTTTTCCTAACTTCAGGATTTTCTTTGAATCCCACTTTTTTCTGCTTTTTCCTTCAAACGTATTATCAAATTTAAAGTATAGGAATTGTTTAAGTTCAAATCGGATTTTACTGGTTCAAAATGTTATGGAAAACTCGCATCCCATATCCGAAAGAAGAAAAAGTTAGATGACATAACTATGCAATCCCTTCGTCATACGTGTTGATACAATACTTCTTTCTTCGCATATGACTATACTCTCAATTTGTTATCTTTAACGAACAATTCAATGTAATTTACTACATGGAATGAAAATATATAAACACATTATAATTATTTGGTAATTATACCTTAGCAGTGAAGCTATGATAACCATAGAAACTAGTTTTTTATTCTCCACGCTTCGCGGCGGAAGTTTGGTCGTTTCCCCTACGTTACATGACAGAAGCTTCGTCGTTACCGGTTTAGAAAAGGATTGAGTTCGTTATGACACCACAACAATAACATCATTGGCTATAACTTATAATACAAAAAAATAACTTCGTTTTCAAACTTACACAACACAAAAATATTTGATTCTAAATATAAGTTGGTTTTCAAATAAAAAGAAAGTCAGTTTTATAAATACTAATACATATTGATCTATTAAAAAAAGTCATTTTCTAAACTTACTAAATTTACCAACAAAACCACCACTGTTTATGGCGAGTTTGGTTTAATATATATATATAATATAGAATCTTTCAATATTTTTTCCTATTTACCATCTTGAATCTAGAAAAATTTTAAAAAGAAAAATTAGTTTTCACTAAATGTTAACACAAATAACTATAATTATTAAATAATTAATGCGTTTGCAATATCCGTGAAAAAAGTTCGTAATGAACTAAGAAGTGTTCAGATGGAAGTAACGTAAATAAGATATCAATACTCAAACTTACGTTTTTTAAAATCTTGAGTAAATTGTCATTTTAGTCCCTGAGTTTTGTCCAAATTTACCAGTTTAGTCCAAATAGTTTTTTTGTGCACCTGGGTCCCTAACTTTTACATTTTGTTGCCATTTGAATCATTTTGTCTAACTCCATCCAAAAACCCAGTTTGTCACAGTTTGTACTTAATCACTAATGTTTTTCAGTTGCCATTTTGATCCAATTCCAAAAAATCAAAAAAATTCCAAAAAATCCAAAAATCATTAAATGTTTCGGCACGAACCGTTTCGAACCGAACCGTTTCGACCCGTACCGTATCGAACCGAACCGTTTCGACGCGAACCATTTCGAACCTGTACCGTATCGAACCGTACCGTTTCGACCCGTACCGTTTCGAACCCGACCGTTTCGAGCCGAACCGTTTCGACGCGAAGCGTTTCGAACCGTACCGTTTCGATACCGTACCGTATCGAACCGAACCGTTTCGAGCAGAACCGTTTCAACACGAACCGTTTCGACCCGTACCGTTTCGAACCCGAACCGTTTCGAGCCGAACCGTTTCGACCCGTACCGTTTCGACCCGTACCGTTTCGACGCGTACCCTTTCGACGCGAAGCGTTTCGACCCGTACCGTTTCGACCCGTACCATTTCGACGCGAACCGTTTCGGGTTCGAAACGGGTTCGGTTCGAAACGGTTCGCGTCGAAACGGTTCGGGTTCGATACGGTACGGTTTCGAAACGGTACGGTTCGAAACGGTTCGTGTCGAAACGGTACGGTTCGAAACGGTTCGGGTTCGAAACGGTACGGGTCGAAACGGTTCGGCTCGAAACGGTTCGCGTCGAAACGGTTCGGTTCGATACGGTACGGGTCGAAACGGTATGGTTCGAAACGGTTCGCGTCGAACCGGTTCGGTTCGATACGGTACGGGTCGAAACGGTACGGGTCGAAACGGTTCGTGCCGAAACATTTAATGATTTTTTGATTTTTTAGAATTTTTTGATTTTTTAGAATTTTTATGATTTTTTAGAATTTTTTTGATTTTTAGTTTTTTTTGGATTTTTTAGAATTTTTATGATTTTTTAGAATTTTTTTGATTTTTAGATTTTTTTGGAATTTTTTTGATTTTTTGGAATTTTTTATGATTTTTTGGAATTGGATCAAAATGGCAACTGAAAACATTTTTTAAGGAAATCCCCAAAATACCCCTGTTACAAACTGGGTTTTTGGATGGAGTTAGGCATTGTGATCAAAATGGCAACAAAATGTAAAAGTCAAGGACTCAGATGCAAAAAAAAAAACTATTTGGACTAAACTGGCAAATTTGGACAAAACTCAGGGACTAAAATGGCAATTTACTCTAAAATCTTTGAATTTGTGAACGTGGGCAACATGCAAACACGAAGACGAAACCAAAGTCACCGGGCTTGTGCAACGACATGTCAACAATAGTGATGGGGCAACAGTGGCAACTCTTTAGCGACGACATATCGTTGCTAATACTTTTAGCGGCGATTTTGGGCATCATTAGTGGCGACAAATGTCGCCGCTAAAACTCCAGTTTGTTGTAGTGAAATAGGCTTTGCATAAAACCATTAAGAGGTTTTTACTTTATATACTAAGAGTTAGAAACCATTCAAAACTTTCAATTTCAGAAGATAATTTATAGGTTTCAATTCATAAGCACTTAAGATCGCAGAAGACATGTTTAGAACCAACAATCGTAGGTCTCAACTGTGTATATAGAAATTCATTAAGACAACCATATTAAATCAATATAGTTAGTCACTAAAGAATAAAAATTAGTAAAAACGTTTAATAAATTTAGTTTTTTGTCGATATGATGCAATTAAATGATTTGATGGCCGCTTTTTCTTTTCATATGAATATAAAACTAAGGTTCTACCTATGAAATCACTACGGACATGAGAAATGCACACTTAGAAAATCACCAACGATCAAGAGTTATTTTTGGCTACATGTTTCAGGTGTGATTTTAGATGCTCGAGTCATAATTCGATAGCTTCAACTGTGGAACCCTAGCGATAATGTACTCACAATATGTATTATGGGGCTCACGTTAAACATGAATTCGCAGTCAGTCCCTTTCTTCTTTTGTTCTTTTCTTTAGCTAGTTATAACTTGGACTGTGATTTGTTTTCTTTCGTACTATAATTGATTTTATTTATTATGATCAATATCGATCTGCAATAGCTCCTAGGATATATATTCAATTTGTTTATGATATCTTCTATGAAATATATTCAATTTGTTTATAATGATGTACACATGTTGATAAACATCTTTGCTATAGTGCTTTGCTATAAAACATAATTAAAACTTGAAATTAATGTCCAAATAGTACTTGTTTATAAGGAAAAACATGTTAGGTGCCATTTTTTTGATTGATTGGATATGCATAGATTAGTGCATAAAGTGAAGGTAGCTTTCTTTCACCAAAATCATTACAATACACCCACCAAATCTCTAAAAGCACAAGGGATAATCACATACAGAAGGCCTTTTCACTGAAGCATTACAAGTTTACTAAACTTTTACAAATATCTGTACGGATATCCGAAAAGATTGTGTGGTGTTACAAGTTTACATTTATAGAATGTGTTTCACTAAAACATATTCTATCATTTTCCGTCTTTCAACTTCTATATGTTACCAACTAGTTTTTGCTCCGCCCGCGTTGCGAGACAATAAACCGAATATTTCTCTCTCATAACATGTATGTCTGTACATAGGGCAAAATCGTAAATTATATTTTGAGCTGGAGGCGAAATCATAATTTTAAACTGAGAGCAAAATCGTAATTTTATTTTGAACTGTGGGCAAAAACGTAATTTTGAGTTGATGGCAGAATCGTAATTTTGAGATAGAGGAAAAAACAACATTTTATTTTGAACTGGGTGAAAAAACATAGTTTTAAACGGAGGGCGAAACCGTAATTTGAAACTGGGAATAAAATTAAAAGTGAGTTTTTGAACTGAGGGCAAAAACATAATTTTAAGCTAGGGGCAAAATTATAATTTTATTTTGAGCTGTGGGCAAAAACGTAATTTTAAACAAATGACGAAAGCGTAATTTTAAACTGGAAATAAAAGTAAATTAAAAAAAATTGGTCCAATAGGGAAGTGTCAGGCAAGCTTCCTGGCACTATTCCCCAAACTTACAAATGTATATGTAGGAAATAAGAGCAATGACGACTGAATTGTGTTTTAATAATAATAATAATAATAATAATAATAATAATAATAATAATAATAATAATAATTAGAGTAAATTGCCATTTTAGTCCCTGAGATTTGTCCAAATGTGTCATTTTATTCTAAATAGTTTTTTTCTCCTCTGGGTCCCTGACTTTTCCCTTTTGTTGCCATTTTGATCATCTGGCCTAACTCTATCCAAAAAATTCATTTAAGTTAGGGGCAGTTTGTATACTTCATTTCATTTTTCATTTTTTTTTCAATTTTTATTATTAAACAAAAACCATAAACATATAAAACATACCCACCCCTACCCCTCATTCTCTCTCTCTCTCTCTCTTCCCCATTCTTTATCTCTACCCTCATCTCTTTCTCTGCCGGTGATGGAATTTTTCACCCACGCCCCACTTTCTCTGAATCCCGTTCTTCTCTCTACTCTCTCTCTAAACCCCCCCCCCCACCCACCACAACCACCACCTGTTACGACCCAGCTCTGCCACACACCTCCACTACCATCACCCAGATTCAGAAAGAAATAGTAGTAGACGGGAGATGATTTAAAGACGAAGTCTGTGGGGATTGTGGCGGATGAGCGATGGACGATGGTGGTTCTCATTGAAATTAGGGGTTATGGTGGTATGGCTTTGGTTTTGAGTGAATCTGACCAACAGGACGTCGGAGATAGCGAGTGATGATGAAAGACGGCGACGGTGACCCAATCTAGGGTTCCAGTGAGGGGTTCTTATATTTATATTTTTAATTCGATTATGGGGTGCTCACTGTGGTGGTTGCAGTGGTGGATAGTGGTGGTTGTACTTAGTGGTGGTGGTGTTTGTAGTGGAGGTGTGGTGGTGGGGTGGGTTGGGTGGTGGCGGATTGCAATGATGGTGGTTGGTTAGTGGAATGTGGTGATTGAATTACAGGTTGAATATGGTATGTAAACATGAAAACCAAATATAATGATGTAATTTGTGTGATAAGTTTGATCAATTGTTTCTTTATATATTCTGTTTTGTTTTTTGGATTTGATATAATGGTATCAAAATTTTTAAATCTGGTGCGATAGTGGTGGTTTTACTTTTTTGAATCAGTTTGTCTTGGGTTTAAGATAAAGACGAGAGGGAGAAAGAGCGATTGGTGGAGGTGATGGATCTAGCCGGAAAAGGCAGAGGTGGTATGCGATGGTGGAAAGTTATGATGATTGTGGGGTGAGTGGTGGTGATGGCGGTGGCGGTGGTGGAAGGTTGTGATGGTGGTGGAGTGGGTGGTGGTAGTGGTGTAAGGCTGTGACGGTGGTGGGTTGGTGTTGGCGATGGGGAAGGTTGTGATGTGGTGTGTTGGTGGTGGCAGATGTTGAAATATATATATAATTATATATATATAAATCTTTATTAGTTAAAAGGTTTTTTAATTAAAAAAATAGAAAAAACTAAATATATATGTAAAGTGACAAAAATACCCCTAAGTTAACTGTGACTTTTGGATGGAGTTAGGCTAGATGATCAAAATGGCAACAAAAGAGAAAAGTCAGGAACCCAGAGGAGAAAAAAAAACTATTTGGACTAAAATGGCAAATTTGGACAAACCTCGAGGATTAAAATGGCAATTTACTCTAATAATAATAATAATAAAACTTACGGCCAATGACCTCTAGCTCAAGTGGTAGGAGGACTTGTGTTTTTCTTTGAAGACTCAAGTTCAATTCACATTTTGTGTAAAAAAGGAGTGAGGCACTGGTGGGCAGTGATAGGAGACTCAGAGAAACTTGGGTTCGATCTTAAGTCAAACGGGTTTTACCGGCAATTTACCGTCGTGCCTATTGGCGGGTGGATTACAGGGTTTTCCCTGGAATTGGTGGTGGACGACTCGGGTTACTCTCGGAGTACTCCGTTTGTCCAGTGGGTACCCCGAAAATGCTCAGGATTGATTTATTGGCCGTTCAAAAAATAATAATAATAAAATTTACAACTATTGTTGTTGTTATTATTATTATTATTATTATTATTATTATTATTATTATTATTATTCCAACAACATAATTAAGTAGGTAAATATGATTAGAAATTTTCTATGTATGTGGGGACTGGGGAGTAAGCATTTTTCGACACCTCAAGATCAGAAGCATTTTTCTAGGTAATATATGATTTAAAATGCTATTGTATTTGGCGCACTGTACATATGAATACACTAGGTGGTGGATGATGTGGGGATCAATAAATAAACTGTTAATTATATAAAAAGACTAATCTTTTGTTTAAAAGTATTTTGTAGTTATAAATATTCATTATCATATGAATCGTTTAATATTTATAAACGTCCAAATTGTTACACAGATACATAATTAATTTTTAATAAACCATTGAGTTTTGTACGTAATCTTTTTACATGTTATCTTTTATTTCATTCTGTGTTTATTGCCATTGGCAACAAAAATCATATCTTTTTAAAGATCTCACCTCTAAACCTGTTACCGAGCCCAAGATTGACAGATTGTAGTAGATCTTCAACTTTCACAACTGCCACCAATGTCTACCATCCACCAACATCATTTTAAGAAAAGTATTCAAACAAATATATCGATACCATCATTTTCATGTTTGATCATCCTCCACCACCAAAAATTCAAATAAAATAGCATTAAACATGGACACCATAATCTAAATAATAGAACTAGATTAATAGCCAAATCGACGTGTAGCAGCTGTCCAGTAATGAGAGGCAAATTTAATAGCTAAATCTAACAAATCGAACCTAGATCTAAAAACAAAATCTCCATTACCAAACAAACCTGAATCACAACAATGGTTAACATATTCAAGCAACAAATCAAGCACTAACTTTGAAAATGAAGCCCTCACATTGAAACTGGAACCTTATGTCTGTTTTTTTTTTTTTTTTTTTTTTTTTTTTTGAAATTCATTTCAATACATACATTTAGAAAAGATTTTAAGAAAAATATAATTACATTATTTATTTTCTAATCCATTTAATACATTTATATACTGTTGGGGAAATTCAAAATTGCTTGGATAAATCTGAAGTCGTGTAATCACTTTCAGATCAAACAATTGGAGTGGCTACCAATCTTTGATCGGATAAAATCAGATTGATTCTAGATTTCTGTATGAGAATTTGGTTGAGAGAATTTTGAGGGATTTTGACGAACTGCAAAATCGTCTTGGGTTTTGCCAAAACCGTTTGAGAGCGTATTTGCAGTTTTCACAACTGCTTGCAGTTTTCATTTATGAACAAAAACCACCTTGACCCCAGCCAGGGGCTCTGCCCCTTGGACCCCGCCAGGGGCTGCCGCCCCTTGGACCCCGCTTCTCTCGGGGGCGCTGCCCCCTTGGATCCCCCGTTAGTCCCGATGACATTCAAATAAGCGTGCACTCTTATTTGTATGTCACACGCAATCTCAAATTACACTAAAATATCCAACATACCTCCCCCATTTTAGTGTAATCAAAGATTAACTAACTTGTTCACAGCAACCAAAACAAACTAATGCATAAATGAAATGTCGTGACGATTGAATTTCATATTAGTATATTACACATTCCAAATATTCGAATTTAAGGGTGTCACTAAGGATTGAACCCTTAATATCCATAATGAATACATGAAGATAATATACACATTAGTTTACATACATAGATCTAACTTGACACTATCTTTTACTAGCCTATGTCCCTATCCTTCATAAGCATATCAAAGCCAAGTCCAAGCTTCTTGAAGCAACTAAACTTCATGCTCATATAGGTAGCTCTTTTACTCTTGCACCTGCAAATGCAATTTTTCAAAAGAGCTATTAAGAAGATATACCTCAACCTTCCTTAACTTGCAGATCTAAACACATACCTTTGGGACGATTTAATGTTGTGTTCCAAACTCTAGATGTTAAGCTTTCCACATTGAATTCTGCACCTAACGTCATATTAGGTGGGAATTGGGTATCTTAACATGAGAGTTTTCAGATGGACTTTAACCCTGATCCCACAGCTGATACTTTCACGAGATCTCTAGTTAACCCTTTGGTTAAATGATCAGCTAAGTTCTGTTGAGTTCTAACATACTCAACCGAAATCACACCATGCATGATGAGCTCACGAACCATGCTGTGTCTCACACCTAAGTGTCTTGACTTGCCATTATACACTTGACTATATGCCTTAGCCAATGTAGCTTCACTATCACACCTTATAGAAATGGGAGATATCGGTTTGGGCCACAATGGAATCTCATAAATCAAGTTTCTTAGCCACTCAGCTTCTTTACCAGCTGTCGCTAAGGCTACAAACTCAGATTCCATAGTTGAGTCAGTTATGCAAGTCTGTTTCTTTGAAGCCCAAGAAATAGCACCTCCCCCAAGTAGGAATGCCCAACCACTTGTGGAAGAATGATCTTCCTTATTGTTTATCCAACTTGCATCTGAATATCCTTCAATCACTGTAGGAAATCCAATGTAAGTCAGACCATAATCAATGGTTCCTTTCAAGTATTTGAATACTCAACCTAATGCTTGCCAGTGATGAGTACTAGGATTGCTAGTAAATCTACTAAGCTTTCCAATAGCATACGCTATATCTGGTCTGGTACTGATCATAGCGTACATAAGTGATCCAATTGCTCGTGAGTACTCAAGTGGAGATACTGCAATACCTTTATTAGGTAATAGCTTCAAACTAGGATCAACAGGAGTACTTGCGGGAGAACAATCCTTGAAATTAAACTTGTTCAGGATCTTCTCAATATAGTGGGATTGAGAGATTGAAATACCCCTGTTCTCACGTTTGATTTTAATACCTAAAATCACCTCAGCCTCCCCCATATCCTTCATAGCAAACTTAGATGATAAAAATTCCTTTGTTCTATCAACTTGATCTTGGTTAGTACCAAAAATCAACATATCATCTACGTACAAACAGATCATGACCCCGTTTCCAGAAGCATCAAACTTGCTATAAACACATTTATCTGCTTGGTTTAAAACAAAACCATTAGACAACACAATCTCATCAAACTTTTGATGCCACTGTTTAGGTGCTTGCTTCAAGCCATAAAGATATTTAATTAGTTTACACACCTTGTTTTCACTTCCAGGCATAACAAACCCTTCTGGTTGTTTCATGTAAATCTCCTCATCTAATTCACCATTTAAAAATGCAGTTTTCACATCCATTTGGTGAATTTTAAGATTATGTATAGCAGCAAGTGCTAATAATAATCTAATGGTAGATATTCTTGCTACAGGAGCATATGTATCAAAGAAGTCAATACCCTCCTTTTGTCTAAACCCTTGGATTACTAATCTGGCTTTGAACTTATCAATAGAACCATCCACCTTCATCTTCCTCTTGAAGATCCATTTACTTCCCAATGGTTTACAACCAGGAGGTAAATCCACCAATTTCCAAGTGTTATTTTGCAAGATAGAATCCATTTCATCTTGGATGGCTTCTTTCCAAAAAGAAACATCCATTGAAGCCATTGCTTCATTATATGTCTTTGGATCCTCATCGACATTGAAACAATATTGATATTGAACATTAATATCAACCCTCGAACCTTCAACTAAGTACAATTGAAAGTCGTCACCATAAGACTTGGCCTTTCTTTCCCTCGAACTCCTTCTTGGTTCAGTGCTAGTTGAAGGCATAATTTCTTTTCCACTAGAAATATTTAAAGAAGGATTCATATCCTTTGGCCTAGGTATAGATGTGAATCTCTCTTCATCGTATTCTACATTTCCACTTCTTGCCTCAATGACCGTATGTACTGACACGTGGTCATTTGGTTCTATTACATAGAACCTGTGAGCAAATGAATGCTCCGCATATCCAATGAAAATGCATTCTATACCTTTTTCCCCTAAGTTTCTTATCTTAGGATCATTGAGCCTTACCACGGCTCTACAACCCCAAACTCTCAGTTTTTGCAACTCGGGTGGCTTTTTATACCAAAGCTCAAAAGGGGTTGTTTTGTTCCTTTTTATTAGGAACCCGGTTTAACAAATAGCAAGCCGTCAACATCGCCTCTCCCCAAAACCCATTATTTAGACCCGAATGGGACAACATGGTATTAACCATCTCTTTTAGTGTCCTATTCTTCCTTTCCGCCACACCATTTTGTTCCGGTGTGTAAGGAGCTGTGGTATGGTGTATTATTCCAGTTGATTGGAAATACACCGGATCAAAATACTCACCACCTCTATCAGTATGTAGAGTTTTGATCAATTCACTTTGATGAAGCTCTACTTCTTGTTTATAGATTTTAAACTTTTCAATAGCTTTGTCTTTTGCATGTAACAAGTAAACGTAACAAAATCTAGTAGCATCATCTATAAAGGTTACAACATACTTCTTGTTACCTAATGACGGTGTACCATGAAAATCACATAAATCACTATGTATCAAATCTAACAGTTTACTTTCCCTAGTAACATGTTGCATAAAGGGTTTTCTAGTTATTTTATTCAACTTACAGATATGGCATTTTTCATTTGTTAAAGTTACTGCCGGAATTAAGCTCATTTTAGACATTTCCATAAGTCGTTTATAATGTACATGTCCTAATCTAGCATGCCATAATTCAGATTTAGACGAATTTACACTAGAAACAGAATCAATCATACAAACAGAATCATCACTAAACGGCACTTCTAGATTTAACATAATCATACCATTACATAGATAACCAAATCCGATAAAAGAACCATGTCTTGACAAGATATACTTGTCACATTCTAACACTTGTTTGTACCCGCAATTATTTAATACAATACCGGATAACAAGTTTTTCCGAATGCCAGGTACATACAATACATTACTTAAACTTAGAGTTTTTCCAGAAGTAAATACTAGTACTACACTTCCAATTCCGTGGATTGGCTCGGTTGCAACATTTCCCATCTTTAAAACAGATCCATCTTCAATTAATGTAAGGTCCTTGAACCATCTTCGATCCTTACATACGTGACTTGTTGCTCCCGAGTCAAACCACCAAGCAACAGAATCATCCTGCACATAAAATGCTTCAGAAATTAGTGAAACATAATTCACATCCGAATTATAATT
Organism: Helianthus tuberosus; assembly: GCA_030545235.1. Classification (NCBI taxonomy): domain Eukaryota; kingdom Viridiplantae; phylum Streptophyta; class Magnoliopsida; order Asterales; family Asteraceae; genus Helianthus; species Helianthus tuberosus. Next base: position 24,877,508 of record CM060435.1, on the reverse strand, counting down.
AAAGTCTAATTTCTGACCTTGTTGCTTTGGATCCTTAGAGGATCCACTAGTACCAGCTTCGTTCTTGCCTTTAACAACACGACAATCTCTCTTGAAGTGTCCTGGTTTACCACACTTCCAACAGCCTTCATCCTTAGTCTGTTTTGAATGTTTCACAGCCTTGTTCTTCTTGTTAGGCCCACTTTGAAACTTCCTTTTGTTGTTTCCCTTGTTAGAATTTTTAAAACTAGGACCACTTTCTTCCACCATGTTAACAGAAGACCCACCAACGTGTTTATCTTTGTTAACCTTTTCCATGGCCCGACAAGACTCCTCAATTCGAAAACAACTTCCAAGTTCAACCAGATTCATTTCCTCCTTCTTATGTTTTAAAGTATGTTTAAAATCTTTCCAAGAAGGAGGAAGTTTAACAATGATAGATGGAACAGAAATTGCTTCATCCATCTTTAAACCATGTTGTTCGAATTGACCCAGAATTCTTAGACATTCATTATATTGTTCCATGATGGATCTATCATCAACCATTTTATAATTCATAAAATCACTGACTAAGAATTTCTTACTAGATGTGTCTTCAGCCATGTATTTGGCCTCTAGTAATTCCCACAGTTCTTTTGCAGATTCAACATTTTGATATATATCAAAAAGAGAGTCACACATACCATTCAGAATATGCCCACGACAGATGAAATCATCATTCAGCCATTTTCCACGCTTCCTAGTTAGTTCCATCGGTTCATTCGTCACTTCTTCGGGCATCGGAGTACTCAGAACGTACACCACTTTCAAAGTCGTCAACAGGAAATGCATCTTCTTTTGCCAGCGACGGAAGTCTTGCCCTTCAAACTTGTCCAATTTCGCAAATTTGTTCGTCATAGCCTTCGCAGATTCACCACCGCTTGTCATCTTCACTGAATTGTTTGATCTTTGTTGGGGAAATTCGAAATTGCTTGGATAAATCTGAAGTCGTGTAATCACTTTCAGATCAAACAATTGGAGTGGCTACCAATCTTTGATCGGATAAAATCAGATTGATTCTAGATTTCTGTATGAGAATTTGGTTGAGAGAATTTTGAGGGATTTTGACGAACTGCAAAATCGTCTTGGGTTTTGCCAAAACCGTTTGAGAGCGTATTTGCAGTTTTCACAACTGCTTGCAGTTTTCATTTATGCACAAAAACCACCTTGACCCAGCCAGGGGCTCTGCCCCTTGGACCCCCTTGGATCCCCCGTTAGTCCCGATGACATTCAAATAAGCGTGCACTCTTATTTGTATGTCACACGCAATCTCAAATTACACTAAAATATCCAACATATACCGAACACGGGATTAGATTAAGGAACTAAGTCAATTGACTCAAATTCGATATCATTCTATAAACTATATGCATATATGGAAAATAAAAACATATAAATTCTTTTAACTTTCCCCCTTCAACACATAAATAAGTGATAACTTTCATCCTATTTTGATATTTAACTAGGTCTTACTGTTGTCGCGCGTTGCTACGAAACAGAGCAAATGATAATGTTAAACAAACGTTGTCGAGCAATGATGAATAGTAGTAACTTTAAATTTATAATAATATATAGGTTTTTTTTTAATATAAAGTGCTAACCAACAAGCTTAGAACTTTTCAATAGCACCCCCTGGATTCTCAACAGTTGTCAAAATTCAACTTAAACTTTCATTGACCATCCTTTTACTGAACATACCTCCCAAAATGAATATACATGTTCAATGTTAATGTAGTTAAGCTTCACAAAACAAACCCATTGGAATCTCTCTTAGAGGTCACGATGTAACACCCAAATTAAATATAAAAAAAAAACTAGCAGCTAAGCAAAAAAAAATGGCCCCATCTTATTCCATCTCATTGATGTTTTTAGTAAAACTGACCAAATCACTTAGTCCATTTAAAATCTAATTAATATCTTTCGTTATAAAAAACAGATAACCACACTTTTCTTTTTGGTTTTGTTTACATCAAAATCTAAGTATCGGATTATTTTCATATTACATGAACAAAAATAGCTTTCTTCGTTGATCCGAGCCAAGACTTTCAACCAGAGCTTCACTACATAGGAGCTTAACCTAGATCAGGGTAATACCTCAAGTGTTGAGTGCAAAATCCTTACTTGATCCAGTCTAAGATATTCAATTCCCAATTTTACTAGATGGTAGTTATCCCTGATCATGATTACACATAGTAAGAGTTAGTATAATCATTTATGTATACATCTATCACGATATTTGATTAAAAAAAGTAATTTTTCTTTAAAAAAAATACTAAACCGGCGTGGCTTTAGCTGTCTCCGTGTAGCTTACGTAGGCCTTACACAGACATGTTTTACCCTTTTTAAGACACAATAACATGAGTTGTAAGTCCGTTACACCTCTTTAAACCTGTATATACTTGTTCAACATATTAGACATGTATGGTACATTCTTATTGATATAAAAAGATAACTCCTTAATCTTAATGATTTCTATTTAATCAATTAATACCCATATTTTCCTATATTACATATAATACTCCTAAATCATGCAATTACTTACGAGGGAACCTGCATGATGATAACTATACATTAGAGTTGCAACTTATCAGATCATTGGATTAGTAGTTACCTCCTTGCATTTCAATCCGTTTGTTTAAAACCAACTTATACAAAATTGTGACATAAATAATGGATTTAACATATTCCAATAGCCAATTCCTTCGTGATGATATACGTACTTTTCATATTCATCAACATACATCCGAGAATAACAATAATCTAATTATATTTATTTAATACTAGAATCTCATTATATATCTTTAAGTTATTGACTTATCCTGACATAAACAACCATTTAGCATACATGCATTTAGACCTTCAAATTTACATCATAAAACAAAACATCGTATGATATAACACTTACTAGTACATGGTAAGTTACTTACCTTCGCCCGTAGATTGATGTATCTTGAGTTCTTCTACTAGTCGGTTAACTTCCTGAAGTCAAACCCGTAAGATGTCAAATTTACAACTCATTGACATAGAATTCAATTTCATCATATGTGGGTTTGTTTTATTTAATACAACCCAGACCACCTTTAAACATACCAACATAAAATGTTAGACCATTTGCTAACACTTTAGCAACAATGTGGGATTCATTCCCAACTTACCATCACTTTGACCCGTTGACCCGTTTGAAACAAAATATGCATAAATTCTAAAGGTTTTCTCTAAATTCTCTTTAAACTCTTCAAATACATTTCCATAGGCTCGTATGACAGATTACTACCAATATACTCATTTTTAACTCAGTTTGGTATCATAATTATTCTTAAATCAATAACTCAAAATTTCAGCTTTTACAAGTTTCTGCACAGCTGTTGTAAATCCCATTTTTGACCCCCTTGCTGTCCATTTTTGTTTCCATTAACCAAAAAAAGTAAAATGGACTCTATAAGCTTTCCGAAAATATATTGAACACCCCAAACGGACACTAAGGGGCTGTTTGTTTTTGCTTAAAGTGTCTGCAAGGAGCTTACGTCTGCGGGCGGGCAGACATAAGGCCTTAAAGACTGTTTGTTTTTTAAAAAAAAGAAGATCTTAAAATTGCTTTTATTAGCTTAAAAAAGAAGCCCATATCTAACCTCTTCACAAACCCTTCAGATCTTCAAACATAACACGCTCCCCAGACTCTCGCTTCTCCTACGCCGCCACAGATCTTCTCCTCCCGTCGCGCTGCAGATCTTCTCCTCCGGCCATCACCGATCGAACTTCCACAGGTACGATTTTCATCTACCGTCGGCATCTATTCTCTCGTCATTCTTGCGGTTCGTTTCTTCCTCTTTAATTGAGATAACCCTAAATTTATTGCTGAAGAATTTTTGTGCCTTTTAGATATTTTGTAGTTGCATGATTATGTTGCCGACAAATGTGAAATTATTGTTTTGACTTGAATTTGTGTGACCAGATGACTTTAATTGTTAAACAAATTAATATGTTTTTTTTTTTTAAATTTGACAAACAAACATCAACAAACAAACAAATTAATATGTGGTGTTTAATTTTTAGTTAGATATGGTAGAAATTGGTGGGTGGGAGCTCTGTATGTATGATATTTATTATAAAAGAAAAGAAATTACAGTGGAGATTTTTTCACTTTGATATATATAGCTGACATAAATGAGTTAATAATTACAATCTACAGTTATTACATACAATCTTCATTAATGAATAGAGTAGTTAAATGAATAAATGGTGTATAGATTAAATACATTGTAGTTAGTTATGGCTGAGTTTTTTATGGCTGCGTTTTTTGTTAGTTATGGCTGCGTTTTTTTGTAATTTATGGCTGCGTTTTTTTGTAATTTATGGCTGCGTTTTTTTGTAATTGAGATTGTATGTTGTTTGTGATTGAATTTTAGATGGAAACTAATGATGGTCGACAACAATGGACGCATGAGGCTATCAAATGCATGTTAGAAACATGTCTTGAAGAAATAGGGAGAGTAGGTAGAAATGGACAAAGCTTGCGTAGAGAGTCTTGGGGTAGGGTAGGAGCGAAACTTAAGGAAGAGTTTGGATTTGATTTGAATCAAAAGCAAATTAGAAATGCTTTTGATACCATGAAATCAAAATATGTAGGATGGTGCTATTTGAGAAACAAGACTGGAAATCTCTACAACCCACAAACAAATATGTTCACTTTAACGCCTCAAGAATGGGATGACTTTAAGAAGGTGGGATTTTTAGAATTCAATATCTTGTTATATATTAATATTAATAAGAATAATGAGAATAGAAAAGTATTTATTATAGTCCCTATTAATTTGGCGCAGGGTCACCCAAGGGCAATGTCATTGAGAACACGACCATTGCCTCATCCTGACCTTTTCATAGCTGTGTTTGAAGGCCTTAGTGCAACTGGTGGTAATCAATGGACATCCACCCAAACATCTGGGGTTTCATCATCCCCACAAGTCCAAACACTTCATATAGAAGGTGCTAGTGTTCATTTAGAAGATGATGATGGAGACTCTCATGAACAAAGTTTTCCAATGGGTGATGAAGATCCTATCAATAATGAGGGACCTAGTGTTCGACCCAATGATGATTCAGAAGTTAGGCCCAAGAAAAAGGCTAAAACATCTAAAAACTCCATTACCCTAGATGACTTGGCTAGTGATATGCGTGATGCACTTAAGCATATGGTGAAAAACATGGAAGGACCATCCATTGATGAATGTTATGAGAAGTTGAAATCAGTTGGGTTAGAGCCTATAGATCCCTTGTTTTTAGGAGCATTTAACATCTTTGGTCAGTCAACATACATGAGACAAGCATGGATGACATTGCCATCAGAACCTGAGGTGTTGAAAGAGTGGATTAAGATGACTGGGACGACACTGGGGATGTTCAAGTAGGGAGGGATATGGGTATTTGTTTTTTGTTGTTTTGATATGACATTATGTGTGTTTGGTGTAATTTGAACCATCATGTGTTTTGTTTTTGGTTGTTTTGGAATGACATTGTCAAACAATTATGTAATTTAAACCATTATGTGTTAAGTAAAATGGTAGTTTTTGAGTTTTTTTTGCTTGTTTTTGACAGGTTTCTCATGGATTATAATCAAAGGTTATTGCTCCTCATTGTGATGTTCTTTTATCTTAGATACTTTTGGCCGAGACATCTTAAAAGAAAAAGAGATAATACTTCGGTTATGTCTGGACACCATTTTACTTTAGAGTTGTTGCAAGGGAATGATACGCAATGCGTTGAACTCCTACGTATGTCACGTGATTCTTTTGTTCGACTTTGCACCCATTTTAGACTAAAAGGTTGGCTAAAAGATAGTAAACATGTATCCCTTGAAGAAAAAATGGCTATGTTTTTGATGATGCTTGGTCACAATCAACGTTTTTCGGTTGTTAAGCGTAGATTTCAACACTCGAAACAAACAATTCATAAGTATTTTCATGAAGTATTGTCAAGAATGATGGAGTTTGCTAAAGAGGTTATTGTACCTACATCTTTTAATCCTAATCCAAATATTCCGGGGCGTCATAAGAGATTACGAAAAGTTTTTAAGGTACGTTATACAAATACTTTTGTGATTTCCTTCCACGTATATTAGTAACTATTAAATTCTACACAGGGAGCGATTGGTGCACTTGATGGTACTTTGATACATGCTATTGTCCCTGTTGAGAAACAACATCTATATAGGGGAAGAGGAAAAGGCGATTGCTATCAAAATGTTTTGGCCATATGTGACTTCAACATGATGTTTACGTTTCTCGTGGCCGGATGGGAAGGAGTGGCACATGATTCTAGAATATTGTCCGAATCTTTAACAAATGCAAATGCACCATTTCCATTTCCTCCTCCGGGTATATATCTATGATTCCAACTTTATTTTTTATTTTATATAGTTTGAAGATTGAATTGTTTTTTTTCAGATAAATATTATCTATGTGATGCTGCTTATGCACACACTCGAGGCTTTATGGCACCATATAGAAATGTGAGGTATTGGCTTGGAGATTTCCGTCGAAATCGTGCATTAAACGACAAAGAAAAATTCAACCACGCACATGCAAAGCTTAGAAATGTTATTGAACGTGCGTATGGTGTATTAAAAGCACGTTTTCCAATATTAAAGAAAATGGCTCCCTTTTCGTTGGTTACGCAACGAAATATTACCGTTGCATGTTTTGCGCTTCATAATTTTATACGGAAAGAGGGTTTAAGTGATGACCTTTTTGATGAATATGATCACCCAAATGTACACCTTCAAGATGGAGATGAACATGTACAAGATGGTGGTGAAAATAGAGAAGAAGAAGAAGTACCACGACATGGAAGTTCAGCGGACCGTGAATTTATGAGTCAACTTCGAGATCAAATAGCACAAGAATTAATGCAAAACAATGTACTTTGAGTTTATTTTATTATTTTTTAGGTTATTGATACTTGGTGCTATTATGGTTTTTTTATGTAACTTGAATGTTAAATGACTTTTATCAACTATGATAAGTATGATAGTTAAATAATTTTCAGCTTATACAGATGATATCCAGTTTATAAAACAAACAGTATTATATTTTCAGCTTGCAGACCTTCAGACCATATCTTCAGTTGCAGACATAAAATCAGCTGAAATCAGACTGCAGACAGTTTTTGTCTGAAAAAACAAACAGCACCCCTAAGTTGATTTTATAACAATTTTTAAAGTTAGCATAAAAGCTGTACAAAAGCTGCGATTTTTCAGCATTGTAATTCTTCCCTAATTCATCTCAATGACACAAGCATCCCCATGTTCTTTGTTCTAGACTAAAATTAAACATGTCTAGAAGTTTAGAAACATCTAAGACAATGATTATAGACTGAAGATATAAAAAACATTACCAAATTTGAGCAATTGAAATATGAACCCGAATTCCCCAATAACTCAAATCATGATATCCAACATAGGTAAAAATAACGGACTCCACTCATCATATATGATGATTATATGCTGCCAATCACTAGATATACTCTCAATATCAATTCTAGGGTAAACACCCATCAAGACATCAGAATGAATGTGGAATGGATAGAGATTCATACCTAGTAATTTGTTATGTATTCCAAGCACTCTAGCAATTTAGCCTTTGTATTTGAATATGATTCTAATAATCAATTTTTGGGTAAGTTGATCTTCCCTTGTTCTCCATTTCCCACGACACACACATATCACATATGTGTAAATTGAAGTTTCTGTATCTTTTTCTTCTTGAAGATACGTGGCTCTCTTAAAATGTATCCATGTTTCATTTAGCTTCTCATTTTACCATATTAGGTCCTCCAACTATATAAGGGTGGACTTTATCTTCCAATACTTTCTATCCCAAACTTATATATTTTTATTTTAATAATCCTCACACTTCTAATAATATAACATGTATTTATTTATATACATACTTTCATTCTAAAGTCCCCAACTTATAATTTAAAATTATGGCAACATTTTATTTGCTAGTCTTCCTTATTATAAACAATTACTGACATAATTTATAAAACTAAGAATTTGGGATGTTACACACGAGTTGAAGACATGCAACCTCACTTCCTTTGGTTACCACCCAAAAAATTAATATCATTAGTAGAAAGGTGAGTCCCACATCAATGAAGTATATATATATATGTAAAACCGAGTGAAAGTATAAAATACAATATTTCTTAACGTGTGATGCGTACGATGATAGGAAATTATAACGTGCGTAATTATTTTTATAACGTACGATAGGAAATTATTACGTTCGTATTTATTTAATAACATGCGTGATTTGGGTTTTACCCCATGCGTGATTTCAGATTTTGTACATGCGTGATTTCAGATTTTGTTCATGCGTGATTATGTGTTTTTTTCATGCGTGATTAGGGTTTGATTTTTATAAAAAGGGTGATTTAATATCGTACACATCGCACGTTAAGGAATATTGTACGTTAATATTCCCCTAAAACCAAAGCTCCTCGCATCTCTACATATTAATATTATCTGTTGGAAACTTCGGAGTCCCACATTGGTGAAGCTTGTAAACTGCAAGCTCCTCACATCTCTATAAATAAACCCACAATCCTCAAATTCCTGTTTACACTGTTTGTAGAATTGAAAGAGTATGATAGTTAATATGTTTAAGTTATTTCCTAGAGTCACTATAATACTAGACTATCATTTACTTGTTTTTTTTTTTTTTTTTGACGGCTAAACAGAACATTTTTGTTAATCAATTGACAAATAGCAAGATGCTATTTTGCACCATGTGACACCAGATACACCAAGTCTCCATACAGAATTTAATTACAATGTTCAAAAAAGTTGTAAATCAAACTTTCACCAGTCGTCCAATGTTACAGCCTCTTGCTTCATTCTTTGTTTCACCCAAGCGTATGTTTCCTCCTTTACTTCTAGCTTCCACTAATCTACTTATCGAGCTAATTTTGTTATTAAAGATTTTATTAGTGTTATAAACTTAATATACTATGTTATGTATGTATTTATATTCGAATTATATGTTTATGTAAGTAACAATATGTAATGTTTGAACGGTTATGTGGGCATGGTTGGCACCGTTTTAAAAACGGTTGGATTTCCCTCCAAGATCAACCGCCATCAACCGCCACTATATATAGTATTGCCGGCAGTTATGTCTGGCACCAAGAGACATTATCATTCGATCTTGTCCTCCAAAATATTCCTGCACATTTCTTTGATCACCATGAATTCTAAATCATCAATTGATTCTGCTGCAAATGTATATATCAACCAATAAAGTGGTATCAGAGCCACTTCTGGGAGAGGAGAATCCTGCAACGACATCAACAACTCTGCCATGTATGCACTGCTCGAACGAGAAGAGAGAAAGACGATGGTTACAAAGGAAGTGCTATTATTGCAGTCAAACGGGACACCAGATTGCATGTTGCAAGATTAAAGAAGAAGATGAAGCCTCCCAACTTATTCGTTTAGCGATTAACACGGGAACACAATCACAGAAGGAAGTTGATGAAGATAGTAAGAATGATCGGAGAACGGAATACATGGTGACCGGAATAGACGGAGGTTTCTGGTCAGAAATATGGTATGTTAGCAAATCGTTTAAACGACACTATTCTGGAAACTTAGACATGTTTAAGCGAATCAAAAAACTGTATGATGTTGAAACAAAAACCGGCGAATGTAATTTTTATTTTATCAAAGGAATAGGTGTCGTTGAAATGATTTCAGGATCTGAAAAACTTCGAATTCAAAGTGTATTTTATACACCGGATATAGATCGAAATGTTCTGAGTTTTGATCAATTGATCACACAAGGCTATACCGTGAAATTTACGGATGATCAATGCAAAATATATCCAACGTTCAGTATTCTTGCAATCAATAAAAGGAATGATACTTCTTGTTACACCAGAGAAGATGAAATCGGTAACAAAGAAAAAGAAGTGATGTTGAGATCTGAAACCGAGTGAAAAAATCAAGAATGATTACTTGAATTCATACTTCGAGAGTTTAAACATATCAACAGAAGAGCCAGATTGGAATATAATGATATTGCAGGCAATGTCATTATATTCCAAGACTGCAAGGCCCTTCTAGATATGTTGAAAGATGATGGATATGTCGGAAAATACAAATACTTTATAGAGAAAAAATTCGAAGAGATGGTCGATTGGTTTCTAAAGGTTAAGTTAGAAATCAATACTAGACCATTGCCTGCCTATGCCGAAAACAACAGAAAAGTTAGTCTGTTAGATTTATACTTAGCGGTCGAAAGAGAGGGTGGTCACCGCCAAGTGACAGATAATCATATGTGGGCTGTGATATCAAAGCATATGGGTCTTGATTACAACGATGCAGAATTAATGAGGCTTATGTACGCCATGTATCTGGACGTACTAGTTTATTACTACAAGATCAAGTCCACTCAACATGCAGCAGCCGAAAAGGAAATCAAGGAAGATGTCGGTGAAAAGAGAAGGACCAGAAGTATGGAACTGGATGAAGGCACAAGCGTGCAGACAAGTGCAGAACGGGGAGGAACAGCAGACGAACATTATGCATTATTTGCTGGGAATGATTGGTATGGATTAAAGCGGCTAAAGCAAAGAAAGAAGTTCGATTTCAAAAGAGCTGAAAAGGCGGTGAACGAGGCAAACGAGAGCGTGCTAAAACACTCTAGAAAAGGGAATTAAGTTTATGGGGAGTGATTATTAGTGTTATAAACTTAATAATTATGTTATGTATGTATTTATATTCGAATTATATGTTTATGTAAGTAACAATATGTAATGTTTGAACGGTTATGTGGGTATGGTTGGCACCGTTTTAAAAACGGTTGGATTTCCCTCCAAGATCAACCGCCACTATATATAGTATTGCCGGCAGTTATGTCTGGCACCAAGAGACATTATCATTCGATCTTGTCCTCCAAAATATTCGTGCACATTTCTTTGATCACCATGAATTCTAAATCATCAATTGATTCCGCTGCAAATGTATATATCAACCAACAGATTTTGTCGTTCCATTATTTACATGTTAGTTGTAGAAGGTAGTGAGTTACTTTCATAAAATGGAGATTTTTTTTTAACCATGCATACATTTAGGGGTATCCAGTATATTAAAAGGAGAAAATTTTTTTTGCACTTTATCAAGAAAGTTGATGGGTATCCTAGACTCCTGCAGGCCCACATAAAACCGCCTATGTTGCTATGTATTTTCATATTGAATGTAATAATATTAGGGAGTGAGATCAAGTAGGTCTTATGCATGTTTTTGACATCTGTGTAGGTCCAGTGGGTACTAATATATAGTGCTTCTGTTTAGTGTTGGTTATCCTCTGCTTGTATTTATAAGTCATATAATTAATTGATTTTGCTTAATAACTTTGTTGAAAAAAGGAACTATATATATTTCAACGCCATCTTTACTCCGTTAACTCCTTATTGTATGCATATATAACAAATCTAGCCATTAAAGGAGAGAACGTAATTTAAATTAATGTACAATTTTTTTATACTGAAACTGAATCACTAGGGAATTTGAGGATCGGATTGTTTAGAAGCACATCAATCTTTATTGTGGAGAAGACTAACAGGAAGAGGAAAACAAGCACAGAAATTGCTGATAAAACCGCTGCCAATGCGATTGCTGTGACAGAGTTCACCTGTTGAGCGTATGCTGTCGAAGCCAGAGCAAGAAAGGTAAGCGGGAAGGAGAAAGCCCACCATGCCACACTAAACTCTTTCACCGATTTTTTAAATAGCATCGGCCGGCTAGCCTGTTTCGTATAGCCCAATTCAGAATTAGTTCATCTTTAAAACCAAACAAAAGAAAATGCTATTAGAAAACAGCCATCTTTTCCAACACCAAAATTCGTCGAAAATGCGTAAGAAACGCCTACAAAACAGTAGGAAGAACTCCCTACAAAAAAGGGTTATACTACACATTTCAAACCACTTTTTTATTTTATTTTTATTTTAGTTCCCCTACGCATTTCAGACACAAGTTCACATATAGCATTTAAAAAAAACTTTTCTTATGCCTTTCCAACCACTTATTATTATTTTTAAAAAATTTCCTACACATTTCCCACACATGTTTTTTGGCCCAACTTTTCCTACGCCAACCATTTTTTAACAATCGGACAAACTTACCAACGATGTAAACAAAAATAACGATAGAAAAAAGAGCATCTTGCATTGGATATCAAAGCTTCCATTAATGGACTTCCAAGCTAAGGCTGCCATGCTCGGGGTGGCCACAAACTGGAAGAAAACCGGTCTGAGCCGGGATGGGAGGTGATTGCTACCCGATAACCGCTGATAAAGGGTGATAAAAACCACCATATAATGAGCAAGTCCCAATGTAAACAAACAAGCACCAGTTTCTCTCCACCCCATTTTAATAGCTGCATGGGCTCCTACAAAATTCCCTATCACAGACAGTTGGCTTGTAGGGTTAGCCACCATCGATAAAAACCGCTTTTCTGTTGTGAACCATTGCCCGTACACCTTAACATCAAGGCCTACCACAGGAATTATAAGTAGCCACCATACATACTCATAAGAGTATTTATTATGAAAAATGAATGAAGGAGCTGATTGAAGCAATAGGAGCCATGATATCCAAGGTGCAAAAAGGTAATTTACTCCTATATGGTGTTTGAACTCGGCTTTCACCATGTTGAAGTAGAAAATGCACCTCATAGTGTAGAGGGTTGAGAGACACACCAATATGCCAACAGATAGACACCATATGAGGAGAAAAGCAGTTGATGGTAACTTGATAAACAAGTTATCAAATGTTGGTGGGATGTCTGTTTTTGCACTAAGTTTTTTCCATAACAATGCTTGACCACTAAGGGATATACAAATCCTGAAGTAGCTTGCATTAATACTAACTAGAATTGAAGGCTTTGAGTCTTTTTCTTGTTTATTAGGAATTGATTTCTCTATGGGTTGTTCTTGTTGTTTGATGCATGGAGAATCAATAACAAGATCCAATAGTGATTCGGGTTGAACCATTCTTGGACTTGAGATGTTTCTAGGTTTTCTACGTAGATAAAAGCCACGCAGGTATCTCTTATTTTACATTTATTAGGTGCTTTATATAGTGCATGGAATGATTATGGATTAAGTACAGGGAAAAAGCAACAACATATCATTACCCAAACAATTTTATAATTCTTTTATGGGAAATTCACAAAAATAGACATTGATCCAAAACAATTAAGAAAATAGTCACCTGAAGCCAGGGGCGGAATTAAGGCCCGCCCAAGGCTAGCCCAAGGTGGGCGGGCACACCCCCAGGAAAAAAAAAATTAGTGCTAAGTTCTGTCGAAAATCCCGTCCACACCCCTTGAAATTTTTCGTCCGCACCCCTTAGGTAAAAAGTGTTATCAATTTATATTTTAAATTTTTTTTAGTAAACTCTTTTTTTTTTTTAAAAACACTACCTAAATAATATAACTTTTAATACCTAAATAACTAAACCCAAAAACCCAATACCTTTAACTAGGCCACTACTAAGTCTTAGCCCAATAAACAAACCCAACAAATCACCAATATATATTTCAAACTAAAATAAAAAAAACAAGCCCAAAACCCTTACATATTCTCTCCCGCTCTCTATCATCCCTGCACGCACGCCAGGGATCAGAACATCACCGACAACAACAGCCGCATACCTCCGTAATCAGCCATCATACCACCGCCGATCGAACACAGGTAAGTTTCTTTGTTATTTTTGATGATTTTTAGTTGATTTTTTGGTTGATTTTTGGTGGGGTGGGACGGAACCGGTAGCCACCGGAAGTGAATTTTTGATGGCAGGAGACATGTGTGCTTCTTGTTAGTGATGATATGTTATTTTGTGGTGGGTTATATATGTATATTTTGTTAGTGATGATTAAGATACTTTGTCTTTTTTTGGTGGATTATATACGATCAGACCTGATGGTTTTTTTTAATGGTGTATATGATGTTTAGATGATTTTTAGTGTGCTTAAGAAAGTAGATTTAGATGATGTTTTGGATGGATTTCAAAAAATAAAAACCCATAGGGCGATGTTTTAATTATGTGTATAACAAACTTTGACATGTTTTGATGATTATACAAGTTTAGTATGATGTTCTTTTGTTTTACATGACCCGACCCGACTCGAACCTACCCGATACGAACCAATTTTTTTACTTATATACCTTGGTGCCTAAAATTTTTAAAAATTTTCCGCACTTCCATGAAAAAATTTCTGGGTCCGCCACTGCCTGAAGCATCTCTAGAGATGCAGTATTGTGTCAGCATTTTTTCCCCCACGATTTAAAAAAAAAAAACATAAACAATAAATTATAATATGAAAAAGTTATTTTTGTTTAAAAATCGTGGTAGAAAAGACAAAAAGAAGTGAAAAGGCTAAAACCTCTCTAAAGACGTTACACCACTTGCTATAACGTCTCTAAAGAGATCTCAGAAATGATTTTAGCATTTTGCTTTTTTTAAAGCATGCGCCTATGTCTTTATTTTTTTAAGATTAAAAAACATACATACTATAAAGATTTAAAATTAAACTTCAATATTTTTAACTTTCTTTTGATAATTATAAAAAGAGAAAATTTCACTTTTTGTCCTTTATGTTTGCACTAAATTTTGAAACGTGCCCTTTAAAACTTTTAGTTTCAATTTATGTCCAAAAAACACATGTTTTGTATCACTTTATGTCCTTTCCACCAAACTGAGTTAATTTACTTAGTTAGTTTATTTAATGCAATGGTATAATTGTCATTTTAAGGTTGATTGCAGCTGTGTCCCTTTATATTATTCACAACGCATAATTGTCCTTCTAATTTCACTCATCGATCTCAATCATCCTCCTAATTTCTGCAATCAAACTTCGACGATGAACCCTAATTCAGACACCAATTGAAGACAATTTATGATCCGACAACACTTATCCCAATCTGATATCGTTGCCTTCTACGGTAATTTTTAGGGTTTTGAGTTTCGCTTATTGAAATTATAAATAATACTAATTGATCATTGCATAATACTAATCGATCATTGCATAATGCAGTGGGATTCCCACGTCTGTTCACCATTAAGCTTCATCACAGTGGCAAATTCACCCGATTTCCCGATAGGGCTTATGTCGAAGGAGAGTGCAATTTTATTGACTACAAGACCATCGATATCAGATTGGGATAAGTGTTGTCGGATCATAAATTGTCTTCCATTGGTGTCTGAATTAGGGTTCATCGTCGAAGTTTGATTGCAGAAATTAGGAGGATGATTGAGATCGATAAGTGAAATTAGAAGGACAATTATGCGTTGTGAAGAATATAAAGGGACACAGCTGCAATCAACCTTAAAATGACAATTATACCCTTGCATTAAATAAACCTAACTAAGTAAATTAACTCAGTTTGGTGGAAAGGACATAAATTGATACAAAACATGTGTTTTTTTTGACATAAGTGGAAACTAAAAGTTTTAAAGGGCACGTTTCAAAATTCAGTGCAAACATAAAGGACAAAAAGTGAAATTTACTCTTATAAAAAAATTAAGTTTAAACATTTTCATGTTTATAAATATTTAATAAATTAGTCCTTAAATACTTAAAATGGTTTTTAGAATTATATATTAACAACGAATAAAAAAGTTATTGAATATATTTATTATACTTTTCTTTTCATCTTTTTATTTTTAAAATTTTCCTAACGCAAAAGTAAGGAACCCGTGTTCACATGTGGCTTAAAGGAAGCATTTTAAAATTTTCCTAACGCTGTTGGTGCACTTATGTCTGTACTTTGTCTGTATTTCGTCATGATTCAAAACGATGTCTTGTGTTAGTCTGAGTTACGTCTTAGGTTTGTTTTTATGTGCATTCGATGTAAGTTTGACCAAGTCAACCATCCTCCTGGTTTGACTTGACCAAACAGTTAGCACATGGTTGAAAGATGTTTGAGTCGAAGGATGGTCATCGAAGGATTACTTATATCCTTCGATGATGATGAGCTCGAAAGATATCCTTCGAAGTCGAAGGATGGACCACGAAAGATCACATCTTTCGTGGTATATGTTGATCCTTCGAGCTGTTTCTGGTCGACAGATGATCTTTCGATCAGTCTGTCTGATCCTTCGACCAGACGATCTGTGTCGGGTATAAATACCCGTGTATTGTGTTCACTTCAAAAGGAGACACAAGAGGAAGACAGGGAGAGACAGGAGCACACACACACACACTTTGAGAGTTTATAGAATACTTCTGTAAACATTGAGCTTGTAACCGGACCCTTCATTCGTATTAATACAAGTGGTGTTAATCGGTGAATCTTGCGTGTTGTGTTTGTGCTTGTTCTCGTATAAAGTCTCGGTTGCATGCTAGCTTGGATTCCGCACTCGCTAGTGTGTTTGATATAACAAGGATAAGGTTTTATCTCATCCTCGAGAGGGACCTACAAGTGGTATCAGAGCCTTGGCTCTTCTCCTTGTTAAAACCGAGTGTTTTCGGGTGTGTTTCGGATTTTTAAAGTTTATATTTTTCTGGAAAATCTTGTTATTTTGCCTTGTGTTTGTCATAAAACCTTGTTATCTCTCATTGTCACATGTTAAACATTGGTTTTTAGTGAAGTTTCGGCTGAAATCGGGTTTCAGAAAACCTTCGGTTCATCAGAATATTCATATATTTCTGGGCTGTTCTTCATTTGGTTCATCCTTTGTTCGAGTTGGTTCTTGATATTTTACACTTTTGATCTTAAAAATTTTAAATTACAAAGTGTTTGTTTGTGTTGGAAGTTGTTTTCTGATTAAAATATTGGGATCCTTACCTGGTTGGTGAAAGTCTGCATATTCAGACCTGAAAGATATGGTCTGAACATACTTTCTGCCGAAAGTTCTCACCAACCCGTCAACTTTTCACCAACCTGTCACATTTGTCAACCGTGTCAGAGCTGTTCGAAAGATATCCTTCGAAGTCGAAAGATCATCTTTCGACCAAAGGAGGTTCGACAGATAGTCATCCTTCGAGCATCCTTCGAAGTGTGAGACTTATCTTTCGGTCCAAGGAATATTTTCGAAACATATATCTTTCGGTCTACAGTTCATTTTCGAAAGATAAGGATCCTTCGATTGGAGAATCTTTCGAAAACATTGTTCGAAACTCAACAGTGATCTTTCGAACACTGTTGATCCTTCGAACAGGTGTTGATCTTTCGATCCTTGTTTGTTTAAGTCTAACAGTTTGTGTTTTTCAGGTCTTTCGATCAAGGATCTTTCGGCTGGTTGTTATCATTTGAAATTAACATAGTTTGTGAAAATTAAATTTTTAAATAGAAAACTTGTTTTCATTTTTAAATCAATTTTCACTTAATATATTAATTTTCATAAAATTGGAACAAACGGTCAGTGGGATCCAACCGCATGGACTCAAATAACTTCGACTCCACAATCATCAGCTATGCAATCTACGCAATCTACGTCAGATTTCGACAAAAATGCATGGATGCGAGCTATTGCCCCACCTCAAGCTGCAATGATAACTGCAAATCAATGGGCTTTGGTCACAAATCAAAGCAACAACATTCAATCTATGATGCAGAATGACAGTGAAACTGGTACAAGCACAAAACCGCCAAAGTTAAATCACATCAATGATTGGGGATGGTGGAAAGAAAGGCTGAGAACTTATGTTCAGGGACAAGGTCAAGATCTATGGATGTGCTTCTTCACAGCCTTTGAAAATGAGCTGGAAGTTGCAGGATCTAATCCACAAACTTACAGCACTTTGTCTGAAGAAGATAAGAAGAAGTTTGAGTTAGAAAAGAAAGCATTCATGATTCTCACACAAGCTCTTCACAAAGACATTTATCACCAGTTTGTTTACTGCACGACTACTAAAAGCTTGTGGGATATGCTCACGTTACGGTGTGAAGGAAATGCTCAATCTAGAAAGATCAAGCAAGAATTACTGAAGAAAGAGTTTGAAGGATTTACGTGTTTGGAGAATGAGACTTTGGCAGAGTTATCTACAAGGTTCCATCATTTGTTGAGTGAGATGTTTGCTTTTAAAGTCACTGCCACTCCACAAGAATTGGTGAAGAGATTCGCTGATAGCTTACCAGCAAAGTGGAGCAGTTATCTTGAAATTCTCAAAGAAAATGGTGTTTTAGAAACAATCACCGTTTATGAATTAATTCAAAGATTGGAGAATAAGGATGTAGAAGAAAAGCTGAAGGCAAAAAGAACACAAACTCCTCAAAATCCAGAAATGTACTTTGGGATTGCAGGAGGTATCAGTGGAGAAAGACCAGCTTCTCAACACGCGAAGCTTCAAACAGCTTTCGTTTCTAACACCGGACCTTCAACAACAGATCAGTTTGATCCTTCAGCCTACACGATGTTTTCAAGACCGAATGTGCAACCGACAGCTCAGCAGCAACAACCGCAACAGCAAGGGTTTTATGGAAGCTCTTCAAACTTTCAAGCCACTTCCAATCCTAACACAGTCAGATTAGACACTTCCAACTTTTCCAAAGTCAGTGTCGAAGTAGCCATGGAGCATATGGAGATGTTGAATACCTTGGTTAGTGCTTATAGTGGATTGATCGCAGGTCAGATTGGGAATGTCAATCTAACCAATGAAGATTATCAGCAAGTGGATAAAGAAGAGTTTGAAATGATGGATATCAAATGGGCTCTTGCTAGTGCAATTCGAAGAGCAAAGGAATTTATGGAAAGGACGGGGAGAACCAACTTGGAAAACAAGAAAGACACCAAGTATGGGTTCGACAAGCAAGCTGTCAAGTGCTTTAACTGTGGCGAACGGGGTCATTTCAAAAGGGAATGCACAAGACCAGCTCAGCATGGAAATCAAAATCCGTTCAGAAATCAAGGCAACCAGCAGAACCAGAACGGGAACAATGTTCGTACGTTGATACCTGTCAACAACCAAGGCCAAGCAGGGTCATCAAATGCCAACCGGGGGCTGGTGGTTCAAATAGATGAGGGTTGTGATTGGTCGCTTCAGCTTGGAGAAGGAGGAAATGGTGGAACAGCATGTTTTGCTGAAGTCGTAAAGGATTTAAAGCACGCCAGTGGTGGAGAATCTTCCACCAATGGTGTTGCATCTTCTGAAGATGAAGACAGTTCTGGTTATAGTGGAAGCTCAGATGAAGAATCCTCCACTTCAGGAAATGATCATGTGGATGAGACATCAAGTGCGTCAGTCGATGCAGATATTGATGAGCTCTTGGAAGAAGCTGCAGCAGGAACTGAAAGAAGATCTAATTTGATGGATCAAGCTGCTTACTCTTCGTCTTCTCTCCATTCAGCCTTTATGGCTAATGTCGACAGTTCATCAGGTCAGGTATGTGTCGATGAACCCACTGTAGTTAGCTGTGAAAATTGTGATAGTTTAAATGTTAAATATGCTGAACAGGAAAGTCAGTTTTAAATCATATCCAAACACAATCAAGAATTGATTGTAGATCTTTCTAAAGCAGCTGAAGCTAACTCGTTTTTAACCAGAAATGAAAAGGAATTTAAAGCAACAATTGCGTCATTAAGACATGATGTTTCAGAATTACAAAAGGCTGTTTTGCGAAAACAACATGCTAACAATAATCTTATTGACACAATTGAAAAGCAAATGGTAGAGTTGGCAACAGCTCGATGTGAATGTGAGACAATTAAGCAGAAACTGGAAAGCTATTCCAATTCCCGCTATGTATTGGATCACATTATTGATGTTCAAAAGAAAAAGGGGGATAAACAATGTATTGGATTCAAATCATGTCCTCCCCCAATGAATCACAATTACTCCAAATTGCCTGATGACGAGGATATGCCCCGTTTTGAACCTACTGTGCCACTCAATCTAGATGATTTTGCAGCAGGCCTCGGGTTCACAACTGGTACATCATCCTCAGGTCAATCTGAAACTGAATCTGAATCTGAGAATGTGACAGATTCATCATGTGTTAAGGAACAGAGTCCTCCCACTGTTGAGGATGCTGATTCTTCGGATGATGAATCTGAAGTAATTGTGAAACAACAGTCTAACTCGGTTACAACAGATATTCCAATCGAGAATCACATCCTGTGTGATCCACCAGTGAAACCGAGTAAGACTGATATGTCAAAATCAATGGAGTCCCTTGTATCTAGCAGTGAAGAGAATAACTTGTTGTACACGCTCAAAGGAGATAGCAAAATCTACTCTAACAAAGATTTTCCAATTAAAAATGTAAATCAAGATTTAATTGAGCAAATTTTTGAAGGATGTACTGATAAGTTTTTGGGGAACAAAAGTGGCAAAATTACCGTCACTCAATGTGATCCAATTCCGTGTGAACAAATTCGAAAACAATACGGAAACCAAAAACTACCAATTGAGCGAAAACAACAAGTCAACTCAGGAAAGGGTAAAGTACAGGGAAAGAAGGCTCAGAACAAGAAGGTCCAAGCACCTAAAGTTCAGCAGGCTAAGACTGAACAACCAAAGGTTCAACAACAAAAGGTGCAGAACAAAAGAGCTTCTGTTAAGAAACGAGAACCGAAAATGAACTTTGTTGGATCCACGGGTTCAGATAAAATTGAAACATTTCAAGAAAAATCTAACGTTGATTTTGTAAAACAAGTTAGAATTTTAAAACGAAATGATCAGAATAATTACACCCAACACACCAACGGATGTGATTTAGGTCCAAGCACGTCTAGATCACAAAGTTCATTGTCTGGTTCTCCGTTTGATCATCAACATGTTTCTCCGAGGTTTGTAGAGCGGAGAATGTGTTTTGAGTGTGGCACAATTGGGCATATTGTAAGATACTGCCCATACCTGCAAAAGTTGAAGGCAAAAACAAGTGCTCCCCAAGAAACCAATTACCAAAAACGATCACTTTCCCCGAAACAAGACCCACGTGTCTTGAAAGAAAGGGAAAAGAAGTTAAAACAAAAGAATCAAAAGGTAATTGAAAAGGCCTTAAAATCAGAGGTCAAAGAAGAAAAACCTGTTCAAGCAAAACCTAAAACTGTAAAACCAGTAAATGCTAAAACAATTAATACAAATACTGGTAAAGGACAAACAGCTTGGAAACAAAAACAGGTAATTCAGTCAGGGGGAGCACCACAGGTTCTTTTTCCTAATCATCAAGTGATTGAAATCACTTTTCTTGATGATCAAGGACGACCCAAGTCCACAAAGGCTTGGGTCCCTCTCTCCAACTAATTTTTGAGTGAGTGTGTAGGATATTCCAGGAGGAACTTTCGATAGTCGTAAGATTGTTGATAGTGGAGCATCCTTGCACAAAATAGGCAACAGAAGAAATTGCTGCCTTTGATGGAGAGAAAAAGTACAGGGAAACAGAAATGTCTGTTGAAAGAGATTGAAAAGCTTCGACAAAATGAAAATCATTTCAAAATGTGAATGTTCAAGGCTTTGATCGGGTCCCCGGGATAGATTCAAATCAAAATGTACGCACCTGCAGCACGTCTGAAGTTCAACAATCTACAAGATGAATGTGCAGTGTACATTTCTTCGTGGTGTGATTGAAGAAAATGTGTTTGTTGAACAAACCAACCAGGTGTGCGGATGCCTTGGCATGGGTTGAACAACCGCACACTACTTCTGAAAGAGAAAGACAAAGACCTTCGCTGGTGCAATGTGGACGACCAGCCGGACCCAAAGGTTTATGATCTTGTTGCTGTCAAGAGAGTTCTCAGTAGCTACAAAGAATCGACTTTGAAATCCACACCGGGTGGATATCCAGTTTGGGAGAGCACTCAAATTCCTGGCAATGCATGAAGCAGTTGCAGGATACGGTCTTAAAATTTCTAATCTCTCCTATACTTGTCGATATTTAAGCTGCGTTGTGAATTATTATCTCATACAGCACTCTTTGACCAGACAATGTTGTCATGGTCCGCACCGCTTACCGACATGCCAACTGATTTTTCCAAAATTCGCTAAATCATTTCTGATTAAAACTTAATTTTGGTAAACGGCATTGAGGTAAAACATGAGTTAACCAACATCGGAAAATCATTTTTGTAAATACCTTTGTGTTTTAAATTTATTTTAGTTTGTTGATTTTAGGGGGAGTAATCCAAAATCTGAAAATCCAAAAACATCGAAAAATTTCAAAAACACAAAAACAATAGAAAAACAAAAATGAGTTTCCTGGCGAGCAAAAGAGAATATGATAGTACATCAGTGGTCTGTCTAAACCTCTTTAAACCTTAAATGAAAAACGATAAGCAGCTCTATATAAGATGTATCGGTAGGCTCACAATCATTTTAAAGTGTGCAGGGTGATATAAACTTAAATCGACTGAAGACCAGGTGGGAACCATTCATTGGCATATGGTCTTAGTACCGAAATTTCGTTTGAGAGATTGCCGAGGTTCTGAGATATTCGGTCTTTTTGCTGCTTATCATCTGGGTATCATGGTTGTATCTTTTACCGAAAAATAACGGGGACGCAAGTCTAGATCTTCCATGATACCATACATACGTGTACATACTGCATACGACCTCAATAAGTGATCAACAATCACATGTCCAATCAAATAAGTGATAAAATATCACATTCATCCGGGAGTCAAGTTCGTCTCTCTGCTGTACGAAAGTACTGACCTGTTCACGGACTTGCTCCTGTGCCCTCATGCATCGAAAATCAAGTTCCTCATCAATAAGTGATTATATCACATAGGGCTTGTTTTCAAATCAAATAAGTGAGAATCTCACATCATATACGGTCAAACAGATGATAATCGGTATACTCACCGGTAAGATGAATCCTCGTGCATACCTTGATACGGGAATGTGTCGTGATGTGGATGAACACCGGTCGGTAAGTATAAATTATACCTTAACGTATCCCCTCGCCATGATTACAAATGATAAGCTGAGCTTAAGTGGACAACAATACCGATAATCGTTATAGGATGCTTATCTTAATGTTAACTAAAAGAACAACAAGAGCGTTTTGGCATGACCGTACACTGATATGATTCTCTTACCCTCGAAACTCGCAAAAAGAATGTCTGTAAATATTTATTTAATGTTTCCTGTTTATGCATCTTTGTATATATTTATTTATTGCTTTCCATCTTTACATTTGAAAAATGAAAATTTCAAAAAGGATTTTAGGTGTGTTTTAATATAAACTTTATAAAATCCAAAAAGATTTTTCTTCTAGTTTATTTTTGATTGACCGATGTTGGAACTCGAGTCTATCCTACCCAAATTTCTGATCGTAAGCTAGAAAACAATTGCATCTTCATAAACAGTCAAAGTTAACGAGTTTTGAAAGTTAAAGGATTAAAATGAATATTTTTCTAAACTTTCAAACTGCTGTCGGTTGGTGTTTGATTGAGATTTGATCTCTTATGTGTCGTTAGTTTAAATGTTAACTATATTCCAAGCGGTTGTTCTCATTATGCGTTTAGCTTTCTTGCATGTGCAGATGCTAAAGGCGAGGAGAACATGTTCGATGAAAAGCTTTGGAATGAAGACACGAAGTGGAGGCACTCAAAGGATAAAATGATCGAGTTGCCGCTGTCCCTTCATCAACACCACAAGGATCTGAAGAATTGACAAGTCAACGATTCACGAGCATGACTCAATGGAGAGTTCAATCTAAGGGGGAGTTTGTCAACACACTTTCTACATGAAACGGGGAGTTTGTTGATACACTTTCTACTTTCAAGACGTGAAGACTTTGAAGATCATCCGACATTGAAGACGTGAAAAGAAGTCAAAGACTTGAAGACACGAAGACCTACAAGAACGAAAATCGAGACAAAGCTACAGCCAAGGGGGAGTTTGTTGGTGCACTTATGTCTGTACTTTGTCTGTATTTCGTCATGATTCAAAACGATGTCTTGTGTTAGTCTGAGTTACGTCTTAGGTTTGTTTTTATGTGCATTCGATGTAAGTTTGACCAAGTCAACCATCCTCCTGGTTTGACTTGACCAAACAGTTAGCACATGGTTGAAAGATGTTTGAGTCGAAGGATGGTCATCGAAGGATTACTTATATCCTTCGATGATGATGAGCTCGAAAGATATCCTTCGAAGTCGAAGGATGGACCACGAAAGATCACATCTTTCGTGGTATATGTTGATCCTTCGAGCTGTTTCTGGTCGACAGATGATCTTTCGATCAGTCTGTCTGATCCTTCGACCAGACGATCTGTGTCGGGTATAAATACCCGTGTGTTGTGTTCACTTCAAAAGGAGACACAAGAGGAAGACAGAGAGAGACAGGAGCACACACACACACACTTTGAGAGTTTATAGAATACTTCTGTAAACATTGAGCTTGTAACCGGACCCTTCATTCGTATTAATACAAGTGGTGTTAATCGGTGAATCTTGCGTGTTGTGTTTGTGCTTGTTCTCGTATAAAGTCTCGGTTGCATGCTAGCTTGGATTCCGCACTCGCTAGTGTGTTTGATATAACAAGGATAAGGTTTTATCTCATCCTCGAGAGGGACCTACAAACGCAAAAGTAAGGAACCCGTGTTCACATGTGGCTTAAACGAAGCAAGAGTATTTAGGCTTTGCTGATGCATGGCACAATCTATTTAAAAAAAAAAAGTTGTACTCACAAGAAATAAGACTTTTAGTGGTAAGAGTTTTACTCAGAAGCTATTTAGTTAAAATGCTTTCATCAAACGACATTTTTGTGATTTGCGTTTTGTTTAATTTAGCTGGTTTATATGGTGAAACTTTGCTAAAACAGATCTTCGAACTGATTAATATTTTTTTTAGTGGAAGACCGAAATGGACGCAAAACGGGTATAAGTTGCCATGTAAGCCCCACTTGCTATTGCTCAAAAGCAAATTCACTTTGCTCCACTTAATCTCTTTCCACAATCTCTTCAACAGTTTGTTGGTGTTTGTGATTAGATGATTAACTAAATGCACGGAGTCACGGAGAACTCAAAGAAATATTTGATGATTCTTAATCTATAGGTTGTTGCGTTTTAATAGGCGAAACATGGAAAACATAACATATAAACATTAGAAGGGAATATAAAGAAATAAAACATAAAATAAGCTAAGACATAGGAAATTATTAAGACTTGACTGTGGATGTAATTACAACCTTATATCAACAATTAAGACACCAATAACCAACCATTTTGAATTATCTCAACTCTCCTCTTTAATTAAAAATGGTCTTCACGCCTAGTCGTCCCCCCAAATAGCAAAGTTGCTCCCTCGGTAAAGACTTGGTGAACAAGTCTGCCCAATTGTTCTTGTGTAGAGAAATATCACAACTCTACAAGCTTTTGTTCCACCAAACTTCCTATATAATGATACATTATGTCTATGTTCTTGCTTCAGCGATCATGATGTGCGTGATTAATTCTTAGAAAAATTGTTGATTGTTCTCACAAAACAAGGGTGTTGCTACTTCATGTTTTGCATACGTTCACTCAACAACTGTCTTAACAACGTTATTTGATATGCTACTAAACTTGCTTCTATGTATTCAGCATTGGTTATTAAAAATGATAGATGATCGAATATAATAAGAGAGAATTGTTAAAATATATAACTTGCATTAGATTCAAATCAAGACTGGTTGAGAGTAATTATACCCATTTAACCATCGTGATTGTAATACAAATGTTATGTTGGTTAACTACCTTAACCATCCAAACTTACGTTAACATTAATAATAAAACTAGTAGTTATAAACTTAGGATCTAAATTATACCAACATTCTCCCCCTAGTTTTGATGTATCTTTCCAAGCTCCTTGAGTCCAATCAAGCTCCTCATTTCAAAGAAATTTATCCTAGGCAAGCTTTAGTTAGAATGTCGGCTTTATTCTCCACTTACATGTTCAACTTGATTTTTCTCATTTTCATTGCATTATCCAATGAAGTGATATATTGTATTTATTCGATCTTCCATGAAATACAAGGTTCTTTGTAAGTAAGGTTGATGTCTACTCGTAGTGTTACTTTACTTGGCTTCTCTCTAGTTAAGTCACTTAGTAATCCTTGTATCCATAGTGTTTGACAACCTGCAGATTTTGTGGACATAAATTCGTATTCATGAATATAGGGCCACAAATGCTTGTTTATGACTTGCCCGAGTTATAGGTCCATCGTTGTAGTAAAATATTATTCCAGTAGTTCCTTTACTATCATTGGGATCTACACCATAATTGCTATCAATTTAGCCTTTTAAGAGCATTCACATCCAATCCATCAAATTATACATACATTCCACTAAAAAACAACTCCTATGTTAATATATTTCCACTAAAAACAAATATTTTTTCTCTCTCCTTTCAATTAAATAATATTATGATTACATTTTTCTCTCACTTCCACTCACAACCACTTTCAAAATATATTAAAAAATTATAACGGGTGAACAGTGTCCCCCCAAATATACAGATGAACAGTAACATTTTCTCTCTCCTCTACTCACAACCACTTTTTATACCCTTTATAATATAAAAACCTCTCCTCACATAATTTAATGGTTAGGATGTGAATGCTCTAAGTCTTTACTTCTTCCTTTGACCTTTGTCATATATTATTCCATAATCAGAGTTCCTTTGATGTATCTTATAAGGTACTTTGAAGCTTGCCTATGTGTCATATGTGGTTCCCCATATAACGACTTACAAATTATTTGCATAATTAATGCTTGGTCTTATATGTGGGAGATATCACAAACATTCAATTAATTTTCTATATTTTGTTGCATTTATGAAATCAATTTGATCTTCTTTAGATTTTTTTTTTGAACGGCAAAAACATTCTATGATTATAGAACCGGGCCAGCATATGCTGTAAAACCCAATATTACACTACAAAAAGAGAAAATAAAAACGACAGAAACATATTAAGTACCCCCTTTCCCTACATTTTTTATTTTACTACATCTCTTACATTGAAATCTACCCATCTCTCCCATACTAATCCTTCAAGTTTCGATCTGCATTTTAGCCATAGGAAAGTCTCTTCTTTTATGTCCTCCACTATTTTCTTTCCATCTCTTGTGTATCCTCTGAATTCCTTTTCGTTTCTTGCCCTCCATAGTTGCCACATTGTTGTTTGAAAAACCGTTTTTATTACTTTCTTCCACTCCGATGATCCTATAAGTTCTTCGGGATACTCCATGATTCTTTTGCATGAACTTACATCCGCGTCAGTAGGTAGTTTGAGCCACTCAATGATGTACTTCCATACTTCTTTTGACATAATACATTCACTTATTAAATGCAGCACCGATTCCTCCCACCTTCCACATCTCGAACATACCTCACTGTTTAGTATTATGTTTCTTTTCTTTAACTCCTGCTTCACTGCAATCCTTCCTATACTTGCTCTCCAAACGAAATAATTAATCTTTGCCGGTACCCAAGTGTTCCAGTGATTCCACTGTTCGTTTTGTTCCGAATCCGCTTTCTCTATAAGTCCTTTGACTGCCGCTACTGTGAATATTTCCCAATCCTGATTCTTCCAGCCCCATCGATCTGGTCTTGTCTCCATTTTAGCTTTATTCAACATGTTTAACATATCGGACCACTAGTTCCATTCTACGTCGCTAATCGGAGGTTTCTTCCATTGAAAATTCCACTGTATTTCATTCCCCACCTTGGTCGCACACTCCGCTACTGTTGATTTTTTGTTTTTTACGATCTTAAATAAGTCCGGGTACCGCTCGTTAAAAGGAATCCCTCCTGCCCAGCTATCCAGCCATATTTTCACTGTTTTTCCATCTCCTATTTTCGCCATTAATCTCTCCTTCACATTGACACCTTTGTTTTTTAGTTCTTCAAAAGATGCCAAAATGTCTTTCCACACTCCAGCAACTCCTTTATTTAATGGAAGATAAGTGTGGCTTCTTTTATTTTCATGTATAGCTTTAACAACACTTGCCCATAATGCCTCCTGTCTAGCCTTATATTTCCAAACCCATTTTGTCAAAAGTGCTAGGTTTGTATTTCTCAGATCTCCCATTCCGAAACCGCCGTATTTCCTCGGCCTTATCATAGTTTTCCATGCGATCCAACATATTTTATTTTTTCCTTCTTTCGAGCCCCAAACAAAATTCCTTCGAATCGACTCCAATTTTTGTATAACTTTCCTAGGGGCTATATACATCGATAAGTAATAATTTGGTAATGCTCCCATCACTGCTTTAGCTAGTATTAATCTTCCTGCAAATGAAAGGCATTTCGCTTTCCAAGCCGACAATTTTTTGTTAAATTTATCTATCACCGGTTTCCAATATTTTACGCGTTTCATGTTTGCACCTATCGTCAACCCAAGGAACCCAAACGGCATGTCTCCTTTCCTACATTTTAATTTAGTGGCCATACTTACAATTTCTTCGTCATCTATCCCCACCCCATACAAGCTTGACTGACTTAAATTCACTTTCAATCTCGTCGCCATATAAAAACAACGCAGAATTCTATTTAGATTTACTATGTTAGTTTCGGACCACTCACCCATAAAGATTACGTCATCCGCGTAACATAAATGAGATATGCAAGGACCTTCGTTAGGTAATTTTATACCTTGAAAAACATTTCTTTCATTTGCCCTAGTCATAATAACGTCAAGTGCTTGCATTGCTAAAATAAATAAAAACGGGGATAGTGGATCACCTTGTCTTAATCCTCTTTGTAAATTGAATTCTTTCGTCGGTGATCCGTTCACAAGTATTGAGGCCCGGCTTGACTTTAAGCACGCTCCGATCCATTTCCTCCATTGTCCCGGAAAGTTCATCGCCTTTAGATTCGCCAATAGGAATTTCCAACTTATTGAATCATATGCTTTCGCGAAATCCACTTTGAACACGAAAATTTTTTTTCTTCTCTTTTTTGCCCATGATATTATTTCACTTGTGATCATAGGTCCATCGAAAATTGATCTTCCTTCTACAAAAGCCGTTTGTACCGGTGCCACAACGGATGGGATGACCTTTTTTTATTCTTGTTGCGAGGATTTTTGCTATTACTTTATATATCACCCCTATCAAAGATATAGGTCTATATTCATTGACTGATTTTGGGTCCCTGGTTTTCGGTATTAGTGCTATGAATGACGCATTACATCCCCTCTCTATTCGGCCTGAATTATGGAATTCATTTAGTATTCCCATGAAGTGCTTTTTGTAGGTCCGGCTAGGGGAGGATCTAGTCGCCTAATCCTTGTGTACAAACCAACCCGGTTGTGCGGAATCCAACCGAGATAGCAAACCGAGATAGAACACGCAAATAATCAACACACAAGACTCAACGATTAACACCACTTGTATTAAACGTATGAAAGGTCCGGTTACAGCTCAATGTTTACAAATCAGTCCTGTAAACTCTCTCTAAGTGTGTGTGTATGTTTCTGATCTGTCTAGGTGTCTCACTTGTCTAACTTGTGAAATGAACACAACACACGGGTATATATACCCAAACCAGCAGGTCTGGTCGAAGGATCAGATAAGATGATCGAAGGATCATCTATCGACCAGAAACAGCTCGAATGATCAACATGTACCACGAAAGATGTGATCTTTCGTGGTCCATCCATCGAAGGTCATCTTTCGAGCTTATCATCGAAGGATCCATGCAATCCTTCGATGGCACATCCTTCGACCCAGCAGCTTACTAACATAATGTTGACTGTTTGGCCAAGTCAAACCGGAGGATGGTTGACTTGGTCAAACTTACAGACTAACAAAGACATCGTTCAGTAACAAGACAAAATACAGACAAAGTACAGACACAAGTGCACCAACAAACTCCCCCTTGGCTGTAGCTTTGTCTCGATCTTCGAGATAGTTTTGTCTTGATCTTCATTCTTGTAAGTCTCTCGTGTCTTCAAGTCTTTGACTTCTTTTCAAGTCTTCAATGTCGGAGGATCTTTAAAGTCTTCACGTCTTGAAAGCAGAAAGTGTACCAACAAACTCCCCGTTTTACGTAGGAAGTGTGTTGACAAACTCCCCCTTAACATAAGCTCCCCCTTGAGTTACGCTCGTGAAATACTTGTTCTTTATGAAGTGAGATCCTTGTGGTGTTGATGATGGTCAGCGGCAACTCGATCATCTTCATCATTTGAGTGCCTTCACGTCGTGTCTTCATTCCGAAGCTTGTCATCGACCATGTTCTCCTAGCCTTTAGAATCTACACATGCAAGAAATCTAAACGCGTAATGAGAACAACCGCCTGGAATATCATAAGCAAACGACACACATGTGACCATTGTTTAATCAAACACCGTCCGACAGTTTGAAAGTTTAACAAATTTTATCAATTTCAATTTTAACTTTCAAAACTTGCAAATTTCGACCGTTTATGAAGATTTAGTCGTTTTGGTTTTCGTTCAGGTTTCAGGTAACGAAGACTCGAGCTCCAACATCGTACGATCGAAAATAAAATCTTTTTGGCTTTTATAAGATTTATATTAAAACACACATAAAATCTTTTTGGTATTTTTGAATATTTCAAATGTAAAGACTGAAAGCAGTAAATAAATATTTACAGACATTCTTTTTGCGAGTTTCGAGGGTAAGAGAATCATATCAGTTTACGGTCATGTCAGAACACTCTCTTTGTTCAATTAGTTAACATTAAGATAAGCATCCTATAACAATTATCGGTATTGTTGTCCACTTAAGCTCAACTTATCAGATGTAATCATGGCGAGGGGATACGTTAAGGTATGATTTATACTTACCGACCGGTGTTCATCCACATCACGACACATTCCCGTATCAAGGTATGCACGAGGGTTCATCTTACCGGTGAGTATACCGATTATCATCTGTTTGACCGTATATGATGTGAGATTCTCACTTATTTTGATTTGAAAACCAAGCCCTATGTGATAGAATCACTTATTGATGAGGAACTTGATTTTCGATGCATGAGGGCACAGGAGCAAGTCCGTGAACAGGTCAGTACTTTCGTACAGCAGAGAGACGAACTTGACACCCGGAAAGAATTTGTGATAATTTATCACTTATTTGTTTGGACATGTGATTGTTGATCACTTATTGAGGTCGTATGCAATATGTACACGTATGTATAGTATCATGGAAGATCTAGACTTGCGTCCCCGTTATTTTTCGGTAAAAGATACAACCATGATACCCAGATGATAAGCAGCATAAAGACCGAATATCTCAGAACCTCGGCAATCTCTCAAACGAAATTTCGGTACTAAGACCATATGCCAATGAATGGTTCCCACCCAGTCTTCAGTCGATTTAAGTTTATATCACCCTGCACACTTTAAAATGATTGTGAGCCTACCGATACATCTTATATAGAGCTGCTTATCGCTTTTCAGTTTAAGTTTAAAGAGGTTTAGACAGACCACTGATGTACTATCATTTTCTCTTTTGCTCGCCAGGAAACTCATTTTTGCTTTTCTATTGTTTTTGTGTTTTTGAAATTTTTCAATGTTTTTGGATTTTTCAAAATTTGGATTTACTCCCCCTAAAATCAATAAACTAAGACAAATTTAAAACACAAAGGTATTTACAAAAATGATTTTCCGATGTTGGTTTTACTCTTGCTTGACCTTAATGCCGTTTACCAATAATAAATAGTCAAATCTTGATTTGTCAAAAGCTTTGGTAAAAAGGTCGGCACGTTGGTCATCGGTGTGGACGTAAGCAACATCGATTAGCCTTTTCTCAAAGCAATCACGTATGAAGTGATACTTAATGTCGATGTGCTTAGTCTTTGAATGCTGCACAGGATTTTTAGTGATCTGTAATGCAGCAGAATTATCAACGTAAATAGGAGTAGTTAGGAATTCAAAACCGTAATCACGCATTTGTTGTTGGATCCATAGGACCTGGGAGCAACAACTAGAGGCAGCAATGTATTCAGCTTCGCATGTTGATGTAGCTACACACGTCTGCTTCTTGCATTGCCATGTGACTAGGCGATTTCCCAAAAACTGACATCCAGCCGTTGTGGATTTGCCGTCGATTTTGCATCCGCCAAAATCAGAATCACTGAATGCGATCAAGTCAAAGTTATTATCCCTAGGGTACCACAGACCGGTGTCAGGGTAACCCTTCAAATAACGAAAAATCCTTTTTACAGCTGCAAGATGTGAGGCCTTCGGGTTCACTTGATATCTGGCAAGCAGGCACGTTGGGTACATTATATCTGGTCTTGATGCTGTGAGGTACATAAGAGATCCGATCATCGCGCGGTAGTATGAGGGGCTAACATCTTGACCCTTCAAGTCTGGAGTAATTCCGTGATTTTGTGGCAATGGGGTACCGATGGGCGTTGCATCAGACATCTGGAACCGGCTCAAGATGTCACCAACATATTTAGTCTGATGGATGAATATCCCAGACTCTGTTTGTTGTACTTGTAGGCCCAAAAAGAATGTCATTTCCCCCATAGCACTCATCTCGAATTTATCCTGCATAACACGCTCGAAATCCCTACACAAAACATCATTAGTAGAACCAAAAATAATATCATCAACGTATACCTGTACCAGTAGAAGATCTCCATCTTGTTCTTTGATGAAAAGAGTGCAGTCGATAAGACCTCTGCGAAAACCGTTCTCCAGCAGATAATTAGATAAGGTTGCGTACCAAGCTCGCGGTGCTTGATGTAGACCATATAGAGCTTTGTTGAGCAACCAAACCCGATCGGGATGGATAGGATCTTCAAAACCTGGAGGCTGTTCGACGTACACCTCTTCTTCTACCACACCATGTAAGAAAGCACTCTTCACGTCCATCTGGTATACCTTGAAACCTTTGAATGAGGCATAAGCCAGAAAGATCCGAATTGCTTCTAGACGTGCAACAGGTGCATACACTTCGTTGTAGTCGATTCCTTCAATCTGACGAAAACCTTGAACGACTAGCCTTGCTTTGTTCCGGATAACGATCCCACGGTCATCCTTTTTGCATTTAAACACCCAACGGGTACCAATCTTCTTGTAACCAGCAGGTTTCTCTACGAGTTTCCAGACACCTAGCTTCTGGAATTGCTGCAGTTCTTCCTGCATCGCTTCGACCCATGAGCTATCTTTCAATGCATCTTTCCAAGTTCTTGGTTCTTCCTGTGAGACATAACACGCGAAAGACCAATCATTCTGTTGACCAGATTCTCGGATAGTTGCATACAAGCCTGCATTGTTGTTGTTTCGCAACATGTTTCTTGTTTGAACGCCACTTTGTACATTTCCGATGATGTTTTGTTGAGGATGGGTATTGTGAATCCTTGTTTCTGGATTATCTTGAACTGGAATATTTGTACCCAGATTGTTGAGATTGAGATCAACAATCAATTCAAGACCTGGAATTGACGAAGAGGATGATGCAGTAGCTTCAGCTGTTCGAGGGACATCCACTGGAGGTGTACCTTCTGAAGTACCATGTACTGCTGTTGGAGCTTCTTGATCTGCATCGAGAAATTCATCATCCTCTGAAGATTCGTTCAATTCGGTAGCATCATGAAAATCCTCATTGTCGAGAGCATTATTGTTCACTGAAGATGGTTCTTGATTGACAATAATGGGACGAACCAACGGTGAATCTGTTGCGTTGTCACTCTCGAAAAACATCCTTGCCGCAGCATTTTCTTCAACGGCTTCAACATTGATCGAATTGAAAAAGTCATCGTACTCAAACATCCAAGGCTGACCAGGATTTCTAACTGGTAAAGTGTGTCTTTGTACTCTGACTTCAGACCATTCCTCGACCCTTTTAGTCTCTAGATTCCAGACTCTTAAGTTTGGGGTGGAATACCCAAGAAAGTATCCCTCAATGGCTCTAGCCCCAAACTTTCCATTAGGATCGATAATTGTGCAAGGAGCTCCAAACGGTTCAAGATAAGACAAGTCTGGTTTCCGTTTGTTGATAAGCTCAAAGCAGGTCTTGTTGTGCCTTTTGACTGTAAGGACTCGGTTCAACGTATAGCATGCAGAAGACACAGCTTCAGTCCAGAATGGAATGGGTAGCTGCGATTCTACCAACATAGTCCTAGCAGTCTCGATCAATGTGCGGTTCTTACGTTCAGCGACGCCATTCCGTTGAGGAGTATAAGCTGCACTGAATTCGTGAAGAATACCTTTTAAAGTGCAAAACTCCGCCATGGCATGATTTTTGAATTCAGTACCATTGTCGCTACGTATCCGCCTAACCTTCAAGTTGTAAAGATTCTCAATCTGAATGATCAAGTTTTTGATAATACCGAAGGTTTCACTCTTGTGTGCCATGAACGCCACCCAAGAAAATCTTGAATAATCATCAGTAATCACGAGGCAATATTGATCATTCCTAATGCTTTTGTGCTTGACAGGACCGAACAAATCCATGTGCAAACGTTCAAGAGGAACAGCCACCGTGTTGACTTTCTTTGTAGGGTGTCGCTTCTTCGTTTGTTTTCCTTTCTGGCACGAAACACAGACGTCTTGAAGATGGAAATTTTTAAGAGGAACACCATTCACCAATTCATTTGACACCAAATGATTCATTTTGCGTAAGTGAATGTGACCCATTCGTCTGTGCCAAGAGATTGTGTCTTTTTCTGTGGCTTTGGAAACGAAACAAGTTGCTTGTGCAGACGTTGTGATAGCTTGGCTCATATCAAGGACATACAGATCATTTATCCTTGGAGCCGACAAGAGAATCCATTCTTTTGGAATTTTGAAGCCGGGTTTCAGCACATAACATCCATTAGCATCAAAGTGTACTGAGAACTGCTTGTCACAAATTTGAGAAACACTAAGAAGATTGTGATCAAGTTGTTGCACAAAGTTGATCTTGTCAAAGCTAACAACTCCGTTGGAAATCATTCCTTCACCCGTAATATATCCGCCCTTATCTCCAGCAAAAGCAACATAACCTCCTCTAATAGATTTGACGTCGTAGAGAAGCTTCATGTCGCCTGTCATGTGCCTGGATGCCCCACTATCAACAATCCAATGACTACTGATAGTTCCTCCTGGAACACCCTGCACATAAACTCAATTGATTAGTTGGAGATGGGGACCCAAGCCATTGTGGTCTTGGGTCTTCCATTTTTATCAACAACAATAACTTCCACCTTTTGATGATTCGGAAATTGTGATGGTCCCCCTGATTCAATAACAGATTTTGGTTTCCAAGTCTGTTGAGTTTTACCAGTTTGATTGTTTGAAAATTTAACTTCGTGATTGTTTGAAGTTTTTGAACTTTCTGGTTTAACTAGAACAGATTGTTTTTGAACCACATCACTTTTAATCGCCTTTTCAATTTTCTTGACCTGTTGGCGTTTCTGTTTCTTTTCCCTTTCTCTTATGAGTCGAGGATCTTGCTTTACAGAAACAGATTGCTTGCGGTCAGTTGGGCCACGGGGATCATCAACCTTGGCTTTCAACTTATGAAGATACGGGCAGTTTCGAATAATATGCCCGATTGTACCACATTCAAAACATGATCTTCGTTCAACAAACCCCGAAGTATCATGTGATCGTCTTGCCGATGATGAACTTTGTGATCTCGAGGTACTAGGTTTTGAACTATTCGGTTCATTCCTTTTCATTACTGTTACTTTCTGGACAAAATCTAAGTTAGATTGATTTGCAAACTTTTCAATTTTGTCTGTTCCCTTCGATTTCACAAAGTTCACATTCTTCTTCTTCTTCTGATTCGGCTTCTTTTGATTTTGAGTCGGTGCCTTACCATTTGTTTTGGTATGGTTTTGCTGTTTTGGCACTGTTGGTAATTTCTTGTTCCCAAACTGTTTTCTAACTTCAGCCTTTGGGATAGGAGGACACTGTGTGACTGTAACATGTGGTCCTGTCTTTCCCAAAAACTTACTTGTAGAATTTTCAAAGACTTTACTGATTAAAGATTGATTAACATTTTTAATAGGAAAATCTTTGTCTGAATAGATTTTATCATCACCAACAAGAGTGTACAGCAAATCCACACTCTCCGACTCTTTCTCAGACGAGGACTCAGTTGCAATAGTCTTAGCGGGTTTTGCTGGAGGATCACACAGAATGTGATTCTCAAGAGGTATGTCCTCATCTTTTATCACCGCATCAGACTTTGCTGAATCAGTATCATCGGATTCATCATCAGAAGAATCAGTATCCTCAATCACAACTGGAGGATCCTGATTTGGTTCAGCAGCTACAAAGGTATCTGCTGACACATCTGAATCTGACGATACTTCTTTCTTGTATCCGAGTCCTGTAGCAAATTCCTCAACGTCCAAAGGAACAGAGGGTTCAAAATGAGTTCTATACTCCTCATCAGGCAGTGCATCAAAGTTGTTTCTCACGGGTGGTGGACATTTCTTATAACCTATGCATGTGACATCCTTTTTCTCTTTCTGTACATCAATGATGTGATCCAACACATAGCTAGAACTCAAATAACTGTCTAACTTGAGTCGGATCGCCTCACTTTCTGTTTTAACACAAGCCATTTCTTTTTGCATTACCTCAAGACGAGTTATATACAAATTAATGTCAGTTTGTTTTCTGGAAACCATTTTAGTCAACTCTGTTTTATCTTTCTTTAACGTTTCAATCATTGACTTAAATCCTTTTTCATGGTTTTCATAAAACATGTTGGCTTCAGTGCACTTAGAAAGATCAACTGTCAATTTCTGATTGTGAATATATGTCACATCATATTTCTCTTGCAAAGCCTCATGCTTGCTTTGCAATTCACACCACTTATCATTCACTAAAACATGTTTGTCTTGCAATTCAAACAAACTAGCTTGTAAAGCATCGTGTTTGCCTTGCAACTCAGACATGTTTGCTTCCAAGTCAGCACATCTATCATTCAAACTATCACAAATATCACAGCTAACAGAAGTGGGTTCATCGACACATACCTGACTTGATGAACTGTCGACATTCGCCATAAAGGCTGAATGGAGAGAAGACGAAGAATAAGCAGCTTGATCCACCAAAATAGATCTTCTTTGAATTCCTGCTGCAGCTTCCTCCAATAGCTCATCAATATTAGCATCGACTGACGCAGCTGATGTGTCATCTTCCTGATCATTCCCTGAAGCGGATGACTCTTCATCTGAACTTCCACTATAACCGGAGGAGTCTTCATCTTCAGAAGATTCACTACCATTGGTGGAAGATTCTCCACCATTGGCGTGTTTAAGATCATTGACCACTTCAGCAAAATAGGCTGTTCCATCTGGTGCATCGTTTCCCAACTGGATTGACCAATCACAACCTTCGTCTACTTGAACCACAAGTCCCTGGTTGGCATTTGATGGTCCTGGTTGATTCTGGTTGTTGACAGGCACCAGTGTGCGATCATTGTTCCTCGCTTGGTTCTGATTAGCCCTGTTTCCTTGACCTCTGAAGGGATTCTGGTTCCCATGTTGAGATGGCCTTGTACATTCCCTTTTAAAATGACCACGTTCACCACAATTGAAGCACTTGACGGCCTGCTTATCAAACCCATACTTGGTGTCTTTCTTGCTTTCCAAGCTGGTTCGGCCTGTTCTTTCCATGAAATCCTTCGCTCGCCTAACAGCACTGGCAAAGGCCCACTTAATATCCATCATCTCCATCTCCTCTTTATCTATCTGCTGATAGTCTTCTTGTGTCAGATTAATATTACCAATCTGACCCTCCACTAATCCACAGTATGCGCTCACCACAGTGTTTAGCAGCTCCATATGTTCTTTTGCTACTTCAACACTGACTTTAGAAAAGCTTGAGGTGTCGAGCCGTACTGTATTTGGCTTTGATTGTTGACCAGCAGATGATGTACTTCCATAACAAGCTTGCTGTTGCTGTTGAGGAGGAAGTGGATTTCCGAATATATCAGTTGTTCTGATTTGCTGTTGCTGTTGTGGTGCTGGTTGAGGAGCTGGATTAAGCAGATTTCCAAACATATCTATTGTTGGAGGAGGAGTGCCATACAAGCTCGTGCTAGACACAAATGCTGTTTGAATTGGAGCGTGTGAAGATGGTTTTGTAGAAGTGCTAGAAGTTCCATAATAAATCTCAGGATTTTGTGGCACTGCAACTCTTTTTGCCTTGAGAGTTTCTTCCTGATTCTTGTTTTCCAGGAGTTGAGCAAAATCACTGAAGCTTGTTGTATCCAAAGTGCCATTGTACCTCATAATTTCTAAGAAATTATTCCATTGAGGTGGCAGTGCATCTGCAAACTTCTTCACTATCTCTGCTGAAGTCGTTACCACCCCAGTATTTGCCAATTCAGTTAGCAAATGAGTAAATCGACTTGTCAAATCTCCTAGAGATTCATTCTGCATACAAATAAAACCATCAAACTCTTTCTTCAGCAATTCTTTTCTCAATTGGCGTGTCGCTTCATTTCCTACGCCTCTTGTTTTCAATGCGTCCCACAACCTCTTCGTTGTCTTATAACTGACGAATTGATGATAAATATCTTTGCTCAACGCCTGAGTAAGAATGGCATATGCCTTCTTTTCCAAATCATAGATCTTCTTTTGATCTTCTGTAAGATCTGCAAACGTAGCCGCAGATGATGCAGCAACCTCTATTGTTTGATCAAAATCTGTGATGAACCGCAACCACAACTCTGTATTCTGACCAAGAACGTATGTATGAAATCTACCAAACCATCCTGGATATTCACTTAAGTGCATCAACTTTGGAGGCCTATTCAAACTTCCTGTTTCACTTTCGCTTAGCAAAATGCTTTGAACACTTGGAGCTTGATTTGATACAAATGCCCATTGACCGGTAGATGTAGCATTAGCTTGCGAACCCGAATCCGGAGCTGGAGTACCAAAATACATTTCTGCATTTACCGGAACACCCCACATCGAATTCATTTTTGATCAGCCGAAGGATACCTGTCGAAAGACTTGAAAAACACAAACTGTTAAACACAAACAGACTAATGATCGAAAGATCAACACCTGTTCGAAAGATCAACAGGGTTCGAAAGATCACTGTTGAGTTTCGAACAATGTTTTTCGAAAGATTCTCCAACCGAAGGATCCTTATCTTTCGAAAAAGTACTGTAGACCGAAAGATGAACACGAAAGATGACTTCGAAAGACTCCCCAATCGAAGGATCCTGGTCTTTCGATAAAGAACTGTAGGCCGAAGGATATATGTTTCGAAAATATTCCTTGGAACGAAGGATAAGTCTCACACTTCGAAGGATGCTCGAAGGATAACTATCTGTCGAACCTCCTTTGGTCGAAAGATGATCTTTCGACTTCGAAGGATATCTTTCGAACTTGCTCTGACACAGTTGACAAAGGGTGACAGGTTGGTGAAAAGTTGACGGGTTGGTGAGAACTTTCGGCAGAAAGTATGTTCAGACCATATCTTTCAGGTCTGAAAATGCAGGCTTTCACCAACCAGGTAAGGATCCCAATATTTTAATCAGATTACACTTTTCAATGCACAAACAAGTTGAATATTCAAATTATAAGATCAAAAGTGTAGTTTTATGAAGAACACTTATAAATTTTCGGTGAAAGTTAAACTACCAAACACAAGATTTTGCTAAAATGTTTAATGAAAACCAAAAACTAACATGAGAACATGATGAACAACAAGGTTTTCAACAAAACACCAAGCAAAAACAGCCCGGTTTTCCAGAAAATATAAACTTTGTAAACCCGAAAAACAGCCCGAAAACACCTCGGTTTTAACAAGGAGAAGAGCCAAGGCTCTGATACCACTTGTAGGTCCGGCTAGGGGAGGATCTAGTCGCCTAATCCTTGTGTACAAACCAACCCGGTTGTGCGGAATCCAACCGAGATAGCAAACCGAGATAGAACACGCAAATAATCAACACACAAGACTCAACGATTAACACCACTTGTATTAAACGTATGAAAGGTCCGGTTACAGCTCAATGTTTACAAATCAGTCCTGTAAACTCTCTCTAAGTGTGTGTGTATGTTTCTGATCTGTCTGGGTGTCTCACTTGTCTAACTTGTGAAATGAACACAACACACGGGTATATATACCCAAACCAGCAGGTCTGGTCGAAGGATCAGATAAGATGATCGAAGGATCATCTATCGACCAGAAACAGCTCGAATGATCAACATGTACCACGAAAGATGTGATCTTTCGTGGTCCATCCATCGAAGGTCATCTTTCGAGCTTATCATCGAAGGATCCATGCAATCCTTCGATGGCACATCCTTCGACCCAGCAGCTTACTAACATAATGTTGACTGTTTGGCCAAGTCAAACCGGAGGATGGTTGACTTGGTCAAACTTACAGACTAACAAAGACATCGTTCAGTAACAAGACAAAATACAGACAAAGTACAGACACAAGTGCACCAACACTTTTCTAACATATTCCAGAACTTTTTGATGAACTTAAAAGAAAATCCATCCGGACCAGGAGCCTTATCACTCCCACAAGCCCACACTGCTTCCTTTACTTCCTTTACTGAGAATGCTTTGATTAGCCCGTCTGCCTCTTCTTTTGTAAGTCTCTTGAACCCTCTCCCGTCGATTGAAGGTCTTGATCTTCTTTAGATAACTTTAAACCAGCTTCCATTGGATACTTTGTTGGATTGCATTCTTCTAATCTTGTTTCATTTAGTACCTTTATTGCATCGGTTGATTGTTTCAAGTAGATTTTACCATTTTCTTGCCTTACTTCAATTCTAATACAATATTTTAACAGACGTCA
Organism: Helianthus tuberosus; assembly: GCA_030545235.1. Classification (NCBI taxonomy): domain Eukaryota; kingdom Viridiplantae; phylum Streptophyta; class Magnoliopsida; order Asterales; family Asteraceae; genus Helianthus; species Helianthus tuberosus. The sequence continues at coordinate 24,836,819 of CM060435.1, read as the reverse complement.
CTCATTTCAACGTTTCCTTCATTTCTTTTTTGAAAATGTCAATATCCTTGACTGAGTTTCCATGTTACTACAATGTCATCCACATACACTACAATTAATTAATTTTGACTTTGCAGAGTTTCGCTTGTAGACTGCTTGTTCCTGAGGTCAATAGATCTTATGACTCCTCAATGGTAGTTATAACATGATCTCATCGTAGATGCAAGCTTCTCAATACCTTCTCGACTAGTACTTGATTAATAACGTCTTCTTCATATGCTCTTTTTTTAAGTGATAGTTCGCATGACACAAGAGATGAAATCTATTACACCTTATCGTCATTCATATGCAAGTTTCGAACCCCTACCGCAACCCCTATAATTGAATTGTCATGGTATTCGAATCTCTCTAATACTTGGTATGCATAAGGGTCTAAGCTTGTCATGTCATTGATGACACAACAATTTTGGAGAACACAATGCCGTGAGCCGCCTCTTGGATGTTCGCCAACGCCTTAGCGTCCTTTTTTTTATTTTTCTTGAATCTACCTTTATCATCATCCTTTTCACGGAAACCTGGATCCATAAAATGCCAAATATCTATAAAGTGACAGGTTAAGTAGTACATAAAGCATTTTCAGCCCTTTTTGCTGAATTGTAAATGTAAACAAGTGAGTCAATTTTTTCCTTTGATACAAAAATATTGGTGTTTATGATTAGATCATTAGCTAAATGCACAGAGAGCTTAGGGAATAATCAATTTTTTTTAAATAGGTTGCTACCTTTAAATAGGCTTAAACATGAAGATAATAACAAAAATATTTATAAGGAAAATAAAGACATAAACCATAACATAAGCTAAGAAATAGAAAATTAAAGACTATGAAGTATCATACCACAACTAGTGTAACATCCTATCAAGACTTCAATTGTAACCTACCATTTGAATTATCACTTCTTAAAGATTACAGCTATAACAACCTTACACAATACAATCCTGCTCATTGCCATTTATAATAGGGGATATAGAGATCGATTCTAATCAGATCGCCATTTATTAAAAATTAAAGCTTCAAATACTCAAGTTTTATATAATATAATTTATTTTTTCAATTTTTTTATAATATAATTTTTAAAAATATTATAAAGATATAACCAACAAGTTCGAAACAGATATAAACAGTTTTGAAGTCCTATTTTCTGTACTTTTAAAAATTGTCAATCTTTAAAAAGAAATATACCAATATTATATGCATATTACAGTTAAAATGCTTAGTTTATAGGGTTGAGTTATAATACAAAGTATTTAGAAATAAGAAGGGTAAGAAGCCACCAGATAGTGATAAGTGTTCAAGGAGAAATTAAATGGAAAGAGTAATTTTGTCTACAAGAGGAAAGAGAATATGCATATGCAAGTCACATGTTATTTCTCCCCCCCCCCCCCCCACCCCATTTTTAAATGGCCGTAACTTTATTATACATCATTTGTTTTTAAAAAAAAAATTATACCATAAAATCGAACGTTTTTTATCTTTAATATGAGTACCATATTGTTATATTTTTCAAAAAAAAATTGAAAAACCCAGTTGCATATTACACAATGGACATGATGTAAAACACAATGTAAAGTAGATAAAAAACACAATAAATGACAACAGATAAAGACACAATGGACAAAATACTAAAACACAATGACCATAACGTATAACACAATGGCGATAACATATAGCACAGTAAGTATCAGACTAAATAAAAACACAATTGATGACAACAGATAAAAGACACAATTAATGACAGCAGATAAAAGACATAATGGAGAGCAGATGATGACACAATGGAAAACAAACTAAAAACACAATACACAACAAACTAAAAACACAATACATAACACACTAAAACACAATGAACAAAGATAATAAAAAAAATGAACAAATTACTAAAACACAATGGACAACATATTAAAATACAATGAATAACATATTAAACACAATGACCTGAACTAATAACACAATTTATAGAAAACCCAGATATAACACCATCTTCATTGTGTCATATATTGTGTTATATATTCTTATAAAAACACAATGGGTAGAACCCAAATTAACATTGTGTTATAGGTTTTGATAATAACACAATGGACATGATGTAAAACACAATGTAAAGTAGATCAAAAACACAATCAATTACAACAGATAAAGACACAATAGACAACATACTAAAACACAATGACTATAACGCATAACACAATGGCGATAACATATAACACAATAAGTATCAGACTAAATAAAAACACAATTGATGACAACAGATAAAAGAAACAATTAATGACAACAGATAAAAGACACAATGGAGAGCAGATGAAGAAACAATGGAAAACAAACTAAAAACACAATACAAAACAAACTAAAACACAATGAACAAAGATAATAAAAAAAATGAAACAAATTATTAAAACACAATGGACAACATATTAAAACACAATGAATAACATATTAAACACAATGACCTGAACTAATAACACAATTTATAGAAAACCCAGATATAACACCATCTTCATTGTGTCATTTATTGAGTTATAGGTTCTTATAAAAACGCAATGGATAGAACCCAAATTAACATTGTGTTATAGGTTTTGATAATAACACAATGTATAGAAACTCTACTGACCAAAACCCAGTTAAAAGACACAATGACCTGAACCTTTAACACAATGCAAAAAAACCCAGTAAAAATGAATTTTTTTATTTTATTTTTATATGATAATATGGTACTCATATTAAAGATAAAAAAACGTTCGTTATTATAGTGAAATTTAAAAAAAAAATGTCGTATGAAAAAGTTATGGACGTTTTAAATCGATAGGGGAATTGGCATGTGTCTTGCATGTGGAGAGAGAAAATCCATAAATATAGGATTCCCTTTATGCCCTTCTATTATCTTCTTTTCTCTACAACTAATCTCAACCCTTCAAATCTAAGATCAATGGATTAGAATCCTTCTTACCCTTCTTATTTATTTTATCCTTTGTATTTGATCCTAACCCTAGTTTTATAATGTGCTTTTTTTTTTAAATTAATCAAGTAGATAAAATTTGTTATATTTTAAAAATATCAATAGAACTAGTTGGAAAAAGTGAACATAAGAAAATCTTAACTTTAATCATTTTATTTAAAAAAATTAACACAATTACTAAATATTCTTAAAATTACTAATTGAGATAATTAATTAATTAATACCAAGGAGTTGGTAGGTAATCAATATCATCTATTGGTAAAAAATATTTAGATTGCTCAAATCTCTTTATAATTGTTTTTATAGTTAACATGATTTGTATTGGATTTCAACTCTTACTTCGACGTGCAATCTACACATGTCATTATTTTATTGAACGGAAATTTTGTAAGAGTTACTCGAAAGCTAATTTGTTAAAATGCGTTCATCAAACGACATTTTTGTGATTTTGCCATCAATTAAAAGAGGTTAAACGGTAAAACTTTATTAGAACATATCTTCAAACAAATTAGGTATGTTGCCATGTAAGCCCCACTTGGGTAGTGCTCAAAAGGCAAATTCACTTTACTCCACTCAATCTCTCTCCTCAATCTCTTCAACAGTAGTTTTGCATTGTTTATTGATATAAAGGGGATTTGTGTGTGTTTGTGCATGCATGCTCAGGAATCCTCTTTGTTATGTCATGGATAACGCAGCATTATTTAGGTTTATTTTTTTCCAGCAGATGTAACAAAAAGGAGAATGAGTTGAGGCAAGATTTTGTGCAAAATTATCACCAAGAATTTTTTATTTTTATTTTTGCTGAACAAAAAGTTCAATCAAGTGATATAAAAAGAAGATATATAACAAGGAGACTTATTGTTAAAACAACTTTTACTAAAATACAGAATTACAATGTGCTCATTTTTTTATCTACATTATAAAATTTATTTGGTTTATATTCATATATATATATATATAGGGAGAAGATAATGCGAGAACCACCTCTTATTGCGAGAACCAATGTGAACACACCAAAAATGCCTAAAAATAGCTAAAAATCACACAAAAATTTTTTTTTTTGATTTTTTTAATATTTTTTAGGTTAAAATCGCTACTTTTCGAACCCAAAAAAAAAAAAAAATTTTTTTTGGCTTCGAAAAGTAGCGATTTTAACCTAAAAAATATTAAAAAAATCAAAAAAAAAAATTTGGATTTTTTTTTGATTTTTTTAGATTTTTTTTAGATTTTTTTAGGTTTTTTGGGGGTTTAGTTTTTAGCATTTTAGCTTGGGGGGGGGGGGGTGGGGTTAGGTTTTTTTTAGCTTGAGGGGGGGTTAGGTTTTTTGAGGGGGGGGGGGGGGGGGGTTAGGTTTTTTTTTTTGGGGGGGGGGGTGGGGGGTTTAGGTTTTTGGGTGGGGGGGGTGGGGGTTAGGTTTTTTTTAGCTATTTTAGGTTGTGTTCACATTGGTTCTCATGGTTCTCACAATAAGGGTGGTTCTCGCATGAGCCCCTCCCTATATATATATATATATATATATCAAGAGTAGCAATTCCGTCTCAACTTTTTGAAAGCTAAAAGCGTCTAAAATTGGAACCTTATATATATGGGAGGGTTTAAATGAGAACGCTAAATATTGTGAGAACCGTGAGAACGAATAATAAAACCATGAGAACTTGGTCAAAAATAATTCAAATTCAAAATTTCTTTTTACACTTATCATTATTATCCGAATACAATGTTAGAAATTAAATTTACACGTTTAAATTTACGTGAATTCGTAAATAAAGAAAATTTACACATGTGTAAAAAATCTAATAAGAGTGATTTTAAGAGAAGAAATGAATTATTTGATGTTGTAAATTCTTTTTTTGATGTTATATTTTAATTTCAATGAGGGCTGTATTAAAAAAATGGTTTTGATTCGTGTTCTCATTCATTCTCACGGTTCTCGCAATATTTTGCTTTCTTAAGATAATCCTCCCCTGTATATATATATATATATATACATATATAGGGGAGGGTTTAAATGAGAACGCTAAATATCGCAAGAACCGTGAGAACAAATGAAAAAACCACGAGAACTTGGTCAAAAACAATTCAAATTCAAAATTTCTTTTTACACTTATCATTATTATTCGAATATAATGTTAGAAATTAAATTTACATGTTTAAATTTACGCGAATTCGTAAATAAAGAAAATTTACACATGTGTATGTTTGCCATTTACACATGTGTAAATCTGTTATGTTTACACATGTGTAAAAAAAACTAAAAAGAGTGATTTTGGAAGAAGAAATGAATTATTTGATGTTGTAAATTCTTTTCTTGATGTTGTATCTTAATTACATTGAGGTTTGTATTAAAAAAATTGGTTTTGATTGGTTTTTTCATTCGTTCTCGCAATATTTAGCGTTCTCAAGATAACCCTCCCCTATATATATATAGGGGAAGGATCCACTAAAAAGTGGATTTTGCTTAAGTAGCCTAAGAAGGATTGTGATGATGACATGTGGCACTCCTAATAAGTAGGAATTAAGGGTATTTTGGTCCTTATAAATATGAGTGAAAATGACATGTGGCACTCGTTTGTTTTTTAAAAATACAACAAAAAAATCTAGTACAAAAGAATGTAGCACAAAAAAACTAGTACAAAAAAATCTAGTACAAAAAATATAGCACAAAAAATGTAGTACAAAAACATATAGCACAAAAAAATCTAGTACAAAAAAAATAGCACGCAAAAAATTCAGCAAAAAATGTTGTACAAAAAAATCCAGCACAAAAAAAATTGAGGAAAAAAAATTAAAACAAAAAAATTCAGCACAAAAAATTAGCACATAAATATAGTACAAAAATTCAGCATAAAAAATGTTATACAACATAGAAATACAACACATTTAAGTGGGTTTTTTAAGTTTTCATATTTTATATAGCAATATGGTACTCAAATTAAAGATAAAAAGACGCTCGATTTTACGGTGAAATTTTTATGAAAAAATAATGTCATATAAAAAAGTTATGAACGTTTAAAAAATATGGGTGGAATATGTATATGCCTTGCATGTGGAGAGAGAAAGTCCATAAATATGATTTTCACAAGATACCCTTGCACTCCTCCTTTCTCTTACCATTTCATCTTAACCATTGATTTGAAAAATGAATGGTTAAGATTCCTTCTCATCCTACTTAGGGAAAATTAACTTTTTATTTGATCTTACCCTTATATATATATACTAGCCATTTACACGCGCGATGCAGCGGGAGTGGCGATTTACAATAGGATATTCGTTTAACGTTAGTTTATCAGTCGTCTCGTGATATATTGTATAGTACTTAAGTTAGTTTTCTTATTCGTGATATGTTGGCACTCGTTTTTCTAGTAGGTAACCCACGCGATGTGGCGGCGGCGATAATTTACAACGCCATAGTCATTTGTGTTATTTTATTAATCCTTTTGTGATACATCGTATAACATGTCTAGTATCGGTGTGCGTTATCTATGCTATAGCCTTACAAATCTCAATTTAAGCATGCCACACACCAAAACTAAAACAAATCATAATTTCGATAAATTTGTTCTTACTTAACCAAACCATTAGTCGGGGTGGTTCTTTTTTTTGTTATATATTAGGATTGATTGATTTGATGTTCATATTTTGACATATATTGTAGTTTGATATCAAATAAAACCATATGTTATTACAATTATTTTTTTATTTATCTAAATTCAATTGAATTTGGATTTAGTTTAAATAAGTTTGAGAATTAACATATAGTTTGAAAAGATTGTGAATTAACATATTTCGTATGTCATAAAAGCCTTTTGTTACTGGCTACATCTTTGACTTTTTTCCAAAAATCTGGAAATATACTATTGCAACACATCCAAACACTCTTAAATTAAATTACAAAACGACTTATCCTCAAAAATAAAATACATAGTAGCTCCTGGTAGATCAATGACAAAAGCATGTTCTTAAATTTCTAACTTGTATTAGGTTTCAGATTATCTACAGGTGGTGATTGCCTTTTGTGACCGGCCTTGGCTGTTAAGTTTCCAAACGAACTTTCTTTTTCATTTTTCTAGCAATTTCAAGTAGAAATCCAACATGAACAACTAAAAACACTATTTTAAAACACAAATAATCGCATATAATTCAAGAGTAATAAATAAATTTAGTTGTTTTTGGATAATAACAAGACATAAACTTTACCTAGGATTCTGAAATCATTCAAATTCATGTCAAATCACTCAATAATGTGTAATAAAGATTCACAACTTTCACCGACATGCCTTCTAAATAAATAGGAAAGAGCCTAATTAGGGTGATTAATCCTGCCTTAAATCAACAACTATTTTTCACCATTACTAACCACAAGCTTATAGTGGTGGGAGCTGATGCTTCCTATGTAAAACCATTGACCACCAGAGTCCTCATGCTTGGAACAGGTCAGACCACCGATTTTCTCATGAAAGCTAACTAACCAACAGGTCGTTACTACATTGCTGCACGGGCTTACGCCATTGCACAAAGGTGTAGTGTTCGACAACACCATCAACACCGCCAATTTGTAGTACAAATATGAAACTTCAAGGCCAATTAGGCCGCCTCTCCCGACATATAACGACACTGCCATTTTGCAAAAGGATTTTGAAACCTTCAATATTTAAAAAAATATGCCTACAACCCCATCATCGCCCCCTTATTTTAGCAAAGGCCATAGCCGGGGTCTCCGTTACCAACCGAATTGAGCACGCAAAGCCCAGTAAAAGCGCAAAACGGAAAGAAAAACGGGCCCAACAAGAAGCAGCCCGAGAGCAAAGAATACAAGAAGAACAAAGCGGTATTGTAAGCGATCGAATGGTTGAGAATGAACGATTAGAGAAAAAACTTGAACCCCTTGGTTTGGTGATTAACGAAATCAAACCAGACTGGCATTGTCTTTACAGAGCTGTTGAAGACCAGTTAAAAGTCAAAGGTTTGACTTTCTACACATTTCAAGAACTTAGAAAATTGGTGGCGGATTATATGCGACAAAACTCGTCCGATTTTCTTCCGTTTTTTTCTATCGGAAGTTACGGATGGAGATTGTGATGACCCTGTTGTGGAAAAGAGGTTTGAGAGTTACTGTAATGAAGTCGAGTCAACGGCTGCTTGGGGTGGTCAACTTGAACTCGGTGCGTTGACTCATTGCTTGAAGAAACATATCATGATATTTTCGGGATCTTTTCCTGATGTGGAGATGGGAAAAGAGTACAAATCTGGTGAGTCTTTGGGTTCGAGTATTATGTTGTCGTATCATAAGCACGCGTTTGGGCTCGGTGAGCATTATAATTCTGTTGTCCCCGTTTGAAAAACGGTTGAAATGGGTCGGATAACATATCATACTTTAAGTTGATAACTTTTTTTTCTTTCCCATAATTTTTTGTTTTGTAATGGCAATAGAAGTCATGATTAATCTCTTGTATTAGAGTTTGTAGTAGAGTATTGCTGTGAAATGTTTTTGAAGTTGAACTTGTATCACTCAAATAACATAATTGCTGTCTTAAATCTTGGATGCCATGTGAAGTATGGTGCTTGATCTGAGTTTATGATATGTTTGTTTCTGACATTTTTTAAAGATTTGACTGGTTACTTGTGGGCATCAGAAAGCCTGTAACCGAGTCGAGTCAAGTTTGTTAAGACTCGCTGTACTTAAGAGAGCTCGAGCTTGACTTGCTTCAGACTTTATGTTCATTAGTAAATTTAGAGAATACACTCTTTATTCTATATAATTTTTTAATATTTTTTGGAAGTAATTGTGAGAGAAAATACAATGATAAAAGTATAAAAAAATATTATTTAATTAAAAAAAAGGAAAGTAAAGATTTTTAGTATAATCATAAAGAGATGAATGTCAATTGTGATTTGTGAATGTTGTTATCAGTCTAAACCATGAAAACAACTTGCATAATAAAAATTCTTACTTTAATTGGCAAAAACAGACTTCTGTTTTTGTTCTTACATTTAGTGGACTGCTTCTTTATTCCAATTGTGTTTCAAAGAAAACAAACACAACTTTGACCTATGAAAGTCAAAATCTTGCTAAAGATGTTCCTGTTTATTCAGCCAAATAGATCAAACACATTATTGATCCAGCACATACATGATTATATTCATCATTCATATATAGTTTCATACTGTCTTGTCATAAATTGTAAAAAGTAAATAAAAATCAGTAATCCCACAAACCTTTATTTACACAAACTTGTTTAAAACCATAAACTTACTATAAAAAAACATATCAACATAACCACAACCGATTACCAACTCAACATCAAAGTCTTTATCTTGAAGTATATAATTATGGATTAACCTAATCCGTCTAATTAACCTTTGGATCATACGCGCAAAGCCACAGGATCTTGCCATGAGATCTTCCTCTTCCCTGATCGATTCGTTGAACCATCGCCAACGTTCCTACAAACCGATAACATTAAATCATTCTGTTGTTCTTTTCTTTGATCGTCAAAGCTCTCTTGCACTTCTTCTTCCATCTGAAAAAAACGATATTATACCGTTAGAAAACTTTAAAAACTGTTTCATAAAGAGTTCCATGTAGGGCTGCAAATGAACCGAACCGTTAAGGAAATACATGTGTTCATGAACTGTATATGTAATGTTCATGAACACATATGGAAACAAATGAACACAAACAAGCATTCATGAACGAAATCTTGAAGTATTTAAATACAATATAAAACTAAAAACATTAATGAACTATCGAACACAAACAAACATAAACGAACACGTTACTGAATGTTCACAAACATAAATGAAAGACCGAGGCCTCTGGTCATGTTCATTCATTTAACTTCACAAACGAACTTCACAAACGAACTTCCCGCTGAACGGTTCACGAACTGTTCGCTAAACATTCGGTTCGTTTGCAGCCCTAGTTCCATTGTTCACTAAAGTTTAGCAAAACTTACTGATATCTGGTTCAAGTCGAATATAGGAGCACACGCTTGAACCAACGGTTTCTCACCACTAACACCGTTTTCTTTCTAAACAAATTCGGTCACTGGAAATGAATTGTTCCCTATAACCCTTTGGTTTAGATCGACACCATACAAATTTACATTTCTTCCCAAGTTATTAATAATGTTTTTCTTCTTTGTATACATTTTCTCCCTCTGGATTACGTTTGGAGTCGGGGGCAAATTCGTCAAAGTCGCAGCCTTCTTCGGGTTATTAACCTTCTCCTTCTTGCTTTTCCTGTATTGGGTTGTTTCTATATTCGGTAAAATCACTTCTTGTGAAGTTGATGTTCTCGTTTTCAATAAAAATTTGCGTCGACACCTCAAGAACCTGGAAAAACAAAGAACAAGAACCAGAATCTTGATGAACATTTAAATTTCTCGAATTCGGAATAACGATTGAATATGTTGTAATTAATTATCAAGATGATAATATACCTAACTCCAGCTTCTAAAGTTTGTTTCTTTTGCTTCATTGCCTCCAATTGGTTTCTTGCAGCCTCTGTTTCCTGTAAATTTAGAATAATATTCAACAATAAATATGATGGTAACTTCAAGATTTTGGTACTAAAAGGGACAAAACCAGTGATTGTACAAGATCATAAAAGATTTTACATAAATACCCTTTTGAAATTGAGAGATCAAACAAGATTTTTTACAAAGAAAATTCTGCAAATTATTAGTAAACAATTTTTTCCATCTTTCAATCCCAGTTCAGATCATAACCCTAACCCTAAAATACACCCAGATATTCATGTCAAAAGACTCAAAACATAGATCAAAGGTCAATATTTGATAATTGAGAAAAAGCATGAATCTTTTTTATAAATCTTGAACAAAAAACAATAGATCTATTCTGATGCATACCCATATACATGATAGCATAAAGATAATCAAGAAATATCTAAGAAATCACTACATATGATCAAAACAACAAAACCCAAAAGGAAATCAAACAAAACATAACCCAAGATCAAATCTTTAAGCATAAAATGAAAAAAAGATACCTGCTGCAACTCAAGAAAACCTTCAAAAAGGCGATTCAAATTTCACTGACCTAAAACCAAAAATCAACACAAAAAATATTATTAAATAATAAAAAATACAAATGAATCAATCGATTTAGAGAAATATACAAGGTAAAGATGACTCGATTACCTGGTTGTCCGCATACGGATGAAGAAACCGGCTTCATGTTATTCGTCTAACAAAGGTTTCGTATCGGAAATCCTTCAAGATCTGAACGATTTTGTATTTAGGGTTTCTCATGCCGTCATCTCTCCTTCTCCATCGCATCTCTCTCTCTATTTCTCGTTCTCTCTCTGTCTCCCTCTCCTCTCTTTCCACTTGGGAATTCAAATTTTGAAAATGCAGAGAGAGGAATTTGGTGCAGATCTAGATCTGGCGAGTAGGACAGAGGAATATGGTGTAGAGAAGAACACTACAACTTTCAAAAGTAAATGTGCGGATCATGATCCGTGTGAAGTTGATGGACGGTAGGATCATGATCCATGTGAAGTAATGTGGACGGTAGATCATGATATCTGTGTTTTTGTTTGAGTTAGTAAGGGTATATGTGGAAAGTAAGGTTATAAATGTGTTTGTTGTGTTTAAAAGACTTGTACATTATGCATTAAGGGTGTTTTAAGGAAATTTTTATGGACTTTAAGAAGTCCTTCCTATATGCTTTATAAAGTAGTATAGATATATATAGGGGAGGGTTATCTTGAGAACACTAAGAACAATTTTCATCCATAGATCATCCTAAATTAAGGGCTAAGATTAGAGGGGTTTAAATGAGGAGGAAACTTAAATAAAAAGACTAAAGGGGCATTATTGTCAAAACATAAAACACACAAACCCATCAAAATCTTCAATCGATCTCTGTAACAAAAAAAAAAACCCTTCAATTCAAAATCACTAAGAATCGAACTTCTGATTAGAAAAGAGGAATATGAAGAATCATAATCTCCCAGTTAGGATTGGATTGAGATAAACTTCTAATTAGAACATTGCGATTTCATTCAGTTGAAGAATCTAGAGTCAAGCTCTCAAAAACAATTCACTTTTTGCTCATCTTCCTCAGGTATTGATGTTTGTTGTGATTTGGATCTAATTGACGGTTTGAAGTATGATTATTTGGTTTTTGTTAGTTAAGTATGAAATAGTTAGGTATGTTTGGACGTTGATTTAATATCTAATTATGTATATGGAGAGTTGGTGGAATTAGGGTTCCTATGACTGAATTGAAGCTGAAATTGTTAGGGGGTTTTTGGACATTGATGTGAATTTTAGTTATGTATATGGAGGATTGGTGGAATAAGGGTTTCCATGACTGAATATATGACAACGAGAAACTTACACATGTGTAAAACACACACTTACACATGTGTAAAATATAAACTGTTGTGTAAATTGTGGTTCTATGTTGTCATTATGTAACATAATGCATTAGTGAGTTGGACCTAATCTACTTTTGTAACTCTATGTGGTAAACTGTTAGTGAATAACTCTTTTTTAATCGTGTGTAGTTGGGAAGGGGTAGTAGGACAAGAAGAATCAAAGTTGAGAAAGGAGTCGAATGATTAATGCCATGTAGGCGTAAACCGACGAGAATTATAATTGATGGTAAAGTATTTTAGCCGGTAAGCAATTTAATTTCTCGTTGAACAAAGCTTCACAACAAAAGAGTGGGGTTGATTTGAGTATAGAGATAGTGTCTTATGTTCATGGGTTAACTAGCTTTTGGGATTACAAGTTGATGAGCTGTTCTTTAACTATATCTTAGTGTTACTTTTTTGTTTATTGATAATGTGCATGATTTTAATTTAGATTGACGATGTGATAAACTCGGGAATTGTGTTGGTATCGTGTTTCAGTCTTAGGATTTCCATATGTTTTACACATATATATGAAGGTTTACACATGTGTAAATCATAATACTTGGAAAAAAGCATAAAAAATATGAAGGTTAACACATATGTAAATCATATATAAATAGGTTTACACATGTGTAAATCATAATACTTAAAAAACAAGCATAAATATGAAATTTTGCACATGTGTAAATCATATATATAAAGGTTTACACATGTGTAAATCATAATACTTTAAAAAATAACAAGCATAAATACGAAAATTTATACATGTGTAAATCTATATATGAAGGTTTACACTGGTGTAATTCACAATACTTTAAAAAGTAAGCATAATTGCATAAATATTAAGGTTTACATGTGTAAATCGTATATATGAAGGTTTACACATGTGTAAATCATAATGTTTTAAAAATGTAAGCATAGATTTAAATGTTTACACATGTATAAATCATAATACTTTAAAAAAATAAACATAACAATGAATGTTTATACATGCGTAAATCATAATAGTTTAAAAAAAGTAGAGATATAAACGTTTACACGAGTGTAAATCATAATAGTTAAAAACTTGAAGACAACGCAAACAAGTTATGAACAACAAAGAAAATATTAAGACATTAGATTTATTGTCGAGAACAACCACTATTACCTTATTTCATTATTGCATTTTTTGTTTCAGATTCACGTGTTTCTCTACTACTTTCAAGTGTTAACGATCCTAAGTACAAAGAAGTTAGAGCAACAACATCTGAAAAGGTTAAAATATCAGTCGAGCAACAAAGGATAATACTACAAATTGTGAGGCTTTTGGGTTGTGGCATATGGAACTGTTTTAGGGGTTTAGAGACTCTAAAGATAAAAAGCGGTGGCAATTAAGTTCAATTGCAAAGAAATTTGTTGCAATAATACTTCTTCCTGGCGTAAACAAATTTAAAGAAAAGCTATTGTAGAAAGCTTGGGAACTTGATCGAATGAGCAACAACTAGACATGATCTTTTGTTTTCTTGTACCTAGTACATCATTTTTTTTTAATATTATGGGTTACTAATAGTTGTAAGAAGATACAACATTGAATAATGCACATTTACATTAGTGTTTGAAATATGTTGATTTACATCTTGTTTGACAATTTATTTCCGGTGTTTGAAATGTTCAGATTTACAAACTTTGTATATTAGTTTTGCCTTTATAATGTCATATTACATATGTGCATATTAAAAGTATTATATATATGTGTGTAATATGGAAAATTACATTTATGTAAAACATACATAGATATGTGACAGTGAACAATTTACACATGTGTAAATTAACTGCACATATGTAAAACAAACACTAATATGTAACAGTGAACACTTTACATATGTAATTTAGCTACACATATGTAAAATAGAAACAAATATGTAACAGAACATAATTTACACATGTGTAATTGAGCTGCACATAAGTAAAAATACATATATTTGCACATGTGTAAATCAACTGCACGAATATGAATATAAATTGACACGATTTAAAATAACTCGTACATATAAGATATTAGAATATGTGAAATCGAACAACAGATCAAACATAAGACGCATGTAGTAATTACATCAAATTCATAACATGTACAAATAGTTTTTTTCTCATATTCTTCAGAGGACCACTAAGATTCAGATCGAATTCTATGTCACTACATTTAGTTGCTTGATTGGTGGTACTGCTAGGCTTCATCTTCATCCTTACTGCCATCGGAACAGTAGTAATGAAGAGTTGACCCAGTGAAGTCATCACGTGACACTTGTTGCTAGTATTTTATACTACAGCTGCTGGATTTCTTCTTTTTTTTTTCCTTTCGTCGTTGGTGATGTAAACAATGGGAACACCAATGGTATATCAAAGCTGGTCCTGGTTGTTTCCCTTTTAGTCGCGTCGCCATGACATAATAAGAACGTGTCACCTCCTCACAGTATCAAAGATCCTTAGCTAGTGCGTGCACTAGCCTATCCTGCACATTAATTTATCATTACACATTTGTAAGACAAACAAACAGAATAAACATAGTCCGTTGGATGAATGTATAAACACGATTTTATCCAGTTGTAACCTTCACCATCTCTGTCACTTCCTTCCACAAATCCAACTATTTCCATTCCTCTCTAGGTGTAACCTTCACTAGCTATTAATCCCCCACAAAGTAAGTGTATATTTTAGTAGTTTCAATCATATACTTTGCTAAATTAAAATTGGTTAAATTGTAAATGCCTAAACAATGAAACACGTGGTTTTAGAAATAAAAGGAATTAAGCACAAGACAAGCCTGGAAAGAAGGTTGAGTAGGATAAAGAGCCAAAACTAGTTCTTAACGAATTGTTCTCGGGTTGATAGAGACCATGTTAAGAAAACGGGGAGTGGAAGTATTAAAAAGTTAGCACCATATAAGCCTAGCAAAACAAGCGGGTCAATTTAAATAACAAGTCAAAGCTAATAAAAATGGGCTCTTGTTGAGACTAGTCATTCTAGGAAAAAAAAACTAAAAAAATTAATAAATTAGCATTAGATAAGCCTCACAAAACAAGTGCTCAGATCGGACATGGGTCAAACTGGCTCGAACAAAATAGATCGGATTGAATCTAATAATTTTAGAAAAAAAAACAAGGAAAACCGCAATAGATTAGCACCAGATAAACCTCACAAAACAAGTGGGTCAGACTAGATAATGGGTCAAAACTGGTTCTGGACAAAACAGGCACAGGTAGAAATTTGTCATTTACAAAACAAGCAGGCTGAGTAGGATAATGGTTCAAAACTGCTCCACAACAATATGGACTAAGATTGAAACCGGTCATTTTAGAAAAAAAAATATCAAGAGAATGTAGGACCTTTCTAAGTACCTCAACATCATTGAGAGATATCATTTTCCATTCATGAAGATGAGCTCTAACATGTCCATGTTCTCAAGGGTGGTCCTCTCTAACCACCCACTTAACTCATCCAACACCTTAATCCGCCACACTCCCGCAGTCCCATTGAACCAAAAAAAGTTCAAGAAAATCTCATTCACTTGTTGTTCCGCTTCAAAATGGAATAGAATGCAAAGTTAACATGCTGGAATATTATTAGCAGATTCTCATCCCAATTTACAAATGACCACCTTGCTTGCACCGGTCCCAATTTCTCATTATGCTACAAAATGACAATCAAATTCACACTAAATTCACCTAAATAACACATACGAAAACAAGAAAAAAATTGCCTGGAAATAGGGAACTATTTTTTCTAAGGAAATAACGATTGGGTTGGAAATCAGCATCAAAGATAGCAACAAATTTATAATCTTTAACGATACATTTCCTTCACCATCTCTTTCCCCAAATCAAACTATTTTTGTTCATCGCTGGTTGTAACTTTCACCAGCCAATAATCCCCCATAATGTAATTGTATATATGTTAGTAACTTCAATCACATACTTTGCTAAATTAAAAATCTCAGTGGCACAAAGCATATTGATTAACTTGTAAATGCCCAAACTATGAATTAAACCATCAGTTTCACTTAAAACATGAAGCATAGACAAAAATGATTCCATGGCATGAGCTTCAACAAATTTCGTATATTTGAAGCAAATAATAAAACTCACTTTGTCATATTAACAAACAGGTTATGTGCATTAAAAAATGATAGAATAATTCATTTCCATGCCCATATTCTATCCCCATATTCCACAAAATCAAGATAATTACATGGAAAATATGAATGAATTAACAAGTAATTGAACAAGAATCGAAACCTGGTGTTTATAAAGGAAATCATCTCAAATAAGTGAATCTAAAAATTGATTGGGCAATGAAGATCGAAGAACAATACCGGCAGATTTAGGAGTGAAATCGAAGATCAGTGAATTCAAAATTAATTTAACAATATATGTATGAAAAATTGACAAAATCGAATGAACGTAATGAAGATAATTGGTAATAGTGGAAACAGGAGATAAAATAGTGAATTGTTAAATTACCAATTTAACCTTTTAGTTAAAACACTATGAACAAAATTGATTGGTTGAGATTTGTTCTCACTTTTCTCACAAAAGATAGGTGTTCTCATTTAAACCCTCCCCTATATATATATATATATATATATATATATATATATATATATATATATATATATATATATATAGGGAGCTGCTAGAATGAGAACCACCACGAGTTATGAGAACCGCGAGAACCGCGACCCGCGGGTGGCCGTTGACCACGAAATCTTTTTTACGACTAGATGTGTATATTTTAACACCATACGTAAAGTTTGGGTTCAAACGGCGCGCCCGAGGGGGTAGTTTTTTACGCCCAAAGTTTGGTTAAAAAAAATAAAAATTAAAAAAAATAAAAAAACCCAAACTTTGGGCGTAAAAAACTACCCCCTCGGGCGCGCCGTTTGAACCCAAACTTTACGTATGGTGTTAAAATATACACATCTAGTCGTAAAAAAAATTTCGTGGTCAACGGCCACCCGCGGGGCGCGGTTCTCGCGGTTCTCATAACTCGTGGTGGTTCTCATTCTAGCGGCCCCCTATATATATATATATATATATATATATATATATATATAGGGAGGTGCTCATGCGAGAACTCCATTTATTGCGAGAACCGCGAGAACCAATGTGAACACAACCTAAAATAGCTAAAAAACCTAACCTCCACCCCCCCCCCCCCCCAAGCTAAATGCTAAAAACTAAAACCCCCAAAAACCTAAAAAAAAACCTAACCCCCCCCCCTACCCCCTCAAGCTAAAATGTTAAAAACAAAACCCCCAAAAAACCTAAAAGAAATAAAAAAAAAAACTAAAATTTTTTTTTAATATTTTTTATGCTCAAATCGCTACTTTTAGTGGCCAATTTTTTTTTCTTCGAAAAGTAGCGATTTTTATATAAAAATATTAAAAAAAAATTTTGTGTGATTTTTAGCTATTTTTAGACATTTTTGGTTGTGTTCACATTGGTTCTCGCGGTTCTCGCAATAAGAGGTGGTTCTCGCATGATCTTCTCCCTATATTTATATATAGGATTAGGTTAATTTGTGAACCTTTTTATATTTGTGAACAAAACGAACTCATCCTGGCCATTGATCTTTTTTTAAAGTTATAAGGGTATGATGGTCATTAGACATATAAACACTATTTTATCTTTAAATTTATTATACATAATCAAATTCAGTTAACAAATAAATCTATAACCACCCTACTTTCATGGGATTAAAAACCAAATTCGATTTTTTTTGAATTAATCGTTCCAAACAAAAAAAAAATTCCTTGCCATCGTCCATAATCAATACAATATACTAATTGTCTTAATTACATGAAAAATATATTTGTGTGTTACTTTATTGTTAAAAGGCAAATTGCACATTAACACGTTATACACGTACAAATTAACAGTATATGTATTTTATATGCAAGTAGTATCTACACAAGTGTAAATGCACATACATGATATCGATTTTTTAATGAACAACAACTGAAATTAACATCATCCAAATAAAACATTATCCCATAAATCGTTCAAAACGACGTCCACCAACATAATCTAAATAAACCATAACTGCTAGTTTCACCAAAACAAGCAAAATAAACTATAACTGCTATTGAAACACCAGACCAAACACTACATAAATAAACCATTAGCAACTTCACATCTATTTCTTTTTATTGATACCGGCAAACTGATTAGCTTCATTCATAAGTCGTTCGTGAGGTATGTTCGCATGTGATATTATCAGTTTCACAACAAACTTCTTCCTAAGTTGTGCTATTTTGTTTTTCACTTTTGAGATTTTAGTTGGAAACCCAGGGTCCCAACGCCCTTCAACGATCCCCGTCCATGTTTCCATGTGGCGCATCACATATACACCGCAGTCTTCATAGTTTCCTATAGTCGCCCAACTAATCTAAACGAGTAGGCTGGACATCTTCAATCTCATAGCAACAGGGACAACCAACACGCTTTTACAACATCTTTCTACACACAAAATAATATCATGTATTATTTGTAAAAGTACACTTATGTACATGACATCTATATAATGCCTTTTATGAATTAGATCACAATAAGCACTTACCATTTTCATTGGAGTTGACTTCGAGAAAAAAAATCGTTACCGTCAAAAACTTTCGCCAGACTCTCACAAGGATGCATATAATCTATGACTGTGGTGTCCAAATTTTTTAAATCAAATCAAACTAAACAAAAGTGCGAGCATATTATCTCCCATCCATTTCCATGTGCCGTATGGCGAACACACCACAGTCAACACCGTTGTTAGTGGTCGCCCAATCACTAGCCAACATCTATGAATTTGCCCCTTCAAACTCCACCCTTTCGATTTGCTAAACTTCCCTAAAAAAACAATAACAAAAACAAACCACTAAGCATTAGATTTCAGACAGTTTCAACGATAACCCAGTTCTAAAACAGATGTGTATCCGACATATGATTGTCTTTATACATATACGAGTTAACGCTAACCCGCGCGTTGCGGCTGGATATTGATTAAATCCAAGTTAGATTTTTAAACCCAAATCAACCTGCGTGTTATCGTGGGGACGTCATGTGAATTTGATTGGTATTAGTTCAACTTGTTACGGTATCAACACATGCTATATTAAGCAAAAGAGATAAACACACAACTCACACAATTTCTTACATCATATACATATCCTCATTTACCATCCTCTATCCCTCTCTCAGCTCCTCTTATGTTAAAATAAAGAACATAACATTACACAATAAACTATATTACAAACTTTAACCTTAAGTCAACTATTCTTATTAGTTAAACTTTATATATCGAACTTAAAAAAAGTTTTCAAACCACCGGTATCAAGGTATTAATCTTTTAGCTTTTGAAATGGCCTTCAACAAGAAGCACCATCAACAAAAATCTATGCTTTGAACCACCATCAGCAAAAACCCACTCTTGCAACAAACTGGCCGTCACAGCAACATCTATATACATCAACATTTATGTACATCTGTAGAACATACTTCTTAGCCAATGGTAGCAAATATATGAACAACAAAGAAAATTACAATATCCTTTTTACAAACTGTATTCATGTTTCAACATCATCTCTATTGAAATCTAAACACACAAACAGAGGATCATGAAATGTTTTAATATATGTTATCAAATAATCATGTAAACCTAACAAAATAACACAAACGGGTTTAGCAAAATCAATCTTCAAAGCAAGGTCGTGCAAAACAATGCCATGCAGATTATTCTTCTGGCCTCATTTCATCCACCTCAATCATTCTTTAATACATCACAATGCTCACACCAACATGAATCTCAAAACATATTCACGTATACGTATAACTATACGTAAATTGTTCCTGAATCTTTGATTCCACCAAAAAATTTGTATGTTCCAAGACAATATTTAAGAAATCTCCCCAAGAATTTGTATATATTTAGCAGCACCACACCACCACCATGACAACCACCTAGCCGTCCCCGCCACCACAACACGACCACTGAACCGCTGATCCACGGCACCACCACCGAGCCACCGCCACCACCACCACCACCGAGCCAAGGCCACCACCACCACGCTATTGCCATAACGATTATCTACCAATTTTTAAAACGGTTATGTTTTAAACTTTCAGTTCATTGATATAACTGTTTTATATAACAAATCATAAACGTACACTATCATATATACAACATTTAATATCGATAAAATTTGCAGAGAAAATAAGTTTCAAAATCCACTAAAAGTCATTATTAGTAAACATAGAATGTATATTTGTATTTATTGTGATTAGCATATCCTTTTTCCTTCTCTCTCTTTTTCTTTTTTTTCTTTCCTCATGGATCCTAAAACCTACCCAACCATCACCGTAAACAACATAAAGAATTTTATTCCTATAACTCTTGAAGTTCAAACCAGCCAATATGCTTCTTGGGCTGAGCTTTTCAAGATACACTGTCGTGCATTCGAGGTCATCGATCATCTTTCCCCATAAGCCGCCGACTCCAAAGAAGCGGCCAAAGATACCGCTGCTCTCGCCACCGATGACATCTGGAAGAGACTTGATGCGATAGTCCTACAGTGGATCTATGGAACCATTTCTCAGGATCTTCTGAGCACCATCATACGCCTGGATTCCACGGCTCACTACGCGTGGACGGCTTTGAAAAGCATTTTCCATGACAACCAAGCAACCCGGGCCGTCTTGTTTCAACAGAAGTTTGCTAACATCAAACTTTATTCCTTTTCATCCATGTCGGCTTATGTTCAGGAGGTCAAAGTTTTATCCGATCAATTTGCAAACGCCGGGTCTCCGGTAACCGAATGCACCCTTGTTATCCAGCTTCTTACCGGCTTGAACGAGGCTTACGGGGGTATAGCCTCTATCCTACAAAATACCAAACCTTTTCCTACTTTTTATGAGGCACGCTCTCAGTTAATACTCGAAGAAACAAGCAAAGCTAACCGTGTCTCTAACGACACCGCTCTCCACACTTCTCACCCGCCCACTAACACCATCAGCACTTCCAATCCCCCATCCCATCCACCACCTACACCCCAACCGGGTCTCTTAGGCCCACGACCTCAGAACCAACAGGCCTATGTTGCCTCGGAAGCCAGTTACACACCAACGGAATTGGAAGAAGCTTTTAACACTTTATCTATGCATCCACCAGACCACACTTGGTACATGGATACCAGTGCTACAGGTATTATGACACAAAACCCTACTAATCTTACGTCTTGTAATAATAAGGTAAATGCTCGAAACATTATCGTTGGTGATGGCACCCATATTCCGGTCCATGCGATTGGAAATCACACCTTTTTCCAAAATTCAAACTTAACAATATTCTTTATGCACCTAAACTTGTTAAAAACTTAATCTTCGTTCGTCGTTTCACCATCGATAACAATGTTTCTATTGAGTTTGATCCGTTTGGTTTTGTTGTGAAGGATGTCCGCACACGAATGCCAATCCTCCGATGTGATAGCACCGGTGTCCTATATCCGCTTACTTTACCATCAACACCACAAGTTCAAGCTCCTAATGATCAAGTCTCAACATTTCTTTCCGTCTCACAAGATACTTGGCATCGTCGCCTTGGACACCCTTCTATTAATATTTTACGTTGTTTGAAACCTTGTTTATCTTCATTTTCTAATAATGTCAAGACCTCTCATGTTTGTGAATCATGTGTTTTTGGCAAGCATATTAAATTACCCTTTCATAATTCTACCAATTACACTTATTTACCGTTTGATATAGTCCATAGCGACTTGTGGACCTCCCCGGTACTCTCTTCTACCAGGTGCCGTTATTACCTTCTATTTTTGAATGACAACACTAATTTTTTGTGGACATATGCATTGGCATCCAAATCTCAAGTTTTCTCTAAATTCCTAGAATTTAACAATCATATTTCCACCCAATTTGAAACAAAAATAAAATGTTTTCAATGTGACAATGGGCGGGAATACAACAACTCTTCTTTTCACAATTTTTGTGCCACTGATGGCATGACCTTTCATTTCTCTTGCCCTTACACGTCCTCTCAAAACGGAAAAGCCGAACGTAAAATCTGGTCTATCAACAATATAATGCGTACCATTCTTTCTCAGTCATCCACTCCTCACAATCTTTGGCATCATACACTAGAACATGCCACATATTTACTCAATATATTACCCACCAAAGTGCTAAATAATTCAACACCAACCTTTTCTCTATATCACCGACACCCCACTTATCATCATCTCTGCACCTTTGGATGCCTTTGTTACCCTCTCATACCATCATCAACACTTCATAAATTAGCGGATAGGTCAACCCTGTGTGTTTTCCTAGGATATCCATCCAATCACCGGGGATATAAGTGCTACAACCTTAAAACAAACCAAATCACTATTTCCCGCGATGTCATTTTTGACGAACACCTTTTCCCTTTTGCTATGCCCTCACCGTCCACTCCTTCCTAAGAATTTTTAACCACAAACCCTCACCCCCTTCTCTGGACCGAACCGGATCCACCATCTCAACCCATCCCACTCGTATCTACCCCCCAACCTTCGACCCCTCCCTCTCCTTCCTCACTCAACAGCCCACTTCAAAACACCCCTAGCCCAAATAACAACGACCCAAATCCTACCAGTCCAGCTCCCATCTCTCCTTGCTCACCCAACACTAATGGCCCACCTACTACCGGTCCACCTTTTTCCCTACCGTCCACTTCCACAACTAACCCACCTCCCACTACTAGCCCATCTTCCAGCCCATCCTCTAGCCCATCCCACCTAACCACTCATGAACAGCAACATCCTCCTTCTTCCATTCTTGCTCCCACACCCATGGCCCAACCAAACACAAGGACTATCCATACCCGTTCCATGTCTGGTATTGTTAAACCAAAAGCACACTTCAATCTCAACACTGTTACCTCTACCTCCATATCTCCTCTTCCCAAAAATCCAACCGAAGCCCTTTCCAATCCGGACCAAAAAAAATGCCATGATCGACGAATATCGAGCACTTATTAATAACGGGACGTGGGAATTAGTACCCAAACGCCCCGACATGAACATAGTCCAAAGTATGTGGATTTTTAGGCACAAAAAGAAGGCAGATGGAACACTTGAAATATATAAGGCACGCCTTGTATGTGATAGGCGTTCTCAATAGATGCGGGTTTACTATGGGGAAACCTTCAGTCCCGTTGTGAAACCGACAACAATCCGAACGGTTTTATCCATAGCTTTATCAAACTCATGGCCAATTCACCAACTAGACGTGCAAAAATGCTTTTCTTCATGGCCATTTAAATGAAACCATTTTTATGCATCAACCAATGGGTTTCCGTGATCCACATCATCCGAACCACATATGCCTTCTAAAAAAAATCCCTATATGGACTCAAACAGGCACCAAGGGCATGGTACCAACGCTTCACAGATTATGTCTACACAATGGGTTTTCACCATAGCCAATGCGATCACTCTTTATTTATCTTCAAAGACGGTACTCACATGGCTTTTCTTTTGCTATACGTGGACGACATTCTTCTCATAACCTCTTCGGATGACTTACGGAATAAGTTTATGGCCTTACTTTCCAATGAATTTGCCATGACGGATCTCGGACCTCTTACTTACTTTCTGGGCATTTCAGTAACAAGGCGAGAAAACTCTTTGTTTCTGTCACACCCCGATATTTCCACGTATTACCGGTGGGCCCGGTGGGGAGTATCGTGACGTAGTTGATATCATCATAGTCAAATAATCACAGTTTAATGCACAGCGGAAGTCTAAAACAAATATATTACAACCCGATTCAAAAGTAATATCAATATTACAAACGGTTTGTAAGACCACAGGTGGATCTTAAAACAGAAAGATAAACACTGTTCAACAGACTTTAGGCATCTAGAACTTGCAAGATTCCCTATTAACGCCTTGAGCTCCCAGCCAATTACGTAAGTACCTGTCACTTAATCTTTTGGAAAATACGTCAGTTTACACTGGTAAATACAATTAACTGACTCTTTTGAAAACATTTAAGAAGACTGATTTAAATGCACAAGGCACAAATATCTTTTTATAACTTGGGACAATTATATAAAAATAATCTTGTATACAGATTTACATGTTCGTTATACATTTAGGGCTTGATGTTAGAAACCGAGTCAAGATTAACAGACACACCACAAGTATAGGCCCACAAGAGAGTGAGATACCTTTTCCCTTATGCAACTGTATGCCTACACCCAGTGCATAAGACGTGGCCATTTTTATTTTATAATGATGCCAAGGATATCCGAGACATGGTCATTAACCCCTAAAGGCCTTTATTTCAAACAAGACAGATTAAAACGGGTTACCTCAATAATTTAATCACAATCCGATTAAAAATTCAATACCCGACCAAGCGGTATTATTATAATACCGTATCCCAAGCCCGTATAGGTAGAATAAGTTAAAAGTATTTACCTGAGCTAAAATGCAATTTATACTCAGCCGTATATCCTAATCAGCAAGCACAAGTACCTCTACTAGGGCTCTTAATCTGGAACGAGGTTTTTATTAACCTATTAGATTCCTAACGGGTCTTATTTAAGTTGAAACTTAGACCGGTTAGTTTTCAAGAAAGGTTTACAGTTCAAAGCGCAAGATTAAGCGCAGACCGAATTAGAATGTGGTTCAGACCCGACAAGTACAAAGACTTGTATAATATGGTAAACTAAACACATTCTCGATTTTGAAGTGAAAATGATAAGGTTTGACCCGTTTTGGTTAATTTATGCAAACTAGTAGGATACCTTAAATTATGTTGTGATATTAGTAGGATACCTTCCATTATGCCCAAAACGAATTTAAACTTAAATTATGCCCCGTAGGGGTATTTTGATCATTTTAAAGCTTATAAAAGAGATTAAATATTAATCTGAGATTCAGGTATGATATAACCAGTAAAAATACTCAATTTGATAAGTTATATCAGTAGGGTGTTGCATATATGTGAAAATTATCATTTATAACCAAACTATGCACCGAATGGGCATTTTGGTAATTTCACATAGGCTTTAAAGGTCAAATCCGGAAATCTGGGTTCAAAACTTTTACTTACTGTTAAATTATAAAAATTTACTTAAAACATCAGTAGGTATTAAGTCTTATATGTTAAAAATAGTTTTAACTCATACTACGCGTTTAAAACGCGTAAAAAGGCGGTTTTAAGCGATTTTCGGGTTTTATAAGAAAAGCTGATATTTTTATCATTCCAGAAGGCTAAAAATATTTTATTTATCATATAAAATCAGTAGCAAAAGGTTTGGTATCAAAATGTTATGTAAAACTCATTTTATGAGCAAAAAGGGTATAACCGACAATTATCGAATCAAAGCTAGAACCCTATGTTATGCTCAGCTTAAAAATAAATAAAAATCTTCAAAAATCCCAAAATATTATTTTACATCAGTGGGTAAAAAGTTTGGTATAAAAATTTGGGTTTAAATAGGCTATATGCTAATTATGCCGTTTAATTAATAAAAAACTTCTTAATTACGATATTGAGCATAACTCCTATTCTAGACCTCAAATTGATGTCAAATTTTTAGGACATGTTTATAATTCAGTAACAAAGGTTTTTGTACTCTCATATTTTCAAAAATTTATTTTTAAGGTCAAAAGGGCATAACGGTCAACATTTAGGCATATAACGGAAACATGCATATGAATCGGATAACTAGGAACCAAGTTCTATAATCACAGAGGGTTATACTAACATATAACCTGGTCCTAATAGAAGCCTAAGGAATTTCTAAAATAATCTAAATCGGGTCAGAACTGAAAGTCAAAGCAAAAGTCTAATTTTGCGACTTTCGGTTCCGAACCGAGCCTAAACTGAAAATTGTCGAGTTAAACATGCTTAGACATGTTCTTACATTAATTACCAAGTTATACAAGTGATAAAACAGGTTTCATAGCTTCTACATTGTTAATTATGCATTTATTTGAAAATTAGCTTTCTTTTGATTTTTTTATAATTAAGTTTGACCCGACAATTGACCTACTTAGAGTGGAAATCAGAGGGTGCCCTTTTAAGGGTTTAATACCCACATAATTACCAACTCATAGGTGCTTTCAATTCGAGAATTGACTAGACCATTAGTGGTTAATCACTAAGTCAAATCTTAATTACGACGGTTTGACTTTGGGCCATTAAACTAATTAAAACTGAATTAAGAGAGGTTAAGGAAGCTTACAAAGGGTCCAATGGACTGAGTGAAACTTCCCAAAGGTTCAGGCTCCTCCTAGTTGAGAGTAATGAGCAGATTTTTGGAAAGTGGTGAGCTTAAACAAGAAACCCACCTCCTATTTATAGTTTTTGGGATCTCGTAGGATTGTGACAGATGTCGGGAGGGATAACCAGATTAAAACAGGTGTTAAGTGGTTTATTAAATCAGGTAGCAGCCCCTAGAATCGAATTTGTGAGTGTTGGAAACCATTTTCATCAAAAACCAGCAACAGAAAACAGTTTTCTGCAGCTGCACAGATCTACGCAGCCCGCGTAGATGATCTGTGTGGGCTACACGGCCCGCCTACAAGCCCAGCCCAGCCAAAACTTTCAGAACATGCAGTTTCAGTCCCTGTACTTAATTAAATGTCATTTCTGACTTATTTAAGGCCTGGTATCCTCATTTCAAGGCTCTACCATGTTACCTAAACATAGGGGACATGAAACATGCTTAAAAATGTGACGGATATCGGTTCGTTTGGCCGTACGATCGCGTTGTTCGACTAATTACGACGAAACACGAACGGATGCGAAAAACGATCCAAATTATGCGACGAATGGAATTTTATCAACCCAAACACTAAAATAAAATATTTTAGTGGTTACATAAATTTTTGGATGTCCGGATATACTCAGAATGTAAGATATGCGCGAAAATGCAAACTTGTGCACTTTTTGACACTTTTAGTCCCTGGTTGACTTAAAAGTTTATTTTTGCGCACCAAACACCTCCAAGCCTATATCTAAGCTATGTAAGGGATATTTAGGGCATGTTTAACTTATAGTCAAGTTCCAGAAGGTTCGATACCCTACGAATTGGTATACTTTTGCAATTTGACGTAAATAGTCCTTTAATCGCACAAAGTAGCGCGAAATGTCGTTTAATGATATTCAAGCCTTTCGTGGCCCATATTGGGTATTCCCAAGCATGTGTTTAAATATTACTACGCCCTCGTTTGCTTAAATGGTCACCAAAAGGCATAGATTCAAAAATTGACGCTTTTGGTCCCTCTAATGCGCAAACTTGCGTATATCATCGTTTAATAGCATCGAAGCCTTATCTAATCAATGTTAGGCACTCTTGAGAGTATTATTAAACATCACGATGCTTCGGGTTCGGAAAAAGGTCATTCAGAGGTATAATTAAACATATTGACACTTTTAGTCCCTCTAACTTGCAACGTTGCGCGTAACTCTACTTATAGGCATAAAAGCCCTTAATGGCCAATATTAGGCATTCCCGAGAGTATAATCAATTATCATGAAGCTCTCGGTTTGTTAAAAGGTCACTCAGAGGTAAGAATTAACATGTTGATGCTTTTAACCCTTCATCGCGCAAACTTTAAATTAATTACGCAAACGGCTATTCTTGATCTACAAGTGGCTCATTTGTGAATGTAATTACCGTGTAACGTTATTCAGAGGCTTATAATAAGCATGTTAACATTTCCAGTCCTTCTATAATCAAAGTTTTTGGTTTTTCGAAAATATAGTCCCTTAAATTCAATGTTTTATTTTATTAGGGTTTATTACACGTGTCAATACATCATTGGACGTGATTTTACGAGGTGTTACATCCTCACCCCCTTAAAAGTAATATCAACCTCAAGATTTTCTAAAATGATGGAAGTACTTTTTGTCACATAATGGACTTAACTTCTATAGCATATCTGGGGCCTCTCCAAGTACCCAAATTGACCTCTATAATAGGTACATGTATCCTTTTGGAGCTTCTTATCCTGCCGATCCTTAATCTATACGGGTTTTTCATCAAACCATGAATTTCATTAGTCTGCATGTCATTATGTGACAAATGCTTTCGACTTATTGGCGAAATATACGTCGTTAAATCACTAATGTGGGTCACATTGATTTCCATCAAGTTCCTCAGGTAAGTTTTAGCTTATAGGTTACAAATCTTGATATATTCAATTTCCTCGAATGATCCTATATGTCAGAACTTAACTAGCCCAAAAATTAAAAATTTCTGCACACCCTTCTTAGGGTGATACCTTCAATTGAACCCTGTTCCTTATCAAGAACTTAAGAGGGTTGCGACTTTCATCAATCCTTGATTTTCCGCCGATTACTGGCAACTTTCGGATGATTACGGGTTGTATGATCTTATTTGTTGTTTCCAAGGCATCTTTCAGATCCTGGTAATTGGACTTCCCAAAGTCCCGTCCATCAAACGGACGTTTTGATATTTCATCTATACAAGGTCTCCAAATGAGCAACCTTGATACTTATATATTGACTATTTTAGAAAAGCTTATTAAAGGTGAGGTGGTTATTCCAACTACTGCTTAAAACCAACCTTAAGGAATAGCTAATCCTTACGGTTAGTCGAACAAGTCGACGATCATGGGCAACTGATGGCGATTCTTATTTGTTGTCTAAATAGGGTTGCGGTAAATAATGCATTCGCATAATGAACCGGCTTTCTAATCATTAATAACTGAACTCTTAGAGTTACGAACTAGGCTTTAAGAACCTCTATCTTAAAACTCACTCAATTAGGGTTTCGATTCTTCAATAATGCTGGTAATAATTGTCATGGAGATTTCACAATACAACAGCCCTAAGCGGAATGTTAATCTTAACTCTACTTGCCTCTCAGGAGGTAAACAGGGTAATCTTTGGAGAAGATAATCAAGACACAAGGAGGTTACAGAGATTTTCCAAATCTCAGGCTCCAGTTCATCCATCATTGCCTGTGTCAGATAAATGACACATTTTCTTTACGAATCCAAGGATGCCTTAATCAGAGACATTTATCTGGACAATTCCATTTTGGATATCTTCTTTGAATACCATTAGCTGACTTTAATACCGTATGACTATTGGAATATCTTTGTAGTTCCATGCATTAAACCTCCATACTGATCAGGCATGGAAGCAATCTATGGAACGTATTAAGGTACACCAATCCTCATATGGCGCTTTTGTCATACCATCTGGTATCCGCAATCGTTAGAGATCAAAGAGATATCAACTACATATGCTGACGCACTTCATCTGGAGAGAG
This sequence comes from Helianthus tuberosus, assembly GCA_030545235.1. Classification (NCBI taxonomy): domain Eukaryota; kingdom Viridiplantae; phylum Streptophyta; class Magnoliopsida; order Asterales; family Asteraceae; genus Helianthus; species Helianthus tuberosus. The sequence continues at coordinate 24,807,113 of CM060435.1, read as the reverse complement.
GGTACACTAGAATTTTACGACTGAAGATTTCTGACAGGAACAGAAGAAATGGTTCTTATAATTTCCGCCTGTAAGTTTTACCTTACACTTAATATCTAGGGTCCTTGTGGAAGACTTTAAGAGTTTGCTATACTTATAATTTATGAAGGATTTATTGGTATCTTATTCAAAACAGAACTCTTAGCGTTTATTCTACTTCATATTTTATGCTTAGAGTTCTAACAGGCAGATTTAGTAACTTACAAATTTATTATCCATAAACGACTTATCTGCACAAGAATCGAACAATACCCTTTCATATACATCATTGATAAGGAACGCACCGGTTATAACATTGTCGTCTTGTATGGCCTCTTTTGCACTCGTCTGAAAGACCTTAGCGTTGGTCTTTTTAACTTCTTCAAGCTTCTTTGCATATTTTGGGTAATTTGACTTGATATGCCCTTTCTTGTTACTGTTGTAACAAGTCGCATCTCCTATCTTATGGCATTCCAATGTTTTATGCTCACTAGATTTGCAGATCCCACAAGCCCTAGGCTGCGATTGGGATTTTGATTCGAACCTTCACTTCCCATAATGGCACTTCTGGCAGGTCTTGCATACAGGTTTCTTGTTGGGCTTTTGTTTGTTCTCCTTAAGCTCAAGCTTACCCTTTTTCTTAGAAGTATGGGAGTTATCTTCCTCCCTTTTCCTTTTTAGTTCATCCTTTGCATTAGAGGCATGAACGAGATCCTTCTCGTGAGTAAGGAAGGGTGGTCTTAGATGAGATTTGGAGCAAGTAGCATTGGGCTCCTTGAACTTTTTCACAACCTTCCTTACAACTTTTTCAACAGCTGTGTCTATCATAGTTTGGAGAACATCTTTGGAAATTCTGAGGTTCACAATTGTAGCATCATTATCATGTGTCGCATCATCCATAACATGATCGACGGCTGTCTTATCCGAGTTTGTCATACTCGATATTTGGTTCCTAACACCAAATAAAACAATTACTTAGTTGCAATCCAACAACCGCTATTCATCCTCCTGATGACCTAACATATACTAACCATGGCATCATTAAACCATACAGGCTAATATAGTACAAACATTCTCAATGAACGTTATTTAGATACGTATATATATTAATTATACTTAGCCTAGGCCATAAAAGACCATCAATGGCAATTAAGGTTTGGACCTAGTTCGTCACCTTTTTGACAGGGGATCAAATGTCACATCTGTCTTGATCATATTGATGATTTTGGATAGTTTGAAAGCTTGTCATATAGGATAAGAGTGATTCTTAGCGGATGTAAAGCATCCATCTAAAGTTGTTGAAGTATTCTCTAATGTATCATCAGCCAATTCTACCTCGCTTATACGTCTAGAGTCCTAATCAGGCGGATATAACTGTTTTCAACATTTATGGTCCACAATAGACTTTTCTGCGCCATAATCAAACAATTCTTTCATACACATCATTGATAAGGAAAGGTACCTGTTATGTCGTCATCATTCTGCACCATCTCCTGGGCGTTCATTTGAAAGACTCGCGCGTTAGTTTTCTTGGCCTCTTCATGCTTCTTCTGATTCCTAGGGCAGTTAGTCTTGATGTGCCCCTTTTCGTTGCAACCGTAACAGGTTGCGTCCTTCAAGTTCTTGCATTCCAAGGTCTTATGCTCCTTAGACTTGCAGATTCCAAAAGGTAGAGGCTGAGATTCAAATCTGCATTTCCTGAGGTGGTATTTCCTACAGGTTTTGCATCTGGTCTTTTCACCCGACTACTGGTAGTCCTTCTTAAGCCCGGAACTCTTCTTATGATCAGAGTTCCCATTTTTCTTCTTATCGTAGCGATGAGAATTCTCATCCTCCCTTTTACGCTTTCCATCTTCGGAGGCTTTGGCAGCCTTGTTTCTGACCACATCGAGTGTGAGAGATAGCGACAGATCTGTCGCTGACCTGAATGTAGTAGGTCTTGATGCTTTCACACTTTCCTTAATTTCCGGAGCTAAACCTCCGATAAAACGAGCTATACGTTTCGGTTCCGGTGTAACTAAGTAAGGAACCAATCGAGACATAGTATTGAAACTTGTAAGATATGCCTGACAATCTAGGTTCTTCATGACCGATGTCAAGAAATCAGTCTCAATTTTCTCAACTTCATGTTGAGGACAGTAATTTTCTTTGATAAGAGCAACAAACTGATCCCATGTCAGATTATACAACAGGATCTTCCCAGTAGCTTAGATTAGTGACCTCCACCAAGCTAGAGCTTCTCCTTTAAAAGATTGTGAAACAAACTTCACAATGTCTTGCTCTGCACATCCGCTAATATCAACAACGGTGTCCATCTCATCGAGCCACGTCATGCAATCGATGGCTCCCTTTTTTCCTGTGAAGTCTCTGGTTAAGCACCTTCTGCTTAGACGGCACACTCCTCTGATTTAACGAGTGATGAACATCGTCCTCCTTTGACTCGTGTGATTCAGAAGGGGGCTTACTACGAGTCACAGATAGAGTCTTAGAGTGTGTACCACCTGATTCATTATACTGTCTGTCAAGAGCTCGAGTAACAGCATTATCTATTAATGCCTGCAGTTCCGCACCAGTTATATTAACTCAGGTAGTATCATTGTTCTCCTTCGGGTGGCTGTTAACCTCATCTGATCCAGCCATGTAGCTTGATTGCTACATAAATATTGACAATGATTTATTCAGAGGTTATTATGGAATCATCATTTTTGACGAGTCATTAACCATGGTAATATAAACCATATTGGTTAATTTGTTAATTATATTAGTATTTTCATTATAATTTATCCTAGTATATAAAACATTAAGGATATTAAAGTGGCACAACAGGCCTAATCACAAGGATAGTTTTAAATTTATAAGCCACGATTTTAGAGAATCGAGGCATTAAGGGTTGAACATAGTTCATTACCTTTTCTTGACAGAGAGTCAAAGACTACAACTGTCTTTTATCTTTTAGGACAATAGGTATGGCCCATAGGCATTTCATCACTTATGGATGTTTATAATATGATCATCTTTTTTTGATGATTTTAAGCCATGATTTATGAATCACTAGGCTAGATAAGGGGTTGGAAATTCCCATTATGAAGATGACAGGTGTGATTTTATCGCGTCACTGTTGTCAGGAGTGTTAACATGTTTTCAGATGTTAACAAGGATCTGAATCTCTTTTAAACAGGTTTTACCATCATAGCTAGGGCTTTAATGACATTCAAGCTAGGTTATACCCTTTAAGATTCTTTTTAATATATATATACTGGCAGATCAATTACAAAAAGGGATGATATTTTAATTTATTTCATATATTATATTCATATAAAATGATAAAATGAAATTTAGATAAAATATTCCAATGATTTTAAAAAAGAGTATATAATTGCCCTAAACGGGACTTGAAAGGAATAATGTTGCCCACGAAGGGACTAAAAGATAAATATGTCCTTATAAGGACTACTAAGGAAACGAACTTCAGCAAAAGGAGTTTTCTTCTTTACTTTATTTCTGAATGTTTTCTCTTTGGTTGCACGTTTTATCCTAGCCGCGGTACGAAGCTCGGCATTTCAAGGCTCCGGATGTGGTGAATTTCCATTACGGCTTCTTTGCTTGGCGACATATTCAAAATATAAAAAATCGAAAGCAATAGTTTTCAGATTAGGGTTGAGAGTACTCCTATGTTAAAGTCTAGACTCAGAAGGTCAAGGAATGTGCTACTGTGTCATCGAGATTAAACACAAAAGGCTAGTGTTTAATTCACTCAATGTTGGCTCTGATACCAACCTGTCACATCCCGATATTTCCAGGTATTACCGGTGGGCCCGGTGGGGAGTATCGTGACGTAGTTGTTATCATCATAGTCAAATAATCACAGTTCAATGCACAACGGAAGTCTAAAGTAAATATATTACAACCCGATTCAAAAGTAATATCAATATTACAAACGGTTTGTAAGATGGATCCACAGGCGGATCTTAAAACAGAAAGATAAACACTGTTCAACAGACTTTAGGCATCTAGAACTTGCAAGATTCCCTATTAACGCCTTGAGCTCCCAGCCAATTACGTAAGTACCTGTCACTTAATCTTTTGGAAAATACGTCAGTTTACACCGGTAAATACAATTAACTGACTCTTTTGAAAACATTTAAGAAAATTGATTTAAATGCACAAGGCACAAATATCTTTTTATAACTTGGGACAATTATATAAAAATAATCTTGTATACAGATTTACATGTTCGTTATACATTTAGGGCTCGATGTTAGAAACCGAGTCAAGATTAACAGACACACCACAAGTATAATACTTCATTTTACTTCATTTAATATAAGTATTTAATGTTACTATAAGGGTAATATGGTAAACCTACAAAGATCATTAATTAGTAGTATTACTCTTTAATAGCTAACTACATTAAAATTTGTAGCTTATCTTCAAAATATATATTTTTTTCAAAAAAAAAATAAAATAAAATACTTTAAAGTGTAGGATAAATTACAATGTGCATATGATAAATTACGGGTGTGTAGGATAAATTTCAACCTGTGTAGGGTAAATTTCGAAAGGTGTGTGGTCACTTTTGATGTGTGTAGTCAAAAAACATTAGTGTGAATGATGATAGTTTTTATGACTAATTAATTAGTCAAAGATAATAATAAGTGAGATAAGTGAAAAAGTATTTAATATTTTACAATTATACCCTTTGTTTTTTTTCTTTTCAATTAAATTTTATTTTCAAATGAACCTTCCCCTATATATATATAGGGGACCGCTAAAATAAAAACCACCTCCAGTTGTAACAGTATATATCTTTCTGCCATCGACTTCTTCGACACCAGTAGTGTAACAGTGTAAAAGGCCCTTCAGGATTTCTTTGCTAACCTCAACAAAGATGGTCAGGGAATACAATAACGCGCATTGTTTCTCTATCGCCAAACCCGTCTTGAACTCGTGTGTGTGATCATCCGCCTTGAAGTCCACAACCCTCTGCCTGTATCGTTGGGATTCCAGTGTGGAGTCGTAACACAAAAAAAAATTGAACAATGGTGTTCGCCCAGGAGGAGTTCACCATAAACGCGGAGTTCGAACTCTCGCATCAGGATGTAGTCTTCATCAAACAGGACATTGGAATTTCTCTGAAATATGCCGGGACCCACAGCACCTTTATGTTGTACATGTCTCTCAGCCAATCGTGCTCTTCGAGCCCATACTTCTCTAGCAGCTTCCCCCATCTCCTCTCGAATGTCTCCGGTTTAATATAAATGTTCCATACCATTTATGTATGGCAGCCCTGAATTCAGATTTATGTGCGACCTCGCCTGTAATCTGGAAGAAAACAAAAAAAAAACATGACAAAAGGAGAAAAAAGAAAAAAAAAACTAATTTAGCCAAAGAACATGTCGTATTGAAAATATATAAAAAGATGTGAAGGGCAATAGTTTCACCTTGGAAGGTAATTTATTCATTATGTGCCACATGCACAAGCGATGAAGAGACCGATCAAACACAGTAGCCACAGCTTGTCGCATGGCCGGGTCTTGGTCAGTTAGGACAAGGGTGGGCTGCTTGTTATGCGCCTCGAGAAAAGCCTTTAGCAACCACGTGTACGCCTCAATTGTCTCACAAAACAAAAGGCCAGCTCCACTTGTTGTTGTCGACCCCGGTAAAAGGAACGAAGATCAGATTATACCTGTGTTTAAGGTAGTTAAACAGTTAGAACGCGATTAACCTATTTAACTTTCCAAAAAACATATAAAAAATATTAGGAAACTTTTCGCAGAGAACTTTACTTGTTGGTTTGGTAAGTAGCATCAAACGCGAGGACGTCGCCGAAAGCTTGATAGTTGATCTTAGAAATTTCATCCGCCTAGAACTTGTGTCGAATCTCACCGTTTTCCATGTTGTACTTAAAAGTGTAGTTCGGTAAGTGGTCCACCGGATCTTTCATCTTCTCGATCACCAAATGCGTGTCCCTGTCACCAATGAACATGCGAACCCTTGATGCAAAGTTCCTAAAGTTGTCTGCGGTACCTTTCACATTGTGGTGGCCCCCCCTAAGGTTTACTTGGAGTATATAGGCCACATATGGACCACCTTGCTAAGACTCGCTCGGTGGATGAATTCTTTGGTAAAAAAATCAAGCCTCTGTCGTTTTTTCGTTAGATCTCTTCTATGCACTGGGACCATTGGATGGTTATGGTTCACTTCAAAGTGATAAAAGACCCAACCATGAAACGTCTGATCGAACTTCACACGTATACAGGCTTTACAGTCACATACACGGAAAGTGGACTGCCTTATCTTCAGCGATGTCTCATCAAGCGTGTCGAAGTTCCTATTCTGGCTATGCGACTTGCCGTGGTTGGAACAAACAATGTAACGGTGCTTGATGGCTCCTTGTTAGTGCACGGAATGTCTGTTGACTTCGTCTACATTAAGTCTTAGGTCAATATGGTCAACATAGGGTTTAGTTGTGATTTTAGGAATAGTTTAAAGATGGTTCCGTTTGAAACCGTAGTTTGAATGAGGGTTCCGTTTGAAACATAGGGTTCCGTTTGAACTCATTGTTTGAAACTGATTATGTTAAGTTCAAACGGAAGGGTAAGTTCAAACGGAAGGGTAAGTTCAAACGGAAGGGTCTCATGCCTATATATAGAAGTGTGCTAGTCTCATTTCAAACGGAACGGTTGGAACAAGTAGGGAGGTGCTGCCGGATTTGTAACAGAAAATATTGTACAAGCACGTTAATCAATCAGAAAAGAAAGATTAAAAGGATTAGAGCTGTTTTGGACGTTATGTGCATTGATTCCGCCTTTACACATGATGTTGAACTACCTTAACTGACTTTCAGGGTCACGTACACGATCCAACAAGTGGTATCAGAGCTCAGGACGAGTAGTTCATACCGAAATCAGCTTGAAATCATCGGATTATCTCACTTCTACCTTTCTTTTCTATTTTTAACCACGAGAACTCGTTAAAATGGCTTGAAACGATCATATGTCAAACGAAATTCACTAATAATCAATCCTTGAAAGTTTGATAACGAAATTCAACCTAAAACCGAGTTAAATCGATCAGACCGTTTGAAAAATATCGTAATTTGCTGACGTCACCTAGTCCACCGTTTGAAAAATTGTTTCATCGTTTGAAATCTGGTCTTATCGTTTGAAAATTAACCCTCCCGTTTGAAATATATGTCTATCGTTTGAAGGCTGTCGTTTGAAAGTATATCGTTTGAAAAGGTTGGTTTCAAACGGAACAGTGTACCGTTTGAAAACCTTTATCGTTTGAAACAGTGTATCGTTTGAAAAGTGCATCGTTTGAACAGCCATTGTTTGAAAATTGTTTGTCGTTTGAAAGGTGCATCGTTTGAACAGTCCCTCGTTTGAAAATCTTTATCGTTTGAAACTGCATTGTTTGAGTTTATCGTTTGAAAATATTCATCGTTTGAAAAGTTGCTCGTTTGAAATTCTTGTCGTTTGAAAATATTGTTTCAAACGGAACAGTAGTTCGTTTGAATTCTGTGTCGTTTGAAAACATATTGTAGTTTGAAAATTGTTGTTGTTTGAAACTGTTAGTATTTCAAACGAAGCAGACTATTCCATTTGAACAGTTTCTTATATTTTCAAAAATCAAAATTTGTTTCAAAGGATATTGTATTTGTTCAAAGATTTAAAGTGCAACAAATCGAGTGGTAATCCAAACGAGTTGCCACCCGATCCTAATCAATTTTAATTGTTTGTTTGTTTGCAGGTGATTCGAGGTGATTTACAAGGCACAAATACCAAGAAATCAAAATGTTTGACGAAAAGGAAAACAAGAATCTTGAAAATTTAAATGATTGGCGTTGTGAATCTTGGCGTGAGAGATTAGGTGATAAGGATGTTTATATTCAAAGATGGGAAAATTTTGTATGTAAGAAGAATGAATCAGTGGAGGAGTTGAAAGAAAGGTTTTATGATCTAATCATCAAGTTAGAAAGACATAAGATATATCATTCAAAAGATGAAAGAATCTTAAAATTTGTTGATGCTTTACCTTTGGAATGGGAGAAATTCGTGAATGAACTGAGACGGGATTCTAGTTTATCACGCTTTGATTTAAGAGATTTCATCAATAAAATAACAAATCATAGGATTCATAAAGATTCAAGAAAAAGGGAGTTATTGGATGAAATAAAAGGAGAATCAGCAAAGATAGATTTGGATGTGATAATTGAAATGAGAAAACGAATCACTGTGTGTCTTGCAGCAAAAAATGTTATGAGATACGATATTAAGAGGGGTTGTTATATTGATGAAAATATGAATCCTCTTGATTTTGTTAAAATTTTCTGTGCAGGAACATACATGAAGGAAACAAAGAACGAAGCTGATAATGGAGAGATGAATGGAAAATGCTCAAAATGCGAAAAATCCGAAGAAGAAAATTTCAATCTTTTGAAAGATGTGGAGAATTTGACAGTGGAAATCAAAAGTTTGAAGGATGAGAAAGAATCTGATAGTAAACAGATTCTTGAAATGAGAAAAAATTGTGAAAAGTTGATGTCGGAAAATGTCAAACTGTTGAGTGGTTTAGACAGTTTGACATTGGAAATTAAAAATTTTAAAGAAAAAGAAAATGTTGTTGAAAATGAAAAATTAAAAATTGAAAAATATTTTCAAAATCAAATAAAGATTTTAGAAGATGAGAGAGATATTTTTGGTAAAGATAATCTTCAAAAACAAATTGAAATCAATTCTCATCTTGCTAAAATCATTCAGTTTGAAAAAGAAGCTGAAAAAGCTCAGATGAAAATCAAAGAGCTTGAAGTGAAATTGAAAGGTTTTGAGAATTTTACATCACATGTTTCTCCAAAACCGATCAATTCTGTTCCAATAAGTGACAATGTCACAAATTTTGACAAAGTCAAAGTCAAAATTGAAGATTGTGATGAAATATCTGATGATGAAAAAGAAAAGAAAAGAAAAATAGTTTTAGATTTACAAGAAAAATTTAAAAATACTGTTTTGCAATCTACTGAAACAGGTGAATGTTCTAAACAAAAACCTGTTAAGAAGAGTGTAGAACAGAAACAAAAAGATAAAAATTTGAAAAATGTTAAAATTGAAAATAAAAGCTCATCAGATAAGTCATCCAATCATTATCAAAAACCACAAAAATCTAAAAATGAAAACTCACAAAATGTTGGTAATAAGTGGTGCAGGTTTGACCACAGTGCTCAAAAGCCAAATCCAGCTTACAAGAGAATATGGGATGAAGATTATTCAAGGACAAATCATTACAATGATAGAAAACAAAGAAATGGTGATTACCACAAGGCAAATCAATGCTTTGATCTAAGTGTGTGGTATGAAGAAGGTGTTTGGTATGAAAGTAATGAGAGGTATGATAACAGAGTGTGTTACACTTGTGGATATCAAGGACACATTGCTGTTAACTGCCAAAGTCAGAAATTCGAAACAAGAAGATGCTATGAATGCCATATCAGAGGACACATTTCCAGAGATTGCCCAATGAGATCAAAAGAAAGATCGAGGGTTGAATCTCAGAAAATGGGAAAGAAATCAGTCAGTGTCATGCTCAAAGAACAGAAAGTTCAAGAACCAAAAGTTCAAGAACAAAAAGTTCAAGAAAAGAAAGTGAAGCTTTCTCAAGGGCAGAAAGACAGACTGAGGAAGAAGAGAAAGAAAGCAAGAGAATACTTGGAGAAAATTTTGTCCTCGGATAAAACTGGTAATCCGAGAAAAAGTTCTGATGAATTACTTTCCCCAACCGCAAAGGTAAGCAAAACGAATTCATCAGATACAAATCTGAGGACAAACGGGAAAGAGAAAAGGGAGTTAAAGAAAGAAAAATTAACTAATCAAAATGATAACCAATCAAAGAAAGTTAATTTTTCTGACAATATTTTGATCAAGGTTTTCGAATATAAAAGAGATTGTGAAAGTTTATTCATTTCACAGCCTAATAAAAAGGGAAAACCTAGATCTAGTAAGAATTGGGTACCAATGAAGGTCGGCAATGAGTTTGTTTCTTCAAAAACAAAGGAGCCACCATCAAGCAATGAATCTGACGTCTCAAAGTCAGACAAGCTACCATTAGGTAATGATTCTGGTTTGTCAAAACCAGAAGAGCCATCTGTTGAGGTAAAAACTGTCAAACCCAAGGCTGGTCAGGCTTGGGTGAATCTTTTCAAATAGAAAAACCTGACTTGCCGGAGCTTCCAGGTTGGTAAGCGTGAAGCAGGTATCGGCATCTTTCTTGAGAAATTCACAGGATGGTAACTGTGATATTTCGATTTACAAGTGGTAAATCAGGGACATTAAGTTGTACTTGATTTTCTACTAGTGTTTGTTGTTGACAAGGGTCTTAATTGTTAAAACTTTAAAATGTTTGAAAAAGAACAATGTGATGAAACCCCGAGTTTGTGAAAAGACAAACAAAACTAATTTTCCGGAAAAACCATTTGATTAAAACAAACTTAAGTGTTTTTAAATCTAAATGGGAAAATAGTTTGTTGTCAGGGGGAGTTCTGATTGTTTATGCCGAATGAATGGCGAATTGAAGCGATTTGATATCAGTTTGTCACGTTTCTTGTATAGTTTGTTTTCAAATTTTCCAGAAAATCAAAATTGAAACATATTTTGATTTTAGGGGGAGAAAAATTTTAAAAAAATTAGAAAATTTGAAAATGTCAAAAACATTGAAAATTAAAAATGAGTTTTGTGTTAAACAAGAGAAGATGATAGAAAATCAGTGGACTATCACAGCATGCTAAAGAATTGTAATGTCAAATGTGATAAGCGATCTCACTAATGATGTGACGATAGGCTCAGCTAGACTAGTAGATTTGCGATAACGATACAAACATAAATGAAAAAGCCTAGTTCTAGTGGGAAACATGGTCAAAAGCATAGTACTTGGTTTTGTCCTTCTTGACTGTGTACCTACTCAGTAATCGCTGATTGTCGAAAGACATAAAACTGGTTAAGTTTGTGAACTTTCACAACTTTGCTGAAAAATCGCTGTGATTGTGTTTTTTATTTTGCAAAGATTTAAACTTGTTTTATTTCTTTATTTTGTTTAAGCATCGGACATCCTCTGCGTATACGTGAGTATCGACCTGGATGTTGTTGCCTAAACGTTCTGCTTTATTTTCTTTGGTGTTTCGTTTAAGCTTTGGATCACCTCTGCGTATACGGGAGTATCGACCTGGTGGTTAAAGCCTAAACAACTTCAACTTATTTTTATTTTCTTATTTTGTTTAAACATTGGACTTTCTCTGCGTATACGGAAGTATCGACCTGATTGTTAATGTTTAAACATTCTGCTTTGTTTTTGCACAAATCACAGTTGATAAAAGTTTAAAGGCATTACTTGAGTCAGTGTATTGCATGATGAGGGGATATGCTGAGATTGTGGGGTCCATAAGAACTTAGTGCTATCTTAATATACCTTAAAGTATCGGTAAGCAGATTGAAAGTTTTTAGATTGAGCTTAAGAGGACAACTATATCGTCAATCAAGGTGAATCGTTTAGAGCTTAAAATGTCAAAAGCTTAACGGTGCTAGTGATTTGTTTCATAAACTGATATGATCCTCTTACACAAACTCACAAAAATATTGTTTGTATATATTTCTTTACTGCATTTCTGTCAAGAACAAAAATTCAAAAAGATTTTCGACAACTGATGTTGAGGAGCTGATATTCAAAATTCCAAGTGCTAAACATGATGAATTGGACTGGGGGAATTTGTTGAGAACTTTGAATGTCATATACAAATGTTTTTTTGAAAGTTTGAGTTTTTAGTTAATCAAGGTCATTTATTTGAACTTGATGTAACTAGTTTTGTTTGATGAATGAATATTGTCTACCAGTAAGTTTTTAAATTCAACGGCTATAAATTTGTGAAACTTATATTGTGGTAGAGGATGTGCAGGTTAAATAGGTTTGGTCTTCATTATTCCCAAAGGAAGCTAATTGTCAAAGCTTGAACCAGATATCTCAAATTCTAGCATATCGAGAGGGGGAGTATGTGAAAGAGGAAGTCTGGATCAACAGTATATGGGAATGTGAAGATAGAGTGCTTAAGATGAGAAGATAAAGAGTTGAAGAAAAGACCAAGACCGAAGACTCAGGTGCTGAAGATTGCTGAAGACTACGTCAACATCCAAGGGGGAGTCTGTTAGTGCACGGAATGTCTGTTGACTTCGTCTACATTAAGTCTTAGGTCAATATGGTCAACATAGGGTTTAGTTTTGATTTTAGGAATAGTTTAAAGATGGTTCCGTTTGAAACCGTAGTTTGAATGAGGGTTCCGTTTGAAACATAGGGTTCCGTTTGAACTCATTGTTTGAAACTGATTATGTTAAGTTCAAACGGAAGGGTAAGTTCAAACGGAAGGGTAAGTTCAAACGGAAGGGTCTCATGCCTATATATAGAAGTGTGCTAGTCTCATTTCAAACGGAACGGTTGGAACAAGTAGGGAGGTGCTGCCGGATTTGTAACAGAAAATATTGTACAAGCACGTTAATCAATCAGAAAAGAAAGATTAAAAGGATTAGAGCTGTTTTGGACGTTATGTGCATTGATTCCGCCTTTACACATGATGTTGAACTACCTTAACTGACTTTCAGGGTCACGTACACGATCCAACACTCCTTTCTTTTGCTTAATTGTTCCAAGCCTAGTCGAAAACCCACAGTGCTCTGCGTACAGATCGTACATCTCGACAACGTCTTCCCATTGCTGAAACACGGTTTCAAGTCTTGGTTTTAGGTTATCCGGCGCAGCCGGGCACCAGTAGCGTGTCCCATTCGGAGTGAACCAGAAAAATCACTCCTCCTCTGAATCTATAGCGTGGTCTACATGCCAAAACACACCAAAAAATATATATATACATGAGACATAATAGACGACTATGAAAACTAATAGCATCGGGACAGAAATGGCATGAGACATAATAGACGGCTACCGCGCGGGGAGAGGGGATGGGTGGGAAAAAAGGGGGAATCCAGACAAATGGTGTATACCAATAATGGTATGTCCCAAAACTCTACCCCACTGTTGAATGTAACAAATAGCATGGAAACATAAGCAGATTGTGAAAACCAATTATACCAAATAACAACCGGGATTGGGTGTGTGAACCATCATCAAAATTAAAAACATCTGTTTTTATACTAAAAAAACTGAAAAACACTGGTATTAGGTGTCTGAACCAGCATCAAATTGTAAAAACTAAACATCTATTTTTTTATACAAAAATATCTGTATTAGGAACAACAAATATCTATTTTTTACACAGAAACTGAAAAACTGAATTATGTTTCTGAACCTGTATCAAAATGTAAAAACTAATATACACAATTAACAAAAGTGTAAACCAGTATAAAATTAATCCCAAAACTCAACCACGTTACATACTTGATACCTATGCTAAGAAAGACCAAAAAAAAACTAAAATAAGTGTTTGACTGGTATATATGTTACCATTGTCTGTTGCCTGAGATGTTGGCATCAATGGTGTCTGGAAAGCACCGGAAATTGATCCACGCTCAACAACCCCGATAGGGGCTTCGTCATGCCTATCGCACGGCGTCCCGGTGAAACAAAACTGCCCTGGAAACAGAGTACCTCCGACGTCATCCCCAACCCCGGCGTTCCGTTGGGGTGTGCCAATCAGTTGATTATTGACATCGCCAACAATGCCACCGGTGATTTCTCCTTCGCCACCGGAAATTAGAGGATTATACATTTCTAGGGGTTTGATTGTGTGGGTTTTTCCAGTGAGGTGGATGATTGATGCAGGTTGTTTTTTAGGGGTGTGAGGAGAGAAATAAACAAGAAGGTGAGAAGTGGTTGTTTCAAGCAAGAGGATTTGTTTAAAAAAGAATGAGTCTGGGTTCTAATATTGGGATTATTGAAAGCTACAGTGTAAAGAAAATCATTTTCTGACAATCGAAAATTGGGATGCCGGCTTGAAAATTTGGTGATATTTGATTGAAAAGGTGAGAGGTAGGTAAAATTACCAAACTAACCTTCACAAAAGACATGTGAAGAAATGACATGGCAACTTGTTATTGGTCAATATTAGTTCTCATGGTTCTTACAACTGGAGGTGGTTTTCATTTTAGCGGTCCCCTATATATATATATACACACACACGGGGTAAGAAACCTGAGAGAACTATAAATTATTTGAGAACTTGAAAGAATCATTATCAACCAAGTAATTTTTTAATTCTTTTTGTTTAACCTTTTTATTAAAAGGTATTACTGTAAAAATAAAAAAATATATATATGTAGATTGACGATATATATGCAATTTACGATGTACGTGTATGTAACCGTCGGTCTACATATATTTTTTCAAATTTTCGTTTAGTTGGGTAAAGATTAGTAACATATAAATATAAGTATGAATAAAATTAAACAAAGAAATATTTGGTTGATATTAGTTTTCTCGGTTTGCAAATCTTTATACAATTCTCATTTGATCCTAATCCTATATAGGCGAGATCCGATACAAATATTTTCTAACATGCAAAATGCACAAAGCACTAGTATAATTATTTCACTGCAATTTTAAAGTGCCTAATAATTGTAACACTATTGATCAGATTGAATTGTAATAATTATACTTTGAATAGAAGTTTTTGTTTGTAATTTCATAATTATATCACTATAATTTTAAAGTATAATAATTACTACACTTTAGTACCTTTTAGTTATAATGCATTAGATCATCTCTAATGCAAAATCAAATTTTTTTGTAAAAGGTTTTGTCACATCATTTCACTTTTTACTATATTTTCTCCTTTTTTTCTTCATTTAAGACCTTAACACTCACAAATCCTATTCTCTCTTTGTAAATGAATACTTTTCTATCCTTACTTTACTCTCTCTCCTCCAAATTATCATCAATATCATAAATTCACTTCAAATGCGTTGCATTAGGTTTGATCTTAGACCATGTGTAGTCGTAAAGCTCCTTTGGGGCCGTTATGCGACAACTGACGAAATGCGTAAGAGAAGGCCTTTATGGGGCTTTATATCACAAGGGGTGTACTAGTAAGGGGGTTATATAACCCCTTCAATTATACATACATATGTATGTATATATGTGTGTGAGTGGGGGCAAACATTGTGCAACGTTATCATCTTCGGGCGGTTACAAAATCAACCACCCATAGCTTCGCCCGTAATGGTGTAACCGGGCGCTATAGGGAGCTATAGACCTATTTCACGCGGTATGCCACTGTCACACCCCGATATTTCCACGTATTACCGGTGGGCCCGGTGGGGAGTATCGTGACGTAATTGATATCATCATAGTCAATTTATCACAGTTCAATGCACAGCGGAAGTCTAAAGTAAAATATATTACAAACTGAGTGAAAGTAACATATGTATTACAAACGGAATGTAAGAGGATCCACAGGCGGATCTTTAAATAGCAGTATAAACACTGTTCAACCGACTTTAAACGTTTAGAACTTGCAAGATTCCTTATTAACGCCCTGAGCTCCCAGCCAATTTACGCACAGTACCTGTCATTTAACCTTTTTGGAAAATACGCCAGTTTACACTGGTAAATACAATTAACTGACTCATTTTGAAAATGTTCAAGAAAATTGATTTAAATGCACAAGGCACAAATAATCTTTTATAACTTGGGATAATTATTTAAAACTAATCTTGTAAAAGAATTATATGTTTGTTATACGTTCAGTAGCCCGGGTTGAATACCGGGTTAAAGATTAATAGACACACCACATAATATAACCTACGGCGAGTTATTCTCGAACAAGCAGGTATATCATTTTACATATGAACAGGCAGGTGTATGCCTACACCCCGTGCTTAAGTCGTGGTCATTTCAATGAATGAGTCATGGGTTATAAGTAATGGTTGGTTCTTCTTGAGTGGTAATGGGTTGTGTGGTGTTGGTTGGTGTAACATTATGAAGTAAAGTAGGTTCAGAAGTAGTGGTTGGAATGGTGGTATTTGGTGAAGGTTGAGTGGATGTTGGTGTAAAAGGTGGTACAGGTTCACCCGTAGTGGGTAGTGGTGGTGGTGGATCCATGTATCTCAGTGGTGTAATTGGTGTAGTTGGTGTTGTTGGTGAACCGCTAATTATGTTTTCCCTTAACAAAATTCAGTTTGCTCGCAAAGTTCGTTCGATTTCCGGATCAAATGCTAATGGTGAAAGCTTGTGAGAGCTCCTAGTACGCATGCACCTGTCAATACCTGCACACTAACACACCCAGCGTAAACCAGAAAAAATAACAAACTTAAAAAGGATAAAAAATAACACACGTTGCGCACTACTCCCCGGCAACGGCGCCAAAATTTGACGTGATGTCGTGGTCACAATCAAATTTAATCCAATTACTACTAAATAGATAGTGGCAAGTGGGTATCGAACACAGGGAGTTTGTGGAATATGTGTTATTTGAAGGTTTATCTATGTTAACTAAATTAAGCTAATTGCAAGAAAATATAGTTCAAGAGTTGATTTGATTTGAAAAACTTAGACTACTAATGTAATTGCAAAAATGTAAGTTTTGGTTGTAAACAAATTAGAGACAAATGATTATCTTTAGTTTCCGGTTTGCTTTGACATTTATGCTATCATTCCACTAGAAAGAACTACATAGACATAGTTCATGTGTGATCAATTGCAGTGATGAAAGGGAACTAAGTACTCAGATTCCTAGAACGTGAGGTTGTTACCCGATGATCAATCAACCCTTACCAAAGCCTAACTATACCCATGATATCTCGATTGCCAACGGCACCAAGAACGTATGGTTTCTAATTAGTTCAACATAAGAATTAACAATTTACTAACAAACAATCACACACCAAAACAAGCAATTCAACAAAGATAGAGATTGTTATTCTAGAAATAAGGAATTCAAGCATAAAGTCTTACATAACCTTCCACCAAAGATAATCAGAAAGTGTTTAGCCACTCATGGCTTGAACAAACATCATCAACCAAGTTTTAATCTTCAAACAAGTTAAGAACATGAAAAACAATGATAGAGATAGTCTTCAAGCTCCAAAAGTTAGCCAAAATTCGTCCCCAAGTGTTGTGTAACCGAAAAACATGATTAGACCCCATAAAAACCCCATCAAATGACCAATAAATGCACAAGTTACAAAATTGGATCAGTCAGCGCCGTAAGCTACGCCATAGGGCCGTAGCTTACGGCGAGCAGCCAAGTCATACGGTCCTTGTCTTCTGTCTTACGGCAGGCAATGTTGAAAACTTGTTTTCAGCATAACTTTTTCGTTTCAACTCCGTTTTCGCCTACGTTCTCGTAATTTCGTCCTCTATCATGCAATCCTCTTAATTCTTCAATTCAAAAAATTGATTTTTATTGATTCTCCAAATTCTTTCCCTTTTATGCACCATTTGCACCTGCACGTCCAAACAACTAGTAGTTACCAAGTTCAAACAATTAAACGTGTAAAGCATGGGATTTTAATCTTTTTAAGGCACTTAAGGGTTGTCCTACGGACCACCCGTCACATCCCCACACTTACTCGTTGCTTGTCCCAAGCAACCTATTCAAAAACCATTTCAAAACCACAAGCGATCAACATGCAAATCAAGCTAAAATGTATCGTCCTTTTACTAACTTTTTATTACACCACAAGACACACCCCTCACAACAACTCTTGGTGACAAGAAATATTAGCACATTATGCTAAAACACTCAATGCACGTGTGTGATTGTGCGACAATAAGCTTGTATACAAATCAAATCTCCTCCTATCAAATATTTAGCATGCTTATGAATCAAAAGGACATTCGGGTTGTAACGGGGCTATGTGTAAAGGTAGGAAATAGTGGGAATGTGAAAGTAGCTCATTGATTCGACCCGGTTTTTATTTCTACTACTAAACAAAGCAAACATCAACTATATACACAACTTCATCAACATTTTCAACTACTATTGCAACTAAATCCTTCTTTTTGTATTTTTCTCATATTTTTTTCTCTTTTTTTTTCTTTCTTCTTTTTTTTTTGTTTTTTTTAAGCATAGAACTCAAAAATATATACAAGAACATCAACAATCACAAACTAAATTCCTAAACCGGGTCATCTCAATAGGTAAAGTTTTTGTAAGAAGTAGGTTTGGGTCACAACCGAATGGTATAGGGCTCAAACATGGCTTTCTAAAGACCAAACCCCCACCCCTCACAATACCAAGCTCATATATGTAACGTATGAGGTCCAACCCCCAATTCCCACACTCTCACACATCTAGACGAGGCTACCTAAAAGTCCCCTATCATTTTCACAAGCATGCTAATCCTAGGCTTCAACAAGAATTCGTACACAAGTTCTATTAACACAATACACACACCGCCACTCAAAATAAGGAAAGCATCTTTAATAATCATATGTGGCTCAAAAACTCACCATGAAATGACTAGAAAGGGGTGTCGGTGTGTCATGCGGAACAATGTCAAGTGTTCAAATTCCAACAACTTTTCGTTTGGTTTCACAAATTTTTCAAAAATTCTCAAAATTTTCCCCTCATCCCCACACTTGGGATACATTGTCCCAATGTATAGTTTTGAAGGGAATATCGCTTTCAACAAAAACACCAACATTTGCTTATACTCTCAAACCCCAAATTTCTTTTTGTATTTTTTTTATTTTTTAAACAAAAGCAAACAAACTAACTACCAATATTTCAAAGCTAAAGAACAAATCAAGACTAAGGAAAGAGTACATGACCTGGTGAAGTTTGACAAAACAGATGTTGTAGATAATCCGACTTTCTATCACCACCTTCACACAAATATCTGTACATCCTCCCCACACTTGAATGTTGCCATGGCCCTAAAACATAGAAAAATAACGAGATAGCAAGATCAGTGTAAAACCCCGGGTTGCCTCCCGAGCAGCGCTAAGTTTTCAGGTCTTCAGCCAGACCAAGCCACCCCCATTTATGGTGGCTCAAAGAATCGGTTCCTGCCACTTCCATCACTACATCGTGCCATTGCGTAGAATGCATCCGTCCCGTTTCGACTCGATGGGTAATCAAGTACACTCCTGCTTGAACCCATATGTTTTTCTTCACGGTCCGGTGGGTGCTTTTTTCTCATTCTTTGAAACACATTTTTCATACAATCACTAGACTCACCACCCTTCCCCTCAATGGACTCATTACTAATCACTCTAGTTTGAACATCAAAGGACAACTTACGCTTCTTTTCGGTCATGGTAATAATCCCGTCTCTACAATTAATTTGAGCATTTGCTGTGTATAGAAACGGTCTACCTAAAATTACCCTTTGTTGTGCTGCCATTTTGGTAAAAGCATAGTCTAGAACTAGAAAATCCACCAGGTATTCAAACTCTCCCAACTGAATCTTAAAATTCCTAACCATTCCCCGTGGATGCCTCCAACTTTCATCCGCCAAACTCACCATGGTGTCTACATCCTGAAGCGGACCAAAGTCGTACATATCGTATAGATCGCCTGGTAGCACACTCATACTCGCCCCATAATCCAATAATGCATGGAGAATTTTTAATTTTCCCACTCGGATCGGCACAAGTGGTGCTCCATGCTCTTTGTCCGTTTCAAACTTGGCATCCCTTCCTATACCTGCACTCACTTGACAAGAAGATGTTAAAAATGTTTCATTGAATTCACTATTAGGAACGGTGCTTACCACATTGATATTAACACTTTTAATGTTTTTGGGATTTATCACCGTGTCATTTGGTAGCTGGCCTTTTGCTTTCTTCAATATCGCCACTTCACTTGCAAGTTAACCCATTTGGGTGGTCAAAGTTTGAATTGCTTTATCACGGGCCTCGTCCTTTTGCATCCGAACCTCATCACGTTGATTCATTCGTTGCATTTCAACTTGCATCGCTGATGGAGAGTGTGAAATATGGGTGCTAAAGTGTTTATCTTACGTGATTTAATCCGTTTTACATGATTATATGCTTGGAATTGGTTTATTGCGAGTGTTTGTATGTTTGCAGATTAATTGCGTAAATCGGTGAAGTTTGGAAAGCTTGGCGATAGAATGGAACCAGTGAGGATGTCTATCACGTGTATTACATCATTCGGGATGTGTTCGGGTCGAGTGATAGCATGAATGTGAAAAAGACGCGAAACCATGAAGTCTAGGGATTGAGAAGCACATACACAAGGAGCCAACAATATTTATATATACACGCATGCCAAGAAAGAAATGTGAGACTTTGGCAGCAACAACTCTCACGTGGAGACTAGAGGGAGTGGTGGCCAACATGGAGGTTCTCATCAATTTTAGCACATACAAGGCTTATGGCAGAAACTTGTTGGGACCATTAATTTATTAAAGGTTAATCATAATAAAGGGCCCATAACATCACGTGAACAAGGAAAGTCAGCAACATTAATTCATTGCATGACCATCAAGGAATTGGAAATTTTTGGGGATATATACTACATCACACGCACATGTAGGCAAAGGAACAATGGATTTATGAGAAAATTGTTTTTTGAGAATCAAGGCACAAGACAATGGTGGCAGCAACTTCCATACTCTCGAAAGAAGGAGCCTTATATGATTATTATTTTCAACTAGTTACATAAACCGAACCGAACGCGCCATAAGCGTAACGGGTAACCATGAGAGTCATATACAGGTTTCCTAATTTAATATGCCTTAAATATGTTGTGATATCAGTAGGATATCTCCCATTATGCCCAAAAAGAGTTTAATCTCAATTTAAGCCCCGTATGGGTATTTTGGTCATTTTAAAGATTATAAAAGAGGTTATTTTATAATTCTGAGATTCGGGTCTGAATACATCAGTAAAATAACTTATTTTAATAGGTCATATCAGTTGTGATAAGTCTTATATGACAAAAATGGTTTTAAACATAAACTATGTGTTTAATACGCTTAAAAACCATTTTAAGCGCAATTTCCGGGTTATACCAGAAATATGAGTTTTCTGGACAGGTTATAAAGTCCAAAATACTTCATTTATTAAATAAAATCAGTAGCAACTGGATTGGCGTCAAAATACTTTGTAGAACTCATTTTATAACCAAAAAGGGTATATTCGGTATTTACCGAATTAATGCCATAACCTTAGGTTATGAGCAGGTTAAAAATAATTAAAAATCTTTAAAAATCCCAAAATATTATATTACATCAGTGGGTAAAAGGTTTGGTGTCAAAAAATGGGTTTAGATAGGTTTTATACTAATGACGCCGTTTAATTACAAAAAGACGTTCTAATTACGCTAATGAGCATAACTCCTAATCTAGACCTCCAACTGATGTGAAAATTTAGGGACATGTTTATAAATCAGTAACAAAAATTATTGTCCTTTCACATATCCAAAATTCTCGTTTTATGGTCAAAAGGGCATATTGGTCAACATTAGGCATTTAACGGAAACATGCATATTAATTGGATAACTAATGAACCAAGGTGTATAATCACAGAGGGTTATACTAGCATGTAACCTAGTCCAATTAAAGCTCTAAGGCATTTCTAAAACATACTAAATCGGGTCAGAACTGAAGTCAAAGCAAAAGTCAAAGTTTTGCGACTTTCGGTTCCGAACCGGGTCTAAACAGAAAATTGTCGGATCAAACAAGCTTAGATCAGTTCTTATACTTATTACCAAGTTATATGAGTGATAAAATAGGTTACATGCCTCCTACATTGCTAATTATGCGTTAATTTGAAAATTAGCATTCTGTTGACTTTTTCTAATCAACTTTGACCCGACAAATGGTCTAGTTAGAGTGGGAATCAGATGGTGCCCTTTTAAGGGTTTATTACCCACATAAATACCAAATTATAACTATCTTCAATTCGACTAATCACTGGACCATTAATGATTAATCGCTAAGTCAAACGTTAATTACGACGGTTTGACTTTTAAGCTAATAACTAAGTAAAACTCAATTAGGAAAGGTCAAGGGTACTTACCAAAGTCCTATGCACGACTAGGGATGACTTGGGTCTGCTTTGGAGCTCCAGAAGTCTTCAAGAATGCAGATGGAAGGTGTGATCATAATGTTGCAACATTGTGGCTTTATATAGTGATTTTAATTGCTTGGGATCTTGACACACAAGCCTAGCATTGTTCCCAGATCACTTACAAGTGCTCCTAGGGTCTAAAAAGCATGTAGGGGTCGTCCAAGGAAGTGGAAAATCGTTTTTAAGTCGGTTACAAAGGCATAACAGGCTGCTGCCTGTTATTTCTGTATCTGGGCGTGCCAGGCGGCCCGCGTAAGGGTCTGCCTGGGCTTACGCGGCCCGCTTGAGGGTGGGGCTCATGTTAAAAAGTTTCTAGCTTTTGCATCCTTGGCTCTTGGTCCTCCGAAAGGTCATTCCCCTTTATATTTTGCATCATGAGCCCTCCAAATTTACCTATAAGGGCTTCGAGACTTATACCCACTTTGTTAAGTCCTCGGTCACTTCATGTTTACCCGAAAGGTCATAATTTTCAACGTTGACGCTTTAACCCCTCGCGTACGAATTTGATCATAACTTTCTCATACGATAACGAAACTTTATGAAATTTTTATCGTGCATTCTAGTGAGCATAATTAATCGTTACAAAGCTTCGGGTTTGCTAAAAGGTCACTCAGAGGTATACTTTAAACATGTTGACACATTTAACCCCTGTAGTTTGTAATCTCTCACTTTCTTTCATATTTAGCTTCGTATGATCCATGATTTATTCGTTTGAAGGTATAAACATCGTGTAGGGTTATTTAAAAATATATTTATCCATTGTTGACATTTTGAACCCCTAAATTCACATGCTTTCCATGTTTGTCAACTTTAGTCTTTCACACGTTCAAGCTTATGACACGTGTCAATACATTGTAGGACGTGAATTTTCGAGGTGTTACATGCAGTTACCTAATATTTTCTTGTGTCAAAGTTTTCTTGAAACTTGCAGCAAGCCAATCTACTGTTCTCTACATAAATATATAAAATATAAACGGATTTATAATAATTAGAATAATGATAATAGTAAATAAACACTCATATTGGCTCAAAAAAATACTAACCTTGTCAAAATGGTAACAGTCTACCCAACTTCACCCAAACAAAGATGAGACCAATACATAAATCATACTTAAAACAAAGGCTATATGTGAGGCTCAGATCTGGACAAGTTGAATTTTATCACCACAGCCTTTTATTATTACACATATAAAAGAATGACTAATTGTGCCAATATAGATTTTCCTGTATAATTTGACCACCAAAAACGATTCAATGAGGCTCAGATCCTTGAATAACTGAACAAAAAATGATGAGCCTGCCATATGGCTGCAAATTAGTTGTTGTAACACGAAAGATTTAATGTTCCTTTCACATAAACAGCCTGATTGCCCCGCCAAGAAAGGCTATAACAAATTTGTTCCAGATAAACTTAACCTGATCATCATAGCCATTTTACCTAAACCATATAAAGTTTTAAAAATCCGACACTCGAAGAAATCCTCGATAATCATAGAAAATTGAAGATTATAACAATTTGTTTCCATGAGTAAGAAAGCAGGGGCTATTTAGCAATAATCGGGATGCACAGTCGTCACATATGGCTGAATCGATCATCAACAAATTCAACTTCATTATCACAGGCCACAACCACTCCCGTAACCATAACATCATCACGAAGACATACTGCAACCTAAGGTTCGATAAAAACTAAAACCATTCGACAAGGGCACCACCGCCACCTAGGGTACCGTAATCGAACCCGGCAACGATGGCCGATGATAGGGTTTCATCACCACTTACGGCAAGGGCACCACCGCCACCTAGGGTTCCGTAATCGAACCCGGCAACGATGGCTGATGATAGCAGAAAGGAAGATATAACTTAAATCTGAAGAAGAGACAGAGACAACTAACCGTTGAATCGAAGAATGGTTCCGTCATCAGACAGTATATCCGTCAACGGGATGAAAGCTTTAGCAACCACCACTTACGGCAAGGGCACCACCGCCACCTAGGGTTCCGTAATCGAACCCGGCAACGATGTCCGATGATAAGTGGCTAAGAAAGGAGTTATCCATCACTCCGGCGGTCGGAGTTGCAAGAGGGAGAGAGGCAGATACTTGGTGTGTGGCTGAACTTGAGAGATAGGGTTTCTTCAAGAGATGCAGAGAAGAAATGTAGGAGGTGTCGACTGAAGTTTCACCAAACAAAATGAGGGTTCACTATTCATTAGGTTTGTTACGTGGCTCAGAGAAGTGTTGTAGGTTACTATTCATAAGCTTTCTTTTTTAATATATAGGATAATATATAGGTATTGCATTCTTAATTTAATATATATATATATATTACTATTCATTACATTCTAAATTTAATATATAATATATAGGTAATAGGTAATATTAATATTAATTGCATTCTAAATTTAATATATATTACTATGTATTGGATAAGTGTTGTAGGTTACTATTCATAAGCTTTCTTTTTTAATATATAGGATAATATATAGGTATTGCATTCTTAATTTAATATATATTACTATTCATTACATTCTAAATTTAATATATAGGTAATATTAATATTAATAATATTAATTGCATTCTAAATTTAATATATATTACTATTCATTACATTATAAATTTAATATATAGGTAATTCTAAAATCGTCTCAACCAACGAAAAGAATGGGCAGCCACTATTCGGATTTTGGGCAGCAAAGAGGACTTTCTTGGACCTTGAATTGATCATAACAACATAACACATTTTTGGGCCTGGGCTCACGATTTGTTTTGGCAGCTGTGTAACAATTTTGAAGAGACATTTTTGGGGGACGGTTACGATCGAAGAAGGCAGCGGCATATCACCCTTTGGCTCTCGAACTCATCACACATCATCATCATCGATCATCCACAACTAGCGAACCAATCATGTCTTCATCACTCTCTCAAGCCGGTGATCGCGTCCACCCAACCATGAGCGGCTAGTCTCTGCGGATTCACCCCGGTGTAGGTAGTTGTATTTTCTAGGGTTTATGCATTTGTTCTTTGATTCGACTTTGTGACAATTTGTATTGATTTTTGAAACCATTGACAATAGTGTTACATTTGTTTCGTATTCGTAAATTGTCGAACGATGTTAAAAGTTATGACTTTGCGAAATGGTTATGTGTAGTTATGCGTTGTCGTGGTTAGGATTTACTTGTGTTGATTACAAAGTGCATTCTTGTCCGTTCTTCGGGACGTTGATAGTTATTGGCACCTAAGTCACGGTACACTAAATCCGCTAATCGTATGCAATTGAGTTGAATTAAAACATGTAGGAACCCTAGGACTTACAATTACCGAAACCGGGTGTGATCCGTATTCTTAATTCCTGTTTTCAATTAAGTAGTTTAGTTTACAAGTTTAGTTAATAAATCATTGTTTTCGATAACATCAATTTGTCGGTTCATTCCAATTTATTTTAAAAACCAAACAAACGAATAAAATTAGCAAACTTCATAATCACCTTGTACATTGTTTGTAAATAGTCTAACTAATCGAACGGGTCGTGGGATACTGACCACCTATTCTTCGTGGATACGATACCCGACTTACCCTAGCTACCTAGGTTTAATTGGGTTTTTGACTGATCGGGACGACACGGTCACGTCAAAATGGCGCCGCTGCCGGGGAGCTAGTGCGCTTAGTATTTCATTGCTTGTTCGATTTTAGTTTAGTTTTTCTTTCTTGTATATTCGTGATTTTACTTTGGGTGGTTGAGCTTGTTTGTGCAGGTACATGTTTTGCAAGTACCATCTTTCAATATGAATTGGGTAGATGATGATCCGTGTGAGTGTTGCGGAAGCGGAGAGCACTATTTAGAGGATTGCTCTATTTTCTATGAAAAAGTTCAAGCCAACAAGGAACGGGAAGACTACCTCAGCGGATTGTTTGAATATAGGAGGGCGGATTATGAAGATTTCAATGGTCCATCCTCATATTATCCATACGATAATCCACCACCACCATATTATCAAGAGTACTACTATGAACCCGAATTGCCACATTTCTCAAGTTACCGGGAGGTGTATGATGATTATTATAATGAATACCCTCAACCGGCATACGAGGAACCTCAAGACTCAATAAGTTCCAAGCTCGATGCCATCATGAATGCCATCACCACTTCAAATCAAGAGATTAAGATGGAATTTGAGGCGAGAGATAAAGCTCATGAAGCCTTGGCAAAGAAAGTGGGTCAACTCGCCGAAGAATTGGCTCAACTTAGACGAGACCGAGAGGTGTTGGCTAGTGGTACAATGGTGGATGGTGATGTGGTGGAAGAGGTTACAGATCTTCCGGAGCAAGAAAATGAATGTTTGAACCAAGCGGAAGACATGACACCGCAAGACGAATCGGATCCGAAAGAAGCTCAAAGTCATATCTCTCCTTCTCCCAAACTTATCACTCCAACCAACAAAGTTGGGGATGCGGGTGCGGGTATAAGGATTCGAAGGGTGGCCTTGCAAGACATTGGACAATTCGTCAAGAAACGACCCCAAAGTAGTTTAATACGCATGCCACGTAAAATAAAAAGAGAATGGATCCGGCATGCCAACTACCGAGCGTATGTAGGCAACTCGGTAGGAAAATGTGCACTTCGACCACCATGAGAGGCAAATCAGGTATAATTGTTGTAGAGTTTGTACTATTATTCGTTTTATTTTTATTTTTCATTTTTTTTCTTTTCTTAGTTAAATGAACTTTGTGGGTGTGTTCCCTATATAACCCTCACGAGACCTCTCGTCCTCCCAAGCTATTGGGGGGTTTAAAAGGGCTTGTTGCATAAGCTAAATGCAACCGTGATCCCTACGAAAGTGAGTTAGGCTTGTTATTGTTGTAAATTATTTTTCCACATAAATCAAAGTAAATTAATGTTTGACTTGGTAATTTTTTTCATAAAAGTGGTAGAACTAGGTAGCTAATAAATTTTAATGGTTGTGAGAAGCATGCTTCTACACAAGGGTTAAGATTTATAGGTACGTTATGTTCGTGAGACGACCGCTTTGTTGAAAAGATGAAGGGCACACGAGGAACTAGCGAAAAACCAGGTGCACACGTTTCTTTTTATCTTTGATTTTTTAGTTAGCAAAAAGTGGAATGTAATTTGTATTTTATTTCTGGGGTGAAATTTTGGGGAGGTTAGCCGTGTCACATCCCTTGTGCGTTTTAAAACTCTAGTTCTTGCACATTGAGGACAATGTTTACCTCAAGTGTGGGGATGGGGGAGTAGTAAAAGTTTTCGATTTTGACCCGTTCATTTAAATACTACACATTGAGAACAATGTTTACCTCAAGTGTGGGGATGGGGGAAAATTTCAAAATTTTTTCAAAAATATCTTGTTTCAAAACCGATCTTAAAGCACAAGTAACTAAGTCAACGAGGGATGTCACAACCCATTTGGTCTTTTGTCATGGTCAAGTTCAAATTAATAACATGACGGGTATTTAACGGGTGGTTATTTGGGAATAATCCGCCTAAGAAACTAGCATATCATGCATGTCACATACCATACCCTTATATATGTGAGGTTTTGAGCCACTTTTACATCATAGAATTACATATTTATGTTTCTTTGTTTGAGTTGACCATTAGTCATGTATTGTAGAACTTGCAACTTTTGATACGTTTGAGACCATAGACCGAATACAAGCACAAGAATGATTAAGGCATTAGGTAAACCTTTTCCTTTTACACCATTTATATATCCTTACCCAAAAATTTATCCCCTAGTCGCCCACTTTGAGCCTAATCCTTTCGTTTGACAACCCTTTAGCCCATAACCTTAAACATTTTTCTTTTAAACCCGTGTGATGGAAAATTTGATTGTAGGAGTTAAGTTTGTATAGTTGTTTGTTTGTTTGCATATATATAAAAAAAAGCAAAAATTCAGAAATTGTTATGAAAAAAAAAATGAAAAAGCGTTGAGAAAAACACAAAAAGATGTATTAGTAGTTGTTGAATAAAAGGCTAAAGTTGTTGCCTTGTAGTTGATGTTTATAGTTTAGTTTTGTTTAGAGTAGTCGTTTGTAATAAAAATCGAATTTTTCATCACCTTAACCACTTAAAAAAAAAAAACCCTATTCCATACCCTTAACCTAGCCCCGTTACAACCCTCCAAAGACCTTATGACTTATTCTTAGTATTCGTGTTCGGTGGTGGAGAACGATTGAGTTGCAAGCCTATGCGGGTACGTGTTCTAATCGGTTTGAGTGATTATTTCAAAAGCGCTAATGCATCAATTATTAGCCAATTTTTAAACCGAGTGGAGAGAACATTGTGAGGGATGTGCATAATTTATTAGTTTCAAGGGCGGGTTAATCTTGGATAACCACTTTTACATGATTAATCATCTATTGCTAAATATGTGAAATTTGTAAAAAGTTTGAACTTTGGCATGACAATTGACCTTAACCTTAGTCTCGGGGATGGGGAGTGTATTTCTTGTTCGACCCACGTGAAAGTGAAAAACATATTTGCTTGAGGGCAAGCAAACGACAAGTGTGGGGATGTGATGGAGAGTGTGAAATATGGGTGCTAAAGTGTTTATCTTACGTGATTTAATCCGTTTTACATGATTATATGCTTGGAATTGGTTTATTGCGAGTGTTTGTATGTTTGCAGATTAATTGCGTAAATCGGTGAAGTTTGGAAAGCTTGGCGATAGAATGGAACCAGCGAGGATGTCTATCACATGTATTACATCATTCGGGATGTGTTCGGGTCGAGTGATAGCATGAATGTGAAAAGACGCGAAACCATGAAGTCTAGGGATTGAGAAGCACATACACAAGGAGCCGACAATATTAATATATACACGCATGCCAAGAAAGAAATGTGAGACTTTGGCAGCAACAACTCTCACGTGGAGACTAGAGGGAGTGGTGGCCAACATGGAGGTTCTCATCAATTTTAGCACATACAAGGCTTATGGCAGAAACTTGTTGGGACCATTAATTTATTAAAGGTTAATCATAATAAAGGGCCCATAACATCACGTGAACAAGGAAAGTCAGCAACATTAATTCATTGCATGACCATCAAGGAATTGGAAATTTTTAGGGATATATACTACATCACACGCACATGTAGGCAAAGGAACAATGGATTTATGAGAAAATTGTTTTTTGAGAATCAAGGCACAAGACAATGGTGGCAGCAACTTCCATACTCTCGAAAGAAGGAGCCTTATATGATTATTATTTTCAATTCTAAAATCGTCTCAACCAACGAAAAGAATGGGCAGCCACTATTCGGATTTTGGGCAGCAAAGAGGACTTTCTTGGGCCTTGAATTGATCATAACAACATAACACATTTTTGGGCCTGGGCTCACGATTTGTTTTGGCAGCTGTGTAACAATTTTGAAGAGACATTTTTGGGGGACGGTTACGATCGAAGAAGGCAGCGGCATATCACCCTTTGGCTCTCGAACTCATCACACATCATCATCATCGATCATCCACAACTAGCGAACCAATCATGTCTTCATCACTCTCTCAAGCCGGTGATCGCGTCCACCCAACCATGAGCGGCTAGTCTCTGCGGATTCACCCCGGTGTAGGTAGTTGTATTTTCTTGGGTTTATGCATTTGTTCTTTGATTCGACTTTGTGACAATTTGTATTGATTTTTGAAACCATTGACAATAGTGTTACATTTGTTTCGTATTCGTAAATTGTCGAACGATGTTAAAAGTTATGACTTTGCGAAATGGTTATGTGTAGTTATGCGTTGTCGTGGTTAGGATTTACTTGTGTTGATTACAAAGTGCATTCTTGTCCGTTCTTCGGGACGTTGATAGTTATTGGCACCTAAGTCACGGTACACTAAATCCGCTAATCGTATGCAATTGAGTTGAATTAAAACATGTAGGAACCCTAGGACTTACAATTACCGAAACCGGGTGTGATCCGTATTCTTAATTCCTGTTTTCAATTAAGTAGTTTAGTTTACAAGTTTAGTTAATAAATCATTGTTTTCGATAACATCAATTTGTCGGTTCATTCCAATTTATTTTAAAAACCAAACAAACGAATAAAATTAGCAAACTTCATAATCACCTTGTACATTGTTTGTAAATAGTCTAACTAATCGAACGGGTCGTGGGATACTGACCACCTGCTCTTCGTGGATACGATACCCGACTTACCCTAGCTACCTAGGTTTAATTGGGTTTTTGACTGATCGGGACGACACGGTCACGTCAATCGCCTTCAACATCTCCATTACTTCGTTTCCACCCGAAGAGCTTTGACCCGTTTGATATTGCCTTTGAAATCCTTGGTTTCCTTGGAAATTCGGGTTAGCTTGATTTGAAGGGTTCCCATAACGAAAATTTTGGTGGTTTCTTAAACCGGGGTGGTAAGTATTAGAATTCATATTGTTGTAATTTCTACCACCCTCTCCTTGACCTTGTACCGCATGAACTTCTTCATATTGCCCTTCTACCACTCCTTGGCAATTTTCAGCCGCATGACCTATTTCATTGCAAATAACCAAACATTATAAATTTGATTAGAGGTTTGAACATTACCATCGTCAACCGCATGCACTTGTGTTCGGGTAACGGCTGGTCGTGCTCTCCTTGATGCATGAGCTTTCCTCTTTGATGTAATTGCCATTTGCTCCAAAGACTCCCAATCGTCTTGCTCATAGTTCGTACCAAAAGTGCCACCGGTAATAGACATTAAGTCTCGAGCATCTTCGGCACTCAACCCCTCATGGAAAGCGTTCATCAATTCCCAAAGTTCAATCCCACGGTGAGGGCAATTTTTGATCATCATATTGAAACGCTCAAAAGCTTCATGAAACATTTCACCTTGTTGTTGCTGAAAACTCCTCAATCCCTTCCTAGCATCATTGGTCTTTGGAGCAGAAATATTTGTTGCATCTCCGCCCAAGTGTAAATAGATGCTGAAGGCAAAGTGTAGAACCACTTCTTTGCCTTGTCGTCCAAAGAAAATTGAAACAAGACTAACTTGACATCATCGGCCGAAAAACCTTGACTCCCAAGAGTATTGCAAATTGAGTCATAGGCCTCCAAATGAAAATAAGGCTCCTCCGTTGCTAGACCCTTATATTTTGGCAAACTTTGCAAAGAATTTGTTCTCACTTCAAAAGTTCTCCCTTGATCATTGTGAGGAATAACTACCGGTGAAGGGTTGTGAGTAATTACCGGCCTAAAATGCGCTTCAATTCCCCTCGCATGTTCCCTAAGATGCCTTCTTAGTACACCCAACTGACCCCTTGGACGAATAGGACCCATTGGTCTTGGTATATGCCCTTGTGGTGCGAATGGTTGTTGAAATTGTTGTTGTGGCATCGGTGGGTGTTGAATTGGCCTTTGGAATTGTGGTTGTACATTCTGTGGACGAACTTGTTGCAATGGTATAGGGTGTTGCACTGGCGGTCCTTGTGGCCTCGGCTTAATGTGTTGTGGTATGAGTTGTTGTTGTTGTGACACTCCACCAACACTTGGTACTCCTTGAGGTTGACCTTGCAAATAACCAAACTCTCCTTGATCTCCATCAACCCCCATAAGCATAACCGTCTTCATCATAACCCTCAAAATCTTCATATCCTTCCTCATATCCATCTCCCCCTATACCCGAAGATTGCCCAAATGGAAGAGTCGAGTATTGAAAACCCAACTAATTCGATGGTCTAAATGATGTAGCATGGACAATGGTTGAGTTTGGTGCAATGGTATAGTTTGAAGATGATTGACCTGCGCCTGGAAAGAAATGGGAAAATGGTGGAAATGTAGTAGATGGGTTATAAGTAATGGTTGGTTCTTCTTGAGTGGTAATGGGTTGTGTGGTGTTGGTTGGTGTAACATTATGAAGTAAAGTAGGTTCAGAAGTAGTGGTTGGAATGGTGGTATTTGGTGAAGGTTGAGTGGATGTTGGTGTAAAAGGTGGTACAGGTTCACCCGTAGTGGGTAGTAGTGGTGGTGGATCCATGTATCTCAGTGGTGTAATTGGTGTAGTTGGTGTTGTTGGTGAACCGCTAATTATGTTTTCCCTTAACAAAATTCAGTTTGCTCGCAAAGTTCGTTCGATTTACGGATCAAATGCTAATGGTGAAAGCTTGTGAGAGCTCCTAGTATGCATGCACCTGTCAATACCTGCACACTAACACACCCAGCGTAAACCAGAAAAAATAACAAACTTAAAAAGGATCAAAAATAACACACGTTGCGCACTACTCCCCGGCAACGGCGCCAAAATTTGACGTGATTTTCGTGGTCACAATCAAATTTAATCCAATTACTACTAAATAGATAGTGGCAAGTGGGTATCGAACACAGGGAGTTTGTGGAATATGTGTTATTTGAAGGTTTATCTATGTTAACTAAATTAAGCTAATTGCAAGAAAATATAGTTCAAGAGTTGATTTGATTTGAAAAACTAAGACTACTAATGTAATTGCAAAAATGTAAGTTTTGGTTGTAAACAAATTAGAGACAAATGATTATCTTTAGTTTCCGGTTTGCTTTGACATTTATGCTATCATTCCACTAGAAAGAACTACATAGACATAGTTCATGTGTGATCAATTGCAGTGATGAAAGGGAACTAAGTACTCAGATTCCTAGAACGTGAGGTTGTTACCCGATGATCAATCAACCCTTACCCAAGCCTAACTATACCCATGATATCTCGATTGCCAACGGCACCAAGAACGTATGGTTTCTAATTAGTTCAACATAAGAATTAACAATTTACTAACAAACAATCACACACCATAACAAGCAATTCAACAAAGATAGAGATTGTTATTCTAGAAATAAGGAATTCAAGCATAAAGTCTTACATAACCTTCCACCAAAGATAATCACAAAGTGTTTAGCCACTCATGGCTTGAACAAACATCATCAACCAAGTTTTAATCTTTAAACAAGTTAAGAACATGAAAAACAATGATAGAGATAGTCTTCAAGCTCCAAAAGTTAGCCAAAATTCGTCCCCAAGTGTTGTGTAACCGAAAAACATGATTAGACCCCATAAAAACCCCATCAAATGACCAATAAATGCACAAGTTACAAAATTGGATCAGTCGGCGCCGTAAGCTACGCCATAGGGCCGTAGCTTACGGCGAGCAGCCAAGTCATACGGTCCTTGTCTTCTGTCTTAAGACAGGCAATGCTGAAAACTTGTTTTCAGCATAACTTTTTCGTTTCAACTCCGTTTTCTTCACCGTTTTCGCCTACGTTCTCGTAATTTCGTCCTCTATCATGCTATCCTCTTAATTCTTCAATTCCAAAAATTGATTTTTTATTGATGCTCCTAATTCTTTCCCTTTTATGCACCATTTGCACCTGCACGTCCAAACAACTAGTAGTTACCAAGTTCAAACAATTAAACGTGTAAAGCATGGGATTTTAATCTTTTTAAGGCACTTAAGGGTTGTCCTACGGACCACCCGTCAATGCCCTATAGGGGCATTTTGGTCATTTTAATGTTTATAAAGGATGTTAAATAATAATGTGAGTTTCCGGTCTAAATAATTAGTAAAAATACTTATTTTATCAAGTTACATCAGTAAGATATCTCACATATGTGAAATTTATCATTTATGGCCAAACTATGCACCGTAGGGGCATTTTGGTCATTTCACATATGTTTTAAGGGTTAATTTGGAAATCTGAGTTCAAAACTTTTATTTACTGTTAAGGTATAAAAATTTATTCATAAGATCAGTAGTTATCAAGCTTTAGGTGCCTAATATGGTTTTAAACCATACTATGCGCCTAAATCGCATAAAAGTCGGTATTTGACGATATTCGGTTTTAATAGGGAAATCTGAGATTTTGATCAGCCTTTACAGTTTAAAATAACTTATTTATTATATAGAATCAGTAGAAAAAGGTTTGACATGTAAAGGATGTATAAAACTTATTTTATTAGTAAAAAGGGCGTTATCATCAATTACCGAGCCTATGCAAGAACTCTATGTTATGATCATCTTAAAATTTAATAAAAATTTCCAAAAATACCAAAATATTATATTACATCAGTAGGTAAAAAGTTTGATGTCAAAATTTGAGTTTAATTATGATTTATATAAAATATGACGTTTAATTAATAAAAAGGCCTTCATTTACGATATTGAGCATAACTCTCATTTTAGACCATAAACTGATGTCAAACTTTTAGGACATACTTAAATATCAGTAATAAAGGTTTTTGTCCTCTCACATTTTCAAAAATCTCTTTTTAATATCAAAAGGGCATTATGGTCAACATTTAAGCATTTAACGGAAACATGCAATGAATCAGATTTAATAGGAACCGTATAGTATAATCTCATACGGTTATACTAACATGAAAAATGGTCCTAATAGAACCATAAGGCATATCTATACTAAGCTAAATCGGGTCAGAACTGAAAGTCAAAGCAAAAGTCAACTTTTGCGACTTTCGGTTGCGAACCGAGCCTAACCTTAGAATTGTCAGGTTGAACATGCATAGACATGTTCAATTAATATTTACCAAGTTATTAAAGTGACAAAACTGAGTTTATTGCCTTTACATCATTAGTTATGAATTTTATTTAAAAATCGACTCGTTTGACTTTCATTTTAATTACTTTGACCCGACAATTAACTAAGCATACGTGGTAATTAGGAGGTACCCTTTTGAGGGTTTAATACCTACCTAATTATGATCACGTAGCCATGTTCGATGCGAACAATGGCTCGACCGTTTAAAAGTCAAAGCGTTTATCGCGAACGCTTGACCTTTTGGCTTCAAGAGCCGAACAACTTAACTAAGCACGAAAGGAACACTTACAAGAGGTCCAAGCAAGGATGGAATTGATCTAGAATGCTCAGGTATGAAGCATAAAGCTTCAACCTAGAACAATTCAGATCAAGTGTGAAATGAGAGCAAGAACAAGTGGGTATATATAGGATTTCAAGAACTGTTAGGATCGTTTCTCGTAACCCGTGCCTTGATCAAGACCCTACATGTGTTACCCACTATATTCTAATAATATGGGTGCCTAAAACAAGCCCATAGTAATGAAGAAACCAAGTGCTAAACCAGAAACCAGCAGCTGAGTTTTGAAAAAAAATGTTTTCAGCAGGTCTGGGGGCCCTCGCGCCCCGCGTAGGATGAGTCTCCAGCCTACGCGGCCCGCCTAAACAGGTAAGTTCAGCAGCAGCTTTCAGAAATTGCAACTTTGGTCCCTGCACTTGTTAAATGCCATTTCTGACACATTTAAGGCCCGTTAAGCCATTTTCAAGGCTCTACAATGATTCCTAAACATAGGGAACATAAAATATGCTCAAAAATATGACGGATGTCGGTTTGTTTGGTCGTACGGTCACGTTGTTCGGCCAAATACGAAGAAACACGAACGGACGCGAAAAACGATCCAAATTACACGACGAATGGAATTTTTTCAAGCCAAACACTAAAATAAAATATTTTAATGATTACATAAATTTTTGGATGTCCAGATATATTCAGAACGTAAGATATGCGCGAAAATGCAAACTTATGCACTTTTTGACGCTTTTAGTCCCTGTTGATCAAATAAATTTATTTTTGCGCACCAAACACCTCAAAGCCTATTTCTAAGCTATGTAAAGGATATTTAGGGCATGTTTAACTTATGATCATATTCTGGAAGGTTCGATACCATACAAATCAACAGACTTTTGCAGTTTGACGTAATTAGTCCCTCTAATGCGTAAACTTACGCATATCATCGTTTAATAGCATCGAAGCCTTATCTAATCCATATTAGGCATTCTTGAGAGTATTATAAAACATCATAACGCTTCGGGTTTGCAGAAAGGTCATTCAGAGGTATAATTAAACATATTGACGTTTTTAACCCCTTAAACTTGCAAAGTTGCGCGTAACGTCACTTAAAGGCATAAAAGCCTTAGATGACCAATAATTGGCATTCCTGAGAGTATAATAAAATATCATGAAGCTCCTGGTTTGTTAAAAGGTCACTCAGAGGTAAGAATTAACATGTTGACGCTTTTAACTCTTCATCGCGCAAACTTTCAATTAATTACGCAAATGGCTACTCTTGATCAACAAGCGGCTCATTTGTGAATATGAATACCGTAAGAGGTTATTCAGAAATTTATTTTAAGCATGTTAACACTTCCAGTCCTTCCATAATCAAAGTTTTCAATTTTTCAAAAAAATAGTCCCTAAAATTCAACGTTTGACTTTATTAGGGTTTATTACACGTGTCAATACATCATTAAACGTGATTTTACGAGGTGTTACAGCCGCCCCACTACGGATGGCCTTATAACACAATGTAACATATTTGAAGTGTAATAATTATTACATTACTCCAAAATCTAGTGTAATTATTATTAGGTTGTCAATTTTAAAGTAACCTGATAAGTGTTATATTTCAAAATTTGTTATAGTCTAAATATTTGCGTAAGTAGTGTAATTACTCTATTTACAAATTGTCATCGTGTGTTTTTTTACTGCGCACTCTTGTCTTGACGTTAAAAAGTAATTTGTATTTAATGTTAACAAATATACACATGAGAATACGATGACATAATTTTTTTATACAAAATCTAAAAGACAAAAAAAATACATAATTCCAAATAAACATTTGAGAGATGTAGAGACGAGTGAATTGTCATAGGAGAGAAAGAATTGAATGTGAGCTAAACTGAGTCAGTCCCCACAAAAATCGCCATTACCTAATACTTCACCTTACCTTTTCTACAGTCGAGTAATAAGGCTATACGGTATGGGAGAGTGTCATTCTTGGAGGATGACCCTACACGTCAGCGCCACGTAGGATGGGTGTGAGGATGGGGCAAAGTGGATGAAACTAAGGAAATGGGGGATGAGTCTAATATATATATATATATATATATATATATATATATATATATATATATATATATAGGGTAATGCTTCACAAAAAACCCTTTAAATTTAGAAAACTTTGGAAACCCATCACAAGGCCTACAATTTGCCACGTGTCCCAGCCATCTCCATCTTATCTTTTGCTTTTGAGGGCACATTTGTAAATTCATACCCAATTCAAAAAGATCTTTGACCTTTTTTTTCTACTATGATCTGACAACTTTTATTGGACACTTATAATCCCAATGTATCTTTCCTCTCTCAATTTCTCTATCCTTTTCATTTACAATAAAGTCCTCCATTAAAAACCTGCATCTCTTCCTTTACCATATACTCCTTCATTTCTTCCTTTCTCCATTAATGTCCATGGAGACAAATCCACCAACGAAGGAGTTAATGTCGCCGGGTCATCTGCTCCCCAACAGGTTCATTATCAGTGACTTCCCTAATGACGAGGAATTAAATACTCATTGTCTTGCCGCTGAGGCTCCGCCGGAGACTCATGGAAACGAA
Source organism: Helianthus tuberosus (assembly GCA_030545235.1). Taxonomy (NCBI): domain Eukaryota; kingdom Viridiplantae; phylum Streptophyta; class Magnoliopsida; order Asterales; family Asteraceae; genus Helianthus; species Helianthus tuberosus. The sequence continues at coordinate 24,769,665 of CM060435.1, read as the reverse complement.
GGCGTCTCCGTCAAGTGTTGAAGAAATTGAAGCTAAGCTTCGTGATGCAGATCTTCGTCGACAGGTTGTTGTTGTTGTCATATATGATTAATTCGTTTGATTATCAGGATTTTGGTTATTGTTTTGTATGTGATTTGTTTGAAATAATTTGTTGAAATTGTAAGGTGTTAAGAGTTGTTAAATCTGTGAGGTTGTTTTTTTTTTTTTTTGTTAATGTTGTGTATGATTAATTTTACTAAACATGTGATTAATTTTACTAATTTGTTGATTTGGTGTTGCTGAATTAATTGCTGAAATTGTAAGGTGTTATTGATTATATGTTAAAGAGTTTTTAGTTCTGTGTACTTTGTTAGTTGTTGTTTCAGTTGTGTAAGATTAATTTGCAGGTTTTTATTTTTGTGTTAAAAAGTTGTGATTGGTTTGGTTGCTTGTTTGGGCTTTTGATCTGAATAGTAACTGTTTTTTGTTGGTTTGGTTGTTTTGTTTGGGGTCTTTGATCTGAATAGTAACTGTTTTTGTGATGTTATTTGAGGAAAAATATTTTCTGGCTATGAATGTGTTAATATTTATGTCTGGTTAACGACTTAACGGTTATCTTATCTTTTCGTTTATTAGGACGGTGATGGATTCAAGGGAAATAAGATCCAATTCTCGGGTCAGTTGGTTTCGTCAAACGTAGATCAGATGCTCAAGGACCATGACCATGTTTATGTTGCAGCACAACACAACTAACACGTGTTATAGGTTGAACTACTCGGACATGCATGTGTTACATGTGACATGAAACCCATGTAAAACGTAACACGTGTAACGTGTGACATGAAAACATATTTTTATAACTTCCCTGGCATACGCACACCCACATGTTTACAAGACCGACCCAAACAATAAAGCAAGGGTAGCTGCTGAAAAGCTAAGGCAGACTTTCAAAGGAAGCTCTACCATTTTCTTAGTGCTATGTATTTTCGTTTACTAGTAATATGTAATGTGAGAATCTTATTTTGTTTTGTCTAGTACATGATGTTAAAACGGTATGGACTTAACACATTCTGGAAGTCTTAACACACGTTATAAAAGAGGCTTAACACACGTTATATCAGGTATACTATGTTATTAAGTTACTATTGGAGTTTATGCATCCAATCTGGAAGTCTTAACACACGTTATAACAGAGGCTTAACACACGTTATACATGTCAGGTGCGTAACACATGTTACAGTATGTATATACAAATCATGGTGTTTTGGAAACCACTAGCTTATACATGACACCATGTTGGGTTAAACCAAGATTATAACAGAGGCTTAACACATGTTATCCCAGTTATACGGTGTTACAACATTAACTTGTATGTTCCATCTTAACTTGTACACGTGTTACGATCAGTATATGCACATCCTGGTGTTTTGCAAACCACTTTCATATACATGAATACAAGTCGGGTTATAATGGATGCTTTACATGTTATCCTATGTGTACAAGTGGGGTTACAACAAGATTACGATATTAACTAAGCTCACCATTAAACTCATCGCCCCCGTCGAATGTTTTCACCCTTTGTCATTAAGCAATTACATGTTAAGCAATTACATGTTCCGAACAGACAAATTGTAACACATGTTAGATCAGTATATACACATCATGGTGTTTTGTAAACCACTAGCTTATACATGAATACATGTCAGGTTACAAAAAGATTATAACAGTGGCTTAACACATGTTATACATTCCAAAATGTGAAAAACAAATGACTCGTTTCATATTATATATTCCAAAATTACCGGTACATGTGTTACCATAAATGGCTCGTTTCATATTACACGTTACATACTAACTTCTACATTTATTACTTGTACAAGTTTTACGCTCAGTATCCACATTATCGGATATTTTAAACATCAACAAAAATAAAATAGATATTACTTGTTTTTTTTAATTAACAAAAGGTTAACACATGTTATATATCATTCTAACAGGGGCTTAACACATGTTATACATGAACACATGTCAGGTTACATCATGGTGTTCTGTTACAGCATGAACCAGCCACACATGTTATAAATGAACGAAGACTTCTTTCCCAAAGGTTGTGACTTATTCAATGTCCCCGCATTAACATCGCCTTCATCCATCCAGCTTGTCAATTCAATATCTTTTATGGATCTGTTTCTGTAAATCAACACACGTTATATATCATTCTAACAGGTGCTTAACACATGTTATGGGTCTGTCTTTGTAAATCAAGCAACCAAACAAAAAAACAATTATTGTTAAGATCAAAAGCCCCAAACAAGCAACCAAACCAACAAAAAAAACCCGTTCAAAATCTCATCCTAAAGCTTTGGATTTATTTAAAATACATGAACATTAACCATTACTAGAACATGCATTAACTTCGCGTACATCCATCCAGCTTCTCAATTGAATATCTTTATGGGTTTGTTTCTGTAAATCAACACACGTTATATAACATTATAACAGGGGGCTTAACACATGTTATGGGCCTGAGTCTGTGAATCAAGCAACCAAACAAAAAAACACTTACTGTTCAGATCAAAAACCCAAACAAGCAACCCAAAACCAACAAAAAAACAACTACTGTTAAGATCAAAAGCCCCTAACAAGCAACCAAACCAACATAAAAACTCGTTCAAAATCTCATCCTAAAGTTTTTGATTTATTTAAAATACATTAACATTAACCATGGATACCCCATTAACCATTACTAAAACACTTTCAGCACACAAAAACATATTAACAACCATTTCAACAAAAAATCAAGTGTGAAATGATATTTCAAGAACACTTACCGGATCTATACCCGTCCGATGAACACGAAGAAGATCTTCAAACCTTCTTCTCACACACACACACACTCGTGCGTGTGTCTTTGTGATAAAGATTGTTGTTTCTCTATCTAAAACATCAACTTTCTCTCTCTAAAAACATTCATCTTGTCATCGCTCTTCTCACACACACACTCGTGCATGTGTCTTTGTGATTTTTTCAGACCACGCGATGCTGAAATTATCTTCAAATGAAGATCACCATTGAAGGATCACCATTGAAGACCATGAAGCTTTCTTCTTTTCACATGATGAAGAAAGAAGAGAGAGATAATAGTTTATTGAAAGATTTGACTAGAAGAAAGAGGAGAGAGATGATGGCACAAGTGGGTTTTGTCATTTCCAATGCCAAAAAGTGGGTTTTGTTATACCGAAAATGCCCTCCCAGACTTTCAAATGTGTATTATACTATTTCTTTTAATTATAATTCTTACCAAAATAATGAGAGCCATTGATCAAGTTGGATGAAAGACAATCAATGGATGAGGTTGGGTTTCCAAGGTTTTTTAAAAAAGATGGGGTTTCCTATAGAGCCCAACCCTATATTTATATATATATATATATATATATATATATATATATATATATATATATATAGGGAGCCGCTAAAATAAAAACCACCCTCAGTTGTAAGAACCGTGAGAACCACTCTCCACCAATCAGATAATGACAACTAAAAGGCTAATATAGTCATTTAATCAAAACCATCAAATCATCTATCTCATCATTAAATTCTCTTTTAAAAGTCTTTTTAATTTCTCTCTCTTCAATTTATCTCTCTTCACATTTCTCTGTTATCTTTTTGTTCCTTTTTAAAAAGGTTTTTGTAAAAAAAAATTGTAAAAAAGTTTTTGTTAGAAAAAAATTTAAAACCGTAAAAAAAATTCGTAAAAAATGTAAAAAGTTTAAAAACGTGTGTGTAAAAAAAGTTTTTTGTAAAAAAGGTTAAAACCGTAAAAGGTCTTCGTATAATTTTTTGTCTTTTGTAAAAAAATTTTGGAAAAAGAGTTTTTGTAAAAAAAAGTTTAAAACCGTAAAAAATGTTTTCGTAAAAAAAAAGTTTTAAAAACGTGTGTGTAAAAAAAACGTAAAAAGTTTAACGTAAAACCTAAACTTTTTAACGTAAAACGTAAAAAGTTTAACGTAGAACGTAAACTTTTTAACATAAAACGTAAACTTTTATGTAAAAACTTTTTAACGTAAAACTTTTTCTACGTAAATTGTAAAACGTAAAAAACCGTGTGGTAAAACAGCGCCTAAACAAGGGGCGTGAATGAGGGGCATAAAAACGCCACGAAAAAAACAGGACGTAAAAAACGCCGCGTTAAAACGGGATGTAAAAAACGGCGCGTTAAAAAACGACGCTTGAAAAAGCCTAGCGTAAAAAAAGGCGTGCAAAAACGACGCGTTAAAAAACGATGCGTGAAAAAGCCGGGTGTAAAAACGGCGTGCAAAAACCGGCGCGCAAAAAATTTGTTTTCTTAAAAAATTTGAATTTAAATATGCTTTTAATAAAAAAAAATTATGTTTAAAAAATAAAAAGTAACAATAATAAAACAAAAAAGCAATAAAAAATAATAAAAACAAAAAGACAAAAAAAGTAATTTTTCTAAACTACCCTTTTGGATTAAAATATTAAAGACATAATAAGACAAAATATATTTAATATTAATTTTAGTTACTTTTAATCTCATCCATCCATGTTGTTGATCTAGTTGCTAGAAAGTGGTTCCCTCGGTTCTTACAACTGGAGGTGGTTTTCATTTTAGCGGTTCCATATATATATATATATATATATATATAGGGAGAAGATCATGCGAGAACCACCTCTTGTTGTGAGAACCGCGAGAACCAATGTGAACACACAAAAAATGTCTAAAAATAGCTAAAAATCACACAATTTTTTTTTTTTTGAATTTAAAAAAAAAAATCGCTACTTTTCGAAGCAAAAAAAAATATATATATTTAAAAAAAAAAAATTGGCTTCGAAAAGTAGCGATTTTAACATAAAAAATATTAAAAAATTCAAAAAAAAAATTTTAGATTTTTTTTAGATTTTTTTAGGTTTTTTGGGGGTTTAGTTTTTAGCATTTTAGCTTGGGGGGGGGGGGGTGGGGTTAGGTTTTTTTTTAGGTTTTTTTTAGCATTTAGCTTGGGGGGGGGGGGGGTTTAGGTTTTTTTGGGGTGGGGGGGTGGGGGTTAGGTTTTTTTAGCAATTTTAGGTTGTGTTCACATTGGTTCTCAAGGTTCTCACAATAAGGGTGGTTCTCGCATGAGCCCCTCCCTATATATATATATATATATATATATATATATATATATATATATATATATATATATATATATATATATATATATGTAAAGGATCCTGTACAAAGTTCAACTTTTGTGAGAAGTGTGAGAAATAATTTGAGAATGACAAGTGTCCTTTATCTTAATTAATTTAAAAGGGTGTATTAGTAATTTTCCATTCTTATCAATTAATTGATTCCAAGATAACTGCCAAAAAAACTGGCGATGAGATATTTTAGTGTCTTATCAATTAATTTCATGTACGCATCATTCTTCATCAATTATAATTGTTTTAGTGTTTTATCATGAAAAGAGTTATATATTTTTTTATATTTAGATGTATTGTGTCATATGGATGATCAATAGTGTTATATTATGTACAAACATCTTAATTTCCTTTCATAGTGTTTTACACATTAACAGTGTTATATGTATACTGTTTTATCCCCAATCAATAGTGTTATATACTGTACTGACATCTTAATTTTCTTTCATATTGTTGTATCCCTAATCAATAGTGTTATATTCTTTACAGACATCTTAATTTCCTTTCATAGTGTTTTATCCCCAATCAATAGTGTTTTATACATTGAATTGTTTAGGGTAAGTTTTTGTTTTTGTGTTTTATCATTAACAGTGTTACTTTTTTTATATTTATATGTATAGTGTTTTATCCCCAATCAATAGTGTTATATTATGTACAAAGAGTAAACTGCCATTTTGGTCCCTGTGGTTTGGGCATTTTTGCCATTTTAGTCCAAATCTCAAACTTTTTAAATCTGGGTCCCTGTGGTTTCATCTTTATTGCCATTTTAGTCCAAAATTCAAAATCCTCCTTTTTTTGACTGTTCCAAAAAGTTTGAGATTTGGACTAAAATGGCAATAAAAGTGAAACCACAGGGACCAAAATGGCAGTTTACTCTTAATTTTGGACTAAAATGGCAATAAAAGTGAAACCACAGGGACCCAGATTTAATAAGTTTGAGATTTGGACTAAAATGGCAAAAGTGCCTAAACCACAGGGACCAAAATGGCAGTTTACTCATGTACAAATATCTTAATTTCCTTTCATAGTGTTTTATCCCTAAGCAATAGTGTTATATTATGTACAGACATCTTAATTTTCTGGTTCATAGTGTTTTATGATTATTAACTGATTTAAATCAACAGATTATTGTTAATTAAACTGTATAGTGTCTTACAATAGTCAAGGAAATTGGATAATCAACTTTTAAAGGGAAGTAGCTAGTTTTTAGGAGAATAATGGGGGTTTTGGTTGTGTAGGATACGGTTACCATATTTGAAACATCCGAAAAGACATTATTGCCCTTCAATTTTACATAAGGTCCTTCTAATTAAAACACAATTTACATTTTTATACCCTATTGATCTCAACCATTAGATCAAATATCCAATGATGTAAAACACTTCGTATCCTTCTCACATTTTAAACACTTTTTACCATATCCCTACCATATATATATATATATAGGTAAAGAGTACTGTACAATATTGCTTATCGTACATTACGTACGCTACAATCTCAGCCGTCAGATCATCTTTCCGCATTTTAAAATCGCATGTTGTTTTTTTTAACAATTTCGCATGTGATAATTTTTGATGAATTCGCATGTTGTTTTTTTTGTACCAGTTTCGCATGTGGTAATTTTGATGAAATCGCATGTGTATAATCTGTGTGTGTTACTGTTCATCTTCTTCGATTGCTGGTCGATCATTGTCAGTCTTCTTCCGTTTGACCCTTACAACTCCCAAATTAGTAGTTCTTATTATCGATATCGCACCAAAAGGAACGAAGGGAGGTTGGGGAAGAAGAATTTCAGGTTTTTGAATTTGATTTAGGGTTTGATTTTGAACTATTATCAGTCAATTACAGAGATTTATGACCTCGCAATGACGTTTTTAACCTTCCTGGTATGATTTAGATATATTAAAATGATTAATTTAATCATTTAAATTAGTTTCGCCCGCGTTTGATCGATTGAAGATCGTACGGCTGAGGGCATCGCGTACATAATGTAGGATAAGAGGTATTGTACGTTAACCGACCTATATATATATATATATATATATATATAAGTTGGATGTATATGTGTGAGTGAGAAGAAGGAGGTGGTGGTTTTGTCTTGTAGCGAGCGTCCCCAACTTCCACACCCCGACGATTGAGATGACGTCGGGCCGGGCAGGATGGTGTTTGGATCGTCGACGTGCCTCAACGGGTTGGGGACGAGCCCACACCGTTTAGCCTAATGGATTTAAGTATTGTCTGCCGTTCAAAAAAAAGAGTATTGTCTTCTATAATTTTTTACTACCTTATGCAAAATTCATCAACGAGCAGAAATACTCAAACTGGCCATGATGATCATCTCTCGACCAGTGAAGTATATGTTAGTGGCCAAAGTGATCGAATTTTACTTTTTGGTTTGAAGAGAAAAAAGAAGTGCATGTCTTTTTTATTCCCAACAGTTGTGATAGTAAGAAATATCGCACAAATTAACACAAACCAAACTCCAAACATAAAAAGTGCATAGCATTTGAGACTACGCATTTGAGCTAGATCACATATTTCGGTTATCCTAAGTGTTATCCTTTCTAGTGCTGTTGATGAATGATATGAAAAGGTAACAAGATAAATGATATCAAGTCCTAAGTGTTAGGGTTGATGATGAGTGGATTTTGCATTTCATCCCTCTTTTAGTTTCCTTTTACATCAAAAAATTAAAGCAAAGAAGCTGGTTCCAATTAAATAATATGAACAAATTTTCATGGCAACATATCTAAGAAAGAATGTTAGGTTTGTGCCGGTACCAAAAAAAAAAAAAAAAAAAATCCTTGCATAATGATATTTCATATTTGTAAGAAGTTTTATTTTTGATTGAATAATGTGCTATTAAGGTGGAATGCTACACCACTGCAATACAGATCTTTTGGTTTTTATGTAATTATATAAAATCTTACATTGCTTTTAAAGTTTCAAATTCTCAACTTTAAAACAATTTTAATAATTTCTAATCAAATTATGATAATCGTACAAAACTCGAGAATTTAATTACCGAAGGAAGACAAGTGACACCAAAAAGATTTTTTTTTTTTTTTTTGTACAATCAAACTTCAACGGACATACTAGGTTTTTTTTTTTTTACGTTGACACACACAATAGAAATACATTTAAAGGTTTTAACTCAAAAAAAATAAACAACCAAAGCATTAAACCTGTCTAAATCAACTAATATAAATAAGCCTATTTCTTTAAGCCAAATCTACCCCTCGACCATTTAGTCCCCTCCACCTTAACTTAATCAATCGAAGATGAAAACATATAAAAAACAATGACAACGACATTGTATTATTAACAACATACTTTTATTACGTATTTTTAATGATTTTGATTTTATGTATATGTTTTTATTATGTAACCCAGTCTGACCCAAACGATTAAATTGGATTGATAAGAATCGATAATTAATTGATAGATTTTTTCACACCGAATATTAGTTGGGCCTTTGAAAAATAAGTTTTAATTTAGATCCGTCACTAAATATGGTATAATAATTAAGAAAATGTTTGGATTGCATAGCTCTCATTTTTCAAATATGCATTTTTATATTAATTTTTACCCAATTATTATTTTTACCCAATTATTATAATTGTTGACGAATGACCATGAATACTAATTTTATTTTTATAATAATATATAGTTTTTTATTATTTTTTATTTAATATTATAATAGTTAATTATTATATTTACTTTAATAAGATGTTTTTAATTTTTTTCTTTTTTTAACATATATTTCCTTTACCATTTTTTAATAATTCTTTTATTTTTATTTTTTAAAACATATATTAATTTATCAATTAATTTGATACTTCTTTAGTAAATTACGTTTATAACTTTTTTTTTTCTAAAAACTTAGGTACGTAGTTGTGCTTAAATTTTTCCATCGACATTCTGTTATAACTTTTATTGAAAACGAAGTTCTACTCAAAAGAAATTATTTATTTGTTATCATAAAACAGTACGATTATAAACTAAACCGTTCTAATTGTTTTACTTTCTAAACAAAATGTTTTATATTCAATTCACGTTTGTTTTATATTATTACTTGCTCGATTTCGTCACAACGGGCGACGTAAAAAAAACTAGTATATATTGTCAATGAAGGATGATGAATAGTAATTTTATTTTTATAATAATATATAGCTATATATTATTCTTTTTATTTAATATATTATAGGAAAAATTACACCGTCGTTCCTTGTGGTTTCTGCCAAATTTCAATGTAGAGTACTAATAGTTTTTTGTTGCAAAATCAGGTATTAACTTTCTAATTTGACACAATATTGAGTACTAAGCCCAAAACTTGTTAACTTTTTTGTTAAGTCTTAAAAATGATTAAAATGCCCTTTAATAAATAGAGAGTCTATTTTTAATTAATATATTTGACTAAAATAATTTAAAGTTTTATTTATATTTATATTTTTTATATTTTTCTGTTTTATTTATATTTTTATAAAATTATATGGATTTGAAATTTATTATTTATAAAGTTTGAGTTTATATATGATATTATTTAGATTAAGTTAAAGTTTATTAATATAATATTTTATTATTTATTCACTTTTAATAACATATTTTTAATTTTTTTCCTTTTTTAAAACCATATATTTCCTTTACCATTTTTTAATAATTATTTTTTCTTTTTCTAGAACATATACTAATTTAACAATTAATTTGATATTTCTTTAATAATTTACGTTTATAACTTTTTTTCTAAAAACTTAAGTACATAGTTGTGCTTGAATTTTTCCTTGACATTCCGTTATAAGTTTGTGAAAACAAAGTTGTAGTCAAAATAAAGTATTTATTTGCTATCATAAAACGGTACAATGATAAACTAAACCGTTCTAATGGTTTGGATTTTTAATCAAAATGGTTTATTTTCAAATGACGTTTGTTTTATTTTATCATTTGCTCGGTTTCGTCGCAACACGCGACACAATAAAAACTAATTATTATTATTATTATACAGATATATATAAATTATTATTATTTATATTTATACAGACAAATATAATTTACCATTTATTAATGATTACTTGCTTGTATGGTTCACAAGAGATTAATTTTATTCGTAAGTTCATGTGTAGTCATAAAGGCTCATAAAGCCCTTTGGTGGGGGTTTTGTGACAAGTGGCGAAAGAGTGTAAGAGTGGGGCTTTATGGGGATTATATCACAAGAGGGTGTAGTGGTAAGGGGGGTATAAAACCCCTCCAATTATACATACATATGTATGTAAATATATGTGTGTGAGTGGGGGAGGAAGGGGCATAGCGTGAAAATTTTTGCGAGAATTCAAAATTCATACCCAATAACGCCGATCGTATTGGTGTAGCCGGGCACAATGAGACGCTATACACCATACTGGTGCCATATAATGCCACATTACGGAAAGACTAAATGAGCATAATAGTTGAATAGTTAGGCTGGAGGGTGTGGGGCGCCACCCTTCCGCCACATCGACCACCATAGCGCTCCCCCCCCCCCTGAAATCACCCACACCGCCGGCGCCATAGCCGGGGCGCTATAGTTGCTCCGCCACCGCTATGGCGAGCGGTAACGCACAGGGACCGAGGCATTTTGATTGTTTGGACCGTTGAACGGTCGGAATTTAAAAAAAAAAAAAAAATTTACTTTATTTATAAAATCACTCCTTCTACTCTCATTCCTTTCACTCTCTACCTCCTTTTTTATACAACTCTCTTCTATTTTTTTAAAACTTCCAACAATGTTTCCTAACCCAAACAACCCATGGGATCCGACCAATCCGTATTGGCAAACTTTGCAAAACAACGAGCAAGAGGACCGCTATCGCCGAGACCCGCGTACGGGGGAGTTTGGATATTATCCAATGCCACCAACTTCTTCTCATCCCACCACTCAACCGATGCCTCCTCCATATTTCGGGTATTATTCTCAACCCCCTTTTTTCCGCCAAACATGTCACCGCCAAACATGTCACCGCCAAACATGTCATCGCCAAACATGTCACCGCCAAACACAAGCGAACAGGAATACGTTCCCGAAAACCAAGTCGAATCCTCTTCTATAAAAAAAAGAAGCCATAAAAAGAAGGATGAGACTGAAAAACGTGCGACAAAGAAGGTAGAATTTTGGTCGCCTAAGGAAGAGTTCGAGTTGGCAAAAGCTTGGCTCAACGTGTCTGAGGACGAGATTGTTGGTAAATAAATTTTTTATGCTTGTCTAAAATACTATTTTTTTTTGTGTAAATAATTTTTTTATGAATGTCTAAATAATATTTTTTATGCATGTCTAAATAATATTTTTTATGCTTGTCTAAATAATAATTTTTATGTTTGTCTAAATAATAATTTTTATGCTTGTCTAAATAATAATTTTTTTAGGAGACGACCAAGACATAAAGGCATTTTGGGGTCGTATACGCGATAAGTTTTTCGCCGCAATGGGTCGTGGCGTGTATCGAACCCCCGACTCTTTTTCGGGAAAGTGGGGGGCTTTGAGGACGAAGGTTAGCAACTTCAATAGCATATACAATAACCTCGTCAATAACACTCGAAGGAAAAGTGGTGCGAATGATGTCGATATCATGACCGAAGCCCACACACAGTATAGAATGCAACATGGGCATATGTTTAACCTAGTAACCACATGGGAGCTTTTTCGCAAATCTCCAAAGTGGCATCTTGTGCCACCGTTCGACCCAACCCGCCCTAGATCCAAACGGTCCAAATCGACATCCACCAGCGAACCATCTGGGTCCGATGCTCGTACAGTAATTAATCTAAATGAGGAAACTGACGAGTTTGAAGAACCCCAAGAGCTGCCTCGTCCAACTGGTAGGGATAAAAGTAAAGCCAAGGCAAAGGCACGTGGAAAGTCTACTAAATCAGATGGCCCGTCAAAGGTTACCGAGTTCCAGGCAGATCTGAAGCAAATAATCTCCATTCGGGAAAAACAACAAGAAATGAAAAAGGAGAAACAAATTGCGAGAGACATGGACTTTCTCGCAAGGGATCTGTCACATGTATCGGAGGAGGACCGAGTCATTTTGGAGGCTCGTAAGGCACAAATTCGGGCCAAATATATGTAGTTTTTTTAACTATGTTGCCTTTTTTTTTTCTAGTATGTTATGTTTTTTATGACTTTGTTGTATTTTTTTTCTACTATGTTATGTTTTTTTTTTTTTCTAGAATGTAATGTTTTTTTTAGATGAAATTATGTTTTTATTTTTAATTTTGTAGTTATTAAAATTGCCATTTAATTTAAAAAAATATTTAAATAAAAAATAATTAGGTAATCATGACACGGGGCTCCATCCACACCCTCCAAATTAAAGGGGGGCATGATAAAGCCCCCATGCTGACATGGCGATGACGTGGCTCCTAGTTGGCACCTATAAAACCCAATGGGGCTCCATCCACACCCCATAGCCTTATAGTAATAAGTAGGGGTGTACATAAACCGTCTGAATTAAACCAAAGAATTGTCCTATTTACAAATTTGACAGTTAAATTTATTGTTTTTGGTTTTAAAACCCTATCGGTTTGTGATTATATATACACGTGTGTGGTGGGGTGGAGTTTGTATTCTTTTTCATATTCGATTTTCTAAAGTATTTTTTTATGTTTTATTTACATGTATAGAAAATAAAAGATATATTTTAATTATGATTAAATTAAATAAAGACATAATTAGACGTTGGTAATTTAAGGTAAAAGTTGTTCTATATCACCAGTCTGTATTTCGTCGCTAATATGACGGTCAATCTGTCATTGAATATCTCTTCAGTTATCCCTCGGTAAAATCAATTAGTAATCTATTACAAATCGGATTACCCGCACCTTGTTTCCAATTATTATCACCGACAAATTACCATCGATACCCACCTTCATAGACAGATCTGGCCATTGGTATAATTGTATAAATGTTTAAGTCATTCCCTTTGTAGCATTGGGAAAACATAAGTTATTAAGTTTATATTACCACACCTTTCACCAATGAACTTTAATGGTTATGGCATACGGATTAGTGGATAAGGTATGATATATGAATAGCTAGCACTTAGACCTTAAATTGCTTAGGTTACTATATCCTAATCTTCATTGAAAATGACCTATATATGTATGTGAATGATTTATGGTTTAGGTGAAGCCATGCGTTGGTAAAACATAAGCTTATACCGAACCTCTCTCCAATGAACTTGATGCGTATGGCTTAGAAAATGAAATATATACATTACACCTTTGCTAAAGTACTTTCTCCTAAATTTTTATTATAATTATTTATTTATTTATTTATTTGCAAATGGCCTATTCTATATGTGAATGGCTTATGGTGTAAAGTGAAGCCAACTTTACTCCACTAAAACGAATCATACTAGATCTCTCACCAATGAACTTGTCATACGTACGTATCAAAGGATAAAATACGATATACGAGTAGCTAGCGCTTAGACCTTAATTTGCTAAGGTACTTTCTCCTAATGTTCATTGAAAATGGCATATTTTGTATGTGAATGGTTTGTGGTGTGAAGCGAAGCGAAGCCATTCGTTGTTAAAACATAAGGTTACACCAAACCTCTCACTAGTGAACTTAATGCGTATGACTTAGAAGATGAAATATGAATAGCTTTGGATTATAATATATTATAAGGGATTGTTGGCTTCTATACTTTTGAATTACGTACAAGGGACAAGCATGCTTATATAAGGTGTAAATAACTAGAACATTGTTCGAAGTTTCCTTTTTGAATGGTTAATGAAATAAAAGTCCGGCTACTCGGGGTAACCTATTGGCAAAAGGTCATCTCATACGGCTGTGATCGCAGACAGCGCTGGGTCCGTCGCCCAAAGGCTCACTACGGTAAAACTCGGTTGAGATCGGATTCGAACTTGAGACCTATGACATCAGGCCCAAATCTTTATTTCCCCTCTGATGCCAATTGAACTATAGATAACTGTTGGGAGTTCGCTAGTTTCATGTAACGATAATCAAATAGCCTTGATATCTTTCTTATATCATGTATCATGATAAATTTTAAAAGTAGCATTTTGGACCTCTAGTTACCAGGTTAGTAGCTTATATAAAATCAACCATGGTATATCTAATAGAGGAAAGGAGACTTAATTTTTAAGTTAGGACCGTTTCCGACCAACAGCTAATAGTTGGTGTTATTAAAATCCGTTATTCCTTAATTATACCATTTTTCTTGAATCATGACACAGTCCCATATTTATACTAAATAATTCTTTGACATTATCCTACATATACTAAAAGAAGTCGAGGAAATAGTGCCAGGCAGCTTGTCTGGCACTTTCCTATTGTACCACCCATTTTTAATTTAATTTTATTCACAGTCTAAAATTACGGTTTCGTCCTTTGTTTAAAATTACGTTTTCGCCCCTAATTCAAAATAAAATTATATTTTTGCCCTGGCTGAAAATTTACGCTTTTGCCCTCCGTTCAAAAACCCATATCTAATTCTACTCCCAGTTTAAATTTACGATTTCGCCCTCCGTCTAAAATTACGTTTTTGCCCCCTTTCAAAATAAAAATATGTTTTGCCCCTAGCTCGAAATTACGATTTTCCCCCAACGCAAAATTACGTTTTTGCCCACAGTTCAAAATAAAATTATGTTTTCCCCCCATAGCTCAAAATTATGATTTTGCAATCAGTTTAAAATTATGATTTCGCCCCCAGTTCAAAATATTTTTACGATTTTGCCCTCTGTTCAAAATTATGATTTTGCTCCCATTTCAAAATTTACGATTTCTCCCCCAGTTAAAAATTATGATCTTGTCATCGTTTTAATTTTTTTTTTGCAAAACTGTAGTACTGTTTTATTTTGCTTGGTTGACTCAATTTAACTTTTATTGTGTCAGGAAATTGTCTAACACTTACTCATTAGTCCTGACAAATTAGTATTTTACCCCAGCTCAAAATTACAGACCTGTTATTGTCTTAATTTTTTAGCAAAATTATGGTAGTGTTTTCGTTTAATTAGTTGTCTCGATGTATTTTTTTCAGATCGTGTTAGAAGTAGTATGTACAAGTAACCTAAATACATGCATACATGTTATGAAAATAAGAAATATTTGATTTTACGCCCTGCAACGCGGGCGGGCATAGGTGTAATTTTTATTCGTTCAGGCATGCCTGGTACATGCTCATTTGTCCTGAAAAATTTCTATTTTGCTCCCAATTTAAAATTATAGTTTTTCCATCGTTTTAGTTTTTTTTAGTAAAAGTATGGTAGTGTTTTGTTTTAATTTATTGACTCGATGTAATTTTTTTTAAGATCGTGTTATGAGTAGTATGTACAAGTAACCGAAACACATACATACATGTTATGAGAGAGAAATATTCGGATTATTGCCCCGCAACGCCGGCGGGGCAAAAACTAGTTACTTACATATACCCTAAATTTTCTAAATGTTGATACGCGAGGCTGAGGAGTCGGCCGCGTAGAATATGCATTTAAACATGTTTGTTGGAATAAAAAGGGATACCATATTAAAGTTGATATGCGACTATGTTGTCACGTAACTTCTAGCTATAATAAGTGTGATTAACTTTTTTTTTTTGAAAGAAGAACTTCATTAAACCAAACACACAGACTTATCTCCAAGATAGAGATAAGCCGCAAAAAACAAGGTTACATCACATCAAAACAAAAATTACGCCAACCCTTCCAATCTAACGAACCTTCTTTATACCTACTTCTATACCAAAGATATCCCAAAGATTTAACATCAGAGATAATCTTGTACACATTCGCATCCGTACTAGAGAACAACTTCTCGTTTCTCGCTTTCCATATACGCCAACACGTCAAAATCAATATACCATACACCATTTCCTTCCTAGTTTTCGGGAGCCTCATATGATCTACCACCTGAAGCAAATCCACAAACGAAAAGGCAAAAATATCCGGAATCTTGCACCATTTAGCGATGCCATTCCATACACCATTCGCCAAAAAACAGGCCGTGAACACATGATCCGTAGTTTCTTCCGACTCTCCACAAAACACACATGTACAATCGCCATGAAGAATATTTCTCCTTTGAAGAGCACTTTTTGTCGGAATCCTATCTAACCAAGCCCTCCACATAAAGATATTACACTTGTTAGGAATCCATTTACACCACAAAAACACATTTTCGGCCGCTATCACGCCTGTATTATTCATCCACTTTCGAGCCTCCTTGACTGAATAAGTGTGATTAACTAATTAATCACTTTCTTTTGTGTTAAACTTAGGGCTGTAAATGAACCGAACGAACACGAACAAGGCCTTGTTCGTGTTCGTTCGTTAAGGAAATAAATGTGTTCACGAACGGTTCATGAACACTTACCGAACGAGATTTTATGTTCGTGTTCGTTCATTAAGGAAATGAGCATGTTCGCGAACGGTTCACGAACACAAACGAACACAAATAAATTTGACGAACGCGACGAAGGATAAAGATAGATGGCCCAGAGAGTAGCACTCGAACTTGAATCCCATATTGTGGAACGGAGGTCGATTGTATTTGTGGATGTAAATAATGAGAAATGAAAGGGAAATGATGCATAAACAAGGTGAAAGTGGGTTTTCTAGTTTAATTGTTAGGGAAATAAAATAATTAAAAGTTTAATAATATGAAAAGTACAAATAAAATATAAGAAAGTACAAAGATCTTCAATTAAAACACAAACATACGAACATAAACGAACACAAATCAACGAATGTTCACGAACACGTTCATGAACACCTTACCGAACGTTCACGAACACAATCGAACGAACGAGACCTCTGTTCATGTTCGTTTATTTAACTAATCGAACGAAATTTGTTGTTCATGTTCGTTCGTTTATTAAACAAACGAACATAAACGAACTTCCCCCCGAACGGTTCACGAACTGTTCGCTGAACGTTCGGTTCGTTTACAGCCCTAGTTAAACTAATATAAAAGTAGGAGTAAGTTATTATTTTGGTCCCTGGGATTTAGACAGTTTAACCATTTCAGCCCAAAAAGAAATCTTTTAATAAATCAGACCCCGAGTTTGCATTTTATAATGGTTTTGACCATTGACACTAACTTTGTAACTTTTTACGCAACTTGTAACATCCTGACTATTAATTATCGGTTTTCGTACATATTTCGAAAATAAACATGTGATTATGATTACATTTAGAATGAAAATTCAGGTTAATTAAAACTTTCCTAAATCTTAATTCGCTGCATCATATTTGATAGAAATTCGTCGTTTAAAAAACGTGCACCTGGTAATGCTTGCCCTAACGGGTTTTCCTTGCTGTTAACCTTGTTCGCGATTGTTACTCGATTTTTATCCTTGGCGAGCATGCTCTGCTTGTCATACTCGGACCATTATTCCGTCATATCCACAATTTATTAGATTCTCGTCATCTTCATATGCGAGTGTCCTTCAATTAAACATTTACAAATATTAGTAATGTCGACGTTGATAAACGCCCGTATTACAACACGAGGTTTCACTACTACAAAACACAGCTTTAGACGGGGTGATATGGGTTTTCTACTATACGTGCCAACACACGTAATTTCATTAACTATTTCTATCATTTAATTGGGGTAACGTGTATTACACGATAACCCTTATGTGTTGTTCACAACACTTTAATCATGCAAAACTAGTGATATACATATAACTTACCGGATTTGCGATCAAGCCTCAAACCGAACACTTTATTCTTTTAACTTTGAGCTCTGATACCAACTTGTAACATCCTGACTATTAATTATCGGTTTTCGTATATGTTTTCACTTTCCCATTGACCAAATTCTCCTTTACCAGGGAAGAATTGATTTGAAATCTCAATTTTACCAACTTTGGATTTCAAATTATGTTTTGACAATGGCGGAAAGTTTTCATCATTCAACCCTGGAACGGAATTTTCATACTTTTTCTCAACAAATGACTCCTCTGATTTTATGAAATCAAATTCATTGTCAGAACTACTCTCAGATTTTACAACCCATCTTTGTTTACTCAAATCAACTTTTCTTTTATAAAAATGTTTCGAACTTTCACCAATTTCAAAAGTCGAATTTTTGATTTTTTTAATACTTTCTGTTGGTTGTTTATTTTCATTAACACATTTTTCATTCATCTTTGAGTTAGAAGAAACTCCCTGTTTTGAATTGTTAGACTTTGGAGAATTCCAAGCAATGTGTCCAATTTCTTGGCATCTGTAACAGGTTCTTCTTTCAACTCTTTTTTCAGATTCTTTCACCATCTTCTTTTTCTTCTCAGCAAGAAACTCTTTGTTTGTCTGTTTCCAGAATTGTTTCTTCTGCTCTTCTTCAGAACTTCCTCCTGCAACAAATTTAGTTTTTGGTTTATAATTTTTCTCATTTTTATAATTTTCCGAGGGAATGAAACCTAAACCTTTCTTTTTGAAATTACTGTTATGGTTTGGTTTCTTTCGATAACCTGAACCAGAACTGTAACCCTTTTTCTTGTTCAATCTCTGTTGAACTCTTGAAGTGTATTTTTTAGGTTTTTCATGAAGATTTAAATCTTTTATTTCAGAAATATTAATTTCTGTTAATTTGAAAACCTGTTTGATCTGTTCAGTTTTGACACTTCTTATTGGAAATTCTTCATCAGAATATAATTTGTCTGAATCATTCAAAGTATAAGCCACTTTGATTGATCTGTCATTCAAATTAGATTTTGATAACATGAATTCTTTATAGCAAACCCGTTTAACCGGTGAACTCGGAATCTTTTCTGATGAACTCGAACTTTCAGACTTAGACTCCGACTTTGACTCTTCATCCATATCCAACACCTGATCGACCACTTTCTATAACAACTCAGACTCATGATCAGTGTCAGACGCTGTGAATGTGACATCAATATTATCTGGTAACTCATCAATGGTTTCAGACATTAACTTGATGTTGAGAGCCTTATTTAAACGTTCCTCATTTGGCTTTCTGGGAGAATAACTATTCCAAATCGGGGGCGGACACTTGTTATATTTGACACTTTGTTTCTTACCAGTATCCTCTTCATTCTCTGTAAGACCCCAATTACTAATTAACGGTTTTACATATAAATACCACAATTAGATGTGTAGTTAAGACTACACATACTATAAAAATACGGGTTTATTAAAATATTTACAAATCATAAGTTAATCAACATAACGTAATCGAATTCGTCGTTTAAAATTTACGACGAGCCAAAGTGCGGAAGCATGTATCTTTATCGTGTTCGGTTCTTCGTTGAGCTTGATCGTCTTCCGGCATCCAAAAGTACCTACGTTTCATAAACATGAAATGCTTTAGTTATATGGGGTTTAAAACTTGTCTAAACGAGTCCAGAAAGCGAAACTGATTAAAATATATTTTATTTCAGGGTCTACCGTAAACTACGGTGACTACCGTAATTTACTGTAGCCCCTGAATGTTAAATCTTCCACCGTAACTCAGTAGGTAAGTACCGTAATGATATCAGCTCCACCGTAACTTACGGTGGGCACTGTAAGTTACGGTGGTCCCTGTGTCAGCCCTTTCCATTTTTGCCGTTTTTGACACGAAAACTTTCGTATCTTTCAATCCGCTTGTCCGTTTGACCTACCGTTTCTTCCTACGTAATTGTAATATGATTCTCCACCTTATGGAGTTAAAATCCAACATTCGGTTTAACAAAATTTCAGACTTTTAAGTCTTCGGCTTATTACCCTTTTTACCAAATTTTTACCCGTTCGATTTTTATCAAACAAACAAGTTTGTTTGACCCTTATTTCTCATAAACCTATTAAATTCAATGATGTTTAACATATTAGGTTCCAATTACAGGTTCATATACCTTCTTAAACCCATTTTCACTCATATGCTTATTTTGACCCGTTAAGGGTATTTAAGCATATTTTAAGCACCAATCGCTTTCTAAATACATATGTCCACATTTTTTTATCAAATGACCTCCCACCACAACTATATTTGTGGTGGATTCAATGTGGTGATTTATTTATTCCAAATTTTACCATTCAAATTATTATTTTACGGCAAAGACTCTTTATAGAGTCATTTGACCAATATTTTACATCTTTCGCTTTTCATACTTATTCAAAGTATTTATTTCATCCTATCACTTATTTCCAAACAACCTTTATGGTTCGTTTGCTTAATTTCGCTTACAAGGGCGTTTTAGTCAATTTTAGTCATTCTTTTACGACGAAGGACTTTTAGTACTTGTTTGAACCCAAAATCTGACCTTTTAACCATATTCTTGTTTAGAAATCAATTTGTTTCTAAAACACCATAATCATAACTCAATTTATTCGCTTTACCTAAAAGATAACCGAATATCTTATTTTAACCTTGCCTAACTGTTATAGAACTCCAAATTCTACATGATGAGTTGTATCATTATACATACCTGGCTCGGGTCAATATATTGACCCGTTTCAATACCTTGCTTAAGAGGCTGCTAAGTAATAGCGATGTAAACATCCATGTGTTATTTATTTCCTAAAATCATACAACTCGACAACCCATTAGTCGATATAGTCAAGGGTGATAATTTCACCTTTTGACCAGTTTGGTCTAAATGACCGATTATACTAGCGAGATGACATTTATTACCACCTCGTATATATGACTCGCTCCGGTTTACACCGTGCGGTCATTTTACTTATAAATTCATTTTGCCCTTATTGGTTATTATGATTTACCTTATATGGTAGCCATTAAAAGTACATGTTTCATTCGTCATAATATGATCGAATTACCGATTTAACTCATTTTTAGTTATCACTATATTTTCTTATCATATTTGATTATCTTGTTCCGTACGACTACACGCCGGAACACCATATCTCAATTAGGTATTTGTCTTTTTCGTAATTAATACGACGATGAATATTCTAAAATATATGACTAGTGTAAGATATACTTACCTTGCATCCGAATTACGCTTTTCCTCCATTCTTGATTTGTTTGACCCGCTTCCTTTCCCAAGCCTCCACCTAGCTCGTTAGGCTTCAAACTATTTTCAATCATTTACAAGGCGGTTAAATTAGTCATAAAAATCACGACTATTCCAGCTCACTTATTTTCTATGCCGAAGCTACTATTCGACTTCATGATTAGTTAACTTAGCTTATCTAAAGTTAACTACTTCTTGATCACATGGGTTACAACATTAAGTCTAAATCAACATAATATTTAGAACCCTTATCACTCCATATTACGCGTAATTGCCATATCATTCAAATGCACATTTTCACTCTAATTTCAACACTTTAGTTCTCATTTAGGCATTTTAACAAACACCTAATGTGCATAAATTTTTACACATTTTACAACTAGTTCATAACTAGTTATTTCTA
This sequence comes from Helianthus tuberosus, assembly GCA_030545235.1. Taxonomy (NCBI): domain Eukaryota; kingdom Viridiplantae; phylum Streptophyta; class Magnoliopsida; order Asterales; family Asteraceae; genus Helianthus; species Helianthus tuberosus. Next base: position 24,748,095 of record CM060435.1, on the reverse strand, counting down.
CTAAACATAAACATAATTTAAATTCTATTATGTCTAGCATGCATACTATTCTCAGATTCATCTCATGGAAATCAGTTAACACCATTTTAATAGTCATAATTCTAGGGTTCATCTTACTTCTACAAAACCCATTTAACACATAAATGGATAATCATGAAATTCACAATTGTGAACCTCAATTCAACAAGTAAATGACTAGGGTTTACTCCTAGACATAAAATCATTCCTAATTTCATCCTTGGATCATAATCCATCAATTTATTTGCATGTAACCTACTTGTCTTGAATTTCAACTTCAACCAATCTAGGTTTTGTGACATACCTTGTGATCCCCATGACTTGGTGATCGTTTCTACGCGTTCATGCATCGATTTGGGTCTTGGATTGACCTTCAATTTGGTAGTTTTGATGAAACTAGGGTTTTGCTCCATGGGAGCTCCCTGATGTCGATCCAGAACACACACTTCAAGTGTGTGTTTTGTTTTGGTTTTCTTTTATTAAATAACTTTGTTAAGTTATCCCATTTTAACCCTTCGTGTTTGGTTCGTTATTAAGTAGGCCACAACCTACTTATTTCTAATAATATTCCCCACTTATTAACTAGGTTAAACATTCCTAGTTAAATTAGTGGGCTCGGGGAATCTATGACTAAGTTTATTTCAAATCCCGTTACTCGGCCTCTTATAAATTTCATTTCATTAGAAGCTTTTATTCACGTTTTAGTTAATATTAGGATTATTTATTTAAGTCCTAATATTCACCGGGTTAAATTTACCACTAACGGTATTTCACCCGTCTTTCAGTATTAACGGAGTTTGATTACCAAACCCGTTTTCGGGGTGTTACATTCTCCTTATCTTGGAAAGCTTCAAGACCTGGAACAGTAGGATAAACTCGATCAATCAAATAATCACACGTTGTATAACTCAACAACAAACGTTTGATTCTTTCACTCTCAATCTTTTCGAGTTCCAAATCATGTTTTAGCTTTGCACAGTCTTCAATATACTCATTGATGACCTTCTGCTTTGTCATTAAAGTTGAACTCATCATTGTCACAGCAATATCAACTTCTAAATTTGTCTTTTTCAGACCATCAACTGTTATGTTCAAAACATCATAAGACTCTTTCACATACTTCACATCAGATAACAAATTCTCTTTTATCTCTTCCAGTTCAGGAATCTTTTTGTCCTTCTCTTTACAATCTTTGCAAGATTCCAGACATTTCATACAAGGTTTAATGACTTCAACTATCTTTTCAACCTCGACAATCTTTTCAACTTCAACAATTTTTTCTACCTCGCCGACTTTCTCAACTTCGACGAGTTTCTCAACTTCAACTATTTTTTCAACCTCAACAATTTTTTCTACCACTTTCTCCACTTCAACAACTTTTTCTATCACCTTTTCAATCACTGATTCAACATTTTGTTCTTCAGCTTTCATCTTTGTCTTGTCATCAGCTATTCTTATTGCTTCCAACTCTCTCTTTAATTTGGCAATCTTCTTCTCATTCAGCATCTCAACTTTATCTGCAAAAAACAAATTAAAACTGTTAGGATCCAGACCTTTTCTAGCTTTATTAAGATATTCTTCTTCATCATCGGTATCAATATCACTTCCTAAATCTGGAAAATCTGTATTCTTTTCGGACTAGATTTGACTTCATCTTCATCCTTAATTCTAGCAACAAGACCTGAACTAGGTGGAATGTATTTATCCCAGCTAAATCCCTCTGCAACCTTTTCATCATCTTGGTCAATTATACCATAACAAGCTCTTTTCTCTTTTTCTTCAATAGCACGGGCATGTGCAGTTTGTGGTTGTTGAGCAATCTGATGAAAAATTGATTTTTGATAATAATTGTTCTTTCTAGACTGATCTTGTTCTCCATTTGCTTCTTTGTTTTTGCACTCACGCTTAAAATGACCTTTTTCTCGACAACGAAAACATGTAACCTTTGATTTGTCAAACCCTGTCGGAGATTTAGACAATTCATTAAAGTCATCTCTTCCAGTGATTTGTTGAAACTTTTCAGCCCTTCGAGCAGCACTGGCTAAACACCACTTGACGTCCATCAACTCAAGTTCTTCATCATCTACTTGGTCATAATCCTCTTTCGTAAGCATCGTATTTCCAATTTTCCCAGCAATCAAACTTTCATATGATTCTAACTTAGCAACGAGTGATGCCATATGTTGCTTAGCTATTTTCGGAGAAAAATTTTGACCATTTTGAATGTTCAAAGTAACATTGCACTGCAGATTTGTAGAATTCTGTCGTTGAGGACTTGGTGTTGTAAAATTTGGATCAAAGCTTGAATACGAAGACGAAGGTCTTCCACTTTGAGTCACAGTACTTTCCTTTGTTCCAGAAGAACTATCAGCACTGAAACCAGTTTGAATCTTTGGGCTTGGAGTAACTTCAAATTTGTTTCCTCTGTAGTATAAACTGACATCTTGTTGAGCATTTGGATTCTTCATGATTGCCGTTTTCTGGATATCCAACTCATGCTCTTCAATCTTCTGAATAAACTGTGCCAGATTCATATTTTCATATTTTCTCATGTGTTTTAGGATCAACAAATAAGTTCCCCATTTCTGCTGTGGTAATGCATCAGCTAGTTTATCAACCCATTCATCATCGTCTTTCTTTATGTCCAATCTTCCCATTTCCAAGACTAAATGACAATATCTATCAATGGTCATTTTTGTTGTTTCATGGTCAAAAGCTATAAACATGTCAAATAATTTCTTCAATAATGCCTTTTTGTTCTTGATCATATCTGCACTTCCTTTAAACTTTTGAATCAATGTCGTCCAAATTGATCTAGCAGTACCCTCATGTTGAAGCAAAACAAAATTATCTTCTTTAATCGCTTGTTGAAGAATACTGATCATCATTTTCTCACTTGTATATTTCAATTTATCATTCTCTGAAAAGTCACAAAAAGCTTTTTCAAGCCCACGCTCATTTTTCGGTTTCTCATAATCTTTCTCTAATGAACACCATGCGTCAAACTTATAAGCTTGCACCCAATTCTCAAATCGATTTTGCCATCCTTTAAAATCTTCAATGTACATGAGCTTTGGCGGTTTCTGGTAAGTTCCTGTCTCATTCTCATTGTACAATGTTTCGGCAGCTGTAACTGGAGCAACTGGTGTAGCAAACGCATTGTAGAATTCCTCTTCCATGATTCAGTAATCTGTATCACAAAGTCAACAAAGTTCAAATAACAATGAAAGTTCACACGAAATAAGAATTCAAACGAAATAACACACTGATACGAAATAGTTTGATGCGAAATATCCTTCAAACGAAATTAATTTTCACAGGAAATATAGTTTGGTGCGAAATAAGGTAATTTCGTGTGAACTAAGGTAATTTCAAACGAAATCACACTTTGAAGCAAAATTAGGGCTAATTTCGTGCGAAATTATGTAATTTCGTGTGGAACTCACAAACGAAATTACACTTTAATGCGAAATTATCTTTTTCGAGCGAAATTAGGTAATTTCGTGTGAAATCAAGCAGGTAATTCCGTACGAAATAGTGCTGACGTCATCATATTCGATCTGTTATTCAAGAGAAATTAACAAATTTTACTAGTTTTAGATCGAATTAATGTCCAAATATTTCAAGGATTAGTTAAAACTATGTTTCGCTTAGTATATGTGAAATTCAATCCATTTTGACCGTAAAATTCTGTTTAATTTTGAAAAGAAGGTGAAGAAATCAGATTTTTAAGCTGAATTTGTAAGAACTCTTCCTCCTGAGCTATGATACCACATGTAGGATCGTTTTGTGACCCAAACGAGTCTATCAGAAGAATTCTCGGTCTAATCAGAGGCGGAATTCATTGATTAGACTTTGTAAACAGCTTGATTCACTTCTAATTGTCGTGTTTTATTGATTTAACAAGGTTATAGATCAGCAGACACGTCGGCAGCACTTCGGTACCGGAAACATGAAATGTTACAAATGATTTCGCATCTAGGGTATATATAGGAGATCTAATTTCGCATGAACCTGTTCAAGCGAAATTAGATACAAACGAAATTTAATTTCGTGCGAAATTACTATGTAATTTCGTACGAAATTACCTATGAACCCTTTCAAGCGAAATACCCAGAAATCCTATTTTCTCGAACTACATTCCCTGATCTAACAATTCTAACACAAGACTCGATACAAGACGAAGTCGACAGACGTAATACATCAACAGATATTGTCAAATGGTGTTATCACCACCATTTGACCCGTTTGTACTATATGAACAAACATTTACATAGATTAAAAACATGTTTTTTTTTCTAATTTCCAATTCACACATCCGACCCATTTCGGATTTTACCACAAGATCCCTTTTTCTCATAAATTATTTTCTAACACGCTCAACCCATTTCGGCTTACGCCAAGGTTATCCTTTTAAGTTCAATTTACATTAGTCGACACTTGACTAAATTTCCATTTTTATTCTTTTTCTCATTATTAGTTACACTGTAAGGTAATCTTATCGAAAACACATAATTTCTTAGTGATTACATGACTAAATTACCGTTTTGTCTCTTTTTACCATAAACAATGGTTTTTATCATTTATAATTGTTCCGACCCGTATCATTACGCGTCGGAAACCATATTTCGAATATTATCTCTATCGTATTTATAACTTATAGAATATATACGTATTCTACAAAAGAAGTGAAAGTTTCACTTACCTCGCATCCCAGCCACGCTTTTCTTTTCGTACTTGATCCGTTTGACCCGCTTCCATCGCAAGATTCCACCTAGCTTGTCTAGTGTCAAACTATTATCATAATCCGTGAGACGATTAGATTAGCCATCATTTCTTATGACTATTTCATTTTACGTATTTCATGCCGATACTACTACTCGACTTCATCATTGGTTAATTTGACTTATAAAAGTCATCTACCCTTAATCATAAAAATACAAATTTGCGTTCAATGACTCATTTAGGCAATCTCATCAATTATCAAAGACACTTTATTTATTAGACAACATCTACGGGTTTTCATCTATAAATGAAACCCTTTTTTATCATGTTATTAGGCATTCCTACGGATACCTAATCAAATCAAGTTCTACTTACAACCGAGTAAACGCGCGATTTCACTTAGGCATTTTAACACACACTTAGTGGACATAATTTTTACACGTTTATAAACTAGTTCATAACTAGTTATTTCTACCAAGTTTAACATCATTCTCAAATTCGTTATATCTAACATACATAACAACCCTAGATTCACTTCATAGAATTCAAACAACACCCATTTCATAATCAAAATTCTAGTGTTCTTCCTCATCCTACAAAACCCATTTAACACCTAAGTGGGTGATTAGGAAGTTCATAATTATGAACACAATTTCATAAATTTATTGACTAGGGTTCGTTCATAAACATGGATTCATCCTAGTTTCACCCATACATCAATCATTCAAGCTTGAATTTCGATTTTCATAAATTCATCAAGAATCTTAACTTCATAAATATCAAAATTTTGATATACCTTATGATCCCCTAAGCTTGGTGATCGTTTTTATGTGTTCATGCATCGATTTAGGGCCTAAATTGAGCTTCAATTTGAAGATTCTTGAAGAACTAGGGTTGGCTCCCTTCCCTTCTTCTCCTGGTCGCTCACACGAACACACACTGTGTGTGTGTTTCTTTTTTTTGTTATTTATTTAGTTAACTTAAAAGTTAACCCTTTTGGCCCCTCATGTTTATTTTTTTTCGAAAGAAGCTATAATTCATTATTCATCACTTAATCACATATTACTAACTAGGTTAATTATTCCTAGTTAACTTAATGGGTTCGGAAAGTCATAACCAGTTTTATTTTAAGTCCCGTTAACTCGGGCCTTCTATATACTTTGTTTTCTCAAAGTATTTATCCTCCTTTTGATTAACATCAAGTTTATTTATTTAAATCCTAATATTTACCGGGTTAATTTTTACCACTAATGGTATTTTACCCGTCTTCACTATTAACGTGATTTGATTACCAAACCCGTTTTTAGGGTGCTACACAGTTAAGTGCAAGGGTAGTTAGGTAATTATATACCTTAGAGCTGTTTTCGATAATTACAAAGTTTTTTTTTAATATTAAAAAGATTATTAATGCAATTATTAAAGTTTTTTTTATTATTTCGTTATTTTAACGATTATTATTTAACAAAATTTGTTTTACATATACAAATAAATATGTATTTTCATTTAGTGTTTGTTTTTTATAAACATTGTTTTAAAATCATTTGTCTTTTTAACTTTTTTTTTAAACCGTCTATCGTTCTTAAAATTATTCATTTTAAACCACTTTTTAATTAAAATTTTTCTTTTTAAAGTTGTTTGTCTTTTAAAGTTTTTTTTTAAATGATTCATTTTATACCGTTCTTTTTAAAATCATTTTTTAAACTTTTTTAAACAATTCGTTTTTATAAGTCATTAATTTTTAACATCATTTCTTTTGAAACCGCTCATTTTAGAACCGTTTTTTAAATCGTTCATTTTTAAACTTTGTACCCAGTTACTTATAGCCGTTAGAGAAAACAACTTCATAAAGTAAACAATTTCATAAATCGAAGGAATTTAAAAACGCTCGCTTTTAAACAAACGAGTGGGTTTAAAAAACGAAGAGTAAAAAATAATGTTTATAAAAAAAGCAAAATCTTAAAAAAATAAGTTAACAAGTGAAGGAACTAAAAAACACACGAATTTAATAAACCAAAGGTTAAAAAAATAACAAATTTGGAATAAAACAAACAGTCCAAAGAAATGGAAGATTTGAAAAGGATAACCGTTCTAAAAAAAAGTTTAAAAAATGAACGATCTTTTGCAAACTTTTTATTAGAATGTTTCTTTTTTTTTCAAATCTTACATGTCTTTTGTTTTTTTATACACGTCTTTTTATAAAATTTAAAAAATGAACGACTTAAAAAAGTGAGTAGTTTAGAAATGTTTAAAAAATATATAAATTTAAAAAGAATTGTATAAAAAAAATGTTTAAAAAGCTTTAAAAGACAAAAGACTTTCAAAAGAACAATTTAAAAAAAACAAATGGTTTAAAACAGAACAAATTTATAAACGGTAGAGGGTTTAAACAAAATGTAAAATAAAAACTTATTTTTTAAACATCTTTTATAAAAATAAACGGTTAATGAGAATACATATTTATTTATATATTTAAAACGTATTTAGTTAAATAATAATCGTGGAAATAACGAAATATTAAAAAACACTTGAGTAACTGTATTATTAGTCTCTTAAATATTTAAGAACTTTGTAATTAGTAAAAACAGTCCATAAGGTATATAATGACCTAATTACTTTTACACTTAACTGCAAAAAAAGTAATAAAGTTAGTGTCAGAAGCTAAAAACATTATAAAATGCAACCTTGAGATCTGATATGTTAAAAAATTACGTTTTGAACTGAAATGTTTAAACTGTTTAAACCAAAAGGGCTAAAAGAGTAAGTTACTCTAAAAACAGAATACCTAAAACGAAAAGCATTACCAAATTGAGTACGGATGTGAATATTTTACTTCTTCTCACAAGACAAGCAACTTTCGAGTTGAAACATGTGAGGGCCATCAACGTACGTATACTTTCCTATATGACATTTTAAATTCCTTTTTCTATCAGTCAATATAACTAATTAATTTAAATTTATATTATATTTTTTATTTATATTTATATTAAATACTTTATTATAATTAACTATACCTTAATTATCAAGTTTGGCTTGTGAGTAAGAATTACTATTCAGTTTTGTTACACTATTTAACAATACACTTTTCTTCTTTTACAATTTTTTCAAAACCCATTTTTCATTTTATAACTTAACAATTTTTTGCTTTCAACTTTGTTCCCTTATGCTTTTTAGCTAGCTTTTACAAATTTATCGTTTTAAGTTTCAATCTAAATTTTGCGAGTTAACATGCTGCAACGCACGTGTGTGGTTCAACATTTCTATGTTTTTTTTTTCTTTCGAGGTTTAAGGGCCAACTTAGTTATTTTTTTTCTGTATTTTACGTTTCGGCCTAACTATTGCGAGTTTACATGCTACAATGCGCGCGGTGTGGTTTAGTGTTTTTACATCTACTTTTCGGTCTAATTTTCAGTTTAACTGTCCCGCCGCAAAACGCGGGTCTTCGATGCTAGTTTTATGTAAAATTAAACTTCACATTTTAGTAAAGATATCATTATAACTTTAACAAAAAAATTCAGGTTAATTATTATGACACTAGTCATCAAACAAAGCTTATCTATAAATATACAATGTATCATTTGTATGCGTTGTATCAATATCAATGTACAATGAGGAGGCAGTTACCAAAATGTAATTTCAGTACGTACATCTGCACAAAATCATACTAAATTAAAGAAGTTAAAATTGCGTTAGTTATGATTCTCCAGATCGCCATGTCGATTGCACGCAACACGAGTACTTTTGCAATTACGTACTTTTCGCAATTAGACATTTAAATTTAAGTTATAGCATGTAGTTGTTACATGTGTAACTTGATGAAAATAAATAAATCTGCATCATTTAGATCAAGTTTTCTCGAAGTAAATAGTTGTTTACTTACAAAGAAAATAATTAGATGGTTTACATATAAATACAGCAACAAGACACATGAGCAAGGTGTATGCATGTAATAGTATATCAACTTTGCAACATTAAATTGAATGAATGTCTATTTGCCAACATTTTCTTCTTACGCGTAACTACACATCCCCAACTTGCAAGAGTTCCCCTTCTTGCATTTAATATTGCAACCTCCACAATTTCTTTTGTCTGTCATCAAGTTCACGCATTTCCCCTTGCAACAAATCTCTTGGTTCTTGCATTTTTTCCCACAAAGCCCACAGTTTTGTCTATCAGTTTTAACATTGACACATTTCTTATTGCAACAATCTGGACCTGGGCTGCCTTTCGCCCGGCATAGTCTTGGGTTTTTGTTGCATTTCACCAAGCCCCTCGATTGTTGAGCAAGGAACCGACTTGCCCCTCTTAGTGAACCGGACATAGGAACAAGATCTTCTTCATCGTCTTCGATTGGTGTTGCGGAAAGATTAATGGCTAATGCCATCAGAATGATCAGGGTTATCAAAATTTTCTTGATCATGGTATTTGAGATGAAAAAATGGTGAGACGTGTTGTGAATAGATATTTGGATGGAGTTATGGATATGTTGAGATTAAATGGTAGTGCATGTATTTATAGGGGGGAATGTGACTAGTCAAGTTTGAAAATCAATTGCGGCTGGTCATGGGAGTCTAGGTATTAAAATAAGGTTAGGCTTTTGGATGGTATTTTTGTAGCAATGGCTCCACTAAAAAGAGTCAGTTTTGACTTTGAATGGTATCGTTTGTTTTTCAAATGGGAATAAAATAAAAACATATGTAATTTGTATATATATATTCACATATTGTTATTGGATTCAAATGGGAAAAAAATAAAAACATATGTAATTTGTATATATATTCACATATTGTTATTGGAAGTTGTTTTCTTCAAGTATTGTTTAGGGTAGTCCGTAGTTATTAGCATGTGTTTCATTAGGATTAGGGTTGTAAACGAACCGAACGAACACAAATAAGGCCATGTTCGTGTTCGTTCGTTAATGAAATTAACATGTTCGCGAACTGTTCACGAACGCATACCGAACATAAGTTTATGTTCATGTTCGTTCGTTAAGGAAATTCAGTTGTTCACAAACAGTTCGTGAACACTGGTCTCGAACAAAACGAACGCACACAAATAAAAACGAACATTTAACTTGAAAAAAAAACATTGGTATCCTTAAACATTGGGTATAAGTAGTTAAATACAACTATCAAATGATGAATCAAAACACAACTAGTCTACTACACCTCCAAACGATGAATCAAATTTAACTAACTTAGAGCATTCACAATGGATCCTCTATATGTATGTGAGTGTAACCTCTATATTTGTAAGAGTGGTTGTAAATTGTTGTGAGTGGAGGAGAGAGAAAAAACAGAAAAAGTTACTGTTCATCAGTAAAAAAATGGAGAAGATACTGTTCACCTCTATAATTTTGTAATATTTTTGAAAGTGGTTCTGAGTGGAGGAGAAAGAAAATGTAATGGTAAAAGTATAAAAATATAATTTAATTGAAAAGAAGAGAGAAAATGTAGTGTTTTTTAGTGCAATTATAAAGATGTAGTAAGAGATTTGATTGTGAATTCTCTTAGACATAATTATCCCTAAAAATGTCTTAGAATGTCCAAATTTTAGCTAACTAAGAAAAAAAATAGGGTTTCAAGTTTTCAATATGCTTAGATAAAAGGTTTATTGTTTATTATTTTTTTAATATAATCAAACGAACACGAACGAACGTAACCAAACATATTACCGAACGTTCACGAACGCAGTTGAATGAACGAGACCACTGTTCGTGTTCGTTCGCTAAGCTAAGCTAACCGAACGAAATTATTTGTTCGTGTTCGTTCGTTAAGCTAATCGAACGAACATAAACGAACTTTCCGCCGAAAACGGTTCACGAACTGTTCGCTGAACGTTCGGTTCGTTTACAGCCCTATGTTTCATAAACACCAACAGGAAGCATTATTATAGCAAACTATAATTTGAGCATCTACAATGAGCTTTAAATTGATGTTTTGGACATAAAACAACATAAAAACTCTTACAATGATTTCATCATATTTTTTATATTTTTATTAATTCTTGTTATCGAAACAAAGGAGTATGTATCTTACCAATCTAGACATATCAATAAAGGTCTTTTTAACGAAGATGAAAACTATGTACTTATTTGTCACTCAATAATCGTGACTTAATTCATAAAGTGTTTTGTGGTCATCACGTACATTATTCTAGTTTCGTCCTAGAACAACCAGTACCTTATAAACAATTAAACGAGATCCTATCTACTCAGTAGGGGATCCAAGAATTTTTTTCCAAGGTTTCTTTTGCTAGATTCTTAATAATTTTCACTATTTTTTTTTCAAATCGTACAAGGTTTACATTAATTTTTTCATTTTTTACCAAACAAACCCAGGAACCTCCTAATGTGGCTTATGGTGGTTCATTGATCTTCCAAATACAAAAACCACCTGCACAATTACCAAACTTGAATTCGATATTCCATATCCAGTTCCCCACCTCACATTATCATGTGTGACTACCAAAAGGTGTCTGAAAATGGGTGTCGAGATATATGATAAACATCCACCGGTTAAAGGTGAGTTTTTTGTCTCACTCTTTTGGGTCAAACCGATCATCGAGATCTCTCGCAGATCGTTTATAGGGTTGTTGACCCAACTTTCAAAAAATATATATTGGTTTTCTACTTATTAAATTACGATGTCACACTGATTGTTTATAGTTACTATCTTTTGAAACTATACGATGTTACTTGACTCTTGAATACCAATATCACACCAAAAAAAAATAATAATAATAATAAAAAGAAAAATTTACAGTGAATTGTCCACTTGACGTAGGTAGTTTACTCACTAGATCACTGGCGGACCTACCCACAGTCGTGGGTGGGCGGCCGCACCCCTTGAAAAAAAAATTAGTGTATATTTTAAGCAAAAAGCCCGACCGCAACCCTTAAAAATATGATTGAACGCCTCATCCGCACCCCCAGCAAATAATTTCTGGGTCCGCCACTACACTAGATCTATCAGGGATTCAATGTTTTTTAAATTAATGTTTTAGACTTTACAAATTTCTTATAAAAAACATTAAATTCTTGGCGGATGAAATTCGTTTTTAAATTTTATATGTTTGACTCATATACTTGGTAATAACCAGTAGAAAGGTCATGGATTCAATGCATATCGGATGCAAGTTTAGCCATTCAGAAATATATATATTTAATTTTTTTTTTTTTTTTTTTTTTTTTTTTTAAGAGTCGCCTCCAAAAATCAAATTATATTCCAACTAAATCTTTATTTTCTCAATGAAAAACACAGTTTCCATAGGACCAAAGAATAATAAACAGCAAGATTTGTATACGAAAATATAGTTGCAGGAGCACTTAGTTTCGATTATTTTGACTTCTATATTTGGAAGGAGCGACTTTCTTAAACAGACCTTTTGGCAATAGGATTTAGTTAAATTATTGTGATCATTTCGGAAAGTTGAGTTGATCGTTTCAGAAAGTTGAGTTTTCAACTAACCCCTTACTAATTCCCCACTTGTGGCCTAGTGGTAGAAGGCTTGGATTTTTCAATGAATACTCAAGTTCAATTCCTACTTGTGTCATATTGTGGTGGATATTTGGACTAGGCCTGGTGTGAGGTTATCAGTTCGATTCCCAAGCCCAACCGGGTTCATCCCACCGTGTGTTATGTCAGAGAGTTCTGATCTTGTGGTGGCACAACGACTATCAAGTGGCAGCCGGCAGTATGGTTTCCTGGGGGAACGTCCAATAAAACCAGAATTTGAAGCCAGCGTGAGCCCGATTAAGACAACATAGTCTGGCCAAAGTGGGGCAATATGAGACTCTCCGACTTGGAGAGTGTGGTAACCTTATACATGAAGTTCACCGTTAAAAAAAAAACTAACCCCTAGCTAATAATAAATTATTGAGTTTTCAGAAAATAAATTAATTTTAGTTAAATAAATTAAGTATCAATGAACCTGAACATGACGGGTAAAGCCAAACTTTTACCTTGTTGAATCATCTAATAAACGGAAAATATGTCGGTGTTGGTTTGATTTGTTATGTTATCGTTATTGTACCGACACTTTTTCATAGCCTTGCACGTATGGCAATACTCGACGACTATTGTTTATATACACATATGTATATGTGAGCATATGTAGACATGCATATATCATGTATGATGTATGTTTGTGAGTTACAGGGAACGCAATCGGAGTAATATTATGATATAGCTAGATATTTTATATTTAGTAAGATCTTTTAATGCCTTGATTTAACAATTAAACTAAAATAAAGTCTTCTACGTTTTAAAAAAAATATGAGTGCCAAAATACTCAATTTTTAAGTTTTAGAAAAGGAGCAAATGAAATCTAATCACGCCCTAGTTTCCACAAACTTAATGCTTTTTTTAAGATAATATAGTGAAATTATTTTACAATAATCAAAATTGTTTTTATAAAGTGAAAATAATAAATATTAAGCATGCATCAGTCAATTTATATTGTAGGGATAAAAGGAAATAGGAGTTCAAAATAGATTTTTGAACATCCAAAGGTTCATTGGCAAAAATTGAAAAGAAAAAAAGATTACGATTGTGCTGAAATTTATCAATCTATCTATTATACTAAATGAATTCTCTTAGGTCACATCACCTGCTGATGTGGCATTGCTATTTAGCCAGATAATTAGGTTTTGAGCGCCAATATGCATTTTCTCTCTATTCTCCTTCACTTTCATAAGCGGCAAAAGAGTTTTCTCAATTCTCCTTCATTCAATTTTGAAACCGCTGCTCTTCATATGGAAACCACAATCAATCACCAATCACTTGAAAATATTCTACTTTCTCACACGCTTCTCCCTTCCACAACACGATTCACAACCCTAATTCATCAATCGTCGCTCTCTTCCTCCCTAGGTTTCTTCCTCTACCAGTTTGTTCTTCATTAATCGCCGTTATTTTACTCCCAGCAGTTCCTCCATAACAACGAAAGTTAGTCGATTTCGTCTCGATTTGTTATCCCAATCTGATTTTTGGCATCCAGGTAACAATCTGATTCTTATATGTGATTTCTATATGTGTTCTACGATTTATCTAATTTGTTGTACGAAAATCCTTATTCTGATTAGGATTTATTTTTATTCAGATTTCGTTTTGATTAGGATTTATTTTCGGGTTTGATTAGGATTTATTTTTATTCAGATTTCGTTTTTTTTTTACGAATTAGTTTCAGTTAGGGCTTTTTTTCCAGATTTATTACATTGATTTGTTCAGGCTAGGGTTTGTTTTTGATCAATTGTTTTCATTGATTTGATTTTGCTTTTGATGTTTATCTTACCGTTCGATTCCTCTCCATCAAATTTTTTTGTTAAGATTAGGATTTTTGATCAATTGTTTTCATTGATTTGAGTTTACTTTTGATGGTTGTGGTTCAAGGCACAGGGCGGCGACTAGGGTTCCACCACCACATAAAGCTGACACTTCTCTCTCTATAAACTCCTTAATTAACCTAATTACTCATTCGCCTCATTCAACAACGTTGCTGTGCAAAACACGGTATGATTTCGAAATTCTCACATGTTATTCAAATTAGTATGTTCATCTAATAGATTTTGTTTGTATTTTCTATAGATATATACTCAATTATATCGTATTTAGGGATTTAACATTCATGTCGTTTTAGATGATCTTATTTATGTTTAGATATTTTTTCCAGATCTTTGTTTTAGCCGTTCGTGATGACTAAAAAGGTTCTCGGTGATGGCTAGGGTTCGTATGGTCTAGAATGGCGATGGTCTAACAACGAGTGGCGGGTATTGTTTTTTTTTTTGCTCAAAATTAGGTTGCAAATGTGATTATTGAATTGTTTTCATCTTATTATGTTTATATGCATGTGTAGTGCTATATATGTGTGTGTTGTGTTTTGTTTTTTAAAGGCTTGATTTGCTGGTTTCAGGATGGAGCTTCTTGGGGAATTGCTGGTGTAGATTTTGACGTTGTGCATGAGGGGTAATGGAGCTGTGATTTTTGCTTTTCATTCAAGATATAATTTACTCAATATCCTTAGTATATGTTCTTTTGTGTAGATTAGCATCAACACCAGCGATGTTCATTAGTACATTGACCAAAAAACGAGGACATTTTATGTCCAGTTGATGGAGCTATTATGATAACAGGTAAAACATTTGGAACCGAGTATTATATAATTTTGAAAGAACATTGTTATGCAAAATATGGGTTTTATTTGCCAGCTTCCTTACCAAACCCAAACACGCCCCCATCTTTGCAATCTCTCCATCTATCATCTATTTCCTTCAGATAATGGTTTGTCGTTCAAATCGATTGTAAAAAAAAGGTATGATTTTCATTCTCATCCCAAACCATACATAGAGAATCATCAAAGCATCAATCAATTCTGTCATAATTAATGCCAGGTAGTTAATTAACATAACGAATTTACGTTCTGTTGTTTTGTGTACTTGATCGAAGCTGATTTAAGTGATTTTTTTATTTGTTATTGTAACAATTTGTGAATTGAATTGTTTGTACGAATTTGTAAATGAATGAAGTAATAAGTTATTGGAGTTGTTGACTTGCTCTGCTGATTCAGTGTGATTTTGTCTGCACAAGCGTTGTACGCCAACTGTTCCACGATATGTTTTTGAGAGTTTTGCATTTGGGGTTTGCTCTAAGGTCTAGGAGGGTCATGCATTTAATTATTTACAACTTTCTAGATGAAAATCATAAAGTTATTTTGGTGTTTTATGCAGCTTTTTGGGGTAATCAAATTTTTGACAGCAAGATCAGAGGCTTCTGCAACTGGTACAGTTAGAATTTTCATTTATTGTCATTTTTGTCACTATGTTCTAATATCTTTTTAAAGAAATATGATTTCTTAGTCTAAGTTTGTTATCTTTCTTCATAGATATTTTCGTTGATATCCGCATAGCTGATGGGGTGGTCTGCTGCTTCGATTGACAGCTCAAAATGTGTTCAGGTCGGAAACTGTCCAACCCATTTCTGAAAAAAACCGGTTCTGGTCAAAACGAGTTATGAAATAAATAAGTTTGGGGGTAAGCATTTTCGGTAACAAAACATATTCGGGTCATAATGGTGATGAATGAAATGTGTTATGGGTAAGGGTTTAGGGTAACAAAACAGGTTCAGGTCAAAACAGGTTAGGATATAGCTGAAATAGGGTGGTTGTTTTGAAAAAAATATCAAGTTGTTTCAAGTCTAAATGGGCAAGGGTAATATGGAGTTGGCCTATAAAAAAGTAACAAAATAGATCCACCTAAGTTTGATGTTGTTTCTGTTAATCTTATTTTGATTTCATTGAGGTTCTTTTGGTTAGATTTAATCTACTAATCATACGATTCTAATTAGTCAAATGTCTTGATAATGACTTTTGATATGTAGATCGATTATTCTTTTTAGTGATTCATTTGATGCGTTAATCATGCAGCAACCCAAGCCATTGAAGAATTTGAGTGGGCAGATATGCCAGATTTGTGGTGACACCGTAGGCCTAACTGAAAGTGGTGATACATTTGTTGCTTGCAACAGGTGTGCCTTCCGAGTATGCAAGCCATGCTATAAGTACGAAAGGAGAGACAAGAATTAGGTCAGACCTTAATGCAACACTAGATATAGAAGACACAAAGGTTCACTTAGGTTATGTTCATCATGAACATGCTTTTATGTTGACTTTTGGTCAATGATAGATTATTAGATTTTTATGTTTTAAACTAAGTAAATGCTTCTTTTAGGGAGCCCTCAGGTTGATGAGGATGAGGAGGATGATGATGACTTGGACATTGAGTTCAATTATGATTAAGGGAACAACAAAGCTAGACACCATTAACAGGGTGATGATGCTGACCTTTCTTCATCTGCTAAACATGAGTCTCAGCAACCAGTTCCACGTCTCACTAATGGCCAACAAGTAAGCTATGATCTATGGATATAGTTTTAATAACCTTAATATATATATATATATATTTTTAATTATATAAAATTTTCTTTATATATGTGTTGATACGGTTTATGCTTTATCACTAAAAGGATACGGGTCAAAAGTTGACCAAATTTTTGTACCTAGCCACTATCGCTTGCTTCAAGGCTTTAACCTAGCCATCTAATTGTAAATATATAATGGGGTAAAACGAGGTCCAATATGTATTCAGTCAATCAGTCTTCTTTTCTTTAATAAATGTTGGCTCATACTCCCTATTTGCAGGTGTCTGGTCAAAATTTCAAGTGTAACAGACCATTTGTCCTGGTGCTAAGCATGCCCACTCACTCCATACATCTACCCCAGGTAACCAGGTCAAGTCCATATGAAGCTTTTCTACGCAAAAAAATCACATGATTTCCTGTTAGCTTCTGAAAGTTATGCCCTCTTTACTTGAAGGAAACCGCTACAGGTTAGTAACGGAGACAAGTTATCCACTGTATGGCAGTAAAATCGGGTCCAAATGATAAAATCTATCTATTATACTAAATGAATTCTCTTAGGCCACAAGGGCTATTCTTAGCCAATCATTTTGATGATGTGGACATGCTCTAAAGGCTGATAATTGGTTTTGAGCGGGATTTTCATTTCTCCTCTTTTTCATTCACGCGGTCGTCCTCTGAGTTTCCTTTTTATTCTCCTATTTAATTGAAATTGAAGCTTCTTCTAATCAAGAACCCTAAATCTCTCCTTATTCTACTTGGGCGATTACAAAAGTACGCTTTCATTATTCGATTTCATCTAGATCTTGAACAATAATCTGATGTATGTGTTCTTTTTTCTATCAAATTGGTTAGAGTAACTGAATCGGTAGATTGATTTATGACCTAGGGTTTATGAAGTGAGCGATTTGTTCGCCTCAAAACTGTTGATTATGTATTTTATAATTTGATTTCTCTTAAATCGGAGGAAAAATTAGTGTTTCTTTTTGTTTTGTTTCTCTTAAAATCGGAGGGGAAGGAAGCTAGAATAGAGAGGTAATTTAATTAGTTTTTTTCTAATTGATCAATGCTAACTTCTTTTGATTCTGAGTTCTTTAATTTAGGGTATAATATTTTAAATGAAGTTTCACTCAGTGATTCAGTGTTATTAAGTTTAGTGTTTGATATGTTAAAACGAAAGTTTGATTTTGGTGATTCAGTGTTCTTTAATTCAAGGTTACATATTTTTAACGAGGTTTAATTTTGGTGCATCAGTTGCAGGCTCTGCTGAGTTGCAGGCTCTGCTGAGTTGCAGGCTCTGCTGAGTTGCAGGCTCTGCTGAGTTGCAGGGCTCTGCTGCAATTTTTAATTCCTTGGTCATCTGCTGCAATAGTTCAGCATGAAGCCCATTGAATAATACCCTACAAGAATTTATATAGATGATTGGCGGTTTTTGCAGCTGTTGGAGGGTTCTACTATTGGGGATATGAGGAAAGTGAAGAAAGATAGTCAGGGTAAGTGCGGTAACGCTGGAAAGATTTCACTGTAACATTTGGTCAGTAGCATATGAATTTGTTTCTAATTTTTTTGCTTTTGATGTAGCTATTTCGTCTTTAAAGATGTTTTTGTGTAAGTTCTTGCGATTTGGTTTGATTTCGTCTTCGCCATTGTCTTCGTGATTTTTCCAGGTATGTGTGAAATTTGGTTACTATCTATTTCTGTGTTTGTTTGTTTGGCGCCTGACTTTTCCACGATTTGTGTTAATATTTTCTTGGGTTTTTTTATTTTTTTCCAGGTTTAACTAGCGATGTTTGAAGAGGCATTATTTGAGGAGGTTGCTCAGCATATTTTAGTTATGGCAAGTGTTAAGCAGGTAAATTTTTAAAGTTTTGAGTCCCTATTTCATCGAGCAAAAGTAGTTTTCTTAATATCTTTTTTTTATTTATATCAACGATGGAATTTTGGGAACAAGAAAAATGTTCAGAAAGTTTACTTGGTTGTAGGCTTTCCATAACATACATTGTTTTTTTGTTGTGTAAAGTTTAGTTAGACTAATGTTGCTGTCTTTTTAAGTGTTTGGTTTTTGTTGATGTTGTTTGGCTGTTGATTATGTGTGTGGATACCGGTGTCATGTTTATGTATTTTTTTTGTTTGGAAGTTTACCTTTTTTAACGTTTCTGTTTAGAGGTATAGGGATACGTTTACTTGGAACTAGGTGTTGAGATGTTCACGGTTTGGTTTAAAGCCGTGAAACCGTCCAAACCGGTCATCGGTTTGGTTTCACGATCGGTTTTTAATATCTTTCGGTCAATCGGTTTCGAAGTTCTCAAACACTAATAAACGGTTTGGTTTGCGGTTTCAAAAATTTTAAACCGGATAAAACTGAACCGGGCTGCAAGATTTTAATACATACTAACTTTTTAAATATTTTATATCATATGTATTTGATTATTTATATCCTTTATGATATTTAGTAAAAGGATAATCATTTGGATGACTATAGATTTCTAAAATGTAGTGTAGCAATGTAAATTGCAGTAGGTCATCAGATAATTTGGTTTAAGATTTAACATTTTATTCCAGTTTCCAATTCTAAGGCTTACTTCAAGGTTGTAGCACTATTCGACTTTATTCTCATTTTAATTTATCATTTTATATGAGATGTCAAAAAGATTGTTTAACATGCTTTCTTCCATTTCAATTTTATATATTTTATATGAGGACTCAGTAAAGTCAAACCGTGGAAGCAAACCTTTAGTAAATTGCTATAGAAAGAAAAAAGATGAGTTAAAGATCGGGGACCAGCCGTAAATTACTATAGTGAGAAAAATTGAGGGCGCAATTGCGAGAAGAGGGTAGTAGTGGCGGACAAAGACTATGATGCTTCAGTATTTTAATGGCACCGTTGCCATCGGTGATCCTGAATCACCAGTATCGACTTCATTTTCATGTTTTAATTTAGCTCCCAGTTAAGTGTATTTGAGTCTTGCTTCTTATTTTGTGTTACCTTGCATTAGACTTTGATTTGTATTATCTCTTTTTTGGTTTAAGGCTCTGTATTTTGATTTCAATCTAGATAACTAACTTAATTAATATAAACCTTAAAAAACCATCAAATTTTGATCTAAGGTAATTTACCTAAAATTATCGGTTTTTCAGGTGCCATCCTTGCGCAAGAAAGTTCACATGGCCAAAAGTTACGGACAAGTCAACTGTCCCCTCATTATTTTTGACTGGTTAACGGGTCATTTGACCTTAAATTGAAATATTTGACTGTTGGTTACCTTACATATAAGTTCTTCAAATTGGACCAGAACTTTCGGTTTGTTAATAGTCAAGAAAGAGTGTTTGCTATTCAAGTGTTCGAGCTCCACAGATTGATAAAGGTATGTCGGGTCAACTACCTATATGGTCCTATGTGGTTTTGAACTAATCTCCCTGAATTATCACTCTTTTTTCTCATATAGTTCTATAAGTTAAAGTTTTGGCAAGTAAAAAAATAACCATAATGCTATTGCTAATCAAGGGTTATGTTTAACAACTTTCTTTTTCGGCGATTTCATATTTTCCACTAAAAAACTTGCGTAATATCAAATGTACCCACCAAATGCTCTTAGGTTTTATTAAATTAATGTAATATGTTTGGTATATTCGGTAGTTTTAGTCTTTCTCTCAGTATAGTGTATTTATTGGAACTCTATGTTTAATGTCATTGTTTTAGTTATATTGTAATAAAGGAACAACTTTAACTAAGCCAAATACTTTTTAATATTGTGAATGTGTTGGAAACGACTGGGTTTTATAATATTGTGTTTATTATTATTATTATTATTATTATTATTTTTATAAAAACTAATGTTTTGATGATAATATGTTCTTATCTATCTGTTTATGATGAATGAATACCATTAAATGCCGTCACAAAACCGTTGTTTTGGGTTCCAAGATTCGATATTCGGGGAGTAAACGCGGTCACTCTGATTTGGGTTTCATGCGCCTTCAAGATTAGAAGGTATCCCCCAATCTTGACCGGATTACCCGAAGCCTCACATTTGATGAAGGTATTCATGCTGTATTATACCATGCATAGATATTATTTGTTGAAATGCGTAAATGAGATGTCACAATTTTAATTTATGTTGTTCAACCTTGTGTTGTGGTTAGATGCTGAGAAATGTGGGGGTAGAGCGGCCTAATTGGCCCCATGAGGACGAGCCATTCATGGGCGTCCACCAAATGAGGCCAATGTCGCCATCTCATATGGCGCAACCTGCGAATGAATTGCAGTTGTAAAGTAGTTTGGCGATTGTTGCTAATATTAAAGTTCAGGTAAATCCCTTTTGCAATTTCACCCGTTTACTTATGAGGATCAATTTGGGTTATAGAAAAGTCGAACGGGTCAAACATGGATGGGTTGAGTTGACCTATTTGTCAGACATCAGGGACCGAAAGCATACATGTTTTCATGTCTTGAAGTGAATAATCTAAATGATGTGTTTTGTCCGAGTGTTTTCAAGGATTATGCATAAAAATAGAATCTCAGTGATTGGAAATTAAGTATTATATGCTTTTGGGATTTTTTGTGTTGTCTTTAGGGTAATGCATTACTTATTATTACATGGCGGTAAGGTGATAGGGTTCCAACGACTTATTCCACTAAGTATTTCAAGATGCATGTTCTATTTTCGTGTAGATCGATAGTAGTAAGTGTGTTTGGGTTCTCATTCAGTTGTCCACAACCTCTCTAACATCATAATCTAACTAGATTTAGAGGCGGTAGTTCAAGGTCAGGTTGTTAAAGCCGGTTTTGGTCTCGGTAATCAGAAACTGATCTTAACAATCTAATTGTTCCCATTTCCAGAAGGTATTACGTTTACATGTAAATTCTATTAAAATAGGTATGCTCAATTCGTTTGAAATAATTGATTATTTTTTCAAGCATATGCGGGTTTAGATTAGTGTCCTCATGATTGATCATTGAATGTCGATACATTTAGTAGTAGGTGCCTTTTCATTTCTAGATAAAAATGATGTAGGAAACCCTGAAAGTGAACAACTGTATACGAGTTGATTAGATTAGTGTATGTATTTATGAGCTGATACTAAAAAACAAAAAGACTGGTCAAGGTAAGCTAAACTACAGACGATGGTTGTCTTGTGGAGTAATGACAGGAATACACAACGCACGGGTCCTTTTCAGATCCATATATGTAAAGTCTAAACCTTAGTGTCATTCGTTTAGCGCTTAGCACAAAAAGTTGCTTTCTTCCTCGCAAACACAAACTATGGCACATAAAACATCAACATTTAGACATATTAGATGTTAAAGTTATTATCTTTTTATTGTTTCTTTTGATTTTTCAACGTGCTATTGATTTTTTGGTAAGCAGGTTCTAATTTTCTCTCGGTGGACTAAAATTTCAGATATAATGCATTACGACTTTACTAAAAAGGCATGCAAGTATACAGAAATGATGACAGTGTAAAGCTTGAGGAGACAAGGCAACATGTAAGCACATCTCATAGGACTTTCGAGTAATGATAGTGCTAGAATTTAGATCCTAATATAGAAACATTATCTTACTGCGGAAATATTAAGGCTGTTTTTTGTCAACAAAAAAAACACACCGGTTGAGGGTGTCGGGCGATGGGCCGATTATATTTTTCATTCCATCACGGAATTGAGAGAAAATTACATTTTAACTCGATTGATTAATATAATCTTAAAATTAAAATTTTCATTATTAATAATCTCAATTGGCTTTTTAATGCGGTTTTGTTGGATTTAGCTTTTATGAATGAGTGTATAAAGTTTATACTGTGCTCTTCCCATTCTAGCAAAACCAAACAGTTTTTTTAGTCCATAAAGTTCAAAAAATTTTCCATCCCTTGTGAAGTGGATAAAATGTTAGTTACAAAAGCAAGGTTGATTTTTTTATATTTCTTTTGATATAGATTACTTAGATTTTGTTTGTTTTTTACTACTGCAGGTTGCTCTGAAAACATAAAGGATGATTTGAGAGGGATTGACAAAGCTATTGGTGCTGTACTAGGGGAGGAGACCATTGAACACAATCAACTGTTGGTTAGGTTAGCATAATTTTTTACTTGGCCCGGGCCCATAATTTTTTATACTTGGTTTCTATTGATTAGGTTAATTTTGGTTTCTATTGAATTTTTTATTAACTAGAATTACCACCCGCCGCAATGCGGCGGGGATTCTTTAGTTATATATCGTATTAGATAAATGCAAATGTTTCTTACACGACCACGAGTCTGTGTGTAAAACATAGAAAAGAATAACTAAGTCGGTTTCTGACCCACGCGTTGCGACATACCTATCAAACGGGAAAAATAGACGCGCTACGATGGGCCTGTCAAACGGGAAAAGTAGATGAAAAAACATTGAACCTCACACACACATTGCGACGTGTTAACTCAGAAAATTTAGAACGAAACGTTAAACGGGAAATTTATGAAAGATGAAAAGTCTAGGGGATCAAAATTGAAAGTAAAAAAGTGTTGGGGTTAAATTGTAAAAGATGAAAAACTTTGTGTTAAAAGCAAAAAAAATCAAATGGGTTAATTGCAAAAGATGGAAACTTTAGAATTAAAGTGAAATATCAAATTAATCAAAGGGTTAAATTACTTAAGATTAAAACTTTGAACCTAATTTACCAAATATATAAAGTTTAGAGTTAGAAATGAAAATTTCAAATTTATTTTTGAAAATCTCCCAAAACACTATGTACAACACATATATGCATAACTAAGTTGCTAATTTATAGTATTTAAATCAGGTTAATTTTGGTTTCAAAAAGTCAACTGTTTATTTGTTTACACACACATTTCATCATATAGTTAATGTCGTATGTTATACATTAATATAATATATTATTTATTTGACGGGTTCTTTATATTAATGTATATCTTATTAGAAACTTTCGGTGATAAAGTATATTGATGATCTTTATGTTTTAGGGCTAACCATCAAACCATCCCTCAGTTAACCGGCAACCCAACACCATACGTCTTGCTTGGCAATCAAGGTAACCATTGTACTCACTTTTGATATATTCTTCACCACTATTGTTGGTTTTTATTTTGTCATTAAAGATGGGGTTATTCTAAATCAAGGTGCTTCTGGGTCTCAGCTATGCAGGTCTCTCTACGTCTACAAATCATGTTCCAAGTTAGGGTTTCATTCAATTGGATCTTGTGTGAATAAGTCATGCTATGTGTTGTAAATTTCCATCATTGTATAGTACTAACGTATTTTAATATTTAGAGAACAATCTTTTTGTAGAACGTGTACCTTATCGTCTTTACGTGATGCCTATTATTTTAAATCTAAATGGATAAATTTTAGTGCGGGCCGGTTATAAAGAAATAGCATATAGGAGTCGATAGATTTTGGACTTGGAATTACGCCCAAACTGTGTCTCGGATCAATTTGACTAGAATGTGGAGTATATGACGTTGAAACAACTTAGTATTCAACCAGAAGAATCCGAATCTGGGGAGTGCTGTAGAGGAGCTAAAAAGGTTGGGGTACCTTTGGATAAAAAAAACGATCAATGGCGCAGGCTTTGTCTTGGGAAAAAAGGAGCATGTTTCATTGAAATTGTTGTGACTTTGGTTATTTGTTCACACTGTTTGTATCTGGGGTGAGGGATAATATGTTGTCCCAAATTTTATTCCATTAAATTTGAAGTCATCTGCGTGGCTTTTCTCATGTGGGCAGTTCCATACTATCGCCCACTAATTCTGATGGTTTTATGACCCGTTAGTGGGCCTTCGGGCGGCCTTTTGATAGTAGGCTTGGGCTACTCATTTATCTATATTTTTTTTTATTTCAGTATCATTTTTATACGTTTATATTGAAAAAAAAATCATTACAAAGTTCATCTCAATGGCAGTAGATATTATATGTTTTTGTTAAGCCACCCGCGAAACTCGCGGGATCTTAGACTATTATTACTATATATGTTTTGTTATCTTAATCTCACTTCAGACTCTTTTGTTTTTGTTTTTACTTTTTTCCGTAAAATTGCTTTCTACTAAATATTAATCATATCATGCATAGCATTAACGCATTTCGTTTACAACTTTTGTGACACAATGTTCGTTAGTACCTTTACGTAGATGAATTCATTTGTATTATGTATTACTCTACATTCATTTCTTAATGTATTTTTTTATGTTCACACTGCCGGTGCAAGTTATTTTGACAAAAGGCATGAAAACATCATAATGAAGGTTTCATATACAAAAACTTAATGTGTAACGAACATCATGTAGATGTACTATTGGGACGTGCTCAAATCTCTCAAAATATTAGGCTTAACAGATCACACTTTAACGCTTCTATGTTTAAATTATTTTATGTGTTTAGTTGGTGTTTAGCCACCCGCGAAGCTCGCGGGGTCTTAGGCTAGTTAATACATATATACAATGTGTAAGTTTCAAATGAGAAGAATTTTTTTGTAAGAAGAAAAAAGAAGAAGTTTCAACCAATAAGAATGCTTCATTTTACTTTATTTAATATTTGCATTTAATTTCAATATAAGGGTATATTGGTAAACTTACATAAATCATTAATTTGTATTCTTCTCCTTTAATAACTAACTAAATTAAATTTGTAACTCATTTTCAAAATATATACTTTTTCCAAATTAAAAAAAACAACTTAATTTAAAGTGTAGAATAAATTAGTAATTGTGTAGGATAAATTACGAGTTGTGTAGGATATATTTCGAGGTGTGTATGATAAATTTCGACTGTTTAGGATAAAATTCTATAATGTGTAGGGTATATGTAGGAAAATTTTGATACGTGTAGGTTTTGTAGATTATATGTAGGATAATTAATGATTAGTTGACTAATTAATTAAAGAAATAAAGAGAGAAAGATTAATGATATAAGTTATAAATGAAATAGTCTTTTACTAATATGTCATTTCTTCTTTTTTCTTCTCACATTAAATTTCTTCTCAAATGAACATTCCCTTATATACCATAAGGTATATTATTAAATATTCAATTCTTGTAAAAAAATTAGTAGATTGGATACAAAATGTGACACCTTTACTCTTTTGTTGTCCTTCTAATTGCTCTTTATAGGTGGTTAACTCTTACTAAAATAAATTTGTGATATAAGTACGAAGGATATCAGCACGTGTTTTAAATTGATTAACCCATATAAAGGAATAAAGTCGTGATATGCTCAGAAGAATACCGATCCATGTTTTACATTGATATAAAACCCTAAAAACAAATATTGGTACTAGTTCTTATAATAGTTGATATTGGTACCGATATGCGTATTGGTTCTCTTTGCCAGGGTACTAGGAATCGTTACGGCTTTCGATACCAAAAATATGGTCAACTTTGAATAAAACTGTGTTTCCAACAAACTTTTTAGCGAATGTTGAGATAAAATATAACACACTACCCACGTATTCAATTTACGAATGCAAATTTCTAGAGAAAAATCAAATTAAATAAAAACTAAATTGGTTACGAGTATATATTAAAGTATAATAGTTAAAATTACACTTTAAGAAATTAATGTTATGATTCATTATATAATAATAATGTTCCCATTTCTCCTTTTGAGCTTGTATTATACACTGGTATTTTTATTATATTATAAAAAATATAGATACATATCAAGTGTAACTCATTCCTTCTTTTGAGACTTTAGAATTTTCAGCTCGACTTTGTTTTCTAAAAGCCTCGTTTTCCAACAAGGCCTAAAGTTTGGTTTGCTTCCAATTTAACCCCTCTAATTTTGTGACACAAGAATCAAATATGACGGCCAAGTTTCTTGTGTTTTTATGTTCGTTCAAACAAAATACGACCACTACAATCTTTTTAACAATGTCTAAATATTGGTATTAAAAAAGAAACCGTATGATCACGATATTAAATAAGGTTGTTAACATAGCCTATCCACTTTGAAATTGTGGTTTTCACCACCATACAACTCGGCATTAGCCACTGAAATTGTGGTCCATTAGGGGAGTGGGGGTGGTCCATTGATGTGTGTAAAATGCAACATATAAATTACATCAAATGAGGCATAAAACTAACCATTTTTAGTACTAATATTGGAAAAAGAGTGTTTTTGTCTTCCTTTTGTATTTTCAGGATTAAATGAGCTCAAAAACTCAAAAGAAGCAAAAAGACAGCTAAATCCAACATAAATACAAGAAAAGGAACATTAGTGGATTGCCCGAACCCTCAACGGCACCTTCCAAAGCAAAATAGAGAAAACAGAAGGCTGAACACGCCCCGTGCTCAGCCAGCACGGGGCCGTGCCCAAGAAGCAGCAGAAAAGACAAACCTATAGAAGCTTCTATTGCCCACCACGGGCCGTGCTCAGCGGAAACGGGGGCGTGTCGAAAGTACAGCAGGCGCATTTATTGTAATTGCGAATTACAATTAATGAAGAGAGAGAGTGTCAGACGGGCACGGGGCCGTGTCCAGCGGACACGGGGCCGTGTCCAGCTCTCTGTTCAGCCTATAAATAGGAGTGCTTGGATTCATTTCATCTCATCCCTTGGCACACCACCTCTCTCACACTTCATCCACCACCCACCACCATCACAACACCATCATCCACCACCATCATCCATTGTCCATCATAGAGTGTGTGAGTCGTCTCGGGATCCAAGATTGATCGTAAGAGTTCTTGACAATCAAGGCCATGTTTGCCTAAGTCTCTTACATCACTTGGTGAAGACAAAGTGTCTAGTATAATACTTTTTATTTCTAATCTTTTGCACTTTTTATTTGGTTTTGTATTAATGACTTTAATAACTAGTTACTTATGTTGAAGGTGATCTTTCCTTATCGTTTGTCCGTGGTGTCTTGGCATTATTTTACTGTCTATATAAAATAAAGGATTTTCACCATTCATATCTCCACGGTCTATATGGAGGTATGTTGGCTACCTGGTAGGGGGTTAAGGGAACGGTTTGGTAAAGGTCTTGCCATTGTTCAGCGTTTAGAGGTCCTGCAATGGACCTGGGTCAAATTTAGTAGGACCTCCTTCAATACTTCACGGTATTGGATGGCGGGGGTCCAAACTCTTTGATCCCCTCATAAGTTAACTACTATTAATACTATAACCCGGCTATTTAGGACTGTATCCCTGCTGACTCAGACTACTTAGTCGAGGGTAACGTCACCGCCAAAAGCGGGGCCTACCACAATACTGCATTAATAACTTAATTCATTATCTTCCAATAATCCACCCCTTTAGGATTGTATCCCTGCTGACTCAAACTACTGGGGTGAGGGTAACGTCACCTTCAAAAGAGGGGCCTACTACAATAACTAAGATAATCTCTTAATTATGTGCAAAAGTGCGGAAATAATCAAAGGTTATACTAGATACGAGTCGGAACCAAGTGATTCATCTTGTCTATCTGTTTTTATTTTATTTTTATTTTCAGCATTTTAGTTAGTTTTTATTTTTCTTAGTTTAAAACATTTTTCTAAACTTTTATTTCGGTTAGACGTTGAGGATAAACCGGTATTAAAAGCTCTTGTGTCCTTGGACGACCTCGGTATCTTACCAACGCTATACTACACTCAACGATGGGTGCACTTGCCCATATGTGTGTTTAGTGTTAGTGAAATATCGTGTTTTATAAATTTAAAACTTGGCTAAAATAAGTGTTAAAAAGGGCTTAAAATATACACCTAAAATATACGACACTTCGCACGCATCAAGTTTTTGGCGCCGCTGCCGGGGACACAAGGATTTTAAGAAAGTTAGGAATCAACGGCCTAATCATCTTTTATTTTTCTTTTTTATTTTTTTTAGGATCTTCTTAGTTTTTCAGCTTCTGCAGAGCTCAGCACGGGCCGTGCCCGCTGAACACGCCCACGTGCTCAATCATTGGAACTGGCAATCCTGTTTTACATCAGACAGTAAGCTGAACACGGGGCCGTGTCCACTCAACACGCCCCCGTGCCCAAGTTTCAGTTACTGAAAACAGAACCGTTAGATCCCGACGGTTGGTAATTTCTGACATAAACATGAGTGATAGTGATTATTTTTACTTTCGGCACTCTTATGGTACGTGGTGTCAATTATGTGGTGGCGAACATGAAGAAGTAAAATGCTACTTCCTAAATTATAGGCCCCACTACATGGACCCACGATCTTTTCACAACCTTAAGAGGGGCGAAAGTAAAAATAAGCACTATTTCTCCCTCGAATGCGCCCAGCCAGATATTATAGGGGAAATGTTCCTTAGCGAATTATTTCAACTAGAAGAGCTAATTCTGAAATGGATAGAAGAGCTTGGGAAGGATTTTATTAATCCGCCCCAAGACGATACCCATGAAGAAATGTTGGAACCGCATTCCGACAACCTCGTTGCTCCCGAAAATACCTTCGTACCTAGCAAAGACTTGGACGATAGTCGTCCCTGTGTCGATTGTGCCGTGAAGGACTCTCCATCGACTTCGTTCGGTGCATACATAGACCTGAGCGATTCGGCATTTACCTTCTTTAACAAGAGCCTGGAAAAGGGTTGGACTTGTCCACCTAGAATGAAAATAGGAATTACCCTCACCGACAACCTCTTGCGTTCTCGCCTTAGTCTAGGACAATTAAGGTATATTAGGCACTTTGGGGTTGTTCCAACCAGTAAGGAACCACCCGATATCGGGGAGATCCTTGAATTAGCAAAACTCCATAAAGCAGCCTCCAGACACGGGGCCGTGTCCAGGTCAACACGCCCCCGTGCTCACTAAAAAGATTCTCTGCTGATTTGGTCAGAATACGGACAAAATGTGTCAGGATTTTCTCTGAACACGGGGCCGTGTCCAGTCAACACGGGGCCGTGCCCAGGGCGCTGTCGTTTTCTTTAAATGCAGCCTGATTCCTGCTCATTTTGACCACTTCAATTGACAGAGATCTCTGGAATTTTCACTCATACCATCCTAGGTAAGTGTCAAAAGAAGGTTCCAAGGGACCCTCTTGTCCTTTCCACTTTTATTCATTTCCTCCTCTTTCAAAATTTTTCAAAAGTTCCTCCATGGAAGCTTGGAAATCCTTTGATTCCAATCCTCTATGTGAAGTTTGTAAGATTATTTGCTAAAGATTCCGGGCTAAAGTTAGTTGAATAACTTTACTTTAAATTATCCGAGCTTAAAACCCAGATAAAAATCATAAAAATAATTTAAAACTCCAAGAGTCTTTAGCCAAAAATCCTGCAGACAAATGGACACGGGGCCGTGCTCAACGAGCACGGGGACGTGTCCAGGGGCTCTGTTTTGTAAAAATTTAGTTTTCTTCGGTTTTCTTCACAGAAAATGGCAAGCAGAACAAGCGGATCATCTTCAAGGAATAACCGACAAGGGAGGAGATCTTCAACAGCAGAAGACTCTCTTGTAAACTATGTTTACGCTCTAAGGGAGGCTATTGATGAAATGACGGGAGTGGAAGAAGCATTGGTCGACCGTATCAACCATCTTACTGTGGGGCTGGAGGGCTGTCTCCATGAAGTAAACCTCTTGCACCAGAGGTTGAACCTTCTCGCCTCCCCGCCTTTGGTACCCATAATAACCCAAAGGGCGTGGAACATGGTGCCCGAAGTTGTCATTCCAGCTGAATGGTACGCCATGCACCAAGAGCTTCCTCGAAGAGTGGTGCAAGGAGTCCCGGTGAATGTTCCCCCTCAACCACCAACAGCAGAAGAAAACGAAGCCGCATTCTTCCTCCCTAGGGAGATCGAAGAATGGATTTAAACAAAGTTTAGGAAGGAACTCGTTCGGCTAAAAGTCCTACTCTATCGGGAAATCATTCTCGAAATTTTCCTAAATTAGTAGAACTCCTTATGATAACCTCGTGTACTTGCTGACCTATCTAGTTAAGTTTTAATTTTAGTTTAATTTAGGATTATGTAAGTTCTCTCTATGATGAAATGAAATGATGGTTTTAATGTTTGGATGGTTTGTAATGAATAAAACACACTCATGGTGGTAAAGGATGAAAAGGGGAACGAGAAAAATGATCCCATGCACAAGAACGAGGCAACCCGACAATTTTCTCCCTTTCAGAAGGTTCAACACGGGCCGTGCCCAACCAACACGGCCCCGTGTCGAACCACCTGCAGAAAACGCCCAGTACAGGTAACTGGACACGGGCCGTGTTCACCCAACACGCCCCCGTGTCCAGACTTCTGTTTCTCTTATTTCAATTTTGTTACTGGCACTTGAACACGGGGCCGTGCCCGGATAACACGGGGCCGTGTTCAGTGCCCAGTAACACAAATTTTTTTGCTTTTTAAACACTATTTTACACATCTAATCAACCTAAAAATTTATTTTTGGGACACATTGAGGACAATGTGTAATTTAAGTGTGGGGGGGATGCTAAAACCTTGAATTTTGCAAGTCCTAAATACAAGCCTTACACAAAACTCTATTGGAACCGCTAATCACCCCAAATTTTTTCAAAAATTTCAATTTTTTTTTTACTTGTCTAGGTTTAACTCGGGAAATTCAAGCTCTCAAAAAGGTTATATTTTTACAAATTTACAACCGATAGCGTAGTGATAAAAAGAACCAACATAAGAAAATTATGAAAAGGCATGACAAACTTATTTAAAATTTGATTATATATACTTGATCACATAAAAACCCATTCCCACAAAAGTGAGTTTTGAGCCTTTATTGAGCACACAATTCCATATCATTTGACTAAATGCTCATTTTTCGTTTCTTGTGTGAATAGCCGCTTGGTTCTTACGACTCTAGAACTTGCCATAACAATACATTCCCGGTCCTTATCAACTTAAACCCGAGTAAGTAAATGATGGAGGCATTAGAACTAACATTTTTTTTTTCTACACCATTATTTTTCTTTTTCTTTTACCACCTACCCAAAAATCCCCCTAGTTAGCCCCTTTGAGCCTAAACCTTTTCGTTTCATCACCCAAAACAAAAACCCTTTCACCCACCAAAACCTTTTTCATTTTTTTACCCTTTATTTTAGTAACAAGTTCGGTTCTTCGTAAAAAAAAAAAAAAAAAAAAAAAAATTAATGAAGCAAAAAGAAAATAAACAAACAAAGTAATCAAAAATAACTTTGTTTGAATAAAAGTTTCATTAAAAAAAGTTGAAAAAAAAAATATACGAAAACCGACACTTGTTACGCTTTTTGCCCTTTTTTTTACTAACCACTAACCCAATCACCTACCTTTAACCCTAGCCAACCCTTAACCCACAAAGTTCTCTTGATATCTACAAAGGTATAAAAGTTAAAAAGGAGGAGGATTGATTTTTTGGCAAGCCTATGGTAGGAATAAGTTCCAGGACCGCTCTCGAGTGATTCACTAAAAATACACCTTCGGCCGAGTGTGAGTGATTTCCCCGCGAGGTATGTGAACTTGTATATAAATAGAATTTTAAAAAAAATATGTTATGCCCAATTAAGTAATTTCTTTTATGAACAGTTCTAAATAAATCATTACGAATAGGAGTGTAAATAAATAAAAATAAAACCCCAAAAAGATCTTGGAAATCCCGACACTCTATGACAAGCCCAAAACCTTCTCTTCTACCTATTCCATTTTGGAGTGTAAGCCAAATATTAAAGAGTTTTGCTTGAGGACAAGCAAAAGTTCAAGTGTGGGGGTATTTGATGTGTGTAAAATGCAACATATAAATTACATCAAATGAGGCATAAAACTAACCCCTTTTTAGTACTAATATTGGAAAAAGAGTGTTTTTGTCTTCCTTTTGTATTTTCAGGATTAAATGAGCTCAAAATCGCAAAAGAAGCAAAAAGACAGCTAAATCCAACATAAATGCAAGAAAAGGAACATTAGTGGATTGTCCGAACCCTCAACGGCACCTTCCAAAGCAAAATAGAGAAAACAGAAGGCTGAACACGCCCCGTGCTCAGCCAGCACGGGGCCGTGCCCAAGAAGCAGCAGAAAAGACAAACCTATAGAAGCTTCTATTGCCCACCACAGGCCGTGCTCAGCGGACACGGGGGCGTGTCGAAAGTACAGCAGGCGCATTTATTGTAATTGCGAATTACAATTAATGAAGAGAGAGAGTGTCAGACGGGCACGGGGCCGTGTCCAGCGGACACGGGGCCGTGTCCAGCTCTCTGTTCAGCCTATAAATAGGAGTGCTTGGATTCATTTCATCTCATCCCTTGGCACACCACCTCTCTCACACTTCATCCACCACCCACCACCATCACAACACCATCATCCACCACCATCATCCATTGTCCATCATAGAGTGTGTGAGTCGTCTCGGGATCCAAGATTGATCGTAAGAGTTCTTGACAATCAAGGCCATGTTTGCCTAAGTCTCTTACATCACTTGGTGAAGACAAAGTGTCTAGTATAATACTTTTTATTTCTAATCTTTTGCACTTTTTATTTGGTTTTGTATTAATGACTTTAATAACTAGTTACTTATGTTGAAGGTGATCTTTCCTTATCGTTTGTCCGTGGTGTCTTGGCATTATTTTACTGTCTATATAAAATAAAGGATTTTCACCATTCATATCTCCACGGTCTATATGGAGGTATGTTGGCTACCTGGTAGGGGGTTAAGGGAACGGTTTGGTAAAGGTCTTGCCATTGTTCAGCGTTTAGAGGTCCTGCAATGGACCTGGGTCAAATTTAGTAGGACCTTCTTCAATACTTCACGGTATTGGATGGCGGGGGTCCAAACTCTTTGATCCCCTCATAAGTTAACTACTATTAATACTATAACCCGGCTATTTAGGACTGTATCCCTGCTGACTCAGACTACTTAGTCGAGGGTAACGTCACCGCCAAAAGCGGGGCCTACCACAATACTGCATTAATAACTTAATTCATTATCTTCCAATAATCCACCCCTTTAGGATTGTATCCCTGCTGACTCAAACTACTGGGGTGAGGGTAACGTCACCTTCAAAAGAGGGGCCTACTACAATAACTTAGATAATCTCTTAATTATGTGCAAAAGTGCGGAAATAATCAAAGGTTATACTAGATACGAGTCGGAACCAAGTGATTCATCTTGTCTATCTGTTTTTATTTTATTTTTATTTTCAGCATTTTAGTTAGTTTTTATTTTTCTTAGTTTAAAACATTTTTCTAAACTTTTATTTCGGTTAGACGTTGAGGATAAACCGGTATTAAAAGCTCTTGTGTCCTTGGACGACCTCGGTATCTTACCAACGCTATACTACACTCAACGATGGGTGCACTTGCCCATATGTGTGTTTAGTGTTAGTGAAATATCGTGTTTTATAAATTTAAAACTAGGCTAAAATAAGTGTTAAAAAGGGCTTAAAATATACACCTAAAATATACGACACTTCGCACGCATCATCCATGATGGCCACCCCATCACTCGTTATTTTTTACGGAACACCGCCGCCGCCACCACGTTGGTAACGCGTGATAGGATTAACGAGTTGAAGTGATCACGCGTTGAACATTGATGATTTCGACCGTTGTTTGATTCCTTTTTGACCGTTTTGTAATGGTAAACTTATTAAAAAAAAACCTTTAAACCTTTTATCTATATATATCTCCATTTTTAACCATTTCACACACACAAAAACATAAACACATTTCACACAATCTACATCTTTCTCAAATGGAGTTCCCTACGGATTCGACGTTTCCGATGTCTAGCGATAGCGATACCGAGTCGTCTTCTAACAATGAGACGCTAAAATATTTTGTGTCGGTGTATAACGAACTTGATACTAGTTCATCCCGCCCAAATAAGAAGATGGTAGACCGTGATCGTATACGTGCCAACGAAGTGTTAATGAACGATTATTTTGTGGAGAATCCGCTCTACAATGCCGAAACGTTTAGAGATCGGTTTCGTTTACCAAAAGAATTATTTTTAAAGATTGTTGGAGACATCGAAACAAGCGAGGAATGGTTTCAAGAAGGTTACGATGCGAGGGGCAAACCAAGTTTCACGGCGATACAAAAATGCACGTCCGCCATTCGCCAACTAGCGACAGGTAACCCTCCCAATCAATATGATGAATACCTAGTTATGGCGTCCAGAACTTCCCGTGAATGTCTGCTATTTTTTTGCAACGCGGTCATTAAGTTGTATGGTAAAGAGTTTTTACGTAAACCGACGAGCCACGACATCTCACGTATTTACGCTGCACATGAGGCTAGATGACATTTTCCAGGGATGCTCGGTAGCATCGATTGTACACATATCGAGTGGAAAAATTGTCCAAGAGAGTTGCGATGGGCGTATGTTAGGGGTGACATCAAAAGACCAACCATCATACTAGAAGCGGTGGCGTCGAATGATTTATGGATTTGGCATTCATATTTCGGTGTTCCAGGTTCAAACAACGACATCAATGTGTTGCACATGTAGCCGTTGTTTCAAACCGTAACAGATAGTACCACACCTTCCTCGCCTTTCTATGTTAACGGACGATATTACAGACGAGGCTTTTTTTCTTGTGGATGGTATCTACCCGTCATGGTCTGTTTTTGTGAAAGCTCCCTCATTTCCTGTCGAGGCTAAAGAAATCGTGTTCAAAAAATTGCAAGAATCGGCAAGAAAAGATGTTGAGAGGGCTTTTGGTGTTTTAAAGGGTAGATGGGGTATACTACACCGACCGGTTCGTGCGATGAACAAGAAAGCAATACATAGCATAGTATATGCATGCATCATTGTTGCAACCCCCGTCCCCTAACTACCCGGGAACGGCCGGCCGCGGCCAGTTTCGGTGGTATCCATGTTTATCATTTTGGCAGCGAAAATTACATCAGGATCGTAGTTAAGAAATATTTTATCAGAGTAAAATACCATGCTTTTAATATATTTAACACACGGGAAAATCCCAAGTTTCAAGTACACACATTTTCATAGGGATAAACCTTATTTTATTTAATAAAAACATCTCTTTATTTCAGGTAATTTTTATAGCCACTTTTCCAAGCCTTCAGTGCTGTCCAGCTGACTTCTATTTGGCTTTCACATTTTGTTACCTGAAACGCGTTTAAAAACATTTTGTCAGTGGAAAATACTGGTGAGTGAATCTCATTTTAGTAAAGTTAAGTAAAACCATTGTACAGTATTGAGGGCGGTCGCGCAATTACATTTGTTTTCATCTACTTTAATTACCACCCACGGTACTGTCAACCCGACTTTTGGTCATGTTACTACTCACAATGTAGTAACAAATTTTGTATACAAAACCCCAACATACCGACGATAATTGTAGAATACAAATACTCAATCACTGTTTAATATAATGTAAATCATTTGAGGTTTTGTAAAAACAGTTTGCAAAAAGGAGATTACTCACATTGTTGTCTTAGGGTTTTCCTTAAGGATTTCCTGGTGATTATCTATAATTTACACAAATGCACACGCGTTAGTATAATAACTCAATATTTACATTATTAATACCCTCCCCGAGACGGCATTCCAACGACAACGTCGGGCAGAACCACGACAGCCGTTACGGAACCCTGGATCAATCGAGCAGCGTATCTAATACTTAACCGGGGTTATGATACTTACAACGAGGCTGAATTTCGTTAATTAGGGTGGTATTATACCCGAGAATTACTTTAATTATGCAGAAATTCGAGAGAGAGAAAGATTGTGAGCGAATTCGACTGAACAGCCGATGCCCTCTATATATAGGGCCTGATCCGGGCTTCGTCGCGCCCTGCATAAGAGAACGAGGGGTCCTCCGCGGCCCGCGACTTAGGTCGAGTAGGCCCTAGCCTTGACTGGTCACACGCATAGGCTCGACACGATACTGCCACGTGGCAGTTCATGGTGTTGCCTCGTCAATGAGCGCTCGCGGCCCGCGTAAGACCGAGGCTGGGTCTTCATGGCCTGCCACAACTTTAAAAATTTGATTTTTATTTTAATTTAATAAAATAAAGGTATTCGGGGCCCGTTTTCGTATATGGGGTGTATTTTAGGACGTATTGGTACATTCTAATTATATTAATGGTGGTGGAAATTATTTAGGAGGGTTGTTATATCCTCCCCACCTTGTTTTAGAGCTCGTCCTCGAGATCTACTGGAATAGGTGTGGATATTTCCTTTGCATTTCTGATTCAAGCTCCCATGTGTACTCTGGTCCTCTTCTGGAGTCCCATTTCACTTTGACCAGAACTAATCTCTTGTGCTTGAGGTTCTTAATTTTCCTATCTTCAATCTATAGAGTCTTTTCTACAAATTTAAGTTGTTCATTTACCTATATATCTTTAAGAGGTACTACCAGTGATTCATCAGCTAAGCATTTCTTGAGATTAGATACATGAAATACATCATGTATTCCTGCCATTTCCACTGGCAGTTATAGCTAATATGCTACAGGTCCTATTCTTCTAATGATCGCAAAAGGTCCAACATACCTGGGGCTTAGCTTTCCCCTTTTGATGAATCTTACCACTCATTTCCAATGAGAGACTTTCAATAACACTTTGTCTCCTACCTGAAATTCCAATGGCTTCCGTCTGTTAACCGCATAACTCTTTTGTCGATCACGTGCTGCTTTCAGTCGTTCCTTGACTTGAATGATTTTATCGGTTGTTTCTTGTACTATCTCAGGTACGGATAGTTGCTTTTCCCCAATTTCTGCTCAGCAGACTGGGGTTCGGCACTTTCGTCCATAGAGTGCTTCAAAGGGTGTAGCATTGATACTTGTGTGACAACTGTTATTGTAAGAAAATTCTATTCATGGCAGATGATCGTCCCAATTACCTCCGAAATCAATTACACAAGATCTAAGCATATCTTCCATTGTCTGAATTGTCCGTTCGCTTTATCCGTCCGTTTGAGGATGATAAGCGGTGCTTAGATTCAACTTGGTTCCTATTGCTTTTTGGAAACTTGTCCAAAAATGAGAGGTAAAACGGCTATCTCTATCAGAAACAATTGATACAGGAATTCCATGTAATGAAACTATTTCATTTACATACAGCTTAACTAATTGTTCCATACTAAAAGTTTCCTTCATTGGTAGGAAATGAGCTGACTTAGTTACCCTGTCTACAATCACCCAGATTGTATTATTACCTTTTCTTTTTTGGGTAATTTGGTAACAAAATCCATTGTTATCAATTCTCATTTACACACTGGCATTTCTAACTGCTGCAATAAACCTGAGGGTTTCTGATGTTCAGCTTTGACATGAGAATAGGTTAAACACTTAGAAACATATGCTGCTATATCCTTTTTCATTCCTATCCACCAAAAATTATTTCTTAAATCCTGGTACATTTTATCACTTCCAGGGTGTATCGTATATTTAGACTTATGGGCTTCTTCTAATATACGGTGGCGAAGGTTTCCTAATTTAGGTACCCACATCCTTTTCTTATGGAATCTCCAAATTCCATCTGTTCCTTGTTCTAATTCCTTAATAATACCTTTTAATTTCTCAGTATCATCCTTGGTTACTGATTCTTGTGACTTTCTAATCTGTTCATTTAAATCTACCTATAGATTTAATTTAAGAGAACGCACTCTATTTGGCTTTTCATGATACTTTCGACTTAAAGCATCAGCCACTACATTTTCCTTTCCTGGATATTACAATCATAATCACTAAGTATCTCCATCCAGCGTCTTTGCCTCATATTCAACTCCTTTTGCCAAAAAACATAGCTTAAACACTTATGATCAGTGAAAATGGTAAACTTACTGTAACAACTGTTATTAAAAAGTACTATTTATTATTTTAATTGTCCAATAGGAAACCCTAATTGAGAGACCCAAATGATTCTGCATAAACCCTAAAAATTTCAGAATAATCGGAATCAGGATCAGGGCCCCTAAAACTCAGGGGGGGGGGGTAAACCCTAATCGGTAATATCCACACAGTTTGTTGTTGAAATTGAAAATGAACGCGAGACCAACTCAGCTGAGCTACCTGGACACGGAGCAACCCTATGGTAGACTAGGGTCTCTCGCGCCACGCGACGCGCACAAGAGGATCTCTCGCGTGGCGCGAGAGTGACAAATTTTGGGTATAAATAGTAGAGTCTGTTACATGCAATTGTGCGTTAGTTTGACGTTCAAACTCAAATTGTACGTTGAGATATTGTCTGAATACTACAAAAACACACACAGATCACAAAGTGTTGCCGCAATACAGGGTAATAACTCGATCGCTGCTACGATTTAATGTCCGATTGATTGAAACTATCCAATGGATGTTTAAGTGCTGCCCACATTAGGGTTATGCTTTGTCATTCGTCGTAAATACGATGGATGTTTAAGTATTGCACTTTGTCATTCATTGTGAGGGTTTGATCTCGTGAGTTATCGTAAATGTTGTATTGGTTACTAACCTAGTTTTGTGTGCATTGTTATTTAAATTAGGTTTACAAGGCTAATCAGTAGACTAGACTCTATCTGTGTTAGAACTGCAAGGTGAGTCATTCTCTTTTTATTCAAAGTGCTTTATAAATTCTTAAATATTTTCAAAGTTATAATTACAGTGATTAAGTATATGTAATCACCAAATTACAGCCAGTATGTGGGGTTTTGTATACATTACTTTATAATCGTCACCATTGGGGCAGCCAATGGGGGATATGACCATAGTCACAGAAATAAGTCGAGTGAAAAGCAAAAGCGAGTTTGTGCTCTCAGATTAAATCTACAGTTAGATTTAATGGAACAAATAAAGAGTGTTCAGGAAACAGCAATCAAGGATGATGCTGAAGAAATGAAAGGAAGAATAAAGGAATTAGAACAAGGAGCTGATGGAATTTGGAAATTTCATAAGAAAAGGATCTGGGTACCTAAGCAGGGAGAATTAAGAAATAAGATTTTAGAAGAAGCCCATAAATCTAGGTATACCATACACCCTGGAAACAATTAGATGTACCAAGATTTAAGAAATAATTTCTGGTGGATAGGCATGAAGAAGGATATAGCCAGATATGTTTCTAAGTGTCTTACTTGTTCACAAG
Organism: Helianthus tuberosus; assembly: GCA_030545235.1. NCBI lineage: Eukaryota > Viridiplantae > Streptophyta > Magnoliopsida > Asterales > Asteraceae > Helianthus > Helianthus tuberosus. The sequence goes on along the minus strand of CM060435.1, from coordinate 24,708,492 downwards.
TTAAGGCAGAACACCAGAAACCTCCAGGTCTACTACAACAATTAGAAATGCAAGTATGGAAATGGGAGCTCATAACAATGGATTTTGTTACTAAGTTACCCCAAACCAGAAAAGGTAATGATGCGATTTGGGTAATTGTGGATCGATTAACCAAATCAGCTCATTTTCTACCTATGAAAGAAACCTTTAGCATGGAAAGGTTGGCAAAGTTGTATGTAGATGAAGTAATATCCTTACATGGAGTTCCACTCTCCATTGTTTCGGATAGGGATAGTCGTTTCACTTCCCATTTCTGGAAAAGTTTCCAAGAAGCTATGGGAACTCGACTAAATTTAAGTACTGCATATCATCCTCAAACAGATGGGCAAAGTGAAAGGACAATCCAAACTCTGGAAGACATGCTTAGGGCATGTGTGATAGATTTTGGTGGAAACTGGGATGATCATTTACCATTAATTGAATTCTCCTATAATAATAGTTATCATTCAAGTATCGAATTTGCCCCATTCGAAGCACTATACGGACGAAAGTGTAGAACTCCAGTTTGTTGGGCAGAAATAGGAGAAAGGCAATTATCAGGTCCGGAGATTGTGCAAGAGACTACTGATAAGATCACTCAGATCAAAGAAAGATTGAAGACGGCTCTAGATCGCCAGAAGAGTTATGCCGACAATAGACGAAAGCCGTTGGAATTCGAAGTAGGAGAAAAAGTACTATTAAAAGTTTCACCTTGGAAAGGAGTAGTTCGATTCGGTAAGAAAGGAAAGCTAAGTCCACGATACGTAGGACCATTTTCAGTGATCCAACGTATAGGACCAGTTGCTTATCGTTTACAACTACCAGAAGAGTTAGCCGGAGTACATGATGTATTTCATGTATCCAATCTCAAGAAATGTTTGTCTGATGAATACGTGGTAGTATCTCTTCAAGATATAGAGGTAAATGAAAAGCTAAAATTTGTTGAGAAACCTCTTCAAATCGAAGATCGAAAAATCAAATTTCTCAAGCACAAGAGATTTGTACTAGTTAAAGTCAAGTGGGATTCTAGAAGAGGACCCGAATACACTTGGGAGCTGGAATCAGAAATGAAGAGAAAATATCCTCAATTATTCCAGTAAATCTCGAGGACGAGATTTTTATTAAGGTGGGGAGAATGTAACAACTTTTATTAAAAAGTACTATTTATTATTTTAATTGTCCAATAGGAAACCCTAATTGAGAAACCCAAGTGATTCTGCATAAACCCTAAAAATTTCAGAATAATCGGAATCAGGATCAGGGCCCCTAAAACTCAGGGGGGGTAAACCCTAATCGGTAATATCCACACAGTTTGTTGTCGAAATTGAAAATGAACGCGAGACCAACTCAGCTGAGCTACCTGGACACGGAGCAACCCTATGGTAGACTAGGGTCTCTCGCGCCACGCGACGCGCACAAGAGGATCTCTCGCGTGGCGCGAGAGGGACAAATTTTGGGTATAAGTAGTAGAGTCTGTTACATGCAATTGTGCGTTAGTTTGACGTTCAAACTCAAATTGTGCGTTGAGATATTGTCTGAATACTACAAAAACACACACAGATCACAAAGTGCTGCCGCAATACAGGGTAATAACTCGATCGCTGCTACGATTTAATGTCCGATTGATTGAAACTATCCAATGGATGTTTAAGTGCTGCCCACATTAGGGTTATGCGTTGTCATTCGTCGTAAATACGATGGATGTTTAAGTATTGCACTTTGTCATTCATTGTGTGCATTGTTATTTAAATTAGGTTAACAAGGCTAATCAGTAGACTAGACTCTATCTTTGTTAGAACTGCAAGGTGAGTCATTCTCTTTTTATTCAAAGTGCTTTATAAATTCTTAAATATTTTCAAAGTTATAATTACAGTGATTAAGTATATGTAATCACCAAATTTCAGCCAGTATGTGGGTTTTGTATACATTACTTTATAATCGTCACCATTGGGGCAGCCAATGGGGGTATGACCATAGTCACAGAAACGAGTCGAGTGACAAATACTGTGGGTTGTTGGTTGATATCAGAAACATTGTAATCTCTCTTAATACTGTATATTATAACAAATGTGTCGTTTTAATAAATAGAATGATTCACCAGTATTTCCCGCAAACAAAACCTTTTTCAAACATGTTTAAGGAGATTTGTTGTGATCCAGGAAAAGTGCCATGAAGCACTACAAGCTTAAGAAAGTGGCTCATTATAAAAATAAAGAACCATGTTTTGTAACAATAAAGATTTCTCCGGGAAATCTTGTACTTGTAAATTTCCGGGGTTTTATCCCGAGTTGTGAAATGAAATAATCAGGAAATTGCAGCTTTAAAAAGATCCTGATGAAAACTTCCGCTGTTAAACTCAATTAAATAAATACCACGGGATTTTTTGTCCCACTGCTTCTGAAACGGATTAAACCGGGTCAGGGGCCGTGACAGAAAAAGGTGGTATCAGAGCCACTGAGTTAAGCTAATTAAGTATTTAGAAATACTCAATTTTTCCTAATTGTCATTATATGATTATGTGTTTTATTAACTGACTATTTTTTAGTTACAGTATGGGTAAACAAAAGCTTTCAAACATCTATCTTAAATTAGATAGGTCATAAAATGAGAAGGGAAGTTCATCCCAATCCTCAAGATACTCAGTAGATAGTAGATACTGAGGAAGGAATATTTGTTCGTAAAGCCCATTATGAGGAACTACTTTCTCCTAATAAAAGAAGTCTGATTTTTCAGAAAAGTCAGGAGAAAATAAAGAAATTCCGAGAAAAGAAGGTTAAACAGGAAACCCAGGAATTAACCAGTAAATCACCTTGGGAAGACAAGTTAGATGAAAAATGGGCGGATCTTTATATGCTAGCTACTGTAGCAGTAAATGGAAATCTTTAGAATATTAGGACCCCATAATTAGCACCCTTATCACCTACAATTCATAAACGTGATTCAGTAAATAAATACATTTACAGTAAATTCTAGAGTGTTTTAAAATTCAGTTGGTTTATAGTCATACAGTATGCAATAATATTTGAAGGTTATCTTTGAAATTTGTTATAAAATTTTAACTTATTATTTTTACATATATGCTAAACAGCATGAATAAGTTATCTAGAGCCCGAGAGAATCTTAATCTATACCCTGTAAACATAGAAGTTTCTAAAGAATTTACTGGGTACTTTGCTGATGTAACAACTCATATCAAAAGTCCTAATTATTATTTTATTTTATCAAAAAGGAAACCCTAATTGAGACACCCAAGTGATTCTGCACAAACCCTAAAATTTTCAGAATAATCAGAATCAGGATCAGGGCCCCTAAAACTCAGGGGGGGGGGGGGGTAAACCCTAGTTACGATTATCTACATAGAACGTTGTCAAAATTGAATTTTACGAAACTGTCGACTCAACAAGCCTACACACACACGAAGCTACCCTATGGTAGGTTAGGTGTCCTTCGCGTCACGCGACGCCCAGGGTAGGACCCCTCGCGTCACGCGAGGGGGGTCAAAATTTGTGTATAAATAGTGGGGTTTGGGACTGGAATTTGGGCACTTGAACGACGTTAAAACTCAAAATAAACACTGAGATATCGCAGAAACACTTCTAAAACACACACGATCACTAATTGCTGCCGCAAAATAGGGTAATAACTCGATCGCTGCTACGATTCAATGTCCGATCGATTAAACTATCCAATGGATGTTTAAGTGCTGCCCACATTAGGGTTTATGCTTTGTCATTCGTTGTTAAATCAATTGATGTTTAAGTATCGCACTTTGTCATTCGATGTGAGGGTTTAATCTCGTGAGTTATCGTAAATGCTGTATTAAGTTACTAACCGAGTTGTGTACAAGTTATTAAATTTAGGTTAAAAGGCTAATCAGTAGGCTAGGCTCTGCTCAAATTAAATCTGCAATGTGAGTCATTCTCTTTTTATCAAATTACTTTCAAAATCATGTTTATTTTCAAAGATTATAATTACAGTGATTAAGTTTATGTAATCACCAAGTTACAGCCGGTATGTGGGGTTTTATATACATTACTTGATAACCGTCACTATTGGACAACGAGTTAGCCAATGAGTGATATGACCATAGTCACAGACTCCATTGGACAATGAGGTTACCGATGGATGGTCGAGTGACAAATACTGTGGGTAGTTGGTTGATATCTGGAAACATTGTAATCTCTTAATACTGTAAATTATAACAAATGGGTCATTTTAGTAAAATAGAAAGATTCACCAGTATTTCCCGCTGACAAAACCTTTTTCAAACATGTTTCAGGTGATCTGTTGTGATCCAAGAAAAGTGCCGTGAAGCACTACAAGCTTAAGGAAGTGGCTCAATATAAAATAAAGAAACATGTTTTGTAAAAATTTCTCCGTGAAATCTTATGATTGTAAATTACCGGGTTTTATCCCGAGTTGTGAAATAAAATAATCGGGAAAATTGCAGTTTTAAAAAGATCCTGATGAAAACTTCCGCTGTTAAATAAATACCACGGGATTTCTATCCCGCGGCTCCTGAAACGGGTAAAACCGGGTTAGGGGTCGTGACAGAAAAATGTGGTATCAGAGCCACTGATTTAAGCCAATTAAGTATTTAGTAAATACTTAATTTTTCTACTTGTCATTATGTGATTATGTGTTTTCTTATTTGAATATTGTGTACAATATGGGTAAGCAAAAGTTGTCAAACATGTATCTTAAATTAGATAGGTCATCCAACGAGAAGGGAAGTTCATCCCAAACCAAATCCTCAAATCACTCTCTAATTCCTGAAGAAGGAATATTTGTGCGAAAGGCACAATATGAGGAACCACTTTCTCCTAGTAAACGAAGTCTGATTATTAGAAAAAGTAAAGAGAAAATAAAGAAATTCAGAGAAAAGAAGATTAAACAGGAAACCCAGGAATTAACCAGTAAATCACCTTGGGAAGACAAGTTAGATGAGAAATGGGCAGATCTTTATATGCTAGCCACTGTAGCAGTAAATACAAATCTTTAAAATAATCTGACTCAAGTTTTAGCAACTTTTACAAGTCTAGAAACCTTATCCAGTAAATAAATAAGTTTACAATAAAACCTAGTGTGTTTTAAAATTTCAGTTGTTTTGTAGTCACGCGGTATGAAATAATATTTAAAGGTTATTTATGAAATTTTAACTTAGTATTTGTGTGAATTTTGCATGTGTATTAAACAGCATGAGTGACTTGTCTGACGCCCTTCAGAATTTAAATCTCTATCCAGTAAGAATAGAGGTTTCCAGAGATTTCAATAGGTATATACCATATATAGAAGAACCTATTGAATTCAATGCTCCACCTCCGGAGAAACCCAAGCCCAAGAAAAAGAGGAGATTTGTGGGATGGAGACGTGTGCGTAGGAGGAAACCCGCCATTAGAAAGATGCCTAAAATAGAAAATCCCTTAGACAAAGGGAAGGGAATTGAAGTCGAGGAAGAATCTAGGCAGATGGGATTACAGTTTGATGAATATTCTAAGCAAATAGAGATGGAGATTGGAGGAGGTTCTAAACAAAGCCAGATAGAAATTGGAGAAAGTTCTAAACAGAACCAGGAAATGACATTGCAGGAGGAGCTAGATTTTATATTGGCAAGCTGTGATACTATTAAGCCTGTCAATACAAATGTTTTTACTCATCCTATTGAAACTCAACTTCCAATGAATTTGGAACCAGCAATCCCAGAACTTATAATTCGCACCCAACCTTTAGGAATGGACGAGTGGTGGACGAATGACTGGCAGTTCCAAAACCTGCTTAACAGTCCTTATTCCTTTCTTCCTCAATTTGACCCAGAACCTATACCTAATCCACCTATGAGCAATGAGAATTTAGCTGAACTCCGCCACTTTGGCGAGGAGTTAATGCATGCAGGAAATAGGATCAGGGATGTAGGAGAACAGATCTCCTGGAAATATGATGAGAGGGAGCGCCGTTATTAAAATATTAACTGACGAGGGATAAGGGGTTTATGAGACTGCGGTTGTATAATAGCAATAATACTACAATTATGTGAAATAATCTAAAATAAAACTTTGTAAGATAAGGATGTGTATTGATGCATACTATTAAATATAAAAATGGGAATCGAGAAATCAATAGTTTTGACTATATGTGTATTGTGAAATTTGTATGATTGATTTATGTATAATTGTTATTTATTTGGTACTAATAAATTATATATATATCAGATGGAAAACGCTAATAACGAACCAGTTAATGAGGTTAATCAATCTAAGCAACACCCAGAGGATCAATTTCTAAATAGGCAAGATATAGAAAATATAGTTGCTCATGGGATAGCCAACGCTATTCCAGCAATAGTTGCTGCCATTAAAAATCCAATTGAACCTCAACAAATCATTCCTAGCAAACGTATTTCTGAAGATAACTTCAGTAATAGCGTAAATGGAGGCGGTAATCATACTAATCACGATAATAATCCACGGCAGGCTCCACTCCCTAAGAAAATGAAAGCTGCAACGCCTGGTTACACTTATAAAGAATTTCTTGCTTGTAAACCATCTGAGTTTGCAGGCAATGAAGGAGCAACTGCAGCACTGCGTTGGTTAGAGAAGACCGAGGCAGTGATTACAATAAGTAAATGTGTCAGGGACGATCAGGTCATGTACGCGTCAAATCTTTTTAAAGAAGGGGCGGTAGAATGGTGGAACACGGTGTTACAAGCAAAAGGAAGGATGATGGCTTATGCTATGAATTGGGAAGAATTTAAGAGTCTTGTAGAAAGAAAATTCTATCCCGAATATGAAAAAGATCAAATGGAGAATAAGTTCTTAAATCATCATATGATGGGTGTAGATTGTCGCGGTTATACTTCGACATTCTTTGAATATGCTAGAGTGGTACCAACACTGGCTTCGCCAGAACCGGTACTCATTTCCCGCTATATTTGGGGATTGATTGGTGAAATCCGCAATATCGTTAAAGCTGCGAGACCTCGCACTATTGACGATGCAGTAGAATTAGCCAACACCCTAACTGATGAACTAGTACGCACAAGAGATGATAACAGGAAAAAGGAATTGGCTCAGAAAATTACCCAAGGAGTTCGTATGGGTAATAATAACAGCTTCAAGAAAAGAGGAAAAGGGCAATCTTCAAACCCGTCGTTCTGCAGGAATTGCAGAAAGAAACATTTTAGAAGATGTACTGTAACCTGCAATTTTTGTAAAATGGTAGGACATCGTGAAGAAAACTGCAGAAAGAAAACAATTGTCTGCTTTAACTGTGGAGAAGCAGGGCATTTCAAAACAGAATGTCCTAAATTTGTCAAATCAGCAGACAACAAAGCCAAGACAGCCGATGGAGTTACTAAGAAGAATGTTCGAGCCTTTCAGTTAACTACTCTGGAAGCCGAGATGATTCCTGACGTGATAGCTGGTACGTTCTTAGTTCACCACGTGTATGCAAAAGTATTATTTGACTCTGGTGCAAACCAAAGTTTTATCAATACTTCATTTTGCCAAGCTCTTAACCTACCTTTAACCAAACTTAGGCAGATTTTTACAGTCGAAACGGCAGATGGAAATTCTATTAGCATAGATAAAGTTTTGCAAAAGGAAAATATAGAACTCTCAGGTCATAAATTCTTTGCAAACCTATTACCTATGAAATTAGCCGAATTTGATGTTGTGTTAGGAATGGATTGGTTAGTAGCCAACCATGCTCGAATTCTTTGTGATCAGAATTCCATAGAAATTCAAGCACCTACTGGAGAAGTAATCATAATTACAGGAAATAAACCACGTAAGCCCATGAAGTTCATATCAGTAATGAAAGTTGCTAGTTATGAACGAAAGCAAGGAATAGTATATATGATTTCAGTAATCATTAGTACTAAGGGTAAAGAACTTAAGGAGATTCTTGTAGTTTCAGAATACCCCGATGTATTCCCAGAAGAATTACCAGGATTACCACCTGACAGAGAGGTAGAATTTAGAATTCATTTAATTCCAGGAACTATACCGATAGCCAAGGCACCTTATCGGTTAGCACTCACAGAAATGTTAGAACTGAAAAAGCAATTAGATGAATTACTAAGTAAAGGATTCATACAACCTAGTTCATCCCCATGGGGAGCACCAGTGTTGTTTGTAAAGAAGAATGATGGTTCAATGAGAATGTGTATCGATTATAGAGAATTGAATAAAGTTACAATTAAGAATCGATACCCATTACCTAGGATTGATGATCTTTTCGATCAACTTCAAGGAGCTAGATATTTTTCTAAGATTGACTTACGCTCCGGATATCATCAATTAAAGGTACAAGAAGAAGACATACCTAAAACTGCTTTCAGAACTAGGTATGGTCATTACGAGTTTACAGTCATGCCCTTCGGATTAACGAATGCACCTGCAGCATTCATGGACATGATGAATAGAATCTGTAAACCGTATTTGGATAAATTTGTAATTGTTTTTATCAACGATATACTTATTTATTCCAAAAGCCAGGAAGAGCATTGTGAGCACTTGCATGCACTCTTAACTTTGTTGAGAAAAGAAAAATTGTACGCCAAATTCTCAAAGTGTGAATTTTGGTTGCAAGAAGTGCAATTTTTAGGACACATGGTGAATCACGAAGGCATTCATGTAGATCCTACTAAGATAGATGCAATTACCAAATGGAAGGTTCCGCAATCCGCAATGGAAATTAGAAGTTTTATAGGTTTAGCTGGATACTATAGACGGTTTATTAAGGATTTTTCCAAGATGGCTGTACCATTAACTAAGCTAACCTGTAAGGCAGTTAAGTTTGAATGGGGACCTAAGCAAGAAGAAGCCTTTAGGATCTTGAAACAGAAATTAACCAATGCTCCAATCTTAGCCTTACCAGAAGGAACTGAAGATTTTGAAGTATATTGTGATGCTTCAAAACTATGATTTGGATGTGTGCTAATGCAACGCAAGAAGGTAATTGCGTATGCTTCAAGACAATTGAAAAAGCACGAAGAAAATTATACGACTCATGACTTAGAATTAGGAGCCGTAATTTTTGCCCTAAAAATCTGGAGACATTATCTCTACGGAAGTAAGTTCACTGTCTATACAGATCATAAAAGTTTAAGATATATATTTGCGCAAAAAGAGTTAAATATGAGGCAAAGGAGATGGATGGAAATCCTAAGTGACTACGACTGTGATATTCAATATCATGAAGGAAAGGCAAATGTAGTTGCAGATGCCTTAAGTCGTAAGTACCATGAGAAACAACGACGAGTTCGTGCTCTTAGGTTAAATCTACAGTTACATTTATGGAACAATTGAAGAATATTCAAGAAACATCAATCAAGGATGATGCTGAAGGAATGAAGGGATGAATAAAAGAATTAGAACAAGGAGCCGATGGAATTTGGAGATTCCACAAAAGCAGAATATGGGTACCTAAGCAGGGAGAATTAAGAAATAAAATTTTAGAAGAAGCTCATAGATCTAGGTATACCATGCACCCTGGAAACAATAAAATGTACCAAGATTTAAGAAATAATTTCTGGTGGATAGGCATGAAAAAGGATATAGCTAAATATGTTTCTAAGTGTCGTACTTGTTCACAAGTTAAGGCAGAACATCAGAAACCTTCAGGTCTACTACAACAATTAGAAATGCCTGTATGGAAATGGGAACTCATAACAATGGATTTTGTTACTAACTTACCCAAAACCAGAAAAGGTAATGATGCGATTTGGATAATTGTGGATCGATTAACCAAATCAGCTCACTTTCTACCTATGAAAGAAACCTTTAGCATGGAAAGATTGGCAAAGTTGTATGTAGATGAAGTAGTATCCTTACATGGAGTTCCACTGTCCATTGTTTCGGATAGGGATAGTCGTTTCACTTCTCACTTTTGGACGAGTTTCCAGCAAGCAATGGGGACTCGACTAAATCTGAGTACCGCATATCATCCACAAACAGACGGGCAAAGTGAAAGGACGATACAAACTCTAGAAGACATGCTTAGAGCTTGTGTAATAGATTTTGGGGGAAATTGGGACGATCACTTACCTCTGATCGAATTCTCCTATAACAATAGTTATCATTCAAGTATTGAAACTGCCCCATTCAAGGCACTATATGGAAGAAAGTGCAGAACTCCAGTTTGTTGGGCAGAAATAGGAGAAAGTCAATTGTCAGGTCCTGAAATAGTGCAAGAAACGACCGACAAGATTACACAAATCAAGGAAAGACCGAAGACAGCTCGAGATCGTCAAAAGAGCTATGCCGACAATCGACGTAAGCCGTTAGAATTCCAAGTTGGAGAAAGAGTACTATTGAAAGTTTCTCCTTGGAAATGAGTTGTTCGATTCGGTAAGAAAGGAAAGCTAAGTCCAAGATACGTAGGACCATTTCCAGTTATTCAACGTATAGGACCAGTTACTTATCGTTTACAACTACCAGAGGAGTTAGCTGGAGTACATGATGTATTTCATGTATCCAACCTCAAGAAATGTCTATCAGACGAATCTTTGGTAGTACCTCCAAGATATAGAGGTAAACGAAAAGTTAAAATTTGTTGAGAAACCTCTTCAGATAGAAGACAGAAAAGTGAAGTTTCTCAAGCACAAACGACTAGTATTGGTTAAAGTCAAGTGGGATTCGAAACGAGGACCCGAATACACTTGGGAGCTGGAATCAGAAATGAAGCGAAAGTATCCTCAATTATTCCAGTAAATCTCGAGGACGAGATTTTTATTAAGCTGGGGAGGATGTAACAACTCGTATCAAAAGTCCTAATTATTATTTTATTTTATCAAAAAGGAAACCCTAATTGAGACACCCAAGTGATTCTGCACAAACCCAAAAATTTTCAGAATAATCAGAATCAGGATCAGGACCCCTAAAATTCAGGGGGGGGGGGGGGTAAACCCTAGTTACGATTATCTACATAAAACGTTGTCAAAATTGAATTTTACGAAACTGTCGACTCAGCAAGCCTACACACACACGAAGCTACCCTATGGTAGGTTAGGTGTCCCTCGCGTCACGCGACACCCAAGGTAGGACCCCTCGCGTCACACGAGGGGGGTCAAAATTTGTGTATAAATAGTGGGGTTTGGGACTGGAATTTGGGCACTTGAACGACGTTAAAACTCAAAATACACACTGAGATATCGCAGAAACACTTCTAAAACACACACGATCACTAATTGCTGCCGCAAAACAGGGTAATAACTCGATCGCTGCTACGATTCAATGTCCGATCGATTAAACTATCCAATGGATGTTTAAGTGCTGCCCACATTAGGGTTTATGCTTTGTCATTCGTTGTTAAATCAATGGATGTTTAAGTATCGCACTTTGTCATTCGATGTGAGGGTTTAATCTCGTGAGTTATCGTAAATGCTGTATTAAGTTACTAACCGAGTTGTGTGCAAGTTATTAAATTTAGGTTAAAAGGCTAATCAGTAGGCTAGGCTCTGCTCAAATTAAATCTGCAATGTGAGTCATTCTCTTTTTATCAAATTACTTTCAAAATCATGTTTATTTTCAAAGATTATAATTACAGTGATTAAGTTTATGTAATCACCAAGTTACAGCCGGTATGTGGGGTTTTATATACATTACTTGATAACCGTCACTATTGGACAACGAGTTAGCCAATGAGTGATATGACCATAGTCACAGACTCCATTGGACAATGAGGTTACCAATGGATGGTCGAGTGACAAATAGTGTGGGTAGTTGGTTGATATCGGGAAACATTGTAATCTCTTAATACTGTAAATTATAACAAATGGGTCATTTTAGTACAATAGAATGATTCATCAGTATTTCCCGCTGACAAAACCTTTTTTAAACATGTTTCAGGTGATCTGTTGTGATCCAAGAAAAGTGCCGTGAAGCACTACAAGCTTAAGGAAGTGGCTCAATATAAAATAAAGTAACATGTTTTGTAAAAATTTCTCCGTGAAATCTTATGATTGTAAATTACCGGGTTTTATCCCGAGTTGTGAAATAAAATAATCGGGAAAATTGCAGTTTTAAAAAGATCCTGATGAAAACTTTCGCTGTTAAATAAATACCACGGGATTTCTGTCCCGCGGGTCCTGAAACGGGTAAAACCGGGTCAGGGGTCGTGACAGCTGATGTGGAACAACCCATAGAATTCAATGCTCCACCTCTGGAGAAACCCAAGCCTAAGAAGAAGAGAAGATTGGTAGGGTGGAGGCGTGTGCGTAGAAGGAAACCTGCCACTATGAAGATTCCTAAAATAAACAATCCCTTAGAAAAAAGGAAAAGGAATTGAAACAGGGGAAAGTTCTAGACAGCAGGAATTGGAGGTTGAAGTCGGGGAAGATTCTAGGCAGATGGGAATACAGTTTGAGGAATATTCTAAGCAAATAGAAATGGATATTGGAAAAGGTTCTAGAAAAACCAAGATGGAAATTGGAGAAAGCTCTAGGCAAACCCAGGAAATGACAATACAGGAGGAGCTAGATTTTATATTGGCAAGCTGTGTTAGTATTAAGCCTGTCAATGAAAATGTTTTTACTCATCCTATTGAAACCCAACTTCCAATGAATTTGGAACCAGCAATCCCAGAACCTATAATCCACACCCAACCTTTAGGAATGGACGAGTGGTGGACTAATGATTGGCAGTTCCAAAACCTTCTCAACAGTCCTTATACGTTCTCCCTCAGTTCGATCCAGAACCTCTACCAAATCCACCGATGAGTAATGAGAATATGGCTGAACTTCGCCATTTTGGCGAAGAGCTGATGGATGCTGGGAATAAGATCCGAGAGATTGGGGGACAAATCTCATGGAAATATGATGAAAGGCAACATCGTTATTAAAAATGCAAGTTGACGAGGGAAAAAGGAGTTATGAATCTATGTTTGTATAATAACAATAAGAGTAATAAAAATCAGTATGTGTAAAATAAACAATAAAACGGTTGTAAGATAAAAATGTATATGGAAGCATAATATAATGAAAATAAATGAAAATTTAAAAATTTTGGTTGTATATTTGTTTATGTGATTATGTGCGATTAATTGTTATATTGGATTGTTTATTATTCTATACTAATTATTTATCTATAAATTAATTATCAGATGGAAAACATTGGTAATGAACCAGTAAATGAAGTAAATCAATCTGAGCAAAATCAGGAAGAGTAATTGTTAAATAGGCAAGATATCGAGGATATCGTTGCTCAAGGAATAGCCAATGCTATTCCAGCAATCATTGCTGCTGCCCAGAAACCTGTTAAACTACAATCAATCATTCCTAGTAAACGTACACAAGGAGACAATTTTAGTAATAGTATAAACGGAGGAGGTAATCATATTAATAACAATAATGATCTGCAAGCCCCAATTTTCAAGAAAATAAAAGCTGCAACACCTGGTTGCACTTACAAAGAATTTCTTGCCTGTAAACCAGCTGAGTTTGTAGGTAACGAAGGGGCTATTGCAGCACTGCGTTGGTTAGAGAAAACTGAGGCAGTGATCACCATAAGTAAATGTGCTGATGAAGATCAAGTTATGGATGCGTCAAATCTTTTTAAAGAAGGGGCGTTAGAATGGTGGAATACAGTTTTACAAGCTAAAAGAAGGATCGAGGCATATGCCATGAACTGGGAAGAATTTAAGAGTCTTGTAGAAAGAAAATTATGTCCCGAGTATGAAAAAGATCAAATGGCAAATAAGTTCCTGACTCACCGGATGGTGAATGTGGATTGTCGAGGATATACTTCGACATTCTTCGAATATGCTAGAGTGGTACCAACGCTGGCTTCGCCAGAGCCGGTACTCATTTCTCGCTATATTTGGGGATTAATTAGTGAAATCCGTAATATCGTTAAAGCTGCGAGACCTCGCACTATTGACGATGCGGTAGAATTAGCTAATACCCTCACTGACGAACTGGTACGCACAAGAGATGAAAACAAGAAGAAGGAACTGGCTCAGAAAATTTCCCAAGGATTTCGTGTGGGTAATAGTAGTAACTTCAAGAAAAGAGGAACAGGGCAAATCTCAACTCCTCAGTTCTGCAGGAATTGCAAAAAGAAACATTATGGAAGATGCAATATAACCTGCACTTTTGCAAAACTGTAGGACATCGTGAAGAAAACTGCCGAAAGAAAACTATAATCTGCTTTAACTGTGGAGAAGCAGGGCATTTTAAAACAGAATGTCCTAAATTGGCAAAACCAGCAGACAACAAAACCAAGGCGACCGACGTAGCTACTAAGAAGAATGTCAGAGCATTCCAACTGACCACTCAAGAAGCAGAACTCATTCTAGATGTGATAGCTGGTACGTTCTTAGTTCACAACGTATACGCAAAAGTATTATTTGACTCTGGTGCAAACCAAAGTTTTATCAATACTTCATTCTGCCAAGCTCTTAATCTACCTTTAACCAACATTAGGCAGATTTTTACAGTCGAAACCACAGATGGGAATTTAGTTAAAATAGATCAGGTTTTACAAAAGGTAGAAATAGAACTCTCAGGTCATAAATTCTCTGCAAACCTGTTACCTATGAAATTAGCTGAATTTGATGATGTGTTAGGAATGGATTGGTTAATAGCCAACCATGCTCGAATCCTTTGTGATAAGAATTCTATAGAAATTCAGGTACCTACCGGAGAAGTAATCAGGATTACAGGAAATAAACCACATAAACCCATGAAGTTCATATCAGTAATGAAAGTTGCTAGTTATGAACGAAAGCAAGGAATAGTATATATGATTTCAGCAATCATTAATACTAAGGGTAAGGAACTTAAAGAGATTCCTGTAGTCTCAGAATACTCAGATGTATTCCCAGAAGAATTACCAGGATTACCACCAGATAGGGAAGTAGAATTTAGGATTCATATAATTCCCGAAACTACACCGATAGCCAAGGCACCTTATCGGTTAGCTCCTACCGAAATGTTAGAACTGAAAAAGCAATTAGATGAATTACTAAGTAAAGGATTCATACAACCTAGCTCATCCCCATGGGGAGCACCAGTGTTGTTTGTAAAGAAGAAGGATGGTTCGATGAGAATATGTATTGATTATAGAGAGTTGAATAAGGTTACAATTAAGAATCGATACCCATTACCTAGGATTGATGATCTTTTTTATCAACTTCAAGGAGCTAGATATTTTTCTAAGATCGACTTACGCTCTGGATATCATCAATTAAAGGTACAAGAGGAAGATATACCTAAAACTGCTTTCAGGACTAGGTATGGTCATTACGAGTTTACAGTCATGCCCTTTGGGTTAACAAATGCTCCTGCAGCATTTATGGACATGATGAATAGAATCTGTAAACCGTATTTGGATAAATTTGTAATTGTTTTCATAGACGGTATACTTATTTATTCCAAAAGTCAGGAAGAACACTGTGAGCACTTACATGCACTTTTAACTTTGTTAAGAAAAGAAAAGCTTTATGCCAAATACTCGAAGTGTTAATTTTGGCTAAAGGAAGTGCAATTTCTAGGTCACATGGTGAATCACGAAGGTATTCACGTAGATCCCTCTAAAATAGAGGCAATTACCAAATGGAAGGTTCCGCAATCCGCAATGGAAATTAGAAGTTTTATAGGTTTAGCTGGTTATTATAGACGGTTTATTAAGGATTTTTCCAAGATAGCTGTACCATTAACTAAGCTAACCTGTAAAGCAGTTAAGTTTGAATGGGGACCTAAACAAGAAGAAGCCTTTAGAATCTTGAAGCAGAAGTTAACAAATGCTCCAATCCTAGCCTTACCAGAAGGAACTGAAGATTTTGAAGTTTACTGTGATGCTTCAAAATTAGGATTTAGATGTGTGCTAATGCAACGTAAGAAGGTAATTGCGTATGCTTCAAGGCAATTGAAAAAGCACGAGGAAAATTATACAACTCATGACTTAGAATTAGGAGCCATAATTTTTGCCCTTAAAATTTGGAGACATTATTTGTATGGAAGTAAGTTTACTATCTATACAGATCATAAGAGTTTAAGATATATATTTGGGCAAAAAGAGTTAAACATGAGACAAAGGAGATGGATGGAAATCTTAAGTGATTACGACTGTGATATTCAATATCACTAAGGAAAGGCAAATGTAGTTGCAGATGCCTTAAGTCGTAAATATCATGAAAAGCAAAAGCGAGTTCGTGCTCTCAGATTAAATCTACAGTTAGATTTAATGGAACAAATAAAGAGTGTTCAGGAAACAACAATCAAGGATGATGCTGAAGAAATGAAAGGAAGAATAAAGGAATTAGAACAAGGAGCTGATGGAATTTGGAAATTTCATAAAAAAAGGATCTAGGTACCTAAGTAGGGAGAATTAAGAAATAAGATTTTAGAAGAAGCCCATAAATCTAGGTATACCATACACCCTGGAAACAATAAGATGTACCAAGATTTAAGAAATAATTTCTGGTGGATAGGCATGAAGAAGGATATAGCCAGATATGTTTCTAAGTGTCATACTTGTTCACAAGTTAAGGCAGAACACGAGAAACCTTCAGGTCTACTACAACAATTAGAAATGCCAGTATGGAAATAGGAACTCATAACAATGGATTTTGTTACTAAGTTACCCAAAACCAGAAACGGTAATGATGCGATTTGGGTAATTGTGGATCGATTAACCAAATCAGCTCATTTTCTACCTATGAAAGAAACCTTTAGCATGGAAAGGTTGGCAAAGTTGTATGTAGATGAAGTAATATCCTGACATGGAGTTCCACTCTCCATTGTTTCGGATAGGGATAGTCGTTTCACTTCCCATTTCTGGAAAAGTTTACAAGAAGCTATCGGAACTCGACTAAATTTAAGTACTGCATATCATCCTCAAACAGATGGGCAAAGTGAAAGGACAATCCAAACTCTGGAAGACATGCTTAGGGCATGTGTGATAGATTTTGGTGGAAACTGGGATGATCATTTACCATTAATTGAATTCTCCTATAATAATAGTTATCATTCAAGTATCGAATTTGCCTCATTCGAAGCACTATACGGACGAAAGTGTAGAACTCCAGTTTGTTGGGCAGAAATAGGAGAAAGTCAATTATCAGGTCCGGAGATTGTGCAAGAGACTACTGATAAGATCACTCAGATCAAAGAAAGATTGAAGACGGCTCGAGATCGCCAGAAGAGTTATGCCGACAATAGACGGAAGTCGTTGGAATTCCAAGTAGGAGACAAAGTACTATTAAAAGTTTCACCTTGGAAAGGAGTAGTTCGATTCGGTAAGAAAGGAAAGCTAAATCCACGATACGTAGTACCATTTTCAGTGATCCAACGTATACGACCAGTTGCTTATCGTTTACAACTACCAGAAGAGTTAGCCGGAGTACATGATGTATTTCATGTATCCAATCTCAAGAAATGTTTGTCTGATGAATCCTTGGTAGTATCTCTTCAAGATATAGAGGTAAATGAAAAGCTAAACTTTGTTGAGAAACCTCTTCAAATCGAAGATCGAAAAATCAAATTTCTCAAGCACAAGAGATTGGTACTAGTTAAAGTCAAGTGGGATTCCAGAAGAGGACCCGAATACACTTGGGAGCTGGAATCAGAAATGAAGCGAAAATATCCTCAATTATTCCAGTAAATCTCGAGGACGAGATTTTTATTAAGGTGGGGAGAATGTAACAACTTTTATTAAAAAGTACTATTTATTATTTTAATTGTCCAATAGGAAACCCTAATTGAGAAACCCAAGTGATTCTGCATAAACCCTAAAAATTTCAGAATAATCGGAATCAGGATCAGGGCCCCTAAAACTCAGGGGGGGTAAATCCTAATCGGTAATATCCACACAGTTTGTTGTCGAAATTGAAAATGAACGCGAGACCAACTCAGCTGAGCTACCTGGACACGGAGCAACCCTATGGTAGACTAGGGTCTCTCGCGCCACGCGACGCGCACAAGAGGATCTCTCGCGTGGCGCGAGAGGGACAAATTTTGGGTATAAGTAGTAGAGTCTGTTACATGCAATTGTGCGTTAGTTTGACGTTCAAACTCAAATTGTGCGTTGAGATATTGTCTGAATACTACAAAAACACACACAGATCACAAAGTGCTGCCGCAATATAGGGTAATAACTCGATCGCTGCTACGATTTAATGTCCGATTGATTGAAACTATCCAATGGATGTTTAAGTGCTGCCCACATTAGGGTTATGCCTTGTCATTCGTCGTAAATACGATGGATGTTTAAGTATTGCACTTTGTCATTCATTGTGAGGGTTTGATCTCGTGAGTTATCGTAAATGTTGTATTGGTTACTAACCTAGTTTTGTGTGCATTGTTATTTAAATTAGGTTAACAAGGCTAATCAGTAGCTAGACTCTATCTGTGTTAGAACTGCAAGGTGAGTCATTCTCTTTTTATTCAAAGTGCTTTATAAATTCTTAAATATTTTCAAAGTTATAATTACAGTGATTAAGTATATGTAATCACCAAATTACAGCTAGTATGTGGGGTTTTGTATACATTACTCTATAATCGTCACCATTGGGGTAGCCAAAGGTGGATATGACCATAGTCACAGAAACAAGTCGAGTGACAAATACTGTGGGTAGTTGGTTGATATCAGAAACATTATAATCTCTCTTAATACTGTAAATTATAACAAATGTGTCGTTTTAATAAATAGAATGATTCACCAGTATTTCCCGCTGACAAAACCTTTTTCAAACATGTTTCAGGAGATTTATTGTGATCCAGGAAAAGTGCCATGAAGCACTACAAGCTTAAGAAAGTGGCTCATTATAAAAATAAAGAACCATGTTTTGTAAAAATAAAGATTTCTCCGGGAAATCTTGTAATTGTAAATTTCCGGGGTTTTATCCCGAGTTGTGAAATGAAATAATCAGGAAATTGCAGCTTTAAAAAGATCCTGATGAAAACTTCTGCTGTTAAACTCAATTAAATAAATACCACTGGATTTTCTGTCCCACTGCTTCTGAAACGGGTTAAACCGGGTCAGGGGCCGTAACACTTACTGCCGTAAAGGTAATGTCTCCAAATTTTAAGGGCAAAAATTATGGCTCCTAATTCTAAATCATGGGTTGAATAATTCTCTTCATGATTCTTAAGGTGTCTAGATGCATAGGCTATAACTTTTTGACGTTGCATTAACACACATCCATAACCTAACTTAGAAGCGTCACAATAGACTACAAAGTCTTCAGTTCCTTCTGGTAACGCTAGTATGGGTGTGTGGGTTAATCTTTGCTTAAGAATTCTAAAGTCTTCTTCTTGTTTTGGTCCCCATTCAAACTTAACAGATTTACAGGTTAACTTAGTTAAGGGAATGGCTAGTCTAGAGAAATCTCGAATAAATCTTCTATAATAACCGGCCAATCCTAAGAAACTTCTAACCTCGGTTGGTGACTCAGGGGTTTTCCATTTAGTAATTGCCTCGATCTTGGTGGGATCCACATGAATTCCTTCATAATTGACTAAGTGTCCAAGAAACTGTACATGTTCTAACCAAAACTCGCACTTTTAAACCTTTGCATAAAGCTTTTCTTTCCTTAATAAACATAGAAGTGCGTGCAAATGCTTTGCATGTTCCTCTTTACTCTTAGAGTAAATAAGAATATCATCTATAAAGTTAATTATGAATTTATCCAAATATGGCTTACATATTCGGTTCATCATGTCCATAAATGTGGCTGGGGCATTGGTTAAACCAAATGGCATGACAGTAAATTCATAATGGCCGTACCTTGTTCTAAATGCGGTTTTAGGAATGTCCTCTTCCTGTACCCTTAATTGATGATATCCTGACCGTAAATCGATTTTCGAGAAAAATCGAGCTCCTTGCAATTGATCAAACAGATCATCGATTCTTGGTAATGGATACCGATTTTTAATCGTAACGTTGTTCAATTCACGGTAGTCAATGCACATACGCATTGATCCGTCTTTCTTTTTAACGAATAAAATCGGTGCTCCCCATGGTGATGAGCTTGGCTGTATGAATCCTTTCTCTAATAATTTATCTAACTGTTTCTTCAGTTCCTGCATTTCTGTGGGTGCCAAACGGTAAGGTGCTTTGGCAAATGGTGCTGTTCCTGGTAGTAGATGAATTCTGAATTCAACTTCCCGGTCCGGTGGTAGTCCTGGTAATTCTTCTAGAAATACATCTGAAAACTTAGACACTACTGGAATATCTTTTAGTTCTTTTACTTTAGTGTTAGTGATTATAGAAATCAAATACACTAATGATCATTTTCTTATATAAGTTGTTGTTTTCATCACAGAGATGAATTTGGTGGACCTAGATGTCTTATCTCCTTTAATTGTGATCTTTTCACCCCTTGGTTAATTTACTTGGATTGACTTTTGATCACATAGAATACTAGCTTTATTGGCTATTAACCAATCCATTCCTAATACAACATCCATTCACCAAGTAATGAACCCAATCCATTACTGGCTTTATTGGCTATTAACCAATCTGGATGAACCCATATCAGTGATGGTTCATCCAGAACTCCATATTATGCTCGTCATACTTCCAGACGAGTCGTTCTCCGATCTGTCTCATCCTGTCACTACCTTCCAAAATCTCCTCACCAAAAGTTCGGAGTTCTTGCACATTCTCTGCACTCATTGGGGGTGCAGGGGCTGGTACTGGGTTTGGGAACTAGGGCATGGGTTCTTGGTAAGGATATGGATTCTCTAAAATTTCCCTGATGCATTCATCGTTATCATAGTAGGGATCTAGAGGGTCCAAATCTGGATAGGCTGCTAGTTCCGGCATGGGTTCGTCTTCTGGTATTGGGTAACATTGTTGGTAATCCCTATGGTCGTCAAACCACGGGTCGTAGTCTGGGTCAAAGGGATTGGGTGCTGGTACTTTAGGTATCTCATCTGGGTTGAAATCAGGCATTGGGATTTGATTTTTTGGATTGTTTTCAATTTCCATTGGCTAGGGTGGGAAACAGTGGTAAGGGCTGGGGTGCTATGAGTTGCTCCAGGTTAGGGTCTGCAGCTGTGGTTGCTAGGATATGGAAATTGGATAGACTCCTATTGAGCATATCCTGGGTGTGAGCATCAGTTTCTCTCTTGGCGGCTGCTACAGCACGCTGTTGTTGTAACTTTTTCATTCTCTTCCTACGTTCATGCGCTCCCATACTGAACCATCCTCTATTTTTAGGAGGGAATGGCTCTTCAGACTGAGCCTTAAACACGAATATCTCATCTTCATTGTCAGCTGAATACCCTGAGAGGGTAGGCTGTGACGAGGTACCTTCGTTTTGAGGTGAGCTGGACAACTGACGATAGGCGTCGGAAGGTCCTTGGTCACTCATACTGTAAACTAACAAATAGTCAAATAACACACAACAATAAAATACAAATATGCACGTAGTTTCGTAGAAAATTTCCTAACAAATTGAATAATATCTTGGTGTTAGCAGAACACTTCTGTGGCTGAATCAGTGGCTTAGCTCTGATACCACCTTCAGTCGCAACCCCCGTTCCCTAACTACCCGGGAACGGGCGGTCGCGGCCAGTTTCGTTGCTATCGATGTTTATCATTTTGACAGCGGAAATTACATGAGAACCGTAGTTAGGAATATTTTATAAGAGTAAAATATCACACTTTTAATATATTTAACACACGGGAAAATCCCAAGTTTCAAGTACACACATTTTCATAGGGATAAACCCTATTTTATTTAATAAAAACATCTCTTTATTTCAGGTAATTTTTATAGCTACTTTTCCAAGCCTTCAGTGCTGTCCAACTATCTTCTATTTGGCTTTCACATTTTGTTACCTGAAAGGCGTTTAAAAACATTTTGTCAGTGGGAAATAATGGTGAGTGAATCTCATTTTAGTAAAGTTAAGTAAAACCATTGTACAGTATTGAGGGTGGTCGCGCAATTACATTTGTTTCCATCTACTTTAATTACCACCCACGGTACTGTCAACCCGACTTGTGGTCATGTTAGTACTCACAATGTAGTAACAAATTTTATATACAAAACCCCAACATACCGACGATAATTGTAGAATACAAATACCCAATCATTGTTTAATATAATGTAAATCATTTGAGGTTTTGTAAAAATAGTTTGCAAAAAGGAGATTACTCACATTGCTGTCTTAGGGTTTTCCTTAAGGATTTCCTGGTGATTATCTATAATTTGTAGAATACAAATACCCAATCACTGTTTAATATAATGTAAATCATTTGAGGTTTTGTAAAAACAGTTTGCAAAAAGGAGATTACTCACATTGCTGTCTTAGGGTTTTCCTTAAGGATTTCCTGGTGATTATCTATAATTTACACAAATGCACACGCGTTAGTATAATAACCCAATATTTACATTAGTAATACCCTCCCCGAGACGGCATTCCAACGACTACGTCGGGCAGACAGCCGTTACGGAACCCTGGATCAATCGGGCAGCGTATCTAATACGTAACCGGGGTTATGATACTTACAACGATGCAGAACATCTTTATTTAGGGGGGTATTATACCCGAGAATTACTTTACCTATGCAGAAATTCGAGAGAGAAATATTGTGAGCGAATTCGACTGAACAGCCGATGCCCTCTATATATAGGGCCTGATCCGGGCTTCGTCGCGCCTTCGCGGCCCGCGACTTAGGTCGAGTAGGCCCTAGCCTTGACTGGTCACACGCATAGGCTCGACACGACACTGCCACGTGGCAGCTTAGGGTGCTGCCTCGTCAATGAGCGCTCGCGGCCCACGTAAGACCGAGGCTGGGTCTTCGCGGCCCGCCACAGCCTTTAAAAATTTGATTTTTATTTTAATTTAATAAAATAAAGGTATTCGGCGCCCGTTTTCGTATATGGGGTGTATTTTAGGACGTATTGGGACATTCTAATTATATTAGGGGTGTCGGAAATTATTTAGGAGGGTTGTTATAATCATATTGCACAATATGCTAATCAAAGAAGACGGACGTGGAATATCCCCGGATTGGGTGTCGGATCCTCCTACACAAGTTCAAATTCCACAAAAAATCCAACAAGAATTGCGTAATGAAGAAACTCACTTTCGATTGAGATACGATTTAATCGAACTAGTAGGTTCTTTAGGTTTGGAGTTTCATGAGTCGGACGAGGAGTAGAGTTTTTTAGTATTTTTTTTTTTTTTAGTTTGTAGTCTAAAATATTTCTAGTATGTTAAATTGAACTAGTATGTTTTAATTTTAATGAAATTTATAATTTTAGTGTTTTATTGTTAATTTCTAATTTTAAAATAAAAAATTAAAAAAATTTGTGAGTGATGAAATTCTATCATTAGTGACCACCGCCACTACAAAATGCTTGTGAGTGATAGAATAGTGGCTAATGACATGGCAGAAGTTGATTGGATACTTGTGAATGATTGAATTCTATCACTAGTGACCACCCCCACTCACTCCCCTTAAACCTCCTTGGGTTTAACAAATTTATGACTTTTTTTTGCGACCGTGGACATGTGACCGCTTTTACCAACTGAAGTTTTAGTTTCAAATACGCAACCATCTCTTTTGCAACTGGCTAGCGACCGCTTGTCGATTGCCCTGCTTTGCGACCGCTTGTTACGCTCTTTTTGCGGCTATTTTTGGGTTGCAAATTTGCTACATCATTAAAAAAATGTTTCTTTTAAATCTATTGAAATTTACATATAAACATGATAATACACATGAAAACAAATGTATCCAAACCCGATAAATAAATATATTTTTTTGAATGGCCAATAAATATAATTCAAACCAAACCATTCTACAAACAAACGCATATCACACTCATCCAATACATCTTTTTTTGGAAAAATTACTTAAAAGTTGGTTGTTTACAATAACTAGAAGAACAGCCAAGCCGCGATGCGACTTTTTTATTTTTACTATACAACTCAATTTAACGACAACGTACCAAAAGTTAAACAAAAGGCAATATATTATAACATTTATTGTTAATAAAAATTATACAAAATTTACATCCAATGTTTTAAAGTAGCAATATATTTAAACAAACTAATTTTTATCTACAATATTAGGTTGAACGTGACGCGCGTAAAGTGCGACGACCGCAACTTGTAGTTCCGCATGTTTTTAACGAATATTGCTAACTCGTTCAGTTACTTCGTTGAGTTTAGCACTTATCCTACGGTCTGACTCCACCGTATCCTCATGAACATGTTTTAGTTGTTCAAAAATGTTAACGTCGTTGCTGGAAGATGTCATTATATACCTATATATTCACATACAAATTAGCGACTATTGTTAACCAAATAACAATAATAAGAATGAAAGAAAAGTGTATCTCTAGTCAATAGGAAAAGGCCCGTTAACATCCATGTGGTCGTACGTTTTTTTGATGCACATAAAAATTCATAATAACTGATTCGTCATCGTCATCGCCAACCTAAATATAAAAAATAAACGAAAAAAAAAGCAATGCATATAAATCAAGAACGGTCCAAACTGTTTCAACAAAAAATTAAGGAGTCTAACGTGTTCGTAAATTCGATATTGTAGGTGCATATATGTGTGTTTAATCGGTTGCTTATGTAAGCCTCTCTGTTTAGAAAACCCAAATTTTGAACATAATAGCCAATATAGAATATTTCTTGTCAGTCAACAACAAATCGATTAGGCTTTGTGTACAACGACAAAACGCCCAAACAACTATCAACGCTTAGAGGCACGACACGGCTGCATCAAACATTGCCAAGCCAAACGCAGAGCACCAACACAACCGTTGTATCCATACATCACAATGAATCTCAAATTAACTTAAAACTGATAATATACAACTTTAAGCCATAGGCACAAGTGATCATATGTACACAACAAACCTACAAAGCTTTAGGTACACCATATGAAAGCAATCCATTATTACCAATTGATAATATATATAAATTGAGATACAGTTTTTGAATTCGAAATCCAATGAGTATTCACAATCGAATAGGCAACTACACATGCAAAACAACCCAAAGCAACCAAATGTTTCTAACCCATATCACTGCATGCCTCACACAGGTCTTCCTGTGATTGCCTCTCATAGGTTAATCAGTCTCCTTGCTCCGGCCTACATAGGTACCGTTTTCCACCGCATCTATCTCGCCTCGCCTGACTCTCTTGATCTTAGTCGGTTCACATATATTCGTACCTCCTTAGTTCACACTGAACTTTGGCTCACACCTAACCTCTCTCCGACTCACACATAGCTGGTCCTCTGCTTTTCTTGCCTTCACAAAAATGGCTTCTTAATCGTTACTCACCTTCACTCAAATGGCTTTTTGCTCTTGTTCTTCTCCTTGATCCACTAAGAATCTCTTGCTATTCGAGTTTCAAACTTAGATGTGACTTGTCTTCCTTTGATCTCTTGCTCAGATACCAACTATTGGCCTAATGTTTATCGATACCACAATAAACGAATATAGAACACATCGGATTTGAAGTCAACCGACTACTGGCTCTTTCAAATATGACCCAAATCAACCGTCAACTTCTTGGTTTACCCATATAGCCCCTTACAATCAAGATTAACACTACATGCCATGATACCTCTACGTACGACATTAGTATTAATCTTCCCATCTAAATCAAGATACATTGCACGTGAAATTAGTGAACCTAAATATGCATGTAATTTATATGCGATATCCACAAAAACCATGCTTTATCTTTCGTAATCTTTAATATTATTATAATTTTGGACCAAAGATTAATTACATCCTCCGATCCTCATTGGCACGTACGAATGTTAGAGATGATAAGTTTTGGAGCTCACAATATGTAATTTTTATAAACTTGAACTAGATTTATAACATATAGTTGTTACATGATGAAAAGAAATTAATCTGATCATGAAACTCATATCGGATAAAGTTTACTCGATATAAATATCTTGACTTATAAAGAAAAAATTAATCGTGTATATTTAGATATACAAGACATTGAAGCAAGGTATATGTAATTTTTAATTACACATCAACTTTGAACCAATAAATGGAATGAATTTCTATTTGCCAACATTTTCTTCTTACGCGTAACTACACATCCCCAACTTGCAAGAGTTCCCTTTCTTGCATTTAATATTGCAGCCTCCACAATTTCTTTTGTCTGTCATTAGGTTCACGCATTTTCCCTTGCAACAAATCTCTTGGTGCTTGCATTTTTTCCCACAAAGACCACAGTTTTGTTTATCAGTTTTAACATTGACACATTTCTTATTGCAACAGTCTGGACCTGGGCTGCCTTTCGCCCGACATAGTCTTGGGTTCTTGTTGCACTTCACCAAGCCCCTCGAGTGTTGAGCAAGGAACCGACTTGCCCCTCTTAGCGAACCAGATGTAGGAACAAGATCTTCGTCATCGTTTAATTCGATTGGTGTTGCAGAAAGATTAATGGCTAATGCCATCAGGATGATCAAGGTTATCACGATTTTCTTTATCATGGTGTTTTAGAGAGGAATATGTATATATATGAGATGTATAGATGTTTGGATGAAGTTATGGATATTGAGATTGATTTGTGGTAGTGCATGTATTTATAGGAGGAAATGTGACTGCTCAAGTTTGAAATTAATTGTGGCTGGTCAAGGGAGTCTAGGTATTAAAAAAAAGTTAGGCTTTCGGATGGTATTTTGTAGCAAAGGCTCCACTAAAAAGTGTCAATTTTGACTTTGAATGGTATTTTCTTGTTCGTATATATGTTTTCCACATGGGAATAAAATAAACACATTTATTTTATATATCTTTCACATCTTGTTATCGGAAAGTTATTTGTGCATCGTCTAACACTACTGTTTTTAGTCGGTGTGGAGTCGTTAATTTACGCATTAGATTATGCAGTAGGTACATGCTTTGGTGTATGCAGTAACATTTAGCTAGTTTTAATATATATTTTTCTTTTTAACATTAGCATGCAATGTATTTAGCAAAGTACAATTTTAATTTCTACAACAAAGTTCTACATTAATGTTCTAGGTAGTTACAGGAGCACTTAGCTTCTATATGAAAAACACGGTTAACTCGTAAGAATCGTACCTTACGTAAAACTAGAAGAAAAAAAAGATGACTGTAACGTAAATATAGTTACAAGAGCACTTAGCTTCCATTATTTTGACTTCTATTTTTGTAAGGCGCGACTTTCTTAGATGGACGTATATTATATTAGCCAGTTGGATATGTGGAACTGCGCGCATCTGATTAAACATATCCCTTAAATTAAAATAAAATAAAAATTGACTGTACATTAATTATTTTTTAATACTAGCTCTTTATATATTACAAATCAAAATAATTCGTGAATCTTAGAATAAAGTTTTGAAAAGGTGCATGTTGTAAAACATTCAAAAATATCGATTTTTTTTATTTAAAGCATGTCAACGCAGAGATACAACGGGTGTAATGGGGCTGGGTGTCCAAGGGCATGCATCCGTGACCACGAACGAGCTTGGATGAGTGGAATACTGAGTCGGGCTAGGTTTAAAAAAATACACACGTGTGTGCTCGTGAATATATAACTTAAATAATTAATGTATTAATGATTATGAATATTCATATATTACTAATGATATTGATTTTGAATTCTTCTTCTTTAATAACTAACTATATTAAATTTGTAAGGGTATATTGATAAACTTATATAAATTATTGATTTTTAGTATTTTTCTTTAATAAACTAACTATGATAAATTTGTAACTTGTTTTCAAAAAAAAATTAATATAATAATAATAATACTAATTTACAGTGTATGATAAATTACGAGATGTCTAAGAAAAATTACAAGTCGTGTAGTATAATTTTTATATGTGTAGTATAGGATAGCTTTTGATGTCTTTATGCAAAATATGTTAGTGTGGAGTATGATAGTATTTATTACTAATTAATTTGTCGAAAATAATAATAAATAAATGAGATGGGAGAAAAATATTTAATGTTTTACAATTGTATCATTTGTTCTTTTTTTCTTAATTAAATTTTCTTCTCGAAGGATCGTCCCCCCATATATATATATATATATATATATAGTAGGAGTTGGGTAGAAAGCTAGCCTTATTTTCCGATGCATTAAAGGCGAGAGGTCAAGGAAATGCATCGTCACGTAAACTGAGACATGATCTGCTCAAGAAGGAGCACTACAAGAAATATGGGTGTTTACCCACACATAATTTACCTACATATGTAAATGTGTGGGTAACTACCTACACATGTTTGTATATGTGTGGGTAGTGGTTAATGATATATTTTCACAATAACTAACACTTAATATATGTAGGTAGTATGTTTTAGCCACACTTGGCGATGGTAATTACCCACACATGTAACAAATTTTCCTTATGTGTAGGTATATTATCTACATATATGTAAAAACACCAAATATGTGTTGGTAATTGATTATGTTTACCAACACATAATATTTGTAAATAAATATGTAGATATATTATGTAAGTAAAATTCTATTATATAATTTGAAAATGACATGGAAAATAAACACCTACACATATTAAAAATGTACACTATATGTAGATATTGGATAGATACAAACAAGTTAGTTTCTAATCAAATTAGTTAATTAATTATCAAATATCATTAATTAGGGTTTTTACGGTCAATTGGAGTCCTTAATTGTCAATTAGGGTCATTGATGGTCAACTGGTTCAAGTTTAGGTCAATTAAAGCAAATGTTGGCAAATCACAACTATTTATTGTCAATTAGAATCATTTATGATGATTTAGTTATTTTTTTTATCAAATAGGGTTATTATTGATCAATTAGAGTTGACGATGATCAATTATTGGCACTGATAATTATTTTGGGTTCTTATTAGTTAAGTAGTTTTATTGATGCTCAAATAAGACCAATATGTACGAGTGTAGTTAAATAGGTAATTATTCATCAATTAGGGTCATATATGATCAATTCGAGTGAAAAATATCAATTACAATCGATGATCACCTTTTGGTCGTTGATGATTAATTAGGTTTAATATTTGTCAAGTAAGAGCATTTATATTTTTTTTGAATGACCATAATGTAATTATACTTTACTAGAGCTAAAAACTACTCAATATCTTAATTGAGGCTCAAAGCCAACACCTTTTGTGTAAGTGGCTTAACTAAATTGTTGTCACTGGGTTAAACATGTGGGTGTAGGACTGTATATATATAATTTTAGCCCGATAATAACTTAAATGGGGCACTTTGACTGAAAATGAGCACTTTATCACTAAGATAGGGGCCGCTTTGAATATTCACTATATCCTGACAAAAGAGGCGTGTGGTCAGAAAATGTGACCCGTCATTATAGGTTTATAATATATTTTATGATATATAAAATGGAAAAAATATATACACCACGTTTGTTATGGCTTTACATAACAGTAAATTTTTTTTTGAACGGCGATATTTCTACAACAGGCGATAGAGATCGCACCTACCCTATAACTCGGGTAGGCCCCTCCGCCCCACTCCGGCATCCAAGGCTATGTTGTCTTAACCGGGCCCACGCTTGGTGCGTCAGAGTTTGGCTAAGGCGTTCCCCGAGAAAATTTCCAGCCCACTGCCCACCCGATTAACCGGGAGCGTGTAGTTGCACCCTCCACAAGAGTCGGGGACTCTCTGGAGTAAATGCACTGTAATAGATTTTATTTTTTTATGTAAAATGCACTCCACAAGAGTCGGGGACTCTCTGGAGAAAATTTTTTACCCTCCACAACAGTAAATAGTCTTATTTTTTTATGTAAAATTTTATTTTAATATTCTAATTTCAAATAAAAAAATAAAAATTATAAAATTCGGGTTGAACGGGTCGTGTTCGGTTCAACCCACGAAATTTTGTGTCGTGTTAGGATTCATATGATTGAGACGATTTTTGAGTTCGGGTTGAACCCGTCAACCCGCGAACCCGACCTGTTTATCACCCCTAAAAGCAATAGGGCCGACATGGGTTGATCCATGTGCACTTTCAATCTAACCATTGATAAGTGGTACGATCCAACGGTCATGCTTCTATCTTACCTTAGACTTTAATACCTAAAAAAAAAGGCGGGCATTTTCCTCCCTCACCTTTGCTTTTCTCCCCCCACAACCCCAATTACAGAGGTTACCAGAGGTTACAAGCGGTTTGGAGGTTTAGGTTTCCAGTTTCGCATTTTATCTGCTCATCCAAAATCTCGGAATGATTACAGCCTCTCTTCATCATATGACTGATCCGTTTTTTCTCCCTCTGTAGTTTCAGCCTATGCCTATCTTCAGGTATGTTTGGATTATCATAGAATCAAGAGCTTTTTTCCATTGATTGATACGTTTCACTTGTGTATTAATCATAGTTATGAAATTTACCATAAATCAACGAGTTTTTACTGTCAATTTTGTATCGATTTGCATATTTAGGGTTTTACTTTTCGAGTTCTGTGATATCAGTTAGCCATTGATTATCTCTCTGAGGCCTAGCGCACGAATTGAGGTCCGCTGTAACCGTTACAAGGTTGCCATTGCTCATAATCCTCGTCAATCACTGAAAATCGCCCATTCTTAATCGTTACGGGTAAAGTGAGTTCATAGTATTACTTTCCTCTATGCACAAATGTTTTATATTGAAGTTAATGACATTCCCAGATTCATACCTCACCGAAGATCCTTTCAGAAAAGAGATAGTAAAATCTAATCATACATGTGAAGAAATATCTCAAAACCATCAAGCTCATGAGCAATTATTGCGACATCTTCAGGTATTTTTATACTTTTTTCTACATCTCATAATCAATGTAGTATATAAGCATGATTCCAGAGAGTTGGGGTTTAACTATTATTTTATATATTCCAATAATTATACTCTTATACAATTAGTAACTTGGGGTACCATGTTAGTTCATACCCCTTTGTTAAACATCACGTCTTTCCTTTGAATAAAAAAAATGGGGGTGCCATCTTCATTACTTCTGAAAAGCAATGGTGGAACGATAAAGAAGTTGGTGAGAGAATAGAGAAACGGTGGTCTCACGTTATTGAACATATTCATTACTTCTGAAAAGCAATTGATGGTTTTTAATACTTTTTATTGTTTCAATATTACATATTACTCCTTTTTCTTTCATGTTTTTTTTTTCCAAATCTTTATGTGTATAGAGGGTGCTGGGCGTTGGGTGGTAGTTTCAAGTTGGGGTTTGGGTGGTGTAGAAAGCAGTTAAGAAAATTGGCTTTTGGTTTCTTTAATTTCAAATTTAATTTCCTTTTTTTTCATCATTGTGCAATGTGTATTGCTCTTATATACTCCTGCATTTTTGTTATTTTGATTGGAAAAAACTTTTAGCTTTTTGGATACAATAACTATAGAGAGATCTAAATTTGTATTCATTTGTCATCTTTGATCATGTGTTTGTTTAATTTGTTTTATTAAAATTTAGGTTTGCTTATTTAAATTTGTTTAAAGATGAGTTGAAAAGTGAAATTAAATTTGATGTTGAAGTATATTTATCTGTATGTTTATCTTGGCCAATCACCATCTCATCTCATCTAATACACAATTCTATGAACTTTTCATAAAAATGTTGGTGATGATGTATTTGAGCATTGAACTGGAAATTCAAATTTTATATTTAACAAAATAAACTAAGGAACTTTACATAAAAAATGTTGGTGATGGTGTGTTTGTGCATTGAACAAGAAATTCAAATTTTATATGTGACAAAATAAACAATAGCAGGTTCAAGATGACATTTTTAAAGTAATGTCAACATTATGTATGTCTCTTTGATAATTTTATAAAGTTTATACTCTATTTATTGCGATTTTTTACCGTCTTTATCATTTTATATTTAGCAAGTTTAGTGAAGGATTCGTACAAGCGCGCAGCAACGCGCGCGAGGCTAATTACTAGTTCATATACAATAGGTTCTTCTAGGCTCTAAATAGTTCTCATCTTTGTAGGCTCAAAATCGTGAATTTGCTAGCATCTTCAATATGGAGGACTACAGAGGTAACTTTTTCATTTAGATACGCGGCATGGTTTTCTGTGGGGACACGGAGAGGTCCCGTAAGCCGGTGTTATGCCTCTCCATGGAGAAATCGATGGGTTACGATCCGGGGCTGGCCTCACAGGCATGCCTACAGCTGCCCAATCCCAATCATGTTAAAGGTGGCACAATGGGCGGGCTCGGTGGGTCATTTTTTGTATGGTCCGATTGGGTTGAGCGTACTTTTCATTTTTTAATTGGTTATAAAATTATTTTGGCATAAATGATTAAAAAAAACAATATCATTACAGTAATTATCTTAATTTTGAATGAAGTAATTTAGGATTTATATGAAGCAATTTTTTATAGTTATAACTTATAACCATTTTGTTTCTTTTTTGTTTCCGGTTTCTTTAATTTTTGTTTCTTTTCTTTATATCTTCATCGTGTGACTCAAGAGTGTCATCAGGTAGATGTCGAGACCGATGAGGTTTATGCTCAAATGACGTTGCCACTACTGAGCTTGGTATGTTCCTTCCCTTCAACCATATTATGAATGTGGAGGTTTATTACCAATTTCTTAATTATGCAATCTTTCAACTGTTTTGCAATTTATATAGGAGAACAAAAAGAAGCATTTCTTCCAGCAGATTTGGGTGCCCCCAGCAACAACCCACAAACCTTTTTTTTTTTTGTTAAATATTGATTCCAGCAGATTTGGGTGCCCCCAGCAGATTTGGGTGCCCCCAGCAACAACCCACAAAGCATTTCTTCCAGCAGATTTGGGTGTCATGAGGAACTTTACCATACTTTAGGTTTGTATATCTCTTTTTTCTAATATAATGGTCAAGTTTGTAAAGTCTTTTTTTGTTACTGCACATGTGATTTCTTATTTGTATGCACTTCTTATTCACATATTTGGCATATACGTGCCCCTCGGCCTGGGTATGACCTCATCGTTGAACATGCATCTTCTGAAATGGTTTGTTCACCTTTTCTTCTCGTCTCCTATGACCATATATATAAATATAAACGTACACACAATTGTCATCTAACTGGTTATTTTACATTCATATGCTTTGAATCCTCTTTTCAGTTGCTAGAAATGTCAAAATGAGCTGGTCTAGCCTCGTACCCGATTGACACAGTGCGAAGAAGAATGATGATGACATATGGGGAAGCCGTCAAGTACAAGAACACATTTGACGCGTTCAACCAAATCGTGAAAAAGGAGGGTGTCAAATCATTATTCAAGGGTGGAGGTGCTAACATCCTTAGAGCTGTGGCTGGTGCAGGTGTGCTTGCCGGTTGACAATGGTCAAGATCCAACTCTTGTTTCTCTTGTTAATTTGACAAGCCTTTTGATTATTTATGATTTTACTGCCTTGTAATTTAAATTTGTTTCATGTATTAATCAAATTGGCACTTTGTTTCATATATTAATCAATGGTGACGTTTTGACATTATGTATGATTTTACTGCCTTTTAGTTTACATTTGTTTCAACACATATTAAGATCAATACCAACACATCTTCAACATTTACCTACACATACTATTACTTTTACCTACATATAAGATTACTTTTACCTACACATATATTCATGCCACGTCATCTGCCACGTCGGATGCCACGTCACCAGCCACGTCACCTGCCACGTCACCTGCCTTCTAAACAAATTGTTGTACTTTTAACCACACATATAAATGCCTTTTAACCACACATATATGTGTAGGTATAGCTTGCTATATACCTACACATAACTTATGTGTGGGTAATGGCCTATATCCACAGTCACGAGCCTACACATCATTACACTTAATTTATGTGTAGGTAAAGACAACTACCAACACACTATATGCTTTTTCCCACACATACTTTGTGTTGGTAAAGCAGCAAATTTCTTGTAGTGGAGTTCGACGGCTTCATGTGTATGGAAAGGGAGTCATTGGGAGACATGTCAAGTAGATTTTATCATTTGCTGAGTGAGATGAGTAATTTTAAGGTCACGACAACTCCGGAAGAGGTTGTCAGTAAGTTTGCCGACGCATTGCCAGCTCAATGGAGTGGTTCCTTTGCCACCTCAGCTACAAACGGCGTTTGTCTCGAGTACCGATATGTATGGAACACCAAAACCAGCATCCTCAGAGCAAAGCTATCAGTCTACTGGAGCACCATCATTTCTTGATCCAAACCACAAAAGTCAACAACAAGACTATTATGGAAACCCTTCATCAACAGTCAATGCTGGTCAGTCAACTAATCAAAACACAGTTCGGCTAGATACTTCTAGTTTCTCGAAAGTAAGTGTTGAGGTGGCAAAGGAACATATGGAGCTGCTAAACACTTTGGTGAGCGCATACTGTGGGTTAGTAGTAGGGCAGATTGGAAACATCAATTTGACTCAGGAAGACTATCAGCAGATAGATAAGGATGAAATGGATTTGATGGATATCAAATGGACATTTGCTAGTGCTATGAGGCGAGCAAAAGATTTTATGGAAAGAACTGGTAGAACCAGCTTGGAAAGAATGAAAGATACCAAGTATGGGTTCGATAAACAAGCGGTCAAGTGCTTCAACTGTGGTGAACGGGGCCATTTCAAACGTGAATGTACGAAGCCAGCTCATTATGGAAACCATAATCCGTTCAGAAATCAAGGCAATCAACAGAATCAGAATCAGATCTGGAATAATGAGCGTTCCTTGATGCCTGCAAGCAATACTCATAAAGCAGGTCCATCAAACAACAATCGAGTTCTTGTAGTGCAAGTTGATAAAGGTTGTGACTGGTCGATTCAACTGGGTAGCGGTGATCAGGGTGGAACAACTTGTTTTGCTGAAGTTGTCAAAGATCTAAAGCACGCGTGTGGTGGAGAATCTTCTGATGAGGACAGTTCTGGTTATAATGGGAGCTCGGATGAAGAAATCTCAAGTTCAGGAGAAGATGGGATGGATGAAGTGTCACATGAGTCCATAGATGCGGATGTTGAGGAGCTTTTGAGTGAAGCTAAAGCAGGAAATGACAGAAGATCTATACTGGTGGATCAAGCTGCTTCTTCTTCTTCTTCTTCTTCTTCTCATCCTTCAGCCTTTATGGCTAATGTTGGCAGCTCGTCAAGTCAGGTATGTGTCGATGAATCTAACTCTGATAAATGTGATAACTGCGTTGTTTTAGATGATAGATTGTCTGATTTAGGTGCTAGGTTGGCTGACTTGCAAAGCAAATATGATGATTTGCAAAGCAAGTATGACGTGACATTTATCCACAATAAAAGTTTGATCGTGGATCTTGCGAAATGCACAGAGGCCAACTTGTTCCATAAAAATCATGAAAAAGAATTTAATAAAGTACTTGACACATTAAGGGAAGATAAAACCGAGCTAGTAAAAACAGTTTCAAGAAAACAAACTGCTATAAATAATTACATTACTAGGCTCGAGGAAGCACAAAAGGAGTTGACCTGTGTCAAGTGTGAAAAATGAGGCGATCCAGCTTAGGTTAGATAGTTACTCAAACTCTAGATATGTGCTAGATCACATCATTGACATACAGAAGAAGAAGAATGATGTCACGTGCATTGGCTATAAGAAGTGTCCTCCACCTATTAGACACAATTATACCGCAATGCCTGATAAGGAGGATAAACCCCAATTTGAGCCATCTGTTCCTTTAGATGTTGAGGAATTCGCAGCTGGACTTGGTTACAAGAAGGAAGTATCATCGGAATCGGATGTATCAGCAGATACAAAAGTATCAACTGCTGAACAAAATCAGGATCCTCCAGTCATTGTTGAGGATGCTGATTCTTCAGATGATGAATCCGATGATACTGACTCTGCACAGTCTGATGCGGTTATCAAAGAAGAGGACATACCTCTCGAGAATCACATTCTATATGATCCTCCTGCAAAACCGGCTAAGACTGTTCAGGTTGAGTCCACTTCTGCACAAGAGTCTGAGAATGTGAATTTGTTGTACACTCTAGTTGGTGATGACAAAGTTTATTCAAACAAAGATTTTCCGATTAAAAATGTAAGTCAATCTTTAATCAACAAAGTTTTTGAAGATTCAACAAGTAAGTTTTTGGGAGAGTCGAGCTCACGTGGTAACACAATGTCCTCCGATTCCAAAGGCTGAAATTCGAAAACAATATGGCAATCAGAAATTACCAACAAAGAAAATTCAGCAAAATCACACTAAACCAAAAGAAAAATTGACAACTCAAGGTCGAAAGGAACAAAACCAGAGGAAGAACAAAAAGGTGAACTTTGAAGTCGAAAGGAACGGATAAAATCGAAACATTTGAAAACAAATCTAACATAGCTTATGTTAAGCAAGTTAAAAATTTGAAAATAAATGATCAAAATAACTCAGGACCAAGTACCTCGAAATCACAAAGTTCATCAACGAGACATAAACATGATACTTCGTGGTTTGTTGAACGAAGATCATGTTTTGAGTGTGGTGAGTTTGGACATATCATTCGAAATTGTCCATATCTTCATAAGTTAAAAGCCAAAGCTGATGTTCCCCTGGAGCAAAATTACCAAAAGCGATCTGTTTCTCCAAAACAAGATCCTCGTCTTGTGAAAGAAAGGGAGAAGAAACAGAAACGCAAGCAAA
Source organism: Helianthus tuberosus (assembly GCA_030545235.1). NCBI lineage: Eukaryota > Viridiplantae > Streptophyta > Magnoliopsida > Asterales > Asteraceae > Helianthus > Helianthus tuberosus. The sequence continues at coordinate 24,671,906 of CM060435.1, read as the reverse complement.
TCAAGGTAATTGAAAAGGCTCTTAAAACAAATAAGGTTCAAGAACAACCAGTTTCAGTCAAACTAGAAACTTTGAAAACTTCAAAAACTTCAAACAATCACGAAGTTAAAATTTCTAACAATCAAACTGGTAAGACTCAAAAGACATGGAAACCTAAAATGACCACAACTTCAGGGGGAGCATCACCATTTCCAAATCCTCGCGAAGTCGAAATAACTTTTGTCTATGAAAATGGAAGACCCAAGTCCACGAAGGCTTGGGTCCCCATCTCCAACTGATCGTTTGAGTTCATGTGCAGGGTGTTCCAGGAGGAACTATCAGTAGTCTTTGGATTGTTGATAGTGGGGCATCCAGGCACATGACCGGCGACATGAGACTTCTCTACGACGTCAAATCTATTAGAGGAGGTTATGTTGCTTTTGCTGGAGATAAAGGCGGATATATTACTTGTGAAGGAATGGTTTCCAACGGGGTTGTCAGTTTTGACAAGATCAACTTTGTGCAACAGCTTGATCACAATCTTCTAAGTGTTTCACAAATCCTTGATAAGAAGTTTTCAGTTCACTTTGTTGCTAATGGATGTTATGTGCTGAAGCCCAGTTTCAAGATCCCCAAAGACTGGATTCTCTTATCTGCACCAAGGATTAATGATCTATATGTCCTTGATATGAGCCAAGCAATCACAACGTCTGCACAAGTAACGTGTTTTGTATCTAAAGCCGTAGAAAAAGAACCACTTGGCACAGACGGATGGGTCACATTCACCTAAGGAAAATGAATCATCTGGTGAAGAATGGATTACTAAATGGTGTTCCTGTAAAAAACTTTCACTTGCAAGACGTCTTTGTTTCGTGCTAAAAAGGAAAACAAAGTAAGAAATCACACCCGATAAAGAAGATCAACATAGTTGCAGTGCCGCTTGAACATTTGCACATGGATTTATTCGGTCCTGTCAGTCGCAAAAGCATCAGTAATGACTCGTACTGCCTCGTAGTGACAGATGATTATTCAAGATTTTCTTAGGTGGCGTTTAAGGCACACAAGAGTGAAACTTTCGAAATTATCAAAAACTTGATCACAACGATTGAGAATTTGTATACTTTGAAAGTGAGATGCATACGCAGCGACAATGGAACCGAGTTTAAGAATCATGCCATGGAGGAGTTCTGTAGATCCAAAGGTACTCTTCACGAATTCAGTGCTAGATACCCTCCTCAACAAAATGGCGTCGCTGAGCGTAAGAATAGAACATTGATCGAAACCGCAAGGACTATGTTGTTAGAGTCACAGTTGCCTATTCCCTTCTGGAGTGAAGATGTGGCCTCTGCATGCTACACATTGAACTGAGTCATTATAGTAAAAAGACACAACAAGACCTGCTTTGAACTTCTTCACAAGCGGAAACCAGACTTGCAATTTCTTAAACCGTTTGGGGCTCCTTGCACTTTGATCGATCCGGATGGAAAGTTTGGGGCAAAAGCAATTGAGGGATACTTTCTTGGGTATGCCACCCCAAATTTAAGAGTTTGGAATCTCGAAACAAAAAGGATCGAGGAATGGTCTGAAGTTAGAGTACAAAGGCACACATTGCCAGTCAGATGTCCTGGTCAGCCATGGATGTTTGAGTACAATGACTTTTTAAATTCGATCAATATTGAAGAAGAAGTAGTAGATGTTGCGGCATAGATGTTTTTCGAGAGTGACAACGCAACAGATTCACCGTTGGTTCGTCCAATTATTGTCAACAATCAAGAATCATCATCAGTTAACAATAATGCTCTTGAGAATGAGGATTTTCACGATGCTACCGAACTGAACGAATCTTCAGATGATGAAGAATTTCTCGATGCAGACCAAGAAGTTCCTGTAACAGTGCATGGTACTTCTGAGGCTACACCCCCTAAGGACTGCCCTAAAACAGAAGAATCTACTGCATTATCCTCTTCGCCAGTTCAGGTATTGATTTGATTGTTGATCTCAACTTCAACAATCTGGGTATAAATGTTCCAGTTCCGGATAATCCAGAGACAAGAATCCATAATACCCATCCTCAACAAAACATCATTGGTAATGTTCATAATGGCATGCAGGCGAGAAATCAGTTGAGAAACAACAACAATGCTGGCTTGTATGCAGCGACCAGAGAATCGGTTTGCAGAATAATTGGTCCTTCGCGTGTTATGTCTCACAAGAAGAACCAAAGTCTTGGAAAGAAGCAATAAAGGATAACTCTTGGGTGGAAGCCATGCAGGAGGAACTGCAACAATTCCAGAAGCTAGGTGTCTGGAAACTGGTTGTGAAGCCTGAAAACTACAAGAAGATTGGCACCCGTTGGGTTTTCAAATGCAAGAAGGATGACCGTGGAGTAGTTGTCCGAAACAAGGCGAGATTAGTTGTTCAAGGTTTCCGTCAGATTGAAGGGATAGACTACAATGAAGTTTATGCTCCGGTTGCACGTCTTGAAGCTATTCGGATTTTTCTAGCCTATGCTTCCTTCAAGGGATTCAAGGTTTATCAAATGGACATGAAATGTGCATTCTTATATGGTGTGGTTAAAGAAGAGGTGTATGTCGAACAGCCTCCAGGTTTTGAAGATCCTATTCATCCTGATCGGGTTTGGTTGCTCAACAAAGCTCTCTACGGATTACATCAAGCACCGAGAGCTTGGTACGCAACCTTATCTAACTATCTGCTGGAGAACGGTTTTCGTCGGGGTCTTATCGATTGCACTATCTTCATCAAAGAAAAGGATGGAGATCTTCTGTTGGTTCAGGTATACGTAAATGATATTATTTTTGGTTCAACTAACGATGTTTTGTATAGGGACTTCGAGCGTGTTATGCAGGAGAAATTCGAGATGAGCGCCATGGGGGAAATGAACTTCTTTTTGGGCCTACAAGTTCAACAAACGGAGTCTGGGATATTCATCCATCAGACTAAATATGTCGGAGACATCTTGAGCCGGTTCCAGATGTCCGAAGCGACGCCCCTCGGTACCCCACTTCCGCAGAATCACGGGAATACTCCGGACTTGAAGGGTGAAAGTGTTAACTCTTCATTCTATCGCGCAATGATCGAATCTCTTATGTATCTCACAGCCTCGAGGCCCGACATAATGTATCCTACGTGCTTGCTCGCTCGCTATCAAGACAACCCGAAGGCCTCACATCTAGCAGCTGTAAAAAGGATTTTCCGCTATTTGAAGGGTTGCCCGGACACCGGTCTTTGGTACCCTAGGGATGATAGCTTTGACTTGATCGCGTTCAGTGATTCTGATTTTGGTGGCTGCAAAATCGACGGCAAATCCACAACGGTTGGATGTCAGTTTTTAGGAGATCGCCTGGTCACATGGCAGTGCAAGAAGCAGACTTGTGTCGCTACATCAACCTGTGAAGCTGAATACATTGTTGCCTCAAGTTGTTGCTCCCAAGTCCTGTGGATTCAACAACAAATGCGCGACTACGGTTTTGAATTCCCATCTACTCCTATTTTCGTTGATAATTTTGCTGCCTTACAGATCACTAGAAATCCTGTGCAGCATTCAAAGACCAAACACATCGAAATCAAATATCACTTGATACGTGATTGTTTTGATAAAAGACTTATCGATGTTGTTAAGGTCCACACCAATGACCAACGTGCCGTCCTTTTTACCAAAGCATTTGACAAATCACGCATTTGACTATTTATTAATGGTAAACGGCATTAAGGTCACACCAGAGTAAAACCAACATCGGAAAATCATTTTTGTAAATATTTGTTTGTGTTTTCTTAATTTCTCATACTTTTTGCATTTTAGGGGAAGTAAAAACGAAAAATACAAAAACATTGAAAATTTTCAAAAATACAAAAACATTGAAAAATTTTAAAAACACAAAAACAATAGAAAAACAAAAATGAGTTTCTTGGTGAGCAAAAGAGAAAATGATAGTACATCAGTGGTTTGTCAAACCTCTTTAAACCTAAAATGAAAAACGATAAGCAGCTCAATATAAGATGTATCGGTAGGCTCACAATCATTTCAAAGTGTGAAGGGTGAGATTAACCTAAATCGACTGAAGACTGTGTGGGAACCGCTCATTGGCATATGGTCTTGGTACCGGAATTTCGTTTGATAGATTGCCGAGGTTCTGAGATACATGGTCTTTATGCTGTTTATCATCTGGGTATCATGGTTGTTTCTTTTACCGAAAACAACGGGGACGTAAGTCTAGATCATCCATGATACCATACATACGTGTAAATATCATTCAAACATGTATATAATACATGTTACATTCGACCTCAATAAGTGATAAACAATCACATGTCCCAAATCAATAAGTGATAACATATCACAGTTTATCCGGGAGTCAAGTTCGTCTCTTTGTCGGTACGATGGTACTAACCTGTTCACGGACTTGCTCTTGTGCCCTACATGCATCGAATATCAAGTTCCTCATCAATAAGTGATTTAATCACATAGGCCTTGTATTCATCCAAAATAAATGAGTATCTCACATCATATACGTTGAAAACAGATGATAAATAGTATGCTCACCAGTAAGATGAACTCTTGTGCATACCTTGATACGGGAATGTGTCGTGTGTGGATGAACACTGGTCGGTAAGTATAAATCATACCTTAACGTATCCCCTAACCGCGAGTATATCTGATAAGTTGAGCTTAAGTGGACAACTATACCGATAATTGTTATAGGATGCTTATCTTAATGTTAACTAACTGAACAACAAGAGCGTTTTGGCGTGACCGTACACTGATATGATTCTCTTACCCTCGAAACTCGCAAAAAGAATGTCTGTAAATATTTATTTACTGTTTTCCATTTATGCATCTTTGTATATATTTATTTACTGCTTTCCGTCTTTAAATTTGAAATATTCAAAAATGCCAAAAAGATTTTAGGTGTGTTTTAATATAAACTTTATAAAAGCCAAAAATATTTTCTTTCTATCTTATTTTCGATTGTACGATGTTGGATCTCGAGTCTTTTCCACCTGAAACCTGATTGAAACCTGAAACAATTGCAACTTCATAAACAGTCGAAGTTAACAAGTTGTGAAAGTTAAAATCTAAATTGATCAAATTTTTAAACTTTCAAACTGTTGTCGGTCGGTGTTTGATTGAGAGTTAGTCACATGTGTATCGTTTGTTTATGCTAACTATATTCCAAGCGTTTGTTCTCACTACGCGTTTAGCTTTCTCGTATGTGCAGATGCGGCATCCAAACCAGCTAAAGGCGAAGAGAACGTGTTAAATGACAAACTTTGGAATGAAGACACCACATTGATGTAATCAGAAGATCAAGATGATCGGGTTGCAGCTGCCCATTCATCAACACCACAAAGATCTCAAATTTGAAGATCAACGTCTCATGAGCAACGTTCAAGGGGGAGTTTGCTGATACACTCCCTGTCCATGACACGTGAAGTCTTTAAAGATTCGACAACTATGTGAAGAACGAACCCTCACGAGCAGCATCCAAGGGGGGAGTTTGTTGATATATTTAGTGGATACGGCTCATTTGGTTCGTCTACGTTACGAGATGAAGACCGAAACTCGATATCCTCCTTCGAGTTTTGGATCGATCATGTCACTGGTTGCTGATGTTTCATGGTCTGCAAGTCTGCAAGTGTGCAGCCCATTAACGAAAGATCATACATCACATAAACTGCCTTGGCCGAAGAACCAACATGGCGAAGAACACCCATCCACGAAGAACCTGGTTACCTGCGAAGAATGTCTTTCATCTTTAGGTTCTTCGTGGGTGTCGCTTATGGACGAAAGACCTGATCTTTCGTCAGTTATCATTCTTCGTGGGCTTCACTTCTGGGCCCAGCTGGTTCTTCGTAGACTTTGGATAAGGTTTGGTATAAAAAGTATGCTGCAGATCAGAACACATAGATAGCACACACTTCAGAGAGTTGAGAGGTTTTTCTTGTGTAAACAGTGCACTGAAACTCTGCTGAAATATATATACAAGTGAACTTTAAACTGTGTATCTGTTCTTGTATTTTTGTGTGTTCTTTGCTTGGTTTGTACACCCGTTTGGATTCCGCACTTGCGGGTGTTTGTCATACAACAAGGATACGGTTAACTAGATCATCCGCTAGTGGACCTACACCTTCCCCTATATATATATATATATATATATATACAGGGTTCGGTTCATTTGTAAACAACCCTTTGATAGTGAACACTAGTGAATTAATCATAGCCCTTGATTATCAATATACAAGTGCAAATCAATAGCCAGGATTTGATGATGAAAATACACTAGTTTATTTTACGATTTGATGATATAAATCAATAGCCAGGATTTGTTCATTCAGTTCATAAATACACTAGTGTTCACTCTAGAACCTAACCATATATATATATATATATATATATATATATATAGAGAGAGAGAGAGAGAGAGACCGGTTAACGTACAAAATGCCTTAACATACATTGCGTACATGACTTAGCATCAACATGCGAAATTTGGTTTACATATATATGTACATGCGGTTTCATTAGTATATACACGTGCGATTTCATATATATGCACATGCGATCTCATTAGTATGTAGAAAAAGTATATACACACATATATAACATGCGATTTCATTAAACCATACATTCACTTTCATATATAACATGCGACTTCATATATATACACACATGTGATTTCCATTTTTTTTATTATATAACGTGCGATTTTGCCATCGCGTACGTAATGTATATTTAGGCCAATTGTATGATATAATTTATATATATATATATATATATATATATATATATATATATATAATGATACTCATTTTGTTTTTAAGCTATAAAATGTTTGTTATATGAACTAATCCCTTAGGATACATATCAATTATCTTGCTTCTGAGATTAACTCATTTCATGCATTTGGTCTAGTTGTAACATTTTTGGACACGTCAGTGCCTTTGGTGGCGATTTTGTGGGTCTCAAGCTCAGATAAGAAAAGAGGGTATATAAGAGTAAATTGCTATTTTAGTTTCTGAGGTTTGTCCCAATTTGCTAATTTAGTCCAAATAGTTTTTTTCTTGCCATTTTGATCACATCGCATAACTTCGTCTAAAAACCCTAGTTTTAATCAGGGGTATTTTGGCCATTTTCGTTTTAAACCTTTTAGCTTGCCATTTTAATCCATTCTTATAACACATTATATAAACCCATTTAACCTTTTTTAAAACCCTATTTCACCATAATCATCCATCGTCTTTATACTTCTTCTCCAAAATCATCCATTCACCCACCATACTTTTTCTCGAACGATCAATCTGAACCAAGTTAAAGCGACTGCCTGATGCGTCAATCACGAAAACGAATCAATAAACTTTTAAAACAAGGGTTTTAAGAAGTGGTATTCAAAAGAACAAACTAATTCTGACACTCAGGTCACGAATCAAATTGACCTGATCGATGCGCTAACAGTCACGGCCGAGTTCAACGGCTTTATGACGATTTGGATCAGGGCTGTGAAGATAGCCAAAATTTAATTAACACTATAACAGAAACAAGGCGAAGAGGGTAACGATAACTTGGTACCTTATCGTGATCAGAGAATTAATGTGACGGAACCGGTGGCATGATGGAAAGTTCCGACGAACAAAGGTGCATCACGGTGTAGTTGACGGTGGTGCAGTGAGTTACGTTTGCAATGGACCACAAGTTAACTCAAGTGACATTCTATTGTTTTGATGGGTTTATAACGAACGGTGAACAAATATCGCATCCCCAAGTATTGGTTTGTTCGTTAAAAGGGATTCAAATATTAAATTTTTGCTATCAAAGTTCGAATGACATGGATGAAATGAAGTTGAATAGAAAGGTTCGCGGCAAAACAGATAGGAACGATATCGAATTTTGAAAGTCTAATTTATGACTTATAAATCAATTTTCATTTTTATATATATTTATATTAGTCTAAGATCCCGCGAGTTTCGCGAGTGGCTTAACACAAATATATAACTTAAAATTGTTGAAATAATCTTTTGAAAGAAATAAACGTTCAAGTACTATAAATTAAGTTATTTATAAGTGTTGACTTAACTTTTAAATGAAAAAAATGTTCCAATATTCTATTTGCTAATGATGCAATGAAAGTGCCTTTTGATCGGTCAACTCTGTCTTTCCTGCCCCATGTCGCCCAACTGCTACTGTCACATAGGTTGATCTTGATGCCCATAGGCAAGAGCTGCTCCCGACAATTTGCCATTGAAGAACTCTTCAACATACCCACAAATTCTTCCGATCCCGATTAAGTCACAAGTCCACTCCACCAAGGACCGAACCAGACGACATTGTAAGTGCATATCGTTAAACCTTTAATTCTATTATTATTATAGCTTTAGCACTTTCATCTCACCATTTTTCTATAAAAAATAATCTTTGTGTATAGTCTAAATTGAACATGGCAAAAGCACAAAAAGCAAAACAAATTATAAAACATCCACAAACTATACAATTAAAATAAGTGCTTAATTAAGTTAATAGTTAGACATTAAATCAGAAAGAAAAAAACAGTTTCCCAAACCCCATATCTTTTTCATAATTCATCAGCAACCCAACTTTACCTACAATTCATCTTAAAACAATACAATACTGAAAAAGGAATATGTTAAAACAAACTACTAACCCTAAAAGTAAAACTAAACAGTATAAAAAATGAACGATGAAAAAATCCTTAAAAAAGAACAAAAAAAGAAAGTAATCAAATCTATTACTATATAGGGGAGGGTTAGATAGAAAACCCTAAAAATTTGAGAAAACCCTAGAAAACCCAACCTCCCGACTTTTTTTTGTTTTTTAAAATAACACATGTAATATACATGTTTTTAAGAGTTTTGAGCCAAAAAATTCAAAAAAGCGCCGAGTGGTTTTTTTAAAAAAAAATAAACAAGTTTCAGCAACTTTTTGTCTAACACATGTTAGTGATGAAAGTTGCTGAAACTTGTTTATTTTTTTTAAAAACATCCACTCGGCGCTTTTTTGATTTTTTTGCCTCAAAACTCTTAAAAACATGTATATTACATGTGTTATTTTCTTCAAAAAAAAAAGTCGCGAGGTTGGGTTTTCTAGAGTTTTCTCAAATTTTTAGGGTTTTCTATCTAGCATTACACTATATATATATATATATATATATATATATACATACTTACTTTGGAGTCTTAGATCAAACCACATTCAAAGATCAATCTGGAATATATCCTTAGTAGAAGTCTTATTAATTATAAAATTTCTATTTCGAGAGTTTGACTTGTACATATTACATAAGTAACCAATACAAGAACATACATGCCAAATAGTACATTGATCTTTTGTCATCTTAAAAATTAAAACTTAGGAGATGGAGATATATACCAACCCCAAGGCTTCTTCACTTTCAAGTAATTCTCAAGTCTCATGAAAATAGACAGATATATAAGTTATAAAATTCGAATATTTTAGACAAATTTTATAAAAATAAATTTTTACCATTCTCCAAGTTCACAGCCAAATCGTTACGCTCTTTCCCACCCATGGAGCTTGAGAGAAGCATGGATACGAATAGTTGACACACACAATACCTCCCTCAAAAGCCTACATAAATTAAAATAAAATTCTAAGTTAACCATAGATAGAGATGACAATTAGTGACACAACCTTAATCACGACACGAAAATAATGAGATTTGACATAGCTTAAAGCACCATATCATATTTGGGTGGACCTGTTAAATTAAAAAAAAAAAAATTGTGCTTGAGATGATCTCTTTATTTCAATTAAGTAAAATGGATTGTCAACCCGTTTAAAACAACACCCTAGCCTTCCAATCAACTCACACTCAAACAACACCCTAGCCTTCCAATCAATAATCCTCTGCACAATCCCACAGTACAATGGATTTTACATCATATCATTTTTTTTTTTTGTTTTATTTTATATCAACATTAACAATTGGGTTGGGTCACCTTGGGTAATTTCTTTTCCTTACTAACACACTTTATAAATATAAAACTTACCTTTATCTTATTAATACGCAAATATTTAAAGTTATCTAAAATCGAAAGGGGCAATAAACCGCTAATTAAAACTATATACATATCGTGTGAAGCTTATAAAAGCGACACATGCTTTACCTACGGTTGAGGATAAAGATGTTGTTTACCAATGGTTCAAGAAAATGCTAGGGATAAAAATAAAGTAAATTAGAATGGTGAAACTTGATTACTGTTTAGTGTCATTTGCCATTTTATGATTGAAATATTTATTTATACCATCAAGAATAGTGATATATATATATACATATGCACAATTTCAAAGTATTAAGTGACAATTGTTACAGTCATCTTTTGAACCAAAAACAAAGAGGAAATCATTTTAAACACTTTACCAAACCCAGTGCCCCTTTACTCGTATGTTTTAGGTTTATTACAGTTCAATAACATGCAGATTCTAATCAAATTGGCTCAAAGTTAAATTTAGTTTTGTAACAATAGAAATTCATTTTGGTACATTAGCCAGTAATAACATTTCACCACATACAACAAACTCGCATTTCAAAAGTTGAAAACAAAAAGGAAAACATATTAAATGTAACTCAATACCATTGATTTTCAATTCATCTCAATTTATGCAAAAAAAAAAAATATAAACTTATATGTGTAGTGTGTTCGTGTATTCGGCTAATGATTGCGTTCAACTATCTGAAATGCAATTGACCAGATATCCTGAAAGGGAAACCCAAAGTAATTAGATTATCTAAATTCCAATACACCTCAGTGTAATCTAATCTTATATACAATGGAGACACTATATATTACAAATCTTCGACCATTCTTACAATAACAATATAGCGCCACTTATTTATGTACAAAACATAAGGAAAATAATACTTGGCAGTTAACATAGTCCACTGAGATGCGTTCGAGCATGTGAGATCAGATAACTTAAGAGATCAAATAATGATACTATTATCTATGTATCTGATATTAAAGTGAACCTTAATCTGAATCTCAGGTAACAACATGTCCGACATAGGGTACCAGTCAAAATCATTAAGTGAAGCCATCTTCTCTTGAACAATAAGCTTCCTTCTCAAGAACTGCTCTATCACCTGTAGCATCTGCGTATAATAAAAAATTGGTCATTAACATTCACAAACATACCATGAGATTTGTTTGTATTACATTATTACATGCCGACACTTTTGACTAAGTATACTCACTCTTGGGATGAAATAAACAAACATTTCCTTCACAACAACATTCTTAGTTTGTTAAACTAATAACAAAGGTACAACATATTATACCCTATCACATTTCCTTTTAAGCCGAGTCTCAAATTTAAGAAAAAGACGTGAGTGATGCTTCTAATATCTTAGTTAGTTTTAAAACTTAAATAAGTGGAATACCTGCAACATTTGCTGATGAAACTGCTACATGCTTTGGATTCACTGAGGGGCGTTTAGCTTTCACTTCAGCTTTGATACCTACTCATTAATTATGCAACAGGTGTTGGCCATAGGAGATGGGTTATATTAACATAATAGACTGCACCTTGGTCGGCACTCCTGGTGACTAATTGTAACAATCCTCAAATAAAACCGACACCCTCATAATATTTCTGACACCCTATTATATTTTAAAATGTCCCAATATGTCTTTAAATACACCCCGTGTGTGAAAACCGAGCCCGAAATATATTAAATAGCATTTAAAATAAATAAAACCTGATTCTTAAGCTGAGGCGGGCCGCGTAGGACCCACCTCAACACTCACGCGGGCGGTGTCAATACTGAAACTTGATTTCAGTGAACTTTAAGTTAAGACGGGCCGCGTAAGACCCATGTTAAGTTTACGCGGGCCGCGAGAGATCAACAACGCGGAGACACCCTAGGCCGACACGTGTTGACATCGTGGCGGACCAATCTGATGAGCCGGACAAGCTAGTCCGTTGACTAGATTTGACGCGGGCCGCGTAAGCCCAGCTTATGTTTTACGCGGGCCGCGTGAGACCCAGTTTCAGCAACTATATAAGCAGGCATCGGGTTTCAGTATTCCTCGTTCATTTCTTTTCTTTCTTAAGCGAATTTCTGAAGATATAGGCATAATATTCAAGTATTATACCCCCTAATTAGCGAGGTTCTGCTCCGTTGTAAGTATTATAACCTCCGTTTCGTAATAGATACGCTGCCCGATTGATTTAAGGTTCCGTAACAACTGTCGTGGTTCTGCCCGACGTAGTTGTTGGAATACCGTCTCGGGGAGGGTATCATTAATATTTTCAAAGGGTTATGATACTAACCTATGTACATTTGTGTAAATTATAGATTATTCCCAGGAAACCCTTACACGAAGTCTAAGATAGCAATGTGAGTTTATCCAATTTTTGTTAACCTTTTTGTAATATTTTACAAAACCTTAATTGTTTTACAATGTGATTAAGCGGTGACTGAGTCTTTGTAGTTCTTCAATTACTGCCGGTATGTTGGGGTTTTGTATACAAAATTTACTACTGTGAGTAGTAAGTCGGGATGACAGTACGTTACCATTGGACAACGAGTTAGCCAATGTGTAATATGACCCGCAAGTCAGGATTGACAGTACTGAATGAGTAATTGTGTAGAAATAAACAATGTGATCGCTCTCAATATTGTTTTAATTGATAAAATGTTTCTTGATTAAACTGGGATTCACTCACCAGTATTTCCCACTGACAAATGTTTTTAAAACGCGTTTCAGGTAACACAATGTGACAGCCAATTAGTAAAAAGCCAGCTGGAGAGCACTGAAGGCTTGTGAAAAATGTGGCTATAAAAGTTACCTAAAAGACGATGTTTTAAATTCAATAAAATAGGGTTTATCCCTATAAATATATTGTAATAAGAAACTTGGGTTTTACCCATGTGATTATTAATTTCAAATATGGTGGTTTTACTCTGATAAACATTTCCTAACTTCGGTCCTGACGTAATTTCCGCTGCCAAATTAATCAACTGATACCACCAAAACTCTGAGTTCGCGTCCGCCCGTTCTCGGGACAGATAAGGGATCGGGGGTTGCGACAGAAGGTGGTATCAGAGCCTAGCCACTGGTCTGAGCCAAAGAAGTGTTCTGCTGACACTTAAATTCTAATTTTTGTGTTAGGAAATAATTTATGTGATTATGTGTTTTGTGTTATTTGACTATTTGTTAGTTTACAGTATGAGTGATCAAGGACCCTCAGACATGAGTCGTCAGTTGTCTGATTCACCTAGGAGTGAAGGTACCTCTTCATAGCCTGCCCTTTCTGGGTATTCTGCTGATCAGGAAGAAGGGATGTTTGCCTTTAAAGCTCAGTCGGAAGAGTCATTCCCTCATAAGAAAAGAGGATGGTTCAGTAAGGAAGCTTTTGCGCGTAGGAAAAGAATGCGAAAGTTGGAACAACAAAGAGCCTTAGCAGCCATTAAGCGAAAGACAGATGCCCATACACAGGATATGCTTAATAGAAGCCTAGCCAATTTCCATATCCTAGCTACAACTGCTGCTGACCCAAGTCTGGAACAATTAGTAGCCCCACAACCACCAATCCCAGACCAACCCATGGAAATAGAAAACCCTGAAAACCAAGTGGAGATGCATGACTTCAACCCAGAGGAAATCCCTAGGGTACCTGCACCAAACCCCCTAGACCCAAATTACGACCCCTGGTGGGACAATAATAGGGACTTTGTGCAACGTTACCCGATACATAAAGACACACCCATACAGAACATAGGAGCCTATCCAGGTATGGACCCTTTAGATCCCTATTACCACGATGAATATATTAGGGAGATCTTAGAAGATCCTTACCGATTTCAGGCACTTTCACCCCCATATCAGGAACCCGCACCCCAGATTCTAGGGGTGAGCAAAAAAACCGAAATAACCGAACCGTAACCGAATAACCGAAATAACCGAACCGAAAAAACCGAACTGAAACAAAAACCGACGGTTCGGTTTTCGGATTTTTAATGACCGAAAATTTCGGTTCGGTTTTCGGATAACCATTTTCAATAACCGAAAAAAACCGAACCGAACCGATAAGTTACAATCCATATATTTTTATGTTTAAGTTTAAATTGTTTAAGTGTTTAACTCAAATTACCCAATGCTAGTAGAAAATATTAATTCTATTTTTGAATGTTAAGTGTTTATAATAAAAACATTACATGTTTATTTATAATTGAAATGATTTATTTGTTACCTATAAAAATAAAAAAATTTAATATAAAAAAATTATATGATCATCAAATTATTATAAAAGAAAATATCTTAATAAAAACTTTGAAAAAATATAAAAATAGATTAGAAGGTTAGGTTTATGTAAACAATTTTAATTAAAGAGTTTAACTATAATAACTTAAATGTAAACATATAAAAAGATTGTTATAATATAAATTATACTTATTATGTTTTGAATCTTACATAATTTTGTTCCAAAAACCGAAATAACCGAAAAACCGAACTGAACCTACGTAAAAACCGAAAAATCGAAACCGAAAAAAACCGAAACCGAACGGTTTTTAAAAACCAAAAACCGACATATCGGTTTCGGTTTTGATTTTGCCCAAAAACCGAACCGAACCGAATCGTGCACACCCCTACCAGATTCCGAACCGAGTCCTAGAATCTGCACCCCCAATGAGTGTAGAAAACGTATAAGAACTTAGGACTTTTGGGGAGGAAATTTTAGAAAGCAGTGGGAGAATGAGACAGGTGGGAGAGCGTCTCGTATGGAAATACGATGAACGCAATATGGATTTTTGGATAAATCCATATCCGTGATGTGATGAAGGAAACGGTAATAGTAATAATAATATAATATAATAAAATAAAAATAAAATAAAATATGTGTGTACGGATGCCTATTACTATTAGTGTGATTCTATTTCTGTTGGTATTGTAATTTTTATTTCAGTACTAGTGTGTAATAGATACATAATAGTATATGGAAATAGAGTAAAAGTCGTAATGATCGACGTTTTTGGCTAGATTGCGTATCATATGATTAACTATATTAACTATTATCTTGTGATATTAATATGGGGTAAATGTTTAAAATTCAGATGGCCGATGAAGGAAATCAAGGAAATCTGAATAATGATAACCAGAGTAACATTAACGTAGTTAATGAGAATCCAAGCATCAATAACAATGGAAACCAAATGGATAATAGTGCAGTTCAACACATAGTGGCACAAGGAATCATAGATGCAATACCATTTATTATTCAAACGATTCAAGAAGCGAATAATAAAAGTAAGCATAGCAGTAAGTGACCAATTGAACCCGAACACAGCGTGAACAATGAACCTATACTTCAAATACCCATTCCCAAAAAGAGAAGAACTGTGTCTTACGGTTGTTCTTATAAAGAATTCTGGTCTTGTAAACCAATGGAATTCTCGGGCAACGAAGGGGCCATTGCAACCCTACGCTGGATAGAGAAGACGGAGGTAGTCTTAAGGATAAGCAAGTGGGCTGAAGAAGATAAGATATTGTTTGCTTCTAATCTGTTTAAAAATGCAGCACTAGAATGGTGGAACACTATCCTCCAATCAAGAGAAAGTGATAGAACTTATAATATGGAATGGGAAGAATTTAAGGACAAGGTAGAAAGGAAATTCTGCCCACCCAATGAAAAAGAACAGATAGCAAACAAATTCCTAAATCTTAGAATGACTGGTGTGGATAGTAAGGGATACACTAAATTATTCTTCGAATATGCTAGAATAGTGCCAACTCTTGCTTCACCAGAACCAGTGTTAATCTCCCGTTATATCTGGGGATTAACTGGAGAGATAAGACACGTAGTCAAGGCAGCTAGACCTCAAACCATAGAAGAAGCTGTAGAACTAGCAAATACCTTGACAGATGAATTAGTCTGTAGCCGAGAAGAGGATCAAATGAGGAACCTAACCCAGAAACTCACACAAGAATTTCGTTCTGGAAATTTTAATCGTGAGAAAAATATAGGTTCTACCTCTACACCTTACTGTAAGAATTTCGAAAGAAAGCATTCAGGAAGATGCTCCATATACGGTAACTTTTGCAAAATATCAGGACATAAGGAAGAAAACTGCAGGAAGAAAGCTAACAACAGGATATGTTACAACTGCAGAGAACAAGGTCATATCAAGCCTAATTGCCCAAAATTAGCTCCAGCTGCAAACAACAAGAATACTCAAAATGCTAGAGCATTTGTTCTGACTTCAGATGAAGCCAAGATGATTCCAGATGTCACAGCTGGTACGTTTTTAGTTAATGATGTTTTTGCTAAAGTATTATTTGACTCTAGTGCAAACCAAAGTTTTATTAATACATTATTTTGAAAATTTCTAAATCAATCATTAACTAAACTACCACAAGAATGCTTAGTAAAAACAGCTAATGGAGAAACTGTTAGGATTTCTGAAATCTTGCAGGGAGCAAGCATAGAAATTTTAAATCAGAAATTTATTGCAAACCTTTATCCCATGAATCTGGCAGGATTCGATGTTGTTTTAGGAATGGATTGGTTAATAGCCAATAAAGCCAGTATTTTATGTGATCAAAAGTCAATTAAAGTAAATTCACCAAAAGGTAAAACGATCACAATTAAAGGAGATAAACCATCTAGATCCACAAAATTCATCTCGGTGATGAAAACTGCAAGTTATATAAGAAAAGGTTCTATAGTGTATTTGATTTCCATAATCACTAACACTAAAGGAAAGGATTTGAAAGATATTCCAGTAGTATCTCAGTTTTCAGATGTATTTCCAGAAGAATTGCCAGGGCAACCTCCAGATAGGGAAGTTGAATTCAGAATTCATTTAATTACAGGAACAGCACCGATTGCCAAAGCACCTTACCGTTTGGCACCTGCAGAAATGCAAGAATTGAATAAACAATTAGACGAATTGTTAGAGAAAGAATTTATACAGCCAAGCTCATCACCATGGGGAGCGCTGATATTATTTGTTAAAAAGAAGGACGGATCAATGCGTATGTGCATTGACTACCGTGAATTAAACAAGGTTACGATTAAGAACCGGTACCCATTACCGAGAATCGATGATCTGTTTGATCAACTATAAGGAGCTCGATTTTTCTCTAAAATCGATTTAAGGTCAGGATATCATCAATTAAAGGTATATGAAGAGGACATTCCTAAAACAGCTTTTAGAACAAGGTATGGTCATTATGAATTTACTGTCATGCCATTTGGTTTAACCAATGCCTCAGCTGCATTTATGGACATGATGAACCGAATATGTAAGCCATATTTGGATAAATTCATAATCGTCTTCATAGATGATATTCTCATTTACTCTAAGAATAAAGAGGATCATGAAAAACATTTGCACGCACTTTTAAGTTTATTAAGAAAGGAAAAGCTTTATGCTAAATTTTCTAAGTGTGAATTTTGGTTAGAACATGTACAGTTTCTTGGACATTTAGTTAATCATGAATGAATTCATGTGGATCCAACAAAGATCGAGGCAATTACTAAATGGAAAACCCCTGAGTCATCAACCGAGGTTAGAAGTTTCTTAGGATTGGCCGGTTATTATAGAAGATTTATTCAAGATTTTTCTAGAATAGCCATTTCCTTAACTAAGCTAACCTGTAAATCTGTTAAGTTTGAATGGGGATTAAAACAAGAAGAAGCATTTAGAATCCTTAAGCAAATATTAACCCATACACCCATATTAGCATTACCAGAAGGAACTGAAGACTTTGTAGTCTATTGTGACGCTTCTAAATTAGGCTATGGATGTGTATTAATGCAACGCCAAAAGGTTATAGCTTATGCATCTAGACAACTTAAGAATCATGAAGAGAATTATTCAACCCATGATTTAGAATTAGGAGCTATAATTTTTGCTCTTAAGATTTGGAGACATTACCTTTATGGTAGTAAGTTTACCATATTCACTGATCATAAGAGTTTAAGGTATATTTTCAAGCAAAAAGAGTTGAATATGAGACAAAGACGCTGGATGGAGATGCTTAGTGATTATGATTGTGATATCCAGTATCATGAAGGAAAAGCAAATGTAGTGGCAGATGCTTTAAGCCGAAAGTATCATGAAAAGCCCAAAAGGGTACGTTCTCTTAAATTAAATCTGCAAATAGATTTAAATGATCAGATAAGAGAAGCACAAGAATTAGTAATCAAGGAAGATACTGAAAAGCTAAAAGGTATGCTAAAAGAATTAGAACAAGGAACAGATGGAATATGGAGATTCCATAAAAAGAGAATGCGGATACCTAAATTAGGAAACCTACGTCATCGTATATTAGAAGAAGCCCAAAAATCTAAGTATACGATGCACCCAGGAAATGATAAGATATACCAGGATTTAAGCAAAAATTTCTGGTGGATAGGAATGAAAAAGGACATAGCAGTTTATGTTTCTAAATGTTTAACATGTTCTCAAGTTAAAGTTGAACACCAGAAACCCTCAGGATTTCTACAACAGTTAGAAATGCCAGTGTGGAAATGGGAATTGATAACAATGGATTTTGTTACTAAATTACCCAAAACAAAGAAAGGTAATGATACAATCTGGGTGATTGTAGATAGGCTAACCAAGTCAGCTCATTTTCTACCAATGAAAGAAATTTTCAGTATGGAACAGTTAGCTAAGTTGTATGTAAATGAAATTGTTTCTTTACATGGAATTCCTTTATCAATTGTTTCTGATAGGGATAGTCGATTTACCTCTCATTTTTTTGTCAAGTTTCCAAAAGGCAATGGGAACCAAGTTAAAACTAAGCACGGCTTATCACCCTCAAACAGATGGACAAAGTGAAAGGACAATTCAGACAATGGAGGACATGCTTAGAGCTTGTGTAATTGATTTCGGAGGTAATTGGGACGATCACTTACCTTTAATAGAATTTTCTTATAATAATAGTTATCACACAAGTATCAATACTGCACCATTCGAAGCACTTTATGGACGAAAGTGCCGAACCCCAGTCTGTTGGGCAGAAATTGGGGAAAAGCAACTATCTGGACCTGAGATAGTGCAAGAAACAACTGACATGATTATTCAAGTTAAAGAATGACTGAAAGCAGCACGTGATCTACAGAAGAGTTATGCCGATAACTGACGCAAGCCATTGGAATTTCAAGTAGGAGATAAAGTATTATTAAAGGTCTCTCCTTGGAAAGGAGTAGTAAGATTCATCAAACGGGGAAAGCTAAGTCCCAGGTGTATTGGACCTTTTGAGATTATTAAAAGAATAGGACCTGTAGCCTATCAGCTACAACTGCAAGAGGAAATGGCAGGAATACATGATGTATTTCATGTATCTAATCTCAAAAAATGTTTAGCTGATGAATCACTGATAGTACCTCTTAAGGATATAGATGTAAATGAACAACTCAAATTTGTAGAAAGGCCTCTACATATTGAAGACAAGAAAGTCAAGAATCTCAAGCACAAGAGATTAGTTCTGGTCAAAGTAAAGTGGGACTCCAAAAGAGGACATGAATACACATGGGAGCTTGAATCTGAAATGCAAAGGAAATATCCGCATTTGTTCCAGTAGATCTCGAGGACGAGCTCTAAAACAAGGTGGGGAGGATGTAACAATCCTCAAATAAAACCGACACCCTCATAATATTTCCGACACCCTATTATATTTTAAAATGTCCCAATATGTCTTTAAATACACCCCGTATGTGAAAACCGAGCCCGAAATATATTAAATAGCATTTAAAATAAATAAAACCTTATTTTTAAGCTGAGGCGGGCCGCGTAGGACCCACCTCAACACTCACGCGGGCGGTATCAATGCTGAAACTTGATTTCAGTGAACTTTAAGTTAAGATGGGCCGCGTAAGACCCATGTTAAGTTTACGCGGGCCGCGAGAGATCAACAACGCGGAGACACCCTAGGCCGACACGTGTCGACATCGTGGTGGACCTATCTGATGAGCCAGACAAGCTAGTCCGTTGACTAGATTTGACGCGGGCCGCGTAAGCCCAGCTTATGTTTTACGCGGGCCGCGTGAGACCCAGTTTCAGCAACTATATAAGCAGGCATCGGGTTTCAGTATTCCTCGTTCATTTCTTTTCTTTCTTAAGCGAATTTCTGAAGATATAGCCATAATATTCAAGTATTATACCCCCTAATTAGCGAGGTTCTGCTCAATTGTAAGTATTATAACCCCCGTTTCATAATAGATACGCTGTCCGATTGATTAAGGGTTCCGTAACAACTGTCGTGGTTCTGCCCGACGTAGTTGTTGGAATACCGTCTCGGGGAGGGTATCATTAATATTTTCAAAGGGTTATGATACTAACCTATGTACATTTGTGTAAATTATAGATTATTCCCAGAAAACCCTTACACGAAGTCTAAGATAGCAATGTGAGTTTATCCAATTTTTGTTAACCTTTTTGTAATATTTTACAAAACCTTAATTGTTTTACAATGTGATTAAGCGGTGATTGAGTCTTTGTAGTTCTTCAATTACTGCCTGTATGTTGGGGTTTTGTATACAAAATTTACTACTGCGAGTAGTAAGTCGGGATGACAGTACGTTACCATTGGACAACGAGTTAGCCAATGTGTAATATGACCCGCAAGTCAGGATTGACAGTACTGAATGAGTAATTGTGTAGAAATAAACAATGTGATCGCTCTCAATATTGTTTTAATTGATAAAATGTTTCTTGATTAAACTGGGATTCACTCACCAGTATTTCCCACTGACAAATGTTTTTAAAACGCGTTTCAGGTAACACAATGTGACAGCCAATTAGTAAAAAGCCAGCTGGAGAGCACTGAAGGCTTGTGAAAAATGTGGCTATAAAAGTTACCTAAAAGACGATGTTTTAAATTCAATAAAATAGGGTTTATCCCTATAAATATATTGTAATAAGAAACTTGGGTTTTACCCATGTGATTATTAATATCAAATATGGTGGTTTTACTCTGATAAACATTTCCTAACTTCGGTCCTGATGTAATTTCCGCTGCCAAATTAATCAACTGATACCACCAAAACTCTGAGTTCGCGTCCGCCCGTTCTCGGGACAGATAAGGGATCAGGGGTTGCGACACTAATCAAGGCTTGTCTAACGTCAAAAAAAAAAGTTGAAAACACCCAACCTTATCAAAATTCACCCAAATCATATGATTCAGTAAAAGTAAATCAGCAATAAAAAGAACAGAATGGTAAAATGTTACCTTGTAAAAGTAATTAATTTTGTTGAACAAAGGTATGTGGTCCATGTATAGGAAAAACCTCCTTCTCACATAAGATTGGAGGCCCTGTACACACAATTCAACTCTTTAGGGCTGAACCATTTCAAACAAAAACTAAAATGAATAAATAAAAACATACAATATCATTTCAAGCAATATCATACCTAAATCACAACATTTCATTACAGTAGTAAGAAGATGCAAACTTACCTACGCAATTAATATGACTACTAAAACCCTGATGAATTGTTATTTATCCACCTCAAAATATAAATTATAATCAGCCAATACATACAAAATAAATTATAATTAGCCATGAGAAGCATGAACAGGAATAAGATTGTTTAAGAAACATACCCATAACCCATCTTGTCATCAGCATAAGTTCTTTACATGCAATCATTGCTCCCAATACCGTTGATTTAGAAAACCCTAAAATATGAACATATAAAAAGCTTAACAAATACATCAACATTGACATTTAGGTTTACAGATTCAGCCTCCTTTATTCATATATAATCTTGAAACAAATCGATCTTACCTCATCTGAATTGTCACTGCCATCTGAAGATTAACATATTAACCCTAAAATTCAAACAAATATTGCACATCATAATAAAAATATCAGATAGGATTCAGAACCAGATCACAATCATAGACAAATCTATAACCCATTCATATAAACAGTTGATATAAACAAACATATAACTTGCACAGAATCAACCAAAAATTAAAGTAGCTCCGATATAATGATATGAACACACTCTTTTGGGCTTTTAGATGTGTAATCAAACTCAAATACAACAGGCCTGTTATAATATTAACAGACAGATGGAAAACTAAATTAAATTAGATTAAACCAAAGCACACCTATTTAAACAAATGTTCGATATTCATAACTCATTGGGGAAAAACAAATTGCACCTTATAAATCAAAGGTGAAGAAGAGCGATAGCCAAAAACAAATGCATCAGATTGAAAGTGTCCCAAACCCTAATTAATCAATTGATGCAATCAATTCAATTGACTGGTTTGCTTCTTTAATATTAGAAATCCAAAAAAGGTTCGAGTTGCGTAATGTTTACCTTCAAATGTGGAACTTTTGAGCCCTGATCGTTACCAAAATTCATCAAGATCGTGTAGATTATGGACGCAGTCACCTGAACGTAATACAAAATCTCAAACATGATCAGTTTTTTTAAGAACAACTGATCGGAAAAACACTAAAAATATAACATATATAATAGAGACCATCAATTACGATTCAACAACATCATATACGATTGGAGATTTCAGACACGATTCAAGATTTCAATCATTAAAAAGATGAGCATAAGAGAAAAACAAACCTAATGATTAGTATCCTGTAATTGCGATCTAGGGTTTTTGAGGTTGAAGGTGCAAGCGGCAGATGCATAGTTTTAGGCTCGAAATATACAATCAAGAGGCAGAGATGAAACTCATATTAGGGTTTCTCAATGGAATGGCTGAGAAGATGAAATCAATACAGTTAGGGTTTATAATATACAAAATTAAATCAAAGAAAAAGGATTTTTGATACCAATCCTACTTACAGACGGAAACTCATAAAAATCAAAGAAAACATACCTAGATGAGAGTTCGAATGCTTGAGATTTAGGGATTTCTGAAGTGGGTATGGCCAGGTACAATCGCTACAGATGAAGCCCTAGATGCATATGAAGCCGTAGATGAGATTTAGGGTTTGTAAAATTGAATGCGGATGAAAGATGACAGCTAGGGCAAAATGTGTGCTGTTTTGAGAAGCCGTGTGAATATGAAGAGAAATCAATTTGCCAAAGTGGAGAATGATTTCAACTAATGAAGAGATGCTAAATTGGAGAATGATTTCAATTGATTGAGAGAATTGATTAGGTTTCCAAATTGAAGAAGAAATTTTGGCAGTTTCAAAAAGTGGTTAGGAAGAAGGAAACACAATTGCCTCTTAAAGGGAAAAAAGAGGAAACAATGAAATGCCATGTGTCATCTAGTAGCTTAAGCTCATGTCATGTGACCTAACCTTGTTTTGCTTTATTATAATTTATAGATAATTATTTTTTTTTCAACGTAGAACTAAGGCATGCACCTGCATGTGTATTCTTAATATGATGGGTGAGTGGATGATACGATTTAATCGAACTAAGGCATACACAAGTTTAAGTTCCACAAAATATCCAACAAGAATTGCGTGATAAAGAAACTCACTTTCGGTTGAGATACGATTTAATCGAACTAGTAGGTTCTTTAGGTTTGGAGTTTCATGAGTCGGACGAGGAGTTGAGTTTTTTTAGTATTTTTTTTAAATTGTAGCCTAAAATATTTATAGTATGTTAAATTGAACTAGTATGTTTTAATTTTAATGAAATTTATAGTTTTAGTGTTTTATTGTTAATTTATAATTTAAAAAAAAATTTAAAAAAAATTGTGAGTGATGGAATTCTATCACTAGTGACCACCGCCACTACAAAATGCTTGTGAGTGATAGAATAGTGGCTGATGACATGACAGGAGTTGATTGGATATTGTGAGTGATGGAATTCTATCACTAGTGACCACCCCACTCCCCTAAGTACTTCTAACAAAATTGAATTTGACTTATAGCATATAGTTGTTAGATTATGAAAATAAACAAATCTGGTCATTAAACTCATTTTGGAAAAAGTTCGATACAAATAATTTTACTTATAAAGAAGAAATTAAATGGCATGTATTTAGATACACCCACAAGGCATGCAAGCAAGGTATACGTAATTAGTAATTTCATATCAACTTTGCAACAATAAATAGAATGAATTTCTATTTGCTAACTTTTTCTTCTTACGCGTAACTGCACATCCCCAACATGCAAGAATTCCCTCACTTGCATCGATTGTTGCAGCCTCCACAGTTTCTCTTGTCTGTCATCAGGTTTACGCATTTCCCCTTGCAGCAAATCTCTTGGTGCTTGCATTTCTTCCCACAAAGCCCACAGTTTTGTTTATCAGTCTTAACATTGACACATTTCTTCTTGCAACAATCTGGACCTGGGCTACCTTTCGCTCGACATAGTCTTGGGTTTTTGTTGCATTTCACCAAGCCCCTCGATTGTTGAGCAAGGAATCGACTTGCCCCTCTTAGTGAACCAGATGTAGGAACAAGATCTTCTTCATCGTCTAATTCAATAGGTGTTGCAGAAAGATTAATGGTTAAAGCCATCAGGATGATCAAGGTTATCAAGATTTTCTTTATCATTGTATTTTAGAAAGAGGAATATGAGATGTATAGATGTTTGGATGAAGTTATGGATATTAAGATTAATTGGTAGTGCGTGTATTTATAGGGAGAAATGTGACTATTAAGTTTGAAAATTAATTATGGGTGTCATGGGAGTCTAGGTATTAAAAAAAAGTTAGGCTTTTCGATGGTATTTTTTTAGCAAAGGCTCCACTAAAAAGTGTTAGTTTTGACTTTGAATGGTTTTTTCTTCTTCCTAAGTTTTTTAAATGGGAATAAAACATATGGGTTGACATCTTGTTTATTGGAAAGTTGTTTGTGCTTCTTTTAAATATACAATATATTATAGGCTGGGATGTAGGGTTGTTTCCTAGTTAGATTTACTTTTTGGGGTAGTTCTTTACTTCTTTGTGTCAACTTTTTTTTAACGGCAAATTTCTTTGTGTCAACCTACAATAATTTTTAGACCTAAAACATCAACTTATAAAATCTTAGAAATTTTCTTCTATTTGTGTCACTATATTTCGAATTTCATATGTTCAAGTATAAACTCTTAGAAATTTTCTTCTACTTTTGTCACTATATTTTGAATTCCGTATGTTAAGAAATATTTGTACCAAGTTGGATCCGGTGATCGAAACAAACGAGACCCGTTTAGAGACATCAAGAAATGTTACCTTAACGAATTCATAAAGCTTTTTGGGGTCATTGCGTACAACTGATTTCTATTTTCGCGCTACAACAAGCGGTACCTTAATTAGTCATCCCAATAAACGTACAGGCTCCCAAATTGTGGCTTATGGTAGTACATCCATCTTCCAATATAAGCACCACCGTCGAAACCACCAAACTGGTCCGTAGCCGGCATCCCATATATCCAATACCCCAAGCTAAACATAGATTTTTAAATGGATACTAAAGTAGATGCTAAACATAGGAAAACACTAAACCCGTAGCCTGGATCCCGTATCCAATACACCAAGCTAAACAAAGATGCTAAAATGGTTACTAAAAGAGATGCTAGACAAGTTGATCTTGAAAAAATAATTAACGAAATACGCATGCATAGTCGTTAATAAAATAGATAAGCCCAAAGAGAACCAAAGGGATTCACATAACCGCTAAGACGTGCATAGCAACTAAGACGACTACCGCTTGACTCTCAGATACTAATATCACACCTATAAAAAGCATTACCAATATTACAAGAGACACTGTACTCAATTTATAAATTCGTACAGATTAAATATATGATTTTTTTATGTATCATTTTCATACAAAAGCATAAGGGTGTTCATCGAATCGAATGTCGAATTTTCAAATTATTCGAATCGAATTATTCGAATAATTTTTATTTTCCCTTAAATTCGTATTCGATTCGAATTCGATTAAAATCTACCAAATTCGATTCGAATTCGTATTCGAATAAAAAACCCAATTCGTATTCGATTAAAAATTCGAATTCGAATCGAATTCGAATAAATTCGATTTGATTTAGATTCTTTAAAAACATGTAAAAAACTATCAAAATGAAACATAAATTTTAAAGCAACCATAAAGCACGATATCATATTAAAACAGTTCCAATTAAAGTATCATAAATCTTAAATTCAAAACGAGAAGTCAGGAATAACCACTCCACATTACAAGTTAATATTTTTAGGGTTAGAAACAATGTTTTAAAAACCGGTTTTTAAATCAAACCGGATTAGGCAAAAAAATGGTTCAACCGGTTGAACCAGTTTGTACCGAGCGGTTCAATCGGGTTGACTAGCTAACTCTAAAATTTCAAAAATTAAAACATCAACTCAAAAGTTAATCCAAAAATGCATGATTACATATTAAAAGAGTTCCAAAAGTAAATCCATAATAAAAAATAGCTCAAAAGATAATCGAAAATCGTTCAGTTTTCCAACAAGCTCTTTTAAATGAAATTGTACGATATGTTTAAGCCATTTAAGTGTCGAATACATCAACTATTTTCGTTTCATACAATATCAAATAAGAACTTTTAGTTACGAATAATCATAATATATAAAAATTACGTAAGATAAGTAACATATATAATAAAAATAGGTAACAACCCAAACTAAAATAACCCTAGGCCGGTACAGGTATTACGTTTCAAACCGGTATACCGGATTTTACCACCGGTACAAACCTTATACCGTTCCACTATCAAAATAAAACATAAATTTTAAAGCAACCATAAATCACGATATCATATTAAACAGTTCCAAATAAAGTATCATAAATCTTAAATTCAAAACGAGAAGTCAGGAATAACCACTCCACATTACAAGTTAATATAGATTTGTTACTTAGGTTTTAGTTATGGGCCATGTAGTTGGTTTGGTAATTGGTAATTTTAATACTTGGAATAAATTTTGAAAAAAATTTGTAGTATAGCCTAATAAAAGTTATATATGTATTATATATAAAAATAAGGGGTATTGGATTTTAATAATCCCAAGTTTCACTAATTGCCCGGTAATAATCCCAACTTCAAAAATTGCCTACAAAAGTCCCAACTTGTAAGATTTTGGCCACCAATGATCCTTGTCTAACTGGGTTATAATTTTGTTGGGCTGGTGACCTGCAACTTATTCCGGCGACCCGTTTTACCCCTGAAACCACCAAACGAGACCACCAACAATCATCTCCGACCTCCTGTAATCTTCTCCGCTTCTCAAAAGTTTAAAATTTCCACCATCTACGCAACTCCGGTGACCTGCAACTTATTCCGACGACCTTCTTTACCCCTGAAACCACCAAAGGAGACCACCACTTGTCATCTCCAACCTCTAGTGACCTTCTCCGTCGCTCAAAACTTCAAAAAACTAACTGGGTTATAACCCAGTTAGACAAGGATCATTGGTGGCCAAAATCTTACAAGTTGGGACTGTTGTAGGCAATTTTTAAAGTTGAGATTATTACCGGCCAATTAGTGAAACTTGGGATTATTAAAATCCAATACCCCTAAAAATAATAAATAAAAATGTATAATCTTTATTCGAATTTCGAATCGAATCGAATTTGAAATTGTAAATTCGTATTCGATTTACTTGACTCGAATTGAATCGAATTCGAATTCAAATTCTCATAATCGAAACGAATTCTTGATAATCGAATCGAATTTAAACGAATTTCAAATTTTTCGAATTCGAAACGAATTTGAACACCCCTACAAAAGCATTATATTCTGGGAGGATGAATTCCTTTTCATAAATTTTTTTATGTTTGACCCACTTTTAAATAAATGATATTATAGTGACCTCAAAAATTCAAATCATATACATTACGTTTTCCTAATGAAAAACACGGTTTCCATACGACCGAGAATTCTATCATAAATTAACTGAAATAATTTTAATATATATTGTCGAGAAATATAGTTGCATGAGCACTTGATTTCCATTATTTTGACTTCTATTTTTTAAAAGGGCGACTTTCTCAAATAGACGTACACATATTCTAATAATTAGGCAGTAGGATTTAGTGTGAATCTGCATCCAAAAGTTAAAGCATTCTGAAAGTCGAGTTTTCACATAATCCATATAATATTAATGATCTGAAAAATGATTTTAGTTAAATAATTTAAAATGCAACACAACTTTTCAGTAGAGAATTATTGATTATTGAAAATGCATATAGAAAAGTAAGATGCTCTATTTTCTATTAGACTATTTTTAGTAAACGTTCATAACTTTTTTTTATTTTTTTACAAATTATCTGAGAAAAATATATAACAAACATGTTTATACTCTTGTGATAAACATGAGCACTAATGACCCGATATCTTCAAAGAGCATGTTTCGTAGTGCCGTCACAAGTTTAAAGATTATGGTTTGATATTCGATTGGGGTTATTATTTATTTGGTAGAAAGATCGATTATTTATTAATTTTTTAATACTCATTACTTATTGCAAATCATAGAATTTTGTTAATCTTATAACCAAGTTTGGAATATGGAAATTATATATTTAAATATCTCTAATTTACAACAATTTTAGGCATCATAGCTTCTTTTTCGATGAAATTCTTTTTTCTTTAGTGACTATTAATTTTTCACTCTTCTTCTTCATTTCTTATTCTTCCAGCCACAATTTTCTCTGTTGGCCATTAATCCGAAAATATCAACTGTAAGTAGTGTGCATTTGAATCAGCCTCCAAATCTGTTAAATCTTTTCGATAAAATTAGAAGTGAACGACGGAGCAATGGTGATCGATTGGTTGGAATTCGGGTTGTTAACGACGGAATGGTGAATGATTGTTTATCTTTGCAACTAAATCAGAAATCCGCCATTGATTCTCGGATATTAAGGTTTCGTGGTAGTTATTTTGTTGGTTTTGGACCGAAGTTTTGGCTATTGAATGGGGAAGATGTGTACGGTGGCTCAGCAGCGATGAAAGAAGAGGGTGTTCTTCGTTCCAAAAATGGTGATGATAATGTTCATGTATCAAATCAGGGGAATATATGATATTTCAACTACTTTGTAAGGATATATATGATATTTATAAATTTGCATGGGTATATATATGATATTTTGCAAGTTTGTAGGGGTATATATAAAATTGTCCGTTAAATTAAAACATTTATATGTTTATAACATTTATTTAATTTGTATTGTAAGGATATATATGATATTTATAAATTTGCATGGGTATATATATGATATTTTGCAAGTTTGTATGGGTATATATGAAATTGTCCGTTAAATTAAAACATTTATATGTTTATAACATTTATTTAATTTGTACTTTTTTTACTTTCATTTATTTATTTAGTTTTTATGTCTACTTTTGTGTAATAAAAAAGGTTATTTTTAATTTATTTTATTTTGTATCTATTTTTCTAAAAATAAAGTGATGGTGTGATGGGTGCAACAAATTATTTAGTGATGGGGTCATAGAATTATGCGGAATAAGGTGACAGCGTGTGATTCATTTCGTTTCAGGACAAGAATGATTATTCCGTACTCTGCTCTGTAGGTCCAACTAGCGGAGGATCTAGTCGCCTAATCCTTGTGATACGAACAAACCTGGTTGTGCGGAATCCAACCGGGAAAGCAAACCGAGCAGAGAATACAAAATACAAAACACAATACACGGAACGATTCAAAGTTAACACTCAAATTGTATTTAACCAGAAGTGTTTGATACAGAAGATAAACAAAATAACAGCTCTTAACTCTCAAACTATATGTGGTGTGTATTCTCTCGTGTCTCTGTTCTTCAGTGTGTACTCGACATATATATAAGCTGCAGGTCGATGAAAGACCTGCAGCGACAAAAGCCTTCGACGAAATACATGCAGCTGACGAAATACTTCGGCGAAACACCTGAGACGACGAATGATCTTGGTTTTTCGTCATGTATGAGGTGAGGAGGTTTTTCGTCATATGTGGGGTCAGGAGGTTTTTTTTCATGCAGGATGTGCAGGTTTTTCGTCAATACATGCAGGTCTTTCGTCAACTGAGAAGGCTTCGTCAACATGAAGGTTCGTTGGAGTCTTCATTCTGCGTTAGTCTTCGTTCGAAAGATGGTTCGTTGATTATAGGCCCATCAAAACTCATGAAATAGGCCCAATAAATATTAGTTCAACGTATTCATGCATGGCAGATTTCATAGAATTCATTTGGT
This sequence comes from Helianthus tuberosus, assembly GCA_030545235.1. Lineage (NCBI taxonomy): Eukaryota > Viridiplantae > Streptophyta > Magnoliopsida > Asterales > Asteraceae > Helianthus > Helianthus tuberosus. The sequence goes on along the minus strand of CM060435.1, from coordinate 24,641,797 downwards.
CAAAGTATATGACATCATCATGGTGATGTCATGGTGATGTTAACTCGCAACTCTTCGTGCTTCGTGTGTCGATATCTGGGATGCGCGACGGAGGAATGTCGCGACGTCGGTCTTGAGCCGAAACGAACCGAGTCGAACCGAACCGAGTCGCATCCACAAAGTGTATCAACAAACTCCCCCTTGGATGCTGCTCGTGAGGGTTCATCTTCCATGTCTATCATGTCGGAGGATCTTCAAAGTCTTCACGCGTCGTAAGTAGAAAGTGTATCAACAAACTCCCCCTTTCATTTAGGAAGTGTGTTAACAAACTCCCCCCTTAAAATAAACTCTCCCTTGAGTTATGCTCGTGAATCTGTTGATCTTAAATTCTTCAGATCATTGTGGTGTTGATGATATTTCAGCGGTAACTCGATCATCTTTATATTTTGAGTGCCTCCACGTCGTGTCTACATTCCAAAGCTTGTTATCGAACACGTTCTCTTCGCCTTTAGCTGGTTTGATGTTGCATCTGCACATACAAGAAAGCTAAACACGTAATGAGAACAACCGCTTGGAATATAGTTAACATTTAAACAAATGACACACATGTGACCTTTTTTTTTCAATCAACTACCGTCCAACAGTTTGAAAGTTTAACAAATTGTTCAATTTTGGTTTTTAACTTTCAAAAAACTTGCAAATTTCGACCGTTTACGAAGATGGAGTTGTTTTGGTTTTCAATCAGATTTCAGGTGTCGAAGACTCGAGTTCCAACATCGGTTAATCAAAAATAAGATAGAAATAAAATCTTTTTGATTTTTATAATATTTATATTAAAACACACCTAAAATCTTTTTGGTATTTTTGCATTTTTGAAATGTAAAGGCAGAAAGCAGTAAATAAATATATACAAAGATGCAGAAACTGAAAGCATTAAATAAATATTTACAGACAATCTTTTTGCGAGTTTCGAGGGTAAGAGAATCATATCAGTGTACGGCCACGCCAAAACGCTCTTGTTGTTCAATTAGTTAACATTTAGATAAGCATCCTATAACGATTATCGGTATTGTTGTCCACTTAAGCTCAACTTATCAGATGTAATCATGGCGTGGGGATACGTTAAGGTATGATTTATACTTACTGACCGGTGTTCATCCAAACACGACACATTCCCGTATCAAGGTATGCACGAGGGTTCATCTTACTGGTGAGTATAACATTTATCATCTGTTTTGACGTATAGGAAAATGTGAGATACTCACTTATATTGGTTGAAAACAAGCCCTCTGTGATAGAATCACTTATTGATGAGCAACTTGATTTTCAGATGCATGAGGGCATAGGAGCAAGTCCGTGAACAGGTCAGTACTAACATACAGCAAAGAGACGAACTTGACTCCCAGATAAATGTGATATATTATCACTTATTTTGTTTGGACATGTGATTGTTGATCACTTATTGAGGTCGTATGCAGTATGTACACGTATGTATGGTATCATGGAAGATCTAGACTTCGTGTCCGTTATATTTCGGTAAAAGAAACAACCATGATACCCAGATGATAAACAGCATAAAGACCACATATCTCAGAACCTCGGCAATCTATCAAACGAAATTTCGGTATTAAGACCATATGCCAATGAGCGGTTCCCACCTGGTCTTCAGTCGATTTAGGTTTATATCACCCTGCACACTTTAAAATGATTGTGAGCCTACCGATACATCTTATATAGAGCTGCTTATCGTTTTTCATTTTAAGGTTAAAGAGGTTTGGACAGACCACTGATGTACTATCATTTTCTCTTTTGCTCGCCAGGAAACTCATTTTTTTTTCTATTGTTTTTGTGTTTTTGAAATTTTTTGATGTTTTTGGATTTTTAAAATTTGGATTTACTCCCCCTAAAATGTAAAAACTATGATAAATTAAAAACACAAAGATATTTACAAAAACGATTTTCCGATGTCGGTTTTACTCTTGCTTGACTTTAATGTCGTTTACCAGTAATAAAAAGTCAAATCGTGATTTGTCAAATGCTTTGGTAAAAAGGTCTGCACGTTGGTCATCGGTTTGGACCTTAACAACATCGATAAGCCTTTTATCAAAGCAATCACGTATGAGGTGATACTTAATTTCGATGTGTTTGGTCTTTGATTGCTGCACAAGATTTCTAGTGATCTGTAAGGCATTAGAATTATCAACGAAAATAGGAGTAGTTAGGAAATCAAAACCGTAGTCGCGCATTTGTTGTTGGATCCACAGGACTTGGGAACAACAACTTGAGGCAGCAATGTATTCAGCTTCGCATGTTGCTGTAGCGACACAAGTCTGCTTCTTGCACTGCCATGTGACTAGGCGATTTCCTAAAAAATGACATCCAGCCGTTGTGGAATTGCCGTCGATTTTACATCCGCCAAAATCAGAATCACTGAAAGCGATCAAGTCAAAGCTATCATCCCTAGGGTACCAAAGACCGGTGTCCGGGCATCCCTTCAAATAGCGGAATATCCTTTTTTACAGCTGCAAGATGTGAGGCCTTCGGGTTGACTTGATATCAGGCAAGCAGGCACGTTGGATACATTATGTCTGGTCTTGATGCTGTGAGGTACATAAGAGATCCGATCATAGCGCGGTAGTATGAGGGGCTAACAACTTCACCCTTTAAGTCAGGATGAATTCCATGATTTTGCTGTAGTGGGGTACCAATGGGCGATGTGTCAGACATCTGAAATCGGTTCAAGATGTCATTGACATACTTAGTCTGATAGATGAATATCCCAGACTTCGTTTGTTGCACTTGTAAGCCCAAAAAGAAAGTCATCTCCCCCATTGCACTCATTTCAAATTTCTCCTGCATAACACGCTGGAAAATTCCTACACAAAACATCGTTAGTAGAACCAAATATAATATCATCTACGTATACCTGTACCAATAGAAGATCTCCATCCTGTTCTTTGATGAAAAGAGTGCAATCGATAAGACCTCTGCGAAATCCATTCTCCAGCAGATAATTAGATAAGGTTGCATACCAAGCTCGTGGTGCTTGATGTAGACCATAGAGAGCTTTGTTCAGCAACCAAACCCGATCAGGGTGAATAGGATCTTCAAAACCTGGAGGTTGTTCGACGTACACCTCTTCTTCAACCACACCATGTAAGAATGCACTTTTCACGTCCATCTGGCAAACCTTGAATCCCTTGAAGGAAGCATAGGCTAGAAAAATCCGAATAGCTTCCAGACGTGCAACCGGTGCATAAACTTCATTGTAGTCGATCCCTTCAATCTGACGAAAACCTTGAACGACTAATCTTTCTTTGTTTCGAATAACTACTCCACGGTCATCCTTTTTGCACTTATACACCCAACGGGTACCAATCTTCTTGTAATCTTCAGGTTTATCAACGAGTTTCCAGACACCTAGCTTCTGGAATTGCTGCAGTTCCTCTTGCATAACTTCAACTCAAGAATTATCTTTCAAAGCTTCTTTCCAAGATTTTGGTTCTTCTTGTGAAACATAACACACGAAGGACCAATCATTTTGTTAACCAGATTTTTGAATCGCCGCATACAAGCCAGCATTGTTGTTGTTTCACAACATGTTCCTTGTTTGAACGCCACTTTGTACATTACCGATGATGTTTTGTTGAGGATGGGTATTATGAATCCTTGTTTCTGGATTATCTGGAACTTGAATGTTTGTACCCAGACTGTTGAGATTAAGATCAACAACCAAGTCAATATCCTTGTTTCTGGATTATCCAATTTTTGTTAACCTTTTTGTAATATTTTACAAAACCTTAATTGTTTTACAATGTGATTAAGCGGTGATTGAGTCTTTGTAGTTCTTCAATTACTGCCTGTATGTTGGGGTTTTGTATACAAAATTTACTACTGCGAGTAGTAAGTCGGGATGACAGTACGTTACCATTGGACAACGAGTTAGCCAATGTGTAATATGACCCGCAAGTCAGGATTGACAGTACTGAATGAGTAATTGTGTAGAAATAAACAATGTGATCGCTCTCAATATTGTTTTAATTGATAAATGTTTCTTGATTAAACTGGGACTCACTCACCAGTATTTCCCACTGACAAATGTTTTTAAAACGCGTTTCAGGTAACATAATGTGACAGCCAATTAGTAAAAAGCCAGCTGAAGAGCACTGAAGGCTTGGAAAAAATGTGGCTATAAAAGTTACCTAAAAGACGATGTTCTAAATTCAATAAAATAGGTTTATCCCTATAAATATATTGTAATAAGAAACTTGGGTTTTACCCATTTGATTATTAATATCAAATATGGTGGTTTTACTCTGATAAACATTTCCTAACTACGGTCCTGATGTAATTTCCGCTGCCAAATTAATCAACTGATACCACCAAAACTCTGAGTTCGCGTCCGCCCGTTCCCGGGACAAATAAGGGATCGGGGGTTGCGACACTAATCAAGGCTTGTCTAACGTCAAAAAAAAAAGTTGAAAACACCCAACCTTATCAAAATTCACCCAAATCATATGATTCAATAAAAGTAAATCAGCAATAAAAAGAACAGAATGGTAAAATGTTACCTTGTAAAAGTAATTAATTTTGTTGAACAAAGGTATGTGGTCCATGTATAGGAAAAACCTCCTTCTCACATAAGATTGGAGGCCCTGTACACACAATTCAACTCTTTAGGGCTGAACCATTTCAAACAAAAACTAAAATGAATAAATAAAAACATACAATATCATTTCAAGCAATATCATACCTAAATCACAACATTTCATTACGGTAGTAAGAAGATGCAAACTTACCTACGCAATTAATATGACTACTAAAACCCTGATGAATTGTTATTTATCCACCTCAAAATATAAATTATAATCAGCCAATACATACAAAATAAAGTATAATTAGCCATGAGAAGCATGAACAAGAATAAGATTGTTTAAGAAACATACCCATAACCCATCTTGTCATCAGCATAAGTTCTTTACATGCAATCATTGCTCCTAATACCGTTGATTTAGAAAACCCTAAAATATGAACATATAAAAAGCTTAACAAATACATCAACATTGACATTTAGGTTTACAGATTCAGCCTCCTTTATTCATATATAATCTTGAAACAAATCGATCTTACCTCATCTGAATTGTCACTGCCATCTGAAGATTAACATATTAACCCTAAAATTCAAACAAATATTGCACATCATAATAAAAATATCAGATACGATTCAGAACCAGATCACAATCATAGACAAATCTATAACCTATTCATATAAACAGTTGATATAAACAAACATATAACTTGCACAGAATCAACCAAAAATTAAAGTAGCTCCGATATAATGATATGAACACACTCTTTTGGGCTTTTAGATGTGTAATCAAACTCAAATACAACAGGCCTGTTATAATATTAACAGACAGATGGAAAACTAAATTAAATTAGATTAAACCAAAGCACACCTATTTAAACAAATGTTCGATATTCATAACTCATTGGGGAAAAACAAATTGCACCTTATAAATCAAAGGTGAAGAAGAGCGATAGCCAAAAACAAATGCATCAGATTGAAAGTGTCCCAAACCCTAATTAATCAATTGATGCAATCAATTCAATTGACTGGTTTGCTTCTTTAATATTAGAAATCCAAAAAAGGTTCGAGTTGCGTAATGTTTACCTTCAAATGTGGAACTTTTGAGCCCTGATCGTTACCAAAATTCATCAAGATCGTGTAGATTATGGACGCAGTCACCTGAACGTAATACAAAATCTCAAACATGATCAGTTTTTTTAAGAACAACTGATCGGAAAAACACTAAAAATATAACATATATAATAGAGACCATCAATTACGATTCAACAACATCATATACGATTGGAGATTTCAGACACGATTCAAGATTTCAATCATTAAAAAGATGAGCATAAGAGAAAAACAAACCTAATGATTAGTATCCTGTAATTGCGATCTAGGGTTTTTGAGGTTGAAGGTGCAAGCGGCAGATGCATAGTTTTAGGCTCGAAATATACAATCAAGAGGCAGAGATGAAACTCATATTAGGGTTTCTCAATGGAATGGCTGAGAAGATGAAATCAATACAGTTAGGGTTTATAATATACAAAATTAAATCAAAGAAAAAGGATTTTTGATACCAATCCTACTTACAGACGGAAACTCATAAAAATCAAAGAAAACATACCTAGATGAGAGTTCGAATGCTTGAGATTTAGGGATTTCTGAAGTGGGTATGGCCAGGTACAATCGCTACAGATGAAGCCCTAGATGCATATGAAGCCGTAGATGAGATTTAGGGTTTGTAAAATTGAATGCGGATGAAAGATGACAGCTAGGGCAAAATGTGTGCTGTTTTGAGAAGCCGTGTGAATATGAAGAGAAATCAATTTGCCAAAGTGGAGAATGATTTCAACTAATGAAGAGATGCTAAATTGGAGAATGATTTCAAGTGATTGAGAGAATTGATTAGGTTTCCAAATTGAAGAAGAAATTTAGGCAGTTTCAAAAAGAGGTTAGGAAGAAGGAAACACAATTGCCTCTTAAAGGAAAAAAAGAGGAAACAATGAAATGCCATGTGTCATCTAGTAGCTTAAGCTCATGTCATGTGACCTAACCTTGTTTTGCTTTATTATAATTTATAGATAATTATTTTTTTTTCAACGTAGAACTAAGGCATGCACCTGCATGTGTATTCTTAATATGATGGGTGAGTGGATGATTTTGGAGAAGAAGTATAAAGACGACGCATGATTAGGGTGAAATAGGGTTTTAAAAAAGGTTAAATGGGTTTATATAATGTGTTATAAGAATGGACCAAAATGGCAAGTTGAAAGGTTTAAAACCAAAATGCCCAAAATACCCCCGGTTAAAACAGAGGTTTTTAGACGGAGTTATGCAATGTGATCAAAATGGCAACAAAATGGAAAACTCAGGGACCCAGGGCAAGAAAAAAATTATTTGAACTAAAATTGCAAATTAAGACGAATCTCAGTGACTAAAATGACAATTTACTCGGGTATATAACAATAAACTTAAAAAGAAGGCTTTGAAATTTCATTTCGTTACTCGTTGAGAATGGAGAGAATCAAAAGTAATAGAAGTTAACATTATGGTTGAGTAGTCAGTGCTCTTCAAACTGAAAATTCAATTGGTACAAAGATATTTAATCTTGTATTATTGTATATATTTAGATTTATATTATATGGGTTAAATTATTCTACAAATGCTCCTAAAAATAAGAAGCGTACAAAGACACAATAGATCGCACAAGATGACACAATGTCCAGCAAAATATAACAAAATGCCGAAAAATATAACACAGAATGTGGTACAAAAAAGACAAAATGACATAAATATAGAAAAGATACAATAATAAATAAAAGACACAATAATAATAAACAAAAATTCTAAAATCTACACCCTATAAATCCAAAAGTAAAAACCTAAAATCTCACATCGTAAAGTTCGATAAAATGTTTCCAATGCCGCTTGAATGAGCGAGTCTGTTTGATACCCTTTTGCACGACTTCTTATTTTACGAGCATTTGTATTTGACCCTCAACCCATATTACATTTCATGGCATAACTAATACTTGATTAGTAATCTTACCATCTAAAACATGATACATTGCACCTGCATCTGAATTATTAATTATCATACTACATATATAACATGAAGTTAGTTTGTAACCGCAAACTTATATATACTGGATAACCTTAAAATTGTTTTCATCATTTGTAATATGCAATATTTTTAATATATTAGACCAAATATATATTAGTTACATCCTCATTGACATGTACTAATGTTGGATATAACTAGGTTTAGAGTTCAAAATAAGGGGAGTGGGGGTGGGGGTGGTCCATGATGGCCACCCACCACGCGTTGAACTTGAGCAGAACACCGCCGCCACCACCCGTATCACGCGTTATACTTTTGGTGCGTTGATAATATCACGCGTTGAATTGCTTTGAAAATCGAACGTTGGCACGTGTTTTTGACCGTTATTCAACGGTAATATATTAAAAAAAAAAAAAACCTTTAAACCTTTTATCTATATATATCTCCATTTTTAACCATTTCACCCACACTAAAACATAAACACATATCACACAATCTACATCTTTCTCAAATAGAGTTCCCTACGGATTCGACGTTTCCCATGTCTAGCGATAGCGATACCGAGTCGTCTTCCGACAATGAGACACTAAAATATTTTGTGTCGGTGTATAACGAACTTGATACTAGTTCGTCCCGCCCAAAGAAGAAGATGGTAGACCGTGATCGTATACGTGCCAACGAAGTGTTAATGAACGATTATTTTGTGGAAAATTGGCTCTACAATGCCGAAACGTTTAGAGATCAGTTTCGTTTACCCAAAGAATTATTTTTAAAGATTGTTGGAGACATCGAAGCAAGCGCGGAATGGTTTCAAGAAGGTTACGATGCGAGGGGCAAACCAAGTTTCACGACGATACAAAAATGCACGTCCGCCATTCGTCAACTAGCGACAGGTAACCCTCCCGATCAATATGATGAATACCTAGCTATGGCGTCCAGAACTTCCCGTGAATGTTTGCAATTTTTTTGCAACGCGGTCATTAAGTTGTATGGTAAAAAGTTTTTACGTAAACCGACGAGCCACGACATCTCACGTATTTACGTCGCACATGAGGCTAGATGACATTTTCTCGGGATGCTCGGTAGCATCGATTGTACACATATCGAGTGGAAAAATTGTCCAAGAGAGTTGCGAGGGGCGTATGTTAGGGGTGACATCAAAAGACCAACCATCATACTATAAGCGGTGACGTCGAATGATTTATGGATTTGACATTCATATTTCGGTGTTCCGGGTTCAAACAACGACATCAATGTGTTGCACACGTCGCCGTTGTTTCAAACCGTAACGGATGGTACCGCACCTTCCTCTCCATTCTATGTTAACGGACGATATTACAGACGATGTTTTTTTCTTGTGGATGGTATCTACCAGTCATGGTCTATTTTTGTGAAAACTCCCTCATTTCCTGTCAAGGCTAAAGAAATCGTGTTCAAAAAATTGCAATAATCGGCAAGAAAAGTTGTTGAGAGGGATTTTGGAGTTTTAAATGGTAGATGGGCTATACTACACCGACCGGTTAGTGCGATGAACAAAAAAGCAATACATAGCATAGTATATGCATGTATCATATTGCACAATATGATAATCAAAGAAGACGGGCGTGCAATATCTCCGGATTGGGTGCCAGATCCTCCTACACAAGTTTAAGTTCCACAAAATATCCAACAAGAATTGCGTGATGAAGAAACTCACTTTCGGTTGAGATACGATTTAATCAAACTAGTAGGTTCTTTAGGTTTGGAGTTTCATGAGTCGGACGAGGAGTAGAGTTTTTTTAGTATTTTTTTTTTAAATTGTAGCCTAAAATATTTCTAGTATGTTAAATTGAACTAGTATGTTTTAATTTTGATGAAATTTATAGTTTTAGTGTTTTATTGTTAATTTATAATTTAAAAAAAATTGTGAGTGATGGAATTCTATCACTAGTGACCACCGCCACTACAAAATGCTTGTGAGTGATAGAATAGTGGCTGATGACATGACAGGAGTTGATTGGATATTGTGAGTGATGGAATTCTATCACTAGTGACCACCCCACTCCCCTAAGTACTTCTAACAAAATTGAATTTGACTTATAGCATATAGTTGTTACATTATGAAAATAAACAAATCTGGTCATTAAACTCATTTTGGAAAAAGTTCGATACAAATAATTTTACTTATAAAGAAGAAATTAAATGGCCTGTATTTAGATACACCCACAAGGCATGCAAGCAAGGTATACGTAATTAGTAATTACATATCAACTTTGCAACAATAAATAGAATGAATTTCTATTTGCTAACTTTTTCTTCTTACGCGTAACTGCACATCCCCAACATGCAAGAATTCCCTCTCTTGCATCGATTGTTGCAGCCTCCACAGTTTCTCTTGTCTGTCATCAGGTTTACGCATTTCCCCTTGCAGCAAATCTCTTGGTGCTTGCATTTCTTCCCACAAAGCCCACAGTTTTGTTTATCAGTCTTAACATTGACACATTTCTTCTTGCAACAATCTGGACCTGGGCTACCTTTCGCTCGACATAGTCTTGGGTTTTTGTTGCATTTCACCAAGCCCCTCGATTGTTGAGCAAGGAATCGACTTGCCCCTCTTAGTGAACCAGATGTAGGAACAAGATCTTCTTCATCGTCTAATTCAATAGGTGTTGCAGAAAGATTAATGGTTAAAGCCATCAGGATGATCAAGGTTATCAAGATTTTCTTTATCATTGTGTTTTAGAAAGAGGAATATGAGATGTATAGATGTTTGGATGAAGTTATGAATATTAAGATTAATTGGTAGTGCGTGTATTTATAGGGAGAAATGTGACTATTAAGTTTGAAAATTAATTATGGGTGTCATGGGAGTCTAGGTATTAAAAAAAAGTTAGGCTTTTCGATGGTATTTTTTTAGCAAAGGCTCCACTAAAAAGTGTTAGTTTTGACTTTGAATTGTTTTTTCTTCTTCCTAAGTTTTTTAAATGGGAATAAAACATATGGGTTGACATCTTGTTTATTGGAAAGTTGTTTGTGCTTCTTTTAAATATACAATATATTATAGGCTGGGATGTAGGGTTGTTTCCTAGTTAGATTTACTTTTTGGGGTAGTTCTTTACTTCTTTGTGTCAACTTTTTTTTAACGGCAAATTTCTTTGTGTCAACCTACAATAATTTTTAGACCTAAAACATCAACTTATAAAATCTTAGAAATTTTCTTCTATTTGTGTCACTATATTTCGAATTTCATATGTTCAAGTATAAACTCTTAGAAATTTTCTTCTACTTTTGTCACTATATTTTGAATTCCGTATGTTAAGAAATATTTGTACCAAGTTGGATCCGGTGATCGAAACAAACGAGACCCGTTTAGAGACATCAAGAAATGTTACCTTAACGAATTCATAAAGCTTTTTGGGGTCATTGCGTACAACTGATTTCTATTTTCGCGCTACAACAAGCGGTACCTTAATTAGTCATCCCAATAAACGTACAGGCTCCCAAATTGTGGCTTATGGTAGTACATCCATCTTCCAATATAAGCACCACCGTCGAAACCACCAAACTGGTCCGTAGCCGGCATCCCATATATCCAATACCCCAAGCTAAACATAGATTTTTAAATGGATACTAAAGTAGATGCTAAACATAGGAAAACACTAAACCCGTAGCCTGGATCCCGTATCCAATACACCAAGCTAAACAAAGATGCTAAAATGGTTACTAAAAGAGATGCTAGACAAGTTGATCTTGAAAAAATAATTAACGAAATACGCATGCATAGTCGTTAATAAAATAGATAAGCCCAAAGAGAACCAAAGGGATTCACATAACCGCTAAGACGTGCATAGCAACTAAGACGACTACCGCTTGACTCTCAGATACTAATATCACACCTATAAAAAGCATTACCAATATTACAAGAGACACTGTACTCAATTTATAAATCCGTACAGATTAAATATATAATTTTTTTATGTATCATTTTCATACAAAAGCATAAGGGTGTTCATCGAATCGAATGTCGAATTTTCAAATTATTCGAATCGAATTATTCGAATAATTTTTATTTTCCCTTAAATTCGTATTCGATTCGAATTCGATTCGAATTCGATTAAAATCTACCAATTTCGATACGAATTCGTATTCGAATAAAAAACCCAATTCGTATTCGATTAAAAATTCGAATTCGAATCGAATTCGAATAAATTCGATTTGATTTAGATTCTTTAAAAACATGTAAAAAACTATCAAAATGAAACATAAATTTTAAAGCAACCATAAAACACGATATCATATTAAAACAGTTCCAATTAAAGTATCATAAATCTTAAATTCAAAACGAGAAGTCAGGAATAACCACTCCACATTACAAGTTAATATTTTTAGGGTTAGAAACAATGTTTTAAAAACCGGTTTTTAAATCAAACCGGATTAGGCAAAAAAATGGTTCAACCGGTTGAACCAGTTTGTACCGAGCGGTTCAATCGGGTTGACTAGCTAACTCTAAAATTTCAAAAATTAAAACATCAACTCAAAAGTTAATCCAAAAATGCATGATTACATATTAAAAGAGATCCAAAAGTAAATCCATAATAAAAAATAGCTCAAAAGATAATCGAAAATCATTCAGTTTTCCAACAAGCTCTTTTAAATGAAATTGTACGATATGTTTAAGCCATTTAAGTGTCGAATACATCAACTATTTTCGTTTCATACAATATCAAATAAGAACTTTTAGTTACGAATAATCATAATATATAAAAATTACGTAAGATAAGTAACATATATAATAAAAATAGGTAACAACCCAAACTAAAATAACCCTAGGCCGGTACAGGTATTACGTTTCAAACCGGTATACCGGATTTTACCGCCGGTACAAACCTTATACCGTTCCATTATCAAAATGAAACATAAATTTTAAAGCAACCATAAATCACGATATCATATTAAACAGTTCCAAATAAAGTATCATAAATCTTAAATTCAAAACGAGAAGTCAGGAATAACCACTCCACATTACAAGTTAATATAGATTTGTTACTTAGGTTTTAGTTATGGGCCATGTAGTTGGTTTGGTAATTGGTAATTTTAATACTTGGAATAAATTTTGAAAATAATTTGTAGTATAGCCTAATAAAAGTTATATATGTATTATATATAAAAATAATAAATAAAAATGTATAATCTTTATTCGAATTTCGAATCGAATCGAATTTGAAATTGTAAATTCGTATTCGATTCGTATTCGATTTACTTGACTCGAATTGAATCGAATTCGAATTCAAATTCTCATAATCGAAACGAATTCTTGATAATCGAATCGAATTTAACGAATTTCAAATTTTTCGAATTCGAAACGAATTTGAACACCCCTACAAAAGCATTATATTCTGGGAGGATGAATTCCTTTTCATAAATTTTTTTATGTTTGACCCACTTTTAAATAAATGATATTATAGTGACCTCAAAAATTCAAATCATATACATTACGTTTTCCTAATGAAAAACACGGTTTCCATACGACCGAGAATTCTATCATAAATTAACTGAAATAATTTTAATATATATTGTCGAGAAATATAGTTGCATGAGCACTTGATTTCCATTATTTTGACTTCTATTTTTTAAAAGGGCGACTTTCTCAAATAGACGTACACATATTCTAATAATTAGGCAGTAGGATTTAGTGTGAAACTGCATCCAAAAGTTAAAGCATTCTGAAAGTCGAGTTTTCACATAATCCATATAATATTAATGATCTGAAAAATGATTTTAGTTAAATAATTTAAAATGCAACACAACTTTTCAGTAGAGAACTGTTAGTGCAGTTCCTGCCGGGTAACTGTCGCTTATCAGTTCCGTATCAATCAAAACAGAAGTCCAAGCTAAAGATAACAATAATGAAGAATTCAAGACCACATGAAGATCAAGGGGGAGTTTGTTAGTGCACTTTGGGTGATATGTGCATGCTTTCCAATAGTTAGGGTCTTTATTGTACAAGTCTTGAAAGATAGTCCCAACTTTATCCTAGGGACATTTTGTACAAGTTTTATGTCTAGGAAAAAGGTCAGGGGTTTTTGTTAGGGACAAAAGTCAGGGTTTTGGTGTAGATTGTTTGTCCGAGTTTAGTCCTAGTCTATATATATGTGTTGTATAGGATTAGGGCACAGATCCATGGATCAGAAAACTCTTGAAGCTTTGTGCTCCTCTCCCAACTTATTCTCCTGGTGTGAATTCTAGAGAGAGAGACTATGTGTTAGTGAGAGAAAGCTAGGATTTAGATCTTTGTGATCTAAACCAGCTTGTAGAAGATGATGTATACTCGTTTGGTATGTAATCTGTGATGATTGTATTGAAATGAATGAGTTTGTCTTGCATCTTCTTCTTCATCTATCATATTTTGTTCTTCATGTCTTGAATCAAGTGCAATGTTTGATGTTCGTCATCGATCCGGTGCTTTAACAAGAACTATTGATTATTGAAAATGCATATAGAAAAGTAAGATGCTCTATTTTCTATTAGACTATTTTTAGTAAACGTTCATAACTTTTTTTTATTTTTTTACAAATTATCTGAGAAAAATATATAACAAACATGTTTATACTCTTGTGATAAACATGAGCACTAATGACCCGATATCTTCAAAGAGCATGTTTCGTAGTGCCGTCACAAGTTTAAAGATTATGGTTTGATATTCGATTGGGGTTATTATTTATTTGGTAGAAAGATCGATTATTTATTAATTTTTTAATACTCATTACTTATTGCAAATCATAGAATTTTGTTAATCTTATAACCAAGTTTGGAATATGGAAATTATATATTTAAATATCTCTAATTTACAACAATTTTAGGCATCATAGCTTCTTTTTCGATGAAATTCTTTTTTCTTTAGTGACTATTAATTTTTCACTCTTCTTCTTCATTTCTTATTCTTCCCGCCACAATTTTCTCTGTTGGCCATTAATCCGAAAATATCAACTGTAAGTAGTGTGCATTTGAATCAGCCTCCAAATCTGTTAAATCTTTCCGATAAAATTAGAAGTGAACGACGGAGCAATGGTGATCGATTGGTTGGAATTCGGGTTGTTAACGACGGAATGGTGAATGATTGTTTATCTTTGCAACTAAATCAGAAATCCGCCATTGATTCTAGGATATTAAGGTTTCGTGGTAGTTATTTTGTTGGTTTTGGACCGAAGTTTTGGGTATTGAATGGGGAAGATGTGTACGGTGGCTCAGCAGCGATGAAAGAAGAGGGTGTTCTTCGTTCCAAAAACGGTGATGACGATGTTCATGTATCAAATCAGGGGAATATATGATATTTCAACTACTTTGTAAGGATATATATGATATTTATAAATTTGCATGGGTATATATATGATATTTTGCAAGTTTGTAGGGGTATATATAAAATTGTCCGTTAAATTAAAACATTTATATGTTTATAACATTTATTTAATTTGTATTGTAAGGATATATATGATATTTATAAATTTGCATGGGTATATATATGATATTTTGCAAGTTTGTATGGGTATATATGAAATTGTCCGTTAAATTAAAACATTTATATGTTTATAACATTTATTTAATTTGTACTTTTTTACTTTCATTTATTTATTTAGTTTTTATGTCTACTTTTGTGTAATAAAAAAGGTTATTTTTAATTTATTTTATTTTGTATCTATTTTTCTAAAAATAAAGTGATGGTGTGATGGGTGCTACAAATTATTTAGTGATGGTGTCATAGAATTATGCGGAATAAGGTGACAGTGTGTGATTCATTTCGTTTCAGGACAAGAATGATTATTCCGTACTCTACTCTGTAGGTCCAACTAGCGGAGGATCTAGTCGCCTAATCCTTGTGATACGAACAAACCTGGTTGTGTGGAATCCAACCGGGAAAGCAAACCGAGCAGAGAATACAAAATACAAAATACAAAACACAATACACGGAACGATTCAAAGTTAACACTCAAATTGTATTCAACCAGAAGTGTTTGATACAGAAGATAAACAAAATAACAGCTCTTAACTCTCAAACTATATCTGGTGTGTATTCTCTCGTGTCTCTATTCTTCAGTGTGTACTCGACATATATATAAGCTGCAGGTCGATGAAAGACCTGCAGCGACGAAAGACTTCGACGAAATATATGCAGCCGACGAAATACTTCGGCGAAAGACCTGAGACGACGAATGATCTTGGTTTTTCGTCATGTATGAGGTGAGGAGGTTTTTCGTCATATGTGGGGTCAGGAGGTTTTTTTTCATGCAGGATGTGCAGGTTTTTTTGTCAATACATGCAGGTCTTTCGTCAACTGAGAAGGCTTCGTCAACATGAAGGTTCGTTGGAGTCTTAATTCTGCGTTAGTCTTCGTTCGAAAGATGGTTCGTTGATTACAGGCCCATCAAAACTCATGAAATAGGCCCAATAAATATTAGTTCAACGTATTCATGCATGGCAGATTTCATAGAATTCATTTGGTCAAAGTATATGACATCATCATGGTGATGTCAACTCGCAACTCTTCGTGCTTCGTGTGTCGATATCTGGGATGCGCGACGGAGGAATGTCGCGACGTCGGTCTTGAGCCGAAATGAACCGAGTCGAACCGAACCGAGTCGCATCCACAAAGTGTATCAACAAACTCCCCCTTGGATGCTGCTCGTGAGGGTTCATCTTCCATGTCTATCATGTCGGAGGATCTTCAAAGTCTTCACGCGTCGTAAGTAGAAAGTGTATCAACAAACTCCCCCTTTCATTTAGGAAGTGTGTTAACAAACTCCCCCCTTAAAATAAACTCTCCCTTGAGTTATGCTCGTGAATTTGTTGATCTTCAATTCTTCAGATCCTTGTGGTGTTGATGATATTTCAGCGGTAACTCGATCATCTTTATATTTTGAGTGCCTCCACGTCGTGTCTACATTCCAAAGCTTGTTATCGAACACGTTCTCTTCGCCTTTAGCTGGTTTGATGTTGCATCTGCACATACAAGAAAGCTAAACACGTAATGAGAACAACCGCTTGGAATATAGTTAACATTTAAACAAATGACACACATGTGACCATTTTTTTTTCAATCAACTACCGTCCAACAGTTTGAAAGTTTAACAAATTGTTCAATTTTGGTTTTTAACTTTCAAAAAACTTGCAAATTTCGACCGTTTACGAAGATGGAGTTGTTTTGGTTTTCAATCAGATTTCAGGTGTCGAAGACTCGAGTTCCAACATCGGTTAATCAAAAATAAGATAGATATAAAATCTTTTTGATTTTTATAATATTTATATTAAAACACACCTAAAATCTTTTTGGTATTTTTGCATTTTTGAAATGTAAAGGCAGAAAGCAGTAAATAAATATATACAAAGATGCAGAAACTGAAAGCATTAAATAAATATTTACAGACAATCTTTTTGCGAGTTTCGAGGGTAAGAGAATCATATCAGTGTACGGTCACGCCAAAACGCTCTTGTTGTTCAATTAGTTAACATTTAGATAAGCATCCTATAACGATTATCGGTATTGTTGTCCACTTAAGCTCAACTTATCAGATGTAATCATGGCGTGGGGATACGTTAAGGTATGATTTATACTTACCGACCGGTGTTCATCCAAACACGACACATTCCCGTATCAAGGTATGCACGAGGGTTCATCTTACTGGTGAGTATAACATTTATCATCTGTTTTGACGTATAGGAAAATGTGAGATACTCACTTATATTGGTTGAAAACAAGCCCTATGTGATAGAATCACTTATTGATGAGCAACTTGATTTTCAGATGCATGAGGGCACTGGAGCAAGTCCGTGAACAGGTCAGTACTAACGTACAGCAAAGAGACGAACTTGACTCCCAGATAAATGTGATATATTATCACTTATTTTGTTTGGACATGTGATTGTTGATCACTTATTGAGGTCGTATGCAGTATGTACACGTATGTATGGTATCATGGAAGATCTAGACTTCGTGTCCGTTATATTTCGGTAAAAGAAACAACCATGATACCCAGATGATAAACAACATAAAGACCACATATCTCAGAACCTCGGCAATCTATCAAACGAAATTTCGGTATTAAGACCATATGCCAATGAGCGGTTCCCACCTGGTCTTCAGTCGATTTAGGTTTATATCACCCTGCACACTTTAAAATGATTGTGAGCCTACCGATACATCTTATATAAAGCTGCTTATCGTTTTTCATTTTAAGGTTAAAGAGGTTTGGACAGACCACTGATGTACTATCATTTTCTCTTTTGCTCGCCAGGAAACTCATTTTTGTTTTTCTATTGTTTTTGTGTTTTTGAAATTTTTTGATGTTTTTGGATTTTTAAAATTTGGATTTACTCCCCCTAAAATGTAAAAACTATGATAAATTAAAAACACAAAGATATTTACAAAAAACGATTTTCCGATGTCGGTTTTACTCTTGCTTGACTTTAATGTCGTTTACCAGTAATAAAAAGTCAAATCGTGATTTGTCAAATGCTTAAGTAAAAAGGTCGGCACGTTGGTCATCGGTGTGGACCTTAACAACATCGATAAGCCTTTTATCAAAGCAATCACGTATGAGGTGATACTTAATTTCGATGTGTTTGGTCTTTGATTGCTGCACAAGATTTCTAGTGATCTTTAAGGCATTAGAATTATCAACGAAAATAGGAGTAGTTAGGAATTCAAAACCGTAGTCGCGCATTTGTTGTTGGATCCACAGGACTTGGGAACAACAACTTGAGGCAACAATGTATTCAGCTTCGCATGTTGCTGTAGCGACACAAGTCTGCTTCTTGCACTGCCATGTGACTAGGCGATTTCCTAAAAAATGACATCTAGCCGTTGTGGAATTGCTGTCGATTTTACATCCGCCAAAATCAGAATCACTGAAAGCGATCAAGTCAAAGCTATCATCCCTAGGGCACCATAGACCGGTGTCCGGGCATCCCTTCAAATAGCGGAATATCCTTTTTTACAGCTGCAAGATGTGAGGCCTTCGGGTTGACTTGATATCAGGCAAGCAGGCACGTTGGATACATTATGTCTGGTCTTGACGCTGTGAGGTACATAAGAGATCCGATCATAGCGCGGTAGTATGAGGGGCTAACAACTTCACCCTTTAAGTCAGGATGAATTCCATAATTTTGCTGCAGTGGGGTACCAATGGGCGATGTGTCAGACATCTGAAATCGGTTCAAGATGTCATTGACATACTTAGTCTGATGGATGAATATCCCAGACTTCGTTTGTTGCACTTGTAAGCCCAAAAAGAAAGTCATCTCCCCCATAGCGCTCATTTCAAATTTCTCCTGCATAACACGCTGGAAAATTCCTACATAAAACATCGTTAGTAGAACCAAATATAATATCATCTACGTATACCTGTACCAATAGAAGATCTCCATCCTGTTCTTTGATGAAAAGAGTGCAATCGATAAGACCTCTGCAAAATCCATTCTCCAGCAGATAATTAGATAAGGTTGCATACCAAGCTCGTGGTGCTTGATGTAGACCATAGAGAGCTTTGTTCAGCAACCAAACCCGATCAGGGTGAATAGGATCTTCAAAACCTGGAGGTTGTTCGACATACACCTCTTCTTCAACCACACCATGTAAGAATGCACTTTTCACGTCCATCTGGCAAACCTTGAATCCCTTGAAGGAAGCATAGGCTAGAAAAATCCGAATAGCTTCCAGACGTGCAACCGGTGCATAAACTTCATTGTAGTCGATCCCTTCAATCTGACGAAAACCTTGAACGACTAATCTTGCTTTGTTTCGAATAACTACTCCACGGTCATCCTTTTTGCACTTATACACCCAACGGGTACCAATCTTCTTGTAATCTTCAGGTTTATCAACGAGTTTCCAGACACCTAGCTTCTGGAATTACTGCAGTTCCTCTTGCATAGCTTCAACCCAAGAATTATCTTTCAAAGCTTCTTTCCAAGATTTTGGTTCTTCTTGTGAAACATAACACACGAAGGACCAATCATTTTGTTAACCAGATTTTTGAATCGCCGCATACAAGCCTGCATTGTTGTTGTTTCGCAACATGTTCCTTGTTTGAACGCCACTTTGTACATTACCGATGATGTTTTGTTGAGGATGGGTATTATGAATCCTTGTTTCTGGATTATCTGGAACTTGAATGTTTGTACCCAGACTGTTGAGATTAAGATCAACAACCAAGTCAATATCCTTGTTTCTGGATTATCCAATTTTTGTTAACCTTTTTGTAATATTTTACAAAACCTTAATTGTTTTACAATGTGATTAAGCGGTGATTGAGTCTTTGTAGTTCTTCAATTACTGCCTGTATGTTGGGGTTTTGTATACAAAATTTACTACTGCGAGTAGTAAGTCGGGATGACAGTACGTTACCATTGGACAACGAGTTAGCCAATGTGTAATATGACCCGCAAGTCAGGATTGACAGTACTGAATGAGTAATTGTGTAGAAATAAACAATGTGATCGCTCTCAATATTGTTTTAATTGATAAAATGTTTCTTGATTAAACTGGGATTCACTCACCAGTATTTCCCACTGACAAATGTTTTTAAAACGCGTTTCAGGTAACACAATGTGACAGCCAATTAGTAAAAAGCCAGCTGAAGAGCACTGAAGGCTTGGAAAAAATGTGGCTATAAAAGTTACCTAAAAGACGATGTTTTAAATTCAATAAAATAGGGTTTATCCCTATAAATATATTGTAATAAGAAACTTGGGTTTTACCCATGTGATTATTAATATCAAATATGGTGGTTTTACTCTGATAAACATTTCCTAACTACGGTCCTGATGTAATTTCCGCTGCCAAATTAACCAACTGATACCACCAAAACTCTGAGTTCGCGTCCGCCCGTTCCCGGGACAAATAAGGGATCGGGGGTTGCGACACTAATCAAGGCTTGTCTAACGTCAAAAAAAAAAAGTTGAAAACACCCAACCTTATCAAAATTCACCCAAATCATATGATTCAATAAAAGTAAATCAGCAATAAAAAGAACAGAATGGTAAAATGTTACCTTATAAAAGTAATTAATTTTGTTGAACAAAGGTATGTGGTCCATGTATAGGAAAAACCTCCTTCTCACATAAGATTGGAGGCCCTGTACACACAATTCAACTCTTTAGGGCTGAACCATTTCAAACAAAAACTAAAATGAATAAATAAAAACATACAATATCATTTCAAGCAATATCATACCTAAATCACAACATTTCATTACGGTAGTAAGAAGATGCAAACTTACCTACGCAATTAATATGACTACTAAAACCCTGATGAATTGTTATTTATCCACCTCAAAATATAAATTATAATCAGCCAATACATACAAAATAAAGTATAATTAGCCATGAGAAGCATGAACAAGAATAAGATTGTTTAAGAAACATACCCATAACCCATCTTGTCATCAGCATAAGTTCTTTACATGCAATCATTGCTCCTAATACCGTTGATTTAGAAAACCCTAAAATATGAACATATAAAAAGCTTAACAAATACATCAACATTGACATTTAGGTTTACAGATTCAGCCTCCTTTATTCATATATAATCTTGAAACAAATCGATCTTACCTCATCTGAATTGTCACTGCCATCTGAAGATTAACATATTAACCCTAAAATTCAAACAAATATTGCACATCATAATAAAAATATCAGATACGATTCAGAACCAGATCACAATCATAGACAAATCTATAACCTATTCATATAAACAGTTGATATAAACAAACATATAACTTGCACAGAATCAACCAAAAATTAAAGTAGCTCCGATATAATGATATGAACACACTCTTTTGGGCTTTTAGATGTGTAATCAAACTCAAATACAACAGGCCTGTTATAATATTAACAGACAGATGGAAAACTAAATTAAATTAGATTAAACCAAAGCACACCTATTTAAACAAATGTTCGATATTCATAACTCATTGGGGAAAAACAAATTGCACCTTATAAATCAAAGGTGAAGAAGAGCGATAGCCAAAAACAAATGCATCAGATTGAAAGTGTCCCAAACCCTAATTAATCAATTGATGCAATCAATTCAATTGACTGGTTTGCTTCTTTAATATTAGAAATCCAAAAAAGGTTCGAGTTGCGTAATGTTTACCTTCAAATGTGGAACTTTTGAGCCCTGATCGTTACCAAAATTCATCAAGATCGTGTAGATTATGGACGCAGTCACCTGAACGTAATACAAAATCTCAAACATGATCAGTTTTTTTAAGAACAACTGATCGGAAAAACACTAAAAATATAACATATATAATAGAGACCATCAATTACGATTCAACAACATCATATACGATTGGAGATTTCAGACACGATTCAAGATTTCAATCATTAAAAAGATGAGCATAAGAGAAAAACAAACCTAATGATTAGTATCCTGTAATTGCGATCTAGGGTTTTTGAGGTTGAAGGTGCAAGCGGCAGATGCATAGTTTTAGGCTCGAAATATACAATCAAGAGGCAGAGATGAAACTCATATTAGGGTTTCTCAATGGAATGGCTGAGAAGATGAAATCAATACAGTTAGGGTTTATAATATACAAAATTAAATCAAAGAAAAAGGATTTTTGATACCAATCCTACTTACAGACGGAAACTCATAAAAATCAAAGAAAACATACCTAGATGAGAGTTCGAATGCTTGCGATTTAGGGATTTCTGAAGTGGGTATGGCCAGGTACAATCGCTACAGATGAAGCCCTAGATGCATATGAAGCCGTAGATGAGATTTAGGGTTTGTAAAATTGAATGCGGATGAAAGATGACAGCTAGGGCAAAATGTGTGCTGTTTTGAGAAGCCGTGTGAATATGAAGAGAAATCAATTTGCCAAAGTGGAGAATGATTTCAACTAATGAAGAGATGCTAAATTGGAGAATGATTTCAAGTGATTGAGAGAATTGATTAGGTTTCCAAATTGAAGAAGAAATTTAGGCAGTTTCAAAAAGAGGTTAGGAAGAAGGAAACACAATTGCCTCTTAAAGGAAAAAAAGAGGAAACAATGAAATGCCATGTGTCATCTAGTAGCTTAAGCTCATGTCATGTGACCTAACCTTGTTTTGCTTTATTATAATTTATAGATAATTATTTTTTTTTCAACGTAGAACTAAGGCATGCACCTGCATGTGTATTCTTAATATGATGGGTGAGTGGATGATTTTGGAGAAGAAGTATAAAGACGACGCATGATTAGGGTGAAATAGGGTTTTAAAAAAGGTTAAATGGGTTTATATAATGTGTTATAAGAATGGACCAAAATGGCAAGTTGAAAGGTTTAAAACCAAAATGCCCAAAATACCCCCGGTTAAAACAGAGGTTTTTAGACGGAGTTATGCAATGTGATCAAAATGGCAACAAAATGGAAAACTCAGGGACCCAGGGCAAGAAAAAAATTATTTGAACTAAAATTGCAAATTAAGACGAATCTCAGTGACTAAAATGACAATTTACTCGGGTATATAACAATAAACTTAAAAAGAAGGCTTTGAAATTTCATTTCGTTACTCGTTGAGAATGGAGAGAATCAAAAGTAATAGAAGTTAACATTATGGTTGAGTAGTCAGTGCTCTTCAAACTGAAAATTCAATTGGTACAAAGATATTTAATCTTGTATTATTGTATATATTTAGATTTATATTATATGGGTTAAATTATTCTACAAATGCTCCTAAAAATAAGAAGCGTACAAAGACACAATAGATCGCACAAGATGACACAATGTCCAGCAAAATATAACAAAATGCCGAAAAATATAACACAGAATGTGGTACAAAAAAGACAAAATGACATAAATATAGAAAAGATACAATAATAAATAAAAGACACAATAATAATAAACAAAAATTCTAAAATCTACACCCTATAAATCCAAAAGTAAAAACCTAAAATCTCACATCGTAAAGTTCGATAAAATGTTTCCAATGCCGCTTGAATGAGCGAGTCTGTTTGATACCCTTTTGCACGACTTCTTATTTTACGAGCATTTGTATTTGACCCTCAACCCATATTACATTTCATGGCATAACTAATACTTGATTAGTAATCTTACCATCTAAAACATGATACATTGCACCTGCATCTGAATTATTAATTATCATACTACATATATAACATGAAGTTAGTTTGTAACCGCAAACTTATATATACTGGATAACCTTAAAATTGTTTTCATCATTTGTAATATGCAATATTTTTAATATATTAGACCAAATATATATTAGTTACATCCTCATTGACATGTACTAATGTTGGATATAACTAGGTTTAGAGTTCAAAATAAGGGGAGTGGGGGTGGGGGTGGTCCATGATGGCCACCCACCACGCGTTGAACTTGAGCAGAACACCGCCGCCACCACCCGTATCACGCGTTATACTTTTGGTGCGTTGATAATATCACGCGTTGAATTGCTTTGAAAATCGAACGTTGGCACGTGTTTTTGACCGTTATTCAACGGTAATATATTAAAAAAAAGAAACTCACTTTCGGTTGAGATACGATTTAATCAAACTAGTAGGTTCTTTAGGTTTGGAGTTTCATGAGTCGGACGAGGAGTAGAGTTTTTTTAGTATTTTTTTTTTAAATTGTAGCCTAAAATATTTCTAGTATGTTAAATTGAACTAGTATGTTTTAATTTTGATGAAATTTATAGGTTTAGTGTTTTATTGTTAATTTATAATTTAAAAAAAATTGTGAGTGATGGAATTCTATCACTAGTGACCACCGCCACTACAAAATGCTTGTGAGTGATAGAATAGTGGCTGATGACATGACAGGAGTTGATTGGATATTGTGAGTGATGGAATTCTATCACTAGTGACCACCCCACTCCCCTAAGTACTTCTAACAAAATTGAATTTGACTTATAGCATATAGTTGTTACATTATGAAAATAAACAAATCTGGTCATTAAACTCATTTTGGAAAAAGTTCGATACAAATAATTTTACTTATAAAGAAGAAATTAAATGGCCTGTATTTAGATACACCCACAAGGCATGCAAGCAAGGTATACGTAATTAGTAATTACATATCAACTTTGCAACAATAAATAGAATGAATTTCTATTTGCTAACTTTTTCTTCTTACGCGTAACTGCACATCCCCAACATGCAAGAATTCCCTCTCTTGCATCGATTGTTGCAGCCTCCACAGTTTCTCTTGTCTGTCATCAGGTTTACGCATTTCCCCTTGCAGCAAATCTCTTGGTGCTTGCATTTCTTCCCACAAAGCCCACAGTTTTGTTTATCAGTCTTAACATTGACACATTTCTTCTTGCAACAATCTGGACCTGGGCTACCTTTCGCTCGACATAGTCTTGGGTTTTTGTTGCATTTCACCAAGCCCCTCGATTGTTGAGCAAGGAATCGACTTGCCCCTCTTAGTGAACCAGATGTAGGAACAAGATCTTCTTCATCGTCTAATTCAATAGGTGTTGCAGAAAGATTAATGGTTAAAGCCATCAGGATGATCAAGGTTATCAAGATTTTCTTTATCATTGTGTTTTAGAAAGAAGATTATGAGATGTGTAGATGTTTGGATGAAGTTATGGATATTATGATTAATTGGTAGTGCGTGTATTTATAGGGGGAAATGTGACTATTAAGTTTGAAAATTAATTATGGGTGTCATGGGAGTCTAGGTATTAGAAAAAGTTAGGCTTTTAGATGGTATTTTTATAGCAAAGGCTCCACTAAAAAGTGTTAGTTTTGACTTTGAATTGTTTTTTCTTCTTCCTAAGTTTTTTAAATGGGAATAAAACATATGGGTTGACATCTTGTTTATTGGAAAGTTGTTTGTGCTTCTTTTAAATATACAATATATTATAGGCTGGGATGTAGGGTTGTTTCCTAGTTAGATTTACTTTTTGGGGTAGTTCTTTACTTCTTTGTGTCAACTTTTTTTTAACGGCAAATTTCTTTGTGTCAACCTACAATAATTTTTAGACCTAAAACATCAACTTATAAAATCTTAGAAATTTTCTTCTATTTGTGTCACTATATTTCGAATTTCATATGTTCAAGTATAAACTCTTAGAAATTTTCTTCTACTTTTGTCACTATATTTTGAATTCCGTATGTTAAGAAATATTTGTACCAAGTTGGATCCGGTGATCGAAACAAACGAGACCCGTTTAGAGACATCAAGAAATGTTACCTTAACGAATTCATAAAGCTTTTTGGGGTCATTGCGTACAACTGATTTCTATTTTCGCGCTACAACAAGCGGTACCTTAATTAGTCATCCCAATAAACGTACAGGCTCCCAAATTGTGGCTTATGGTAGTACATCCATCTTCCAATATAAGCACCACCGTCGAAACCACCAAACTGGTCCGTAGCCGGCATCCCATATATCCAATACCCCAAGCTAAACATAGATTTTTAAATGGATACTAAAGTAGATGCTAAACATAGGAAAACACTAAACCCGTAGCCTGGATCCCGTATCCAATACACCAAGCTAAACAAAGATGCTAAAATGGTTACTAAAAGAGATGCTAGACAAGTTGATCTTGAAAAAATAATTAACGAAATACGCATGCATAGTCGTTAATAAAATAGATAAGCCCAAAGAGAACCAAAGGGATTCACATAACCGCTAAGACGTGCATAGCAACTAAGACGACTACCGCTTGACTCTCAGATACTAATATCACACCTATAAAAAGCATTACCAATATTACAAGAGACACTGTACTCAATTTATAAATCCGTACAGATTAAATATATAATTTTTTTATGTATCATTTTCATACAAAAGCATAAGGGTGTTCATCGAATCGAATGTCGAATTTTCAAATTATTCGAATCGAATTATTCGAATAATTTTTATTTTCCCTTAAATTCGTATTCGATTCGAATTCGATTCGAATTCGATTAAAATCTACCAAATTCGATACGAATTCGTATTCGAATAAAAAACCCAATTCGTATTCGATTAAAAATTCGAATTCGAATCGAATTCGAATAAATTCGATTTGATTTAGATTCTTTAAAAACATGTAAAAAACTATCAAAATGAAACATAAATTTTAAAGCAACCATAAAACACGATATCATATTAAAACAGTTCCAATTAAAGTATCATAAATCTTAAATTCAAAACGAGAAGTCAGGAATAACCACTCCACATTACAAGTTAATATTTTTAGGGTTAGAAACAATGTTTTAAAAACCGGTTTTTAAATCAAACCGGATTAGGCAAAAAAATGGTTCAACCGGTTGAACCAGTTTGTACCGAGCGGTTCAATCGGGTTGACTAGCTAACTCTAAAATTTCAAAAATTAAAACATCAACTCAAAAGTTAATCCAAAAATGCATGATTACATATTAAAAGAGATCCAAAAGTAAATCCATAATAAAAAATAGCTCAAAAGATAATCGAAAATCATTCAGTTTTCCAACAAGCTCTTTTAAATGAAATTGTACGATATGTTTAAGCCATTTAAGTGTCGAATACATCAACTATTTTCGTTTCATACAATATCAAATAAGAACTTTTAGTTACGAATAATCATAATATATAAAAATTACGTAAGATAAGTAACATATATAATAAAAATAGGTAACAACCCAAACTAAAATAACCCTAAGCCGGTACAGGTATTACGTTTCAAACCGGTATACCGGATTTTACCGCCGGTACAAACCTAATACCGTTCCACTATCAAAATGAAACATAAATTTTAAAGCAACCATAAATCACGATATCATATTAAACAGTTCCAAATAAAGTATCATAAATCTTAAATTCAAAACGAGAAGTCAGGAATAACCACTCCACATTACAAGTTAATATAAATTTGTTACTTAGGTTTTAGTTATGGGCCATGTAGTTGGTTTGGTAATTGGTAATTTTAATACTTGGAATAAATTTTGAAAATAATTTGTAGTATAGCCTAATAAAAGTTATATATGTATTATATATAAAAATAATAAATAAAAATGTATAATCTTTATTCGAATTTCGAATCGAATCGAATTTGAAATTGTAAATTCGTATTCGATTCGTATTCGATTTACTTGATTCGAATTGAATCGAATTCGAATTCAAATTCTCATAATCGAAACGAATTCTTGATAATCGAATCGAATTTAAACGAATTTCAAATTTTTCGAATTCGAAACGAATTTGAACACCCCTACAAAAGCATTATATTCTGGGAGGATGAATTCCTTTTCATAAATTTTTTTATGTTTGACCCACTTTTAAATAAATGATATTATAGTGACCTCAAAAATTCAAATCATATACATTACGTTTTCCTAATGAAAAACACGGTTTCCATACGACCGAGAATTCTATCATAAATTAACTGAAATAATTTTAATATATATTGTCGAGAAATATAGTTGCATGAGCACTTGATTTCCATTATTTTGACTTCTATTTTTTAAAAGGGCGACTTTCTCAAATAGACGTACACATATTCTAATAATTAGGCAGTAGGATTTAGTGTGAAACTGCATCCAAAAGTTAAAGCATTCTGAAAGTCGAGTTTTCACATAATCCATATAATATTAATGATCTGAAAAATGATTTTAGTTAAATAATTTAAAATGCAACACAACTTTTCAGTAGAGAATTATTGATTATTGAAAATGCATATAGAAAAGTAAGATGCTCTATTTTCTATTAGACTATTTTTAGTAAACGTTCATAACTTTTTTTTATTTTTTTACAAATTATCTGAGAAAAATATATAACAAACATGTTTATACTCTTGTGATAAACATGAGCACTAATGACCCGATATCTTCAAAGAGCATGTTTCGTAGTGCCGTCACAAGTTTAAAGATTATGGTTTGATATTCGATTGGGGTTATTATTTATTTGGTAGAAAGATCGATTATTTATTAATTTTTTAATACTCATTACTTATTGCAAATCATAGAATTTTGTTAATCTTATAACCAAGTTTGGAATATGGAAATTATATATTTAAATATCTCTAATTTACAACAATTTTAGGCATCATAGTTTCTTTTTCGATGAAATTCTTTTTTCTTTAGTGACTATTAATTTTTCACTCTTCTTCTTCATTTCTTATTCTTCCAGCCACAATTTTCTCTGTTGGCCATTAATCCGAAAATATCAAATCCGAAAATATCAACTGTAAGTAGTGTGCATTTGAATCAGCCTCCAAATCTGTTAAATCTTTCCGATAAAATTAGAAGTGAACGACGGAGCAATGGTGATCGATTGGTTGGAATTCGGGTTGTTAACGACGGAATGGTGAATGATTGTTTATCTTTGCAGCTAAATCAGAAATCCGCCATTGATTCTCGGATATTAAGGTTTCGTGGTAGTTATTTTGTTGGTTTTGGACTGAAGTTTTGGGTATTGAATGGGGAAGATGTGTACGGTGGCTCAGCAGCGATGAAAGAAGAGGGTGTTCTTCGTTCCAAAAATGGTGATGACGATGTTCATGTATCAAATCAGGGGAATATATGATATTTCAACTACTTTGTAAGGATATATATGATATTTATAAATTTGCATGGGTATATATATGATATTTTGCAAGTTTGTAGGGGTATATATAAAATTGTCCGTTAAATTAAAACATTTATATGTTTATAACATTTATTTAATTTGTATTGTAAGGATATATATGATATTTATAAATTTGCATGGGTATATATATGATATTTTGCAAGTTTGTATGGGCATATATGAAATTGTCCGTTAAATTAAAACATTTATATGTTTATAACATTTATTTAATTTGTACTTCTTTTACTTTCATTTATTTATTTAGTTTTTATGTCTACTTTTGTGTAATAAAAAAGGTTATTTTTAATTTATTTTATTTTGTATCTATTTTTCTAAAAATAAAGTGATGGTGTGATGGGTGCTACAAATTATTTAGTGATGGTGTCATAGAATTATGCGGAATAAGGTGACAGCGTCTGATTCATTTCGTTTCAGGACAAGAATGATTATTCCGTACTCTGCTCTGTAGGTCCAACTAGCGGAGGATCTAGTCGCCTAATCCTTGTGATACGAACAAACCTGGTTGTGCGGAATGTCGCTACGTCGGTCTTGAGCCGAAACGAACCGAGTCGAACCGAACCGAGTCGCATCCACAAAGTGTATCAACAAACTCCCCCTTGGATGCTGCTCGTGAGGGTTCATCTTCCATGTCTATCATGTCGGAGGATCTTCAAAGTCTTCACGCGTCGTAAGTAGAAAGTGTATCAACAAACTCCCCCTTTCATTTAGGAAGTGTGTTAACAAACTCCCCCTTAAAATAAACTCTCCCTTGAGTTATGCTCGTGAATCTGTTGATCTTCAATTCTTCAGATCCTTGTGGTGTTGATGATATTTCAGCGGTAACTCGATCATCTTTATATTTTGAGTGCCTCCACGTCGTGTCTACATTCCAAAGCTTGTTATCGAACACGTTCTCTTCGCCTTTAGCTGGTTTGATGTTGCATCTGCACATACAAGAAAGCTAAACACGTAATGAGAACAACCGCTTGGAATATAGTTAACATTTAAACAAATGACACACATGTGACCATTTTTTTTTCAATCAACTACCGTCCAACAGTTTGAAAGTTTAACAAATTGTTCAATTTTGGTTTTTAACTTTCAAAAAACTTGCAAATTTCGACCGTTTACGAAGATGGAGTTGTTTTGGTTTTCAATCAGATTTCAGGTGTCGAAGACTCGACTTCCAACATCGGTTAATCAAAAATAAGATAGAAATAAAATCTTTTTGATTTTTATAATATTTATATTAAAACACACCTAAAATCTTTTTGGTATTTTTGCATTTTTGAAATGTAAAGGCAGAAAGCAGTAAATAAATATATACAAAGATGCAGAAACTGAAAGCATTAAATAAATATTTACAGACAATCTTTTTGCGAGTTTCGAGAGTAAGAGAATCATATCAGTGTACGGTCACGCCAAAACGCTCTTGTTGTTCAATTAGTTAACATTTAGATAAGCATCCTATAATGATTATCGGTATTGTTGTCCACTTAAACTCAACTTATCAGATGTAATCATGGTGTGGGGATACGTTAAGGTATGATTTATACTTACCGACCGGTGTTCATCCAAACACGACACATTCCCGTATCAAGGTATGCACGAGGGTTCATCTTACTGGTGAGTATAACATTTATCATCTGTTTTGACGTATAGGAAAATGTGAGATACTCATTTATATTGGTTGAAAACAAGCCCTATGTGATAGAATCACTTATTGATGAGCAACTTGATTTTCAGATGCATGAGGGCACAGGAGCAAGTCCGTGAACAGGTCAGTACTAACGTACATCAAAGAGACGAACTTGACTCCCAGATAAATGTGATATATTATCACTTATTTTGTTTGGACATGTGATTGTTGATCACTTATTGAGGTCGTATGCAGTATGTACACGTATGTATGGTATCATGGAAGATCTAGACTTCGTGTCCGTTATATTTCGGTAAAAGAAACAACCATGATACCCAGATGATAAACAGCATAAAGACCACATATCTCAGAACCTCGGCAATCTATCAAACGAAATTTCGGTATTAAGACCATATGCCAATGAGCGGTTCCCACCTGGTCTTCAGTCGATTTAGGTTTATATCACCCTGCACACTTTAAAATGATTGTGAGCCTACCGATACATCTTATATAGAGCTGCTTATCGTTTTTCATTTTAAGGTTAAAGAGGTTTGGACAGACCACTGATGTACTATCATTTTCTCTTTTGCTCGCCAGGAAACTCATTTTTGTTTTTCTATTGTTTTTGTGTTTTTGAAATTTTTTGATGTTTTTGGATTTTTAAAATTTGGATTTACTCCCCCTAAAATGTAAAAACTATGATAAATTAAAAACACAAAGATATTTACAAAACCGATTTTCCGATGTCGGTTTTACTCTTGCTTGACTTTAATGTCGTTTACCAGTAATAAAAAGTCAAATCGTGATTTGTCAAATGCTTTGGTAAAAAGGTCGGCACGTTGGTCATCGGTGTGGACCTTAACAACATCGATAAGCCTTTTATCAAAGCAATCACGTATGAGGTGATACTTAATTTCGATGTGTTTGGTCTTTGATTTTTGCACAAGATTTCTAGTGATCTATAAGGCATTAGAATTATCAACGAAAATAGGAGTAGTTAGGAATTCAAAACCGTAGTCGCGCATTTGTTGTTGGATCCACGGGACTTGGGAACAACAACTTGAGGCAGCAATGTATTCAGCTTCGCATGTTGCTGTAGCGACACAAGTCTGCTTCTTGCACTGCCATGTGACTAGGCGATTTCCTAAAAAATGACATCCAGCCGTTGTGGAATTGCCGTCGATTTTACATCCGCCAAAATCAGAATCACTGAAAGCGATCAAGTCAAAGCTATCATCCCTAGGGTACCATAGACCGGTGTCCGGGCATCCCTTCAAATAGCGGAATATCCTTTTTTACAGCTGCAAGATGTGAGGCCTTCGGGTTGACTTGATATCAGGCAAGCAGGCACGTTGGATACATTATGTCTGGTCTTGATGCTGTGAGGTACATAAGAGATCCGATCATAGCGCGGTAGTATGAGGGGCTAACAACTTCACCCTTTAAGTCAGGATGAATTCCATGATTTTGCTGCAGTGGGGTACCAATGGGCTATGTGTCAGACATCTGAAATCGGTTCAAGATGTCATTGACATACTTAGTCTGATGGATGAATATCCCAGACTTCGTTTGTTGCACTTGTAAGCCCAAAAAGAAAGTCATCTCCCCCATAGCGCTCATTTCAAATTTCTCCTGCATAACACGCTGGAAAATTCCTACACAAAACATCGTTAGTAGAACCAAATATAATATCATCTACGTATACCTGTACCAATAGAAGATCTCCATCCTGTTCTTTGATGAAAAGAGTGCAATCGATAAGACCTCTGCAAAATCCATTCTCCAGCAGATAATTAGATAAGGTTGCATACCAAGCTCGTGGTGCTTGATGTAGACCATAGAGAGCTTTGTTCAGCAACCAAACCCGATCAGGGTGAATAGGATCTTCAAAACCTGGAGGTTGTTCGACGTACACCTCTTCTTCAACCACACCATGTAAGAATGCACTTTTCACGTCCATCTGGCAAACCTTGAATCCCTTGAAGGAAGCATAGGCTAGAAAAATCCGAATAGCTTCCAGACGTGCAACCGGTGCATAAACTTCATTGTAGTCGATCCCTTCAATCTGACGAAAACCTTGAACGACTAATCTTGCTTTGTTTCGAATAACTACTCCACGGTCATCCTTTTTGCACTTATACACCCAACGGGTACCAATCTTCTTGTAATCTTCAGGTTTATCAACGAGTTTCCAGACACCTAGCTTCTGGAATTACTGCAGTTCCTCTTGCATAGCTTCAACCCAAGAATTATCTTTCAAAGCTTCTTTCCAAGATTTTGGTTCTTCTTGTGAAACATAACACACGAAGGACCAATCATTTTGTTAACCAGATTTTTGAATCGCCGCATACAAGCCTGCATTGTTGTTGTTTCGCAACATGTTCCTTGTTTGAACGCCACTTTGTACATTACCGATGATGTTTTGTTGAGGATGGGTATTATGAATCCTTGTTTCTGGATTATCTGGAACTTGAATGTTTGTACCCAGACTGTTGAGATTAAGATCAACAACCAAGTCAATACCCTGAACTGGCGAAGAGGATGATGCAGTAGCTTCAGCTGTTTTAGGGGCGTCCACTGGAAGTGTAGCCTCTGAAGTACCATGAACAGCTTCTTGGTCTGCATCGAGAAATTCATCATCCTCTGAAGATTCGTTCAGTTCGGTAGCATCATGAAAATCCTCATTGTCGAGAGCATTATTGTTCACTGAAGCTAGTTCTTGATTGTTGACAATAATTGGACAAACCAACGGTGAATCTGTTGCGTTGTCACTCTCGAAAAACATCCTTGCCGCAGTACTCTATTCGACATCATGAATATTGATCGAATTGAAAAAGTCATCGTACTCAAACATCCATGGTTGACCTGGACATTTGACTGGCAATGTGTGCCGTTGTATCCTGACCTCAGACCATTCCTCGACCCTTTTAGTCTCTAGGTTCCAGACTCTTAAGTTCGGGGTGGCATAACCAAGAAAGTAACCTTCAATAGCTTTTTCCCCAAACTTTCCATTAGGATCGATCATTGTGCAAGGAGCTCCAAACAGTTCAAGATATGACAAATCTGGTCTCCGTTTGTGAAGAAGCTCGAAGCAGGTCTTGTTGTGTCTTTTGACTGTAAGGACTCGGTTCAATGTATAACAAGCAGAGGACACAGCTTCAGTCTAGAAGGGAATCGGCAATTGTGACTCTACCAACATCGTCCTAGCAGTCTCGATCAAAGTGCGGTTTTTACGTTCAGTGACGCCGTTCTGTTGAGGAGTGTAAGCCGCACTAAATTCGTGAAGAATACCTTTTGATCTACAGAACTCCTCCATGGCATGATTCTTAAACTCAGTTCCATTGTCGCTGCGAATCCGTTTAACCTTCAAAGTATACAAATTCTCAATCTGAATGATCAAGTTTTTGATAATACCAAAAGTTTCAATCTTGTGAGCCATGAACGCCACCCAATAAAATCTTGAATAATCATCTGTTATCACGAGGCAGTATTGATCATTCCGAATGCTTTTATGCTTGACAGGACCGAACAAATCCATGTGCAAACGTTCAAGCGGAACGGCCACTGTGTTGATCTTCTTAGTCGGGTGTCGCTTCTTGCTTTGCTTTGCTTTCCTTTTTGGCATGAAACACAGACGTCTTGAAGATGGAAGTTTTTAAGAGGAACACCATTCACTAATTCATTCGACACCAAATGATTCATTTTGCGTAAGTGAATGTGACCCATCCGTCTATGCCAAGAGATTGAGTCTTTTTCAATGGCTTTGGTAATAAAACAAGTTGCTTGTGCAGACGTTGTAATTGCTTGGCTCATATCAAGGACATATAAATCATTTATCCTTGGAGCAGATAAGAGAATCCATTCTTTCGGAATCTTGAAACCGGGTTTCAGCACATAACATCCATTTGCATCAAAGTGTACTGAAAACTTCTTATCACAAATTTGTGAAACGCTGAGAAGATTGTGATCAAGTTGTTGCACAAAGTTGATCTTATCAAAGCTTACAACTCCGTTGGATACCATTCCTTCACCAGTAATATATCCGCCTTTATCTCCAGCAAAAGTAACATAACCTCCTCTAATAGATTTAACGTCGTAAAGAAGCTTCATGTCGCCTGTCATGTGCCTGGATGCCCCACTATCAACAATCCAATGACTGCTGAAAGTTCCTCCTGGAACATCCTGCATATGAACTCACATGATTAGTTGGAGATGGGGACCCAAGCCTTTGTGGTCTTGGGTCTTCCGCTTTCATCGACAAAAGTTATTTCAATTTCTCGATGGTTTGGAAATTGTGATGTTCCCCCTGAATTAGTAACCGTTTTTGGTTTCCAAGTCTGTTGTGTTTTACCAGTTTGAATCTTTGAAATCTTAACTTCGTGATTATTAGAAGTTTTAGAAATTTCTGGTTTAACTGAAATAGGTTGTTTGTGAACCATGTCGGTTTTAATTGCCTTCTCAATTACCTTGACTTGTTGGCATTTCTATTTCTTTTCCCTTTCTCTTACAAGGCGGGGATCTCGTTTTGAAGAAACAGATCGCTTTCGGTAATTTTGTTCACGGGGATCATCAACTTTGGCTTTTAGTTTATGAAGATACGGACAATTTCGAATGATATGTCCAATTTCACCACCTTTAAAACATGATCTTCATTCAACAAACCCCGAAGTATCATGTGACTGTCTTGTTGATGAACTTTGTGATCCCGAGGTACTTGGTTTTGAACTGTTTTGTTCATTTCTTTTCAACATTTTAACTTGATTAATATGATCTAAGTTAGATTTATTGGCAAATGTTTCAAGTTTATCTGTTCCCTTCGACTTCACAAAGTTCACCTTCTTGTTCTTCTTTTGGTTCGGTTCCTTTCGACCTTGAGTCGTTGATTTACCTTTTGGTTTGGTATGATTTTACTGCTTTTTCAAGGTTGGTAATTTCTGATTTCCATATTGTTTTCGAACTTCAGCTTTTGGAATCGAAGGGCACTACAGGCCCGGCCCAGAGGGTGTGCAGGGTGTGCCACCGAATAGGGCCCAAAAAGTTTTAAGGCCCAATAGGAAAAAAAATCTTTATGTTTATATTTAAAATATATGGTTTCAAATTTAGACAATGATGGTGCTGTAGCTCAATGGTTTCGCGCGTGAATGTTTTTGAAGCGGTCCCTAGTTCGAGACCTTTTCACAACGTTTCCACTCCTAGTTTTTTTAATTTATTTTTGAGCCCTGAACCCCATTTATATTTTTGTTCATTTGTTTTATTTGATGGTTTTTCGTGCACACGTATGTGGATTTGTTAACAAAAATTGAACTGCATTATTATAATTATTATTACACATATTGTTTTTTTTATATTAAAATGTTTTTTTTTGTTTATATTAAATTGTTTGTTTATGTTAATTCTTAATATTTGCTGTTGAGGTTAACACGTTATTACTTGAAAATACATGGGCTCATTTTTCCTATTTGTACAGTGCCCTTGACTCCACATTGTTTCGAACCAAAAACGTTAAAGCCCAATTGTTTTGAAGGCCAAATGTTTTTGCCAATCAAATTCAGAAGCCCAACTGTTTTAGTGTGTAATGAATTAATGACTTGACCTAAATCAATAAACAAACATAATGAATTAATGAACTGGGCCCAAATTTTTTATCTCGCTCAGGGCCAAAATTCTTTTTGTGATTTTCGGGGATGGCCCTGGGGCACAGTGTTACCACAACGTGTGAACCTGACTTTCCCAAAAACCTACTTGTCGAATCTTCAAAAACTTTACTGATTAAAGATTGATTTACATTCTTAATCGGAAAATCTTTGTCAGGATAGATTTTATCATCACCAACAAGAGTGTACAGCAAATTCACACTCTCAGATTCTTGCCAGGAAGTGGACTCGACCAGAACAGTCTTCGCAGGTTTTGCGGGAGGATCACATAGAATATGATTCTCGAAAGGTATGTCCTCTTCTTTGATTACCGCATCAGACTGTGCTGAGTCAGTATCATCAGATTCATCATCTGAAGAATCAGCATCCTCAACAATGACTGGAGGATCCTGATTTTGTTCAGCAGTTGACACACTTGTAACTGTTGAAACATCCGAATCTGATGATACTTCATTTTTGTATCCAAGTCCGGTTGCAAATTCCTCAATGTCTAAAGGAACAGATTGCTCAAAATAAGTTCTATTCTCCTCATCAGGCATAGCATCATAATTTTGTCTAACAGGTGGTGGACATTTCTTGTATCCAATGCACATGACATCCTTTTTCTATTTTTGTATGTCAATGATGTGATCCAGCACATACCTAGAGTTTGAATAACTGTCTAGCTTAAGCCGGATCGCCTCACTTTCACACTTTACACAGGCTAACTCTTTTTGCATGACCTCGAGACGATTGATATAGCAGTTTATGTCAGTTTGTTTTCTTGAAACCATTTTTGTTAGCTCGTTTTTATCTCCTCTTAAATTTTCAATCACCGTTTTAAACTCTTTTTCATGGTTTTCATAAAACATGTTAGCCTCTTTGTATTTCGAAAGATCCACTATCAACTTTTGATTGTGGATATATGTCACGTCATACTTGCTTTGCATATCATCATATTTGTTTTGCAAGTCCGACAATTTATCACCTAAGTTAACACATTTATCACATTTATTAGAAGTTGGATCATCGACACATACCTGGTTTGATGAACCGCCCACATTAGCCATAAAGGCTGAATGATTAGAAGAAGAAGAATAAGCAGCTTCATCCACCAAGATTGATCTTCTATGATTCCCTGCTTCAGCTTCTCCCAACAATTCATCAATATCTGCATCGACTGCCACGCTTGACGTTTCATCCAAATGATCATCGCCTGAAGTTGAGGATTCTTCATCTGAGCTTCTACTGTAACCAGAACTATCTTCATCTTCAGATGATTCTCCACCACTGGCGGAAGATTCTCCACCACTGGTGTGTTTCAGATCCTTGACAACCTCAGCAAAAGAAGCTGTTCCATCCTGAACATCGCTTCCCAACTGAATCGACCAGTCGCAACCTTCATCGACTTGTACCACAAGAGCCTGGTTGGCATTTGATGCTCCTGCTTGATTTAGATTGTTCACAGGCATTAACGTATGCTTGGTATTCCTGTTTTGATCCTGATTCTGATTCTGCTGGTTGCCTTGATTCCTGAACGGATTTTGGTTCCCATGTTGAGCTGGTTTGGTACATTCTCTTTTGAAGTGGCCTCGTTCACCACAATTGAAGCACTTGACTGATTCTTTATCGAACCCATACTTGGTATCTCTCTTGCTTTCCAAGCTGGTTCTACCAGTCCTTTCCATGAAGTCTTTAGCTCGCCTAACCACACTAGCAAAATCCCATTTAATGTCCATCATATACATTTCCTCCTTATCAATCTGCTGATAATCTTCTTGTGTTAGATTGATGTTTCCAATCTGACCTGCTATTAACCCACAATACGCGCTCACCAATGTGTTTAATAGCTCCATATGATCCTTAGCTACTTCAACACTTACTTTAGAGAAATTTGAAGCGTCGAGCCTAACTGTATTTGTCTTGGATGGCTGACCAGCAGATGAAGTGCTTCCATAACAAGCTTGCTGTGGAACTGGTAATGGATTTCCGTACATATCTCTTGCTCCGGTAGATTGATAGCTTTGCTTTGAGACTTCTGGTTGTGGATTTCCATACATGTCAGTGCTTGAGACAAAAGCCGTTTGAGTTCAGGGAACTGGTAGCGGATTTCCGTACATATCTCTTGATACAAAGGCCGTTTGAAGCTGAGCATGTGGAGCAGGTCTCGCAGTAGTGCTAGAACTTCCACAGTTTCCATAATACATATCAGGATTCTGTTGCACTAGAATCCTTTTGGCCTTCCTGATTTCTTCTTGATCTTTGTTCTCCAAGAGCTGAATGAAATCATTGATGTTTGTCGTAGCCAAAGTGCCATTGTATTTCAAGATTTCCAAGAAACCATTCCATTGAGCTGGTAATGCGTCGGCAAACTTGATAACAACTTCTTCTGGAGTCACTACTACCCCAAAGTTACTTAACTCAGTCAACAAGTGATAGAACCGACTTGTCAAATCTCCCAAAGATTCCCTTTCCATACATGTGAAGCCATCAAACTCCTTCTTGAGTAGATCATGTCGCAATTTGCGTTACGCTTCATTTCCTAGACCTCTCGTCTTCAATGCATCCCATAACCGCTTTGACGTCTTGAAGCTGACAAACTAATGATATATATCCTTGCTCAACGCTTGAGTTAGAATAGAATATGCTTTCTTTTCTAAATTATATGCTTTTTTCTCGTCTGCCGTAAGATCTGCAAACGTCGCGGCAGTTGAAGCGGCAACATCAAGTGCTTGATCGAAATCTGTAGTAAAACATAACCACAATTCTGTGTTTTGCCCAAGGACATACGTATGGAATCTTTCTTCCCATCCAGGATATTCATTCATGTGCATTAGCTTCGGTGGACGGTTAATGCTTCCGGTTTCACTTTCGCTTAAAAGTATACTTTGAATACTTTCAGTTTGATTTGAAACGACGCTCATTGACCTGTCGAAATTTGATTCGCTTGCGATGGAATAGACGAAGATACGGGTGCGGGAGATTCGGCCCATGATGGCGACAAACCCGTGCTTCTATACTTTCTCTCCGTATTGGATGGAATACCCCACCAATCTGAACTCAATTTGGATATATAATGATGAATAGATGCTTAAATCACTTAAAACAATCCGTTAAGACAGTTTTTGAAACCTTCTGTTAAAAATTGACAAGAGTGACCCACGAAAAACTTGGTTCTTGGCGAAAGACCTTAACTGACGAAATTGGGTTTTTCGTAAAAGACTAAGTGACGAAAAATAAGGTTTTTCGTCAAAGACCAATTATGACGAAAAATGGGGTTTTTCGTAAGAGACCAATTGTGACGAAAGACTTATGTTTTTCGTCAAAAATAAAAAACAATGAAGGATGGTTTTTCGTTGACTAACAGATAATATATGTTCCAAATCCCACCAAACCTTATCCTTTACCCTCTAACAGTTGTTGGACAAAACATGCAAACACCCATGCTTTTGTTACCAACTTTTGGTTTTGGTTACCAACTATTACAGTAACAATTATAACAATTTGCCAACAATAATTCAGCCAAACACAAACTCAAAAACCCAGAAATTTTGAAGATCTTGAAGAACAAATGAAGAACACCAAGAACTTTATGAGTTTTCCGGTCACCGGAGAAATTTCTGAAACACGATTTTGCACAAAAGTTTAATAAAAACCAATTTTTAACATGCATACATGTGTTTAACAAGGTTTTTGATCAAACTAAAAAGCAAAATACAAGATTTTCAAGACTTTAACAACTGTTTTTCCAGAAAACGTGACTTTCAAAACACAAGAAAAACACTCGGTTTTAACAAGGAAGAGAGCCTGGCTCTGATACCACTTGTAGGTCCAACTAGCGGAGGATCTAGTCGCCTAATCCTTGTGATACGAACAAACCCGGTTGTGCAGAATCCAACCGGGAAAGCAAACCGAGCAGAGAATACAAAACACGATACACGGAACGATTCAAAGTTAACGCTCAAATTGTATTCAACCAGAAGTGTTTGATACAGAAGATAAACAAAATAACAGCTCTCAAACTATATCTGGTGTGTATTCTCTCGTGTCTCTGTTCTTCAGTGTGTACTCGACATATATATAAGCTACAGGTCGATGAAAGACCTGCAGCGACGAAAGACTTCGACAAAATACATGCAGCCGACGAAATACTTCGTCGAAAGGCCTGAGACGACGAATGATCTTGGTTTTTCGTCATGTATGAGGTGAGGAGGTTTTTCGTCATATGTGGGGTCAGGAGGTTTTTCGTCATGTAGGATGTGTAGGTTTTTCATCAATACATGCAGGTCTTTCGTCAACTGAGAAGGCTTCGTCAACATGAAGGTTCGTTGGAGTCTTCATTCTGCGTTAGTCTTCGTTGGAAAGATGGTTCGTTGATTACAGGCCTATCAAAACTCATGAAATAGGCCCAATAAATATTAGTTCAACGTATTCATGCATGGCAGATTTCATAGAACTCATTTGGTCAAAGTATATGACATCATCATGGTGATGTCATGGTGATGTCAACTCGCAACTCTTCGTGCTTCGTGTGTCGATATCTGGGACGCGCGATGGAGGAATGTCGCGACGTCGGTCTTGAGCCGAAATGAACTGAGTCGAACGGAACCGAGTCGCATCCACAAAGTGTATCAACGTGCTCTTCTAACTAAACTGAAGATTCAATTGGTATAAACAACTCCCACTTGCGGTATGCTCATATAATGTATATATGTGTGGGGGCTCGGGGGCAAAGTGAAAGTGCACTAATTTTAACGTTATTTTACTAATTTTGTGAAAATAATGTTAAAAGAGTGGGATAGTTAATCATGCATATCATGTGGTGATGTTGATAGCTGAAAAAGGGGGGGGGGGTACATGCACTAATCGGCGTTTGTCTCAATTGCTGAGTGTTATGTGCCATATGTCCAAGGCTTGATGCAAAAATACAATCGAGTCGGCAGTCTCACTGCAAAAATACAATCGAGCTGGCAGTCTCAGATGAAGTATGTAACCATAAAACTTAGGGGGGTAGGGGTGGTGATCACTCGTCACTCATTCATTACTCACAACATCCAATCAAGTTTTGCCATGTCAT
This sequence comes from Helianthus tuberosus, assembly GCA_030545235.1. Taxonomy (NCBI): domain Eukaryota; kingdom Viridiplantae; phylum Streptophyta; class Magnoliopsida; order Asterales; family Asteraceae; genus Helianthus; species Helianthus tuberosus. Next base: position 24,600,314 of record CM060435.1, on the reverse strand, counting down.
CAACCATTATTCTATCACTCACAACTTTTTTTAGTGGAAATACCCATCACTCACCACCACACCCAACAATTCCCCACAACCAACAATTTCCCTCATCACCCAATACCCATCACGCGTCAAAAATAGCATGCGTTATAAAAATGGGAGCGTGAAAAATCGAGGTGGCGATGGTGTTTTGTTATTTTCCACGAGTAAAAAATTTCCATCACGGGGGAAACATGCTCCACCCCGGGTCCCCTTATATCCTGTAAAACCTTTAATTTGTTTTCCTCATTTGTAATATGAAATATTATTAATATTTTAGACCAAATATATAATAATTGTTGACAGTGATATCATATAAAGGAAAGAACAAAAGTGATTCATTGAAAGCTGCAAAAGGCATAAATAGCCATACACAAGACCTGACCCACTACCTGACCAACTGACCCATGACTCTACTAACTAAACACGAAAAAGACTCCATGATCCCTACTACTCGGTCAAACATAACAACCTAATATCCAACGTGCAAAACAAAACATAAAGCAACAGACATTAAATAACCAAACATAAAATACTTGAACTAACTTTGAATTAATTCCAACACCCCCTCTTAATTCTGAGTGTAGTTAAACCAAGCTTCCCACGAAGATAGTAGAACTGGTCTACTCCCAGAGGCTTCGTAAGAATGTCAGCAGCCTGCTCTTCCGTGTAACACGACACCAGCTCAATATGTCTTGCATCGACCAAATTCCGAATGAAGTGAAACTTAATGTCGATATGCTTGCTTCTACCATGATGGGCTTGATTTTTGGACAAAAACACAGCTGAATTATTATCACAGAAGATGGCAGTAGCACCTTTTTGCTCTTGACCCAGTTCAATCAATATCTTCCTTAACCACGTTGCTTGACATGCAGCTGCAGTGGCAGCAATATATTCTGCTTCGGTAGTGGACAAGGCAACAACTTCTTGCTTCTTCGAGCTCCATGAGACAAAACCGGTTCCAAGAGAAAATGTGTTTGTTGATATGCTCTTCCGATCGTCAATACACTTGCCCCAATCGCTGACTGTGAATCCAGACAACACAACTTCTTTTGCTTTTCCGTACCACAGTCCCACATCAACGGATCCAGCTATGTATCTCAACACCCGCTTCGCTGCCCCAAGATGATTCACTGTCGGCTTATGCATGTATCGCGATATAACACCAACCGCGTGTGCTATATCCGGCCTTGAATGAGTGAGATATATAAGCCCTCCAACCAAACTTCTAAATGTATAACCATCAGCAGCAACACTTCCATCATTCATTTGTAGATTCTCATTAGCATTCATGGGTGTAGATACACTTTTACAGTTAGCCATTCCAAACCGATACAGCAAATCTCTAGCATACTTCTGTTGGGAAATAAACGTACCATCATCTCTTTGTGTCACTTCCAGCCCCAAGAAGTAGTTTAGCTTCCCGATATCGGTCATTTCGAACTCCTCAATCATCTAGTTTGGCTTGAGCATTTTCATTGGCCTTGTGGAGGGCAGCTTGATGTTCCCGGGTCATTGCCTTGTATTTGTCCTCATAATGTTGGGACTTGGCAGCTGCAATTGTTCCTTGATCGGCTATGGTGGCTTCAGCTTTTTCGAGCTTGATCTGCAGCATCTTATTAAGCCCACAGGCGTCTTCATACAAATGCATGAGACGTTCCATGCCCTGCAGTTAAAGATACAGGTATCGGCGTAAAATGAACAGGATAATGATTAACATGCATGTCCAGGATATTGGAAAGGAATTTTTACCTGCTTGAGGAATGAAGTAGCTTCACTAAACCCATGATTCTCGAGAGAGAATGTTTCCGAGGCGGTTGGAGAATCCATTTCTTTCCTCTTCCGGGAACTAGAGGCCCGGGTCCTGGATGCTGGAGGGGCTTTAGAAGCGGTAGTAGTCTTTGAAGTGATGGGCTTCGGTGTGGCAGATGGCTTCGGCTTAGGTTCTTGTTCGGCAGGCACAAGGCTGGAGTAACTATCCAACTCGTCAAGTTGGAAGCCTTCGAGGTTAATAACTGACACTACATAAGGGAAGATGTTTTAAGCTTATTATACTTCTAAAAATAATAATCAGTTTAATATAAAGATAATTCCTGAAAATATGCTTACCAGACATGTTGGAGCTTGATCTTTGGCTTGAGCTTGTGAGTAGCACGTTAAAGGTTCTTTCACCCTCTGGAAGCTTGTAGATCTCTTTTATTCTCCCTTCCGATTCAGCACTAGGAGGAGCTAGTTCTTTAAAGTTTGCTGCAAGAAAAGAAATAAACATATCAGGATGTTGGTTTAGGATGGAGGTTCGGGATATGATTGGGGATATTCCTAAAACCCTAAGTCCTACCAGAAGTCAACCATCTTTTAGGGAGGTCAAAACCCTTATTGATGGAGTCTCTTTTCACAAAAAAGAATTTTCTTGTCCACTTATCCTCGGTCTTGGTAGCCTTGAGGATGAGAGGATCTTTGGAAATAGAGAATAGAAGAAATCGGCTGGAACCATGAGATCTTAAACGATAAGCCTTTGGAAAATCTTTGATGCACAGGTCAGGCATATGGCGAGCCTTAATTCCTTCCAAGGTGACTAGTATGCGCCAAACCATGGGCATGATTTGGGCAAAGCTCAGGCCAGTAAGTTCGAACAAACGGGAAATAAAAGGTGAAAACGGGTATTGAAGTCCTATGGAGAAAGGATAGGCAAAAAAGCAGACCCATTCGTCGGAACAAAAGTCCGATCGGACCTCTCGGTCGAATGGACGGAAGATTGTCCCGGCGGGAAAGGCACCGGAAGCTCGTAGGGCTGCGATATCGGAATTGTCGAAAGAACACACCTCTTTTGAAGGTTTTTGAAGCAAATTCTATTTGTGAAAAGTGGAAACAGAGTCCGCCATTTGCGATCTGGTGCGGGTCGCCATGGAAGATCACAATCGAAGAAAAGGAGATATAAACAAGGAAAATAGAAAGGATAGAGAGGAAAGTACCTGATATCCGGTTGAAGATAAGGATAACCATAATGAGGAGTCCCTCGGTTAATATAGGCTGAATGTAGGGGGGTAAAGAGTAAATAACGCTTTGGAAGTTGCACCGCTGTCATTTCAAGGGTCTAGTCGTATTGATTGCCTTAAGTTATGAGGTGAAACTTTTAAAATATATCCGTTGGACTGGTATACCAACCGATATATTTGGGGACAATTGTTATGGCTCATTTTCTAAGCATACATATCTTGAACTATATCCTGCTTTTAATTGTTTATCTGTGATCAGGATACTGGACGGGGATATTGCTAACATCCTGGGTGATATCCTGAGGTATGTCGAATTAATCACGTGCAGGTTAAAGACTGGGACTTGCCAACGGTCAAATGGACTTCATCTCCTCAAGACTCGGGCGTATTTGTTAAAGGAGAGACGTTAAACCCGAAAGACCAGGTCTACAACGTTCGACTAAGGAATATTCGTTGGATCCCGGTTATGTAGGATAGTTAGTTACATTTGTTTTACTATAAATAGATGAGGGCGGATCAGATTAAGGCACACAACTTACACATTTTCAAACACTTTCTCTCTAGCTCATCGCAAACACTACACACAACACTTGTATTCGAATTACATTGTAACACATAGTCGATCCGCACCACATCCTGCACTGTATCCTGATATTTGAAGCAATAGAAGAACAAGGCAGCTGCGATTGTCAGCTCCCGAGGTTTTATGCCGGCGATCTAGATTGATCAAGGGCTTTCCTCGTACATCACGTGTCAACCTTTACTTTTTTGCTCATTGTTTGATCATAGATACAGCTCTATATCCTGAGCCGTATCCTGAAACTGTTTTCATATCTAATTTGGTTAACACATTTTTCACACATAATTTTAGCACACTACCTCACTTAACTAATTTGATCACTTAATTGCTTAGGTAATTTTTGACCAAAACAACAATGATATCACTGGTACCACTTTTTTGACATATAGAGTTGGTTCACTATGACTTCGTTTGTACCCATGTTGCACCAAATACCCATCAATACGACTATACCAGGCTCGCGGAGCTTGTTTTAACCCGTATAACGCCTTGTGAAGTTTAAACACCTTATCTTCTTTTCCTTTAATTTTGAAGCATGGAGGTTGCGCTACGTAAACTTCTTGTTTTAAAATACCATTAAGGAATGCAGATTTGACGTCAAATTGATATGCCATCCATCCTTTTTGGGCTGCCAAAGCCAGAACAACCCGGATGGTTTTGAACCGTGCAACCGGGGAAAACGTCTCATCGTAATCAATCCCATCCTTCTGTGAATACCCTTTGGCAACTATACGTGATTTATAACATTGAATCTGCCAATCTGCATGAAGTTTCAATTTAAACACCCATTTTAAGCCAATAACATTTTTACCTTTTGGTAGGTCAGTCAGGGTCCATGTATTGTGTCTTTGCAAAGAAGACAACTCTTCTTCCATAGCTTGTTTCCATTCCTCACTTGCCATAGCTGTTTCGGGAGAGGTGGGTTCCACAGATGAGAGAGCAAACTGACATATGGCATACGGAGATTGTAACGGAACCGTGTTTTCATACACTTCAACTAAGTCACGAACTCTATGGGCAGAGTTGTTAGAGTCACTTAACCTCCTGAACTTTGGACTTGGCTGACTTCTGAGGACCCTACACCACTGTTAAGAAATGGCCCACTGGATGAACTTGACCCTTGTGGGGTCACAGGTGGGCTCTCATTACCTTCAGCTCCCAATTGCTCATTAAAGGTGTTTTCAATTTCATTATGCATCATCCCTCTCACAAATGCAGTATCCTTTTCTTCATCATTAAAATTAACATCAATCCATTCTGCATTTTCATTAAATACAATATCCCTGCTTATGATAATATCTTTCTTAATTGGGTCATACAACCGAAATGCTTTAGAGTTTTGTGAGTAACCAACAAAAATACATTTTTTTGATTTCGGATCAAGTTTCTTTCTCAACTAAGCTGGTGTTAACGCATAAGCAATGCAACCAAAGGTTCGTAGGTGACTTATAGACGGTTTACGACCATACCACGTTTTAAAAGGTGTGCTTCCTGCTATTGCTGTTGTAGGCAACAAAGTAATGAGATATACTGCTGTTTGGACCGCCTCAGCCTGAAGCATACAACAAGCCCTTTAGCCTGAAGCATACAACAAGCCATTTCAGTGACGGTTCTGTTTTTTCTCTCTGCAGTATCGTTTTACTGTGGCGTATAGGGTGCTGTAAGATCCCTATGAATCCCATGTTCATCACAGAAACTAATGAACTCTTTTCTCAAAAACTTGCCACCATGATCAGTACGTAATGTTTTGATTTGATACCTGCTTTCCTTCTCCACTTTTGCTTTGAATGTCTTAAAAAAACCAAAGCTTTCTGACTTCTTCTTCAAAAAATACACCCAACTAAAGCGAGTATAGTCATCTGTTAGAAGGAAATAAAACTTGTTACCTCCTAATGATGTAGTTGGCATTGCACCCACCAAGTATGCATGCACATGTTGAAGGGGGTATGTGGACCGCCAAGCATGATGAGGAAAACAATGTCTTGTCTGTTTCCCAAAAACACATCCTTCACAGTCTGAAATTGCCCCTATTTCTGGTAACCCAGACACCATATCATTTTTACTTAATTGTTGGAGACCCTGCTCATGTAAATGCCCATATCGGTTGTGCCACAACATTGAGTCTTTTTTACTAGCAGCTAGTACAGTTCCTTGTGAAGCATTAAAAGGAAAGGTGTTATTACTTGAGATGGGAATCGAACATACCACTTTCTTTGATGCCTTGTGAGTGGTGGTAGACATTTCATCGTCGAACAACACTGCATAACCAGACCTCATTAGTTGACCCACACTTAACAAATTGTAGTCAAGTGTCGGGGCGTATTCAACATCGTGTAGGACTTTTGACTGCCCATTGACAAGCATCAGTTTGATCACTCCTTTACCTTCGACTTGAATTCCTTTCCCGTTTCCCATCTTTACTTGCACTTTTTTTTATTTCGTCCAGTTCTTTGAACAGTATCCTCTGTCCCGTCATATGATTCGAACACCTGCTGTCGACGAACCAAACGCTAGCTGCCGAGTCCGTATCAGTCATGGCCATAAACAACTTGCACTCTTCTTCCTCCTCTACTTGTTCTACTGCTGCGTTTGTCACCTGTCGTTCGTACCAACATTCTGATCGGACATGACCCAGACGATGACAGTTGAAGCACTCTATAGTGCTTATGCCTCTACCACCCATCCGACCACTTCCTCGTCCGCGACCTCGAGCAGCCAACCGTCCTCTACCTTTCATCATAGGTTGGTTTTCCACTTCTCGGGCTTGAAACACACTCTTTTCTACTCTTTCAACACTCCGATTTACTCTTGCTTCATGGGATTGCAACAATCCCTTGAGTTGATCGAAGGTGAGTGTGGTGAGGTCCTTAGCTTCTTCAATGGCTGTAACCACGTGGTCCCATCTGGTAGGCAAACTCCTCAAAACCTTCTCAATCACTGTTTGATCGGTGACCTCTTCACCATATGCTCGCTTCTGATTCACGATCCTCATAACTTTCGAGAGAAAATCAGCCACACTCTCATCATCTTTCATCTGTAAGGTTTCGAACTCTCTTTGAAGACCTTGCAACTTAACCGCCATGACTTTTGAATCTCCTTGGTACTCCGTTTGCAACACATTCCATGCCATCTTAGCCGTTGTAGACGCTGCAATTCGTGAGAATACGCTGTCGTGTACGGCTTGCTGTATAAGAGCGAGTGCACGAGCATCCTTTTTGCGGTTTTCCCTTAGCCTGGCTGCATCTCGATCTGCATCATCAAAACCTCCACTCACAATTTCCCACAGTTCTTGAGACCGCAACACTGTCTTCACTCTGATGCTCCAGAATTCGTAACCCTCTCCTTTAAAGACTGGAAGGAGAGGTTGATTTGTTGTTGTTGAACCCATGTTCGTACACACACACTCGTGAATTTGGAAAGAAGGCAAACCTGATGCTCTGATACCACTATGTTGACAGTGATATCATATAAAGGAAAGAACAAAAGTGATTCATTAAAAGCTGCAAAAGGCATAAATAGCCATACACAAGACCAGACCCACTACCTGACCAACTGACCCATGACTCTACCAACTGCACGAAAAAGACTCCATGATCCCTACTACTCGGTCAAACATAACAACCTAATATCCAACGTGCAAAACAAAACATAAAGCAACAGACATTAAATAACCAAACATAAAATACTTGAACTAACTTTGAATTAATTCCAACAATAATTACATCCTCATTGGCATGTACTAATGTCAATATTACTAGTTTTGGAGCTCACAAATGTTTGAACTTGATTTACAGCATATAGTTGTTACATTATGAAAATAAACAAATCTGGTCATAAAACTCATTTTGGATAAAGTTCGATACAAATATTTTAGGTATAAAGAAGAAATTAAATGGCATGTATTTAGATACACCCACAAGGCATGCGAGCAAGGTATACGTAATTAGTAATTACATATCAACTTTGCAACAATAAATAGAACGAATTTCTATTTGCTAACTTTTTCTTCTTACGCGTAACTGCACATCCCCAACACGCAAGAATTCCCTCTCTTGCATCGATTGTTGCAGCCTCCACAGTTTCTCTTGTCTGTCATCAGATTTACGCATTTCCCCTTGCAGCAAATCTCTTGGTGCTTGCATTTTTTCCCACAAAGCCCACAGTTTTGTTTATCAGTCTTAACATTGACACATTTCTTCTTGCAACAGTCTGGACCTGGGCTACCTTTCGCTCGACATAGTCTTGGGTTTTTGTTGCATTTCACCAAGCCCCTCGAGTGTTGAGCAAGGAATCGACTTGCCCCTCTTAGTGAACCAGATGTAGGAACAAGATCTTCTTCATCGTCTAATTCAATAGGTGTTGCAGAAAGATTAATGGTTAAAGCCATCAGGATGATGAAGGTTATCAAGATTTTCTTTATCATTGTGTTTTAGAAAGAAGATTATGAGATGTGTAGATGTTTGGATGAAGTTATGGATATTATGATTAATTGGTAGTGCGTGTATTTATAGGGGGAAATGTGACTATTAAGTTTGAAAATTAATTATGGGTGTCATGGGAGTCTAGGTATTAGAAAAAGTTAGGCTTTTAGATGGTATTTTTATAGCAAAGGCTCCACTAAAATGAGTCGGTTTTGACTTTGAATGGTATTTTCTTATTCGTAAGTTTTTTAAATGGGAATAAAACATACGGGTTGACATCTGTTTACTGGAAAGTTGTTTGTGCTTCTTCTTAAAAAACTATTTTAGGTTGGTATGTAGAGTAAACTTTTAGGGGTAGTTTTTTGTGTCAACCTACAATAATTGTTTAGACCTAATTACCTAATTAAACATCAACTTATAAACTCTTAGAATTTTTTTCCTAGTTGTGTCACTATATTTCGAATTTCATATGTTCAAGAAATATTATTACCAAGTTGGATCGGGTGATCACCAAAACAAACAAGACCCGTCTAGAGACATCAAGAAAAGTTACCATAATGAATTCATAAAGCTTTTTGTGGTCATCATGTACAACCGAAATATAGTTTTGTGCTACGAGTGGTACCTTAATTACCCATCCTCATAAACAGGCTCCCATATTGTGGCTTATAGTGGTACATATATCCATGTTCCGATATAAGCACCACTATCGCAACCACTAAACCCACAGTCGGGATCCCTTGTCCAATACCCCAAGCCATGTCATTAAGTATGCATACCAAAAAGTTGTTTAAAAATGGTTAAAAAATAGATGCTAAACATGAAAAATCACTACAATTTGCATAGCCGTTAAAAAAATAGACAATTCCAAAAAGAGTCAATCAAAACATGCCAAACAGGATCCGCTGGCTAAGAAGTCTATGGCTTAGCCTACACCAAACTCATGGTAACAGTCAATCAGATTGAAACACACAGTCAATCAGATTGAAACACGTGTAACACATGCGCTAGATTAGCCAGTGCCCTCTCTTTTTAACCGCTAGCTGATTTAGGCGGCGCTTTTTTTATCCACAGTCTAAATTTAGCATGCGCCTTACAGGAGTCATTTGTAATTATTGTTTTTTTGGTGGACCCCATGAATTTTTCAATGTTTTTTTTATGCCAGCTAAATTTTTGCCGTCTTAGCCCACGAAGCTTGTTTGCATCGTCTAGTTGGCTCTTTTTGTCTTTGTATATTTTATTAATTGTGTATATACGCATGTCTATTATGTTAACTTTCAATGTCAACTTGTCTATTCTAGTGATTTTCGGATAAAGCACGTGTGAAGGTGAATTTATGTGCCCGTTCTTTTGGCTCACCCCCATTAGGGGAGTGGGGGTGGTTACAAGTGATGGAATTCCATCACTCATAAACATCTAATCATGTTCCACCATGTCAGCAACCACTATTCTATCGCTCACAAGCATTTTTTAGTGGCGGTGGTCATCACTAGTGATGGAATTCCAACGTACAAGTATTAATACACAACGTACAAGTCATACACATACAATCAATTTTTACAACGCGTGAAGATTTCCACGCGTTATAAGTTTCACGCATGGAAGTAATAGGTGGCGGCGGTGTTCTAAGGTTTATCACTCGGGATATATGGTCCATCAGGGACCACCCCGCCTCCCCTTATTGAGATGATTGCTTATAGGTTTCTCGTACAAATGTAATGTCCTTTTCCTTTGTTTACAAAATTATGGTGTCTTAATAAGTTTATATGTACTACCATCTGAAAATATACGGTGTCACTTGAATGCAAAATACCAGTATCACACCTATAAAAGAAACAACCTTTATTACATGACACAATACTCGGATACGTGTCGATTAAATGTATAAATATTTTATGTACAATTCTAACTGGATGAATTCCTTTTCATAAACTTTATATGTTTTGACCCACTTTTATATAAATAATTTTAAAGAGTGACCTCTAAAAATCAAATCATATACAATTTTAATCATACATTTCTTAATGAAAAACACGGTTTCCATACGACTCAAGAATTCCAATATAAATAAACTGAAATAATTTAGTATTATCGAGAAATATAGTTGCAGAAGCACTTGATTTCAATTGTTTTGACTTCTATTTTTGAAAGTGGCGACTTTCTCAAATTGGCGTACACATATTCTAATAATTAGACAGTACGATTTAGTGTGAATCTGCATCCAAAAGTTGATGCATTCTGAAAATTGAGTTTTCACATAATCTCTATCATATTAATGATCTGAAAAATGATTTTAGTTAAATAATTTAAAATGCAACACAAATTTGAGAAAATGGTTATTAATATTCAGAAGAATGTTTAGTATAGAGCCACTTTTCAGTAGAGAACTATCGAAAATGCATATAAAAAAGTTTTGACATTCCATTTTGTATAAGATTTTTTTTATACAAATTCTCTGAGAAAAATACATTACAAACATGAAGTTTGGAGATTATGGTTTGATAATTGATTGGGGTGATTATTTGTTTGGTAAAGATGGATTGTTTATCAATTTTTTTAATACTCGATACAAGGCAGGACCGTAGGGGTGCGGGGTAGGTGACGGCACAATGCGCAAATCTTTTTAATTTTGTATAGAATTTACGTTAGATAAGATAGAATATATATGCATTGAATCGACAGATAACAAAAATATGTCTTTCTACTAGCAGTTACTGTCTTGCTTACACAAGGAGACCCGGGTTCTAATCTCAGCATCTCCAAATTCTTTATTTTAGCTTAATTTTTGGGTTTTTTTTTTTTTTTTTTTTTTTGTTATTGGCATTTAATGGTTAATTTTGTCAACTGCATCTTTCCCTTTAATTAATAAATTGCTTTCTAAACTTAGCTATCCACATAAATTTAAGTGATTGATGAGTTTAAATTAATTGGAGATTTTCAAATAGGGCTATCTCGCACAGAGCCAAAAAAAATTATGATTTTCGAAGACGACCCTAACTCGATACGTATTACAAACCAAAATAATTTGATAACCATTGAACAAAGTTGTGAAGTAAGAATTTACATATTTACACTATGGGTGAGTTTCCTAAGTGAACCTATAGGTATTTATGAACCAAATGAACTATTATAAGCCATTGATTTTAGTTTTAGACGACAAGATTGTAAATACATACAATCTAATTTGGAAAGATTTTTTAAACCAAGGGCATGAAGATAATTGTTACTTCTTTCTCTCTATAATTAGGATAAATTACACTTTCCGTCCTTTATGTTTGTACCTGATTGCAATGGATGACCTTTAACTTCGATAATTACAGTCAGAGTCCTTTATTTGTAAAACTCGTTACACTCTACGTCCTTTAGCCCTAACCTTGTTAAAAAATTCAGTTAAGTTGGCATGTGCCTTGCACATGAGGGTAAACTGGTAATTTTATTCATTTATTTATCTAAAATAAATTTAAACAATAAAAGAAATCAGATTTAAAAAAAATATACAGTATATATAAAAAAACACAAAGTCATCTCTCTCTCATAAACAGAGTATTAACATCAAAGAACCCTAAGGAATACCTTGGATCAAAATTCACAAAAAAGGCAGACGATTCAGGATAGCATTTGATGATAAAAGCGAAAAAGCACCAAAATTAGGGCACGAAAAGCGAAAAGTGAAAGATTATTCTATGAATTTGTGGAAAGTAGAAGATGAAAATCAAAAAGGAGGATCTGGAGATTGAGTATTGAGATTGTCGCATAGAAATTGGGGGGTTTTGTTGTTGTTGTGGTGCACAACATAAACCTGCAGATTCAAAGCACAACCATATCCCATCTCCACTACCACCACCACCCCAACCCTCCGACAACCACGAGCACCACCACCACCCCAACCCATAGATCTGAAACCATTGTAGACGTTAACCTCCGATCTGCTCAACTTCCACTTCATCAAGAAACCCCCACATCATTGTCACCGATCAACCGAACCACTCTCAATAGCACCCCCGGCAGTCCCCGGTAACGTATTCGAGCCCTAAATTTTGTGTTGAAATTGAACTTGTTTGGTTGAATATTCGAGTAAATGAAGCCGGAATGATGGTCGTTAAGAATCAAAGCGATGGTTGATGGTGGTGTTTTGATTTGGGGATTTGGTTGAATATTCGAGAACGAGCTAGATGAAGTGTGGTGGTTAAGTCACGAACTAGATGGAGGTTGTGGTGTGATGGATCTAGTGTTGGTGGCGGCGGATTTGGCGGTGGTTGTGGTGGCAGCAGATTTGGTGGTGTTGATGGTTATGGTTGTGGCGGTGATGGTGAAAGAAGAAAAGGGTAGAGAACTAATGTAAAATAGTAAGAGATAAATGGGTTTTTTATTTTTTGTTAATTTTGTTGGTAAAATGACTAATTTACCCTTGATTGATCATACTTAACTTAAAATTTTAACCAAGTTAGTGTTAAAGGACCTAAGGTGTAATGAGTTTTTCAAACAAAGGACTGTGACTGTAATTATTAAAGTTAAAGGTCATCCATTGCAATCAGTTGCAAACATAAAGGATGAAAACTGTAATTTATCCCTATAATTAAGTATTTAGTTATATTCTTTCTCATCTTTTCTCTCACCAATTAATTAATTAATTTGTTGATTAAAAAAACAATCTTTATTAAATATTGTTGTATTAATAACACTTATAATTAAATATTGCTACAGAATTGAATCTACATATATGTATTGTGCGTATTACTAAATTTAAAAGCATATGTACGTATATGTGATCAATGTTGTACGTATGTGTATTGCACTATTGTACACAAGTGTACAGGCTAGCATATGTATATGTTATCGGTGTTGTACATCTATGTATTCCACGGTTGTACAAGAGTGTTAAGGTTGTTGTATGTATATGTAATCACTGTTATATGTCTGTGTATTGCACTATTGTACACGAGTATGAATAATGATGTAGAATCTTCAATGCACATATACCATCTTCTTCGATTTCAAAACCCTAGCCTCATGCTTTGTTTTGATGAGATCATTCATAACTTAATTGGATGATTCATAACTTAATCGAAAAAATGGAACCAAATGTCCGTGTTCAATCAAAAGAATGCAATATAATTTAATAGCAAATTAGAAATTAAATTAATGAAATGTTCAATAAAAGCTGAAACTTCAATTTAGTTGGAACACATGAATTGCTGTGAAAGTAGGACTTCAACTTAAATATGTGAAATGGGCCACTGTTGGTTATGAATTGGATCTGATGTGCTTACGTTTTGAGGGCTTCAAAGGAGCCAACTGGGAGAAAAAGATGAAACTTTTTTTATCGATCTTCTTGATTTGATTGATACTTTTTTTTATTGATCATTTTATCTGATTGTATAACAGCCAAGGTTTAATCGTTTTTTTTTTTTAATCTAGATCATTGTGTTTAAGAATTGTGAGAGAACTAAAATAATAAAGAAATAATTAAATATGAGAGAGAGAGAGTTGAGAAAGGAGAAAATCAAGGAACTTAAATTAAAAATACTTGGGTTAATAACAATCCTACCTTTTTATCTAAAAAATATCAAGCGAGATTCAAAAATATACCTAAACTTTTACACTATTTAGTAAAACATCTCCATATTCCCTTCAAAAGAATTGTAAAAAGCATATGTAATTAGAGAAAATATTATTTGATTAGGTTTTCTTTGTAATTGTATGTTTATATATAGTTGATTAATGTTTAATAATACGCATTATCTTACGGTATTTTCTTTATTCTACATAGTATCACAACCTTAGAGTTCCCATAATTCTTCTTCTCTCGTTTCTCATTATGCCCCGAGGACGATTGTACACACATATATAGACTGATTTTATGTACATCTTTTCTCGCCTCCAGCCTACTTAGAAAGGAATTGCAATCCATTCGGTCACCTTAGGCCGGCATTGCCTCTGATCACGATCGAAGAAGTTGGTCGAAAATCATGCCATCGACATCACCATGCGAGCCATGTGCTAATGCCAATATACTATAAAGCCGCCATTGTTTTCAGTATTTTTATGCCACCATCCCATCCAATGATGCACACAGCTGACATGCCATATGGATCTATGTATTTTATTGTTTCATTTATTAAAAAAGTTAATATATCACAACCACGGAGGGTTTTTAATCTTTTTCACACTTTCCTTTGCTAATGAGTCACGTTGCACCGTCGGGCCTCCATAAAGCTTTCTTACTTTTTGTATCTTTTCCTTTTACAACGAGCCATGTTGTACTGTTGTGCCTCTATAGAGTTTTCTTATCTTTTTATGTTTGACCTCGCAGCTACTATAGTTTTAGATCCAATCTGAGTATCTGATTTCCTCCTCCTTCGACTGTAGGGAATATTAAAGAATATATTATTAAGTTTACTAGTATATTATTACCATTAATATATAGTAGATATTAATATATTATGTTTCCTTTATATTTGTATGCTTATGCGTATATAGTTGATTAATTATACATAATACGCATAGGGTTTTCATTATTGTACATCTTTTATCATATCCATTATTGTACACCATTAACAAACTATAAATTAGCAACATAATTGTGCATATAGGTGTTTTATTCAAATGCTTTGAGAGTTTTTCAAAAAAAAAATGATATTACATTTTTAACCCAAATCTATTTGAATTTTTACTTTTAACCCAAAAGTTTTCATCTTTTGCAATTTAACCTCACAACTTTTTTACTTTCAACTTTGATCCCCCATACTTTTCATATCTCGCAAATTTTTCATTTTACGTTTCATTTAAAATTTTGCGAGTTAACACGACATAACATGCGTGTGTGGTTTAACGGTTTTACGTTTCCTTATATGTTTTGTACTAGATTTTGCGAGTTAATATGTGGTTCAATGTTTATACATCGTCTATTTTTTTCCCGTTTGATAGGTTCGTTACAACGTGTGGGTCCTAAGTCGACTTAATTATTATTTTCAATGTTTTACGTGCAGTAAAATTTCTTCACATTAACACGTCGTAGCTTCAGTATTGTTTGTCGTTGGTGGTGGTGTGGCATTGGTACTACCCAGCACGATTTTATGCCCCGCCGCATTGCGGCGGATGATAAATCTAGTTATCATTATGTTACATATACTAGTATACTGAAATTCTTGTATTGGATAGAGATATTAATACAATATTTAATTTAATTTTCATTTTGTGTGGTTGTTAAAGCATTCACAATGGATCCTTCATTTTATTGTGTGTGTAACTTTTATATTTTTAGAGTGGTTGTAAATGATTGTGAGTGGAAGTGATTGTGAGTGGAAGTGAGAGAAAAAAGAGAAAAACACATTGTTTATCAGTAAATTTGGAGGAGATACTATTCACCTCTATAATTTTTTAATATTTTTTGAAAGTGGTTGTGAATAGAGGATAGAGAAAATGTAATAACAAAAGTATAAAAAAATACTATTTAATTGAAATGAAAAGAGAAAAGATAGTGTTTTTTAATGTAATTATAAAGATGCATAAGAATACTCAATTGTAAATACTATTATAACATGTTTATTTATCTAGATAACATGTTTTTATAAATGGTTTTAGATTTTGTTTTGCTTCTACATCATTTTCTCAAGGACCCCCATCCACCCAGTATATAGAAAGTATTTTTATTGAACAGCCAACAAAAACATAAGTGTATTATACATCTCAGACCAAGAACAAGTTAGCCCAAACCAAATACATCACCGAAACAATAACAAGAACAAAGGCTTAAACACCCATACATAACAAATCAAAATTGCACCATTGTTCCAAAGTAATCGTATAACAACCCTCCTAAATTATTTTCGACACTCCTAAAATATTTAGAACACCTCGATATGCCCTAAAATACACCCCGTATACGAGAACCGGTCCTAAATACATTTAATTTACAAAAATAAAATAAAAACAAAAATTAAGGGCTGCTCGCGGGGCGCGAAGCCCTTAGGCACCTCAGTCACGGGGCGCGACAGCTGGTTACCAGGGCGTAGCCCGGTGCTGCCACGTGTCCGAATCGTGTCATGCCTAGTGGTTGAGTCAGCTGGGCTAGGGCCTACCCTAGTCTGCCTCATGGGCCACGAAAGAACAAGCACAAGTGGTCGCGGGCCGCGACCCGCTGTCGATCAGGCACTATAAATTGAGAGTTTCGGCTCTCATTTTGAATCGTTCAAACACACAAATTCTCTCTTAATTTCTGTAGTGTAGAAGTTATACCCGGGCATTATACCCACTAAAATAACGAAGTTCTGCCTCGCTGTAAGTATCATAACCCCCGGTTACGTATTAGATACACGGCCTGATTGATCTAGTGCTCCGTAACGGCTGTCGAGGCTCTGCCCGACGTAGTCGTTGGAGTTCTGTCTCAGGGAGAGTATAACTAATCTAAGTATTGGGTTATTATACTAACGCATGTGCATTGTTTAATTAATAGATTATAACCAGGAAAATCACAGGAAAAACCCTAAAATTGTAATGTGAGTAATCTCCTTTTTGTAAACCTTTTTGCAACCTGTTTTTACAAAACCTCAAATATTTTACATTATATTAAACAGTGATTGAGTATTTGTATTCTACAATTATCGTCGGTATGTTGGGGTTTTGTATACAAAATTTGTTACCACACTGTGAGTAGTAACATGACCTCAAGTCGGGTTGACAGTGCTGTGGGTGGTAATTAAAGTAGAAAAGTTAACAAATGTAATTGCGAGATCGCCCTCAATAACTGTAAACTGATAAAACCTGTCTTGATTAAATTGGGATTCACTCACCAGTATTTTCCACTGACAAAATGTTTTTAAACGCGTTTCAGGTAACAAAATGTGAAAGTCAAATAGAAGCCAGCTGGACAGCACTGAAGGCTTGGAAAAGTGGCTATAAAAGTTACCTAAATAAAGAAGGTGTTTTATTCCAATAAAATAGGGTTTATCCCTTTAAATCTGTTTGTAACGAACTTAGGTTTTACCCCAATATATTTATTAATATAAAATGTGGTGTTTTACTCTGATAAAATATTTCCTAACTACGGTCCTGATGTAAATTCCGCTGCCAATTAATGATAAACACCGATACCACCATCTCTGAGTAGGCCGCGGCCGCCCGCCTCCCGAGGCAGGGGTCGGGGGTTGTGACAGAAGGTGGTATCAGAGCTACAGCCACTAATTCAGCCACAGAAGTGTTCTGCTGACACCAAAATTTTATTCATTTTGTTAGGAAATAATCTACGTGATTACGTGCATATCTATATACTGTTGTGTTATTTGACAATTTGTTAGTTTACAGTATGAGTGATCAAGGACCCTCAGACGCTTATCGTCAATTGTCCAGCTCACCTAGGGACGAAGGAACCTCTTCCCAGCCTACCCCCTTGGGGTATTCTGCTGACACCTAAGAAGGGATTTTCGTATTCAAAGCACAATCTGAAGAGCCATTCCCTCCCAAGAAGAGAGGATGGTTCAGCAGAGGAGCTCATGAGCGTAGAAAAAGGATGAAAAAACTACAGCAGCAGCGAGCTTTAGCAGCCGTGAATAGAGAAATGAACGCTCAAACACAGGACATGATCAATAGACGACTAGCAAACTTCCACATACTAGCAACCACAACCCGCCGACTCGAATCTAGAATAACTCATAGCACCCCAGCCACTACCATTATTCCCAACACAACCTATGGACATCGAAACCAACCCAGTAGCCAAATTCCAATGCCTGCTTTTGACCCAGCTGGGATCCCTAGAGTACCAGCACCCCATCCCCCATACTATGACCCATGGTTTGACGACCATAGGAGCTACCCAGAACTCCATCCACAAGACGAGGCCATGCAAAACCTAGCAGCTTACCCAGACCTTGACCCTCTAGATCCCTACTGGGATAATGACCAATACATCAAGGAGATTCTAGAGAACCCGTACCCTTACGAAGAACCAATGTCACAATACCCTGACCCTGTACCAGCACCTGCACCACCCATGAGCACTGAGAATGTGCAAGAACTCTGCACCTTTGGTGAGGTGATATTAGAAGGAAGTGAGAGAATGAGATAGATAGGGGAGAGACTCGTCTGGAAATACGACGAGCGCGACATGCAATATTGGATGAACCCCTATCAATAGTAATATATATATATATATATATACGCGTGTAAGTTTGAAAAAAAATTAATAATAATAATAATATAATCAACTAAAATAGATAATCCTATAGTTATTGATGCATATTAGTATTGTATTTTCAATTCCAGTTGTATTTGTAATAGATATAGGTGCATATATATAAAATAGAGTAAAGGTCGCAATGACGACGATTTTGGATCAATGTGTTGTTGTGTGATTATTCGCATTCAATATTGTTTCGCGATACTAATACTTGGTAAATGTTTATAATCGAGATGGATAACGAAGTGAATCAAGAAAACCAGAATAACGATAATAATGGAAACCAAATAGATAACAGTGCCATCCAATATATAGTGGCACAAGGGATTATAGACGCAATGTCATATATTATTAAAACGGTTAAGGAAGCAGAAAATAATAAAAGTAATAATGGAAGTAAACGACCACCTACTGAGCCTGAACACAGCGTAAACAATGGACCCATACTTCAAGTGCCCATTCCGAAAAGAAGAAGAACCATGTCCTATGGTTGTTCTTACAAAGAATTCTGGTCTTGTAAACCAATAGAATTCTCGGGCAATGAAGGATCCATTGCAGCTCTACGCTGGATAGAAAACACTGAGGCAGTCTTAAAAATAAGCAAGTGCGCAGAAGAGGATAAGATAATGTTTGCCTCCAATCTGTTTAAGAACTCAGCTTTAGAATGGTGGAACACTATCCTCCAGTCTAGGGGAAGTGACAGAACCTATAATATGGAATGGAACGAATTTAAGAATATGGTGGAAAGGAAATTTTGTCCTCCCAATGAAAAGGAACAAATAGCAAATAAGTTCTTAAACCTTAGGATGACTGGAGTAGATAGTAAGGGTTACACTACGTTGTTCTTCGAATATGCTAGAATAGTGTCGACCCTTGCATCACCGAACCGGTACTAATCTCTTGATACATCTGGGGATTAATCAGTGAGATTAGACATGTAGTCAAGGCAGCTAGACCACAAACTATAGAAGAAGCTGTAGAACTAGTAAACACCTTGACTGACGAATTAGTACGTACGCAAGAAGAAAACCAGAGGAGGAACCTAGCTCAGAAGCTTACCCAAGAATTTCGCTATGGAAATTCCAACTGTGGTAAAAATGTAGGTTCTACCTCCGCACCTTACTGTAAGGCCTGCAAGAAAAAGAATTTAGGAAGATGCTCCACCTACTGTAACTTCTGCAAGATACCAGGACACAAAGAAGAAGATTGTAGGAAGAAACCCAGTAATGGAGTGTGCTTCAACTGCGGAGAAAAAGGGCATATTAAGCCGAACTGTCCGAAACTAGCTCCAGCCATGAACAACAAGACTAATAAAAATGCTAGGGCATTTGTTCTGACTGCATAAGAAGCCAAAATGATTCCGGACGTAATTGTCGGTACGTTTTTAGTTAATGATGTTTTTGCTAAAGTATTATTTGACTCTTGTGCGAACCAAAGCTTTATTAATACTACATTTTGCAAACTTCTCAATCAACCATTAACTAAACTTCCACAAGAATGTCTAGTAGAAACAGCAAATGGAGAATCCATTAAGATTACTGAAATCTTGCAGGGAGCAAGAATAGAATTTTTAAATCAAAAGTTTATTGCCAATCTTTATACAATGAATCTGGCAGAATTTGATATTGTATTAGGAATGGATTAGTTAGTAGCCAATAAAGCCAGTATTCTATGTGATCAAAAGTCAATCCAAGTAAATTCACCAAAAGGTGAAAAGATCACAATTAAAGGAGATAAGCCGTCTAGATCAACAAAATTCATTTCTGTGGTGAAAACGGCCAGTTATACAAGAAAGGGATCATTAGTGTATTTGATTTCCATAATCATTAGCACTAAAGGAAAAGAATTGAAAGATATTCCGGTAGTATCTCGATTTTCAGATGTTTTTCCAAAAGAACTACCAGGACTATCGCCAGACAGAGAAGTCGAATTCAGAATCCACCTGCTACCAGGAACAGCCCCAATTGCCAAGGCACCCTACTGTTTGGCACCAGCAGAAATGCAAGAGTTAAAGAAACAGTTAGATGAACTGTTGGAAAAAGGATTCATATAGCCAAGTTCATCACCATGGGGAGCACCGATCTTATTCGTCAAAAAGAAAGACGGGTCAATGCGTATGTGCATTGATTACCGAGAATTAAACAGGGTAACGATTAAAAATCGGTACCCGTTACCGAGAATTGATGATCTGTTCGATCAACTGCAAGGAGCTCGATTTTTCTCTAAAATCGATTTACGCTCAAGATATCATCAATTAAAGGTACAGGAAGAGGATATTCCTAAAACCGCTTTCAGAACAAGGTATGGCCATTATGAATTTACTGTCATGCCATTTGGTTTAACCAATGCCCCAGCCGCATTTATGGACATGATGAACCGAATATATAAGCCATATTTGGATAAATTCATAATTGTCTTTATAGATGATATTCTTATTTACTCTAAGAGTAAAGAGGAACATGCAGCGCACCTGCATGCACTTCTAAATTTACTGAGAAAAGAAAAGCTTTATGCTAAATTTTCTAAATGTGAATTTTGGTTAGAAGAATTACAGTTTCTTGGACAGCTAGTCAACCATGAAGGAATTCATGTGAATCCCACAAAGATTGAGGCAATTACTAAATGGAAAACCCCTGAGTCGTCAACCGAGGTTAGAAGTTTTCTAGGATTGGCCGGTTATTATAGAAGATTTATTCGAGATTTTTCTAGAATAGCCATTCCCCTAACTAAATTAACCTGTAAGTCTGTTAAGTTTGAATAGGGACCAAAACAAGAAGAATCCTTTAGAATTCTTAAGCAAAGATTAACCAACGCACTCATACTAGCGTTACCAGAAGGAACTGAAGACTTTGTAGTCTATTGTGACGCTTCTAAGTTAGGTTATGGATGTGTGTTGATGCAACATCAAAAGGTTATAGCTTATGCGTCTAGATAACTTAAGAATCATGAAGAGAATTATTCAACCCATGTTTTAGAATTAGGAGCTATAATTTTTGTCCTTAAGATTTGGAGACATTACCTTTACGGTAGTAAGTTTACCATTTTCACCGTTCATAAGAGTTTAGGTATGTTTTCGGGCAAAAGAAGTTGAATATGAGACAAAGACGCTAGATGGAAATACTGAGTGATTATGATTGTAATATCCAGTATCATGCAGGAAAAGCTAATGTAGTAGCCGATGCTTTTAGTCGAAAATATCACGAAAAGCCAAAAAGAGTACGTTCTCTTAAATTAAATCTACAAGTAGATTTAAACGAGAAAATTAGAGAAGCGCAAGAATCAGTAATCAAGGATGATATTGAGAAATTGAAAGGAATGATTAAGGAATTAGAGCAAGGAACAGATGGAATATGGAGATTCCATAAGAAAAGAATATGGATACCCAAACTAGGAAACCTACGCCACCGAATACTAGAAGATGCCCATAAGTCTAAGTATACGATGCATCCTGGAAGTGATAAGATGTATCAAGACTTAAGAAAGAATTTCTGGTGGATAGGAATGAAAAAGGATATAGTAGCTTATGTTGCCAAGTGTCTAACCTGTTCATAGGTCAAAGCTGAACATCAGAAACCCTCAGGGTTGTTACAGCAGTTAGAAAAGCTAGTGTGGAAATGGGAATTGATAACAATGGATTTTGTTACCAAATTACCCTAGACACGAAAAGGTAATGATACAATCTGGGTGATTCTAGATAGATTAACCAAATATGCTCATTAACTACCCATGAAGGAAACTTTCAGTATAGAACAGTTAGCCAAGTTATATGTAAATGAAATAGTTTCATTACATGGAATTCCTTTATAAATTGTTTCTGATAGAGATAGCCGTTTAATTTCTCATTTTTGGACAAGTTTCCAAAAAGCAATGGGAACCAAGCTAACTCTAAGCACCGCTTATCATCCTCAAACGGACGGACAAAGCGAAAGGACAATTCAGACAATGGAAGATATGCTTAGAGCTTGTGTAATTGATTTCGGAGGAAATTGGGACGATCATTTACCATTAATAGAGTTTCTTACAATAACAACTATCATACCAGCATCAATGCTGCACCATTAGAAGCACTTTATGGACGAAAGTGCCGAACTCCAGTCTGTTGGGCAGAGATTGGAGAAAACAACTGTCTAGACCAGAAATAGTACAAGAAACCACGGACAAGATCATTCAAGTCAAAGAAAGACTGAAAGCAGCACGTGATCGACAAATGAGTTATGCTGATAACAGGCGAAAGCCGTTAGAATTTCAGGTAGGAGATAAGGTATTGTTAAAAGTCTCTCCTTGGAAAGGAGTAGTCAGATTCATCAAGAGGGGAAAGCTAAGCCCCAGGTATGTTGGACCATTTGAGATTATTAGAAGAATAGGACCTGTAGCCTATTAGCGACAACTGCCAGAAGAAATGGCAGGAATACATGATGTATTTCATGTATGTAATCTCAAAAGGTGCTTAGCCGATGAATCACTAGTAGTGCCTCTTAAGAATACAGAGATAAATGAGAAGTTAAAGTTTGTAGAGAAGCCTCTACAAATTGAAGACAGAAAATTCAAGAATCTCAAACACAAGAGATTCGTTCTAGTCAAAGTAAAATGGGATTCCAAGAGAGGACCAGAATATACTTGGGAACTTGAATCCGAGATGCAGAGGAAATATCCACACCTGTTCCAGTAGACCTCGAAGACCAGTTCTAAAACAAGGTGGGGAGGATATAACAACCCTCCTAAAGTATTTCCGACACTCCTAAAATATTTAGAACACCTCGATACGCCCTAAAATACACCCCGTATACAAGAACCGGTCCTAAATACCTTTAATTTTACAAAAATAAAATAAAAACAAGAATTAAGGGCCGCTCGCGGGGCGCGAAGCCCTTAGGCACCTCAGTCGCGGGGCGCGACAGCTGGTCACCAGGGCGCAGCCCGATGCTGCCACGTGTCCAAATCATGTCATGCCTAGTGGTTGAGTCAGCTGGGCTAGGGCCTACCCTAGTCTGCCTCGCGGGCCGTGAAAGAAGAAGCACAAGTGGTCGCGTGCCGCGACCCGCTGTCGATCAGGCACTATAAATTGAGAGTTTCGGCTCTCATTTTGAATCGTTCAAACACACAAATTCTCTCTCAATTTCTGTAGTGTAGAAGTTATACTCGGGAATTATACCCACTAAAATAACGAAGTTCTGCCTCGCTGTAAGTATCATCACCCCCGATTACGTATTAGATACGCTGCCCGATTGATCTAGTGCTCTGTAACAGCTGTCAAGGCTCTGCCCAACGTAGTCGTTGGGGTTCTGTCTCGGGGAGAGTATAACTAATGTAAGTATTGGGTTATTATAATAACGCGTGTGCATTGTTTAATTAATAGATTATAACCAGGAAAATCACAAGAAAAACCCTAAAATTGCAATGTGAGTAATCTCCTTTTTGTAAACCTTATTGCAAACTGTTTTTACAAAACCTCAAATGTTTTACATTATATTAAACAATGATTGAGTATTTGTATTCTACAATTATCGTCGGTATGTTGGGGTTTTGTATACAAAATTTGTTACCATACTGTGAGTAGTAACATGACCACAAGTCGGGTTGACAGTACCGTGGGAGGTAATTAAAGTAGAAAAGTAAACAAATGTAATTGCGAGATCGCCCTCAATAACTGTAAACTGATAAAACCTGTCTTGATTAAATTGGGATTCACTCACCAGTATTTCCCACTTACAAAATGTTTTTAAACGCGTTTCAGGTAACAAAATGTGAAAGCCAAATAGAAGCCAGTAGGACAGCATTGAAGGCTTGGAAAAGTGGATATAAAAGTTACCTAAATAAAGAAGATGTTTTATTCCAATAAAATATGGTTTATCCCTATAAATCTGTTTGTAACCAACTTGGGTTTTACCCCAATATATTTATTAATATAAAATGTGGTGTTTTATTCTGATAAAATATTTCCTAACTACGGTCCTGATGTAAATTCCGCTGCCAATTAATGATAAACACCGATACCACCATCTCTGAGTAGGCCGCGACCGCCCGCCTTCCGAGGCAAGGGTCGGGGGTTGCGACAAATCGCTTGAGATTTGGACTAGTTTTTAACCTATAATCACCCAAACGTTTTTATCTCATCCACAATTGCGACCAATCTCACTTGTTTCCAGTTGAAGAACATGCCATTTCTACTTTTCCAAATACATCAAAATAGTCGTTTGAATAAGCGTATAGATAGTTTTATCCATTTTCAAGATCCCGGAACATGTGTATGCATATTCGTCAAGTCTTTCACATCAAAAGCAAAGAATACAATCAATCCATACAACCAAGCCACTAGATCCCAAACTTGTTGAGATAGACATGCTACAACGCTACAAACAAATGGTCCGAAGACTCATTAGGAATGTCTCAAAATATGCATCAAGTAGACACTATAGGTACATTTGTTCTAACCAAGGCCATTGTTGTTGGGACCAAATCCAAGACTACATGCCAAGATAGGAAGTTTATCTTAATGGGAGCCCAGGAATTCCACTGATGACCAATACCTAGATCCACTGATCTTGTAACCTGTATATGGGACCTGAAACTTTGAACTGAGAAAATCCTGGACAGTTTCAACTTCCAGACCCACTAATCATTTCCCATCCCTAGCATAACCGATGATAATGTAGATGAAAACTCTTCGACCTCCTTCATCTCCTCCCTAGAAGAGGGTCGCATATTCCGTTTGAAAATCAATCTCATTGTCTCACTGGACACATTGACCCGATCCACCACAACCGCTGTCTTTTCTACGTTCCAAACTTTAGAAGCGAATTAGGCATTGATTGTTGAAGAATGATTCAAACTTATCCATTGGAATGCACGTGCATGATAAGCTGGTTCTACGTAACAGTTTCCTAATCCTTTGCGAAAATTTCAAATCAGTTTGAATAAGGTTCCTAACCATATGTCCTAGTTTTCTGTTTTTAACCGTTGTTTCTTTTTACTATAAACTGTAGGTTTCTTTCATTGTTATGTACGTACTTATCAATTCAGTGAATAAAAGAACCAAGCATTTGAGTCTTTCATATTGTTCTTGTTATTCGTTTGTGAGAGTTGCTCTAAAATACCAACAAAGTGGTATCAGCCTGGTGAGTGCTCTATAAAAAAGGAGAGATTCTAAGAGAGAAAAGCTGTTCCAATTCGATCATGGCAGAACAAGTGAATGCTCTTCCAATGGCTCCAACTCCAATCCCTATATTCAAAGGAGAGGAGTACGAGTATTGGAGTATTCGATTGAAAACAATACTGAGATCTTGTGATCTCTGGGAGATGGTTGAAAGTGGAGTAAATGAAGATGATGCAGATCAAGCTCTCCTGAAAACTAATTGAAAGAAAGATGCTTATGCTATGGCAGTCATTCAGCAGGCAGTGCATGATAAGTTGTTTTCCAGAATCTCTGCTGCCTCTACGGCCAAGGAAATATGGGAGATACTGAAGATGTGTAACAACCCTCGGAAAGATCCATAAAAAAAATCCCAAGTATGCACGATAAAACTTGAAAACCTGATGGTTGATGAACCAACCCGCAAAAAAGTACCTTTACTAGACTCGCAATTATAAACCGAACCATTTAGGATCAAGACCAAACATACGCGATAAGCACCGGCACAAAAATTGTGAAAAAATGCATGATTGGGCGAAAAAGGCGGCCGAAGACACCTGTCACGATGGGCGCCACGTGTCAGGCCTGTACTGGACACGTGGCAGGTCTAGGCTAAATGGACCCCCCTCCCCCCCGCGCCCCGCGCCAGGATAAGGGTGGGCTGGCGCAACACGCGAGAGGCAATAATTTTGGCTATAAAGCCACTAGTTTGGCACTTGATCAGATTGCTCAGTTCGACAGTCTAAAAAGCAGTCCTACTCCTTGTATCTCCGTTTCTTTCAATCAACGCCCTAAATTCCCGAAACTCTGCTCCAATATCAAGGTAATAACTCGATCACTGACACGGTACTATATTTGATCGATTAAAACTGATCCAATGGATGTTTAAGTACTGCCGGTACCCGGCTATACTTTGTCATTCATTGTGGGTTTGATCTCGTGATTATCGTTAATGTTGAATTGAGTTAATACACTAATACGAGTTCCATTGTATCTAGAAATTAGAACTCACAGCCAGGGGGCTGCTAAACTAGAATACTTAGCCATTAAGTAAACTTAACAGTTAAGTAAGCTAAGTAAGTTAATTATTTAATCGGCTAAGTAAATTACTTAATTAAACAATTAAGGAAGATTAATCAGTTAAACAGATAAGTGAGATAATCCGTCAAAAATCCAAGTAAACTTAACAACTAAGTAAGTTAATCAGTTAAACAGTTAAGTCAGTTAATTGATTAATCAGCTAAGATAGTTACTTAATTAAACGATTAAAATAAATTAATTAGTTAAACAACAAGGTATATATGGGATAGAAAAAATCTAAGGAAAGTGTATGTGGATAGGAATTATCTAAGGAAGGTACAACCCAGGTGTAAGAAGGATATATATGGGTAGGAAGTATCCAGGAAAGATGTATATGAAACTTCCTAAACAAGTATATATGAAGCTTCCTAGAAAATGTATAGGTAACTTCTTAGAAAAGTATATGTAATTTCCTAGAAAGTACAAAGGAAACTTCCTAGAAATGCATACTCCTTACCTATAAATAGGAGCCTAGGATTTCATTATTCTTTGCTCATTCCTTCTATTCTTCTCTCTATACGTTGGTGTTCTAACCAATAATCACCAATACGATATTATGTCTGATCGATTCGAAACCCAACTAACGAATTCCAAAGTGCTATCTAAATAAGACTATACTTTGTGTATTTCGTTAAGGTTTTGATCTCATGACCATCGTTAGGTTTAATTTGGTTTAACACTAATACGTATTCCACTCTATTAAACTAAATGTTTAACTATCAAAAAACTCCAAAGTATACACTTACAATCAAACAAGATGTTTAATCATCAGAAGATTCAGAACTCTAAAGTAGATGCTTAATTATCAGAAGATTTAGAATCAGGAGGTCTGTTAAATCAAGACTATAAGACCTACAAGGTGAGTCATTCTATTTTTATCAAATTGCTTTGCAAAACCCTAAATGTTTTTCGTTATATTTACAATGATTAAGTCTTTGTTATCTTAAATTACTGACAGTACGTGGGGTTTTGTATACATTACTTATCTAGCGTCACTTTTAGGTGAACGGACCTAAATAGTGATACACGTCACTTTTGGGTGAACGGACCCAATAGTGATATGACCACAGTCACAGATCCGGTCGAGTGACAACTGGGTCAGCTAATTATAAGATAGAAGCAATTGTAATCGCTCTTAATACTGTAAAGTATAACAAATGTGTTTTTGTAAAACATAATGAACTCACCAGTATTTCCTTCTGACCAAATGTTTTAAAACGCGTTTCAGGTGATTACAGTAGATTGGAAAAAGAGTTGTGATACGGCACCGAAAGGCTTAAAGAAGTGACTTATTTTATCAAATAAATTAAATTAAATTAAATTAAATTAAACGTTGTTTTATGTATTCGGGATTATCCCATACTAAAGCTGCCTTTGCAAAACATGGATTTATCCCCATATGTTTAATAAATAAAATCCGGTGTTTCTAAACTCTGGTATATTCCTAACTCACGGTACTGATGAATTTTCCGCTGCAATATCTTTAAAATAACTACCGGTACCACTTGACTGCTCACGGCTCCCGTCCAGGGTGTGGTCGGGGGTCGTGACAAGATGGAGTTTCAAGGAGATTCACAGGTCAAATCTGTTAAACTTCAAGGTCTTAGAAGGGACTTTGAGAACCTCAGCATGAAATAAAGTGAAACAATTGGTGACTATTTTTCAAAAGTAATGGGCATCGTAAGTCAACAAAGGTCCTATGGTGAAAAGATTGTTGATCATATAATTTTTGAAAAGATTATGAGGAGTTTAACTCCTAAATTTGACTATGTGGTGTCATCCATAGAAGTCTCTAATGATTTGGCTACTCTTACACCTGTTAAACTCATGGGGTCACTGCAATCACAGGAAGAGAGAATCAATAGCAGAGGGCTAGATAAAATTGAAAGAGCCGATGAACAAGCTCTTCAAGTATTCTAGGACACTAGTAGAAGCCCACAAGGTGGTTCAAGAGGAAGAGGCAGTGGATTTGGTAGAGGCAGGGGGAGAGGAAGAACTCCTGAAAGAAATAGAAGGCTACAATGTTATTTGTGTAACAAATTTGGTCATGTCAAGATAGACTGCTGGTATAATGATGAAAAGGTCATGCCAATATTGCTGAAAATGAAGCCCAGGAAGATGACAATGCAGCTGAAGAACCGCATCTCTTCATGACGTTTATTCCCACAAATCAGTTTGCACTCATGGCTGATGCAGGTAACAATACAAGATCGAATTGTCTATGGTTCCTGGACTCTGGTTGCTCTAATCATATGACAGGAAACAAGGATATTTTTATCCAATTGGATGAGTCTTTTAAGTTAACTGTTAGATTGGGGGATAAAAAGGGATTATCTGTTGAAGGAAAAAGGAAAGTTAAAATAGAACTTGACAATGGTGGTTATAGACTGCTAGATGATGTCTATTATGCACCAAGTCTAGAGTACAATCTGCTTAGTGTTGGGCAACTAATGAGAAAAGGATACTCTCTATTCTTTGATGATGGAAAATGTGTTATCAAGAACAGAAGTACAGGAGACACTTTGATGATAGTCAATGTTGCAAGCAACAATATGTTTCTGCTGGATGCTTCACATTCTGATCCAGTGACTCCACCGAAATCATCTTATGTTGTTGATGAAGTGTCCAAACTGTGGCACTTGAGGTATGGACACTATCACTCACATGCATTAAAAGTTTTACATAATAAAAGAATGGTTATTGGCATGCCCCGTATAAAGTCCTTTGGTGAATGCAATGGGTGCACATTTGGGAAACAAGCCGTGTCTCCCTTTAATTCAAAACTTTGGAGAGCCAAAAAGAAATTAGAGTTAGTATATGCTGATGTATGTGGGCCGATGCAAGTGCCAAGTTTAGGTGGAAGTCTTTATTATCTATTGCTTGTTGATGATTATAGTAGGATGTGTTGGGTCTATTTTACAAAAAAAAAAATTAGAAGTGCTCGGAAAATTCAAGTTGTTTAAGGCACTGGTTGAAAAAGAAGCAGACTGTTCCATTAAAATACTAAAGACTGATAGGGGTGGTGAGTTTTGTTCCAATGAGTTCAATCACTTCTGTGACACTAATGGTATCAAACATGAACTCACACCTCCCTACACACCTCAACATAATGGTGTAGTAGAGAAGAAGAACCGGACTGTTATGGGATTGACTAGAAGTATGATTAACAGAAGAAACTTCCAAACTACTTCTGGGCAGAGACAGTTGCAACAACAGTGTATCTAATCAATATTGCAGTGACTAAGGCAGTAAAGAATTAAACACCTCATCAGGCATGGTTCAATTAGAAGCCAAGAGTAGATCATCTGAGGGTCTTTGGAAGCTTGGCTTATCCTGTCACTTCATCACAAGGTAGAAGGAAACTGGATGATAGGTCTGAACCATCGATATTCATTATTTACATTAATGAGACTAGTGGGTATAGACTCTACAATCCAGCAAGCAAAAGATTTTTTACTAGAAGGGATGTTGATGTTCGTGATCAATCAAAGTGGGAGTGGGAAGAAAAAGCTAATAAACAAATGAATGAAAGCAACTATGTTGATCCTTTTCCAGCGAGTGATGATCATGAAGTTAATGATGAAGAGAATAGTGAATCAGCTCACACTCAGTCTTCCCCTGATGAAGCAAGTCAGTCACCTACAAGAACTAGTGGCAGCTCAAATCAGCAAACTCCCATGAATTCACAAGCTTCCTCTACTCATTCATTGTCATCACCCTTACCAACTCTTAAACCTTCAAGTGATGTTTACTGATATGCTAAAAGTGGTCTAATTAAATTAACTAAATTAAACCCTAAACTAAACTCTCTAAGTTTTAAATTTATAACTAAGACTCTCTAAACCTAGACCACACAACCGGCAAGTGTACCGGTCAATGTAGTATAGCCTAAGTAAGTCCGAGTGTCGAACCCACGAGACTCTCTGATTACGCTAATTAGACTCTATCTAGACCTAGACTGACACGGACTCTAACTGTTGATTGGGGGTTTCTAAAAATCCTAAAAAATGAAATTAAATTAAACTAATTTAACTAAATTAGCTAGACGCGAATTTGGACGAAGACTTAACTCAGTGATGATGAAGGCTACCTAGGCTAGACTCATGTTCAACTAGGAATGGATTTCTATTC
The DNA here is from genome assembly GCA_030545235.1 of Helianthus tuberosus. NCBI lineage: Eukaryota > Viridiplantae > Streptophyta > Magnoliopsida > Asterales > Asteraceae > Helianthus > Helianthus tuberosus. The sequence goes on along the minus strand of CM060435.1, from coordinate 24,569,773 downwards.
GAAATTAACGTGGTATAGAACCGGGATCTTTTAATACTAAACCCTAAGAAATCCCTACTAAGACCTCCGGACCCTTCTCAGGAAGAAACTTGTGAGACTCTACAAGGCTGTTACGACTACCGGTTGTTAGATTTCCTTACAGTCCTCTAACTTCTTGAAAAGTGCCCTAATATGACAATCTACCTTACAGCGCGAAAGTCTAAGGCAACTATGGATTTTAACTTGGTTTAATAGACACAAGTCTGATTAGGGAACTAAGACCGATTTCTTACAAAACCTAATCCTAGCTATATACCAAACCGAGACCTGTTAATAACCTCGAGCCTTACAGCGACAAGATTAGTAGAATATCAAGTTTCAATAATCTCTTAATTACCGTTTCTAAGTCTATTGGCCAATTCACCCAAAAATTACCCAAACCCGTGAAGATTAGATAATTAACACGAACCTATTCTATGAAAGACATTCATCAAGGTTCATGTGAAACGAGCAATTAATTGAAAATCAACACAAGATACGCATATACACCAAATCAAAGGTTCCAAAGTTCTTTACTTTCCAAGAAAACTCATAAACCAACGTTAATAACAAATAAAAATCCAAACTTTATCGAACAATCGTCATAGCCTAGGTAGTTTAAGAAAACTAGCCAAGAATCATAGTCTTAAAAATAAATAAACAAAGTTTCAAACGAGAATTCATCGATACTAAACAAGAAAAAATAGAGAACTAAAGAAATCGAGTAACAAAACCCGGTAATCCCTTGCTCTCAAAGCTTCCCGCTCGATCCCGACGATTCCCGCAAAACCGGCTTTTTCTTTCGTCCCCCACTGCCTTCTCGTGCATCCCTAGGAATATTTGCCGTCTGATGTAGTATATCTTTTGTGCGTCCACCTCCACAACAGAATTATGATTTATCTGGTGTCATCCTCTTAATTATTCACGGCCACCCCTTTTAATATGTAGGTATATTATGGTTTTAATATTATCAAAACCTACTATCTCAAATTCCTAAATCACATGGGCTGAAGATCTTTCCACGTAAATATGCCCATGAATTTCATGTAATTCCTTGGACCAATAATGCTTTTGTCGGCCCAATTACAATCTTCGAACAACACAGCAGCTCTTTGATTCTTTTATAATTGGTTCTGACCTTGCCTCCAATAAATATAATAATAATAATAATAATAATAATAGTAGTAGTAATATGGCAACTTCTTTCGTCTAATATGTATCATAGCAGCTCAAACTTTATGCGGTCCAATATCAATGAACTCAAATTATAAACTTATATTTTGATGTGAGCCTAGCCCTTTCTATCAATCCAATTGTATAACTATAATTTGTGGCAGCCCTCTAACTTATAAAATAGAGATAATGGCCTCGGTCCAATCACAGAAAATAGCGGCGAATTTCCTTCGGTCTCTGGCACCCCACTCTGCCCAACTGGCTGGTTATTTCCATATTACTTGTTTTGCTCCATTTGCAACGGGACCTGGCCCAACACAAGATAATATAATATTATACTAAAAACTAAATAAAACAAATAAAATCTATACAAAAATTATACAATTTACACAGGACAAATATGTGTATTTTACCCCACATCATTTACTTAAAGGCAAAGAAAGTTAAAGCAAATTATGAGACTCACACTATACATGATGATCCTACTATCTGTCAATTTGCATTGAATGTTGCAGATCCTATCACTTACAATGAAGCACTAACTAAGAAAGAATGGAAAGATGTAATGAAAGAAGAGATACATGCAATTGAAAAGAATAACACATGGAATTTGGTCAAGCTTCCTGTAGGTAAAAACTTAGATGGTTTGAAGTGGCTATTCAAGACAAAGATTGGTCCAAATCGAGAAATTCTAAGGCATAAAGCAAGATTGGTTACCAAGGGGTACTTTCAGCAGTAAGGATTGGATTATCAGGAGACTTTTGTTTCGGTTGCCAGGTATGAAATGACCAGAATCATCATTGCAGTTGCAGCTCAGCTTGGATGGCAGCTTCATCAGTTAGATGTGAAGTCTGCCTTCCTTAATGGTGATCTAGAGGAGGACATATATGTGCAGCAACCCCAAGGATTTGAGGTTATGGGTAGTGAAGACAAAGTGTACAAGTTGAGAAAGGCTCTCTATGGTCTTAAAACAGGCTCTTAGAGCCTGCTATTCAAGAATTGATGGGCACTTTCTCAAGCATGGGTACAAAAGAAGTAACAATGAGCCTACCTTATATGTTAAGCAGTTTGAAGACAATCATATGATATATGTATGCTTATATGTCGATGACATAGTGTGTACAAGCTCTTGTCCCAAGTTGATTGAAGAATTTAAGCAAGTTATTAAGGATGAGTTCGAAATGTCAGACATGGGTCTGCTCAAGTTCTTTCTAGGACTAGAGATTAAACAGACCAAATGAGGTATCTTTATGTCATAAGAGAAGTATGCAGGAAATTTGTTGTCAAAGTTTGGCATGGGCAGTTGCAATCCAGAGAAGACTCCAACGAATGTTAATGAGAAGTTTCAAGCAGAAGACCAGACTGATAAGGCTAATGAAAGTGCTTATCGAAGTCTTGTTGGAGGCCTGATTTATCTTACACACTCAAGACCTGATCTTGCATACTCAGTTGGTATAGTTTCAAGATTTATGCAAGTGCCATCTAAAATACATTGGGGAGCTGCAAGAAGAATTCTGAGATATGTTGCAGGTACTGTTGAGTTTGGTATATGGTATAATAAAGGCAAAAGGGTGGAATTGATTGGTTATACAGACAGTGACTGGGCAAGCTGTGTAGATGATCGCAAAAGTATTTCAGCCAACATGTTTACCCTAGGTAGTGGGCCGGTCACTAGGAGTTCAAAGAAGCAGCATACAGTGGCTTTATCCAGCACAGAAGCCGAATATGTTGTTGCCACTGCTGCTACTTGTCAGGCAATATGGATTAGAAGAGTGCTTGAAGAGCTTGGTTTGCAACAAAATGATCCTACTGTTATTTATTGTGATAACAGGTCAGCAATCAACCTTAGTAGGAACCCTGTAATGCATAGCAGGTCGAAACATATAGAGTTGAAGTATCACTTTGTGAGAGAAATGGTTGGTCAAGAACAAGTTGCTTTGGAATTTTGTAATACTCATGATCAGTTGGCAGACATTCTGACCAAGGCTTTAAGTCGAGAAAAATTTGCAAGTCTAAGACATCAGTTAGGTGTTATGGAGTTTGAATCAAGGGGAGGTGTTGAAGAATGATTCAAACTTATCTGTTGGAATGCACGTGCATGATATGCTGGTTCTACGTAACAGTTTCCTAATCCTTTGCGAAAATTTCAAATCAGTTTGAATAAGGTTCCTAACCAATATGTCCTAGTTTTCTGTTTTTAGCCGTTGTTTCTTTTTTACTACAAATTGTAGGTTTCTTTCATTGTTATGTACGCACTTATCAATACAATGAATAAAAGAACCAAGCATTTGAGTCTTTCATATTGTTCTTGTTATTCGTTTGTGAGAGTTGCTCTAAAATACCAACATTGATTACTATGAGAAATATATTGCAAGCTAGTTGGATACTTATCATGTACATCTACTTGTCTTGTGATGCTCTTTAAACAAACAATTTTCATTATTCAACCCATATATACAAATAATTTCTCATATTTTTTTTATTGTAAAATCATTTGGAAATTATTATCACTGCTTTTTGCAAGTTATTTTAAAATTGAATGTTTCAGTATATTTTAATAGTATTTCTCATATACTTTATATTATTAAATCGATCATTTGGTAATTATGATCGTTCTTTTTGCAAGTCATTTTTAGGTGTTTTTACCCTTTAAAAAGTTTAGTGGAGTGGATGGAAAAAATGACACAACTAGAATTATAACCCGTCCTAATGCGGCGGGGTTTGATACAAACAATGACAATTTTAAAACTAAAGGAAAAATATCATTAAAACATAACACATTTAAAGTGTAATTTGTATTTGTATGATATCGTAAATGACCTCTTAATATATGTATATGTATTTGTTTGTATGAAATCGTAAAGAAAATAGAAATATATGAAGTGTAGTACTCTCCTTCTTTTGACACTTGATCAATGTTCTTTTCGAGTTTGTTTTTAAATATTTTTTCCCCACAAGGCCAAAAGTTTGGTTTGCTTCCAATTTCACCCCTTAAATTTTGCGGGCCAAGAATCAAATGTGACGGCCAAGCTTCTTGAGTTTTTCCATTCATTCAAACCAAGATGACTGAGAAAATATACGGCAATCACGGAAAGTCACATTACAAACTAAAGACGACCATCAATACAATCTTTTAATAATTCATATTCATGAACATAAAAAGGTCCGAATAATAATACGGAAAATAAGGAAATATCCTTATTTTTTATCGAGGAAATTAACAAAGTATTTTTGGCTATTTAAAATTATCGATCAAATGCAACACAGCAAGTGTTTATTAGCGCAAAAGATTCACACCAATGGCTAAGAACCCCACTAATAAAAAACAATGAATGTTTTTATTTAAAATCAAAGAGGCGCAGGAGATTCAAAAGTATCCTCTTGTTATTGTTACTGAATTAAAAAAGTTAAATAGCTATTTTCATTTTTCATAATCTCAAAATTAAAGTTTATTTTGTTAATTTTCTAGGTCAAAGTGGATATTTTGATGATTTTACATGCTAATAATATTAAACTAGTATTTTGGACCCGTGCGTTGCGGCGGGACTGTTGAACCGAACAAAGCAGATATAAAAACATTAAGCCACGCACACGCGTTATGAAATGTTAATTCGCAAAAATTATGTTGAAACGTAAAACAGGGAAATAGATAAATACCTCACGTGCTGTGACGGAGTTTCTAAACCGAAAAATAAACTTAAAAATGTTGAACCATGCACATGCGTTACCGCTATTAACTCCTAAAATTTCTAGCAAACATAAAGCATTCTTGTAAATTTAAATCAAATAAGAATTATATGGTTCTTATTATCAGTTTACTTACGTTAATTATTACTAATAGGCATGGCCGGCCCTGGGGGTGGGCGGGGAGGACCACCGGCCAGGGCCCGATATTTCGAGGGGCATGTTTTTTTATGAAAAAACCCGATATGCATATGTAAAATATTTTTTTAATAGGGTACACCCATACAAACACCACATTGGCCCCCTTACAAAACTATACTTATGGTTTAGATTAGTTATTAACCCCTTTGACATTAGGTTTAGACCTTTAGTGAGCCAAATACCCAATTTCATTAAGGCCTAAGGGCACAGTTTTTCTAGTTCGAACAGGGTACACGAATTCTCAGGGCCGGCCCTGCTAATAGGTTTTTGTCATAGCAATATCAAAGTGTTCTTTTGTTAACTAATATAAAATTTTAAAATGTTTATGTTTATTTCCTCAAAATGAGTAAGGAGTAAATGACCTTCTATCTGAAACAAATGGTTTACAAAGGATGTTTAAAGGACCAACAATAGAGATTGAGGAATGAGAAGGGCTAACCAAGACTTTAACTATTAATGCTTCATTAACATGTACTAAAGCTTTGTAGGGTAGTAAAAAATAGAACAGTAAAAGATAGGAGAAAATAAACTTAGAAATTGATAGTGGGTAAAAAGGTTGTATTGAAATATATAGAACCTTTTTCCAACCACTCTGAATTAGTTTTCCTAAAAGAATTTAATATTGAAAAAGGGTTAGCAAACATACAGGAAGAAAACTGTGAGAAAAATGGTCGGCAATGGGAAAATGGGATTATAAGAACGAGTATATCGAAAATGTTTGAACACTTTTTATATATAAATCTTATTATTACGTTTAAGACTTTGCCATGTTTTATTGTTTTTAATACAAAATCAAAGTACAAGAAATAGGAATTAAATAAAGTTAACATGTGATTTGCATGGTATCATCATGTAGAAATTGAACAAGCCAATATTCATGCATAATTGCACATCCCATAGGCACAAGACTCTCCCTTTTTGCACTTGTTTTGACACGCCCCACAATTTCTCTTATCAGAATATGTGTTCTTGCACTTCCCTTTGCAACAACTCTCATTGTACCTACATTTCATCCCACAAAGTCCGCAATTCGACCGACTTGTTGACACATCGACACACCTCCCTTTGCAACAAGCCTCACCGGACTTGCACTTCTTCCCACAAGACCCACAGTTCAACGAATCTGTAATCACATTCACACACTTCTTCTTGCAACAATCAGGGGCTACACCGCGCTTTGCTAGACACACCCTCGGGTATATGTCACATCGGTAGAAAGGGTTTAGAGCAAAAAGTTGAGTTGTAGAGTTCATATGAGGGTTAGTGTGGGATAAATTCGAGTTAAAATAAGTTTTGTCATCAGGTAAAGATGCAAAAAGGGGGGCCATAATAAGTGAAAAAATAAAGAGGACTAGTAATGAGGCCATGGGTAAAGTCTGTAAAGAACTAAAGATGGAGGGTTGTTTTGATTTGCATGGTTTGGTTTGGAAATAGGGTTTTCTAATTTATAGAGGCATTTAATGCTTAAAAAAGAAAGCTTAAATTGCAAGTCATGCATGCTTCCTAGTTTCTAGGACTCATGCATGCAATCTGTATGAGCAAATCTTGGCTAGTTGCAATACATAAAGAATAGAATTAGTTGACATTTTATGTGCGTGGTGCTTATTATCTCCAACATATTAAGAAAGCTTGCAACTTTGAGTTTCAATCAAGAACTCAGATTTTGGATATGATACCCTCGTATCACAAGTTAAAGCAAGTGTACACTAGAATATATTATAAGAAAAATATGTTTCAACGGCCACAAGCCTAGAAAATCAGAGTCCTTCAATGAATTGTGATACGTTCATATGCTTAAATTTAACGTTATAAGCAAAATATATTTTGTTAGTTTGTTTTATTTATTTAGTTATGATGATTGTTGTTTACTTAGGGGCTGTTTGGCTAAGCTTATTTTAGTGACTTATTTACTTATTTACTTTTTGAAAAGTTAAAAGGTGTTTGGGTTAGCTTATTATGTGAGAGGAATAAGTAAATAAGTCATTCCATTATGACTTATTTGCTTTTCAAATAAGCAAATAAGTAAATAAGTCAAAAAAATAAGCTTAGCCAAAGAGCCCCTTATTGTGTAATATTTTTCATGACTTCATACGTTTTTATACGTGTCCCTTTTTTAAATAATTATTAAAACAAGGAAAATCACATAATTAATTGAGAAACAATGCAGACCATTAGGTCTTTATTTTGATACTATTTACTATATATAATCAAACACATCGAGAATATCCCATGAAACGTGCAAAACCATTTTAAAATATTTCCGTTCGAAGATTATAGCTTCAGTATCAATTTTCGGTTTAAATTATTCAATTCGTGGGTGTTGAAAGATGGTTTTGCATATATTGTTAATTATTTCAAATTTTGTACATGAGGGCTGCTGGATTCCTTTTTATCGGTTAAACTTAAACAGACGTACCATGTTCGAGCTTGAAAAAATGTGTTATTCTGTAATGTTTTATGATTATTTAAAAAATCAATTTAGTATTGGGCTCAATAAACCTAATGTCAAGTGGGCTAATTTCTAAACCATAAAATGATTTGTAAATTGATCTATATTGGAATTGGTATGTGTTTACTATTTAAAAAGATAACATATACATATCGGATTTTTTTTAAATCGCTTGCCTCTCGAAATCACACGCCTTGTGCGGAGGTCCTCCCAGCACACCATCAAAGCCGCCACTGAACTTAAACATATAAAACATGCCATTAAAAATTGGATAAATTTGGAAAGAGGGATGGAATCATAACTAACGTCCTAAAATCAAATATAGACATGTTGGAAGTTGGAACTGGTTGAATTAAAAATTAAGGATGATGATAGATATGCATAAGTAGATGAGGTTGGATCTCAAAAAATGTTTTAAGGATAACGAAAGTTTCAGAAATATGAACCTAAACAAAAGGGTAGAGTGAATGGATTGTGGAGGGGGAGAAAATCAAGATTATTTCTTGATCTCGTCCAGAGTATACTTAGCTAGAGGTTGTTTAAATGAATTAATAATTAACGGTGTTGGGTGTAATGACCAAGAGAAGATAAAAGGTCAAAACTTTAAAATTTTAGAATAATAGATTTTTTTTTTTTTTTTTCGAAGAAAATCAAATAGATTTTAATAATTCTAACTATTAGCAATTGGTAGGCAAGAGTCCCAACTACGTAAATATATCTACTGTAGTCCTACATTTTAACCTATTTTCTCCCATTAAGCCTTTTTCTAACTGAGGTCTAACCCAAATAGTTTTTTTGTGACGTGAATGCTGACGTGACGTGAATGCTGAGGTCTAACCCAAATAGTTTTTTTGTGACGTGAATGCTGACGTAGCACAAACCTTTTAACATATTTTCTTCCAACAAGCCATTTTTGTAGTTGGGACTGTTGTAGGCTAGTTGCTAATAGTTAGATTATTAAAGTCCATTATTCCTAAGATATTTAAAGCTAAATTTTCAGAGTCATGTCTCATTCAAAATAAACTGGTGATTTCTGGATTTAATAAGCTTTGTAAGACACCCCGTAGCGGGGCGTTTTTTTTTTAAATTGAAAAATAACGCCAAAAAACGCACACATCCCATTACATAGGGGCGTTTGTGGGCGTTTTTTTCGAAAAAAATTGCTCCCGCGTTGTTTGAAACACGCCTTGCCCCCTTCTCCTTGTCCAATCACCTTCCATCTCCCGTTTTGTTATCCAATAAGATTTTTTTGAGGGTTTTTGTTTTATTTAATTATTTTACATCTCATTTAACATAATGCCCTAATCTCCACTACACCCATTTTGTAAAAACGTCCAATAATGCCCCATTGCTGACTGGGCTGCCACATGGCGTAAAATGCCCTAGGGTGAGGACATTATCTTCCCCTTCCACTACACATGGTCTAAGATGCAGATGTTGGATTTAATAGCTCCCTTCTCTATGGCCGAGATTAAGGAAGGCATTTGGTGTTGCAGAAATGATAAAGCTCTTGGTCTTCATGCTTTCCAACGTTTTTGGAATTGGTCATCCGTATTCAGTATAGCTAGTAACTCTTTTATTTTTTTAATTCCTAAAATTTATGACCCATTATTACTATCTGGTTATAGGCTCATTATCCTTATAGGTTGTATATACAAGGTAATTGCTAAATTTCTTGCCAATAGATTAAAAAGAGTTGTTGATTCGATTATAACTACCAGCCAAACAACCTTTATCGCGGATCATTCCATACTAGAAGGACCAATTGTCACCAACTAGGTTATCACGTGGCTTAAATCTTGCAAAATAGATTGTTTAAGGTTGAGTTCGAGAAGGCGTCTGAATCGGTCAACTGGGAACTCCCTTATTCAATCTTGGGTCAAATGTGGTTTACGGCTTTGTGGGGGAAAATGAATCTTTAGTTGTTTCTCATCGGCCAAGACTTTAGTTTCGATAAACAGCTCTCCCATGATGGAATGACTCATTCGACTTGTGTTTGTGGAATTTTTCATGGTATTAAATTACCAAATAATGGACCTCTTTTGTCCCATTTTGATAGAGACTGAATTGAATGAAGATGATGAAAACAAAAACTGTAACTATATGGTTTGATTGAAGAAGAAGACAATACAGAATAATAACCACCGAAGTGGCCAGGGCTATGCCCTTCTCAATGCCATAAGCATGAGCCTAACAACTTACTAATTTCTCCCTATCATTCACTAATGACTAATGACTAATGCCTTATTTATAGAAAAGTAATTACACTAATACCCCTTACACTATTACAATATATTAATACGTATGTAATTTCCATCAATACTCCCTCCATAAGTCAAGACTTGTCCTCAAGTCTTGTGAAAAGAACCCACAACTGTTTGAACACCCTCATCCGAATGCATAGTCAACTCGTCCCTTTCATCCCATTCATCATCCCCAAGTAATAAGACACGAAGACTACCCGCCGGACATTTGTGGCTAGGACTATAAACCTATCCACATTTAAAACACAAGCCCTTCTTCTTCTGATCCTCCCACTCGACACGAGATAAGGAGCGAATGCCTCGATCATTAACACCTGCTTGCACCTTGGCAGCCCCATCATTGCCAACACTTGTAAATCCCGTGGTACCCCATACACGATGGTTGATCCCCGAATCCATAGAAGGCAGCCCGGTATGTGACAAATACCGAAAACGAGATATCAACGAACCGGATTTGGATGGTCGAAGCATCAACTCCACATCTTTAGCCAAATACATAGCATCCATACAAGTAATAGGGCGATGTAAACGGACTTGTTGCTTGACATCCTCTTTCAAACCCGAAATGAAATAGCCAATAGTTTGCGACTCCGGCAAACGAGGGACCAAGGATAACACATACTCAAAATCATCAATATAATCAAAGATGGAATCCGATTGCTTAATAGTAGCTAACTGTTCATACGGATTCTGAATTGAGAGACCAGTGAAACGTTGCAACAATTCGGACTGAAATTGGAGCCAAGTCAAAGACGGATGAACCTGATTGATGATTGTGAACCAATGTTGAGCAGCACCAATCATACTCAGCTGAGCAAGCTGTAAACGAGAAGCCTCGGGAGTCTGATTGAGATCGAAGAACATGTTCGCCTTCCGGATCCAGCCTTGTGGATCAAAACCAGAGAATTCAGGCAAGTGCACCTTCTTCACAGCCCATGGTAAGCCCGATGGTGGATCCGAAGAATCAGATTTAGGATTGAGCGTCGAGAACACTATACCTGAAGATCCAGGACCTGATGAATAATCCACATGCTTCTTCTCCTGCGATTGCATCCACGTTAACACAGCCTTACGAAACTCGGTGGATTCCAAACGATCCTCTTCCAAAACTTGCAATGAGGTCTTAATTGCAATAACATCGGCTTGTAACTGCTGAATCTGTTGATCATGAGCATCCAATCGAGCATTATGATTCACCATAATTGAATCGGAAAGTGAAGTGCTATTGGAATCGGACAATAGAGCTGAAGGGAAATCGGAAATCGAACAGGAACAGATCTGTGAAATCAGTGAATGCAATGAAATCGGAATTAAAATCCGAGACTGAAGCTGGAATTTGAATCAAAAATTGGAAGAAATTGAAGCGGAATATGAAGCAGCAGGTGAAATTGAGACCAGAATTTGACGGAATTGAAGCAGCGAAGAGAGGCAGGCAACCAGATCGGAAACGAGTTGGATCTGAGATCCGAAGGTGACACAGAGCCGAAAATGGAAGATAGATCTGATTGATTTTGGAAAGGAAGATGGAGACCGAGGAAGGAGCAGATGACGCAATTGAAGATGAATGGAGAACAGAGTAGGCAGGTCGGACCAATGATAGAGACTGAATTGAATGAAGATGATGAAAACAAAAACTGTAACTATATGGTTTGATTGAAGAAGAAGACAATACAGAATAATAACCACCGGAGTGGCCAGGGCTATGCCCTTATCAATGCCATAAGCATGAGCCTAACAACTTACTAATTTCTCCCTATCCTTCACTAATGACTAATGCCTTATTTATAGAAAAGTAATTACACTAATACCCCTTACACTATTACAATCATGGTTGTAAAACAAGGTCTCCAAGGCCGAGTACTCCCCGAGTAGTCGCTACAAGGTAGGCTGCCGAGGCGACTTTCTTCAACTCCAACTAATTACTCAGAATCGATCAAATGCGGTCAACATCGGCCAAAATCGGATCTAATAGGTCAACTTGGGCCGATTTTGACTTAAAATAAAATAAAACACAATTTCTATTCGTATCATATTAAAGAATGAATATCAAATTCACATATTTTGTTATAAATATTAGTAAATTTATGTTATTTGAAACATATTTAATTTCCGAAAACTAATTTCTTTATAATTTGGCATGTCCGAGTACTCCCCGTGTACTCCCCGCCTAGGCCGAGTACTCTCAACTCCCCGGTCGACCTACTAGGGAGCGTCTAGCGACTTTTGCAACCATGATTACAATATACTAATACGTATGTAATTTCCATCACATTTACTGTATGTTGATGATGCCATATTCTTAGGTAAGTAGTCTACCCATACTTTACCTCGGATCTCATGTTGTTTTAGTTTGGCTTCGGGTCTCAAGATTAATTTTTATAAAATTAAGCTATTTAGGGTTGGGTGTTGATTCGAGGTCCATTCAATTACTCGCCAGAATATTTCATTGTCAAATGAGTTCACCCCCATTCAGTTATCTTGGCTTACCGACTGGACTTAACATCAATAACGTCACAAAAAGGTAAACCGGTTTATCGACAAATTGGAAAGCAGAATCTATATCAATTTGAGGGAGACTTATGGTACTTAAACCGGTTCTAGACAGCTTCCTTTATATTATATAGTTATTTTCAAGGCACTAATGATTCTCTGGAAGGAATTCGAAAGAGTTTTCTATGGTAAAATACCAATTATAAATCAAAGATATGTCGGGTTTTCTAGTGCAGGCTTTGGGTTCTAAAAACCAAGACAGGCTAGGCATCGGGAGCCTTGGGGTTGGCAAACTAGTCCCTTATATTGAAATGAATTTGAAGATTCAAATCGGATCTAGATCACTTCCTTATGAGCCACTGTTATCAGAAGCATTCATTCTAGTCAAAAAAGTTGGAGAGGTATTTATTATAAAACTTCTATTACTGGACCTTGACAGGTTATTGCTAAGAATATATGTAGTGGTTTGTGTTAAAGTGTCACCTCAATACCATATAAACCACACTTTCGCATGTGTAGTTGTTTCAATTAAGCTTCAATCCTTAATTCATTTTTTTATTTAAAAGAAAAAAAAGTAATGTTTGTGTGATTGGTTGGAGAAAGCTTAGGCCCCACTCACGCCCGTTAACGGGTTAACGAGCCTTGCTTTGGCGCCCTCTTTCATTGAAGTGTAATAGTGTTTTGGGCGTTAAAGGGGTAATGTGGCTTCCCCTCCACGCCCCACTACACATAATCTAAAATGGGTCTTGGTCTTTCGTATTAGGGTTGGATTTAAGCCCTCTACTAATATTTAAAGTTGTCAATAGTAACAGTATTTTTTTTTTTTGGATCTAATATCTTTCAATATCATTCCACACGAAAAAGGGCAATTTTTCTTTGAACAACTAGTCCGGTTGTGGAGTATTAGTAGCCATGTTTCCTGCCTTATTTCAGCTTGAAAAAGCTAACCATGTCTTGTGCCTAATCGTATATCGCATATTGATTCCAACATTTTCTTAACTGGAATTGGAAATCGATTCCTGCTTTGGTTGATGAAGTGTCTCAACTGCATAGATATGAGTTACTCTTGGGTCAATCTCATCTTTCTACTAAACGGACAAATGGATCTAATCTTGAAGATTGATTTGTCTCAATTGTTCTCGACAAAGGCAACATGGTATTTAACTGAATCTTGTAAGATTAAATATATTATGTATTAATATTTAATCTATAGCCATTATAATCATTTACATAATATAGATCAAAATATATAATAACCTATTAAATAATTAGTTGGTAATTGTTGATGGACCATATTACCCTTATTAACTAATTAGGTTTCCTCCTGGGTGCTTATATATAAGGAGAATTATGTGGAAGTTAAGGGGTTACTCAGTTACACAATTAGACACACCCCATTAGTCATAACATCACCATCGATCTCCTCTCCTAAGCCGATACCCCTTTTCGGTTTTCTAAGTCCCCATCATCAGTCAGCACCCTAAGGAGGAACCAGATCACGATGACAAGCATGTCGAACTCCATTAATGGATTCTCCAACGCACTGAGTGCTGTAACAGGTATGTTTTAATGTTTTTCCTCATGTATAAACAGAACTGAACCAACAAATCTAAAATTCTTGTTCATAACATATACAGATCTAGGTGGTCCTGACCATTTCCTAGCGTCACGTTTGATCTCATATGAAGTATGGGATTTGGTTTCAACTTGGTGAAAGAATCCTAGATTCCTTTCATCATTAGTTAAAGAGTTATTTTCTTTTCTGGACACGTCTGAACAGAAGTATTGAATTCAATTTTTCAATCCACCGTTGGGTGATTTGGAAGGCATGAAATAAGAGTGTACGATTGTGTACCATATAATTCATTCGATTAGCGTGTTTAATGTGCAGAATCCGTCAAACACGATATGGTAAATCAACACTCAAACACGAACACAAGATCTAAATATCAATTTAAGCTTGTATTGAACATTGCAAACCCTAGAAAACTAATACAGTCAAATGATTCTCTTATGTGGCAGATCTGGAAGATATGGAATGAAAAGGAATTCAATAGCAGGAACGTCTCAGTTATGGAAATAGTGGATGAGATCAAAGCCAACTCTTTTTATGGATAAAAAGCAGATCAAAGTTCTCTCAAGTTTAAATTGGTAGAGGTGGTGTGATTTTATTGTAAGTTATGTAATTATATGATTGTAGGGTTTTAGCTACTTGTTGGCCCAATTTTCTATATTAATATACTAGGTTATCTACCCGTGTGATACACGGGTTGAACAATTTAATTTTAATAATAAAAAAAAAGTTTATAAACAATATACAAAAATCATTTGTCGTATTAATTAATTTTTGAAATAATTTTCGACTGGTCATATAAGTAGTTGTATCAATGAGGTGGTGCACACCAGTTTTTCTTCTTGTGGCTTGAGTTCTTAGTGCCTAAAGGGAAAGACTCTTAGACCACATTAACGGCATGAACAAAAGCATTGATGTTTACACAATCAAAGTAATTTGATCATGCTAGAGGAGTTTCCATCGATCGTGACTTAACAACGTAAGAAGTTAATTTTAATGTTCTGTAAATGTTCTACCAAAAAAATTATAGAAACCCGTGTATTACAAAATTTGAGCATTAATTCCCCATTCCCTCCTTAACCTTCAATTTCATATCCCGAAAATAGACCAGAAAAGCAAACTAATTAACAAATATAACAAAATAAATGGCAATTTTTTTTTATCATCAACCAAACCCATAATCCATATCAACAAAGTCACAATCTTTAAAACATATCTTGAAAAACTTGAACCTACCGATCGGTCTCAAACATCATAAAGAATGAATTTGAGGGTGATAAAGTGGATGCAAAATATATAAGTATTATAGGTTTTGTAAAGACGAAAACAATAAGAAATATTCAAATTGAGATCAGATAAAACATATCAAAACTATGAAGTACTAATCACAAAAGTATTAAAATAATAACATTGAACTTACAATTATTAATTGTTTTTATAGCTTTCAACTAACACATGTTTAACATGCATCCGAAAATTGAAGTTAAAATCAATTAACCAACCATTATCAGTTTCAATTAGGTTGTTAGTAACTGGCCGATGCTAATCCAAAACAATCACGTGGAGTCAGAATTGAAATAATATCATCTTTGTAATCAAAGTAACACATTAGCTATCTATAAAAGTAGATGTAAACTTTAAAAGACATAAAAAGAGTCTCAAATTGAAATTGAAGTAATGCACAAAACTGGTTAAAATGAATAGTTTTTTTTTTTTTTTTTCTGACAAGCAAGACAACCATTTTATTAAACAAAGGAATGCTTCAACCAGCAAGGAGCTGGAAGCAGCCAACCAACATCATACAACAGAAACGGAAACAAATAAAAGAAAAGGAGATAAACACTGCAACCTCACACAAACAGGATACATCTACGCCCTTACTCACCCAAGGGGAACCTACACCAGTTTCTCCATACATCCCTTGACACATTGATTCTGGTAGAAAGCCATAAGAACACATCTTGTTTGATTCCTTTGACAATTGATCGGGTCGTTGTTGCCTTGCCTTTAAAAATCTTGTCATTTCGAGCTAACCAGATTCTCCAAAAAAATGGCATAAAACCGTACGCAGCACCTTCTTCACCTTCACGTTGCCGTTCAGAGAATCCGCTGCATTGAGCAAGTTATTAATATCCCTCCCAATTAACAAACTGGGCATCCTAACCCACCCTAAAATTTGAGACCACACCTCTGTAACCACTGGACAATTGACAAAGATGTGATCATGGTCTTCTATACCACTCTGCATCTAACACAAAACAAATATGGGAGGTTCATAATCATACCTCTTTTTGACAGCTCCTTTTGTGTTGCTAATCTCCCGATACATGCCCACCACATAAAAATATTTACTTTAGGAGTCTCCCAAGGGTTCCACACAAAGGAGAAATTCGAATGCATTCTACCCTTAGCCAGAGCGAGGTCTGTTGTCGAAGTCTTCCGCCACTTCAACAATCTTTTTCCATACTCCATTAAGACTCCTGTTCACCGGTATCGACCTAAACCTTCTCACCTTACCATGAAGAGCTTGAATGACCCGGTCCATAACTGGTAGTCGTATTACTTGAATCTCCACCACCATCATTTGGCCAATAAGGCCAAGTTTGTAACAAAGGCATACTACTTCCATGAAGATCATATCACGTAAAAACATTAATACAATATAATTGGTTGAACTGAGGCCCAACATATTTTAAAGATCGTTTATACACCACATGTTAAAAAACATAAATACACAATCTATTCGGCATGAACAAAAACTATCATAGAATTGTTAACAGGTATATCATTAGAATTTAAATTGTCAGTCAACCAACAGTTGATGCTTAAACTTCATGCTTAAGAACAATAAGCAGGTAACCATAAGCAATTTATTTTAACTTAAAAGTACCATAAATTGTTGGGTCGTATAACATGATTCTTATCTTAAATCTTGAACCGATAATCACAATTGAGAGCGGCAGTATTATAGCATGTTGCATCCTCTTGCCGGCGACAAAGCGAGATGAACGACAATCCTCAAGGGGGACGAAGAAAGGCCGACAATTTGACCCTCAAAGATGGTAACTTTATCATCCAAGACAAAAAAAAAACGTGTAATTTACCAAATGGGTTTTGAGATTTGATTGGTAGAAATAAAGATATAGGGTTATCAAATGAGCGGGAATTGAAGCGGCACACATATACTGAAATCGCCATTAGGGCCATTAGGGTTTTGGAGGAAGAAAGGGAAAGGATCGGAGAGATAGGTAAACTATATTGGGGATAGTCTATCAAGCCTATAAACGGGTCAGGTTCATTAAACGTGGGGTAAGGTAAATGGATCTGAAAAATGAGCGGGAAAAGAAAAATGGCATGGCCCTCAACACCTGACACGTGTCCCATCAATAGTTTTATTTATTATATATAGAAGACTAGATTATAACCCCGTGTATCACACGGGTTGCATAAATATAATTTTATATATTAAGTAATAAAAAGTTATATTTTAAAAAAAAATGTGTATTACATGAGTTGAATAAATATAATGTAACAGGTTAATACATACAATCATCAAGATATGTATTTAAAAAATAAATTTTGATATACAATTTACCTATTATATCTTTTTTATTTACTATTATGTTCAAAACATGTGTATTACACGGGGTTAAACAAATGAAATATTAGATAGTTATTAGTAAACGGTAAACATAAAAGAAATAGTTGAGAAAATAAATACAAATAAATAAGAGAGAAGCATGAAGACTATGATTATTAATTTTCTATTTCTCTCTTCTATTAAATAATAATTTAAATAAATTTAATAATAAAAACAAAATTTTATATACTTATCCTAATTATGGTTTTACGAATACTTAATAATAAAAACAAAATTTTATATACTTATCCTAATTATGGTTTTACGAATACATTTAAAAAAACTTCTTCATTTTTCTATGGAGAAGATGTAAATACAAAGAATATATTATTATTAATACTAATTTAAAGTTGAAAAAAAATCTTTATTTTTTTATCTAAATTAGATTTAGTAAATTTATTTTTATTATGATTTTTATTATTTAATAAAAGAGAGAAATTAAAAAATAAGGTGAGAAACAATAATTTAACTAAATTTAATTGAATAATAAAAATAAAAATTTATATACTTATCCTAATTGTGATTCTATAAATAAATTGAAAAAAACTCTATCTTCTATGGAGAAGAAGTAGATACGATGAATATATATTGTTGTTAATATTAATTCAAAGTTGAAAACAAATTCTTATATTTATCTAAATTAGAGTTAGTTAAATTATTTTTTAATATTATATTTATTTAATAGAAAAGAAAAATTGAAAAATAAGGTGATAAAACACCAGAGAATGACACGTGTCAAAAAAGATTTTTGTTTACTAGTATAGGAAGATAAATGTTAGACCGTTAAAAAAATATTCTTTTATACTAATTTTTATAATCAAAACAAAATCAGATAAATGTTAGACCGTTAAAAAAATATTCTTTTATACTAACTTTTATAATCAAAGCAATATCAGATTAGCTACAACAATGCTTGGCTGAAGTAGTTTAATTTAAATTCTGAATCTTTTAATGTAAACTTAAATTATAACATTTAAAAAAAAAGGTGTGAAACGATCGTAAAATTCAAGGATTTAGTTGTTATCTTTTAATATAAACTTAAATTATAACATTTTAAAAAGGTGTTTAAACGATCGTAAAATTCAAGGATTTAATTATAAAAAGTGGTAACAAAATTGTATTTTTTTCAACTTTCTCTAAGCCCAAATAGTCCATTACTAGAGATTGGCCCAAAAGTTTGCTTAGAAATAGGCCCATGATGGCTTAAGAAAGGAAATATAACCATTATTTTTTATACGAAGTTTAAAAGGCTCGTGTATTACTCAGTTGGATAAAATATCCAGAGATAAATTGATTAGAGTATGGTTCAATTTAACACTCGTATACAGTTTTTAAATATTGTCATATAAGATTAAACAGAAGTTTATATTTGGTGCTCGATTTTCACTTCCAAGACCAAGAATTTTTTATCTAATTTTCTTGTTCTTTGTTTTTTCTAATCATAAAATGGGTAATGTCCTGAATTTTAATGATTACATATCTTTTAGCTTGCTTAATTTGACTTTTATTTAGCCAACTTAAAATGTTAATATGTTTCGTTTCCTTGTCAAATTTGAGTCAGATTAAACTATAAAAAAAACATCGATCTTAAGATGAACTACCAGGTTGGCCCGTGTGATACGACAGGATTTTGTGTGTATACATTGACCAACAAAAGGTTTTCCTCGCATGACGCATTAAGGAATATGTATACCATCTTACGTATTTACATCTAAACATATATAAATTGAAAAAGAGCTCATTAATATACTATATTACTAAACATAAACGTAATGTATAAAAAATAAAATATCTACTTTTCATCGTCGTCGGATAGTCGAAATGGCTAATTATATTTCATCGAAGTTACCGATTCAAACACGTGCGAAAGTTGTTTACGATGCAAAAAAATAAATGTTTCATTTGACTAAACATAAACGTAAAATTAAAAGAACATAAATATCTACTCTTCAATCATTATCAATCAATCGAAGTGGAGTTTTTTTTTTTTTTTTCCATAATGGTGTTAGTGGAAAAAAAATATTTATCAAAATGGTATCGGTGAAAAAATATTTACTAAAATAGTGTTTTTGAACTTTTTTTATTTCTCACTCCTAACCTCATTGGATAAATCCAATTTATTAAATAACTATTAATCTAATCATATTTTTATAAAAAAATTTAAAAAAAAATACTTGTTTTAAAATTTAAAAACATATTATTCGATAGAAGAAAAAAAGCTACATGTGATTCTAATAACTTTACCTATACCCTTATATTATGGGTGTATATGTTATTCAATAAAAAAGTACTTTAATTATATCCTTATATTATGTTTATGTTATTCAATAAAAAAAAGTGAAAATACACTCAAATCAGTCATTGATATATTTTCTTTGACTTATATTTTCTTTTATAAATAAAACAGTAGAGTATATTTTCTAAAAGTAACTACATCAGTTAAAAATATTTACAACTTTTTGACAATAATGGACCTTATAATTATTCGATGTATTGTTATCTTGATTTTAAAACATAATATATTAATCCCGCCCCTAGCTCACTTGGCAATCCCCATGTGGTTTGGGTTGGGCCGGCTTTCTTCTTGGAGGTCGCCGGTTCGAATCCCGGGTGTTGCATACGGGGGGTGGGATGTCCCAATGATGGATCGTATCCTACCGAGGCATGGTGCGGTCTTGAGGGCAACCCGGTTTTACCCAGCTGTTACCCCAGGGAGTCTCTCGTGTGGGGGCAGTATGGTTTCCGGGCGGAAGTCAGCTTGCGCGGCGGCCGGGGCCCGATCGAACATCGCGTCCGTCAGTGCGGGGCTGACGGGGGATTGTCTTCGACATGAACCCGGTGACCAATAGGTCCTGTACATAGAAAGTCACCTTCCAAAAAAACAACATAATATATTAAATAAACATTTCAAAAGATTTAAGTTTAACTGATAAATA
The DNA here is from genome assembly GCA_030545235.1 of Helianthus tuberosus. Taxonomy (NCBI): domain Eukaryota; kingdom Viridiplantae; phylum Streptophyta; class Magnoliopsida; order Asterales; family Asteraceae; genus Helianthus; species Helianthus tuberosus. Next base: position 24,549,345 of record CM060435.1, on the reverse strand, counting down.
AAAAGGCTTTTCTTTATTATTATTTTTACAAAATAAAGTTTGTGGATTTAATTAAAACAGACAAAAATTTAAAAATCTAAATCGCGTTCAAGTAAAATATTTTGTAAAAAACCCACATAAAATTATGTATTTCATGTTCGAACACACGAAAGAGTCAGTAGGTTCGAACCTACCAACTCTATAATATTATACTCAAAACGCGGTTTTGACTTTTAAGTTTTATTTAAATCTAGAAAATTTGTTTTTATTATATTATGTTTTAAGTTAGAGTAAATTTCTGTTTTCGTCCCTGAGGTTTGTCAATTTTAACTAGTTTAGTCCAAAAATCTAATTTAGAACAAATCCAGCCCTGAAGTTTGCATTTCTTAACGCTTTTCATCCCTAATGATGCTTTTTCATTTAATTCTTACAGATGAAAAGCGTTAAGAAATGCAAACCTTAGGGATGAAAAGTGTTAAGACATGCAAAGCTTAGGGATGGTTTTGTTATAAATTAGATTTTTGGACTAAACTAGTTAAAATGGACAAACCTCATGGACGAAAACAGAAATTTACTCTTTAAGTTAATATATAGACAAAATTGCAAAAATCAACCTTTATGTTATACCCAAACTGTACTTCGTACCTTTCAGTATAAAATCGAAAAAAACCAATATTTATGTTCATGTTTTGCTACAGGTTTAACCTTTACCACTAACACCGTTAGATTTCTTGGTTAAGTTACCTCACATGCTTTGCATGTGAGGGTATTAACGTCTTTTCCCATTTCATCAATACAAATTATATATTTATTTATGTGCTATTGTAATATAGAGAAACAAAGTATGTGTTGTTCATCTCTCCTTGGTTTCTTTTTACTTAAATACACCATTGGGCCCTCCATCATCTTCTTCCTTACCCACCACCTACCTCATCTTCTTTCCTACCCTCCACCTTCATTCTCGAAACCCTAGCCCGTCGTCGTCGGAACTGAAACACCAACCATTACCCTACCTTCGGTCACAAAACAAGCAATAAATTGCAAATTCTTAATTACTTGAAGTCTAAATCATCTTTGGATCATCACCGGAACTGAAACCCCATGAAACTAGACCTTTCGCGACTAACCCTTTACCAAAATCAACCAGCTTACATTTTACATCAACCTCTGCTAATAGCCGCTGCCTTTTTGAGCGGCTGCCTCTTCCCCGAAGTTGATTTCCTTGACGGGAATCATTTTTTACGACTGATGATGAGGCACGTTCACACAAGAATCAGCACCAGAACCAGTTGTCTCGTTATCTGCTTCAACTTCCTCAACGCCTTCCTTGCCCGAACCATTTTGGGCAGCAGCCTTTTTGGCCTTTTTTTAAATTTCTGATTCCGGGTAAGTTCGCCATTCGAAGTCTTGACTTCTTTAGAAGAACCAGATTCAGTCAAATTGTTATCTTTGCTTGATGAGAGAATAACAGATGCACCTGTTTTTGTTCTCTCTTTCTGGATCAATCATGGACAGAAGTAAAATATTTTCCTGCTTAAGATCCGTGTGAATGATAGAAAGCTGACGATGCAAGTAATCCAAACCACCTAAAACGTGCAAGCATATCTCCTTGACCTTGTGAAAAACTGATCAAAATTGAAAGAGTTAAGTGTTATGATGGGTTATTAATTTAAAAAGAATTATTAATTAAAAAGACGGGTGAAAAGACATTAATACCCTCACATGTAAAGCATGTGAGTTAAGTTAACCAAGAAATCTAATGGTGTTAGTGGTAAAGGTTGAACCTGTAGCAAAACATGAAATATAAAGGTTGGTTTTTGCCAATTTCATAGTAAAATGTACGAAGTGCAGTTTGGGTATAACATAAAGGTTAATTTCTGTAATTTTGTCTAATATATCTTTAACTGGATATTTAGGAATTAAATATAATATCGTGTGATTTGTATTAGAATGGATATTAGGAATTAATAAATGCATAATAATAATTATGAGGGTATAGAGTTTTTTATTTTAAATCAAAATAGGTTTTATAAAAAAAAATAGTTTTTTTAATGAATTAGATTTATCCAGTAAGGTTAGAAGTGAGAAAAAATAAATCAAAAACACTTCTAACAACACTATTTTGGTAAATATTTTTTCCACCAACACCATTATACGAAAAAACTCAATCGAAATGTGTATATATTCCATCAAAGTTATCGGTCCAAGCACATGCACACGTCATCACGACGAAGTTACAGATCCAGAAACGTGTGAGTAAACATAAACATACAATACAAAAAAAGTACTACTCTTCAATGTCGTCGGGTAGCCGAAGCACGTAAATTTTATTCCATTGAAGTTACCAATCTAAGCACGTGTAAAAAATAATTATTATATCAAAAACACTTAATTTTAAATATAACTCAATTTCCAATAAAACTTAAATAAAAAAGTTGATATAAAAATTAAAATTTATAATTTAGTTGATAATTAAATCTTAGTTAAAAAAATAAGTACATGTTTAAACTTTTCATTTAAAAATTTAGGGTTTATGATATTCAAATTGTTGTATATACTTTGTAAATCACAAAAAATAAAAATTTATATATCATTTAAAAAGTTAAGGTTTACGATATTCAAAGTGTTGTGTATACTTTGTAAATCACAACATATATATATTTATATATATTAATAATGGGGGAGGTTCATTTGAGAAAATATTCTTGCAAGAAGAAAAATAAATTAATCTAGACCCTATATTTTTTATCAATGGTTGTGAATTAAGATATAATTTTTGTCTACTTTCAATTAATCTTTAATTAATAAGGGTAGGATATATATTTTGATGTAGAATATTAATAAATATTAAAAGTGTTACTCAAGTCTTATTAATGCCACCATAATTTTCTCATTCACCACCATTAATGTGTTGGTCATACACCAATTTTATTAGAAGTGGCCAAATTATTTAAAAGTGTTAGGGTCCTACACGTATTTTATTATGAATCGTAAAATTATTTAAAAGTGTTTGAGTCCTACACATTATGTACCTTACACCAAAACATTGTTTTATGGTGTAGGAAACATTGTTTTTATGGTGTAGGAAACGTTGAATATGTATGATCATGTGCATGATCGTTTTTATTATGTAAGATGCAAAACTATTTTATCGGATGACTCAATGAATGATTAGGGTTCATTAATTATATAACAAAAATAAAGAAAAGACTCATTAAATGGTTTATTCAAATTACCTTTGTACTATTTATTCTTTTTATTCTTAATTTATAATTTCTTCTCATTTGAACTCTCCACTATTAATAATAATGACTTTTGTCGTTTTTTGTTTTTTTTTTTTCTTTTGTGTTTCTTTAAGTTTTAATCTACACGTAATGAATCGGAGCGGCGCCGACCAAATGTAGGTACTCCGCCGCATAATGCGGGTGTAACGTGTTTATTATATGTTTCAACCGGTATTACATGTGATGAAACGGTACCCTCACCGTGTAACACGGTATTTAACGATTTTGTCTTTTTTTGTCTTTTTTTTTTTTTAAGTTTCAATATTGTATGTGTAACGAAACAAACCGGACCGATACCGACCGAATATCGGTACCGCCACTGCTTAGCGCGGGTGGAATGTTTTTTTAAGTTTCAACTGATATTGTAAAGGTCATGAAACAGTACCACCGTCACGTAGCATGGGTGTAACGCCTTTTTTAAGTTCCAACCGGTATTGTAAAGGTTACGAAACGGTAGCGGCATCGCGTAGCGCGGGTGTAAGGTGTTTTATTTAAGTTCCAACCGGTATTGTACAGGTAACGAAACAGTACTCCGCTGCGTAACCGGCCGTAACATGTTTATTTTGAAGTTTCTAACGGTATGTAACTATTTTGTCTTTTTTTTCCAGTGTTTTTTTGTATCTTTTTATGTTTTTTTTTTTATTTCAACCGGTATTTTACAACTAACGAAACGAACTGACACCTATCGAATGTCAGTAGCGTGGCTGTAACATGTTTTAGTTTAAGTTTCAACCAATATTGTACAAGTCATGAAACGGAGATAGTCCCTGCATAACAAGGGTGTAACATATTTTTTAAGTTTCAACCAATGTTGTATTTGTGACAAAATGAACAAAATCGATACTAACCGAACATCAATACCACCGTTACGTAACACGGACTAGTTAAAAGAAGACTCTCATCATTTTCACATCTTATTTACTATATATCTATGTATGTACAGAAAGAAAGAGATTGAGGAAAAAAAATTAAGAATATAGATACAAAATTACAGAAGAGTTCAACTTTTAACTGTGACAAGAAGATAAAGCATATGTTATTGGTGAGAGGTGGCATGAATGGATCGATTGACAATGACAATTAATGGTAATTCTCACCTGCTTCAGTGCCCCCAGTGTCACGATCCAGCTCATACCTCATCATCTAACGAAAATCACGTGCTATGTAATACTTTCCTTGCATTTTGTGTTTATTTACAACCATTTTATTAGTACTTTTAATTTAAACAAATTATTTGGTAAATGTTTGATATAAAACATAGGTAGAGTAAGTCAAAATAAATCGAATTTGCTAGTCACGAATAAAAACGTCCAATATTCTAAAGTGTTTTTTTTATTGAAAAAGATTGATTTTTATAATGTTTTCTTTTAACTAAATTTAATGCATTATTTATAATCAATAAAAAAGTAATGGAATTTGTTTTGACCAACCACATAAGGATCCATTTCGCATTTGTTGTCAGAACATGTGTAGTGGAAGGGGAAGATAATGCCCCCACCCTAGGACATTTTACGCCATGTGGCGGTCCAGTCAGCAAAGGGGCATTATTGGACGTTTTCTAAAATTGGTGTAGTGGGGATGGGACATTATTGGGCATTACTGGGGCATTAAATAAAATAAAGAAAAAACACCTAAAAATCTTATTGGATAACAAAAAGGGAGATGAAAGATGATTGGACAAGGAGAAGGGGGCAAGGCGTGCTTCAAACCACGCCAAGGGGGCTTTTTTGAATTTAAAAAAAAAAAAACGTCGGGTGTAATGGTTATTGGGCGTTTTTAGGCGTTTTTTTTTTTTTTTGATTTTTTTTTAAAAATAAAACGCCCCACTACGGGGATCTTATTAATATCATATTTGTTGTAATCATTAATAGAAAAAATCAAATGATCGATAAACTAAAATAACATGATTACATCTTCTTTTGCCTAATTATAGGTGAGTTTCACATCTTAAAAATACCTTCAAATTATAAGATTTGGATCATTACATTTCTAAGTTTTGTTTATAACTCAAACTTGAAAGAGTTGATGTACTCGAATAATAAATCACATTTTGATTTATTCTCGTATAATACTCATGATTTATTCATTTAAAAATGGTTAACTTTTCAAACTACAAAGATCTGTGACATGAGTGGTCCATAGAATATGTGCGAAATTTAATGAGAATCATAAGGTGTTTCTACCTTGCCTCGAGTTTGCGGGTCAACTTCGCAAAAATTAGTGTGTATTGGGTTGGAGTGAGCGACAGTCAAGTGCAAGAGGTGACGGAGATTATGCGGTGTAGAGTGGGGAAATTCCCATTTAAATATTGGGGCTACTTGTTGGCACAAATATAAACTTGACAAAACATTGGAAGTCCGTGGTGGACATTCTTAAAAAGCGCCTCCCCGTTTTATAATATGGTGGTCGAATCACCTTGATTAAGTCGGTACTAAACCCCTTGCCAACCTATTTCTACTCTTTATATAGATTGCAAAGTATATGAAGAGAAAAATGGGCGTTTTTTATAATATTTCTAAATTTACTTTACATTAGAACTTTTTTCATATAATTAAATTTGAAGGAAGGTTTCTTAGTTTTTATTTCACCATTAATTTTTTTTTTTTTTTTGAAAAATAAACTTTATTAAAACACACCTTTGTCCCAATCAAGCAAAAGGCAAATACATACAACACGCTTTCGACCCAAACGGACAAGAGGCTAACAATTACAACATATACAAAGGAATTTACACCAATCCTCCCATCGGAATGACTTATAAGAAGACTTATTCTTTAACCACACGAAACTCCTAGACTTCACCCATAACATCTTGCGGACTATATTTTATGTTTTGGAAAGTCATCTCATTTCTACCTTTGCAGATAGACGTGATTAGAATAAGGCCACGTATAATCTTCTTCGCTTTCTTCCCCATCCGTAAGAATCCATGCCCTTTCATAAGATCTCTAACCGAGAAGACGAACAAAGACGGCATATCACTCCAACCACTGAAAGTCATCCATACTTGATTGGAGAATATGCAAGCCGTAAAAGGTGCTCCGCAGATTCCTCTTGATTCTCACAATACACACACGAGACCGATCGCATATTCATGTTCCTCCTCCTTAAGCATAACTTAAAATGAAATATCTTTTAACTCAAATTCCAAAGACTTGTTTACATAACTTTTTTGTATTAGCTTATAATTTATTAATCAAGTATAGTAATATTGAAAATTATTGTATTAGCTTATAATTTATTAATCAAGTGTAGTAATACTGAAAATTATTTCTCAGAATACGAATGCTTTGCAACGCACATATGAACTCATAATTGGCATGCATGATAAAGTGAATAATTGATTTACACTTTTTCCACAATCATTATTCTAACAAATAAAAGTATCATTTAAGTATATTAAATTGCTACAAAATTATAGGGTCACAACTAATAGAGCAAAACTAACGCTGTGGGGTATGGGGCGGGGGTTTGGGCGTGGGTTGGGGGAAAACGCCCAAGCCACCACCCCGGGTGGGCTTGGGTTGGGGCGTGGCCCTTGGGGCTTGGATTTCAAGCCGGGCTTGGGTTTTAAGCCGGGAGTGGGGCGGTCTTGACATCCTAGCTGGCAGCCTCCCATTCGCTCACCCCGCCATGTCATAGCGGCCATTTGAAAGTTTGAATTTTAAAATTCAAACCGTTTGGCATACCCCAATCCGCCACCCGGCCATTTGTAGGTTTTTTTTTATAAATGTTGTGTGAATTTTATAAATTTTTTGTAATTTTTTTTTAATAATCTGCCACGCGGTGCACCCAACCCAAGCGCAACACACGCCCCGCCATACCCCGCGGACACGTCACTAGGCGGCGGCCCGGGGGGGGGGGGGGGGCTCCCATTCCACGTGTCAACAAATGCCCCAACCCAAGCCCCACCATACCCCACGGTCTAAGTTAAATTATCAGGCTAATTATTATTTATTATTATGTTGATCAAGTTAAATTATCAGGCTAATTATTATTTAATATTATGTTGATCAAAGAATTCAACATTATAATGTTTGAAACTCCTTTTGTCTCCTGTCAACGTATATCGATTTTTAATCTAATCTGTTATGTAAATAAGAAAATACTTGAAATAATAACAAAATCCCTGAAAACACATTTTTAACAATTTATAAACTATATTAAGTAAATAGGGAATGGTTTTGTACAAGAGATCTAATTCGTACGAAATGTAGGAGACCGTCAAAGACAAAGGTGTTATATGAAGATCCAGTATCGTTGACTCAAAAACTCATTTCCGCAATTTTCAAAGGATTATAACTTTTTCATATGATATTATTTTTTTCTTAAAAAAAAAAAAAAAAATTACACCGTATGAAATAGAATTTCATTTTCTTAATTTGAGTAGGTTATTGCTACAGTTTTCTTAATTTTAAAATTTTCTTTTACACGATGCATGATAAATATTCAATATAAATCATTACATTTTTAAATTTTTTTACACGATAATATAAAACATTACCTGAATAAGTTAACAAAATAAGTTAACAAAAGCTAGAGGAATTCAATTTAAAAATTATTTGTATTAACTTATTTTTAAAGGATAAACTAAAGCAACCTGATTTTATATGTGACCTGTTATATGTTAAAACATCATTCAATTTTCACACACATATGTAGGTATATAATTAATATAATATAGTTCTTATCTAATTAAATATTAAATAATATAATATAATGTAATGAATTAAATAAAAGCATCACTTTCATGAATTTTCCCCCGGGCTAAAAGTAGTCATCCAAAACAGAAAAATCCGAAGTCAAATGCTTGAAAAAAACGCTTTTAAAAAGTACTCGATGATCTTTTTGGGCTAATTCGGTCCACTTTGCCTCCCTCATAATTTTACTAAGATGCCCTCTCCGTCGGTGGGAAAATAGAATCAATGGTTGTAAAAGTTACCAAGTAACATGGGTAGTTTGGGCATTTTAGGCAGATCATCCACTTTAAACAATATCACCTGGAGTTTCAAAGATTTTCACATTGGTCCTTAAATAGTTGAGTAGTAGTTTTACACCAATACTACATATAGTTATAATATGGAGAAAGGCAAGAACTATGAAAAGAAAATAGTTTTAATTACAACAAAGATTTGCTTTCTCAAATACATCATTTAAAGTAATCCTGTTGCACCCCGCTTGCGGTATGCGTATATAATGTATATATGTGTAGGCGTTCGCTGGACAAAAGTGAAAGTGCACTAATTTTAACGTTATTTTACTAATTTCGTGAAAATAATGTTAAAAAGGGGTTGGTTAATCATGCATCATGTGGTGGCGTTGATAGCCGAAAGACAAGGGAGTACATGCACTAATTGGCTTTTGTCTTAATTGTCGGGTGTTATGTGTCTTATGTCAAAGGTTTGATGCAAAACTACCATCGAGCCGGGGTCTAACTGGAAGCAGCCTCTCTATTCCTACGGGGGAGAGGTAAGGCTGTCTACATCTTACCATCCTCATACCCTACCTTAACTTTGCTATTGGTGCGATTTACTGTGTTTGATGATGATGATGATGTGTGGGCGCTCGGGGGGGGGGGGGGAGTGAAAGTGCACTAATTTTAACGTTATTTTACTAACTTCATGAAAATAATGATAAAAGAGGGTGATGGTTAATCATGTATCATGTTGTAGCATTAATAGCCAAAAGACAAGGGAGTACATGCACTAATTGGCATTTGTCTTAATTGTCGAGTGTTATGTGTCTTATGTCCAAGATTTGATTCAAAACTACCTTCGAGCCGGGGGTCTCACTGGAAGGAGACTCTCTATTCCTACGGAGTAGATGTAAGGCTGTCTACATCTTACCCTCCTCAGACCCTACCTTAGCTTTGCTATTGATGGGATTTACTGAGTATGATGATGATGAAAGTAATCATGTTGTACAACCATAGTTATAAAAACGGTCCACTTTTATTACGAGTTATAACTAATAAATATGTTTTTGGAATTTAATCAAATCAATAAGATGGTATAAATAACCACTTGCTAGTTATCTCACTTCAAAAAACTATAATGGTTCAAATAAGCTTAAATAGCCCTAAATCGCAAATCACACATTCTTCGACATCTTTAGATCTTTAACCTTCTTTTTCATGCTACAATAGCTCCACCATACTACGGTAACTTTGACGTTGTCATGTTCAACCATTTTCTACTTTGTGCAACGTAAAAGATATAAGCAACTTGAGCAATTATCCTTGAACTTTGATTATCTGTATTATCGCAAATTGCTAATTGTTATATGTGTGACTGACCTAGCCCAAGACATGTCTAACTCATTCATTTTATCGCCTCAACCAAGTTAAGAAACTACATGATTTTAAACCCATATTTGTCATAACGGGGAGATGGAAAGGGGCGATTACAATAACAATGAAAAAACTAGAAAAAAGTATACCATCTACTTTAAACTATTCTATAACATAAAAATTAAACTAGAGTAAACTGCTAAAATGGTCCCTGAGGTTTGGTCACTTTTATTACTTTTGTCACAACCCCCGTCCCCTAATAACCCGGGAACGGGCGGCCGGTTTCGGTGGTATCGGTGTTTATCATTTTGGCAGCGGAAATTTCATCAGGACCGTAGTTAAGAAATATTTTATCAGAGTAAAATACCACGCTTTTATAATATTAAATACATGGGAAATTCCCAAGTTTCAATACACACATTTTTATAGGGATAAACCCTATTTTATTTAAATAAAACATCTCTTTATTTAGGTAACTTTTTATTGCCACTTTTCTAAGTCTTCAGTGCTTTCCAGCTGCCTTCTATTTGACTTTCACATTTTGTTACCTGAAACGCGTTTAAAAACATTTTGTCAGTGGAAAATACTGGTGAGTGAATCCCAGTTTAATCAAAACAGATTTTATCAGTCTACAGCATTGAGGGCGGTCACGCAATTACATTTGTTTCCATCTACTTTAATTACCACCCACGGTACTGTCAACCCGACTTGTGGTCATGTTACTACTCACAATGTAGTAACAAATTTTGTATACAAAACCCCAACATACCGACGATAATTGTAGAATACAAATACTCAATCACTGTTTAATATAATGTTAATCATATGAGGTTTTGTAAAAACAGTTTGCAAAAAGGTTTATAAAAAAGAGATTACTCACAAAAAGGGTTTACGAAAAGAAGGATTACTCACATTGCTGCCTTAGGGTTTCCTTTAATGATTTCCTGGTGATTATCTATAAATTACACAAATGCACACGCGTTAGTATAATAACCCAATATTTACATCAGTAATACTCTCCCCGAGACGGCATTCCAACGACTACGTCGGGCAGAACCACGACAGCCTTGTCGGGTCACCGCTCTAGCTTCGACATGTGGCTGCCACGTAGGCCTGTTTTCGTATACGGGGTGTATCTTAGGACATATAGGGATATTTTAAATATATTAGGAGTGTCGAAAATTATTTAGGAGGGTTGTTATAACTTTAGTACAAAACTCAAACCTTTTGAATCTGGATCCTTGTGGTTTCACTTTTGTTGCCATTTTCGTCCAAAAGCAAAATCCGGTCGGATTTTTCAGTTAACATCCAGTTTTTTTTTTTTTTTTTTTGTCGTTTTCCTCCCTTTTAATGAAGGGCAAAATGGTCAGATTTTTTTAATTTGTTATAATAAAACGTTAAAAGACCATTTTGCCCTTAATTAAAGGGAGGGAAAAGACAAAAAAAACTTGATGTTAACTGAAAAATCTGACTAGATTTTTATTTTGGATAAAAATGGCTACAAAAGTAAAACCACAGGGACCTAGATTCAAAATGTTTGAGTTTTGGACTAAAGTGGCAAAAGTGACCAAATCTCAGGGACTATTTTGGCCGTTTACTCAATAAACTATATAATAACACTAATAGCATCTATATCCTTTATAACCCCAAAATATACATGAATGGAGTTATATTAAAATTAAACACAATAAATCACTGTAGCATTTATTTTGTGGCAGGTAGTGCAACAAAAACATTTATTTGCCATTACTTGAATTTACTCTACAAAACAGAGCTACATCCAATTTCAAAACTTTTGGGTTAAAAATGAAATTTGATCAACAACATGGATACAATATGAAAATGCTGGGTAGACAGGGAAAGCCACCTGAAAAGATGGATTGCTTCACACTTCATTCATATTCATATACAGAATTTAAACCAACTTTATTATTGGAGCTTTTCAGATTCCCCATAATTTTATTTACTTAATGTAAGAAATTTTAAACTCCCAACAAATGTTAAACAATTTAATAATGCATGATAAATATATAATATATTCATTCCTGCAACTGGCAATTTACTTTTGTTTTTATATATGTCGCATTTCATTCGGTTTTCACATGGCAAAGACAGGAAATACATGAACCAAACATGATCTTATAATCCGGTTATGGTTTTTTCCCCAATCTACAATTAATACTATTCAAATTATATTGAAATGTTATTCATTGCAATAATAATTCCTTTATTTTTCAAGGGTTGGAGGGTAAATGCACTCATGGTACCCTTAATACTAAATTTGATCTAAGTAACCTGTGACCCAACTTCGACGTAAGAAAAGCTGATAGAATAATTAGTAGGGTAGATTTTAGTCAATCGACTTGACTTATACGTGATAGTATGTATATTCAGTTATGGTAGCCTTAAGAATAAGTCAATAGACGAATTAGTAGTGTATATTTTAGTCAATAGACTAGACTTATTAAGTCGTTTAACCCCTTTAAGGATATATGACACTAAATATTCTCACGGTAGCCTTAACACTAGATTTTATTCTTATAACCCAATTTTGGCATAAGAACAAGTCAATAGACGAATTATTATAACCCAATTTTGGCATAAGAATAAGTCAATAGACGAATTAGTATAGTAAATTTTAGTCACCAGACTAGTAACGTGTATATGTGATGTCACACATACAATAAATAACCTAGCCCGCATTGATAGATATAAAAATAATATTTTTAACCCTGTGAATGAGTTGTTTAGTTAAATCCGTGTTGCCTACGTGACAGTAATTTTTATACCTTTTAGTTAACCCACAACATATAGTCTTAGCCGCTTTAGAATGTATGTGCATTTCTTGTCAAATGTCAAATAAGTTTTCTCTATTAAGCCAAGACTAATTAATCTCAGTAAGGGGTTGTTTGTTTCATCTCTTAATGGTTCAGACCTCTTATCGGTTCAATACTTAATGGTTCAGACTGTTTGTTTCGCGAGCAATATCTGAATGGTTCAGACATTTGTTTATGAATGGTTATGCATTATACCGAGTCTGAATGGTTAAAACTCTTATCTGAATTGGTTAGGCATTTTTGCCTCTAAATGGTTAATCATTATACTAACTCTTAATAGTTCAACACTTAATTATTCAGACTTCTTACTGGTTTAACACTTATCTATTCAGATGTTGCAAATCCAGATCTTCTTTTCATTAAGAGTCACACTACATGTTGACCATATGTCTATATTGTCTTCAACAACCTATTAACATCTCAGTCTTAATGCCAATCTTTTTTTAATAATTACATTATTATTCATAAACCAAACATTAATAAAACTAACATAAAACATTAAAAAATAATATTGAGTTGTTCGCCGACACCTTCCCTGTGTGTTTTTCCTACTTGATTCTCTCTCTTCTTTACTCTGCTCACCAAGCTTCGAATCTCTCTCTCTCTCTCTCTCTCTAAAATGGCAAAATCTACCCCTTTTTCTTCATTCATCACTGCCTGATTTTGCTATTTTCCACCGTCAAACAATGGTAACAGATCACTGCAATCGGTTTCTGCTACTCCAGTTAGTTGCAGCAATCTTTGTTTCCTTGAGTTTTGTTCATAGCACCACTGATCCAACTGATGGTAACACTTTATGTTCATTCTCTGTTATGTTTTTGTAACTGTTTAGGTTTAATTTGCTTTAAATGTTATATGTATTTGATATTTGATTCAATGGCTTGTTTTTATTAATTAGAAAGTTTAGTTAATTAGGTGCTATAATTTTTTTTTTTTTTTTTTTTTGGGTATTGTGTAATGTTGCTCAAAAGTGAAGATTTTTTTATTTTATTTTGGAAATCTGATTGAAAGAAATATGATATTGTGATGTTTGTTTGTTTTGCATATTAAGGTTTAGTGAATTAATCATTAGTGTGTATAGTGTATGCAATTGTTTTATGTTTATGTTTAAAAACGTCGAAATGGAGTTCGGTCATGCTGTTTTTATGTTTGGTTGCAGTTCAAGCACTACAAGTTTTGTACACTTCTTTGAACAATGCTGCACAGTTAACAAATTGGAAAACTAGTAATGGCGATCCGTGTGGCGAGTCGTGGAGAGGGGTTACTTGCGAGGGTTCGGCCGTTGTTTCAATGTGAGTTTGATCTTTAAACACTGGTTTCTTTTAATGATCAAATCATGCACATTGTGTTTTTTCTTTCAAAAAGTTAATCGGATTCGTTGTTTTTGCATCGACAGTGAACTGCCGGATTTGGGGATTGACGGGACATTGGGATACATGTTGTCGAGCTTCACATCGCTGAAAACATTGTGAGAATAAAGTCCCGAACTTTACCAAAACTAATACAAAAGATTATCATGTTACGAATTAATAATTCATCGTTTTGGACTTTTGGGTCTGTTTCAGGGACTTAAGTGGAAACAACATTCATGATGCGTTTCCGTATCAGCTACCGCCAAATCTTACTAGCCTGTAATATTCAGTATTAGTGAATCTTTGATCATCTTTCTTATATCTATTCCATCTTTCTGATGCTGATACACACTTTCAACGTTGCAGCAAACTTGCAAACAACAATTTAAGTGGAAATATTCCGTACTCAATTGCGCTGATGTATAATCTGAACTACATGTAAGAGGCGTAGCACGCTAAAGTCGCAATCTTTCATCTTGCTATTTAAAACAATGCTTAATCGGTTAATCCGTATATTTGTTGGCTTTCAGGAACCTTAGTCACAATATGCTTGCTCAGAATATGGGAGATATATTCAATAATCTCACTAGTCTCACTACTTTGTAAGTCCGAAGCTAAAAACTTAATATACGATCTTTTGTTTTCTAGAATGTCATAATGTGTGTTCGTATAAAATTTACATTTTTTACATGCGACATATTGATGCAGGGATCTCTCATATAACAACTTTTCCGGAGATCTACCAAATTCACTCAGTTCACTGTCTAGCATTTCAACATTGTAAGTCTTTAGTACTATTCAATGCTAAACTATTGTTTCAATATGTTCGGAACTGTAATGACGCTTTTGTATCGGGCAGTCACGTGCAGAGCAATCAATTAACAGGATCTTTGAATTCCCTAGCTAATCTGCCGTTGACTGATGTGTAAGTTCAAATTCTCGTGTATTGTCGTCGTCTTGATATGTTGCGGTTATCTTATGCCTTTCTCTTTATCGCAGAAATGTCGCAAACAACCGTTTCAATGGGTGGATACCAAAAGAGCTTCTTTCTATTCCGGCTTTCATGTAAGCTATATACAAGTTCTTTCATTTATACGAGTGCTTATCTTATCGTGTCGTTTTTTTTTTTTTTGTTCGGGTTCCTTGAATGAAACAGATATGACGGAAACTCGTTTGATAATGGCCCTGCTCCACCTCCGCCGCCGTACACCCCCCCTCCCGCTAAGCCTCACAATAACCGCACACGTTCTCCGCCACCACGTACGCATAAGGGGTCTGATGCGCCATCATCAGATACCAGCAGTGGAAACAAAATGAGCATCGGAACTATTTTAGGCATAAGTTTGGGCTCTGCGTTCTTGATACTTTTTATCGCGCTTGTGCTTCTTTTCTGCTATCGGAAAGGGAAAAAGACGAAAAGTACCACTAGAACTTCGACCGTAAATCCTCCGATCATTAGCGAGAAAGGTTCACCTCATCTATTTTCTAAAACATATTATATTCATGGACATTTGAAAAGTTGAAATCGCCTAATAGTGTATTTTTCATGTGTTGTGCAGTTAATGCGGAAATGCAAGAACAGAGGGTAACCGTAATACCGACAGCCAGCGTAGTTGACTTGAAGTCCCCACCGACGGAAAACGCAACTTACGAGAACGGGAAAAGCGGATCGATGAAGAGAGTGAAATCCCCGATAACCACTAGTTCATATACAGTTGCAACACTTCAAACGGCAACAAACAGTTTCTCTCAAGACAACATAATCGGTGAAGGTTCGTTGGGTCGTGTTTATAAAGCAGATTTCCCGAACGGAAAGGTACATTCATTTGTCAAAAAGAATTGGTGAATATAAGAATAGTGCTTATAGACTTGTTATGTTTTGTTCTAGACGATGGCGGTTAAGAAGATCGATAATGCAGCTTTATCTCTCCAAGAAGAAGATGAATTTGTTGAAGCTGTCTCAAACATGTCGCGCTTAAGGCACCCGAACATAGTTCCGTTAGCTGGATACTGTGTGGAGCATGGACAACGTCTTTTGGTTTATGATTACATTGCTAATGGAAGCTTGCAAGATTTGCTGCATTTTGCTGAGGATAGTAGCAAAACGTTGACGTGGAATGCACGTGTTCGGGTTGCACTCGGAACTGCGCGAGCTCTAGAGTATGTCACCGCATATTAATTTTTTTAATTATTATTCCTCTATTGTTCTGGATTTTTCTGAAGCCGTTTTAATTGGCAGGTACTTGCATGAAGTTTGCCTACCATCTGTGGTACATAGAAACTTAAAGTCAGCAAACATTTTACTCGATGAAGAGCTGAATCCTCATTTATCAGACTGTGGTTTAGCCGCCCTTACACCCAACACAGAGCGAGAGGTAAATTTAATAAATCTGACATATGTAACTTCAATAGGTATTGAACAAGTTTGTTCAAATTTCTACAGGTGGCAACACAGTTAGTTGGTTCGTTTGGTTATAGCGCCCCTGAATTCGCATTGTCCGGCATATACACCGTAAAAAGTGACGTTTATAGCTTTGGAGTGGTGATGTTGGAGTTGTTGACCGGTCGGAAACCACTGGATAGGTAAATCCTTAATTAACGATATGAACATATACCTTTTTCAATTTTTTTTATTTTTATTTTGACATCAGTTTCTTGCATCTTCTGTTCGTGATATGTATACAGTTCAAGACCGCGATCAGAACAATCACTTGTAAGATGGGCCACCCCTCAACTCCACGACATCGACTCCTTGGCCAAAATGGTTGATCCTACGTTGAACGGCATGTATCCTGCCAAATCTTTGTCGCGCTTTGCTGACATCATCGCCCTTTGCGTTCAGGTAAACTTGTCGTAACTTAGTTGTTACATATGTAACATATCTAATTCAAAACAAATAAAAAAAGAGCATAGCATGATGTTTTTGGTGTTGTATAAATACAGCCCGAACCGGAGTTCCGGCCTCCCATGTCTGAAGTTGTGCAAGCGTTGGTTCGGCTCATGCAAAGGGCAAGCGTGGTCAAGAGGCGACCCAGTGATGACTCGGGATTCATATATAAAACTCCAGATCATGAGGCGTACGAGATGTCGTATTAATATATCCGAATCAAAACCTTGCGATTTTCGCATATATGTATGCAAGGTCAGAGACTCAACTTTGATGATGATGAGTTCAATGAAGAGATCTGGAGTATGTATAATTGTATATCTTTCCATCAAATCTGGTCAAGTTAAAAGGTAAATATATAATACACTGATGAGAGTTTATATGTTTCTATGAGAGAAAAAGACTTTTGACTTTTCTCATTTTTTTTTATTCTACTTTATTGTACCTCCCAAGATATTATGGCATCATAAATCTTTTTTAGTGTTTTATGCAAAATGATTGTATGGTGTCCTTTATCTCTATCTCTATATATTTACATCTAGTGCTAGTATAACTTTTATTAAAAAAATTATTAAACTACATCATCATTTTTCTAGATCCAACCAATCTCTTTTTTTAGACAATTTTTCTCATTCTCCACCATGTGGGTTCTATTATATTTCCTTTTGCCATAAAGGAAATGTGACATTTTTTTTTTTTAATTTTAAAGCCTTTCTAAAAGCTACTTGTATAATAATCAAATTAATTATATGTAAAAAGTAAGGATGGGTAGTCATATGTAATATATAAACTATCAAAAGTATTTAGAAGTTTCTAACAACTTTTCAACATCATGAAGTTAACATTTATATAAATAAAATGATAACTTATTTATGTTTTAAACGAATAGAATTAAGATTTAGGACACAGAGACAGGTAACACAGAGATGGGTATCCTCACAACATGTCTCAAATTTCCTGTCAATACAATCTCACCATGTCTAAATGAATCTTGTACATGTGTAACCTTCAGTGTCACCTCCAAATCTTGTGTGCCCTGTGGAACTATGGTGAACCATGGTGGATTCACTTCCACAGCCACTCCCGTAGGCGGCACCACCGTACACACGTACATCTCCATTGCGTAGGCAACGACGCTCTTGACAGTCCTCTTTACTATCCGTGATCCAGTGAGCGCTGAAATGGTCAGTGAAGGGGTGTTTAGGTCCGATGGCTCATGAAACGAGTGTGCACATGTTTCACCGATTGCGGTCTTGATGAGTTCCGGATCGGTGTTTGGTAACGAGCACAAGAAACTCATGTAGTCTTCGAATTCTGTTTCATAATCAAGTTAGTACATAGTCTGTAATGATTAATCGGATTGATAACTGATAAGATCACCTGACGTAAAAACAAGCCCGGGATTGATAGCGCGTGTAGGTCTAACGAGACCCGCACCATGATCGAAATGCGTAGACGGATGCAAGGTGTAGATTTCCTGGCCCTGGGACATTATCGGCTCGCCACGGTTATCGTATATGGTAGCTGTAGTTGCCATTGCAGAAGATATCATTGACGGCGACCAAGAAGGATACCGTTGCTTGATTAACGCAGCAATTCCGGCAATATGCGGTGCCGCCATGCTTGTACCGGATATCAGTCCAAAGTTATAACCCGACAGAATCGGATGTTTCACGCTCATCGGGCTCCAAGCGGCCCAGATATTGTGGCCAGGAGCTAGAATATCCGGCTTCAGCAAATCGAGTGGGGTTTTCTCGACATTGATGAAGTTCGGTCCTCTAGAAGAAAATCTGCTGACGATCGGAGCTTTCTCGTTATAGCTAGCAACTCTTCCTTCTCCTATTGTTGCTCGTGCATGGAACGCCGTTACAACGCTGTCATTGTTTCTTTCTGTTTGTTTCTCATAGTAGTCGAGTATAACCTGCGCATCACTAACTTTCGGTATCATTATCCCCGGAATATAAAACGGATAAGAATCCGCTATGAAGTCACCATAAGCATGATTAGCAACGAACACGAAACCCGCAAACCCGAGGGTCCTTGCGGTGTTCATAATCACGGGTAGAGACGCAGACCCGTTGGCAAACCCCGCTGAAAACGTGCATATAACGATGCTTTGTTGCACGATAACGGGGTCTAGCGCCTCCGGATGTTGACATTCTTCGATAAATTCTTGAGTTCTTGGGAAATCGCCAGTGGCTAACATTGCATCTTTAGCCAACACTAACTTAGATTGGCCTAACCATTTACTGTAGCTTGGTGCTGATAACCCGATGCCATCGATTCTCTTGCCATTTCCGAGAAAAAGAGAACCGGGGTAGGTTCTATCGGTGTCACACGCAGCCACACCTACAGCCCACGGGCTATATGAGGCAGTCGTGTATGGCTCTGGACCGCGATTCCCAGCTGCTTGAACCACTAAAACCCCGGCCTTGCGTGCGAACAACATGAAGATGTCGAACATGCTTAACATTGTGAGTTTTTGGTTTGATGGTTCATCTGGACCTATGGAGAGTGTTAAGATATCAACTCCATCTTTTATTGCCTGCAACAATACAAGCTTCTCGGTGAGCACAAGTGGGCCGGTTTCGGGTTGGGTCAATTTTGGTCAAAACCGGTTTTTGTTATGTGGGATTTGGGGGGGGGGGGGGGGGGGGGGGGGGTTCTTACTTGATCAATGGCTGCAAGAACATCTGTTGAGGTTCCAACAGTTGGATATATGGCTTTATAAACAGCAATTCTGAGTCAACATGATATTACATTAAGTCAAGTGTACTATGATTAATGCAGAAGGTACAACGTGTAAGTTTTTACCGTGCACATGGCGCCATCCCACTCGCTCTTCCATAGTTAAAACCGTTAACAATCACTGGAACTCCATGGTTTCCAGCAGCAGTTGATGCTACATGACTGAAAACAAACCATTCTAGTCAGTTATTTTATGAAAAGCTTCACATATATTTAACCTTCTGTTTTGTTTTCAACATAAGGGTAAAAAGGTAATTTTACATACGGTAATTTTTTAACGGCTGGTTTTACCTGCCATGTCCAACTGCATCGTACGGGGACAAGATGTCAACCGAAGCGTTAAGATTGCCTCTCGCTACTACCCCGGCTGAAAAGAACCTAGCCGAAATTATCTTCCCGTTGCATGAAGTCCCGGGGAACATAGGTCCCTCTTGACAAACGCTTGGAAAGCGAGTGTGGTTTTTGAGGTAGCCATCCCTCGGGTTATATGCAAAGCTCGGGTGAGATGGATTGATCCCTGTGTCAACAAAACCGATCACAATCCCTTCGCCTGCATTCCTCTTTCCTCTCCATCCTCGCCAAACTCCTTGCGGCAGGCCTAACAACTTGGGGCTATGGTTTGTCATCATCTTAGCTCCTCTATCTTTCTCTATAAGCTTGACTCCAGGTGCTTTCTTTAACTTATTGGCCTAAAAGATGGAAAAAGACATTGCACATGAGAGAAAAAGAGGAAAATATCACCAAAATAGACATGTTGACCGACTTTTTTGTTCCAGCAAAACATACATCGACTTTTACCCCTCTAAAAAATAAAAAAGATCCAAAAGCAATCGTTAGAAAAAACGCCTCATAGTAGAGCCAGCTAACATCGACTTTTACCCCTCTAAAAAATAAAAAAGATCCAAAAGCAATCGTTAGAAAAAACGCCTCATAATACACGTCTATGCTTATGTGACGTTTTGGTTGCTTTTGGATATATTTATTTTTTTAGTGGGCTAAAAGTCAATATCTATTTATAAAAAAAAAACTAAAAATGGGCCAAAATGTCTATTCTGGTGCTTTTCTCTTAAGAAATGAGCTGAGTAGAGTAGAGTAACATTTTCCGTTAAAAAAAAAAAGAAGAAAAAGAAAGAAAGAGAGGACCTGAGTAGGGGTAGTATGGACAGAAAAGCCATTGACAATGTGGTTGAAGCTATAAAGCTTGTTGTAAGCCCCTTCTTCTAAAGTGTTTTGTAGAAGTTCATCATGGAACTCTTCCAAGTGCTTTGCATGACGAGCCTTTAATATTTCACTACCACCAAAGATAGAGATGGTAAACTTTTAAATTTATTCTTTAATTTAATAATCTTGTTACTGTTTAATATTATTATTATAAATTATTTTTGGAAGGAGAATATCACAAGTTTAGGAATATCTTATATTATTTGTTAAATATCTATAATACATTTATACAAAGATGAAAAATGTTGTTCGTTTTTTTTTTTTTTTTTGTAAATTGTTATCTAAATCATCAACCTGGATATTCAACATACGTATACTACAAATAAATAAATAAATAAATAAATAAATAAATAAATAAAATATAAGGTCAAATATGAGATTTCTTTTTTATTTAATTAATATAATCACATTTAAATTCAAAAGAATTTCAATCTGTTTTGTAACGAGTCTAAGAATTTCAAACCCAGGTGGTGTTGTACTCTTGTTCATCCAATATATTTTACGGGCACATAAAGGACAATAACATTGGAGTAAATTGGAAATAAGTTATAGATTAAAAAAAAACCTAAAAATGAATTAAAAAAATAATACATTGATTTCCCAGAAAAAAAAAACTACGTTTTAACAACTGTTTTGATAATCAATCCGGACCAGTCAGTTAGAGCGGGAAGTGTCAAGGTTATTAGTTGATAACGAGCCTGTTTCAAACAAACCAAATAAACTGATGAAAACCGTAGCAAAATCAAGGTTACCTCCTCCCTTTGCTAACTGGCCGATTTTTTTGGTCCGAACCGAGTGAAAGAATTAGTGAACCGTTAATGACTCAACTTTCAAAACATTAGTTTCAACTTTCAAGCATACACTAATTTCATATGCGGTGTACATCATCTTTATTAAAATGTATATTTTTCTAACATTAACTCATTTTGTAACGCCTTAAATAAATAACTACTTAGTGCTAGAAAATAAAAAAATTCAGTTTTTCCTATTAACACCCTATATATAACAAGTTTTACATTTTCATGGGGGTGAAATGCACAGAATAATATCTAAAACTAAGAAATTTTAACAAAAATTAATATTATTAGCACCTCGAATGATCAGGATCAAGATCAAGCTCCTGTAAAAACGCAACTGGTGGATCGCCTTCAACCATCACCAAGTATATATCGCGTTCTTCTCCAAAGCAAATACTACAAAATAAGAATAGTAAAACAAGTCGAAATTTCAGAGAAACCACCATGGTTAACTCAAGGGAGATATTTGGATTATCGTTTAATGATAATAAAAGATGATTAACGTCGTTTTTAATGTGAAAAAAAGGTTGCTAATCAGCTGGCTTTTTGGGTAACCTTTGCATTTGTTTTGCTGTGATGATTAAAAACGTGATCTATGTTCATGTTTCTTGTGAAGACCGGAAAGTCATATATTTGTAACTCAACTTAATTACTTACTTTTAATTAATATATATATACTAGTAAACTGTAATTAGATTTGTTATATTATTTTCATTCAACTTTAATTCCAATTATTCTTCTCAAAAGTGAATAACTAAATTTGAAATTTGAATTAGGCAAGAAATGTTTTGAGATAATGTGATATGATTTGAGAATTTATATAATTATAAATCTTATGAAATGCAAGAAATGTAAACCATGATAGTTCATTATTTACTAAGAAATGCTTTACATGTATAACAAATGTGACCTAACATATGATAAATCTAGAAGAAACGGCAAACGAGAGATAATTGAATATTTGAAGTGTCAAATATTGAATGTATTAGTATATTTTAGAGTTAAATGTCATTTTAGTCCCTGTGGTTTGGGTCATTTTGTCAGTTTAGTCCAAATGTTTCATTTTTAACCTGTGAGTCCAAAAAGGTTTCACAGTTGCCATTTTAGTCCACTGGGTTAACTTCATCCATTTTTTCTGTTAGCGAGAAGGCCAATTCGGTCATTTTATATGGCTGAATTGCCCTTTTAGTTAACAGAATTACATACAAAATGACCAAATTGGCCTTCTCGTTAACAGAAAAAATGGATGAAGTTAACCAAGTGGACTAAAATGGCAACTGTGAAACCATTTTGGACCCACAGGTTAAAAATGAAACCTTTGGACTAAACTGGCAAAATGCCACAAACCACAGGGACTAAAATGGCATTTAACTCTATATTTTAAGTTCAACTTTAGACATTTATTATTTCAAGAACAAATAAAAAAGAAAATGTTGAGAAAACTACGGAGGATTCATTGGGGGATACTAAAAAAGTGGGAAACCGGAGAACACTCTTAAAAATTCAACTTAACATGTTAAAAATATTTTTAGATTTTTTTCGACGCTTTTCCTTATAAATGCATGTACAAGCATTTAAAAAAAATAAATCAAAAACTAAGAATAAAAAAATGTTTAAAAAACAGTTAAAAAGGCTAAAATATTTTTTTTACAAAATTTTTTTTTTATTGCAATAGTTTCTATCCATTTTTATAAGGAAAAATGCTGAATTTAAAAAAAAATGATTTTTAACATATTAAGTTAATTTTATAAGATATTTTTGATTTAACTGTTTTTTAGACATTTTTTATATTTTTAGTTTTTATTTTTTTTATTAAAAATGCTTCTACATGTATTTATAAGGAAAAACGCGGATTTACAAAAATTGATTTTTAACCTGTTAAGTTGAATTTTTAAGAGTGTCCCCCGTTCTTATTTTTTTAGTGTTCTCCAATGAACTCACACACTATATATATTAAATAAGAGTGGTTTTAAAAACATTTACTAAATTGTTTAATTTTTCCAGCAACTCACTATATACTTCTCTTTATTCTTTTTCTATTTTTTAATCAACTCATCATACCTTTTCTTTTATTAAAACCTACCTTTTTTTTTTCCGCAATCAACTTATATACTTCTTTTTTATCCAACCGATTGTACTTCTTTTAATTTCACTTTTAATCAACCCAATATACTTCTTTTATCCAACCCATTGTACTTTTTTTTCATTTTTAATCAACCCAGAATAAGGGACAATGATCCCTAAGTTGGTAGAGGTAAGCATAATCTTATAATTTTTTTTTTCTAATGAAATCATTTTTAAAATGTACGTTTTTCTAACATTAACTTATTTTGTAACGCGAAACATTTTAGTTTATATATTCATGAGGTAAATACGAAGAAAGTTTTCAACGACTATTCTAATTAGGGCACATGGGGCGGTCCGTGATGGACCTTGTATCACTCGTTGATGTATCACTAACACCGCCGCCACCCATATCACGAGTGATAGTTTTGACGCGTTGATATTATCACGCGTTGAACATATTGATGAATGAATGTGTATGACTTGTACATTGTGTATTAATACTTGTACATTGGAATCCCATCACTAGTGATACCACCCCCACTACAATTCTATCAATAGTGATAGAATATTGGGTGATGACATGATTTGATTGGATATTGGGAGTGATAGAAATCTATGACCACCCACTCCCCCCTTAGTTTGCTATAGTTGTTTTTTTAGTCAAAGCTAATTAATGGTATAAAGTAGGGTGTCAAAGCTAATAAATGGTATAAAGTATAGTGTAAATAGAAATTAGAGTAGAATCTATTTATAAAAACCCTTTCTTTAAACTTGTTATTGAGGTAGCTGAAGCTATTTTACATGTTTCTTTTAGTTTGTATTTAATATGAAGACCGACAATGGATCAAATTTTAATGTTCGTCTAATTTTTTATTTTTTATTTTTTTAATTTTTGGTTTCTGTTTTCATTTTTAAAGTTAATTTTTATAACCAACCTCGCTTAGGTCTTGGGATGTACCATAACATCTGGGGTGTTAATGGTGATATGGCGTATTAACTGATATTGCATACCACTCACTGCTTGTGTTAAGGAGCGTTAAAAGGATTATTTGTTAACATATTAACGGGATGTTAAGAGATTGAATTAATTTGTTTTCCTTTTATACCCAAACCACTAAAGAATATGATTGGTGTAGTTAACGGAATTAAACCATTTCCTTTAGGTGAGGTCAAGTGAAATGGGGAAATCAATGCAAATGACTATGATAGGCTAGAGTTTGTTACCGAACGTTCAAAACGTCCGTATGTAAGTTATCTTTTATGATTCATTTATAATTATTGTATCAACTTTTAATACAATATCAACTTTTTTCTTTTGAAAAATTGTAGGTCTCCTACCTGTAACAAGTTGAAAAGGTATATGGGAACATAGATTGTGATGATATGGCAGTGTGGGAGTATGCATCAGGATTGTCAGGCCCACTAATTATTCAGGGTAGGATCTTCTGATCCACATTTTGTGGTAACCGGAACACCATCTTCCACAATTAGTGTGTTATACGTTGATGCCTAACAGTCATATGAGGTATTGTTACTATTATTGTTAATTTATTTTTATTGTTTAGCCGTTGCTGTTGTCGGGCTAGTCGATGCGGTTTAGGGCACCATTGTTTTTTAGATATCACAAAGAATGTATCTGCATGTATGTGTATGTGCGTTCAGAATTAATTTATGTAATTGTATGTAGGAATGAATTTGTATGTGTATTCTGGATGAATGTACGCTAGAAGTAACACTATTTGAATATATGAAGTGGCGATAATTGTAAACATAAATTTATGGGCCATATACGTTGTTTTCATTGGTGAGGGTGTTCTTGTCATTTAGGCTATTCTAGGGAATGTTTTTTTTTTTTTTACGTTCAGGTTGTTATTTAGATTCCTTGCTACATAATTGTGTTAAAATATTGAATATAGGCTATTTGTGGGGTCATATGAGGGTAGAATAAGCAATCTTTTATCGTTTATAAGCCCTTGTGGAGTTGTGGTAGATGGTTAGCCTTAGGGGTATTCAGAATTCGTTTCGAATTCGAAAAATTCTAAATTCAATTAAGGTATGTTGTGAAATTAGATTTGATTAATTTCCTATGAAGAGTAACTTGAAGGTGGTAACCTTGAGTTTGATATTCTTGATAGTAGGATAAAATTGATAATGAAATTGTGTGTATGTTCATCATACTTGCAAGTATATGTGAAATACTTGAACAATTTGGAGATTTAGGTATACATTGATATACTAGTGCTAATTCTCGTGAACTTCGCGGTTTTGACAAAATAATATGTTTTCGAGGTATAGATTTAAAGAAAATTATACGTTTATGATGATCATAACGAACTTCTCCGAAGAAAATAAATATAGTGAATTATAAAATTGTCATGACTCATATCTAAGTTTTACGTTGCGATTATTTGATGCATGATGAGAAATACAATTCCAAAGGCATTTGCCTAATTTTCAGTTGCACCTTCAACAATCGTTTGTAGTTGTATGACATGTTGATTGACTCTTATATGAATGAGTTAATTACTGTTTTCGTCCCTGTGGTTTGTCAAAAATCACTATTTCAGTCCATTAGTTTAAAAATTGCGATTTCAGTCCCTGTGGTTTCACTTTCGTAACCATTTCAGTCAACCTCGTAACCATTTCAGCCCCTGTGCTTAACAGAATAATTGATTGAAATGGTTACAAAAGTGAAACCATAGGGACTGAAATGGTTACGAAAGTGAAACCACAGGGACTGAAATCGCAATTTTGAAACTAATGGACTGAAATAGTGATTTTTGACAAACCACAGGGACGAAAACAGTAATTAACTCTATATGAATCAACAACTTTCACAATGTAAATATGTCATGAAGTGGGTTTTATGGTATAATGAAAATTGTTGTTGTTTTGATGTTTATGATCACCATACTTGCTTGTATGTGTAAATTACTTGAATATTTTAGAGGTTTGATTAAATGTTTATACATGCTGTGAAATGGGTTTTTGACATGAAAGATGAACCCATCACTAACTGGTTAAAATGATGAATTAGCATTTGATAATTGGAAGTTTATGTTGACTTGATGTTCATAAGCATATAAACTTGTTGAATTGAAAGAAATGTGGTGATTTCGGTTGAGAAATTTAGCTAATAAGATGGCCTAAAAATGATGTCCACCAAGTATATGTTAAATTGCCTAAATGATTTTCTTGAACTTGTTAGTGCATGCATATATGTCAAATGGCAGTTTGACTTTGACCTATAATGAAATCGAATAAGAAAGATGGTATTAAAGTCCACAAGGTGTGATGGTCATGACGTAGGATAACTAATCTAATCATCTTGTGGATGTTATGTGATAGTTTGACTCTTGACAAGCTTAAAAATAATGGTCGTACGGATCAAAGACGCGAGAAGGCTTAAACGGACGCAAGGTAAGTTAAACTTACACCTCCTATAATAGAATCACTATTTAAGAAGTGTGAATTCGTTGGAAATAAACAATGACTTGTTAAAGTCGAGACCCATGGTGTAGACCAACCGGATCAAAATGGGTAAGATTATGCTAAATCAAATTTTGGCCTTCAAATAAAGAATTTTAGAATTAGGACCTTATGGTGTAAACCATAACGGGCCAGACGAGCAAAATGATGAGTAATCACACTAGGTGATTAATCTAAAGAATTTTGGAAAGAGTACCCTATGGTGTAAACCATAACGGGTCAAACGAGTAAAATGATAAATAATCATGTTTTGGCGATAAACCAATGAACTTTCAAAATAAGACATTCTTGCGCCAACCAAAATGGGCCGAACAAGTAAAAATGAACTTTTGGTGATAAATCTAGATGGGATAATGAGTTAAAAGTACCACTAGTTTTCTTCTAACCGTTAAAAGTTGTCCGGTTTGGAAAAAGAGCTTAAATTTGACTAAAACGCCCTTGGGTTATGGGTTTTGGGTAAACTACCTCCAATGGTAGATTTGATAATGAATCCTTAGATCGAGTTGATCCTTCCGGTAACTAAAAATGGGAGACTTGAACTAAAAAGCTTTAAGTCTCATAACAGGTCGATTTGGGTAAAGCACCATACCGGAATATTATAATGAAAAGTTAAGGTTTTGTCTAAAGTAACCAACCATAATTTGAGTTGTGGTTGGTAGAAACGATGAGAACGTTGATCAGAAAGTAGGAGGCATGAACTAAGTGCATAATGCCTCTTATCGGGTCAAACAAGTAATAAATCCAAACCGAATAGTATGAGTGAAAAACTCAAGGAATATGGACCCAGGCAGTGGGTTTTAGTTTAAAGTGTAGATGAATAATCCTCTAAAGAATTAAAAGTAAAATAGACCAAATTGGATGTGCATTGGATTGTAGAGGAATAAACCTCTAAAGAATAAAATTTGTTTTTCTTTGTCGTTTTAACCGCGTTTGACCGTTTAACTCAAACACTAGTTGTTTTTAGTGTTTATGTTAGGATTTTACAAAGGCGGGAACCAGACAGACGACCAAGCATGCAAAGAACCAAACACTATTAAACCGCAAAACTCTTTGGAAACAATAATGGGAAGGTTGACGCACAATCATGCATGACAGTATTTTCAAGTTTAAAACTTTATTATCTTAAACTGTGAATTAAGAGTAATAATCGGTTATGTCGGTTCGCCTGGGTTATTAGTTAACCCAGACGTGTAAGTTCTATATAAAAAAACCTGGGACCTTATTATCCGCACTTCTCTAAAATATTATAGATAATGGGTTAGAGTGTTACATTATGAAATTGAAGAGGGGGAGTTTGTGCATAGCATATCAAAAGAATAAGTTGCTAAACTGTTTGAAATGGCTGAAGATGAAGTGATAATTGATAATATACCTGTACCAAGAGTTCTAGAACCAAAATGTTATTCAGTTGCTGATGATTATTATAGAATTGAAGACATCATTGGTCTTTAAAAACTTGAAATGTACAATAATGTTCAAGGTGATGAGTTACTGACATTCTCAGAGTCTCATGAACAACTAGCTGAAGATGTTCTCAAAATAAAGATTAAAGAGAAAGAAAGTTCAAAGGCAAAGTTATCTCAAGAAGTATTAAAGAAACAACATGATGAATGGTTTAAAGCTTCAATCAGATTCGAACCAAAACCAGCGAGACAGTTAAAGTTCTTTCAACATCACAAAGGGATTTCTAAAGGTGTATCATTAGTTGGAAATACTTTGAAGGCGTGAAGTGCATCAGTGTGAGAAGAGAATACGACGTTCAGTATTTCAAGAACATTATTCATATTAGAAGTCTTCCACATTGGGATGTTTGAGCGTGATTGAGAAGAAAACCGATTAATGGAGAATCGTATGACTTCAATCAATGGTTCATAAGACAGTTGGAATACGAAAGCAAAACTAGATGGAAGAACTATTCTCCACATTCTAGAGCGTACGATTTCCAATAATGAATTTGATCCAATCTCTAACAGACCATTAGTGATTCTGAAGTATCAACCACCAAGACTTTTGAAGAATATACATTTTAAAGAAATGGAACAGGATGTCTATGATTCATGAGATGATGGTGTTATGATGTTAGAGCAAGTGAAGTTGTGATCGTCATTAACAAGAAGGGTGATTGGAGAACCATCAAAATATTCGACACAATGTGGTTGGTCTATATGTTTGAAGCTGATATAGAAGTGTTATTCTTCAATCGGATGTTTTTTGACAAAATAGATAAGGAGCAGGCCTTACAATTTCAAAGAGTTGTTTGTATTTGTTTTGCTTATGGAATTTATGCTGTGTGTGATTGGAAAACAAGTTGGATCGAAAAATGATGACGGAAGACTACAAGATCAAGACACCCGCTACATCCAATGGGGAGTTTGTTAGTGCATAATGCGTTTGTAGCCACTTTCGTAAGTGTCTAGATCAATGCATAGGTTTATGTCTTGTCGTTTTGAATTTATGTTTGTATTTAGGACAGAATTTGACTTTCAGATGGTCAAACGAATGGGTGATGTTTGACATGTTCCATTCGAATGGCAGTTCAATCAAATGGGTGATTTGATTGAACATATGGCTCAGTTGATTAAGATTCTAATCGTATGGCTCAATCGATTGGCAGTACTTTTAAATACATGAGCTAGACGATTGAACTTAAACCTTTCCCGTTTTTCGAATTTTTTGTGCTCTAACATGTAACCAAACACTGTCAATTTTGATATAAAACATTGGAAAAGTTTATTCAGCTATTGTGTATCAATATCATGTCAATTGCAATGGATTCTGCACGTTGTAGTTGATAGAAAGTAGAATCAAACCTTCTAAGCGTAAAATCAAGATCAGTTATGGGCATATAGTCGGACACGAATGAGAGAGGGATAGGGTTGTTCACGAGCCGAGCCGAACCGAGCGGACCTTTGCTCGTGCTGGGCTCGTTCACAAACTGAACCGAGCGGAGCGGCTCATTTAAAACCGAGCCAAAAATCAAGCGAGCGTTTTTCGAGCAGTAAATATTCCGAGCGAGCGTCGAGCGAAGTTCGAGCAATTTGGACAACCATGTTGCCCGATTTAAATTTGCTGAGAGAGATAGTGAAAATGTTTGGTCTCAAATTTTTATGTCTTTAAAATATGCACATTTCATGGTATAATATTTTTCTTATGAAAAACAATGTTGTGGCCGACGAGGCGATGATCATATTGCACGAAAAATTACGTTGAGAGCAGAAGACGATCGACTTAGGGTAACGACATGAAACATTGAGGCGATAAACAACCTGTCATTTATCGGTTTAGGGTTTAACTTTTAGATTTGATATTAATTTTTTTATTGACGTGATTGGTCTAGTACATATAAATGTGGTTGTAAATTTGTATATAGTGAACCAAAATCTAATATAGTGGTATATATAAAACTATAAATTTAATTTATATTTAAGTATATCTGTATGTGTGTGTGTGTATATATATGTATAATTTATATTTGTTTATATGTATATGTATACTAATTAAAAAAATAATTCGAGCCTAACCGAGCCGAGCCGAGCGGAGCTTTGCTCATGCTTGGCTCGTTTACAAACCGAACCGAGCGGAGCGGCACGTTTACAACCGAGCGTCAAATCGAACGAACATTTTTCGAGCAATTTCCGAACGAGCGTTGAGCGAGCGACGAACGGCGAGCGATTTGAACGGCCCTAGAGCGGGAACAAGAATGTGTTGAACGTGAACAAGATTAGGAAGAACTTGCTTGTTAGCAGAAAACGTGGAAACAATGTTTAATAACTTCGGGAAAAATAAAAATAAAAACTTTCATCTGTGTATGTTAAATATCGTGTTAATTTTGTTACAAAAACGTGTATTTTGTTATTTTTATCCTTCAATTGTAAACATGTATTTTTGTTGGAATCTTTTAGGATTTTCTACAACTTATTTAAAAAAAAGTGTGTTTTGTTATTTTTATCCTTCAATTGTAAACATGTATTTTTGTTGGAATCTTTTAGGATTTTCTACAACTTATTTAAAAAAAAATGTTTTTTTTTTATTTTTTTAAATTTATTTATGATTTGTGGCAATTTTGTCGCAATCTAAAACAAATAATTTGTCGCAATTTTAACACAACATATAAAAAATATCAATATTATATATAAAACCGTGGGAATCTGGTCGCAAATTAAAATTGTGGTAAATTTGTCACTAAATAATTATTAATTAATTGTTCTCTTATTGTTATTATTAACAACTAAAGTAAAATATTAAAAATATATATAAAATATATGTTTTGTTACAAATTTGTCGCTAAACAAAAGGAAAAGGTTTATAACAAACTTTGTAGGAATTTTGTCGCAAATCTTGTGACGAGTTCGGTTTGTCGGAACATCATCACAAATTGTGTAGAAAATTTGTCGCTCGTTCCATTTCCAATGAGCTTTTTCACACCAAAAGAACTCGTGGAAAATTTGTCGCTACTGCGTGTTTTCGACAAAATACACCATGGGAAAAGACTTGATTTTATACTTGGTGTCAATTATATATAATATTTTTTTTTTACCAATGATCTCTAGCTCGTTGTGATGGTTTCCTCCTAAGGCCAGGTTTGATTGTCTTAGTGAAGGGGGCAACCCTGGATGGCACGCCCCGGTTAGAGGTGTATAAAAAAAACGGTTTTAGAACCGAAACCGGTTTCTAACCGAACTGAAACGACGGTTTATATACCGGTTAGTATACTTGATCTTTGAAACCGTTTAAAAACCGAAACCAGTTTAAACCAGTTAAAAACCGTTTTTTTGCCCAAATCGGTTTTTAACCAAACCAAATCGATTAGTACCCGTTCGGCACCCCACTATGTAAAACCGGTTAAAAAACCGAACCGGTTTTTTTGTACACCTCTAGCCCAGGTTGCATACAGTGTATTATAGCCCATTGGAAGAGGTAACCCAAAGACTGGAACCTACATAGGTATGAGATATTGAATCTTCGAGTTCTAGGCCCAACCTCTTAGCCATCTCGGCTAGCCGTTCAAAAAAATATAATACCTTTTTGTATCTCTTTTTTATGTACCGATCTTCATTTTAACACAAACTTACATTACGTGATAGACAGTTGGTACATAGTATAGTTGATTCATGCTTGATACAGAGAATATAATCCATGTAACCTATACCATACATATCAATGATGATAAAGCCAGAGATACACAACCGATACAACCTTGGATTCGCGTATGTTTTACTAAATGTAATTAATCTGACATTTGTTTATAAGGATAAACTCACTCTAGGGGTGTTTGAACTTTGAACGAGTTATTTAGGGTAAATGTTATTCAACGAAGAGCTGATCTTATCCACTGGAAGCATTTAAACCAACATAAAAAAACTGGAAGCAAAATTTTCACTAGGTATCGAACCAACGAGATGATAAAAGTTATTATTTTTTGTCAAAAATCAACTCTTTACATTTTTTATTGTTATTTTTTTGAACGACGAATTTCTTGCTCTCGTAAGATTTGAAAACCCAATACTTCACACTAAAGTGTTTTAAAAAGTTCCTACCCCAGTGGTACATTAACCCTAATTACATGACAAGTTAAAAAGTCATCTAATTCCATATTAATTTGTTGAGTTAATTACTGTTTTCGTCCCTGTGGTTTGTCAAAAATCACTATTTCAGTGCATTAGTTTAAAAATTGCGATTTCGATCCCTGTGGTTTCACTTTCGTAACCATTTCAGTCCCTATGGTTTCACTTTCGTAACCATTTCAATCCATTTAATCTGTAAGTACAGGGACTGAAATGGTTACGAGGTGGACTGAAATTGTTACGAAAGTGAAACCACAGGGACTGAAATCGCAATTTTTAAAATAATGGACTGAAATAGTGATTTTTAACAAACCACACACTACTAGAAAACTGCTACTATTCCCACGTCAATTTCCGTGAGAAATCCGTGGGTAACTGCGTTTACCCACGGATTTCCCACGAAAATGGGCTGTGGGAATTTTGCTCGTGGGTAATTTTTTTCTGACGCATTTCCTACGGAATTTCCTATTCCTTTCCCACACAAATGTTTCGTTAGAATTCTCCTACTTATTTCCTACGGATATTAATAAATTTGTTTTGAAAATAATATATAAAATATATTACAATTTTTTTTATCCATTCCGTGAGTAATTTGTCAGAATTTCCGACACACTTCCTACGGATAGAAATAAATTAATTTAAACATAACATATATTTTTAAAAATAATAAAACTTTATATTTTAATATCATTAATTTTAATTATTATGAATATTTTTTTTAGGATAAATTGGATTCCTACGCATTTCCTACTAATGATTAAAATGAAAACGAATTCCGTCGGAATTCCGTCGAAAATTTCCGACACATTTCTTACGCATACCGATTCCTACAAATTTCCGACTAATAATTTAAATGAAAACGAATTCCGTCGGAAATGGGTGGGAAATTTCTGACACTTTTCCTACGCATAACAATTTGTGGCTTTTTCGTCACTTTTTTTGTCACAAAACTAAGACCCTTTCTGTTCGTCGGAATTTCGTGGGAAAAGTGTCGGTAATTTCGTTCGTGGGAAATATGTAGGAAATTTTGGTAGGAATAATAGCAGTTTTCTAGTAGTGACAGAGACGAAAACAGTAATTAACTCTAATTTGTTTGAAATCACAAATTTGAAAAATTCAGTCATTTCTTCGAAGAAATAATGTATACATGTTTATAATAATTTAGTTATTTGACAATCAATGTTAAAATACGGAAGCTAAACATGAAATATATTACTAATGGCAGTACGTACATGGCTTACAAAACAAAGTCTAGAATAATTTAAGTTCTACGGACAAATTGGAAACATTAAATCCTTAACAGCTGACAAACTTGTAAAAACCCTCAATAGTTTCAATCATGTTCAAACCCAGACCAATCATTTGTTGACACACACTGGAGGTTTTATATAATTTAGCACTAGAGAAGTGAAACATCCATGGGATAAGGATTACCAAGGATGTTCATGTTCTCCATGAAATAGTGAGGATGAGCAGCATCCATTACCACAAATTGCATGTCTTCGGACGGCTTCCAGTGTCGTTTCCTTTGGTTTATGAACCAGTTGTTTATCTGTTTCTGGTCGAGTCCGGTTGATTCAGCAAGTGCTAGCTTCTGAGCCTCCTGCGCACACACGCCATTAACATTACACGAGAAAAGAAATGTATATGGAACTAACAAAATTTATGAAAACCATGTGAAAATTTCTAAAAGATTTATTATAATCAAGAAAACAGCTAGCGCATTAGCGAAACAGTTACCGAAGGGTATGGCCATTTGTAATGCCTGGTCCACCAGTCGAGCAATTGTTGACGAGCTTCTTTCGGTAACTTCCCTTTCTTTCTCTTTTTCATGAACTCTTGCTTGAGACTACCTAAATAACCGCTATACTTGCGCAACAGCTGACCCTTCAACTCTCGATCCTCAGCTTGAGGATCAATGAGATTGTTATTTACATCCACCTCTTCTTCGGATGATCCATTTTTGTCCATACCTCCTTCACCACCAGCTGATTTTTACATCAAATTATCACAGAAATGATCAAATAAAATGCAACCATGAAGGTGTTTTTATGCACAAAATCCGTCTTGAAAATGCTATAACGGGTTCTTTCGATACATAAAGATTTCGTTTCTGGTATATACTATCATAACTGCTATAAGAATGACAATGAACCTATAAAAAATGGTTAATTAGCCACATTGATATCAAATGAGATTGAGTTGTGTTAACTAACTCATCACCAAACCCTTTACTTTAAATTTAAATCCAAGCACTCAGAAGAAAAACAAATATACATGTTTTTGCCCTTTGGGGGTGGAATTGTCAAAATCTAACCTTAAGTTAATTGCAACAAAAAACTTTATCAAGGTAAAAAAGAATGTGATTCAACCTCATTTTGCCAAAGAAAAGAGACATAAAAGTACTTGTGTATATCTCTACATTTCCGGGGGTGAAAAACTGGAAATTTGTACTGTCTATTTCACTAGCAAAACAGTGCAAAGCTTCCAAGATAGAGTAAACAATTCATCATAATAGCCCATACACATAGAAAATTAGGTTCATCCCCCTATAAATGTTTACATTACACATGCATATGGATCAAACATAGCACCATAGGGTCATAAGATGAGCCCTCATATGTCCAAAGATTTTTCATGTTTATACATAGGAAAATGTTGAACAATAGGAGAAAAGAAACTTTCACAAGAATTATGACATAGAACTGTAGGTGAACTATTTGTCAATTCTTGGAAAATGTGTTTACACAAATTTTGAAAACTTATGATATAAATAGCATTCTTTTTGGTGATTGGTATTAAATAAAGGTTAAGAACTTAAGATCATTAAATAAGTACTAGATATCACAACCAAAAAATGCAAATTTCATCTTACTACTTTCTCAAGAAATTTAGTCTAATCTTGTTTATTAAAAACAATCAAAGAAGAGAGGGGGAGGTGATGCACCAGAATCTGAAGTGGAAATAGAGATAGCTTTGAACTGGGACTCAATTCTTGAGAGAAAAAGCATGGCTTCTTTGAAGGGTTTTGAGAGTTCTTGTTCATATTTTATCAGCATCTCACAGTAAGCTTCCATGAACTGATCAAGTGCTGGATCTTGTCCAATGATCATATTCATTCCCCCACCACCGTCACTAGTACCAGCTCCACCGGAGCGACTGGACATTGCAGCCACCACCGAGGCCCTGCAAGCTTCCTCTAGTCTTTCCACTACTTCAGGTGGTGCTCCTATCTGTATTTAGTACAAGTTACAGTATAAATCTTTAATCTTTTTTTTTACAAAGACTGATTTTTAAGATGAAATACTAGGTTATGATATGAAATAAAGTAGAAAAAGTTGTTGCATCAGAATTAAAATATGGTTTCCTGCAAATTTATTCTTTCTTCAAGAGATTATATTCAGCTGCCAAATGAAGAAATGACAAATAAATGATGTCACACACACAAATCAAGAAAAATCACCTCTGGGTTTCTTCTACCACACTACTAAATGAAGCAATAGTAATGATCATCAAACACACAAACCTCTTGAAAACAAGCACAAGATTCTTAGATTGCACCAAATGAAGAAATTTAAAGATACCCACTTTCATTTCTTGTAAAATTTATGAAATATAGATCTGTTTATGTATTCTAGAGAGAGAAATTATTAACCTTTTGGCAGTTGAGATAAGCTGATAAAAGACGAGGGTAATGAGGATGAGACATGATCTTTGCTTTAACAGAAGAAGAGGGGTTCATGAAGGCTAACCCTACACCATCATTGATATTAATGTTGTTGTCTTCAAGCATCATAGCAGAAGGATGATGATCAGAGAAAATTAGGTTATTGTTGTTGGTGGTGGTGTTATATGCACCAGGTGGGTTTGGAGGAAGACACAGTGATCCAATGTTGTTATTACTGTTGTTATTATTACTACTGCTATTATTTATGTTGTTGTTGGTGTCTCCAAAACTCATCAAACATGATGAAGTACCACCTCCATCTCCACCACTCTCCATCTCTCTCTCTCTCTCCTATCTCTATCTGCAACTTTTTAAATGGAACTAAATTAACTTACTGTTTGTAAAGATATGTATAACAAGTTTGGGGGAGGTACTACGTGTATATGTATGTATGTATGTGTACTCTAGAGAGAGAGTAATACGAGCTTTGGCTTACATGATGAGAGAGGGGGTCTCCCGAGATTTAAGCTTACAAAAGGGCTGTTTTTTAACCCTTTGTACTGAAAATCCTACATAAACACAAGACCAACTATTGATCTTTTAAAAAGTAGATAAAACTGTGTAATAATAAAAAGTATATTGCATGAAAATGTAATGTATTTTGTGTTGCAAATTGAGAAAATTTCTATTATGTGTAACTAAGTCGATAATTGTTAGCAGCACTCATAACGTTTAGGATCAAATAAAGAATCT
Source organism: Helianthus tuberosus (assembly GCA_030545235.1). Taxonomy (NCBI): domain Eukaryota; kingdom Viridiplantae; phylum Streptophyta; class Magnoliopsida; order Asterales; family Asteraceae; genus Helianthus; species Helianthus tuberosus. The sequence goes on along the minus strand of CM060435.1, from coordinate 24,512,411 downwards.
TCGAAAAATAAGAAGTCGTACAACGGGTATCAAACGGACTTCGATTGACCTCATTCATGCGGCACTGGAACCCGTCTCATCAAACTCTACGATGTGAAATTTTAGGTTTTTACTTTTGGATTTATAGATCGTAGTTAGAATTTTTGTTTGTTATCATAGTGTCTTTTATTTGTTTGCGTCATTATGTCTTTATTGCGACTCATTGTCTTTTTTTCTCGACAATGTGTCATCTTGTGCGATCCATTTTGTCTTTGTACACTTTTTATTCTTAGAGACATTTATAGAATAACTTAACCTCCACTGATAGTCCTCTATAAGAAATAGTCTTTTGCTTTTTTTTTTTTCACCACACACCCACTAAACACACCAAATAAAAATACATGTATCTGGTTGAGTTGTCATCGTGTTGGATGTCGTTAAATCTCACAAGTTATTTCATACTACTTTTTATAATATTGATTAAAAATAATAACACATCTTCACAGTATTTCAATTTAAGAGCATTCACATCCGAAATAATCATGCCTTGTCCTTATATTTTAAGGTAAGTTTTAAACATCTTTCAGATTACCCACTCTATCCCATTTTTTATATTTTTTTCTTTTTCATAATTTATAAGGATTATCTCACAAGCAATATAAAACAAGGAGAAAATAAAAGTAATATGACTTAAAGTACAACTTAAATATTAAAAGAATAAAAACCACGGTTATAAATAGGACAACATATGAATATGATAATACATGAAAACACTGTTAATGGTCATTCTTGTTGACTCTTTGAAAACTCTTTTAAGTTATTTGAATCTTTGTCATTATATTCCAATTTCACTCAAAAAGTTTTTAATGAATTCATATAAAAAAAATCTAGGGTGCTACTATACGCACACCCCCTATTTACTTTTTTCACCCCTCTCCTCTCACATACTTACAGGTGGGGCCTGTGTGGGGCCGACAGTTTTCCGCTCACAAGGGGGTGTAATCAGGAAATAAGGGGGGTGCGTATAGAATGAGCCAAAATCTACCATTATAAATAGGAATAGGGTATTAATATTCTCAGAGCATTCACATTCTAGTCATCAAAATCTGGGAGAATTGTTTTCATATTATAAAAGGTATAAAAGGTGGTTGTGAGTGGAGTAGAGAGAAAACGCTATTGTTCATCTGTATATTTGAGAGAACATTGTTCACCCTTTATAATTTTCTAATATATTTTGAAATTGGTTGTGAGTGGAAGTGACAGAAAAGATAATGATAAATGTATAAAAAATATTATTTAATTGAAAGAAAAGAATAAGGGTAGTTGTTTTAGTGTAACTATAAGATAAAAAATGATTGATATGATGTGAATGCTCTCACACCCTTTCCCTTTACTTCCCTCTATCTCTATATGTTTTTATTGTAACACCCCAATCGAAGGCGGAAGTATCAGGGCATTACTTTGGTAGATAGTTTAAAAGCACATGGAACTAAAGTTTAAATTTTAAATTAAAACTGTATTATCCAATACTGTCGCAACCCCCGATCCCTTATCTGTCCCGGGAACGGGCGGACGCGAACTCAGAATTTTGGTTGTATCAGGTTGGTTAATTTGGCAGCGGAAATTACATCAGGACCGTAGTTAGGAAATGTTTATCAGAGTAAAACCTCCATATTTGATATTAATAATCACATGGGTAAAACCCAAGTTTCTTATTACAATACATTTATAGGGATAAACCATATTTTATTGAATTTAAAACATCGTTTATTAGGTAACTTTTATAGTCACATTTTTTCCAAGCCTTCAGTGCTCTCCAGCTGGCTTTTACTAATTGGCTGTCACATTGTGTTACCTGAAACGCGTTTTAAAAACATTTGTCAGTGGGAAATACTGGTGAGTGAATCCCAGTTTAATCAAGAAACATTTTATTAATTAAAACAGTATTGAGAGCGATCACATTGTTTATTTCAACACAATTACTCATTCAGTACTGTCAATCCTGACTTGTGGGTCATATTACACATTGGCTAACTCATTGTCCAATGGTAACGTACTGTCATCCCGACTTACTACTCGCAGTAGTACATTTTGTATACAAAACCCCAACATACCGGCAGTAATTGAAGAACTACAAAGACTCAATCACCGCTTAATCGCATTGTAAGATATTTAAGGTTTTGTAAATTATTACAAAAAGGTTAACAAAAAGAGGATAAACTCACATTGCTATTTTAGACTTCGCGTAAGGGTTTCCTGGGAATAATCTATAATTTACACAAATGTAGATAGGTTAATATCATAACCCTTTGAAAATATTAATGATACCCTCCCCGAGACGGCATTCCAACAACTACGTCGGGCAGAATCACGACAGTTGTTACGGAACCCTAAATCAATCGGGCATCGTATCTATTACGAAACTGGGGTTATAATACTTACAACGGAGCAGAACCTCGCTAGTTAGGGGTATAATACCAGATTTCTATGCCTAGTATTTCAGAATTTGAGATACAGAAACGTTTGTGAGTGAATTGAGTTGAAGCCCGAGGCCTCCTTTATATAGTTGTTGATCTTGATTCTCACGCGGCCCGCGTAAAAGATAAGCGGGGCTTACGCGGCCCGCGTAAAAGATAAGCGGGGCTTACGCGGCCCGCGTACTAGCCCGGGTAGGGTTTAGGTGATCCGGGTCATCGCCTAGCTTAGCCACGATGATGACACGTGTCATCACCGGGCTGCGCCACAATTTGGAACACTCGCGGCCCGCGTAAGGTTGAGGTGGGTTCTACGCGGCCCGCCTCAACTTAACTTTCAGATTTTTATTTATTTTTAATATTATTTAATATATTTGAGGCCCGTTTTCGCGTATGGGGTGTATTTTGGGACATATCGGGATATTCTAAAATATATTAGGGTGTCGTAAAAATTATCGAGAGTGTCGGTTTATTGAGGATTGTTACATTCTCCCCACCTTGTTTTAGAGCTCGTCCTCGAGATCTACTGGAACAATTGCGGATATTTCCGTTGCATTTCAGATTCAAGCTCACATGTATATCCAGGTCCTCTTTTGGAGTCCCACTTCAATTTGACCAGAACTAGTCTCTTATGCTTGAGGTTCTTGACTTTCATGTCTTCAATCTGTAGAGACCTTTCTACAAACTTGAGTTGTTCATTTACCTCTATATCCTTAAGAGGTACTATCAGTGATTCATCAGCTAAGCACGTTTTGAGATTAGATACATGAAATACATCATGTATTCCTGCCACTGCTTCTGGCAGTTTTAGCTGATAGGCTACAGGTCCTATTCTTCTAATAATCTCAAAAGGTCCAACATACCTGTGACTTAGCTTTCCCCTTTTTATGAATCTTACTATTCATTTCCAAGGAGAGACCTTCAATAATACTTTATCCCCTACTTGAAATTCCAAGGGTTTGCGTCGGTTATCTGCATAGCTCTTTTGTCGATCACGTGCTGCTTTCAGTCGTTCCTTGACTTGAATGATCTTATCGGTTGTTTCTTGTACTATCTCAGGTCCAGATAGTTGTTTTTCCCCAATTTCTGCCCAACAGACTGGGGTTCGACACTTTCGTCCATAAAGTGCTTCGAATGGTGCAGCATTGATACTTGTGTGATAACTATTATTATAAGAAAATTCTATTAAAGGTAAGTGATCGTCCCAATTACCTCCAAAGTCAATTACACAAGCTCTAAGCATATCCTCCATTGTCTGAATTGTCCTTTCACTTTGTCCATCTGTTTGAGGGTGATAAGCCGTGCTCAAATTTAACTTGGTTCCCATTGCCTTTTGGAAACTTGACCAAAAATGAGAGGTAAATCGGCTATCCCTATCAGAAACAATTGATAAAGGAATTCCATGTAAAGAAACAATTTCATTTACATATAACTTAGCTAATTGTTCCATACTAAAAGTTTCCTTCATTGGTAGGAAATGAGCTGACTTGGTTAGCCTATCTACAATCACCCAGATTGTATCATTTCCTTTCTTTGTTTTGGGTAATTTAGTAACAAAATCCATTGTTATTAATTCCCATTTCCACACTGGCATTTCTAACTGTTGTAGAAATCCTGAGGGTTTCTGGTGTTCAGCTTTGACTTGAGAACAAGTTAAACATGTAGAAACATAGGCTGCTATGTCCTTCTTCATTCCTATCCACCAGAATTTTTTTCTTACATCCTGGTACATTTTATCATTTCCTGGGTGCATCGTATACTTAGACTTATGGGCTTCTTCTAATATACGATGACGTAGGTTTCCTAATTTTGGCATCCACATTCTCTTTGTATGGAATCTCCAAATTCCATCTGTTCCTTGTTCTAATTCTTTTAGCATACCTTTTAGCTTTTTCAGTATCTTCCTTGATTACTGATTCTTGTGCTTCTCTTATTTGATCATTTAAATCTACTTGCAGATTTAATTTAAGAGAACGTATCCTTTTTGACTTTTCATGATATTTTCGGCTTAAAGCATCTGCCACAACATTTGTTTTTCCTTTATGATACTGGATATCACAATCATAATCACTAAGCATCTCCATCCAGCGTCTTTGTCTCATATTCAACTCTTTTTGTTTGAAAATATACCTTAAACTCTTATGATCAGTGAATATGGTAAACTTACTACCATAAAGGTAATGTCTCCAAATCTTAAGAGCAAAAATTATAGCTCCTAATTCTAAATCATGTGTTGAATAATTCTCTTCATGATTCTTAAGTTGTCTAGATGCGTAAGCTATAACCTTTTTACGTTGCATTAATACACATCCATAACCTAATTTAGAAGCGTCACAATATACTATAAAATCTTCAGTTCCTTCTGGTAACGCTAATATGGGTGTATGGGTTAATTTATGCTTAAGGATTTGAAATACTTCTTCTTGTTTTAATCCCCATTCAAACTTAACAGATTTACAGGTTAGCTTAGTTAAAGGAATGACTATTCTAGAAAAATATCGAATAAACCTTCTATAATAACCGGCCAATCCTAGAAAACTTCTAACCTCAGTTGGTGACTCAGGGGTTTTCCATTTAGTAATTGCCTCGATCTTTGTTGGATCCACATGAATTCCTTCATGATTAACTAAATGTCCAAGAAATTGTACATGTTCTAACCAAAATCCGCACTTAGAAAATTTAGCATAAAGCTTTTCCTTTCTTAATAGATTTAAAAGTGCGTGCAAATGCTTTGCATGATCCTCTTTATTCTTAGAGTAAATGAGAATATCATCTATGAAGACGATTATGAATTTATCCAAATATGGCTTACATATTCGGTTCATCATGTCCATAAATGCAGCTGGGGCATTGGTTAAACCAAATGACATGACAGTAAATTCATAATGACCTGTAACACCCGTCTTTAATTTACAAGAAATTAATGTAAATATGCGATATAGATATGAATTTTTTTGACCCATTTTATATCATAAGTTCCAAAAGTAAAGTTTTAAATAACAAACATTAGTCAACTGCTGACTAATTCAAATAGTTAAATGCTTGGTTGGTCCCTGTGGTTTGCAAAAATTGTAAACTTGGTCCCAATGCTTTACTAATTACACTCGTGGTCCCGGAACTTGTCAAAAGTGCACTCGCTTGGTCCCTAGCCCTAACTGAAGTTAAATTTCTCAGTTAAGTCCATGTTAAATGACCAAAATACCCTTGCTTATTAACTCTCTTCTTCACTGTGAGACTGAGTTCATTTTTTTTAAAAACCCACCACAACCTGCATCATCTTCATCACCTGCATCATCTTCCCAACCACCACCGCCATCAATCCCCACCACCACCATCAAAAACGGATAACAGAATTTGAGTGAGATATCACCCCCACCATAAACCACCGATCTCCACTACTTCAGCGGATGCATTGCCTCCCTTAACCTTAACTCCTGCCACCGTTCGACCCTACAACTCCACCGCCAATCCGTCGTTCACCGTAATAGATCACCACTTTAACCCACCACCTACCTGCGACCACCCTATTCTAAAACCCTAACCGCGTCATACAACACTTGACCCGAATTCTAATCAATCCGGGCCGGATCAGAAAAACAGAGTGTATATGAAGATTTGGGTAATTTAAACAAATTCAAAAGATCCGATAGTGTAACTGTAACCCACCACCTCCACCGTCCGCACCCACCACACCTGCCACCACCATTAGCAGACAAAGAACACGACAACGTCCCCAAATCCGCACACCACTGCACAACCCCCAAATCTGTACGCCACTACAACACCCCCAAATCCGCCGGTGACACAATTTTCACCAAAAACTCACAAATCACAACCCTAATTCAACAATTTCCAGAAATTATAAGCAAAAATGAAGAATAGAGCAGATCCGAACAACCAGACCACCACATCCTAAAACAAGCCGCCGCCGTCACCCGATGGCTTCACCACCATCCCATCATCCCTGAACCACCACCGTCGTGACACCCCCGGAAAAACCCTAAACCGTCGCCGCTATTTGCCACAACCACCTCCACCGCTAACTGATCTGACTGTATTCGTGTATGGCTGCTCTGATGATGGTGGTGGTGTATGGTTGCAGGTGAGGAGGTGTTGCATAGTGGTGGTGGTGGTGGTGTATGATGGTTATGGTGATTCTCGGTGGTTGTTTTCTTTATAGAGAGATAGAGAGACTCAGAGTCTTTGTAAAAACTGGTGGTGTATAGTGGTGGGTTAGAGAGAGAACCTGGGGGAGAAATAATGATGGTGATGAAGATGATGCAGATTATAAAGAGAGATAATAAGCAAGGGTATTTTGGTCATTTAACATGGACTTAACTGAGAAATTTAACTTCAGTTAGGGCTAGGGACCAAGCGAGTGCACTTTTGACAAGTTCCGGGACCACGAGTGTAATTAGTAAAGCATTGGGACCAAGTTTGCAATTTTTGCAAACCACAGGGACCAACCAAGCATTTAACTCCTAATTCAAACATTCAAAAGTTATTTAGCAAAATAGTTACATCATAGACATTGTCTAAACAAAGTTAACTTAAGCGGAAGCTTCAAAAGTGCGTGTTCGGTTCTTCAAAAGCTTGCTTGACCGTCATCCGTAATCCTTGCATACCTAGAAACTGAATTGTTTACATTAAACATTAGTATTAGGGTTATTGGAATTATTGCTTAATCGAAACTACGTTTAAAACGGATTCGATTTAACGAAGAAATACAAAATTTAATATAAATTCCAAAGCTCTACCGTAACTTACGGTAGTTACCGTAAGTTACGGTAGCTCCTGGGAAGTTTTGGTTCCACCGTAACACAGGAGGAACCCACCGTAACCTTTTGGTCTCTATCGTAAATTACGGTAGATACCGTAATTTACGGTAGACTCTGGAATGTTATGTTTTGTTTGATTTGTTTGTTTACTTGAGTCAAGTTCTCGGATTTCAATCCCACGAACCAACATGTTTAATCCTCGTATTTCTAGTATGTCATTTGTCGATGATAACAAAAGACCAATCAATCATATTACGAAGCAATATCTATGCTTTAATTAATTATTCGACCCGTTTGGCTCATCTACGGAATCTTCCACTATGATGACTACCAACGAGATCTTATTCATCCTTGATCCATTATTCCATTTAGCGAATATCATCGCTTTTAAATTTACACAACTTCCTTTCTACAATACGACTATACGTAATTTAACAAAATTTCACTTAAGTAACGGTCAAGTTACATACCTTCAAAGTAAATCCTTCAAACGCGATTCGCCACCTGCTTGCCCGTTTGACGCTCCTGCGTCCTTTCCTATAGGGTCCATTTATATCATGTTTAGAACTCCCTTTAAACCATATATCGTGTAATTCATTGAAACATCAAAATTATGCGTTTCAACTTTGAATTTCAGTTTTAAGTCTTCTTTGAGGCATTTTCACAAACACTATAAGAGCAGAATTTTATATCATTCATATTCAAGTTCATAGCTTGCTATTTAGCTAAACTTAACATCAATAAAGCTTTCATATAGCATTTAAACATCATACTTTTCTGAAATCACTTTCTATGATCAAATTACACTAGAATAATCATTCTAAACCCTAGTGTTCATCATTATCTTGTAAAACCCATAACCCACCTTCAACGTGTTCATGGAATTTCCTAAATTTGGACATGATTTCACATGTAGTTGTCTAGGTTTTACTTCTAGACACTATATCATCCTTAATCTAGCCAAATCACAAACATGCATCATCTAATTTTTGGATTTCCCAAATTCATAAGAATTTCAAACAGAGAATTTTCATAGAATTTTACATACCTTACAACCCCCTTGTGATGGGGATTACTAATCTTAACTCAGATTTCGATTTGGGAGCCAATTTCATCTTCAATTTGTGGGATTTAACATGAACTAGGGTTTTGAAAGAGCCCAGGTCGCCCCCTCCTTGTTCTGGTCGATCCCCCGTACAAGATTTTTAGTTTGTGTTTTAATAAAATAGTTTTTATTAAAACTATTTTCAATTTAAACACTTTTGGTCCTTCTTGTTTGTTTTATTTTATTTCTATATCTCTAGCTACTAATAAGTGATAAACTAACTAGGTTAGTGTCTTTACTAACTAGATTATCTTACAAATTTATTTGCAACTAAATTACAAATTTAAGAATTTGTATTTTCGGGATGTTACAAGTCCACCCCCCATAAAAGGGTTTCGTCCCCGAAACCAAAGTACGTACCGAATAGTGTAGGGTAGAGACGTCGCATCTCTTCTTCGGACTCCCATGTAGTGTCCGAACCTTTCCTATGCTCCCACTTGATCTTGACTTGATCGATTTGTTTATTTCGCAAGTGCTTAATCTTTCGATCTAAAATTTCTATGGGCCTTACAATATAATTCAAGCGATCATCCACTTCGATATCGTCATAGTGAATATAAGCTGTCTCATCCGCTAGACATTTCTGAAGATGTGACACATGAAATGTGCTATGAATTCCGCTTAATTCCTCCGGTAGTTCAAGGCGGTAAGCTACTTTTCCTACCCGTTCTATGATCGCGAACGGCCCTATAAACCTCGGGCTTAATTTTCCTCTTTTTCTAAACCTGATAACCCCCTTCCATGGGGATACTTTGAGCATGAATTTGTCGCCAACCTGGAATTCGATTGGCCTATTCCTTTTGTCAGCATACGCCTTTTGCCTGTCTTAAGCCGCTTTCAAGTGTGCCCGAACCACATCAATCTTTTCATTAATGGCTCGTACTATATCTTGGTGGGCGAGTTCACGTGGACCCACTTCACCCCAACATACCAGGGTTCGGCATTTCCTACCATAGAGCATTTCGTACGGTGCCATCTTAATACTAGCATGGTAGCTGTTGTTATACGAAAACTCGACCAATGGTAGGTAAACATCCCAACTTCCTCCAAAGTCGATTATACACGCCCGTAGCATGTCCTCCAATGTTTGTATTGTTCTTTCACTCTGTCCATCTGTTTGGGGATGGTACGCAGTGCTAATGAACAATTTGGTTCCCATTTGCTCTTGGAAATCTCGCCAGAAATTTGAAGTGAACCGGGTATCCCTATCAGACACGATGGATACCGGTACTCCATGACGTGCTATTATCTCATTAGTGTAAACTTCTGACATCTTTTCTGACGTATAAGTTTCACGAATCGGAATGAAGTGAGCACTTTTCGTCAATCTATCCACCACTACCCATATGGCATCGTAACCGCGGTTTGTCTTTGGTAGTTTGGTTAATAGGTCCATCGTAATATGTTCCCATTTCCAAACCGGAATTTCCAACGGTTGAAGTTTACCGTATGGTTTTTGGTGCTCCGCCTTGACTTGTAAACATGTCAAGCATTTTTCCACGTACTTCACCACATCTCTTTTCATTCTAGGCCACCAATAGTTTTGTTTTAGGTCACTATACATTTTGGTCGCTCCCGGATGGATGGAATAACGGGACTTATGAGCTTCATCGAGTAGAAGCTTTTTAACTCCACATGTGTTAGGAACCCAAATTCTGTTGAAACGTGTTTTCAAACCGTGGTTGCTGACTTCGAGATCTTTAACTTGGCCAACAATCCTTTCCTTTCTCCAGTTTTCCGTCTTTACTGCTTCATCTTGTGCTTCTCGGATTCGTTCGAGTAAGCCTGAGGTCACAATGAGTTGTAAAGATCGTACTCGTATCGGGACATAATCTGCCTTTCTGCTTAGGGCGTCTGCCACCACGTTTGCCCTTCCGGGGTGATAGTGTATTTCACAGTCGAAATCTTTCACCGTTTCTAACCATCGCCTTTGTCGCATATTTAACTCCTTCTGATCGAAGAAGTACTTTAAGCTTTTGTGATCGGTGAAGATGGTGCACTTTACTCCATATAAATAGTGCCTCCATATTTTTAATGCAAATACCACCGCAGCCAACTCAAGATCGTGCGTGGGATATTTCTTCTCGTGTATCTTCAATTGCCTCGAGGCATAAGCTATAACTTTGCCCCGTTGCATCAAAACGCATCCGAGCCCCGATAGTGAAGCATCCGAATAAACCACCAAGTCTTCGACCCCGTCCGGCAAGGTTAGTACCGGATCTTGAGTTAATTTCTCTTTTAGCGTTTGAAACGCTCTTTCTTGATCAACACCCCAAATTAACTTTTCTTCCTTCCGGGTCAGCTTTGTTAGTGGCGACGCAATCTTGGAGAAATCTTGTATGAATCTCCTATAGTATCCCGCAAGCCCCAAAAAGCTTCTAATTTCCGAAGGGTTCTTCGGGGGATTCCATTTTGACACGGCCTCGATCTTTGACGGATCCACCAATACTCCGTCGGCACTTATGATGTGGCCAAGAAATTGTACCTCTCGTAACCAAAAGGCACACTTAGAGAATTTCGCATACAACCTTTCTCGTCTAAGCGTCTCTAACACCTCTTGTAAGTGGTGTGCATGTTCAGCTTCGGTTTTCGAATACACCAAAATATCATCGATAAACACGATGACTGACTTATCCAACATTGGCTTGCAAACCTGGTTCATGAGGTCCATGAAAGCCGCGGGTGCATTTGTTAGCCCAAATGACATCACGAGGAATTCGTAATGTCCGTATCTCGTGCGGAAAGCCGTCTTCGGCACATCTTCTTCCTTGACCTTTAGTTGGTGATACCCCGATCTAAGGTCAATTTTTGAAAACCAGTTCGCACCTTGTAATTGGTCGAATAAATCATCTATCCTCGGAAGCGGGTATCGGTTCTTTACCGTGAGTTTGTTTAACTCCCGGTAATCGATACACATGCGCATGCTTCCGTCTTTCTTTTTCACGAACAGTACCGGTGCGCCCCAAGGAGACACACTCGGCCTTATGAATCCTTTGTCAAGCAGGTCTTGAATTTGGGACATCAACTCTTGTAATTCCGACGGTGCGAGTCGGTACGGTGCTTTTGCTACGGGTTTTGCGCCCGGAATCAATTCGATCCCGAACTCTACTTCCCGTTCAGGTGGTATCCCCGGTAAATCCTTCGGAAACACATCTTCATAGTCTCGTACTACCGGTACGTCTTCAATCTTCCGTGATCCTTTCTCGGGCTCATTTGCGTATATCATGAATGCCTTGCATCCTCGCTTCATAAGCTTGTGAGCTTTCAACATTGAGCATATTATAGGGTTGCCTCCTTTTTCGCCATAGATAGTGACGTGTTTCTCGCTCGGAGATATTAGCTTTATCTCCTTACGAAAACACACGACCTTCGCATGGTGCTGAGATAGCCAATCCATCCCAACAACTACTTGAAATTCCCCCATTGACATCGGGATTAGATCTATCAAGTATTCCTCATCGTCTATGTTTAATTTGCAGCTTCGACAAACGTCACAAACTATAAAACTTTTGTTGTCCCCTATTTCTACTTTTAAGGGCACAGATAATTTTGTCAATACAAATAAAGGATGTCGAATAAATCCATGCGAAATGAAGGATTTATTCGCACCCGTATCAAACAATACACGTGCTGGAATTGAGTTAACTGTGAATATACCTGAGACCACATCAGGTTCTATCTTTGCTTCGGCCGCGGTAAGTTGGAAGGACCTAGCCTTCGCCTTTGGAGCTTCCGTTGGAGACACTTTTGTGTCTCTCTTTCCAACCAACTCGGGACATTCAGACTTTTTGTGGCCGGGTTGATAACATTTGTAACAAACAGAAACTTTTTCGGGACATAACGATGTAGTGTGCCCCGTCTTCCCACATACCGGACACGGCTTGTCTTTGAAGCGGCACTCACCTTTGTGCCCCTTTCCACATACTTTGCAACTTGGCGACCCGCCTTTAGCCTCCACTTTCTTCCCCGATTCAGCAGTTCTAGCTTTCTTTGTAGGGCTTGGATTCACATCCTGTGCCCTTTGCTCCCCCCTTTCAACTTGTTTCTTTAACTTGATTTCCCGCTCCCGGGCGGTGTTGATGATTTTTGTGAGAGTTTCATATTTTGAGGGAGTCATAAACTCCCGGTATTCAGCACTCAGCATATTGTAATAGTAGTATATCTTCTGCTCTTCAGTGGTGACTAACTCGTCACAAAATCTCAGCTTATCCATGAAGATGCCCGTGATCTTATCAATCGATTCTCCCTTTTGTCTTAACTGGATAAATTCCTCTTTGATCCTGTTGATAACTGCTTTGGGACTATGGTGTTTAAGGAACGACACCTTAAACTCATCCCAAGTCATGACCCTTGCCGCTTCGGCTCCCATTTCCTTCTTTTTATTGTCCCACCAATCCTTGGCTTGATTTCTCAATTGACCCGTTCCGTAAGCAACAAAGTCACCTACGTCACAGTGGGTTCGTTCAAACACTCCTTCGACATCACTTATCCATCTTTGGCAGATTATCGGGTCAACTTCCCCGTTATAGATTGGCGGTTTGCACGCCATAAATTTTTATATGAGCACCCTTTACGTTCTCCCGTTTTATCTTTCATAAGGTTGACACTATCCTCCAACCTTTTAACTCGCTCTTCGATAAGCGACAACACCGTGCTTTGAATTTTGTCTATAAACCCGGATAGACTACCTTCAATTGCCTTCCCTACTTCTTCGGCAATTATCTCTTTCATTTGTTCGGTGCTTGTTTGCACCGGATTATCATCGTTTCCATCAGACATCTTGAAACTGAAATGTTTACATTTAAACGTTAAACATTTCATTCATAACATTGCTTCATTTGTTTCGGTTTAGCCAAGTTCTTAACTTGCTTTAACCGTTCACATTTAATGCACTTTCCGGGTTTGAGTGTGTTAACACGCTCTTCCCATGCGCATCAATTCCTTTCTCATTCTTACATAAGACATAATTTGTTAACATAATAAGTTAATTCTTACCGGATGATCGATCAAGCTTGAACCGAACACTTTGTTGACAACCTTAAGCTCTGATTACCAACTTGTAACACCCGTCTTTAATTTACAAGAAATTAATGTAAATATGCGATATAGATATGAATTTTTTTAACCCATTTTATATCATAAGTTCCAAAAGTAAAGTTTTAAAGTAACAAACATTAGTCAACTGCTGACTAATTCAAACATTCAAAAGTTATTTAGCAAAATAGTTACATCATAGACATTGTCTAAACAAAGTTAACTTAAGCGGAAGCTTCAAAAGTGCGTGTTCGGTTCTTCAAAAGCTTGCTTGACCGTCATCCGTAATCCTTGCATACCTAGAAACTGAATTGTTTACATTAAACATTAGTATTAGGGTTATTGGAATTATTGCTTAATCAAAACTACGTTTAAAACGGATTCGATTTAACGAAGAAATACAAAATTTAATATAAATTCCAAAGCTCTACCGTAACTTACGGTAGTTACCGTAAGTTACGGTAGCTCCTGGGAAGTTTTGGTTCCACCGTAACACAGGAGGAACCCACCGTAACCTTTTGGTCTCTACTATAAATTACGGTAGATACCGTAATTTATGGTAGACTCTGGAATGTTATGTTTTGTTTGATTTGTTTGTTTACTTGAGTCAAGTTCTCGGATTTCAATCCCACGAACCAACATGTTTAATCCTCGTATTTCTAATATGTCATTTGTCGATGATAACAAAAACCAATCAATCATATTACGAAGCAATATCTATGCTTTAATTAATTATTCGACCCGTTTGGCTCATCTACGGAATCTTCCACTATGATGACTACCAACGAGATCTTATTCATCCTTGATCCATTATTCAATTTAGCGAATATCATCGCTTTTAAATTTACATAACTTCCTTTCTACAATACGACTATACGTAATTTAACAAAATTTCACTTAAGTAACGGTCAAGTTACATACCTTCAAAGTAAACCCTTCAAACGCGATTCACCACCTGCTTGCCCGCTTGACGCTCCTGCGTCCTTTCCTATAGAGTCCATTTATATCATGTTTAGAACTCCCTTTAAACTATATATCGTGTAATTCATTGAAACATCAAAATTATGCGTTTCAACTTTGAATTTCAGTTTTAAGCCTTCTTTGAGGCATTTCCACAAACACTATAAGAGCAGAATTTTATATCATTCATATTCAAGTTCATAGCTTGCTATTTAGCTAAACTTAACATCAATAAAGCTTTCATATAGCATTTAAACATCATACTTTTCTGAAATCACTTTCTATGATCAAATTACACTAGAATAATCATTCTAAACCCTAGTGTTCATCATTATCTTGTAAAACCCATAACCCACCTTCAATGTGTTCATGGAATTTCCTAAATTTGGACATGATTTCACATGTAGTTGTCTAGGTTTTACTTCTAGACACTATATCATCCTTAATCTAGCCAAATCACAAACATGCATCATCTAATTTTTGGATTTCCCAAATTCATAAGAATTTCAAACAGAGAATTTTCATAGAATTTTACATACCTTACAACCCCCATGTGATGGGGATTACTAATCTTAACTCAAAGTTCGATTTGGGAGCCAATTTGATCTTCAATTTGTGGGATTTAACAAGAACTAGGGTTTTGAAAGAGCCCAGGTCGCCCCCTCCTTGTTCTGGTCGATCCCCCGTTCAAGATTTTTAGTTTGTGTTTTAATAAAATAGTTTTTATTAAAACTATTTTCAATTTTAACACTTTTGGTCCTTCTTGTTTGTTTTATTTTATTTCTATATCTCTAGCTACTAATAAGTGATAAACTAACTAGGTTAGTGTCTTTACTAACTAGATTATTTTACAAATTTATTTGCAACTAAATTACAAATTTAAGAATTTGTATTTTCGGGATGTTACATTACCATACCTCGTTCTGAATGCGGTTTTAGGAATATCCTCTTCCTGTACCTTTAATTGATGATATCCTGACCTTAAATCGATTTTAGAGAAAAATCGAGCTCCTTGTAGTTGATCAAACAGATCATCGATTCTCGGTAATGGGTACCGATTCTTAATCGTAACCTTGTTTAATTCACGGTAGTCAATGCACATACGCATCGATCCGTCCTTCTTTTTAACAAATAGTATCGGAGCTCCCCATGGCGACGAACTTGGCTGTATAAATCCTTTCTCTAACAATTCATCCAATTGTTTCTTCTGTTCCTGCATTTCAGCGGGTGCCAAACGATAGGGTGCTTTGGCAATCGGTGATGTTCCTGGTATTAAATGGATTCTGAATTCAACTTCCCTATCTGGAGGTTGCCCAGGCAATTCTTCTGGAAATATATCTGAAAACTGAGATACTACTGGAATATCTTTTAAATCCTTTCCTTTAGTGTTAGTGATTATGGAAATCAAATACACTAATGATCCTTTTCTTATGTAACTTGAAGTTTTCATCACAGAGATGAATTTTGTAGTTCTAGACGGTTTATCTCCTTTAATTGTGATCGTTTTACCTTTTGGTGAATTTATTTGAATTGACTTTTGATCACATAAAATACTGGCTTTATTGGCTATTAACCAATCCATTCCTAAAACAACATCGAATCCTGCCAGATTCATGGGATAAAGATTTGCAATAAATTTCTGATTTAAAATTTCTATGCTTGCTCCCTGCAAGATTTCAGAAATCCTAACAGTTTCTCCATTAGCTGTCTCTACTAAGCATTCTTGTGATAGTTTAGTTAATGATTGATTTAGGAATTTGCAAAATAATGTATTAATAAAACTTTGGTTAGCACCAGACTCAAATAATACTTTAGCAAAAATATCATTAACTAAAAACGTACCAGCGATGACATCTGGAATCATCTAAGCTTCATCTGCAGTTAGAACAAATGCTCTATTATTTTGAGTATTCTTGTTGTTCGTAGCTGGAGCTAATTTCGGGCAACTAAGCTTGATATGACCTTGTTCTCCGCAGTTGTAACATATCCTGTTGTTAACTTTCTTCCTGCAGTTTTCTTCCTTGTGTCCCGATATTTTGCAAAAGTTACAGTATATGGAGCATTTTCCTGAATGCTTTCTTTTGCAATTCTTACAGTAAGGTGTAGAGGTAGAACCTATATTTTTTCCCACGATTAAAATTTCCAGAACGAAATTCTTGTATGAGTTTCTGGGTTAGGTTCCTCCTTTGATCCTCCTCTCGGGTACGAACTAATTCATCTGTCAAGGTATTTGCTAGTTCTACAGCTTCTTCTATAGTTTGAGGTCTAGCTGCCTTGACTACGTGTCTTATCTCTCCAATTAATCCCCAGATATACCGGGAGATTAACACTGGTTCAGGTGAAGCAAGAGTTG
Source organism: Helianthus tuberosus (assembly GCA_030545235.1). Lineage (NCBI taxonomy): Eukaryota > Viridiplantae > Streptophyta > Magnoliopsida > Asterales > Asteraceae > Helianthus > Helianthus tuberosus. Next base: position 24,495,728 of record CM060435.1, on the reverse strand, counting down.
GCACTATTCTAGCATATTCGAAGAATATTTTATTGTATCCCTTACTATCCACACCAGTCATTCTGAGGTTTAGGAATTTGTTTGCTATCTGTTCCTTCTCATTGGGTGGGCAGAATTTCCTTTCTACTTTGTTCTTAAATTCTTCCCATTCCATATTGTAAGTTCTATCACTTCCTCTTGATTGGAGGAAAGTGTTCCACCATTCTAGTGCTGAATTCTTAAACAGATTAGAAGCAAACAATATCTTATCTTCTTCAGCACATTTGCTTATCCTTAAGACTGCCTCAGTTTTCTCTATCCAACGTAGGGTTGCAATGGCCCCTTCGTTGCCCGAGAATTCCATTGGTTTACAAGACCAGAATTCTTTATAAGAACAACCGTAAGACACGGTTCTTCTCCTTTTGGGAATGGGCATTTGAAGTACAGGTCCATTGTTCACGTTGTTTTCGGGTTCAATTGGTCGCTTACTGCTATGCTTACTTTTATTATTCGCTTCTTGAATCGTTTGAATAATAAATGGCATTGCATCTATGATTCCTTGTGCCACTATTTGTTGAACAACACTATTATCCATTTGGTTTCCATTGTTATTGATGCTTGGATTCTCATTAACCACGTTAATGTTACTCTGGTTATCATTATTCAGATTTCCGTCATCGGCCATCTGAATTTTAAACATTTACTCCATATTAATATCACAAGATAATATTTAATATAGTTAATCACATGATACGCAATCTAGCCAAAAACGTAGATCATTGCTACTTTTACTCTATTTCCATATACTATTATGCATCTATTACACACTAGTACTGACATAAAAATTACAATACCAACAGAAATAGAATCACACTAATAGTAATATGCATCCGTACACACATATTTTATTTTATTTTTATTATATTATATTATATTATTATTACTATCACCGTTTCCTCTATCACATCACGATATGGATTTATCCCAAAATCCATATTGCGCTCATCGTATTTCCATACGAGACGCTCTCCCACCTGTTGCATTCTCTCACTGCTTTCTAAAATTTCCTCCCCAAAAGTCCTAAGTTCTTGGACGTTTTCTGCACTTATTGGGGGTGCAGGTTCTAGGACTGGGTTTGGAATCTGGGGTGCGGGTTCCTGATATGGGGGTGAAAGTGCTTGAAATCGGTAAGGATCTTCTAAGATCTCCCTAATATATTCATCGTGGTAATAGGGATCTAAAGGGTCCATACCTGGGTAGGTTCCTATGTTCTGTATGGGTGTGTCTTCATGTATCGGGTAATGTTGCACAAAGTCCCTATTATCGTCCCACCAGGGGTCGTAATTTGGGTCTAGGGGGTTTGGTGCAGGTACCCTAGGGATTTCCTCTGGGTTGAAGTCATGCATCTCCACTTGGTTTTCAGGGTTTTCTATCTCCATGGGTTGGTCTGGGATTAATGGTTGTGGGGCTACTAGTTGTTCCAGACTTGGGTCAGCAGCAGTTGTAGCTAGGATATGAAAATTAGCTAGGCTTCTATTAAGCATATCCTGTGTATGGGCATCTGACTTTCGCTTAGCGGCTACTAAAACTCTTTGTTGTTGCAACTTTCGCATTCTTTTCCTACGAGCAAAGGCTTCCTTACTGAACCATCCTCGTTTCTTATGAGGGAATGACTCTTCTGACTGAGCTTTAAAGGCAAACATCCCTTCTTCCTGATCAGCAGAATACCCAGAAAGGGCATGCTGTGAAGAGGTATCTTCACTCCTAGGTGAATCAGACAACTGACGACTCATGTCTGAGGGTCCTTGATCACTCATACTGTAAACTAACAAATAGTCAAATAACACATAACAAATAAATACAGTTATACACATATTTCCGTAATTTATTTCCTAACACAAAATTTAGAATTTAAATGTCAGCAGAACACTTCTTTGGCTCAGACCAGTGGCTAGGCTCTGATACCCCTTCTGTCGCAACCCCCGATCCCTTATCTGTCCTGGGAACGGGCGGACGAGAACTCAGAATTTTGGTGGTATCAGGTTGGTTAATTTGGCAGCGGAAATTACATCAGGACCATAGTTAGGAAATGTTTATCAGAGTAAAACCACCATATTTGATATTAATAATCACACGGGTAAAACCCATGTTTCTTATTACAATACATTTATAGGGATAAACCCTATTTTGTTGAATTTAAAACATCGTTTATTAGGTAACTTTTATAGCCACATTTTTCCCAAGCCTTCAGTACTCTACAGCTGGCTTTTACTAATTGGCTGTCACATTGTGTTACCTGAAACGCGTTTTAAAAACATTTGTCAGTGGGAAATACTGGTGAGTGAATCCCAGTTTAATCAAGAAACATTTTATTAATTAAAACAGTATTGAGAGCGATCACATTGTTTATTTCTACACAGTTACTCATTCAGTACTGTCAATCCTGACTTGTGGGTCATATTACACATTGGCTAACTCATTGTCCAATGGTAACGTACTGTCATCCCGACTTACTACTCGCAGTAGTACATTTTGTATACAAAACCCCAACATACCGGCAGTAATTGAAGAACTACAAAGACTCAATCACCGCTTAATCGCATTGTAAAATATTTAAGGTTTTGTAAATTATTACAAAAAGGTTAACAAAAAGAGGATAAACTCACATTGCTATTTTAGACTTCGCGTAAGGGTTTCCTGGGAATAATCTATAATTTACACAAATGTACATAGGTTAATATCATAACCCTTTGAAAATATTAATGATACCCTCCCCGAGACGGCATTCCAACAACTACGTCGGGCAGAACCACGACAGTTGTTACGGAACCCTAAATCAATCGGGCATCGTATCTATTACGAAACTGGGGTTATAATACTTACAACGTTGCAGAACCCCGCTAATTAGGGGGTATAATATCAGATTTCTATGCCTAATATTTCATAATTTGAGATACAGAAACGTTTGTTAGCGAATTGAGTTGAAGCCCGAGGCCTCCTTTATATAGTTACTGATTTTGACTCTCACGCGACCCGCGTAAAAGATAAGCGGGGCTTACGCGACCCGCGTACTAGCCCGGGTAGGGTTTAGGTGATCCGGGTCATCGCCTAGCTTAGCCACGATGATGACACGTGTCATCACCGGGCTGCGCCACAATTTGGAACACTCGCGGCCCGCGTAAGGTTGAGGTGGGTTCTACGCGGCCCGCCTCAACTTAACTTTCAGATTTTTATTTATTTTTAATATTATTTAATATATAAGAGGCCCGTTTTCGCGTATGGGTGTATTTTGGGACATATCGGGATATTCTAAAATATATTAGGGTGTCGTAAAAATTATCGAGAGTGTCGGTTTATTGAGGATTGTTACAAATACAAAAGAAATAGACAAATTGTTCACATAAAACCAAATTCAAATTTTAAACTAAATCAGACGGCATCCTATGTGATCAGATATCTTGTAAGCATCTTCATGGATTATTTCCTGTAAAATGTGTAAAATAAAGGACAACTAAAAAGTCGGTGAGCACATAGGGTTAGTACGTAGAATAGATAGACAAAAGTTCACAATTCATGGTGTAGCATGTATCAGATAGCAATTGTATAACTTAATTAACAAATAAGTGGTACATCCAAGCCTTAGTTGACTGGTTATTAGTTTCAGTTTCTATCATTCACAAAAGGATCTCCCCCTAAAAAGGCCAAGGAGTGGGAATGGGTTGTCAGGCCAATAGATCTATCATGTACTACCGTTCGGCTTGTACGGAGTTAATGAATGTACATTGGTTTATAAAATTTTTGGCAAACAAATACAAAAATAGCAAATAAGATAGGAAGCAACCATGGAATTGAATTGTGCAAGTAGTTGTGTAAGATAATGTGTTTTTTATAATGGATACATGAAACACCTCAAAAAGTGTAAAAATAGTAGCAAAGGGGGAACTATGTACTCACATGGATAACACAGACACATAAATATACGTTGATGCAGACAAGTTGGAAGTTCCAATGAATTATCTTGAAGTGGAAACTTCTTGAATCTTCAAAAGGTTGGAGGAGAGAATGAAATTTGAGAGCTCTAGAATGCTTTGGATTTTTGTTTGAGGTGTAAACTATAATGAGGGTGGAGACTCCTATTTATAGCTTATAGATTGAGGTTTAAATAGATTAGAGATATAGGTAAATTTAAAAGATAATTATGAAAATAAAGATATAGATATATCTCTATGATAATCTTGTGATTTCAACTAATTACTTAAACTATTTATATTTAACTTTAATATAAATACATATTATCTTGAAACTTTTTATATTAAAAATAAACTATAATGATCTGATGATACCTTATGGAGTACACATAACTTATACAAATCGATTAAGTTAATAATATTTTTTATTAAAATAAAATAATATATACCGGTTATTACCATCCCATAACCTACATTGTAGTTTAGTGTGTATATATATAGATAGAGGATCATGTAAAAAAGGGGGGGGGGGTGTGAGAAGGGTAAGAAAGAATATACACCATTAGATTTTTGATCTAATGATTGAGATCAATAGGGACCAAAATGTAAAATGTGTTTTATTATTTTGGACTGATTTGAAAATTGTAGAGGTAATAAAGTCTTTATATCCATTTTGAAAAAGGAAACTGTAAATCAAAACCTTACAATTTCGTGAATCACCGTAAACCATTACCAACCTCCATCACAGTTTTACCACCGGTCGCACACCTGAACATCATCTTCTCCGGCCGCCTTCTCCAACCTCACAATTCACCATTTCCGGTCGCCTTCTCCGACGCACCATCATCTTCTCCGTCTTCACCGTACCTCGACATCGACATCCACAACCTTCACACTCCCATCAACACATCTTCATAGATATACCATCGATATATCTTCTACACCGTTCATCATTCACCGCTCCATCTCCACCGTACCTCCTTCACTGTCGAACCTGCAACTCCGATTTCCTTCACAACATTTGTTATTTGTAGTGTTATTTCTTATTTTGTAGCGTTATATACTATTCATAGTGATTTGTAGTGTTATTTATTGTTTTGTAGTGTTATATACTTATTACAGTGTTAAGAACTGTTGAATGGTATTTTGTAGTGTGTTTAATAGTGATTTGTAGTGTTATATCTTTGTTTTGTAGTGTTATATCTTGTTTTGTAGTATTATATACTTATTACAGTGTTATGAAATGTTAATGGTGTTTTGTAGTGTTATATACTTACGACAGTGCTGAATGGTGGTTGTAGTTTTATATATAATGTTGTAGTGTTATACAAAGTTATTCGTAGTGTTTTATAGAGATCTTTAAAAAATCGAATTCCTAAATAAGGGTGGCGATTATGGAAGGTTATCAATTAATTAAATCAATAATAAAATTACTTGTTTACCTTTTTGAATTAATTTAAATTTAGGACACATGTCACCTCCACAATATTTCTCGCACTTTTAACCTTTTTTATAATAACTTTACCCTATATATATATATATATATATATATATATATATATATATATATATATATATATATATATAATAATAAATACTAATACAAACAAATAAATCGAGTACCATATGCCATATATCCATACACAAGGTCGATTTCTAACAGTATTAACAAAATGATATATTTATTGAGATTGATGGAAGAAACATTAACAGCATTAGAATGAATATAATTAAAGATATTCACTAATTATTGATGCTAGTTTTAAACGTAAGCAACCATATCTTTCAACTGATTATTTGTTTTATTTATTTTCAACATTAAATTATTCTAAATAAGATTATGATATGATTCTTTTCTTTTTAATTCAAATGTACAAGTTTATAAAGAATTTGAACAAATAATTGAATACCGTAAATGTAAGGGTTTTTTTTTTTTTTTGGGTTTAAATCGTTAAAATCAAAATAAATAAATATATAAATAAAATTATTGATTAAACTAAATTTTATAGATGTTACATTTATTATTATTTAAATTTGAATTTAATAATATGTAATATAATTTGAAAAAAAAAAGTATTCTATTAATCTAACATTTATTATTAAACTATTTTTTTTATGAAAGAAAGAAATTAGATATACATTATATAAGGTAAAAGTATGTGATGATATGGGTGCTGAGGTGAAAGCTTGGAATGATTTTGTTGGTGGAATTATGAAAGTTTATTTTAGGTTGGTTTAAAATTTGGTATGGCATGTTGAGGGTGGTAGGGGAGTTACGTGATGGGGTGTGTGATCACCGTGACGATCGTGAAATACCGCCGCACGTGGTGTGGTTGCAGCATGTGACCGCATTTAGTGATGATGGTCAAGGTTGTGTTGTAGAGAATGTGACCTAAAGCTAAAACCTAAACGTCTCTAAACCCTAAAAGCTAAACCCTATATATATTTGAATGTGATTCAACTAGACGAGACGTGTAACACCCCTAAAATATTAATGTGGATTTTGTGTTATCATGATATTTTGACATGTAACATTTAACTAGGAATATTTAACCTAGTTAACATGTGCTACCAAATTATGAAATAAGTAGGTTATGGCTTACTAAATAACAAACCAAAGCATGCGGACTAAAATGGAACACAAATGAAAGTTTCAAGTATAAAAAGCTGGAAAAAAACACACACATAGAGTTTGTGTGCGTGTCGTGTTGTGTTGAGAGAGAGAGAGAGAGACCCTCTAAAAATCCTAAACCACAAAATCAGTAAAATTGGAGGTGAATTCCAAGTGATTTCCTTGCACGTTTAAGGATTTAGATCATCTACCGTCACCTAAAGCTAAGGTTTGTTGTAATTCCACATTTTATGGATTTGTTATGAGCATGAACTTGAATGTGGTAATCTTGATTTAGGTATTGTTGATGGTATGATGAAATTGGATGTATGAAACTAGTTTGGAACCATGATATGAATGATACATGTGTAGAAATTACATATGTGGTTGTTATAAATTGAAAACACCATTAATGTTGAAGTGGGTTTTTAACATGAGTATAAAAAATAACCTCTTTAGGTTGAATTGTAGATACTTGTCTTATGATATGAAATTTTCATGATTGAATGTAGCTAGGGAAATGCCTCGAAAAAAAGAAAAGAGTACAATGCAATTTGCCACACTGTGGTTTGTTGCATATTGCAACATGACACCCTACCTTTCAGTTTTGTTAAATGAAACTCTGTGGTAGACATTCCATCACACCTTGCATCCTACCGTTAGTTAATGGTTAGGTTGACTGTCAAAAAAAAATAGCAAAAGACTAGTATACCCTTTTCTTATTACAATATGCGCCCTTGTTGTATCATTTTTATTACAGTCACCCACCACCACCATCATCCCCACCACTATTGTTTATTACCACCATTAACCACTGTATGTCAGAATATTTGTCACCATGACAATAAGAAATCCAAATTTAAAAGTCAAAATGTAATCTTTTAGGTACTCTTTGTTTTTTCTGAAAAGCTCTGCGCAGGCTCCTCTGTCTGCGCCGCGCAGACATTGCCACGCGCAGACTGTTTGTTTTTCCGAAGATGTTTCATTAACAAACGTCCGCGCGAGCTCTTCTTGGTGCAGACTTGGCCTAACCACTTCTAAGATCTTGTAAGGTCTGCAGAGGGCTAAACACCACCACTCACCACCACCACCATCCATCACCACCACCACCACCACAGTTCACCACCACCATCGTCCAATGTCCACCGCCACCGTCCACCACCCACCACCGTCCATCACCACCACCGTCCACCACCGTCCACCACCTACTACCGTCCATCACCATCACCACCACCACCCACCACCATCGTCTACCACCATCACCACCACCACCCACCACCACCGTCTACCATCATCACCACCACCACCCACCACCAGTTTGTTTTAGAAGTCTGCGTACGTTAAAATACAAACAACCTACTTCTTGCATACTGAAGAGGCTTAATCCACCTCTTCTTCTATAGATATATGCAGATGTGGTCCGCAGACTGTAAAAATTTTACCTCTTAAAAAACAAACAGCACCTTAGTTTGACTTTTGAGAACAAAAATAAATCAAAGCTTCAACCTTTTTGGCTCAATTTTCAATTTCTTGTAACACATTTGACCTAACACAGAGACCAAACCCAAAAGGGTGATTAAAAACTCAATAAAAGTAGCAAGATGATTAGAAAATATGGTGATTCAAGCAAACAACACTAATCAAAATTGTATACAGAAAACTAAAATTAAAAAGTCAAAATATCATCTTTTAGATCCAACACAAACCAAAGCTTCGACCTTTTCAATCTCTAGAATAACCTAATATAACAACATGAATTAATATTTGTTGGGTTATATTAGGCTTCCAAACACCAACCAAGTTGGTTTGCAATAGCAACAATTATATTAGCCTTCACCTCTGCTGTGAAATCACTAAACGGGCACCACCATTACTACCAGTCTCCGGCCACCAGTCCGTTGCCACCGCTCGCTAGAGTCACGACTCTCTGTTCTCTATCTCTCTGAATGTGGTGCAGCGCTGGCGACACCACAAGAACAGAACTAGTTCACATGCTATCAAATCTGAACCGAGTGCAATCACTCATGGTCGTAGTTTTATTATGTATCCTTAAATTTCCGGTAAGTACAATTTTTTCTTCAGACTTGTAACCATCAGTAACCATCTTCAGTAACCATGTTCAGATTTCCGGCAAAACGATGGCGGTAGGACGGTGGGGGAGGTGGTGGCGTTGAAAAAGGAGAGAAGATGGTGGCGGCGGCGACACCGACCGTTTTTCTCTCTAGTATTCTAGTACGTATTTGTGTGTGTGATAGAAAAAAAAAGAGTAAAATGCACGGATAGTCCCTGTGGTTTTGTAAAGTAATACCTATAGTCCCTAACTTTTGGAAATTACACCGGTGCTTCCTGTGGTTTGACAGTTTGTTACTCGGATAGTCACTGGAGTGGATGAAGGTTAGTTTTCTCAGTTAAGTGGATGTGAAATGACAAAACTACCCTTACTATTAAATATAATAACTTTAACATTAAAAAGATATATATTTCTTTTAATGTTTAAGTTATTATATTTAATAGTAAGGGTAGTTTTGTCATTTCACATCTACTTAACTAAGAAAACTACGCTCCATTCACTCCAGGGACAATCCGAGAAACAAACTGTCAAACCACAGGGAGCACCAGTGTAATTTCCAAAAGTTAGGGACTATATGTGTTATTTTACAAAATCACAGGGACTATCGATGCATTTTACTCAAAAAAAGAATTGGGTTTATTTACTTGGGTTAGGATGCGAATTGACCATATTACCCCTCACTTGGATAGTCAACATAACCATTGAATAAAGGTAGGATGCAAAGTGTGATGGAATGTCCACCACAGGGTTTCATTTGGCAAAAAATAGAAGGTAGGGTGTCATGTTGCAATCTGGACCAAACCACAGGGTGGCAAATTGCACTTTACTCAAACGAAATATCGTGGTTGGGAAGGTTATAGTAGCCAAAGCCATTGAAATGTGATTACTAGTGAAGACATGGTAATTTGCTAGAATTTAGACATCTTGGATGAGAATTTAAATTAGTGTCCACCAAGTGTTTGATAAAATGCCAACATGAGTTTTGAGGTTTGTTAGCCCTTGAAACTCGATGAAAGTGATGGTTAATGACCTTTGAAGAAAAAGGCTATGAATAAATATGCTTCCTCATAACCACTTGGGTTGTACTGAGTAAGAACTTTCGGCATGATATGAAAAATGTAATGAAATAGGCAAATGCAATCTAGTGCTCAATAAAATGCCTGATTGAGTTTTATTGAATTGTTAGTGCATCGATATATGTCAATTGGGAGTGTGACTTTTGACCTATAACACAATTAAATGATAAGTGTATTATAAAAATCCACAAGGTGTGTTGGTCATGGTATTAGATGACTAATCTAATCTTCTTGTGGATATGATGTGATAGTTTGACTCTTGACAAACTACGTGGGAGCTTGGAAATAAATGAGTTAAACGGGTCAAGTGTGCAAGGAAGCTTGAACGGACACAAGGTAAGTATAGCTTACGCCTTCGAGAATAGAACCACTACTTGTGTGATGGAAAGTATTTTGGTTAGAAATGAGGGTTCTAGAATGGATTGAAATAACTAAAAACCAGATGTGATTAAACAATAAATTGTTAAGATAAGACCCTATGGTGTAAACCATAACAAATCAAATAGGTAATATCTTAAGGAATCGCATGTTGGCGGTTAAACAATGAATGGTTAAGATAAGACCTTATGGTGTAAACCATAACGGGTCAAATTGGTAATTGTAACACCCTTGTTATTATTTTAAAGGTTTTCGTATATATAACGAAAATAAACATGTAAATACGATTAAGGATCCTTAGAAAATACGAGTAATTTAAAACTTTTACAACTTAAAAGTTTACAACACAATGTAATTAAGTTCGTCATTTAAAAGTAACAACGAAACGTCGTGCGGAAGCTCGTTTCTTGATTGTGTTCGGTTCTTCATTGAGCTTGATCGTCCTCCGGTACTAGAAATTTACCTACAACTCATAAAACATGAGTTAGATTAGTCATACGTAGCTTAAAACGTATTTAAACGGGTTCGCAATGCGTATACTATTAAAATAAACATATATATATTTTTTTGATTTATGGAACCCGTCGCGTCGCGCGACGGCTCCTTGCTTTTGCCGTCGCGTGGCGCGACGCCCTGTTTTGTCCAGAATTATTTGTTGCTGAACTGCAGATTCCCAGCTCAAAAACTCAAACTTATAATTCACAAAAACGTGCATAACTTTTGTTCTACTTATCCGATTCGTGTGATTATTTTTCTCACGCGATCGTAATTTAATTCTACATCCTATGGAGTTAAAACCTGATATAAAACTACTTAAAAATTCAAAATTTCAAGCTCTCGGCTTGAAATTCCTGTTTAACACTTTTGACCCAATTCGCTTGTTTAACTATAATCTTATTTATACGTACCTGACTCGGATCAACACAGTGACCCGTTTTTAATACCTTGTCTCGCTAAATTGTTATATCATAGCATTGATAAATCGTAAGATGTTTTGTCCTGTAAGCATAAGACTCGACAAACACTTATTAGTCGTAAATTGTCAAATGGTGTCAACATCACCATTTGACCCGTTTGGTCTAAACGACCAACCATCTGCGCTTAGATTGAATGGCATCTATTTACCATTTCGTTTAGTAACTATTTCGGAGTTTTCACCAATTAGTTAGGTCTCTTAAATCCGTTTCTTAAGCGTTTACTCAATTTGGCTTATGCCACTTGGTGTCGTTTTAAACTTCAATTTTAATCCATTTTCACTTGACCAAATCACCGTTTTTCTTCTTTTTAATTCTTTAGGCCTACTTATAAAGTAGCCGTTTGGAAACTCATTATATCTTAGTCTTTTCATGACTAAATTACCAATTCACCTTTTTATATCATTAATCATGGTTTTATCAACTTTATTTGTCCCGACCCCTACCATTTAGCGTTGGAGACTATATTCCGAATACCGTCTTTATCGTATTTACAACCTATAAAATAAATACGTATTCTACAAAAAGGTGTAAGTTTCACTTACCTTGCATCCATGCCACGCTTTTCTTTCCATACTCGCTCCGTTTGACCCGCTTCATCCATAAGCTTCCACCTAGCCTGTTAAGTGCCAAACTATTATCCAATGTTCACAAGGTGGTTAGATTAACCATAATTTAATATCATATTCCACCTTACACATTTCTATGCATTCATTCGAACACTTAATATAATCATGTTTTACACACAACCAAGTAGACCGCGATTTCATTTAGGCATTTCATATCACTGAAAATGGGTTGTTTTTGGTGACTTGTTTAACCTGTTTACAAGTCTTCAAAAATTATGATTTTTTTATATGGCGTACCTCCCGGAGGGGTAGGCCTTGTGTTAAAATTTCAAAATCTAACTCTTTACCAAAAATTCGTAAAAATTCATTTACTAAGCTGCAATCAGATTCGTCACTTCTGACTGCAGCTTACGGAAAAATTCATTTAAAATTCCTCGTTTATCCGATTGACGAAATTCCAATTGGTGATATTGTTAATCACTTAAAACTATCTACAGTAAAAATTTGAGATCATAACTAAATTCCTAAATCGAGTTATGACATTCGTAATGGGCTGCAAATTCTGCCAGAAAACGCAGGTTGAACCTTCGATACGGAAAAATTCATAAAACGCTCAATTTTCGTCGAAAAAATGCGATTCCAGTGGGGTTTTAAAGATATTTCCTGGAATTACATTTTAGGCTCAAGAAACGCATGTTTTCGTCCCCGAAACCTTCTTTATGTAGTTCATTGGTTAAACCAAACGAACTTAGCTTCGTTTTCAAGGCTTTCCTTCTTGTCGGTCTATAGTGATCATTTCTATTGACGTGTCCGTCTTTCATGTGTATGGCCTCATGGGCTGTAACTTTTATCATGTATTTCTTATCCTTGTTGTCTATTTGACCGAGTTGTCATTTGATCACCCGGTCACTAAGTCTTTCAATATTTTTACTTCACGCTAATCTTATATTGATGAGCGCTTTACATAGTTCCTAATCTTATTTTGACTTCGAATGGTTTTACAGGCTAGACTAATTAGTCGCCTTCATTTCATACCCCGTCACCCGGGTATACTATTTCGGCATCATCGGCCTTATGTGTTTTTTTTAAAGATTTTCTAAACCACCTCTTACCACTTATGTTTTGTTAAAACATTGCTTTTGACTAAAGACTAAGTTTTTAGTTTACGTTTCCTCTTTGTCTTACCTCTTTCTCTCATTTTTAGGAATGTTACTTCCGAGGATCCTTTCCTTTTAGTTATTATTTAATGCGGGGAATTATAACGAATTCCCACGCTTGACCCATATGTCCCTTAGGTTTTTTTCACTTAGCTTTGTAGGCTATTTATTTAGATTTTCACCTTTTTACCCCTTTAAGGTGAGACCCCTACAATTCGTTTCTTTCTATTTGTGACCCGAAGGTCTTTTTGGTCCCGTAGACTTTAACACTATTTATAATCCCATAGGTTATGATGATCCCGTAGATCATCTTTTATTTGTGTCTTTACTTAACTGTATATATATTTATGGTGTCAAGGTACCCCTTTTTATGTTTAGAATCATTTACTTTTGCTTTTTGGGTTTCATTTGACCTTGACCGTAGTCTAAGGCTTCCTTTGTTTTCTTTCGAATTATATTTCCGACTTTATGACTTCTAACGTAATTTACACGTCAGTTTATTCTACGCTTACCATTATCCGGTTCTTACCTGTACTTCTTTACAACCCGTTACCCGGGTTCTTTATCTTAATGTTTTTAACATTCTTGTTAAGATAAGACCCTATGATGTGAACCATAACGGGTCAAATGGGTAAAAATTTAAGGAATCACATGTTGGTGATTAAACAATAAATTGTTAAGATAAGACCCTATGGTGTGAAACATAACGAATGGGTAAAACTATAAGGAATCACATGTCGGTGATTAAACAATGAATTGTTAAGATAAGACCCTATTGTGTAAAACATAAGGGTCAAACGTTATGGTGTGAACCATAACGAATGGGTAAAACTATAAGGAATCACATGTTGGTGATAAGTATGGGTGTGCAAAAAACCGAATTAACCGAACCATAACTGAATTAACCGATAAAACCGAACCAAATAAAAAACCGGTGGGTCGGTTAATTATTTTATGAAAACCAAAAGTAGCGGGTCGGTTATGGTTATCATTTTTTCCATACCCACCATAACTAAACCGAACCGACATGTGATAAATCTTTGTAGGATATAGGGCTTTTCACCATATTTTTAATATTTGGTGTTTTTGACTGAAGCTTTTTAGTACTTATGGGTTTTTCATATCATTTTGTGGTTTTGTTTGAATGTTTATTTGAATTTATGGTATTTGAATATTCGATAATAACTGGTATTAATATTATAGATTATATGTATTCTTTAATACTATGTAATATACTAATATATACAAATATGCAATAACAATTTACTCCATGTTAAAAAAAAAGCTATTTTTAGCTAAGCTAAATACATGGTTAACCACCCATAACTGACCTGCTATAACCATCAAAACCAAATAACCATTGTTCGGGGAGGATTTTCCAATCCTAAGGATCACGGATCCTCAAATGCTGTCAGGATCATGGATCCTCAATTCTGTTTGAATTAAGGATCCTCGGTAGGTATTGCAGGATCAGGATTCAGGATCCTTATTGTTATCCTTATACTAACAATTGTCTACCTTGTACGTAAGATTGTTTTGCAGGAGCGAAGGCATGGACCAAATCTCACCAAAATTCCTGGAGCATATTCCCTCAATATTCCGCACGTGCTTGGCTCTTGTGGATGTTATGGAGATCGTGGGGAGCTTGCACAATTTGCAGATAGTTAATTAGTTAAGTTATTTCTAATTTAAAATGAGGATAACAAGCTTGAGTTAGAACACTTAGCTAATTTTGGCATTCACACACTCTCGTAACAGCTCTCAATCAGCTCTCAAACACTACTTGGCGATTTCATACATTTTTGCACATTGCACACTAGTGATCCTTGTAACAAGCTTGTTATCATCCCGACTTGTAACAACATTTTGTTTAATCTTAGTTGGTGATCGGTAGTTTCCATCACCCGAGGTTTTTTATGCCGGAGATCAACTTTTGATCAAGGGATTTTTCCTCGTATAAATCATTGTGTCATTTGTTCATTACATTTCTGAGTTATCCTTAACATTGTTCATTGATTCAAGCATCATTCCTCACAAAAAAGATTTGGTTACATTATCTTAGCCTGATTTTTGACCAAAACAGTTTAGCGCCCACCGTGGGGCAATTGGTGCTTCATTCCTAAGAAACTCTTGTTTTTGTGATCATTTCGGTTCATTACATCCAAGCAGATGGCTTCTTCAGCAAAGAGCACTTCAAGTTCAATGCCGGCAATGAGTTCTTCACAGGGCGTTCCTCCTTTGCCTCCACCACCTTCTGGATCCCAGAAAAATGCTGAAAATGCTGCAAAGAGACAAAGCCCCATTTTTCCAAAACCACCAACTTCTTATGTTTCTTCTAATCCTACTACTAATGATCTTTTTACTCTGATTTTGCAGATGAGGGATCACATACAAGAGCAGGACAAAACCAACGAAAGGATCCTCCGGGAAATCGGTGACATCAAGAAACAGAAGAGATCAGGGGAGAATCACTCTCCTCTGATACCTAGATCACTGAATTTTGACACTCCAGCCGTAACTTCCCTACAATCTGCAGTTCCAGACATCCAGTACCAAAGTGGACCATTGGAAAGACGTTATGGAACAACAACTATGAGTCAGGCTTTTGGGTCTCACTTTCAGCCTTCGAGATCCTCTTTCCAGCATCAGGGATCCTTCGTCGGCTCAGGAGGATATATGGGGGCACACACAGTTCAAGGATCCTCCCAGGTCCAAGGATCCTCCTAGGTCCAAGGATCCTCCCAGGTTCAAGGATCTTTTCTGGTTCAAGGATCCTCCTTTCAGCATCAAGGATCCTCTCAGCTTCAAGGATCCTCACTTCATGTTTATGGATCCATAGATTATCCTCCAAGACCCCCAGTCACAACACATCAAGGATCCAACATCTTTCAGGATCAAGGATCATTAAGAAGTGTACAACCCCCAAGCACAGATGTTCATCAAGGAGACTTCATTCCAATGCAGACCATTGCCTCTTCTGGCCCTTCAATCATACCAGAATCCCATCAATATGGATTCACATCTGCAATTCCTAACTTGAATCCCCTGGGAGGTAACACTTTCAATAATTCTTATAACACTAACCATGGCTCTATGCAGGATATAGGTATCAATCAAGCTATGGCTAGGGAATTACAGAAGCTGAAGGATATGATATCCAGCGTTCCAGGAGTGGTTAAGCCCATTCCTGAAATTGCAGATGGGAGTCATAGGATATCTCGTTTTGCACCACCTATTTTTGATGCTGAGATACCCAAAAGGTTTCAAATACCAACTATGAAGTTGTATGATGGTTCAACGGATCCAGAAGAACATGTAGCTCAGTATAGAGAAAGGACGGAGATCAACCCCATCCCAGAGAGGTTAAAAGAAGCATGTCTATGCAAGGGTTTCGGATCCACACTTATAGGATCTGCTCTTAAATGGCTGCTAAGTCTTTCCCCTTACGCTATTACTTCATTTGCTAATCTAGTTAACCTATTTAATAGCCAGTTCTCATGTAGCAGAAAATTTGAACATTTAACTAGTGATCTATATAGGGTAACACAAGGTCAAAATGAGTCACTTAGAGATTATATCACTAAGTTTAGTAAAGAATCCTTAGATATCCCTAATCTGGATATAGCCACGGCTGTGGAAGCCTTTAAAATGGGTTTGCTTAGGGATTCATTATTCTATGATGATCTTGTTATGACCCCATGTAGGAATCTTGATGAAGTGAGAACCAGGGCCCTTAGATTCATCCGATTAGAGGATGATAAAAGGATCCAGGAGAGATTGGCAGGATCCTCAAAACAGGAAAAGCAAGGATCCTACTTCAAGAATAACAAGTTTAAACCCTACAACAAGTCTGATAACCAGAATGTGCATGCAGTAGAACAAGAAGAGGATGATGAGGATTATCCTCCAATTTCTGAATACTGTTTTTCTGTTGATAACAATGAACTAATTCTTGCAATGCAGAATCTAGGTGAGAAAGCAAGATGGCCAAGGAAAAGTGATAAACCAGCCGCAACAAAAGACAAGTCCAAATGGTGTGCATATCATGAGGATTTCGGACATCTCACTGAAGAGTGTATTGCGCTTAGAAAAGAAATTGGTTACTTGTTAAGCAAGGGGCACCTGAAGGAGCTTTTGGGACGAAAGAAGTCAAGGATCCAGGATCCTGAAAGGATCCCAGACAAGGCTCCTGCTCCTCCAGCAGATGCACAAGTTATAAACTTCATATCCGGTGGATCAGACATTTGTGGTACTTCCTTTTCAGCAGCCAAAAGACAAGCCAAGGAAACCAAGATGGATAATGGAGACAGACCCATCCGGACCTCCACTGTTACCAAGGATAAAATTATAACTTTTGATGAGGATGATCGTGTTGATGTTCAGGATCCTCATCATGATGGTCTTGTTATTACTCTATTTATTTCTAACCATTTTGTTCGCAGGATCCTGATAGATGGAGGAAGCTCAGTATACATCATTCAGCTTGATGTCCTCAAGAAGATGAACATCCCTGAATCAGACATTGTCCCAAGATCCTCAGTTCTTGTGGGATTCAGTGGAGAAACAAAGAACACATTGGGGGACATCAAACTCCCCATCTATATTGAAGGACTTCATTCTTATAAAAAAATTTGTGTTATAGATTGCTTATCCTGTTGTAATGTTATCCTTGGCAGGCCATGGATACATGACATGAAGGCAGTCCCATCTACCTATCATTAATGTGTAAAGCTTCCTAGTCCGTGGGGAGTGGTGAAAATTGAGAGTGACCAACAAGAAGCTAAGAATTGTTACACGTCATCGATGAAGCCAACCTCAAGACCAAGGGAGCAATAGCAATTAAAGCATCCTCCAAGAGATGTCTTGGAGGCAAGAGAACATGATGTGAAAGAAATCCTTATGGATCCTCATGATCCTGAATCCATAGTTTTCATAGGATCAGGGATCCTCAACAACATTGAACAGGATCTAGTATCCTTCCTTAAGAGAAGGAAAACTACCTTTGCCTGGAAGCATGAGGACATGACATGTATAACTAAAGATATAATTACTCATAAGCTTGGCATTGATAGGTCATTCAAGCTTATACATCAGAAGAGGAGGAAGTTTGCACCTGAAAGGAATGCTATTATCCAGGAAGAGGTATATAAACTACTTCGGGTAGGTATGATAAGAGAGGTTAAGTATCCAAGGTGGTTAGCCAATGTGGTTGTTGTTCAAAATAAAAATGGAAGGTGGAGGGTATGTGTCGATTTTACTGATTTAAACAAGGCATGTCCCAAGGATCCTTTCCCATTACCCCACATTGACTCCATGGTGGATGCTACCGCGGGTCATGAGTTGTTGACTTTTATGGATGCTTCATCTGGATTTCAACATATTCAGATGGAACCATCTGATCAAGAGGATACAGCCTTTATGACCCCAACTGGTATATATTGTTATATTGCTATGCCATTTGGACTGCGGAATGCAGGTGCTACTTATCAAAGGCTAGTCAATATGATGTTCAAAGAACAAATTGGACACACTATGGAAGTCTATATAGATGACATGGTGCTTAAGTCCAAGAAAGCTGAGGATCACCTTAGAGACTTGGAGGAAGCATTCAATATCCTTGATAAATTTAATATGAAACTAAATCCTTCCAAGTGTCACTTTGGTGTTAAAGCAGGTAAATTCCTAGGCTATATTGTGACAAAAAGAGGCATTGAAGCAAGTCCAGAGCAAATTAAGGCTATTGTGAATATCAAATCTCCTGCCAATGCCAAGGATGTGCAAAGATTGATAGGCAGGATCGCAGCCTTGAACAGGTTCATATCCAAATCCTCAGAAAAATGCAAGGAATTCTATGACATTTTGAGGAAGAACAAGAAATTTGAGTGGACTGAAAAGCATGAAAATGCTCTCAAAGCTCTTAAGGATTACCTATCCTCAGCCCCTGCCTTTATGAAACCAGAAAAAGGGGATATATTATCCTTGTATTTGGCGGTATCCTCTAAAGCAGTAAGTGCGGTCCTTGTTAAGGATCACGAAGGTACACAACATCCTGTTTATTATGTAAGTAAGAGTTTGCTTGATGTTGAATCCAGGTATTCACATTTAGAAAAACTTATCCTTGCACTAATTATGGCATCTACCAAATTAAGACATTATTTTGAAACTCATGCCATTATTGTTAAGACTAATTTTCCAATTAAGAATGTCTCAGGAAACCTGAAATGTCAGGAAGGATGGCTAAGTGGGCAGTGAAGCTTAGTGCTTATGATATAAGATATGAACCAAGGACTGCCATTAAATCCCAAGCCTTAGCTGACTTTGTGGCAGATTTCAGTAGTGACTTGCAAAGGGAAGCTGAGTTAGAAGTCCAACAGCTCGAAGAAACTAAGGATCCTTGGATACTCTTCACTGATGGAGCTTCTAATGTCAAAGGAACTGGACTTGGAATACTACTAAAATCGCCACATGGGGACATAATACCCCACTCCATAGCTTGTGAGTTTCAAACTACTAATAATGAGGCTGAATATGAAGCCTTGATAGCTGGTTTGCAAATTGCCAAGCATATGAGGATCAGGTATCTTGAGGTACATGTAGATTCATTGTTAATTACTAATCACTTTAATGGATCCTATGCTATTAAAGGTGAAAAGCTAATCAAATATTTAGAGATAGTCAAAGAATTGACACTCTCTTTTGTTTCCTTTAGATTGACACAGGTACCCAAAGAAGAGAATGCAGAAGCTGATGCATTGGCCAATTTAGGATCATCCTTGAAGATTCCAGAGGATATCAGGATCCCTATTATCCACATCCTAACCCCCGCTATTGAGGATCATGTAGCCATGGAGATAGGAGAGGATTCTGCAATCATCCCTAGTAATGATACACAATCTCATTCAAGATCATGGATCCTTCCAATCATGAGATACATACAACATGGAGAGATTCCTATGGGAGAAAACCCCAGGGCTTTCAAAATTAAGGTATCTCAATTTACAATATTGAATAACATGTTATATAAACGATCCCTTGCGGGACCATATCTAAGATGCATTGAGGATCCTGAAATCCAAGAAGTCCTAAAGGATTTTCATGAAGGAGATTGTGGAAACCACACTGGGGGCAGAGCATTATTCTCAAGGATCCTGAGAACAGGATACTATTGGCCTACTATGAAGAAGGATGTTGTGGAATATGCCAAGAAGTGTGTTCCTTGTCAGAGACATAGTAATATCCTTCATCAACCAGCTGAGCTTTTGCATCCTATATCCTCTTCTTGGCCATTTATGAGATGGGGAATGGATATAGTTGGTAAACTTCCCAAGGCACCTGGTGGAAAAGTGTTCATGCTTGCTGTTTTGGTCAAAAATCAGACGAGGATAATGCAACCAAACTCTCTGTTACGGGGTATGATGCTTGAATTGGTAAACAACAATGAGGATCACTATGAAATGAATTGCACAGGGGACACAAAGATTTATACGAGGAAAAAGCCCTTGATCAATGTATGATCTCCGGCATAAAAAACCTCGGGTGATGGAAACTACCGATCACCAACTCAAATTAAACAATAATCCTTTTACAACTTCGGATGATAGCGAGCTAAGTACAAGGATCACTACAGTGTATCGTGTAGAAACGTATGAAAAATGCTAAGTGTTTTGCCGAGAGCTGGTGATTGCAGTTGTACGAGTGTGTGTAGCCAAAAAATAGCCAAGTGTTGTCTAATTAGCTCGCTATCCCTTTTAAATTTAGTAAAATATCTAAATAACTAACTATCCACAATTCATGCCTTCTCCCCACGATCTCCATAACGTTCACCATGGTCAAGCACGTGCGGAATAAACGTGGAATATTCTCCAGGTACGTTACCAAGACTAAGTCCAAGCTGGTACTCCTGCAAAACAATACCGAAATCATAGCAGACAATCATTAGTATAAGGATCCTTAGGATGATCCATGATCCTGATCCTGAAGCACTTCTGAGGATCACTAACTGACACAGAAGTAAGGATCACCAAGCAGGATAATAATTGAGGATCACGGGTCATTAAGAAATCCTCCCCTAACAATTGCCCCCAAAATATAAGGAGTAATATTGTAAATAAACGAGTTGTATTTTGTTGATCTTATCCACAACAAACTAACGAATAAATAGCCGTTAAGATCGAACTAGCCGTTGCAAACCTGACGTCACTGAAGTGACTATCCTGCAAATCATCATTATAAATAGGAGTTAGAGATAGGATCAATTTGCATTTAAATCCAAGAGAAACTCCCTTTAAATTCTCATCCGAAGATCATTCAGGTATCTCTTTTCCTATTTCTCTTACTCTGTTTTTCTTTCTTTACCAACATCACGTTAAGAATGATGCTCCGGTCCTCCCCCGCCAAGGATCACCAGAAGGATAGCCCCTTGAAGAGTCAAGGGATCATCAAAGATTCAGCGAATGAGAGGTGTTGCTTTACTGATCCACAAGTAGATAAGATTCGGTACTGCTTTCCGGCAAACACCTTTTTCAAACCCTTCGATCCCACTGTTCTGAGCGACTATATTTCTGAGACATGGGTAGCTTTTCCTGTTACCCCATTCACCATAGGATACACCTATCCTTTTCCAGCCTTTACCCAATCCTTTTTCTCCCTTACCGGCATCTCCTACATCCAAGCTATGCCGATGATCTGGAGGGTCTTATATACCCTTGAAAGGATCATAGAGCAGGAAGGGATTGATTTAGGAATGTCGGAACTGGCAGAGATGTATGATCTCACGACGTTTGGATCCCACCGATATCTGTTTAAGCGAAAACCCGGTGAAGAACACCCCATTTTTAAAGCCACCAAGAATGATACAAACTGGAAACGACGTTTTTTCTTTGTCAGAAGGGATTCTATTCCAAACGGAAAGGATCTACCAAGGAAGTGGTCCACCCATGGTAGGACAGAGGATCCTGAGAAGGATCACCAGACAGTCTTGTTTTTGTATAAGGATCACCAACACCCTTTTGTTTTATGTTATACAGTTGTCTCTGTTTCGCACCTCATACCATCACTTACCACCAAGGAAAAGCTTGCTGCTTTTAGAAGGCTTGAACCTGTAACCAGATCATTCAAGACAGACACCCAGGATTCACAAGAAGTATCCTCAGGTTCTATCACCATGTCAAGTAAGTATCCTGTTCTTTGTATAGTTAAAGACTTAAATAAATAGTTAAATAGAAATAGGATAAGGATACTTATCTGTTTTGAAAGTGTAGGTGCCGGAAAAGCTTCCAAGCCTGCCTCCCAGTTCAACATTGCCGACCTTGACACTGTTCGATCCAGAAAGAAGAATGCCACTGCCAGCCCTAGTGTCTCCATCCCCAAGGCACCCACTAAAGGAAGGGGTGGCAAGAAGAGGAAAAACTCTGAGATAGAGGATCTACAAGGCCTGCCACTGATCCGCCACCAGTTCCTCGAATACTTCAATGACGTGAGGATCACCAATTCTGCCTAGGTATCCTACTTATTTGAGGATCACCTGATCTTGAACTGCTTTGTCTTTTTTGCAGAAATTTGCTGAGATTGAAGACTACGTGGGGAGCGTTGAGGAGCTGGATAAGAAGATTGCTGACCTCCAACAAGTTGCAGTGCTCAAGGATCGTAAGATTGTTGATCTCGAAAAAGCCCTTCAAGACGCCAAGACTCAGACAGCTAAAATCTTGATCGACATTGACTACGAGAAGCATGATCTCATAGAAGGTGTTAGGGGAGGATTTTCTAACAATCAGTGATCCTTACTTGTTATCCTAACTAATGATCCTTACTTCTGTGACATATAGTAATCCTCAGAAGAGCTTTAGGATCAGGATCATGGATCACCTTAAGGATCCTCATACTAACGATTGTTTGTTTATGTATCGCATTATTTTGCAGGAGTAACAAGCTTGACTTGGTCTTGGCAACGTTACTATGGAATATTCCACGGGTATTTCGCACACGTTTGACTGGAAATGGACGTTGTGGAGAACGTGGGAGCTTGGCACAAAAGTCGGATAGTTTGTTATTATAGTTAACTTCTATTTTTAAAGGGGTGACGAGCTAGAATTAGAACACTTAGCCATTTTCAGCTACACACACTCTCATACAATCGCACTCTTGAAGTTCTCGACGAACACTTATTAGTTTTCACTCATTTTTACACATTTCACCATAGTGATCCTTGTACCTAGCTCGTTACTATCCGAAGTTGTAAACATTTATTGATTTATTTGAGCTTGGTGATCGGTAGTTTCCATCACCCGGGGTTTTTTGTGCCGGAGATCAACTCTTGATCAAGGGCTTTTTCCCTGTATAAATCCTTGTGTCATTTGTGCAATTTTCATTGAAGTGATCCTTATCATTGTTCTACATTCAAAGCATCATTCCCCGTAACAAAGAGTTTGGTTGCATTATCCTCATCATATTTTTTGACCAAAATAGTTTGGCGCCCACCATGGGGCAATTGGTGCTTCATTCTTAGAAAGATTCGTATTTCTGTGCTCATTTCAGTTCACTACAATCAAGAAGATGGCTTCCTCAGCGAAGAATGCTTCAAATTTGATGCCCTCATTCAGTTCTTCACAAGGCGTTCCCCCTTTGCCTCCACCACCTTCTGGATTCCAGAAGAATGCTGAGAATGCTGCGAAGAAACCAACTCCCATTTTCTCAAAACCTCCAACTTCTTCTGCTTCTTACACTCCCACTACTAGTGACATGTTTACTTTGATTTTGCAGATGAAGGATCATATACAGCAACAGGATAAGACCAATGAAAGGATTCTCAAAGAAATCGGAGATCTCAAGAAACAAAAGAAAATGGCAGAGGATCATTCCCCACTGATGCCCAGATCTTTGAATTTTGATACTCCGGTGATTACTTCTCAGCCATCAGTGGTTCCAGATGTTCAATATGTGGGTGGACCAAAAGGAGTGCACTACGGAACAACTTCAGTGACCCAGGCATCAGGTTCATATTTCCAGCCAGCGGGATCCTATCCTCAGCATATGGGATCCCTCACGAATTCAGGAGGATACTCAGGAGCGCAGCAGATTCAAGGATCTTCCTTTGTTCCAGGATCATCCCAGGTTCAAGGATCCTCCTTTGTTCCAGGATCATCCCAGGTTCAAGGATCCTCCTTTGTTCCAGGATCATCCCAGGTTCAAGGATCCTCCTTTGTTCCATGATCATCCCAGGTTCAAGGATCCTCCTTTGTTCCAGGATCATCCCAGGTTCAAGGATCCTCCTTTGTTCCAGGATCGTCCCAGTTTCAGGGATCCTTCCAGATGCCAGGATCCTTGAGGAGTTTGCAAACAGGAAATTCAGATGTCCATCAGGGAGATTTTATTCCAATGCAGACCAATGCTTCTACTGGTCCTTCGATCATTCCAGAGCCCCAACAATATGGATTAACATCCATTCTTCCTAATTTGAATCCAATGGGAGGTAACACTTTTAATAATTCTTATACTACTAACCATGGCCTTATGCAGGATCCAGGTATCAATCATGCCATGGCCAGAGAATTGCAAAAGTTGAAGGATATGATATCAAGTGTTCCAGGAGTGGTCAAACCTATCCCAGAGATTGCAGATGGGAGCCACAAGATATCTCGTTTTGCACCACCAATCTGTGATGCTGAGATACCCAAGAGGTTCCATGTGCCAACCATGAAGCTGTATGATGGTTCGACAGATCCTGAAGAACACATAGCACAATACAGGGAGAGGATGGAGATCAATCCAATCCCAGAAAGGTTAAAGGAAGCATGCCTGTGCAAGGGATTCGGATCCACTCTTACTGGATCAGCTCTCAAATGGCTGCTAAGTCTTCCCCCCTACTCTATTACCTCATTTGCTAATCTAGTTAACTTATTTAATAATCAATTTTCTTGTAGTAGGAAATTTGAACGATTAACTAGTGATCTATATAGGATAACCCAGGGTCATAATGAATCATTAAGGGATTACATTACCAAATTCAGTAAAGAATCCTTAGACATTCCCAACTTAGATATAGCCACGGCTGTTGAGGCCTTTAAGATGGGATTGCTTAGGGATTCATTGTTCTATGATGATCTTGTTATGACACC
Source organism: Helianthus tuberosus (assembly GCA_030545235.1). NCBI lineage: Eukaryota > Viridiplantae > Streptophyta > Magnoliopsida > Asterales > Asteraceae > Helianthus > Helianthus tuberosus. The sequence goes on along the minus strand of CM060435.1, from coordinate 24,470,832 downwards.
ATGCAGGAACCTAGATGAGGTAAGAACCCGGGCACTTAGGTTCATCCGGCTAGAGGATGACAAAAGGATCCAGGAGAGATTAGCAGGATCCTCAAAGCAGGATAAGCAAGGATCCTCGTTTAAGAACAACAAGTTCAGATCCTATAACAGATCTGATAACCAGAACGTGCATGCTGTTGATCAAGAAGAGGATGATGAAGATTATCCTCCAATTTCTGAATATTGTTTTTCTGTTGATAACAATGAACTAATCCTTGCGATGCAGAATCTAGGTGATAAAGCCAGATGGCCCAGAAAAAATGACAGACCAGCTGCAACCAAAGATAAATCAAAGTGGTGTGCATACCATGAAGATTTTGGGCATCTTACAGAAGAATGCATTGCACTAAGAAAGGAAATTGGATACTTGTTGAGCAAGGGGCACCTAAAAGAATTGTTGGGTAGGAAAAAGTCAAGGACTCAGGATCCTGAAAGGATATCTGAGAAAGTTCCGGCCCCTCCAGCAGATGCACAAGTAATAAACTTTATTTCTGGAGGATCAGACATTTGTGGCACATCCTTCTCAGCAGCTAAAAGGCATGCAAAGGAAACTAAAATGGACAGTGGAGAAAGACCCGTTCGAACATCAAGTGTCTCCGAAGGAAAAGTCATAACCTTTGATGAGGATGATCGTGTCGATATCCAGGATCCTCACCACAATGGTTTAGTTATTACTCTTTTCATTTCTAACCATTTTGTCCGCAGGATCCTTATAGACGGAGGAAGCTCAGTGAACATTATCCAGCTTGATGTTCTAAAGAAGATGGGTATTCCTGAATTAGATGTCATACCAAGATCCTCCGTGCTCGTGGGATTTAGTGGCGAAACTAAGAATACCCTGGGGGACATTAAGCTCCCAATATACATCGAAGGCCTACACTCTTATCAAAAATTTTGTGTTATTCACTGTTTATCTTGTTGTAATGTTATCCTTGGCAGGCCCTGGATACACGATATGAAGGCAGTCCCATCTACTTACCATCAATGTGTGAAGCTCCCTAGTCCTTGGGGAATAGTCAAGATTGATAGTGATCAGCAGGAGGCCAAGAATTGCTATACTTCATCGATGAAACCAGCCTCAAAGTCAAGGGAGCAATAGCAATCAAAGTATCCTCCAAGGGATGTCTTGGAGGCAAGAGATCAGGATGTGGTAGAAATCCTCATGGATCCTCATGATCTTGAATCCAAAATCTATATCGGATCAGGGATCCTCGGCGAAATGAAAGAAGACCTCGTATCCTTCCTCAAAAGGAGAAAGACTACCTTTGCATGGAAACACGAAGACATGACAGGCATATCTAAAGATGTAATCACTCACAAACTTGGCATTGATAGGTCCTTCAAACCGATCCATCAAAGGAGAAGGAAGTTTGCACCGGAAAGAAATGCCATTATCCAGGAAGAGGTAGAGAAATTGCTCCGAGCAGGTATGATTAGAGAGGTCAAGTATCCAAGATGGTTGGCCAATGTGGTTGTTGTTCAAAAGAACTACGGAAAGTGGAAGGTATGTGTCGATTTTACCGATTTAAATAAGGCATGTCCCAAGGATCCTTTCCCATTACCCCACATTGACTCCATGGTGGATGCAACTGCGGGTCATGAACTGTTAACTTTTATGGATGCTTCATCTGGATTTCAACAAATCCAAATGGAACCATCCGATCAAGAGGATACAGCCTTCATGACTCCAACCGGTATATATTGTTATATTGCTATGCCGTTCGGACTAAGAAATGCAGGTGCAACATATCAAAGGCTGGTGAATATGATGTTCAAGGATCAGATTGGACAAACTATGGAGGTTTACATAGACGATATGGTGGTAAAATCAATAAAGGCTGAGGATCACCTAAGGGATTTGGAGGAAGCATTCAATATCCTTGACAAATATAACATGAAACTTAATCCTTCAAAATGTCACTTTGGTGTTAGAGCAGGTAAATTCTTAGGATATATGGTGACAAAGAGAGGCATTGAAGCTAGCCCGGAACAAATCAAAGCAATAGTGAACATCAAATCTCCGGCCGATGCTAAGGATGTCCAAAGGCTAACAGGCAGGATAGCAGCTTTGAACAGATTTATATCCAAATCCTCAGAGAAGTGCAAAGAATTCTATGATATCCTAAGGAAGAACAAGAAATTTGAGTGGACTGAGAAGCATGAAAATGCCTTAAGAGCTCTCAAAGATTACCTATCCTCAGCCCCGGCCTTGATGAAACCAGAAAAAGGCGATGTGCTATCCTTATATCTTGCAGTGTCCTCAAAAGCAGTAAGTGCGGTCCTTGTTAAGGATCACGAAGGTACACAACATCCTGTCTATTATGTAAGTAAAAGTTTACTTGATGCCGAATCTAGGTATTCACACCTTGAAAAGCTTATTCTTGCATTAATTATGGTATCTACTAAGTTGAGACATTATTTTGAAACTCATGTTATTGTTGTTAAAACTAATTTTCCAATTAAGAATGTCCTCAGGAAACCAGAGATGTCAGGAAGGATGGCCAAGTGGGCAGTGAAGCTTAGTGCCTATGACATAAGATATGAGCCTAGGACAGCCATCAAATCCCAAGCATTAGTTGACTTTGTGGCTGATTTCAGTAGTGATTTACAAAAAGAAGCTGAGTTAGAAGTCCAGCAGCTAGAGGAGACCAAGGATCCTTGGATACTCTATACTGATGGATCCTCAAATGTCAAAGGCACAGGGCTTGGAATACTACTAAAATCGCCACAGGGGGACATAATACCCCACTCTATAGCTTGTGAGTTCCAAACCACTAACAATGAGGCTGAATATGAAGCCTTAATTGCTGGTTTGCAAATTGCTAAGCATATGGGGATCAGGTATCTTGAGGTACATGTAGATTCTTTGTTAATTACAAACCACTTTAATGGATCCTATGCTGTTAAAGGTGAAAAGCTAACCAAATATTTAGAGATAGTCAAAGAATTGGCACTCTCCTTTGTTTCCTTTAGTTTGACACAGGTACCAAGGGAAGAAAATACAAAAGCTGATGCATTGGCTAACTTAGGATCATCTTTGAAGATCCCGGAGGATATCAAGATCCCTATTATCCATATCCTGACCCCGGCTATCGAGGATCATGTGGCTATGGAGATAGGAAATAATTCTGCAATTATCCCTAGTGAGGATACTCAATCCCATTCAGGATCAAGATCATGGATCTCACCAATCATGAGATACTTACAACATGGAGAGATTCCTACAGGAGAAAACCCTAGGGCTTTCAAAATTAAGGTATCTCAATTCACAATTTTAAATAATATGTTGTATAGACGATCTCTTGCAGGACCATACTTGAGATGCATTGAGGATCCTGAAATCCAAGAAGTTTTAAAAGACTTCCATGAAGGAGATTGTGGAAACCACACTAGGGGCAGGGCATTATTCTCAAGGATCCTGAGGACAGGATACTACTGGCCAACCATGAAGAGAGATGTTGTGGAGTATGCTAAGAGATGTGATCCTTGTCAGAGACACAGCAATATCCTTCATCAACCAGCTGAATTATTGCATCCTATATCCTCCTCTTGGCCATTTATGAGATGGGGTATGGATATAGTTGGTAAGCTCCCTAAGGCACCTGGTGGAAAAGTGTTCATGCTAGCTATGACTGATTACTTCTCCAAGTGGATAGAGGCTGAAGCTTTTGCCCAAGTCAGAGAAAAGGAAGTTATATCCTTCATTAAAAGAAATATTATAACTAGATTCGGTATTCCTTCTGAAATTATATGTGACAATGGTTCCCAATTCATTGGGGGCAGAACCACTAACTTTTGTGACAGCTGGGGGATTAAGATGATAACATCAACACCAGTCCACCCACAAGCTAATGGTCAAGCAGAATCATCCAACAAGATCATCATCAACAATTTGAAGAAGAAGCTTGGATCCAAGAAAGGGAAATGGGCAGAAGAACTATCTTATGTGCTTTGGGCTGACAGGACAACCCCTAAGAATGCTACTGGTCAAACACCATTCTCTTTGGTATTTGGGGCAGAATCAGTGATCCCAACAGAAATGGTGGTTCCAACTGCTAGAACAAGTACTCGTGATCCTGAGGAAAATGATGAGAACTTGGCTCAAGACCTGGATACTATTGAAGAAATCAGGGATCTGGCTAGGATAAGGATGGCCAGTTATCAACAAAGAATGGCTGGTGCTTACAACAAAAATGTCAGGATCAGGAAGTTTCAAGTTGGAGATATGGTATTAAGGAAAGCATTTCAGAACACCACCAATCCTGCTGATGGAAAATTGGCTCCAAAATTGGAAGGCCCTTATTTGATTGAAGTTGAAGCAGGAAAGGGGGCATATAGATTGCTAACCATGGAAGGTGATTTGCTACCAAGAGCTTGGAATGCTGTCCACTTGAAGAAATATTTCATGTGAGCAGGATCCTCATCGCACAGATGATCCTTACATTGGAGTTATCCTTGAAGGATCCTTAAAGTATCGGTGATCCTTACTTTGGTAATATCCTAATCTTGAACTATTTCATTTCTTTATTTTCTCATATAAGGATAAGGATCATGTGTCCTTTATCCATCTCTCACGTGATTTTAAGTTTTGAAAGTTCAGGTATCCTTAGCAAAATATTGGTTATCTGCAGAAGCAATCCGCTCCTTGGGTTTAACCCCAGTTATTTGGGCTTGACCCCAGTTCCGCCTGTAGCGCATGATGATCCTGGTATAGTTCAAGGCATTGGGACCAGTACTCGCTTTAGGGGCTGATAATTCTATTGTACTGGCTGTACCTAGGATCCTACGTATAATGGTAGACGTACCATACATCCGTTCCTAAGGTTTCTAACGTTTTCACGTTAGCTAAGGTTTTGGCATTTTCATGTCACTAAGTTTGGATAGTCGCCAGTTAGGGCCATACTCCAGTTTACATACGATCCTTGGGCTTGTCCCCAGTTATCCTTGGGCTTGTCCCCAGTTGCTAACTCTTATCTTATATTGGCTTAGTCCCAAGTTATGCTCTATTTCAGGTCCTTGAAGATAAGCAACTAGGGATCCTTGATCCTTACTTCTCTCTAAGGTTTATCTTATAGTTATCCTGATTCTGGTTAGGATCCTAACTTGGATCCTCAGGTATGATCCTTAACTATTTTCAATTCTATTAATTGTTTATTTGAATAACCCTCAAAATTTGACAACTAAACTTGTGATCCTTAAAATATATTACTTTTTGGGATTCTTTAACTATAGGATATTTGATCATGGATCATATCCTAAATATTTTCAATCTGACTTACTCAAAATTGTTTATTCAATAAATGTACATCAAAACAATTGAGAATTAAAGAGACAAAAAGGATAACAATACAAGATAAGCGACAAAAGATTAAGGTTTTATTTATTAACAAAAGACTAACCCTTAAAAGGTTGTCAAAATTACCTACCCCGAGCATCTACCAGCAATACGTGGCCCGTCCGCTGGGGTAGGTAAAGGGTGTCCATGATAATAGGTTCAAAAGTAGTGCAGGAATATAAAGGCGGCAGGATCACAATGGCTTCATCCCCCAAACAGAGGATCCCTCCACCATTATCAATCCTGCCTATTGTCCAAAGGATCATACATGATCCTTAATCCTAAAACTATTGTTCAGTACAAACCATCAAATTGTTCAACAAAACAACCATCAAACTAAAAAAAATTGGGCTCCGGCTATGTCTAGAAGTTTCCATCATCGCCCAATCATGCAACCTAAACCTTCCCTGCATCACCACCTCCAGCTCCACTTGTTTCACCACCTTCACCCTTGCCTCCAGCCTCAATCGCCAAAACTTCCTCAGTCTCTTCATCATCTTCAAGATCAGCCAACCTTGCTTTCCAGTCCTCAATCTCCCAGCTGCTTCTGTCGAAGTTAGGATCTTGAGCTTCCTGGGCCATCTTTAGTTTTGTCTGATACATTGTGATGGCAGCAGAGACCTTTGCACCTTCTATGAGATCATGCTTTTCATAGTCAAGGTCAATCAGGAGTTTAGCCGTCTTAGTCTTGGCATCCTGGAGCTCCTTCTGAAGATCAACAATTTTGAGGTCCTTTAGCAATGCAACCTGCTGGAGGTCGGCAATCTTCCTATCCTGATCCTCAACGTGGCCAACATAATCCTCAATCTCAGTGAATTTCTGCAAAGAAGGAAGAAGATGAAGAGAGAATACCTGTTTATCTTCGGAATGCAGTTATAAAGGGAGTATCTCTGAAATTTTAAATGCAATCGATCCTATCTCTATCTCCTATTTATAATCATGATTGTGCAGGGTTGTCACTTCTGTGACGTCATCGTTGCAACGGATAGTTCTACAATAACGGCTATATTTGCGATAGTTAGTTGCGGATAAGATCAAGAAAATATAATTCGCTCATTTTACATATCACTCCTTATATTTTGGGGGCAATTGTTAGGGGAGGATTTTCTAACAATCAGTGATCCTTACTTGTTATCCTAACTAATGATCCTTACTTCTGTGACAGATAGTGATCCTCAGAAGAGCTTTAGGATCAGGGTCATGGATCACCTTAAGGATCCTCATACTAACGATTGTTTGTTTATGTATCGCATTATTTTGCAGGAGTAACAAGCTTGACTTGGTCTTGGCAACGTTACTATGGAATATTCCACGGGTATTTCGCACACGTTTGACTGGAAATGGACGTTGTGGAGAACGTGGGAGCTTGGCACAAAAGTCGGATAGTTTGTTATTATAGTTAACTTCTATTTTTAAAGGGGTGACGAGCTAGAATTAGAACACTTAGCCATTTTCAGCTACACACACTCTCATACAATCGCACTCTTGAAGATCTCGACGAACACTTATTAGTTTTCACTCATTTTTACACATTTCACCATAGTGATCCTTGTACCTAGCTCGTTACTATCCGAAGTTGTAAACATTTATTGATTTATTTGAGCTTGGTGATCGGTAGTTTCCATCACCCGGGGTTTTTTGTGCCGGAGATCAACTCTTGATCAAGGGCTTTTTCCCCGTATAAATCCCTGTGTCATTTGTGCAATTTTCATTGAAGTGATCCTTATCATTGTTCTACATTCAAAGCATCATTCCCCGTAACAAAGAGTTTGGTTGCATTATCCTCATCAGATTTTTTGACCAAAACAGAAGGTGCAAAGGTCTCCGCTGCCATCACAATATATAAGACAAAACTGAAGATGGCCCAGGAAGCTCAAGATCCTGACTTTGACAGAAGCAGCTGGGATGTTGAGGGCTGGAAGGCGAGGTTAGCTGATCTGGAAGATGAGGAGGAGGCTGAGGAGGTTTTGGCGATCGAGGCTGGAGGCAGTGCGAAGGGTCAGGTGAAGGATACCGAAGCTGGAGGGGATGAAGATGCAGCGAAGGTGTAGGCTGCATGATTGGGCAATGATGGACATTTCTAGACGTAGCCGGAGCCCAATTTTTTAAATTCGGTAGTAGTTTTTTTTTGTGGTTGTGCTGTTTTAAAACAATGATGGTCTGTATTTGAACAATAGTTTTAGGATTAAGGATCTAGGATCCTTTGGATAATAGGTAGGATTACAAATGGTGGAGGGATCCTCTGTTTGGGGGATGAAGCCATTGTGATCCTGCCGCCTTTGATTTCCTGCACTTGCTATAACCGCATAAACAATAGACACCCGTTGCCAACCCATGTGGACGGGCCACGTTTTGCTGGTAGAAACATGGGTTGGCAATTTTGACAACCTTCGACGGTTAAACCTTTGTTAATAAAATAACTTTAATCTTTTTTGGCTTATCTTGTGTTGTTATCCTTGTTTGTCCTTTTAATTTTCAATTGTTTTGATGTACACTTGTCTGAGTAAGAAAAGTTGAACAAATTAGATAAAAAATAGAAAAATTTAGAATATGATCCAGGATTAAATATCCTATAGTTGAAAAATTCCAAAAAGTGGTATATTTTAAGGATCATGAGCTCAGTTGTCAAAGTATAAGGGTTATTCAAATAATCAATGAATAAAATCAAAATAGTTAAGGATCATACCTGGGGATCTAAGTTAGGATCCTAACCCTTAATACTATAATCAGGATAACCACAGGACAAACCTTAGTAAGAAGTAAGGATCAAGGATCCTTGGTTGTTTAACTTCGAAGACCTGAAATAGAACATAACTTGGGACTAAGCCATTATAAGATAAAAGTTAGCAACTGGGGACAAGCCCAAAGGATAACTGCGGACAAGCCCAAGGATAACTGGGGACAAGCCCATGGATAACTGGGGACAAGCCCAAGGATCGCGTATGAACTGGAGTATGGCCCTAACTGGCGACTATCCAAACCTAGTGGCATGAAAATGCCAAAACCTTAGCTAACGTGAAAACGTTAGAAACCTTAAGAACGGATGTATGGTACGTCTACCATTATACGTAGGATCCTAGGTATAGCCAGTACAATGGAATTATCAGCCCCTAACGCGAGTACTGGTCCCACTGCCATGAACTATACCAGGATCATCGTGCGCTACTGGCGAAACTGGGGTCAAGCCCAAATAACTAGTTACTTCTGTAGATAATCAACCCTTTGCTAAGGATACCTGAACCTTCAAAACTCAAAATCACGTGAAAGGTGGATAAAGGATGCAGGATCCTTATCCTTATATGAGAAAATAAGAGAACGAAATAGTTTGAGATTAGAATGTTACCAAAATAAGGATCATCTGTGCTTTAAGGATCCTTTAAGGATACTTATCATGTGAGGATCATGGATCCTTATCACATGAAGTATTTCTTCAAATGGGCAGCATTCCAGGCTCTGGGTAGCAAATCACCTTCCATTGTTAGCAATCGATATGCCCCCTTTCCTGCCTCAGCTTCAATCAAGTAAGGTCCTTCCCATTTTGGTGCCAACTTTCCATCAGCAGGATTGGTGGTATTCTGAAATGCTTTCCTTAGTACCATATCACCAACTTGGAATTTCCTGATCCTGACATTTTTGTTGTAGGCTCCAGCCATTCTTTGCTGATAACTGGCCATCCTTATCCTTGCCAAATCTCTGATTTCTTCTATAGTATCCAGGTCTTGAACCAAGTTCTCATCATTTTCCTCAGGATCACGAATACTTGTTCTAGCAGTTGGAACCACCATTTCTGTAGGGATCACTGATTCTGCCCCAAATACCAAGGAGAATGGAGTTTGGCCTGTAGCATTCTTAGGAGTTATCCTATCAGCCCAAAGCACATAAGGTAGTTCTTCTGCCCATTTCCCTTTCTTGGATCCAAGCTTCTTCTTCAAATTGTTGATGATGATCTTATTGGAGGATTCTGCCTGACCATTAGCTTGTGGGTGGACTGGTGTTGATGTTATCATCTTAATCCCCCAGCTGTCACAAAAGTTAGTAGTTCTGCCCCCAATGAATTGGGAACCATTATCACATATAATTTCAGAAGGAATACCAAATCTAGTTATAATATTTCTTTTAATGAAGGATATAACTTCCTTTTCTCTGACTTGGGCAAAAGCTTCAGCCTCTATCCACTTGGAGAAGTAATCAGTCATAGCAAGCATGAACACTTTTCCATCAGGTGCCTTAGGGAGCTTACCAACTATATCCATGCCCCATCTCATAAATGGCCAAGTGGAGGATATAGGATGCAAAAATTCAGCTGGTTGATGAAGGATATTGCTGTGTCTCTGACAAGGATCACATTTCTTACCATACTCCACAGCATCTCTCTTCATAGTTGGCCAATAGTATCCTGTCCTCAGGATCCTTGAGAATAATGCCCTGCCCCCAGTGTGGTTTCCACAATCTCCTTCATGGAAGTCTTTTAAAACTTCTTGGATTTCAGGATCCTCAATGCATCTTAGATATGGTCCTGCAAGAGATCGTTTATACAACATATTATTTAAAATTGTGAATTGAGATACCTTAATTTTGAAAGCCCTAGGGTTTTCTCCTGTAGGAATCTCTCCATGTTGTAAGTATCTCATAATTGGGAGGATCCATGATCCTGAATGAAATTGAGTATCCTCACTAGAGATAATTATAGAATCCTCTCCTATTTCCATAGTCACATGATCCTCGATGGCAAGAGCCAGGATATGGATAATGGGGATACTTATATCCTCCGGGATCTTCAAAGATGATCCTAGATTAGCCAATGCATCAGCTTCTGCATTTTCTTCCCTTGGTACCTGTGTCAAACTAAAGGAAACAAAAGAGAGTGCCAATTCTTTGATTATCACCAAATATTTGGTTAGCTTTTCTTCTTTAACAGCATAGGATCCATTAAAGTGATTAGTGATTAACAAAGAATCTACATGTACCTCAAGATACCTGATCATCATATGCTTAGCAATTTGCAAGCCAGCTATCAAGGCTTCATATTCAGCCTCATTGTTAGTGGTTTGGAACTCACAAGCTATAGAGTGGGGTATTATGTCCCCCTGTGGCGATTTTAGTAGTATTCCAAGCCCTGTTCCTTTGACATTTGAGGATCCATCAGTATAGAGTATCCAAGGATCCTTGGTCTCCTCTAGCTGCTGGACTTCTAACTCAGCTTCCTTTTGCAAATCACTACTGAAATCTGCCACAAAGTCGGCTAATGCTTGGGATTTAATGGCTGTCCTGGGCTCATATCTTATATCATATGCATTAAGCTTCACTGCCCACTTAGCCATCCTTCCTGACATTTCAGGTTTCCCGAGGACATTCTTAATTGGAAAATTAGTTTTGACGATAATGGCATGAATTTCAAAATAATGTCTCAATTTAGTAGATGCCATAATTAATGCAAGGATAAGTTTTTCTAAGGGTGAATACCTGGATTTAGCATCAAGTAAACTCTTACTTACATAATAGACAGGATGTTGTGTACCTTCGTGATCCTTAACAAGGACGGCACTAACTGCTTTTGAGGATACCGCAAGATATAAGGATAACACATCTCCGTTTTCTGGTTTCATCAAGGCCGGGGCCGAGGATAGGTAATCCTTAAGAGCTCTTAAGGCACTTTCATGCTTCTCAGTCCACTCGAATTTCTTGTTCTTCCTTAGGATATCATAGAATTCCTTGCACTTTTCTGAGGATTTGGATATGAATCTGTTTAAAGCTGCAATCCTGCCTGTTAACCTCTGAATATCCTTAGCATTGGCAGGGGACTTGATGTTCACTATAGCTTTGATTTGTTCTGGACTGGCTTCAATGCCTCTCTTTGTCACCATATATCCTAAGAATTTACGTGCTTTAACACCAAAGTGACATTTTGAAGGATTAAGTTTCATGTTATATTTGTCAAGGATATTGAATGCTTCCTCCAAGTCTCTTAGGTGATCCTCAGCCTTTTTTGATTTTACCACAATATCGTCTATGTAAACCTCCATAGTTTGTCCAATCTGATCCTTGAACATCATATTCACTAGCCTTTGATAAGTTGCACCTGCATTTCTTAGTCCGAATGGCATAGCAATATAACAGTATATACCCGTTGGAGTCATAAAGGCTGTATCCTCTTGATCGGATGGTTCCATCTGAATTTGTTGAAATCCAGATGAAGCATCCATAAAAGTTAACAGTTCATGACCCGCAGTTGCATCCGCCATGGAGTCAATGTGGGGTAATGGGAAAGGATCCTTGGGACATGCCTTATTTAAATCAGTGAAATCGACACATACCCTCCACTTTCCGTTTTTATTTTGAACAACAACCACATTGGCCAACCATCTTGGATACTTGACCTCTCTAATCATACCTGCTCAGAGTAATTTCTCTACCTCCTCCTGGATAATGGCATTTCTTTCTGGTGCAAATTTCCTCCTCTTTTGATGGATTGGTTTGAAGGACCTATCAATGCCAGGTTTGTGAGTGATTATATCTTTAGATATACCTGTCATGTCTTCGTGTTTCCATGCAAAGGTAGTCTTTCTCCTTTTGAGGAAGGATATGAGGTCTTCCTTTATTTCGCCAAGGATCCCTGATCCTATATAAATTTTAGATTCAGGATCATCAGGATCCATAAGGATTTCTACTACATCCTGTTCTCTTGCCTCCAAGACATCCCTTGGAGGATGCTTTAATTGCTATTGCTCCCTTGACTTTGATGCTGGTTTCATTGATGAGGTGTAGCAGTTCTTAGCTTCTTGCTGATCACTATCAATCTTCACTATTCCCCAAGGACTAGGAAGCTTCACACATTGATGATAAGTGGATGGGACTGCCTTCATGTCATGTATCCAAGGCCTGCCAAGGATAACATTACAACAAGATAAACAGTCAATAACACAAAATTTTTGGTAAGAATGTAGGCCTTCGATATAGATTGGGAGTTTAATGTCCCCCGGAGTATTCTTAGTCTCGCCACTGAATCCCACGAGCACAGAGGATCTTGGTATGATATCGGATTCAGTAATATTCATCTTCTTGAGGACATCAAGCTGGATAATGTTCACAGAGCTTCCTCCGTCTATAAGGATCCTGCGAACAAAATGGTTAGAAATAAAAAGAGTGATAACCAAACCATCGTGATGAGGATCTTGAATGTCAACACGATCATCCTCATCAAAAGTTATAACTTTTCCTTCGGAGACACTGGATGTTCGAATGGGTCTATCTCCATTATCCATCTTGGTTTCCTTTGCATGTCTTTTAGCTGCAGAGAAGGATGTTCCAAAAATGTCTGATCCTCCAGAAATAAAGTTTATAACTTGTGCATCTGCTGGAGGGGCTGGAGCTTTCTCTGGGATCCTTTCAGGATCCTGAGTCCTTGACTTCTTTCTCCCCAATAATTCTTTCAAGTGCCCCTTGCTCAACAAGTATCCAATTTCTTTTCTCAGTGCGATGCATTCTTCTGTGAGATGCCCAAAATCTTCATGATATGCGCACCACTTTGACTTATCTTTAGTTGCAGCTGGTCTGTCATTTTTCCTGGGCCATCTAGCTTTATCACCTAAATTCTGCATCGCAAGGATTAGTTCATTGTTATCAACAGAAAAGCAATATTCGGAAATTGGAGGATAATCCTCATCATCCTCTTCTTGTTCAACAGCATGCACATTCTGGTTATCAGATTTGTTATAGGATCTGAACTTGTTGTTCTTGAATGAGGATCCTTGCTTCTCTTGCTTTGAGGATCCTGCTAACCTCTCCTGGATCCTTTTGTCATCCTCTAGCCGGATGAACCTAAGGGCCCGGGTTCTTACCTCATCTAGATTCCTGCATGGTGTCATAACAAGATCATCATAGAATAATGAATCCCTAAGCAATCCCATTTTAAAGGCTTCAACAGCCGTAGCTATATCCAGGTTAGGGATATCTAAGGATTCTTTACTAAATTTAGTGATATAATCCCTTAATGATTCATTATGACCTTGGGTTATCCTATACAGATCACTAGTTAAACGCTCAAATTTTCTACTACAAGAAAACTGGTTATTAAATAGGTTAACTAGATTAGCAAACGAGGTAATAGAGTAAGGGGGAAGACTTAGTAGCCATTTAAGAGCCGATCCAGTAAGAGTAGATCCAAATCCCTTGCACAGACATGCTTCCTTTAACCTTTCTGGGATGGGATTAATCTCCATCCTTTCCCTGTACTGTGCTATGTGTTCTTCAGGATCTGTTGAACCGTCATACAACTTCATGGTAGGCACGTGGAACCTCTTGGGTATCTCACCATCACAGATTGGTGGTGCAAAACGAGATATCTTGTGGCTCCCATCTGCAATCTCCGGGATAGGCTTGACCACTCCTGGGACACTTGATATCATATCCTTTAACTTTTGCAATTCTCTGGCTATGGCATGATTGATACCTGTATCCTGCATAAGGCCATGGTTAGTGGTATAAGAATTATTGAAAGTGTTACCTCCCATTGGATTCAAAGGAAGAGCGGATGTGAATCCATATTGTTGGGGCTCTGGAATGACCGATGGACCAGTAGAAGCAATGGTCTGCATTGGAATAAAATCTCCCTGATGGATATCGGAACTCCCTTATTGCAAACTCCTTAAGGATCCCGGAATCTGGAAGGATCCATGAAACTGAGAGGATCCTTGGACCTGGGAGGATCCTGGGACGTAGGAAGATCCCTGAACCTGGGAGGATCCTTGAAACTGAGAGGATCCTTGAACCTGGGAGGATCCTGGAACATAGGAAGATCCTTAAACCTGGGAGGATCCTTGAAACTGAGAGGATCCTTGAACCTGGGAGGATCCGGGAACATAGGAGGATCCTTGAACCTGGGAGGATCCTTGAAACGGCCAGAATCCTTGAATCTGCTGCGCTCCTGAGTATCCTCCTGAGCTTACGAAGGATCCTATATGCTGAGGATGGGATCCTGCTGGTTGGAAGTGTGACCCTGAAGCCTGAGTCATTGCTGATGATCCGTAATGCACTCCTTTTGGCCCTCCCACATATTGAACGTCTGGAACCGCTGAAGGCTGAGAAGTTATAACCGGAGTATCGAAATTCAAAGATCTGGGCATCAGTGGGGAATGATCCTCTGCCGATCTCTTCTGTTTCTTGATGTCTCCAATTTCTCTAAGAATCCTTTCATTGGTCTTATCCTGCTGCTGTATATGCTCCTTCATCTGCAAAATAAGAGTAAACAAGTCACTAGTAGTAGGAGTATAAGAAGCAGAAGAAGTTGGAGGTTTTGAGAAAATGGGAGTTGGTTTCTTCTCGGCATTTTTCTGAGGTCCAGACGGTGGTGGAGGCAAAGGTGGAATGCCCTGGGATGAATTGACTGCAGACATCGCACTGGAGGTGTTCTTTGATGATGAAGCCATCTACTTGGATGTAACGAACCGAAATGATCACAAACATGGGAATTTCTTAGGAATGAAGCACCAATTGCCCCACGGTGGGCGCCAAACTGTTTTGGTCAAAAATCAGACGAGGATAATGCAACCAAACTCTCTGTTACGGGGTATGATGCTTGAATTGGTAAACAACAATGAGGATCACTATGAAATGAATTGCACAGGGGACACAAAGATTTATACGAGGAAAAAGCCCTTGATCAATGTATGATCTCCGGCATAAAAAACCTCGGGTGATGGAAACTACCGATCACCAACTCAAATTAAACAATAATCCTTTTACAACTTCGGATGATAGCGAGCTAAGTACAAGGATCACTACAGTGTATCGTGTAGAAACGTATGAAAAATGCTAAGTGTTTTGCCGAGAGCTGGTGATTGCAGTTGTACGAGTGTGTGTAGCCAAAAAATAGCCAAGTGTTGTCTAATTAGCTCGCTATCCCTTTTAAATTTAGTAAAATATCTAAATAACTAACTATCCACAATTCATGCCTTCTCCCCCACGATCTCCATAATGTTCACCATGGTCAAGCACGTGCGGAATAAACGTGGAATATTCTCCAGGAACGTTACCAAGACTAAGTCCAAGCTGGTACTCCTGCAAAACAATACCGAAATCATAGCAGACAATCATTAGTATAAGGATCCTTAGGATGATCCATGATCCTGAAGCACTTCTGAGGATCACTAACTGACACAGAAGTAAGGATCACCAAGCAGGATAATAATTGAGGATCACGGGTCATTAAGAAATCCTCCCCTAACACTTGCTATGACTGATTACTTCTCCAAGTGGATAGAGGCTGAAGCCTTTGCTCAAGTCATAGAAAAAGAAGTGATATCCTTTATCAAAAGAAATATTATTACTAGATTTGGTATCCCTTCTGAAATTATTTGTGATAATGGATCCCAATTTATTGGGAGTAGAACTATTAACTTTTGTGACAGCTGGGGATTAAGATGATAACATCAACACCAGTCCACCCACAAGCTAATGGTCAGGCAGAATCATCCAACAAGATCATCATCAACAACTTGAAGAAGAAACTTGGATCCAAGAAAGGAAAATGGGCAGAAGAACTACCTTATGTATTATGGGCTAACAGGACAACTCCCAAGAATGCTACTGGCCAAACTCCATTTTCTTTGGTATTTGGGGCAGAATCAGTGATCCCTACAGAAATGGTGGTTCCTACTGCAAGAACAAGCATTCGTGATCCTGAAGGAAATGCTGAAAACTTGGTTCAAGATTTGGATACTATAGAAGAACTCAGGGATTTGGCAAGGATAAGGATGGTTAGTTATCAACAAAGGATGGCTGGAGCCTACAATAAGAATGTCAGGATCAGGAAGTTCCAAGTTGGTGATATGGTATTAAGGAAAGCATTTCAGAATACCACAAATCCTGCTGATGGAAAATTGGCACCAAAGTGGGAAGGCCCCTACCTTATTGAAGCTGAGGCTGGAAAGGGGGCATATCGATTGCTAACAATGGAAGGTGATTTACTACCAAGAGCTTAGAATGCTGTCCATCTGAAGAAATACTTCATGTGATAAGGATTTGTTATCCTTAGCAATATTCATGATCCACATCCTTGAAGGATCCTTAGAGGATGGAGGATCCTCATCCTGGTAATTTCAATCTAATTAATTTTTTAATTATCTTATGCATAAGGGGAAGGATCCTGGATCCTTTATCCTTCTTTCACTTAGTTCTGAGTTCTGCGGAAAGATGACATATCCTTGACAAAGGATTGAGTATCCACAGAAGTATCCAGTTGTTTGGGCTTGACCCCAGTTGTTTGGGCTTGACCCCAGTTATTTGGGCTTGACCCCAGTTATTTGGGCCTGTCCCCAGTATCGCCAGTAGTGCACGATGATCCTGGTACAGTTCATGGCAATGAGACCAGTACTCGCTTTAGGGGCTGACAATTTCATTGTACTGGCTGTATCCGGGATCCTACGTATAATGGTAGACGTACCATACATCCGTTCCTAAGGTTTCTAACGTTTTCACGTTAGCTAAGGTTTTGGCATTTTCATGTCACTAAGTTTGGATAGTCGCCAGTGAGGGCCATACTCCAGTTTACACAAGATCCTTTAGGCTTGTCCCCAGTTATCCTTTGGGCTTGTCCCCAGTATATTGGGCTTGTCCCCAGAATTGTTGGGCTTGTCCCCAGTTACTAACTCTTCTCTTATATTGGCTTAGTCCCAAGTTATATTATGTTTCAGGTTTTTGAAGTTAAACAACTAAGGATTCCTGATCCTTACCTTTTACTAAGGTTTGTCCTTTGGTTATCCTGGTTATAAATGTTAAAGGGTTAGGATCCTAACTTGGATTCTCAGGTATGATCCTTAATCACTTTGATTTTATTCATTATTCATATAAGTGACCCATATCATTTGACAACAAAACTAATGATCCTTAAGTTACATAACTTTTCTGAACTTGTCGACTATAGGATATTTGATCCTTGATCATACCCTAAAACTTTTAAACATAATTTACTAAACCTTTATTCTTTACTTACAAATTCAAAGAAAGTGAATAACAACAGTAGAAAAATAAAGATTTCACAAGGATAACAACACGGGAAATAGCCAAAAAGTTAAAGTTTTATTTATTCACAAAAGTTAAACCCTTTTAAGGTTGTCAAAATTGCCAACCCAAATTTCTACCCGCAATACGTGGCCCGTCCACTTGGGTTGGCTAAGGGTGTCCATTGTTAATAGGTCTTAGAAGTGCAGGAAATAAAAGATGGCAGGATAACAAGTGGTTTCATCCCCCAAACAGAGGATCCCTCCACCACCTATTATCCTACCTATTGTTCAAAGGATCCATGATCCTCAACCCTAATAGCTATTGTTCAGTAGTTACCACCCATCATTGTTTAAAAACCACTACCAAATCCTAAAAAATGGGCTCCGGCCGCGTCTAGAAATATCCATCATCGCCCATTTCTGCAGCTCACACCTTGGCTGCATCACCACCAGCATCATCACCACCAGCTTGATCCTTCCCGCTGCCACTTGCCTCAATCGCCAAGACCTCGGTAGCCTCCTCCTCATCCTCTAGCTCAGCCAGCTTTGCCTTCCAGCCCTCCTTGTCCCAAATGGTCCTGTCGAAGTCAGGATCCTCAGCCTCCTGGGCCATTTGTAGCTTGATCTTGTACATGGTGATGGCAGCAGAGACTTTAGCATCCTCCAGCAGATCATGCTTCTCATGATCAACATTTATCTGGGCCAGGACCACCTGCTTCTTTGCCTGATTGAGGTTTTTCTCGAGGGAGGAGATGGTTTGATCCTTAGCCAGGAAGAATTTTTGATACTCTAGATGTTTTTGCTCCGCCTCCTCAACATAAGCATCAAACAGCATTTCGATCTCGGCGAATTTCTGCAAAAAGACAAGGTAAAGTTCAGGATCCGTGATCCTCAAGTGGGCAGGATAATGAAGCATAGTGGGTGATCCTTACCTCAGCAAAGTATTCTTGGAACTGGTGGCGGATAAGAGGCAAACCTTCAAGATTTTCAGCTTCAGTGGCCTTCCTCTTCTTTCCCCCCTTGGAGGTGACAGGCTTGGGGACTGTGGCACTTGGGCTAGCAGCAGTTTTCTTTTTTCCGGAATGGGGAGCCACAATGCTAAGATCACTGACACTGAAGCGGGTGGCAGACCTTGAGGATTTTCCAACACCTATCAATCTAAAACAATAGATAAGTATTCTTGTTTTATTTACATTTTAACATTTAATTAAATACAAACTCGGATACTTACTTGACATTGTAACTGAGCCTGAGGATACTTCTTGAGAATCCTTGGTGTTTGCTTGGAATGATCTTATTGCAGGATCAAGATTCCGGAAAGCGGTGATCCTCTCCTTGGTTGCAGGTGATGAAATGATATGAGAAACAGAAATAGCTGCACAAAAGAAACAAAAAGAAGAAATCAGTTATCCTTACAGGAACAGGGTTATCCTATGATCCTTCTATAAGGATCCCCTATCCTACCATGGGTGGCCCATTTTCTGGGAAGATCCTTCCCATCCGGGATAGAGTCCCTCCTAACGAAGAAAAAACGTTTCTTCCAGTTGGTGTCATTCTTGGTGGTTTTCAGGATTGGATGAGGTTCACCGGGTTTGTGTTTGAATAAAAAGCGGTGTAAACCATGGCTCACAAGGTTGTACAGTTCAGTAAGTTCAGACATTCCTAACTCTATATCCTCCTGCTCAATGATCCTCTCAAGGGTAAATATAACCCTCCACATCATTGGCATGGCCTGGACATAGGATATGCCGATAAGGGAAAAGAAAGACTGGGTAAAAGCAGGAAAATGATAGGAGTATCCTATCAGAAATGGGGTGACTGGAAAGGCGACCCAAGTTTCAGAAACGAAATCGCTTAAGGCGGTAGGGTCAAAAGGTTTAAAAACAGTGTCCGCCGGAAAGCAATGGCGAATCATGTCTATATCCGGATCAGTGAAGCAGCAACGTTCCTTCGGAGAATCTTTGATGATCCCTTGGCTCTTCAAAGGACTGTCTTTCTAATGATCCTTAGCAGGGGATGATCGTAACTTCATTGTGATTCGGAGATTTCGAGAAAGAAGGAACAGAGCAAGAATGTGAAGAGAAAAGGAGAAAGAGAAGTACCTGCTTGATCTTCGAATGAGGATTTAAAGGGTGTAATGCACGAATTTAAATGCCTCCGGATCCTTATCTCTAACTTGAATTTATAATGATGATTTTGCAGGGATGTCGCTTCAGTGACGTAGGATCTGCAACGGATAGTTAGATTCTAACGGCTATATATCTGTCAGTTTGTTGCAGATAAGATCAAGAAAATATAACTCGTTAATTTACACTTTACTCCTTATATTTTGGGGGCAGTTGTTAGGGGAGGATTTTCCAATCCTAAGGATCACGGATCCTCAAATGCTGTTAGGATCATGGATCCTCAATTCTGTTTGAATTAAGGATCCTCAGTAGGTGTTGCAGGATCAGGATTCGGGATCCTTATTGTTATCCTTATACTAACAATTGTCTACCTTGTACGTAAGCTTGTTTTGCAGGAGCGAAGGCATGGACCAAGTCTCACCGAAATTCCTGGAGCATATTCCCTCAATATTCCGTACGTGCTTGGCTCTTGTGGACGTTATGGAGATCGTGGGGAGCTTGCACAATTTGCGGATAGTTAGTTAGTTAAGTTATTTCTAATTTAAAATGGGGATAACAAGCTTGAGTTAGAACACTTAGCTAATTTTGGCATTCACACACTCTCGTAACAGCTCTCAAACACTACTTGGCGATTTCATACATTTTTGCACATTGCACACTAGTGATCCTTGTAACAAGCTTGTTATCATCCCGACTTGTAACAACATTTTGTTTAATCTTAGTTGGTGATCGGTAGTTTCCATCACCCGAGGTTTTTTTATGCCGTAGATCAACTCTTGATCAAGGGTTTTTTCCTCGTATAAATCCTTGTGTCATTTGTTCATTACATTTCTAAGTTATCTTTAACATTGTTCATTGATTCAAGCATCATTCCTCACAACAAAGATTTGGTTACATTATCTTAGCCTGATTTTTGACCAAAACAACCATAACCAGTATAACCGATCGGTTACGGTTCTGTTTATCCAATAACTGACATCGTGGTTATGGTTTTTGGTCAAAACCAACTCAAACCGACCTATGCACACCCTTAGTGATAAGCGATGAATCGTTAAGTTAAGACCTTATTGTGTAAACCAACAATGGGTCAAATGGTATATATATGTAAGAAATTGTAATCTATAGGGTTATTATGCTTACATTAAATCGATTGACATAAAAGGGGAATCATGACCGTTGATAATGATATGATTCCATTGGACCACAATGGGGGGTCAACCAGCTAAAAGGGTTATTGCTGAAAGTTAATAACTTATTGACTCAATTGTACTAATCTTTAAAGATGTTTATAGTAGTCAACGGAGGTAAAAATGTGGATGTCAAACCTTGATGGTTGTTCTCATAAATTAGAAATGAGTTAAGCTACCCTTGGTAAGTCAGGAGTAAGATCACACCGTCCAAAAGTCGAACAAACTACCATTTTTATTAGGGGTGTGTACGGTTCGGTTCGGTTTTTGGGTAAAACCAAAACCGTAACCGAAAGTTCGGTTTTTGGTTTTCAAAAACCATTCGGTTTTTTCGGTTTCGGTTATTTCGGTTTTAGCAACGGTTCGGTTCGGTTTTTTTGTTTTTTTTTTGGTTTTTGAAACAAATTATGTAAGATTCAAAACTTAAAAGTATAATTTATAGTTTAAGAATCTTTCTTAAATGTTTACATTTAAGTTAATATATTTAGTCTTTTAAATTAATATTATTCACATAAACTTAACCTTCTAATCTATTTTAATGATTCTCCAAAGTTTTTGTTAAGACGTTTTCTTTTATAATACTTTGAAAACCATTTAATTTTTATATTAAACTTTGTTAGTTCTTGTAAACAATGGATAATTTTAATGATAAATAAACATGTTATTGTTCTTATTATAAATATTTAACAAACAAGAATAAAATTAATAATTTTTAGTAGCATGGGTAAGCACTTAAACAACTTAAACATAAAAATATATATATTTGGTAATACTATTATAACTTATCGGTTCGGTTCGATTATTTTCGGTTATTGAAAATGATTATCCAAAAACCGAACCGAAATTTTTTATTATTAAAAATCCGAAAACCGAACCGTCGGTTTTTGTTTCGGTTCGGTTTTTTCGGTCCGGATTTTTCGGTTATTTCGGTTACGGTTCGGTTATTTCGGTTTTCTGCTCACCCCTAATTTTTATGTCGAAAGACAATTATGGATGTGAAAGTGTAAACCAAGTCATCATCATCATCATACTTAGTATATCCCACCAATAGCAAAGCTAAGGTAGGGTTTGAGTAGGGTAAGATGTAGACAGCCTTATCTATACCCCGTAGGGATAGAGAGGTTGCTTCTAGTGAGACCTCCGACTCGAATGTGAAAGTGTAAACCAAGTCCAATTGATAAACTAGGACTTAGCTTAATATACGTTGAAAATGGTTTGAAACTAAAAGGGGAGAAATTTGAGGATTTGATACTTGTGTGCTTAAAACCCCATAACGGGTCGGATTAAACCCAATTAAACTAAGCGCTCAACAAAAATGATTTCATACTAATTGGGAAAATGAGAGAAAGCCATTCTCTCATGATACCAACCATAATTCTGATTGTGGTTGGGAGATAATGGGGAAAACATTGACAAGGAATATAGGAGGCTTAAGCTAGAACGTTCAATGCCTCTTAACGGTTGGTTGGGTAAAACTTTAAACCAAAAGAACATGTGATATTATGTTTAATTGTAGTTGGGAAAAAGAAACTAAGAATGAATATAAAAAAAATGGAAGCATTGAGCTAGAATGCTCAATGCCTTCTTAACGGGTTGGTTGGGTAAAACACTAAACCAAACGAAAGAATTACAAATTTAAGAAACCGGGTCCAAATTTTGGATATCCTATTTGAGGCTTGAAAGGAAAAGTTAGCAAAGTACACCCTTTAGCAAAGTGCACATCTCAGCAAAGTGCACATTTCAGTGAAGTGCACGCTTCAGCAAAGTGCTCATATTAGTCGTCGCGGCACGCGATGTCTGAAGGCGTTTCTTTCGCTATACGCGACATAACCCTAGTTTATTAAAACACTTTCTTTTGTCAATTTCTATCCCTTAACACAAAAGAATATCAAGTAGATTTTAAATTGCTATCATTTAACTATCACCGTAAACACCAAAAGGATGTTTATTTATGCTATGCGAGTAAAAAGGTAACAGCTTACATATATGTATGTATGCATTGATAAATAATAATATACGATACACTAGTAAAATATATACGCCATCGTGAAGTTACATATCAAACAAAATACAAACATGATTTTATTCGTGTAAGATTACATTCTATGCATGACAGTTTAAAGCTACTTCTTTCTTGGAAAATATCAAGATTATTAAAGTAAAACAAATATACTGATTGATTAATAGTAAGTAGTAACAGTGGTTTATCTTTTGTGTGAAAGGAAACGTGTTTCATCTTCCCAATGATAAACTCTCCCCCTTTTCTTGCACAGCCAGTCTGCCATCACTGCCATTAATCTCTCTTCCAAGCAAGAGAGAATATGTTATAAGTTTATAAGGGTTTTAATTATATATTTATATCTACACTTAAATTCCTCTTTTTTACTAGTTATCATATGATATTGATAATTTATAATTTCATGTTTATTTTAAAGCATTCTAATCCATTTCATTTATGACAACGTATTATACTTCCGTTATTCTCAGGTTTTTTATGGATTTGTGTTTTAACTAAAGTAACTTGAAGTAACAAATAATCGATGATGAAGGGTTGGCAGTTAAAAGGGAATTTGCTTTGGGTCATGCTAGCTGCACACGCCCAAAATTATTTTCACACCCCAAAGCGCCGCGCTATGGCCAAAGCGCGGCGCTTCGTTCGACAAAACGTGCTTCGATTGACGTTTGAAACATTCGATACTGTTTGCCAGACATAAAGCTGATTATGATGTTTTGTCGTTAACCCTAAGCGCCGCGCTTTGGCCATAGCGCGGCGCTTCGACCCCAAATTTCACCCATTTTACCTTTTAAAAGCAACCTCAGACAGACACTTCGACCATATACATTTTCATTCACAGACACCACAGACACTTCGATATACATTCACCCATCCGTTGTGTTTCTTCAAAATAACGCGCGGTTTTGCTGTATTAGTTACATCTCTTGAAAAAACGATGTCGTGGTTAAACAACTATATTTTCGGTCAATATTCTGACGAGACAGTTGTTCCTGATTCTTACGAGGGGACCGCTATTTCTGACTCGTATGAGAAACCGGTCTCGTCCAACTTGAGGGAGGCAGAGGTTGTATCTGGCATTCGTTATCGTGATAACACGGTGACGCTGGATTTGAATACCCCTGTGGAGGACCCTTACGCACAACAAGGTTATTCGAATTTCGGTTACGGTGGCGAGTACAGCTTTGTACAGCAGGAGTGTGGTCCAAACGACAGTTACGGTTGTCAACAGAGCTTACAAGGTTATTCGAATTTCGGTTACGGTGGCAAGCACAACTTTGAACATCAAGTATATTCGGACCTCGGTGACGATGGTGAGCCGGGGGATGTGTCTGTTGACGAGGAAGGCTGTTACCCGGTTACGTTTTCGTTTGATACGACGCAGACCTTTTCGTCACGTAAAGAGTTAGTGCGTTGGGTACAAGACACGGCAAAAGACAACGGTTACCTCATTGTGACTAAGAGGTCGAATAAAAGAGGAGAGAATTACAAGATTTGGTTTCAATGTACTTTTGGTGGGGAGCATAAGAGTATAGCTACACAGAGGAAAACGGGTAGCAAGAAAATAGGCTGCCCGTTCGAGATGATCGGGTTTTCGGAATCATCCGGAAGTGTTTGGAGGATCGAGGTGACGAAGGCGAAGCATAACCACACTCCTATTGAAAACTTAGAGGGTCACGCGTATGCGAGAAGGCTTTCTTCGGAGGATACAAAACTGGTTAAGGAGCTGGCAGAGCAAGACATTCCCAACCAAAGTATATGGCGAACGCTGACAAAAAACAATCCGGCTAGAAAGCTTATTCCGAAAGATATACACAACGCTATTCAGAAGATCAACGCCGAAAAAAATGTCGGTAAGTCTCCGATGCAAAAACTTGAAAGCATTCTTCTCGAAAAAAATTACACTTATTACATGCGCACGAATGAGATATCAAACGAAGTTGAAGATGTCTTCTTTGTTCACGAAAGATCATTCAATATGTGGTGTGCCTTCCCGCATGTGCTAATTATTGACGCCACCTACAAAACGAACATGTACAACCTGCCATTTGTTCAGGTCGTAGGCATGACGTCGACAAACAAATCGTTTACGGCTGCTTGTGCGGTAATTTCCGCTGAGAAGTCAGAGAACTACCTATGGGTGTTGCAGAGGATCAAGTCTATGCTGGTAGGATGTATGGAACCGCGCGTGATTTTAACAGACAGGGATTTTGCGCTGATGAACGCGTGTGAACAAGTTTTTCCAAAAGCGCATAAGTATCTTTGTCGGTTCCATATTCAACAAAATATTAATAAGAACAGCAAGAAGAAATTCTCTGACAAGGATTGGAAAGAATTCGTACGTAGTTTTTGGTTATTGTGCGAGTCTACGACCGAGGAAATATACAGGTATAACTTGGAAAACCTTGAAGCACAGCTGAAAGAAGATGACCGTGAACGTAGGTATTTCTTACATAATTATGTTCAAATTTTATATAATAACAAAAACTGACTATTTACGTTTTTTTTTATTTTAGAGGTTTTTGATTATATGAAGAAATCCTGGTTGGATCCGTACCGTGAAAAGTTTGTATCATGCTGGATTAACAAAACTATCAACTTTCACCAAACTACGACCAACAGGGTTGAGGGCATGCATGCAACACTAAAAAGTCACTTTCCAAGTCATCGCAACACACTGGATAAACTTGTACTGTATGTTGATCATGTTGTTGATAGACAATACACCGAGATTAGTACAAGCTTTGAAACAAGCCTCCGAAAAGTGATGACGCACCACAAGAAGCTCGGTCCTAAGACGGATATAGCGATCCGCAACTATGCATCTCAGATTCCCGAAGTGATCCATCCATACATCGTTAGAATAAAGGACGTGAAACCAGATGGTCATTGTGGGTTTCGATCGGTGGCTGTTGGGTTAGGAGTGAAACAAAATTCATATTTGAGTACCCGCAGCACGTTTACGCTGACCTGCCTCCGGTAGCGCGTGAGGTGGCTCGGGACTTCGACCGGCGCCTCAGACGCCAGGCCGCACGCCAGGACTGGATCATCGAGACGCTCGTTTCTCTACGAGAGCGCGCTGGGTTGCCTCCACTTCCCCTCCCACCGTCCCCACCGCACGAGGATTAGTATCTTAGTTTGTTTGTATAGTGTTTTGTTATGTATTATGCAGTCAGTTGTACCTTTTTGCTTTGTATGTACAAACTGATATATATATATATTGCAGTTAATCTTCTATTTACATCACGTTGGTTTTGGATTGTTTACGTTTAATTCTTATGGTTTTCTGTACAATTTATTTAACGTGTTCGTTTAATTTAACAAAATAAACTAGGTTAACAGTTTATAAAGACGCACTTATATTATATACGTTTTATAAAAATAATGACGTACAAAAACCGTAATTATAAAACAACGTATTATAAAGGCCACCCATTATAAAACTCAAATACAATTTTTTCCTCCAAAAAACACTACCAAACTAACCCACATCTCACCTATTTCAAAAAAAAATCAACACAAATTCCAGCCAATGCTTTTTGTCTTTTTGCACACTCGAAGCGCCCCGCTTTGGCCATAGCGGGGCGCTTTGGCCAAGGTCAACAGACAAGGACTGACAAAGTCAGTCCTTGTCTGTTGACCTTGGCCAAAGCGGGTTTGTCAGTCCTTGTCTGTTGACCTTGGCCAAAGCGCCCCGCTATGGCCAAAGCGGGGCGCTTCGAGTGTGCAAAAAGACAAAGGCCGTGTGCGAATAGACCAGGCCTTTGCTTTTGCATGTTTGTGTTTGTTTTTCTTGAATCACTGCTTGATAGCTATTTGTCCACTCATTTACTGATTATTGTTCTCTCCCTTTCTCGACGTATTGTCATTTGTCTCAATCTCTAAAAGCATGTAGTAACAAGTGTAGTTAGGATCTTATCTGCACAAGACTTTGAGTTCAAAATAACATTTTCTAAGGTACTTATTAATCATATGTAATTCTTATAATTACTTTATAAATTACGTGTTAAAATTCTGTAGGTTCGTGTTCATATCAGATAGTGTTATTGTAGTATAAATCACTATCGCTAGTTTTTTGTGACACTTTAATTTATAGACAAAAAATAAGGTCTTTGGTGTCCATGACGGTTTAGCGATAGATTCCAGGACCATTCACCAGTTCCATGATGATTTAGCATGGACGTCAAGACAATTTAGCGACGTTATTCTAGTTTTCATGACAAGATCATCGACCCTCAATATATTGGCCGATTGTTATAAGAACTCGATACATCGGCTGATCTTTATAAGAAGAAATTTTGTAAGATAATCTAATCTTCAAATTGTGGTATAAACAATACCTTTGTGTATTCAACAACCATAATAATCAATATCAAAAGACGAAAGGAAACAAATGTTGAAGAGATATTGGAGGCACATTCTCAAAACCTCACTATTTAGGGTTATTAAGATTTCCTTTTGCTCAACAATATTTTTAATGTGGATCCTTCAACAGTATAAAATGGAAGAATAATGAGCTATGCAAAAATTTATAACACACACAAATGTAGTTCTCATAGTACAATGAAGGATATACATAGGTATAAATTCAAATGTACTTGACAATTATTCACGTATCCTAGGTTTATGTACTTTCTCATAAGTTTTGATGATACACAGGTTGTTGCCTAGAATTGAATGAATCACAACAATTGAAATACAAATTGAATAAACAAGATATATTGAACAAGTATTTTTATATTGAATTAGTGTACTTGTTCTTAAATTAATCAACCGATTTATACTATCATATTGTACCGTATTGAACCGACCCCTTCTAGGATTGCATCGGTTTGTCACACCGATTCAAAGTACGTATACATACGACACATCAACTTGGTAATTACCAAGTTTTGATTTATTATATTCTTGGCCATATACTTACATAGATACTAAAAATACATAATAAACATGTTTCTAATAATTACAACGAACTTTGGACTATGCATTTTTCATTTGGTATCAATTTAAACTTTATTTGCTATCAATTTAAACTTCATTTATTGTTCTACTATAAAGAAAAAAAAAAAAAAAAAAAAAAACTACATATACAAGTGTACCACCACCATAAAAATAATTAAAAAGTTTATTATTTAATGAAGTTAGTACTGGTATTAAAAATTAATAAAATATCATAAGTGTAGCATACACAACATATACCACTGCAAGAAACCCTATAGCGTGAAGAAATAAATTTCCCGACGAAAATAGTTAATTCATTTGGTGAGTGTTGAATAGGAGTGGAGTGACTTTGTTCTTTGTCGTAATCATTCATTGGTTCTTCCTATCAAATTTGAAAATATTTAAAAAGAAAAGGTAATAACTCTCACTAAGTATTAGTGTGGGCGGGGCACCATTCGGGTACCCCTTTCGGATAGTAGTGCATTTTTTAATGTCACCCTTAGGTAAGGCGTGCGGGTCGTGGAATCGGGTATCATTTACCGAAGAACGGAGGGGAAGGTTGACCAATCCCTTTTTTATTAAAAAAAAAAAAAGAAACATAGTTAAAGGTACTTAAAAATAGTGACGACACTAATTACGGTAGTTTAGGGTAATTGAAGGTAATTTTAAAACGACCAAATCTTAGGGTAGTGGAATGTATTTGAGAGGAGTGCTTCCCCACCCTTATAAGTTGGTCTTGTTTGTGGATAGTCCAAATGTCTCTTCTTGTATTTAACCAAATTGTCATATTAATTAACTTGCATGTGAAAAAACTAAATGTTATTGTAAGGCATGTGTTAAATGGCTCGATGTTGGTTCCACGTCAACAACGACATTTCAAATGAAAGGTGCATTTCCTCATTTGATAGAAGAAAGAGTGCCCTTAATACAAATCAAGGAACTGAACTATTCATACATTGTTGAATCTAAACAAGGAATCTAGGGTGGGCTTTGTAGCGAGCGTGGGGCAAATCGTGAGCGTGAGCAAGGAGAAAAAGAGATATTGCATTGTATGGGAAAGCGTGACAGGGTGCTAGGGCATGGAATCACAAGTGGGGGCGCAATTCTAAGAAGTTCAACAATGGTTGCTTACGTGACGTCTTGCCATGAAACTGAAAATCGTGACACATGACCATATACATCAACCCAAATACGAAACAAGCTTTGGTAGGTGACACAAACACAATCCATTAACTTGAAAATTAATATTTTACTTTTTGGATATAATCACTCTAGACGTATTAATTTACAACAAAAATACATATATAAGATTATTATGTTTAAACAATAAGCTTTTATACTCATTTTTATTTTAGTTTGGCATAAATAACACACCCAGTTTAACTTATAACTCACAACACAATCTTTTAAAAGGTAATAAAAGTAAACTAGTAAGATGGATCAACGCTCTAAGTCAACTCAAACATGACCCATTTAACGAAATGTGATTGAATTCCATCCGAACTTAGCGGCAAACCCATCATTTTTTATTTCATGGGGGAGGTTGCCCCATGGTTTCTACATAGCATTTTAGACCAGTCTTGGAAATTCAATATATCAAATGTCTTTTCATGTATTTTTCATAAGTTAATTAGAGACTTAAAGGTATACTAAAATTAGCTTGGATAACTTTTTCGTACAACATAAAAAGCAGTATTTGTGATTTGTTGTGAAGTGTTTGCTTGTATAAAAAAATACAACCTTTCAGATTCACAACCAAGGGCCGGTTCTTTAAGGAAGAACCCCCTTTTTGACAGATTCTTGAAATATTTACACTTTGGTCCCTGAAGTTTCAGTTTTTACAAAAGTAGTCCCTGTAGTTTCTAAAAAAAAATTCTGTTGGAAATTTGTCACGAATAATGCTTTTGTCGGAAATTTGTAACAAGTATTTTTATATTTCTGTCGGAAATTTGTCACGAATAATGTTGAATGAAATTTTTAAATTTTTTTTTTTTGTCGGAAATGTGTAGCTAAAAAAATTCCGAAAATATAATAATTAATATTTATCATAAATAATATATTAAAAATAACTATGAATTGTTGTAGGAGATCTGTAGCAGTTTGTGACACGGCGATTTTGTAGGAAATGGGTAGGAAATTGCGTAGGAAATGCGTTGGAAACAGGTTTCCTACGAGGCATTTTTCTACATCATGTATTTGTCACAAATGTGTGGGAAAGCCTGTTTTGTAACGCATTTCCTACGAAAACTGGTGTAAGAAATTTCAGATTTTCTAGTAGTGAAAATATTAATAATTCTAGCTCTCAATGCATGTAATAAAGATGAAAAGCGAATCTCGTGGATCGAAGTTCTCTTTCAATCTGCATGTTGGGGACACAAGTCTACACGGTCCATAGCGCTCGTGTATATGTACAATAACATGCTCCAAATAAAAGAATAAGTACCAGTCTCAGGCACATGGATATATTGATCTCAATCTTATCAGTATCTTTGTTATTCTTTCAAGAAAAAACCTTTTGTTTCGCCAAGCAAAGCCCATTTCAGTGAGTTTTTAGGTGTAACTTGCGATTCAAGTTTCCAAGAAGTTTTTATATAAGTTGTCATCCCGGTCTAGTGGTATTAGGTCTTTATCTCTATTAAAATGATACGGGTTTAACTCTATAAAGTAGGCAAAATGTTAATTCTAAGATTGATTTGTAGAAGGTGTGTGTATGTTCACCCTTTAAAAAACGTATTTAAGTTAATGAATAGTTGATTTAGTTAGGCCACAGGGCAGGGCCGGTCCAAGCATTTTGAAGGCCCTAAACGAAGTCTAAAATTGAGGCCCTCGAATCTTACTTTGTTTACCTTTCTAAATGACCTTCATAACTTTTGATTTTAAATTAAAATAATATATATGATCGTATAACAATTATAGAAGGATCACTAGTTCAACTTCAATATAAACACCCAAACAAAGAAGCCATAATACGAACAATAAAAAAGCACAAATAGGCAAGTTAACAAATAGTTTTCACATAAAATTGGCAAATATGTTAAGCTAAAAGTTCTTCAACCTACAAGTAATATACAAAACAAGATTTGATGTTTACACCGTGAAACATGAACTGAAAAGGCGAGTATGAACCTATTTGAAAATGATGTTGTGTTGGAAGTATTACAATTGAAATTTGAAAACACGAGTACAAACCTTTTATAAAGTCGGAAGTCTAGAACTAAGCTATATTCTAAATAGATTTGAAAAAGAAAAAATAGAGTTAGCCTAGTTATTATTTAACTTAATTTAAAAAAAAATTAAAGAACTAACGTAAATTTGTGTAAGCAACCTCTTTCAGGGTTAAAACTTGAAAGTATGGAACCGAGGTATAAATTATAAAAGAAATAATATGGAAAAAGAAATCCTTAGTAGGCTTAAGGTGAATTAATGGAAGCAACAACAAAAAAAAAACTGTGTTGATATTCGAACTTGGGTTTTCAAGCTGAAGTATAGACGCACTACCATTAAGCCACACGCAGATATTGTATGAAATCAATCAAAGTTCTCCTAATATCCATATATATTATATAATACATATATATAAATTTTAAATTATTGGAGGCCCTAAAAATTTGGTGGCCCAAAGCGGTCGCCTAGGTTTAACATGAAGATGGGCCCGCCCTGCCACAGGGTGTGGTATTGCGCCACCCTGCCACCTCACCTTTTATAGCGCCCCAAGGCGTCAGCTACCATACCACCGCCGTCAAGAGGGGGCGCTAAAGGCTCTCCGCCAAGGTGCTAACGGTCGTTTTTTTGGCTTGATCGAGGCATTTGGTCAAGGTAATTAAGGGGGCGCTATGACATTGAGGGGGCTTTAAACCATTGCATACAAGTTAAAGGAAGGGGCTTTAAAGCCCCCTATGTGATGTGGCGTTGAGGTGGCGCTTATGTGGCGTGATAAAGTGTAACATCTGTGCTTGTAATCATTATGAACAGTTCTATTATCAATAAAACAATGTTATTTGATCCCAATGTTTGTTTGGTTGTGTTTTACATTTTTCATGTTTTGACTTTTATGTAATTTCAAACTCTACATCGCTTTCTGGAGAGTTATACGCAAACTGATGCGTAAACGTACTCAGTTTAACACGAAAAATACTCCGGAACATCAACATATACTCAACATACCTTAAATAACCTTTACATAACTTAGAAATAAGTTTTGAAGGCTTTGGTATGGCAAAAACAAGTTAATTCGCCTACAGGGACTAAACTTGACAAACTGCGAAAGTATGCCAATTTGAACTGTAACGAACATTCCGGAACATGACCATAAGTTAAACATACCATAAATATCCTTTACATAGCTTAGAAATAGGCTTTGAGGGGTTCGGTATGCTAAAATAAACTTTTGGGTCATTCAGGGACTAAAAGTGTCAAAAAGTGCACAAGTTTGCATTTTCGCGCATAACTTACGTTCTAAATACATCCGGACATCCAAAAATTTATGTAAGCATGACTATATTATGCTTTAGTGTTTGGCTTGCCAAAAATCCATTCGTCGCGTCATTTGGATCGTTTTTCGCGCTTGTGCGCATTCCGTCGTAATTAAGCGAACATCGCGTTCGTACGACCAAACGAACCGACATCCGGCATATTTTTGAAGATGTTTCATGTCCACAATGTTTAGGCATCATTTTAGGGCCTTAAAGTTGGCTTTACGGGCCTTAGAAGTGTCGGAAATGGCCTTAAACACGTGCAGGGACTGAAACTGTAATTTCTGAAACTTGTGGCTGATCAGACAAGGCCAGGCGGCCCGCCTGAGACTTGTGTGATCCTGAAGCGGGCCGCGTCCGCCTTCCTGACCAGATTAACTGCATTTAACAGCAGTTTGCAGCTGTTTAATCCTCCACCACACACTCACACTTGTCTAGTCAGCTGATAAGAACCCATTTTTAGTCACCATAACATTCCAACACATGTACGCACAAGATTCGATCACATTTTCCAAGAAACGATCCTAACGGTTCGGGTATTCCTATAAATACCCATCCACCCCATTGCAAAACTTACAAGAATTTTGATTTGAGAAACTCTAAGTTGAAACTATTGTTTCATACCTGAGATTTTTGAATCGAAATTAGCATTCGGGGACCCTTCGTAAGTATTCTTTCGTTCTTTTTTTCGTTCTTTTATTGCTTTTCGAGTCTTTTCGAGTCTGAAAGTCAAACTTTGTTTGACTTTCTGCGTTGACCAGTTTATGGTCAATGCGAAGTTCGTTTGAACTTCGCAACGTGAGTGTAATCACGTTGTCTAGGGTCGTAGGGTAAGCGATCTAATAAATCGCTTATGCCTTCGAACCCGACCCATTTAGTCGATCATTAGGATCCGACCAAACACATTAGGTGACCATAGTAGGTAGGGAATAACCTTCCGAGGTTATACCCTATGGTCGCTTCGTTTGAATAGTTGTATGATAGGTAGTTTATATGCCTTAGGTAAATTACCAGAATACCCTTTTCATGTATAATTGATAATTAAGCATATGTAACCTAAACTTTTGTCACATAACTGATTATGTAACATGTTTAGGCATATAACACTTGTCATAGGGCTAGTTAGACGGTCCGAACGCGTTTTACGCGGACGACGCGTTAAAGTAGCATAAGCTACCTAAACGGGTCGTAATGGGTCACAAGCACTTATGTTAGGTTTCAATTAGTATGTAGGATTTGTTAAACCATATTACACGAGTCTCTATACTCGTTTGGTTTACGAACCCTCATTCTATCCGATCTTCTGATTTAGGTCCGGTTTATTAACATAGTTACCTATATTAGGTGCCGTTTGATTCCGTGATCTCTATCATTGTTTGGTTGTCACTCCAGGACTACTGAGTAATCTCAAGTGAGTACATAGACCCCTCTTTTACTGTTTTCCAAACTGTTTTGGGGTGGAACACATGTGCCTACTTGTTACTTTCATGCTTTCCTGCTTTAACATCATATACCTGCTATGTTCGTTAGTACATTATAGTACATGATTTCATTACATTTCATGCTATGTATGTCCATTGTGTGCATACTTAGTACATTGTTTTACATTACATTTCATGCTATGTATGTCCATTGCGTGCATACTTAGTACATTGTTTTACATTACATTTCATGCTATGTATGTCCATTGTGTACATACTTAGTACATCGTTTCACATTACATTTCATGCTAGGTACGCCCATTGTGTGCATACTTAGTACAGTTGTTTTCATAACATGCTTACATTTTGGTATGACATTTGGTTTGTTTAACATGGAACAATACATTCATTAACATTGATCACGCCGTTCGTTAGTAGGTAGTGGTACCATAGGAATTGACAACTCCCGTTCCTGAAATCCTGGGTTTGTTTGGATTGGAAGGAATGACCGAATTCGATATACATAACTTAGATAAACCTTTAATTTGTTTAAGGGTTTATCGCCACAGTCTCAAGGCTTGGATGTATGCATTTTCACAATACCGCATAGATGTTTGTATCAGTATAGCATGCATTTGTTACACAAAACATAACTTTGATTTAAACTATGTTTTACTTCAATACCTTGTTTTTGTGCATTTTACATATGGTTTAGTTGATATATTTCACTTACCATACATGACATTTGTGGTTACACATTACATGATCTACACTGAACATAAACATTTTGACATTGATATACACATTTGGTGGTTTACATTGGACATAGACATTTTGATATGGTTACACAATAACACTTGACAATTGATTTGTACATGAACAAGTTACATTGGTGGTTGTTTGGGTAAGTGATTTGAGTAACGAGGCGTGTGTAATATGATACAAACATGGTGGATACGCCGCTGGTACTTCCTATATATAAGTGTTTGTATAATATTACATATCGTAACGCTATTTAAATCATTTCAGTATAGACATATTACATTTTATACAAATAACATACTTTTCTCAAGACATTGTTTTACAAAACAGTTTATTTTATACAACTCATTTTAAATGGTTATTCATTTAACCTTACATTTATTTATACATATCAACTGATCTTTTCGTTTTTAAAATGATTTACAAGACAAAGCAAATTACAAGGTTCATGACTAAACATTTTCTTAAACTCAAGTCATGAATCCTATTTTCACAAAACCTATGTATCTCACAGGCATTTTTATGCTGACGTACCTATTTTCACATGTGTTTTCAGGAGCTTTTCCGTAGGATGTTGATCAGGACACCAGGGCGGACCTGTGCCTTAGAGACTAAAAATGGAGATAGACTTGTTTAATTATGTTATAAAATCTTTTGATTCCTGTTTAAAACAATGTAACTCTTATGTTGATAAATAAAATACAACTTTGTATGCCATGGTTATGAAACAATTAATTATGTTACAACACTCCCCGACGTTTTCCGCCACGTTTTGTGTGTTACACGTGGTCGGGGTGTGACAGAAGAGTTGGTATCAGAGCCAATGGTTATAGGGAATTAGGTTATTAGTAATGCTTTGACCTAGACTATAACTTTTCTAGGACCCTAACACAAATTATTTTGTGTTTGGATCTTAAAACATGTACATCACCTATCCTTAGGTGATTATCAAAACGAAAACCAAATTTTCCGAAACGATTTTCGAAAAACAATCTTCTGTTTTTGAATAATTTATTACAAGGTTTTGAACCCTCTATTGTAAGGTTTTGAACCC
This sequence comes from Helianthus tuberosus, assembly GCA_030545235.1. Lineage (NCBI taxonomy): Eukaryota > Viridiplantae > Streptophyta > Magnoliopsida > Asterales > Asteraceae > Helianthus > Helianthus tuberosus. Next base: position 24,435,482 of record CM060435.1, on the reverse strand, counting down.
TTCCAGTTTAACTAAAATTTTTGGCCTTGTGCCTTCAAATTTTCAAAATCTCGTCAACGTTTTGGGTTTTAAATAATGTGAACACGTGCAAACTGGAAGAGTGAATGCCTGTATTCTGGGTTTTCTGTCTAGGCAAGCACTTCGTATACATCTCATCAGACGCGAGACCAGTTGTGCTTACCTGGGAATTCTTGGGATGAGTGTTCACTTATAGGCGAGCATGTCTTCGTAATACATTATTTTTGATCCATTTACTTTGATTAGTCACTGTGTGTTGTTTGTTTGCTTGGTAATGCAGACGAATGACCACCATCTTTGCTTTTGTTGATTTTGTTTCATCTCATTCTCTTCATCCAATCATCTCACTCGTTTCTTTTCATGTTTTCCTCTTTTAGAATGCCTCCTCGACGCGAGAACCAGATAGCAACTGCCGAGCTGGCAGAAATCATTGCACAGCAGATGGCTGCCCAATTCCCAAATCTCTTTGCTTAATGGAACCAAGCCAACAACAACAACAATGCTCCATGCAAATACAAGGATTTTAACTCGGCTAAACCACTCAAGTTTAGTGGTTCTGAGGGAGCGACTGGGCTTCTTCAGTGGTTTGAGAGCATTGAGAATACTTTCCGCCACGTGCAGTGTCTTGACAATCGCAAAGTCGAGTTTGCTTCGAGCGTGTTTCAGAAGAGGGCTCTCACATGGTGGAATGGGGTTATGAGAGACCGGGGTGCAGAAGTTGCTCTCGCACAGACATGGGCTGAACTTAGAGCCCTTATGATGAGGGAATTATGTCCTCGTCATGAGCAGCGAGCTTTGGAGAAGGAATTTGATGATTTGAAGCAAGATAGTGGTGAGCACAGGGCATATACTGATAGATTTGAGGAGTTGAGTCTGCTTTGCCCAACAATGGTTACCCCACTTGACAAGGCTATCGAAAGATACATCGACGGCCTACCTGACTCAGTACAAGATATCATTACTGGTAGTAACCCTACCACACTTCGTCAGGCGATCGAGTTATTGGCGACATTGACTGAGTCGCAGATTCGGAAGAATAAGCTACACAGGAAGGGTGACAAGGGCAAGAAACAGTCGGCTGACAAGGAAGATAGCAAGAAAGGTCAAAACAAGAATGGAAAGAATTCTGGTTCTTCGAGAGGGTCAAGGAAGCGTAAGGCTTCCCAAAACTATGCTGTCACTGCCCAAGCTAACCAGGCAGCTCCCAACCAACCCGCACAGCCTCCGGCAAAGAAGCCTTATTTAGGAAATGCACCTTTGTGCAATAGATGCAACAGTCACCATCAGCCGCAACATCAGTGCCGTTTCTGTACTAACTGTGGGAAGTCAGGTCATCTTGCCGATGTTTGTCGGTTTGCTCAGAATCGCGCAGTTCAGAACCCGGCTCAACAAGTTGCTCAGCATCCTGCTCCGCAACAGGGTCAAGCTGCACGACCACCCTACCCACCGGGTGCTTGTTATAACTGTGGGGATCTGACCCACTACAGGAACCGGTGCCCAAGGCTAGCCAACCAGAACCAGAATCAAAATCAGAATCAGGCTCAGGCTCGTGGACGAGCTTTTAACATGAATGCCCAAGAGGCGCAGGCAGACGATAATGTGGTGAACGGTACGTTCTTTGTTAATAATCAGCCTGCATCTGTTCTTTTTTATTCGGGTGCCGACAAGAGTTTTGTGTCATTGTCTTTTGAGCCAATGCTTCGCGTGTCTAGAACAAAACTAGGCAAATCTTTGACAGTAGAGGTTGCTAGTGGTGAACCCATTGTTCTTGATTCTGTTCTTCACAACTGCCAGTTAAACCTTAACGACCATCTTTTTCCTATCGACCTCACGCCAATGCAACTTGGAAGCTTCGACGTCATTGTAGGTATGGATTGGTTATCCAAGCATCGCGCAGAGATAGTTTGTTCTGAGAAGATTGTTCGTGTGCCGCTTTCGACAGGCGAGATCCTACAGGTTCGTGGTGAGAAACTGTCTGGTGGCCTTAAGCTCATGTCTTGTTTTAAAGCTCGGAAGTATCTGCGGAAGAACTATGTGGCTTTCTTAGCACATGTTACAGCAGATAAAGGCAAGGGTAAGTCTATTTCAGATATTCCTGTCGTTCGGGATTATCCTGGTCTACCCCCCAGCACGCCAAGTCGAGTTCCGCATTGATCTCGTACCTGGTGCAAATCCCATTGCCAGACCTCCATATCTTCTTGCACCGTCTGAGATGCAAGAGTTGTCTAAGCAGCTTTAGGAACTCTCTGACAAAGGTTTTATACGTCCTAGCTTTTCACCCTGGGGTGCTCCCGTTCTTTTTGTCAAGACGAAGGATGGATCCTTTAGGATGTGTATCGATTATCGTGAGCTTAACAAGCTTACCATCAAGAATCGATATCCCCTACCTCGCATAGATGATCTCTTTGATCAGTTACAAGGCGCTTCTTATTTTTAGAAGATTGATCTTCGTTCGGGGTATCATCAACTTCGGGTGCATGAAGAAGACATTCCCAAGACAGCGTTCCGCACTCGGTATGGGCACTATGAATTCACAGTCATGCCATTCGGTTTGACTAATGCTCCTGCTGTTTTCATGGACTTAATGAATAGGGTCTGCAAACCTTATTTGGATCAGTTCGTCATTGTTTTTATTGACGACATCTTGATTTACTCTAAGATGCGAGCTGATCACGAGCAACATCTTCGTCTTACTCTGGAACTCCTAAAGAAAGAGCAACTTTTCGCCAAATTCTCCAAGTGCGAATTTTGGCTTAAAGAAGTTCAATTTTTGGGGCATATTATCAACGAACAAGGTATTCATGTAGATCCCTCCAAGATCAGTGCGATTAAGGATTGGGATACACCTTCTACTCCTACTGAGATTCGTTCTTTTCTTGGTCTAGCGGGTTATTACCGCCGCTTCATTGAAAACTTCTCAAAGATTGCAGTTCCTCTAACTGCTCTAACTCAGAAGAACAAACCCTTTGATTGGGGATTCAAACAAGAGGAAGCTTTTCAACACTTGAAGCAGAAACTTTGCGACGCGCCTGTTCTAACTTTGCCTGAGGGCAATGATGATTTCGTCGTTTATTGCGATGCATCTAAACTGGGTCTTGGCTGTGTTCTGATGCAAAGGAACAAAGTCATAGCTTATGCATCGAGGCAGTTGAAGATACATGAGAAGAACTACACCACTCATGATCTTGAGTTGGGTGCAGTTGTTTTCGCTCTAAAGATCTGGAGACACTATTTGTACGGTACAAAATGTGTGGTTTTCACTGACCACAGAAGTCTTCAGCATATCTTCAACCAGAAAGAACTCAACATGAGGCAACGACGTTGGGTGGAGCTTCTAAACGACTATGACTGCGAAATTCGCTACCATCCTGGTAAGGCGAATGTCGTAGCTGATGCATTGAGTCGTAAGGACCGTACTAAGCTTCATTGTGTACGTGTTCAATCTGTTATTCAAGCTCGATCCGATATCCAAGCACGCATTTCTCAGGCGCAACAATCTTGTGTTTCACATGGTTTGATGGATAAGGAATTTCCCTATCACATAACACCTGCTCTGGAACTGAAGGACAATGGATCGTATTACTTCATGGACCGTTTGTGGGTCCCAAGCCAGGATAATCTGCGTACCTTGCTTATGGATGAAGCCCATAAGTCTCGTTATTCTATTCATCCGGGCTCAGATAAGATGTATAAGGATCTTTGTATTCATTATTGGTGGCCTGGTATGAAGAAAGACATTGCCTTATACGTATCAAAATGCCTTACTTGTCTTAAGGTTAAGGCTGAACATCAGCGTCCTTCTGGTTTATTGGTGCAACCAGAGATCCCAGTTTGGAAATGGGAAAACATTACTATGGATCTTGTTACCAAACTTCCACGCACAAAGAAAGGTCATGATGCCATCTGGGTAGTTGTTGATCGTCTTACTAAGTCAGCACATTTCTTGCCAATCCGTGAGGATTTTCCTGCTGACAGACTTGCTAAAATCTATGTGGATGAAATTGTAGCTCGACATGGTGTTCCTTTGAACATCATTTCTGACAGAGATGCTCGTTTCACTTCTCACTTTTGGAGAACCATGCAATCTGCTATGGGGACCCAACTTAATCTGAGCACAGCTTATCATCCGCAAACGGATGGTCAATCTGAGAGAACAATCCAGACTCTGGAGGATATGCTTAGAGCTTGTGTGATCGATTTTGGTGGTAGTTGGGATTCACATCTTCAGTTGATTGAATTCTCCTACAACAATAGTTATCACACCAGTATCAAAATGGCTCCTTTCGAGGCTCTCTATGGTCGAAAATGTCGTTCACCAGTCTGCTGGAATGAGATCGGCGAGGCTCAACTTACTGGACCTGCCCTCATTTTAGAAACAACTGACAAGGTTAAGAAAGTTCGCGATAACCTTCAGACAGCTCAAAGCCGTCAAAAGAGTTACGCGGATCCAAAACGCAAACCCTTGGAATTTCAAGTCGGTGATCGAGTATTACTTAAGGTCTCACCTTGGAAAGGTGTGATCAGATTTGGAAAGAAAGGAAAACTTGCACCTAGATACGTTGGACCATTCAAGATCGTCGAAAGAATCGGAAAGGTAGCCTACAGACTTGAGTTACCTCCTGAACTTGGAAATGTTCATCCAACTTTTCACGTGTCCAATCTCAAGAGGTGTTTAGCTGATGAGAACCTCCACGTACCGCTTGACGAAATTCGTGTTGGCAAAACACTGAAATTTGTTGAGAAACCAGTGGAAATCATGGAACGTGAAGTCAAGTGGCTTAAACGCAAGCGCATTCCTTTGGTCAAAGTTCGCTGGGAAGCAAAATGTGGACCCGAGTTTACTTGGGAATGCGAAGATCAAATGAAAGCGAAATATCCACATCTTTTCCCACGAGTTTCCTCTAAATAAATTTCGGGACGAAATTTCCACAAGTAGGGGAGACTGTAACATCTGTGCTTGTAATCATTATGAACAGTTCTGTTATCAATAAAACAATGTTATTTGATCCCAATGTTTGTTTGGTTGTGTTTTACATTTTTCATGTTTTGACTTTTATGTAATTTCAAACTCTACATCGCTTTCTGGAGAGTTATACGCAAACTGATGCGTAAACGTACTCAGTTTAACACGAAAAATACTCCGGAACATCAACATATACTCAACATACCTTAAATAACCTTTACATAACTTAGAAATAAGTTTTGAAGGCTTTGGTATGGCAAAAACAAGTTAATTCGCCTACAGGGACTAAACTTGACAAACTGCGAAAGTATGCCAATTTGAACTGTAACGAACATTCCGGAACATGACCATAAGTTAAACATACCATAAATATCCTTTACATAGCTTAGAAATAGGCTTTGAGGGGTTCGGTATGCTAAAATAAACTTTTGGGTCATTCAGGGACTAAAAGTGTCAAAAAGTGCACAAGTTTGCATTTTCGCGCATAACTTACGTTCTGAATACATCCGGACATCCAAAAATTTATGTAAGCATGACTATATTATGCTTTAGTGTTTGGCTTGCCAAAAATCCATTCGTCGCGTCATTTGGATCGTTTTTCGCGCTTGTGCGCATTCCGTCGTAATTAAGCGAACATCGCGTTCGTACGACCAAACGAACCGACATCCGGCATATTTTTGAAGATGTTTCATGTCCACAATGTTTAGGCATCATTTTAGGGCCTTAAAGTTGGCTTTACGGGCCTTAGAAGTGTCGGAAATGGCCTTAAACACGTGCAGGGACTGAAACTGTAATTTCTGAAACTTGTGGCTGATCAGACAAGGCCAGGCGGCCCGCCTGAGACTTGTGTGATCCTGAAGCGGGCCGCGTCCGCCTTCCTGACCAGATTAACTGCATTTAACAGCAGTTTGCAGCTGTTTAATCCTCCACCACACACTCACACTTGTCTAGTCAGCTGATAAGAACCCATTTTTAGTCACCATAACATTCCAACACATGTACGCACAAGATTCGATCACATTTTCCAAGAAACGATCCTAACGGTTCGGGTATTCCTATAAATACCCATCCACCCCATTGCAAAACTTACAAGAATTTTGATTTGAGAAACTCTAAGTTGAAACTATTGTTTCATACCTGAGATTTTTGAATCGAAATTAGCATTCGGGGACCCTTCGTAAGTATTCTTTCGTTCTTTTATTGCTTTTCGAGTCTTTTCGAGTCTGAAAGTCAAACTTTGTTTGACTTTCTGCGTTGACCAGTTTATGGTCAATGCGAAGTTCGTTTGAACTTCGCAACGTGAGTGTAATCACGTTGGTTATAGTCCCTTGGGACTATGCCTACTGATTACCACGTTGTCTAGGGTCGTAGGGTAAGCGATCTAATAAATCGCTTATGCCTTCGAACCCGACCCATTTGGTCGATCATTAGGATCCGACCAAACACATTAGGTGACCATAGTAGGTAGGGAATAACCTTCCGAGGTTATACCCTATGGTCGCTTCGTTTGAATAGTTGTATGATAGGTAGTTTATATGCCTTAGGTAAATTACCAGAATACCCTTTTCATGTATAATTGGTAATTAAGCATATGTAACCTAAACTTTTGTCACATAACTGATTATGTAACATGTTTAGGCATATAACACTTGTCATAGGGCTAGTTAGACGGTCCGAACGCGTTTTACGCGGACGACGCGTTAAAGTAGCATAAGCTACCTAAACGGGTCGTAATGGGTCACAAGCACTTATGTTAGGTTTCAATTAGTATGTAGGATTTGTTAAACCATATTACACGAGTCTCTATACTCGTTTGGTTTACGAACCCTCATTCTATCCGATCTTCTGATTTAGGTCCGGTTTATTAACATAGTTACCTATATTAGGTGCCGTTTGATTCCGTGATCTCTATCATTGTTTGGTTGTCACTCCAGGACTACTGAGTAATCTCAAGTGAGTACATAGACCCCTCTTTTACTGTTTTCCAAACTGTTTTGGGGTGGAACACATGTGCCTACTTGTTACTTTCATGCTTTCCTGCTTTAACATCATATACCTGCTATGTTCGTTAGTACATTATAGTACATGATTTCATTACATTTCATGCTATGTATGTCCATTGTGTGCATACTTAGTACATTGTTTTACATTACATTTCATGCTATGTATGTCCATTGCGTGCATACTTAGTACATTGTTTTACATTACATTTCATGCTATGTATGTCCATTGTGTACATACTTAGTACATCGTTTCACATTACATTTCATGCTAGGTACGCCCATTGTGTGCATACTTAGTACAGTTGTTTTCATAACATGCTTACATTTTGGTATGACATTTGGTTTGTTTAACATGGAACAATACATTCATTAACATTGATCACGCCGTTCGTTAGTAGGTAGTGGTACCATAGGAATTGACAACTCCCGTTCCTGAAATCCTGGGTTTGTTTGGATTGGAAGGAATGACCGAATTCGATATACATAACTTAGATAAACCTTTAATTTGTTTAAGGGTTTATCGCCACAGTCTTAAGGCTTGGATGTATGCATTTTCACAATACCGCATAGATGTTTGTATCAGTATAGCATGCATTTGTTACACAAAACATAACTTTGATTTAAACTATGTTTTACTTCAATACCTTGTTTTTGTGCATTTTACATATGGTTTAGTTGATATATTTCACTTACCATACATGACATTTGTGGTTACACATTACATGATCTACACTGAACATAAACATTTTGACATTGATATACACATTTGGTGGTTTACATTGGACATAGACATTTTGATATGGTTACACAATAACACTTGACAATTGATTTGTACATGAACAAGTTACATTGGTGGTTGTTTGGGTAAGTGAGTTGAGTAACGAGGCGTGTGTAATATGATACAAACATGGTGGATACGCCGCTGGTACTTCCTATATATAAGTGTTTGTATAATATTACATATCGTAACGCTATTTAATTCATTTCAGTATAGACATATTACATTTTATACAAATAACATACTTTTCTCAAGACATTGTTTTACAAAACAGTTTATTTTATACAACTCATTTTAAATGGTTATTCATTTAACCTTACATTTATTTATACATATCAACTGATCTTATCGTTTTTAAAATGATTTACAAGACAAAGCAAATTACAAGGTTCATGACTAAACATTTTCTTAAACTCAAGTCATGAATCCTATTTTCACAAAACCTATGTATCTCACAAGCATTTTTATGCTGACGTACCTATTTTCACATGTGTTTCCAGGAGCTTTTCCGTAGGATGTTGATCAGGACACTAGGGCGGACCTGTGCCTTAGAGACTAAAAATGGAGATAGACTTGTTTAATTATGTTATAAACTCTTTTGATTCCTGTTTAAAACAATGTAACTCTTATGTTGATAAATAAAATACAACTTTGTATGCCATGGTTATGAAACAATTAATTCTGTTACAACACTCCCCGACGTTTTCCGCCACGTTTTGTATGTTACACGTGGTCGGGGTGTGACATAAAGCCCATCGTGGCTTTATACCACACCCTCTAGCCTTAGTGATACTCAAGAGTAAATTTAGTAGCGAGTAGTTACGGTCATGGTTGTAAAAATCCCGACTAGTCTCCGATTAGTCGCCGATTAGTCACTAATCGGAGGTTCACCGATTAATGGCCGATTAATAGCTAGGCAGTCAATAGCGGTCCTATTCTAGCCAAATTTTGGCTAGATGCCAGCCAAATTTTGACCAAACCATATAAATTCCTTTCAATTACTTAAAAAAATGGGTTAATGAGTGGTTAAAACATGTCTACTTTAAAAAAACTACATATAAAATTATGTGTGTGTATATGTAACTAAAAATTACGTATAAAAATAATAATCCGATTAATCCCGATTAATCGCTAGTCGGTACCCCACCGCTCGACTAGCGCCTAGCGATTCTTACAACACTGGTTACGGTAGTCAGTTTGATTATTTTATTGACTAAGTATTTTTTTTCTCGTGTAATGCTGAATAGAAAATAGCTAAGGGGCTGTGTGGCAACTTCTGAATGGTTAAGTGCTGAACCAATAAGAGGCCTGAACCATTACGTACTGAATCAATAAGAGGTCTGAACCATTAAGAGCCAGTATAATGCTTAGCCGTTTAGAGGCAAATGTCTGACCAATTCAAATTAGAGGTCTTAACCATTCAGACTTAGTATAATGCTTAACCATTCAGAGGTAAATATCTGAAAGATTCAGACATCTGCTCGCAAAACGAACAGTCTGAACCATTAAATGTTGAACCAGTAAGAGGTCTGAACGATTAAGAACATCATTAAGATGTAAACAAACAACGCCTAAAAAGATAATTGTAACACCTCGTAAAATCACGACCAATATAATAAAGACACGTGTCATGGACTTTAAACGTGTAAGGAATTGTTTCCGAATGACTAAAATTGTCAAGCAATGTAAATATGTTAATAAAGGGATCCAAAGTGTCAACATGGCATTCTTGTGCCTCTGGTTGACCTCATACGACGTTCATATTCTTTAATGAATAATTTGTCGAACATTGGAAGTCGTTGTGTTAAAATAAGGATCTTGTGAAACATAAGGGTTAAAAGTGTCAACATGTTAAAAGATACCTCTGAGTGACCTTTTAGCGAACCCAAAAACATTGTAATAATTATATATTTTGTTCTCAAGAATGTCGGATATTGATTTTGTGGAGTTTCAAAGAAAACAAGACTTTTCGGGTGATCGTATAACTAACCAGAAGCTTAACGGAGTTAGTTTATGACCAAAGGTCCTTAAAAGTTAACTATGGGGGGTCTCAAGTGCAATAAATGAAAGTTAAATAAAGTTTAAATGGACCAGGGACTGAAAATGCAAAGTTGCAAAACTATTTACCGGAGCCAGCCCTTTAAGCGGGCCGCGTAAACATTAGGCCAACTCTTACGCGGTGCCGCGTAAGAGTGCCAGATGCAGAAAAAATGGACAGGTGCATGTCCAGCCAGTTCCACCGCCTTTGCATGCTGGTTTTCGATTCCAGGGACTGAGCCAACAGTATTTCATGCATAGGGGACACCTGGGATCATCAGGAATCACTTGTAGGGCCATGTGGATCAATCTTGGAGTATCAAAGTTGCTATATAAGGCACTTGTTGTTGCACTAGTTCATTTGCATTCTCAAAAATCACTTCATGTTGCTATCTCTGGAGCTTCCTGGAGCTCAAGCAAGTTTTCTTAAGTTCCAAATTCGTGCTAAGGGCCATTGTAAGTGTTCTTAGCCCCTTAAGTTCAAGTTTTATTAGTTTAATGACCAAAAGTCAAAGCTATCGTAATTAAGCTTTGACTTAGTGATTAATCACTAATGGTCCAGCCATTTTTCAAATTGAAAGTGGTTATGAGTTGGTAATTATGTGGGTAAAAAACCCTTAAAAGGGCACCTACAGATTTCCACTCTAACTTGGTCAATTGTCGAGTCAAACTTAATATTAAAAAGTCAACAGAAGCTATTTTTGCAAATAAATTCATAACTAGCAATGTAGAAGTTATGGAACATGTTTTAACATTAAAATAACTTGGTAAATGATGTAAGAACATGTCTAAGCATGTTCAACCCGACAATTCTGAGTTTAGGCTCGGTTCGGAACCGAAAGTCGCAAAAGTAGACTTTTGCTTTGACTTTCAGTTCTGACCCGATTTAGCTTAGTTTAGATATGTCTTAGGGTTCCATTAGGACCATATTACATGTTAGTATAACCCTATGAGATTATACAATATGGTTCCTTTGTAATCCTAGTTCATTGCATGTTTCCGTTAATTGCTTAAAAGTTGACCATTATGCCCTTTGGATATTAAAACGAGATTTTTAAAAATGTGAGAGGAAAAAAACCTTTATTACTGATTTATGAACATTTCCTAAAAATTTGACATCAGTTTGAGGTCTAAATTAGGAGTTATGCTCGATATCGTAAATTGAAGCCTTTTTATTAATTAAACGGCATTTTTGGCATAAAACCTATTTAAACCCAAATTTTGACACCAAACCTTTTACCCGCTAATGTAATATAATATTTTGAGATTTTTGAAGATTTTTATTAATTTTTAAACTGATCATAACATGGGGTTCTTGCTTTGATTCGGTAATTGACGGTTATACCCTTTTTACTAATAAAATGAGTTTTATATTACATTTTGATACCAAATCTTTTTCTACTGATTTCATATGTTAAATAAAATATTTTAAGCCTTCTGGACTAATAAAAATCTCAGCTTTCCTTATATAACCTGAAAATCGCCTAAAACCGACTTTTTACGCGTTTTAAACACATAGTATGGGTTAAAACTATGTTTAACATTTAAGACCCATTACCTACTGGTATTACAAGTAAAATTTTATACTTTAACAGTAGGTAAAAGTTTTGAAATCAGATTTCTAAATTTGACCCTTAAAGCTTATGTGAAATGACCAAAATGCCCCTACGGTGCATAGTTTGGTCATAAATGATAAATTTCGCTTATATACAATATCTTACTGTTATGACTTGCAGAAATAAAAATTTTTACTGATCATTTTAGACCAGAACCTCAGATTAATATTTAATCTCTTTTATAATCTTTAAAATGACCAAAATACCCCTACGGGGCTTAATTTGACTTTAAATCCGTTTTGGGCATAATGGAAGATATCATAACACATTTTCAACATATTAACTTAAGGAACCTGTTCATGACTCATTTGGTTACCCGTTATGCATTTTTCGCGTTCGGTGCGGTTTATGTGACTAGTTTGCATAAATTGACCGAAACGGGTCAAACCTTCATTTTTATCTCAAAATCCAGAATGTGTTTAGTTTACCCATATTATACAAGTATTCATACTTGTCGGGTCTAAATCACATTCTAATCCGTTCTTCGCTTAATCTTGCGTTTTGAACCGTAAACCTTTCTCTAAAACTAACCTGTCTAAGTTTAAACTTAAATAAGACCCGTTAGGAATCTAATAGGTTATTAAAACCTTCATTCCAGATTTAGGAGCCCAGTAAAAGATATTTGCACTTGCTGATTGTTATACGGCTGAGATAAAATTTGTATATTTTGCTCAGGTAAATACTTTTAACTTATTTTCCCTTATACGGGCTTGGGGTACGGTATATAAAATACCGCTTGGTCGGGTATTGAATTTTTAGTCATATAAAGGTTAAATCATTGAGATAACCCGTTTAATCTGTTTTGTTTGTTTTAAGCCTTTGGGGGGTTAATGACCATGTCCTGGATATCCTCGGCTCATTCATTGAAATGGCCACGACTTAAGCACGGGGTGTAGGCATACACCTGCCGGTGCGTATGTAAAAAGATATACCCACTTGTTCAAGAATAACTCGCCGTTGGATATATTATGTGGTGTGTCTATTAATCTTTAACCCGGTATTTTAACTCGGGCTACTGAACGTATAACAAACATATAATTCTTTTACAAAATTATTTTTAAATAATTATTCCAAGTTATAAAATAATATTTGTGCCTTGTGCACTTAAATCAATTTTATAAACACTTTTCAAAAAGAGACGGTTAATTGTATTTACCAGTGTAAACTGATGTATTTTCCAAAAAGGTTAAGTGCAGGTACTAAGCGAAATGGGCTGGCTACTCCTAGTATCAATAAAGAGTCTTGCAAGCTTTAGATGCTTAAAAATCTGTTGAACAGTTATCTTCTTTTGTTTTGATCCGCATGTGGATCCTTTTACATTCCGTTTGTAATATTTATGTTACTTTCGAATCGGTTTGTATAATTATTACTTTTAGACTTCCGTTGTGCATTGAACTGTGATTATTTGACTATGATGATATCAACTACGTCACGATACTCCCCACCGGGCCCACCGGTAATACGTGGAAATATCGGGGTGTGACAATAATGCACTACGAGCATCCACAACAATAAATTTGGTTCAAACTCCAGACTAAATAGTCATGATAAATCATTCCAAACCACCATCATTCCAAACCATATTTTTTCTTCCAACAATAAACCATTCCAAATCACTCTAAACATCCACTTCATTACTTACTTTTCACTTTATTTAAACTATATCTAATTTATATAATCTACTTTATTTTATTTAATAAATAATTATAATTATTTTTTATTAAATAATTTTACAAAATAAAATTCCTAACAATATAAGTAACCAAATTTTTTTTTTTTTTTTTGCGTTATCCCGTATTTTTATTTAATTATAAATTCAAATAAAATAGTAAAAAAAATATTTAAATCTTGCAACGGCTCTTTTTCAAAAGACTACTTTTGTAACAACTAGTTTTTACCGTCTGTAAATTCAATTCGTATTTCAAGCAACATGGACACTTCTCAACTGATAATTCACTACATATAGTCATCTAAAAAATGGCAACAAACCCTTGGACCGAAGAAGAAGAAGATATAGCTCTAACAGCACTTGGATGGACTTATGCGACAACAGACAAGTAGTCGGGTCATATAGAGAACCCTTTATTTGAAGGATTTCGTCAACATGTTGGACAAACCAATCGCAATTCGAACACCACTTTGTCAAGGTTTCAGACTCTGTTCGCACATTTCATGCATTCTTCAATCACATGATGGCTCAAGGTGACGATATAACGAATGCACAAGCGATTGTCCAGGTCCGTGATGTAACACCCTGAAAAATATTAAGTTTTTATATATATGATCAATAATCTAAGTTTGATAACTAGAAACATTTAACCTAGTTAGTAACATGTTAATGGTTAATAAAACTATGGATGGTAGCCTTTTTATAATAAAAACTAAACATGGGTCACAACAGCTGTCAAGATGGCAACAAGTGTTTTAAAATGTGAAATTAAAACAATTTACACACACTTGTGTGTGTAAATCGACTAGAGAGATAGATAGGAAGGGTGAAACCCTTGTTCATACTAATCAAACTCAAATCATCCAATTCTATATCGAAATCGAAGTGATTTTGATGCATGTTTGAAGTGTTGATAAGTACTACGTAATCATAACACAAGGTATGTCACAATTTCATGTTTGGTGTATCTCTCTAGCCGGAGAAATTCATGAATTTAGGAGGTCTAAGGACCCAAACATCATAAAGATGTGTTTAGAGGATTGTAGAAACAACTATGGTAGTCCTAATTTCTAATTATGTGAATTATTTTTCTATGACATGTTTGTATGATCATCCAAGTGTGATATAAAATGGGTTTTAGCATAAGTGTGAAGAACCCCAAACTCTTGTACAATAAATAGTTGTAATGGCTTGATCAAACCGAAATTAGGGGCTAATATGATTGTAATGAAGCTACCGACTTGATGAATTGAAAATACATGGCTAGAGATTCTTTATTTAAATTGATAAAAACTAATTAAGAACCATACCCACGAGGTATTCGATTAAATGCCGAAGTGAAACTTAATTGTTATATCTTGAATTGATAAAAAGTAATTAAGAACCATACCCTCTCTCACTTACTACCACCACCATCCACTATTGCCATCAACCAACATTGTCGATTAAATGCCGAAGTGAAACTTAATTGTCATATCTTGAATTGATTAAAAGTAATCTATAATTATGCGTATACAAAGATGATATATGAATAATAGGATCCATAGCAATTTTTTCGTTTACAAAAAGGGCCCCAATTTTGCTATCCGCTTTGGGCCTAGAAAAATTTAGAAAATTTTGAGCCAGCCCTGCACGAACCTAGGTTATGTTATCTTCGTTCTAGACTCCTCGTTTGTGATTATAATAGGCAAGTTAGGACCCATGAAAACACATGGAAACTTAGTGTCCAAACGAGTATTTAGACATGATATATTTTCTTTACCTATATTCTTTTCGTATTTAGTTCCGAATCCAGACTTCCCACAAATTCCATATACTCATACACCTCCGTTTCCCAAATGTAGGGTAACTTCGGTGTTCTCGACTCTCAAACGCTTCAACTCACGTACGCGGGACTACTACGCAAAACCGTGAGTATACTCGATCCCATTGTCTGTTTTATACACTTTGGGTGCAACATGTACACTTTATACAAATCACGAATCACGATTAAACTTGTTTACGAACATACTCTATCTGTTAATAACATGATACTTGTATTATTCTGGTTATCACATGCTATGTTATACTTGTGTTCTATATACTCATTAACTTTGTAAGCCCACCTTAACAATTATAGCGTTATAGGATTAACGCATTGCCTGTATTCTTGTAGTATTGTTAAGTAAACTATTTTACAAACTTGTCATTTCGAAGACAATGGTAAGTACGATTGCGGTACACTTTGGTTTGACTTATAGTCAACACATGCTAGTATGATAACGAACAATGTATGCAAACTAGCATGTTGGATATGAGACAAGTTTTGTTCACAATTATGCTATATATTTAAACTAGTATACTCGTCAACTTTTGTTGATCTTTATTTTAATAAATGTTGCAAGAAACTAGTTGATGATGATTGAAAAACGTATTTAGGGTAGATTAGAAACACACCTAGACTTTAAATTATGTAATTTGCTTCATGATGTTACGTCATTTGCCAAACTTATTGTACTTTCCATTTCAAACAATGTATTTCCATTTTAGTGTTAATGAAATTTGAGTTATCTAAATATTGTCACAATTAGTTGTTATGAAGTCTCTTGTAATCTCGTTTTCGTCTCACTTCGATGTTTCCGCCATCGGTTGGGGTGTGACAAGGTAGAGACTCTCAAATGGTGGGTGTAGTTTAGGTTTGTTTTGATTGGTTGATCTTTATTTTCTTTTTATTTTTTTTATTATTCTCTTCCATGCCATTTTCCCATCCCGTGCTTTTTTTCTTCATGCCACCATGCTGACGTGGTTGTCACATGTCGTTTCACGCCCTTCTTTCAAGCCCCTACACATCGTGTAGTATATCAACGTTCTTCATGTTTCTCGTTTTACAAACAAAGAGCAAGTTCTTGATAACAACCATATTAATTATCATTCTTATTGTTTTATATTTCACCTGTTCTGACCTATATGACACACCTTGTAGTTCTCCCTTTTGGGTTCATCTATCAAGTCGGATGTACCCTTATTACTTCATGGTTCTTAAAAGTGGTGCGTGATACATAAAAGGACCATAAATCGGTACAAACTGAATTATGGGATTATAATCCAGCTTTTAGAGTTTATTATATTTTTATTTCCTAGGGTTGTAAAGTTACTTATTGTTCAATATAATTTATTTATTTAAAAACTATTCATTTAGGTACATGTTTCTTATGATGTGCAAGTTGAAATTTGCTCTTATATATATAAAACTTTGCATATTTAAATCCTTTTAATGATTGTGTACTATATCTTAGATAATATATATATATATATATATTACTAAACTGTTTAACATTTATTCTACAATTAACTGCAATGGTGCACGTTAACTCTAGAATGAAAGGTTTTTAAAAGAGGTAAAGAACATGAAGATCATCATCTGGTTTTATATAAAGTCCAGAAATAGAAAGGAATAAGGTGTCATACCTACATTATTAATAAAAGAAGTAGTAAAGAATTATAATAAGATTGCAAATAGTAAAGTAATAGAGTTAAATATAAAATTCGATGTTGTCAGTGTGTTGGTAATTGAAGCCCTGCAGTCTCTTTTATGAAGATATAAAAAAGAGATTGGGTTTAGAGTCCAGTCTCTTCACTTGTTTTCTTAGGGTTAGGGTTTTGTATGTCTATTCTACTAGCCTTTTCTTTATTTACCTCTCAGGAGTGAGGAGTCAAATAATTAGCAAACATAAGTTTTCATATATTCTGTTATAAAACATGTCAATTTTAAATTAATAAAAAAACCATTTTATGCAGGGATACCAAATGCTAGCTGCATATCTTATTATATTTACTTTAACCTCACTTCAATGGTAGTAACTCAAATCTAACAAAAATATGGGTCTTGACTATTTTTTCTTAACATTTTTTTATACCTAAATACTTTTGACTTTGTAATTATAAGATTTTAAATACACACCACTTTCAAAGACACCAAACACCATATCCAGACCACTAGTCATAGAAACGAATCATCAGGGGCGGATATACCTTATAACAAGAGGTAGTCCCTGCTACCCTTAACGTACCGGCGATAGTGTAAATATTTTTAAAAATTTAACGTTTTTTTAGATTTTGTTACCCCTATAGAAATGTTTTTTTAAATGTTCCCTCTATAATTATTTTCTAAATACGTCACTACATATCATGTCAATATATAGCATAAACAAAATGACAACTATACACATCCATCCAATTATGTAACTAAATATTAAAAAGCTCAACCTGTTTAACATTTATACGCTACCTCTTTGATCTATGGAATACATTTTTTAAATACAAATTAAGTTTATTTGGTCTTAAGGTGTGTGTAAATTCTTAGTATATAACTCATCTTCCATGTTAAAATAAGGGTGCTACTTTCTACACCCCCCTATTTACTTTTTTCACCCCCCTCCTCTCACATATTTACAGGTGGGGCCTGTGTGGGACCGACAGTTTTCCTCTCACAAGGGGGGGTATAATCAGGAAAGAGGGGGGGTGCGTATAGAATGAGCCTAAAATAAGTTACAATCAAATATTGTAATGGAACCATCGGTATTATCATACTAGGAGAAATAGAATGATATGTAAATTAATAAGAAAAAAGAAAATTATAGGTTTTTGGGTCGTATGTTTTGTAGTATATTCACAGTGTCCGTACGCGAATAATTAAGTGGGGTCTGGGTTCGGGTCCATCACAACAACCAAAGGTATGTACACAATAGGAGAACCAGAAACGTCACTTCCTTTGCATGGTATTGCAAATTATATATTATGTATTTATACATATACACACATACGTATATACGCACACATATACATATATAAAGACATATAGAGAGAGATAAATAGAAAGATAGACAGATATATATGATATATAGAGGGGGGGGGGGGGGGTGGGGGGTTAAACAAGTATATTATTAGTTAATCAACAACTTAAGAAACTTATATATGTAACCCATAATGCTACTAGTGATGAAAAAAAAGTGATTTCTATAACTAATTGGTTTCACTAATTACTTCAATAGTTCAAATCCAGCCAACAATAATAGGGCTTATTATGCAAAAAGTATTTGATTAAGAGGACAGATGGTAAGATAGAGAGGGAAGTAGCTACGGAGGAGAGGTGTTAAACAGGAGGGAATCGAGTAGATAAAAAAGTTGTTTTGTTAAATTGCTTTACGTCATGTCTATAAGCTGTGACAGCAGTGATGGTTTTTCTTTCTTCCTTTTTTACATGATGAGAGAGAGAAGGCTGTAATTATAAGGAAGCACCAAAGTGCCAGTAGCATCTTAAACCTGCCCTTTAGGGTGTTCGGAGTGGCATCAGTAAAGCCACTTTACCGAAGTGGTAAAGAGTGGCAAACCAATGCCATCCAACTTTACCGATCAAACATTTACCGAAGCGGTGAGGGCATGCCGAATCGGTGAGGGGAGGAAGGAGAGAGAGAGGGGGTGTGTGGGTGGGGTTCATTCCATCTCTCAACCAATCACACATTTTTCTTTTTTTTAAAAAAAAATAGTTTACCACTTCACCAAGTGTCTAAACCATTGCCAACACTTTTCACCAAAGTTTAAACACTTTTGACTGATTGACATGGCGCGCTCTGATTGATCGGTTTTTTGGTTTGCCACTCCAAAGTGTTTAACCACTCCCTACACCCATAGGTTAAGGGTTTTATTTATAAACAGAAGGAATCAAATAAGCCAATGATCTCAAAATCTAGTGATTGAGGCTTGCATTTCTCTTGAAAGATACAGGTTTAACTCTCATTTGATGCAGAATGAGGCATTGGTGGGCAATGATAGAAAACCCAGGGAAACCTGGGTTCGATCCTTGAGCCAATCGGGTTTTACCGGTAATTTCACTTTCGTGTCTACGAGCGAGTGGGTTACCGGGTTTTCCCCGAAATTGGTGGTTGACTCGGGTTACTCTTGGAATACTCCGTTTGGTTCAGTGGGTGTCCCGAGAGTTCTCGGGACTGATTCTGTTGGCCGTTAAAAAAAAGGAATCAAATAAAAACTCATATACTAAGCTTATGCATTGATTTAACTAAAAAAATGTATGACGTTTTTTCATGTTATCATCACGTAGACAATAAGTTTTAACTAACTTATTATTTAACTATCATGAATGATTTAGCTAAAAATTAAACAGAAAAGCGATGCTTGGCGCCATGCCAATAAGTTGTGACGTTAGAATGGAGTAGACTAGGGCTGTCCAAACTGCTCGACGATCGCTCGAAAAATGCTCGTTCGATTCCCGCTCAGTTTGTAAATGAGCCGCTCGGATCGGTTCGATTCAAATTCAATCCAAGCATGAGCAAAGGTCCGCTCGCTCGTCGATCGCTCGGTTTCGCTCGAATTATTTTTATTAATAATTAATATATATATATATATAGAGGAAAGTTAATATACGTTAACCTTCCTATATATATATATGTATGTAGGGGAAGGATGTATAGAAAACCCACTTTAATTTAGAAAACCCGGGAAACTCAAAGCTCCCGATGTTTTTTTTTTTTTGAAAAAATTTATACATGTTATATATATGTTTTTAAGGGTTTTGGGCAAAAAAAATCAAAAAAACGCCGAGTAGATATTTAAAAAAAAAATAAACAAGTTTTGGTGTAACATGTGTTACATTCATCTGACATATTTGTAACATGTGTTACACCAAAACTTGTTTATTTTTTTTAAATATCTACTCGGTGTTTTTTTTATTTTTTTTTTGCCCAAAACCCTTAAAAACATGTATATAACATGTATAATTTTT
Organism: Helianthus tuberosus; assembly: GCA_030545235.1. Classification (NCBI taxonomy): domain Eukaryota; kingdom Viridiplantae; phylum Streptophyta; class Magnoliopsida; order Asterales; family Asteraceae; genus Helianthus; species Helianthus tuberosus. The sequence continues at coordinate 24,415,620 of CM060435.1, read as the reverse complement.
TTCAAAAAAAAAACATCAGGAGCTTTGAGTTTCCCGGGTTTTCTAAATTAAAGTGGGTTTTCTATAGATACTTACATTATATATATATGTATGTATATATATATAGAGGAAGGTTAACGTATATTTATATATATAGTGTGAGGTTCATTGAGGAACACTAAAACAGTGGGGAACCGACTCAAACGAACTCCAATTGGACTCATTCCAGCGGCGTTGGAACCGGTTCGTCGAACCCTAACTAGGATCTCTTAACCCTAACCCCTAAATCATAACCCCTAAACCCTAAATATATTAGGGTTTGGCTTTTAGGGTTTAGCTTTAGGGTTTAGCATTATGGTTTAGCTTTAGGGTTTAGCTTTAGGGTTTAGGGTTTAGCTTTAGGGTTTAGCATTAGGGTTTAGCTTTAGGTTTAGCCTTTAGGGTTTAGCTTTTAGGTTATAGTTTAGATTTTACGGTTTAGCTTAGGTTTTAGCCTTATTTTTTAGCTTTAGGGTTTAGAGTTTAGGAGTTAGGGTTTAGGGTTAAGAGATCTTAGTTAGGGTTCGACAAGCCGGTTCCAACGCCGCTCGAATGAGTCCAATCGGAGTTCGTTTGAGTCGGTTTCCCGTTGTTCCCCACTTTTTTAGTGTTCCCCAATGAACCTTCCCCTATACACACACACACACACACACATATATATATATATATAGGGAGAGGATCATGAGAAAACTAGATATAAATGAGAAGGGAGAGGATCATGAGAAAACTAGATATAAATGAGAAAACCAAAAAACAAACCAAAAAAGCACTAAAAAGGAGGGGGGAGACTTTTAATGAAGGAGGGGTAAAATTGGAAAAAAAATATATAACTTTTCAAACATTTCCCATTTCTCCATACGTTATCATTTTAAAACAAAAATGGCACCATAAGATCACAAATTTTTGTATCTTTCATTCAAGTATATTCGAGCATATTTTTTATGACATAAAAAAAGATTTATGGTGTCGTCTTGTTTTCAATACTATTATTATAGTAGTGCACATGTGCAATATAACATGTACTACAATTGCATTACATGCTTAAAATTAGCTTTTTGAGTCTAGTTTAGCTTTTAGGGTTAGTTTTTTTGGAGGTTTAGGATTAGGATTAGGTTTTTGGGTGTGGGGGGAGGGGGGTTTAGGTTTTTGGGGGGGGTGGGGGTGGGGGGGTTTAGTTTTTTTTCGGGTTTACAATTGCATTACTTGCTTAAAATTAGCTTTTTGAGTCTAGTTTAGCTTTTAGGGTTAGTTTTTTTTGAAGGTTTAGGATTAGGTTTTTGGGTGTGGGGGGAGGGGGGTTTAGGTTTTTGGGGGGTGGGGGGGTTTAGGTTTTTTTCGGGTTTATGTTTAGGGTTTAGTTTTAGGTTTTCGGGAGGGTGGGGGTGGGGGGTTTAGGTTTTTGGGGGGTGGGGGGGGGGGGTTAGGCTTTTGGTGGGAGGGTGAATTTAGGTTTTTGGGGGGTGGGGGTGGGGGGTTTAGGTTTTTGGGGGGTGTCGGTGGGGGGTGGGTTAAGTGGTTTAAGCTTTATGTATTAGTGCACATGTGCAGTACAACAAAAAAAAAAAAAAAAAAATTTTTTGAAAATTTTTTTCTAGGCATAAAAACTAGCGATTTTTTTATTAAAAATTGTAAAAAAAAAAAAAAATTTGGTATGTTTTTAGGTTTTTTTTAGGCTTTTTTGGTTAGTTTTTTGGTTTTCTCATTTAAACTAGTTTTCTCATGATCCATCCCCTATATATATATATTATAGATTTTAAAGATTAAAAGCACAAAAATATACTAGTCCAAAAAAATTAAAAGGCCAAAATATATACTAGCCCAACTTAATAGTTAATATCAAAATCTAACCCTAAATCCCTAATTCCTAAAACAATACTCATAAACTGATTGTTCGAACTTCAAAGATCTGCATATCGCCGCTGCCAGTTGCCTTGCCACACACCAAAATCTAACACCAGAAGTTTATGGCTTTTGAACTAAATGACAATTTGTATTTCACACTTTATTTTGTGCTTCTTGATATTGTTAAGAACATTTTTAGAATCATGATTTTTGTTAGTAAAGTGTTGGACATGTTTTAATAAAGTTAGGATTTGTTTTTGTTGAACGCAGCCTTATAATTCAATCGAGCGAACCCGAGCGAAAACGATCCGCTCGATTTTAGTTAGGATTTGATAAAAACCGAGCGAAAACGATCCGATCGATCCAAATTCAATCCGAGCATGAGCATCACTTTTGTGCTCGGTTTTGCAAATTCGATTCGATCCGATCGGATCAGATCGGTTGTAATTCAATCCGAGCATGAGCAGACCCTCGATCGGATCGGATCGGCTCATGAACACCCCTAGAGTAGACCCCACACCCTCCTATTAGCACTTGTGATTCCGTGAAGGACTTAATGTATGCATGCCTGGCGCCCAGATTTAACACCCCTAGGGCGGTGTTTTACGCCTTTGATGTAATGGTATTCAAGAGTTGCATAAAGCTTTGTCCTTATAAATGGTGAGTATTTAAATCCATAATTATGATTAAAGGTTTAATTTAAAAATAAAATTAAAGGGTGTGTGAGTTACCGTTAAAAACGTCAAGTGTCCAATCCTTGATTTGTACAAAAGGGTAAGATGTTAAAATTATTCCCTTTTTAATTAATTTGTGAACTAGCACCTATTTTTTAGTTTTCATAAGGCCAATAGAAAAACGTCACGTGTCCGATCCTTGATTTGTACAAAAGGGTAAGATGTTAAAATTATTCCCTTTTTAATTAATTTGTGAACTAGCACCTATTTTTATGTTTTCATAACTTTTTATTAGCCCCCTTATTTTCACATATCCTATATCTTATTTTCACACCCCCTATGGTATACGGGCCGTATAAAGTTCTACGGCCCGTATATAGTTATACGAGTCGTATACATGTGTATACGATTTGTAAAACGTATACTGTAACGCCCCAAAAACTCGAATTTATAATTTGATAGAATGCTTTCTTATTTGGGGTGTGAAATGTACTAACTAAGTTATTTAACTTTAAATAACTTAGTTAAATAAATAAGGATTTAGTATAAATGAGATGATGGTGTTGGTTGTAAATAACCAAGGGTTCAAAAGTAGGGGGACCAAAAGTGAAAGGTTGAAAACTTAATAAAATTCTGCATTTTTATATGGATGTATGTATATGTGTCGACATATGCACACACATATGAAGAAAAAAAGGGTTCTTCCCCAAAAACCCTATAAATTGAAGAAATTAATGGTGAAATTGGAAGCTAATCCCTTGCATGAATGAAAATTCTTCACCATCTAGCCTTAATAAACTTGAGGTAAGTTGTAAATTATGATTTGATGATCATTGATGAAATAGGTTGTGTTTAATCCGTGAGTTTATGTGAAATTAGAATGATGATGAATTAGAATCATCTCCTGAAACATGAATCATGCTAGAATTTCTTATTATTTTGATGTTTTAATGAAAACCCACTTGTAGAAGTAATGTTATGAAGATGATGATGGCACATGTGCTAAATCGAGTATAGTTTTGATTTATATGAAGTTGAATATTGTAGATTATTGCTAAATGAATTTGATTTAGAATGAAAGTTATATGAGATTAGTGGAATTTGATGATCTTGATATGAACTAGTAAGATTACGCATACAATACTTGTAAATTGTGCTTTATTTGTGGTACGCATACTAAGTGTTTTATGAAATGTCTAAGTGAGCTTAATAGATGAAATTGTATGTAAGTAAAAGATGAATATGTATGTGTGGAATGTGGAAATGATGTATTTGATAGTACAATATCATGTGACATATGTTCTTGATGAAATCCATGTGAGAATGTAGTCAATGTGAGATTTAGTAGAAGTATGATTTAAGAGCTTGAACTACATGCTTGTATAATGTAATGCACACGCGTGGATTTTTCGATCGTCTTAATTGCGATTTAAGAAGTAAAGGGGGAGCGTATGAGAATCCAAGAAAAGAGTAAGTTGAAATGATGTTGGGTTTCTAAGCATGGGTCATGGGGATAGTTATAGGATTATGAGAATTACTAGTATAGACGAATTGAATATGTTTGGTGTGTGCGTATAACTAGGCGATCATGTGGTTGAATGCATATTTCATCATGAGTAGGAAATGTATATAATGTCATTTGCATAGTCTACTATGATTACACGAATGTATGAGGTTAAGTCAAAAGTTCATATGATAAATTGTTGACTTCTGAAAGTCAACTGCACATAAGAAGCATGGTTAGACTTGTTATTACAATTGTAAGATTATAGAAAGTCGTATGGTACGTGTTATATCAATGTGTGTTATATGTGATGACGTGATGAATTATATGAGCTGAAAAGATATGATTGTGGGAATATGCCTTATTTTTGTTAGAATTGACTAATGAAGGTCAAATGTGATATGAATTTGATATGATCATTAATATATACAATCAAGTATACTAACAAGAATGTGAATGCGATGACATCAAAGTAAAGGGATCATGTCAAGATGGATGGAAACATGGAAGACTAAAGGGTCAAAAGGAAGCAAGGAAACGGATACGAATACGGACGTTTAAGGTAAGTGATTTCTAGAATCACTTCTTCTTTAATAAATGAAGTTTGGTGTGTTTAATATAGGGAACCATGTAAGAAGATTATGGGTAAGAGTAAGTACCAAAGTAAGAAGTGTTATGGTAAGCCGAAGATAGTTGTTTATGTCAAAACTACACGGTAGAAACGAACGGGCCAAAATGTAGAAAGAAGTATAGCGTGATGTAGTAGTTGGTTTGATCATGGGATTAAGATTTAGAAGGATATGGAGCTTGATTATGATTAAATGAAAGTACATGGAAGTTCGATTTGTACAAGGTTTGAATTCTTTGTTGATGCATGCCATAGCCTACGGCTGGCATACCGACAGGGTAAAATAAACGTCTGGGCTGTGACAATTCGTCTGGGTTATGTCTCGGTCACGAATGATAACCCAGATGACCAGGTAACTCACTTGGGTTATGCCTGATAACCTAGATGACCAGGTAACTCGTCTGGGTTATGCCTGATAACCTAGATGACCAGGTAACTTGTCTGGGTTATGCCTGATAGCCTAGATGACCAGGTAACTCCTCTGGGATATGCCAGATAACTTAGATGACCAGGTAACTTGTATGGGTAATGCCTGATAACCTAGATGACCAGGTAACTTGTCTGGGTTATACCTCAGAGATTAACTGATAAGGAATTGTTGTTGAACCGGATATAGAAGTTAGAAGGGATTTGACATTTATACCCGTTAGAAAGTATGATTGAAGGAATGTTAAAGAAAGGATTATCATTACACAAATTCATTGAAGAGTGTTTATGAGGTGTGATGAGCATGTACGTACGTATGTGTGGGAATTAATTAAGTCTAGAGGCATGTATAAGTATGGGTATGGATTTACCTACATGTTAGTAACGGAATCCATAGGTAAGCACGATTAGAAATGAGTATGCACGTAGGTTGACGTGTGAGACTTATTTATATGGATGTTTGTGACTAGGATATGTTAGTATAATCATGTGGGAATGTAAGTGGTATATAAGAGCTTGTATGTATGTATGTATGTATGTATGTATGTATGTATGTATGTATGTATGTATGTGTGTGTATAAATATACATATGAACGTACGTATGTACGAAGTAGGATTTATTGTTTATGAAAGAATGGGGCTGTATATATGTATACATGGCTTCAATACGTTTGAATGTTTATGTTACTAATCATGTGCCTTGAGAATGAAATGAAAATGCAGGTATACTATTGTGTCCATGTAAAGAGTTGATGATTGGGATGCAAGATTGTACTCGGAAAGATAATAAAAAAGATTAGCATGAATAGAAGAATGCGGAATGGTCATTTAATTGCGTATGTCTAGATTAAGAATGATGTCAACAAATATTAATGATGCACATGTATGTGGTGATTGCAGGTTGCACAGTATTAACATCATTGTGGAGACTAAGAGGTTGAAGATCGAGTCAAAGAGCAAGGATTGTACAGGAAGAGCGGTCTCATAGCTTGTATTTATGTATTACACTTAACGCGTTAATCAAGAATGAGTGTTGTATATCCTCTCAAGAAGTTTCCGACGGATTATAAATGAATTTTCAGGTATGTTATATAGACAATATAAGAAAGAAATTTGAAGGCTCGTATTTCCGCTGCGTCGTTTTTAAGATAATACGTGTTAGGGTCTTACAAGTTGGTATCAGAGCCCTGTTTGAGATGAATCAAGTATGAGGAAGTAAATACTTGAACTCAAACCCATGTGCTCTTGTGATAAGGAACCCGTACAATCCAAGACTCGATCAAGATCCAAAGGTAGAAGTGAATGTAAGTATGTACTTAAGTATGCATATAATGAAACTAACAGTATGTTATGTGTAAGGTAAGCATAATTATTTGAAGAGGATGATCCGCGAATGCGGTCTAGGATCGACACTAAAGCATGTAATAAGACAAATTGATCCCAGGTACGTAATTTCAGTATGTGGGTACCGGTGATGGTAAAACCTCCCGAGGGAAGGAAAATTTTAAATGAAAGACAATGATGATATAGTGATAAAGTTTTGAAAATGTTACACGTTCCGAAGCCTAATTCTACGGACATAAGGTGATGATTACATGAAGGCACGAAACTAGTATGTGGATTGTGCACCTGGCCTTTACACAAGAAGCATATGACGTTCGTGAGACCGTGATAATTGTTGAAGGTATGTCCGGTAGAATTGAGTAGTAGGTGGACGTGTGGGTGAAAGGAGTAGTAAGATTCTCAAGGAATTGAGAGTACTAAATACGAATGAAAGTATGAATGATATGTTTGAATCCGCGAGACGGATTCAAAACATAGAAGGAATGAAAGATATGAATGATATGTTTGAATTCGCGAGACGGATTCAAAACATAGAAGGAATGAAAGAAATGAATGATATGTTTGAATCAGCGAGACGGATTCAAAACATAGTAGGAATGAAAGATATGAATGATATGTTCGAATCCGCGAGACGGATTCAAAACATAGAAGGAATGAAAGATGTGAACGATACGTTTGAATCCGCGAGACGGGTTTAAAACATAAAAATGATGAAATTAACCTACGTAAGAATGTGTTGACCGTTTGACCATGATTGAGTCAAACGGGTCATATAAGTAAGTATAAAGTAAATCGCGATAGTATGACAAAAGAATGACCGTAATTGGCACGCAAACCTAAATTTTAGTTGTAAGAAAGAAGTATTGAATAAAATTACGTGTTAGATGTGTTAGTAATTGACTCTTGGGAGTCAGAATGAATGACAGGCTACGACCCGGACAATAACTTAAGTATGGACGGGAAGGGTAGGTTTTGGCAAGAATGCTGAAATGATGTAATAAAGTCTTTGCAAGTAAGCATGAATGGAAAGAAGTACGAATGTGTACTTTAATACATCTACGATAAGTAAGAAATGTCAGTTGTCCTTGAAAAGTCAAACTGCAAAAAGGTTGGCGAAACAACTAACAAAATGAAAGAATTGCATGTAGCAAATGGAATGTATGATATGTTATAGCATGTACGTAGGAAACTTGTAGAAGAATTATAGGTGAGTAATCACATAGTAGTATGAATGTGGAATGAAATGTGCTAACCGCCAATTTTGTAGATGATAGTGGTAGAACTTTTAATGTGGTAAAACCAATCGAACTAGTGAAAAGATGTGCACGAGCGGAAGCTCATTACACGGACGAATGAAATCAGACCTGGTATGGTGAGTACTCATGAAGAAGTGGATCGATCCGGTTTACGGATCATTGATTTATGCAATGAAATTAAGGTTAGTAAAAATGCTTAACTCATGATTGATAAGTATGAATTGGTAGATGGAATACGATCTATGAACTAACGAATGGTAGTATAAGTATGGAATGGTCTGGAATGTCTGACTTTTTCCTGTCAATATAAGAAGAAATTCCATCTAAAATTTATGTCATTAGGACCTTGAGTGAAAATTTTGGGAGTATTAGTTGAATACTCGTATGAAGAACTTTTGCAACATATTTACTTAAGTAATATAAGTAGTGCATGAAGAGAGAGAATAATAAAGCGACATGAATGAAATGATTTGAAGTTTAACCGGAAGGTGGCACAGTAAGAGCAACGATAGCCAACATAGAATGATTCTCAACACTCGGGTTAAGTGCGAGAAAGTGAGTATGAATTAGTAGCCTTATTGCGATAGCGATGCTATGACTTAGTATTTATGATAAAGACATGACCATATTTTAATTTTATGTGATTATGAAGGTAAATAGAAGGCGTGTTAAGGATATCATATCAAGAATGATTTATGGGTAAAAGTAGTAATCGATTCACAACAATCGATAAATACATGAAAGTATTTTGCTTAAATTGTGAAGTTAGGGACAAAACATACGATTATGTTTATATGTGAATAAAACCTTTTATACAAACCACGAGTGCATTCCTGCTATATTATGCATTTAGAATGAACTAAATGAATGAACCTATAGTGGTGATGTTCACTAGGAAATAGCTTTATGCAAGAATTCAAAATCCTAAAGTATGTATTTTAGGAGTGCGCTCTAACTATACGATGATTGTAAGAATAATAATAGCCGAGAAGTTAAGGTGGTTATTGTCTGTCGGAAATGAGCTAGGTTTCGGGGACGAAACCCCTTTTAAGGGGGGTAGACTTGTAACGCCCCAAAAACTCGAATTTATAATTTGATAGAATGCTTTCTTATTTGGGGTGTGAAACGTACTAACTAAGTTATTTAAATTTAAATAACTTAGTTAAATAAATAAGGATTTAGTATAAATGAGATGATGGTGTTGGTTGTAAATAACCAAGGGTTCAAAAGTAGGGGGACCAAAAGTGAAAGGTTGGAAACTTAATAAAATTCTGCATTTTTATATGGATGTATGTATATGTGTCGACATATACACACACATATGAAGAAAAAAAAGGGTTCTTCCCCAAAAACCCTATAAATTGAAGAAATTAATGGTGAAATTTGAAGCTAATCTCTTGCATGAATGAAGATTCTTCACCATCTAGCCTTAATAAACTTGTGGTAAGTTGTAAATTATGATTTGATGATCATTGATGAAATAGGTTGTGTTTAATCTGTAAGGACCTTCAAAAATGTCCTAAAACGACCCGTAAGTAAAAACCCGGACCCCTGAAACCCTAATCCATATAAAAAACCAAGAAAATCATATTTTTGGTCCTCTCGCGGGCCGCGTAAAGGATAAGCGAACCCTTACACGGGCCGCGTCAACTCAACATTTGACCGGATAAGCGTTCCGATCCACGTGGCATCCACCTGGCAACCCTACTCGTGACCCAGCAACCCTACACGTAGACTAGGTGGCCACGCGGGCCGCGTAAGGGTCGATCAATGGTTCACGCGGGCCGCGTGAGATCCAATTTTCAGCTATAAATAGGTTGAGCTACGAGCAGTTCAGTGGTGTCGAAAACAATTTTCAAAAACGAATTCTCACTGCTCAAATTCGAAATTTAAGATACCGAGGCGCTACTACGATACAGGGTATTAACTCGATCGCTGCTACGATTTAATGTCTGATCGATTGAAAACTATCCAATGGATGTTTAAGTGCTGCCCAAATTAGGGCTATACTTTGTCATTCGTCGTGAATTCGATGGATGTTTGAGTATTGCGCTTTGTCATTCGTTGTGAGGGTTTTAATCTCGTGAGTTATCGTAAATGTTGTATTAGTTACTGACCTAGTTCGTGTGCATTGTTATTTAAATTAGGTTACAAGGCTAATCAGTAGGCTAAACTCTGCCCGTTTAAATCTGCAATGTGAGTCGTTCTCTTTTTATCAAAAGTATTTTACAATACTCCAATTATTTTCAAAAGTTATAATTACAGGGATTAAGTCTTGGTTATCTTGAATCACTGACTAGTGGGGTATTGTGCACATTACTAATTTCTCACAGTTAGGCTAATAAATCCTAACAGTGATAATCATCACTACTTGGGGAAAGACCCAATAGTGGTATGACCATCATCACCAGGAGGTGACACGGCGCCAGATTAAAATAAGATAAAAGCCATTGTAATCGCTCTTATGCTGTAATTTATAACTATGTGTCATTTTATTAAATTTGAGTGACTCGCCAGTATTTCCCCGCTGATAAAATATTTTCAAAACATGTTTCAGGTGACTACTGTGAACCAAGGAAAAGTGCTACGGAGCACTAACAAGCTTGAAGTAGTGGCTCAGTTAAATAAATAAACATGTTTTGCAAACCAGGGAATTTCCTAGGAAAATTCCTCTATTGTAAATTACGGGGGTTTATCCCGAATTATGAAATAAAATAATCGGGCATTTCAAGTTTTAAAAAGATCCTGTTAAATCTTTCGCTGTCAACTCAATTAATAATTACCACGGGTTCCTGTCCCGCGGCTCCTGGACCGGGGCGGGGGCCGTGACAGGAAAAGGTGGTATCAGAGCCACTGATTTAAGCCAATTGAGTATTTAGAAATACTTAATTTTACTGATTGCCATCTTGTGATTACGTGTTTTGTTAATTGACTACTTGTTAGTTACAGTATGGGTAAGCAAAAACTTTCGGACATCTATCATCAATTAGATAGTTCACCAAAAAATAAGGGAACTTCATCTCAATCAAATTCCTCAAAATACTCAGCAGATACTGAGGAAGGAATATTTGTCCGTAAGGCACAGTTTGAGAAACCACTTACCCCTAATAAAAGAAGTTGGATTATTAGAAAAAGTTAAGAGAAAATAAAGAAGTCACAACCAAAAGGAGTGATGAGTAATAAGGAAACTCAGGATATAGGCAATAACCCACCATGGGAAGATGAATTAGACGAACAATGGGTAGATCTCTATATGTTAGCTACTACAGCAGTAAATGCTAACTTATAGTTAAATTGCCAAACTAGTACCAGCACCTATATCATCTATACGCCAGAAACTTTGATAGATTAAAATAAATTATCCCCTAATATGTTTTTAAATTTCAATTGTATTTTGTAATAAATATATATATATATATATATATATATATATATATAAATCGCAATATTTTGTTTAATCAATCTATTTGTATAAATATTAGATTTCTTTTTGTGATTATTCAATTTACAAAATTTTAACCTAGAATTTTGTGTGTTTCTTCATATCTGCTAAACAGCATGAATGAGTTATCTGATGCCCTTCAGAATCTCAATCTATATTCTGTTAATGTGGAAGTTTCCAAAGACTTTACTGGGTATTGTGTCGATGTTGACCTATGGAATTTCAAGCCCAGTCTCCGGAGAAACCCAAGCCAAAGAAAAGAAGAAGAATCGTGGGTTGGAGGCGTGTGCGCAGAAGGAAACCAGTAACTAGGAAAGTTGCCAAGACGGAGGACCCAATGGATAAAGGGAAAGGAATAGAGATTGGAGAAAGCTCCAAGCAAGCCGAGGAAATGCCATTGCAGGAAGAGCTAGATTGCATACTAGCAAGTTGGGATATCCTCAAGCCTGTTAATGAAAACCTTTTCACTTATCCTGCCAAAACCCAGCTTCCAGTAAACTTGGAACCAGCCATCCCAGATCCCCTTGTCAATACCCGACCTTTAGGAGAAATGGAAGAATGGTGGACCAACGATTGGCAATTCCAGAATCTTTTAAACAACCCTTATACTTTTCTCCCTCAGTTTGACCCCGAGCCTGCACCAAACCCACCGATGAGCAATGAGAACTTGGCTGAGCTCCGCCATTTTGGCGAGGAGCTGATGGATGCAGGAAATCGAATCCGAGAGGTGGGAGAACAGATCTCCTAGAAGTACGACGAGAGGGAACGTCGTTACTGAAAATGCCAGCTGATAGGATAGCATGTGATGGTGAAAGCATGTGCTTAATAATAATATAATAATCAAAATATAATCGTATGAAATAACTTAAAAATAAAACTTTTGTAAGATAACCAGTGTGTACGGATGCCTATTATAATATATAAAATATCAAACGTCGAAAAATCGACAATTTTGGCTATATTTGTTAACGTAATTATGTGCAATTGTTTTGTTATGTTTGATTATTAATTATTTTCTGCTAATTACTTATATAAATTAATTACCAGATGGAACACGCTGGTAATGAACCCGTAAATGAAGTTAATCATTCTGAGCAAAACAATGAAGATCAATTTCTGAATAGGCAAGATATCGAGAATATCGTTGCTCAGGGAATAGCCAATGCTATTCCAGCAATTCTTGCTGCTGCCCGAAATCCAATTGAACCTCAACAAATTATTCCTAGCAAACGTACACATGGCGATAATTTCAGTAATAGTGTAAACGGAGGCGGCAACCATACTAATAACGACAACGATGGAATGCAAGCTCCACTCCTTAAGAAAATGAAAGCTACAACACCTGGTTGCACTTACAAGGAGTTTCTTGCCTGTAAACCGGTTGAATTTGCAGGCAATGAAGGGGCGACTGTTGCACTGCGTTGGTTAGAGAAAACCGAGGCGGTGATTAAAATAAGTAAATGTACTGAAGGAGACAAGGTCATGTACGCATCTCATCTTTTCAAAGAAGGGGCGCTAGAATGGTGGAATACGGTACTTCAAGCCAAGGGAAGCGATGCGGCCTATGCCATGAGTTGGGAGGAATTTAAGCGACTGGTGGAGAGAAAATTATGTCCCGAATATGAGAAAGAACAAATGGCAAATAAATTCCTGAACCACCGGATGGTGGATGTAGATTGTCGAGGGTATACTTCGACATTCTTCGAGTACGCTAGAGTTGTACCAACCCTGGCTTCGCCAGAGCCGGTGCTTATTTCCCCCTATATTTGGGGATTGATTGGCGAAATCCGTGATATCGTTAAAGCTGCGAGACCTCGCACTATTGACGATGCTGTGGAATTAGCTAACACCCTAACGGACGGACTAGTGCGTACGCGAGAAGAAAATAAAAAGAGGGAAGTGGCCCAAAAGATTACCCAGGGATTCCGTATGGGTAACCATAACAATTTCAAGAAAAAGGGAACCGGGCAATCTTCCACTGTTCCATTTTGCAATGCCTGCAAAAGAAAGCATTTTGGAAGATGCAAAGGGTATTGCAATTTCTGCAAAATTCCGGGGCATCAAGAAGAAGATTGCAGGAAGAAGAAAGCAACAATCTGCTACAACTGCGGAGAAGTTGGACATTTCAGGCCATACTGCTCGAAATTGGCCAAACCAGCTGATAACAAAGCCAAACCTGCAGAAGGAACTACCAAGAGAAACGCAAGAGCCTTCCAGTTAACTACTCAGGAAGCAGAATTAATCCCTGACGTGATAGCTGGTATGTTCCTAGTTCACGACGTTTATGCAAAAGTATTATTTGACTCTGATGCAAACCAAAGTTTTATAAATACTTCATTCTGCCAAGCTCTTAACTTGCCCTTAACCAACCTTAGGCAGATTTTTACAGTCGAAACGGCAGATGGGAATTCTGTTAACATAGATAAGGTTTTGCAAGAAGGAAAAATAGAACTCTTAGGCCATAAATTCTCTGCAACCCTGTTACCTATGAATTTAGCCGGATTCGATATAGTATTAGGAATGGATTGGTTAGTAGCCAACCATGCTCGAATTCTCTGTGATAAAAACTCCATAGAAATTCATACACTCGCAGGAGAGTTAGTGGTAATTACAGGAGATCAGCCACGAAAACCACTGATATTCATTTCAGTAATGAAGTTGGCCAGTTATTCAAGAAAACAAGAAGTGGTGTATATGATTTCAGTAATCATTAACACGAAAGGTAAGGAAATTAGAGAAATTCCGGTAGTATCAGAATACCCGGATGTCTTTCCGGAAGAACTACCAGGATTACCACCCAATAGGGAAGTCGAATTTAGAATTCATCTAATTCCTGGAACTACACCGATAGCTAAGGCACCTTATCGGTTAGCACTCACCAAAATGCTAGAATTGAAAAATCAATTAGATGAATTATTAAGTAAAGGATTTATACAACCTAGTTCATCCCCGTGAGAAGCTCCAGTGTTGTTTGTGAAAAAGAAAGATTGGTCAATGAGAATGTGTATCGATTACAGGGAATTAAATAAGGTTACAATTAAGAATCGATATCCATTACCTAGGATTGATGATCTTTTTTTATCAATTGCAAGGAGCTAGGTATTTTTCTAAGATAGATTTACGATCAGGATACCATCAGTTGAAGGTACAAGAAGAAGACATACCTAAAACTGCTTTCAGAACTAGGTATGGTCATTACGAGTTTACAGTCATGCCCTTTGGACTAACAAATGCTCCAGCAGCATTTATGGACATAATGAATAGAATCTGTAAATCGTACTTGGATAAATTTGTAATTGTCTTCATCGACGATATACTTATTTATTCCAAAAGCCAGGATGAACATTGTGAGCACCTACATGCACTCTTAACTTTGTTAAGAAAAGAGAAACTCTATGCCAAATTCTCGAAGTATGAATTTTGGCTACAGGAGGTGCAATTTTTAGGACACATAGTAAATCACGAAGGTATTCATGTAGATCCTGCTAAAATAGAAGCAATTACCAAATGGAAAGTCCCGCAGACAGCTATGGAAGTTAGAAGTTTTCTAGGATTAGCTGGATACTATAGACGATTCATTAAGGATTTTTCCAAGATAGCTGTACCATTAACTAAGCTAACCTGTAAAGCAGTAAAGTTTGAATGGGGACCTAGACAAGAAGAAGCTTTTAAGATTTTGAAACGAAAGTTAACAAACGCCCCAATTCTAGCCTTGCCAAAAGGAACAGAGGATTTTGAAGTTTACTGTGATGCTTCTAAGCTAGGATTAGGATGTGTACTAATGCAACGCAAAAAGGTAATTGCGTATGCCTCAAGGCAATTGAAAAAGCACGAGGAAAATTATACGACTCATGACTTAGAATTAGGAGCCATAATTTTTGCCCTTAAGATTTGGAGACATTACTTGTATGGAAGTAAGTTTACTGTCTATACAGATCATAAAAGATTAAGATACATATTTAGGCAAAAAGAATTAAACATGAGGCAAAGGAAATGGATGGAGATCCTAAGTGACTACGATTGTGATATTCAATATCACGAAGGAAAAGCAAACGTAGTTGCTGATGCTTTAAGTCGTAAGTATCATGAGAAACAACGACGAGTTCATGCTCTTAGATTAAGTCTATAACTAGACTTAATAGAACAACTGAAGAACGCTCAAGAAACAGCAATCAAGGATGATGCTGAAGGAATGAAAGGAAGAATAAAGGAATTAGAGCAAGGATCTGATGGAATTTGGAGATTCCATAAGAAAAGGATTTGGGTACCTAAGCAGGGAGAATTAAGAACTAAGATTTTAGAAGTAGCCCATAAATCTAGGTATACCGTGCATCCTGGTAACAATAAGATGTACCAAGATTTAAGGAAAAATTTCTGGTGGATAGGAATGAAAAAGGACATAGCTAGATATGTTTCTAAATGTCTTACTTGTTCACAAGTTAAGGCAGAACACCAGAAACCCTCAGGTTTACTTCAATAATTAGAAATGCCTGTATGGAAACGGGAACTTATAACCATGGACTTTGTTACTAAGTTACCCAAAACCAGAAAAGGTAATGACGCGATTTGGGTAATTGTGGATCGATTAACCAAATCAGCTCATTTTCTACCCATGAAGGAAACCTTTAGCATGGAAAGGTTAGCAAAGTTGTACGTAGATGAAGTAGTATCCTTACACGGAGTTCCACTCTCCATTGTATCGGATAGAGATAGTCGTTTCACTTCCCATTTCTGGACAAGTTTCCAGGAAGCAATGGGAACCCGATTAAATCTAAGTACTGCATATCATCCTCAGACAGACGGACAAAGTGAAAGGACGATCCAAACCATGGAGGACATGCTCAGGGCATGTGTAATAGATTTTGGTGGAAATTGGGATGACCACCTACCATTAATTGAATTCTCCTATAACAATAGTTATCATACAAGTATTGAAACTGCCCCATTTGAATCACTGTATGGACGCAAGTGTAGAACTCCAGTTTACTGGGCAGAAATAGGAGAAAGTCAATTATCAGGTCCTGAAATCGTGCAAGAGACCACCGACAAGATCACTCAAATCAAGGAAATACTGAAAACGGCTCGAGATCGCCAGAAGAGTTATGCCGATAATCGACGCAAGCCACTAGAATTTCAAGTTGGAGACAAGGTACTCTTGAAAGTTTCTCCTTGGAAAGGAGTAGTTCGGTTCGGTAAGAAAGGAAAGCTAAGTCCAAGGTACATAGGACCATTCCTAGTAATACAACGAATAGGACCAGTTGCCTATCGCCTACAACTACCAGAGGAATTAGCTGGAGTACATGACGTATTTCATGTATCCAATCTCAAGAAATGTCTATCGGACGAATCTCTGGTAGTGCCTCTTCAAGATATAGAGGTAAATGAAAAGTTAAAATTCGTTGAGAAGCCGTTGTAAATAGAAGACCGAAAAGTCAAGTTTCTCAAGCACAAACGACTAGTACTGGTCAAAATCAAATGGGATTCCAAGAGAGGACCTGAATACACTTGGGAACTGGAATCAGAAATGAAGCGAAAGTATCCTCACTTATTTCAGTAAATCTCGAGGACGAGATTTTAAATAAGGTGGGGAGTATGTAAGGACCTTCAAAAATGTCCTAAAATGACCCGTAAGTAAAAACCCGGACCCCTGAAACCCTAATCCATATAAAAAACCAAGAAAATCATATTTTTGGTCCTCTCGCGGGCCGCGTTAAGGATAAGCGAACCCTTACGCGGGCCGCGTCAACTCAACATTTGACCGGATAAGCGTTCCGATCCACGTGGCATCCACCTGGCAACCCTACTCGTGACCCAGCAACCCTACACGTAGACTAGGTGGCCACGTGGGCCGCGTAAGGGTCGAGCAAGGGTTCACGCGGGCCGCGTGAGACCCAATTTTCAGCTATAAATAGGTTGAGCTACGAGCAGTTCAGTGGTGTCGAAAACAATTTTCAAAAACGAATTCTCACTGCTCAAATTCGAAATTTAAGATACCGAGGCGCTGCTACGATACAGGGTATTAACTCGATCGCTGCTACGATTTAATGTCCAATCGATTGAAAACTATCCAATGGATGTTTAAGTGCTGCCAAAATTAGGGCTATACTTTGTCATTCGTCGTGAATTCGATGGATGTTTAAGTATTGCGCTTTGTCATTCGTTGTGAGGGTTTTAATCTCGTGAGTTATCGTAAATGCTGTATTAGTTACTGACCTAGTTCGTGTGCATTGTTATCTAAATTAGGTTACAAGGCTAATCAGTAGGCTAAACTCTGCCCGTTTAAATCTGCAATGTGAGTCATTCTCTTTTTATCAAAAGTATTTTACCATACTCTAATTATTTTAAAAAGTTATAATTACAGGGATTAAGTCTTGGTTATCTTGAATCACTGACTAGTGGGGTATTGTGCACATTACTAATTTCTCACAGTTAGGCTAATAAATCCTAACAGTGATAATCATCACTACTTGGGGAAAGACCCGATAGTGGTATGACCATCGTCACCAGGAGGTGACATGGCGCCAGATAAAAATAAGATAAAAGCCATTGTAATCGCTCTTATGCTGTAATTTATAACTATGTGTCATTTTATTAAATTTGAGTGACTCGCCAGTATTTCCCCGCTAATAAAATATTTTCAAAACATGTTTCAGGTGACTACTGTGAACCAAGGAAAAGTGCTACAGAGCACTAACAAGCTTGAAGTAGTGGCTCAGTTAAATAAATAAACATGTTTTGCAAACCAGGGAATTTCCTAGGAAAATTCCTCTATTGTAAATTACGGGGGTTTATCCCGAATTATGAAATAAAATAATCAGGCATTTCAAGTTTTAAAAAGATCCTGTTAAATCTTCTGCTGTCAACTCAATTAATAATTACCACGGGTTCCTGTCCCGCGGCTCCTGGACCGGGTCAAACCGGGGCGGGGGCCGTGACATAATCCGTGAGATTATGTGAAATTAGAATGATGATGAATTAGAATCATCTCATGAAACATGAATCATGCTAGAATTTCTTATTATTTTGATGTTTTAATGAAAACCCACTTGTAGAAGTAATGTTATGAAGATGATGATGGCGCATGTGCTAAATCGAGTATAGTTTTGATTTATATGAAGTTGAATATTGTAGATTATTGCTAAATGAATTTGATTTAGAATGAAAGTTGTGTCAGATTAGTGGAATTTGATGATCTGATATGAACTAGTAAGATTACGCATAAAATACTTGTAAATTGTGCTTTATTTGTTGTACGCACACCAAGTGTTTATAAAATGTCTAGGTGAGCTTAATAGATGAAATTGTATGTAAGTAAAAGATGAATATGTGTGGAATGTGGAAATGATGTATTTGATAGTAAAATATCATGTGACATATGTTCTTGATGAAATCCATGTGAGAATGTAGTCAATGTGAGATTTAGTATAAGTATGATTTAAGAGCTTGAACTACATGCTTGTATGATGTAATGCACACGTGTGGATTGTTCGATCGTCTTAATTGCGATTTAAGAAGTAAATGGGGAGCGTATGAGAATCCTAGAAAAGAGTAAGTTGAAATGATGTTGGGTTTCTAAGCATGGGTCATGGGGATAGTTATAGGATTATTAGAATTACTAGTATAGACGAATTGAATATGTTTGGTGTGTGTATATAACTAGGCGATCATGTGGTTGAATGTATATTTCATCATGAGTAGGAAATGTGTATAATGTCATTTGCATAGTCTACTATGATTACACGAATGTATGAGGTTAAGTCAAAAGTTCATATAATAAATTGTTGACTTCTGAAAGTCTACTGCACATAAGAAGCATGGTTAGACTTGTTGTCACAATTGTAAGATTATAGAAAGTCGTATGGTACGTGTTATATCAATGTGTGTTATATGTGATGACGTGATGAATTATATGAGCTGAAAAGATATGATTGTGGGAATATGCCTTACGTTTGTTAGAATTGACTAATGAAGGTCAAATGTGATATGAATTTCATATGATCATTAATATATACAATCATGTATACAAACAAGAATGTGAATGCGATGACATGAAAGTAAAGGGATCATGTCAAGATGGATGGAAGCATGGAAGGCTAAAGGGTCAAAAGGAAGCAAGGAAACGAATACGAATACAGACGTTTAAGGTAAGTGATTTCTAGAATCACTTCTTTTTTAATAAATGAAGTTTGGTGTGTTGAATATACGGAACCATGTAAGAAGATTATGGGTAAGAGTAAGTACCAAAGTAAGAAGTGTTATGGTAAGTCGAAGATAGTTGTTTATGTCAAAACAACACGGTAGAAACAAATGGGCCAAAATGTAGAAAGAAGTATAGCGTGATGTAGTAGTTGGTTTGATCATGGGATTAAGATTTAGAAGGATATGGAGCTTGATTATGATTAGATGAAAGTACATGGAAGTTCGATTTGTATAAGGTTTGAATTCTTTGTTAATGCATGCCATAGCCTACGGCTGGCATACCGACAGGGTAAAATAAAAGTCTGGGCTGTGACAATTCGTCTGGGTTATGTCTCGGTCAAGACTGATACACCAGATGACCAGGTAACTCGTCCGGGTTATGCCTGATAACCTAGATGACCAGGTAACTCGTCTGGGTTATGCCTGATAACCTAGATGACTAGGTAACTTGTATGGGTTATGCCTGATAACCTAGATGACCAGGTAACTCGTCTGGGTTATGCCTGATAACTTAGATGACCAGGTAATTTGTATGGGTTATGCCTGATAACCTAGATGACCAGGTAACTTGTCTGGGTTATACCTCAGAGATTAACTGATAAGGAATTGATGTTGAACCGGATATAGAAGTTAGAAGGGATTTGACATTTATACCCGTTAGAAAGTATGATTGAAGAAATGTTAAAGAAAGGATTATCATTAAACAAATTCATTGAAGAGTGTTTATGAGGTGTGATGAGCGTGTACGTAAGTATGTGTGGGAATTAATTAAGTCTAGAGGCATGTATAAGTATGGGTATGGATTTACCTACATGTTAGTAACGAAATCCATAGGTAAGCACGATTAGAAATGAGTATGCATGTAGGTTGATACGTATGAGACTTATTTATATGGATGTTTGTGAGTAGGATATGTTAGTATAATCATGTGGGAATGTAAGTGGTATGTAAGAGCTTGTATGTATGTATGTAGGTATGTATGTGTGTGTGTATAAATATACATATGAAGGTATGTATGCACGAAGTAGGATTTATTGTTTATGAAAGAATGGGGTTGTATATATGTATACATGGCTTCGATACGTTTGAGTGTTTATGTTACCAATCGTGTGCCTTGAGAATGAAATGAAAATGCAGGTATACTATTGTGTCCATGTGAAGAGTTGATGATTGGGATGCAAGATTTTACTTGGAAAGATAATCGAAAATATTTGCATGAATAGAAGAATGCGGAATGGTCATTTAATTGGGTATGTCTAGATTAAGAATGATGTTAACAAATATTAACGATGCACATGTATGTGGTGATTGCAGGTTGCACGGTATTAACATCATTGTTGAGACTAAGAGGTTGACGATCGAGTCAAAGAGCAAGGATTGTACGGGAAGAGCGGTCTCATAGCTTGTATTTATGTATTACATTTAACGCGTTAATCAAGAATGAGTTTTGTATATCCTTTCAAGAAGCTTCCGACAGATTATAAATGAACTTTCAAGTATGTTATATAGACAATATAAGAAAGAAATTTTAAGGCTCGTATTTCCCCTGCGTCGTTTATAAGATAATACGTGTTAGGGTCTTACATATACGGCTCAATGGATTTATTTTGTGAGGTTTTTGATGTTACCAAATGCATACGGGCCGTATAACTGTATACGGCCCGTATATAAGGATGTTTTTCCAAGTATCACATTTTTTCCAGTAAAAACACAATCATTCTAGGGTTTCTAAACTCTTCATCACCTTTAACAATGTTGATAAACGTTGATCGAAACACGCCGCTTAAATCGAAGCACAAGTAGAGTAACGTTACCGATCAGTCCGTTGATGGAAACCTTAGCGATCGCAGAGATCTTCGTGTTGGTTATTTATCGATTCTGCTAGTTATCGGCGGGGATTGGTACAGAAACCACCAAGGGTGATAATTGATTGGTTACAAAAGCCACTAGTAGAAGAACCCGACACAAACAAGTTCTCCACAGTTTGTTATTCAGATCTTTCCAAACTGCAACACACGATAACTTTAAATTTTATATTGTGTGATTTGACCAGGAAAGGATTGGAGGTGATTTCTACTTTTAATAAGTTGTCATAGTTGTCAAATTCATTGAGTGCATTCATATTGTTAAGACAACAACATGTAATGAACGGATTATTGGACTTCTTGTTCCAAATGCAGCAGTAGGATCCGTACTTAAAGGTCTCTCTGGAATTGGAGAACCGTTGTGTATCTGAATCAGGTTCTAAAACAAACACCACTAAAGATGAGTTGGTATTGAACCAAGAATATGAAGATCACAGTGCAGACGCTTGGGAAGAAAGTCGTTGGACTGCCGCAAATGAAGTCAAATATGATCAAACTTGGACATCAGACATAAATCTTGTAGCAAATATGTGGTTCCCAATTGGTTTCAGAAACCACTAGCAGAAGAACCCGACACGTCTTCTATCTAGTCTAAAACTTGAAAATGGATATGATCATGTCAAGATCTTTATCTATCATGTCATCGACCATGTAAGGACCTGCACAAAAATGTCCTAAAACACCGCGTAAGTAATCACCCGGACCCCTAAAACCCTAATTCTTATGAAAAAGCAAGAAAATCAAATTTTATTACTTGGTCGCGGGCCGCGAAAGATTAGGTCTAAGTCTTCGTGTGGCGCGACAGCTTGGCAAATCTCTGGATAAACTTTAGGGCCACGTGTCACACACGTGGCAGGTCTAGGGTTTAACACGGAAGCCCTAGTCGTAGCTAGGGTGGCCCTCGCGGGCCGCGAAGGACTCCCTTTCAAGTTTACGCGGACCGCGAGAGACCTAATTTCCAGCTATAAATTCAACGTTGCATGGCCAGTCCATTCTGCTCGAAAAAATTTCATCAAAACAGCTTTCTTTCTGTACGAATTTTCCATTTTGGTGTCGAGACGCTGCTATGATAACAGGGTAATAACTCGATCACTGCTACGATATAATGTCCGGTTGATTGAAACCAATCTGATGGATGTTTAAGTGCTGCCTGAATTCGGGCTATACTTTGTCATTCGTCGTGAGGGTTTTGATTTCGTGAAATTATCGTAAATGTTGTATTAAGTTACTAACCTAGTTTCGTTTGCATTATTTAACTAGGTTACCAGGCTTAATCAATAGGCGGATTCTGTCAGTTTAAACTTGCAATGTGAGTCATTCTGTTTTTATCAAAGTTGCTCTGTAAAACCCTAAATGTTTTCCAGTTATAATTACAGGGATTAGTCTTTGTGTATCTTTAATTACTGGCAGTAAGTGGGGTATTGTGCACATTACTGCTGTTTTATCACTTTTAGGTGAACGGGCCTACATAGTGATACACGTCACTTTTGGGTGAACGGACCCAATAGTGATATGACCATAGTCACAGATCCGGTCGAGTTACAACTTGACCAGATAATTATAAGATAGGGACAATTGTAATCGCTCTTAATACTGTAAACTATAGCAATGTGTCGTTTTGTACAAGTTGAATGACTCGCCAGTATTTCCCCGCTGATAAAATCTTTTTAAACATGTTTCAGGTGATTTACTGTGAACAAGGAAAAGTGCCGCGTAGCACTCCAGCTTGAATGAAGTGGCTCAGTAAATAAATAAACATGTTTTTGTAATCAGGGGATTTCCCAGTGAAATTCCTTTATTGTAAATCAAGGGGTTTGTCCCGAAACTCGAAATAAAATAATTGGGTGTTTTCAGTTTAAAAGATCATGTTAAAATTTTCCGATGCCAAATCAACCACCAATACCACGGGTTTCTGTCCCACGGCTTCCGGACCAGGCAACTGGGTCGGGGGCCGTGACAGACCAACTGCTCGAAATCTCTTTCGTTTCTCATGTTAAGGAGAATGTTCTCGAAATTGAAGGAAAAGGAAAAATGGTTGCTGAAGTTTCGTCTTCTATGATGATTCAAAACATTCCGAATAACTACACAATGTAAACGTGGAATTCGTAATGATGTTTGAGAATTAAACGCATGTACGTGACAAAACAAGGATCATTCTAATAGATTAAAGAGATTAAACAGTTGTCAAATTTTTTGCGGGTTGGTTTTGGGAAGAAAAGAAGGGGTTTAAGGTGTTTTGGTAAGTTGAAAGAGGTGAATGATCTTGAAAGATTTGTTGAATCGAAGAAAAGAGTAACTAGCAGAAGACGTGTCGGGTTCTTCTGCTAGTTATTCGAAATGTTTCGAATCATCATAAAAGACGTGTCGGGTTTGTATTTCCCATAGCCACTGTTTCCGTAGTAAAAAACGGATGCGGTTTGCACATTCAATCTTCATTGCTTCATTAAAATTAACAACCTGATTCGGATCATCTTTAGTAGTGTTTGTTTAACAACCTGATTCAGATTTAAACAATATTTTTTAAAGGCTGACACACGTAACATCTACTTATATTCCTACATCTATCCGTATTGTCATTCATATCTTTTTGTTCACTGACAAACTATGTGACCTGTATCTGGTCCGGTGGTCCCGGTACATTCAAGAAAATGTTCTCTAGCAAGTACTGTTTAATATCTGATTGAGAAGCACTAAAATAACAACGGTTCTCCAATTCCAGATCAGTAATGTAAGGAGAGGCGTTGAGATAACGGACATCCATCAAGCTCAAAAGGAAAACTTGTGTTTCCCATAGTCACAAACGATTGCGGTTTTTATTTCCCATAGCCACCGTTTTCGTAGTAAAAAACGGTTATGGTTTACAGTTTATAGTGTGCGATTTGACCAGTTGTCAAATTCGTTGCGTGCATTCATATTGTTTAGACGACAATAGATAACGAACGGATTGATGGACTTCTTGTTCCAAATGCAGCTGTAGGATCCGTACTTAAAGATCTCTCTAAAATATGCAACTGAGGCCGCCTAGTTAACTTTCAGATTCAGATTCAAGAAGTAGATGATTTGTCAATAGACATGGCAGACTGACAGGTGCAGGTTATGTCAGGTTATGATTTGTACATGGTTTAATATCATTAATCTATTAGAACGATCCTTGTTTTGTCACGTACATGCATTTAATTCCTAGTTAACTTTCAGCGTTGTTTATCACCCTGTGTGAGCATTGGAAGCCCGAACACTAGCAGAAGAACCCGACACGTCTTCTTAATCAGATGATAACAACTAGCTAGGACTAGACCCCTCAAGTTGTCATTCATAACAACTAAGCGGCGTTTTCCGATCAACGTTTATCGGCATTTTCCGATCAACGTTTATCGGCATTTTCCGATAAACGTTTATCGGCATTTTCCGATCAACGTTTATCGGCATTTTCCGATCAACGTTTATCAGCATTTTCATTGTTACGAATTCGGTTTCTTCGGTACAGGCTGATCAACCGTCCGGAGAAGAGTATGTTGATATAGGAGAGTTGATGCAATTTTCCATTATATTTCGGTTGTTCAGTACTTCCGAGACGATTCAAGTGCGTCCTATGAAGTAAGTGTCTGTCTATTCAGTTGAGAGGAATCATTGCATTACATCCCCATTGAAAACAAGTGGTTGTAATGATAAGACCCTTGATTTGAAACGAAATCGTTTGTAATGACGGGACCCGCGTTAATAGCTTCTGTTTTATTACAGTCATACGATGCGGCTTTTTATTCTTCAATCTTTGTTACTTTTTAATGTTTTATTTTTTTTCTACTTTTAGAAAGGTTCAGATTCAGATTGAGGAAGACATGTCGGCTTCCGTACCCATCCCCGCGTTGATAGCTTCCGTTTTATTACAGTCATACGACACGGCTTTTTGTTCTTCAATCTTTGTTACTTGTTAATGTTTTATTTTTTCTACTTTTAGAAAGGTTTGACCACCTCACGACTGTAAAATGTCTTGTGTGATTGGCACCTTAAACTCCTTATATACTTTGAGAAAATCTAATTTTCGAGGAATACGGGCCGTATAACATTATACGACCCGTATACTACGTTCGTATACATTGTATATGACCAGGTAACTTATTTTCACATGGTGTATACTGGCCGTATAATGTTATATGGCCCGTATAGAATTAAAAAATCTGACAAAGTCTGCTGGCACAGACTTTGTTAGTTTTTTAAATTCTATACGGGTCGTATAACATTATACGGCCCGTATACATCATGTGAAAATAATTTTTTTCCATGTGTTTATATTAGGACCTTTTTTATTATGACATTTTTAAAATATAAATTACATCCGAGCAATTTTTTTCTTTAAGTATAGTCTTGTTATGATAATAATAAAAATAACAATAATAATAAGAGTAAATTACGTTTTTGGCCCCTGTGGTTATATCACTTTTACTATATTAGCCCAAAATAAGAATTTTTAACATATCTGCTTCTATGGGGGCCAAAATGGTTAGTTATAGAGACCATGGGGTCCAAAATGGTTAGACTTGGGGGCCAAAATGGTTAGTTATAGAGACCATGGGGGCAGATATGTTAAAAAATCTTATTTTGGGCTAATATAGTAAAAGTAATATAACCACATGGGCCAAAAACGTAATTTACTCTAATAATAATAATAATAATAATAATAATAATAATAATAATAATATATGTTGTGACTATGTAACTAATTGTTCATAGGTATATAGAGTTAATTACACCGTTAGTCCATGTGGTTTATAAAAAGTAACAGCCTCAGATACTA
This sequence comes from Helianthus tuberosus, assembly GCA_030545235.1. Lineage (NCBI taxonomy): Eukaryota > Viridiplantae > Streptophyta > Magnoliopsida > Asterales > Asteraceae > Helianthus > Helianthus tuberosus. The sequence continues at coordinate 24,389,629 of CM060435.1, read as the reverse complement.
ATATTTCAAAGTAACAATCTAAGGTTTTAACTTTTAATTTTGTAACATCCTAGGGCCATAAGGCTAACGGCCGTTAAAAAATAACTGAGAACTTAGTACCCAACCTTGAATTTTGGAGAAACCACAGGGACTAACCACACAATTAACTCTTGTAATATATAAAACACAATTTTTCATTTTTCTGTTATTATTCAATTAAACCATTTTAATTATGTATGTAAACCATTTTCTAAATAATTATACGTAATTGACGTATTAAAGCTAATTTGAAGCCACTTCAGTAACCAAGTTTAACGGGAATATGTCACAAAATGATAACCAAGTTTAAGGAGTGTTTCAATTAGGCCACTCATAAAAAAATGTTCTAATTAACTCATTAAAGTTTATTTTATTCTCTACGGGAGGTAAACTATCTTAGATGACATTTTTTTATTTTTTATTAAATATGTTAGACATAATTTGTTTAATAAAAGAGAAAAATAAAGTTAATCAAATAAAAAATAGATACACATTGTGATCATATGTTAGACATAATTTGTTTAATAAAAGAGAAAAATAAAGTTAATCAAATAAAAAATAGATACACATTGTGATCATTCAGTACTATCACACCATCACCGTGCCATCGAACCATCACACCACCCAATCATTCAGTACTTATTCCATGGTTTCGAAAAGTTTTTTTATAACTCATATTGTATAAATTAGCGTGCTTTGGATTGTCCTCGTTTTTTATATTTTTTAGTTAAATAATAAAAAAAAACTTAGTTAAAGAAAATGAGAAAAAAAATAAAATTTGTGTTTTAAATACTATCAGAGTTAGTTGCAGGGTTAGTTCCTGTGGTTTCTCTAAAGTAACAAGGTTGGGTACTAAGTTTTTAATTGACAAAAATACCCTAAGTTTTCGGTTAGTATTTAACGCCCGTTAGCCTTAAGGCCCTAGGATGTTACAAAATCAAAAGTTAAAGCCTTAGATTGTTACTTTAAACTATTAGTACCTAAGGTTGTTACTTTCCATAAACCACAGGGACTAACGGTGTAATTAACTCTAGGTATATATTACATATTTAATACAAACAATTACTTATGTAATATAACGAGTTGATACTAACCCGCGTGTTGCGGCGAGATGTTCACAGATGACGTCACTGTATGCAAAAAAAGAAAAAAACTTAACGTTAAGGCAAGCTCTTTCTCCTCCTCGGTCTGATAAGTATAAACACCCTCGGGCTTAGAATATTCTTCAGGATGATATTGTCGATATTCCTGATACGATCTTAAGATGTGCGCATCCATCATTTTTCTATTCCAATACTTTGGGTTTTCTGAATACACCGTGCACACATCATAATCATAAGTGTGATCGCGACCACAACAAAAACATAGACCATCCGTCCTTGTCTCATAATAAACATCCTTGTCCCGATCATATCCATCCGAGTAATAATCATCCTCCATTTCTAATTCATAATCATCAACGTATGATGGAGGTGGAACCTGTGAAACATAAGACACCGGTTTTCCATGTGCCCTCCTATAGTGGGCCTCATGGCAACCGATACACGGATGACGTGGACCCCCGCACAATATACACGTAGAAAAGCTGAAATCTGTGTAATGCTTTGTCATCCTGCACAACACAACTCAACTACCAAGTGTAAATCACGAACATCAAAGAAAATCTTTTCTTTTTGGGTTTTTTAATTGTTATTATATTTTGTTTTTATTTTTTTTATTTTCAAAACTAATACACAAGATAACACACGTTGCGCACTACTCCCCGGCAACGGCGCCAAAATTTGACGTGATGTCGTGGTCTCACGCAAATTTAATCCAATTACAACTAATTAGCTAGCGATAAGTGGGTATCGAACACAGGGAGTTTGTGGAATATGTGCTATCTTGATGTATGTCTAAATTAACTAAAGCAAACTAAATTGCAAGAAATGTAAATTCAGAATTTTAGCGATTGGTTTTAATTACTAGATTAAACTAAATTAAATTACAAATCAAGGTTAAGTTTTGTAACAAGATAAGAGGATAGTGATCATCCCGAGTTTCAGGTTTTAAGTGACAATCAAGGTTTATGTTCAACTGGAAAGAACTACATAGACATAGCTCATGCAAGATCAATTGTTTGTGATGAAAGGGAACTAAGTACTCGGATTTATAGAACGCGAGGTTGTTACCCGATGACCAATCAACATATGTCCAACCCTAATCCCTCCCATGATATCTCGATTGCCAACGGCACCAAGAACGTATGGTTTAGAACTATGATCAAACATACATCAACAATTTGCAAACACCCAATCAAACATCATAATAAACTAACAACACATGCATAGTTTAATATTCCAGAAATTAAAGAACAAACATAATTGACACAAATAAAACCTTACACTCAAGACGATCACCAAGCAAACCTAGCCGCTCATAGTGTCGTGAATCATCATAACAATCAAACCTTTGTCCAATGGAATCAAAAACAAAGTCTCCATGTTTAGACCACTCAAGAACACCTTGGAACACCCCAAAATCGCCCCCTAATCAGTTACTAAACGAATAACATGATTGGATTTCAAAAGACACAATAAAACATCATAAATTAGGGCAGTTACACATTTCTCGCTGGCCTCCACCGTAAGCTACGGTGGCCACCGTAGCTTACGGTGGCTTCGAATAGCTTACGGTGGGTCTCTACTGCCTTACGGTGGAATAAAAATGATGGGGGCTACCGTAATTTACGGTAGCTACCGTAAATTACGATAGGCTTCAGCATGCAATTTTGTTTTCAGCATAACTTTTTCGTTTCAACTCCGTTTTCTTCACCGTTTTCGCCTACGTTCTCGTAATTTCGTCCTCTATAATGCTATCCTCTTAATTATTCCATACCAATAATTGATTTTTTTCATTTATTCTCCGTCTTTCAATCTCCAATCCAGTCGCGCCTATTCGAAGCTTCATTCCCACACTTTTAAGCCCCAAATGTACCTGAAACACAAGCAACCATAGTTATCTAATTCTAGACAATTACCCGATTAAATGTGGGATTTTAATATCGTTTATACCACTTAAGGGTTGTCCTACGGACTACCCGTCAACGGTGTAATTAACTCTAGGTATATATTACATATTTAATACAAACAATTACTTATGTAATATAATGAGTTGATACTAACCCGCGTGTTGCGGCGAGATGTTCACAGATGACGTCACTGTATGCAAAAAAAGAAAAAACTTAACGTTAAGGCAGTTTTGGTTACGTGTGTTTGTACTTTGATCACTTGTATGCCAAATGAAAGAAAAAATCATTCATGTTTGATCCATTCGATTTGAAAATATAAACATGTCATATTGGCATCTTCAAAAAAACTATATATTCGAGTGACAAAATAAGATAGATGGTGTCACTTTATACATAAGAAAACAACCAGTACAACAATTTAAAGTAAGCACGTTGTAAAGGCTTTTGGTTTAATCATGTTAACTTCATGTAACTCTATTTTTAATGGTTTTTGACTTTAAAAAAATAATAATTCAATTTCTTAACACTCCGTTAACATGTTAACAAATAACCTTTTTAGCTCCCCTTAACACAAGGAGGGAGTGGTGTGAACGTCGATTAACATGTCACAATCCGACCGAATGATCTCATACCCGACCAAGCGGTAATAATTTACCGTATCCCAAGCCCGTATAAGGGAAAATAAGTTAAAAGTATTTACCTGAATTTTAAATGCAAGAATTTCTACTCAGCCGTACAATTACTAAGACTTTATGAAGGTATCTTCTACTGGGGATCCCTAGTCTAGAATGAAGGTAATATTAACCTATTATAATACTAACGGGTCTTATTTAAGTCGAGGACTTAGACCGGTTAGTTTAAAGAACGATTTACGGTACGAAACTCTAGATTAAGCGGTGACCGGAATGGAATGAAATGTAATTTAGACCAAACAAGTATGGAGACTTGTATAATATGGGTAACTAAATACATTCTGGATTTTTGAAGCTTAAATGATAAGGTTAAACCCATTTCGGTTAATTTATGCAAACTAGTTATATAAACCGAACCGAATGCGTATAAGCACAAACGGGTAATCAAATGAGTCATATACAAGTTCCATATGTTATTATGCTTAAAATATGTTGTGACATCAGTAGGATATCAACATGTATGCCCATAAAGGTTTTGAAACCGAATTAAGCCTCATAAGGGCATTTTGGTCATTTTAAGGTTTATAAAAGGGTTTCGTATGTAAACTGAAGTTCTGGTCATAAACATTCTGTGAAAACATTTAATTTATGATATTATATGAGTAGGATATCATACATATGTGTGGTTTATGATTTATGGCCATACTATGCACCGTAGGGGCATTTTGGTCATTTCACACATAGTTTTAGGGACTTATTTGAGATTCTGAGTTCATGAATTTTACCTACTATAAAAATATTTAAAAAAATTTATAAAGTTAGTAGGTAATAAGTCTTGGGTGCTAAATATGGTTTAAAATCATACTATGCACTTACTTAGCGTAAAAGTCGATAAATGATGATAATTTCAAAGTTTAAGTGATTCTGAGATTTTGACCAGCTTTGAATGGTCAAAATATTTTATTTTTCATAACATATCAGTAGCAAAAGGTTTTGCATGTTTATTATATTTAAAACTCATTTTAATTGCGAAAAGGGTATTATCGTCATTTACAAGCTTTGCACAAGAACTCAAGGTTAAGGTTAGTATAAATCTGACCCAACATCCCAATAAATCCTAAATATGATATCACAATAGTGGGTAAAGAGTTTTATGTCAAAATAATGTTTAAAACTTGATTTGCATGCTAAAGAGTATTTTAGTCTTTATAAAGGCTTAATTTTCGATTAATCACATAACTTCAGTTTATGACCAGATTGTAAAGATCAAAATATTCTAAATATGTTTACTAATCAGTACTTAATCCATTGGCATATTTATTTTTATTAAAAACCTCATTTTTAGACAAAAGGGCATACTAGTCAACATAAAGCATAATATTGGAAACATGCATATAAACTCAGATTACTAATTGACCATGTAATATAACCTCAGAGGATTATACTACAACATAATGTGGTCACAAAGGCACCTTAATGCATAAAGGAATTAAGCTAATTCGGGTCAGAACTGAAAGTCAAAGCAAAAGTCAAGCTTTTGCGATTTTCGGTTGTGAACCGAGCTTAAACTTAGAATTGTCGGGTTGAACATGTTTAGAGGTGTTCTAATAATGTTTAACAAGTTATTAAAGTGATAAAACATGTTTTATAAGTTCTACATTATCAGATTTGAATTTATTTAAAAACTGACCCGTTTGACTTTTTATTTTAATTACTTTGACTCGACAATTAACTAAGTAAACGTGGTAATTAGGAGGTGCCCTTTTGAGGGATTAACACCTACCTAATTACGATCACGTAGCCATATTCGCCTCGAACAATGGCTGGACCGTTTAGGTCTAAGGACACTTACAACAGGTCCTAGCTCGAAGATTAGACTAAGGGGAGCTTCCTTTTTTTATCAGGAACCTCTAGAAATGCAAAGCAAAAGAGAAGAGAGTGATTTACGAAAGGTGCAAGGAGAATGGACACCCCAAAGCCTCTATTTATACTAATCCAAGGATTCTCAAGATGAAGCCAGGTGTTTAGAGGACTCTTCTGATCATCACAAGTGTCCAAGAGGTTTTTAAAAACCACTTACAAGCTCCTTGTATCGAATTCAGGTTGCATGGTGGTTTGATTGGGGAACAAGGCTGAAATACATGCAGGTGTCTTTTTTCGCATCTGGGCACTGGCTCGCAGCCAGCGAGAGACAAGGGGATGGGGTTTGCGGCCCGCGACTCTCCTGTCGACCTGATTAACCAGTTTTGCAAACTTGACACTTTTAGTCCCTGGTCCTTCATAACTTCTTATATTTTTCATATTTGGCATTATTAGTCCCCAACGTTAGTTTTTAATGATCTTGGGAATTATAACAAACCTCGTTAGGATCCCGTTCGGTTAAAAGATCATCCGAAAGCACTAGTTTCTCTCGTTGACACTTTTAACCCTTCTTCTTGAAATTTTGTATATTTGATCATGTAACGATGTCGAAACCTCTTATGATCAATATCAAGCATTACCGAGAGTATGGTTGGACTTTACGAAGCCCCAGGTTCGTTAAAAGGTCACTCAAAGGTAAGAATTAACATGTTGACACTTTTAACCCTATTGTTACCCTAACTTTCATTTGTTTTCACAAACGGCTTCTTACGTCCAATATTTGACTCGTTTGAGAATACGAACATCGTGTAAGGTCATTCAGAGACATAAATTTAGCATGTTGACACTTTTAGTCCCTCTGCATACATCTTTTCACTGTTTGTCAACTTTAGTCCTTTAAGGTCAACTGTTTACACAATTAGGGTTTAGGACACGTGTCTTTACATCATTGGACACGATTTTACGAGGTGTTACAGTAACCTTTGTGCCAATAAATGTTTGGCCAGTAAGAGACCTGATTGGGTAAGAGACTCCGAGCCACGAATTGTTGAGCCAGTGGTGTTGTTTGGTTGGACCTTTATATGATTGTGTGCAGAATGATCATCTTACCCCTCTGAACTACAATGTATTAGATCAAGAACATATAGTAAATAATTATCATCTTTCTAAATTACAACACTTTATGCAAGCTAAACTACAAAAAATTATGCAAGCTAAACTGGTTTGAATCTGCAAATCAGGTTTGAATAATCTGGAAAAAAAAATTACCATCAATAAAATCAAATTGTCGGTGGTAAAATGTAAGCCAATTTCAACTCAAATTATATCATAGTATTCAAGTTGCAATCATAGGGTCTACTATTCTATGAAATGACCAAAAATACTATTGTATTTTAATAAGTAAGAAGAAACGGGAACGAGGACGAGAAATTGGGATAAAAAACTGAGCTAAAAAATCAAATTGATGGTACCTGTGAACGACAACAACGGGGAAGAGGAGTGACATCGCTACGGCGAGAAGCGGAAGGGAAGGGCGATGGTTGGTAGTGGTGATGGTTGAGTACGCCGATGTGGTGGTGGTTGGTCGTGGAGGAGGTGGTGCGTGAGGGTCATGAACACAAGTGAAGAGTCAAAGGGGTAAAATTTTCAATAAGCATCATTTTATAACTTAACAGGTAAGAGGCTTGCTGGCTGATTCAAGGTGTCCTTCTAGTGAACCAAACACACTTATTGCTAACCGATTCAGAGGTGTCCTTCTAGTGAGGCAAACACACTTAATGTTGACTGATTTAGGGTTAGGCTCTTAGCCAAGTAAGCTTATATCGACATAAGACTCGATAAATATTTGTTACTTCATCGCATTGTCGGGTTCCATTAATAGCGCTAGCAAGGAATTCTAGTCGTCAATCTTTTATCGTTAATCATCAAACATTTACTTCAAATCTATACTATCAATCGTTTATCACCAATCAAAACACGTAATAGCTACTTAAAGCAAGTACATTTAAGGTCGCATGCATATGAACCAAGAATAGTGAAAATTGTGAAGGCAGGCATCTAGAACTCACATGGGAGTTAATTTCATACAATCAACAACATACAAATATGAACCTTAAATGCTAGTCAACTAGTCAAAGATTCACATCAACTTTTCGCCACTCGGCATACATTTCACTATACTAACAATTTGTTGCCTAGAACCTTTCGTCCAGCCATACATTTCGATAATTATGACATACAATTCGTTAGGACCATTCATTTCGCTGATTATTACATTTTGCATTCGTAGGGGACATGCGTTTCAATGGTCATTACACTTTCGCTAAAACAAACCTCTCATTGGGAGCTCGGCGAAATGTACCTAGACCCTAGCAATGCAACAATGCCAGTTGTGCTTGGATTAGACCTTGTTCAACGTCAAGATCCTAACTTTTCCCGTGAAGATGCATTATAATTGATCCATAACATCATTTCATTGATCAATCATAAAAAACATGTAACTTCTACGTGATTCTCACCTTAAAACCAAGAATAATGAGACCCGAGCTTCAAAACCTCAAAAACGACTTGAAACGGGTTCTCTTCGACCTGAATGGAGAAATCAACTTGAGAGCTTGAATCCTCGAAGCAAAACACACAAAACAAGAGGCTAGTGGTTGATTCTCTCTCTCTCTCTCCCTCTCTCTCGCGTGCCTCTTTTCCTTAATAGATTTAATCATGTAATGTTACCATTTTTCTTATTTTCTTTTACTATTTCATGTACTTGGGCTTTCGTTCCTTTAAGCCCAAGTCTTATTTATCATTTAAAAATTGGTGAGTTACGTTACATCACCATCCACTTGGTCCAACCATTGAACCAAACGAGTTCAACCGCCACTCGCCAAAAGCCGACTAGTCCCAAGTACTGGTTTAACCCATGTAAACCAAACGGGCGAGGGGTCATGTTGCTAGTCCAACCGTTGGTTTGGTTTTAACAATATTGCGTATGACCTATAGAGTATGCCATAGACATGTAATACACGGACAAAAATAGATACGCGATTGTGTAGTGTATCACATAAGTATGCGTTAGATTTTTTCAAAGACGTAACTTTTCATGATTTTATAATTTAAAGTATTGTACGACTTTTATCATTAATGTCTTGTATATGTGTCTATAACTCCTTAAATACCGGCTCATGTCACATATATTGATTTCAATATGCTTAAAATAACAAGTCTAACATTTCCGACATGAAAAATAAATGAATCCGACAAACGATCTAATGATTTTAATATAGTAATAAACAAAACACTTAGGTTTCTAAATATAGAAATTGAGTAGTGGAGCCACGTGTGTGAAATTATTGATGATTAGGTTTGTGATTCAAAATAAAGATGGCACCCTAGATGCTTTGGCATGTAGTTCATGACTTGGAAATTTATTCTTTTAGATGAAATGAAATGACACCTTATTTGTTACCATTCTAACATTGCATTCGTACCCAAATGAAAAATACATTTTTTAAGTCAAATCATGTTACAAGACAAAACAAACTACAAAACAAAAGGAAGAAATTCAAGATAATCATATATACGATCACTCAAAAAAAATCGATTTAATTATAAGGGTAAATTACTTTTTGAGTTCTTTTGTTTTAATGGTTTTAATCATTTGAGTCCAAAATCAAAATGTTTAACGCCCTAAGTCCCTATAGCTACTTTTCTTAACTATCTGAGTCCAATTTTCTAACACTGTTTGAATTATTTTGTTAAAAATTGTTAAATGAACAAAATTACCCCTATAATTAAAAACAAATAAATAAACTAATTTATTTTTAGTTTTCTCTTTCTCTCTTATAATCTCTCTCATTTTCAACTAGATCTTCATCTCTCTCTCACTCTGTTTTATCCATCATTTAATTTGATCTTCATTTCATCTTTCATTATCTCTCTCCATCATGTTCAACCAGATCTTCATCTCTCTCTCTCTCTGTTTTATCCATCGTTTAATTTGATCTTCATTTCATCTTTCATTCTCTCTCTCCATCATGTTCAACCACCTCCACCATCAACACCACCCACTATACACCTCCACCGTCACCACCCACAACCGCTGCACCTCCACCGTCATTACCACACCACCACCATTACACCTCCACCGTCACCACAACACCCCCACCTCCACCGGTCACCACCACACCACCCACAACCGCTGCACCACCTCCTTTATAAACACTGCCGCACTTCATGTTAATGTTTGCTGATTTGGGGGACGATGTTCATCAACGCCGCCGCACATAATTCGCTGGAACCCTAGCCGTAGGGCTGGCATATCGTGTATACCCGTACACGATAAGACACGACACGATAAGACATTATACACAAAATCCTATACACGAACACGACACGATATACACGAAAATTACCTGTTAATACCTGTTAACACGACTGTTCAACTGTCATACACGAAAATTACCTGTTAATACCTGTTAACACGAACAAAAACACGAACACGACATGCTATCTGAGAGTTACAGAGGGAGTTTAGGGTTTTATTTTTTTAAATTGAATGAGGAATGAAAATAGAAAGGAATTAAGGAACCCACACGCACATTGCTGATGAGTTTTATTTAATTTAATTTATTATCGTGTACTAACGGGTATTAACAGGTAATCTCGTGTCTACCTGTTTGGTACACGATATCTGTTAAGGCCATACACGATACATGTTAACTTCGTGTAGGTTCGTGTCGTGTATTCGTGTAAAATTGTCAGCCCTACCTAGCCGTATACTTCACGTCATCAACGCCGCCACACATCGATGTTGTTGCAGGTTCGATTCACGGTGATGTTTACCGATTTGGGGTTCGATTATACGTCACTCTTTTCAAGAAGTTGTTGCAGGTTCGATTCTCACACACACACACATAAGGATGTTAATGTTTGTTGATTTTGGGGACTATGTTATATGCCAATCGGTTACAGAAAGCTAGGGTTTAAAATGCATGTGGAATTGAATGTGATTTGGGACAATTTCATGTCAATCTGTTATTTGGGAATTGAATGAATCTGTTATATGGGAATTGAATGTGGTTTGATGGTTCGGATCAGGATGGTGGTTCGGAGATGGTTCAGATGCGACATTTTAATGGTGGTGGTGTGTAGTGAGGACGGTTCACGATAGTGGTGGCAGGTGTGGTGGTGGAGAGGTGGTGATGGTAAAGGTGAAGTGTAGGTGTCTGTTGGTGTGTGTATGTTTTATTAGATATATGTAATTATTTTTATATATATATTATATATTAAAAATTTATGCATTAAAGACTTGTTCTTTGTATTTATGTGCATATAAGACTTGTACTTTATGTGTAAATGACCAAATTACCCTTATAGTTAACAAACTTGGTGGATGGAGTTAGAAAAATTGGACTCAAATGGTTAAGAAAAGTGGCTATAGGGACTTAGGGCGTTAAACATTTTGATTTTGGACTCAAGTGGTTAAAACCCCTAAAACACAGGGACTCAAAAAGTAATTTACCCTAACTCTAATACACACACACACGTATATGTGTGTTGTATAACCGACTCTCTCATCATTACAAAACAAAGATCTTTCATCGACGGAGTCCGTCAAATGTAGGTTGTGTCGCTAATCCGTCTGTGATACTATGTCGGAAAAAAAACTGACGTGGGTAAAGAATTTGCCAACGGTGTACCGACGAACTTTCTTAAGATATCACCAACAATGAGTATTTCTGACAAATTACCAACATGCTATCCTCGTAGCTTACATGGCAGTGCCAATGACAGATCAACAATGTAATTTTCACTAAAGGATTAGCAACATATGTTTACCAACAGACGTCTACTTCCTGCGGTGATATTTTTATCCGAAAAAATAGATAAGTTATTGTTTTCTTCCTTTGTAAATAATATATAACACATCCTAATCCTAAATAATAATATACTACTGTAAATAAAAAAAATCTTCTACCCAAATTAGGTGATCCGAAGAGTGAACTACTCTTGCTTCGATCCTGTATGGGCATTGCCAAACTTTTCTTTGGCTTGAGGACATGCCAACCTATACACATGGAAGATGCAGCGTTGTTCTTTGACAAATGTTTGTGTGAGGCGATTAAGGAAGTGGTGGTTTGTGGTGGTCCTTTCTTTGGAGACCTCCAATGGCGACTTGTTTCTTTACTTATTAGGTTTAGGGGTTTGGGGTTGTATTCGGCTGTAGAGGTTTCATCCTATGCTTTTGTGGCCTCGAGGGCCCATTCGTGGGTGCTACAAGAACACATCTTAAGAGACAGTGGCATATATGGTATGGATTTTGATTATGTGTGTGCTTTGGTGTGTCTTCGTGATACGATTCCAAGCTTTGACTTTAGCGGTTTCACTAATAAGGACACCCCCTAAAGCCCAACATGCATTGGCAAGCGCTCTTTTTAGTAAAATTATCCACGAAATCGAAGTACAGTTTAACTTGACCGTTAGACAAAAAGACGTTTTTGAGTGTCTGCGAGCATCATATGCATAAGATTTTCTTCTTGCTATACCTATAGATGGGTTAGGCCAGCATATGTCGCTGGTGGAGTATCGTACTATCCTTAAGTATCGCCTCATGATTCTTTTATTCCCAGTTGATTAGGTATGCCCTGTTTGTCATAAGGCGTGTTTGGATTCTTTTGGGGAGCATGTAGTTCATTGTAAAGAACTCCCAGGGTTCAAATACCGACATGATTTGGTTAGGGATGTCCTTTTTGACATTTTCAGGCATGCTGGTATTTCTGCTAAGAAAAAGGCACCCGTTAATTTCTTAACAGACCCGTTGGAAGGGAGATCTACCCTTCGACCAGCCGATATTTTGGTCTTTGGATGGGTAGGAGGAAAACATGCATGTGTGGATCTAACAGGGGTTTCCCCGCTTGTGGGCTTAGGGGTAATGCTTTCACGGTGGGTCAGGCTGCTTCGGGTAAAGTGACCAAACATGAGAAAGCGTGCCTTGACAACCAGCACGTGTTTATCCCATTTGTTTTGATACTTTTGGTTTTCTGGCGCCAGAGGCTGTGGACCTACTTAGTCGAGTTCAAAGGGTCATACATAGTAATGTTATAACCCCGAGATCTATGGACGTAGTTTTTAAAAGACTTAGTTTTGCTATTCAAAAAGGGGTAGATGCGCAGCTTGTTGCCCTTTTACCAACTACCTCGATGTAAATTCATAACACGACTCTAAATAAATATTCATCAGAAATTCATTATTACAATTAAATTAAAAAAATTTATTAACAAAATATGTTTATAACTAATAAATGGGTAACAATTTAGCTAAGTAGTGATCAGTGTCAATTTATTTTTCACAATGTAGTCGATCATATGTCTCCTGTAATTAACAAAAAAAAATGCATTACCTTTGGAAAATTCAACAACATAACTGCTATAAATATAACATTTAATTATATGTGTTAAACAAATATCCTAATGGCTACCAAGAGTGGTAGCGCACTAACCAATGTTTTAAAAACCGGTTTTTAATTCATATCGGGATGGGCTAACAAATGGATCAACTGGTAGAACTGGATTATATCGGATGGTTCAACCGGATGAACTAGTTAACTCTAAAATTTCATAGAGATACATACATACATACATACATACATACATACATACATACATACATACATGAATTATAATGACAAACTCACCGATTTTAATTTTTTTCACACTGACATAAATTATAATATGGGTCAGGATTTAGAGAAAACGGAGGAAAGTGTGAGAACGCTTATGGATCGTCCGATCAAAACAATCTATGGACTAGATTAACGTGGTGGCGTTTTCGTAAATAACACGAATTCTATTAAATGGACGCGTTTCATTAAGGGTAAAAGGGTCTTTACACTTCTATACCAAAACGCCAAACTAATGAATAAAACGTCATTACGGGCCAAAAAACATCCCTATATAAACAAAACATCTCAGACATAAAAACACAACCCCCCCTGAACCTGAAACGCCATATTTTCTACTATTTACCATTCATCTTACAAACGCCAAAATCCCCAAAACATCAAACACACCTACTCAAAAACGCCATATTTTACTATATACCAATCATCTTAGAAAAACGCCAAAACACTCAAACATCAAAGATTCCAAAAAATCGACGTTTCTTTCAGATACACTATTTTCTCAGTAAAACACCAAAAATGACAAATATTGTTTGTTGTATATTCAATATTGTTCTACGCGAAGTTTCGGAGAATGCATTCTTCCCTGAGGTGTTGTGACTCAAATAACATTTTGCTGCATGAGATGGACAAATCATAAACAAAAAGATGCCGGTGTCAGACTTATGTAATTTTTTGTGTTTTGTTATTGATGAATATTATAATGGCATGAAGAGATGAATGACACTGATGAGTGGTTTGAAGATACATATTCTGTCACACCCTGACTTTTGCGGAAGCGTATGATGTGTGACTTGTTCAATACCATTGCATTCAATTATAATAAACAACTATATGATCAAAATGATGTCCATCCATTCACAAAGTTTAAAATATTACAAACACCAGTCAATTAAGTTTCAAACGACACAACCTCTGATTAAGTTACAAACCAACAAAAGTGGATGACATCTAAACTTGTTATTCATATCCCGAAACAACACCAGCGCCCAAGATCCAACTTGTTTCCTGAAATACATGTAATTTTGAAAACATCAACAAAAGTTGAGCGAGTTCATGCGTTTTGTATAAATGCTGATAAACTTGTAAACGTTTGAGAGACTCCTTTGAAAACAAGTATGAAAAGCATCTATGAACAGATCAAATTAATATTTTGCAAGGACATTAATGTATGTGAAGACATAGGGAGCACTCAATATGAGTAGGCTTATACCATCGTCGAATCCCCTCGACTGTGTTGAATTCCCCTCGACTGTGTCAAATTCACCTTGACTATGTCAAATTCCCTTGACCGTATCAAATCACCTTGACTGTGTCAAATCACCCTTGACCGTTGTCGAATCACCTCGACTGGGACACCAAAGCACTCAAAGTGGTCACATAAGGACCATGAGTGGGGCTCGGCCGTACCCGTTAGATCTAACCTTTGTCCATATTCCTTATGAGAGTTAATGGTATTTCAATTTCAGTCTATGCTCACATGATCTAATATTTCTAACCTTTGTCCAAATCATACCATTGGAACATTCGTAACATGTATTCCACCCCCGAGAGTTATAAAACCAAAAACAGTTAAGAGAAAAGGGGGACATGAACTCACAAGTTTGCGTCCCGCTATCTCGTATGCTCAAAGGTCCTTCTATGATTCGTACAACTACCTACACACGTGTCATGTTTTATTAGACGTTTAGGCCGTGTAACGACTCTTTGTATTTGTTGTTCACTAAGACTTGTTTTGGAAATCTTGGTGTATTCTGAGTTACATCATTGATGTATATTATAATATTCCAAAGTGTATAATTATTTTGTTAAAATAATAATATTTTAACTTGAATTATATTTATTAATCATTTGGAATATTTGTTATAACAATATATTCTAACTTGATATGTCATGCAGTTATACGTATGTGTTCTCCCAAGGAGGGGTATAATCATACTTGTGTGTATTAGTCTTGTGTATTTTGCCAAGTATATGTGACGTATTCCGGCGTGTATTCGTACGTACGAGGATACGTATTTCCTTGTATTCATTAAGTATTCTTTTACTTATTTTTTGTATTAACTTTTCCGGAATAATATTTCTCATAAAAATATATATTCTCAAAATATATATTTTAAGAAACTTACATAGAAAAATTATTTATAATTTTCCCTTTGGCTGTCACACCCCGATATTTCCACGTATTGCCGGTGGGCCCGGTGGGGAGTATTGTGACGTAGTTGATATCATAGACAATTTATATTATCACAGTTTAATACACAGCGGAAGTCAAAAGATAAAAATCATTACAAACCGAATAAAAAGTAATATCAAGTATATTACAAAACGGTTGTAAGGATCCACAGGCGGATCAAAGTTCAAAAGATAATTGTTCAACAGATTTAATAACATCTAAGCTTGCAAGACTCTTTATTGATGCTAGGAATAGCCAGCCTATTCCGTGTAGTACCTGCACTTAGCATTTTTGGAAAATACGTCAGTTTACACTGGTAAATACAATTAACCGACTCATTTTGAAAATGTTTAAGAAAATTGATTTGAATGCACAAGGCACAAAATAATCTTTTATAACTTGGGATAATTATTTATATATAAACTTGTAAAAGAATTACATGTTTGTTATACGTTCAGTAGCCCGGGCTGAATACCGGGTTAAAGATTAATAGACACACCACATGATATAGTCCCGCGTCGAGTTATTCTCGAACAAGCGGTTATACCTTTTTATATATATATGCACCATCAGGTGTATGCCTACACCCCGTGCTTAGGTCGTGGCCATTTCAATGAATGATGCCAAGGATATCCGGGACATGGTCATTAACCCCCCAAAGGCTTTAAGCAATCAAAACAGATTAAACGGGTCATCTCAATAAATTAACCTTCATATGATTAACAATTCAATGCCCGACCAAGCGGTATTTTATATACCGTACCCCAAGCCCGTATAAGGGAAAATAAGTTAAAAGTATTTACCTGAGCAAGTATTTATCACAATCAGCGAGTGCAAGTATCTTTTACTGGTCTCCTAATCTGGAACGAAGGTTTTAATAACCTATTAGATTCCTAACGGGTCTTAATTAAGTTTAAACTTAGACCAGTTAGTTTTAAAGGAAGATATACGGTTCAAACGCACGATTAAGCGATGACCGGATTAGAGTGTGGTTTAGACCCGACAAGTTTGTATACTTGTATAATATGGGTAAACTAAACACATTCTGGATTTTTAGATAAAAACGATAAGGTTTGACCCGTTTCGGCTAATTTATGCAAACTAGTTACATAAACCGTACCGAACGCGAATAATGCGTAACGGGTAACCAAATGAGTCATGAACAGGTTTCTTAAGTTAATATGCCTTAAATATGTTGTGATATCAGTAAGATACCTTCCATTATGCCCAAAATGGATTTAAACTCAAATTATGCCCCGTAGGGGTATTTTGGACATTTTAAAGGTTATAAAAGAGTTTAAATACTAATATGAGTTTCAGGTCTGATATAATCAGTAAAAATATTTATTTTTATAAGTCATAACAGTAGGGTATTGCATATATGTGAAATTTACCTTTTATAACCAAACTATGCACCGTAGGGGCATTTTGGTAATTTCACATAAGCTTTAAAGGTCAAAATTATAATTCTGAGTTCAAAACTTTTTCTTACTGTTTAATTATAAAAATTTACTTAAAACATCAGTAGGTATTAAGTTTTATATGCCAAAAATAGTTTTAACTCATACTATTCGCTTAAAACGCGTAAAAGTCGGTTTTAAGCAATTTTCGGGTTTAAATAAGAAATCTGAGTTTTTGATCAGTTTATAAAGTTCAAAATGTTTTATTTATTATATAAAATCAGTAGCAAAAAGTTTGGAATCAATATGTTATGTAAAACTCATTTTATTTAAGAAAAAGACATAACCGACAATTACCGATTTAAAGCAAGAACCCTATGTTATACTCAGCTTAAAAATAAATAAAAATCTTCAAAAATCCCAAAATATTATATTACATCAGTGGGTAAAAAGTTTGGTGTCAAAATTTGGGTTTAGATAGGCTTTATGCTAATTACGCCGTTTAATTAATAAAAAGTTTTTTAATTACGATATTGAGCATAACTCCTAATCTAGACCTCCAATTGATGTCAAAATTTTTAGGACAAGTTTATAAATCAGTAATAAAGGTTTTTGTCCTCTCACATTTTCAAAAATCTCGTTTTAAGGTCAAAAGGGCATTATGGTCAACATTTAGGCATATAACGGAAACATGTATATGAATCAAATAACTAATGAACCAAGTTGTATAACCTCAAAGGGTTACACTAACCTATAACCTGGTCCTCACAGATCTCTAAGTCATTTCTAAAATATGCTACATTGGGTCAGAACTGAAAGTCAAAGCAAAAGTCTACTTTTGCGACTTTCGGTTCCGAACCGAGCTTAAACTGAAAATTGTCGGGTTGAACATGTTTAGACATGTTCTTACATTGATTACCAAGTTATAAGAGTGATAAAACAGGTTTCATAGCTTCTACATTGTTAATTATGTGTTTATGCGAAAATTTGCTTCCTGTTGACTTTTTATAATTAACTTTGACCCGACAATTGACCTAGTTAGAGTGGGAATCAGAGGGTTCCCTTTGAAGGGTTTATTACCCATATAATTACCAACTCAAAGCTACTTTTAATTCGAGAAATGACTGGAACATTAGTGATTAATCACTAAGTCAAACCTTAATTACGACGGGTTTGACTTTAGGCCATTAAACTAATAAAACGGAATTAAGAAAGGTCAAGGAAGCTTACAAAGGTCCTATGCACGACTAATGACCCTTAGAAAATGCTCTTGAGCTCCAGGAAACTCCAGAAAATAAGTTGGAATGGTTTTTGAAATGTATGCAACAATGATGCAACTTTGAAGCTCTTATATAGAGATTTTAATCACATAAGATGATTCCAAACAAGTCTACAAGTGTTGTATGATGTTCCCAGGTGTCCCAAGGCATGCAAAACTGTTGGCCATGCTTCAGGAATTCGAATACCATGCATAAAGGTCGGTTAACAGGCTGAAACTGGCACCTGCCAAGCTTTTTGGACGCTGGCAGGTTTTAGGCGGCCCGCGTAAGACCCAACTTGACTTTTAAGGACCCCAAGACATAAACAAACTTTGTTAAGTCCTTCGTTAGTTATACGATCACCAAATAGGTCCTGAATTTCAACGTTGACGCTTTTAACCCCTTACTTACGAATGTTAGCATAACTTTCCCATACGATATCGAAACCTTGTGAAATTTTTATCACTTATTCTAGTGAGCATAATTAATCGTTACAAAGCTTTGGGTTTGCTAAAAGGTCACTCAGAGGTATAAATTAAACATGTTGACACATTTAACCCTTGCGGTTTGTAAACTCTCACTTTCTTCCACAAACGGCTTCATACGCTTCATAATTCATTTGTTTAAGGGTATAAACATCGTGTAGGGTTGTTGAAAGGTATAGTTATCCAATGTTGACACTTTGAAACCTTTTACACACATACTTTCTTTGTTTGTCAACTTTAGTCCCTCATATTCAATCCTTTACACGTTTAAAGCTCATGACACGTGTCTTCATTATATTGGACATGAATTTACGAGGTGTTACATCCTCACCCCCTTAAAAGAAATATCGACCTCAAGATTTACTGAAATAAATGAGGGTACTTCTCTTTTATTGTGGACTCTACCTCCCACGTATACTCGGGACCTCTACGGGCATCCCATTTAACCTTTACAATCGGTACCTGCTTCCTTCGAAGCTTCTTAACCTATCGATCCTCGATCGACAAAGGTTTTTCAACAAATTTCAGGCTCTCATCTATGTGCACATCCGTATGTGGTATGACAGTTCTTCTGATTACAGATGCGGAATACATTATGAATACCACTGAGCTCTTCAGGCAGGTTTAACTTATAAGCCACTGTTCCGACGCATTCGATGATCTCGAATGGTCCTATATATCTTGGGCTTAACTTGCCTTTCTTACCAAATCGCATTACCCCTTTCCAGGGTGATACCTTCAGTAACACTTTGTCACCAACCTCGAACTTTAGAGGTTTACGCCTTTTATCTGCGTAGCTTTTCTACCTATCCCTGGCAGCCTTGAGACGATCTCATATCTGTACAATCTTATCTATCGTCTCCAGGACTATATCAGGTCCTGTTAGTTGGACATCTCCAACTTCTTCCCAACAAACGGGCGTTCTTCACTTTCTTCCATACAGAGCTTCAAAAGGTGCAGCTTGAATACTGGAATGATAGCTATTGTTGTATGAGAATTCAATCAATGAAAGATGATCATCCCAACTTTGACCATCCGTCTGAGGATGATATGCAGTGCTGAAATTTAATCGAGTGTCTAGGGATTGCTGAAAGCTTTTCCAGAAATGCGATGTATACCTCGTCTCCCTATCAGAGATGATAAACACTGGCACTCCGTGGAGAGATACAAGCTCAACCACGTACAGCTGAGCTAACTTATCTGAGCTGTGTGTTTCCTTAATAGGTAAGAAGTGGACTGACTTAGTCAATCTATCCACTATAACCCAAATAGTGTCATTTCCTCGCTTTGTTTTTGGTAACTTAGTAATGAAATCCATAGTTACCATTTCCCACTTCCAGGTGGGAAGTTCAGGCTGTTGTAGCAGACCTGACGGCTTCTGGTGTTCAGCTTTAACTTGCGCGCACGTCAAACATTTGGCTACATAAGTAGCCATAGACTTCTTCAAGCCTATCCACCAATAATTTACCTTCAAATCCTGGTACATCTTGTCACTTCCAGGATAAACGGAATACTTAGAATTGTGGGCTTCTTGGAGGATAACATCCCGTAGTCCTCCATAGATTGGAACCCATATTCGTCCATTTAATCTTAGGATTCCATCATTGCCATAAGATAACTGCTCAGCAGTTACTCCCAACTTTTCATTTGGATAGTTAGCTTCTAATACGGCTTCCTTCTGAGCGGCTAACAATCATTCATTTAAACTGTTCTTTAATTCAATGCTCTTGGCATTGATTCTTATGGGCTTCACCCTTTCTTTCCTACTTAAGGCATCGGCGACCACATTCGCCTTGCCTGGATGGTATCGGATTTCATAATCATAATCATTTAAAGTCTCCATCCATCGACACTGCCTCATGTTCAGATCCTTTTGATTAAACAGATGCTGAAGGCTCTTGTGATCAGAATAGATCACACACTTGGTACCATATAAATAATGCCTCCAAATTTTCAGTGCAAACACAACGGCACCCAACTCCAAATCGTGGGTGGTGTAATTCTTCTCGTGCACTTTTAATTGTCGGGAAGCGTATGCAATAACTTTACCTTTCTGCATTAGCCACATCCCATGCCAGTGTGCGATGTGTCGCAGTAAACCACAAATTCTTCAGTCCCTTCAGGCAATGTCAACACAGGAGCATTGCTTAACTTCTATTTAAGAATATCGAAGGATTCTTGTTGCTTAGGACCCCAATCGGCAATCAAACTTAATATTCTTCCTAGTCAACGAAGTTAGGGGGTGCTGCAATCCTTGAGAAATTCTCAATACAACGCCTGTAATATCCTGCCAGACCTAAGAAGCTGCGAATCTCTGTATGCGTCTTCGGCTCTTGCCAATTCATGATAGCCTCAATCTTAGCGGGATCCACCTGGATACCACGCTCACTAACCATATGTCCAAGGAATTGGACTTCACGAAGCCAAAATTCACACTTTGAAAATTTGGCGCAGAGCTTCTCATGCTGAAGAAGTTTGAGAATACAACGAAGATGCTTCTCATGGTCAGCTTGATTCCTTGAATAAATAAGAATGTCATCAATGAAGACAATGACAAACTTGTCCAAATAGGGTTTGCAAACGCGATTCATGAGGTCCATGAACGCTGCTAGTGCATTAGTGAGCCCGAAAGGCATCACCAAGAACTCGTAGTGACCATAGCGAGTTCTAAATGCAGTCTTGTGCACATCTTCATCTCTAACCTTCGGCTGATGATAGCCTGACCTTAAGTCAATCTTGGAAAAGTAACTTGCCCCTTG
Organism: Helianthus tuberosus; assembly: GCA_030545235.1. Classification (NCBI taxonomy): domain Eukaryota; kingdom Viridiplantae; phylum Streptophyta; class Magnoliopsida; order Asterales; family Asteraceae; genus Helianthus; species Helianthus tuberosus. The sequence goes on along the minus strand of CM060435.1, from coordinate 24,368,355 downwards.
CAGTTGATCGAACAAATCGTCGATCCTGGGCAAAGGATATTTGTTCTTGATTGTAACCTTGTTTAGCTCACGATAATCAATGCACAACCGCATTGATCCATCTTTCTTCTTCACAAACAGAATTGGTGCTCCCCAGGGAGATGAGCTAGGTCTAATAAATCCTTTTGCCAATAAATCATCCAGTTGGGTTCTTAACTCTTTCATCTCAGTTGGGGCTAAACGGCAAGGTGCTCTTGCAACAGGTGCTGCTCCAGGTATAATGTCAATTCTAAACTCCACTTGCCTATCTGGGGGTAAACTAGGTAGTTCTTCAGGAAATACATCAGGGTATTCAGAAATGATAGGGATGTCTTCAATCTTGGGCTTTGGTTCATCAATAGTTACTTGTGCCATGTAGATGACACAACCCTTCTTCATACACTTTGATGCCTTAAGCACAAACACTTACTTAGGCAACCCATACTGAGTATCTCCTTGTATGGTAAGTGGCTCACCATACGGAGTCTTGATCACCACTTGTTTCTTGTCACAAACAATCTGGGCTTGGTTATGAGATAACCAATCCATGCCTATTACTATGTCGAAACCAGCTAATTTCAAAGGAAGTAAGGATAACGGAAAGGAGTGGTTCCTAATGGATATAAAACATCCATCTAGCACAATTGAGGCAGTTTCTAAGGTACCATCGGCCAACTCTACTTCATATTTCACGCTTAGGGTTTTTAACAGGTAAATTCAACAACTTACAAAACTTATTATCTACAAATGACTTATCCGCACCCGAATCAAATAACACCCTTGCATAAATATCATTTATAAGGAAGGTACCTGTTATCACATTATCATCCTGAACGGCTTCTCGTGCATCCATTCGAAAGACCCTAGCATTGGTCTTTTTCGCTTCTTCAGGCTTTTTGGCATACTTAGGGCAGTTGGACTTGATGTGCCCCTTCTCGTTACAGTTATAGCACGTTGCATCCTTTATCTTCTTGCACTCTATCGTCTTGTGCTCACTTGACTTACAAATCCCACAAGCTCTCGGTTGTGATTGGGATTTTGACTCGTATATGCACCTCCCCAAATGGCGCTTCTTACAGATTTTGCATTTGGGCTTCTCACCCGACTGCTGATCATCCTTTCTAAACCCGGAACTCTTCTTGTGATCAGAGTTCCCTTTGTGTTTCTTGTTGATCGGTGTGAGTTTTCATCCTCACGTTTTCTCTTCACTATATCAGAATTTCTCAGCGATCTCTGCCTGACCGCATCAAGGGTAAGCGATAGTGCCAGATCGGCTACAGATCTAAAGGTAGTCGGTCGAGATGCCTTTACACTGGCTTTGATCTCCGGGGCTAAACCCCCAATGAAACGGGCTATCCGTTTTCGTTCCGGTGTCACCAAATATGGAACCAATCGAGACATGGTATTAAAAGTCGTATGGTACGCCTGACAGTCTAAATTCTTCATAACCAATGTCAGGAATTCGGTCTCGATCTTCTCAACCTCATGTTGAGGGCAGTAATTTTCTTTGATGAGAGTAACGAACTGGTCCCAAGACATGCCATACAAATAGACTTTTCCGGTAGCTTGGATCAGAGACCTCCACCAAGCTAGCGCTTCTCCTTTGAATGACTGAGATACAAACTTCACAACGTCCCTATCAGCGCAACCACTGATATCAACCACCGTGTCCATTTCATCGAGCCAAGTCATACAATCGACGGCTCCTTTCTCCCCTGTGAAGTCTCTAGGCTTGCAGGAGACGAAATACTTATATGTACAGGACTTACCACGTGATTCTTGTTTGAGCTCAATCTTCTTCGACGGAACACTATGCTGATTTGAGGAGTGATGATCGTCATCCCTCCTTGATCCATTATGTTTAGGAGGTGGCTTACTAGGAGCCTCAGAGTGAGTCTTAGGTTTAGAATGGGGTACAGATGAGGTCTTGCTTCGAGTACCACTTGACTCATTAAACTGCCTATCTATGGCTTTGGTAACAGCATTATCAATCAATGCTTGAAGTTCCGCACCAGTTACGTTGATCCTAGTAGTATCACGATTCTCCCTTGGATGACTGTTGACTTCTTCAGACTCAGCCATGTAGCTTGATTGCTACATAAAATGATGACAATGACTTCTTAGAAGTTTATATTAGATTTGTCATCTTATTAACTTATTAACCATGATATTAAAGAACCATGTTGGTTAATTTATTAAGTATTTCATTCAGGATTTTTCATTAATAATCCTTAGTTATAATTAAATATAATAATGGCACAAAAGGCCAAGTCACATGGACATACTCAAATTTTTAAGTCAAGTTCTTATAGGATCGAGGTACTAAGGCTTGAATCATAGTTCATTACCTTTCTTGACAGGGAGTTATAGGCTACAACTGTCTTTTGTCTTATATGACAATGATTATGGCCCGTAGGCATTACATCACAATTGGATGTTTAAATTAATAAAGAAGGAATTGGGATAATCCAATATAAGGATGGCACGTGTGATTTTACGAATCACATTAGCCAGGGATGTTAACAAGTTTTCAGATGTTAACAAGGAATTGAATCTCTTTAAACAGGTTTTACCATCATGGCCAGGTCTTATAATGACATGCAGGCTAGGTTATACCTTTAAGATTCTTATTTAATATTAAAGGCAGATCTTGTAAAAGGAATGACATATTTTGGATTTATTTATTTATTTCATACATATTAAATTTATGCATTTAATAACAAAAATAAAATTTAAATGATAACATGCCACTAAAGTTTAAAAAGAGTACAGATTGCCCTAAACGGGACTTAAACTGAAATAACTTGCCCATGCAGGGGCTAAACAGAAATGACATGCCCACGCAGGGGCTAAACAGAAATGACATGCCCACGCAGGGGCTAACTGGAAAAACAAGTCCTCGCAGGGACTGAATACAGAAATAGATGTCCACGCAGGGACTTGATTGAACATTACAGGAATACAAATAAACAAATAAAGGATTTAATGATCCTTTTTGCTCTTCCCCTTGATTAAGCTTGCCAAACCTTTAAGAAATCCCCGGTTGTTTCTACACTCTTCCCGAACCTCTTGCTCCACCTGACTCAACCTTTGAAGAATCTCCTGCTGCTGCGGTGGCGATAACAGTGGTGGCTGCGGCGGCTGCTGATGCTGCAGAGGTTGAGGAGGTGGCGGGTATTGGTACCCATAGGGTGGGTACCTAGTCTGATACGGGACTCCAAAGGGCCCCTCGGGATGATGAGCATTATAGTTTGTTGCCGCAAGGTATGGGTCAACTTCGGCGTAGTTGTAGTTAGTATGGGCCGGCTGCTCGAAAGGGTTATACGCCGCTACACTGGCGTATGTAGGAATTGGGTTATCATAACCCACTGGTGGCGGTGCGACTGGCGCAGACTCCACCTCTAAAACAGGGTTAGAAGGCCCACCCATTTGTGGGTCTTCATATAGTGGCGGGTAATGACTGCCACTTGAATGCTGAGGGGTGCTGATACGGACTCCCCCTCGCACGGACATCCGTGCGGTTGATCTCCTACGCCTCGGTGGCTCCGGAGGCTGTTGCTGCACTGGTGGTGGTGGCGGTGGAGTAACCGCTACAAAGCGCGAATCCTCCGAGGGATCCTGCTTGTCACACCCCAGATTTCCACGTATTACCGGTGGGCCCGGTAGGGGAGTATCGTGACGTGGTTGGTAACATAATAGTCAAACAACACAATATTTAAATGCACAGCGGAAGCAAAGTATAGATTCATTTCAACCAAACGATATTGTAATATTAAGTATCACAAATAGTTGAATATAAATCCACAGGTAGATCAAAATAAAAGGAAATAATGTTCAACAGTCTATGACATCCAAGCTTGCGAGACTTATTGTGGATGCTAGGAGAGAAGCCAGCCTATTACGCGTAGTACCTGCACTTAACCTTTTTGAGAAAATACGTCAGTTTACACTGGTAAATACAATCAACTGACTCATTTTGAAAAGAGTTTAAGAAAATGCATTTAAGGCACAAGGCACAAAGAATATTTTATAACTTGGGATAATTATTTGAATATAATACTTGTAAAGGATTTACATGTTTCTTATGCGTTTAGTAGCCCGGGTCGAGCCGGGTTAAAGATCAATAGACACACCACATTATGTATATGAGACACCGACGGGCGTACGCCTACGCCCCGTGCTTAGGTCGTGGCCATTTCGTAAAATGATGCCAGGGATATCCGGGACATGGTCATTAACCCCCCAAAGGCTTTAAATAAACAAAACAATTTAAACGAGACATCTCAATACTTTAACCATCATACAATTAAAGATTCAATGTCCGACTAAGCGGTATTTTATATACCGTACCCCAAGCCCGTATAGGGAAAATAAGTTAAGAGTATTTACCTGAGCAAGTATAAATCAAAGTCAGCGAGTGCAAGTATCTTTTACCGGGTCTCCTATTCTGGAACGAAGGTTTATAATAACCTATTAGAATCCTAACGGGTCTTCAGTTAAGCTTAAGCTTAGACCGGTTAGTTTTAAAGATACGGTTCGTACGCACGATTAAGCGAAGACCGGATAGAATGTGATTTAGACCCGACAAGTTTGAAGACTTGCTTAATATGGGTATATTATACACATTCTGGATTTTGAGATAAAACCGATAAGGTTTGACCCGTTTCGGCTAATTTATGTAAACTAGTTACATAAACCGAACCGAACGCGCATGAAGCGTAACGGGTAACCATAAGAGTCCTAAACAGGTTTCCTAAGTTAACATGCCTTAAATATGTTGTGATATCAGTATGATACCTTCCATTATGCCCAAAACGTGTTTAATCTCATATTAAGCCCCGTAGGGGTATTTTGGTCATTTTAAAGATTATAAAAGGGATTAATTAAGCTTCTGTGATCCGGGTCTGATTTTATCAGTAAAACAACTTAACTTAACAGGTTATATCCGTTGGTGTTAAGTCTTAGGTGGCAAAATGGTTTTAAACCCTTACTATGCGTTTAATACGCGTATAACGCCGTTTTAAGCGACGTACGGGTTAAAATAGGATTCTGAGTTTTCTGATCAGTTAAACAGGTTCAAAACACTTCATTTATTATTTAAAATCAGTAGCAATTGGATTGGCATCAAAAGGATTTGTAAAACTCATTTTATGGCTTAAAAGGGCATATTCGGTATTTACCGAATTAAGGCGATAATCCTATCTTATGATCAGTTTAAAAATAATTAAAAATCTTCAAAAATCCCAAAATATTATATTACATCAGTGGGTAAAAGGTTTGGTGTCAAAAATTGGGTTTAGATAGGCTTTACGCTAATGACGCCGTTTAATTACTAAGAAGCATTCTAATTACGTCATTAAGCATAACTCCTAATCTAGACCTCCAACTGATGTGAAAATTTAGGGACATGTTTTATAATTAGTAACAAAGATTATTGTACTTTCACATTTCCAAAATTCTCGTTGTATGGTCATAAGGGCATTATGGTCAATATTTAAGCACTTAACGGAAACGTCGGACAATTAAGGATTTAAGTGGTATAAACGCAGAGGGTTATACACACATGTAACTAGGTCCTAATGGAACTTTAAGGCATGTCTAAACCTATCAAAACCGGGTCAGAACCGAAGTCAAAGCAGAAAGTCAAACTATGCGCCTTTCGGCTCCGAATCGGTTCAAAACAGAAAGTTGTCGAATCAAACAAGCTTAGACAAGTTATTATACTTATTGTCAAGTTATATGAATGATAAAACAGGTTACACTTATTTTATATCACTAATTACGCGTTTAATGGTTCTGTTGACTTTTTCTAATTACCGTTGACTCGACAAACGACCTACTTAGATCGGGAATCAGAGGGTGCCCTTTTAAGGGTTAATTGCCCACATAACTTTCATTTTGGAAAAACTCTGGACCGTTTGTGTTTTATCGTTAAGTCAAACCGTAATTACGACGGTTTGACTTTTAAGCTATATACTAATCAAAACTTAATTAAGAAGGGTCACGGGTACTTACACGTGTCTAATGGATGATTAGGAAGGTCGTGTGTCTGCTGTTGTGCTCCTCAAATGATCAGAAGTTGAAGTGTGGTTGCATGTTGCAACATAAGCCTTATATAGTGACTTTGATCTTCCTAGATTGTTGCCAAATGAGTCTACAATTGATCATGGATCTTTACATGTGTCCTCTATAGTCTAAATACCATCTTAGGCAGCCCATAGTATCAAAGAAATGCATGTAAGTCGGTTAAAACATCAACAGACAGCTGTTTGTTAGTTTCTGTCGCTGGTACCTGTCACGCGGCCCGCGTAAAGGTCTTCATGACCTTACGCGGCCCGCCTTAGCCTCCGGATCAGGTTACAATTGTTTCCTTTATTGCATTTTTGGTCCTTGGTCCCCCGAAAGGTCGCTTTCTCATTGTTTCTTGCATTCTAAGCCTTTATATTTGACATATGGGGGATTTAAGGCTTATACCATCTTTGTCAAGTCCTCGGGTAACTTTGTGATCACCCGAAAAGCCCAAATTTTCAATGTTGACGATTCTAACCCTCACACACGAATTTTATCATAACTTTCTCATACGGTAACGAAACTTGGTGAAATTTTTATGGTGCATTCTAGTGAGCATAATTAATCGTTACAAGGCTTCGGGTTTGCTAAAAGGTCACTCAGAGGTATATCTTAACATGTTGACACATTTAACCCCTGTAGTTTGTAATCTCTCACTTTTTTTCACAATTCGCTTCGTATGATCCATGATCCATTCGTTTAAGGTTATAAACATCATGTAGGGTTATTGTAAAGTATATTTATTCATTGTTGACACTTTGAACCCTTATATTTACATAGTTTCATTGTTTGTCAACTTTAGTCCTTCAAGAACATTCTTTCACACGTTCAAACCTATGACACGTGTCAACACATCATAGGACGTAAATTTTCGAGGTGTTACATCCTCACCCCCTTAAAAGAAATCTCTACCTCGAGATTTACTGAAATAGATAAGGGTACTTTTCTTTCATCGTGGACTCAACCTCCCACGTATACTCGGGACCTCTACGGGCATCCCATTTGACCTTTACAATCGGTACATGCTTCCTTCGAAGCTTCTTAACCTGTCGATCCTCGATCGATAATGGTTTTTCCACAAATTTCAAGCTCTCATCTATATGCACATCTGGATGTGGTATGACCAGTGATTCATCAGCGAAACACTTTTTCAGATTGCAGATGTGAAATACATTGTGAATTCCACTGAGCACTTCTGGTAAGTTTAGCTTATAGGAAACTGACCCGACACGTTCGATAACCTCGAAAGGTCCTATGTATCTCGGGCTTAGCTTGCCTTTCTTACCAAATCGCATCACTCCTTTCCAGGGTGATACTTTAAGCAAAACTTTATCACCTACCTCGAAGTTAAAAGCTTTACGCTTTGGATCAGCGTAACTCTTCTGCCTATCTCGGGCAGCTTTGAGACTGTCACGAATCTGGACAATCTTGTCCATCGTTTCGAACACTATCTCTGGTCCCGGTAATTGGACATCTCCAACTTCCGCCCAACAAACCGGCGTTCTACACTTTCTACCGTATAAGGCCTCGAAAGGCGCAGCCTTTATGCTGGTGTGGTAGCTATTGTTGTAGGAGAACTCAATTAGTGGTAGGTGGTTATCCCAACTACCACCCAAATCAATCATGCATGCTTGAAGCATGTCTTCTAACGTTTGAATAGTACGCTCACTCTAAGCGTCTGTCTGTGGATGGTAAGCCGTACTAAAATTCAAACGCGTGCCCAAAGATTGTTGGAAGCTTTTCCAAAAGTGTGACGTGTATCTAGTATCTCGGTCAGAGATAATAGACACAGGTATGCCATGTAAGGCTACAATCTTATCCACGTACAGTTGGGCTAACATATCGGAGCTATAAGTCTCCTTGATGGGTAAGAAATGTGCTGACTTAGTCAGTCTATCAACGATCACCCATATAGTGTCATTTCCCTTCCTCGTCTTAGGTAACTTGGTAATAAAATCCATAGTTACCATCTCCCATTTCCAAGTGGGAAGTTCAGGCTGTTGTAGCAACCCTGACGGCTTTTGATGTTCAGCTTTTACTTGCGCACAAGTCAAACATTTAGCTACATAGGTGGCTACAGACTTCTTCAAGCCTATCCACCAATAATTTGCCCTTAGATCCTGGTACATTTTATCGGCTCCAGGATGAATGGAGTATTTGGAACTATGGGCTTCCTGGAGGATGACATCTCGAAGTCCTCCATAAATTGGAACCCATATCCGTCCATTTAATCTTAGAATTCCGTCCTTGCTAAGAGTTAACTGCTCCTCAGTTACCCCTAGCTTTTCGTTAGGATAGTTAGCTTCCAACACAGCTTCCTTCTGTGCAGCTAACAACCTTTCAATCAAATTGTTCTTTATTTCCATGCTCTTGGCATTGATTCGAATGGGTTTCACCTTCTCCTTTCGACTCAAGGCATCGGCGACTACATTCGCCTTGTCGGGATGGTATCTTATTTCATAATCGTAATCATTCAGAGTTTCCATCCAACGGCGTTGCCTCATGTTTAAGTCCTTCTGATTGAACAGATGTTGAAGGCTCTTGTGATCAGAATAGATCACACATTTGATTCCATATAAGTAGTGCCTCCAAAGTTTTAGTGCGAATACAACGGCACCCAACTCCAAGTCATGGGTGGTGTAATTCTTTTCGTGCACCTTTAACTGGCGTGAAGCATAGGCAATGACTTTGCCTTTCTGCATAAGCACACATCCCATCCCGGTGTGTGACGCATCACAATAAACTACAAACTCCTCGATTCCATCAGGCAATGTTAGTACTGGAGCATTGCTCAACTTTTGTTTCAGAATATCGAAGGATTCCTGCTGCTTAGGACCCCAGTCAAACTTAATCTTCTTACGCGTCAGCGAAGTCAGGGGTGCAGCAATCCTTGAGAAGTTTTCAATGAATCGCCTATAGTATCCTGCCAAACCTAGGAAGCTACGAATTTCTGTAGGCGTCTTTGGCTCATGCCAATTCATGACAGCTTCAACTTTAGCGGGATCTACTTGGATACCACGCTCACTGACAACATGTCCAACATAGAGCTTTTCTTTATGAAGTAGTTCCAGAATGCAGTGAAGATGCTTCTTGTGGTCAGCTTGGTTCTTCGAGTAGATAAGGATATCATCGATGAAAACGATGACGAATTTATCCATGTAAGGCTTACAGACGCGATTCATGAGATCCATAAATGCGGCCGGTGCATTAGTGAGCCCAAAAGGCATCACTAGGAACTCGTAATGACCATAACGAGTCCTCAATGCTGTTTTGTGCACGTCTTCATCTCTAACCTTCAATTGATGATAGCCTGACCTCAAGTCAATCTTCGAGAAGAAACTTGCCCCTTGAAGTTGATCGAACAGATCGTCGATTCTGGGCAAAGGATACCTATTCTTGATGGTGACCTTATTAAGCTCACGATAGTCGATGCACAGACGCATCGATCCATCCTTCTTCTTGACAAATAAAACTGGTGCTCCCCAAGGAGACGAGCTAGGTTTGATGAAACCTTTGGCTAGCAAATCATCTAGCTGCGTTCTCAATTCCTTCATCTCTGTTGGTGCCAACCTATAAGGCGCCCTTGCAACTGGTGCTGATCCAGGAATAATGTCAATTCTGAATTCTACTTGCCTATCTGGTGGCAAACCAGGTAGTTCTTCCGGAAAAACTTCGGGGTATTCATAAATGACGGGGATATCCCCAATCTTGGGCTTCGGCTCATCAATAATCACTTGTGCCATGTAGATGACACAACCCTTCTTCAAACACTTAGAGTCCTTGAGCATAGACATTTTCTCAGGCAGCCCATACTGGGTATCTCCCTGGATAGTAAGTGATTCACCAGACTGAGTCTTGATCACCACTTGCTTTTTATTGCAAATAATCTGGGCCTGGTTATGAGATAACCAGTCCATACCCAAAACTATGTCGAAACCGGCTAGTTTCAAAGGAAGTAGGGACAAAGGAAAAGAGTGGTTCTTAATGGATATGAAACATCCATCTAATAAGGTTGAGGCGGTTTCTAAAGTGCCATCTGCTAGTTCCACCTCATACTTCACACTTAAGGTCTTAACAAGTAATTTCAACAATTCACAAAACTTATTATCTACGAATGACTTATCAACGCCTGAATCAAATAACACTCTCGCATAAACATCATTTACGAGAAAGGTACCTGTTATCACATTGTCGTCCTTGACGGCTTCCTTAGCATCCATCCTGAAGACCCTAGCATTGGTCTTCTTAGCCTCTTCGGGCTTCTTGGCGTATTTTGGGCAATTGGTCTTGATGTGCCCCTTTTCATTGCAACCGTAGCAGGTCGCATCCTTCATCTTTATGCAATCCAAGGTCTTGTGTTCCTTGGACTTGCATAACCCACATGCAAAAGTTTTCGATTGTGAATTCGAATTCGATTCATACCTGCACTTCCCGAAGTGCTGTCTCTTGCAGATTTTACATCTGGGTTTTTCACCCGACTGCTGACCATCCTTCCTAAATCCTGACCCCTTCTTATGGTCATTGTTTCCCTTATGCTTCTTGTCTGAACGTCGTGAGTTGTCATCCTCACGCTTCCTCTTTTCGGTATCAGTGTTCCTCTGCGATTTATGCCTGACCGCATCCAAGGTAAGAGACAATGATATGTCCGCTGCGGACCGAAAAGTAGCTAGTCTGGAGGCCTTCACACTTGCATTGATCTCCGGGGCCAAACCCCCAATGAATCGGGCTATACGTTTGGGTTCCGGAGTTACCAAATATGGAACCAACCTTGACAAGGTGTTGAAACTGGTAAGGTAGGCCTGACAGTCTAGGTTTCTCATGATCAGCGACAAGAAGTCAGCTTCAATTTTCTCAACCTCATGCTGAGGGCAGTAGTTTTCCTTAATCAGTGACATGAACTGTTCCCAGGTCATATTGTACAACGGGACTTTCCCCGTAGCTTGGATCAAAGATCTCCACCAATCTAATGCTTCTCCCTTAAAAGACTGAGACACGAATTTCACAATATCCCTATTATTGCAACCACTGATATCCACAACCGTATCCATCTCGTCCAACCAAGTCATGCAATCTACTGCTCCTTTTTCCCCAGTGAAATCCCGGGGTTTGCACGAAACGAAGTACTTATAGGAGCAACCCTTATTACGAGGTTCTTGATTCTGTACGACTCTTTGGGATGGAGCACTCCTCTGGTTTGATGAGTGGTGAGAATTACTGTTGTGGGCAGTGTGGGTCCTGGAGGGTGTTCTAGAGTGTGGTGCAGATTGGGTCCTTACATGGGTACCACTGGATTCATGGAGCTGTCTATCCATAGCTCGATTAACGGCATTATCTATCATTGCCTGTAATTCTGCACCCGCTACATTTACTCGGGCATTGTCATGCTCTCTCCTTGGGTGACTATTGATCTCGTTTGAGTCGGCCATGTAGCTTGAACTGTTACATATTGACAATAATTTATTGGTGAGTTTATTATAGAATTGTCTTTTATGGCAATTTTATTAACCGTGGTAAACATAGACCATATATGGTTAATTTATTACTCACATTTATTTAGGATTTCTATTATAATTTATCCTAATTATAAAACAATAACAGTTTTATTAGCACATAAGGCCTAGTCACAGGGACAAATTTTAAATTACAAGCCATGATTTCAGAGAATCAAAGCATGAAGGTTTGAACAAAGTTCATTACCTTTATCAGACAAGGTCACAGACTATTACTGTCTTTTGTCTCATATGAAAATGAGAAGGGCCCGCAGGCATTATATTACCAATGGATGGTAAAGAGAACTGATCATCTTTATTGATGATTTAAACCCATGATCTATAGATCATTAGTTTAGGTTAGGAATCTTTTGAAGAATCCTATTATAAGCATGATGTGTGTGATTTTAATGGATCACAACTGCCAGGAGCGTTAACATGTTTTCAGATGTTAACAGGGATTTGAATCTTTTTAACGGGTTTTACCATCTTGGCCAGGTCTTAAAATGACATGCAGGCTAGGTTATACCTTTAAGATCCTTAATTAAAAATTAAAATAGGCAAATAGATTTTAAAAGGAATGATTCCGATTTATTTATTTCATATATAATTTAATTATGCATAACATAGCAAAGATGAAATTTATAAACTTTCATTCCATTAAAATTTAAAAGTAGTACACTTTGCCCTAAACGGGACTTTTCACAGAAACACTCGCCCACGCAGGAGCTATACTGATAATACAAGTCCTCGCAGGGACTGTTTACAAAAACAAATATCCACGCAGGGACTAACAGAGACAAGTCCATGTAGGGACTAAGTACAAAGATAGATGTCCACGCAGGGACTATATACATACTTTAAAGAAATGTCCACACAGGGACTTGATTTAAACTAGGAAATACAATAATACATATTGGGATTTAACGATCCCGTTTCTTCTTTCCTTTTAGCAAACTTGCTAATCCACTCATGAATCCTTGATTCTTCCTACGTTCTCTCTGGAAGTCTCGTTCAACCCTTTCCAGCCTTTGACGGAGATCCTCCTGCTCTGGTAGGGAAAACCGTGGTTGCAGGTGCTGTAGTGGTGGTTGAGCAGGTGCTTGATACCCATGAGTTGGGTATCCCATTCCCCAAGGGGTTCCATATGGTCCCTCAGGATTATGGGGAAGGTAATTTGATGCCACTTGGTAAGGATCCTCAGTATAGTTATAGTTATGGTATGCTGGCGGTCCGTATGGGTTGTAAGCTGCTGGAGCAGTATAAGCAGGGATAGGGTTGCCAAAACCCGATGGTGACGGTGCAATAGGTGCCGAATTCACCTCTGATACTGGAACTGAAGGTCCACCCATTTGTGGGTCTTCATATATTGGCGGGTAGTGGCTGCCACTAGAGTGTTGAGGGGTGCTGAAATGAAAATCCCCTCCCCGTGCTGACATCCGTGCGCCAGTCCTCCTACGTCTTGGTGGTTCTGGAGGCGCTAGATTAACTGGCGGCGGTGGAGGTGGTGGCGTGACTGCCACGAAACGTGGGTCCCCAGAGGGATCCTGCTGTTGCTGTTGCTGCTGCTGGTGAGGCGATGAATGGTGAGATGGTGTAAAGTACCACTCACACCGGTCGAACCGTGCCTGGTGACTATCCGGACCTTGGTATGGTGATCCGTGAAAAGATGAACCATCAGAGATCTCAACAGGATGGTTCGGGGTTCCGGTTGCAGGCTCGACGGGATCTGTATCCTCGTCCATGTCCATCGCTTGATCACCGGAAAAGTGATCCTCCGGTCCTAGTAGGTTAAAGCCCACTTGTTCTGGTAGGTAGTCCGCCGGGTTAAACTGGCCCCGAAAGACAGGAGTAGGGTCGTCGAACGAACGGTGCGATAAGGATCGCTGTAGGGGTATGTATGAAGGTTGCGGGTTGTTGGGCTCATTCTCCGACTAAGGCCCATAGGAGTGATGATATGGAGGCGTTGAGCTATACAACGTAGATCGTCTGGCAGGGTCCTCATAAGTCCTCCAAGGTTCTCGCGGATCTGCACTCCTTGTAGAAGAAGGAGTTCGCCGGTGCGAAGGCCCGGCCTCGTGATCGTTAGGGGCGCTGATTGGCCCTTTTCCTCTTTCTCCTCGCCTGAATCTTGGCGGCATTGATAAACCTGACAATATAAACAAAGGTAACAACAAGGAGAAATAAAGGACAAAGTTAAAATTAAAATAAAAACATTTTGGATTATTCCTAAGTTCTTTGTCTAGACTCGAAGATTTAGGAATGTGCAATTGTGTCATTGAGATTAAACACAAAAGGCTAGTGTTTAATTCACTCAATGTTGGCTCTGATACCAACCTGCCACACCCCGGATTTCCACGTATTACCGGTGGGCCCGGTAGGGGAGTATCGTGACGTGGTTGGTAACATAATAGTCAAACAACACAATATTTAAATGCACAGCGGAAGCAAAGTATAGATTCATTTCAACCAAACGATATTGTAATATTAAGTATCACAAATAGTTGAATATAAATCCACAGGTAGATCAAAATAAAAGGAAACAATGTTCAACAGTCTATGACATCCAAGCTTGCGAGACTTATTGTGGATGCTAGGAGAGAAGCCATCCTATTACGCGTAGTACCTGCACTTAACCTTTTTGAGAAAATACGTCAGTTTACACTGGTAAATACAATCAACTGACTCATTTTGAAAAGAGTTTAAGAAAATGCATTTAAGGCACAAGGCACAAAGAATATTTTATAACTTGGGATAATTATTTGAATATAATACTTGTAAAGGATTTACATGTTTCTTATGCGTTCAGTAGCCCGGGTCGAGCCGGGTTAAAGATCAATAGACACACCACATTATGTATATGAGACACCGACGGGCGTACGCCTACGCCCCGTGCTTAAGTCGTGGCCATTTCGTAAAATGATGCCAGGGGTATCCGGGACATGGTCATTAACCCCCCAAAGGCTTTAAATAAACAAAACAATTTAAACGAGACATCTCAATACTTTAACCATCATACAATTAAAGATTCAATGTCCGACCAAGCGGTATTTATATACCGTACCCCAAGCCCGTATAGGGAAAATAAGTTAAGAGTATTTACCTGAGCAAGTATAAATCAAAGTCAGCGAGTGCAAGTATCTTTTACCGGGTCTCCTATTCAGGAACGAAGGTTTATAATAACCTATTAGAATCCTAACGGGTCTTCAGTTAAGCTTAAGCTTAGACCGGTTAGTTTTAAAGATACGGTTCGTACGCACGATTAAGCGAAGACCGGATAGAATGTGATTTAGACCCGACAAGTTTGAAGACTTGCTTAATATGGGTATATTATACACATTCTGGATTTTGAGATAAAACCGATAAGGTTTGACCCGTTTCGGCTAATTTATGTAAACTAGTTACATAAACCGAACCGAACGCGCATGAAGCGTAACGGGTAACCATAAGAGTCCTAAACAGGTTTCCTAAGTTAACATGCCTTAAATATGTTGTGATATCAGTATGATACCTTCCATTATGCCCAAAACGTGTTTAATCTCATATTAAGCCCCGTAGGGGTATTTTGGTCATTTTAAAGATTATAAAAGGGATTAATTAAGCTTCTGTGATCCGGGTCTGATTTTATCAGTAAAAAAACTTAACTTAACAGGTTATATCCGTTGGTGTTAAGTCTTAGGTGGCAAAATGGTTTTAAACCCTTACTATGCGTTTAATACGCGTATAACGCCGTTTTAAGCGACGTACGGGTTAAAATAGGATTCTGAGTTTTCTGATCAGTTAAACAGGTTCAAAACACTTCATTTATTATTTAAAATCAGTAGCAATTGGATTGGCATCAAAAGGATTTGTAAAACTCATTTTATGGCTTAAAAGGGCATATTCGGTATTTACCGAATTAAGGCGATAATCCTATCTTATGATCAGTTTAAAAATAATTAAAAATCTTCAAAAATCACAAAATATTATATTACATCAGTGGGTAAAAGGTTTGGTGTCAAAAATTGGGTTTAGATAGGCTTTACGCTAATGACGCCGTTTAATTACTAAGAAGCATTCTAATTACGTCATTAAGCATAACTCCTAATCTAGACCTCCAAGTGATGTGAAAATTTAGGGACATGTTTTATAATTAGTAACAAAGATTATTGTACTTTCACATTTCCAAAATTCTCGTTGTATGGTCATAAGGGCATTATGGTCAATATTTAAGCACTTAACGGAAACGTCGGACAATTAAGGATTTAAGTGGTATAAACGCAGAGGGTTATACACACATGTAACTAGGTCCTAATGGAACTTTAAGGCATGTCTAAACCTATCAAAACTGGGTCAGAACCGAAGTCAAAGCAGAAAGTCAAACTATGCGCCTTTCGGCTCCGAATCGGTTCAAAACAGAAAGTTGTCGAATCAAACAAGCTTAGACAAGTTATTATACTTATTGTCAAGTTATATGAATGATAAAACAGGTTACACGCATTTTATATCACTAATTACGCGTTTAATGGCTCTGTTGACTTTTTCTAATTACCGTTGACTCGACAAACGACCTACTTAGATCGGGAATCAGAGGGTGCCCTTTTAAGGGTTAATTGCCCACATAACTTTCATTTCGGCAAAACTCTGGACCGTTTGTGTTTTATCGTTAAGTCAAACCGTAATTACGACGGTTTGACTTTTAAGCTATATACTAATCAAAACTTAATTAAGAAGGGTCACGGGTACTTACACGTGTCTAATGGATGATTAGGAAGGTCGTGTGTCTGCTGTTGTGCTCCTCAAATGATCAGAAGTTGAAGTGTGGTTGCATGTTGCAACATAAGCCTTATATAGTGACTTTGATCTTCCTAGATTGTTGCCAAATGAGTCTACAATTGATCATGGATCTTTACATGTGTCCTCTATAGTCTAAATACCATCTTAGGCAGCCCATGGTATCAAAGAAATGCATGTAAGTCGGTTAAAACATCAACAGACAGCTGTCTGTTAGTTTCTGTCGCTGGTACCTGTCACGCGGCCCGCGTAAAAGTCTTCATGACCTTACGCGGCCCGCCTTAGCCTCCGGATCAGGTTACAATTGTTTCCTTTATTGCATTTTTGGTCCTTGGTCCCCCGAAAGGTCGCTTTCTCATGGTTTCTTGCATTCTAAGCCTTTATATTTGACATATGGGGGCTTTAAGGCTTATACCATCTTTGTCAAGTCCTCGGGTAACTTTGTGATCACCCGAAAAGCCCAAATTTGCAATGTTGACGATTCTAACCCTCACACACGAATTTTATCATAACTTTCTCATACGGTAACGAAACTTGGTGAAATTTTTATGGTGCATTCTAGTGAGCATAATTAATCGTTACAAGGCTTCGGGTTTGCTAAAAGGTCACTCAGAGGTATATCTTAACATGTTGACACATTTAACCCCTGTAGTTTGTAATCTCTCACTTTTTTTCACAATTCGCTTCGTATGATCCATGATCCATTCGTTTAAGGTTATAAACATCATGTAGGGTTATTTTAAAGTATATTTATTCATTGTTGACACTTTGAACCCTTATATTTACATAGTTTCATTGTTTGTCAACTTTAGTCCTTCAAGAACATTCTTTCACACGTTCAAACCTATGACATGTGTCAACACATCATAGGACGTAAATTTTCGAGGTGTTACACTGTTGCTGTGGTGATGAGTGATAACTGGGAGTAAACACCCAGTCGTATTGGGCAAATCTTGCCTGATAGCTGTCGGGACCACTATAAGGTGATCCAAGAAAGGGTGACCCATCTGAAATCTCGATGGGGAGAGTAAGCGTTCTGGTTGGCGGCTCGGCAGGTTCTGGATCCTCTTCCATGTCCATGGATGTACCAGCCCAGCGTAACCGCACCATGATATTGTCCGCTTTGGCAGCCAGCACGCCCCCGGCGTCTGCCCCTCACGGTTTTCAAAACGCGTCATGATGGTGAAGGTATCCAGCTCCTTATAAGGAAGCCTTTGTTCCCCTTCACAACCGATGTGGGATGTCACAATACACCACCCTTAAGGGGTCCAGCGTCCTCGCAGGACCTGGCACCACCAGTCCGGCCCTGGCTCTGATACCATCTGTAACAGCCCAGCGTAACCGCACCATGATATTGTCCACTTTAGCGGCCAGCACGCCCCCGGCGTCCGCCCCTCACGGTTTTCAAAACGCGTCATGATGGTGAAGGTATCCAGCTCCTTATAAGGAAGCCTTTGTTCCCCTTCACAACCGATGTGGGATGTCACAATATCCTAATTTGAGACGTTAATATGGATCTGAATCTAATTATGGAACTACTATCTTGGCCCGATCTTAAAATGACACGTGGCTAGGTCTTGTCCTTTTTAGATTTTTGCCATTTTAATATAATGGTAGATCTTATAAAAGGAATGTTATTTTTCATTTATTTCATATTTCATATTTAGGATGAAAATTTAAATTTAGTCATTCCACTATAAAATTAAAAAGTTCGGGTTTGCCCTAAACGGGACTTGAAAGGAATAATGTTGTCCTCGAAGGGACTGAAAGATAAATATGTCCTTATAAGGACTATTAAGGAAACGATCTTCAGCAAAAGGAGTTTCTTCTTTATTTTATTTCTGAATGCTTTCTCCTTGGTTGCACGTTTCATCCTGGTCGCGGTACGAAGCTCAGCATTTCAAGCTCCGGGTGTGGAGAATTCCTATTACGGCTTCTTCGCTTGGCGACATATGAAAAGTATATAGAATTGAAAGCAATAATTTTCAGATTAGGGTTGAGAGTATTCCTATGTTAAGCCTAGACTCAGAAGGTCTAAGGAATGTGCTACTGTGTCATTGAGATTAAACACAAAAGGCTAGTGTTTAATTCACTCAATGTTGGCTCTGATACCAACCTGTCACACCCCGATATTTCCACGTATTACCGGTGGGCCCGGTGGGGAGTATCGTGACGTAGTTGATATCATCATAGTCAAACAACACAATTTAAATGCACAGCGGAAGTCTTGAAATATAAAATATTATTACAAACACAAATGTCTGATAATATAAAAGTATTCCGTACAGACTAGCTTGTAATAATCCACAGGCGAATCAAAAATAACAAAAGAAGTTATCAGACTAATAGCTTTTGTGAAGGAGTTGCAAAGTCCTCATCTAACAAGTCCTGAGCAGCTTCCAGCCTATTACGTACTTGTACCTGTCACTTAGACTTTGGAAAATACGTCAGTTTTCACTGGTAAATACACTCAACCGACTCATTTGAAAATGTTTATGAAAATTGGTTTAGGTGCACAAGGCACGAAAATATTTTGACGCTTGATTAAAATGCACAAGGCAAAATTAATCTTTTATACTTAGGACAAACTATATCTCATGTTATCAGTTTTACATAATTCTTGCTATTTAAGACAGGAGCTAGCTCAGGTAAATACTCTTAACTTATTTTCCCTATTACGGGCTTGGGATACGGTAATATAAATACCGCATGGTCAGGTATGGGATTCAAAGACCAATAAGTCGAGAAATCCAAATAACCTGTTTTAGTTCGTATTGCTTGACTGAAACATTGGGGATTAATGCGACCGTGTCCTGGATATCCTTGACTCATTAATTGCAATGGCTACGACCTAAGCACGGGGTGTAGGCATACACCTGACAGATGCAATATGCTTATTAATTAATTATACCCAATATGGGATTCCCAATAAGGGAATAAGGGGTGTGTCGGTTAATCTTGAACCGGCATAGAACCGGGCCCCGTATGTAGAGCAAGTTATGTAAAACTGATAACATGAGATATAGTTTGTCCTAAGTATAAAAGATTAATTTTGCCTTGTGCATTTTAATCAAGCGTCAAAATATTTTCGTGCCTTGTGCACCTAAACCAATTTTCATAAACATTTTCAAATGAGTCGGTTGAGTGTATTTACCAGTGAAAACTGACGTATTTTCCAAAGTCTAAGTGACAGGTACAAGTACGTAATAGGCTGGAAGCTGCTCAGGACTTGTTAGATGAGGACTTTGCAACTCCTTCACAAAAGCCATTAGTCTGATAACTTCTTTTGTTATTTTTGATCCGCCTGTGGATTATTACAAGCTAGTCTGTACGGAATACTTTTATATTATCAGACATTTGTGTTTGTAATAATATTTTATATTTAAAGACTTCCGATGTGCATTTAAATTGTGTTGTTTGACTATGATGATATCAACTACGTCACGATACTCCCCACCGGGCCCACCGGTAATACGTGGAAATATCGGGGTGTGACAATGGAGAAATGGTCCTCCGGTCCCAACGGGTTATAACCCATTGGCTCTTCAATTTCGTTTGCCGGGTTGAACCGGCTTTGGAAGTAGGGTGTTGGGCCGTTAAAGGAATGGTGTGAGTTGGGGCTTTGAAGGGGTATAAAAGAGTGATGTGAATTATGGGGCTCGTTCTCCGACTGAGGCCCGTAAGAATTTAGGTAAGAAGGTGAGGAGCTCAGCGAGACTGAACGCCTCGCGGGTTCTAAAGAGTTCCTCCAGATTTCCTGAGGACTTTTGCTTAAAGAGTCTGATGGAGTTCGCCGGTGTGATGGCCCGGCCTCGTGATCGTTGGGGGCAATGAGTGGCCCCTTGCCTCTACCTTTTCCTCGCATTCTTGGCGGCATTCTTTTTGAACCTGTCAAAACAAACAAAGGACACAACAAAGAAAAATAAAGGACAAAATTAAATGAAACAAATTTGGATTAGTCCTAAGTTCTTTGTCTAGACTCGGAAGTCGAGGAATGTGCACACTGTGTTATTGAGATTAAACACAAAAGGCTAGTGTTTAATTCACTCAATGTTGGCTCTGATACCAACCTGTCACACCCCGATATTTTCACGTATTGCCGGTGGGCCCGGTGGGGAGTATTGTGACGTAGTTGATATCATAGACAATTTATATTATCCAGTTTAATACACAGCGGAAGTCGAAAGGTAAAAATCATTACAAACCGAATAAAAAGTAATATCAAGTATATTACAAAACGGTTGTAAGGATCCACAGGCGGATCAAAGTTCAAAAGATCATTGTTCAACAGATTTAATAACATCAAAGCTTGCAAGACTCTTTATTGATGCTAGGAGTAGCCAGCCTATTCCGTGTGGTACCTGCACTTAGCCTTTTTGGAAAATACGTCAGTTTACACTGGTAAATACAATTAACCGACTCATTTTGAAAATGTTTAAGAAAATTGATTTGAATGCACAAGGCACAAAATAATCTTTTATAACTTGGGATAATTATTTATATATAAACTTGTAAAAGAATTACATGTTTGTTATACGTTCAGTAGCCCGGGCTGAATACCGGGTTAAAGATTAATAGACACACCACATGATATAGTCCCGCGTCGAGTTATTCTCGAACAAGCGGTTATACCTTTTTATATATATATGCACCGTCAGGTGTATGCCTACACCCCGTGCTTAGGTCGTGGCCATTTCAATGAATGATGCCAAAGATATCCGGGACATGGTCATTAACCCCCCAAAGGCTTTAAGCAAACAAAAAAGACTAAACGGGTCATCTCAATAAATTAACCTTCATATGATTAACAATTCAATGCCCGACCAAGCGGTATTTTATATACCGTACCCCAAGCCCGTATAAGGGAAAATAAGTTAAAAGTATTTACCTGAGCAAGTATATATCACAATCAGCGAGTGCAAGTATCTTTTACTGGTCTCCTAATCTGGAACGAAGGTTTTAATAACCTATTAGATTCCTAACGGGTCTTAATTAAGTCTAAACTTTGACCGGTTAGTTTTAAAGGAAGATATACGGTTCAAAACGCACGATTAAGCGATGACCGGATTAGAGTGTGGTTTAGACCCGACAAGTTTGTATACTTGTATAATATGGGTAAACTAAACACATTCTGGATTTTTAGATAAAAACGATAAGGTTTGACCCGTTTCGGCTAATTTATGCAAACTAGTTACATAAACCGTACCGAACGCGAATAATGCGTAACGGGTAACCAAATGAGTCATGAATAGGTTTTCTAAGTTAATATGCCTTAAATATGTTGTGATATTAGTAAGATACCTTCCATTATGCCCAAAATGGATTTAAACTCAAATTATGCCCCGTAGGGGTATTTTGGTCATTTTAAAGGTTATAAAAGAGTTTAAATACTAATCTGAGTTTCAGGTCTGATATAATCAGTAAAACTATTTATTTTTATAAGTCATAACAGTAGGGTATTGCAATTATGTGAAATTTACCTTTTATAACCAAACTATGCACCGTAGGGGCATTTTGGTAATTTCACATAAGCTTTAAAGGTCAAAATTAGAATTCTGAGTTCAAAACTTTTTCTTACTATTTAATTATAAAAATTTACTTAAAACATCAGTAGGTATTAAGTTTTATATGCCAAAAATAGTTTTAACTCATACTATTCGCTTAAAACGCGTAAAAGTCGGTTTTAAGCGATTTTCGGGTTTAAATAAGAAATCTGAGTTTTTGATCAGTTTATAAAGTTCAAAATGTTTTATTTATTATATAAAATCATTAGCAAAAAGTTTGGAATCAATATGTTATGTAAAACTCATTTTATTCAAGAAAAAGGCATAACCGACAATTACCGATTTAAAGCAAGAACCCTATGTTATACTCAGCTTAAAAATAAATAAAAATCTTCAAAAATCCCAAAATATTATATTACATCAGTGGGTAAAAATTTTGGTGTCAAAATTTTGGTTTAGATAGGCTTTATGCTAATTACGCCGTTTAATTAATAAAAAAGTTTTTTAATTACGATATTGAGCATAACTCCTAATCTAGACCTCCAATTGATGTCAAAATTTTTAGGACAAGTTTATAAATCAGTAATAAAGGTTTTTGTCCTCTCACATTTTCAAAAATCTCGTTTTAAGGTCAAAAGGGCATTATGGTCAACATTCAGGCATATAACAGAAACATGTATATGAATCAGAACTGAAAGTCAAAACATGCATATAACGGAAACATGTATATGAATCAGAACTGAAATCTCGTTTTAAGGTCCAAAGGGCATTAGTCATTTCTAAAATATGCTACATTGGGTCAGAACTGAAAGTCAAAGCAAAAGTCTACTTTTGCGACTTTCGGTTCCGAACCGAGCTTAAACTGAAAATTGTCGGGTTGAACATGTTTAGACATGTTCTTACATTGATTACCAAGTTATATGAGTGATAAAACAGGTTTCATAGCTTCTACATTGTTAATTATGTGTTTATGCGAAAATTTGCTTTCTGTTGACTTTTTATAATTAACTTTGACCCGACAATTGACCTAGTTAGAGTGGGAATCAGAGGGTGCCCTTTTAAGGTTTTATTACCCATATAATTACCAACTCAAAGCTACTTTTAATTCGAGAATTGACTGGACCATTAGTGATTAATCACTAAGTCAAACCTTAATTACGACGGGTTTGACTTTAGGCCATTAAACTAATAAAACGGAATTAAGAAAGGTCAAGGAAGCTTACAAAGGTCCTATGCACAACTAATGACCCTTAGGAAATGCTCTTGAGCTCCAGGAAACTCCATAAAATAAGTTGGAATGGTTTTTGAAATGTATGCAACAATGTTGCAACTTTGAAGCTCTTATATAGAGATTTTAATCACATAAGATGATGCCAAACAAGTCTACAAGTGTTGTATGATGTTCCCAGGTGTCCCTAGGCATGCAAAACTGTTGGCCATGCTTCAGGAATTCGAATACCATGCATAAAGGTCGGTTAACAGGCTGAAACTGGCACCTGCCAAGCTTTTTGGACGCTGGCAGGTTTTAGGCGGCCCGCGTAAGACCCAGACAAGGTCTACGCGGCCGGTATGGCTCCCAGATCAGGTTAAAACAAGTTTCAGAAATTGCATGTTTGGTCCCCGGTCCTTTTTATAGTTGTTTTAACTTTGTTTATTGCACTTTTAACCCTCCAACTTGACTTTTAAGGACCCCAAGACATAAACAAACTTTGTTAAGTCCTTCGTCAGTTATACGATCACCGAATAGGTCCTGAATTTCAACGTTGACGCTTTTAACCCCTTACTTGCGAATGTTAGCATAACTTTCCCATACGATATCGAAACCTTGTGAAATTTTTATCACTTATTCTAGTGAGCATAATTAATCGTTACAAAGCTTTGGGTTTGCTAAAAGGTCACTCAGAGGTATAAATTAAACATGTTGACACATTTAACCCTTGAGGTTTGTAAACTCTCACTTTCTTCCACAAACGGCTTCATACGCTTCATAATTCATTCGTTTAAGGGTATAAACATCGTGTAGGGTTGTTGAAAGGTATAGTTATCCAATGTTGACACTTTGAAACCTTTTACACACATACTTTCTTTGTTTGTCAACTTTAGTCCCTCATATTCAATCCTTTACACGTTTAAAGCTCATGACACGTGTCTTCGTTATATTGGATATGAATTTACGAGGTGTTACATTGGCAAAATAATTGTATTTTCGTTTAATCCTCCAAAAATAATATATTTTCAAGTTTAACTTAGAAAATATATTTATAAATCTATTTTTCACCCAAAAATAAGGTATTCTATTTTTATTTAAGAAAATATATATTTTCTCCCAAAAGTAATATATCTTCTAATAATTCCAAGAAAACATATATATTGTTCTTACCCAAAAATAATATATTTTCTTCTTGTAAAAAATATGATTTATTTTATAATACTTATGAAAATCATATTTTTGTTCTCTTGGTTTCCAAAATACCGTTTACCAAAATATACTTACGAATCTAATTCCGGAATATTTATTGTAAGTTATATTCCTTGTTCGGTTTCTCCAATATTTTGGGTATAATTTGTATATTTATTTCTTGGAATTTTTGGTAATATTTAGTATTGTATTTCTTGGTATTTTGGTGAGTTATATTATTTCAAGCCCTAAAATAAGATAACTAATACACATAATATACAAATAATCACACACATGGTGACATCTAAATATATATTCTCCTAAATACATATTTAGTCACTTTTATTATCAAAAACCAACCTTCATTTTTTTGTAATTTTTGTAACAAAAATTATGGCAAACTTTATATGAAAAATCATGGTTAAAATATACTTGTAAATATTTGTTTAAAAATATTTTCCTAAGTGTTTAATTTCTAGAAAAATTTTGCCATAGTTTCCCCTTAAAAATGGAGGTTTCCATGCTTTCAAATCATATCATTTTCTTTTATAAATCATTATCAATCATCAACAAATCATTCAAGACTTACCATGTCAAAAAATATGAGATTTACACTATGACATGAACTTGAAACTTTGTAAAAATTTGTAGTAACTTACTAGTGTATTTAGTAAGCTTAGTTACCCTTTAAAGTGTGGTTATTTATTTAAAAATATCATTCTTGAAGAATTTAGATCTTCACAACTTGTAAAGTGATTTTCTAAAAATATTTCTTCTTGAATTTTTCTTGTTAAATATATATTTCTACACTTGATTAACCACTAAAAATGTGATTAGTTTCTTTAAGAACCAAGTTTATGTAAATCTTGTATTTTAACTTAGTTTCTTGACAAATCTATTTTTGAAATCATCATTCTACAAGTCTTATTTCACACTTTGATCATCATACTTCAAGAAAACATTAAATCTTTCAAGTTCATGTTGTAACATAAGGATGATCTCTTGATCTTTAACATAATCATCCTCTCATCTTGCTAGATTATGTCTTTAATCACTATCTAGCAAGATCCTATGATGTTTAACATCATATACACAAATAATCAACAATCAACAAGCATAACAACACTTAACAACATGATTGCTTATGATTTTTAAGCTTATGTTCAAGTTTCATGTTCTTGATTCATAGTGTTCTTCATGATTACCAACTTGTATCATCTTTTAACCAACTTAATAAGATGTAAAATGGAGTGTAGATGATCTTACTACTAGCTCAAGGATAGAGATGATCACAAGATGAAGAAGAGGTGGTTAAAAGCTTGTATGAGTGGTCCTTCAACTTCCAAGAGTTCCTAGCTTCCTTATGTTGCTTCTTACACCATGTAGTAACCTTGGATTGCTAGGAAATGAAGTGAAAAAGGGTGGTATGGTGGTGGTTATTCTCGGCCGTGAGGGGGTAGAAGGGAGAGGAGAATGATGTTGTTTTATGTTGTGAAATGAATGGAATGAAGGATCTTGTGGTTTTTATGATTAACTTCCAACAACACAAGATCCTAGTGGATTATATGTCTCAAAAGTTTAAGCAATATCTAATAAACAATGCAAATAAAATCTTCTAGTGAGACCCATGTCCCAACCGTCCAAAGGGGGGGGGGGTGTTAGTTTCATTTCAATTGTTGGTTACTTGATTTGGTTGGAAAGTAAAGGTGTTAGTTAGGTATTTTATGTTTTTAGTGTTTATGATATGTAATATGATGTTTGGTAACCATTACTAGCTTCGGAATACTGAAACAATGCTTCTAATGAAAATTTGGTATTCCGGGTAGTGTCCGGTTGTTCGTTTCGTTACTGTTCGTTAAAGTGCTAAATTGCGCAGTTTAGTGTGCTTTATGTTATTTTTATGACAGTTTTGATTCCCGACACTTAGGAAAGTATTCTGGACCATTATACATAATTCTGCATTATATTTAAATGTTAAAAGCTGAATTTTTACTGAATTTGTTTATTTTCTGCAGAATTTTGCAGTTTTAGTGTGTTTCTGGCACTTTCCGGTACCTAATTCATCACTAGGAAGGCAGTTTTGTAATCCCTACTTTCCTACACACTATTCTAGTGTAACACTTGGTTCCGGGGCTCATTCTGTGTCTTAATTTCATGTCTGTCTGAGTACTGAACTCCCGTCAGTACTTCTAGTTTGTCTGATAATTGTGCTAACTTTGTTCTGTGCATTAAGTAAACCACACCGTGTTGCATGTAATAAAGATAAACAATCTTGCAACATGAAATGCCTTTGTATGTATATGACAGTAAACAGAAATTCATTCGTCTAGTTAATTCATTCATGCACAGTCATTAAAGCACAGATTACTGTTTATTATTGTACGAAACACATGGAGAAATGCCAGTTGTCACATATTCAAACAAAAAACTCATGTCATTTTGTCTTTCCAAATGGCCACAAAACACAAGCATGACAAAGCCAAACCGCCAGTGAACATGTTTCAAAGAAGAAAGAGACTGATGACAGTGAAGATTTGGAAGATGAATTGTTTCTATTTTTATTTTTTTAGTTTTCTTTTTCTGTTGTTTGTTATGTATTTTTCAACTTAGAATAAAAAAATACATTATATTAATAAAACGCCAAACAATCATAATGATTGTGAAACGCCATAATGCAGTAAAACGCCAAAAACTCCCAAACTATAATAAAAGTAATTTGGAGAAGTATTATTAAAAGCTAAAAATGAAAAAAAAAAACGCCAAAAACTACTTAAACCCATTAAAAAGGCCAAACTTGGAAGATGGAAGGTTTATGACCCTAAAAACTCATAAAAAGCTGAACAAAAAACAGTAAAAATACCCACAGTAACTGAAAAGACGGCTACTTTATTAATATCATTTATTATAAATAAAATCCCGCCTACACTACGCGCCAAAAACATCCTATAAGAGAGACGTCTCTGCAAAGTCAACTGATCACAAACAAAAACAACGTCATGTTTCCTAGAAACCATTCACTTTAAAATGCCAAAAAAAATAGTTAAAAAAGCCACAGATGCGGAACCTCGTTTCTTCTATATTGAGTATTGTTCTGAATGAAGTTTCACTGAATGGATTCTTCTCTGAGGCGGGTATCTCTATAAGCTTTTGCTGAATGAGATGGACAAATATTCATGAAAAAGAGACTGACACTGATATGTCATCATGTCACTTTGTTCTTGATGGATATATTGACTGCATGAAGGGATCAATACACTCGAGCATGCATTGATCTTCAACATGTCAGCAAACAAGTATATATCAAACCAAAATAAAGAATGCCACAAAAAATAAGCATCTTCTAAAGACGGGCGTTATGTAGGAAAATAAGGATCTACATAAGGTATTCAAAACAGGTTCAAAACGCCAAAAAGGTTAAAGTAGAAGAGACTGATGACAGTGAAGATTTGGATGAGAAATTAGATTATAATTTTTAATTTTTTTTTCATTTTCTATTGTTTGTTATCTAATTCTCTGTTGTTTATTATCTAATTCTCTACTAATAAAAAAATTGAGTATAAAACCCCAAAAACTACAAACACCAAAACGTCTGATAGTGTGAAAACTGTGAGAACGGATGCTAGTAAAGCACGATGTTGCTATCTAAAACGCCAAACAAAGTATTACTGGAAAAAGCAACACTAATTAACAAATGAAATTGAACGAAATAGTAATTGCAAAACAGTAAAATGAAGAGACGGTAACATTATTGCCAAACATTTATTATATTAAAAGCCACTACATGGAAAATTGTATTTATTTATCTTTTCAAAACGCCATAATTGTCTGTCACATTATAGGCCTGCATCCTACATGGCACAACACTTGATTGAAAAAAAATAAACATCAAGAAAATTACTGATGTTTTTTACATTATAGGCCTGCATCGTACTTGGCACAACAATCAAAGACATACAAAATATTTACTATGATCCTGATCTAAAAACAATAAAAACGCCGCGTATTTGTTAAACGCCAAAAATGGAAAGGTGATGTGACACGCGTTTAAAAAAAGAATATGAAAGGACAAAAAAACCCATCCGCCCTTCTCTATGTCGCGTGACACGTGTTGGGCCAGGATGCGTTCTCACCGTTCTCACACTTTTGGGCGTTTTCTCCTGATCCCATTTCATTATAATATAACTATTATAATGTCCTCTTTCGCTTTCAAGTTTCAAAATACAATCTCTCACAAACATTGCTTTATCCATACATACATACATACATACATACATGCATACATACATATGTACATACATATGGAGGGAGAGAGATACATACATCAAGTTGCTTCAAGTCTATCACTTTTTTATTCACTTGTGGATCTATTTACACCCAAATTTTATTTATTGAAATAAGTAAACTACCGACGAAGATGGAACTAGAAACATGATGAAGATGGAGTGATGAACCGATGGAGTTGAATCGTGTGGATGAAGTGATGAACCGTAAGTGATGATGGTTTTGAATGTTGATTGATGGTATATGTATGTGATGGAACTCCGGAATACTAAAGACCCAAATTAAAATAACCATGGGCCGGTACCGGTATTACGATTTAAACCGGTATACCGGATTTTACCGCCGGTACGAATCTTATGTCGTTTCACTTATTTACCGGAATGTTTGGTACCGGATTTGCATCCGGCACCGGTAATACCGGTATAACTAGCCGGTTTTACCGGTTTTTAAAACATTGGCACTAACACAAAACTTTGGATAATCATAGATTATAGTTTTTGTTAAAAAAATGTACCTTATTTGACACCGCCTTAATTTTTTTTTTTTTTTTTGAACTGACAGACCACTGGAGTATTATCGTGCCACCAGCCAGTGGCGAAGTTTTAGATTTCCGACCGGGGGGCGGAAGTCACCGGACCTAAAAATTTCTATAAAACTGGGGGGCCGAAAACGTATATACCCAAAAATTTCTATACGAAAACTGCATACTCTCCACTATTGAGCGAAACCCTCCTGCCCCCTTAAAAGCCTCGCCCATGCCACCAGCGAAATCACCCGATCATATCTATCTTCACTAGATATAATGCTTATACTCCAATTCAAAAGAAAACTTAATAAATATGAGAAAAAAATCATAGGCTTGACACGGCCTTAAATAAAGATACTCTGGTGCAGACTACGACTCACCCACCAACCGAGGACCCTTTAAGGTGTGCTTGCTCTTTTTTTTGAACGGCCAACAAAATTGTATTCAACAAAGAACTAGCAACTCGTTAGTTCACACCATCACACAAAACAAAAAAAAAATAAAAAGGCCAGTATTACAGATATTACAAACTCATACAAGACAAATCGAATTCGCACCACTGTTCCCATGTAATCACTTGTGCCTTTGCTCGATTCCGGATCCAGATATACCCCAAATGTCTTATTTGTTCTTTCATACCAATGATATTAGGCTGCTTGTTATTAAATATCATGTCGTTACGACATTTCCATATGCACCATACCGCGATCTGGATAACCAAGTAGACTGTCATCTTCCATCTACGAGTACCACCGACTTCATGTTTATAAGCTTCGAAAAGGTCCTTAATCCCAAAGATAATGAACCTCGGACACCTGGTCCAGCTAGCCACAAACTCCCAAACCAATTGAGCAAACTCGCATGCTACGAACAAATGCTCGACAGATTCATCTTGACACTTACAAAAACGATAGCGAACTGAATCAATCTGCACATTTCTTCTTACTAGTGCATCCATCTCTTAAGCTTGATTCTAGCGGAAGTCTATCCTAACTCTATGCTCTACAACAGAAGGTTAAGTGTTGATGTAAGATAAAGTTAAAACAAACTTTTTAAATTCTTTGCCTGATGATACTGAAGTTCTCGTTATCAATCAACTTGTAGGAAGTGAGTTCACAATTTATTAAACTGATAATAAAAAATATAACAAGGATGCTCTTGTTATTGGTAAGAAATATAATAGTACAATACTGGTTACGAAAGTATATGAAAATAAACAAAAAAATTACAATTTTACAATTACCAAACTTGATTCAACAGCGTCTTATATAGTTACTTCAACAAGCCTTCTTATAACATCTATGACTTGAGTCTTCAACCATGTTCCATGTCTGCAACAACGAGCACATTAAAATATTGACGAGTTTTGGTTGAGGATTGTTTTTGACACGGAGCCCTTAAAATAGATTCCTCGCCTCTTGGTAAACGAACGCTTCTGTCTCCCAGGGTACAACAAACGGAACAGTATGTGTACTACCGGAGATGGCTCAGGCGCCCGAGATTACACCGAGTTATTTAGTGTTTTCGATTTATGAAGAAAATATAAGAGTTAACTGTCATT
Organism: Helianthus tuberosus; assembly: GCA_030545235.1. Lineage (NCBI taxonomy): Eukaryota > Viridiplantae > Streptophyta > Magnoliopsida > Asterales > Asteraceae > Helianthus > Helianthus tuberosus. The sequence continues at coordinate 24,337,736 of CM060435.1, read as the reverse complement.
TTTGTCCCTGTGGTTTGTTCACTTTTACTATTTCATACCAATTTTAAAAATGCACCAGTTTCCTCCCTGACAAACTGGAAACGTGCCACTTCAGTCCAAAAATTAAAACCCAGTTAAGTCAGATAGGTTAAATGAAGGGTATTATTGTCAATTCATATATCTTTTATTTTCACCTTATTTTATGAAATAAAAAAAAAACTTGAATAATTTTATTAATAATGAAATAATAATAAAAACTTGAGTAATAAAAAAACCTGAGTAATTGCATTAATAAAATCTCTTAAATATGGAAGGAACTACTAGTAGAACAATGGAACTTGAAGAGGATCAAGAACCACAAGACGATACACGTTTGGTTGATACTAGCACTCAACAAGAGGTTGTTGAAAATGATCAAGAGGTTGATCAGAACACACAAAATGTTCGCAGATCTGGTAGAATTAGTAATCCACCTGAAAGATATGGATTTTTCATGGATGGATGCTACGTGGTAGATTCAGATGAACCAACCACATACCATGATGCAATGTCAAAATCCGATTGTGACAAATGGCTTGAAGCTATGAACGTAGAGATGCAATCCATGTATGACAACCAAGTATGGGAATTGGTTGTGCCACCACTTAACTCTAAAGTAGTTGGAAGTAAGTGGGTTTTCAAGAAGAAAACTGTAATGCATGGTAACTTGGATACTTGTAAAGCGAGACTTGTAGCAAAAGGTTTCACTCAAACTCAAAGGGTTGATTATGATGAGACCTTCTCGCCAGTGGCAATGCTAAAGTCGATTAGGATATTATTTGCCATAACTGCATATTATGACTATGAGATTTGGCAAATGGATGTCAAAACGGCTTTCCTCAATGGATATCTTGATGAAGATGTCTATATGGTTCAGCCTGAAGGTTTTGTCGATCCAAAACATCCTAACAAAGTGTGCAAGTTAAAGAAATCAATCTATGGATTGAAACAAGCATCTAAAAGTTGGAATCACCGTTTTGATGAAGAGATTAAGGAATATGGATTCATCAAAAACGTTGATAAAGCTTGTGTGAATAAGAAGGCTAGTGGGAGCATTATTACTTTCTTTGTATTATATGTCGATGACATTCTACTATTTGGAAATAACATTCCAACCTTGGAGGGTGTAAGAGCCTGGCTTGAAAGTTGTTTTTCCATTAAGGATTTTGGTGAAGTCGCCTATATTTAGGAATAAAGATCTATAAGGATAGGTCAAGGCGCTAGATAGGTTTAAACAAAAGTGCATACATTGACAAAGTCTTGAAAAGGTTCAAGATGAAGAACTCTATGAAAGGTTTGGTACCTATTCAAAGAAAGGACAATATTGAAAGCGTTTCAATGTCCAAGCTCAAAGGATGAGCAAGAAAGATTGAAAGGATAAATGATAGATTCACCTAAATCATGTTCAAGTAAGGGACTTGAAATGGATGATGTTATTGAATGGCAAATATAGTCATACGTATTGGGGGTAGTAAACCGTAGTTAGGCGTCATTTACTGCTTGCATCAATCTGCTATGTATCTTGTGCAAGTGGGAGATTGTTGGGCTCTGATACCATTGAAGGGTTTTGTACATGTTTATCAAAGCAATTTTATCCTAATAAAATTAAAACGCAGCGGAGTATTTATGTTTAAAACATGTTACTTTTATAAGATATAAAACCATTTATATGCAAAATCCCAAAACCCGGATCCATATATGAGATGTATACTATCAAACACAACCATAGGATGTTTAGAAAACTACCTTCTTGAAGTACAAGGATTATGAAACGGATGATGCTTCTTGAAATGGTTGTCTTCAAGAGTAGAAGACCTCAAGTTTGTATACCCCAAGCTTCCAACAAACACCACAAGTTTAGCTAGGATTTAACACTTGAAGATCAAAAATTGCACACTTGAAAAACACCCTTATGGCCGAAAAATTGAGAGCAAAAATTCAGCTCTACTTTCATTTTTGGTCATCCATTTTATTTAAATATTAGAGAGAATATTATCAAAACCAAGACCCAATCAAAATCTCTTACACATGCAAAGTTGCATGTCATACCATTGGACCAACATGGGTCTTGGGAAGACCCCCAAAGTGGACGGCCCCTTAAGGGTTTTTAAAAAAAAATTCCAATTTTTTTTATAACATATAAAGTCTTGTTTAATTTTATAAATTTTATAAAATTATAACACTATGTTTGCAAGACTTTATATAATCTTTTATAATGTCATTTAACCTATTAAATAACAAAATAAAATATTCTCTCATAATAAATTATCCACATAATTTATTGGTTTCTCAAGTGTAGTTATTTAGAAAACCAATTTCTAAATATTGTAAGTGTTAATATTTATTTGTTTGATCATATCACAAATAAATAATATAAGTGTTTGTCTAGCTTGTTATTGGGTATGACTCGACTTGAATCATAACGTACTAGCCACATCAATTGCAAAAAAGTAACAAAGTTAGTATCAGGGGCCAACACTGTTATTAAATGCAACCTCGGAGCCTAACATGTTAAAAGATTCGTTTTTGGGCTGAAATTGTTAAACTGGCTAAACCACAGGGGCCAAAAGAGTAATTTACTAAAAAAATAAAAGTAATAATAAGAAACTAAAGTTTTAATGAAGATTAATAATGGGCCTTCAATTACCTAACACCCTTTTCCTTGGGTCTCATTTCTCTTCCATCTACCAATTTTGATAAGAGATAAAGCATATGGGAATAGTATATGAAAACGAAACAATCCATAATACACTTCGTTATTTAATTCTTTTATTTTTTTGTCATTTAATTATATAACTTTATAAGTCACTCAAAAGTGTTGTATTTTGCATTTTTTCTTCTCTCTCCTTTTTTTGCATTTATTTTTATAAAATAAATGAATAATTTTATTTATAAAAAAAAAACTTGTCAAAAGCAAACCTAAATCTAAGATATTGTTTTATATGAGATCTCATTGTCTCACTACTTTTGGGTTTTTTCTTGTTTCTCTCCGTATTCTTATTTCTTTTTATTCAAATATTTGATAAAAAATTAAAAAAAAAAAAGTTTATATGTGCTAGCTTTACTTTGATCTTTATGGAAACTAAAGTTACAAAACACATGGAAAAAGATTCAAGTATGTTTCTTTTTTATTTGTAGCTTTATTATTGGGTATAGACTCAAATAAGTAGTGAGCGATGTTATGCTAATAGATGCTTTTATGGGTCAAAAGATGGTTGGATTTGATGTTATGCAAGCAACGGTGAAACAAAATATTCCAATATTTGGTTTTGGCCGACACAAACTTTGCAATGGAAGTTATCAAATCATTTTTCCACTATGAATGGACTTAATATTATACCCTAAGTAAAGATGCTTATCTTTTTGTGGCCTATGTCTCATTGCTACAAGCACACGCCAATCTCATGGCAGACAAAAGATATATCTTCAAGTCTTGTCTTCTAAAATATAATCTTAAACCTATCTTTAGAACCCATGTCTTAGAATCTAGGATCATGACCAAAACTTCCACGTTTCGTCGTCTCGTACTAAACCATAAGATGAGCGGGTTGCATTCATACCGAACCACTTTCAAAAAAGATCTGTAACCTGTCTTTAAAAGTTAAAACCCATATCTTAGAATCTAAGATCATGCCCAAAACTTCCACGTGTCGGCGTCTCATAACTAAACCATAAGATGGGCGGTTTGCATTCAATACAGAACGACTTTAAAAAAGAGAAGTGGGATGTCAGATAACCGCCTTTTGTATTACAGCTAGAACAAAATGTACAAGTGTTTATACGATTCTCATAATTCTGTATCTAAAGTTACCAATAGTTTCATGAGATCACATATGATTGTAATCCCAAACTCTTATGTAGGAGGATCTTGTGAAATTAATTTACTAAAGGTGAAGGACTTGCAAAGAAGCTTTTAAAAGAAACCTTGGTCTTTTTCGATATAAGTTTTACGGAGAAATATAACCCACAATATTCATAATTAAAATCTGAAATTTATACAAGCATTATGCTTCTCTTGTGCAGGAGTACTAATAATAACACAAATTTCTCGTTCGCAATTCAAAAGGACCACATTACCGAACTTTTAGGAACCGTTATTTAGGGTTTCTGAATGACAACCGAGTTGGCAAGACCAGCCTGCTCAATGGTCTGGTTTGGATCAGTGAGAAGCTTGGGCGGGAACCCAACCGTCTGCAGCTGATAAACCCGTGAACCATCTGGTCTAGATGCATTGATGAAGGCTCGAATATCTGCAACAGTGTGGTGGTGGTTGAAGTGGGCAATCATCCGAGTGCCATCAGCCAGCCGTAGCTGAATAGAGGTTGACGGTAACGCGGGGTCCAGAACAAGACCGCCAGAAGAGGCGGTTGTGTCAGCGGCAGCATTTGAAGTATTAGCATCCGGTGCTGCTTCATCCGAGTTTCGGCCTAATGTTCTTCCTAAGCCTTGAAATGCAACTTGGGTTGCCACCACGGGTTCCTACAAGATCATGCCAAAGTGACGTATTACAATGGCAAGAATCAATGTGTAACGCATAAACGCAATGAAATAAAGAGTAAATGCCATTTTCGTTCCTGAGGTTTGGCCAATTTTGCGACTTTCATCCAAAGGTTTGTTTTTCACATCTGGATCCAAAAGATTTGAAATCTTGCCATTTTCATCCGGCTCGTTAACTCCATCCATTTTTCTCCGTTAAGTCAGGGGTATTTCCGTCTTTTTCGGTAACTATAAGGGAAATTCGGTCTTTTAACATAAAGTGAAAAGACCAAATCGCTCTTTAAGTTAACAAAAAAGACAGAAATACCCCTGAAAATGGCAAGATTTCAAACCTTTGGGATCTAGATGCGGAAAAACAAACCTTTGGACGAAAGTCGCAAAACTGGCCAAACCTCAGGGTCAAAAATGGCATTTTACTCTAAAATAAAATATCATAAAGAGTGTTTTTAAAAAACACTGAAGAAAGAGAGACACACGGTACGGTTTTCATCCCTCCTAATCAGATTGACGTGAACTGAAGATCTTCTATCTGCAGGCTCAAGCTCTCTTGGACACTCGGATTTCTTGATGCTCTGCACGAAGATTGCCAAAAAACTTAATTTACGCAAGGCAAAAAAGAAACAAAGAAACTTTGTTAATCAGAATTCAATAACATTTTATTTATGAACCTCAAGAAAAGACGCATTTTCAGGGTCATCAAGCCTCCTCAAGGGTCCATCATTAACAGTGAAACCGTTTCTCCAGAAAACTATGTTGTGGACCACATTCTGGGGTTGCTCAGGAGCAGTTGTTCGTGCAGGCGCTGCCTCACCGCTTAGTGATCTTCCGGTGCCGGTAAAACTTGAAGAAGGACGGGCGTTTTCCATGGGCCCCTCCACACCGCCTAATTGCCTCGCTTGATTGAATATTTCATCCACGTCGTTACGCTTGTTAGGATCTTGAACAAGCATACCACTGCAAATAGCAATTTGAACAATGTCAGTAACATTCATACATCATGCACCCTCACCTACGCATAAAATATAGTAGTAACATTAGTGTTTCCATAACTAATAAGCTTCACTACAAATGATAACTAATTAGTTCTATACTTCTGTTGCATAAATATTACCATACTACCTAAATGGTGATCAAATCAAGCATGTCATCTATTCGCTACTAATACCGGAACTATGTACACATACAAGTAACGATATAGTTATATAATAAATGATTAGCTCTATGTATAGAAGATTAGCAAATGATAATTTTCAGGCTTCACTTGATTAACTTAATAACAGTAATGCATCCTTCTTTCTCAGGGAATACAAAAGTGAAGATCAAAAATAATAAAAGCACTAATTTTGCAGCTCCCTCAAACTAATGATAACAACGCACTCCTTATTTGAGGATCCAAATCATGTATTCTGTAAAAATATGTCTACCAAGAGCTTTAAAACAAAATGTGTTCCATCTCTCACACAAAACTTTCAGCTGAGTCAGCGTACACCCCATGGCGCTATAACACGACACCTAAGAAAACTTCACATCAATATCTAAACCAGAACAATCAGCTTTTACATTTGTGTATATTCTGACCAATTAACATAACAACAGATGCATCGTGGCAACTGGAAATACATATAGAGTTACTTTGTATACCAATCTTTGATAATATATGTGGCCAAGTAACCACATCCAAAGATGTATACAGCATAAAGCACTAAAAAACCAACTTCCCAATTTACATAGACTAAATAGTGGTAGTCTATGATATACTGATATACAAACTATCTTTGTATGAGTTAATAGTGACAGTTGAAACTATACCATGTTACCAAATTGAAAAGCACATATAGGATGTCTAACTATAATGCTCCATAATAGAACTACATTTATCACACAAAAGACGAAATTATGTTTCTAAACATCAAGCAATAACTATTACAAGCAAATCTTCAAACAACGTTAAGGTTGTATAGTCAGTCGACAGGGGATGCTATCAAGGTGGTAGATAAACATTCTCTAGACTCCACATTTGTGAAATTTCTGATTAATAGAATCTTAAAGCAAACATTTTTTACCTTATTGTTATAACTAGTAATAAGACCCGCGCGGTTTGCGGCGCGGGTACATTGCAAACGTCGAACGGATTAGTCCAAGCGTTATGTGATGCGCTAGCCTTATGAAAACACGCGTTTCGATGTATCCGGTTGAATTCAATGTAACATATAGTTTCATTGCGATTGGATCAAAACATAACGCAAATCGAATTTATACCATATAATCATAACGTATTATATGCGACCCGACTAACCTGAATTTATATTGTCAAGTCAAAAACTCTCGAGGGGTGAAAGTGACATTTTACAAAGTTAATAAAAAGTTATGGGATTAAAGATTACATTTTCTAAACTTAAGGACTAAGCAGGGGTGTTAATAAGATTTTACAAAGTTAGGGATAAAAAGAAAACTATGATAAAGTTGAGGGTATAAAAGACAGTTCCACAAAATTGGAGGGTAAAAAGCATACTACTTTTATAAAAATGTTATTTATGTTCGATTGGATCAAAACATAACGCAAATCAAATTTATACCGTATAATCATAACGTATTATATGCGACCCGACTAACTTGAATTTATATTGTCAAGTCAAAAACTCTCGAGGGGTGAAAGTGACATTTTACAAAGTTCATAAAAAGTTATGGGGTTAAAAATTACATTTCCTAAATTTAAGGACTAAGCGGGGGTAATAATAAGATTTTACAAAGTTAGGATTAAAAAGAAAACTATGATAAAGTTGAGGGTATAAAAGACACTACCACAAAATTAAAAGTAAAAAGCATACTACTTTTATAAAAATGTTATTTATGTTTAAAAAGAAAATAGGCAGCAAGTCAACAATGAGAGTCCCTTTGATATTCAAAATTCTAGAAGATTAAATGTAGAAGTTGGTCGGTGGCCAAGCCACCGACTTTCTTCTTTAAGATATAGTATAATTTTGGAAATGTGTTACTTATTAAAATTGGTTTGACAGCAACTACCTTTTCATAAGCGAACATATACCTAGTAAAATCCCACATATTTTTACTCGTATTCATCGGTAAAAATCTTCCGCGATAGAGATCATCCTTCCCTCCACATACAACCATCTTTATATGAATATACTTAAAACAACAAAGGTTCTAGCACGTCATGCATTAGTCCAACGGTCCAACCAACTACCCAGCTACTATTAGAACAAAGTGTTGGGTGGTACTAGGCTGTCACAGAAAAAGATGGAGCAGAAAACACAGAACAGCAGCTGCTGATGTGGCAGCAGCTGACGGCTGTTGGCGGCTGTTGACAGAACACAGTGTTAGGATTGGGTGTCACAAGATGAAACAAAACACAGCAGCATCGGGGTGCTGTCTGTTGCGGCCCTGTGATGTTTCCACTGAAATACAGTCACACTCAAACACAAACATGATGCACAACAAACAGAAAAAATAGAGAACACCAAATTTTACGTGGTTCAGTCTATTGCACCGCCTAACAGAAAGTCAAAGCCTATTGCACTTATATTTAAGCCACATTTATGGGGTCTTTGGATGTGTGTTATAATTGATTATCGTGACTTGAAGCCATAACTATTAATTTTCAATTTTTGAATAAGTGATTATATAAACATGCAGAAAGAATATTGATCATTGAGACCATCCACCCTATTTTTAACCAACTCATTATCCAATTTTAGTCCATCAAGTTGCAGCAATCACCATCCAAAATACACATTCACACGTCCCTTCAGATTTAGGACACTCATATCTCATTTTCAAACAAGTGATCCTTCCAGACTTCAACTACAAAAAAAGAAATCTGTAGCTTCGAGCTCCCGGGTTCCAAATCCCCTTCCTCCTCTTAACAGTCTGAATAATACAACCCAATATGTACTCACACTTATTGGGTTCGTAGACCTTGCGGGCCCTACATGGGCCCATAGTTGTTAACGGCGAATAGCAACAAATAGCAATAGGATACCTATATGATACATAGCGAATAGCGATAAATAGCGGGCGTTATTTTATAAATAGCGATACACTAGAAAAAAATTTATTTTTTATATGTATATTATATCAAAATACCCTGGTATATGCGCTATTATGTATATTTAACAAAAACCTAAATCCAGCTATTTTATAGCTATATTTAATCGCTATTTATATTTTAAAAAAACTGAAATCCGGCTATTTATGGCTACATACCCTGTAGCGACCTTCTACGCTATTCGCTATAGCGACCATAGCGATCTCTATTGACAACTATGCATGGGCCTAACTTGGGGAGCAAGTTTTCTAAACCCGAACTAGCCCGTGTTCGTTTATTTTGTGTTCGTGTCCGTGTGTGCTTGATCTTAACAACAAATTCAACAATATCATCATATACAATAATACCCTTTAGTTTATTAATCTCTCCAAAGTGACCTATAATTCTCATACAACAAAAAGCCTCCAACTTTAACACAAAAGATATTCAATCTCACTACACCCTAAATTCATTAGCTCTTAAAAGTACCAAAGCTACAATCTTTCTACAATTCTTTCAACTTAAAGGCCACAAACAATAACCAAGATTAAAAAAAAACATTAATTAAGAAATAGTAAAAGCTAGGGCTTGTAAGTGAACCTCTTTTCGCCACCGGTATAGTACTCCTGAGGGCCATCGGAGTCGCTGTCAGAATCATTTGCAGAGGGGCGATTCAGATCCGAAAGGGTCCGGATCCCACCGGGTCGACTGGTTGAGGGTTTCACCGGCTTCTTGTCGCGTGAAGTCATCGGTTCTTCAAGATTCTCCTATGCGGTTTGGTAACTCAATTCACAAGAAACACAAAGGGTGAGGGTGGTATTTTTATTATTAAAAAGGATTAATGAGTTTTATGATTGTTACGGCCCGTGTGGACGCTCAGTAGACAAAAGTGAAATTGCACTAATTTTAACGTTATTTTACTAATTTCGTGAAAATAACGTTAAAAGCGGCAGATGGTTAATCATGCATCATGTAGTGGCGTTGATAGCCGAAAGACTAGGGGGTACATGCACCAATCGGTCTTTGTCTCGGTCGCTAAGTGTTATGTGCCTTAGGTCCAAGGTTTGATGCAAAACTACTATCGATCCGAATATCTCACTGAAAGCAGCATCTCTATTCCTACAGGGTAGAATTAAGGTTGTCTACATCTTACCCTCCTCAGACCCTACCTTAGATTTGTTGTTGGTGGGATTTATTGAGTATGATGATGATAATGATGATGATTTGCAAAAAAAAATTGTCACTAACGTTAACACCAGATTGTAAGCTATGTCATTTGTCTTCAAAAACTACAAAAAACGTACTTGATGCTTGCAAATCTTTGCACGTTATGGCCTTTAACCCTAGCTTAGTTAATTTTCATAGTTAAATTTAACCATGTGGGCCCCACCTGAGGGTATTATTGTCTTTTCCCATCCTATCAAAAAAAAAACAAAAAAAGATTAAAAAAAATTAAACATTTAAAATCCATAAACACCCCCACCCCTTCTCAGTTCTTTCTTTCTCTCTCTCCTCCCCCTTTCTCACACACATACACTCACACTCACCATCACCATCAACCACCCACCACCACTCTCTCTCTACCCTTCTTTCTATCTCTTTATTCTCCACTGCCACCACCAACCATCATCGTCACCCACGCCACCATAAGCCTCCCCTGGCCACCACAAGCTTCCCCCCGCCGGCCCGCTACCACCAGCCTCCCCCGACCACCATCAGCCACCACAAGCCTCCCCTGCCACCACTGCCTCCTCCAATCCCAACCACCCCCAAACCCAACCCTCAAATCGAAACCCTCCACCGCCTACTGCAATCCTGGTCACCCCCAGATAGAAACCCTCTGTCGCCTCCTCCGTAGAAATGGACATGAAAGTTGAGTTCCTGGCTAAACCTTTTTGTTGAATCTAAGTTGTTGCCTAAAGCTTATGTTATGCTATCGCTGAGTTTTTCGGATTTAAGATGTTTTCATGGTGGTTGCGGTTAGAGGTGCATAAATCAGGTTAGGGTTTGAAGTAAAGCTTAAAAGAGTGAAACCGGGTTGAGAGTGAAACCGGGTTGGGTTGAACCCGGGGTTGGTGGTTTGTAAAACTCAACCGTATGAAACCGATTCGAATTGGGTTGGGACCGAGTTGGACTAATGTTAGTCATTAAAACACAATATTGAAACCATAACATTCCATAAAAACTTCAAACACACTATCGTAGAACTATGAATATAAAACACAACATGATAATCAACAAAAAACACACTAATGTTAGTCATTCGATAATCAAAGCCTTATCGTCCAAAACACAACACAAAACCCACAAATATGTCGTTTTAGTAATCTTCACTTTGTTATTTGTGGGTTTTGAGTATGTTTTATGGTTGACATTATAGTGTTTTATGACTTTTTACACTTTGTAGGAAAAATATACTTTGTAGCCAACTCTCACCCATAGTTTGGATATCTGAATTACCCGAAAAAAATTTAAAAAATTTATAAGTAATAAATATTAATAAAAAATTTGGATTTTTTGGATTGACTTTTTAAAAAATTTCTTATATCTAAAATATATTTTGTTACAAATTATAAATATTCTTTCTAAAGTTATAACACATTACATATTTTTTTAGATTTCGGATAGTTCATGTGCGAAATCAGATAGTTTGGATCGGATTTTTGGATTCGGATACTTTTGAACACCCCTAATTGTGACACGCCTTCTTGATAATGTTCTTCAATCACATCTGCAAACATCCAATTCACCTTTATGCATGCATCGAATTGTGATTGGAAATTACAAAAAGCGTCAAGCCCGTCATCTTGAGGAATTCCTCGACTATGAAAAAGTTTCCACATTATATTGTTGCATTAATTGTTGTAATATAAACAAGGGTAAATTGCACTTTTCGTCCTTTATGTTTGTATCGAATTACAATGGATAGCCTTTAACTTCAATAATTACAATCACAATCCTTTATTTGCAAAACCCATTACAACCTACGTCCTTTGGCCCTAACAAGGTTAAAGATTTCAGTTAAGCATGGCATGTACCTTGCACATGAAGGTAGAATGGTAATTTTACTACTTTATATACAAGTCTCTCCCCATCATCACGCTCAGATTTATGTTCCTTCTTGATTCAAATCAATTAATTGCTTCAAACAATGCCTTTAAATCTGATGATCAAAATGGAGATCTGGGTGAATATGTCACATCGACCAAACACCGTCGTGATGTTCCGACCATCACCATCTCCGTTGCATCTCGTCGCCCCTCCGCCGCCCCTCCATCTAAACACCACCGAAGCCATCTCACTCCATCTAAAAACCTAACAAATGAGAGATCTAATCTCCATTTGAACAAATGAAATAGAAGCTGTTGAGGAAACCAAGTCTGAACAAGAAAATAACGGTATCAATTTCGATGCTTGAGAGGATATTCCTGTGGAAACCAACGGGGAAAACGTACCACCGCCAGTTAATACATTTGTAGAAATCAATTTAGGAGATGCTTTGAAAATTAGGTTAGAAGGAATCTGATGCATATAAGAAGAAAAAAGATACCTGATTGTAGACAATCAATAGTTACTCAACATCAATATGTATGATATAGAATTTGTCATATGAAGCAGAGTTGAGATAAATGATAGTATACCTCTCAGTTGTGACGAGTGGAATTGACGTACGATAGGGCGGTGGCTGAAGGCGAGGCAGTGGAGAGGTGGAGGGAGAGATCGGAGGTAGAATAATAGAGAAGGATAAGGAGAAGAAGCATAGAGGTTCGTATATTTGACTTCAACAAATAGAAAAAGACGAATTTACCCTTGTGTGCAATGCATATGACTGAAATTAACTTAAAATTTTAACTAGGTTAGAGCTAAAGGACGTAAGGTGTAATGAGTTTTGCAAATAAAGGATTGTGACTGTAATTATTGAAGTTAAAGGCTATCCATTGCAATTCGATACAAACATAAAGGACGGAAAGTGTAATTTACCCTATAAACAAACAAGATCTTTATGAAGACAAACAGGCACACATCTCTGCACATCAAGTTATCAACATATGACTATAAAATATAGGAACTTGTTTTTAATTGTAAGCTATAAAAACTAAAGACCATGTATTGAATCAAACTTTTGGGCTGACGATTATGTAAGTGAGTTCCGTTCTATATCATCGGGTACATTTACACCGGCTCAACCAATCCATCTTGTTTCAAATCCCATCTTGATATATTAATGACAATAGTGGTATAGATAAGATTTAAGACACTTACTATTTGGAGTGACAATCTAGTATCAAGAACAGAAGAAAAAAAAAAGAGAATAACTTTTATAATGTAACATTTTCAATCTCTAACAAAGAGAAAAATAAAGAAGAGAGTGAAGGTTATAGGGGTGTGGAAGTTAGGAATTTGTCTCTTTTCCTTAATTTGATGTTTCCTAGAAATAATAATAGAGTGTCCTTATACTTAATTTGACATTTACTTCTATATTTGAAATAATAATAGTTTCCTAAGTTTTAAGTTTCGCAGGCGTTGCTAGCCCCATCCTTGTCCAATACATGTTTCGAACAGGGAGCTCCTTAATGCCCGGACCACATCTACTTTTTGATAATGCTCAAGTACGCTTAGAAACCAGGGAGTAGTCTCTGACCTCTTACTAATTTGTAGAAAACCACATTTTCTTAATTGTTAATTTAAATTTTTTTATTGGTATATGTTAGAATATATATATATATATATATATATATATATACACACATATTGGTTATATTTTGTAGGTAAAGAGTATGGTACAAATCTCCTTATCGTACATTATGTACGCGCTACCCACAGCCATACACGTGTCCTGATTCAATTTAATTAAATAAGGGTATATCAGACATTCTATTCGAACATCTGAGGGCTAATCAGCGAATTCCGTCAACTAGGAAGCAGATATGGAGTTCGTTTCATAACCGTTCCATTTAATTATTGTTCGTATCAATTCGATTTGTATGGTTTTTGATTGATTCCTCACCGAACCTGGATTCGTCATTTAGGATTTGTCAATAGTTTTATTAGGTTGAGTTCTGGGTTTTATTTGATTTGAAGCTTTTTTCATTTTATTATTTTGTAATGAGGGTTGAAGATAAGTTGTTTATGGTTTTATTTGTTGGGTTACCATATCGCATGTGTTGTTTGATATATCGCATGTGGTGTTTTAACATAGTCAAGGTAGTTAAGAATAGATCCTTTGTTTAATTTCGCATGTTTTAAATTAGACATTTTCGCACACAATGAAGTTTAATATTTAATTTCACATGTTTAAGTTCAAGATTTCGCAAACCTGAAAGTATTTATCAAATATAGCTTTTAATTTCGCACGCTTTAATAATAATTATTTTTATTTTCGCACAGTGTGTTTCATAATTCAGTTCAATAATTGAAATCAAATAATTCAGTTCAATAATTGATTTCAATAATTCATATCAATAATTTTTCTTTTATTATATATTTTATATTTTTATCACTATTTCAAACATCCTATTAAAAATGGCAGATCTACCAACATCCTCTTCTTCTGAACCAAGTATCAAGCAGGCTTTGAGGAAAAGGATTCAGCAACAAATTCAAGAGGATCGATCATGTCAAGAGATGTTGGAGGCCAACATTTCTCGTGTAACAGAAAACATGAAGAGAAGACAAGAAATTCTGAACTTGCTATCTCAGATGCAAGTGAGTAGTCTTAAAGAAATTGCTGTTATGTTTATGGTGGATTTAGGTGAGAGGGATGAGAAATAGTTGAAAGAGTTGGTTGATGCAATAACTGTCTTAAGATGCTCTATGAAGATGAAAATGGAGTTTCTTTCATATTTTGAATGAACTTTTGTTTATTTTGGTGCATTTTTCAATAAATTCCCATGTTTTGTTATGGAATGGATTTTATATTTTGCATGTTTATATTCACCTTTTTATTGCAAATTTTAATAATTCATTGTCAAAATTGCGATTTTAAACATAACATATGTGAAATTAAAAACACTAATGCGAAATTAAAAACACTAATATATGCGAAATTAAAAACACTAACAAGTTTAAATATTTAACATAAATTCAACATTAAACAAGTTTACTTTGGCTTTCCAAAATATTTACTCATCCTTTCTGGGATTATAGTATCCAAATCTTTCATATATCTTTCTTTGTCTAGCCTTCTATCGAAAGCATTTGCCCTTTTAATTATGTGTTGACGATGGATATTGTGTTCGGATAGAATGATTTTACTGAGATATATGTGCCTTAGGAGATGAAGTTGTGATTTATGTCTGTTGTTTACTTCATCTTCTTTCACAAATCCAGTCACCCATGGTATTGTGTCTCCTTTGTATGTTTCCATGTGACGCATCGTAAACACTCCACAGTCTACACCGTTATTCTTCGTCCTCCAATCCATCTCTTTTCTTTCTATAACCGAGGTTGCAAGTTCTTCTATACCCGGTGTTGGTTTTAAAGCCTTTTGTAGGTATAAAACCAATACCCTTCTCTGTAACATAGCAACATTTGTGTTAGTAGCTTTTACATAATATATAACATTTATATGAAAAAGTTTTTGTATTACCAGTGTGTCTGGAAGCCCCTTGTATCTTTCCTTAAACTCTTGTTTAGCTGCTGAATTGTCAATCAGCTCAATTTTGCCGGTTTTCAAGTGGAAGCACAAGACATAGAAGTGTTCACCTTGAAGTACCGGAATAAACACCAGGTCAACCGAATCAAGTTTTTTTTACCTCATATCTCAGTAATATATCTTCAAAATTTGAGGCAAATATGCTTAGTTGTTGGTTGTCTGTGTATTTCTCCTCGTCGTAAAAGATATCCGGCTGTATGTTATGTAATTAGAATCAAAGTTATGCAAACAATGGATTTTTTTTTTCACATGCGAATAGTATATATACCACATGCGAAATTACAACAGTATGAGAAATGTTGTTTCACAGGAAAACTTTCTTCTATATTACATGCGATTTAGATATAATAAGCGTGCGAAATCATTGAATATGCATTTACTGTTATAATTTCAAATGCCAAAATGTATATGAAAAATACCATCATTGTGCTAAACAAGAAGAGTCTGTATGGTGATGATTTCCTATCCCTCTTCTTCTCTTCAAGGTTTAGAACATACACAAATGCATGTATTCCGTTCGATGCTACGTATTGACCCCTGTAGAAGCTTTCAAATATAGCTTTGAATGTGGCAACCTCAGTTTTTGATCGGTAAAATTCTTCTCTGCCAGTCATAAAATAAATAATTAGTATTTGTTGTGTGTATATATTTTAGATGTTTGTTAGTTGATATAACTATTTTTACTTACTCTATGCCTGCAAATGTATACCGAATCACATTCAATTCTTGAGTCAATAGTGCTTCGTGCATGTTTACCACTCGGTTGCAGTAAGGGGAACAAACTTTGTCTCCAAGCTCTGCACATCTTTTCTCACCTCGAATTTTGGCTTGTTCTATTGTCTTATAAAGCAGTTCATTTAACCCTTTTGGTATAACTTGTTTTGGAACTTGCTTTGGCTTTGAGTTTTTTCTCCCCCTAGTTGTTTTTTTTCTTTGTTTTCTTCCAGGCTGGGTCCCAGGCTCAAAAGCAACTCAACTGAATGCAATTCCTCAGCTGTTACCTGGGGGCATTCAACTTCCGGTTCCTTCTCAACTTCGATTCCCGAATCGGGTTGTTGATGGTCTTTTTGTGCAGTTTCTGCTAAAGAAACTGCTTCCACTTCTGGCAATTTTTCTGGCACTTTTTGTTGAATGTTTTGTGTAGATTCTGCCAAGTTCACTGTTTCTTCGATAACAGTTTCGTTTTCACCACTTTCTGCAGGCCAGAGTAATTTAAGAAATACAATAATTTGTGCTTTTTAATTTTTTTTTAAATATAAAGTGTTTTTTTACCTTTGTCGGGTGGTTTGTAAGTGTATACACACGTTTCCACAGTTTGAATGTTTGCAATAAGGGTGTCTGTGACTCCTCCATCATCTGGCTGCAGTACACCTATAGATACAAATTATTTAATTTTAATACATTAGAATCAAAATCGCAAGGGTATACATGACATCGCGTGCGAAATCAAATTTAAAGTGTTTTTACAGAAATCGCATGTGGTTTTTTAGGTTTCGCATGTGCATAAAAAATAGTGATTTTTTACATAATTTCGCATGTGTTAATATTGAGTTCGCATGTTTTACCTTCTGATGCCATTTGTACCAAAACATTTGATATTACTTTTTGAGCTTCTTCATCTTGTCTACCTTCTTCGTTTGTAGTAACTTCATGATGAACTTCAGAAGTTGGATTTTCAGGCTCTTGATGAACAGGAGAGGGTGCAGTTTCATGCTCTTGAACCGAATCAGGCAGCACACAAATGGGATTATTCCTAAGCGTCTCATCCCACTGCTTACAGGCCGCCATAATCTCCGGATCCCAAAAACACTTAGTTCTTGCTTCTGAAACTAAGTTGTTCATCCCTTGAACATCTTGAACCATTTTAATGTACTTTTTGACATTTGCTTTCATTTTTTTCAACAGGTTCTGTAATATTTTTCGAGTTAAGATACTATTAATTGAAATGTTAAATATAAATGGATTAAGTGGAATTAATATTTTTTTGTGCTTACCTTTTTGTGGGTTCTCGAAGCCTCTAGTTCTCGTTCGTGGGCTGTGTCGTAGAATACGGATGGTGAAAGTTGAACAGGAGTGTTGCAATAATCCATCATTTTCTGTGTCTGTGTTCCAACTCCCATCTCAAGGTTCAACTGAGACATTTCATGGATTTCAAAACTGAAATCCATGAAATCATCAATGTTCTCGTTATCTTTTGGCTCTTTCCCGATTTCTTTGTTTTCTACTGCACGTGCAGTCCTTCTTTTGTAGCTTATTGTGGTGTCAACCGGTGGTCGTAGTGTATAATCCTCCGTTGAAGTACCCTCTTCTTCTTCTTTTTCTTCTTCATTTTCTTCTTCATTTTCTTCTTCTTCTTCACTCTCACTTGATATCCATAGAGGTTCGTTATCCGAAATATGATCTTCGACTTTATCAATATCCGAAGATGTGATATAACGAATAACCGGTACCTCCATGGCTTTCTCAAACAGGTTAATCCTCTTGTTGTACTCATGCGTGTATAGAAGCTGTATAAATCGCAAGATCATTTAATTATATAACAAAACAAACTAGTATTTGAAATATGTTATTAAATGTAGTAATGTATACCGTAAGAAAGGCAACATGTCCCATGAACTGTATTTTATAGTTCTTCCAACCGGCTCGTGTACGATACAAGGTGTCGAGTAGATATGAGCACCAATCTAGATTCTGTATTTCATCAACATCTTCTACACCAAGCAAACATCTATCATTTGCAAGTGTTGCCTTTGTAATCTCCGCAAAGAAGGTCATCCAGTACACAAGGAAATTTAATTTAAATAGGCTCCCCCCGTCTCTTTGATTTTCCATTGTATTTGCAATTAAGCCATGGGTAATTCTCGTATTTCCCCCCACTGGCTGATGAATGTATCCCTGACAGCATTTCCCGGTTCTTTACCCTTTTCAATTTTCTCTTGCTTTTTAACTTTTCTCTTATCGGCTATTATCTCAACCTTCTTTGGCCCATTTGGTATTCCAAATACCTCATAAACTGTGTCCGATGTTATTTTTATATGGTGTTTTCCCACGTTTAGCTTATCGAACTTCTCGTCAAAGTTTCTGGCTAGCCAATATGCCAATCGTGTCGAAATATGGTTGATATTGATATCTAGAATAGCACCAAATCCCATATTCCTTACCTCTTCAACCTGTTTTTTTTGAAAATCTCTTCACAGTATCCATGTATGAGTTAGGTTGGCATCTCAGCAGTATTGCTTCATTGCTGTATTTGAAGAATTCCCTATGTTCTGTTTTATGTTGTTCCACCTTTTTTGAATGTTTTTTTGTCTGTATTTTAGACTTCTTGTCATCTTTTTTTTCTTTTTTGGGAGTGGCTTAACGAAGTCATCCTCTTCAGAACTTTCTTCAACTATTCTTCTTTTTCTATTTTTGTTAACTTTTATCAGTCTTGATATTGGGCCTTCAAAGTCATCATCAGAATCTATGTCTACAAAATCGCATGCTATCAGTCATAAACCTTTATAAAATCGCATTTATCAGTTAATCATGTACATTAAGTGATAAAATCGCATAAATGATTATCAATTCGCATGTCTTAGTTAAGCACTACCAAAAACGTTACTTATAAAATCGCATTTGTAATTCAAAACCCTCTCAAAACACTATATAATATCGCATGTATAATTTAATCATAATCCCCTAAAACCAACTAATCATATGAAATCGCAAGAGGATTTTATCAATTCGCATGTTCAACCTAAGCTAAGACAAAATCCTTTTACAAGCAAAACTTTAGCTATAAAATCGCATTTGTAATACAAAACACTGACAAAACCCTATATAATATCGCACATATATCAGTTTATCATTTAGAAAACTGCATAATCATGCTAAACCTAATAAATAACCGTTCTAGTCATAAACCCTAACAAAAATGAAGTTATGAACAATACCTAATCCTTTAAAACTATATGTTTCAGTCTAAAAGCTTACTAAACAAACAAAATTGCATTTGACATTAAAGTCCTGTATATTTCCATTATAAAATCGCAAATGTAAATCGATACCTGGATTCATCTTCTTCGCTTGTGGTATGTCGTTGTTTGCTTTGCTTTGCTTCGTTTCTCAAAACTCATGTTAGTTGAATCGCAACGGGAAGTGTAGCAGGATGAATCTTAGGTGTTTGCTTTGCTTTGCTTCGTTGATTTTTGGTTTTACGATATGTTTGGGGAGTTATTGTGCTGATTATCAGGGATTTTGATATCGCATTGGACGATTTTAACCTTGGCGGTTTCTTTTTATTAATTTTAATTTGATTAATTTAATACTTAAACACGCGGTTAAATGAGATGATCTGACGGCCTAGAATGTAGCGTACATAATGTACGATTAGGGTATTTGTATGATAATCGGCCTCATATTTTGTATACATGCATGTTTTTCTTCACATCTGTGACATCCCGAAAAAATCAGGTATCCTTTCTGGTTCAGTTCTCGTTACAGTTATACTTTAGTTTAGGTGGTTATTATGAAATACGTGTGTTGCGGATATTTTAGTGGCGTGATACTTGTTTGTATGTTATTAGCGTAATACTCGACTATCGTAACCAAGACACTATTATGTGAATTACGCGGAAATTAAACTCAAAATCGAAACATTGTAATATGTTATTTTGCGAAACTTACGAGAAACCGAAACCCATTACCTTGTGACCCAAAAACCGAACCCACCCCTTTTCCCCACACTAATATTCGGCCTAACCAACCCAACCCAAAACCCACCCTTCTCGGCCACAAGCCCAAATCACCTCAACCCCCTTGTGTTTAGTATATACGTATGTGTATATGCATGGAGAAACAAAAAAAACCCTAGACCCCTTGGTGTTGTGCGACGGCAGAAGAGCTGGCAGCCCCCCCTTCATCGATTACCTTCTATGTCACACCCCAACCGACGACGGAAACATCGGGGTGCGGTACTGAGCAAAACAGATTGTCCATGAGTTCCATAACAACTATGATTACCAAATATTTAAGCATTACGTTCCATACCGTAACATATAAAGTAGCACAATTATTATAGACAAATTGTTCTCAAAGACAAAATAAAAACTGTTCCGACAACTCATAAATTATTAGATTTGTTTCTAGACTCCCCTAGCTCGATTTCCACAAAGCAAGCATAGCACAACATCCTAAACACATGTCACATACGTTAAAATAAAAGTCAATACACATAGTGTAAAGGTGAGCATACAAGTTTATTAGTATAATAGTAGCGAAAGCGATTTACGCATAACCAACATGTAACATGTATAATGTGAAGCAGGTAGGTTATCGACAATGAAATATGTACAGACGTGACTGTGAGTTGTAGAATGCGCAACACATATCACCACTGTGACACGTGAAGAAAAGCCCTTAACAACCCCTGTCCACGACAGGTGCTGAGTCCAAATTATAGTACTATCGTTGCTAAGGTGTCAGGCAACAATCACTGTGTAAGCATAACATACTGGCATTCATCGAATAACACGTATAACATGCAGAGAAGTTAGCGTATAAAAGTGTTTGCGTTGTGTGTCGATTGTGATTTTGATATAAGTAACGTATGTAACACCCAAAAGTGCATAAAGCAAAAATGGATCGAGTATACTCACAGGGCGTGTTTAACAATAAACACAGTCTTGGATTGAAGGGAGCGCTGGGGGAATAGCCTGAACACCGTACGACAGTATGAGCGTTGAACGGTGCGTAAAACGGTACCTCGAAGTGAAGTGGGGACGGATAGTCATCTGATCGGATGACCTTCCGGATCGATGGTCATCCGGGCGGATAACCATTCGGTCGGAGGGTTGTCCGCTTGGGATGGATGTGTTTGTGTATGATGGAACTTTGAAGTTTTTGTTGTAGCATTTTTAAAAAATGAGAAATGTTTCTACAAATCAGGTCATCCAGCCGGAAGGTCATCCAGACGGATGACCGTTTGGTCGGATAGTGATTCGCTTGAAACTAATATTCCTCGAAGTTTGGTGAAAATGTTTAGTGTTGAAAAGAAAACCACAAGTCATCCGTCCGGATTATCGTTCGATCGGATGGCAATCCGCTTGGCAACCTGTTCGTTTGTAAAACTTGTAAAATTTGTTAAGATGTACAGTCTTCCGATTGAACCAAGACGGTATGACAACGTGTCAAATAATGGAAACTCCACCAAGTCCCAGTCGTCCGATCGTATAGGAATCACCCTGTCCGATCAGCTAACTGTTCTTGACGGAACTTCATATTCAACCCGTTAAGTCGGTCATCTCATCGATAGGATTCAGTTCTCAAACCGGCACTTCACTAGAGAATGAGTAGGAGGCCCGAACGAGCTCAGATTCTATCGGTTTTTAGTAAAAGTGAAGAAGGTTTGAAGAAAAGTGGAAATCAGTTGGAAAATGCTTAGATTTAGGTGAAATAAGTGTTTAAAGGTTGTAGAAATCCTTTGGATCAGAGTTATTCGTGGTGGAATGAGGTCACACTTTGGTGTTCTTGAGAACCCATGATGACATCATCCTAAAACAGCCCAAATCCACCGATTTCATGGTGAAAAGTTAAGATTTGATGGTGAAAATGATGAAGAAGTGTGTGTAGATGATAGAAGTACAAGATTTGAGGTAGAAACTTACAAGAATCGCGAGGAATCGACAGAAAATAGGCCAAAAGCGAGCTGGTCGAACGAGAGTTGTCACATCAGTGAAAAGCTGATGTGACAGGTGCTATTTATAGGCAAGAGAGGAGAAAAGGTGGTGTAAGTGTGACGGATCGGAGGGCCTCCCGATCGGATGGTCATCCAGACGGATGACCATTCGATCGACTGGTCCTTCGATCGGATAGCTTTTGCCAGTTGGTTTCCGACTTTTTGTTTCGTGCGTTGAGCGTTGCAATGCGTTACCAGTAAGCGATGCGATAGTATTACACCCTAGTTACACAAATAATATAACTACTAATAATAAAAAAAAAGTAAACCTTAGATTTCGAGTTCGCGATGAGATTGCGTTGCGATAGAGTTGTGATTGCGTTTTGCGAATAATCACCTCAAACAAATATAAACGTGCACAAATAACAAATAATAGCACACACACGTAAAACAATATCCAGAACCTGTAATTCGAGTTGCGATGCGATAGCGATGTGATAACGTCGAGTAGATTAACGTTTAGTTATCTTTATCCCATTGTTACTTCTACATAATGCAACTAACACGTGTAATTTAAAGTATCGATTATCTAATTTTGGGAGTACAAGCAATAATTAAGCAAGGAATGACAGATCCAATTAGCAATCTTTTCTTCCTTTGACTTTGACTTGTACTTTGACTTCCGGAATCGGGTTGTTACAGCCTCCCCTACTTTAGGAAATTTCGTCCCGAAATTTAAGGCGCAGGCGTGCAAACAGCTGTGGATACTTAACTTTCATATCACTTTCGAGTTCCCAGGTGAACTCGGCGCTGCGTTTGCCTTCCCAGCGAACCTTCACAATGGGAATGCGTGAGCACAGAAGTTTCTTGGTCTCTCGATCCATGATCTCGACTGGCTTTTCCACGAAGTGTAATGTTTCGTCCACTTGTAGATCCTCAAGAGGGACATGTAGGTTCTGGTCGGCTAGACACTTTTTGAGGTTCGAGACATGGAAAGTCGGGTGGACGTTACTAAGTTCCTCCAGTAGTTCGAGTCTGTAGGCCACATTGCCAATTCTTTCCAAAATTTTAAAGGGTCCAACATATCGTGGCGCGAGCTTTCCTTTCTTGCCGAATCTGATCACCCCCTTCCAAGGTGCAACCTTTAGGAGTACGTGATCGCCAACGTCAAATACAAGGGGCTTGCGGCGTCTATCGGCGTAACTCTTTTGACGACTCCGAGCTTTCAGGAGGTTGTCTCGAATTTGGAGGATTTTGTTAGTCGTTTCTTGCAATAATTCAGGACCGGTAATTTGCGCATCCCCGATCTCGTGCCATACAATAGGCGATCGACATTTTCTTCCGTATAATGCCTCAAATGGTGCCATTTGAATGCTAGAGTGATAACTGTTATTGTACGAGAATTCGACTAAAGGTAAATGCGAATCCCAATTACCACCGAAATCTATAACACACGAGCGAAGCATGTCTTCAAGGGTACGAATCGTGCGTTCAGTCTAACCGTCGGTCTGGGGATGAAAAGCAGTACTAAGATTGAGAGTAGTACCGAGAGTAGATTGAAAAGTCTCCCAGAGGCGCGAAGTGAATCGTCCATCGCGGTCAGAGATGATGTCACGAGGTGTCCCATGTCGACAGATGACTTCGTCGGTGTAGATCCGTGCTAATCGTTCTACCTTATAGTCTTCCCGTATTGGTAGAAAGTGGGTGGATTTGGTGAGACGATCAACGATAACCCAAATACTATCGTGACCTGATGGTGTGGCGGAAGTTTCGTTATGAAATCCATAGCTATACTCTCCCATTTCCACATAGGGATCTCGGGTTGCACGAGTAAGCCAGAGGGGTGTTGATGCTCAGCCTTGAATTTCGAACAAGTCAGGCACTTCGAAACGTAGATAGCAATATCTCTCTTCATGCCCGGCCACCAGTACTTGTAGCGAAGGTCCTGATACATCTTATCGGCACCGGGATGAATAGAATATCGAGATTTGTGGGCTTCGTCTAGCAGAATCTGTCGTAAGTTAGTGCGTTTGGGAATCCAAATTCGGTCTAGAAAATGGAATATAGCATTAGATTTATTCAGCAGTTGTTCACCGTTATTGATAATCCTTTCCTTCTTCAAAGTACGTTCGGTAAAACAAGCATGTTGAGCGTCGCGGATAAGTGCTTCGAGATTGTGCTGGGCTTGAGTATTACGAACGCTATGCCAGTAGCTTCGTCGACTGAGAGCATCGGCAACGACGTTTGCTTTGCCTGGATGGTAACGAATCTCACAGTCGTAATTGTTGAGGAGTTCAACCCATCAGCGTTGGCGCATATTCAGCTCTTTCTGGTTAAAGATGTGTTGGAGGCTCTTATGGTCGGTGAAGACCGTACACTTGGTACCGTCAAGGTAGTATCGCCAAATCTTTAACGCAAAAACAACTGCACCAAGCTCGAGAGCGTGGGTTGTGTAGTTCTTCTCGTGAATCTTGAGCTGACGAGAGGCGTATGTGATAGATAACCTTGTCTCATTGCATAAGAACACAACCGAGACTGAGGTTAGAGGCATCGCAATAGACTACGAAATCGTCATTTCCGTTGGGTAAAGAGAGCACGGGAGCGTTGCAAAGCATAAGTTTTAGAGTTTGAAAGGCTTCCTCTTGCTCGGTTCCCCAAACAAAAGGTTTATCCTTGTGCGTGAGAGAGGTGAGAGGGACAGCGATTTTCGAGAAATTTGCGATGAATCGGCGATAGTAACCCACCAATCCGAGAAAAGAAAGAACTTCGGACGGGTTCTTTGGTGTAACCCAACCCTTAACTGCTTCAATCTTCGCAGGATCGACATGAATACCTTGACTATTGACAGTGTGACCGAGGAATTGAACCTCCTCGAGCCAGAATTCACACTTGGAGAACTTGGCGTAGAGGCGGTTTCCCTGGAGTAGTTCAAGAACCAAACGGAGATGCTGCGCGTGTTCGGCTTTTGACTTGGAATAAATCAGGAAATCATCGATGAACACGATGACGAAGCGGTCGAGAAAGGGTTTACACACGCGATTCATTAGATCCATAAAGACTGCGGGGGTGTTAGTTAAACCAAAGGGCATAACAACGAACTCATAGTGACCGTATCGGGTTCGAAAAGCGGTTTTAGGAATATCTTCCTCTTGAATTAATAATTGGTGATAGCCTGAGCGTAGATCGATCTTTGAGAAACACGTAGCACCTTGTAACTAATCAAACAAATCATTGATTCGAGGTAAGGGATAGGATTCTTGATGGTAAGCTTATTCAATACCCTATAATCGATGCACATCCGAAACGATCTGTCCTTCTTTCTGACGAAAAGGACAAGTGCGCCCCATGGAGAGGTGCTAGGGCGAATAAAGCCTTTATCAAGCAATTCTTGGAGCTGACTCGAGAGTTCGCGTATTTCAGATGCAGCGAGACGATAAGGCGCTCTAGCAACAGGATTTGCTCTAGGAATGAGGTCAATTCGAAAGTCGATATCACGAGATGTACCGGTAAGCCGGGTAAATCATCAGGAAAGACGCTAGGAAAATCACGAACCACAGGCACCTTTTCCATTGCCTTCTCTTTTTTTTTCCTTCTATGCTACTACGATGTGTGCCAAGAAAGCTTGGTATTCCTTGCGGAGATACTTGCTAGCTTGGACACACGACATGAGTTGTAATTTCTTTGAAGCGACTTCGCCATAGACACACAATTGATCGCCGTTTGCGAGAGAGAAACGAATCATTTTATTGAAACAAATAATTTCAGCATGATTCTCCCAAAGGAAATCCATGCCTACTATGACATCAAAGCTACCGAGCTGCATCGGGATGAGATTGATTGGGAAAACATAACTATTGAGCTCAAGGGTACAATCACGTAGAACGGAACTAATAGTGATGATTCTTCCAGTGGCAACTTCTACGTCGAGTGTTGATGGGAGGTTAACGCGTTTACGGTTTAGGAGCCTTTCGAATTCGAATGATACAATACAGTTATCGGCTCCAGTATTAAACAAACACGAAGCATATATACCATTTATGAGAAACGTACCATTAACCACGTTGTTGTCTGCCTGGGCTTGACGAGCGTTGATGTTGAAGACTCGCCCACGGGCTGCCTGCTGAGCTGGCTGCTGCTGCTGTTGGTGTTGTTGCTGCGCTGGCTGTTGCTGTGGCTCTTGCTTTACCACTCTGTTCGGGCAGATATTTGCAAAGTGGTTGGGGTCACCACACGCATAGCAGGATCTTGCGTGAGCAGCGGGGGCAGGAGCTGCTTGTTGTCCCTGAGGAGCTAGTAGAGCAGGAGCTTGAACTTGAGCTTGATGGGGACCAGTACAGCAGTTGGCAGTAAAGTGTCCGTAAAGGTTGCAGTGAACACAAAATCAACATGCAATCCCAACAGGATGATGATAAGTACAGGTAGGGCATAACGGGTGTGGACCTGTATATGCACGCTTGGCCGACGGCGCATTGGTCACTGGTGCTGCTACTTGGCGGTTCTGGTTATGGGGTGGAGCAGGTACTGCATTAAGTGGAGCGGCGGTGACAGCACAGTTCTTATTGTTGTTGTTCTTGCGCTTTCGGCGTGAAGACTTAGAAGCTTGCGGTGCGGCGGTTTCAGCGGTGGGAGCAGCGGTGACTTGATGAAGACTTTTGGTGGTTTTATCGAAGTAACCAGCCTTAAATCGCTTGTCATTAATCTCGGCAGCGAGCAGATAAGTCTCCTCGTTGGTGGTTGTCTTGGCGGCTTGCACGAAATCAGCAACACAATCCGGTAAAGCACGGATGTATTTCTTGATGGTGATGTCCGGAGTAGAGACTTGACCGGAACACATGATGCTTAGCTGCTTAAAGCGGGCAGTTAGACCAGCATTGTCACCACCCTGTTGCTTAATGTTCCAAAACTCGTCCTCCAGCTTCTGAAGCTCGTGGGGAGGGCAGAATTCCTTCATCTTGATCTCCTTCAACTCCTCCCAAGTAAGCCCATAAGTTGCGTCATTCCCCCGCCTGTTCCTTTCGGCAGCCCACCAGTCCAAAGCCCGGGAATGGAAAACGCCGGTTACGTTGACAGTGCGTAGGTTTTCAGGATAGCCGCTTTGGCGCAGAGTGACTTCAATTGCATCGAACCATTGAAACATGGCAGTAGGCCCATCTTCTCCGGTGAAGTCCATAGGGCCGCAGGCCTTAAACTGCTTGAAGCTAAAAGTAGCATGGGGAGAGTAGGTCCTTAATTCCTCGGAGCACTTGCTAGCGTTTTCATTAAGTTAGCTAACAATTTGCGGAATGACCTTAGCCATCTGCTTTGCGACTAGAGAAGCGATACGCTTGTCAGCGTGATTGCGTCGGGCAGCGCGGGAAGTATGTGATCCAAATGACGACATTGTCTGCATCAGACATCGCCATAGGATTCAAACACTATGCATTCGAATCTCACCTCATAACATACCACTACTAGATAAAGCTCAGGAACACATCGACATGTAATCACATAGGCACATAAGTCACGTAGGCACAAAATCCACATAGGCACATAAGCACATATAGCACGCCAAAACCACGCTTTATACTATATTGTGCACGTATTCACCTACATATATTGCACGTATTCACCTATCTTTCAAAGCTGCGATCGCGATCGAGAGTTGCGAGTGCGAGTAGCGTTTGATAGTAAGATAAGCGATTTGTTAGCGTCTTGAGATAAACGTAATAAGCGAGTTGTGTGTGTTTATCGAAGCGAACAACGAAATGCGTATAAGTCTCCAAAATCAAAACACATAAACAAGAAAACCATATAAACCACATAAGTTTTCACATATAGACTAGGTCAATTCTAAGACATCGACCCGGACTAGGTTGTCACACCCCGACCATGAAAAACAACAAATCATGGCGGAAACGTCGGGGAGTGTCGTAACAGAATCATAAATCATTGTTTCACAACCATGGATTAAATAATTTTGTTTTATTGAATTATTGAACTCATTGTTTTATTACAATTCAGATAAATACAAATATTGTCTTTCAAGTTTTAAAGTTGCTAAGGCACAAGTCCATCCTATGTGTAGCATGTATCAACATTCATCACATAGCAGCACCTGAAACATATGTAAAAATAGGTACGTCAGCATAAAAATTCCTATGAGATACTTAGGTTTTATTTGAATAGGATTCATGACTTGTAAGTTTAGAGAAAAATGTTTAATAAAAAATAGTCATGAACCATAAAATATTTTCTTTTACAAATCACACTAAAATTGATAAGAAATCAGATGATATGACAGAATGATGCATAGACAAATAAATAACCAAGTAAAATGAGTTTGTATAAAATGTGGTGTTTGTAAAACAATGTTTTTATAAAAAGGTTTGTAGTACATATAAAAATATACCTTGGTTTTAAGAAAATCGGTTAAGTAATATATTAAAATATATTTTAGTTCCAAAATAGATAAACAGGTAGTATATCAAACATACTTTGGTTTTATAAATAACATATTAAACTATGCTTTGGTTTTGTAAATAACAT
The DNA here is from genome assembly GCA_030545235.1 of Helianthus tuberosus. Classification (NCBI taxonomy): domain Eukaryota; kingdom Viridiplantae; phylum Streptophyta; class Magnoliopsida; order Asterales; family Asteraceae; genus Helianthus; species Helianthus tuberosus. The sequence continues at coordinate 24,309,338 of CM060435.1, read as the reverse complement.
ATCAAACTATGCTTTAGTAATTAACAAAATATATGTTGGTTTTGTACATAGTATATCAAATATACCTTGGTAAACAATATCACATATGAGAGCATATCAAACTATACCTTAGGAATATAACAAAATATACAAAAAAATGTGATTTAGAATTCATTCAAACCTTAGTGTATAAAACTACACCTTAGAGACTATAGAAATACCACAAAGGCAATCTCTATTTGGATAAAAATTGGTTTCTGACATTCCATACAACAGGAATGGGTGTCTAATCCTATAGCGCTATATATACTACCAATCGGTCTGGTGAATGTATAAAATAAGTACAATCCAACAATTAATTTTATAATCTTTGAAAAATTAGTGTTTAAACCATAAATAATAATTCGGTTTGTCAAAAGATAAGTACTAACATGTATAATTAATTTATACTTGGAAATTATGAACATAACAAATAGGTACACATGTTTCACCCCAAAACATTGAAAACAGTAAAAGAGGGGACTATGTACTCACTTGAGGATGCTTAGAAGTCTTGAATAACAACCAAGCAAAGCTAGAGGGATCACAGAATCAAACGACACCTAATATAGGTATCTTTGTAAATAAATCGGACCTAAATCGGAAGATCGGATAGAATGAGGTTTCGTAAACCAAATGAGTATGGGAACTCATGTAATATGGTTTAACAAAGCCTACATACTAAATCGAAACCTAACCAAAGTGCTTACGACCCATTACGACCCGTTTAGGTAGCTTACGCTACTTTAACGCATCGTTCGCGTAAAACGCGTTCGGACCGCCTAACTAGTCCTATGACAGGTAATATATGCCTTAACATGTCTAATAATGTTGCCTAATCAGTTTAGATGTCAAAATTTAGGTTACATATGCTTAAAATGAATTTATGCGTAAAAAAGGCATTTTGGTCATTTACCTAAGGCATATAAACTACATATCATACAACTACTTAAACGAAGTGACCATAAGGTATAACCTCGGAAGGTTATTCCCTATGCAACTATGGTCACATAAAATGCTTGGTCGGATCCTAATGATCGACCAAACGGGTCTAGTTCGAAAGTCTAAGCGGTTGTTTAGACTGTTTGACTTACTACTCTATATAAGCACTAAACTAAAAGTGACGAGCTAAACATGTTAAAACATGCTTAACTAAGTTAGAAAACAGGTTTTGATATCAAAACAAATGGTTTTGATACCCAAGAAGAGTTTGGTTGCAAAATACGCTTGAATACGCATTTTAACCGAAACTATGACTCGTCACTATACCTAATCAACGTGGTAATCATTAGGTATAGTCACAAGGGACTATAACCATCGTGATTACGCTCACGTTGCGAAGTTCAAACGAACTTCGTGTTGACCAAAGACTTGTCAAAGCAGAAAGTCAAACACAGTTTGACTTTCGTGCTTAAAAACGCATAAAAGCACGAAAGAATACTTACAAAAGGTCCAAGCTAGGAAGATCTTGATCAAATTACTCAGGTATGAAGTTCTTAAACTCCAACTTGGAGTAATTCAATCAGATTTGTGAGGAATGAGGATGAAGGTGATGGGTATTTATAGAAAACCCACAACCGTTAGGATCGTTCCTCGCAAAACGTGCTTCGATCTTGACCCTCCATGTGGGCACATGGTATTGTAATATAAGGGGCATACTAAAAGCCATTAAATCTAGCCCAAAGTATGCAAAACCTTGGGTTAAAACCATCAAAAACAGGCTGGAAGTGCAAATTCAATGTTTCTGATCTAGGCAGCTCTCGTGGGCCACGTAAGAAAAGGCTTGGGCTTATGCCCCAGGCCTAAGAAGTTTGGCAGAATTACAATTTTAGTCCCTGCAGGCCTAAAACTTGGTATTTGATGCATTTTTAATACGTTTAAGCCCCGTTAACCTCATTTCAAGCCTCTAAAATGAAGTTAAAGTATAGGTAACATGAAACATGCTCAAAAACATCTCGGATGTCGGTTCGTTTGGCCGTACGGTTGCGTTGTTCGGTTAATTACGACGGAAGTCGTAACGAACGCAAAAACGATCCAAATTAAGCGACGAATGGAATTTTATCATGCCAATCACTAAAATAAAGTATTTTAATGATTACATAAATTTTTGGATGTCCGGATATATTCAGAACGTAAGATATGCGCGAAAATGCAAACTTATGCGATTTTTGACGCTTTTAGCCCCTGAATGACCAAAAAGTTTATTTTAGCACACCGAACCCCTCAAAGCATATTTCTAAGCTATGTAAAGGATATTTAGGGCATTTTTAACTTATGATCATATTCCATAATGTTCATTACAGTACGAATCGGCATACTTTCGCAGTTTGTCGAAATTAGTCCCTGTAAGCGAATAAACTTGATTTCGACGCACCAAACCATCTAAAACTTATTTCTAAGTTATGTAAATGTTATTTAAGGTATGTTAATCCTATGTCACTGTCCCGGAGTGTTTGTCACGCTAAACTGATTACGTTTACGCATCAGTTCGCGTATAACTTTCCAAAAAGTGATTTAGAGCTCGAAATCGAATGAGAATTGATATGTGCAAATGATACACATATTTATACAAATACCAAGTATGAAACACAATATTTCATTGATTTGGTATTTGTTTGATGGTTGAAGTGACACAGGTTTCACAGTCTCCCCTACTTTAGGAAATTTCGTCCCGAAATTTAATTTTAGAGGAAACCTGTGAAGACAACTGTGATTGTTTCGCTTTCGAAAGAATCCTTCGAACCCTAAGTAAAACTCTGGGCCATGTTTGGATTCTTAGCGAATTTGTCAACCTTCAAAGTGATATCCTTGTAGTAACAAAAGATTGAGTTTTGAACAACGGATAGAAGAATGTTTCCTTTGAAGACTAAATTAGGAAACTTGTGTGTGCTCGAAATTGGAGTCGGAGATTGCGGGGTAAAATGACATTGGTCAAGGTCCAGGACTTCTTGTAACTTAAATAACGCTACGTTCGCAATGTAATAAGGAACACTTATATATAGGAAGTACCAGCGGCATATCCACCATGCCCCTTTCTATATTGTTCCCGTTTCGTTATTCTCATCACTAAAGGTCTTAACACATAACAAAACTTGTTGTGGTTTCTGTGCACTGAATTTCATAATTATGTATGCATCCATAATTATGTAATTCCTTTCACAGTCCGCACAGTTCATTTCATAATGCGTAGGGTAAAAATCAGTCGAATAAACATGAAGTGACTTGACTAGACAACCAAAGGATATTTTTAACTAGATCAATGAACGATCTTTTAAACTATATCAACACTTGATCTCCTTAACCATATCGTCGTACGATCTCCTTAAATAGACCACTTAAGGGATCTTTTCAGCTATATCATCACATGATATTCCTAACTAGATTTTGAATCAATCTTTTTAACTAGACCACTCAAGGGGTCCAATTATAGAATAGTACTTCATAATCCAAGGGTCTTAACTATTACGTAGAAGCCCATTAAGGATTTAAGGTAGTACCTTTGGATATCCTACTACGAATCCCTCATATAGAGATATGGAAGATTCTACGAGGATTTGGATAATGAATATTCGGATCACACAAAAACACAAAACATATAAGAAAACACATAAGCACATAATCACATAATTGTTTATCTTGGTTTACAATTTGTTATTATTTTGTTAATTTTCTTGTTAATTGTGCACACGAGTAATTAAAGCACACCAGGAACCCAATCCATGAATTCCATCTGGCACTTTAAACATCTTCAAGAATCTTACTATGAAGATAGGAAGATCTCAATAGGAATTCGGCTTTGTTTCTTAAAAGAAACAAGTATTTAGGATTTTTAGAGAGATCACAAGTGATCATAAAAATGACAGAACCACACGAGTAGTTTGTCTTGGTTTCGGCATCGAAGGGTTGTATCAAACATTCACACAATCGCATCAGTTTCGCAAAATAAAAATTGAAACAACAAATTTTTATTTATATAACAACTGAGTCGATTCAAACATCAAAAGATAACAACCAAGGAATTACAAAAGACTAATTGTTCACTGCTGCATCGTTGTTTGCGTTTGCCTCGTTTATGTTAATCACTCTTCCACGCGCTGAATTTGCGTTAACAAGTCTCCGGCAATTGTTTCGGTAGTGAGTAAGGTCACCACAGTTATAACATGACCCAGGAGGAAACTGTGCTTGCGCAACAACAGGATTTGCAGCAGCTTGATTTGCATAACGGCATGTATTGACCAAATGTCCCAATCGTCCGCAGTGGGTACATTTGTGACACCGCACTTGCTCCAGGTGATGACGGTTGCATTTGTTGCACAAAGGTGTGGTACCAACATAATTTTTCCTTGTATGAGGTTGTGCTGGCTGGTTTGGTGCAACCTGATTGTTCTGAGCAACTACGGCAAAGTTTTGTGAAGCCTTGCGCTTCTTCTTCTTGGATGTCTCGGCCTGTTTATCCTTTGGTTCTTCTTGTGCAGACTTGTCAGTTGGTTTCGGGTCGCCCTTTCGGAAAAGCTTACCCTTCCTGATCTGGGATTCAGTCAGAGTAGCAGACAATTCAATGGCCTGTCTGACGGTAGTAGGGTTGCTGCCAGTAACGATATCCTGAACTAAGTCAGGAAGACCATCAATGTATTTTTCAATTGCCTTTTACACAGGCGTAACCATCGCAGGACATAACAAGCTCAGTTCCTCATAACGGTCAGTGTAGGCTCGATGTTCACCATTGACTTGCTTTAGATCGTCGAATTCTCTTTCTAATGCTCTAAGCTCATGACGAGGACAAAACTCCTTCATCATTAAAGCTCGAAGCTCTTCCCAAGTTTGAGCTAGTGCCACATCGGCACCCCTATCACGCATCACACTGTTCCACCATGTAAGAGCACGCTTCTCGAATGCACTGGATGCAAACTTAACCTTACGCTCATTCGGACATTGCACATATCTGAATGTGCTCTCCAAACTTTCGAACCATTGCAGGAGCGCGGTTGCTCCTTGTGACCCAGAAAACTTCAAAGGTTTAGCAGAATTGAAGGTCTTGAAACTACACTGAGCATTGTTGTTGTTATTGTTGTTGTATAATCGATGGATCTGGGTTACTATGCCTAGAAGCACAGCAGTCATTTGCTGAGAGACAAGGGCTGCGACTTCTTCGTTGATTAGAGGTTGTGCATCTCGTCGAGGAGGCATTGTCTAAAAAGGACAAGGAATCATGAGAGAAAACAAGTGAAATGGCATTGGGTAAGAATAGAATGTTACAATTACCGACCAAAAAGGCATGGATGATGGTCATTTGTTCGAACCAAGAAGCAAACAAACGACGCACAAAAGCTGAATCAAAATGAATAGGTCCTTATAATGTATCGCGAAGACATGCTTTAGCCTATAAGTGGACACTCATCCCAAGAATTCCCAGGTAAGAGTGACTGGTCCGATTATGTGGATTTATACGAACACTCTAGCCTTAGACAGAAGACTCAGGATACAGGCATCCACCCTTCCAGATTGCACGTGTTCACACTATAAGGCCCAAACTTTGACGAGATTTTGAAAACTTAGAGGGTTCAAAACCTAGTAACCAATCATCCTAGAACAGAGGATTGGTTTTCAAAGCGGATTCGAAATTTGTGTTCTTGTTGTGGTTGTCACCTAAAGATAGGCGACAGTATTGTTTTAAAACTAAACACAAGATAACTTGTGTTAGGGTCCTAGGAAGGTTATAGTCTAGGTCTAAGTATTACTAATAACCTAATTCCCTATAACCATTGGCTCTGATACCAACTTTTCTGTCACACCCCGGCCACGTAAAACAACAAATCATGGCGGAAACGTCGGGGAATGTCGTAACAGAATCATTGTTTCACAACCATAGATTAAATAATTTTGTTTTATTGAATTATTGAACTCATTGTTTTTTTTACAATTCAGATAAATACAAATATTGTCTTTCAAGTTTTAAAGTTGCTAAGGCACAAGTCCATCCTATGTGTAGCATGCATCAACATTCATCACATAGCAGCACCTGAAACATATGTAAAAATAGTACATCAGCATAAAAATGCATGTGAGATACATAGGTTTTATTTGAATAGGATTCATGACTTGTAAGTTTAGAGAAAAATGTTTAATAAAAAATAGTCATGAACCATAAAATATTTTCTTTTATAAATCATACTAAAATTGATAAGAAATCAGATGATATGACAGAATGATGCATAGACAAATAAATAACCAAGTAAATGAGTTTGTATAAAATGTGGTGTTTGTAAAACAATGTTTTTATAAAAAGGTTTGTAGTACATATAAAAATATACCTTGGTTTTAAGAAAATCAGTTAAGTAATATATTAAAATATATTTTAGTTCCAAAATAGATAAACAGATAGTATATCAAACATACTTTGGTTTTATAAATAACATATTAAACTATGCTTTGGTTTTGTAAATAACATATCAAACTATGCTTTAGTAATTAACAAAATATATGTTGGTTTTGTACATAGTATATCAAATATACCTTGGTAAACAATATCACATATGAGAGCAAATCAAACTATACCTTAGGAGTATAACAAAATATACAAAAAAATGTGATTTAGAATTCATTCAAACCTTAGTGTATCAAACTACACCTTAGAGACTATAGAAATACCACAAAGGCAATCTCTATTTAGATAAAAATTGGTTTCTGACATTCCATACAACAGGAATGGGGTGTCTAATCCTATAGCGCTATATCATACTACCAATCGGTCTGGTGAATGTATAAAATAAGTACAATCCAACAATTAATTTTATAATCTTTGAAAAATTAGTGTTTAAACCATAAATAATCATTCAGTTTGTCAAAAGATAAGTACTAACATGTATAATTAATTTATACTTGGAAATTATGAACATAACAAATAGGTACACATGTTTCACCCCAAAACATTGAAAACAGTAAAAGATGGGACTATGTACTCACTTGAGGATGCTTAGAAGTCTTGAATAACAACCAAGCAAAGCTAGAGGGATCACGGAATCAAACGGCACCTAATATAGGTAACTATGTAAATAAATCGGACCTAAATCGGAAGATTGGATAGAATGAGGTTTCGTAAACCAAATGAGTATGGGAACTCATGTAATATGGTTTAACAAAGCCTACATACTAAATTGAAACCTAACCAAAGTGCTTACGACCCATTACGACCCGTTTAGGTAGATTACGCTACTTTAACGCGTCGTTCGCGTAAAACGCGTTTGGACCGCCTAACTAGTCCTATGACAGGTAACATATGCCTTAACATGTCTAATAATGTTGCCTAATCAGTTTAGATGTCAAAAATTAGGTTACATATGCTTAAAATGAATTTATGCCTAAAAAGGGCATTTTGGTCATTTACCTAAGGCATATAAACTACCTATCATACAACTACTTAAACGAAGTGACCATAAGGTATAACCTCGGAAGGTTATTCCCTATGCAACTATGGTCACATAAAATGCTTGGTCAGATCCTAATGATCGACCAAACGGGTCTAGTTCGAAAGTCTAAGTGGTTGTTTAGACCGCTTGACTTACGACTCTATACAAGCACTAAACTAAAAGTGACGAGCTAAACATGTTAAAACGTGCTTAACTAAGTTAGAAAACAGGTTTTGATATCAAAACAAACGGTTTTGATACCCAATAATAGTTTGGTTGCAAAATACGCTTGAATACGCATTTTGACCGAAACTCTGACTCGTCATTATACCTAATCAACGTGGTAATAAGTAGGTATAGTCACAAGGGACTATAACCATCGTGATTACGCTCACGTTGCGAAGTTCAAACGAACTTCGTGTTGACCAAAGACTGGTCAAAGCAGAAAGTCAAACATAGTTTGACATTCGTGCTTAAAAACGCATAAAAGCACGAAAGAATACTTACAAAGGGTCCAAGCTAGGAAGATCTTGATCAAATTACTCAGGTATGAAGTTCTTGAACTCCAACTTCGAGTAATTCAATCAGATTTGTGAGGAATGAGGATGAAGGTGATGGGTATTTATAGAAAACCCACAACCGTTAGGATCATTCCTCGCAAAACATGCTTCGATCTTGACCCTCCATTTGGGCACATGGTATTGTAATACAAGGGGCATACTAAAAACCATCAAATCTAGCCCAAAGTATGCAAAACCTTGGGTTAAAACCATAAAAAACAGGCTGGAAGTCCAAATTCAATGTTTCTGATATGGGCAGCTCTCGCGGGCCGCGTAAGAAAAGGCTTGGGCTTTTGCCCCAGGCCTAAGAAGTTTGGCAGAATTACAATTTTAGTCCCAGCAGGCCTAAAACTTGGTATTTGATGCATTTTTGAAATGTTTAAGCCCCGTTAACCTCATTTCAAGGCTCTAAAATGAATTTAAAGTATAGGGAATATGAAACATGCTCAAAAACATCTCGGATGTCGGTTCGTTTGGCCGTACGGTTGCGTTGTTCGGTTAATTACGACGGAAGTCGTAACGAACGCAAAAACGATCCAAATTAAGCGACGAATGGAATTTTATCATGCCAATCAGTAAAATAAAGTATTTTAATTATTACATAAATTTTTGGATATCCGGATATATTCAGAACGTAAGGTATGCGCGAAAATGCAAACTTATGCGATTTTTGACGCTTTTAGCCACTGAATGACCAAAAAGTTTATTTTAGCACACGAACCCCTCAAAGCCTATTTCTAAGCTATGTAAAGGATATTTAGGGCATTTTTAACTTATGATCATATTCCGGAATGTTCGTTACAGTACGAATCGACATACTTTCTCAGTTTGTCGAAATTAGTCCCTATAATCGAATAAACTTGATTTCGACACACCAAACCATCTAAAACTTATTTCTAAGTTATGTAAAGGTTATCTAAGGTATGTTAAGCCTATGTCACTGTCCCGGAGTGTTTTTCGCGTTAAACTGATTACGTTTACGCATCAGTTCGCGTATAACTTTCCAGAACGTGATTTAGAGCTCGAAATCGAACGAGAATTGATATGTGCAAATGATACACATATTTATAAAAATCCTAAGTATGAAACACAATATTTCATTGATTTGGTATTTGTTTGATGGTTGAAGTGACACAGGTGTCACATAGGTCGAGTCTTGCCTAATTTCCCTATAGTTATGGCTCTGATACCAATCTGTCACACCCCAACCGATGGCGGAAACATCGGGGCGCGGTACTGAGTGAAACAGATTGTCCATGAGTTCCATAACAACTATGATTACCAAATATTTAAGCATTACGTCCCATACCATAACATATAAAGTAGCACAGTTATTACAGACAAATTGTTCTCAAAGACAAAATAAAAATTGTTCCGACAACTCATAAATTATTAGATTTGTTTCTAGACTCCCCTAGCTCGATTTCAACAAAGCAAGCATAGCACAACATCCTAAACACCTGTCACATACGTTAAAATAAAAGTCAATACACATAGTGTAAAGGTGAACATACAAGTTTACTAGTATAATAGTAGCGAAAGGGATTTACGCATAACCAGCATGTAACATATATAATGTGAAGCAGGTAGGTTATCGACAATGAAATATGCACAGACGTGACTGCGACTTGTAGAATGCACAACACATATCACCACTGTGACATGTGAAGAAAAGCCCTTAACAACCCCTGTCCACGACAGGTGCTGAGTCCAAACTATAGTACTATCGTTGCTAAGGTGTCAGGCAACAATCACTGTGTAAGCATAACATACTGGTCGCGAGGAATTGAGAGAAAATAGGCCAAAAGCTTGTTGGTCGAAAGAGAGCTGTCACATCAGTGAAAAGCTGATGTGGCAGGTGCTATTTATAGGCAAGAGAGGAGAAAAGGCGGTGTTAGTGTGACGGATCAGAGGGCCTCCCGATCGGATGGCCATCCAGACGGATGACCATTCGATCGACTGGTCCATCGATCGGATGGCTTTTGCCAGTTGGTTTCCGACTTTTTGTTTCGTGCGTTGAGTGTTGCGATGCGTTACGAGTAAGCGATGCGATAGTATTACACCCTAGTTACAAAAATAATATAACTACTAATAATCACAAAAGTAAACCTTAGATTTCGAGTTCGCGATGAGATTGCGTTGCAATAGAGTTGCGATTGCGTTTTGCGAATAATCACCTCAAACAAATATAAACATGCACAAATAACACATAATAGCACACACACGTAAAACATTATCCAGAACCTGTAATTTGAGTTGCGATGTGATAGCGATGTGATAGCGTCGAGTAGATTAGTGTTTAGTTATCTTTATCGCATTGTTACTTCCACATAATACAACTAACAAATGTAATTTAAAGTATCGATTATCCAAGTTTGGGAGTACAAACAATGAATGACAGATCCAGTTAGCAATCTTGTCTTCCTTTGACTTTGACTTGTACTTTGACTTCCGGAATTGGGTTGTTACATTCTAGTCCTTCCACTTGTTACTTTAATCTCTACTCAAGGTTAGTTATGATTATTATGTGTTAAAGCTGCGTTTTGCGATGATCATGATGTTTTATACCTAGGGTTTGTGTGATTTTTGATATGCTAGATGATATTTGATGAGTTAACTTGCTGTTAGTCGATGTTACTAGAATTACATGATCGTTTAAACTCGTTCTAGTATCATAAAAGTGAAAACAGAAAGCTGATTAACATAAACAGCCAACTTCAGTTGGCTGTAAACAGGTCATTACATGTCGAAAAACTCATTTTCTGAAGTCTAAAATGTACGTTTTTGGAAAATGCTTCAAATGGAGCTAGAATCGCATTTTTCTGAGGTCGTTTGCTATTTTTAAAGGACAGTTTTGTACAGCAGCAAAAGCTGCGTTTTTTCTACAGAAATTACATGTTTTTTTTGTTATATCCTGTAAACTGGATAGAGTTAGGTCATGAAATTCGTACAGTAGCTGAACACGGATGTTGCCGAAAATTTCCAACTGGAATTTTACTAATCGGACAGACGATGATTTTTAAATAAATATTTCCGTGGACTGCAGTCAGAAAGTGATGAATCTGACTGCATCCTAGTAGATGATTTTTAATAAATAATTGGTAATGATTTAGGTCTTAAATTTTTTTACACAAGGTGGCGCGGAACACTTGGAACGTCCTGTAAATTATTTGGAATTTTTGGAATAGGGAAACTATTTTATAAAAAAACCCGAAAACAGCCCAGTTCTGGACATCAAAGCTCTAACGTAATAAGTTGTTAGATGTGTATCTAAATGTTGTTTGTGCTATCTGAGAATGATCAAACCTGTTTGATGTCAACGAAAATGATATGTGAGTTGTTGTGTGCTATGATCACAAGTCATTATATGTGAAATAGGTATATTTATGTAAATTGTCAACGTGATTGCATGATACGTGTATGAGTTTCGTGTCTTACGTGAACACACTAATAAACTAAATGGTAATCGTATTAGGACGTGATTGACCTACCTTAACTCCTAATCACTTTAAAAGTCTAACCAAGCAATCAAAGGTATGTTTACTACTTTATTTACAAGCATGCATCCAGTAGGAACAAACAAACAAACTTGCATCCTGCAGGGGATACTTTACAAACCCATGTCCTTGTAGGGGATATGAGGCAGATTTCGGTAAATGTCATTGTTGGATAATACACTCACTTCTATCACTTAAGTCCCATCTTACTACCGAACTAGTTGCTTTTAGGGAAACAGGGTTATTAGTTGATAGCGCTATTAGGTTTGGCATCCTCACGACGTACCTGGATAGGACGGGCGTGAACTAATAACCTTAACCACATGGCCAATGTTTGATAGAGCATTGGGGAAGGGAAAACAAACAACCATCTTGCGGTATCGAGTTATTATCAACATATCTTAAAATGAACACTTGGTAACCAAACGTTTAACAAAACTGTGAACTCGCCAGCTTTAAGCTGATACACTTTTTCTGCATGCTTCCAGGCCATTAGGTACACTGATATGGGACTTGCTGTCTGGGAAGCTGGAGTAGTCATGGGTCGTGGCAATTGGATAGACACTCGAAGTTGGATTGTTTTCTAAACTTTATACGTTAAACTTATTGAACAATATTTAATGCTTCCATTGAATACGTTTGATTTTCAAAACTGATGTTTGAATATTACTGTTCTCAATTAATGGAAATTTCTATTTTTGCTTATGGTTCAATGTGATTAGTGGCTAGATCCTGGTACGTTACACGCCTCGCGGGGGTTCCCGCTGGTGGTATTTTTGGGGGTGTGACAACATCTCTCACATTCTACTTTTAAATACACTTTAATCACCCTCCATTAAATATGGATTTATCATCATCAAGAGAATTATAAAAAAAAAATAAACATGAATTGTGTGTGTATAGCGTACATGAATTATGTTTTGGCTCCTCTTATAGAGGTGAGCTAAAAGATCTAAATTTGAAACTGAATCCGAATTATCCGATATTTCAAACCCGAAATATCAGAAATTTTTGGATTCGGATTCAGATAGTTTTTTTATATATTTTTTATGTCCAAATTACCCAAAATATATTTTCTTAAATTGATAAGTACTAAATGTTGATAAAAATTTGGATTTTTGGGATTGCCTTTGTAACTTTAAAAATTGATAAGTAATAAATATTAATAAATAATATGGATTTTTCGGATTGACTTTTTAAAAATTTTCGGACATCCAAAAAATTTATTAGAAATTATTAAATATTATTTCTAAAGTTATTAAACAACACATATATTTTAGATTTCAGATATCCCATATATCCGAAATCCATTCGGTTTTTGTAATCCATTTTCCGAAATATTCAAATGTCCGAAAACCCAGATACCTGAATTTGATCACCTCAAAGCTGCTCATGAATTAAAAAAAATGTAGATAGAATCCTAAATTCTAGAATCTTTTCCTAATTGCTAGGAAACAATTAGGAGATTCTCTAGGTGACTACATGCTATTAGGTGGTGGTCCTGCTTATGGGTCAAAGAAAACATAAAAATAAGAAGATATTTGTTAAATACGTATCAAAATGGCATACCAAAAAATGAATTAAGACTGATGTAAGCGTCTCAAATCTTCCATTAATTTTGATCTGTCAAAAAAACAACCCATTAGAAAGAGAGAAAACACAACACACTAGTAACCAATGAACCAGTAGAATGAGGAAAGAAAACAGTCAACATGGTCAAACATACACATGGGGACTTCTGTTCTTGTTGGTGTAGCATTTTGCAGCACAACAACTTTATCATGCCAATTTGGATTATCTTCAAAATAACTTTTCAAATGCCAGCAACTTTTTCGGTATTCCCTTAATCATGTCAAGGCTATCGACTTCTAGAATTACCTGCAAGATTGAAAGCTTCAGTTTTTGCAACTTTTTAATTAAATCACATGCAAAAGACGGTTCTCTTAACTCACCTTTTGACCATCAAATCTCCCCTCAAGTTCTTTTATATGATTCTCCTTTTGACCATCAAATATCCCCTCAAGTTCTTTTATATGATTCTTGACTCATGAGAGTTGAACTGTTCATACAAATCTAACAGAATCTAACCCAAAAGGAAACTGAGGTTTAAAGAAATAAAAAGACAATTCACACAAGTAATTAAGTATGTTAAAAAAGAAAAATGTTATTTATAAGTAAATATAATGAGTTTTTTTACTAAAGTGATGCCTGTTTCAAAAACATAATCACAACTAATGCTGCATGCCAAAATATTTCACAAATGATGCAATAGCCATTTAAAATGGCGATTTTTTCCTTTCTTGTAGGCTTCTCAGAATTTTGTAGGAGAATGTTCAGACCCAATCATTTGACTAGGTATAACTTGCCATTAACAACGGCGATTTTTGGCCACCTGCACAAAAAGCCATTTGTAATGGCGAAAAGTGAAAAGATACTGCACAATCGCCATTTTTAATCACAATTTCTTCCACATAGCCATTAGGAATGGCGATTTCCTGTTAAAAGCCATTAGAAATGGCGATTACCTGGTACACTTACTGCAAAAAGCCATTTGAAATGGCAATTTCTGCAAAAAGGCAATTGAAATGACAGCAAAAGCTGCTACACATTCTACCAAGCCCTTTGACTTTTCTTTTTTGTTTTTGAATATGTGCATATCACTAGTACTTATTATTATTATTATTATTATTATTATTATTATTATTATTATTTAAGAGAAATATCAATCTTATACTTTTCATTAAACTGTGAGTTTAACAAATTAAGTGTTCAAATTTGTTTGTAATTAGACATAGGAAACATAATTATATATTTATCATATGATAATCATGTCTTTACAGCAATTCCGCCAGACATAATTACAGCGAAACCAACGTTTTAATGTAATTTGGATATATATGTGTGTATATATATATATATATAAAGTAGGAAGTAAAGCATCAGCTTAATAATTACTAGTTAACTAATAAAACCTGTGATCTAGTGTCATCGCCATATGTGCATAGCAGTCATGATAGCTCTCAAAACTCTGAAGACACCCCCAGCATATATGAATCCCACATGACCAACACATGATATGGTTGCACCGATCAGTCTTCTCTATGGTCAGTTTGCAATCAGGGCACTCCTTCACACGCTCCTATTTCCCCTTAATATATTCTTTCAATGAGAGATCCGGAAGTCTCTTGAACTCCTTGTATTGTTCACACGATGACAAGGGATGGTACTCCAAGTGGCATTGAGTACATGTCGTCGCAGAGTGTAATGCCCTGCGTTTTGAAACTTTCATATTTTGGCAAGTCTCGTCCCTGTAATACTTAATATTGCCTATTTGAGCCTTAAAACTATGTTTAGCTACGTGAAACTTTTACTCTATGATGCTTTTGTGATACTTTGTGCGTCAATCTTGAAAACTATACTAGACTCTTATGAATCTTGACTCTTTCGTGATACTTGAATCTTGACTTTTGTGATGCTTTGAAACTCGAATCTTGAAACTTGACACCTGTTATGCTAGATACTTATTGAACATGAGACTTTGATACTTGGTACGTAGGGAACGAGAAACTTTGATTCTTTATTGAACGAGAAACTTGATACTTTATTGATACTTATCGGACGAGAAACTTTGATACTTTATCGATGCCTGTGAACGAGAAACTGATACTTAATTGAATGATAAACTAGCGTAAACGTAAACTTGAAACACGGAAACTCTTGTGTTAATTATATAATTATACCATTGTAATGGTTACCCACAATAATACGCAACATAACGCTTAATCTAGCTCGCAAAACGAACCAAAGTCAGTGAACTAGCAAACGGGACTCGGCTGTCCGAATGGACATCTGATCGGATGACCGATGACCATTCGATCGGATGACCGTTCGACCAAATAGCCATCTGACCCATTACGTACTCACACCGCCTTACTTGTCACTATCACATATAAATACCCCACATGTGCTCTCATTTCACACTTTTGCCTCTGTCATCCGACCACACGCACTCCCAAGTCCTTACGAGCACATTTCACTCGATTCAATGCAAACTTTTAAGTATTTCTCTTATATTCTTGTACAACTTTAGTCATTTTACACTTCCACACATGATTCTTCATCATAATCGCACAAACACTTCAATATTTCCATGAAAATCGACTGATTAGGGGTCTCTTGGAGGTGGTTTCCACTCAGAAGTTGGTACAAACTATTGTGGAGCACCATTTGAGTAAGAACGGCCCTAGATCTAACAGATTTTCACAACTATTAAACAAAATCTAAGGAAAAGTCACACTTTCATACCAGATCTGACGGAATTCCTTCTGTTTCTGGCTCAGAACTGATGAACATCATGTTTTACACTTGATTCTCGAACTTTTCTTCAACTTTTTACATGAAACATGGGTGAAATCAGACTCGAATAGACTTTTGACTCGATTCTAAGTCAAAAGCCAGCTTGAGGACTGAATCTCACAGGAAAACGGATAAGTTTGACGAGTCCAAACATGAAACACACCGAAAACAACTCGTTGGTTAGAAAAGGGGTGGTTCCCAGCCTACCGACGAGCTGGGTTTGGTACGTTTCCGTTGTTTGACGCGTCATTACGCCGTCTCCGTTAACTCGAAACTTAGAAATCACACGAAACTTCACTCACTGATCGTCTGTCCGGATGGCCATCCGATCGGATGACCATCCGTCCAGATGATCTGTTTGTTTTACAGGACACTATGATCTCAACACTTGAAACTTTATCAGTTCGCAAAAACACACTGTTCGAATGGTTATCCGTTTGAATGGTCATCCGTCCGGATGACCATCCGATCGGATGGAGTCCATCTGTTCGAATGGTCATCCGACCGGAAGACCATCCACTCAGGAATACTATCAGAAACTTTATCTTGATTTTAGCACCATTCAACACTCTGTTCCCAACCGGGTCAGCTCTAAGAGGACTGATGCTCTGTTCCCTGCTTGCAGGCTGATCCAGCGCTCCCTTCGATCCAATTTAAGCAGTTGTTAGTTGTTAGCACCCGCTGTGAGTATACTCGATCCCTTTTGTCTTAAACACTTTTGGGATGCAACATGTATTCTATAAATAAGACACTTGACACTTGAAACTTGAAACTATTTGAAACATACTCTATCCTCGTGAAACTTGAGACTTTTATGCTATGGGAACGTTTAATCCTTGTGTGTAGTTCTGCCTTAACAATGGTAGCACTATAGGGGTAATACACCTCCCCATTATTCTTTGGGGTATTGTTAGGATATGACATTTAACCTCCTCTTAGTCTTTGGGAAAAGCATTTAACGCATTAGAAACTTGGGCTATCACTTGGACTGCGTGAACTAGCATGGTGAAACTTATTTTATGTTTACATGATGGATATGAGTCTTTTAAACTATTATGCTACGTATTCAAACTTGTATGATCGCCTACATTTTTGTTGATAGTATTTTAATACATGTTGCAGGTTGATAGTAGCTGGGATCCAAGAAACGAGCTAGGATGATGCTTAAAAACTCATCTAGATAAATTAGACTGGTTTTGAACAATGTTTGAATTTTGATGTATTTGATGGATTATGTGGTTTGACTCTTAGACAAATTCGTGACACTTATTTAATTTATATTGAAATTATTAGTGTTGTGGATTCTCATGAGCAATCTGGTTCGCTTAGGGCCGCGCCCCGATGTTTCCGCCATCGGTTGAGGTGTGACAGATTGGTATCAGAGGCATAACTACAGGGAATTAGGAAAAGTAGGAATGCTTTTGCCTAGTCTATAGTTGTAGGAATCTTGACTCTTATTTGTTGTTTAAAACTTGTGTATTCTACCGTACATGCTTCCTAGCAACACTTTCCTGTTAAACTTACATGCCTTTCCTAAGGCTAACACAATACACACTTGGACGCTTGAAAACACTCTCGAAACGACTCATCAAAACAGGGGTGATCCCCGCCTTTGATGACGACTCTCATTTTTGCACGAGATTTACCCTCAAGTCAGGAGTGACATCCAAACCTTGAAGGGAAATTTCCACTTCATAATCTAGTAGGTCTTATCTATTGATAAGTACCGACACTATTAGGGTACGATGTTGTCAAGTTAGAGGTGAAACTCACAACTTGACGACTAGTCCCACTCCTTGATTTTCAGTCTCGCCAAAGTCTCGAAATTCCCAATCAATTAGGGATGTGTAGTGACCGAAAGGACAAATATCGTAGGCCTAACATCAATGACGTATTTGTCTAAGTAAGCCAAGGCACATTATCTTAATTTGAAAGGGGTTCGATCCACTTTGGTTAGTCAACGTTTTTCTACCCGAAACACTCCTATGTTTTATGAGCCTATCTTTTATGTTGTCTCGATTTTTCATATGGTTTTATACTTAACGCTTTGTTTCGAAAATTTTACACGAATCACACATATCTCCGCAATCTAAAACATTAACAGTAATCTCTCAGGATCGAACTAAATTTATGATGCTTTATTCATTGTATTAAACTACATGGGAGTCTTGATTAAACTATGGGAAACATAATTGAACATTACGCTATGTGAAACAACTTGATCAACTATGTGAAACATGTTGAACGTATTATGCTATTAAACAATGTGAGACTTGTTGAACGTCTTGTGATATGTGAAACAACTTGAGTCTTTACGAAACTTTAGGCTATACTATGTGTTTTGAAACTATAACTTAAACAAAACATTGTGATCGAGTCTTACCCGACTCTTTGTTGAATATTTAGATGTCGCCGAGTAGTCTTAATAACCCACGCAAGAAGTCACGGGCCAACACTTAGAAAAAGATGATGTCTTTTATGGCCGATCAGATTGCACGCATTGTTCCCAAGATTGTCACTGAAATCCAGGGATCAAACACTCCTCCCTCCTTTGTTGATTCTAAAGCAGATAAACCTAAGCCTGTGAGCTTCAACTATAAACACTTTGTCTCTTGCAACCCTAAGCCATTCACGGGCAGTGACAGAGTGACCGCAATGCTGGAGTGGTTCGACAACATAGAAGTTACTTTCATCAACAGTGAATGCCCTGAGCATCTAAAGACTAGGAGTGCAACTGGCGTGTTTCAAGGAAGAGCTCTAGAGTGGTGGACGAATGAGAGAAACATCCGCTCTAATGAAGAAGCTTATGCTTTACCTCTGGCCGAGGTTAGGGAGACGATGATGCTTGAATTCTGCCATCCGCATGAGCAGCAGAAACTTGAGGATGAACTCTGGCATCTGAAAACAAGTGGATGACGACAATTTGGCTTATACTACCCGTTTCAAGCAACTTTGCATCATTGTACCACACTTGGTGTCTACTCCTAAGCGCATGATCACCAAGTACATTCATGGGTTACCTCCTGCTATGCGTGGCGCCATTGAAGCAGCTAAACACAGCTCTATTGAAGAGGTTTACCGTCTTGCAGCAAGTTTGAACAACAACCGCTTTTGTGATAAACAATATGGAAACTCTGCTCCCTCGAAACTTGCAAACCAGATTACCCAGCAGCCAAGTGGCAGCAAGAATAAGAAACGAAAGTCTCAAGGTTCTGGTTGCAATGCAATTGTCCATGCTGCAAATGCAAACCCTTCGGGCAATGCTATTGTGCCTGCTGCCGCTAACCCTCCTGCTCCAGAAAACACCAAGAAGTAATACACAGGGATTCATCCCAAGTGTGCCACTTGCAACTATCATTATCCTGTCGGCGCTGCATGTCTCCTGTGCACTAACTGCAATCGTTATGGTCATACCGCTCCTTACTGCCGTCAAGCAAATCAAGCTCAGCAAGCAGCTCGAGCTCTACCAGTGTCACACCCCAACCGATGGAGGAATCATCGGGGCGCGGCACTAGGCGAATCAGATTGCTCAAGAGAATCCATAACAACTATATTGCGATAATATTTAATACATTCGTCATCCCATACTAACAAATAATACAATCACATAAGTTATCACAGATTTCTTGTCCTCTCGAACAATGCAAATCCGACAACCTAGATTTTTAGTTGAGTTTCTAGACTTCCTAGCTTGATTTGATATAGCCTGCGATCTAACCTGCAACATACGTTAAAATATTTGTCAATACAAAAGTATTGGCGAGTATACATGTTTGATAAGTATAGCGTAATAGATAAAAAGTGTAGCGAAACTCCATATGCATAAACGTAACACACGATATATGTACTCACAAAGCTGATACTACCAACTAAGTCCTCGATGCTCGAATATGCGATGGCAAACTACACCCCGTCGGGCGCAATAGTACTATACTAGTCATGGTGGGATGTCGCGAGTATAAACCCTAGAACATATGCAACTAGCATCACGTATATCTATGCATAACAGTTATTCGCAAGTGATAATTCGATTGATTGAATAATTTGTTCGGTAAGTTCGATTTGTTAGAAACGTATGTTACACCCAAAATGCGATTAAAAAGGGTTCAAGTATACTCACAGTGCGTATCGGTTTGGATTCGCGGGATTATGTCCAAGAATACCCTGGTTATAGACTGATCACCTGAGTGTTTGGTGGCGCGTTAAAGAATAACGGAATACGCGAAAGCAAATGAAAATTAGATTGAGGGCTGGCCCGTTCGGATGGGCTGTCCGATCAGATGGGCTGTCCGATCGGATGGGCTGTCCGATCGACTAGCCTATCCGATCGACTGGGCTGGCCGATCGGTTAGCCTGTCTGATCGACTGGGCTGTCCGATCGGTTAGCCTGTCCGATCGACTGGGCTGTCCGATCGACTAGCCTGTCCGATCGACTGGGCTGGCCGATCGGCTGGCCTGCCCAGCTGTCTTTGACAAAGATTTGAAGATTTTTCGATGGTTTTGCTCGAGGCGGTGTTCCTTCATGCTAAACAACTGATATTCCATCAAGTCCGACCCGTTCTATCGGCCGGGAACCACCCCGTTCCATCAGATCTGGCCGTTCTTGATGGCTTTTCTCAAGTTTAACCCGAAATCACACACATTTTGGCTAGGTAACTTAGATTTTTGGTGAGATTTATTATAAAACAGGTGAAATTACTTAGATCCGAGTTGTTTATGGTAAGAATGAGGTCACACTTTGAAGTTCATGTGAACTTAGGATGACATCATCTTCAAGACACCTCAAATCCTTAGGAATCATACAACTTCTTGATTAGAAAACATAGATTTAGACTTTATTTATGTAAAAACATATGGAATTCACTCAGATCTGAGTCGTTCTTGCATGGGAACTTCATGGTGACATCACCCTAGAATGCCCAAGATCCAGAGATTCCACGGTTAAAAGTGGAGATTTAACAGGTAGAAAGGTGTAGAATTGGTTATAGATCAAGGAAGTACAAGATTTGAGTTGAAAACTTACAAGAATCGCGAGAAATCGAGAGATAAAGGGGTTGGAACGTCTGGTCGCACGAGAGCAGTCATATCAAGTGTTCTTGATGTGACTGAGGGGTATTTATAGGCAAAGGAGGGGAAAGGAGGTGAAAAGGTGTACTGGATCGGATGGCCCGTTCGTTCGGCCGGCCCGTCCGATCGGTTGGCAGGTTCGTCCGATCGGCTGACATGTCTGTCCGATCGGTTGGCATGTCTGTCCGATCGGCTGACATGTCTGTCCGATCGGTTGGCATGTCTTGTCCGATCGGTTGGACATGTCTTGTCCGATCGGTTGGACATGTCTTGTCCGATCGGTTGGCATGTTCGTGTCTCAGCATTAGGATCTTGTGCGTTGCGCGTTGCGATGATTTTGAGCACACATTTTCATTCATATTTATTTAATTATTATAATTAATCACAAACGGGTCGTATATACGAATTCGTATTCCAAGTTTCGATATAACAATCGGTTTTCGTTTCGAGTGCGCGATTATTAGCGACGTTTCACGGCCATCAAGGAGGGTAGTATAGGTCCTTTCTCGATGTCATCGTGAACAACGTTATTGGGTGTTGTGCCACAACAACTGACGGGGTACCACTCACTCGCATTGTCTTCATCGTCACGACGACTGGAGCTATAGCACTCACCCGAGAGTCTTTGTTATCGTTAATTGTCCATGTTTCGACACATCACGGCCACCGAGGAGGGTAGAATAGGTCCTCACTCAATGCAATCGTGAGTGTTAGTGTATGTGATATGGTGTAGTATAGCGTTAATGTATTGCGAAAATATGCGATTATCCTTCGAGTATCGATGTATGCGATATAGTTACATTATTATCCGAATCGCTGGTGCTAGGCGTAACGAGTAGTAACAAACGCACGAAAGTGCGGGTTGTTACAGTCTCCCCTGCTTTAGGAAATTTTGTCCCGAAATTAATCCAACAGGTAGACTTCTGAGAGTTGACCTTGCATGAGTAGCGATACAGCGAGTGATTTGACCGTGAGTTGACGAACGAGAGTGCTTCGAATAAGAGAGATCGATTGCGATAGCGAGTAGGCGACGTAAGGACAAAATTAATATCCCACAAGTTGGCGTTCCAAAGTACCTCGCGTTGCGAAGAATTCGTTGGTTCGATGCGATTGAAATCCTAAAGAACTTGAAAAGGTTTCTCATGACGTAGAATTAACTGAGTCGATTGTTAAGCAACGTGGCAAGGAAGTTTAGGTTTTACACATTTTAAGGAATTCGAAGATGAAAACTGGGGTTACGAAAACTCTCCTACGACATGGGTTCAGCTGAACTCGATGTTGAACCAACGTCTCAAGAAAGTCTTGCTTTTGATATTGCAAAAGGTTTTAAGGAAAAATTTTGGACTCATGAAAGCTTCCCTTGGGCATGGAGTTAAGCTGATTCGATGTTGCCTCCACATTGTGAGGAATTCCACTTGTCCCATGGTTTTTAATAAAAGCTTTATAGAAATCAGTTTTAACCGTTTGAAAAAGACAATTTAGCATCGGGCCCCACTTAGCACCTTCCCACGGAAGTTCGTAATATGATTAAAACATTTATATATAGGAAGTACTAGCGGCGTATCCACCATGTTTCTCCCATATTACTTCCGTTTCGTGAGGCGGTGTCATGTGCGCCGATATGGCATGGATAGAATTGCGCTTACTCGGCCCAATCGATAGAAAATCAGACCAAGCATAAGATGGAATAGGTTAAGCCGACGAGTTGTATTACGAACGTAGCTACAACAGCGTGCGCGAGTAGCCTGATGACACGAAATGCTTTTGTGTCGTGTCTGGATAGGCGTCGAGCGGTAGACGATAAGCGATTAGCGCGATGTCGATTGGATTCCACATTGAACCCGCATGGCACGTTTCCACGAGGGTTTGCTAACATGGTGAAACACCACGTTTAACCAGGTTAGTTTTGCCTCGTGAAGCGATGTCATGCGTACTAATACCACACAGACTGTAATGAACACCACGTGAGCGATAAGCGGTACGCGATACGCGAATAAGCGGTTTAGACTATCCACGATAAGCGATAAGCGATTAGGTGATTAAGCGAATAACACAAACATAAAGCACTAGTGATGACGGCGATGATAAACGAATTTCGATAAGCGACAGTTGTTGCGTTGCAAGCGATGGAGGTATATGCGATTTATGCGGTTCGATTTGATCGATTACCACCACAGAGTTTAACTAACATCAGACCCCACATGGCCTTTTTCCACGAAAGTCTGCTGATATCATTAGAACGTCCTGCTTTAACCATATGAGCTTTATTTCGTGAAGCGAGGTCATGTGTGCTAACTTAACACAAATATCACAGATAGCGGTAGACGATGGCGATAGAGGTAGAGTGTCACACAACAAGTGATATAGCGATTCCCATAATAAATGGTAGTGATCCTCGAAATAATCGATAGAGGTAGCGAGATACACATATTAAACGATTGTGGTTAGCCGAGCTTTGTTTCGAATAAGCTTTACGTTACGTTGCGACGCATCACGGCTATCGAGGAGGGTAGAATGGGTCCTCACTCAACAGTATCGTGAGCGTTTATGTACTCGATGAGATTGATCGCGACAGACTTACGACCAGTCTTGCGTCGATGCAATTGCCCTGCGGGGGTAGACTCCCCAGAGTCCATCGATGAGGTAATTGCATTGCGTTTGCAGACTTACGACAAGTCTTGCGGTGATGCGATTCAGTTGTTACGCCTTGCGATTGAGTGAAGTGTGTTGAAAATAATCACAATAGTATAATAGGTCTAATAATGTTCAACTCCACGTGGCACTTTCTTCACGGAACTTTTGGTAGTATGATAAGGCACACCTTGCTTGACTCCTACTACTTAGATCCCGTGGTTTGGTGTCATACTTCGTCGTAACGCTTATGGCACCTTAGAATTTACTACGATCTCCGTGCACTGACCCAAATAATCCTGTGTGCACCCGTGATTAATCGTTCCTTGCACGTATATCGTACCTCGTTCTAAGAGTGTAGTGGGGGTAAAACACATTATTTCGTGATATAGTATATAGTATGCGTGTGAATCTAGTCTAAGTGTGACGACTAGAGTGTGATAGAGAAAACGAAAACGAGAGTTAATGTTACGCATAGTGGCAACTTCGAATAATAGAGTAGGTTCAAAACTTTGAAATTAACGTCGAAAATCGTATCATTACAACTTCATCCTACGCTTGCTAGATGCTTGATGCTGCAGACTCTTGCTGGAGCCGTTGTTGTTGTACTCAAGTTCGCGGTTCGATGCGGCAGTTGCGGGTGAAGTGACCGTAACGGTTGCAGTTACTGCAATAGCGACAGTCAGCCCCAATTGGATGATGATAGGTACATGAGTAACACTGGGGATGAGCTCCAGTGTAAGCTCGTTTTGGAAACACCGGAACTGTTCGAAGAGGTTTCGGTTGCAGCAGTTCGGTTGTTGACGAGCTCGGGCTTGAAGACTTTCGCTTGCGGCTGGGTTTATCGGTGTCTTGCGATGAGGTGTCGTCGTTGGAAGATTCGTCGGAGGACTCACTTGCAGAATCCTTGACCGAGTCGTTGGAAGAACCGTCGGCAGAGTCATCAGAAGAATCGTCGGTAGATCCGTCAGAGGAATCGTCAGCAGATTCGTCCGAAGGATCATCAGCAGATTCGTCAGAAGACTCGTTGCTAGGATCCTCTGAAGAATTAATAACGATTGCTTGATAAGCTTGCTTGACAGGATTCTTGGAGAAAAGCCCTTCCATGAGTCGTTTGTTGTTGACTTCTGCGGCCAAGCGGTTTGTTTCTTCGATAGTAGCAGGTCTTGCAGCTTCGACAAAATCACCCACACACTCAGGCAAGCCACGAATGTACTTCGAAATGGCCTTTTCCGAAGTGTTGACTTGACTTGGGCAGATTATGCTAAGCTGTTTGAACCTTGCGGTGTAGTCAGCATTGTCACCTTCGGTTTGCTTGATTCCCCAAAATTCGTTTTCTAGCTTCTGGATTTCATGTGGAGGGCAGTACTCTTTCTTCATGAGCACTTTCAGCTCATCCCAAGAGAGAGCATAAGCTGCGGAGATTCCACGTTTATTGCGTTCGGCGGTCCACCAGTCGAGTGCTCGCGATTGAAATACTCCGGTGACGCAAGTAGTACGGAAACTATCGGGACACACACTTTGACGAAGGGTAACTTCGATAGAGTTGAACCACTGGAGTAGTTGGGAAACACCTCCTTCACCCGTGAAGACCATCGGGTCACAGGCTTTGAAGTGTTTGTAGAGGAAAGCAGATTGCGGCTCTTCTGTCTTAACGTCTTCCGAAGTTCGAGAGTTGATAAGAGAGTGCACTTGTGTGACAATCTGAGGAATGACTTTGACCACTTCCCTGGTCACAAGTGAAGCAATCCTCGTTTTGCCCCTTCGTTTGGCTCGTCTCTTTGCTAACATTCTCGAAGTAGAGTTGTTGGAAGGCATCTAGACAGAAAGAGACTTGGAGTGAGATTCGATCATAATGATTTTTTTTTGAGTTTGCGTTGCGATTTGAGCGCATTCAAACTTGTTGCAAGTTAATATAATAGACTTCACATAGGAGCCACATAGGAGACACGAGTTCCCTAAGTTCCCACACAATGATCTGTTTGTAATTATATATATATTTGTAGTTTATATTTACACACATACGCATCGTTGTAGAATGCGCGAGGACGCGTTAAAGAGGGAGAGCGCGAGAGCGAAGGCAATAGATTATGCATTAGTTTTGTTGCGAACATTCGGGTTTCGTTTTAGATTGCGATGGCTGTGCGAATTGTGCGTTTATACAGCAAGGAGTGAAAATCGTTAAATCGAGAAATCGATAAAGCGTAAAGTTTGAACATGTAAATAAGTTCCAGCCAGTTGTAAAATTGGCAGGTCGTATGATAGAGTGCCTTGGGTGTTTAGGCGTCGACTAACCAAGGTAACCCAACTATATTCAATAAGTTCGTGCACGCGCGTTGACTTAGAAGACTCCATGCTTCCACTGGGATGCAGCTCATGGCATTCGTCTTCCTAGTCATCGCGTGGCTCGAGTTATCGTGATAGTCGAGTCCTTGGTGAGAGCTTTTTGAAAACCAATTTATGGAGTGAAACGGCTTATTAAGGTACGGGTTTCACCCCTGACTTAACAGCTTCGTTCCTAATTGTGGTTATGCTCTTCGAATAAATTCGTGAGTCCCACTAGATTTCGAAATGGAGATTTTCGTCGAGATGTGGATGTCACTCCTAACTCGATGAAAGATTCTCGTGCTAGAAAAATGCGCTGAGTGAGCGATCTCGTTGAGAGTTCTTGGTTTTCACACCTGATCTTGACTGGATCACTCGGTTTTGTTATGCGAGTATTTTCGAAACATGTGTATTGTGTCAGCCTTAGGAAAGGCTAAGTAGTATTCCAGCCTTAGGAAAGGCTTCTTCGTGTGAAGCGGTAGTACGCGGTGTTCACACAAAGTTGTAGCTTTTAGCAATTTCGATCGAGAGTATCAAGTAGGCCCGATACAAACCCTACTGGTTTGTACGAGTCGGCCTGTTGGTACTTAGACTATAGACTAGGTCAATTTCTAAGACGTCGACCCGGACTAGGTCGAGTCTGGCCTAATTCCCTATAGTTATGGCTCTGATACCAATCCATCACACCCCAACCGATGGCGGAATCATCAGGGCGCGGCACTAGGCGAATCAGATTGCTCAAGAGAATCCATAACAACTATATTGCGATAATATTTAATACATTCGTCATCCCATACTAACAAATAATACAATCACATAAGTTATCACAGATTTCTTGTCCTCTCGAACAATGCAAATCCGACAACCTAGATTTTTAGTTGAGTTTCTAGACTTCCTAGCTTGATTTGATATAGCCTGCGATCTAACCTGCAACATACGTTAAAATATTTGTCAATACAAAAGTATTGGCGAGTATACAGGTTTGATAAGTATAGCGTAATAGATAAAAAGTGTAGCGAAACTCCATATGCATAAACGTAACACACGACATATGTACTCACAAAGCTGATACTACCAACTAAGTCCTCGATGCTCGAATATGCGATGGCAAACTAGACCCCGTCGGGCGCAATAGTACTATACTAGTGATGGTGGGACGTCGCGAGTATAAACCCTAGCACATATGCAACTAGCATCACGTATATCTATGCATAACAGTTATTCGCAAGTGATAATTCGATTGATTGAATAATTCGTTCGGTAAGTTCGATTTGTTAGAAACGTATGTTACACCCAAAATGCGATTAAAAAGGGTTCAAGTATACTCACAGTGCGTATCGGTTTGGATTGAAGGGATTATGTCCGAGAATACCCTGGTTATAGACTGATCACCTGAGTGTTTGGTGGCGCGTTAAAGAATAACAGAATACGCGAAAGCGAATGAAAATTAGATTGAGGGCTGGCCCGTTCGGATGGGCTGTCCGATCGGATGGGCTGTCCGATCGACTAGCCTGTCCGATCGACTGGGCTGGCCGATCGGTTAGCCTGTCCAATCGACTGGGCTGTCCGATCAGTTAGCCTGTCCGATCGACTAGCCTGTCCGATCGACTGGGCTGGCCGATCAGCTTGCCTGTCCAGCTGTCTTTGACAAAGATTTGAAGATTTTTCGATGGTTTTGCTCGAGGCGGTGTTCCTTCATGCTAAACAACTGAAATTCCATCAAGTCCGACCCGTTCTATCGGCCGGGAACCACCCCGTTCCATCAGATCTGGCCGTTCTTGATGGCTTTTCTCAAGTTTAACCCGAAATCACACACATTTTGGCTAGGTAACTTAGATTTTTGGTGAGATTTATTATAAAACAGGTGAAATTACTTAGATCCGAGTTGTTTATGGTAAGAATGAGGTCACACTTTGAAGTTCATGTGAACTTAGGATGACATCATCTTCAAGACACCTCAAATCCTTAGGAATCATACAACTTCTTGATTAGAAAACATAGATTTAGACTTGATTTATGTAAAAACGTATGGAATTCACTCAGATCTGAGTCGTTCTTGCATAGGATGACATCACCCTAGAATGCCCAAGA
Organism: Helianthus tuberosus; assembly: GCA_030545235.1. Classification (NCBI taxonomy): domain Eukaryota; kingdom Viridiplantae; phylum Streptophyta; class Magnoliopsida; order Asterales; family Asteraceae; genus Helianthus; species Helianthus tuberosus. The sequence continues at coordinate 24,281,387 of CM060435.1, read as the reverse complement.
TCCAGAGATTCCACGGTTAAAAGTGGAGATTTAACAGGTAGAAAGGTGTAGAATTGGTTATAGATCAAGGAAGTACAAGATTTGAGTTGAAAACTTACAAGAATCGCGAGAAATCGAGAGATAAAGGGGTTGGAACGTCTGGTCGCCCGAGAGCAGTCACATCAAGTGTTCTTAATGTGACTGAGGGGTATTTATAGGCAAAGGAGGGGAAAGGAGGTGAAAAGGTGTACTGGATCGGATGGCCTGTTCGATCGGTCGGCCCGTCCGATCGGTTGGCATGTTCGTCCGATCGGCTGACATGTCTGTCCGATCGGTTGGCATGTCTGTCCGATCGGCTGACATGTCTGTCCGATCGGTTGGCATGACTTGTCCGATCGGTTGGACATGTCTTGTCCGATCGGTTGGACATGTCTTGTCCGATCGGTTGGCATGTTCGTGTCTCAGCATTAGGATCTTGTGCGTTGCGCGTTGCGATGATTTTGAGCACACATTTTCATTCATATTTATTTATTATTTATTTAATTATTATAATTAATCACAAACGGGTCGTATATACGTATTCGTATTCCAAGTTTCGATATAACAATCGGTTTTCGTTTCGAGTGCGCGATTATTAGCGACGTTTCACGGCCATCAAGGAGGGTAGTATAGGTCCTTTCTCGATGTCATCGTGAACCTTATTGGGTGTTGTGCCACAACGACTGACGGGGTACCACTCACTCGCATTGTCATCATCGTCACGACGACTGGAGCTATAGCACTCACCCGAGAGTCTTTGTTAGCATTAATTGTCCGCGTTTCGACACATCACGGCCACCGAGGAGGGTAGAATAGGTCCTCACTCAATGCAATCGTGAGTGTTAGTGTATGTGATATGGTGTAGTATAGCGTTAATGTATTGCGAAAATATGCGATTATCCTTCGAGTATCGATGTATGCGATATAGTTACATTATGATCCGAATCTCTGGTGCTAGGCGTAACGAGTATGTCGAGTAGTAACAACGCACGAAAGTGCGGGTTGTTACAACCAGCTCCACAGAACCCTAAACCTGCAAACAACATGAGAGCCTGCTACAAATGTGGGGACACCAATCATCTTCATCCCCAGTGCCCCCAGCTGAATCAGGAGCAACAACAAGCCGCTCGAGGTCGAGCGTTCAACATCAATTCGAATCAGGCGCGTAACGACAATGACGATGTTAATGGTACGTTTCTCATTAATAATCTTTACGCTTCGATACTATTTGATACTGGTGCCGACAAAAGCCTTGTGTCCGTAGAATTTGAATCTTTGTTAAACTGTGCACGCTCTAAACTACCTAAGTCGTTCTCTGTTGAGATTGCCGATGGTAAGTCTATCCTAGTTGATTCTATTCTCCGTGATTGTTCCCTGACTCTTAAAGATCACGTTCTCACTATTGATCTCATACCCATGCAATTGGGTAGTTTTGATATCATAATCGGCATGGATTGGTTGCGTAAGAACCATGCTGAAATCGCCTGTCATGAGAAGTACGTTCGATTACCTCTTCCCTCTGGTGATACTTTGCACGTCTATGGAGACCGACCTTCTAGGGGACTGAAGTTGATGTCATGCACTCAAGCGAATAGATGCTTATGCAAACAGTACTTTACCATCTTGGCCCACATAGTGGAACAAAAGGGCAAGGGAAAGAGCATAAGTGATGTCCCAGTAGTGTGTGATTTCCCTGATGTCTTTCCTGAAGATCTTCCTGGTCTTCCTTCTCCTTGGTCTGTTGATTTTCGTATTGATCTTATACCTGGTGCAACTCATGTTTCCAAAGCTCTATATCGACTTGCACCCTCTGAGATGCTAGAATTATCCAGCCAACTGCAGGAACTACTCGACAAAGGTTTTATACGTCCAAGTACCTCTCCTTGGGGTGCTCCCGTGTTATTCGTCAAGAAGAAAGATGGTTCGTTTCGTATGTGTATCGACTACCATGAACTTAACAAACTCACCGTTAAGAATCGTTATCCTCTCCCTCGTATTGATGATCTATTTGACCAACTACAAGGCGCAAGCTGTTTCTCTAAAATCGACCTTAGATCTGGTTATCATCAGCTCCGTGTTCTCGAAGAAGATATCCCCAAAACCTCTTTTCGCACTCGTTACGGGCACTACGAGTTCGTGGTTATGCCTTTTGGGTTGACCAATGCACCCGTCGTGTTCATGGACCTTATGAATCGTGTTTGTAAACCCTATTTTTATTGTTTTGTGATAGTCTTTATTGATGATATTCTTATTTATTTGAAAACTTGAGCTGATCATGAATGACATTTACGTCTTATGTTAGAACTATTACATGGTGAACGCTTATGCGCAAAGTTTTCTAAATGTGAATTTTGGATTAATGAAGTACAATTTCTCGGGCACGTTGAGGAATTCACGTTGACCCTTCCAAAATTGAAGCAGTGAAGAACTGGAGTATGCCTAAATCTGCATCTGAGATTCGTTCCTTCTTGGGATTGGCGGGTTGCTACCGTCGATTCATCTCGGACTGTTCAAAGATCGCCGTTCCTCTTACTTTGTTTACTCAGAAAGAGAAACCTTTTTCTTGGGGTCCTGAGCAAGAGGAATCTTTTCAGACTCTTAAGAATCTACTTTGTAACGCTCCTGTACTTGCCCTCCCTGATGGAAATGATGATTTTGTGGTATATTGTGATGTCTCGAACCATGGCCTGGCTGTTTGCTCATGCAACGGGATAAGGTCATCGTTTATGCCTCCCTCCAGCTCAAAATACATGAGAAAAACTATACTACCCACAATTTAGAGCTTGGCGCAGTTGTTTTTGTGTTAAAGATTTGGCGACACTATCTATATGGTACTAAGTGTGTGGTTTTCACTGACCATAAGAGCCTGCAGCACATCTTTAAATAGAAAGAACTGAATATGCGTCAGCGACGATGGGTGGAGTTACTTAACGACTATGACTGCGAAATTCGCTACCATCCTGGCAAGGTGAATGTCGTGGCCAACGCTCTTAGTCGTAAGACTCATGTTAGTAGTATTCTCTGTTCTCAGATCACCAGTGATCTTCATGCTTGTATCCGTGAAGCTCAATACTCGTCAGCAAACGAAGGAAGTCTAAATGTGGAAATTCGTGGCGCTACGATTGATCAACTTGAAATAAAGTCTGATGGACTTCAATACTATCTTAATTGCACCTGGGTGCCAGAACGCGATAACCTTCGTGAGCTCATTATGAATGAGACTCACAAATCCCGATACTCTATTCATCCTGGTGCCCATAAGATGTACCATGACTTGCGTATGACTTATTGGTGGCCTGGTATGAAAAAGGATATCGCTGCGTATGTCTCTAAGTGTCTTACTTGCTCAAAGGTTAAGGCCGAACATCAACGTCCTTCAGGTCTTCTTGAACAACCCGAAATCCCTGTTTGGAAACGGGATAGTATCGCTATGGATTTTATAACTAAACTACCTCGAACATCTGCCGGTCATGATAGTATATGGGTAATCATTGACCGTTTGACCAAATCAGCCCACTTTCTTCCAATTCGTGAAGATTTCAAAATGGAGAAACTTGCTCGAATCTACACTGATGAAATCATATGTTGCCATGGTATACCCATTGACATTATCTCCGACCGTGATGGTCGATTCACTTCACGTCTTTGGCAAACTTTCCAGTCCGCTATGGGTTCTATTTTGAATCTTAGTACAACTTTTCATCCTCAAACGGATGGACAGACTGAAAGCACAATTCAAACCCTAGAGGATATGCTCTGTTCTTGTGTCATCGACTTTGGTGGTAATTGGGATGTACATTTACCATTGATCGAGTTCTCGTACAACAACAACTATCATTCCAATATACAGATGGTTCCTTTCGAAGCTTTGTATGGTCGCAAGTGCCGATCTCCTCTCAGTTGGCATGAGATTGGTGACAAGCAACTTACTGGTCCTGATATCATTCAAGAGACGACGGATAAGATTCTTCAAATCCGTAATAATTTGATCAAGGCCAGAAGCAGCCAAAAGAGCTATGCTGACAAAAGGCGTAAGCCTCTTGAATTCAATGTTGGAGATCACGTTCTACTCAAAGTATCTCCTTGGAAGGGAGTGATACGCTTTGGTAAAAAGGGAAAGCTTGCCCCTCGCTATGTGGGTCCCTTCAAGATACTTGAAAGGATTGGCAAGGTGGCCTACCGACTCGATTTACCTCAAGAACTTAGCAATGTACATCCAACGTTCCACGTATCTAATCTCAGAAAGTGCTTAGCGAATGAGGAACTTCAGGTTCACATAAAAGACTTGCAAATAAACGAGACTCTTCACTTTGTGGAAAAACCGGTTGAAATCATGGACCGAGGAATCAAGCGGTTGAGGCGCAGCAAAATTTCCATAGTTAAAGTGCGATGGGAAGGAAAGCGTGGTGCCGAATTCACTTGGGAACTCGAGAATGAAACGAAAACTAAGTGTCCACAGCTCTTCGAGTAGTCTTCCTCTTAGATTTCGGGGACGAAATCTCCTAAAGGAGGGGAGACTGTAACGCCCTGCATTTTGAAACTTTCATATTTTGGCAAGTCTCGTCCCTGTAATACTTAATATTGCCTATTTGAGCCTTAAAACTATGTTTAGCTACGTGAAACTTTTACTCTATGATGCTTTTGTGATACTTTGTGCGTGAATCTTGAAAACTATACTAGACTCTTATGAATCTTGACTCTTTCATGATACTTGAATCTTGAATCTTGTGATGCTTTGAAACTTGAATCTTGAAACTTGACACTTGTTGTCACACCCCAACCGATGGCGGAATCATCGGGGCGCGGCATTGAGCGAAACAGATTGTTCAAAGAAATTCCATAACGACTAAATTACCAGATAGTTTAAATATTATGACCCATACCATAACCCATAAGATAAGCTAGTTATTACAGACAGAGATATTCTTCAAACAAGTAAACATGTCCCGACAACTCAGATTTTCAAATAAAATAAATTGTCTTTGTTTCTAGACTCTTTCCTAGCCTCGATTTCACAGTAAGCCAAGCATTTAAACATCTTAAGCACGTGCCACATACGTTAAAATAAAAGTCAATACACATAGTGTAAAGGTGAGCATACAAGTTTGATAGATATAATAGAGTTTGAAATCGTTTACGCATAACCAGCACGTACACAGTGTGAAATGAAGCACGTAAGTTATCGACACGATCCTATCAATACCAATGACTGCGGGTTAACTGCACAAGGCAGTTCGTAATACATACTCACCACTGTGAGCCATGTAAATAATTGTCCTTAACAACCCCTGAGTGAACAGGTGCTGAGTCCAAACAAATAGTACTATCGTTGCTAAGGCAGGTAGACAGCAATCCATGTGTAAACACAACAAACAAGCATTCATTAAGTCACGTATAACATGCGGTAATCGGTTAGCGTTAAAGTATTGCGTAGTGTGTTCGATGTGATTTAGAATAAGTAACGTATGTAACACCCAAAAGTGCGTAAAGCAAAAAGGGTTCGAGTATACTCACAACGATTGAGTTAATGAATTGAAGGGAGTGCTAGAGCGGAAATTAGCCTAAACAGTTAACGATAGAATAAGCGAAAGTCGGTGCGTAAAACGGTGAAGGTGAACCAAGGATCGGATGGTAATCCGGTCGGGTGGCAATCCGATCGGATGGCCATTCGATTGGATTGTCACCTCGCTTGGTGAGGATGTGTTTGTGTATGATGGTTTGTACTTTGAAGTTTTCGTTGTAACATTTTAAAAATAGAGAAGTATCTCTACCTTTCAGGTCGGTCGATCGAACGGCCGTTCGATCGGACAGCAATCCGATTGGCGAGACTTCTCAGTTTTGAGAACAAGTTCACAGCAGGATGGTCACTCGATCGGATGGCTATCCGATCGGGTGGCAATCCATTTGTATTGAACCTGTTGAAAGTTGGCCAAGTCCCAAACGTCACACGATCGGGTGCTCACTCGATCGGATGGCAACCCGATCGGGTGGCAATCCGTTTCAACATTCAGTTCCTTGAATAGATTGAAAAATAGTTTAAGTTTGGGACCCAAGTGTAAGCCGATCGGATGGCCGGTTGATCGGGTGGCAATCCGATCGGACGGTAATCCGTCCTGACTATCCGTTCGTCTTGACACTTGACTCGTTTAAAGTTTTGAGGTGTTTGAACGAGATATGTTGATACCTTGCTTGAACACCCAGAACCCTCAACCCGGCCCAAGTGACCCGGCCGAACAGGAATCACCCTAGTCCGACTGGTTCACAGTTCGAGTCGGTAGTTCATGTTCAAACCTGAAGTCAATACCTCTTGGATAGAATTCGGATCTGGAACCGATACATCACCAAGAATGGGTAGAAGTTCAGAACTAGCTCCGATTCCATCGGGTTTGAGTGCATTGAGTGTAAAAGAGTTGGAAGAAAGTTAGAAAACCATATTTCAATCCTTTTCACCATGAATATGTTTAGATCTATGAAAGATCTTTGTTTATTCATGTGGAAATCATTCAGATCTAAGTTGTTCTTGGTGGATTGAAGACAAAACATGAAGTTCATAAGAACCCCACGATGACATCATCCTAGAACACCTCAAATCAAGTGATTTCACGGTTAAAAGTCAAGATTCAAAAGATAGAAAGGTGTAGGAGTGCGTGTAGATTAAGAAAGTACAAGATTTAGGTTGAAAACTTACAAGAATCGCGAGAAATCGGAAGAAAAGTGGGCTGGAGCGAGTTGAGCAGAGAGAGAGCTGTCAACATCAAGTGATGTGACAATGAGGGGTATTTATAGGGTTTCCATAAAAGGAAAGTGGGGGAAGAGGCTGGTCGATCGGGTGGTAGTCCGATCGGGTGGCAACCCGATCGGGTGGCAACCCGATCGGATGGCCACTCGGTCGCTTGGCCACTTGATTCAAGTGTTCAGCGCGATGAGTTAAGTCATTTCGATTCGAGTGTTGAGTGTTACGATGCGATTCGAGAGGGCGATGCGATAGAATTATTCATCAAATTACTTTTAATCCCAACTACTATATCTAACACACAATCATTCTAAATAACTTGCGTTTAGCGTTTTCAATTCGATTTGCGATGCGATAGATTGCGATTTCGATTATAACACCTCAACATAAACATAACATGCACAAGTAACACATAAATGGCACACACACGTAATGAATATCCAGAACACATAATACGAGTTGCGATTGCGATAACGATAAGCGATAAATCGATTAAATATGCGATTAATATGCGATAATCATAAATAGATTATCCACAAGTCAAAGAAGTCAAAACAGGAGTTGAGCAAGGAGTGACAGATCGCAATTAGCAATCTTGTCTTCCTTTGACTTCAATCTTGACTTTGACTTTCGAAACACGGGGTGTTACACTTGTTATGCTTGATACTTATTGAACAGTAGACTTTGATACTTGGTACTTAGGGAACGAGAAACTTTGATTCTTTATTGAACGAGAAACTTGATACTTTATTGATACTTATCAGACGAGAAACTTTGATACTTTATGGATGCTTGTGAACGAGAAACTGATACTTAATTGAATGATAAACTAGGGTGAATGTAAACTTGAAACACAGAAACTCTTGTGTTAATTATATAATTATACCATTGTAATGCTTACCCACAATAATAAGCAACACAACGCTTAATCTAGCTCACAAAACGAACCAAAGTCGGTGAACTAGCAAACGGGTCTCGGCTGTCCGAATGGACATCCGATCGGATGACCATCCGATCGGATGACCGTTCGACCGAATAGCCGTCCGACCCATTACGCACTCACGCCGCCTTACTTGTCACTATCACCTAAAAATACCCCACTTGTGCTCTCATTTCACACTTTTGCCTCTGTCATCCGACCACACACACTCCCAAGTCCTTACAAGCACATTTCACTCGATTCAAGGCAAAGTTGTAAGTATTTCTCTTATATTCTTATACAACTTTAGTCATTTAACACTTCACACATGTCTACACATGATTCTTCATCAAAATCGCACAAACACTTCAATATTTCCATGAAAATCGACTGATTAGGGGTCTCTTGGAGGTGGTTTCCACTCAGAAGTTGGTACAAACTATTGTGGAGCACCATTTGAGCAAGAACGACCCTAGATCTAACAGATTTTCACAACTATTAAACAAAATCTAAGGAAAAGTCACACTTTCATACCAGATCTGACCGAATTCCTTCTGTTTCCAGCTCAGAACTGATGAATATCATGTTTTACACTTGATTCTATAACTTTTCTTCAACTTTTTACACGAAACATGGGTGAAATCAGACTCGAACAGACTTTCGACTTGATTCTTAGTTAAAAGCCGGCTTGAGGACTGAATCTCACCGGAAAACGGATAAGTTTGACGAGTCCAAACATGAAACACATCGGAAACAGCTCGTTGGTCAGAAAAGGGGTGGTTCCCAGCCGACCGACGAGCTGGGTTTGGTACGTTTCCGTTGTTTGACGCGTCATTACGACGTCTCCGTTAACTCGAAACTTTGAAATCTCACAAAACTTCACTCACTGATCGTCTGTCCGGATGGCCATCTGATCGGATGACCATCCTTCTGGATGATCTGATTATCTTGACACTTGTTTGTTTTACAGGACACTATGATTTCAACACTTGAAACTTTATCAGTTCGCAAACACACACTGTTCTAATGGCCATCCGTTCGAATGGTCATCCGGACCCGGATGACCATCCGATCGGATGGAGTCCATCTGTTCGAATGGTCATCCAATTTAAGCAGTTGTTGGTTGTTAGCACTCGCTATGAGTATACTCGATCCATTTTTGTCTTAAACACTTTTGGGATGCAACATGTATTTTATAAACAAGACACTTGACACTTGAAAATTGAAACTATTTGAAACATACTCTATCCTCGTGAAACTTGAGACTTTTATGCTATGTGAATGTTTAATCCTTGTGTGTAGTTCCGCCTTAACAATGGTAGCGCTATAGGGGTAATGCACCTACCCGTTAGTCTTTGGGGTATTGCTAGGATGAGACATTTAACCTCCCGTTAGTCTTTGGGAAAGGCATTTAACTCATTGGAAACTTGGGCTATCACTTGGACTGCGTGAACTTGCATGGTGAAACTTATTTTATGTTTACATGATGGATATGAGTCTTTTAAACTATTATGCTACGTATTCAAACTTGTATGCTCGCCAACATTTTTGTTGATAGTATTTTAATACATGTTGAAGGTTGATAAGAAACGAGCTAGGATGATGCTTAGAAACTCATCTAGATAAATTAGACTGTTTTTTAACAATGTTTGAATTTTGATGGATTATGTGGTTTGACTCTTAGACAAATTCATGACACTTATTTAATTTATATTGAAATTATTAGTGTTGTGGATTCTCATGAGCAATCTGGTTCGCTTAGTGCCGCGCCCCGATGTTTCCGCCATCAGTTGGGGTGTGACACAGAGCATGCCCCACATGCAAACGGTCTCATGATCCCAATCTCTTGCCACCTGATAAACCGAAGGACAGTCTGGTGAAGGGCAAAAACGGTATTTCCCACTACTAGATGCCACAAAAGACCCCAAAGAAGCCCGAAAAAGTTCATCTACTTTATGGGTTGACAAAAGTGATTTGAAGTACACCACTAAGATCAACTCACCATAAGCCTCATGGGCACAACGCATTGGGAAGTTGTTCCCATGGTTCTTGATTGCAGATTCACATTGGTCAACCAAACATGACCTACAAAACTCGTGGTTACACTTTTCCAAACGGTAGCCATCTTCGACCTCAGAGAGACATATTGAACAGTAGGGTGTTTGACCAGGAGTGGAACTTGTTCTCCATACAATCTCGTGTATTGTATCTCTAATGTTTTGTTTCACTTCTTTTATACCATGAACAGAGATGGTATCGTGGCGTGTGTTTAATACGAAGTCTAATCCTGGGAATCTTTCTTTGAGTCCTCCAAGTCCAGCGCAAACTTCATAACAACTTCTTTTATAAAATCGGATGCGAAAGTGGGACCGCCAAGATGAACATTAAGCTGTTTGCTTTTGTGTAGGGCCACAAGGGACAGAAAGAATTTGCTCTGGGCTAGATCGAGCTTTTTTGAAGGACCAAAGACACTAAAGCTATAGTTATGTCTGTCAAAGAGGATGCAAGTGCATGTCTCACGTTGAATATCCTTCTGAACATAAAAAAGAAAAGTCAAAGGGCTTGGTAGAATGTGTAGCAGCTTTTGCAGGAATTGTCATTTCAATTGCCTTTTTGCAGAAATTGCCATTTCTATTGGCTTTTTGCAGGAAATCGCCATTCCTAATTGCTATGTGGCAGAAATTGTGATTAAAAATAGCGATTTGCCTGAAATTGTGGTTCGGATTAGCGATTTGGTAGGAATTGTACTTGTTTACCAATCATAATCTCTTACATTCCCTTAACTTATTCCTTACAAACCCTACACATTAAACAAATCGCCATTTCAAATGGAAATTGCATTACTTTTGAAAGTTTTTTTGAAGGTGGTATTAGTTGTAAAAAGCTTTAAAGAAACAGCCTTAGTTCTGTAACGAGCAAGTCTCCTTGATTTTCCACTCCTACTGGGGTCCCCTCAAGCCCAATAATATATGTGCATGCCCTCACAACATGTCTTGCGTAATCATAAGTTCAAAAACTAAAAAAAACAATTCTTGAGTTATAAAACCAACTCTATATATATATATATACCTACCTACCCGATTGAATCAGCTGCAAGAACGGCTGTTAGCAACTTTGACCGAGACGACGTTGTCCAATAAATCCCAGAGGACGGAAATAGAGTATGCAAAATCTAAATCGACTTTCATATTGGGTTTCTTTTCTTTTAAATATCTTGGAAGAAACATCAAATTCAACCGGTTCAAAACTGGATATCCGAAAATTTTAGATACATGGTTTCATTATCCGAATATCCAAATATTTAGTTTATTTTTACTTATTTTAAACTAGATATTTCGGATATCCAAATATAAATTTTAGGATATCGTAATATATTTTGGATATTTCGAATATTTTTTCGGATAACTCGGATATCCGATTTTTTTTTAAATCTCCCCACAAGCCTCATGGGCACAACGCATTGGGAAGTTGTTCACAGGGTTCTTGATTGCAGATTCACATTGGTCAACCAAACATGACCTACAAAACTTGTGGTTACACTTTTCCAAACGGTAGCCATCTTCGACCTCACAGAGAGATATTGAACAGTAGGGTGTTTGACCAGGAATGGAACTTGTGCTCTGTACAATCTCGTGTATTGTATCTCTAATGTTTTGTATCACTTCTTTTGTACCACGAACAGAGATGGTATCGTGGCGTGTGTTTAACACGAAGTCTAATCCTAGGAATCTTTCTTTGAGTCCTCCAAGTCCAGGCCAAACTTCTTAACAACTTATTTTATAAAATCGGGTGCGAAGGTGGGACCGCCAAGATGAACATTAAGCTGTTTGCTCTGGGCTAGATCGAGCTTGTTTGAAGGACCAAAGACACTAAAGCTATGGTTATGTCTGTCAAAGAGGATGCAAGTGTATGTCTCACGTTGAATATCCTGCTGAACATAAAAAAGAAAAGTCAAAGGGCTTGGTAGAATGTGTAGCAGCTTTTGCAGGAATTGTCATTTCAATTGCCTTTTTGCAGAAATTGCCATTTCTATTGGCTTTTTGCAGGAAATCGTCATTCCTAATGGCTATGTGGCAGAATTGCCATTTCTTGAGTTATAAAACCAACTATATATATATTAGTTATGGGGTAACTACCCGATTAAATCAGCTGCAAGAACGGCTGTTAGCAACTTTGACCGAGACGACGTTGCCCTATAAATCCCAGAGGACGGAAATGGAGTATGCAGAATCTAAATCGACTTTCATATTGGGTTTCTTTTCTTTTAAATATCTTGGAAGAAACATCAAATGTCAACCGGTTCAAAACTGGATATCCGAAAATTTTAGATACATGGTTTCATTATCCGAATATCAAAATATTTAGTTTATTTTTTTACTTATTTTAAACCAGATATTTCGGATATCCGAATATAAATTTTAGGATATCCGAATATATTTTGGATATTTCGAATATTTTTTCGGATAACTCGGATATCCGAAATTTTTAAAAAATCACTATCCGAATCCAAATTTTTGGATAGTTCAGATTTGGATATCGGATGCTTCATATCGGATTTTCGGATTTTGATACTTTTGAACACCCTAATTGAAAGGACGTGGGGAGACGACAGAGAAAAGAGAAAGTTGTGTAAATTGATTGTTTTATAAAACTTTTTGTTTTTATTTTTGAAAGAAAATAATCTCAGATCTGTAACGTAACTTTATCATATGGATTATTTGTATAATTATTTCTAATCGTTTTTGTAAAAGCAATGAGTGTTTTTAAGTTGAGTTAATTGCTTTATCATATGAACACTCATGACCTATTGGTGTAGTGGTATGATGGTCATTTTTACAAATGTGAGGTTGTGAATTCAAATCTTTGATAGTGCAAGATAAATGTGGAATTAAGGTGTTAAAAAGAATTTTCATTAAAAAAAAAATTAAAGCTATAGTTAGAAATAAAGTTACAACTTAGACCACCCGTAGTGGGGGGTTTTTTGGCGTTTTTTCCCCAAAAAAACGCCCCATAATGCTCCTCTACCGCCTCTAGGAGCGTTTTTCTTCAAAATTTTGCTTGGGGCGTTTTAAATCAAACACCTTGTGAGATTCTTTTTGGCTAATCATGTCACTACACCCATTTTAAACATTAGCTTTAATTAAAAAAAAACAAAAAATAATAATAGGTAGTAATTGCAGAGACATTATGGGGCATTATACCACTACACCCATTTTAAAAGAGTAAAGTTCTTTTTGAGTCCCTATAGTTTGTGCATTTTAACCATTTGAATCCAAAAACCAAACTTGTCTTGATTTGAGTCCCTGTGGTTTCTAATTTTAACCATTTGAATCCAAAACGTAAACAACATTCAAATTAGAAACATTTGGTTTTTGGATTCAAATGGTTAAAATTAGAGAACGTAGGGACTCAAATGGTTAAATTAGATGCCACAGGGACTCAAATCAAGACAAGTTTGGTTTTTGGATTCAAATGGTTAAAATACACAAACCACAAGGACTCAAAAATGGCTTTACTCCATTTTAAATTAATGCCCCATAATACCCAAAAGCTGACTGGACCCCTACATGACGGATAATACCAAAGGGTAAACATTATCTTCCCCTCTCACTACAGATGTTCATTGTTAATCCCTAAGAATGGGAGGAAAGTTTACGAGCAAATATTTTAAATCTTCCTTCATCCTTCCCTTTCTCTCGTTAGAAGAACTAGACGAAAGTCACGAAAAATCTATTATTATTCATTATATTTTCTTCTATTTTCATAACTTTTTGTCATAAAAAAATGTAATGGATTAAAATTTAATAATTCATGCATAACTCATATTTTATTCGTGTTAGAGAAATTCATTGTGTAATCCATTTTATCTAAACATGTTGTTGTTGATGGGTTGCGAATGTATTCAGGGCCGGCTCAACCATTTTGGTGGTCTAAAGCAATTTCAAAAACTCGAGGTCTTTTTCTAAAAAAAAACATTATTTGAGAAAAAACCCTCTTTTACCCGGGCTTGAGACCAGCAAAATAAATTAAAAGGTTTATTGTTTGCGAAGTTAACTTAATTTTTTTGTATTTTTATATATTTTTTGTATGTGTATAGATAAGTTCAGCTCAACCCAAACTAGTAGTTTACCCGTCCGCGGTCCGGGTATATATGATTAACACCATCCAAACTCACTACATATTTTAATATCACAATGACTTCTTATCCAACTATTAAGAACATCAATAACTGTGTCTATATTTATTCGATTGCGATTAATAACTACAACTGTTCTTGTATTGTCATACATCGAATTGTCATACATACTAACGTAAAATCTTACATCTAATTCGCATAATTTAAAATATTTAAGTAATTATTTGTAAATTGATTAACGTAGCAATTGCTAACACCATTAAATGAAGATAGATGAGATCTATCAAAGTTAGTAATCTTCATTATGTTATTTGTGGGTTTTTTTTTTGTGTTTTATGGTTGACATTACCATGTTTTATTCCTTTTTACACTTTTTAGGAAATTTGTACTTTGTAGCCAACTCCTAACCTATATTTACCTGAATACCCCATGTAAATAATAACCGCTCAAGTTGACTACCTTCTGAAAAAATTAGGAGTTAGTGAGGGTTGAGGGAGGTTATTTATTTATCAAGAAAGAAAAGTTTTATTAACCATTAATACAACCGTTGATGTTATTAGTTTTGTACGGCCAAGATCAATCGCATACATTTATATAGCAATATAAAGAAACTCCCATTACCCACGGAACTGCATTTGTTTTTTTTTTTCCAATTGCTTCCTTTTTTGTCGGAAGTGTCTTAGGTAGAGAATGTGGGCAGAAAATCATGGGGGGAACTAACTAATTTGCAGTTTTTTATTTAATTTTATAGTTCTTTTGTTAGATCGTGGAATGTTATCTCCTATTTATTAGGCTGACCATGTCAAAGTGTCAACCTGAACTATCTTTAGGAGAAAATTGCTTCAATTAAGAAATAATTGTTACATATTCAAAAACACAATGTCTTCAAAAACACAATGTTAAATTGTATGTATTTAATTATGTGTTACTAAAATACATAAATGACCGTCAAGAACATATTAAAAACACAATGTCTTCAAAAACACAATGTTAAATTGTATGTATATTATGTGTAACTAAATTACATAAATATTGAGTTATGACTTTTCTAACACAATGATTTATAATACTGCAGCTTATAGGTCATGGGATAACATTCGAACACATTTTAATGAATTAATAATGGTTAAACAAAATTGATACATCCCGGGTTTTATTTGTTAAAAAGGTAATATCTATTAAGAGATCGAATTAACGGTTGTTTCTTAATATATAATTTAAGTTTTTCTTTCAGGTGCTGCAACTTAAATTGATCCTATGCGTGCTGCAACTCAAATTAATCGTGACACAAATATTAATACACCTTTAAAATAAACATTATATTACTATGTTACATGTTTAATTAAAATTAATGATTTTTAGTGGTAAATTAGTTTTACTTTTTTTATTGTTGCCAGATGATACAATAAAAAATGAATAGTTGGATTTAGTAACGAATTTTATGTTGCCTGTATTTTACGGCTGAGATTTAATCTGAGAAATAACTGCCAAGATTGGGACAGGTTCTTAAGATTAAGAACATCCAAATTATGTGTACATTTAAGATTATCATAACTTCTTATCCAACTGGGATTAGTAGGTGCAACAGTGGTTTAATTGTCGTACATGTTAACTCAAGTTTTGTTATTTAGTTAACGCAATTTAACATATTTGTTTCGTTATTTGTAAGTTGATTAACGTAGGAGTTGCTATCACCATAAAATTAACAAAAAAAGATATATACATATTACATGTCTATGATAATTGTGAACATATAGGATTTCCTTATAAGTTTATTGCAATACATAAATGATCGTTATAGTTATAACTTTATATGAATTGCTAGCAATAAATTAAGTAGTTATGCCATACGTTATATTATTAGGCGAAAGATTAAATACAAATACCTTTAACGTACGAACTGAAGGTTTTGCTGACAATACTGTTTGTATGATAACTTTTCCCCTAATAACAAAATAATTATTTTTTTGTGGAGTTCTTATAGGTCCATGTAATTGTAAAGGACCAAAAGTATTTGTGTTGTCATACCATGGTTTATTTAATATTGTTTTATGTCTTTCGTATATGATATATCAATAAATTCCTATTTATTCTAAGATCAAATTATATATTACTTTGTTTTTGTTAACAATTAATATACAACAATCAGAGATATAACATGTTTAGTGTGGTTAAGATATTCTACAAAGCTTAAAACAAATGAGAAGGATGAGAAGTCAACATAAAGTGACAAGTGTCCAAGGAGCGATCAAGTGGGAAGAGTAATTTCGTCCCAAAAAACATGCACATTGTTATCAAATGCTTGGAAACATTCACATGCAAGTCATATGCTATTTCTCCCATATTTTTAAACACCCATAACTTTTTTATACGTCATTTGTTTATAAAAAAAAATATATCATAAAATCGAGCGTTTTTTATCTTTAATACGAGTACCCTATTGTTACACTTTTGAAAAAAATGAAAACCCAGTTAGGTAAAAGACAATGGACATAACGTAAAACACAATGCGTATTAAACTAAAAACACAATGAAAAACAGACTAAAAACACAACTGACATTAGATATAAAACATAATGATAAACAGAGTAAAAACACTATGAACAACCGACTAAAACACATTGAACTATAGATGAAACACAATGGGCAGCAGAACTTAAAACACAATGGACAAACATACTAAAACACAATGGATAACAGACTAAACACAATGACCAGAAACTATAACACAATATATAGAGGACCACCCAGTTGAAAAACACAATAATCAAAATCAATAAGGCTATGTATAGAAAACCCAAATATTACACTCTTTTAGTTCCGATGTTGAAATTGAACTTTGTAATTAGATTAAAAAAAAGCTTGGGTTTTTATGGATCGAATTTGTCCCCTATGTTTTGTTATGAATTTGTGATGAGTAAAGGGGTTCCACAATACAAACGGGATTATCCCTACTTATTGTGTTTACAGTTATATATGATGAGAGCAATGCCTAACATGGCAACAACCCATTTATCATTGTGTGGTACCATGTTCATTTGTATTGCTTGTAAAATGTATTGTACGAGTGCAATTACAGGTACCATTTAACCAATTTCTGCTCTCGTTCATCGATTTCTAGTGTTTCTATGTTAGGGGAAGGAATTGAGACAATATCGGAGACGATAAAACATATCCAAAAGAACACAGAATTGAGATAATCACGGATTAATTGGAGCTGATGGGCAGGGTTATAAATTGCTAGGGTCTCGATTCGTTGGGGGGAAGGAAGAGACGATTGATGATTCGTATCGTTGAAGTATTAATTTTGTGTGATGGATTTGTAACTGTTGAAGTATTAATTTTGTGTGATGGATTTGTAACTGATGTTTCTTAATTGTAAAAAAAAGGATGGACCAATCAATTGCTTCTTTAGGGGTTTTTATGGCAAGCGGTGGTGAGATTGATGACATAAATGTAGGTTTTTCTAAAATTCCATGGATGAAATCTCTATATTGCTCTCAAGGTGTCTTAAAAGTTTGGACATTGTCTCAATTTACCCCCCTCTAAAATGGCTTGATATCTCTTGTACATAATGCTTTAAAATTTTACGAATGGTAAAATTACAATCTTGTCCATCACATTTACTTTATATAGTATTATAGATAACATCACATCACATGATATAGCATAATATAATATAACATAATATTACATAAACTAAACAAAGAATATAATATATAGTATAACATGACATAATACAATATAATATAACACAACATAATATTTATACAATATAATATTAACTAAACAAAATAAAGAATTGTAATAAAAATTCGTTGGTCCGAATATAATAAAAGAGAAAAAAATGTGTGTGTATTATATTTGAGATAAAATGCACGAGTTATAAAAGGATTATTAAAAAAAAAACTAAACATTGTCCCTACTACAGTGTTTTTCTCATAATAGACGTTTGGTAATTGTATATATACGAGTTGACGTCAGCCCGCACGTTGCAGCGGGATGATGATTGTGAATGTATTTAGTGTCACTATGTAAGAAGCGAGAATTTTTTATTTTATGCAAACCATTTATTTTATTTCATTTAGCTTTATCCTTATTCTAGGACACCATACTAAAACATTTTACTTTAAGATATAGATAAAAGTGTTTTAAGGAATAACCCAATTCCAAAACCAAATGAAATTTAGACATTACCAGTTGAACCAACATTATTTTAACTTATGGACATACAAAACCAAATGAAATTTAGAGATTACCAATTGAACCAACATTATTTTACTTAATTATTGATATACAAATGAACCAATCAGTAATAAAAATAATTCAACTGTATATTTTGCATTCAAAATTCAGCAAAATCCACCCAACTCCATCAAACTTGGTTTGTTTGTGTAACTTGATCTACATTGAAGTTACATATACATTCTTCGTGTTGCCCATTGAACATACTAAACTTTTTCTCTTCTATAGTGGTTCATGACCAATGTAGTTACTACAAATCTTTCAATTTCGGCATAGACTATTGTATGCAATTATACAAATGTCCCTAAAAATCTTTTTTTTATAAAATCTTGTTATCTTTGACATGGGACCATGGATGAGCATTTGGTACCGGGTACCGGTACCGAACCGGTATATTCGGTACCGGTACCACTTTTCCCCGTATTTCGGTACCGAATGGGTACCGTGCTCATCCATACACGGGATTTCTAATTGGAAAAAAACATAGTTTCATTAAATATTATAGAAGACATTGTTGCACCATCACTTTTATCCGGTACCCCCCCCCCCCCCCCCCGTTTTCCCCCAAAGCTTAGACCACACGGTGTGAAGAAGCTTGAAGAGAGGGCATGGAGCGACATGTGGCAATCACGTCAGTATGGTGGCGTGGAGAAAAAAACACGGGGTGTAGGGGCTTGAAGAGAGAGCGTAGAGCGATACGTGGCAATTACGTCAGTACGGTGGCGTGGAAGAGAATAAAAAATATATATATCAACCAATCAAAATAAACCTAAACTACACCCACCAATCAAAATCCTCCACTCACCTCCACATTTGCCCCCACGCCGATGGAAATCCTCAAACCCAACCCACAACGCCGTCTTCCACGCCATACGCGGACGGTGTTCCCTAGAGGGGGCAATCTTGACCCAAAGCCTTCCAAGTGGGTCAGTTTGGGTTGCTTTTAAAATTATATGGGTTGGTTTGGTAAGATATTTTAACTAAATGGGTCACAATGGGTCACTTGAAATTCTATCTTGTTATTTTCGGGTCAAAGCGGGTCGACAACATTAAAAAAAATGGGTCGATGTGGGTTAGTGTCTTAAAGAAACAGGGCAGGTTTCTGATCGGAATGGGTTTCGAGCCAGCACAAGTATCCACACGACACGGGTTACGGCACGAAACGGGTTTTGGATCAGAACGGGTTCCGTTCAAATTGAGTTTCGGTCCGAGAAAGGTTTCGGCACGACGAAGGTTTTGGATCGGAACGGGGTCGGTTTGGGTCGGGTTTCGGGCGGACACGGGTTTCTGCACAGGACGGATTTCGGATCGCAACAGGTTTTGGGTCGACACGAGTTTCCGCACGAGACGAGTTTCGGGTCGGGACGAGTTTTGTACCATTTCGACCAGTACCGTTTCCAATCGAACCGTTTCGACGCGAACTATTTCGACCCATACTGTTTCGAACAGTACTGTTTCGAATCGAACCGTTTCGACCCGTATAGATTCGAATCGTACCGTTTTGACCAGTATCGTTTCGAATCAAACCGTTTTGACGCGAACCGTTTTGATGTGTACCGTTTCGACGCGAACAATAATCTAAGATATGATAAATAATGATATGATGACTCAAGTCACTCAAACCCCTCATACATTACCAGCAAGACAATGTACCAAAATACTCAACAAACATTGCTTATCTACTGAATGCCGACGGTACAAATGAACCAAAAGCATATCTAGATAAGCTACACGGTCATTCACACAGTAATTCAATTTCATCTAGAGAGTCAATCATGCAACCAAAACCATTTTTCACATTAGAAATCATATAACAAAACATTATACAACAAACAATAACTAAGAGATCATTCATTTCATAGATGCAATCCACAAAACACCAGAATGACACTTCAACGCACACAGATGTACGCAACTGTAAAACTAACAGAAAATTACTTCGTCAACTTCGACCCGTACCGTTTCGACCAGTACTGTTTCAACTCGTGCCGTTTCAACCAGTACCATTTCGAAACGCGAACCATTTCGACCCGTACCGTTTCGACCAGTACCGTTTCGAACCGAACAAAATTGCCCCTTGATGTATAATCTCTTTAAAAAAAACATTTGTAACCAACCCGACCCGAAACCCGTTCCGACCCGAAACCCGTTCTGACCCGAACACGTTCCGACCCGAACCCGTTTTGACCCGAACCAAAAAACCCCTTTTTAATTGACCCGTTTTGACCCATGACCCGACCTATACCAATCCATTTGCCCGAAATTCATATCGGCCTTGTCTGGCTGATTTCATTAGATCAGCACACCAACATCCCCTATCTTCAATCATTACCATATTGACTAATGCACCCCCTCTATAAAAACCTTCTAACCATATTTCTAAACTCACCACAATAACATAGAGAACACTAACCCATATGAGTATCTGTACATACTTCAGTTTCCAACTATAGCCCAACCATACTCTCAACTTTGACTTTCTTTTTCTTTCACAATTATTCACATATCCTACATACCTCCATTGTCATACTTTGATCATTTAAACTATTTTGCAGCATAATCTGTCGAGACTGACATATTTGACAACATTTTTCTTAACTTCCAGTAATTGCCATTTACTATTAAAATTACCAATATTCCAAAAAAGCCCCTCCCTTATATGTAGCTTTATACAACCAGGCCTTGATCTAACAGTTCTCAAAAAGCTTATAATCTGCTTTCTACTAATACCATGCCATGTGTTAACCCTCCGCAGCCTATAGATCAACATTTTTTCCATATTCCCAAAATACCCTCGCCACCACAACCTTTGATTTTCGAATATTATACTGTTTTGCCCATAACTCCCCTCCTCACTAAACATCCAGCACCATATTAACATCCTCAAAGTGTCTAATATACTGGTCCACCATTCCATTCTTTGAGTTTTAGCAGACTTACATTCTATATTGACCCTGCTACCCCTATACCTCTGCACAATGTTTGCAGTGACAAACAACCAAACAAACCTGACCATACTCAGCTGATTATTTGTGACTCTATTCCCATCCCTTCCCCTATTTTCGTACCAAGCCACAAACTCCCATATCATATAATATCCACTATAACCAGACTCAAAAGACTCAAGATTAAACCAAGAAAAGGTCACAGAAAGGAACAACAACCGCTAATCTTGTCTCTTCATGGTTCAGCTTTGCTATGTAATTACCCTGCAAAGTCAAATCACATTCAGTTAAAGGTGGCAATTTCGACCATTTACTTATGAATTGGGATAACAAAACCAGAAATGAACCATATATCTTACCATCTTATCATCACCTTCTCGACACGCAATTCCAATCGCACCTTGTGCAACAGCAGGAAGAATGCCATTAATAGGAAGAATGGAAGACACATGTTCAGTCATGTTTAACCATTTTAGTCCAGCTAATGCGAATAACGTTGCTACATCAACAAAATGGTTGAAAGTGCAGTTGGTTATTCTGAATGTCGTTAAAAATATGTGGATATTGAGAAGCGGAAGTCAGAGCACCTGGAACGTGTTGTATAAGTAATGCCTAGATCTAAAAAAATTACCCGTTGGATGCAGTCCCGCAAACTTCGGACAGAAAACTGTTTAGACGTCTCTAGGCTCCGCTCCCACATGTATCTAGTTATAACCAATCATGTCTGATTCACAACATTTACCAAATACAAAAACTAACTGGTATCATGAATAATGGATATGGTGGTTGCCTTAATAGCCAGGCGAGACGCGTTAGAAAGACACTCTGTTGCTGATGCATTCTGCATATGCACAAACTGTCTGCAATTGTACATGTTATATAATTATATTAGTAGAAAAAAGGCAATTCGAACTTCAACTTAAAACAATAAAACTCCTCTTCGAGCACTCAATGGCGAGTAAAGAATCGATACATACACAAAAAGAAATACCTCCTCAACAACTTTTTCCATCAGCCATTCTGATATGTTAGTAATATCCACTGTTAGTAGTATCCACTGTTATGATATGTTAGTAATATCCACTGTTATGTAGTAATATCAGTGGATAGCTAGTAAGCAGTGGATAGTTAGTAAAGGGGGGTTATCAGTGGATAGTTAGTACATCAGTGGATAGCTAGTAAGCAGTGGATAGTTAGTAAAGGGGGTTATGCACTGTTTGGCCAACTGTTAGTAGTATCCACTGTTATGATATGTTAGTAATATCCACTGTTATGTAGTAATATCAGTGGATAGCTAGTAAGCAGTGGATAGTTAGTAAAGGGGGGTTATCAGTGGATAGTTAGTACATCAGTGGATAGCTAGTAAGCAGTGGATAGTTAGTAAAGGGGGTTATCCACTGTTTGGCCAACTTTTTGCTTTGCTATGTAACACATTCATATTCAAGAGGCACTTGCAGATTTAAGCAGGTCGCCTAAAGATTAAATCCATACCTTCTACCATAGTCTTATAGAGTGATCACAGCGTGAGGTGACTAAAACATTATCATTTATATGTGCCTCATTCCGAAAGTTGGTTAGTTGTTCACTGCATGATTTAGGCAGAAAACTACCTTGAGATGTGTTATGAATGAAGGAGGAAGGAAGCACATAGTTAGCCAACTTTAGTAGACCATCTACAAACATGAGTTTTCTAGTCTACAAAAAAGATTCAAAAAATTATTATTAACATATTAGAATTTTTGAACTTGTTCTCAGTCGAGTGTTGAAATACTCAGTTTCAGTTAATCTTAAACTTTATATTGGAAGCAGCTTATTTTAAACAGTAGATAAAAATATCAACATTATTCTTCGTCCATACTCCAAACACTAAAAAAATAGTTTATTTGATTTTAAAAACGTGATAGAGCAGACAAGAATCTATTTAAATCCTTCCATGACAGGAAAACTATATAACACACAATTAGGGGTGACCTATTTTAGGGTAACTAAAAGAAGCCCAACAAACCAGCCTAACCAGCCCCAAAACGCTAGAAACCTTACCCGAATTTATAGTAATCAAATGTGCATCAGTTCTGAACTTTAACAGTCTTGGGTCTCGAGCCAGTCCTCAGTGTTTACTCAAGTAAAACCAATTTCTTAAACACAGACCCAAGGTTAAACCAAAACTCAATAAAATTACTGGACCAATACAAATTACCTAGTTTAATTAATAAAAAGATAATAGAATTGCACCAGCCAAGAACAATCAAACAGTTGCAGAACAAAGAAAACATGTAATTAATTACTTCATACCCTTTTCTGGAAGGTAGATTATAAAATTATTATTATACATGATCCTTGTTAACTTGGGTTCCCAACCCCTCTGTAAACAAAGTTCTAGCTTTTAGTGGATCCACTTTCGAATTGAATCAAATATAAGTTACATATACATCATACCAAGGTAAGTTGCCTTGAGGTTCTGCATAACTACTCCCCAGTCATTGATAAACATGAAGACATTGAGTAATTAAGTATAAAGATGCTTTGGTCAACTTGTTTTGACCTGTTACCCGACCCGAAAACTCTCCCATATTGCTTTGTCTTGAGTAAGTTACCAGTAGTATACCCTGCACCTTTCGACTTTTGTAGGAGGCAAGAATCTTGAAGCAATGAAGACTTGCCAATCTGATGACTTTCTTGCTTATTGATTTCTTCAGGATGATCCACACAATGTTTCATCTGCTCCTTCAGCTTGGGTCCGGTAACAGTAAGATTAATCGTAAACATGTAATTAATCTAGAAAGATTATACATATATTATAGTTAGAATGAAAGGCCAGATTACCCGAATTCTTTGTTCAGACTATTGGCAACAGCTGTATCAGCTTTCCCACCACTGTATTTTTTGTTAAGTCATCCTTTATTCGCTCAAGAAAAGCCATTGGAACTTGTCTACCAGCAGATTCAGCAGCCGCAACACAGTATGCTTCATGATTTAAAAGCAAACAAATAATTATAAAATGTATCAACATTTATCAAAATTATTGTTTGTTCATTCTGTTATTATTGTCTTAAGATTTGTCTCCTTTATAATGACACATAGAGAATAAGATGGTTCAGCATACCTGAATTTACATCTCCTTTATAATTACTAAATGAAGAAACCGGGCAATACAGCACAGCATAATATATTTCAAGTATTCTAAACTAAGGTACATAATCTTTTATAAGATCACTACAAGTTTAGAATTTTGCCATTTGTACCATATCAGTAGATCTTACATTTCAAGATATGTGTGTATCTTAAGTACAATACTTACTTATAATATGAAGTTATTGTATCAAAGACCATTGCAAAAGAGATAGCAGAGTAGCAGATGTGGTTACACCCTCTAATTATTACAATTAACAAAAGCAATCAGCAAATTTAGTATAAAAATCATAAGTTAAACATACAAAAAGCTCACCATTATTAGATTCTTGATTAACAACATTATTCTTGTTCTCCTCAAAAACCTCGCTATTTCCGTCAATCGACCTACCATAACCCCGACAACCCCTTTCATCCTCAGAACCATTCTCCACAACCTCTTCGACAAACCTTCGAGATCCTGCTCCTTGCCTCCGCGTCTCCAACACTGCAAACATGCTCTCAAATTCTCAAACTCCCTTTCCATAAAAAACAACCTCTCCTTCACCATCAAATTCTCTTCCTCCTACCGCACTATATGAGCATCCTGATCATCCACTCTGTTCTCCAACACATGATCCGAACCACCATAGTTCGGATAAACCATTTCAAATCTACTCAAATCATGATCCAGTCTCTTCTCCACCTCCAATGCTCATGCTCATGTTCCTCCACATCGCTCTACTCGACCCGCCTTCATCATCCTCATTACCATCATCATTGTCCGATCTAAGCCTAATTAACCCCTTCATTGAACTGACTAATAAACCTATACACCTCTGTTCTGTTCTACCCAATGTTATAACAGCACTTGTGCTATTAGGTAATTCCGATTTCACACCAACCACCTATTAACACGAACCTGCAATCGATTTCACAAAACACCATCAACACAGACCTGCAAAATCGATTTGTGAAGATGCAATTGAACCCAAAAACAATATTTAACCCATAAATCAAACTAATAAATCAATGATCGATCGTAGAAAATGAATTGCAGAAACTTAATACTTGCGAAGGAATGTAACTCAACAGAATTTAGATATTACCTTACTTTCCACACTTATTTTCACTATAGGGCCCAATACTTCAAGTGTAGGGGCTGGAAGTTTCTCATCAACATGCATACACAAATCCAAACCACTCGATTAACTGTATAATACACATTATCACCATCCGATTAACCTGAATTTTCCTTGGTTACCAGATCGCAAAATTCAGTAAACATTCAACGAATTCAAAGATTATGTAATTCAGCAAAAAAATTCACTTGAAAAAAAAAATAACTGTAACAAATTAACTGATTTCATTAAAGAAAGGCAAGCCAAGTTACGAAAAAAACACAATGACGAAAAAAAACACAATGAAACAATATTAACCACAATCCTTCTTATCTCTTAGTTGACACCTCTCCAAATGTAAATCTTCAAGGGCAGGGCAAGAACCTAAATGATTATGATTGACATCATTAACATGTGAAACAACAAACAAATGTCTCTCATATAATCTGAGTAAAAGTATAAGCTATAGAAAGCACATAACCATCAAGATGATTGATCTGAAGTGAAGAAAGTCTCATTCCACCAGTTCATGGAAGCTATATGTTTTTATATTGTTGATTCAACTTCCTCTTTCACCTATAAACACAACATATTATCAACATTACTACAGATAAATAAAAACATATTATAACAAAAAGTTGAAAAGACTAATATGCCTTTAATGGGTTGTATGCTTCCTGATTGACAATGAATGCCTTCAAATGAGTATGCTTCCCAATACACGCCTTCTTCTCCCATGATTTCGTTCCATGACAGCCGATATACCACCAAGAACCCCCAATTTCGGTTCTATGACAGCCAACTATACCACCAAGAACCCCCAAAATCAGAGCCCTGATTTTTTTGAGAGAACTAAGAGAGGAGATTGAATGATTCTGGATTTGAGAAGAGGATTTCTTGTGTGAGGTGATCGAACAAAGAAGACATATCAGAACTCTGCTAGATCAAATGTGAAAATTGGGTCAAATTAGATAAAATCACAACAAAATTTGATAAATTAGAATAAATTACTTGAATTGCCGACTTGGTGTAGTGAACAGAAGTAACATTCATTCCCAAAATTTGATTTCCATGTAACCTTTCAACACAACCTTCAACCATACACAATTAGAGCAGGGGTGGCTGCAAAATCACGGTTGCTTCATGGTAAAAACATCAGTTTCTGCCACGAGCCCTCCGGATTTTACACCGCCAAAAGTGATGATAATCAAATTGATGATGTTCTGGATAGAAGTTAGGGTGAAGGTTGTAGTCGGAGGAAGATTTGCAGATGGTGGAGCAGAATTTATTCTCTGTATTCTTTGCAGAAGTTAGGGTGAAGGTTGTAGTCGGAGGTTTATATGTATAATTGTAGGGCAACAGTTGAGGGAGCGTACCCACGTAGCGAAAAACATGCAGAAAACACATGAAACTTCAACTGGCGTTGAAAAAAAAAACTGCCATTTTTTTGGGGTTTGAACGGATGAGATTAAGGGGTTGTTTGGTAGCCTCTTAATCCATTCAGAGGCTGTGTCTTAATGAAATCATTTGTGGCCCTTATGTCTGAATGAATAAGAGGTAACCTTATGTCTGACTGGATAAGAGGTAACATCTGAATGGTAAACCATCACATGTCACATTCTTTTATATAATATTTGTTAAACTCTTAAATGATTTCATTAAGAGGTAGCCTCTTAATATCATTCAGATGCTACCAGATAACCGCCTGAATTATTACGGTCAGGATTAACTAAAACGTGGGTTTGACCGGCGGTTACATAGCGGCGAACAATTTATTAATAATATCATATATTTTTTTTTTTAAGTTGCAGACCCTATTGATATGGAGGCCTAAAGCTAAAGCCTCAAAATACTTGGGCTTAGGCCGGCCCTGATGTGTTACAATCAAGTTTGTAAACATATTCAACCACAACACCCACCCCTGTTTGCAGCTAGACGATTGTACGTTTTTCTCTTCCTAAACATGACACATTCAATTGCATGAGTTAAACACGACAACTCTTACTTTTTTACCTAAAACTAAATAAAGTTTGCTATACAAGACATGTGGATTTTTTTTTTTTTTTTGAACGGCGATGCGGCAACTTTCTACAACAGACGATAGACATCGCACCCACCGTTTACATTGGCAGGCCCATCCACCCCACTCCGGCATCCAAGGCTATGTTGTATTAACCGGGACCACACTTGGTGCATCAGAGTTTGGCTAGGCGCTCCCCAAGAAAATTTCCAGCCTACTGCCCACCCGATTGACCGGGAGCGTGTAGTTGCACCCTCCACAAAAGTCGAAAGAGTAAATGCGCTATAATAGAAAACTCGGGTGTGCTCCGCGGGTTTCGAACCTGTGACCAGACCTCTACCCGTATCATTGCATGACCACTGGGCTGTGAACCCAGGGTCTACAAGACATGTGGATATGGTTTCATTTTTTTAAGTTTAAATAGATGTTATAAACACAAGACATCGCAGAAAATGAATAATTGATTATTTTTTGGTATAATTATATGTGTTAACTAGTGTATTTGTTTTTCTCTTCATTATCATAGATATCTTACAGTATAATTTTCGAAAAAAAAAAAAGTAGATACGTGAAAATTTCAAACACAAAAAGTAAGATACACAAACGGTTTTGTAGTATCAAATTTCATTTTTTTTTTCGGACGGCAAAAAACTTCACTCATCGCCTAAAAGTTTCATTACACAAATTACATACTCGTATGGTTAGTAGGTTACTAAGCCAACCACCTCATTGTGATCGCCAAATTCTTTTTTTTTTAGTTGAATTACTAATTTATAGTTCATTATAGTCGCACTTCTTTTAGCTTAACATTTTGATTATACATGAGCATAAAATAAATACACGAAATAAATTTATATTTTTCATAATCATAAAAGGCAAGAAACCTGTTTTCCACAAACACGGCCTAGTGGTGGAGTGACTTGGGTTCTCCAATGGAGACCCAAGTTCAATTCCCATTTGTGCCACTTTGGTGGCCACCGACACCCGCTTTAAGCCGGACCGAGGACACTCGAGGTCTCGGGTTTGAAACATGTTTCTTACCCCTCTTTGATGGCTATGGGTATTTGCCGCCAGGGATCCTTATCGGGTGGTGAACTGGGAAGGGAGATCCCTTCCGCGGTCAGGGGTACCGTGCAACTACCCTTTTTTTTAATATACAAATACATAAAAAATAATTACTTTCATGAATTTTACAAGCTAAGTTATAAAAAACTAATTGCGGTGTCAACTCGTTACTTCTTTTCTTTTTCTAATTCTATGGATGTCATGAACTCATGGGATAACATTGTTAGAGAAATTATTCCACTTTCTAAAAAGACAGAATAATTGAAGAGAGTGGACAAAAAAAGAACAAAAATGCAATCAAATTTAATGGTTGGTGGAATCCGATCAATCAGTCCACTTTTTGCATCATTTTAAGTCGAATTCTATCCATCATTCTATTTCTGAATTTAGCATGATGGCAGATAAATCCAACTCCAACCTAAGCTCGAGTAACAACTATAACGATCCCCACCGTCGGCTCAAACAGCCGGTCGAGGTTGAATTCGTCTCCGAAGACGAAGGATGGAGTTCAGAGAGTTCCGACACGTCAAGACGGAGTGTGGCGGCTAGTTTACGAGATCTCGCAGAGTGTATGATGAGAAGACAAGCGGCAGAGCTTGAGATGATGAAGACGAGAGAGATGGTGAGGATTGAGGCGGAGAATCGGAGATTGGAGAGGGAGACTGAGTTGACGGATATGATGTTGAAGACCCAGTTGCAGCTTACGTCGTTTATATGTTCACAAGCATGTGACCGGAAACGAAAGCGCGGTGAAGAAGATGGTAGTGATGGTAGTGACTCACCGGTATCCGCAGAAAGGTGAAACCTTTAACATCTTCATTAACAAACCCAACTTTGTGGTTACATATATTCATATGAAGATATTTAAATTTGCATTTATTAAGGTTTTTTAGATTGATAAATAAATCTTGTAAAATACTTTATGTAATGCAGGAAAGGAGCAATGTTACTGAGCTTACTCCACTTCAATTTCGGCATATGATATGCGTTAAATTTCATGTATGCCATATTTCTTTTATATCCAAATATTAATCGATAAAAACCTATATCTTATCCAGATATCCAACATTATTTACATATATAGCCAGTCTGTCGGTTTAAGATAAAATTGTTTTTAGAGGAAGGCATACTTGGGGGGAGAGCTATGGTCACGTTCGCGTTTCGGGGTTGCAGATGCGGCAAGTAGAACCTTATGTCGTTCTAAAGCGCTCTCGATGTACTCTTGGAGTGGTGGAAGAGAAGCACCATCTTCATCTTTCTGTACTTGACCTCGTATAACCTATCATTAACAAAAACAGTAACATCAAACTACTTGCAAGTTGCAATATCGTACGTGTCATACAACATAGACATTGGTTACCTTTGACGCCCAACGCCTCTCTGCTTGTTGACACACATCTCGAATATCACGTCCAGACATTCTGGATTGTAAATAATGCAGTTAGAAGCAGTGATAACAATAATTTAACTACAAACATGCATTATGCACATCTACAGAATAAGAAAGAGTGATTTACTCTTCAGTAGCTGCAGCAAATTCAACTAACTCGGTCTTTGTTAAGTGTTTTGCATATTGAGCTGCTATCTCCTGACGAGTGTGTTGATCAGGTAGGCCAAAAGTTATCATGGAGTCAAACCGACTGAAAAAGAGATGACAGATTAGAAAACTCAAAAACTGTTTTGCTTCTTCAATTATAAGAGATCATGTTATGTTTAAAAACAAAACGAATACGCACCTTAGTAAAGCAGGATCAAGATCTTGTTTTCTATTGGTTGCAGCTATCACGACTACTTTTTTGTCCTGCTCGAACCCATCAATCTGCAATATAGGGGTAAACATAGACATGTATGGTAGGTAAGGTTGACTATTTCAAAACAGTCAACACTCTTTAACAATTCAGGGGTCTACACGTAAGGGAAAGAAACGTTACCTGACGTAATATGACCGACAAGATTCTACGAGTAGCTTCATGAGTTTCACTATCACGAGAAGTAGCAAAGGAATCAACCTGTTTTACAATCAGATATGGTTGAAACTAAACATAACACATATGTATATTACTTCCTATGCAGTTAATATCGGTGATATATGATATATCAGTTATCGGTCTTCATGTAAAATATTGGTTTCAAATATCGGTCAAAATATTGGTACCGATGTTATCGGCGATATTGACCGATATTTGACCAATATATCACCGATTTTCCCGATATCAGTACTTTTCTTCTTAGTTCTACCATTCGTCTTTCTTCTTATTGCTGTTATCAGTGTTTTAAGTCTTAATTGTTAGTGTTTTAAATCTTAATGACTTCCTACTTGCTACAATTGTTGGTGTTTTGCAAGTTGCAAAAGGTTAATTTGTTAATGGTAGAAGAGTATGCTGGATTGTTAGTGTTAAACTGCTATATACACAAAATTTTGCATGATATTAAAATTGACAATATCCCACCGTGATAAGCAATATCTCAATATCGGTCCTTGACCGACATCCGATTTTTTACCGCATTAACTACTTAGATTACTTCACAAGAATGCCGTATGCAATGCATCTATACCTCATCGAGGAATATGATTGCACCATTGGGAATTTCATTAGCAAGCGTAAACACTTTTCCCAATAACCTTTCACTTTCGCCAAAATATTTTGACATGATCACCTCCAATGGCACGTATAACAATGGGGCACCCTGCATAATAGAACAATATCCTTTTAATTATCAAAATATAGATCTTATAAATATGTTAATACACACTACCAGCAAGCATATGGATTGCCTAGCAATATATAAAAATAATAAAGGAATGCTTGATAGCAATGAGAAGAACAAATTACCGCTTGATTAGCTATAACACGAGCACAGGATGTCTTCCCGGTACCTGATATTAAAACAAGAAAACAAGTGAAGCACATTAGTTTCACGCCAACTAAAGTAAAGATACACAACTACCCTTGGGTGTAAGCTAGAATGAAATTTATTACTTCAGTTTCGAATTCCACATTCGGATGAAATCGAAGATCTTACCAAAGCTTTGAGGTTGAGGATGTCCAACAGAAAGGGCATTTACAAAGAGACCGAAAGCATAAAAAGGAATAAACCGAAAGTTACTTGTAGTGCAAAGATAACAAACTTGTAGATAATAGAATTGGGAGCACATATACCAACACTTCCAAATTTGCTTTTGCAAAACCGTACACTAGTTTAGAAACTAGATTAAATCTCAAACCAGCAATTAGTATTTAGCAACTAATAACTAATAAGATAGAGCAAGTTAGGAATTATTAGAGAAACTAAAACATTGTCGAATCTTCTTATATGATTCCAGTGCATAGAGTTTAAAAGATAGGAAAATTGGGTTGCGGTTAGGGGTATGAATTTTTGACACGACACGAACTTAACATAAAATCCACAGGTTTGGGTTAGTTTCAAGTCGAACCTGCTTAGCTAAATGGGTAAGGTTAGTGTCAACACAACAAGTTCACAGGTTGACCAGTTTAACCTCATTATTTTTATTTTATTTTCTAAATATGTGTTTTATGCCATAAATTAAATTGGCTTGGTATTCTAAGCCAAAATTTAAAAACTATAATGTATATGTTTTTATACATGTGTCGTTTTTTGTTGTAAAAATGTAAATCTAGAGTACGAATATGAAGAAAAAAAAAGTTTAAACAGGTCATGTACGTGTCAACCCGCGAATATTCATGCCGTATTCGTGTCCATATCTCTGACACAATTTTCAAATTCGGGCCGTGTTTGGGTCGAACACGACACGTTTAGCATCCCTGGTTATAGTTGAGCAAACTGTTGCTACATACTCACTAAATTAGCCAAAGTTATAAACTTATAATGAGTTCGATTATGATATGAGCTTTTTATCTTCTATGTAAAATCCGACATATAGCATAGTTACATATATCCAGAACATATTCACAAAGATGCTAAAGTCACAAGAAAAACCTGGTGGACCTTCGAACAGTACCGCTCGAGGTCTATTTGTCTCAAACTTGCACCGGGTCCCATGAGCAATTTCATCATAAACCTCAGGACTCTGCAAAGCTAGCAGTATCGTGTCTTCTATATCTCTACATACAAACAATCAAAATTCTAAAACTTAACCCAACAAGCTTCTTTACAACAGATCCATTATTTGTGATGCTTCAACACATGAAAAGACACATGTACCCTTCTAGTACGTTCCATACCTTTTCTGCTGATTATATCCCGCAATGTTTTCCCATGAAATCTCGGACTTCGAGTCCTCTAATTTCGGCTCCTTAAGCCCGTAGATCTTCACCCCCATGCCCTCAAGACTAGCGACCGATTTATCCATCGAGGGGTTACGCGCGGGATCGCCTCTCCGATCCGAAACCCTATTTTGTCCCACTCCTGCCAACTTTAACACGGATACCAAAGCATCAAGCTCGTCAGCAGTAAAGCTCCCTTGCTTCATGAACTCCATTTCCTACATAAGCTTTAATAAGAGATTAAAGTAAATCATTTTAAATGGAAATATAGAAGTTAAAAGTTTGAGGGATTGGAGAAAACTGCTTTATCAGAACTAATGAGCGATCGGAATATCAGAATGCAAAGATCTCCGTCATTTGGATTTGCATCAGAATCGTTATTATCCATGACACCTTCCTTCTGGACCACGGGACGGTTGAGCGTTAACTGCCACGCAACACCACTGGGATTCAACATGACAAACCATCATAAGTAATGGCTGCAACTTAGAGCAAAATTAATATGCAGATGAAAGTAAAGGCCTTAAACTTACCTATCCCAAGCGCGTAAATTCATATCCGCACCTGTTGCTCGCTCCTCAACTTTGACACCAAGATGTGCAACAATGTTTGAAATCAAAAGTGCAATTTCACATGTAGGAGGAACTTGGAACTTAATTGTAACCTGCAGTGTAACATCAAATAAGTTGCATATACAAGCACTGCCAAGGATATTATAAGCATCTCATCAATATTCAATACAGACGATGGTTTTATAAAACATGAAATACCAGTAATACAGAACCTCCAGGGTACGGATAAAATTTCAGAAACGTAGCATGAGTATAAGCATACAGCCATATACACAATCACACAGAGTAAACCCTATGATAATACATGCCCTATATTTTTTTTATTTTTTTGAACATCAATCTAATGTACACATAGGTTCGTGATAACTTCAGCAGAATTCAGCTAACCGATACAAACATCAAGAGTTACTATCGTAAATATCTAGAAATCATAGTTCCTACTTCCTTACAAAATTAAAGAAACAAATAAACAATAAAAAATACAGGATGTTGTAGGGAGTTATATAGATAGTGGTTCCAGAAGGTCGACATTTTCTTTTCTCGTGATAAAAGAAAGGTGGTCCCACCCAATTGATATATCAAGAACATTGATTGATCAGGCAAACTTAACAGCTAACACCATCAGAATGAATAGAACCCTATCAAGTTGATAATATAGTTAAATTGACATATTCAAAAGCGGTTGATGATCTGATATTAAAGTTGTAATGGTTTGATAGCACCCATGAGCTCTCAAGTAACTACAACTTTCTAGCTTTTTTACTTTTTACATTAACCACTGTGATGGAAGAGTGGTCTCGCTAAAAGTGGCTTAGTTGTGGTTAGTAGGGCTGTAAACGAAGCGAGCGTTCAGCAAACAGTTTGTGAACCGTTCGGCAGGAAGTCGTTTTTGTTCGTTCGATTAACTTAACGAACGATCACATACAAGAAATTTCATTCGGTTAGCTTAGCGAACGAACACGAACAAATGTCTCGTTCGTTTGATTGCGTTCGTGAACGTTCGGTAATATGTTCAGTTACGTCTGTTCATGTTCGTCCGTTTATCTTCGTTCGTGTTCATTTGATTATACAACAACAACCATACCCAGTAAATCCCACAAATAGCAAGCTACTTATAGGGTCTGAGGAGGGTGGGATGTAGACAGACCTTGCCTCTATCCCTAGGGATAGAGAGGCTGCTTCCAGAGAGACCCTCGGCTCCAAAACGAACAGCATACCAACACACCAAGTCAAAGAATATAGAAATAAGAAGTCACAAATACCAAGCAAGTGATCAGAGTGACACAATATAATGTAAATCATGTATAATAGCATACACATCATTTGGGCATAAACACAAGAAGACAATCACCGGTAAAGACAATTAAAGAATAAGAAAAACCTACGTCCCTAAAAATACACCTAAGACCTTACTACAATATCCTCTAGGAGTCCTTAACCCTAATCCTACGCCTCCACGAAGTCCTATCTTGGACCATGTCCTCAGAAAGATGCAACTCTAGTAAATCATGCCTAATCTGCTCATCCCATGTCAGTTTGGGTCTGCCTCTTCCTTTCCTCCCCTCCACAGTAAGAGTTTCCACTACTCTAACTGGTGCCGTCATTTGCCACCGCTTCACATGCCCAAACCATCTCAATCTCCCCTCCTTAATCTTATCGTGTTCATTTGATTATATTAAAAATAAATAAATAATAAACCTTTTTCTAAACATGTTAAAATCCTGAAACTCTATTTTTTCTAAGTTAACTAAAATTTGGACATTCAAAACTTTTTTTTTTTTTTGCGATAATTATGTCTAAGTTAGTTAAACTTGATTCATCGTTTGGTGGTTGTAGTAGACTTCTTGTGTTATCATTTATCATTTGATTGTTGTATTTAACTACTTATGTCCAATGTTTAAGGTTACCAACGTTTTTATTTTTTATTTTCAAGTTAAATGTTCATTTACATTCGTTTTATTTCGTTTGCGTTCGTATGTGTTCGAGATCAATGTTCATGAACTGCTCGCGATCAACTAAAATTTCCTTAACGAACGGACACGAACATAAACTTATGTTCGGTATGTGTTCGTGAACATGTTAATTTCCTTAACGAACGAACACAAACATGGCCTTGTTCGTGTTCGTTCGGTTCGATTACAGCCCTAGTGGTTAGGAATGAAATAAAGAAGAGCATCTTAGTTCAATAAATTTTGATTCTACACCATCGTAGAAACACTTCACTTAGTATATAATACCCTAACCAGTTAGAGAATAAGGATTTACAACTCTAATATGATTTACTAGAAAATATAACCACCCAAGCTAACTTCAAATTAGATCAAGTGCATTAGATACAGAAAGCAACTGAATAACCTTTTGGCCCTTCACAGCAACTGTAAACCGGGGATAAGAACCATACAGCATCCCTTTGCTTTTAAGCAAATTTTCTAATCGAACTCTTTCTTTTTTGGCAATAGCCTCCATATCAACATGCGTTGAAGGTGCTGTAGGTGGCAAAGGTGTTTTAGCCTCAGCCTGTACAAAAACCAAAACCTTAATAACGCATTGTAAAACTTGAAATGTAAAAAGAAACTTGTGAGTTGTGACTCGCTAGTTAGTCCAGTGGAAGCAAAAAATAGAATACGAACATTGATTATTGACACTGCTGGTAAGATAAATCGACAAGATAACAATTTCATACAAACCTCAGGTGCATCTGCATAGGCCACATCTACTAGACCAAATCCAAGCAACCCTGATAGCATAGCAGGAAGAATATTTAATCCATGAGCATTTGTTGAGCCCCAGGCCTTATCATGGTAAGGGTGGCCGTTGTGCTTGAAACTACCTGCAAGCGCCAATTCTGAGCTTGTTAAAAGACTCACATACTCTCAAGAAGTTCACTTGTTTGATAATATATTAATATTAATAACAAAATTTACAATATCATCCCATCCATCCCAATATACAAACTGACCTTTGCAAACACACAAACGGCAACTAAATATCTAGAAATTCCATAAAGAAGCTAATGTCACACTGGGTCAGCAAACCTTAACCGTTAACCGAAATTAACCGATAACCGAACCGAAGTAACTAATAACCAAGATTAACTAACCGATTAATTGGTTATGGTTATGGTTAAGGGTATCCCTTAACCGAACGTTAACTCAACTGAACCAAACCGGAAAGAAATAAGAGATGCTTATGTCGAGATCAATATATGTATATACGTATATATAATTATATATGGATTGGGTATATGTGTCAATGTTGTAATGAAAAACTTTAACTGATTCTTTAAATGTGTTTCAGTGATCAAGAATAAGTTAACCGATTCTTTTTCCACGTTCATTTAGTTCAAACATGGCTTGGTTAACTAACCAAAATTAACCAAAACCAAAGTTCAGTTATGGTTACGGTTAATAAAATCCCATAACCGAAGCTAGCGGTTATGGTT
The DNA here is from genome assembly GCA_030545235.1 of Helianthus tuberosus. Classification (NCBI taxonomy): domain Eukaryota; kingdom Viridiplantae; phylum Streptophyta; class Magnoliopsida; order Asterales; family Asteraceae; genus Helianthus; species Helianthus tuberosus. Next base: position 24,244,816 of record CM060435.1, on the reverse strand, counting down.
AAGGGTAAAAACATAACCAAACCGCGATTTGAGCACCGCTAGGTCAAAGTGTATCTCTATTCTCTAGTAATACAATAGAGTGAGTACTTATAACTTATGCACAACCTATAAGATACATGATTTAAGGCTATAAGTTTGACAACAACTAAGCAATAAACCTAAAAAACCTATCAGTCAAAATTCCAAACAGAGTGACTACTTAACAACAGTATGATCAACTGATATTATCCGAAATTGAAAACAAGAAGCAATAATAAACTAGAAACAAGAGATATTTATTAACAAAAACAAGCAAATTAATGGACATACAGTAAGAGAGGTGGCGCAGAGGCGGAATCGAAGGGGTTAGGGTTTTGCGAAATGCGATTGTACGGCAGGACTGAATTGTTCTAGCAAGATGACGGATTGACGCCATGAAAAGTTGCCGATCTCGTTCGTTGTGAATTGGAGTGTTATTCGGTCTTGTTGTGGAGGAACAATGGCGCGCAACCATGAACCACCTGCAACTTCTAGAATTTATTGGACTTCGTTCATTTCCTGGGCTGGGCTGAACAGATTGGGCTTATTTAAAAAGTAAAAAATGGGCTGGGCTGAACAGATTGGGCTTGTTTCAAAAGTAAAAAAAAATTAAGAAAAGAGTGAAATTTGAAACTTCGGGGCTATTTTCATATGTGGTTTCATACCGGGTTCAGGTATGGTCGGGTATTGAAAAATCGGGTATTGGAAGAAACCAGATTAGATTCGGGTATTGAGGAAAAACCTAACTTTGTGTAACAGAGTAGGGTAAGGTATGGAACCGGGTTTGTTTCTTATTTATTTTTACACAAAATGAATTTGTTTTAAATTTAAATTTGCTTGTGTTTTGTAAAAGTACTATAATAAGTTAGAACAATGTATTTTGGATGGTTTGTAAAGTGTTTTTTTTTTTTTTTTTTTTTTTTTGGTTTTGAGATTTCAGAGTGTTGTGATTATACCAGAATATCAACTGCCTGTTTATAATAAAACATGAGAGCCAAAATGGGTAAACAAAATGCAAAAATGGGTGAAAACCGTTTTAACGGCTTTGGGTAGGGTAAAATACCTAGGTTCGGGTATTTTAAAACCGGTTTTAGGTACAGTTTTGAATTCGTTTTGGGTTTGGTTTCTAGGAGAGAAAAAAAAAACGATACTCTATAGGTAGGGTCGGGTACAAAACCATGATATATTATACGCAATTATTAAAATACCGTGTTTCGAGTTTTATAGGTTAAAATCCATATCGAGTTTTTATGTACACCTCTAGATTAGATTGAGAGTCTTAGCGACTACATTTCCTGATTTTAGTGGAATCTTTTTCTTAAAGATTATTATATTTAAAAATATATTTTTTAGATACATTTTTCAAACATTATCATATTCTAATAAATATTACTTTTATACATATTTCATAAATAATTATTTATATCAGCAATGTGGTAGGGGACTATGTACAAAGTATCAAAACATGTGAGTCTAGGAAATATTATGAAAAATCTATCTAATACCATCACCAGCATTTACAATGAATTTGATGATGAGTGAAAAGGTAATTAATGAAGAAGAGAAAGAGAAATTCTTCTAATAATTTGTATGTAGCATTGGGTTTAGTCTTAACAATTCAATGTAAAAGATAGCAATCACGTAATGAAAACAAGTGCTACCTGGGTAAGAAAGGGTAAAAAAGAAAATCATTATCGTTGACTTTTAAACAAACTCATACGTTAATATATATTTTTTAAATTACACAATTAGAACGGACATTTTATTCTCTTTAAGTTGAGCATAATATCATTATAGGTTTTTTTTAATTAAAAAAAGAAGTTTAACATGCTATGTGATAACATACCAATACGTGATTACAAAACGTTACGTAACATGCCTTATATTCAGAACTATAACATGTTGTTACGTGATTATACACCAATGTGTAATTACGTAACATTGCGTGACTATATACAATTACGAAATTAAGTAAACAGTTACTACGTGATTATGTACGCACGCTACGTAATTTATATGGATAATAATACCCTTGAAATTTATGATTACGTATTACCTGAATTACAGAAGGTTCATGTATTTCGTAACATAAAACCTTTCAATCAGATTCAAACGTTGTGCAAAAATATTTTTAATTAATGATCAAACATTTGAATTAAATGATATTTATTTTTACACATTATTTAGTTAAAAGTCGTACACATTGATCCAAAAAGAAGTTTATAAAGTCGAAATAGACAGAATCTGACAGGTTAGAAAGCTACTTTCAATTTTCCATTAATATTTTACACATTAAAATTCAAAAAAAAAAAGGGAAATCTAACAAACCCATAAAAATAAAACCAAAAAAAAAAAAGTAAAAAAGTAAAAAATAAACATAAAGTCAAAACACTTTTTTAGTAAACAAGCTCCTCAAATTAAACAAACCACTAGCTCCACCGTCACCACCGCCACCCACCGCCGTTGCACCACCGTTCCCTCCGGCAACACTTCCATTATTTTCTTTACTCACATCACTCTGACAACCCATCCGTTGCCGGTACCCAATACACGCCGGAACATTAATATTCAACACCTTACCATTTCCTCCGGCACCGGTACCGGCGCCGGAACTTTTCCCCGGCCGGGGACTTTTCTCTGCGGTGCTCCGAACAACACCGTCGTGTAAACTCCGGCTCAGCCCGACCCGTTTCGCTTGCCAAACCGGACTACTCCGACCCAAATGAACCCCGACCCGACCCGGACTGGTCGGCCATTTCCGGTACTTATCGCCGGTGGAATTGCTCCGGGAACACGGCGCACTACTCACTTTCCGGTTTCCGGCCACCGTCCGCGGCCGGTTGTTCCCCGCCGATCTGCTTCTGGAAAACGGCCATAAGTTTATATTCAGCTCCGCCGTCGCCGTCCCAACTCCGGCACCGGCGCCGGAGACAACATTTTTTTCTTTTTTTTTCTTGATTTCTTTATCTTTTTTTTCTGGGTTTTTCTTGAAAATATCTCTCCAACGTTTAGATGCAGTAAAGGTTGGAACTTTGGGGTCGGATCCGGGGATATTGATGTTATCTGAGGGTGGGTTTGTGGGGATGTCCGGTGGGTCATCGGTGGTGGTGAGGAGGTGGAGGGGGAGGAGGACGCCGTCGGAGAAGAGTTGGTCGGCGGAGTGGAGGGTGGTTTGATCGGAAGATGGGTTTCTGAACTCGAATTCTGGTGAGTTAGAAGCGGTGAGAGTGGGAATATTCTCCATTTGGAGAGGAAGAGAGATTGTCAGGAGTGGTTGAAGTGTGTGTAGATGTGGGAGGGTGAGGGTTATTGTTATTGTGGTTTATGGAAGGGAAGAGATGGATAACATCAACCATATAAAAAAAGATAAATAAATCTAGCTAAATCTTTTTAGTTTAAAAGAAAATATAATAATAAAAATTTGAGTTTAGAGTATAATAATAGTATTTGTTGAAAAACTAAATAAAGGTTTGATAAACATGTATTACTTTTTGCCTTTAAAAAAAAAGTATTACTTTTATCTAAAAAGAGTTAAGTGTTATTTTAGTCCCTGTGCTTTAGGTTATTTTATCAGTTTAGTCTAAATATTTTATTTTTTCTCTATGGGTCTAAAAAGGTTTCATCGTTGCCATTTTAGTCTACTGGGGTAACTTCATTCGTTTTTTTTTTTTTGTTAATGAGAAGGTCAATTCGGTCATTTTATATGGCCGAATTGCCCTTCTAGTTAATAGAATTACATATAAAATGATCGATTTACCCTTCTCATGAACAGAAAAAATGAATGAAGTTAACCCAGTGTACTAAAATAGCAACGGTGAAACCTTTTTGGACCCACAGATAAAAAATGAAACCTTGGGACTAAACTGACAAAATAACCTAAACAACAAGGACTAAAATGACATTTAACTCTATCTTTTATAAATTCTAAATATCACTTAACTTTCGTGTAGTAACTAGTAAGTTGACTCGTGTTGACGCGACATTGAAACGTAAAGCACATCGAATTTATATCGTCTAATGAAAACGTATTGTATTAGACCTAGTTGGTTTTCGAAAAAATTACGTCAATAAACGTAAACCAACTGAAAACGTACTTAAAAATAAGCATAGAAACATACTATATTTGACCCAACTCATTTTCGAAAAAAAAAATTTAAATTTACGTCAGAATGTAGACCAACCGAAAACGTACAAAATAATGTCATTATATTTGACACAAATCATTTCAGAGAAAATTTTACGTCGAAAGTCTTTAGTTTGAAAATCATATAAAAAACGTCGACCGCATGGTTTGATTGGGTTTATCTTATTACTTATATCTTGATGATCCAATTGTTTTTCATGGTTGCTTATTTCTTGTTTAGGTCACTGGCAATGAATCGTTACAACTTTAATTTCGGTTCTTCTTCTTTACATTTATGATGTTTGACTTTTATTTATGGATATTATGTGCAAAGTTTGAAGGATGGATGGGTCCTGTATTGTTTGCAAAAATCGCGATTACTCGGCGATTAATCGCCGACTAGTTGCTAGTCGGCCTCCTACTGAGTAATTTTTCACTAATCAGCCAAAAAATCGCTAGTCGGTCAAAGCCGGTCCAAGCCGCCCTAGTCGGCCCATTTGAAATCCTTACAAAACAGGCTCAAGATTACAACTTTAGCCCATTTTCCTTATCCCTTACCCTAATATGATGAAGAATTTGAGTTGGAGAAAGAGGATGAAGTAGACGAGAAGATTGAATACGAGTCGGATGGTGTCGAAATCATTGAACACTATGGGGATGACGATTATATTTGAGCTATTTGTTAGGCCGGAGGGTGTGGGGGCGCCACCCTCGCCATGTCACCGCCTATAGCGCCCCCGGCGCTATACACCCACACCCTGAAGATTAAGTCGGGGCGCTATAGACCCCTCGCCAACATGATAACGGCTTGCAATTGCGTGGATCGAGACAGAAAGGTCAAATGTGACCGTTTGAAAACGTTTAAAAAAATTAAACTTTTTATCTATATATATATATATATAAACCTTACACCATATAAACACACCTCTATCTCAAAAACCAATCACAAATTTACCACCCAAACACACACCAATCACAACTAGAAAATGGCATCCGATTCTTCGAGCTCTTCATCCGATGGTGGTTTCGACGACATGGTTATCGCAATGACGCAGGAGGTGATTAATAATTTGCAAGAAGAAGCCCAATCCTCTACGTCGCGTATCAGGCAACCGCCTCTTGAACGGGATCGGTTAGGTGCTCATGAACGTCTAGTGCACGATTATTTTTGTGAAAATCCGTTGTACGATGATGGCCAGTTTAGGCGCAGGTTTCGTATGAGCCGTCGTCTTTTCGTTAAAATTTCTAGTGATCTTGCGGGCGAGTTCCCTTTTTTCACGCAAAGAGAAAGTGCAAGTCACAAAGTTGGTTTCTCTGGAATACAAAAGTGTACAGCAGCAATCAGGCAACTAGCGTATGGCACAACGAGTGATGCGTGGGATGAATATTTAAGGATGTCGGCAAGAATGTGTCGTGACTCTCTTGAAAATTTATGTGAAGGTAATTTTTTGTTGACTATTCTTTCTTTAACGTTATTATTTTTATTTACATATTATTATAATTTTTTTAACACTATAACTTTTGTAGGTGTTATCTCTCTGTACGGGAGACGCTACTTGCGGATGCCAACCGCCGCGGACGTTCCACTTCTATACGAGGCCCATCAGCGCATACACGGTTTTCCTGGGATGTTGGGGAGTCTTGATTGCACGCACTGGGATTGGGCGTCATGTCCAACCGCCTGGAAAGGGCAACATCATCGTGGTGACCACGATGGTCCCACCCTAATATTACAAGCAGTCGCTTCTCAAGATTTATGGATTTGGCATGCGTACTTTGGCATGGCCGGTGCGAACAATGACATCGCTGTTTTAATGTCCTCGAATCTTTTCGACGATGTCATAGACGGTGTTGCACCAAATACTTCATTCTATGCAAACGACGTGGAGTATAAGTATGGGTACTATCTCACAGACGGTATTTATCCCGAGTGGGCGACGTTGGTAAAAACTCTTTCGTGTCCAGATGATGAAAAAAGATTGTATTTCAAGAAAAAACAAGAGTCAGCAAGAAAAGATATCGAGCGGGCTTTCGGTGTGTTAAAAAAGAGATGGTCTATCATCGCCCAGCCGTCGAGGATACTTGAAAAAAGAAAAATGAGAAACGTCATGTATACGTGCATCATTTTGCATAATATGATATTGGATGATTCTCGTAGAGCGTTTTGTGGAGAAAGTTATGATGAAAGTATCCAACCGACGAACCCAATACTAACATACGCTGAAAAAGAAGCTATCCGATCGAAGGTACGAGACAGGAACACACACCATAACCTTCGAGCCGATCTGACCGAGCACCTATGGTTTTATCGTGAACAAGGAGGAGACGACGAAGACGACGAGTGACTTTTTTTTAAACTCTGGCATTGTATGGTTTTTATTTAAATTATGACATTTTATTTATATTATTTCAATTATGGTTTTTATTTAAATTATGACATTTTATTTGTATTATTTCAATTATGGCATTTTATTTAAAATATATAAATTATGTGGTATAAATTAATATATGAAAATTAAATGATTTTTAAAATAACAAATAATTAGGCAATGATGAGGGGGCTCAATTCCACACCCAACAAATTAAGTGGGGGGGTTATAAAGCCCCTTGGCTGATGTGGCGCCTAGGTGGCGCTGAGGTGTCCTTATAACCCCCAAGGGGCTCCATCCCACACCCTCTAGCCTTAATGTTTGAATTTTAAGTATTGATACTTATATGTTATGACTTATATGTAAGTTTAATTTGTATTTTGAACTACTTTTACCTTTTTAAGTATTATATTGATATGGATGTGTGAGTATATATATACATATTTATAAAAATAATAAAATTTACATATAAAGTTCCGATCCGATTAATCCCGAGTAATCCCGAGTAGTCGCTAGTCCCCACCTCACCGGCCGACTAGCAAGTTCTCCAACCTTGCTATGTGAAATAAGGTTCGTTGTTGTTCTGACTTATGGGCCAAGTTTTAATTTATAGTCCCTTGTATTGAATATATGAATCATTTCTATTGTTCGACTTTGATTACTGTAACAAGTTGCCTTCTATTAATCATGAGAATTTGTGATTGTTTTTTAAAACAGTTTAAACTAAACTAAGTCCAACTTTGGCGGGACTCAAACCATTGATCTTAAGGGTACCACTTTAACTCCGATGGTTTTGTGAGAATTAGGTGGTGTTTGTTTTTTGGCCAGAAGCACTTCTGGCCACTTATGTCTGCGCCGCGCAGATGTTTGAACTCTGCAGCTTGTTTGTTTTCCGGAAGATCTGCAGACCAAAAACGTCTGCCTCACCTCTTCCCCACGCAGACATGGCCTTAAGTATGCGGACCTCTTCTCACCTCTTCTCCTGCCCACAGACCTGCATCACCTCCACCACCACACATCTCCGCCACCATCTCCGCCACCACCTCCACCACCACGTCTCCGCCACCACCTCCACCGCCACCACATGCACCCCCACAAAACAAACACCACCCAAAACCCCCCAAATCGAAACCACCACGTCTCCGCCACCACCTCCACCATCTCCGCCACCACCTCCACCTTCTTCCCCGCCACCACCGCCGGTGCGGCTCCCAAAACCCCCAAATCGAAACCCAAATCGAACCCAGAGAGAGAGTGAGAGAGATACCGTAGAGAGAGAGATTGGAGACCGGTGGTGGTGGTGGTGGTTGAACGACGAAAACCCCCAAATCGAACCCAGATCGAAGATCGGTGGTGGTGGTTAAACCCAGAAAACCCCCAAATCGAACCAAACAAGCTGGTGAGATGGCGGAGATCGGTGGTAGTGGTGGTTGAACCCAGATCGGAGATGATGACGGTGGTGTGAAGGCGGAGGTGGTGCGGTGGTGGTGGTGGTGCGGCGGTGGTGGTGGTCTGCAGATTGTAGAGAGAGAGTAGAGAGAGTAGAGAGAGAGAGAGTCGAGGCAGAGATTGTGTGAGAAAAGTGGTTTTGTAGAAGGAAAAAAAACAAACCCTCTTCTCCTGCAGATGCCTGCAGATGTGGTCTGCAGACTGCAGACCATTTTCCCGCAAAAAAAACAAGCAGTACCTTAGTGATTATGAGTTTGCTATATTTAAATTGGCTATTATGTCATAATGTTAAGCATTATCGTACTACAAATTTAGAGAGCACATTATTCTATCAAAAAGTGAAATTTATACAAAACTTGAATGAAATTATTGGAGTTGTTAAGGGGGTAATAAATAAAGTTTAGAATCATCACTACTCATTAGACCTCAACTATAAATTACCTTTTTTAGTTTTAACACACTATTGTTAATTTGTAATTGTCATGATAATATACAGACTCTGGGTTGTTTTATGCATTGAATTGTCATAATAGATTATTGTTTTGGGTAATGATTATGGCTACTAAGTTTATATCAATGTTTTCATGAGCGGATTGGATGTTGAACCAATCTTCTTACCAGTCCACTGGTTAGGCCACTCGAACCAATCTTATTACTAGTTTGTTCTCGTGATGCTATGATCGTTGGCACTTGGCAAAGGTCGAAACAAACGTGTTTTTGAACGTCTATTTTAAGGTAACATGTTACTTATCGAACTAACAAAATCGAATATGGGAGCAAAGAAATCACTACCTACGCCGGTGCTTTAAATATATAATTTTAATTCGTGACATTTCACCAGTTTCTTAAGTTGTTTTTCCTTGGATATTCCTATGGAAATATTTTGTACGATTTTCTTGATCCCAAATTCTTTTATTCCCTTTAGTTTGTTAATAAAACTATGGAAATATTTTGTATTATTTTCGTGATGCCAAATTCTTTTATTAATTTTACATGCAATTTGCATTCGAATATTATAAAAAAAAAACATGTTTTTAATCAAACATCTAATCTAACTTATAATAAAAGACTCCAAATAATGTCACATAGCATTCTCTCATTCAACCTCATAAATTTTATTTATATTTATTTAATAAATTTCTTTTAATATTAATAACTAATATATATATATATATATCATTTATTTTTATCCTTATCTTTATCTAAGATTAATAAATAACTTCAATTTTGCAATTTAGATCCTTTTTTTTACTTTTAACTCAAAGTTTTTCATCTTTTGCAATTTAATCCCAACTCTTTTTTATTTTCAATTTTGGTCCACCATATTTATCATCTTTCCTAAGTTTTTCGTTTCGTTCTAAATTTTGTGAGTTAATGCACCGCAACGTGCGTGTGGAGTTCAACATTTTTTCGTATATTTTTTCCCGTTTGACTGGCCCGTCGCAGCACATCTATTTTTCTCCATTTAACAAGTTAAACCAACGCGCGGGTCCTGGATTGACTTAGTTATTTTTTTCTATGTTTTACGTTTCGGTTTAATTTCTCTGCAATGAGTGTTCGTGATTCAAAGATTTCATGTCTGTTTTTCGCTCGAAGTTATTTTTTCGTTTTTATTTAATTTGTTTTTACGCCCTTTTCCGGTGTTGGTGGTCGCTGACTGGGGGGGGGGTTGGAAACTTATGGCAATTACTGCCTCGGTTTTCTCTAACCATTTACTTATGGCAATTACTGCCTCGGTTTTCTCTAACCAACGCAGTGCCGCAGTCGCTCCTTCATTGCCTGCAAACTCAGTGGGTTTACAAGCAAGAAATTCTTTGTAAGTGCAACCAGGCGTTGCAGTTTTCCTTTTCTTAGGGAGCGGAGCTTGCCGTGGTTCATTATCGTGATTAACATGATTATTGCCTCCGTTTACGCTTTTACTGAAGTTATCTTCAGAAATACGTTTACTAGGAACGATTTGTTGCGGTTCGATTAGATTTTTAACAGCAGCAACGATTGCTGGAATAGCTTTGGCTATCTCTTGAGCAACTATTTCTGGAATAGCGTTGGCTATCCCTTGAGCAACGATATTTTCTATATCCTGCCTAGTCATGAATTGATTCCCCGGTTGTTGCTCAGATTGATTAACCTCATTAACTGGTTCATTATTAGCATTTTCCATCTGATATCTAATTTATAGATAAATAATTAGTATAAAGGAAATAATCCTATGTCACAATTTAATTGCACATACTTACATAAACGAATATACAAACAAAACTGAAATTTTCTAAAAATTTCATTTGTTTTATATATCATGCTTCTATATACATCCGTTTTATTATTTATTTTACATACTGATTTTTTATTATTACTATTACACAACCACAGTTTCATAATCCCCTATCCTTTGTCAGATGATATTCTAATAACGGCGTTCCTTCTCGTCGTATTTCCAGGAGATTTGTCCCAAAATCTCTTGGATCCTATTCCCAGTATCCATTAGTTCTTCGCCAAAGTGGCGGAGTTCAACCATATTCTCGTTACTCATTGGTGAATTTGGTAAAGGTTCTGAATTGAACTTAGGAAAAAGCTTATATGGATGGTTTTGTAACAGTATTTCATTATTCCTCCATTCGTCTATTTGCGAGTGGATTGAAGGGTTTGGAATAGCTGGTTCTAAGTTTATTGGTAGTGGTGTTTCAAGAGAATGAATAAAATCATTTTCATTAATAGGCTCAATAGTATCATCGTTTGCCATTATAAAATCTAGTTCTTCTTGAGATGGTAACCCCTCAATTTGCCTATAGCTTTCCCCAATTTCCATTTTCTTAGGCTTGGGTTTCTCGAGAGGTAAAGCGTTGAATTCTATAGGCTCTTCTAAGTCTGGTATATACCTATTGAAATCTCTGGAAACTTCTATTCTTACTGGATAGAGATTTAAATTCTGAAGGGCGTCATACAAGTCACTCATGCTGTTATGCAAAATACACAATTACTAAGTTAAAATTTATATCAAATTTCATAGAAAACCTTTAAATATTATTTCGTATTGGGTAACTATGAAACAATCGAATATGAAAACATACTAGGTTTTATTTATGAATTTATTTATTTACTAAATACGGTTTATAGACTGTAGATAATAAAGATGCTAAAACTTTGAGTCATATTAAATTAAAGATTTGTATTTATTGCTACAGTGGCTAGCATATAGAGATCTGTCCATAATGTACACAGTTAGTCAGATAATAAAACACATAATCATAAAATGGCAATTAAATTTTCTAAGTATCTCTCAATTACTTTAATAGGCTAAAATCAATAGTAAGCTTAAATCAGTGGCTCTGATACCACATTTTTCTGTCACGGCCCTTGGCCCCGGTTTGACCTGGTCCAGAGTCGCGAGACAGGAAATCCGATGGTATCTAATTTAGTGACAGCGGAAGTCTTTTTAAACAGGATCGATTATTATTAAAACTGCTCGTTTATATATATAATATAGGGATAAATCCCATAATTTACAATAAAGTGATTTCACTGGGAAATCTTTATTTCTTAAAACATGTTTCTTTATTTATTTACATTGAGCCACTTTTCTAAGCATGTAGTGCTCCACTGCACTTTTCCTGTGCTCATAACAGATTACCTGAAATATGTTTGAAAAAGGTTTTGTCAGCAGGGAAATACTGAGTGAATCATTCTATTTTGCATAATGATGCATAGTTATTAATTACAGCATAAGAGCGATTACAATGGCTTCTATCTTATCTTTATCTGCCTCTATGTCACAATGGTGACATGTCACAATGGTGACGATGGTCATACCACTATTAGATCAATGAACCTAAATAGTGACGATTATCCCTGTAGGTCAATGAACCTAACAGTGATTATCCCGAGTAGGTCAATGAACCTAAATGGGAGAAAATTAGTAATGTGCACAATACCCCACTAACCAGTAATTCAAGATATCCACGACTTAGTCCCTGTAATTATAACCTTGAAAATAATTTGAGGTATTGTAAAATAGTTGATAAAAAGAGAATGACTCACATTGTAGATTTAACGAGCAGAGTATAAGCCTACTGATTAGCCTTGATTAACCTAATTTAAATAATAATGCACACACAAACAGGTTAGTAACTAATACATCAGTTGCGACAATTCACGAGATTAAACCCTCACAACGATTTACAAGTGCAATACTTAACAATTCAGCGGATTCACAACGAATGACAGAGTATAGTCCGAGTTCGAACAGCACTCAAACATTCAAGTCGAAATCACGATGAATAACAAAGTATAAACTCAATTTGAGCGGCACTTAAACATTCGTTGGATAGTTATAATCGATCGGACGTTGAATCGTAATAGCGATCGAGTTATTACCCTGATTGCGGCATCAATTAGTGATCTGTGTGTGTTAATTGTGATAAACAGAGCATATCTCAGTGCCTAGAACGAATTTCTTCGTCGAACATACGCAGAATTTCAAGTGCCAACCTCTGCTATTTATACACGATTTTTGCCCTCACTTACGGACCGTAACAAATAACCCTTACGGTCCGTAAGGGTTACCTATTTTTTTATAGAGTAGCCACGTGTGGGACTAGGCCTGCTGAGTCGACGATTCTTGAATTTTTTATTCTGAAAACGAATTAAGAGGATAATCGTCAAGTAGGAAATGCCCCCCCTGAGTTTTAGGGGCCCTGATCCTGATTCTGATGATTCTGAAAATTTTAGGGTTTGCGTAGAATTATTTGGGTGTCTTAATTAGGGTTTCCTATTGGTCAATTAAAATAATAATTAAGACTTTTTGATGAGAGTTGTTACATTCTCACTACCTTAATAAAAATCTCGTCCTCGAGATTTACTGGAATAATTGAGGATACTTTCGCTTCATTTCGGATTCCAGTTCCCAAGTGTAATCGGGTCCTCGTTTCGAATCCCACTTAACTTTAACTAGCACTAGTCGTTTGTGCTTGAGAAATTTCACTTTTCTGTCTTCTATCTGAAGAGGTTTCTCAACAAATTTTTACATTTTTTTTTTTTCGTTTACCTCTATATCTTGGAGAGGTACTACTAAAGATTCGTCTAATAGACATTTCTTGAGGTTGGATACATGAAATACATCATGTACTCCAGCTAATTCTTCTAGTAGTTGTAACCGATAAGCAATTAGTCCTATATGTTGGATCATAGGAAATGGTCCTACGTATCTTGGACTTAGCTTTTCTTTCTTACCGAATTGAACTATTCCTTTCCAAGGAGATACTTTCAATAACTTTTTGTCTCCAACTCGAACTCCAACGGTTTTTATCTATTATCTGTATAACTCTTCTGGCGATCTATAGCTGTCTTCAGCCTTTCTTTCGTGATACTGAATATCACAGTCGTAATCACTTAAGATTTTCATCCATCTCCTTTGTCTTATGTTTAATTCTTTTTGCCCAAATATATGTCTTAAATTCTTATGATCCGTGTAGACAGTATACAGATAATGTCTTAAATTTTAAGGGCAAAATTTATGGCTCCTAATTCTAAATCATGAGTGGTATAGTTTCTTCGTTCTTTTTCAACTGTCTTGAAGCATACGCAATTACCTTCTTGCGTTGCATACGCACACATTCAACTCCTAATTTTGAAGCATCACCATATACTTTAAAATCTTCTGTTCCTTCTGGTAAGGCTAGGATTTTGTTAATTTATGCTTTAAGATCCTAAAGGCTTCTTGTTTAGATCTCTAATCAAACTTAATTGTTTTACAGGTTAACTTAGTTAATGGTATAGCTACTTTAGAAAAAAATCCTTAATAAACCGTCTATAGTATCCGGCTAAACCTACAAAATTCCTAATTTCCATTGCTGATTGTGGAATCTTCCATTTGATAATTGCTGCTATCCTAGCAGGATCTACGTGAATACCTTCATGATTCACCATATGACCTAGAAATTGCACTTCTGGCAGTCAAAATTCACACTTCGAGAATTTGGCGTAAAGCTTTTCTTTTCTTAACAAAGTTAAGAGTGCATGCAAATGCTGACAATGTTCGTCTTGACTTTTTGAATAAATAAGTATATCATCTATGAAGACAATTACAAATTTATCCAAATACGGTTTACAAATCCTATTCATCATGTCCATGAATGCTGCAGGTGCATTCGTTAATCCGAAGGGCATGACTGTAAACTCATAATGACCATACCTAGTTCTGAAAGCAGTTTTAGGTATGTCTTCCTCTTGTACTTTCAATTGATGATATCCGGAACGTAAGTCGATCTTAGAAAAATATATATCTCCCTGGATTTGATCGAATAGATCATCAATTCTAAGTAATGGGTATCGATTCTTAATTGTAACTTTATTCAATTCCCTATAATCAATACACATTCTTATAGAACCATCTTTTCTTAATAAACAACACTAGTGTCCCCTATACGGGGATAAATTAGGTTGTACGAAACCTTTACTTAATAATTCATCTAATTGCTTTTTCAGTTTTTATATTTCTGTAGGTGCTAACTGATAAGGTTTATCAGTAAAATTCCTGGAATTAGATGAATCCTAAATTTTATCTCCTTATCTGGTGGTAATCCAGGTAAATCTTCTGGAAATACATCTGGGTATTCTGAAACTACAGAAATTTCCTTAAATTCTTTATCTTTAGTATTGATGATTACTGGAATCATGTATACTATTCCTTGCTTTCGTTCATAATTAGCAACTTTCATTACTGATATGAACTTTAGGGTTTTACATAGCTTATTTCCTGTAATCATTATTACTTCTCCAGTGGTGCACAAATTTCTATGGAATTCTTATCATAGATAATTTGAGCATAATTGTTTTACTAATCAATCCATTCTTAGCACAACCTTGATTTCAACTAATTTCCTAGATAATAGGGTTGCAGAAAATTTATGACTTAAAAAATTCTATTTCTATGTTTTGCAGAACCTTATTTATTTTAACTGAATTCCCATCTGCCGTTTCTATTGTAGAAATTTGCCTAATGCTGATTAAAGATAAGTTAAGAGTTTGGCAAAATGAAGTATTGATAAAACTTTGGTTTGCACCAGAGTCAAATAATACTTCTGTGTAAACATTACGAACTAAGAACATACCGGCTATCACATCTGGAATCATCTCGGCTTCTTGAGTAGTCAGCTGGAAGGCTCTCGCATTCCTTTTTGCTCCTTCTGCCGGTTTGGCTTTACTGTCAGATGGTTTGTTTAGTTTTGGACAATCTGGCCTAAGATGTCCAGCTTCTCCACAGTTGTAGCAGACTGAAAATTTCTTCCTCCTGCAGTCTTCTTCTTGATGCCCCGAAATTTTGCAAAAATTGCAATATCCTTTGCATCTTCCAAAATGCTTCCTTTTGCAAAAATTGCAAAATGGGCTAGTAGAAGATTGCCCATTCCCTCCTTTCTTGAAATTGTTATGGTTACCCGAACGGAATTCTTGGGTAATCCTTTGGGCTACTTCCTTCCTTCTATTTTCTTCTCTTGTCCGGACTAGCTCGTCGGTCAAAGTATTGGCTAAATCCACCGCATCATCAATTGTGCAAGGTTTTGCAGCCTTGACGATATTACGGATTTCGCCAATCAATCCCCAAATATAACGAGAAATAAGTACCGGCTCTGGCGAAGCCAGGGTTGGTACCACTCGAGCATATTCGAAGAATGTCGAAGTATACCCTCGACAATCTACATCTACCATCCGATGGGTTAGAAACTTATTTGTCATTTGTTCCTTTTCATACTCGGGACATAATTTTCTTTATACAAAGCTCTTAAATTCTTCCCAGTTCATAGCATATGCCATCCTTCTTCCTTTTTCTTGTAACACCGTATTCCACCATTCTAGCGCTACTTCTTTGAAAAGATTTGACGCATACATGACCTGGTCATCCTGAGCACATTTACTTATGGCAATTACTGCCTCGGTTTTCTCTAACCAACGCAGTGCCGCAGTCGCTCCTTCATTGCCTGCAAACTCAGTGGGTTTACAAGCAAGAAATTCTTTGTAAGTGCAACCAGGCGTTGCAGTTTTCCTTTTCTTAGGGAGCGGAGCTTGCCGTGGTTCATTATCATGATTAACATGATTATTGCCTCCGTTTACGCTTTTACTGAAGTTATCTTCAGAAATACGTTTACTAGGAACGATTTGTTGCGGTTCGATTGGATTTTTAACAGCAGCAACGATTGCTGGAATAGCATTGGCTATCTCTTGAGCAACTATTTCTGGAATAGCGTTGGCTATCCCTTGAGCAACGATATTTTCTATATCCTGCCTAGTCATGAATTGATTCCCCGGTTGTTGCTCAGATTGATTAACCTCATTAACTGGTTCATTATTAGCATTTTCCATCTGATATCTAATTTATAGATAAATAATTAGTATAAAGGAAATAATCCTATGTCACAATTTAATTGCACATACTTACATAAACGAATATACAAACAAAACTGAAATTTTCTAAAAATTTCATTTGTTTTATATATCATGCTTCTATATACATCCGTTTTATTATTTATTTTACATACTGATTTTTTATTATTACTATTACACAACCACAGTTTCATAATCCCCTATCCTTTGTCAGATGATATTCTAATAACGGCGTTCCTTCTCGTCGTATTTCCAGGAGATTTGTCCCAAAATCTCTTGGATCCTATTCCCAGTATCCATTAGTTCTTCGCCAAAGTGGCGGAGTTCAACCATATTCTCGTTACTCATTGGTGAATTTGGTAAAGGTTCTGAATTGAACTTAGGAAAAAGCTTATATGGATGGTTTTGTAACAGTATTTCATTATTCCTCCATTCGTCTATTTGCGAGTGGATTGAAGGGTTTGGAATAGCTGGTTCTAAGTTTATTGGTAGTGGTGTTTCAAGAGAATGAATAAAATCATTTTCATTAATAGGCTCAATAGTATCATCGTTTGCCATTATAAAATCTAGTTCTTCTTGAGATGGTAACCCCTCAATTTGCCTATATCTTTCCCCAATTTCCATTTTCTTAGGCTTGGGTTTCTCGAGAGGTAAAGCGTTGAATTCTATAGGCTCTTCTAAGTCTGGTATATACCTATTGAAATCTCTGGAAACTTCTATTCTTACTGGATAGAGATTTAAATTCTGAAGGGCGTCATACAAGTCACTCATGCTGTTATGCAAAATACACAATTACTAAGTTAAAATTTATATCAAATTTCATAGTAAACCTTTAAATATTATTTCGTATTGGGTAACTATGAAACAATCGAATATGAAAACATACTAGGTTTTATTTATGAATTTATTTATTTACTAAATACGGTTTATAGACTGTAGATAATAAAGATGCTAAAACTTTGAGTCATATTAAATTAAAGATTTGTATTTATTGCTACAGTGGCTAGCATATAGAGATCTGTCCATAATGTACACAGTTAGTCAGATAATAAAACACATAATCATAAAATGGCAATTAAATTTTCTAAGTATCTCTCAATTACTTTAATAGGCTAAAATCAATAGTAAGCTTAAATCAGTGGCTCTGATACCACATTTTTCTGTCACGGCCCTTGGCCCCGGTTTGACCTGGTCCAGAGTCGCGAGACAGGAAATCCGATGGTATCTAATTTAGTGACAGCGGAAGTCTTTTTAAACAGGATCGATTATTATTAAAACTGCTCGTTTATATATATAATATAGGGATAAATCCCATAATTTACAATAAAGTGATTTCACTGGGAAATCTTTATTTCTTAAAACATGTTTCTTTATTTATTTACATTGAGCCACTTTTCTAAGCATGTAGTGCTCCACTGCACTTTTCCTGTGCTCATAACAGATTACCTGAAATATGTTTGAAAAAGGTTTTGTCAGCAGGGAAATACTGAGTGAATCATTCTATTTTGCATAATGATGCATAGTTATTAATTACAGCATAAGAGCGATTACAATGGCTTCTATCTTATCTTTATCTGGCTCTATGTCACAATGGTGACGATGGTCATACCACTATTAGATCAATGAACCTAAATAGTGACGATTATCCCTGTAGGTCAATGAACCTAACAGTGATTATCCCGAGTAGGTCAATGAACCTAAATGGGAGAAAATTAGTAATGTGCACAATACCCCACTAACCAGTAATTCAAGATATCCACGACTTAGTCCCTGTAATTATAACCTTGAAAATAATTTGAGGTATTGTAAAATAGTTGATAAAAAGAGAATGACTCACATTGTAGATTTAACTAGCAGAGTATAAGCATACTGATTAGCCTTGATTAACCTAATTTAAATAATAATGCACACACAAACAGGTTAGTAACTAATACATCAGTTGCGACAATTCACGAGATTAAACCCTCACAACGATTTACAAGTGCAATACTTAACAATTCAGCGGATTCACAACGAATGACAGAGTATAGTCCGAGTTCGAACAGCACTCAAACATTCAAGTCGAAATCACGATGAATAACAAAGTATAAACTCAATTTGAGCGGCACTTAAACATTCGTTGGATAGTTATAATCGATCGGACGTTGAATCGTAATAGCGATCGAGTTATTACCCTGATTGCGGCATCAATTAGTGATCTGTGTGTGTTAATTGTGATAAACAGAGCATATCTCAGTGCCTAGAACGAATTTCTTCGTCGAACATACGCAGAATTTCAAGTGCCAACCTCTGCTATTTATACACGATTTTTGCCCTCACTTACGGACCGTAACAAATAACCCTTACGGTCCGTAAGGGTTACCTATTTTTTTATAGAGTAGCCACGTGTGGGACTAGGCCTGCTGAGTCGACGATTCTTGAATTTTTTATTCTGATAACGAATTAAGAGGATAATCGTCAAGTAGGAAATGCCCCCCCTGAGTTTTAGGGGCCCTGATCCTGATTCTGATGATTCTGAAAATTTTAGGGTTTGCGTAGAATTATTTGGGTGTCTTAATTAGGGTTTCCTATTGGTCAATTAAAATAATAGTTAAGACTTTTTGATGAGAGTTGTTACACCTAACAACTAAAATAGAAAAAAAATACTATTCCGACCTTGTTTTTACACATTCCCTTTTTTCTTACCCATTAGGCATTGATGAATACATCTACCTCCGTTCCACTATTAGGACTTCAGGTTCCAACTCTCCCTCCTCCATTTCTGGCCTGTTACCTTTGCTATTTTATTTGTCTTCGTGGACACATTAATTTCTTTAACGAACGAACACGAATATAAAATCTTATTTGGTAATGTGTTAATGAACCGTTCATGAAATAAATTTTATTCCTTACAATTAAACTCACTCAATTCTTTAGGGTTATTCATAATAGATTCTATTCCTTACAATTAAACTCGACTCAATTCTTTAAAGTCGTTGAAGTGAATGTTTATGTTATGTGATTGTGTTTTCGTATTAAACACTTAAACAAACAATGTTAAAAAGGTAGCAAAATTTATTCCTTTTAGTGAGATCTGGTACATATAATATAATAATTTATATCACGTATGTCATTCAACAATTCAACAACCCTATATAATTTACAAGAAAAGTTATTGAATTATAGACAAATATATATGAATTATTATACACATGTATATTAAAACTTTCCAAGTTGTCATAGTATGGAATTCTTGCTTCACGCTTGTATGTATTTTAAATTGATATCTTTAATGAGGTGGTTATAAGATGGGATGTCCAACTACCATGTTATTGCTTTTATTTATGTACAAAATTATAAGTTACTTATTTAAAATACTTTATTCTTTATAACACCAAGTTAACCTACTCCGAAATACAATGATATTTAATCCAAACTTTTTTTAATTTTTTTTAACAAACAAACTTCTATAAAAGAAGTAAACGGGGATAGTAAGAAGCTTGGGGTCCCATAGTTTGAACATACAAACAAGAAACAAAACAATACAAAGAACGAAAACAATTACTTAATAACATCTCGAACATTAAAATCACACCACCTATCCCAATTCAAACTCTGAAGCGGATATCTATTTTTCATCAAATGAAACGAGTCTTTTTTCATCCTTTTTCACTATATTTCCCGTTGTGCTTCCTAAAGTCCAGTCAGGAAGGTATAGACCAGGGGCGGACCTAGTGTATACCGGGGGTAGCCTCCGCTACGGCTTGGCTCGGAAAAACTTGACGTTTTTAGTGTAAATTTTGGAAAAATTTGATGTTTTTTCGATTTCGTTACGGCTTATTTATAAAACGTTACGGCTTGGCGTGAATCCTAGATCCGCCACTGGTATAGACTATAGAGTAAGGTTAGGTGAGAGAATATGATAAAGATGTGAGAAATGAAACAAAGAAGTTACATTTTAACTTTACTCACGTGTCATTAACACTTGTGTTAATCAATAAGTGGGATAGAGTGACTAGTTTATAGATGAGAATTTATTTGTAGATCATAAAAATTAATTCATACAATAAAATGTACCATTTATGTAAACATATTGTACAACATCCTAAGCATTTTTTATAGTTTAAACAGTAATTATAATGACATATAAATCACCATAGATTAATATAACTTACGACGATGTAACATAAAACGTGTTACGTCCATGGCTGTATAGCCTAGTGGCATCTTAGAGGTGGGATAAGGCTTTGGAACCAATAGGTCCTGGGTTTAATTCCCACAAGGGGAGTTTTCTTATATTTATTGGGTTTCCTTCTGAATTGATGTATAGGCATTATGCCTAGTGGAAATGGATATGATTGGGTGATTCCGCTGGTGGCACGATGATACTCCACTGCTCCGTTAGTCATCAAAATTTGCCGTTAAAAAAACATGTTACGTTTTGTGTACCTTATACCATATCTAGATTCCTTTATGGGAACGAATAGTACTTAGAAGCACCATACATAATTAGAGGGGAACAGGGCCGGCTCCATAGCTTTGCTAAACTAGGCACGGGCCTAGGGCCACCAAAAAATAAGGGCCTCCAAGTTTTTATATATAGTATATGTATTAGGCCTAATAAATACATTTATTTCAAAACTAAACTAGTTTTTTATTGAAAGAGTCCAAAGTAAATATTGTTTAGCAAAAAATGGCCCTGTTTCAAAGGCCATTTCGTATTAATTTCTAGCGATTACTACACAACAACCATCGACCTAATCATCATTATCCAGCGGCCTAAAGCCCCTAAGATACAACCGCAATCATCGTTCTCACTTCCCATCGCAACCTTCTTTCAATTTCCAAGCAATCGGCTATCACTAGACGAAATAAGTAACCGTAATCGCCCATGGCGACGGGTCCGTCGGGATTGGAGGAAAGTTTATGGGTGAAATTAGGGCCCTCACTTTGTAATTCGCTTAGGGTCTCCAAAAACATTGGAACGGCTCTGGAGGGGAAGGAGACCATGTGTTGTCGTTTAAATACTCAAGTCGGTATGACATAGGGTATGTTTAAGTAATATAGTTTAAGGGTAACTGAGTATGTATGAAAGAAAAAAAATCTTGTAATTTGTAGGTTTTTCTATTTTTAACACCGTTCCTAAAAGTGACATCGTCATCAGCTGAACTTATAAAAGGTATGGTTCAACAAACTTTAAAAGGATTTGTTGAAGTCGTCTATATTCATGCTAAATATCCTCTGAATTCTCGTTAGTAGCTTAAAATGGCTAACCAGAGTGTCCTTTTTCCTGTGTTGCACTATGTTCCATTTAAACCAAGTTTATTAGTTTTAATGTCCTTTAGGGAATGAGGAAACGCCAAGTCTAAACCGTCGTGTTTATTTTTGTGGGAATAGTCTCGTTAAGATGGGTTATTCCTTTAACTTTGTGGGAATAGTCTCGTTAAGATGGGTTATTCCTTTAACTCTCTTCGATCAATAGTTGGAGAAACGATCTTAGAAACAAAGCACCTGCCATATGTACTATTTGTACTTGTCTTAGCTATCACTGTGCTGCATGCGCCGATAAGAGCCTGTGCGCATACTTTGGTGATAGCTAAGTTCTGTTTCGCTAAGTCTGGGTATGACCCTCTGCTTGCATGCTTTGCAATGTCTTGCACAGAATTTAAGACCATACCTCTTCGGGTACGAGCATTATTCTATAAATCTTTAATGTCATTCATAGGCTTAAGTGTTCATTAAAGCTAGTTCTTAACTTTAATTCATAGAAGCTATACGGCTTCTTGACTTTATTAAATCCGAATATGGACTAGATTTATTCGCACATGGGTAAGGTTTTGCATCTTAAGCTCGGTTATACTAGTAAACCCTCCCGATCCAGTATAGCATGGAAGTCTTGTGAAAGCTTAAATATTCTATAAAACTAATCATGCGGTTTGGTTTCGTCAAAGTTAATGTTATACTGTTATTGATCATATTCATATCCAGATCCTAACATGTATGTATTTCATAAACGGATAAAGTTACAAGGCCATGCGTAGTGAGGGGTTATACAGGCGCTATCTTGGGCTATAACGCCCCATAGCGCCCGGAACACCGCCCCCTGACATTATGTGGGGGTTATGGAACATGGTGGTGATATGCATAGCAGCGCCACCATTGGTTTTTCTCTCTCACACATATGTATACATACATACATATGTATAATTGAAGGGGTACAACCCCACTACACACTTAAGTTATATAACCCCCTTTTTTATACATTTGCAGTTGTCATGTGTCGTATAACCCCACATCTATGGGGATTATGGGATTTGACCAGTACAAATGGTCTAAGGTGTTGTTTGTTTTTTAAGAGGTTAAATGTCTACAGTCCGCGGACTACATCTTTAGGCATCTGTGGGTGGTGGTGGACGGTGGGTGGTGGGTGGTGGGTGGTGGTGGTGGTGGTGGTAATGATGGACGGTGGTGGGTGGTGGACTGTGGTGATGGTGGTGGTGGGTGGTGTTTAACCCTCTGCAGACCTTAGAAAATCTTAGAAGTGGTTGGACCAAGTCTGCACCAAGAAGAGTTCGCGTATACTTTTTTTTATGAAATGTCTTCGGAAAAAACAAACAATCTACAGATGACAATGTCTGCGCGTGGTGCAGCCAGAAGAGTCTGCACAGATTTCTTTTAGAAAAACAAACACCACCAAAGGAGGCTTAGGGCATGTTTGGCTAAACTTTTTGAAACAACTTATTGACTTGTTGGCTTTTTAGAAAAGTCAGTATGGAGTGACTTATTAACTTATTCCCCTGACATACACCCTCATTGTCAAACATCATTTTGAAGCTTATAATTTTCAAAAAGTCAATAAATTGTTTCAAAAGGCTTAACAAAACATGCCCTTATTACACTGTTACTTGTATTAAAAAGGATAATATACTTGTGAATCAAAAGAACACACCATTACACTTTAAAACTGGTTTGCTCTTTGTGTCTTTCCTTTACTCTTTATATATGCTTTATTCATCGCACATGCCAATGTACCATCTCTTTCTTCCTCTTCCCGATGCACACCAAAATGCGATGTCAAATTAAAGTTTTAAAGCAGAAATATTGTGTACACGAGTAATAATAGAAAATTATTGTGTCCTGTACACGAGTAATTGGAATTTTATGTGGTAGATGACAAAAAGCAAAAAGCTAAAGGGAATCATCTTTTTTATGCTGAAATTAAATAGAAAATAATAAAAAAAATTTCCAAAATTTTAAAGTCAGCATATGTTTAAAACTAGTAGATGCCCTGCCCGCGTTGCGGGGCGAGGGCCGAATAATTCTCAACCAATTAAAAAAAGACTATTATAATTTTCCTAGGAAAAAAAACAAAAAACGATGACAAGACCGTAGTAAACCAATTAAAAAAAAACGTTTATAGTTTTGGTAAAAAAAAAACCAAAACAACGGGAAAAACGTAATTTTTAACTGAGGGTCAAATCATAAATTTAATTCGGGGATAAATTGTAAAGTAAATGGACAAACGGGGGAGTGCGAGGAAGTTGCCGGCACGACTGTAATTTTACACTGGGGGCAAAATTGTAATGTCACCAGGAAAGCAAACAAAAACGATGGAGAAAATGTAAACTTAAGTTGAGGGTAAAATCGTAACTTGGCTGTGAGAAAAAAAACTAATAGCAAAAGTCTAAATTTATACGGGGCAAAATCGTAATTTTTAACTGATGGCAAAAACGTAATTTTAAAGAGGGATAAAATCGTAAATTTGTTGGGCCAATAAGGGAGTGCCAGGCACCTGCCTGGCACTGCTATAGCTGCCGCCCTTTTTGTCCAATTGAAGGGCCTCTCTATTCAATTCTGACGTCAGCCTCTTGTGATTGTAGTAGTTTAAATATAAAGCAATGTATATTAATTAATAGAGTAAACTGCAATTTTACCCCCTGAGGTTAGGGGTCATTGGCATGTCTACCCCCTAAGGAAATAATTGCAATTTTACCCCCCCCCCCCCACTATTTGCTGTTATGTCGCAACCTTACCCCCCGGCCTCAAATTTGTTGACTAATCTGTTGACTATGACTTGAAATGACTATAATGTCCTTTCATATTACCCCCCTGTATTTTGTGCACTCTGTGATATTACCCCCTGCCACCATTGCCACCACCATTCACCACCACAACCACCACTGCCACCTCCAGCCACCACCCACAACCACCACTGCCACCGCCATTCACCACCACAACCACCACTGCCACCTCCAACCACCACCCTAATCCGCCTTGTAAAAGCTATTTATTTTCAAAGTAAGTACCACCTTTCCTATTGGTTCACTATGCTTTAACAATAGCTAGATTAATTTCAATACTACCAGCTTATTCTTGTCTCCAATGTTGAAAGCCTTGAAAAATTAGTTGTGTATTTGATATTTACAGTAAAGGCCCGGTTAGTCAAAGTATACCCTGACATGCGTTCATTGAATGGTTAGCTTTCAAGTTGGACTTTCAAATACCAACACCAATCATCCTAAATTCTATAATTGAAATTTTCGGTTTTGATTTTAGTTACCTTTTACTGCATCTTTATCATCTACACGCACTTAATTCGAATTCTATGTTGTTTAATTTCTGATTCAATTTTCTACACTAATCTTTCATATGGGATTTACCATTTTCATACCATTCTTCCTCTAGACTCTCTTCCTCATTAATCAATTTTCTCCCTCTAGAGAGTCTAGAGCATCAGCCCCCTGTTCTTTGATTTTGGTTTCGATACTAATATAAAGTCAAATGCTCACTTCCAAAGCAGTGCCAAGAAGACACTAGTTTCATAAATTGGTGTTGGCAGTAATAGATTATTAACATATGAATCAATGAAAATTGCAATGGCATTAATTTACCCTACCTTTACAAAGGTTCAAATCTGGTACATGTCTCGTTTGAGGAGAAAAAATGGCGGTTGGTTTGGTTATTCTTCGTGAAGTAAGGCTGTCCGGGGCACCCTCGGTGACTCCCTTCGGGGACCAAAGTCACCGCTCGGTGATGTGCTGCCAACCAAGAGGGGAGGGTAATCGGGGGGCCAAATCGGTGGGGAGGCAACGAAGAAAGGAAGGAGAGAGGGAACTCATGGACCAATGAAATTTTTTTTTTTTTTTTTAATAAAAAAACAAATCACCTAATAGGGGAGTGCTGCCATCAAATTGGGGTGTTAGGGGAGTTTAAGAGAGGAGTTGACGTGGCACACGAGGATTGGTTATGCGTAAGAGAGGGGACTCCCCTCTTAGGGGAGTGCCCCCCTCACCCTAAATGGAAGCTTAATTATGTAAAACAAGAACGCAGATCTCGAGATCAATGGAGCAGAAGCAGCAGCAGCGTGTTAGAGAAAAAACAAATGGAGCAGAAGCAGCAGCAGTGGCAGTGGTGGTTGTGGCAGTGAATGGCGGTGGCAGTGGTGGTTGTGGGTGGTGGCTGGAGGTGGCAGTGGTGGTTGTGGTTGTGGTGGTGAATGGCGGTGGCAGTGGTGGCAGGGGGTAATATCACAGAGTACACAAAAATACAGGGGGTAATATGAAAGGGCATTTTAGTCATTTCAAGTCATAGTCAACAGATTAGTCAACAAATTTGAGGCCGGGGGTAAGGTTGCGACATAACAGCAAACAGTGAGGGGTAAAATTGCAATTATTTCCTTAGGGGGGGTAGACATGCCAATGACCCCTAGCCTCACCGGGTAAAATTGCAGTTTACTCTAATTAATAAGTGATAAAAGATATGTGATTAGGCAAGCATTTAAAAGAAAATTACTTAACAAACAATAAACCAAAACAAGAGTCGCAATTATTATGGGTTAGGTTAATTATAACACCATTAAAACTTGAAAACCAAAAAAACTACTACCAATGGATAAAAAAATTTATATTACTTTTCATTTTCTTTAATTATAAAGTTAGTAATGTAGAAACAAAAACAAAAATTAAAAAAATATGTAGATTGATGAACTAATGTAGCTTACGAAGGTATACACATATGAGGAAAATATATGTAGTTCACGAAGGTATACACATATGAGGAAAATATATAATGTGAGGTTTATTGGGGAACACTAAAAAAGTGGGGAACCGAGGAACACTCTTAACAATTTAACTTAACATGTTAAAAATCAAATTTAAAAAAAAAATTCAGTGTTTTTCTTTATATATACTTTTAGAAGCATTATTAATAAAAAAAATAAAAAACTAAAAATATAAAAAAAAGTTAAAAAGGCTTAATTTTTTTTCAAAAATGATTTTTTTATTGAAATAGTTTCTATTCATTTTTATAAGGAAAAGCGCTGAAAAAAATAAAAAGATTGTTAATTTTATAAGATATTTTTTTAATTGTTTTTTAAACATTTTTTAATTAAAAAGGTTTCTACATGTATTTTTAAGGAAAGAGCGTCGAAAAATTTTTAGAAAAAAATGATTTTTAACATGTTAAGTTGAATTTTCAAAAGTGTCTCATACTTTTTTAGTGTTCCCCAATGAACTCTACCCTATATATACACACATATTTATGTATAGTACACTTTTTCTATATAGAGGTTGGTTAACATACAATTAACCTTAACGTACGATGCGTACGCGGTGAGGAAGATAACATGCGGATTTGGTTATACAAACATGCTGATTTGGTTTTACAACCTGCGGATTTGTTTTACAACATGCAAATTGTTTTTTTCAACATGCGGATTGGTTTTACAAACACAAAGCTTTGGGTTTACAACATGCGGAATTCTCATCGCTTACAATTGTATGTTAAGGGATATCGTACAATACACTTCCCTTTCTCTATATATATGGTAGGGTTCATTTGAGAACCACTCTTATTGCGAGAACCACGAGAACCAATGTGAATACAACAAAATACACCCACCCACCACCACCTAAAACCTAAACAACACCCCTACCCCACCACAACCCAAAAACCTAACACCCCCCCCCCCCCCCAACCCCCCACCCCCACTACTAAAAACAACTATACCTCACCAAAAAAAACTTAACCCCCCCCCCCCCCACTCCTAAAAACCTAAAAAAACCTAACCCCCAAAAACCTAAACCTAAGCTAAATACTAAAAACTAAACCATAAAGCTAAACCTCACAACTAAATGCTAAAAAAGTTTTTTTTATATTTTTATTAACAATCACTAAATTTCGTCACTAAAAAAATTGAACAACAGTACCGATGTGCATATGCATGCTCATGCACATGTGCAACGATACTTTTTCTTCAAAGCATTGTGTTTTGGTTTGTCAAGTTAAAGGAATCACCCATTACATTAGGGGTGTGCATGGTTCAGTTCGGTTTTTGGGCAAAACTAAAAGCCGAAACCGAAATGTCGGTTTCGGTTTTTTAAAACCGTTTGGTTTCGGTTTTTACGCCGGTTCGGTTTTCTTTTTTGGAACAAATTTATGTAAGATTCAAAAGATAAAAAGTATAATTTAAAATATAAGAATCTATCTTATATATTTACATTTAAGTTATTATAGTTAACTTCTTTAATTAATATTTGTTACATAAACTTAACCTATATTTACATTTAAGTTATTATAGTTAACCTCTTTAATTAATATTAGTTACATAAACCTAACCTTCTAATCTGTTTTATGTTTATTCAAAGTTTTTATTAAGACACTAGTGGGGAACCCGCGCGTTGCTGCGGGAGCGACAATTTGCAGCGCAGAACTCATTTTTTTAGTATTCTATAGAGCATTTTTCACACTTCTGAACCCCAATAACTTTGGCGTTTATAATAACATATAGAGATCAATTTACAAATCATGAAATATATACAAAGATTCAAATATAGACATTGTAGTGTTGTTGACATTTAGAGTTTGGATCTTGCAAGAACATCGGTATTTTTAAGATTTGATAATATATTGTACATTCTTGAAGAATGTTAAAATAAAAAAAGTAAATTGCCATCATATACAGTTTCAATCCTGCAATCTCATCATCCTACCGTCATGTCATCTATCCATCATATACACGGTATGTGTGCATTGATCAAGCAGTTAACTTCAGTGCTGCTGATGTCCATAACAACTATCAACGTATTCAACAATCGCCAGCGTATCCTAATGATGAGGAAGTTCTTATACTTGACGGTTTTGATCGTGCTACAGAGCGTTACAATTACAATGGTGGAGTGTCTAAGAATGTGGTAATTAAGAACTTGAAGATGTCAAAGTATAGTGAAAGTGGAGAAGAAGGTGAATTATGTGTGATTTGTCAAGATGAGTTTAAAAGGAAGGAGACGTTAGGAAACTCAATCCACCAGCTGACGCGTTAGCAAACTCAATCCACCAGCTGACCCGTTTGACCTGTTAGTAAACTAAATCCACCAGCTGACCCGTTAGGAAACTTAATCCACCAGTTGACGCATTAGCAAACTCAATCCACCAGCTGACCCGTTTGACCCGTTAGTAAACTCAATCCACTAGCTGACCCGTTGGTAAACCCAATCCTCCAACTAACCTGTTAGTAAAACCAATCCGCCAGCTGACCCGTCAGTAAATTTTGAGTTTAGATGTGTTGTTTCACTCAAGTGATTAACAAAAGGAGCCCACATTGATCCATTTTTTTCCAACATACTATAGTTTTTAATTACAGGGAGTTGGGTAAAAGAAATTCAAGAATCTCACTCTTCTTGCTTCCCACCATATTGTCACAATGCTTAACAAAATTAACCAGTATAAAATTATTTAATCCAATATATACGTATCGTATTTAGAATGAAAAGTTCATGTTTGTTCGAAATTCTAGATAACTATAAATAATAACAATAATTATAATTAATATGTTTTAAACACATCTATCATATGTAGAATTCAAGAACGTAAAAGATAAAAAAGTTTTCGTGGGTCAGTCAGACCCGTTTTGGCCTGTTCTAAAAATTAATTGTTTTGACCTGTTCTATAATATAACTGTTTTAACCCGTTAACCAACCCTCCCAACCAACAAAGAAGATGACATTACCAATTTCTCTTGCGTTTTCCCATCAACTCTGGTAATGGTAAAGATTATCGTGGATCATCGAAAATGCAGGGACTTCCTTTCACATTTATATCAATAGAACTCAAAGCCATATAAAACTCAAGTCACTGCTACATCTATGCAGTTAATAGCGGCGCTATAGCGGTTAGCGGACGTCTGGGTTTGTAGCGGTCCAAATAGCGGTGGCTCATAGCGGTTCCGCTATTAGCGGCGCTATAGCCCGCTATTTGGCCGCTATTTGCCGCTATTTGGAAACCTATATAGCGGTCAATGTCAAATTAGGTCAAAGTTTGAAACAATCGGTCAAAAGTCACCTATAATCGGACCAAATCAGTCAAAATTAGATCAGATATTAGTCAAAATTTGACCAAATCGGTTAAGTGAAACGAATTGTTACCTTCATTCAAACAAAAATCAGTTGTTGCTCCATGATTTTGAACCATTGTAGAGATAACAGGGTAGTCTGCCTGATGAAGACGAGGAGGGGAGTGGGAAAACGACGTATAATGAAAGTGGGGATGATTAGGGTTATTTAAGTTTGGGTATTTTAACATATAACCCCCCTTCATCTTCATTACTTTATATTTAGTCCTCATACTTGTGAATTTATATATAGAAAATTTAAAATTAATGGTATATGTATATAATATATATAACAATACATAAATTATGCATGGTATAAAAATTACCGCTATAACCTATATATCGTATAGCGGACCTTGACCGTTATCCGCTATTTTACTGCTTTAACTGCTTAGTGCTACATAGAACTCACAATTTTTCCCTCACAAATCAAGCATTCCAATTTTACTTTTATACCCTCATAGTGTGTGGGTATAGGGTGTAGGTGTAATTTACTGTTATACCCTCATAGTGTCTTAAAATTTTACACTCATTCCAATTTTACCCTCACAAAACAATCATTCATTGGTTGTACATATCGCTTTAAGTGTCGGACGCGATGTAAAATTACATGCTTGTACATCACATTTGCTAAATATCGATACATACTTTAAAAATCCAACTCCAAAGTGAATTAGAAACTTATTACGCTTAGTTTCTTAAGTAACTATAACTCCCCCAATGGTATCAGATCAAGCAAACTGGCTTACCGGCAAACGAGCTGGCTTCTTATCTAACGGAAACAAATAACCTTTCGTCAAATCAGGGCGTTCATACGGAGCATACGCCTGCATTGACACCATAACAATCCTTAACTTTGCAACTCAAAAACAGAACAACAAACTATAATAACTACCTATAAAATCAAACAATCCAGAATTATATAATTATAATCCTTGATCTGAATTCATTATTCAAGTTTCCACCTTTAAACCATAAACCCTAATTAACCGAGACTACCTCTTTGGAAACAATACACAGCCTCCCATCAACCATTCCGTGTTCGACGAAAGTCCTAGCTGCATATCCAGTAGCATTTCCACCTCCAACTATCACAAACCTGCAACCAATCCAATCTCAAAATAGTTTTTTTTTTATTTTCTTTTTGACAAAACTAAAAAAAATCAAATTTTTACAAGACATGATTACCGATGGGCAGATCTAAACCCTAACAACCAAACGAACATTGTTAGGCAATGTGCAGATCTTAACCAAAGAAACATGATTACCGATGTCACTCTGATTGCATCGAATATAGATTTGATTAGAACCGTAGAAAACAAAACCTTACAGTTCACACAATTAACGGTATAATCACATCCATGATCCTTCTGTAACACCCCGTGTTTTGAAAGTCAAAGTACAAGTCAAAGTCAAAGGAAGAAAAGATTGCCAATTGCGATCTGTCACTCCTTGCTTAACTATTGATTGTACACCTTGACTCGTAATCGAATTATATTATTTGTTTGCTTTAGTTGTATTATGTGGAGTATCTATAAATAATCGAGGCTTAATCGATGTTTATCGCTGATCTATTTATCACTAATCACATTGCCATCGCATTCGCAACTTGACTTACAGGTTTTGTATATTGTTTTACATGTGTGTGCTATTTATGTGTTACTTGTGCATGTTTATATTATGTTTGTGGTGATTTATCAGAACGCAATCGCAACTCTATTGCAAAGTAAACTAATCGCAAACACCAGATGCAAGTTAATTATGATGATTGTATGTTAGATATAGTATTCGTGTGGCTATTAATTAAATCTATCGCATCGCTTAATCAACGCTCGCTCAAACGCATCGCAACGCTCAACACGCAAAACAAAACGCCGAAATCTAACTCGCCGGATCACTTCGATCGAATGGTCATCCGTACGGATGACCATCCGATCGGATGGCCATCCGATCGATGTGCCATCCGATCCGACACTTGTGCTCCCCTTTCCTCTTTTGGCAACCTATAAATACCCCTGTCACATCACAAACAGTGATGTGACAGCTCTCTCGTTCGACCAGCACACTCAAGCCCTCTTTTCTCTCGATTTCTCGTGATTTGTTGTAAGTTTTCAACTCGAATCTTTTACATCTATCATCTACGCACACTTATTCATCATTTTCACCTTTGAGTCTTAAATTTTAACCATGAAATCAGCGGATTTGGGGTGTTCTAGGGTGATATCATCATGGAGTTCTTATGAACTTCAAGTCTTGACCTCATTCCACCAAGAACAACTCAGATCTAAGTGATTTCCACATGATTAAACAATGTTTTCGCATAGATCTAAACATTTCCATGATTGGAAGGATTGAAAGATGGTTTCATAACTTTCTTTCAACTCTTTTACACTCATTGCACTCAAAACCGATAGAATCAGAGCTCGTTAAGGCCTTCTACTCGTCTTCTAGTAAAGTGTCGGTCTGAGATCTGATTCCTATCAAAGAGATAACCGATTTCGGGTTGAACATGAACCACCGTCACGAACAGTGAACTGATCAGACTGGGGTGATTCCCACTTCGGTCGAATGACTTAGACTTGACGAGGTTCCGTTGTTTAACACGTAGTCATACCGTCTCGATCAAACCAAAAAAATTTCAAAACTTAACAAATTTCAAAACGATCAGATTGTTGGACGGATTGCCGTCCGATCGGATTGCCGATCCGATCGGATTGCCGTCCGATCGGATTGCCGTCCGATCGGATTCCCGTCTGATCAAACGACAATCCGATCGGATTGCTCATGGACTTCAATACTTAAAACATTTTTCAAAATTATCAAAGATCATTAGTTTCTAACGGATTGTCATCCGATCGGAAGACCATCCGATCGAATGACTATCCTGCTGTGAACTTGTTCTCTGAGAAATACCTCGCCGGACGGATCGCCCTCTGATCGAACGACCATTCGATCGAACGACTTGAAAGGTAGAGATATTTCTCTGATTTTAATATGCTACAACAAAAACTTCAAAGCCATCATACACAAACACATCCATCTCAAACGAATGCCAATCCGACCGAATGGCCATTCGACCGGATGACCATCCATACAGATTGACATCTGATCGAATGACCATCCGTTTGGATTGTCAACCGATTGGATGACCATTCGTCACTTGGTTCACTTGCATCGTTTAACGCGTCGTTCTTCGCTTATGCTATCGTTAACTGTTCAGGCAAATCTCTCAGCGCTCTCTTCAATCCAAGAGAGTGTTTATTTACTAAACACTATCTGTGAGTATACTCGATCCCTTTTTGCTTTACGCACTTTTGGGTGTTACATACGTTACCTATATCAAATCACAATCGATCATACAACGTAAACACTTTTATACGCTAATCGTTACTGCATGTTATACGTGTTACTCGATGAATGCTTGTATGTTATGTTTACACAGTGATTGTTGTCTGACACCTTAGCAACGATAGTACTATAGTTTGGACTCAGCACCTGTCGTGGACAAGGGTTGTTAAGGGCTTTTCTTCACATGTCCCAGTGGGGATATGTGTCACGCATTCTACAACTCGCAGTCACGTCTGTGCATATTTCATTGTCGATAACTGTTATGGGTGAAATTCTGAGCCCATATCCTGGATAGTATCTTGAATTATATTTTGATTAGATAATGTGTGTTCATAACCAGGATGCTGAATTAGGATATTGGTAACATACTGGTACTGTATCCTGAGGATCACTAACAGATTGTGTGCAGGAGTACGAGTTCAAGTCTGCAACGTTCATGAAGACCTCTTCCCCTGAAGACTCGGTCCAAGTTGTTCGAAGAAGAACGTTGAGGCCGCTTTACTTGGTCTTCAGCGTTAACTTGGGAATATTCGCTGGCATCCCCCTATTTTAGGAGATTTTGTTTTCATTTTATAGATATAAATATACGGATAAACCAGATCAATTAGGACATCACACTCACTACTCTCGAGCTCTCATACTTTCTCTCGCAACTCTCACTTTCTGAAAAACATTGTAACACTTAGCGATGATCTGGTCAATATCCTGCACTGTATCCTGACATTTGAAGTAATAAGAAGAACAAGGCAGCTGCGATTGTCAGCTCCCGAGGTTTTGTGCTGGCGATCTAGATTGATCAAGGGCTTTCCTCGTATATCTCGTGTCACCCTTTACTTTTTGCTCATTGTTTGATTATAGATATAGCTCGGTATCCTGAGCTATATCCTGAAAACTGTCTTTTACAAACTACTAAATCAGGATATTTTCGATACACATTCTTTGCACACTACCTCACAATACTAATTTGATCACTAAATTGCTTAGGTAATTTTTGACCAAAACAATAACCTACATGCTTCACTTTGCTACATGTTACATGATGGTTATGCGTAAACGTTTTCGCTATCTATTATACTACTAAACTTGTATGCTCACCTTTACACTATGTGTATTGACCCCTATTTTAACGTATGTGACAGGTGTTTAGGATGTTGTGCTTGCCTTGCTTGTTATTTGCTGGAATCAAGCTAGGATGGAGTCTAGAAGCAAACAATTTAAATTCTGAGTTGTCGAAACAATTTATTGTCTTTGAGATACTATGTCTGTAATAATTATTTTGCTGGATATGTTTTGGTATGGGACTTAACGTTAAATATGCGGTAATATTAGTTGTTATGGATTTCTCCTGGACAATCTGTTTCGCTCAGTGCCATGCCCCAATGTTTCCGCCATCGGTTGGGGTGTGACAGATTGGTATCAGAGCCATAACTATAGGGAATTAGGCAAGACTCGACCTAGTCCGGGTCAATGTCTTAGAAACGACCTAGTCTATAGTTTAAGTACCAACCGACCGACTTGTGCAAAACTTGTAGGGGTTTTGTACGAGCTTACTTGCTATTCTCGCTCATGCTATTCTCTATCACTTAGCCTTTCCTAAGGCTAGACACACTATTTTCGAAAATGAACGAGTGATTAGATCGAGACTAGGTGTGGAAACCGCAAACTCTCGATTTGGATCGCTTGTTCGACCCGTATTTTTACTATAAACATGAGAATTTGCATTGAATCAGGAGTGAAATCCATACTTCGACACATATTTTCTTCTCTATCTCGTGATTCTATCACACAAACAGGAATAAGGTTGTTAAGCTAGGGGTGAAACCGGAACCTTGTTAACTTGTTCCGCTCCTTATTATGGTTTTACAACACTCTCACCAAAGTCTCGACGGACTCCAACGACTTAAGTCACGCTGTAACTGGAAGGATGCGTGCCGTTCGCCCAAAATCGAGGTGAGAGCGCAGTCCAGAACGCCAAAGTGTGCACTTAGAGTCATTGCGAATAGTCGAATCACTTTGGGTAATCGACGTCTACCAGCCAAGACAATCTCTTCTTGATTTTATGTGTTTCGATTCTAGATTTCGCCACCGCTGACTCTGATATTTGTCGCTTTTATGTGGATTTTACGTGTTTTATGTGGTTTTATCTGTTTATGTGTTTCAATTTTTGGTGATTTATACGCTTTTCACTGCTCGCTTTGATCAACACACACAACTCGCACTGCACATCTATCTCAATACGCAAACAAATCGTGGACCCTCGCAATCGCTCCTCGCTAATCGAAATCGCTATTCTCGATCGCAATCGCAGCTTTGAGGAATAGGTGAATACGTGCAATATATATAGGTGAATACGTGCAATATAGGAAGGTGAATACGTGCAAAATATAGGGTGTCCTCATGGTTGATGTGTTCCATGTGCCTTATAT
Organism: Helianthus tuberosus; assembly: GCA_030545235.1. Lineage (NCBI taxonomy): Eukaryota > Viridiplantae > Streptophyta > Magnoliopsida > Asterales > Asteraceae > Helianthus > Helianthus tuberosus. The sequence goes on along the minus strand of CM060435.1, from coordinate 24,209,344 downwards.
GCTTTTGTGCTCTACGTGCTTATGTGTTTCCGTGGTTTATGTGCTTATGAGAATATGTGTTTATGTGATTAGACGTGTTACTGAGCTTTAGTAGTGTTAAGTGTGTGTGTGAGGAGAGATTAGACATATAGTGTCTGAATCCTGTGGCGATGTCTATTGCAGACAATGTCGTCATTTGGATCGCACACCTCCCGCACGGCCCGACATAACTTTGAGGACAAACGCATTGCTGCCCTCGTCACTAAGCAAATGACGAAGGTTATCCCGCAAATCGTCAGTGAGCAGAATGAAAATGCTAGCAAGTCCTCTGACGAGTCCAGGACTGATTCTCCTAAAGCTACCTTTAGCTTCAAGCAGTTTAAAGCCTGCGGACCCAAGGAATTCACCAGAGAAGATGGACCTACTGCCATGTTTCAATGGTTCGATTCTATCAAAGTCACCCTGCGCCAAAGCAACTGTCCTAATAATCTCCGCACTGTTAACGCCACTGGCGTTTTCCAGTCCAGAGCCGGTGGACTGCTGAAAGAAACAAGCGTGGAAATGATGTAGCCTATGGGCTTACGTGGGACGAGTTGAAGGACATCATGATGAAAGAGTTATGCCCTCCCCACGAGCTTCAGAAGCTGAAGGACGAGTTCTGGCACATCAAGAAAGAGGGTGGTGACAACGCTGGTTTAACTGCCCGCTTCAAGCAGCTGAGTATAATCTGTACGAGCCAAGTTACTACTCCTGAAATCACCATCAAGAAATACATCCGTGCTCTACCGGATTGTGTGGCTGATTTCGTACATGCCGCGAAGACGACAACTATTGAAGAGACCTTCCTGCTCGCTGCCGAGATTAATGACAAGCGAGTTCGGGCTGGTTACTTTGATAAAGCTTCCAAGAATCTTCATCAGGTTACCGCTGCTTCCACCACCAAAACCGCCGCCGCTCCGCAAGTTTCAAAGTCCTCCCGCCGCAAGAGAAAGAACAACAACAGTAGCAAGAATTGCGCTGTCACAGCTGCCGCTCCGCTTCAAGCTGTCCCTGCTCAACCGCAGCCTCATAACCGCCAAGTAGCGGCACCGGTGACCAATGCACCGCCGGCCAAGCGTGTATATACTGGTCCTCACCCGGCTTGCTCTACCTGTACCTATCATCATCCCGTGGGGATTGCTTTCAGATACTGTGTTCACTGCAACATGTACGACCACTTTACTGCTAATTACCATACTGGTCCACGTCAAGCTCCAGCTCCAGCTCAAGGTCAAGCTCCTGCACCACAAGATCTCCTTCCTGCTCCACAGGGCCAACAAGCAGCTCCTGCACCCGCTGCTCATGCTAGAGCTTGCTTTGCATGTGGTGATCCCAACCACTTTGCAAACATGTGCCCCAACAGAGTGGTGAAGCAAGAGCCACAACAACATCAACAGCAGCAGCCTCAGCAGCCCGCGGACGTGCTTTCAACGTCAACGCCCGCCAGGCTCAAGCAGACAACAATGTGGTTAATGGTACGCTCCTTGTGAATGGTATATATGCTTCATGTTTATTTGATACTGGAGCAGATAACTGTTTTGTATCGTTTGAATTGGAAAAGCTCCTTAATCGTAAGCGCGCCCATCTCCCCTCGACGTTCGATGTTGAAATTGCCACTTGAAGAACCGTCGCTGTTAATTCCGTTCTACGTGATTGTACGCTTGAACTCAACAATCGCGTCTTCCCTATCGACCTTATTCCGATGCAGCTCGGTAGTTTTGACGTCAGAGTAGGCATGGATTTTCTTCGTGAAAATCGTGCTGAAGTTGTTTGCTTCGATAAAATGATTCATTTCTCGCTCGCTAATGGTGATCAATTGTGTGTTTACGGTGAAGTCGCATCAAAGAAACTCCAACTCATGTCGTGTGCCCAGGTTAGCAAGTATCTCCCCAAGGAATACCAAGCTTACTTTGGGCACATTGTAGTAGCGGAGAAAAAGGAAGTTAAGGCAATAGATAAGGTGCCTGTGGTTCATGATTTTCCTCATGTCTTTCCTGATGATTTACCTGGTTTACCCCCGAGTCGTGATACTGATTTTCGTATTGACCTCATTCTTGGAGCTAATCCTGTTGGTAAATCTCCTTATCGCCTCGCCCCGTCTAAAATGCGCGAACTCTCGAGTCAACTCCAGGAATTACTTGACAAAGACTTCATTCACCCTAGCACCTCTCCTTGGGGCGCACTAGTTCTTTTCGTAAAATAGAAAGACGGGTCGTTCCGGGTGTGCATCGACTATAGGGAATTGAATAAGCTGACTATCAAGAATCGCTATCCCCTGCCCCGAATCAATGATTTGTTTGATCAATTGCAAGGTGCTACGTGTTTTTCGAAGATCGATTTACGCTCAGTTTATCACCAGTTACGCATTCTGGAGGAAGATATACCGAAAACCGCTTTCCGAACCCGATACGGCCATTATGAATTCGTCGTAATGCCCTTTGGTTTAACCAACGCACCCGCAGTTTTCATGGATTTGATGAACCGTGTGTGCAAACCTTTTCTTGACCGTTTCGTCATCGTATTCATCGACGACATCCTTATCTATTCGAAGTCGAAAGCCGAACACGCGCAACATCTACGTTTGGTTCTCGAGCTACTTCATGGGAATCGACTCTATGCCAAGTTCTCCAAGTGTGAATTCTGGCTAGAGGAGTTTCAATTCCTAGGTCACATCATCAATAGTCAAGGTATACACGTCGAACCTGCGAAGATCGAAGCTTCTAAGAGTTGGGTTACTCCAAAATCACCATCCGATGTTCGTTCGTTCCTCGGATTGGCGGGCTATTACCGTCGATTCATCACTGACTTTTCGAAAATCGTTGTTCCGCTTACTTCCTTGACGCATAAAGACAAGCCTTTTGTTTGGGGAATTGAACAAGAGACTGCCTTTGAAACTCTGAAACATATGCTCTGCAATGCTCCTGTACTCGCTTTACCCGACGGAAATGATGACTTTGTAGTCTATTGCGATGCCTCAAACGTTGGTCTTGGTTGTGTTCTCATGCAACGGGACAAGGTTATCGCTTACGCGTCTCGTCAGCTCAAGATCCATGAGAAGAATTATACAACCCACGATCTCGAGCTGGGTGCAGTTTTTTTTGCTTTAAAGATTTGGCGACACTACCTTTATGGTACCAAGTGTACGATCTTCACAGACCATAAGAGCCTGCAACACATCTTGAGTCAAAAGGAACTGAACATGCGCCAAAGCCGATGGGTAGAGCTTCTTAATGATTACGACTGTGAGATTCGTTATCACCTTGGCAAAGCAAATGTCGTTGCCGATGCTCTAAGCCGACGAAGCTATTTACATAGCGTTCGTAATATCCAAGCCCAGCATAATCTCGAAGCACTTATCCACGACGCTCAACATGCTTATTTTACCGAACGTACCTTGAAGAAGGAAAGGATTCTCAACAATGGCGAGCAGTTAGTGAATAAGTCGAATGGTATATTCCACTATCTAGACCGAATTTGGATCCCCAAGCGCACCAACTTACGACAAATTCTGCTGGATGAAGCCCACAAATCCCGATATTCTATTCATCCCGGTGCCGACAAAATGTACCAGGACCTTCGCTACAAGTACTGGTGGCCGGGCATGAAGAAAGATATCGCGATCTATGTTTCGCAGTGCCTGACTTGCTCGAAAGTAAAGGCCAAACAGCAAAGAACCTCTGGCTTACTCGTCCAACCCGAGATCCCTATGTGGAATTAGGAGAGTATAGCTATGGACTTTATAACAAAATTCCCACGTACGCCATCCGGTCACGACAGCATCTCGGTTGTCATTGACCGTTTGACTAAATCTACTCACTTTCTGCCGATACGAGAAGACTTTAAGGTAGAAAAATTAGCCCGAATCTACACCGATGAGATCATTTGTCGACATGGGATGCCTCGTGATATCATCTCTGACCGCGATGGTCGGTTTACCTCGCGTCTTTGGGAAACGTTTCAATCTGCTCTCGGTACTACTCTCAATCTAAGTACCGCTTTCCATCCCCAAACCGACGGTCAGACTGAAAGAACGATTCGTACCCTTGAAGACATGCTTCGCTCGTGTGTCATAGATTTCGGTGGTAATTGGGACGTGCACTTACCTTTAGTCGAATTCTCGTACAATAACAGTTATCATTCTAGCATCCAAATGGCACCATTTGAGGCATTATACGGAAGAAAATGTCGATCGCCTATTGTATGGCACGAGATTGGAGATGCGCAAATTACCAATCCTGAGCTGTTGCAAGAAACGACTGACAAAATCCTCCAAATTCGAGATAATCTGCTGAAAGCTCGGAGTCGTCAGAAAAGTTACGCCGATAGACGCTTCAAGCCCCTTGAATTTGACGTTGGCGATCACGTACTCCTAGAGGTTTCACCCTGGAAGGGTGTGATCATATTCGGCAAGAAAGGAAAGCTCGCGCCTCGATATGTTGGACCCTTTAAGATTTTGGAGAGGATCGGCAAAGTGGCCTACATACTCGAACTACCGGAGGAACTTAGCAACGTCCACCCGACATTCCATGTGTCGAACCTTAGAAAGTGTCTAGCCGAGCAGGATTTACAAGTGCCACTTGAGGATCTACAAGTGGACGAAACATTACACTTCGTGGAGAAGCCTGTCAAGATCATGGACCAAGAAACCAAGAAGCTCAGTCGCTCACGCATTCCCATTGTGAAGGTCCGCTGGGAAGGCAAACGCGGCGCAGAGTTCACCTAGGAGCTCGAAAGTGACATGAAGGCGAAGTACCCTCAGTTTTTTGTTACGCCTGCGCCTTAATTTCGGGACGAAATTCCCTGAAGAAGAGGAGGCTGTAACACCCCGTGTTTTGAAAGTCAAAGTACAAGTCAAAGTCAAAGTCAAAGGAAGAAAAGATTGCCAATTGCGATCTGTCACTCCTTGCTTAACTATTGATTGTACACCTTGACTCGTAATCGAATTATATTATTTGTTTGCTTTAGTTGTATTATGTGGAGTATCTATAAATAATCAAGGTTCAATCGATGTTTATCGCTGATCTATTTATAGCTAATCCCATCGCCATCGCATTCGCAACTTAACATACAGGTTTTGTATATTGTTTTACGTGTGTGTGTTATTTATGTGTTACTTGTGCATGTTTATATTATGTTTGTGGTGATTTATCAAAACGCAATCGCAACTCTATCGCAATGCAAACTAATCGCAAACGCCAGACGCAAGTTAATTATAATGATTGTATGTTAGATATAGTATTCATGTGGCTATTAATTAAATCTATCACATCGCTTAATCAACGCTCGCTCAAACGCATCGCAATGCTCAACACGCAAAACAAAACGCCGAAATCTAACTCGCCGGATCACTTCGATCGAATGGCCATCCGATCGATGTGCCATCCGATCCGACACTTGTGCTCCCCTTTCCTCTTTTGGCAACCTATAAATACCCCTGTCACATTGCAAACAGTGATGTGACAGCTCTCTCGTTCGTCCAGCACACTCAAGCCCTCTTTTCTCTCGATTTCTCGCGATTCTTGTAAGTTTTCAACTCGAATCTTTTACATATATCATCTACGCACACTTATTCATCATTTTCACCTTTGAGTCTTAACTTTTAACCGTGAAATCAACGGATTTGGGGTGTTCTAGGGTGATGTCATCATGGAGTTCTTATGAACTTCAAGTCTTGACCTCATTCCACCAAGAACAACTCAGATCTAAGTGATTTCCACATGATTAAACAATGTTTTCGCATAGATCTAAACATTTCCATGATTGGAAGGATTGAAAGATGGTTTCATAACTTTCTTTCAACTCTTTTACACTCAATGCACTCAAAACCGATAGAATCAGAGCTCGTTCAGGCCTTCTACTCGTCTTCTAGTAAAGTGTCGGTTTGAGATCTGATTCCTATCAAAGAGACAACCGATTTCGGGTTGAACATGAACCACCGTCACGAACAGTGAACTGATCGGACTGGGGTGATTCCCACTTCGGTCGAATGACTTGGACTTGACGAGGTTCCGTTGTTTAACACGTAGTCATACCGTCTCGATCAAACCGAAAAACTTTCAAAACTTAACAAATTTCAAAACGATCAGATTGTTGGACGGATTACCGTCAAATCGGATTGCCATCCGATCGAGATCGGATTGCTCATGGACTTCAACACTTAAAACATTTTTCATAATTTTCAAAGATCATTAGTTTCTAACGGATTGTCATCCGATCGGAAGACCATCCGATCGAATGACCATCCTGCTGTGAACTTGTTTTCTGAGAAATACCTCGCTGGACGGATCGCCCTCCGATTGAATGACCATTCGATCGAACGACCTGAAAGGTAGAGATATTTCTCTGATTTTAAAATGCTACAACAAAAACTTCAAAGCCATCATACACAAACACATCCATCTCAAACGAATGACCATCCGTTCGGATTGTCAACCGATCGGATGACCATTCGTCACTTGGTTCACTTGCGTCGTTTAACGCGTCGTTCTTCGCTTATGCTATCGTTAACTGTTCAGGCTAATCTCTCAGCGCTCCCTTCAGTCCAAGAGAGTTTTTATTTACTAAACACTATCTGTGAGTATATTCGATCCCTTTTTGCTTTAAGCACTTTTGGGTGTTACATATGTTACCTATATTAAATCACAATCAATCACACAACGCAAACACTTTTATACGCTAACTGTTACTGCATGTTATACGTGTTACTTGATGAATGCTTGTATGTTATGTTTACACAGTGATTTTTGCCTGACACCTTAGCAACGATAGTACTATAGTTTGGACTCAGCACCTGTCATGGATACGGTTTGTTAAGGGCTTTTCTTCACATGTCCCAGTGGGGATATGTGTCGCGCATTCTACAACTCGTAGTCACGTCTGTGCATATTTCATTGTCGATAACCTACATGTTTCACTTTGCTACATGTTACATGCTGGTTATACGTAAACGTTTTCGCTATCTATTATACTACTAAACTTGTATGCTCACCTTTACACTATGTGTATTGACCCCTATTTTAACCTATGTGACAGGTGTTTAGGATGTTGTGCTTGCCTTGCTTGTTATTTGCTGGAATCAAGCTAGGATGGAGTCTAGAAACAAACAATTTAAATTCCGAGTTCTCGAAACAATTTATTGCCTTTGAGATACTATGTCTGTAATAATTATATTGCTGGATATGTTTTGGTATGGGACTTAACGTTAAATATTCGGTAATATTAGTTGTTATGGATTTCTCCTAGACAATCTGTTTCGCTCAGTGCCAAGCCCTGATGTTTCCACTATCGGTTGGGGTGTGACACCTTCGATATGAATTCAAATCAGAAACGATTCATCAAGTCGACATATCAATTGAATTTCCGATTTACCACTACCGAAGTGGTAGGAACCCTAGAACCTCTTCGTCGCCGTTGTTTGTCCCGACCGTCTGCATCGGAATGTGTGCTTCAACTACCGAGCACCATTGTCATCCACGTTAATCTTGTATGTCTAATATGCCTTATCTATAAAATCGATTGGATTGAATGGGGGACGGTTGATGTCTTATCCGAAACCGAAGCATTCAATCATGTGAAGACTGAAATCCCTCAATTACCCCTCTAGTGTCTTAAAACTTTGAATGAAATACAAATTTAACCCCTCTAAATTGGCTTACACATCCTTGTACATGATGCTTCATAACTTGTAAGCATGACAAAATTACAATCTTGTCCATCACATTTGCTTTATATAGTATCATAGATTTTCTTTCATAGTAATCTAAAGATCATTTATTTTTTATATTAAATTTTGTTATTTGTTGTAGGTAATAAATAAATCATTTCAATTATAAATAAACATGTAATGTTTTTATTACAAACACTTAACATCCAAGAATAAAATCAATAAATTCTACTAGCATTGAGTTAAACACTTAAAAACTTAAACTTAACCATAAAAATATATGGATTGTAACTTATTGGTTCGGTTCAGTTTTTTCGGTCATTAAAAATGGTCATCCAAAAACCGAACCGAAATTTTAGGTTATTAAAAATTCGAAAATCGAACCGTCGGTTTTCATTTCGGTTCGGTTTCTTCGGTTATTTCGGTTTTCTGCTCACCCGTACATTACATAGGGCATTCCATTCACTCAAATTCATTCCATCCACACCCCTTGTCTTTTTTTATTCCATTCCCTCTCTCACCTTACAAACACCTCCCACCACCTCCACCTCCACCTCCACCTCCACCTCTAGCTACCCACCACCGCTACCACCCCATTTCGTCTCCACCCGTCGTCACCACCAACCACCGGTGACCACCCCCACCCCACCCTATCACCACCCTCCGCCACTGAACACCGGCACCACCACCACCACCCATCATCAGCACCACCCCTTCGCCACCGAACACCGACGCCATGACCACCGCCGCTGCCACCACAACCCACCGCTGTCGCTATCTTGTGCCACTGAAATTAGCCACCCCACTACCACCGCCACCACCACCACCACCACCCACCACCGTGGCTACTCTACACCGCCGAACACAAGTGCCACTGCCACCTTCCGCCACCAAACACAGTGTCACCACCGCCAACAACTGTCGCCGCCACCACCGCTACCCGCCACTATAACCCACCGTCGTCGTCACCTTCTGCAACCGAACATCGGACCACCACCACTCAATATCATCAACCACCACTGCCACCACCCCACCACCGCCATCGAACACCGGCGTCACCGCCATCGACTACCACCACTACCCACAACCACCACCAATCGCCGATTTTATTCTTTCTTCTTCTCCTGCCTACCAAACAATACAAGGTGATGATTCCTTCCATTCCCACATGATAACCAAAGAAGAACATGGAATGAAACAATTAATTTTATGCCTTTATCTATTCTATTCTATTATCTTATCCATTCCATTCACTCATTCATTTCATTACTTCATAACAAACAGACCATATATATATTTAAAAAAAGTCTTCATGAAATAGTGGTTTTGATTTTTTAATTTTTTTTTTTTGGGTTTTCATCATTAGCGATTTTGATTTAAGTAAATTAAGTCTTCATAAATAGTGGTTTTGATTTTTTAAATAAGAATTTTTGTCTTCATCGTTAGTGATTTTGATTTTTTAAATAAAACAAAGCCTTCATAAATAGTTATTTTGATTTTTTAAATAATTGTTTTTTGTGTCTCCCTAATTAGTGATTTTGATCTTTTAAATAATTGTTTCTATTTTTTTAATAATTTTTTATTATATAATTTAATTATTTTTCTAACATCTTGGTTTTATTTTTATTTTTTCAACATTGCGCTATAAATTTATTGCATAAGTCCAAACTTGTGCGTGTATTCACAACTTATGTGACTCGACCAACGTAAATAGTAAAAAAGGTTCAAATTTATGGGCTCATGCCCACAAATATTTTTGTAAAGAAATCGGTGATATGCCTCAAACCGTCGAAAATTTTAAGTCGCACTGGCACATGATCCAAAATCTTTTTAATAAGTTTACCAGGATGTTCTACAACAACAGCCAGAATCACCCGGATACGATGTTTTATAAAATTTAGAGTAAACAGTTGTGACATACGTATTTTTTATCTGCGCCTCGATATAAATTTTCTCAAAACCGACTTGTTGTTAGTAATGTACAAGTGACTAAAGCACAAACATACATTTTAAAAGCTTACATATTCGTCATTTTAGTAATATAATATAATGTTTTTATAAAACTTTGAATATATTGTTGCGACGTGTTTTTTATATATCTGATTTGATAAAAGTTTTATTTGAACATGTCAAATATAGTTGGTTTTTTCTTTATAGTGAGTAACCTAACTGGTAACGTCTGAACGTCGGTACATGTACCGTATTCGTTTGTATGGTTTTCTCGATGTGGTGGTATAAAATTCGCTGAGAACGGAGTTGTAATCGCAATATAATATTGTTTCGGTATCATTAGCTATAGAAAGTGGCACTACAGTAACGGTACCATAACAAACAGATCTGGGCCGAACAACATCAATATTAATAGCAATCGTTGTAAGACACATGTCAATATCCTCTTAAGCATATCTTTTTCGGTTGCTATATCGAACGTCAGTCTCGTATTGAACCGAACTAATACCGATAAAAGTCCACTACGAATCACAGATAATCCCACTGGTTTATAAACACCACACGTTACAATTGAACTTGGTTTCCAAGTTACACTAACAATGAAATCCGATTGTTATTATTATTCTTTTTCTATAATATAACAAACACAAAAATACACATGTATATTATTGTAACATGTGAGGTGGATCACGCAACGCGGGTTTCTATTATTTTGTTTAGAGAAAGCGAGTAAACATGGCATGTGATAATTGGTAAAGCACCTTTAGAAAACTTGTCGTTTAGACTAAAGTCAATATCTTTTTGGTTATTTACCTAAATGTCCCTTGTTCATGGTCAATTTTCATTAATGCTTCTTCTTAAGTCGCAAGCAATTGCATGTTGCAACTTCCACTTTTGACCACATACTTTGACCCACAAAATTCATTCCGTATGGAATGGAAAGTAACTTCGCATTGCATGGATCACATGCATGTTGTGGGATGGTTAGTAGTCAAATATATTATTCAAATAAATATCTTCTTTTATAAACTATATGAATATCCCAGTGTTAGGGGCTCTTTGGCAACCCTCTTAATGAATCATTAAGAGGTGGACCTCTTATTCGGACAGAGGTGGACCTGTTTGGTTGTGCCTCTTAATGGCAAACCTCTTAATGATTCAGTGCTGAATCATTCAGATATTAGAACATGCTGAATGAAAAAAAAGACAATTGTTACCCTTTCCCTTCTCTTCTACAAACCCTCACTTCTGTTTACGTTACAATCCCCAAATTCAATTCTAAACATATTCCTAAAATCATTACGTTACAATCCCCAAAATCATCAAGATTTCAACTTTCTTCATCTTTCTTTCTCCCCAATTGATCAAGATTCTGAATCTTTAATCGTGGGTATGGCGTCAAACCGATCGCCTTCCCCACTTTCATCAAGAAATTGCAGAAATTCGGAGTCGACTCACCGGTAAATCAAGAAGGTTGCAGATTTTCCTCGACACCATCGTTGCCCTCCTCCACACCGGACCTCCACCGCATCCTCCCTCCATCTCCTCCACACCTCCGGCCACCTCCACTCCACACCTCCACGTCACTGTCCTCCACACCGGACCTCCACAGCCGCCGCCGAGCTCCCCCTCAATCGGAGCTCCATTGTCATTTTTATTACACCTGCTGCTGTTCTCAACCAAGACAACCGGAATCGCATGATCCTATAAGAAGCAGCCACAATATTGAGAATCAATCATCAACTTGTATCTCATTTCAATTTCAGCAGAAGTATACGCATAGACACAGGAATGATAAATTTGAGCGAGAGCAGAGCTTTTTAGAGAGAGAGAGAGTAGAGCTTTTTAGAGAGAGAGAGAAGCTGAGAGTTTGATGGAGAAAGTTCTGGATGATGGACATGTCTATATATATAATAATAAAATGGTTTTTTTAATTAAAAGGGGTAAAAATGTCATTTTACACAGTTATTCAGATGTGCAACCAAACAGCACTTTACTGGTTCAGCACTTACTGGTTCAGAGCCTCTTACCCATTCAGACCTCTTATTCATTCAGCACTTATTGATTCAGATGTTGCCAAACAGCCCCTTAGAATGGTCAACAGGTCAAGCTAGTGTGAATTTAACTTCATAAATTTCCATTGTAAATGTATCTTTGGTTAAGCTTCTAGCTTCTAGCTTTTTTTTTTTTTCAAAGTGAGTGGGTTGATGTGAACACGCAAAACAGGGTTGTATCCGCCACTGCCTTAGATCCATCGTATCATGTAGGTATAAATTAAACAAATTGAACTTTGACTTTTCAAGCATGAAAGACAAATCAATGCTAAGACAAGTAATGTGTTTTCAAAATGAGAAAGATAAATCAATGGTAAGACAAATCATCCAGGGTTGACTTTATAATGGACGTATTATTTATAAAGTCAATAAACACACATTTTATAAATCCAACCATTTTTTTATATATGCACAAATACACACTATTCTTTAGTTACATATATAGCAACTTATGAAGTCATCAACTGTACAAAAGTAATGAGTGTAAATATCCTTTCTTCTAATACATATTTCAACCAAATCATGAAGTTGCAAATGAAATATAGGAGAATATATTATAAGTTTATTAGCATAAAAAAAATACCGATAAAAAAAATTGTGTTTATAGCACATAGTTTTATTTCCTATGTATTCAATAGGTTTTTCTATGCAAAGATCAGCTATGTCCTTAGCATTTTGCTCTCCAACACCTACTGGTTTCACTTCTACTTGTTACCGCCCCGATCATTAGCAGATCGTAGTTTCACTGGAAGAATAGCCTGAGGAACACTTATAATTCTATAACTCGACACGCTAAATAAAATAAAAAAAAAAATGTATTTAATCTCAACAAATCCTAATCCTGATATAACTAAAATATTGTTGATTCTGACCCATAAAGATTGCATCTTATGGAGTCCACAATACTAAAAGAAAAAAAGGAAAAAAAATATTTGTTTTTTGAGTCTTTGTCTTTTCCTGTTTTTAATTGAAATATTCTTTTTCTTCAAGTTTGTTATAAGGCCATCCGTAGTCATAACGCCCATTTGTGGGCGTTATGCGACATGTGGCGCGCCACGTCAGCGTGTGGGCGTTATGGGGCCTTATGCATTTAAGCCCGTAGTCATAACGCCCCTACCTCATCATTACCCAATTAATTAATAAACCCTTAAATTATACATATATATGTATATATATATGTCTGTGTGAGTGTATTGAAAACAAACCAAATCCATAGCGCCGCTATAATACTCGCGCCCCCCCCCCCCCCCCTCTTTTTCTCATCCATACCGCCCACCGTTTTGGTGTTCCGGCGTTTTGCCGGCGCCATGAAAGGGCATGGCGCCCCACTACGTAAGGGCTAAGGGTGAAGGGGGCACCCCCCTAATGAGGTGAGGGGAAACTTTTTTTAACCCAATCATACGTTGCCATGTCATTTTCCCTCTATAACTCCCCTCTTGTCCAAAAACGTACGGGGTGCACCCCTCTTAGGGGAATTGTTTTTTATTAAAAAAAAACAAAAAAAACAAAAAATTGATTGGTTGTTACAAGCTATGGGGCCCACCATCAATTATCTTCTTGTTCGGTGACTACTCCCCCAACCACATCACCGATTTGGCTACCCGCATGGATGGCGGTGCCTCTACCGCTCGGCAAAACTGGTCCCCGATTGGATTCCCCGACGGTGCCCCGAGCACCCTAATAGTTAGGGTTTTCAATTAATAATAAAAATATCAGAAAGAGTCTTGGCTTTTTGTCCACCTCACAAAATACCTTTGCTTGATTTTTCTATAATGTCGTTACATGTTCTCAAAGTGTGGTCGGTTTAGGATTAGGATCCACACAAGGAGAATTTAAAACATGTGTATTTTTTATTTTTTTAATGTTGAATGACTGTCATACTACGAAATGAAAAGCAAATAAATACTAAGAAAAAGGTTATGAAATCAATAGACATTCAGTCAATATTAAGGCTGGTTACTTGGCTTACTAACTGAAAGGTTAAACTTAGATCAAGGAATATTATATGAATTCGAGGAGTAATAACCTTTATTTAAACACAAAGCGTAGTAGTCTTCCTAGGAGAATCTCATCTTAAATGGCGTGAATCTTCCGAATGGTGTCCCTATTGAAGATCGGGGATGATCTCAGAGATTTTGGCGTTTGTCTTTCAGTTCTATTGAAGAAAGTGGTTGGGGATGGTAGAAATACTTTGTTTTAGACGGTTGTATGGTTCGAAGATCTCTTCCCTAGCTTATATGAACGCGAAGGGTGTGGTGCACCCTAACCTGCACTTGCATATGCACGTGGAGTGGGAGAATGGGCGCATTGTGTCGCTTTGATGGTGCACTTTGCACAGGGATTCTTTAGTATTCTTAGACACTGAAAGCACATCTCTTATACAGAAATCCTCAAACAATCTCTGCATTTTTTTTATATTCATTTGCAAGGTATATCTTCGGGTTTAGAGGGCTATAGCAACTGCTCTAGCTGTTGTATAAGATCCTCAATCAAACTTGTTTCCGTTTTGATATTTCTATTATGTTTTTGCTTCTTTAAGTTGTAATAAGTTTTTTGTAAGAGTAAATTGCCAAAATCGTCCATGAGGTTTGGGTATATTTGTCAGTTTCATCGAAAACAACTTTTTTGTACTAAATAATCCTTCACTTTTGAGATTTTTTTCTATTTTCATCCAAAAGTCTAATTTGGTTTATTTTTTTCTACCAAGTATTTGGATGAAAATGGTAAAAAATCCCAAATCTCAGGGATGATTTTGGCAAAAAACTTAGACGTTTGGATGAAAATGGTAAAAAATCCAAAAGTGAAGGACAATATAGTACAAAAAAGTTGTTTTGGATGAAATTGGCAAACATGTCCAAACCTGAGGGATGATTTTGGCAATTTACTTGTTTTTGTAATTTACTGTTTTCCTTTATGTTTTTATATAGAGTAAACTGCCAAAACAGTCCATGAGGTTTGGTCACTTTTCCCACTCCAGTCCAAAATTCAAAACTTTTGAATCTGGGCTCCTGTGGTTTCAATTTTGTTGTCATTTTCATGCAAAATAAAAATCTGGTCAGATTTTTCAGTTAATATTTTTTTTTCCCTTCCTTTTAATGAAGGGCAACATGGTTAGATTTTTTAATTTGTTATAATAAAATGCTAGAAGACAATTTTGCCCTTCAACAAAAGGGAGGAAAAGGACACAAAAACTGAATTTTAACTGAAAAATATGACAAGATTTTGATTTTGAATGAAAATAACAACAAAATTGAAACCAAAGGGACCCATATTCAAAAGGTTTGAGTTTTGGACTAATGTGACAAAAATGACCAAACATCAGGGACCATTTTGGCAGTTTAGTCATTTATATATATTACTTAATAAAATTGTTTTATTTATATTTACGCAAAGAATTCCTACACTGTCTAGGTTATTAGGGGGGTAGGGGTGGTTTGTTAGTGATAGATTCCAGTGATGGAAACAACCAATCAAATGATGCCATGTGGCACCCAATATTCTAGTGATAGTGATAGAAATGTAGGAGGGGTGGTATCACTAGTGATGGGGATTCCAATGTACAAGTATTAATGCACAATGTACAAGTCATACCCTATCAAAAATCAAAGTTCAACGCGTGACCACCATAACTCGTTATACTTCAACGAGTGATAGAAAGCACCGGCGGCGGTGTTCCGTGGCCATTCAACGCGTTATAGAAACCATCACGGCTTCCGCCCCGAGTCCTCTTATGATATTAACTAAAATACCATGTGGGTCCTAAGAATATATTATTTTTTTGAACCTAATGACTTCATTGACTGTTATATACCCTTATATAAACAAACAAGAGTAAACTGTAATTTTACCCCCTGAGGTTACGAGTCATTGGCATGTTTACCCATAAGGAAATAATTGCAATTTTACCCCCCACTGTTCACTGTTATGTCGCAACCTTACCCCCCGGCCTCAAATTTGTTGACTAATCTGTTGACTATAACTTGAAATGACTATAATGCCCTTTCATATTACCCCCTGTGTTTTGTGCACTCTGTGATATTACCCCCTGCCACCGCCATTCACCACCACTGCCACCACTGCCACCGCCATTCACCACCACAACCACCACTTAAAAGCCTGCATCCTTTTTCTTGGATTCTCACACAGATCTCTGCAAATTCAAGACAAAAAAGAAGATGAAGGTATCAAAATCTACACCAACTTTTACAACCCACAAGTTTTATATGTGAAATCTCACATGGGTTTTTAATCTTTTGTTTAAATCCTCACTCTTTTTGCAGAAAGTTGTGTTGAAATTGGACTTCTTGGATGAAAAAAATCAAGCAAAAAGCCATGAAAAATGTCTCCAGTCTCACAGGTACTTAAAAAAAATTTATGTAAATCCAATCTTTATTCATCTGGGTCATCATAATTTATAATTTTAAACCAAACCCAGATCTTAGTTTCTTACAAAGTTTCAAAACTTTACATGATCAACAAACACTGAATCGGTCAAATGGAGTGAAAATTAGACAAAGCGTATTTTAATGCATCCTATTAAATCGATTTGTTAAGATTTTTAGTTCAATTCTTATATAGTAAATTTTCCTGTTTGATAATTCTGGTTGGTTTTGACAGGTCCAAATCATATGATGCTCGAGGTACGTCTAATCTTTTTAATGTAATAATGTAACAGATGCTTATGCATTAATTAAACTTGTATATTGTCAACCATATGCAGATGTGGAATCCTCTTGGAGTAGTTGGTGTCATTACAGCCTTCAATTTTCCTTGTGCTGTTCTTGGTGAGCATTATAGCACTAACTAATATCGATGAATAAATTTCAAGTTAAATATAAGTTTATAGACATTTTGATTTAACCTTCTTACTTGTTGACATAAGTAAATAACAAAATATACAGTTTTGACATAACTGTCAAGCGATAGCAAAAGATACGCGCAAAAACCACCACTTAACCGCAATGGGTCCCACAATTGCCACACAGAGATTGTATCAGTTGGTCCAGCAAAGGAGCCAGAGAAGAAAGATGGTGGTGGTGGTGACAACAAGAAGAAAGAAGATGATAAAAAGAAAGAAGAAGCTAAGAAGAAAGAATTAGAAGCCAAAAAGAAAGAAGAAGAAGCTTTGAAATTAGCTTATGCTGCTGCTGTTGCACATCCTCATAATCATCAGCCATACCCTTATTATAATTATCATCAACAGCAGCAGCAACCTTACTGTCAGTATAATCATCCTCCTACCCTTATTAAGTGGTGGTTGTGGTGGTGAATGGCGGTGGCAGTGGTGGTTGTGGTGGTGAATGGCGGTGGCAGTGGTGGCAGGGGGTAATATCACAGAGTGCACAAAACACCAGGGGTAATATGAAAGGGCATTATAGTCATTTCAAGTTATAGTCAACAGATTAGTCAACAAATTTGAGGCCGGGGGGTAAGGTTGCGACATAACAGCAAACGTTGGGGGGTAAAATTTCAATTATTTCGTTAGCGGGGGGTAAGGGTGCCAATCACCCCAAAACACAAGGGGGTAAAATTGCAGTTTACTCTATAAACAATTAACAACTTAACCTATTTACCCATAAGATAGTGACATTTAACAACTTAACACTTGTATTAATCTTGTAAGAAAAATAATTATGAAGATACTTTAAGATGATATATCATCAGCCGTTTTGTTTTATTAACTGTTTATTATTTAAGTGAAGCAAAAAGTTATTTTAGTGACCCATAGGATAGTTTTCTTACTATTGCATGCGAGACAAATATAAAATTACATTTTACTGTTATATACCCTTATATAAACAATTAAGCTGTAGATACTTTTATTAAGATATTTTAATTATATGGACTATGATAATATCGTCAGCACGTACAGTTAATGTTAGATGTAGAATGAAATGCATTGTGTTTTATTTCTATATAGCATGTTAAATTATATTCAAGTCTTTAGCGGTATGGATTTGAAATAATCATAAATTGTTTGTGAAAAAATCTGATTTAGCCCACGGCTTTATAGCCTAGTGACATCTTAGGGGTGAGATAGGGCTTTGAGACCAATAGATTCTGGATTCGATTTCCGGGGGGGGGGGGGGGGGGGGGATTCCATATTTATTGTGTTTCCTCCTGAATTGACGTTTAGACATTATGCCTAGTGGAGATGGAGATGATCAGGTGGTTCCGCTGGTGGCACGATAATACTACAATAATCCATCAGTGATCCAAATTTGTCGTTGAAAAAACTAAATGCCAATAAGAAAGTGATTTGTTTATGGAAACTTTGTTTTTATGTATGGGTTAGTTGCAGAAAGTGGGCTGGATTGAGGTTGATAGAGGGCCTAGCTTACATAGACTGATAGACAAATAAAACTGTGTTTACATGTATATTAGGTGGTAGTAGCAAGTTAAATCACATATGACATGGCCCAAAATAGTCTTTAACCTAATGTTGGTAAACAATGTTCGCAAATCGCAATTGCCTATATATGCTCATTCAATCTACTGTCGACAATCGCGAGTTCATGACTCACAGTCTCACACTAGTTAACCCTAATTCCAAATTCCCGATACCCATCGCCTTATCTAGGTTTCGAGATGTGTGTGTGTTTTGTAGTTTTTAACTTTTCTGTATTTTTTCTTATTTGAATAAGTCGAAAGAACCCGAATTCAATTTAAAGAACACCCCTAGTAGCAACTAGAATAATAAAGAGCGTATTGCAATGAAAACAGAAATTAAATTATATTTACTAATAATAAAATATATACATGATATACTAAATTAATTCAAATATCCTTTTAATATGTTTATCAAATACTTATTTGGAGTCGTTGTGGAAGGAAATAAAAAGCTAGACTAGAATGAAAAACAATAAAGCAAATAAAGTAAGAATTTGTAAAAAGTAAATAATAAAAAAAAAACCCCAAAAAGATAAAGAAGAAAGCAGAAATTTGACAACAATGGTTTACATGGCAAAAATGGCTCCTAAAGAAGAAATAGAAAACAAAATTACACATGCATGCTTGATTCCAAAGCAATCCGTATTAAATAATTAAACATCACATTTTTTTAATGCAAAGTTAGTGTGTGTATTTTTTTTTCTGAATGAAGAGAAATTTGAAGAAAAAAAATTAAATCTAAGCTAGAGAAGTGTTAGAAGATGCAGTTTTCAATAATAAAAGGGTGGCGGTGGCAAACGTGATGAACGAGATCAAGGTTTTGAGTTTTCTTTGGCTAAAATATCGGGCTAGGGCTGCGTCACTTACTTGGGAGAACTGGTGTATGTTTGATTTAGCTTGTATGAATGTGTAATCTTTTTGGCGGATGTACTTGTTTGGGTTAACTGATGTTAACCGATGTTTTTTAGTATAATATATATCTTTTGTTGGCCATTCAAAAAAGAAAAAAAAACTTGTCTCTCGAGACATGGATGAAAAGTTTGTATTAAAAATTTGGGCTTTATGGTGGGAATGTGTCCACCCTTCATCCCATGTGGATCCGCAACTAGTAGTAGTGTGAGTGACATGATAGATGATAAAGTAGTATGACGTTCACTTGGAAGAAAAATTAAAAAAAGAGTGAATTGCAAGTTTTGTCCTTTATCTTTATGCTCAATTGCATGCGCTGTCCTTTATCTTTAAAATTGACGAGTTTTGTACTTAATGTTTTAAATTCCTGCATGTTATGTCCTTTAACCCTAACCTAGTTAAATTTTTCTGTTAACTCAAATTATGTAAGGGCATTTTAGTCTTTTTACCTTTTTATTTAAAAATAATTTAACAAATTAAACAAAGACTAATATAGTATATACGTATATTGTATATATTGTATGTATATATAACAAATCCCTTTGTCTCTCTACCTTCCTCTCTCTCTCTCACTACCGCCACCACCATCACCACCAACCGCCACCACCACCCATGCTACCTGCCACCATCTTGAAAAATCACAGAATCCACAATTGTTGCTAGCATTTCCTATCTAGAAAAATGGATTTGTAAAGGAGATCTCTGCAACAAGAAAGCAACAAACTAGTTCAAAAACATTTTGCAAGTACCAGAGCAATCAAAACTTGCTGTTAAAAAAAAATAAAGCAATTGATGTTGACTCTTATGTTGCTTTACACGGACGAATGATTTGTCAACTATTTCTTCACAACAAAATTCTTTTGTTCTTAAATTCTACTAATTTCAACAGAATACTAACCTTCAAGCCCTAATTGTCCATGCTATGACTTTTTGAAAAACTCAAAATAAAGATCATTTCAATTACATTACAAAATAATGAACTTCTTATACACATAATTGAATTAAGCTAAATCTAATAGAAATCAACAGAGCTATCAACGAGTCTCCGGCCGTCACAGTTCTTGGTCGTTCCGAGAGAGAGAAAGATAATCGGAGGTTGATTCAAGTCCGGCCGCCGTAGTGGTTCTTTTAGGTCGTTCTGAGAGAGAGAGATCTGTGATTTCCGGTCATTCTGAACATCTCCGACCTGCGATTTCAGATCTGAGAGAGAGAGAGAGAGAGAGACGGGACCTGATGAAAGTGGCTGTTACCTTTATCATATCTGTGAAATGGTGTGTGCTTCTTTTTGGCCGGATTTGGTTGTTATGGTGGTGAAAGAAGGTTGTGGTGGTGGAACAAGTGGTTGAATTGGTACAGAGAGAGAATAGGGAGGAAAAGAGGGGTTGATGTGTAGTAAATATATATATATTTTTTTTCTTTTAAGGTTTTTTTTAATAGCAGGGTAAAAAGACATATATGTCCTCATGTGCAAGTCACATGATCAGATTTAACAGAAAAAATAAACTAGGTTAGGGTTAAAGGACATAACATGCAGGATTTTAAAACATTAAGTACAAAACTCGTCAATTTTAAAGATAAAGGACAACGCCTGCAATTGGGTATAAACATAAAGGACAAAACTTGCAATTCACTCTTAAAAAAAAGTAAAAGTTTATGAACCGGAAGCTATTAAATAAACATACCCAAAGCATCCAGATATCGTTATCGTTGATTCACTTCCACAACCATATTTCAAACTTGATTTAAGATATTTTTGGATTGGAGGTTTGAGAATGGGGGAATGGAACAAGAAGGAATGGTAGAATACGTAAACATTGTTGAGCACATTTACTCCACTCAACCGAAGACCTTGACTATTTAACGGTCTTGACTATGTTTACCGGTCAATCAAAGACTTTGACCTTATTGACTTTAGTCGATTGTATACTTGTTAGCTCCTAGATTAGCTCCTTGTTATATTTTTTATAATCCATTCCTCATATGCAAAAAGAAATTTGATAAATATTAATGATAAAAAAATTATTAAGGATGACATGTAAACGGACAAAAGCTGCGCCACAACCCCCTTTTAAATAACAAATCCAACTCTGACGAAAATACAATTTTGGTTTGTCGGCGTTGAGAAATTGTTGTGCACGATCGTCCGCATTCTATCAAAAAACGCAGCAGCTCGGGTGTAAGGGAACCAAAGGTATCAAAGGCAAAATGAATGAAGCCATGTTGATTCTCAGCACAAACTTTTTCATGCTTAGCAACTTTCCCTGATTTTGCCTTCAACATAGCCTGTCACACCCCAACCGATGGCGGAAACACCGGGGCATGGCACTGAGCGAAACAGATTGTCCAGAAGTTTCCATAACAATTATCATTACCATTCAATTTAAAATAACATGTCCCATACCATGTCTCAAACAGTAAACAAATTATTACAGATAAAAACTAGGCAAATAATTCTGTTCCGACAACTCAGATTTATACATAAGTAGTTTATTTATTGGTTTCTAGGACCTCTTTTCCTAGCTTCGATTTCATCACAGCACAGAGAGCATCCTAAACCTTTCATAGCCTCAAGTTCACAGCATGCTAACCATGTAAACTTCCTAAGCACCTGTCACATACGTTAAAATAAAGTCAATACATAAAATGTAAAGGTGAGCATACAAGTTTGATAATAGCATATAGAGTTCGAATTCTTTTACGCATAACCAGCACGTACACATAGTGAAATGAAGCACGTTAGTTATCGACATAGATCCATCGATACCAATGACTGCGGGTTGACGGCCCGAGGCAGTTCGCAATACATGATTACCACCGTAATCCATGCAAGTATTTGTCCTTAACAACCCCCGTGTGAACGGGTGCTGAGTCCAAACTATAGTACTATCGTTGCTAAGGCAGGTAGACAACATTCCATGTGTAAACATAACAAACAAGCATTCATAAGCCACGTATAACATGCATTAACGGTTAGCATTCAAATAGTATTGAGTAGTGTGATTGTTGTAGTTTGAATAGTTGTAACGTATGTAACACCCAAAAGTGCATAAAGCAAAAAGGGATCGAGTATACTCACAGCGGTTGATGGATTGAAGGGAGCGCTTAGCGAGTAAGGTTAGCCTGAATGGATTAATAGCATAACGATAAGCAACGCGTAAAACGGAAAACAAGTGTTGGAGAGTCGGACGGCTGGTCGATCGGACGGTAGTTCGATCGGACGGCTGACCGTTTCAGTCCGTTCGGTCCGCTGTCCGGTCGGTCGGTAGGCCGATCAGATGGCTATTCGAGTGGATTGTTTCTTCCTTTGAGAAAGAATGTGTTTGTGTATGATGGCTTGACTTTTGAAGTTTTCGTTGTAGTATTTGAAAACATTGAAGTACCTTTACCCTTCAGGTCGGGCGATCGGACGGCTGTACGATCGGCCGGCAACCCGATCGGTTAGGTATTTTAATGATTTGCAGTGATTTTCTTTGGATCGGACAGGTGTTCAATCGGACAGGTGTTCAATCGGACAGGTGTTCGATCGGACAGTTGACCGATCGGTTGGCAAGTCAACAATAGTCAACAACTTTAAATGAAATGCAAAGTATGGTGAAGTGGACCGGATAGTTGATCGATCGAACACTAATGCTGTTCGATCGGACAACAAGCATGAACAATCATGACGAGTTCTTAGCAGGGTGTCACCTGATCGGACGGTTGTTCGATCGGGTGGCACTCCTAGTGCATCGAACATGTTGAAAAATCGATCAAATGTTGAAGTATAGTATCTCATGATCCGAAGAGTAATCCGATCGGGCAGTAGTCCGATCGAACAACAGTTCGTTCAATACTAGTCCTCAAAATAAATTGATTAAGTGTGGGACCATGTGTTAACCGATCGGCTGGCCAGTCGATCGGCTGACTGTCTGATCGGCTGGCTGTCCGTTCGGACATCAGTCCGATCGGTCAGCATCCTGACCTGATCAGCCTATCGTCTAACTCTTGGTTGTTCTGTTTGTTTGTCGATTTATTGAGGTATTTTGACAACGAGTCGAACCACAGATCCCTCGTCCTTACTTGGTTCCCCTGGTCGGACAGGAATCACCCAAATCCGGCCGGTGAATTGTTCGGGACGGGGTTTAGTGTTTGACCCGAAATTGGTTAACCTCGTGGATAGAATCCGGATCTTGAGCCATGAAACCACCGGAGTGATTTGTAAACCGGCACAGGCTCCTTTTCTATCGGTTTGAAGTCATTGAGTGAAAAAGAGTTGGAAGAAAGTTGGAAAATTTGTCTCTCAATCCTTTTCACCATGTATATGTTTAGATCTGTGAAAGATCTTTGTTTGTTTATGTGAAAATCGGCTAGATCCAAGTTATTCTTGGTGGATTGAGGCCAAAACATGAAGTTATTCTTGGTGGATTTAGGCCTTTTGAAACGTTTCCCACAGTCGCGAGGTAAACCGAGCATCAAGATCAGAGATGATGTCACGAGGCGTCCCATGATTACAAATGATCTCGTCGATGTAGATTCGGGCTGATCGTTCTACCTTGTAGTCTTCTCTTATCTGCAAAAAGTGAGCTGATTTAGTCAAGCGGTCGACCACAACCCAAATGTTGTCGTGACCTGATGACGTGTGTGGTAGCTTTGTTATAAAGTCCATAGCTATACTCTCCCACTTCCACATGGGGATCGGTGGTTGTTCGAGTAAACCAGATGGTCTTTGATGTTCAGCTTTGACTCTCGCACAGGTTAAACATTTTCCATCATAGAGAGCAATATCCCTTTTCATGCCCGGCCACCAGTACTTGTAACGAAGGTCCTGGTACATTTTGTCGGCACCGGGATGAATAAAATAACGGGATTTGTGGGATTTGTCCATCAAGATCTGTCGCAAATTAGTCCGTTTGGGGATCCAAATTCGATCCAGGAAGTGGAATATCCCATTCGACTTGCTCACAAGCTGGGCTCCATCATGGTAGATTATTTCCTTCTTCAGTGTGCGTTCGTTAAAACACGTGTGTTGAGCTTCGCCGATGAGTGTTTCGAGATCGTATTGGGCTTGAACATTACGAGTGCTAAGCAGATAGCTCCGTCTACTGAGTGCGTCGGCAACAACATTTGCTTTGCCTGGGTGATAACGAATCTCACTGTCGTAGTCGTTGAGAAGTTCTACCCATCGGCGTTGACGCATATTAAGTTCCTTCTGATTAAAGATGTGTTGTAGGCTCCTATGATCGATGAAGATCATACACTTGGTACCATACAGGTAGTGTCACCAAATCTTTAACGTAAAAACAACTACGTCTACCTCGAGATCATGGGTTGTATAGTTCTTCTCGTGGACTTTGAGCTGACGAGATGCATAAGCTATGACCTTGTCCCGTTGCATGAGGACACCACCAAGACCAAGGTTGGAAGCATCACAGTAGACAATGAAATCGTTGTTTCCGTCGGGTAACGTGAGAACAGGAGCATTGCAAAGCATGTGCTTAAGGGTTCGAAAGGCAGACTCTTGTTCGGTTCTCCAAACAAAAGGCTTGTCTTTATGCGTGAGAGCGGTAAGCGGCACATCGATCTTTGAGAATCCTTCGATAAATCGTCAGTAATAGCCCGCTAGTCCGAGAAAAGAACGGACTTCGGACGGGTTCTTAGGTGTAATCCAACCCTTGACAACTTCAATCTTCGCAGGATCGACGTGGATACCTTGATTATTTACGATATGACCCAGAAACTGAACTTCCTCCAACCAGAATTCACACTTGGAGAACCTGGCATAGAGTTGGTTCCCCTGGAGTAACTCGAGAACCAAACGTAGATGTTGCTCGTGTTCGGTTTTCGATTTGGAATAGATTAAGACATCGTCGATGAATACAATGACGAAACGGTCGAGATAAGGTTTACACACGCGATTCATCAGATCCATGAAAACCGCTGGTGCGTTGGTTAAACCAAAAGGCATAACAACGAATTCGTAGTGGTCGTATCGAGTGCGAAAAGCGGTTTTGGGTATATCCTCCTCTTGAATACGTAGCTGGTGATATCCTGAGCGTAGGTCGATTTTCGAGAAACACGTAGCACCTTGTAGCTGGTCAAACAAATCGTCGATTCGAGGTAGGGAATAACGGTTCTTGATAGTTAACTTATTCAATTCCCGATAGTCGATGTACATCCTGAACGACCCATCCTTCTTTTTGACGAAAAGGACTGGCGTGCCCCAAGGAGAGGTGCTCGGGCGAATGAAGCCTTTCTCAAGTAATTCCTGAAGTTGGTTTGAAAGTTCATGCATTTTAGACGGCGCGAGTCGATAAGGAGCTTTGGCAATAGGGTTGGCTCCAGGAATAAGGTCGATACGAAAGTCGATATCACGACTTGGTGGTAGTCCGGGAAGATCCTCTAGAAAAACATTAGGAAATTCTCGAACCACAGGAACGTCTTTCACTTCCTTCTTCTCTTTCTTTTCCTTCTCTGCTACTACAATGTTAGCCAAGAAAGCCCTGTATTCCTTACGGAGATAGTTGCTAGCTTGAACACATGACATGAGCTTGAGACCTTTCGAAGTAGTATCACCGTAAACACACAATAAGTCACCATTTGCAAGCGAGAATCGGATCATCTTGTCGAAGCACACAACTTCAGCATGGTTTTCGCGAAGAAAGTCCATGCCTACTATCACGTCAAAACTTCCGAGATGCATCGGAATAAGGTCGATAGGAAAGATGTGATTGTTGAGCTCAAGAGTACAATCACGAAGAACAGAATTAACGGTGACAGTTCTTCCGGTAGCGACTTCAACATCGAACGTCGAGGAGAGTTGGGAGCGTTTACGACTAAGGAGTTTCTCGAATTCGAATGACACAAAGCAAATATCGGCTCCAGTATCAAACAAACATGAAGCATAAATACCATTCACGAGGAACATACCATTGACCACGTTGTTGTCGGCTTGGGCTTGACGCACGTTGATGCTGAAAGTTCTGGCGCGTGCGGCCTGTTGTTGCTGCTGTTGTTGCTGCTGCTGTTGCTGCTGAGGCTGCTGCTGCTGGGGCTCTTGTTTCACGACCCTGTTTGGGCACATGTTGGCGAAATGATTAGGATCGCCGCATGCGAAGCAGGCTCTGGCTTTGACTGCGGGTGCCGGAGGAGCTTGTTGACCCTGAGGGGCGGTGAGTAGAGCTTGATGAGCAGGAGCTTGTCGAACACGGCAGTTGGTAGTAAAATGGCCATACATATTGCAATGAGAACAAAAACGGCAAGCAATGGCAGTCGGGTGGTGGTAGGTACAAGTAGGGCAGAGCGGGTGTGGCCTAGTGTATGCACGCTTTGCAGGCGGTGCGTTAGCCACAGGCGCCGCTACTTGACGCTGTTGGGCTGGTACAGCTTGAATCGGTGCAGCAGTGATCGCACAGTTCTTGTTGTTGGAGCTGTTCTTTCTCTTGTTCTTCCTCTTGTTGCTCGATGAGGTGGTAGTTTCAGCAGTTGGTGCAGCGGTGGTAGCTTGATGCAGGTGCTTCGGAGTTTTATCCCAGACACCAGCCTTGACCCTCTTGTCGTTGATTTCGGCGGCCAGTAGGTAAGTCTTGTGACAACTCGAGTTTCCGACATTTCACTTTCGCAATTATTGCACGCTGACTGTTTAATCGCTTGACTATTTGACTTGTAACTGTACACGCTGTATTATGACAAAACATATTGTGATCATTGCATGTTTTTGTGATGGATGTTATAACATGAAACTTATCAGAAAACTTAAACTGTTTAACATATGTATTTCGTTACATACATCTCGACGAAACAGAAGTCTGTTTCACCGAGCCCGGTTTCGCATAAGCCCATTAAGGGCCCAACACGTAACGACAAGTATTTTAGCGAATCAACCAGTTTGTTAGTCACACTTTTGACAAAACAGAAACCCTAGAGGACTCTCTGCTGTGTGACGGCAAACTAGAATCCGTCAGAAACCTTTGTGCGATCAAATCATCATCTCGGTTAGTGCTATAAGTTTCCGATCAATCGATCATTCATGTTTATGTGTAATGATATGTTGTTATTTGGTTTGCTGTGATTATATCCGTACATGATGAATCGGTTTGTATGAAGGTTAGGTAATCTTGTTCATGGATTATAGATGTAGGCGATTAGGTTATTATTGTTTATGCATGTGCTTTGTATAATGCAGCCAAAGGGGATTTACTTTAAAATGTCGGCCATAGCATTCATATGCGCATGTGAGTTTGTCAGATTTGCCATATGTATGTGTGCAACTTATAAATATCATGCAAGCATAATTGTATTGAAAACAATCAGTTTGGTATTCATGCAAATCAATGATCTCATGGTTAGGTGTAATAATGGTGTGCAGAATATGTAATTTCGGTCCAATGATACTTGGCGGTGGTTGATAGATGTTGGCCACTAGGGCATTAAGATTATGTGCTATTGTTTTTTTTATTGCTGAAACAGTTATGTGCTCGACGTAACAGACACCTTAGACGAAACACAGGTGACGACGAAACATAAGTGTTTCGCCGAGACCATGAACGACGAAACAGAATATGTGTTTCGCCAAATTTGTGTTTCGCCAAATGTGTGTTTCGCCAAATGTGTAATCAGCACAGTAACCTACTTTAATTCTGTTAAAAGTTAACCTGGTTAGTTAACTGCTATTAAGTGTAACCATCTTGTGTATGATCTCAAATACGTGCTACGTGCTACTTGCTTATCAACTGTGTGTTATATGTGAACACAAACTGATTATGTATACGTGCGTACTTTAGGACGTGATTGATTAACTGTGAGCACATACTTAGCATACCGAGCAAACCAAGGTGAGTTCACACCCTTACTAAGGCATGGGATTCCCAGGGTTTGGGGAATGGGATTGAAGGAATAAGGTTGAATAGATTCGTACATACACTGATACTAGACTACCATACCATTGTCCTCGGTTGTGCAGGACACATACGTAAAACCTACGTATACTTATGCTACTCGCTATCCTCGGTTGTGAAGGATACTCACGTAAAACCTACGTGAACCTATACTTACTACTGCCTCGGTTGTGTCAGGCACTTACGTAAAACCTACGTAAACCCCTATCCTCGGTTGTGAAGGATACTTACGTAAATCCTACGTAAATTTGTACGTATTACTGTTCTCGGGATATGTTGAACACTTATGGTTGCGAATAGTCTAGTGGTTATACAACATGGGAAGCCCCCACAAATAGAACGTACTATCGGCCCAGTAGAGCCACATGTTACAAACGAAATTACCATTACGCATTTACTTTATGTGAACTCGCTCAACTAGTTGTTGATCCTCTGTTACATGCCTTGCAGGTCGTTAGGTACATGGAGCTTGCACAGGGAGGAGCTGGTCGTTGTGGGCTTGGATCGTGATTGTGTGTTAAACACTTTATGACATTACATACTTATTTATGCTGAGTTTTATCTATACGCTTCCGCTAAACTTTGATATGATACTTATGTTTTGGAACACCTTTCATATGGATTGGTTTGGTTTAATACAATTACTTTTACTTTATACATTGTTCTATATGATTGGTGGCTTGATCCTGGTCAGTCACGCTCCCAAGCGGTGATACTCCGCAGGTGGATTTTGGGGGTGTGACAGATTGGTATCAGAGCCATTGGTTATAGAGAACTTGGTTTTAATATGGGAAAACGTTTTTATTAAAACCGGACTATAACCAGAACAGTGCTCTCAACGATCCACAACGACGCTTCGCTCCACGTGCAAGACTCGACATCTTAGGTAATAAGGTTTATGTTTATTGCCTACTTGCTAGAATTGCATAGAACCTTGCTCGTAGTATGCTTAGATTACATTGCTCACTACTTGTTATTGCTTGAGGAACATTTGTGTGCTTACACTCTTCTGTCATCGCACTACTCGCGAACCATTCTCACTTATTTTACCTTTACTATGAAGACCATGTCCGGACGTGTGAACATGACTCAAGCCCAGTTGACGGCTCTTATCAATGAACAAGTTGCTGCGGCACTTGCAGCTGCAAACGCAGGAGGTATACCCTGCAGTCGTAACTCATCCTAGGATCTTTAGATCCTACGTTCCTAAACAACTCTTGTGTTTAACTTTATTCTGTTCTTACACATCAGGTCAACCCGTTCAGCAACCTGTGTGTACTTTCAAGACTTTCATGGACTGTCGTCCTAGCACATTCAGTGGCACGGAAGGAGCAGTTGGACTCCTCCACTGGTTTGAAAAGTTTGAGTCAGTATTCGAAATGTGTGAATGCCCTGAGGCACGCAGGGTGAAGTATGCTACCGGTACTCTCGAGGGTTTAGCCCTCACATGGTGGAAAGCTCAGGTCCAAATGCTGGGGTTGGTTGCTGCTAACGCCACCCCATGGAACAACTTCAAAGAGATGATCAAGGAGGAATACTGCAGTCGTGACGACATTCATAAGCTGGAAGTCGAGTTCTTCCATCTCAAGATGACGGGGTCAGAAATTGAGGCGTTTACAAAGAGATCAAATGAGCTCGCATTACTGTGTCCTACTATGGTGGACCCCCCAGTTAAGCGTATCGAACTTTATCTCAGTGGCCTAGTACCAGAGATCCAAAGTCATGTGACTTCAGCAAACCTTGCTACCTACCAGCAGGTTGTTCAGTTGGCTCACCGTCTCACGGATCAGGCGGTGGAGCATAACAAGTTACCTAAACGTCTCAGCGCTACTACTGCTACCACTTCAGCTACTCCTGCTACTCCTAGTGATAACAAGAGAAAATGGGAGGGGGATTCCAGCAAAGGTTCAGCTACAGTTCAGTCACATGTTCAGCAGCGAAAGACTGACAGTTATCAGAGTCCCAGTCAGCACTCTTCAGGTAGCCACAGGCAGGGCGGATATCGAGGAAACCTCCCAAAGTGTAACACCTGTAACAGACATCACAGTGGCCAGTGTAACAAGGGTCGCTGCCAAAGATGCCTCAAGTTGGGTCATGAGGCCAAGGATTGTCGGAGCCCTCAGCCTGCGAATCAGAATCAGCAGCAGCCACCAGCACAGCAGAATCAGCAACAGGGCAACAGGGGATGTTTTCATTGTGGTGCTGAAGGTCACTTCAAAAGGCACTGTCCTCAGCTAAACAGGAACCAGAACAACAACAACAACAATAATAACAACAATCAGGGCAATGGCAACAACAACAACGGGGGAAACAACAACAACGGCAATGAAGCAAGGGGTCGTGCATTTGTGTTGGGGCAGGGTGATGCCAGAAATGATCCCAACGTCGTTATGGGTAAGTTTCTTCTCGACGATATTTATGTTACTGTTTTGTTTGATTCGGGTGCGGATACAAGTTATATGTCTTTGAAAATGAGTAAATTGTTAAAACGTACATCAACACCCCTAAACACCAAACACGTCGTAGAACTAGCAAATGGTAAAAGTGTAGAAGCCACGCATATAGTCAAGGGTTGTAACATCGTTCTAGCGGGTCAGACCTTCTCGATCGACCTCATTCCCATAGTTCTGGGTAGTTTCGACATTGTCATTGGCATGGATTGGTTATCCAAGCAGCATGCAGAGATCCTTTGTAAGGAAAAGATCATTCGTATTCCTCGTTCGGGTAAAGAATCTCTCGAAGTTCAAGGCGACAAGAGTGGTGCTGTGGTTGGCATCATCTCTTTCTTGAAGGCTCAGAAATGTTTACGAAAGGGTCACACTGCTATTTTGGCACTAGTTACTGATGCAGCTACGAAAGAGAATAGAATAGAGGATATTCCAGTTGTGCGCGAATTTCCTCAAGTGTTTCCAGAAGATTTACCTGGTCTACCGCCTCATCGCCAGGTCGAGTTTCAAATCGAGCTAGCTCCAGGAGCAGCACCTATAGCTCGCGCACCATATCGTTTAGCTCCAACTGAACTGGAAGAACTGTCTAAGCAACTACAAGAGCTCTTGAATAAGGGCTTCATTCGTCCAAGCTCTTCGCCTTGGGGAGCTCCAGTACTATTCGTGAAAAAGAAGGATGGCACTTTCAGGATGTGCATAGACTAACCGCGAACTGAACAAGGTCACAGTGAAGAACCGTTATCCTCTTCCTCGTATTGACGACTTATTCGACCAGTTGCAGGGGTCGAGTTACTACTCCAAGATTGATATAAGGTCAGGGTACCATCAGCTGAGAGTCCGGGATGAGGACGTCTCCAAGACAGCATTCAGAACTCGCTACGGTCACTACGAGTTTCTTGTCATGCCATTCGGGCTTACGAACGCGCCTGCGGTTTTCATGGACCTTATGAACAGGGTGTGCAAACCTTATCTTGACAGGTTTGTTATTGTTTTCATTGATGACATCCTGATCTACTCGAAGAATCGGGAGGAACACGAGCAGCACTTACGACTTATTTTGGAACTCCTACGAACAGAACAGCTATACGCTAAGTTTTCAAAATGCGACTTCTGGCTTCGTGAAGTCCACTTCCTAGGCCATGTGGTAAACAAGGATGGGATTCATGTCGATCCATCCAAGGTAGATTCGATCAAGAACTGGCCTGCACCTCGTACACCAACCGAAATACGCCAATTCTTGGGTTTGGCGGGTTATTACAGACGGTTCATCAAAGATTTCTCAAATATCGCACAGCCACTTACGCTACTGACACAGAAAGGTGTTGTTTATCGTTGGGGTAATACACAGGAAACAGCGTTTCAGCACTTAAAGGATAGACTCTGTAGCGCACCTATCCTCTCATTGCCTGAAGGCACGGACGATTTTGTAGTCTACTGCGATGCATCTATCCAGGGTCTTGGATGTGTATTGATGCAAAGGGATAAAGTTATAGCTTATGCTTCGCGCCAACTTAAGGTTCACGAACGGAATTACACTACACACGATCTAGAGCTGGGAGCGGTTGTCTTTGCGCTCAAGATATGGCGACATTACCTGTATGGCACTAAATGCACCATCTATACCGACCACAGGAGTCTTGAGCACATATTCAAGCAGAAAGAATTGAACATGCGACAACGTAGATGGGTCGAACTACTGAACGATTACGAGTGTGCCATAAAGTACCATCCGGGCAAAGCCAATGTGGTGGCTGATGCCCTCAGTCGAAAGGATACTACACCTAGACGTGTACGAGTGTTGCAACTCACTATTCAGTCTAGTCTTCCTTCACAGATACGAGATGCTCAGGTAGAAGCATTGAAACCAGAAAACGTCAGGGCTGAAGCCCTACGCGGCTCAAGGCAACGCTTAGAACAGAAGGAAGATGGTGCTTATTACGTAACAGGACGCATCTGGGTCCCACTTTATGGTAACTTACGCGAGCTTGTAATGGATGAATCTCATAAGTCTCGCTACTCGGTACATCCAGGTTCGGATAAAATGTACCACGATATCAAAACTACATACTGGTGGCCTAGCATGAAGGCCCACATAGCAACATACGTTAGCAAGTGCCTGACTTGTGCGAGAGTCAAAGCCGAATACCAGAAACCTTCAGGTCCACTTCAACAACCTGAGATACCACAATGGAAATGGGAACAAATTTCCATGGATTTTGTTACTGGCTTACCTAGATCTCAGCGCGGAAATGATACTATTTGGGTGATCGTGGATCGACTCACAAAGTCTGCTCACTTCCTGGCTATTAAAGAAACAGACAAGTTCTCTACCTTAGCAGACATCTACTTAAAAGAAGTGGTTTCGAGGCACGGGGTGCCAACCTCTATTATCTCTGATCGTGACGCACGTTTTACTTCAGAACTGTGGCAGGCAATGCACAAATCTTTTGGTTCTCATTTAGACATGAGCACAGCTTGTCATCCTCAGACGGATGGGCAGTCTGAGCGCACTATTCAAACTCTAGAAGACATGCTTCGGGCGTGCGTAATCGACTTTGGCAATGGTTGGGAAAAACATCTGCCACTTGTGGAATTTTCGTACAACAACAGTTACCACACCAGCATCAAAGCTGCTCCATTCGAGGCATTGTACGGGCGTAAATGCCGGTCACCTCTTTGTTGGGCAGAGGTGGGTGACAGTCAGATCACAGGTCCAGAAATGGTAGTTGATACTACTGAAAAGATTGCTCAAATACGACAACGCATGGCGGCAGCTCGTGACCGTCAGAAAGCATACGCCGATAAAGACAGGAAACTACTCGAATTCCAGGTTGGGGATCGAGCGCTACTCAAAGTTTCACCCTGGAAGGGTGTTGTTCGTTTTGGCAAACGCGGCAAACTCAATCCACGATACGTTGGACCATTTGAAGTCATAGAGAAAATAGGCAAAGTGGCCTACAGACTAAACTTACCAGCCGAACTCAGTGCAGTTCACAACGTCTTCCACGTGTCGAATCTGAAGAAGTGCCTGTCAGATGAGACCCACATAGTTCCTTTGAAGGAACTCACTATCGACGAACAGTTGCGATTCGTCGAGGAACCAGTTGAAATCACGGACCGGGATGTTAAGGTCCTCAAGCACACCAGAATACCTCTAGTACGAGTTCGTTGGAACACCCGTCGTGGCCCAGAGTTCACCTGGGAACGAGAAGATCAAATGAAACTTAAGTATCCCCAGTTATTCGGAAACAGTGCAACCACTACTGAGGCTGAAGCTACTACAGAATTTCGGGACGAAATTCCAAATCAACGGGGGGATGATGTGACACCCCAGGAAAACCAGTAATCTTCGCAAACCTGCTCGGGGAGCCGCGATACGAAAGCTTCCTTAGTAACCGCATGCTAAATTTCGGGACGAAATTTCTTTCAAGTTGGGGATAATGTGACAACTCGAGTTTCCGACATTTCACTTTCGCAATTATTGCACGCTGACTGTTTAATCGCTTGACTATTTGACTTGTAACTGTACACGCTGTATTATGACAAAACATATTGTGATCATTGCATGTTTTTGTGATGGATGTTATAACATGAAACTTATTAGAAAACTTAAACTGTTTAACATATGTATTTCGTTACATACATCTCGACGAAACAGAAGTCTGTTTCACCGAGCCCGGTTTCGCATAAGCCCATTAAGGGCCCAACACGTAACGACAAGTATTTTAGTGAATCAACCAGTTTGTTAGTCACACTTTTGACAAAACAGAAACCCTAGAGGACTCTCTGCTGTGTGACGGCAAACTAGAACCCATCAGAAACCTTTGTGCGATCAAATCATCATCTCGGTTAGTGCTATAAGTTTCCGATCAATCGATCATTCATGTTTATGTGTAATGATATGTTGTTATTTGGTTTGCTGTGATTATATCCGTACATGATGAATCGGTTTGTATGAAGGTTAGGTAATCTTGTTCATGGATTATAGATGTAGGCGATTAGGTTATTATTGTTTATGCATGTGCTTTGTATAATGCAGCCAAAGGGGATTTACTTTAAAATGTCGGCCATAGAATTCATATGCGCATGTGAGTTTGTCAGATTTGCCATATGTATGTGTGCAACTTATAAATATCATGCAAGCATAATTGTATTGAAAACAATCAGTTTGGTATTCATGCAAATCAATGATCTCATGGTTAGGTGTAATAATGGTGTGCAGAATATGTAATTTCGGTCCAATGATACTTGGCGGTGGTTGATAGATGTTGGCCACTAGGGCATTAAGATTATGTGCTATTGTTTTTTTTATTGCTGAAACAGTTATGTGCTCGACGTAACAGACACCTTAGACGAAACACAGGTGACGACGAAACATAAGTGTTTCGCCGAGACCATGAACGACGAAACAGAATATGTGTTTCGCCAAATTTGTGTTTCGCCAAATGTGTGTTTCGCCAAATGTGTAATCAGCACAGTAACCTACTTTAATTCTGTTAAAAGTTAACCTGGTTAGTTAACTGCTGTTAAGTGTAACCATCTTGTGTATGATCTCAAATACGTGCTACGTGCTACTTGCTTATCAACTGTGTGTTATATGTGAACACAAACTGATTATGTATACGTGCGTACTTTAGGACGTGATTGATTAACTGTGAGCACATACTTAGCATACCGAGCAAACCAAGGTGAGTTCACACCCTTACTAAGGCATGGGATTCCCAGGGTTTGGGGAATGGGATTGAAGGAATAAGGTTGAATAGATTCGTACATACACTGATACTAGACTACCATACCATTGTCCTCGGTTGTGCAGGACACATACGTAAAACCTACGTATACTTATGCTACTCGCTATCCTCGGTTGTGAAGGATACTCACGTAAAACCTACGTGAACCTATACTTACTACTGCCTCGGTTGTGTCAGGCACTTACGTAAAACCTACGTAAACCCCCACGTACCCCTATCCTCGGTTGTGAAGGATACTTACGTAAATCCTACGTAAATTTGTACGTATTACTGTTCTCGGGATATGTAGAACACTTATGGTTGCGAATAGTCTAGTGGTTATACAACATGGGAAGCCCCCACAAATAGAACGTACTATCGGCCCAGTAGAGCCACATGTTACAAACGAAATTACCATTACGCATTTACTTTCTGTGAACTCGCTCAACTAGTTGTTGATCCTCTGTTACATGCCTTGCAGGTCGTTAGGTACATGGAGCTTGCACAGGGAGGAGCTGGTCGTTGTGGGCTTGGATCGTGATTGTGTGTTAAACACTTTATGACATTACATACTTATTTATGCTGAGTTTTATCTATACGCTTCCGTTAAACTTTGATATGATACTTATGTTTTGGAACACCTTTCATATGGATTGGTTTGGTTTAATACAATTACTTTTACTTTATACATTGTTCTATATGATTGGTGGCTTGATCCTGGTCAGTCACGCTCCCAAGCGGTGATACTCCGCAGGTGGATTTTGGGGGTGTGACAAGTCTCTTCGATCGTCTTAGTCTTATCCGCTTGCACGAAATCTGCGACGCAGTCGGGCAAAGCTCGGATGTACTTCTTGATTGTGATCTCCGGAGTCTTGACTTGGTCGGGACAGATGATGCTGAGCTGTTTGAAGTGAGCAGTGAGAGCAGCGTTGTCACCTTCCTTCTACTGTATGTGCCAAAATTCATCCTCTAGCTTTTGACGTTCGTGAGGAGGGCAGAATTCCTCTAGCATGACTTCCTTGAGCTCGTCCCACGACAGACCGTAGGCTGTATCGTTCCCTCGCTTGTTCCTCTCGGCCGTCCACCAGTCTAATGCACGGGACTGGAAAACGCCGGTAGCATTCAGAGTTCGGAGGTCATCGGGGCAACCACTCTGTCGTAGCGTGACCTCAATGGAATTAAACCATTGAAATAGTGCGGTAGGACCTCCCTCGCCAGTGAATTCTTTTGGCACACACGACTTGAATTACTTGAAATTGAAGGACTTAGTGG
Organism: Helianthus tuberosus; assembly: GCA_030545235.1. Taxonomy (NCBI): domain Eukaryota; kingdom Viridiplantae; phylum Streptophyta; class Magnoliopsida; order Asterales; family Asteraceae; genus Helianthus; species Helianthus tuberosus. Next base: position 24,173,038 of record CM060435.1, on the reverse strand, counting down.
TAGCTTTAGGAGCTTCGGTTCTCGACTCCTCAGATGATTTGCTGACGTTCTCGTAGACATCGCTTACGGCCTTCGCTACCTGCTTGGTGATGATAGCAGCAAGGCGTTTGTCTCTCTTCTCTTGATGAGAAAGTGTGTGACGGGATCCAGATGACATTGTCTGCAACAGACATCGTCACAGGACTCAACACATTGTATTAGAATCTCACCTCACACGTCTACTACTTACTAAAGCTTAGGAACACATTCATGTAACCACGCATACACATAACCACATATTTGCATAAACACAGAAGCTCATAGTCACGTAGTACACAGGATCACATAGGAACGTAAGTACGTAAGCACGTGGGCACATAAACACAGATTCACGTAAACACATAAGCACGTAGGCATGTAGAGCACAGAATCCACAAAAGTACATAATCATGTAATCACAAGATGCAGCCAGAATACAGAAATCTATCATTTACAGTTCGCGATCGTCCGAACATTGCGTTCGAGTTTGATATCTCGAGTCGTGTAGTATAAGCGTAGCATAAAGTCGTCCATAATTTAGCGATTTGTTAACGTTGTGTAGTGTGTTGTGTATCAGCAGAAGCAAAAGGCGTTAGATCGAATCCAATAGTACCTCAAAACGCTAACAAATAAATATAAACCACATGAATCACATAAAATTGACGAATCATCAGAGTCAGCAGTTGCGGGCTCAAAATCGAAACGCATAAAATTTGAGAAATAGATTGTCTGCGGCTAGTAGACTTCGACTACCCAAAGTGGTTCGACTATTCACAAGGATCCGTTGTGCACATTTAACCTTCAGGACTGTGCCTTTGCCTCGATTCTTGGGCATTTGGCACGCATCCCGTTAGTCATATCGTGACTTCAGGTCGTTGGAGTTCGTCGAGACTTTGATGAGAGTTTTTTGTATAAAAGCGGAATAAGTCGTCAAGGTTAGGGTTCCACCCCTAGCTTAGCCACTTCGTTCCTGTTTTTAATAAAATAGAGGAGATTATTCATCAAAATACGGATTTCACTCCTGATTTGGCATAATTCTCCTTGCTTGTAGATAAAATGCGGGTTGATTAAGCAATTTTAGTCGAGACTTTGCGGTTTTCACACCTAATCTCGGCTTAATCGCTCATTCATAGTTGAAAATTTAAGTGCAGTGAAAGTGTAGCATAAGCGAGAATAGAGAGGAATAAGCACGTACATAATCCCTACTGGATGTACTCAAGTAGGTCTGTTGGTTCCTAACTATATGTTAGTGCATAGAATGTCTGTTGACTTCGTCTGCATTACGTCTTAGGTCAAGATAGGTCAACATAGGTTTTAGATAGTCAAAATTAGATCATATGTCAGATAGGCCCGTATATACTAACCTATGTTGATAGGTCCGCTTATTTGTCAATGTAGTAGGTCCGCTTATATGGACATTGTCCATAAAAGCGAACCATAAGCTAATAGGTCCGCTTATACGGACGTCCATATAAGCGAACCACATCACACTATAAATAGGTTGATAGGTTGAACATTGGAGCAGACCTGGATCATTGCTTAGGTGTCGGAACTCTGTCAAATTGTATTTTGAAAGCAATAAAAGAGAAGAAATTGAATGAAACAGCTGTTGTAACTTTGCGTGCATTGTTTCCGCCTTGACACGTGAAGATGAACTGCCTTGACTGACTTTTCAAGGTCGTAGAACGGTCCAACAAGTGGTATCAGAGCTCAGGACGAGGAGTTCATACTACTACAGCTTGATTCTACCGAATTCTCTGATTTCTACTCTCTTTCTCTCATACTTTTTTTATTTGAAGTGGTTCCTACGGTTGGAATTGTCTGATTTTTTAGTATATCGTGCGAAACATTGTAATAACAAACCCTAGAAAGTTTCAGATTAAAACTTGGCTTAAAAATGGTTAAAATTGGGTAATCTGTGAGATCCGCTTTTACGGACATCGATAGGTCCGCTTGAAATAACCATTTAGGTCCGCTTTTTAGGTCATGTTTGTTGTAGATTCGCTCTAGAGGTCCGCTCATTCGGACATCATTAGGTTCGTTTTTGTGGTCCGCTTATTCGAACATTGTGTGAGGTCCGCTCATAGGATAGCAGGAGGTTCGCTCATGTGATAGTATAGGTCCGCTTTTAGTGACATTATTTTGAGGACCGCATATTGCTGTTGTGTGATGAAATAGTTATCAGACATTGAACAGAGTAAACACGTGAATTGTTGAATCATTTTGCGATATTGCATCGGTATAATCAAAGTGTTGTGAGATTTGGAATTGTCTGACATATTGAATTGTGACTTAAAGAGTTGTCTGCCACTTGATGTATTCACGAGACTTAGTCATATGTGCATGTGACTATTGATGTTGTCGGTTTAGTGGGCTTGGTGGTCCAATCACATTTTAACATCACGTGAATGTTGTTTGATTGTCATTAAAGTTCATTTTAGAAAACTGAATATCTCGGTACATGTGAATTAAAATTGAACGGTTCTATCATTGTTTGTCAGCCCACTATAATAGTTTGGTCCAATCACAGTGAAGTACAGCCCATTACACAAAATTGACCTAATCATATTTGTTGCCAGCCCACGAGAAACAAACAGCCCAATCAGACATTTTTAAAGTGAGGCCCAATCAGGTTAATTGAGTAAAAGGTTGACTATATGTGAGTATATAAGTGTGGCCCAATCACGTTTGTTTGTAAATTGATGTTGTCGGATCCAATTGTTTGAACATTATTCTGTCATCAGATCATTAAATCGAACGATCCAATCAAAGACAACTTAAAATTTGTGAACTACAAAAATTATTGGATTGAACATTTTGGGTTGTTAAACTTGTGGATCAAGATTTAATTGTGTGATTGTTTGTGATTATAAGCCCAAGATTCATAATTGACGGCTCAGTTCTCGAACATCATTTCGTGCAGTCCATTCATTTAGTGATTTTATCCGAACAACATTGAATCGTATCCGCAAGTCTATGACACAAGTCTTAGATTGGTTTCATCAACACACTGTTACATATTCAATCTGTTTTGAATTGATCGTTTGTTTGTTTGATTGTTCTTAGGTGTTTGAAGATGTCAAGCAGAAAGGTTGATCATGATAGTAACAGTGAAAAAGCTCTCGCTTCTAAAGTTTGTACATTTACAATCAGTGGGAGAAATTTTATGGAACAGCACTGGTATTTCTGTTATACATGTGATCTGACCGTTTCAAAAGGTTGTTGTTCTGTTTGTGCAGATGTATGTCATCGAGGACATCGTGTTGTCTACTCTACATCAAGTAGATTTTTTTGCGACTGTGGAGCAGGGAGTGTGCAGGACAGCAGTTGCCAGTGCCTGAAGCCTAGGAAATTCACTGGAGATGATGGGGATCAGATGCCTGAAATTGCTACTGGTAATCAGTTGAAAGTGAATGATGATCAAGAAGCTAAGAACATGCCAATATTTGATCATGGTGATTCAGATTCTGAGGTGGAGCAGATTTCAATTCAAACAAAATGTGAAGTTGTGATGACTGAAGAAGTTGTACAAGAAAATGTTACTGAAAAACAGCAGAGTTTTGAGGAAGTAATTTCAAAGAAAGAAGAATCTGAAAAGTCTGTATCTAAGAAATCTGAACCAGTGATTAAGAAAGAGATTGCAGAAGACACACTAGTCTTTGAGGTTGTTCAGAAAGAGAAGAAACAGATTGAAGATATTCAGACTTTGAAAGCTGAAAAGAAAGCTGATGATGAACAGATTCTGGAGTTGCGCTTGAACTGTGAAAAACTAAAATCTGAAAATATCAAACTGTTAAGTGATGTGGACAGTTTGACATTGGATAACAAGATTTTAAAAGAAAAAGAGTTTGAAAATGAAAAATTAAAATTTGAAAATGATTTCAAAAGTCAGTTAAAGATTTTAGAAGATGAGAGAGATGTTTTTGGTAAAAATAATCTTGAAAAACAATGTGAAATAAATTCTCATCTTGATAAAATCATTCAACTTGAGTATGAAGCCGAAGGTAATAGAAAGAAAATTGCTGATTTAGAAAACAAATTGAAAAGTTTTGTGACTTCTGCATCATATGTTTGTCCAAAACCGATCAATTCTGTTCCAATAAGTGACAATTTCACAAATTTTGACAAAGTCAAAATTGAAAATTGTGATGAAATATCTGATGATGAAAAAGAAAAGAAAAGAAAAATATTTTTAGATTTACAAGAAAAATTTCAAAATACTGTTTTGCAATCTACTGAAACAGGTGAATGTTCTAAACAAAAACTTGTTAAGAAGAATGCAGAACAGAAACAAAAAGATAAAAATTTGAAAAATTCTAAAATTGAAAATAAAAGCTCATCAGATAAATCATCCAATCATTATCAAAAATCACAAAAATTTAAAAATGAAAACTCACAAAATGTTGGTAATAAGTGGTGCAGGTTTGACTACAGTGCTCAAAAGTCAAATCCAGCATTGAGGAGGAGAAATGACTATAACCAAGCCAAACAATGTTATGATCTTAAGGTTTGGACAGATAGAAGTGGATGGCAAGATAACAGAGTGTGTTACACATGTGGTGTGAGAGGACATATTGCTGTTAACTGTCAGAATTGGAATTATGAAACAAGAAGATGCTATAATTGCCATATCAGAGGACATATTGCCAGAGATTGCCCAAGGAGATCGATGGGAAGATCAAGGGTTGAATCTCAGAGAACGATAAAGAAACCAGTCAATGTCAAGCCCAAAGAACAGAAGGTTCTAGAACAGAAAGTGAAGCTTTCGCAGGGGCAAAAAGACAGACTGAGGAAAAAGAGGAAGAAGGCAAGAGAGTATTCGGAGAAGATTTTGTCTTCGGGTTCACCGGACAGATTGAATAAAAGTTCTGATGAATCAACTCACTCGACTGCAAAGCCAAGTAAATTGAATTTTTCAGATGCAAATATGAGGACAAACAAGAAGAAAAAGAAAGTTATTGGCGATGAATCTGGCTCATCCAAGTCAGACAAGCCAAGTTCGGGCAATGAATCTGATTCCACAAAATCAGAGGAGCCACAAGTTGAGGTAAAAAAGGAAGAGACAGTTCCGTTAATGAATGATGAGAACTTTCCACCATTACGAGCCGCAAACCTAAAATCAAAAGGTGTTGATGCTGGAAAAATGTTTAATAGCAATGTTAAACATATTTTTAGCAAGATGGTTGATGGTAAGGAAAAAGGAGTGAAAGAGTTTTATGAAGAAAAGAGAAAAGCTCAAAATGCGCCTAAGGCTGGTCAGGCTTGGGTGTCAAAATTTATTGGTTGAATTCCTGACTTGCCGGAGCTTCCAGGTTGGTAAGTGTGAAGCAGGTATCGGCATCATTCTTGAGAAATTCACAGGATGGTAACTGTGATATTTCGTGTTACTAGTGGTCAATCAAGGACATTAAGTTGTACTTGATTTTCTACAAGTGATTGTGGTGTTTGATCTTATATTGTTAAAATCTGTACAAAATGGTTAAAAGAGAACAAGGTGATGTGATAACCCCGAATCCACAAGTGATGGATAAACAAACTAATTTTTCCGGAAAAACCATTCTGATTAAAACAAACTTAAGTGTTTTGAAATCATTATGGGAAAATAGTTTGTTGTAAGGGGGAGTTTTGATTGAATACGCCGAAACCCTCACGGCTGAACAAACATGATTACTTTCATTAGATTGAAAAACGGTTTTCAAACTGTTAAGATCAATGGGTTGTAAATCATGGGGGTAAGTTATATTTTCTGCAAATCAGAGCATGTGAAGCAGAAAATGGATGGCGAGACAAAGCTATCAGTGTTGGTTGTCAAATTTTCTTTAAATGATTTTGCATTTTAGGGGGAGTAATATTATTAGAAAATACAAAAACATTTGAAAATTTGAAAAAGCAAAAAACATGATAAAATTCAAAAATTTGAGTTTTGTGTAAAAAGAGGAAATGATAGTACATCAGTAGACAGTTACAGTACGCTAAAGAAATGGAAAGTTTAAATGTGTTAAACAATCTCACTGTGGATGTGTCGGTAGATTTTTATACACTTAGTAAACTTTTTCGGGATATAAACCTAAATTTCACACTTGCTTATTTCGTGGGGAACACTACTTGGATATATAGGTAACCCCTGAAATCTCGTTTGAAAGGTCTCATAATCTGATATACTAGGTTTTTATACTCAATGATGTCTGGGGTATTATTCTGGGACTTCTGCTGAACGGTAGTTCTGACCTAGTCCTCGAATAATACTTTCTGCAAATGCTTGAAACATAGCATTAAACCCTCAGCATGCCGATGAAACAATAAAATTGATAGTCGCTGCTGTTGTAAGCAAAAAGATCCTCTAAAGGGGACATACCGTAAAGTCGAAGCTGATATCTCTCTGCGTATACGGAAGTATCGACCTGAGATCCCTCGGCCCTCGCATACCTAATTTATATACAGATATCATTGTAGTATACTCACCTGTAAGACTGATTATTGGGATTCTGGATACGGGAGTATATTCAAGAGGTGGGACACATGAATAGGTTTAAGTTCTTAATACACCTAATTCGTATCCTGAATCAGTTGAAATTTGTGTGAAAATTTAAGTGGATCAGTATATCGACAATCTAAGTGAATTGTTTAATACTTACTGTGAAATTAAGCTCAATGGTACGTGTGACTTGTCGAAAACTGATATGATCCTCTGTCGCATACTCAAACAAAAATATTGTTTGTAAATATGTTTGTACATATTTCTTTACTGCTTTATATTTTCAGAAAATACAAAAAGATTTTTGATTCTGCTTTATTTTCGACAACCGATGTCTGAGTGCCGAGTTTCAAAATCTAAGTAAGCTGATAGTGTTTCTGAAAATAAAACAAGTTCATTCATTTGAAACTTGAAGTTTTAAAATCAAAAATTCAAAAACAGTTTGTGATATCTCCAAGGTCATTAAGTTGGACTTGGATGATTAACTGTGGGGGAGTTGGATGCTTATATTGTTATAAGTGCTAGTTTCCGATACGATTCGATGAAACTGCCAATTTTATGAGAAGTTATTTTGAGGAGATTGATTTGCCAGATTACGATATCTGGAAGTTTAAAATGTTGTTACTTATAGTTGTATGAGTGATTGCAGGAAAAGTCCAGACTACGATCCCGAGAGCTGAGTCTAAGGGGGAGTCTAAAGACAAGCTGAAACTTAGGAGAAGACAAGCTGGAAAGCTAGGTGTCGATCCCTAAAAGCATGGAAGCTTGACGAAAGGGGGAGCCTGCTAATGTTAAAGCTGTTGTTGATAGAACCAGTGATGAGATCCTGGTGTAAGAGTCAAAGTGTGAAGCTGATCAAAAAGAAAGATTGATGGATGCTTAAAATGTTACAATCTGAATAAGAAGATAAAAAGACCAAGACTGAAGACTCAGGAGCTAAAGACTACGTCAACATCCAAGGGGGAGTCTGTTAGTGCATAGAATGTCTGTTGACTTCGTCTGCATTACGTCTTAGGTCAAGATAGGTCAACATAGGTTTTAGATAGTCAAAATTAGATCATATGTCAGATAGGTCCGTATATACTAACCTATGTTGATAGGTCCGCTTATTTGTCAATGTAGTAGGTCCGCTTATATGGACATTGTCCATAAAAGCGAACCATAAGCTAATAGGTCCACTTATACGGACGTCCATATAAGCGAACCACATCACACTATAAATAGGTTGATAGGTTGAACATTGGAGCGGACCTGGATCATTGCTTAGGTGTCGGAACTCTGTCAAATTGTATTTTGAAAGCAATAAAAGAGAAGAAATTGAATGAAACAGCTGTTGTAACTTTGCGTGCATTGTTTCCGCCTTTACACGTGAAGATGAACTGCCTTGACTGACTTTTCAAGGTCGTAGAACGGTCCAACACTATAGACTAGGTCTCTAAGACATCGACCCGGACTAGGTCGTGTCTTGCCTAATTCCCTATAGTTATGGCTCTGATACCAATCCGTCACACCCTAACCGATGGCGGAAACATCGGGGCATGGCACCGAGCGAAACAGATTGTCCAGTAGTTTCCATAACAATTATCATTACCATTCAATTTAAAATAACATGTCCCATACCATGTCTCAAACAGTAAACAAATTATTACAGATAAAAACTAGGCAAATAATTCTGTTCCGACACCTCATATTTATACATAAGTAGTTTATTTATTGGTTTCTAGGACCTCTTTTCCTAGCTTCGATTTCATCACAGCACAGAGAGCATCCTAGACCTTTCCTAGCCTCAAGTTCACAGCATGTTAAGCATGTAAACTTCCTAAGCACCTGTCACATACGTTAAAATAAAATCAATACATAAAATGTAAAGATGAGCATACAAGTTTGATAATAACATATAGAGTTCGAATTCTTTTACGCATAACCAGCACGTACACATAGTGAAATGAAGCACGTTAGTTATCGACATAGATCCATCGATACCAATGACTGCGGGTTGACTGCCCGAGGCAGTTCGCAATATATGATTACCACCGTAATCCATGCAAGTAATTGTCCTTAACAACCCCCGTGTGAACGGGTGCTGAGTCCAAACTATAGTACTATCGTTGCTAAGGCAGGTAGACAACATTCCATGTGTAAACATAACAAACAAGCATTCATAAGCCACGTATAACATGCATTAACGGTTAGCGTTCAAATAGTATTGAGTAGTGTGATTATTGTAGTTTGAATAGTTGTAACGTATGTAACACCCAAAAGTGCATAAAGCAAAAAGGGATCGAGTATACTCACAACGGTTGATGGGTTGAAGGAAGCGCTTAGCGAGTAAGGTTAGCCTGAATGGATTAGTAGCATAACGATAAGCAACGCGTAAAACGGAAAACAAGTGTTGGAGAGTCGGACAGCTGGTCGATCGGACGGTAGTTCGATCGGACGGCTGACCGTTCGGTTGACAGTCCGTTCGGTCCGCTGTCCGGTCGGTCGGTAGGCCGATCGGATGGCTATTCGAGTGGATTGTTTCTTCCTTTGAGAAAGAATGTGTTTGTGTATGATGGCTTGACTTTTGAAGTTTTCGTTGTAGTATTTGAAAACATTGAAGTACCTTTACCCTTCAGGTCGGGCGATCGGACGGCTGTTCGATCGGCCGGCAACCCGATCGGTTAGGTATTTTAATGATTTGCAGTGATTTGCTTTGGATCGGACAGATGTTCGATCGGACAGGTGTTCGATCGGACAGTTGACCGATCGGTTGGCAAGTCAACAATAGTCAACAACTTTAAATGAAATGCAAAGTATGGTGCAGTGGATCGGATAGTTGATCGATCGAACACTAATGTTGTTCGATCGGACAACATGCATGAACAATCATGACGAGTTCTTAGCAGGGTGTCACCTTATCGGACGGCTGTTCGATCGGGTGGCACTCCTAGTGCATCGAACATGTTGAAAAATCGATCAGGTGTTGAAGTATAGTATCTCATGATCCGAAGAGTAATCCGATCAGGCAGTAGTCCGATCGAACAACAGTTCGTTCAATACTAGTCCTCAAAATAAATTGATTAAGTGTGGGACCATGTGTTAACCGATCGGCTGGCCAGTCGATCGGCTGACTGTCCGATCGGCTGGCTGTCCGTTCGGACATCAGTCCGATCGGTCAGCATCCTGACCTGATCAGCCTATCGTCTAACTCTTGGTTGTTCTGTTTGTTTGTCGATTTATTGAGGTATTTTGACAACGAGTCGAACCACAGATCCCTAGTCCTTACTTGGTTCCCCTGGTCGGACATGAATCACCCAAATCCGGCCGGTGAATTGTTCGGGACGGGGTTTAGTGTTTGACCCGAAATCGGTTAACCTCGTGGATAGAATCCGGATCTTGAGCCATGAAACCACCGGAGTGATTTGTAAACCAGCACAGGCTCCGATTCTATCGGTTTGAAGGCATTGAGTGAAAAAGAGTTGGAAGAAAGTTGGAAAATCCGTCTCTCAATCCTTTTCACCATGTATATGTTTAGATCTGTGAAAGATCTTTGTTTGTTTATGTGGAAATCAGCTAGATCCAATTTATTCTTGGTGGATTGAGGCCAAAACATGAAGTTTTTCAAGAACCCAATGATGACATCATCCTAGAACACTTGAATCTTTATGATTTCATGGTTAAAAGTTAAGTTTTGAAAGATAGAAAGGTGTAGGAGTGTGTGTAGATCAAGAAAGTACAAGATTTAGGACGAAAACTTACCGGAATCGAGAGAAATCTGAGAAAAGGTGAGCTGAGAGTGCTGGTCGAACAGGGGTTTCCAAAAGTGGAAAGGATGACAATGACAGGGGTATTTATAGGATGCCAAAAGTGGAAAGTGCTGGCCGATCGGCCAGGCAGCTCGATCAGTCTGCACGTTTCGAGTGTTCGGTGCGACGATTTTTGATATTTCAATTTCGGTTGCGATCGGTTCGATACGATTGGGTTTCCTAGTCAAATTACTTTTAATCCCAATCACTCATATCTCGCGCTATCTCTTCTCCACTAATTATCATAGTTCGATTGTGTTTCAAGTTCGATGTCGATTGAGTTCGATTGCATTTCGAGTTCGATTGCGTTTCGATTGATTACCACAACACAACATAAATAAACATGCACAAGTAACACATAAAGCACACACACACGTATAATAATAACCAATAAGTATAGATCGAGTTGCGTTTCGGTGTCGATTTGATTAGCATAGCTTGATTATTGTTTAGTTAACTTTATCGCATTGTTACTTCCTATAGTTCACAGTCGTAGGTCGATTGAATAGCGATTAATATACGTCGATTAATTGCAGTTATAGACACTTACTCCACATAATAGCTAAAATAAAAGAAATCTATTATTAGTCAGCTGCGCGAAATCGGTCGTTGACTTGATCTTGACTTGGACTTCTCGAAAACACGGGGTGTTACATAGCCCGACCAGCCACGAAACGGTTTTCCCTGAGCCCAACAAGGGGGATACTCCGGTAAGGTCCACACAGTCATGTTTCCCTCATGCTCAACCAAAAACAAGATCATCCACCGGCCGCATAGTAGACCTCCCTTCGAGTGGGTCTGTCAGGAAATTCACAGGGGCCTCATTTTTTTGCAGAGATTCTAGCCCACTTAAGCACATCACTTAGGATATTTCTGACCAAGTCATGTCTGTATTTATATGTAATTATGACAGAAATACGAAAACAATTTCTATTACAAATTTTCTCTGTACCTTTATAGTACCTTTATATACGTTTGCATTTTAACTTTAAAATTTGTGAATGAATCCGCCCTCTCTAATGCGTGACTGTATAAATATCTATGAGATCGAGGTCGCACCCATGGAAATTACTGTGATGAAGATGGCAGTAGGGATGGTAATGGGTCGGGTTTGGAACGGGTTTAGGTAATCCCAACCCCAAACCCGATTAGATATGCTTGTCCCAAACCCGTCCCAAAACCAGTCAGGTTTCTAGCGGGTAAATACCCATCGGGTTTCGGGTAACCCATTAATTTTAAAAAGTTTACCCGTTGGGTATACCCGACCCAGGACCCATTGGGTAACTACTAATCAGTTACATTTAGTATTATCACTAAAGAAATATATCAAATAACTATAATGTATACGAGATAAAATACCTATATGTATAGAAAAAAATGATGTATTATATATTTACATATTTAAAAATATAGGGTAAACGCGTTTACTTTATCGGGTAATTGGATAGGGTAAACGGGTATATCACCAAATCCCAAACCAATCCCAAATCCGTGAAAAAAATTAAAACAAGTCCCAAACGCGCCCCAAACCCGATTAAACGACCCCAAACTCGTCCCAGATGTGTCGGGTTTCGAGTTTACCCATCAGATTCGGGTTCGATTTCCATCCCTAGATGACACTCATTTACTTATTAGAGAACCACCACTCAAAAGTGAGAATCTTTTTGATAACTTTTATTTAAGTAGGACCAAAAAGGGGTGCGTTGGTCAACATAAGAATAAGAATGAGTAAACCAGAAACTAAGAACATAAGGTGACAATTTAATAATAACTAGATATTAGACCCGCGCGCGTTGCGGCGCGGGCTACAAAAGCAGAAACATCACCAACGTATGATATCAAACGAACATTCTAACTTCGTCATGGGTAGTTTCTTTGCGTTAGAGAAGCAATTCGAGACTACCATATCTAATAATAGTTTATTAAGCATCTACTTTATAACTATCTGGACTACCATATTATTAAAAATACATTAGTCAAATAACAAAGCATCTAGAGTTAACTACAATGGTCAAAACATGCCTGAAAACAAACGGAATTTTGATGTTTTTTGTCAACGAATATGGATTAATTTCTAAATAAAATGGTCAAAACATGCCTAGAAAGATGCATATTATGCACCATATGAACTGATGGAAAGTCGAACCATATGAACCTAGACAAATATGAAAAGACATAACCACCCTTGAGTTCCACCTAATAAAATGAGAAAAAGGCTCATGGAGTGGGTACTCATGAAAAGTTACCAAAAAAAAAAAAAAGGCAAAGTAAACGGAATACAGAGCTACAACAATGGGTGAAAGGATTAAACCAAACACTGCTCCAAATTTACCAGCTTCATTATATAGAATTAGAACTTGAAGATTTCACCCGTTTATATAAAACAACCTAATACAGGTTAAAAGGGCTGAAGAGATTAATAGTGTATCTTTATAATCATATTTAAAAACAACTAATTATTCCTGGCTTTCTTTTACTTCTGACCTTCTTGTTCACAGGTTACTAAAATCATAGATGCATCCTATGAAAATCCTAAATGCCTTAATGTGCTTAAACTCGCCTACTATAGTTAAATGTACTTCTAAGCTCTACCTTCTCAAAGTTTCAACCTATAAAACCACAATTTCTTCGAATTAGATACCAACTTTCACTGCAAGCATCAAATAGTTCATCAGAATCAATTAGAAACCATGTAAATAAAGGAGTGCTTGAGTTTTTTAATCGAATATACATACCACATTGATGATGGACTCAGATGTTGAAGACGTTTTCCAGTTCTCTCTCTCTGAAGTCTCCTGATTGTAACCTACTTCATCCAATACTTTGTACCTGAACCTGAATTAATCGGCAAGCATGGCGACCACTTAAAGCAAAACACATTACATCAGTGGCGAACACAACAAAGCAGAATCAATTCAATAAAAGCCCTAAAATGAACACCCTCTTGAAGTCATAGACCTGAACTTACCAATTTTAGAAGGCCTGGTCCTGAATTGACCAGTGAGCACACTACAAAGCAGAACAATTCAACAGAAGCCCTAAATAGAACTCATCAAAACGTTGATATTTCGGCCCATTTTCTAATAATGGGGTTCATTACCTACCAGTATAAAATGAACACCCTCTTAAATTTTCACAATAAAGTGGCTCAGATTTCTCATCATAGCCTTTGAATCCCGAATACCTCATGGCATTCATTGGCACAATTCCCAGGCCTCAAATTAACTAAAAAACGCTGTAAAACGGTCTCTAGCAACAATCGGTTCTCGCAACCCCTAAAATTAGGGTTTAAAACAACAACGGCCTAATCATCGAGAACAGAGTCTGCATAAGAAATAACAGCTTTGATTCATCCTAATCTCGTACAGTTAGGCTCAGAGTTTGCGAAATAGGGAAACCACCATGGCTGCAGGGGAGGTTGCAGGTGTTCACCTACCATCCTGCAACCCTGCCACGCCAAGGTGGGATCTTCAGTAATATTTTCTCAGACCCTCAAACTCATCACAACCATTTCGTGAACCCTAACCGAGCAAAAGGGTTGGCATAGGAAAAAAATAGAGAAGTCAAGCACTAACAATCACACAGTAATCGACAGTAAGATGTATTTACATACAGACCCAGATCGGTGACTGGAGAAGTCTCCTGAGCTTCACCAGTAATCGACTGTAATCGAATGAGAGGTCACCGCAACAGCTCTGCCATGACTCCACCACATCTCCGCCGTCTCTCCACTACCGCTCCGCCGTGGCTCCGCCACCGCAGGAGGTGGGCTGGCCACTTAAACACAAAGACACGACAACCATAAATATGAAGGAGTGAAACATTACCTGATGGGAGAGTGCTCAGATGGGGAGATGGAGATGGAGAGAATGGTGAGAGAGAGGGGGTGCTCGGTGTAGTGTAGCTGAGTCAATTTTTTTTGAAAAGCACCCAAAGCCAAATGTACAAGTAGTGATGCACCAAAAAGTTGCTTCTTTATAATGGTTTAATTCTGTAGTTTAAAGATAAAATATAAATGAGTTTTAACATACAAAGCAAAAAAGGGATTGTTTTTATTTTATTTTTTAAAATTTTTCTCCATCTACTTAAGCATGATGTTTAGTTGGAAAATGAAAAAAAAAATTGTGTATTTACACTAGGAGAGTAATTATAACTACACGATTTTTTTTTAGATTCTGAGACTAAAATACGTGTTTAACAATATGAGAAAAAAATTAAAAAAAAATCCCTCCTTTACTTTGTATGTATGTTAATTTGTACCGAAACCTAACCGTAATCTTATATTCTATAAGTTAATAATATAGTTTGGCAAATTAGTAGTAGTTATAATAAAAATAATAAGGGATAGTTGTCTCTAATAATCTCTACTAGACGTCATTGGCCATTGGCAGTCCCATTTTTTTTATTCCCCCTGCCAGTCCTCCCGTTCAACTATTTTTCCTCCACAGGTCCTTAGTTAAAAAAGCTTAACGGGGTTAAGTTTTTTTTTTCCGAATAACAAACTGACGTTTTAGGGCTTTTGATTAGAACGTGTATACGAGTCTATTGATGTAAAACTTACATCGAAACGGTGCTCCAAACGACTTGATTTTTGTTAATTGGAAGTTTAAACACCTGAATTGAAGCACCGTTTTCGTCGTTTGGAGCATAATTTCAAGGTAAGTTTTACATCATTCTACTCGTATCCTCGTTCTGATCAAAAGCTCTAAAACGTCAGTTTGTAATTTGGAAAAAACTTAACTCCATTAAGTTTTTAACTCAGGACCGGTGGAGGAAAAATAGTTGAAAGGTGAGACTGAAGGAAAAAAAAGATGGGACTGCCAATAACCAATGACGTCTAGTAGGGAGGGATTGTTAGAGGCCAATATCCCTAATAATAATAATAAGTTACTTGTGTACAAAAAATGTAGCATTACTTGCAATACGTCGTGTGTGTAGCGGTGCGTCAACCTAATTACAACAAGATATTCAACGTATGAGGTTTGCCTCACTGTTGTGATTATTTTTTACTAACGTGTTTTATTACAGGTGTGTAAAATCTTGCAATGATGCATCTAAGTTCATGTGATCAGTGTAGTGTTAATTTATTATAATTAGTTTTGACATTCTTGTATATAAATGTTTAACTCGTATACATTGTGTGTTATATACACGAGAGTCAAAACTAATGAAAATTTGATTATTAAATATCAAATTATATTATTTGTACATCCCAGTGTACATGTCTTGTTTAATTGCCATTATAAACTATGTTTTAACAAATTACAAAACTTTGACAACACTCATCTAGGAAGAATAAAATACTTGTACCATCTAAGTAGGTTACTATTAAGGTTATACAAAATATATTGTATGTATAAAACAAAACTCTTATGTATTAAGGTTATACAAAATATATTGTATGTATAAAACAAAACTCTTATGTATAAGTGAATTGGGAAAATAAGAAGGAAAGCAACCAAAAA
Organism: Helianthus tuberosus; assembly: GCA_030545235.1. Lineage (NCBI taxonomy): Eukaryota > Viridiplantae > Streptophyta > Magnoliopsida > Asterales > Asteraceae > Helianthus > Helianthus tuberosus. The sequence goes on along the minus strand of CM060435.1, from coordinate 24,157,292 downwards.
GAAAGAAAGAAAGGTATATCTATTTAGCAAGAAACTTGGTACCATTCATACCTCAACCATCCTCCAAGAAATGTTATGTTGGGTATATATACAACATGATATTACCATTTTGTTGCAATTCATCAAGTTATTCAAAACCATTTTCACATTCAAAGCTAATCAAAGATGGAACCAAAAGGAGCGCCTACACCAACCCGAATTTATCAAGATTTCGAACCTTCAATGGAGTGGGTACCCGAAGATGATTCAGATACCCTTCTCATCTATCTTCCTGGTTCGTTATTAACCATTAAGTTCCATTTCGCTTTTAGATACATCGTATTCTTTAATGAAAACATTTTAATTTCTAGCAAATAATATAAAAAGCGTACATGTTTAATAGACAAAAATAAACATATATTTCAAAACTCTATGGTTAATATAATGAATTTTTCTACTAAAAATCTTGATTTTTGCCTGATAAGAAAAATAAACAATGTAAGAAAAACATGAAAAATATAGGAAGGTCCGAGATGACAACCCAAACAGTGGAATTTGGGCCGTGTTGTGTAGCCCATCAATACTTTTGCATGGGGGGTAATGGACTCTCTAATTTGAGCCCATATTTTTCATAGTTTGAGATACCATATATTTACAAGTGAAATTGGTGAGAATTTGAAAATTGTACAGGTTTTGCTAAGGAACAATTGAGGGTTCAACTTAGAGCAAGAAACTTGATCATTAGCGGCGAGCGAAAGCTCCACCAAAACACATGGAGTCGATTTAGTGTGCAGTTTCCAGTGTCTGGAAACTGTGACCTCAACAAAATCAGTGCGAAATTCGAAGGAAACATTCTCTTTGTTAGGCAACCGAAATTGATCACTCCAGCGGCAAAACCTGAGGAAGCGAAGCCGATCAGTCCAGCGGCAAAACTCGAGGAAGCTAAGACGGCTGCACCTCCAGAGCCTGTGGATGAACCAAATGTAGGTCAAGAAACAACCACTGACGTCAAACCAACACCAACACCAATGATACAAGCAAACATAGAGAAGAAAGAAGTGGTGAAGGACAAAGATCACCCGAAGACGGGAGTAGAAGAAAAAGGAGAAAAAAGTGAAGGGAAAGCTCGTGAAGAAGGCGTATATGAAAATAAGTCAAAGAAGAAAACAAGCGAGTGGGAAGCTGAGAAAAATGTACTGGAGACGTATAAACGAACAGCTGGTGCGCTTGCTAGGAAGCTAAAAACATCGGCTAATGGTGTGAACACAATTGCTATTGTTGTGGTTGGGCTTGTGATTGGCATCTATGTCACAAATTCAATTAAATCATGGGCCAATGCATAAATTTGATGCAGGACTAGGTGTAACTTGATTCCAATGTATTAAGTAATAAAAACTTATTTGTCAAGTATTTACAATACCTCATAAATACATTTGTTGTTTGCATAATCACCTCAGTCACACATGCATACATATATCCAGCAACTAGCACCTAAGATATGCATAATGCATATCATCATATCAATTATCAAGGATGTATGTGTGATAGGGCTTTGAGTCAGGGCCCAGCCCACTTAGACAAGGTTCGTTCATGGTTGGGTATATTCATAGATTTGCAGATTTATGATTATAGTAAAAGTAAATACCCAAAAACTAAAAGAACATAAATAACTGTAAGAGTTAATTGCTCGGATGGTCCCTGTGGTTTCACGTTTTTTCACGTTTAGTCCCCACCTTTTGAAAATATCATGTATGCTCCCTATGGTTTGTCATTTTGTTACTCGGATAGTCCCCCAACATTTACTCTGGGGACTATCCGAGTAACCAAATGACAAACCATAGGGAGCATACCTGCTATTTTCAAACTAACTAACATCTACTCAGGGACTATCCGAGTAACAAAATGACAAACCATAGGGAGCATACATGCTATTTTCAAAAGGTGGGGACTAAACGTGAAAAAACTTGAAACCACAGGGACCATCCGAGCAATTAACTCTATCTGTAATCATAGAGCAAAGTAAGGTGTAATAAAAATAACTAATTTAAATATGTATATAAAATATGGGTCTAGACTCTAGAAGCATATTCAAAGTCAAAACCCTAAAATGTTAAGGAGCAACAAGATTGAAAACGTTTCTAAGGCGAAATCGGTTTCTTTACCAAAACATTTTAATAATCCAACTTTTTGCTGTTAGTAGTCTCAACTATTAACACATTGATCTTCTATGAACCCTGACTAACAGCACCCTAATGCCATTAATCTACAGTCATCGGAAAACTCAACCTTGTCGTCCCAAACCTCTTTGTAACCTTACTAAGGATCTTTAGGAACATTTCTCTAGTAAAAGCCCCAATTATTGAAGTCGCCGTAAAACTTTTTTTTGGCCGGGAAACTCAACTTTTTGGCTGGAAAACTCAACATTTTCGTCCCAAACCTCTTTGTAACCTTAGATCGCACCTTTAGGAACCTTTTTATGGCCAAAAACGGTTTTCTGGCAACCGGAGAGTAACGGTGTTAGGGTTTCGTTAGTCAGAGTCTGTTGGAGGCCAATATGTTAATAGTTGGGACTCCCAGTGGTTATTTTTGAAGTTAACACTGTTGGTGGCCAACAATAAATAGTTGAAATTATTAAAATTCAATATTCTAAAAAAAAAGCAATGATAAAATTTCAATAAGCGGAGCCGACATAAAAATCTTTGAATAGGTCCATAACGTAAATTACTAATAGCTTAACACGTGTAACGTACTAACTAAATTATTACTATATGATAATAATACAAATGAATGAACAGCTGTTTTATAATATTATAATAACCTACTATTACTATATGATAATAATACAAATAAATGAACAGTTGTTTTATAATATTAAAATAACCTACTATTAATACTATAATAATAATTATGAACAAATGGTATCGAGTACCGGTACCGGTATCAAATTTATCAAATCGGGTGTATTTTCGGTACTTGTTCGACACCGATATTCACCGATTTTTATTCTCAATTACCGGTGTCGTACCAGTACCGACCGTTACCAAACCATACCGTACCAGGTATATTTGATCAGGTACCCACTTTTGGGCCTATATATTAAAATTACTATATGATAATAATACAAATGAATAAACAGTTGTTTTATAATATTATAATAACCTACTATTAATACAATAATAATAATTATGAGCAAATGGTATCGAGTGCCGGTACATAATACAAATGAATGAACAGTTGTTTTATAATATTATAATAACCTACTATTAATACTATAATAATAATTATGAACAAATGATATCGAGTACCGGTACCGGTATCAAATTTACCAAATCGGGTGTATTTTCGGTACCTGTTTGACACCGATATTCACCGATTTTTACTCTCAATTACCGGTGTCGTACCAGTACCGACCGTTACCAAACCGTACCGTACCAGGTATATTTGATCAGGTACCCACTTTTGGGCCTATATATTAAAATTACTATATGATAATAATACAAATGAATGAACATTTGTTTTATAATATTATAATAACCTACTATTAATACAATAATAATAATGAGCAAATGGTATCGAGTACCGGTACATAATACAAATGAATGAACAGTTGTTTTATAATATTATAATAACCTACTATTAATACTATAATAATAATTATGAACAAATGGTATCGAGTACCGGTACCGGTATCAAATTTACCAAATCGGGTGTATTTTCGGTACCTGTTTGACACCGATATTCACCGATTTTTACTCTCAATTACCGGTGTCGTACCAGTACCGACCGTTACCAAACCGTACCGTGCCAGGTATATTTGATCAGGTACCCACTTTTGGGCCTATATATTAAAAATAGAATTAAATCAATAGTAACATCACTAAGTGATGAGCAAATGGTATCGGGTACCGGTATCAAATTTAGCAAACCGGTTGTATTTTCGGTACGGGTCGGCACCGGTATTCACCGGTTTTTACCCTCAAATATCGGTGTCGTACTAGTATCGACCGGTACCGAACCGTACCGTACCAGGTATATTCAGTACCGGTACCCACTTTTGGGGATTTCGGTAACGGTATTTTCGGTAACGGTTAGTACCGAGCTCATCAAATCCTGTAGCAACGTAACAATGCAAGTAATTGCACCGTTTAGATTACTTTTCATACACACAGTAAGTAAATTGTATTTCATTTGAATGAGGTTTTATATACACAACAACTTATTTCGCTTCCTTTTTTGTCTTTTTCTGTAATGAATGAATTATTTCGCATGTAAAATTAACTTGGATATTTAGATTATTGATGAGCAAATCGTATCAAATCCTGTAATCAAACCGGTATCGTATCGGTACCAAATTTACTATACCAAATCATTTTCGGCACCAATTTGGTACCCACATTTTGGCGTTTTCAGAATCGTTACTTTCGGTTCAACACCGGTCTAGCACCATACCTGTATTTATTGATTTTTACCTTCAAATACCATACCGTATTGTATCGAGCATTTTCGGTGCAGGTACCTAATTTTGATGATTTTCCGGATCGGTACTTTCGGTGCCGTTACCGGTACCGAGCTCATCCATATTTTAACGTGTTAGCACCGAAATAACTGAACTGAAAACAACCGAATTTCCAACGTGTAGGATGTGTGGGGTCCTATTATTATATATTAGGTTATTTAAAATCTTTTTTTAAACAGAATTACTATCCTTACCATGTCATTTTTATTTATTTTTTTATATTCGGTAACTGCTTGCCGTTGCTGACACGCGTTTTGCAGTAATTGGGTTCCCGCCACAACACGCGGACATAAAATCAACTAGTTTTAGTTGAGTAGAGAAATGTGTCGGCTAAATCTTAGTGGCTTATTCGACTATGCTTATGTGGCCTTTTCTAATTAGGTTTTTTTTTTGGATAAGTCTTGTTTTTTTTTTTTTTTTTTTTTTTACAAAAAGTATACGGTCAGTTTGATATAAACTTAGGTGAATTTGTCTATTTTGATAATTATCCATTAAAATAAACAAATTATATCAAGTGTGAGTTATAATATCGGTTAACGAAAGTTTTTGCTTTTTTTTTTCAAATCTTTCTATGTTAATAATTAAGTTTTTTTTGACACAATATCTGTTGCCTCTCTATCATATTTTTCCAATTTCTTTTTCCTACTAAACAATAATTTAATTAAATATAATTTAGTTAAACATAATAATTTTTTTTATCAAACTTTGAATTAATAATCTCCTTATCTTATTTTTAAATTTCTTTTTTATATTAAACAAGTAACTTTTTATCAAATTTTTATTCTCCTTTAAATTAGATTTTGTTAAATTATTTTTTAATACTATTATTATTTAATATTTAATAGGATACATAAATAATAAAATCATATTAAATCACAAATTTCATAGATGTCTCTATTTATTTACTATTTATTTTATTTTTCCGCTTATTAATAATCATATAATATTTCATTGGTTCTATCACATGTAACACACATGTTTCTAACCTAATAATAACTAAAAAAACAAATTAAAATTTTAATAAGTAGATAGCACAACGAATTTATCATTTAAATATATATCTTGACAACCGTAGGTGTTAATCTATTACATTATATTTATTTAACTCGTGTAATATACGAGGTATTTTAAAGATATAACTATATTGCTTATTATATAAAAGTAAATTTATGCAACTCTTGTATAACACGAGGTTCTAAGCAACTGAATAACAATTTAACTCCTCAAGATTATTGTATTGATACTAACGGCCCTTCAAGTTTATACAACATGAGATTCTAAGCTACTGAATAACAATTGTATTGATACTAACGGCCCTTCAAGTTTATACAAATATATTGACTTTTAAATATGGGTATTACATTATACAAACCAACCAGTAAAACCGTCAGGTTTTTTTAATTATTATAAAAATATCGGTACAACGTCGAGTCCGACCAAACATTGGTACTGGAATCAGTACTATCGGAACCGTTACTAATATTCGTTTCTATCGTTTCCAATTTATGTAGAAAACACGTTTATATATCTTTTGGGCATATCATGAATTATTTTTGTTTTCTTTTTTGTGCTATACTGAGAGTTGATACCGTACCGATGTCATAACAAAGGAATTGATACCTAACAAACATTATTTCTAACATCGCGTCTATAACATAAAAAATCAAATCGATAACCGAATTGAATCCTGAAAGTTCATACTAATCAATAAATAATGTTTTTTTCTTTTCAAACTTTAGTTAGACCATGTGTAGTGGTAAATTGTTATAACGCCCCCACCATGGGGCATTATCCGACACGTGTCATCCCAGTCAGCATGGGGCATTATAGCATAAAGTGGTGTAGTGGGACATTATTCCAATAATGCCCCTTCCAATCATTAAAAAAAAAAAAAAAAACTAGTTTCTCATTGGTTGGGACAAAGAGAAAGCTGCTACTCCTTTGCAAAAGTGGGCGGCATTAATTAACTTGTCAGGGCCATGTGGGTAGTGATTGGTGGGTCAAACCATTCCAAAACCAAATCAGCGTTTTAAATAAAACGCTTAGAACAAAATTTTCCAAAAATAACGCCTAATAACGCCCGGTGTAGTGGGGGAGGGGGCGTTTTGGGGCGTTTTTTTTCAATTTTTTTTAAAAATCACGCCCCACTACGGGTGGTCTTACTTTAGGTTTGCAAAGACAACACAGCAAGCGCCACATGGCAAAAGTACATTCTTTTTTCGTTTCCCTCGTTTATGGGCGGCAACTAACTTTTGTACTTCTACTCTAGGATGGGCATTTGGTATCAAATACCGATCCCAGTTTCGTCCCGTACCGATCTCGATCCTGAAAATACCGTATCGAATTTTTTCGGTACCGAAAACGGTATTCACTTTTTTGCAGTTTCGGTATCGGTATTTTCGGGATCGGTACCGGTTCGGTACTGTACCGGTAAAATACCGACTTTTACCTTCAAATACCGCTACCGTATCGATACCATACCGATATCCATACCGTACCGACATATTTCGGTATTGGTATCGGTACCCAGTTTTGGCAGAATTCGGGATCGAAACGATATCGGGACGGGATCGGGACGGTATTGGGACGGGATCAGAATTTTCTCATCCCTATTCTACTCCACCTCTATATTACTTACAACTCCTTAATCTTTTTAGTATTTTCATAACTCACCATCTAATATATTAGAACAGCATAACAAACCCTTATTAATTAGTCACCACATTTTTTGTTATGACTTGGAACTCGTCCTCTTCCTTCAACCATTCCGTACACGGTATGCCTCCCGTTAGATATGGTGTCGTCTTGCATACGATAACTTTCCGATGCTAAGTTTCAAGAGGCACAAATAGTAATATCAATTTCTTACCTTTACTAGCATCGGTAGCGGTTTTTACTAGGAACAATATCACATGATATTTTGTAGCAGACTATTTTCACGAGTTTTCTCCATCTCCTTTTAAGTGTAATACGCATATTTGGATAGACACTGAACAATTTAGTTGGATAAATACAAAAAAATGGGTCACTTCGGTGTCAACAAACATGATTTCTTGTATTTTGTTTAAGCAACTTTTTGTTGGTCGCTTTATGTTTATTTTTATATTGTCGTTAGAAAAGCATGTGAGGACTTAGAAGTAGACTATATAATATTTGTCTGGTATATGTTTATTCTACTTTAGAGCATCTCCAGACTCTGAGTGCATCCACCTTCAAACGCACCACATAAGTACGTCACTTGCAGCGCCAAATCATCTATCACCATTCAAAATTTCAAACACGCCTATTTTCTCTCCAATGCTAAGTGCACTTTAAATACCATTAAAAAAAAACTAAAATAGCTTATTATATATATGTTTGGCATAGAGATGCGAGAGAGTACCCACAATAACTCCATCCACTCCCTCTTCTGGAAAAAAAAACAGACAATTGCACAAACACTCTGGTCGTGATGTCCGCATTCAGACGCCACATCAGCTCCACTTTGTCACCAAGAATTCAACGTTAAAGCCGCTCTTAGTTCCAAACAAGATCATCATCGTCGTCACTAAACGGTACTTAAACGTTAAGTGTCCTTTAACAAAACCTCAAGGTGTGCAAACATAACTTTATATAACTCACACTTTTACAAAAGAGTAAAATGCAATTTGCGTCCCTGTGGTATGTCCCAAACATCAACTTGAGCCCCTAAAAACAATTTTTTGCATTCTGAGCCCCTGTGGCATTCATTTCATAACACTTTGAGTCCCTGCCGTCAGGTTGACTGTTAGAGGCAGGGGTAAGACCGTCTTTTTGCATATATTAATAACACTTTGCGTCCCTATGGTATGAGTGAAATATCAACCTGAGCCCCTAAATTCTTTTCTTGGTTTTTTGTTAAGAAATCGAATAATTAAATTTATACTATATTTAACAAATTATTAAAGCCTAAATTGTATATTAAATGTAAACTTTTTATACATACAATACAGAGACAAAACGTCATACCAACTTCGTAGAGTTGACGGAACTTACAGACCCAAATAACAAAAGACCGTAACATACAATACAGAGACAAAACGTCATACGACCACAAGCAATTGTGGATTTTTACTGACGGGTGCACTTCGGGAAGCTGATCCAGATATGAATGAATATAACCCCAGTGTATCTAATTACATATCTGCCACTTGGGTTATATTCATTCATATGAATGAATATAACCCCAGTGGTAGATATGTAATTAGCGAGCTTTGGAATTTCAAGGAAAATCGAAGAGCTCCACTAGGGTTATATTCATTCATATCAATCACTTCCTTATGTGCACCGCATCTTCTAGGAGGTTGTCAAGTGTTCTCGCCTTCGTAGTTGGTGTTTTGCGTATCTTTACATCCGCAGCCATTCTGTACAACAAAACACATTCAAACCAAAACACATTAAAACCAAAACACATTCTGTACAACAAAAATCAAACCAAAAATCCATTCAACCCTAAACCCACAAGAATCTGTACAAACCAAACCAAAACACATTCTGTTGATACCCTAAACCCTAAACACATTCAAACCAAAACACATTCTGTACATCCGATCAGTTCTTAATACTCAGTTGATACCCTAAACCCTAAACACATTCAAACCAAGACATTCTGTACAACAAAACAAAACACATTCAAACCAAAACACATTGCTACCCTAAACCCTAATCCATTCAAACCAACACTCTGTTTTGATGCATTTTGAACAAGAATCAAACCAAAAAATCCATTCAACCCTAAACCCACAAGAATCAAACCAAAAATCCATTCAACCCTAAACCCTAAACCCTAACCCCAAATAACACATTCAAATCATACCCAAAAATCCATACCCAAATAACTGTTATCATCGAATCAAAATGAGGAACACATTCAATCAAAATGAGGAACACATCGAATCAATAACTGTTACCCAAATAACACATTCAAACACATTCAAAATGAGGAACCCAAAATCAACCCTCTGTTTTTCAAAATCAACCCAAAATCATCGAATGGAACCCAAAATCAAACCCAAAAACATCGAATGGAACCCAAAATCAACGCTCTGTTTTTTCACAATATAAACACATAAACACATCGAATGAAATCAACCCTCAGTTTTTTCAAAATAAACCCAAATCATCGAATGTAACCCAAAATCAACCCAAAATCATCGAATGGAACCCAAAATCAATATGTTTTTTCACAATATAAACACATAAACACATCGAATGACCAATATGAGGATGAAGATAAACCTGATCTGTTCGATGTTCGATGAAGATGATGAAGATGATCTGTTGATCTCTTCGATGAAGATGATGATGATCTTGGGAGTTGGGAGAGGATAGCTGTTGATGATGATGATATTGGGAGTTGGGAGCGACTGTTGATGATGATAATGAAACTGGTCTGCTTTAAGTGTAGATATTAAAGGGTGGGGGGTATTATGGACTTTTCACAACTGGCAAACGGTCAAACTGACGGAAGACTGACGGCAGGGACTCATACTGTTATGAAATGAATACCACAGGGGCTCATAATGCAAAAAATTGTTTTTAGGGGCTCAAGTTGATGTTTGAGACATACCACATGGACGCAAATTGCATTTTACTCTTTACAAAATAAACCCCTAACTTTCCAATATCCATTCTTCCATTTTGTCGTTGCTTCTTTCACCTTCCAAAAATTATTATATGGTCAAACCCTCTATGACCTCACTTTCTTATTTAATTCTCTATCTTCTTTTGACTTCATTCTTCCCCCCAATTTATACTCTCTCTCTCTCTCTCTCTCTCTCTCTCAACAATAATAACCCACCGGCGATTGATGGCTATGCACGGCGGCGATCGGTTCCAGAGACGGCGGAGCCTCCAAGAGCGGCTAGGACTTGCATGTTGTGGGTCCACTTGGGGAATCGGATCCTCCACCATGCCCATCCATGACGATGATGATGATGATGATGATCATAATCTTGTTGACCCGGTTGACGTTATTCGGACCCTGCCGGAGTTAAATTCGGATCCTGACTGTATTCCCGCATCGCCGCGTATGAATCTTGCCGCCGCATTGGCGGCTGAACGGTCAACGGTGGTGCTGGCTGAACGCGACCCTCGGTCAACGGGTGAACCGTTGACCACAAGTGTCGGGAATACGACACCGGCTGCGGCGACGCCTACGAGGATGTCGTTGATGAGATTGTTGGAAGAAACGGACGATCAGGATGAAAAGGGGTGCGATCTGGTGTGTTGCGTGTGTATGGGGAGGAAGAAGGGTGCGGCGTTCATACCGTGTGGACACACGTTTTGTAGGGTGTGTTCAAGGGAGTTGTGGTTGAACCGGGGTTCGTGTCCGCTTTGTAACCGTTCGATAATCGAAGTCCTGGATATATTTTAAACTAGTTTTATACACGTCTGGTGGTGACTGATATATATTTACTCTACATCTAAAATCTAGTGATGTAGTGGAAATCATTCAATTTATCATTGAGTGCATGTATGATAAATTATTTTAGATTGTTTTTACATGTTATAATTTATAGTTGTTTGGTAGTAGTGAATCTTATAAATATGTGTAGTATTTGATTGTTTTTTTTTTTTTAAGTTAGATTATAGTTTTATGTCGTGCTCACCATCATTGGAGCAACATCCCTCCATCTTCGTTGTCATCGTCCGCCACCTTAGTTTACCATAGTTGGCCGCATCGCTTGTTGTCCAAATCTATCGGGGTATCAGCCTTTGACATCCATGATTTTCACAATCGTGTATTATGATTTGCGGTTAGTATTTTGTTGATATAAAAAAATAATTGGTTAAGTGAAATGTAGGTTTTTTGTACGATTGCAAAATCGGAAAGATTTGAGAATTTCACTAAATCAAACTATTTTACGCTTATTGTAATCTTACAATATTATACTAGAGACACATCTAACTTCTTTAATTGGTGTAAGCATGGAGCACACTTAGAATCTTTAGAGTGGGATGATTGATGTAATTTTAACATTTGAGCCTCTTTTGTACGATTGTATTGTGTTTGGTTTGGCGCCATGGGCGAAGCTTTTAAGGGGCGGGGGGGGGGGGGGGGGGGGACCCCCCGAACTTTTGGCTCAGTGGTGGAGAGTATGTAGTTTTCGTATAGAAATTTTTGGGTATATACGTTTTCGACCCCCCAGTTTTATAGAAATTTTTAGTTCCGGTGACTTCCGCCCCCACAGTCGGAAATCTCAAGCCTCGCCGTTGTTTGGCGCTTCTAGCGGCTTGCTAGATCTGTGTGTTTTGAATAGTTATTTTGATGTTCAAAAAATAAAATTTGATTTTTGTTTAAATTCTTTTTTTATAAATAAATTGTCTTTCAATATTTTTCTAAATGACTCGTTTAATTAAAAGGTTATGATGGTCCTAGGTCTAGCCCATTGTACAAAAGTGGTTCCTGGCTGGGTCGAGCCCGTGCTTTTAAAGTGGCCCAAGATATGGTCCATGCTAATGTAGAGCACGAGTCCACTATGAATTTGCTGCTATTTTTACTAGAAATAAATATTAAAATAAATTTTATGTAAAAAAGCTTTTGAGGCTTCCTATAAATTAAATAAATGTTATGTGAAAAACTTTTGAGGCTTCCTATAAATTAAATAAACGTTATGTGAAAAACTTTTGAGGCTTCCTATAAATATTTGGGGATTCCTATAAATATGTACACATTATCTTGTACACGTTAGAGTGCGGAAATGTACAACTCAAAGCAGCATAAAATGGTTAAAGGAGACAGTGAGAGTAAACTAAAAATAACTCAAATAAATGAATAATCACAAATAAGTATTTATCACTTCTAATTATTGTAAGGTAGATCCTTGTTGTTGTTAAAGTACTTTTATATAGCAAAATACTTAGAGCATCCACAATGCTCCTATGTGGCAATGGTTCGAAACTATAAACCCAAACTACACGGACTTACATGTGTTGCGAGACTAGTCCGGACACCAAGTCCGGCATGATTGTCCGTGTTTGCACACTTCAAAGGACTTCTCATGTCGGACCAAGCTCAATTAAAAAAAATTCTTTCAATGTTAAATTTCAATTAAAAATGTAAAAGTAGGTGATGATGTGGTGGTTTGTATTGTTGTTGTGTGAATTGCAGTGTTGTAAAAATCACAACTAGTCGACGATTAATCGATAGTCGTCCGGTAACTGAGTAATTTTTTGTTAATCAGTCCATTAATCGGTGATCGGCTTTAGTCGGGCCTAGTTGGACCTAATCGACCCTAGTTGGCAGGCCAAAAATTGGTGATTCCAGCCAGATTCCAGCAAAAATCCTGTAAATTCCGGCAAAAACCTGTAAATTCTGGTCAGTTTTCCAGCAATTAATCGTGTATACTTAAAAATTGAGTTGAGGAAGGGTTAAAACCTGTCTACATAAAATATTTACATATAAAAATATGTATATGTATACATAAAATTGAAATTTATATATAAAAATCTCAATCCGATTTAATCGGTAGTCGATACCTCACCGACCGACTATCGCTTAACGCATTTTAGAACCTTAATGAATTGGGAAGGTTTTTGAGTTAGTTTGAAATCTAATGAGGTGGAGGTTTATTGTGGATACCTTATATATTTAGCTAACTAGAAAGTACAAATGTTTTTTATTTTATAACTTTAGCTTTTAATTATAGGTCATGGGCATTAGATTCTGTTAGAACCCACCCAGTAAGATTTGGACATCTTTAAAAAAGCCCCACCACTTAACTTTGTACATAGCACAGCAGCATGCAAGCAAGCATGCCCATAATATATCATTAAAGAGTACTACTCTCATGGCCAATAATTGAACAGCTCAAATAACTTTTCATACAATCATACATACACATATGTTATAAAAATATACTCGATTTTGTGATATATATAAAGTTATGAAAGATATAGTAATACCATACTCAACCTAATGATAAAAAATGCTCAATATCATAGTATATATGCGCGTGTATGTATATCTATAAGTTTATAACGAAGTATATCAAAATTATGTGCGTTTAAAAATGGTGGAACTAGACCTAAAGTCAACAACTGTGACATTTTTCTTTTGCCCTAAATTTCCAGCTATTTACAAATTGTCACTGTCTCTTAGTTAAACATTAATTTGGCTTGATCAATTCCCAAATTAACTTCATACATTTTGTTTTGTTTTGTATTTGATCAGGCTATACCACAAACAGATATACACACAAACATTTATAAGCGGACGTAAATGAATAAAGTAAATACCTTTTCACGTTTCTATGTACAATTATTCTTCGTTGATCATGTCCATGGCTTTATAGTCTTGTGGCATCTTGGGGGTGGGATAAGACTTTAGGACCAATAGATCCTGGGTTCGATTCCCACAAGGGGGTTTTCCCATATTTATTGGGTTTCCTCCTGAATTGGTGTATAGGCATTATGCCTAGTGGAGATGGATATGATCGGGTGGTTCCGCTGGTGGCACGATGATACTCTAGTGGTTTGCCAGTGATCCAAATTTGCTGTTCAAAAAAAATAAAAAATCTTCGTTCATCATGTCCCTCAATTATTTTTCTTTGGGACTGACTCGGCCTAACCCAATTCCCATTGGGGGCCAAATTTCTAATGGACATTAAAATCTAGGGCCTGGTATTTTTTCCGGATTCAATCAGTCAATATATTGGGCCTTAAATTATGAGATTTTTTTTTTTTTTTTGACATTGCTATCGTTTAACTTGAGGAAGCATGTACGAATAATATAGAAGATTGTTCGTATTTTCATTTGAATTTTGCTCAAAAGCGACTCGTGTAAGTGATCCAATCTCAAGCCAAATTAAGCCCACGTTAGTTGGCTTGTTGGATGGCTCGTTTGGCTAGTTTAAATTAAAGCCAAAATTCAAATATTTATTTATTATAACCCAAATGACATTATAAGTGTCCAACCTTAATATTTTCTAACTTAGTCTCACATCATGTATTAGTCCGATACTCAAAAAATAGGGGTTTTACGGTTTGGTTTTACCGGTTTTTAGGTCAAACTGTGAGCCAAACCTTTAGTAATGGTTTTTATCATCGAAAACCAAAGGTGAAAATTTCCCTAATTTCACCTTCTAACTTTGTTAGTAACAGTTTCCTTATTTTTGGCTGATGCAATTTGGCGGTTAACAACATAACTAGTGATTGTTTGCTGCAAATTGGTGATGAACTGGTGACTTTTATAGCGCAGCAAATTGTGTGGGCTTCTTATTTATGAGCTTGTGAATGTGTATTTTGAGTATCTAAGGGATAGACTGGTGGTAAAATGGTGTATTCCTCGACTAAGTGGTTGTGGGTTCAAATCCTGCAAAAGGCAGGTGTAGTATGATTGTAGTCATTAAAAAAAGAATGTGTATTTTGAACAGTTGTAGTTAATTAGTGTGTTTAGTAACTACTTATTTATTCTTAAAAGTTGTATTGAACTTATTTTATGAGTTATGGGGCTCATTATACATATTGAACTAATTAATAAATTATGTCCAAAAGTATTATTTTATATTGGAATTTGAAAATAAAATAGATCTTTTTACGAGTTGAGTGGTCTAGCTTAAAGTTTGAGTTTGTTAAAATAAACAAGCTAAGCTGCCTTATTTAAGTTCCACCCCAAGCTTTGGTTGAAGCTGGTCGACTCGGCTTACTCATTTGTTATCCCTAAATATATGGCTAGGTATAATATACTCGGATCACTTATTTTTAATTTATCAACAAAATTCCTTGAATTACATATTTTCTCTACACTCTTTATATTAGGTCATCTGTGGAATAAATAAAGTCAAGTTCATTCATTTGAATACAAAATCAGGCGAAAATATAGTTTTATTGGAACTCGTGGAGTGTTTTTAACCTAAGTTTGTAGCATTTTTTATGCTTTATTGTATGTTTTTGGCCCTAGTCGTGGTTATTTGTGTTCTAAACATAATGTTTTTTTTTTTTTTGAAAATAAAACTTCATAAAACAAGCATCCAACCCAAACGGGTAAAAGGCCAATACAGAACAGCACCCTCGACCCAAACGGGCAAAAGGCCAAATTACAACATATACATTGGGTATTTACACCACTCATTCCAGCTTTATAATTACACAACAACCTATTTTTACACCACCCAAAACCTCTTGACTTAATCTTTATCAAAATTTCTTGAGAGCTTCTCCTGATCTGTTTGAATACCAACTCGTTCCTGCCTTTCCAGATACACCAACACGCAATAATAACCAACCCACAAATAATCTTCTTCATTTTTTCCCACCCTGATTAGACTTGTGAATATCCATTAAATCTTTAAATTCGAAAGCGAAGATCGGGGGGATGTTGCACCAAGCACTGATAGCCATCGAACAAGCAGTAAACAAATGATCCACCATTTCCTCATACTCGTCGCAGAAATGGCACATAACCGATGGTATATCCACATTCCTTCTTTTCAAATTGACTTTAATGACAAGTCACAAGTCTATCTAAATTACCTCTCTAAGCCATAATATTGCATTATGCTTCATCATTAATGATGTGTATTCTGGTTCATCATTAATGATGTTTCTTTGACCATTTTAAAAGAAATTTGTGAGTTTTGGATTTAAGAATTAAAAAATGGTTGGAAGGCTAAAAATAGCATGGTAATGCACAATCATTGTTTGATTGGCCACAAAGGTGATATGGGGGGTGGAATGGTGGATCCTGTTTTTATCTTCTTTTTATATTCAACTTAAAATCATAGATACTTAAGGATATACTTTTATATGCATGCTTTGGAATTAGGATAATTTTTAACTTGTAATTTCTACAACAAAAAATATATCCATTTCACTAGTATCACCTATTTTGCTAACCTTATTGAATTACTAGTCATTTTTACGGCACAATTACATGATAACTAATGATAGAAGTAATAGCTTTATCATGTAAAATGCAAATTCTGCCTAAAATATATAAGAGTTTTACGTAACCAGAATTTCAACATGCTATATTATAAAGGTATTTCTATTGTGTGAAATATTATTGTTTCTTTAAGAAGAAAATGATTTCTTTTTCTTAATTAGTACCGTCTATCTAATGTTTGAAGCCATGATATGTTGAAAAATATTGATTTTGACCCATCAAATTAAAATCAAAGTAGTCGATTTTAATTAAGATGTTAGATAATGAAAGTTAATAACAAAAGGCGGACAAACAAAGAAGAAGATCAATTAAAGTTTGAGACTAATTTATTTTAAAGACCAAAAATAGTTATAAAATAGGATTCATAGTATGTTAGACTACATCCAAATTCGTGAGTAGCCACATGTTGTTTCGTTATACGTCATAACACATTCATCTTGCGAAATTTAATGATTCTGTTCCTAATAATTGATATATATCATATGTATATTTACATCATTCGTGTAAAATCTACAACTAAATAGGATATTTGTTTTTCATTTGTTTCAAAACTCTATGTCAACCAGAGCCTACTGTATATTTAAGTAGAAAACTAGGAGATATAAATACAGATATGTTTGTTTTAAATGTGAGGTAAACAATGGTTATGTAAGCGTATACTTCACTCTCTTTCTAAACTCATAACAATATCCAGAACTATTTACAAATATTAATTTGCAACTCTATATTCAACTAAAAACTGTTTTTAATAAACATTCCACACGCATCTATATCTATACTATATCATAAATTAAAATATTTGAGGATACGTGTCACTTTGTGATGTCTTATAATCCTTATTTTCCCGCATCTCTTTCATATTTTTTTTTGAACGGCCAACAAATCAACCCCGAGCACTCTCGGGCACCCACTAGACACACGAAGTACTCCGAGAGTAACCCGAGTCGTCCACTACCAATTCCGGGGAAAACCCGAAAACCCACCCGCCCGTAGGCACGACGGTAAATTACCGGTAAAACCCTTTTGACACAAGAATCGAACCCAGGTTTCCCTGGGTCTCCTATCACTGTCCACCAGTGCCTCACTCCTTTTTTTGCACCAAATGAGAATTGAACTTGAGTTTTTAAAGAATCTCAAGTCCTCTTACCACTTGAGCCAGAGGCCATTGGCGCATCTCTTTCATATTAAATATTAATTTTCTTGTATCCCTCTCCTATTAAATAATAATGATATATATATATATATATATATATATATATATATATATATATATATATATAGTGGGGAGTTCAAATGAGAAGAAATTTTTTGTAAGAAGAAAAAGAAGAAATTTCAACCAATAAGAATACTTTATTTTACTTCATTTTATATAAGTATTTAATGTTATGATAAGGGTACATTGGTAAATCTACATAGGTCATTAATTTGTAGTCTTCCTCTTTAATAGCTAACTACATCAAATTTTTGTGACTTATCTTCAAAATATATATATTTTTTTAAATAAAATAAAATAATTTAAAGTGTAGGATAAATTACGAGTTGTGTAGGATAAATTTCAATGTGTTGGATGATTTTCGAAATATGTAGGATAACTTTTTATGTGCGTAGGCAAAAAAAGTTAGTGTGAAGGATAATAGTCTTTATGACTAATTAATTAGTCAAAAAGGATAATAAATGAGACAAGTGAAAAAAATATTTAATGTTTTACAAAATTACCATTTGTTCTTTTTCTTCTCAATTAAATTTTCTTCTCAAATGAACCTTCCCCTATATATATATATATATAGGGGTAAGATCAAATAAAAAATTTATTTTACCTAAGTAGGATGAGAATGAATCTTAACCATTCATTTTTCAAATAAATGGTTAAGATGAAAGTATAGGAAAAAGAAGGAGTGCAATGGTATCTTGGGAAAATTCTATTTATAGACTTTCTCTCTCCACATGCAAGGCACATGCATATCCCACCCCCGTTTTTTAAACGTTCATAACTTTTTATACGACATTATTTTTTCATAAAAATTTCACCGTAAAATCGGGCGTCTTTTTATCTTTAATTTGAGTACCATATTGCTATATAAAATATTAAGACTAAAAAAACTCACTAAAATGTGTTGTATTTCTATGTTGCATAACATTTTTTGTGCTGGATTTTTGTACTATATTTTGTGCTAAATTTTTTGTGCTGAATTTTTTTGTCTTAATTTTTTTTGCTAGATTTTTTTGTACTACATTTTTTGCTGAATTTTTTTGTGCTATATTTTGTGTACTAGATTTTTTTGTGCTATATTTTTTTGTTCTATATTTTTTTGCATTAGATTTTTTGTGCTAAATTTTTTTGTACTAGATTTTTTTGTTGTATTTTTAAAAAACAAAAGGGGTGCCACAAGTCATTTTTACTCCTATTTATAAGGACCAAAATGCCCTTCATTCCTACTTATTAGGAGTGTCACATGTCATCATCACAATCCTTCTTAGGCTACTTAGGCAAAATCCACTTTTTAGTGGATCCTTCCCCTATATATATATATATAAAACTTATAATAAAAGACTCCAAATAATGACACATGACATTCTCTTCTCTAACTTTATAAATTTTATTTATATTTGTTTAATAAATTTCTTTTAATATTAATATTAATTAATAACCAATATATAGATATCATTTATTTTTATCTTTATCTTCATCTAAAATTAATAAATAACTTCAATTTTGCAATTTAGACCATTTGTTTTTTCTTTTACTTTTAACTCAAGTTTTTCATTTTTTGCAATTTAATCCCAACTATTTTTTATTTTCAATTTTGGTCCACCATATACTTTTCATCTTTCCCAAGTTTTTTGTTTCGTTCTAAATTTTGTGAGTTAACGAACCGCAACGTGAGTGTGGGGTTCAACATTTTTTCGTATATTTTTTCCCGTTTGACTGACCCGTCGTGTCACATCTATTTTTCTGCGTTTGACAAGTTCATCCAACACGCGGGTCCTGGATGGACTTAGTTATTTTTTCTATGTTTTACGTTTAGGTTTAATTTCTCAGCAACGAGCGTGTGTGATTCAAAGATTTTACGTCTGCTTTTCGCTCGCCGCTATTTTTTTCCTGTTTTTATTTATTTTGTTTTTATGAGTTTTTCCGATTTTGGTGGTCGCTGACAATGGTATAGTATTGCTACTACTTAACAAAGTTTTATGACAACCGCTGCAACGCAGAGGCTTAATACTAGTATATATATATATATATATATATATATATATATATATATATATATCATTGACAAACATTATTTTTTTTTTTGGAAGGTGACTTTCTATGTACAGGACCTATTGGTCACCGGGTTCATGTCGATGACATTCCCCCGTCAGCCCCGCTCTTCCGGACGCGATGTTCGATTGGGCCCCGGCCGTTGCGCAAGCTGACCTCCGCCCGGAAACCATACTGCCCCCACACGAGAGACTCGCTGGGGTAACAGCTGGGTAAAACCGGGTTGCCCTCAGGACCGCACCATGCCTCGGTAGGAACGATCCATCATTGGGACGTCCTCCCCCGAAAAGCCACAGCTGGGTTTCGAACCTGTGACCTCCCAAAGGAAGACACAAGCCCAACCACATGGGACCAACTGGGCTGGGGAGAGGATCATTGACAAACATTTAACATGAAACAAATAATTTCTAACGTTATTTATCATTTCAAAAAATAAACTTTTATTACGTTATTATGTTATCAAATTGTTTTTACATTTTAATCAACTTCTTTAGACAACTATTTTATCTACAAATTTTTTATTTTTATCAACTAAATTGTTTAAATATAATTTTTATGAATTATAAAAATTGAAAATGATTTTACAGCCATTTAGGATCTGATTATAAGAAAAGATTCATTCATGTATTTACATATTCAAATATCTAATACCAGGTTATCACCCGTGTACGACACATGTAGAGACATGTATTTATATGCCATATAATGTTAAAATTAAAATAAACATAAAACAATATTAAAACGAACTCGTCAAATAAAAAAACAACTTTTCCAAAAACAAAAACCTAGTTTTTTATTTACAGCAATCATACATGCTGTAAAAAGTTGATGTTATCAATTTTTTTACAGCAGCTGCAAGGGGCCGAAACACCACTTCGAATTTTTTTTGCAGCCGTCTTTGTAATATTTTAATCTAGGGGTGTGCAAAAAATGTGGGTAAAACTCACACGAGAAGGCCGAGTTCTCTAAATTATTACTACTTGTAGGAGTTTTCTCTTGATTTAGATTCTATATAGAAAAGTTGTGATATTATAATTAGAATAGTATATATTTGAACTCATTTAAAATTAACTTATACCTAATAAATAAGTAATTGGTTATGATACATATCATAATTTTAATTTTATATATCTAAGATTCTAGTAGTTGTTTGAAAATTTTCCTGATTAATTTTCCGTGAGCTCAAACTATGCTTAATAAAAAAGTAACATAATGAAATTCTTCTCCCTTATTGCTCATCAACTATTTATTATTTTCTTTATTAATATTTACTTTATAAATATTTTATTTTTTAATATTTATTTTCTCAACTATTTCTCTGGTTTTCCCGCTAATTAATAACTTTTAAATATATCACTGATCCAACCCTGTTTAATACATGAGTTTCTAACCTAGGGTATGTGTATATAAACACACATTTATTTATTTAAATTTAATGTAAGTTAATAGTGGGGTTTTTTATTATATTTTTTATGTGTGATCCATCACAAATGATGGATGGTGATCATCGATCATACTTTCAACCTATCCGACTCATTTTATTTTGTATAGATTAGTTAGCACTATTGTTGTTACAAATAGGTTGGATTTGGAAACCCTAGGAGAGAAGCTACAAATATGCATATTCAAAGATCATGTAAGGTGCAATCAATCCACATAAATGTCACAAATCGTTACCTACACTACTAGAAAATCTGAAATTTCTTACACCAGTTTTCGTACGAAATGCGTTACAAAACAGGCTTTCCCACACATTTGTGACAGATACATGATGTAGGAAAATGCCTCGTAGGAAACCTGTTTCCAACGCATTTCCTACGCAATTTCCTACCCATTTCCTACAAAATCGCCGTGTCACAAACTGCTACAGATCTCCTACAACAATTCATAGTTATTTTTAATATATTATTTAGAGTTAAATGCTTGGTTGGTCCCTGTGGTTTTCAAAAATTGCAGACTTGGTCCCAGTGGTTTACTAATTACACGCGTGGTCCCTGTGGTTTTCAAAAATGCACTCGGTTGGTCCCTAGCCCTAACATCAGTTAAATTTCTCAGTTAACTATGTGTGAAATGACTATATTACCCCTGAAAGCCCAATCATCTTCTTCAACCTCTAAACCACCACAGTCACCATCTGAACCATCTCTGACCAAACCAGAATCCACAAACACACCGTGATCATTCATCCCATGAATCAACCCCCACGATCCATCTGAACCATCTTCTTCAACAAACACAACCATCTGAACCGTCTGAACCATCTTCTTCAACAAACACACCGTGATCATTCATCCCATGAATCAACCCCCACGATCCATCTGAACCATCTTCTTCAACAAACACAACCACAATCCACCCCACCATACAAACCGCCCAATAATCATTCATCCCATGAATCAACCCCCACGAGATCGAATACCCAACAATAATCCCCGACAAATGCCTCAAAAAACTCGCTTGCGGCACAATAATCGATGTAAAACGCACCTGATCTGGGAATTGGAGTGATTGATAAAACGCACCTGATCTGGGTTAACCACCAACGATTTGTGCATCCAATCCCTAGATCTGGGTTAAACCACCGCCTGTGCCTCCACCGCCGCCGCCGTGAGCGACGGCGCTACCTCCGTTCCACCATCTTCTCCGATCTCTTCTCTCTCTTGTCGTCTCTCTCCTCTATCTTCGCTAACTAATTGCCCAGAAACGGATGTCGGGTTCAATCCTCTGCTAACTAATTTTAGGGTTTGTGAGTTTATCGATGTGTGTTATTGTGGTCGGCGCTGATGGTGGTTCTGTTGGTGGCAGGTGCGATGGTGGCAGGTGCTGTGGTGGCAGGTGCGGTGGTGGTCGGCCCTATTGGTGGCAGGTGTGTTGGTGATGTTTTTAGGGTTTAAGGATGCAGATGATGATGGTGATGAAGATGATATGGTGATGAAGATGATGTAGTGGGTTTTATTAATAAGCAAGGGTAATTTGGTCATTTAACATGGACTTAACTGAGAAATTTAACTGATGTTAGGGCTGGGGACCAACCGAGTGCATTTTTGAAAACCACAGGGACCACGCGTGTAATTAGTAAACCATTAGGACCAAGTCTGCAATTTTTGAAAACCACAGGGACCAACCAAGCATTTAACTCTATTATTTATGATAAATATTAATTATTATATTTTCGGAATTTTTTTAGCTACACATTTCCGACAAAAAAAAAAATTAAAAAATTTCATTCAGCATTATTCGTGACAAATTTCTGACAGAAAAATAAAAATAGTTGTTACAAATTTCCGACAAAAGCATTATTCGTGACAAATTTCCGACAGAAATATAAAAATAGTTGTTACAAATTTCCGACAAAAGCATTATTCGTGACAAATTTCCGACAGAAAAATTTTTAGAAACTACAGGGACTACTTTTGTAAAAACTGAAACTTCAGGGACCAAAGTGTAAATATTTCAAAAATCTGTCAAAAAGGGGGTTCTTCCTTAAAGAACCGGCCCTTTGCAAGGATCGAACTCCTGACCTATCGTTTAGAACCGCAACACCTTAACCAGTTTATCCTCCTACTAGGAGCTGTTAGAATATGAAACTTAATTCCTTTTATACACTAACTAGATTTAAACTGTTTGTCGGAAATGTGTCACAGGTTGTGACACAATTCTGACGGAATGATTAAATCAACTAAAAAATAAACTGTTTGTCGGAAATGTGTCACAAGTTGTGACACAATTCTGACGGAACGATTAAATCAGCTAAAAAATAAATATTTTGTCACAAATGTGTAGGAAATATAATAATTTTTAATTATTATACTAATTTTACTATTATATATAAATACAGAAGTGTATATCCTTGTATTTATTTTTAATAAAATTAAGTAATATGACTTAGTTGTCAGAAATGTGTCACAGGTTGTGACACAATCTGACGGAACAATTAAATCAACTAAAAAATAAACTGTTTGTCGGAAATGTGTCACAAGTTGTGACACAATTCTGACGGAACCATTAAATCAGCTAAAAAATAAATATTTTGTCACAAATGTGTAGGAAATATAATAATTTTTAATTATTATACTAATTTTACTATTATATATAAATATAGAAGTGTATATCCTTGTATTTATTTTTAATAAAATTAAGTAATATGACTTAGTTGTCGGAAATGTGTCACAGGTTGTGACACAATTCTGACGGAACGATTAAATCAACTAAAAAATAAACTGTTTGTCGGAAATGTGTCACAAGTTGTGACACAATTCTGACGGAACGATTAAATAAGCTAAAAAATAAATATTTTGTCACAAATGTGTAGGAAATATAATAATTTTTAATTATTATACTAATTTTACTATTATATATAAATATAGAAGTGTATATCCTTGTATTTATTTTTAATAAAATTAAGTAATATGACTTAGTTGTCGGAAATGTGTCGCAACTTGTGACGCAGTTCCGACGGAATGTTTAATTAAACTAAAAAATAAATATTTTGTCACAAACTTGTAGGAAATGATTTAATAATCAACCTTTTGTAGATTATTTCTAACAGATCTGTGATGCAACTATCAATTAATTAGGGTTTTTTTTATTTTCTGTCATTGTTGCGTCAAAAAGTTGACATAGAATTTTGGAAAAAAAAAATCGTAGGAAATTTGTCACAAATGTGTTTGAATCTGTGACAAAAATAATTGTGTAGGAAATTTTCGTAGGAAATTATGCACTTTTCTAGTAGTGCTAGTTTTCTGAACTTTGTTAACAATGGAATCACGCAAACTTGATTTTTTTACTTATTTGATTTATTTTAATATTCGTGTTTACAATATTAGATGGAGGCTGATGTCATTTAGTTGAAGAATTAGGTTTAAAGAATTAGGCATGCATGTGATGGTGATATTTTGCATAGACAATGACATATATATAAACTACTTAAATACATCAAATATATTGTATTAAAATTACAGTATCAAACCATAAATGTCTATACATTAAAAATTACAGTATCAAACCATAAATGTCTATAAATTCAAAAAAGTTGTACAAATTAAACAAACAACTAGTTGCATGTGTCACTAGTAGAGCGAGTCTTGATTGTATCGTCATATATAACCAATGGGGTAGTGGTTCATTGGCAAAGACAAAGCCTTTAAACACTTTGGGAGGGAGAGATCTTGGGTTCAAGTCCCATAGACGACAGGAGTAAAGAAATTTGTTTATATATATATATTGTTGCATATACACACCAATATTTTCACATAAAAATTTATGGCTACATATTAACAATCAAGTCTTACTCTTTTTATCTAACGAAATTCAAAGCTTGTGTTTGCATATAGACATCAATACTTGTTCATAATCAATAACCATGCCATGTGGTTTGTTGTTGTGTTCTGTGTTCAGGCACATTCATAGTTTTTTTTAATTGTTTGAGGTATTTTGCTACATTTAGTCTTTTAGAATGTAACATATCCAAAAAATTAGTTTTAGTTATATCAAAATGTTTCTAATACTTAATCGAACCCGTTTCTTGCTGAAAAAATTAGGTTACTTAAGTTTTAACCGAGTTGTTTGAAGTAACTCCAGTGTTTTAGTAATCAGTCTTCACGACCAACATAAAAAGTTTGTAAAATGCATATATAGAGACACAAGGAACATATATTCGTGACGGCTTACACATGTAGAGTCACATTCAAATACAAATTCAATTTATGAATGACTTTTTAAATTCCTGTATATATACTCGGGGCATTTATTCTCATTCCAAAAGTTATGAATAATACATGTTGTAACAGTGTATGTTGTGGAATATTATGAATAGTAGTGAAGTTTAAGTTTTGTTTCTACAAATAGACATGTATACTGTGTTGGGGTACAGTAACGTTGCGTGCTCCACGTTGAGTGTTTGTGCATCACGTAAACAAATATATCGTCAACATCTATATACGGCTGTAAAGCAAGTGCATGAAAACATATGTATGGAAGAAGTTTATGCCTATTAACTAGCTGGTAAACCCTTAAAGCTTGAGGACTCGCGGGTTTTACTATGACCGAACTCCACTATGAGAATACATATTTGTTTGTTAAGAGAATAATGAATGCTGATGACCGGGGTAGCCCAAGATCAAATAAAATGACTTAAGTACATATACGCTCGAAAGGTTAAATGGTTCGAAGGTTAAAAAGCCGTGAGGTGGGGAGAAGCAATACGGAAACAGTAACCAGTCACATCCCGGGATTGCTTCACCAACCCACCAGCCGCAAAAGCAATGCAGGTCTGCAGAGCACACGCTATTATCCAGGGGTCAAAAGGCTTCAACCCCCGAAAGGGTAAGCCCCTCACTGCAAGCAAGGTCACTAGTCAAAAGCATTCTTCTTTGGGAGATGACTTCTCCTATATATCTGACACTTCATTTACTTCAAAGGACATCCTGGCCAGTCCTGTTTCCTTAAAACTCTGGTCATTCGCCAAGAGTACTTGCTTCATGCGAGTTACTCCCTTTCACATCCAACACACACATTCCGTTTGCTCCCACATCCGAATCTGAATACACTTCAGAGGAGGATATTCAGCAAACAATAAAAATAAACTAGTGAACCTCCTTCCACGTCTTGCAAACGTGGGGGGACCCCGCGACCTACATTAGGCAAAGTTGAACCCTTCAACCCTTTTGCCTAACCGGCCCAGCTACTATCCTTGGTCTATTATTTGTTGCATCAACAAGTTGGCGCCCACCGTGGGGCTACGCCGCTATTTCTCCTAAAAAAGACCTAGTAGTGTAGCACTCTTCACTTAAAATCACCATGTCTGAAAGTGGATCCCCGGGTGAAGTAAATCAGGTTCCAAACACCTCAACCCCGGGTAGTAGCCAAGCTCATGTGGCCATACCAACTTCTTTCTCAACTCCGGAAAGCACACCCGAGTTCCTCACCTTCAACACACCAACTCCGTCCAGATCCGGAGTTCCTTCTCCCAATGTCGGTGTCTCTGACGCCCCAGCATGTGTTGAACTTACCCCTGAGGGGGTTGCCAACAATTTCCTTGAGTTGAGGTCTCTCCTCAACCAACATATGAGTAGAGAAAGAGAAAAGGGAGTAAGGATTCGTCTAGACTATGACGAGCCGGAACCAACGTTATCTCCCGGACCTCCTATCCCTCCTTTTACAATTAGGAGTGAGGCTGGTCCCAGTAATCCTCCAAACCCTCATCCATATCTATCCACAATGACGAATCCCACAGTGCATCCCATCTTCTCTTCCCAACCAATTACAAGTGGTGCTCCTTTGGGGCATGAGCTAACCCTCGACCAGCTCCTACAGTCCCCAATAACAAGCCTTCCGGCCTCTACAACAACTTCGTGGGAACAAGCTCTGTCCGTGCTCCCTTTGGCACGAAGTGCTGTTATGAGCACCCCCTTGGAGTAAGCTGCTCAGGTGCACCCGGAAGCCTTCAAGGCTTCAACCTCATGCCCCCAATGATGGCCCAGATGATGGCCAGCTTCCCGTGGCAGCACTTTATTAATCAAGTGCTGGCCACCCAGGGAAACAACAGCAACTGCAATAACGTGGGTGCAAGGGCTAAAGAAGACTTGGCCAAACCATATAAGCCAAGCAACCTTTCATGCTTTTCACAGCAGATATCTGATTATGATTTTCAAGCAAAGATCAAGATGCCTCCTCACATCAAAACATACGATGGGACTGAAGATCATGAGGACCATCTTCAGATCTTTACCGGTGCAGCCAGGATAGAGAAATGGTCAAACGCTGAATGTTGCCTAATGTTCATGCAAACCCTTGTTGGATCAGCCAGGATCTGGTTCAACGACTTACCTACTCGAAGCATTCGAAGCTTTGACGATCTCAGCAAGGGTTTTCTGGCCAATTTCTCCCAACAAAGGCGATATGTCAAAGACGCAACAGTAATCTTCCAGATAAAACAACGTGATGATGAAAGTCTTCAAGCGTTCATTGAACGATACAAGAAGGAAGGTCTAACTTATGTAGGGGCGGATGAGAAAATGAGAGTGGCTGGTTTCATGAATGCCATCACATCCAAATATCTCATGAGAGATTTCAACAAATCCCTGCCCAAGACCTTGGAAGAAGCTCTCGAGAGGGCTGAAGCCCACATCCGGGGAGAGGAGGCTGTAGACATTAAAGAACAAAGGAAAAGAGGATCCAGCTGGCGAAGCAATAGTCCAGTTAGAAAAAAGGGAAACTTCAACCCTTATGACAGGCGACCAAAGGGTTCAGACCATCGAAGGTCTGAAGGCCGGAACCCTTCAAGCAGGGAGAAAGGCATGAGTTTCACACCCCTCACAAAGACCCCTCAAGAAATCCTCGCAACTGAAGAAGTCAAGCAAAACTTTCGGCCTCTTAGGCCTCTCCCCAAAAGCAGAAAAAATGAGAACTCCACACAGTATTGTGAGTTTCATGAAGAAAAGGGTCACCACACCAACGATTGCTTCCAGCTCAAGAAGAGAATTGAGGAAGCTGTTAAGTCCGGAGAACTCGCTCATTTGGTGAAAGGGGTACGAGACAAAATGGCTGAAGGAAAGAGCAAGGAAGTCAACATGGTGGATTTTGATGGAAGGGTTCCTCACAAGAGACAGCGGTTGGAAGCTTGGGAACTTCAGTGTGTTTGCTTCCCCCCAACAGAAAAAGACTCTCTTTCAAGCCCTCTTGTGATAGAAGCTACTGTGGGAACGTTGCAAACATATAGGGCATACATAGACACTGGGGCAGCCACTGAAATCATGTTCGAGAAATTCTTCAACCGTTTGAGTAATGAAGAACGTTCAAGGCTTCAACCCTCTGGAACCTCCATAAAAGGTATTGCCGATATACCCCTCAAGCCTTTAGGGCAACTGACACTTAATGTTCGTTTCAGCGAAGGTCAGAAGGAAAGAATCCAACCACTCACCTTTGTGGTTATCAACATACCTTCAAACTATGATGTGGTCATTGGAAGACCAGGGCAGTGTGCATTCTACATGG
The DNA here is from genome assembly GCA_030545235.1 of Helianthus tuberosus. Lineage (NCBI taxonomy): Eukaryota > Viridiplantae > Streptophyta > Magnoliopsida > Asterales > Asteraceae > Helianthus > Helianthus tuberosus. The sequence goes on along the minus strand of CM060435.1, from coordinate 24,128,636 downwards.
CCGTGTCTGTTGGCCATGGCACACTCAAATTTCCTACCGAGAGGGGGATAGCAACCCTTCAACCCTCCCATGAAGCCTACCTGGTTGAAGGGGAAAATTCCAAAAGTGAAAAAGACAAGCAAAGGCTAATCATAAATCCTAAGTACCCTGAGCAGAGAATAAGGGTCAATCCAGGCCTTTCACAAGAAACCCTCACGTATCTTGAAAAGTTGTTAACACATTACAGCGATGTTTTCGCTTGGTGCCCAGAAGATATAACGGGGATCCCCCGAAACATTGCTGAACATGAGTTAAGAATACCCCCGGATGTCAAGCCCGTGGTCCAAAAGAAAAGGAGTCTAGCACCTGAGAGAAGTATGGCTGCTTGCCAAGAAGTTGAAAAGCTTGTGTCGGCCGACATCCTCCGAGAAGTCAAGTACCAATCATGGGTTGCAAACCCGGTTATGGTCAAGAAACCAGACAACTCTTGGAGGATGTGCATAGATTTCAAGGATCTCAACAAGGCTTGTCCTAAGGATTGCTATCCACTACCGAAAATTGATCTCAAGGTTGACTCACTCACCGGTTACCCTTTCAAATGCTTTCTTGATGCTTACAAAGGGTATCATCAAATACTCATGAAAAAAGAAGACGAGGAGAAGTAAGCGTTCCACACCGATAAAGGAATCTTTTGTTACCAAAAGATGCCTTTTGGACTCAAAAACGTTGGAGCAACCTACCAACATCTAGTAGACAAAGCCTTTACAAGCCAAATTGGTAAAAACATGGAGGCATACGTCGATGACTTGGTAATCAAAAGCAAGACGGAGTATTAAATGCTCGACGACATTCAAGAAACTTTCAAGAATCTCAGAAAGGTTAACATGAAGCTCAACCCTGAAAAATGCTCATTTGGGTTTGAAGAAGGAAATTTCTTGGGTCACATTGTTGGGAAACAAAGCATCAAGGCTAACCCAAACAAGGTGAAAGCGGTTCTCGAAACCAAACCACCAAAAACCAAGAAGGAGGTTGAAAGCTTAAAAACGGGAAGCTTGCAACCTTGAAGTGTTTTACCTCCAAGTTGGCGGAAAGATCTCTGCCCTTCTACAAAACGCTCAAGAATTGCTCTGATAAGAAGGACTTCAAATGGACTGGTGAGGCTGAAGAAGCCTTCAACCAGATGAAACAACATCTTGCTTCCTTACCAGAGATCGCAGCTCCTGAAACGGGGGAATTAATTTCAGTCTATTTATCAATTGCAGAAGAGGCCATAAGTGCAGTCCTCACCATCGAACGGGACAAAGCTCAGGTACCCGTTTATTTCTTCAGCAAAACTCTAAAATTGGCTGAAACCAAATACCCTCCTCTTGAAAAGCTTGCCCTAGCCCTAGTTCAAATAGCTAGAAGGCTTAGAAGGTATTTTCAAGCACACCCTATACAAGTGGTCACCGACCAACCCATTAAGAGTGTGCTTGAAAAACCAGAGAACTCGGGAAGGTTGGCCAAATGGGCGGTGGAACTAGGTGAACATAACATCACCTACGTCCATGAAAAGCTATTAAAGCCCAAGTCTTGGCTGATTTCATTGCGGAAGTCCCAAACCAAGCAATCACTAAAGTGAACACTACCACCACTGAACCCTCCAACCTTGAAGCCTGGAAGCTTTTTACCGATGGGGCTTCAAGCGTTGAAGGGTCAGGGGCTGGGCTAATTTTGATCAACCCAGGAGGGTTGGAATTCACATATGCTCTTCGTTTTGATTTTCAGACCACCAATAATGAGGCTGAATACGAGGCACTGATCGCCGATTTAAGGCTGGCCAAAGAGATGAAGGTCGAAAAGCTTGAAGTGTTCACAGACTCATTGCTGGTCTCAAGCCAAGTAAACGATAACTATGTGGCCAAAGAACCCAACATGAGAAGATACAGGGAAAAATCCAAGGAGCTGATGAGTACCTTCCAAGCATGCCACATCAAACAAATTCCCAGATCCCAAAACAAAAAGGCTGATGCCTTAAGTAAGCTAGCATCTCTCACTTTTGCCCACCTCACCAAGAAGGTGTTGGTAGAAGTGTTGAAGGCTCCATCGATTGATGAATTGGAAGTTCAAGACGTAGTCACCGAGGAAGATCCAAACTGGATGACTCCCATCAAAAAGTTCCTTAAAAATGGTGAACTACCCAATGATCAAGTAGAAGCTGAAAGGGTTAAAATCAAGGCAAGGCAATACGTACTACAAGGAGAAACCCTTTACAAAAAGGGTTACCTTGCCCCCTTGCTAAGATGTGTTGGTCCTGAGCAAAGTAGGTATTTGATCAAAGAGATTCACGAAGGCATATGCGGAGCTCATTTTAGAGCTAGGTCAGTGGTTGCAAAACTCATGAACCTTGGATATTTCTGGCCCTCAATGCATCGTGATACCACTGAACAATTGAAGAAATGTGATGCTTGCCAGATTCATGCACCGATACCAAAAAATCCCAAGCATGACCTTGTCCCAATAACCTCGGCATGGCCATTCCATAAATGGGGAATGGACATTGTTGGACCATTCCCCCCAAGCAAAGGAGGAGTAAAATTCTTGCTGGTGGCAATAGATTATTTCACCAAGTGGCCCGAGGTTAAACCACTGGCAAAGATCACAGGCAAACAGGTCATCGACTTTGTTTGGGAAAACATTATTTGCCGTTATGGATTGCCGGGAATAATTGTCACCGACAATGGGAAGCAATTTGCTGAGAAACCTTTCAGCGACTGGTGCAAAGAATACAGAATCAACCAGGTTTTCAGCTCAGTGGCTTACCCGCAATCAAACGGTCAGGTTGAAAGGGCAAATCGAAGCATAGTGGAAGGTATCAAGACAAGATTGGGAGGATACGAAAGCAACTGGCTTGAAGAATTGCCTAGTGTTCTATGGGCGATCAGAACAACCGAAAAAACAAACACCCTATAGCTTGGTATTTGGATCCGAGGCTGTGATCCCCGCTGAAATAGGAGTTGTAACCCAGTGAATCGTCAACATGGATCCCGAAACAAACGAGAAAGAGACCATGTTGAATTTACAACTCCTAGAGGAAGCACGAGATCAAGCTGCAATTCAAGAGGCCAAATACAAGCAACAAATGGAAGCCTACTACAACAAGAAAGTCAAGAACGAAAGATTCAAGCCAGGGGACTTGGTCCTCAGAAATAATGAAGCTAGCAAAAAAGAAAATCAAGGAAAGCTTGGCCCAAAATGGGAGGGTCCATATACCATCCTCGAAGCACACAAGGGTGGATCGTACAAGCTAACAGATTCAGAAGGCAAAAGGCTTCCAAGGCATTGGAATGGCAAAACCCTGAAAAGGTTCCATGTTTAGACAGGAAAGTTTGGTTTGTATCAAAATGTATTTCGAACCACACTATGAATACCTTTTGTAAAAAGCAAGTATTGCTTGAATGAATGAAGTTGTTTTATCAAACTTGTCTTTCTATCCTAAGATCAGGTTGAGAACCTAGCAAGAAACTCCATGGCAAGGGCCATGTAAGGGGATGAGCTCCCAGGCCACATCGCTCAATAGGTTCAAGGGTTGAATGAACCTATATAAGGGGTGAGTTCCTAAATCAATACAACTCCATGAGACTTATTAAGTAAAAGCAAAATTGTCTCATAGACGGGTTTAAACAGCCTACACCAAATGTTCCTTAAGCTTCTCAAAAAATAACCAACAAACAAGCTTACAAAGTGAAACAAAAACGAGAAAATAAATAGGATAGATGCTATGTCTTCTTGTTAAAAATACCAAGGCTAAGTGACTGCAGCACTGAACCCTTTAAGGCATAAAAAACATAAAGGCAACACAAACTCGACAAAGACAAAGTTACAAGAAAACAAAAATAATCTAAAGAACATTACACCTCAAACGAAAAATGCAAACCAAATCAAGTCACAAAGCTAAAAAGCCTTCAAGGCTTCAAGCCACCTACGTGACAACTCGAAACCTCAAAGGCTTCAACCTACCTACGAATAGCCAAAAAGCTTGAAAGGTTAAAGCCAACCAAACTGCCTTAACAAAACAGACATAAGTATAAAAACATAGCACAAAGAAAATAGTTAAACATCCTACCATATCAAAGAAAGCCCTGAAAGACTTTCAAACAAGAGTTAAGGCTAGTCCTAGTGACTTGCAAGTTTAGCTATTGTTCAAACGGCCATACAGGCCTAAAACACAACCAACAGGAACCTTAAGGGTTCCTGGAAACCTAATATTGTTCAAGTTAACATTACAAACCACAAATTGGTTTTGGGTGCTAAGAAAGCTACGAATTAAGCATTAGCAGAGGACTTAGAAACCCCAGAACCTTCACCCTTGACCTTCTTTGCTTTTTTGGACTTCTTAGTCTTTGCACCTCCATCATCACCCACTACTGAAGCCTCCAAGCTTGCATCCTTTGGAGCACCTTGTTCTGCCGAGAAGGTGTCATCACTATCTCCCGAGTAGGACCTCTTCCTTGAAAGGGAGCCCAAGATTTCAGCACAGACTTTCTCATTAAGGCCCTCTGGCTTCAAGTCCTGCAACACAGCAAGAGGCTTACCAAAGCAAGCAGAAACTTGATGGATGTAAGGGTAGGTCAGCTTCTCCATTTGCTCAACGGAGCCTTTGAAAATGTCGGAAGCCTCGGGACGAAACAGGGGAGACTTCTCCAATAGATGGCCGGATTCATGAAGCTTATAACCAGCAATGAGGCCTTGGTGTTTCCCCAGGTTGAGCAACTTAGTATAAACTTCACCAAGGGCAGAGTTAAACTCCTTGGAGTGAAGAAGGTAAGTAACAACCTGATGAAAACCCTGCTCAATTAACCACTGATTATCAATGGTGGATCGAGCAACCGAAGCCTTCAACCCTTCCTTTTCCTCATCAAAAACCCGCTGCTGAACAAATAAGGCTTCCCTATCAGCTTTAAGCTTCAATCGATCAGCCTCAAAGCTCTTCTTCAAGTTACTCATTTCAATCTCATGCACCCTAGTCAGCTCACTAACCTTTTTGTCCCATGCCTCTTCCTTCTCAACAAAATCAGCTATCTCCTATTTCATCGCAGCCATGGAAGATTTCATTTTATCCTTCTTCTTAGAAAATTCTTCATATTCCTGCATCCTTTTACGAAAACGAACAATTCCTTGAGGAAGCATAGCAGCAAGGTTGCAGGTGCTCAAAATCATACGGGACAACATCAAGTCATCATCCATCCCAACAATAGTATTGTAAACTGAAGGAGGAGCAATGTGACTCAGAGCATCTTCACAAACAGCAGCATCCTTAAAGCTGTCATCATTTTTCACCGACCAACTAGGCACATAAACGTCTTCCGGATCCAACCCTTCAACATCCCTGCTTGAAGAACCCTGAACAAGGGTAGCAACAACCTTTTTGCCTGAAACCTTCTTACCATGAATAACCAGTTCCTTTTCCTTTTCAGCACCCGCCTCAACACCTTGATCTTCCGAAGCTTCAATATCATCACTCAAATCCACTGGTTCAGTAGAAGTGGATTGAGGACCAGCCTTCGCCTGTCACACCCCGATTTCCACGTGTCACCGGTGGGCCCGGTGGGGAGTATCGTGACGTGGTTGGCAACATAATAGTCAAACAACACAATATATAAATATGCACAGCGGAAGCAAATGAGAAATATAATTCAACTTTAATAATATTGTAATATCGTGTATCACAACAGTTGAAGGTTTGTCCACAGAAGGATCAAAAATAAATAGCAGTTCAACAGACTGTAGGCATCTTAAGCATGCGAGACTTCTATTGATGCTAAGGAGAAATCCAGCCTATTACGCTTAGTACCTGCATTTAATCTTTTTTGGGAAAATGCGTCAGTTTACACTGGTAAATACAATCAACTGACTCATTTTAAAAATGATTAAAAATTGATTTGGATGCACGTGGCAAAAACATTTTATAACTTGGGATAATTATTTAAATATATAATCTTGTAAAAGAATTACATGTTCCTTATGCGTTCAGTAGCCCGGAGCGTGCCGGGTTAAAGATCAATAGACACACCACATCAACTATTATGCACTGACGAGTGTACGCCTACACTCCGCGCTTAGGTCGTGGCCATTTCGTAAAATGATGCCAAGGATATCCGGGACATGGTCATTAACCCCCCAAAGGCTTTAAGCAAACAAAACATATTTAAACGGGCCGATTAAATTATTCAATTAACCACCAAACGATGGAAGATTTAATGCCCGACCAAGCGGTATTTTATATACCGTAACCCAAGCCCGTATTGGGAAAATAAGTTAAAAGTATTTACCTGAGCAAAGTAATAATCACAATAAGCAAATGCAAGTAGCTTTTACTGGTACTCCTAATCTGGAACGAAGGTTTATAATAACCTATTAGAATCCTAACGGGTCTTTAATTAAGCTTAAGCTTAGACCGGTTAGTTTCAAAGATACGGTTCGTACGCACGATTAAGCGAAGACCGGAATAGAATGTGATTTAGACCCGAAAAGTTTGAAGACTTGCTTAATATGGGTATTTCATACACATTCTGGATTTTGAGATAAAACCGATAAGGTTTGACCCGTTTCGGCTAATTTATGTAAACTAGTTACTTAAACCGAACCGAACGCGTAATAAGCGTAACGGGTATTCATGAGAGCCATATACAGGTTTCCTAAGTTAATATGCCTCAAATATGTTGTGACATCAGTAAGATATCTTTTATTATGCCCGAAACGAGTTTAAACACAAACTATGCCCCGTAGGGGTAGTTTGGTCATTTAAAAGGTTATAAAAGAGTTTAAGTATTTACCTGAGTTACAGGTCTGATATAATCAGCAAAAATACTCAATTTAATAAGTTATAACAGTAGGGTAAAGTATATATGTGAAACTTATCAATTATAACCAATTTATGCACCGTAGGGGCATTTTGGTAATTTCACATAAGCCGAAAAGCTCAAAACTGAAGTCTGAGTTAAACAACTTTTGCTTACTGTTAAAATATTATAATTTACCTCAAATATCAGTAGGTATCAACCTTTGTATGTTTAAAATAGTTCTAGTACATACTATGCGTTAAAAACGCTTAATTAGGCGATTAGAAGCCGTTTCTGGGTTCTATATAGAAGGCTGATATTTTTATTATTCCAGAAGGCTTAAAATAATTTATTTATCATTTAAAATCAGTAGCAAAAGGTTTGGAGTCGATTAGATATGTAAAACTCATTTTATAGCCCGTAAGGGCAAAACCGACAATTACCGGATTAAGCCTATGACTATAAGTTATGCTCAGCCTAAAATTAATTAAAAATCTTCAAAAATCCCAAAATAATATATTACATCAGTGAGTAATAAGTTTGATATCAAAAAGTAGGTTTAAATAGGCTATACGCTAATTATGTCGTTTAATCGCTAAAGAAGCTTCTAATTACGCTAATGAGCATAACTCTCAATCTACACCTCAAACTGATGTCAAATTTTGGGTGCAAGTTTATATATCAGTAACTAAGGTTTCTACTCTTTTACATTTTCAAAAATCACGTTTTAAGGTGAAAAGGGCATAATGGTCAACATATGAGCAATTAACGGAATCATGCATATTAATTGGTTAACTAATGAACCCAGGTGTATAATCACAGAGGGTTATACTAGCATGTAACCTGGTCCTAAGGAATCTCTTTGGCATTTCTAAAACATGCCATAACGGGTCAGAACTGAAGTCAACGCAAAAGTCAAAGCTTTGCGACTTTTGGTTCCGAACCGGGTCTAAACATAAAATTGTCGGGTTGAACATGTTTAGACATGTTCTTAAACTAATTACCAAGTTATATTAATGATCAAACAGGTTGTATGTGTTCTACATTGCTAATTATGCATAAATTGTAAATTAAGCATTCTGTTGAGTTTTTAATAACAAGTTTGACCCGACATTTGACCTAGTTAGAGTGGGAATCAGAGGGTGCCCTTTTAAGGGTTTATTGCCCACATAATTACCAACTTATAACTACTTTCAATTCGACTAATCACTGGACCATTAGTGATTAATCGTTAAGTCAACCGTTAATTACGACGGTTTGACTTTTAAGCTAAAACTAAGCAAAAACTTAACTAAGAAAGGTTAAGCAAACTTACTGAGGTCCTATGCACGAAATGTGATCACTTGAGCCTGCTTTGGAGCTCCGGAAATGATCAGGAATGCAAGAGAAAGGTGTGAAGAATTGGTTGCAACCTTGGCCCTTTATATAGTGCTCAAGAACTCATGGATCATTGACAAACAACACTAGCAATGGTCCCTGATCATCAACACATGTCCCTAAGGGTCTAGGGGTTGCTTAGGGGTCGCCCATGAAGTGAAACAACTGATTAAAGTCGGTTATGGCGTGAAAAACGGCTGCTGTCTGATGTTTCTGTTACTGGGCAACTGAGGCGGCCCGCGTAAGGCCTTAGCATGGCTTACGCAGCCCGCATGGGCCTTCTGATCAGACTTCACATTTTCAAGTTTTTGCATACTTGTCCCTTGGCCTTTCGAAGGGTCAACCAAACCTAATTCTTGCAATTTGACCCCTTTTTATTTACCTACAAGGGCTTCAAGGCTTATACCCATTTTATCTAGTCCTTGATCACTTTGTTATTACTTGAAAAGTCATAACTTTCAACGTTGATGCTTTTAACCCTTCGCATACGAATTTGATCATAACTTTCTCATATGATAACGAAACTTTATGAAATTTGTGTCGTGCATTCTAGTGAGCATAATTAACCGTTACAAAGCTTCGGGCTTGTTAAAAGGTCACTCAGAGGTATAACTTAAACATGTTGACACATTTAACCCCTGTAGTTTGTAATCTCTCACTTTCTTTCATTTTTAGCTTCGTATGATCCATGATTTATTCGTTTGAAGGTATGAGCATCATGTAGGGTTATTGTAAAATATTTTTATTCACTGTTGACATTTAGAACCCGTATATTCACATACTTTCTAGGTTTGTCAACTTTAGTCCTTCAAGAACATTCTTTCGCACGTTCAAACCTATGACACGTGTCAACACATTATAGGACGTGAATTTTCGAGGTGTTACATCCTCACCCCCTTAAAAGAAATCTCGACCTCGAGATTTATTGAAACAAATGAGGGTATTTTTCCTTCATTGTGGATTCAACCTCCCATGTGTATTCGGGACCTCACGGGCATCCCATTTTACCTTTGTGTAACAACTCTCATCAAAAGTTATAATTATTAAATTAATTTGTCCAATAGGAAACCCTAATTGAGACACCCAAGTGATTCTGAACAAACCCTAAAATTTTCAGAACATTTGGAATCAGGATTAGGGCCCCTAAAACTCAGGGGGGGTTAAACCCTATTGACGATTATCCACTTAAAACGTTGGCAGAAAGAAATTTTCGAAAATTGTCAACTCAGCGAAGCTAGTCCCAACCGTGGCAACCCTATACCTAAAAATAGGTCTCACGCGGGCCGCGTAAGGATAGCTTAAATCTCACGCGGGCCGCGTAAGGGTCAAAAATTACCTATAAATAGAGGACAGTGGGTCTTGAATTCTGAAAGAAAAACGACGTAAAAATTCACAATATACACTGAGTTACGTTCGAATTACTACACAAACACACACGAATTCCGAATTGCAGCCGCAAAACAGGGTAATAACTCGATCGCTGCTACGATTCATTTTCCGAGATCAATATATCCAATGGATGTTTAAGTGCCGCCCACATTAGGGTTATACTTTGTCGTTCGTCGTTAATTCGATGGATGAAGTATCGCACTTTGTCGTTCATTGTGAGAATTTGATCTCGTGAGTTATCGTAAATGCTGTATTGATTACTAACCCGGTTTTGTGTGCATTATTATTTAAATTAGGTTAACAAGGCTAATCCATAGAGTAAACTCTATCCGTGTTAAATCTGCAATGTGAGTCATTCTCTTTTTATCAAATCTATTTACAAAATCATGTTTATTTTCAAAGTTATAATTACGGGGATTAAGTCTTTGTAATCACCAAGTTACAGCCGGTATGTGGGGTTTTGTATACATTACTTGATAATCGTCACCATTGGGGCAGCCAATTGGGGGATATGACCATAGTCACAGATTCGGTCGAGTGACAAATACCGTGGGTAGTTGGTTTGATATCAGAAACATTGTAATCGCTCTTAATACTGTAAATTATAACAAATGTGTCATTTTAATAAATAGAATGATTCACTCAGTATTTTCCGCTGACTAAACCTTTTTCAAACATGTTTCAGGTGATCTGTTGTAATTCAGGAAAAGTGCTGGGGAGCATTTCAAGCTTAAGATAGTGGCTCATTATAAAATAAAGAAATATGTTTTGTAATATAAAGATTTCTCCGTAAAATAGTAGTATTGTAAATTACAGGGGTTTTATCCCAAGTTGTGAAATAAAATAATTGGGAAAAATTTTAGCTTTAAAACGATCCTGATGATAAACTTCCGCTGTTAAATAAATACCACGAGATTTCTGTCTCGCGGCTCCTGAAACGGGTCAAACCGGGTCGGGGGCCGTGACAGAAAAAGGTGGTATCAGAGCCACTGAGTTAAGCTAATTAAGTATTTAGAAATACTTAATTTTTCCTGATTACTATTATGTGATTATGTGTTTTATTAACTGATTATTTGTTAGTTACAGTATGGGTAAGCAAAAGCTGTCAAGCATCTATCTTAAATTAGATAGATCATCCAGTGAGAAGGGTAGCACATCCCAAACCAACTCTTCAAAACTCTCTACAATTCCTGAAGAAGGAATATTTGTGCGAAAAGCACAATATGAAGAACCACTTTCTCCTAGAAAAAGGAGTATGATTATTAAGAAAAGTAAAGAACAAATCCGGGAAAAGAAGATTAAAAGGGAAACCCAGGAATTAATTGATAAATCACCTTGGGAAGATAAGCTAGATGAGAAATGGGCAAATTTGTATATGTTAGCCACAGTAGCAGCAAATGCAAATCTCTAAATAGCTTAATTTAAGTTTTAGCACCGTATCCCCTACAAATTCCGAAACCTTATGCAGTAAATAAATAAAATTACAATAAACCTTAGTATGTTTTCCAGTTATCCTTGTAATAAATTAATATGCAGTATGCAATAAAATTTAAAAGTTATTTATGAAAATTATTGTAAGATTTTAACTTAGTATTTTATGCATTTTGCATATATGCTACATCAGCATGAGTGGGATATCTGAAGCCTTTCAGAACCTCAATCTTTACCCGGTGAATATAGAAGTTTCCAAAGAATTTACTGGATACTTTCCTGATGTAGAACAACCGGTAAAATTCAAGGCTCCACCTTTGAACAAGCCAAAACGAAAGAAAAGAAAGAATTACGTGTGGGGAAGTCGTATACGTAGGAAAAAGCCAGTTCCAAAACTTCCTAAAATAGACAATCCTTTAGAAAAAGGAAAAGAAACTATAACCAAGGAAAGTTCTAAACAGCAGGAGATGGAACCTGAAGTCGAGAAAGATTCTAAGCAAATGGAAATGCAATTCGAGGAATATTCTAAAGATATAGAAATGGAAGTTGGACAAGGTTCTAGACCAATGGAAATTGGAGAGAGCTCCAAACAAAACCAGGGAAGGACTTTTCAGGAGGAGATAGATTTTCTATTGGCAAGCTGTGAGACAATTCAGCCTGTCCATACTAATATTTTTACCTATCCTATTGAAAATCCACTCCCTATGAATTTTGAACCGGCAATCCCAGAACCAATAGTCCACTCCCAACCTGTAGGAATGGACGAATGGTGGACAAATGATTGGCAATTTCAAAATATTGTCAACGATCCTTATTCCTTTTTTCCACAAGTCGATCCAGATCCCCTACCTAATCCACCAATGAGTAACGAAAATATGGCTGAACTTCGGCATTTTGGTGAAGAGTTGATGGATGCGGGAAATAGAATCAGGGAAATAGGGGGACAAATTGCCTGGAAATATGATGAAAGGGAGCTTCGTTTTTAGGACGACAAGTGACGAGAGAAAGTAGGATGGTAAAACTGTGGTTGTGTAATAGTAAGAGTAATAGTAAAATCAGTCTGTAAAATAACTACGAATAAAACTCTGTAAGACATTTGTGTGTAATGATGCATACTATCATATATATAAAATGTAATCGAGAAATCGATAATTTTGCCTATACGTGTGTTGAAACTTTGTTTAATTGTTTTTATGTATAATTGTTATTTATCAGATACTAATAAAAAATTATATATATATTATCAGATGGCAAACATTGATAATGAACCAGTAAATGAGGTTAATCAGTCTGAGCAACATCCAGAAGATCAATATATGACTCGGCAAGATATCGAAAACATTGTTGCTCAAGGGATAGCCAATGCTATTCCAGCATTCGTTGCTGCTATAAAGAATCCAAACGGACCGCAACAAATTGTCCCTAGTAATCATATTACTGAAGATAACTTCAGTAATAGTGTAAACGGAGGCAATAATCATGTAAATCATAATAGGGAACCACATCAAGCTCCATTACCCAAGAAAATGAAAACTGCAACGCCTGGTTGCACTTTCAAAGAATTCCTTGCCTGTAAACCCACGGAATTTGCAGGCAATGAAGGAGCAACTGCATCACTGCGTTGGTTAGAGAAAACCAAAGTAGTCATTGCAATAAGTAAATGTGCTAAAGATGATCAGGTCATGTACGCATCAAATCTCTTCAAAGAAGGAGCACTCGAATGGTGGAACACTGTGTTACAATCAAAAGGAAGAGTAATAGCTTATGCTATGACTTGGGAAGAATTTAAGGGTTTTGTGGAAAGAAAATTCGGTCCCGAGTATGAAAAGGAACAGATGACGAATAAGTTTCTAACTCATCGGATGATAGGTGTAGATTTTCGCGGTTATACCTCGACATTCTTTGAATATGCTAGAGTGGTACCAACACTGGCTTCGCCAGAACCGGTACTCATTTCTCGCTACATTTGGGGATTGATTAGTGAAATTCGCAATATCGTTAAAGCTGCGAGACCACGCACTATTGACGATGCTGTGGAATTAGCTAATACCCTAACCGATGAACTGGTACGCACAAGAGATGAAGATAGGAAAAAGGAACTAGCTCAGAAAATTACCCAAGGATTTCGTGTGGGTAATAATAACAGCTTCAAGAGAAAAGGAACAGGGCAAGCTCCAGCTCCATCATTCTGCAGGAAATGCAAAAAGAAACATTATGGAAGATGCGATATCACTTGCAATTTTTGCAAAACTGTAGGACATCGTGAAGAAAACTGCAAAAAGAAAACCGTAATCTGTTTTAACTATGGAGAAGCGGGGCATTATAAAACAGAGTGTCCTAAATTGATCAAACCAGTAGATAACAAACCCAAGGCGACCGAAGGAGCTATTAAGAAGAATGTCAGAGCATTCCAGCTAACCACTCAAGAAGCTGAACTCATCCCAGATGTAATAGCTGGTACGTTCTTAGTTCACAACGTATACGCAAAAGTATTATTTGACTCTGGTGCAAACCAAAGTTTTATAAATACTTTATTTTGCCAAGCTCTTAAGTTACCTTTAACCAACATTAGACATATTTTTACAGTCGAAACCGCAGATGGGAATTCAGTTAAAATAGATCAGGTTTTGCAAAAAGTAGAAATAGAACTTTCAGGTCATAAATTTTCTGCAAACTTATTACCTATGAAATTAGCTGAATTCGATATTGTATTAGGAATGGATTGGTTAATAGCCAACCATGCTCGAATTCTTTGTGATCGGAATTCCATAGAAATTCAATCACCCACCGAAGAAGTAATCATGATTACAGGAGATAAACCACGTAAACCCATGAAGTTCATATCGGTAATGAAAGTTGCTAGTTATGAACGAAAGCAAGGATTAGTATATATGATTTCAGTAATCATTAGTACTAAGGGTAAAGAACTCAAGGAAATTCCTGTAGTCTCAGAATATCCAGATATATTCCCAGAAGATTTACCAGGATTACCTCCGGATAGGGAAGTAGAATTTAGGATTCATCTAATTCCAGGAACTACACCGATAGACAAGGCACCTTATCGGTTAGCACCCACAGAAATGTTAGAACTGAAAAAGAAATTAGATGAATTACTAAGTAAAGTATTCATACAACCTAGCTCATCCCCGTGGGGAGCGCCAGTGTTGTTTGTTAAGAAAAAGGATGGTCCAATGAGAATGTGTATCGATTATAGAGAACTGAATAAGGTTACAATTAAGAATTGATACCCATTACCTAGGATTGATGATCTTTTTGATCAACTTCAAGGAGCTAGATATTTTTCTAAGATAGATTTACGCTCCGGATATCATCAATTGAAGGTACAAGAAGAAGACATACCTAAAACTGCTTTCAGAACTAGGTATGGTCATTACGAGTTTACAGTCATGCCCTTTGGGTTAACAAATGCACCTGCTGCATTCATGGACATGATGAATAGGATCTGTAAACCGTATTTGGATAAATTTGTAATTATTTTCATAGACGATATACTTATTTATTCCAAAAGTCAGGACGAACATTGTCAGCACTTGCATGCACTCTTAACTTTGTTAAGAAAAGAAAAGCTTTATGCCAAATTCTCAAAATGTGAATTTTGGTTGCAAGAAGTACAATTTTTAGGACATATGGTAAATCATGAAGGTATTCATGTAGATCCTGCTAAGATAGAGGCAATTACTAAATGGAAGGTTCCACAAACAGCAATGGAAATAAGAAGTTTTATAGGTTTAGCTGGGTATTATAGACGGTTTATTAAGGATTTTTCCAAAATAGCCGTACCATTAACTAAGTTAACCTGTAAAGCCACTAAGTTTGAATGGGGACCCAAGCAAGAAGAAGCCTTTAGAATATTGAAGCAGAAATTAACAAATGCACCAATCTTAGCCTTACCAGAAGGAATTGAAGATTTTGAAGTATATTGTGATGCTTCAAAATTAGGATTTGGATGTGTGCTTATGCAACGCAAGAAGGTAATTGCGTACGCATCAAGGCAATTGAAAAAGCACGAAGAAAACTATACGACTCATGATTTAGAATTAGGAGCCGTAATTTTTGCCCTTAAGATTTGGAGACATTATCTTTACGGAAGTAAATTTACTGTCTACACAGACCACAAAAGTTTAAGATATATATTTGGGCAAAAAGAATTAAACATGAGGCAAAGGAGATGGATGGAAATCTTAAGCGACTACGACTGTGATATCCAATATCATGAAGGAAAAGCAAATGTAGTTGCAGATGCTTTAAGTCGTAAGTATTATGAGAAACAACGACGAGTTCGTGCTCTCAGATTAAATCTACAAATAGATTTAATGGAACAATTGAAGAATGTTCAAACTACAGCAATCAAGGATGATGCTGAAGGAATGAAAGGAAGAATCAAAGAATTAGAACAAGGAGATGATGGAATTTGGAGATTCCATAAGAAAAGGATTTGGGTGCCAAAGCAGGGAGAATTAAGAAATAAGATCTTGGAGGAAGCTCATAAATCTAGGTATACTATACACCCTGGAAACAATAAAATGTACCAAGATTTAAGAAAGAATTTCTGGTGGATAGGCATGAAGAAGGATATAGCTAGATATATTTCTAAATGTCTTACTTGTTCGCAAGTTAAGGCAGAACATCAGAAACCTTCAGGTCTACTACAACAATTAGAAATGCCAGTATGGAAATGGGAACTTATAACAATGGATTTTGTTACTAAGTTACCCAAAACCAGAAAAGGTAATGATGCGATTTGGGTAATTGTGGATCGATTAACCAAATCGGCTCACTTTCTACCAATGAAAGAAACCTTTAGCATGGAAAGACTGGCAAAATTGTATGTAGATGAAGTCGTATCTCTACATGGAGTTCCACTCTCCATTGTATCAGATAGGGATAGTCGTTTTACTTCTCATTTCTGGAAAAGTTTCCAGCAAGCAATGGGAACTCGACTAAACCTAAGTACTGCATATCATCCACAAACAGACGGGCAAAGTGAAAGGACAATCCAAACTCTTGAAGACATGCTCCGAGCATGTGTGATAGATTTTGGTGGAAATTGGGATGATCATTTACCTCTGATCGAATTCTCCTATAACAATAGTTATCATTCAAGTATTGAAACTGCCCCATTCGAGGCACTGTATGGAAGAAAGTGCAGAACTCCAGTTTGTTGGGCAGAAATATGAGAAAATCAATTGTCAGGACCTGAAATAGTGCAAGAGACGACTGATAAGATTACTCAAATCAAGGAAAGGCTGAAGACTGCTCGAGATCGCCAGAAGAGTTATGCAGACAATAGATGCAAGTCACTTGAATTCCAAGTTGAAGACAAAGTACTATTGAAAGTTTCTCCTTGGAAAGGAGTAGTTAGATTTGGGAAGAAAGGAAAGCTAAGTCCAAGGTACGTAGGACCATTTTCAGTAATCCAACGTATAGGACCAGTTGCTTATCGTTTAAAACTACCAGAAGAGTTAGTTGGAGTACATGATGTATTTCATGTATCCAATCTCAAGAAATGTTTAGCAGACGAATCTCTGGTAGTACCTCTTCAAGATATAGAGGTAAACGAAAAGCTAAAATTTGTTTAGAAACCTCTTCAAATAGAAGACAGAAAAGTGAAATTTCTCAAGCACAAACGACTAGTTTTAGTCAAAGTCAAATGGGATTTAAAGAGAGGAGCTGAATACACTTGGGAGTTGGAATCAGAAATGAAGCGAAAATATCCTCACTTATTCCAATAAATCTCGAGGACGAGATTTTTATTAAGGTGGGGAGAATGTAACAACTCTCATCAAAAGTTATAATTATTAAATTAATTTGTCCAATAGGAAACCCTAATTGAGACACCCAAGTGATTCTGAACAAACCCTAAAATTTTCAGAACATTTGGAATCAGGATTAGGACCCCTAAAACTCAGGGGGGGTTAAACCCTATTGACGATTATCCACTTAAAACGTTGGCAGAAAGGAATTTTCGAAAATTGTCAACTCAGCGAAGCTAGTCCCAACCGTGGCAACCCTATACCTAAAAATAGGTCTCACGCGGGCCGCGTAAGGATAGCTTAAATCTCACGCGGGCCGCGTAAGGGTCAAAAATTACCTATAAATAGAGGACAGTGGGACTTGAATTCTGAAAGAAAAACGACGTAAAAATTCGCAATATACGCTGAGTTACGTTCGAATTACTACACAAACACACACGAATTCCGAATTGCTGCCGCAAAACAGGGTAATAACTCGATCGTTGCTACGATTCATTTTCCGAGATCAATATATCCAATGGATGTTTAAGTGCCGCCCACATTAGGGTTATACTTTGTCGTTCGTCGTTAATTCGATGGATGAAGTATCGCACTTTGTCGTTCATTGTGAGAATTTGATCTCGTGAGTTATCGTAAATGCTGTATTGATTACTAACCCGGTTTTGTGTGCATTATTATTTAAATTAGGTTAACAAGGCTAATCCATAGAGTAAACTCTATCCGTATTAAATCTGCAATGTGAGTCATTCTCTTTTTATCAAATCTATTTACAAAATCATGTTTATTTTCAAAGTTATAATTACGGGGATTAAGTCTTTGTAATCACCAAGTTACAGCCGGTATGTGGGGTTTTGTATACATTACTTGATAATCGTCACCATTGGGGCAGCCAATTGGGGGATATGACCATAGTCACAGATTCGGTCGAGTGACAAATACCGTGGGTAGTTGGTTTGATATCAGAAACATTGTAATCGCTCTTAATACTGTAAATTATAACAAATGTGTCATTTTAATAAATAGAATGATTCACTCAGTATTTTCCGCTGACAAAACCTTTTTCAAACATGTTTCAGGTGATCTGTTGTAATTCAGGAAAAGTGCTGGGGAGCATTTCAAGCTTAAGATAGTGGCTCATTATAAAATAAAGAAATATGTTTTGTAATATAAAGATTTCTCCGTAAAATAGTAGTATTGTAAATTACAGGGGTTTTATCCCAAGTTGTGAAATAAAATAATTGGGAAAAATTTTAGCTTTAAAACGATCCTGATGATAAACTTCCGCTGTTAAATAAATACCACGGGATTTCTGTCCCGCGGCTCCTGAAACGGGTCAAACCGGGTCGGGGGCCGTGACACTTTGCAATAGGCACATGTTTTCTTTGAAGCTTCTTAACTTGTCGATCTTCAATCGACAATGGTTTTTCCACAAATTTCAAGCTCTCATCTATATGCACATCTGTGTGTGGTATGACTAGTGATTCGTCAGCTAGGCATTTCTTCAGATTGCAGACGTGGAATACGTTATGAATACCACTGAGCTCTTCAGGTAAATTTAACTTGTAAGCCACTGATCCAACACATTCGATGATCTCGAATGGTCCTATATACCTCGGGCTTAACTTACCTTTCTTACCAAATCGCATCACCCCTTTCCAGGGTGATACTTTAAGCAACACTTTGTCGCCAACTTCAAATTTCATAGGTTTACGCTTTGGGTCCGCGTAACTCTTCTGCCTATCTCGGGCAGCTTTGAGACGGTCACGAATCTGGACAATCTTGTCCGTCGTTTCAAAGACTATCTCTGGTCCTGATAATTGGACATCTCCAACTTCCGCCCAACAGACGGGCGTTCTACACTTTCTACCGTATAATGCCTCAAAAGGCGCAACCTTAATGCTGGTATGGTAGCTATTGTTGTAGGAGAATTCGATTAACGGTAGGTGCTTATCCCAACTACCACCCAAGTCAATCACACATGCACGAAGCATGTCTTCCAACGTTTGAATAGTACGCTCACTCTGGCCGTCCGTCTGAGGATGGTAAGCCGTACTAAAATTCAAACGCGTGCCCAAAGATTGTTGGAAACTTTTCCAAAAATGTGACGTGTATCTAGTATCTCTTTCAGAGATAATAGACACAGGTATGCCATGTAAAGCTACAATCTTATCGACGTACAACTGGGCTAACATGTCGGAGCTGTAGGTCTCCTTAATGGGTAGGAAATGCGCTGACTTAGTCAGTCTGTCAACGATCACCCATATGGTATCATTTCCTTTCCTTGTCTTAGGTAACTTGGTGATAAAATCCATAGTTACCATTTCCCACTTCCAAGTGGGAAGTTCAGGCTGTTGTAGCAAACCTGACGGTTTCTGATGCTCGGCTTTGACTTGCGCACATGTCAAGCATTTAGCTACATAGGTGGCTACAGACTTCTTCAAGCCTATCCACCAATAATTTTCCCTTAGATCCTGGTACATCTTATCAGCTCCAGGATGAACGGAATATTTAGAACTATGGGCTTCCTGGAGGATAACATCCCGAAGTCCTCCATAAATTAGAACCCATATTCGTCCATTTAATCTTAGGATTCCGTCCTTGCTAAGAGATAACTGCTCCTCAGTTACTCCTAGTTTCTCGTTAGGGTAGTTAGCTTCCAACACAGCTTCCTTCTGTGCAGCTAACAACCTTTCGTTTAAACTGTTCTTTATTTCAATGCTCTTGGCTTTGATTCGGATGGGTTTCACCCTTTCCTTTCGACTCAAGGCATCGGCGACTACATTCGCCTTGCCGGGATGGTATCTGATTTCACAATCATAATCATTCAACGTCTCCATCTATCAGCGCTGCCTCATGTTTAAATCCTTCTGATTAAACAGGTGCTGGAGGCTCTTGTGATCAGAATAGATCACACACTTGATTCCATATAAATAGTGCCTCCATAGCTTTAGTGCAAATACAACGACACCCAACTCCAAGTCATGGGTGGTGTAATTCTTTTCATGCACCTTTAATTGTCTTGAAGCATTGGCAATAACCTTGCCTTTCTGCATAAGCACACACCCCATGCCGGTGTGCGATGCATCGCAGTAAACTACGAATTCTTCGGTACCTTCAGGCAATGTTAGTACAGGAGCGTTGCTCAACTTCTGCTTCAAGATATCGAAAGATTCTTGCTGCTTAGGGCCCCAATCAAACTTAATTTTCTTCCTAGTCAACGAAGTTAGGGGCGCAACAATCCTTGAAAAATTTTCGATAAAACGCCTGTAATATCCTGCTAAGCCTAGGAAGCTACGAATCTCCGTAGGCGTCTTCGGCTCTTGCCAGTTCATAACTGCTTCCACTTTAGCGGGATCCACTTGGATACCACGCTCACTAACCACATGTCCAAGGAATTGGAGCTCTCGAAGCCAAAATTCACACTTGGAAAATTTGGCGTAGAGTTTCTCATGATGTAGAAGTTTAAGAATACAGCGAAGGTGTTTCTCATGGCCAGCTTGGTTCTTCGAGTAAATGAGGATGTCGTCAATGAAGACGATGACGAATTTATCCAAGTACGGCTTGCAAACGTGATTCACGAGATCCATGAACGCGGCCGGTGCATTAGTGAGCCCAAAAGGCATCACTAGGAACTCGTAATGACCATAACGAGTCCTAAATGCAGTTTTGTGCACGTCTTCATCTCTAACCTTCAGTTGGTGGTAGCCTGACCTTAAGTCAATCTTCGAGAAATAACTTGCCCCTTGCAATTGATCGAACAAATCATCGATCCTGGGCAAGGGATACCTATTCTTTATAGTGACTTTATTAAGCTCACGGTAATCGATGCACAGACGCATCGATCCATCCTTCTTTTTGACAAATAAAACCGGTGCTCCCCAAGGAGACGAACTAGGTTTAATGAAACCTTTAGCTAGCAATTCATCTAATTGCGCTCTCAATTCCTTCATCTCTGTTGGTGCTAACCTGTAAGGCGCTCTAGCAACAGGTGCTGCTCCAGGGATGATGTCAATTCTGAATTCGACTTGTCTATCTGGTGGTAAACCAGGTAGTTCTTCAGGAAACACTTCAGGGTATTCAGAAATGATAGGGATGTCTTCCATCTTGGGTTTCAGCTCATCAATAGTAACCTGTGCCATGTAGATGACACAACCCTTCTTCAAACATCTCGAGGCCTTGAGCATAGTCACTTGCTCAGGCAGTCCATACCGGGTATCTCCTTGAATGGTAAGTGGTTCACCAGATGGAGTCTTGATCACCACTTGCTTCTTATTGCAGACAATTTGGGCCTGGTTATGAGATAACCAGTCCATGCCTAACACAATGTCGAAACCGGCTAACTTCAAAGGAAGTAGGGACAAAGGAAAAGAGTGGTTCTTAATGGATATGAAACATCCATCTAATATGGTTGAGGCGGTTTCTATGGTGCCATCGGCTAACTCAACCTCATACTTTACGCTTAAGGTTTTAACAGGCAATTTCAACAATTCACAAAACTTGTTTTCTACGAAAGACTTATCAGCGCCTAAATCAAAAAGTACTCTTGTATAGACGTCATTTATAAGAAAGGTACCTGTGATCACATTATCATCTAGCACAACCTCCTTCGCATCCATCCTAAAGACCCTAGCATTGGTCTTCTTGGCCTCTTCAGGCTTCTTGGCGTATTTAGGGCAGTTGGTTTTAATGTGCCCTTTCTCATTGCAACTGTAGCACGTTGCATCCTTCAGCTTTTTGCAATCCAAGGTCTTGTGGTCCTTGGACTTGCATATCCCGCAAGCAAAAGTCCTCGACTGAGTCTGCGAGTTCGACTCTAACCTGCACTTTCCAAAGTGCTGTTTCTTGCAAATCTTGCACTTGGGCTTCTCACCAGACTGATGCCCATCTTTCTTTGCCTCAGATCCTTTCCTGTGGTCATTGCTTCCTCGCTGCTTCTTGTTTGACCTCCGTGAATTATCATCTTCACGTTTTCTCTTCTCAGCATCTTTGTTCCTCAGCGATCTTTGTCTGACCGCATCCAGAGTGAGGGACAAGGATATGTCAGCTACAGATCTGAAAGTAGCTGGCCGAGAGGCCTTCACGCTTGTCTTTATCTCGGGGGCTAAACCCCCGATGAAACGAGCTATTCTTTTTGGTTCCGGGGTCACCAGATACGGAACCAACCGGGACATTATGTTGAAGCTCGTGAGGTAAGCTTGGCAGTCAAGGTTCTGCATAACCAATGATAGGAAATCAGACTCAATCTTTTCAACCTCGTGTTGAGGGCAGTAATTTTCCCTGATTAGGGCAACAAATTGCTCCCATGACATGTTGTACAATGGGATCTTCCCAGTGGCTTGAATCAGTGATCTCCACCAGGCTAAGGCTTCGCCTTTAAATGATTGTGACACAAACTTGACTATATCCCTCTCAGCGCACCCACTGATATCCACTACCGTGTCCATCTCATCTAACCACGTCATGCAGTCAATGGCTCCTTTTTCCCCAGTGAAGTCCCTGGGTTTACACGAAACAAAGTATTTATAGGAGCAACCCTTGTTACGGGGTTCTTGATTTAGTACAATCTGCTGAGATGGAGCACTGTGGTGGTTTGAGGAGAGTCTATCATCATCTTTCTTGGGTTCTTCCTTCTTGGAAGGTGGCTTCGAATGCGGTGTAGATAGGGTCCTACTTCGAGTCCCACTATACTCTTCATACTACCGCTCTAAGGCCTTTGTAATTGCGTCGTCTACTAACGCTTTCAGTTCAGCACCCGTTAAATTAATTCGGGCGTTATCATTATTCTCCACTGGGTGACTATTAATTTCATCCGAGTCAGCCATTTTAATTGAACTGTTACATAAAACAAGGACAATAGTTTATTTGGAAGTTTATTATGGAATTGCCCCTTAGGGTAATTATTAACCATGGTAAACAGAGACCATATTTGGTTAATTTATTAATCATATTTATGTAGGACTTTATAATCTATCCTAATCATAAGAACAATAACAGTTTTATTAGTGGTACAAAAGGCCTAGTCACAAGGACACTTTAAATTATAAGCCATAATTTCAGAGAATCAAGACATGAAGGTTTGAACATAGTTCATTACCTTTTTCTGACAGGGAGTCATCGCTACCACTGTCTTTTGGCTCATATGGAAATGAGCAGGGCCCGTAGGCACCATATTACCACGTATGGTCAAAATATGATCATCTTAATTGATGATTTAACCCATTATTCAGAGATCATTAAGTTGGGTTAGGAATCTTTTGAAGAATCCTTATACAAGAATGACGTGTGTGATTTTTAACGAATCACATCTGCCAGGAGCGTTAACATATTTTCAGATGTTAACTGGGATTTGAATCTTTTTAACAGGTTTCACCATCTTGGCCAGGTCTTACAATGACATGCCGGCTAGGTTATACCTCTAAGATCCTTAGTTAATATTTAAAGTAGGCAGATTATTTTTTAAGAGGAATGATTTTTAATTTATTTATTTCATATATATTTTATTATGCATATAATGGCAAAAATGAAATTTATAAACTTACATTCCATTAATTCATTAAAAGATTACATATCGCCCTAAACGGGACTTTTAAATAAACAAACTTACCCACGCAGGGGTTTAAACAAGGACTTACCCACGCATGGGCTTAACAACAAACATACTAGTCCACACAGGGACTCAAACAAATAACATACCCTCGCAGGGGTTAACAGAAAGATAGACCCACACATGGGTCAAAACAAACAAGCATACCCACGCAGGGGTTTATACAGCAAGACTGGCCCACGTAGGGGCTCAACAAATACAAGGAATTTCAACAACATATGGAAGGATTCAGTGGTCCTTCTTGCTCTTCCCCATTATTAGGCTTGTCAATCCTTGGAAGAAAGTTTGTCGCTCCCTTCGTTCCCTGTGAAAGTCTCGCTCGACCTGGTCCAACCTTTGCAAAATTTCTTCACGCTCTGGTGGGGAGAACCTTGGTGGCTGCGATTGTTGCCGGATAATAGGTCTTGCAGGTATTTGGTACCCATGAGTTGGGTACCCTACTCCCCATGGATCCCCATACGGTCCTTCCGGATGATGGGTGTTATAGTTAGCCGCTACCAAGTATGGGTCGGCTTCGGCGTAGTTGTAGTTGGGGTGCACCGGCTGCTCAAACGGATTATACGCCATGGAACCCGTGTATGCCAGAATCGGGTTATCAAAACCCATAGGTGGTGGTTGCGGTGCAACTGGCTGCGAAGGCCCACCCATCTGTGGGTCTTCCTGAAGTGGCGGGTAATGACTGCCACTTGATTGGCGTGGGGAGCTAAAATGGAAATCCCCCGCTCGCGCAGACATACGTGCGCCTGTCCTCCTACGCCTCGGCGGTTGTGGAGGTGCCTGATTAACTGGTGGTGGTGGAGGCGGTGGCGTGACTGCCACAAATCGTGAATCCACAGAGGGATCTTGCTGCTGCTGCTGCTGATGAGGCGCCGAATGATGCGAGGGTGTAAAATACCACTCGCACTGGTTAAATCGTGCCTGAAAACTGTCTGGACCACCGTAGGGTGATCCGTGGAAAGTAGATCCATCCGAGATCTCGATGGGATGGTTCGGTGTACCGCTTGCTGGCTCGACGGGGTCCATAAGAAATTACACACCATTGATATGGTTCCAAGGAAACCAATAAGCATGAAATTAGGGTTATTAAGAAACTCATCTTCAACACTTGAGATAACATTTGAACCAACATGCTCATTTGATGAAGATGAAGCAGAAATTTTCTCTACATACCTAAACAGATTCATGTGATCAAATTAAAACATAAAAAGTTAATGTAGGTACAAAATAATACTATTTAATGTTTATATGCATATTACTAACTATACCTCTTCCTAAAAGAGGATATCTCATCAATGTCAGTGTCGATAAAAAGTCTGCTAAGATCAAACCTGTTTGCAACTCCACGCTTGCCTGAATATATTTATAAAACCAAATGTAGATCAATATAAACAGTGTCAAATTTAAAACATATAATAATTAAATATAAATATAAATTACTAAATAAAAAAATTAAACTAATTAAGTTTAAATTGTACCTTTGTAAAGGTTGACCATACCAAAATGACAAAGGATAACAACATATTTCTCTCGTTTCTTATCATTTATATAAGCAAATATGTCAATAGCAAAAGCATCCCACAAAGTAACAGTACACTTTTGCCCTCTAAAATATTAACATAATAACATCAAAAAACCTTGTAATGCTTTAAACGTCAAAATGCAACAACTTAATAAAAAGAACTCACTCAAGGTCTTCAACTCTAAGATTAAGTCTTTTGCCCTTGCTCCCATCCTTCTTTGATGTATCCTCTAGATTGAGACAAACTTCCACATAACCAATCCAATCTATAAACAAAAATATATTGTTAAAAAAAAACAGCATTAAGAAGTGATAACATGAAAAAAAAACAATAAGACAAACAGTAGATATATATTATATAGTGATTTACATACCAATAACTATATTAACTTCATTTTATTTTGAAAAACATCTTTGGATATGTAACGAATTACTTTAAAATGGTAATTTCATTGTAATTCTAGTATTCTTTTGATAATTTCATTATATCACTAATTAACCACATCAATAATAAAAATGTGAGCAGTGGCTGTTCTTTAGGGAAACCACTGATGGTCAATATCAATGGATGTCAACAACAAAAATGTGAGCAGTGGCTGTTTTTTGACTATCAGTGGATAGCCAACAGTGATTGAAACACTAATGTTTAGTCAGTAAATGGTCAACATGAAGAATGAAGAAACAGAGGTTGTCTTTCAGCAGTGGATAACTTTTAACAATCAGATGTTTGAACCAACACAATGGTTGTAACATACTTTTAAGGATTAATTAAAACTATCATTTTTAAGCATTTTGAAGAGTGTTAAAAGATGAGAAGACAGTGGATCTGGTTAAAGACCAATTTGAAGAATACTATACTAAAGAATACATCAGTTTCCAAGTGTACATCATTTTTATTTATTAGTATAAAGATCAAACAACTGTTCAATCTATAAACAAAAATATATTGTTAAAAGAAAACAGCATTAAGAAGCGATAACATGAAAAAAAACAATAAGACAAAACAGTACATCTATATTATATAGTGATTTACATACCAATAACTGTATTAACTTCAATTTTATTTTCAACAACATCCTTGAGGTTAACGAAATTAAAATGGTATTTCGGTCCAGACCAGTCAAGGCATTTCTTAACAGAAGTATAGAAATACAGTGATATTTTGTCATTTCTCTTGGTATACTTAGCAGAGGACTTATTAAGAGCAAGAGACGGTTTGGTGATAAGAAGACATTCATCCAACTGAAGGAAGTCTTTGAATTTTCCTAACATCTTATGCAGACAGCTGGCTTGTATCATAGTTCCCTAAGAATATGAAACATTCGATTAAATAAAAAACGTGTTATATAACATTTGGGTATTCATATGTCCAAAATAGTTATAAGACAAATATATACGGTACCATCTCATCCATGAAGATCATATCAAGACGATATATTTCATTTTTGTTTTCATTCATCATCTTCTTGGACATGCTAACAATCTTCACTCTAATCGAATAGTTGTTTGAGAATGTATTAAGATCATTAAGCATGCTAACCTTTGCAACATCCATTTGAAGACAGTAGATAAAAAAAGAACAAGCAAAATATATCTATTGCTAAACGTAATATGAAAATACAATAAGCATGGATGTTCTTAAAAAAGCACTCAAGGTTGGAATTCAAGGTTACCGATTCTCCATTCAAAATTTTAATTGAATGCAGTGGCAAATGTAATTTGAAAGGTAAGTAGTGTATATCCTTATATCCTGTTTATTAAAGTAATTAAATATTAGAAATGATATGCAAATTTAGAAAAAAAAAGAGAGAGAACGTCAATTTTAAATTACCATTTTGCATATTTTGAATTTCAAAATTACTGATATTATCAGTAATTACTGATTTGATTTGAAAGCAATTGTCATGATGACTTTTCTAATTTTTATTTTAACTTTAATTAGGAGATAATAACCGTCAATTTGAAATTCAAATTTTGAAAATTTTCAATGTCCAAAGCTCAAGAAATTAGCATTAATTACCGATTTGATTTGCAACAGATTGCCATCAACAGTATTTTATTTATTTTTTATTTTAACTTTAATTTTTATCATGAAAACAATGTTGGAGGAACTCTTATCTCATTGGAATGTAACGATTTGGTAAAATGGTAATTTCATTGTAATTCTAATATTCTTTTGATAATTTCCTTCTATCACTAACTAACCACATCAATAATAAAAATGTGAGTAGTGGCTGTTCTTTAGGGAAACCACTGATGGTCAATATCAGTGGATGTCAACAACAAAAATGTGAGCAGTGGCTGTTTTTTGACTATCAGTGGATATCCAACTGTTATGGGTCATTTTCTGAGCGTACATACCCTGACTAATATCCTGCTTTTGGTTGTTTGCTTGTGATCAGGATACTAGATTAGGATATTACTGACATCCTGGGCGATATCCTGGTGTTAACTAAATTAATCACGTGCAGGTTAGAGGCTGTGGGTTACTAACGGTCAGATGGACTTCTTCTCCTCAAGACTCGGGCGTATGTGTTATGTGAGAGACGTTGAACCCGAAAGACCAGGTCTACAACGTTCGAGTGGGGAATATTCGCCGGATCCCGGTTTATTAGGATAGTTTGTTGCATTTCTTTTACTATTAATAGATGGGGGCGGATCAGATTAAGGCACGCAACTTTCACACACACTTTTGAACACTTTTGCTCTCTAGCTCACTGCAAACACTTTACACAAACACTTGTATTCGAATTACATTGTAACACCTAGTTGATCCGCATCACATCCTGCACTGTATCCTGATATTTGAAGTAATAGAAGAACAAGGCAGCTGCGATTGTCAGCTCCCGAGGTTTTATGCCGGCGATCTAGATTGATCAAGGGCTTTCCTCGTACATCACATGTCAACCTTTACTTTTTTGCTCATTGTTTGATCACAGATACAGCTCTATATCCTGATCCGTATCCTCAAACTATTTTTACAATTAACTTGGTTAACATATTTTTCACGCATACTTCTGGCACACTACCTCACTTAACTAATTTGATCACTTAATTGCTTCGGTAATTTTTTACCAAAACAATTTGGCGCCCACCGTGGGGCAAGTGGTTCTATTTTTGCTAAAAACTTTAGTAAAATCATTACTCGGTTTTCTATTGTCAAAACTTTTTTAAATTGTTTTCAATGGCCTCGAGATCAAACATGAGCTCTTCCACCATGTCTGCTACAACCTCTGCAACAATTGGTTCGGTGCTTCCACCTCCTCCTCCAAGAATGCAAGCTTCTTCACACGGAACAGAAAGTCATGTAGCTCGGGATGTTATCCCCGCTCCCAGTACCCAGGGATCCAGTCCTGTTTTGGCGTCTAATGATGAAATTCTGAATTTGTTTGGTAGTGTACAGGAACAGATGAGGCAGCAGCAGGAAACTAATCGGATGCTGATGAGAGAGATACAACTCTTAAAATCCGGCCCAAGTAGACCTGCTGAAGAAACTGTCACTCCTATACAGCCTAGGGCTTTGAACTTCAGTTCTGCAGTTTACACTGAGGATAACCGGGGGAACATCGTCCCAAGCCATTCTTGGAATCATACCCCTGAGATACCCTCCTCGGTCAGGATGTCAACTGTGAGGAGCTCAGGATATGCTTCAGGATATGGCCAGAATCCTCAGACCGGTAACGTGTCAAATAATAATATTCTTGCTGCTAACAACAATGGGTCTTTGCAGGATGCAGGTATGACGTCAACATTTACTAGGGAGCTTCAGAAATTGAAGGACATGATATCCAGTGTACCTGGAGTGGTCCAGCCAATTTCGGAAGTATCCCAAGACAGCCACAGGACATCCCGCTTTGCATATCCTATATGTGATGCTGAAATCCCAAAAAGATTTCAGACCCCCAACATGAAACTGTATGATGGGACTACGGATCCTGAAGAGCATATTGCCCAGTATAGAGAAAGAATGGAGATTAACCCTATCCCTCCGGAACTCAAGGAAGCATGCTTGTGCAAGGGTTTCGGTTCTACCTTGACAGGATCAGCCTTAAAATGGCTGTTAAATGTTCCTCCTCACTCAATTACTTTGTTTGCTCATTTGGTTAATTTATTTAATAGCCAGTTTTCTTGCAGTCGGAGTTTTGAGAAACTAACCAGTGATCTTTACAGGTTAACTCAAGGACCTCAGGAATCCTTGAGGGATTATGTGAACAAGTTTAGTCGGGAATCCTTGGATATCCCACATCTTGATGTT
The DNA here is from genome assembly GCA_030545235.1 of Helianthus tuberosus. Taxonomy (NCBI): domain Eukaryota; kingdom Viridiplantae; phylum Streptophyta; class Magnoliopsida; order Asterales; family Asteraceae; genus Helianthus; species Helianthus tuberosus. The sequence continues at coordinate 24,099,487 of CM060435.1, read as the reverse complement.
GCAACAGCTGTGCAGGCTTTTAAGATGGGGTTGCAAAAGGATTCTCAGTTTTATCAGGATCTTGTAATGAATCCCTGCAGGAATCTCGACGAAGCTCGTAACAGGGCTTTGAGATATATCCGCTTAGAAGATGACAAAAAGATGCAAGAGAGGATGAATTCTACCTCGACCTACGAATCAACCAACAGGAAATCAGAATCCTCGTATAAACCATATCGCTCCAAGCCATATGGCAGAAATGATAACAAGAAAGTGAATGCTGTTGAAGACGAGGATCCTGAAGAATATCCTGAATTATCTGAATACTGCTTTTCTGTTAATATACCTGAGTTAATGTATGCTATGCAGGGTTTAGGAGACAAAGCTAGGTGGCCTCGAAAGAATCAGCAGAAAGTCGATTGGAAGGATAAATCCAAATGGTGTGCCTTCCATGAAGATTTCGGACATGTGACCGAGGATTGCATTGCTCTAAGGAAAGAGATAAGTTACCTGTTAAGCAAGGGGTATCTGAAGGATTTGCTGGGAAGAAAGAAGAATAAAGGGCAGGATCCTGAGAAGGATCCTGAACGAGCAGCATCACCCCCAGCAGATGCCAAAATAATTAACTTTATTTCAGGAGGATCCGACATTTGTGGGACTTCGTATTCTGCGGCCAAGAGACATGCAAAGGAAGCTAAGACTGAAAGGGGGGGGGACAAACCAGTTAGGATGACTACCCTAACAACCGATAAAGTGATCACTTTTGATAGTGATGACAGGGATACTGTCCAGGATCCTCACCATGATGCTCTCGTAATAACATTATATGTTGCTAACCATTTTGTACGCAGGATATTGGTGGACAATGGTAGCTCCGTCAACATAATTCAGCGAGAAACATTGAAGAGGATGAATGTATCTCCGATGGACATTACTTCAAAGTCCACTGTGCTCGTTGGTTTCAGTGGAGAAGCTAGGAATACCGTAGGAGAGATAAAGTTACCAGTATATTGTTGAAGGGGTCAACTCGATACAATGCTTCTGTGTGATGGACTCCCTATCCTGCTATAACATCATACTAGGCAGGCCATGGATCCATGACATGAAGGCTGTGCCATCAACTTATCACCAGTGCATCAAGATCCCTACCCCTTGGGGGGTCGTCAAAGTTGATAGTGATCAGCAGGAGGCAAAGGAATGCTACTCATCCTCAATGAAATCCTCAACCAAGCCTAATCCAGCATAGCAATTAAAGATGCGGGCCCAGGATATCGTGGAGGCTTCAGAGCAGGATATGAAGAAAGTTATCCTAGATAAGGATAATCCTGATATCTCGGTGCTCGTAGGAACCAATATCCCTCAGGATATTGAAGAAAAATTAACTAACTTTTTGAAGTGCAGGATGTCAACATTTGCATGGAAGCATGAGGATATGACAGGCATATCCAAAGACATTATTACTCACAAGCTTGGAATTGACAGGTCGTTCAAGCCTGTTCAGCAAAAAAGAAGGAAGTTTGCTCCTGAACGAAATATAATCATACAGGAGGAAGTTGAAAGATTGTTGAAGTCCAAAATGATCAGAGAAGTCTAGTTTCCAAGATGGCTGGCAAATGTAGTCGTGGTACAGAAGAAAAATGGGAAATGGAGAGTCTGTGTAGATTACACGAACTTGAACAAGGCTTGTCCTAAGGACCCATTTCCTCTTCCCCATATTGATGCAATGGTGGATGCTACTGCCGGGCATGAGATGTTAACCTTCATGGATGCATCCTCAGGATTTCAGCAGATTCTAATGGAGCCTTCGGACCAGGAGGATACTACTTTCATGACACCAACATGTATTTATTGTTATACTGCTATGCCTTTTGGTTTGAAAAATGCAGGTGCAACATACCAGAGGTTGGTAAACATGATGTTTAAAGACAAGCTGGGGGACACCATGGAGGTATATATTGACGATATGGTGGTGAAATCTAAAAAGGCTGAGGATCACCTCCAGGATATTAAGGGAGCATTTGATTTCCTGGATCAGTATAACATGAAACTGAATCCTGCTAAGTGCCATTTCGGAGTGGGGGCAGGAAAGTTTCTAGGATACATGGTGACCAAAAGAGGCATAGAAGCGAGCCCGGAGCAGATTAGAGCTATCCTGGATATAAAGTCACCTTCGAATTTGAAGGATGTTCAACGGTTAACAGGCCGAGTAGTAGCATTAAACAGATTTATTTCAAGATCCTCAGAAAAATGCAAGGAATTTTATGATATCCTCAAGAAGAATAAGAAGTTCGAATGGGGAGCAAAGCATGAAGCAGCCTTGCAGGATTTGAAGCGATATCTCTCAACTGCACCTCTATTGATGAAGCCTGAAAATGGTGAACCACTATCCCTATACCTCGCTGTATCAGGGAATGCTGTAAGTGCCGTTCTTATAAAGGACCATGAAGGTCAGCAATATCCTGTCTATTATGTTAGTAAAAGTTTACTAGATGCTGAAACTAGATATTCTCATCTAGAGAAATTGATATTAGCCCTAGTTATGGCATCAACAAAACTTAGACATTATTTTGAGACACATATGATTCATGTTAAAACTAATTATCCTGTTAAAAACGTGCTTAGGAAACCCGAGATGTCGGGTAGGATGGCTAAGTGGTCAGTAAAACTGAGTGCTTATGACTTAGTCTATGAGCCTAGAAATGCCATAAAGTCTCAGGCTTTAGCTGACTTTGTGGCTGATTTCAGTAGTGACATTCAAAATGAAGTAGATTTAGAAGTACAGCAGCTAGGAGAAAACTTAGAATGTTGGACATTATATACTGATGGTGCATCTAACGTAAGAGGTGTAGGTTTAAGTATACTACTAAAATCTCCACAGGGGGACATATTACCCCAGGCTATTAGGTGTGAATTTCCTGCTACTAATAATGAGGCAGAATATGAGGCTTTAATTGCAGGATTAGAGTTGGCTAAAAATATGAATATCAAGAATTTGCAAGTATATGTTGACTCCTTGTTAATCACTAATCATTTTAATGGAACCTATGCAGTTAAATGAGAGAAGTTAATCAAGTATCTCGAAATTCTCAAAAAATTAGCAGGATATTTCGATATTTTTACACTTGAACAGGTACCAAGAGAGGATAATGCTGAAGTTGATGCTTTGGAAAATCTGGGATCATCGGTCAGGATAGCGGAAGGAACCCGAATACCAATATTACATATCCTATATCCCGCAACGAATCCTCAGGATAAGGAAGTAATAAGTATTCAGGATCCTGACGATGAGTATCCTGAGGAGGATCCTAAGTCCTGGACGGCTCTAATCATGAGATATCTCAAGGAAGGACACATCCCAAAGAATGAGAATCCTAAAGCCTTTAGAATGAAGGTATCATGATTCACTATTATAAATGATGTTTTGTATAAGAAATCTCATGCAGGACCATATCTGAGGTGCTTGGAGGATCCCGAAACCAAAGAAGTACTTCAGGATATACATGAAGGGGATTGTGGTAACCATACTGGGGGCAGGTCCTTATTCTCAAAAAATATTAAGGACAGGATATTATTGGCCGACGATGAGGAAAGATGCCACATAATATGCTCGAAGATGTCATGCATGTCAAAGACATAGTAACATATTACATCAGCCTGCTGAACCGCTGTATCCTATTGTTTCCCCTTGGTCGTTCATGAAGTGGGGTATGGATATAGTGGGAAAGCTTCCAAAGGCTCCAGGAGGAAAGGTTTTCATGTTGGCACTGACGGATTATTTCTCCAAGTGGGTTGAAGCAGAAGCATTTGTTCAAGTTAGAGATCAGGAAGTGGTATCCTTCATAAAAAGAAATATCCTGACTAGGTTTGGAGTACCAGCTGAGATAATTTGTGACAACGGATCTCAATTTATAAGTAAAAGGACTACTGACTTCTGCAAGAGTTGGGGAATCAAAATGATTACGTCTACCCCGGTACATCCTCAAGCAAATGGACAAGCTGAATCCTCAAACAAGATAATTGTCAACAACTTGAAGAAGAGATTAGGGGCCAAGAAAGGAAGATGGGCAGAAGAACTACCCTTTGTTTTGTGGGATGATAGAACGATGGTAAAAAATGAAACTGGTCAAACCCCATTTTCCTTAGTGTTTGGAGCAGAAGCGGTGATCCCGACGGAAATGGTGATACCTACAGCAAGATCCAACCTCAGGAATCCTGAGCAGAATCCTGAAGTCCTATACCAGGAACTGGATACTATTGATGAGACAAGAGATGCTGCCAGGCTAAGGATGGCAGCATATCAACAAAGGATATCCAGAGCATACAACAAAAATATAAGGACTAGAAGGTTCAAAGTTGGAGATTGGGTATTAAGAAAGGCTTTTCGGAATACTACTAATCCTGCTGATGGAAAGCTGGCTCCAAAATGGGAAGGACCATATGAGGTTGAATCAGAATCAGGAAAAGGTGCATACCGACTCAAGAATATAGAGGGGGATATGCTACCGAGATCTTGGAATGCTATACATCTAAAACTCTATTTCAAGTGAGTGTGGAATTTAAATTCCAACTCAGGATGGTATGAATTATGTCTCTCTTATTAAATTTTTATATTATTTACTATTTTGAACCTATTACTGACTTAAGCATCGGAGGGGTGTTAGCCAGCCTAACACCCACCTTAGCTTATGGTGGTTTTGCAGAATATACTTCGGGATATAGCACCAGGATACACACTCAGGATACTTCGGAAAATTAGAGGATTGGCCCCCTCTCTCACGTATAAGGGATCCTGATCCCTTCAAAGGTTTAAAGGTACTCACCTTTCTTCCGAATTGGGTTTAAACACCCCGCCTGGAGTGCAAGTTATTTGGGAATAGTTCAAGGTGGCGGGACCAGTCCATGTAAAAGTGGCTGACAATTTCGTTACTATTGGCTATATCCTGAATCCTAAAGGTATATGAGGATTGATCACCCTCTCTCACGAAAGGGTATTTTCATACTCTCTAAGGTTTAAAGGTTTTCACCTTTCTAAGTCTTGGAGTTTATACACTCCCGCCTGTAGCGCACGAAAATTTGGGATTTCCCCCGGGATACGAAGGATTTATCTCCAGTACATTTTGGGTTTTACCCTTGTAACGCGAAAAATTGTCTATACAATTGGAACTAGTGTTCAAAAATTTTTCTAAGTGTTTGAGGACTTCATGCACAGGGGACACTCCATCTAAAGCAACTGTATGATGCATAAAGGATCAAAGTTGAGCTAAGAGTCTCGAACTGGGGACATCTTAGTAGGAGAAGTCGCAAAAGGGATTGGAGAATGATACTAGGGTTAGACTCAGTTCCGGGTATGATCTTTCCTTTATAAACTTTACATAAATTTTATAACTCAGGTTAAGGTTTAAGTATCCTGAAAAGGATATATCTTCAGGATATATCTTCAAAATGTGTTTTTGGGATGCGTTTCAGGATATTTGATTAAAATATTTGGAAGTGATACTAGTTTGAAATTAAAACCTTGATCAAACAAGTATTGTCAAAACAGGTTTTGGAAAGTGGACTATCTTTTATTCTTTAAAAGTTTTCTCTAAAGTTGATTGAATTTTTTGAAGTTCTATTTAATGAAAGCTTTCATAATATACCACTGAGTATATTGATCAGGATATTTTCAAAAGATAGTTGTACAAAATTTTGCAAAGCTAAAATCTACATTAAGGAATGCATGACAGAAATTAAAAGGCAACAACAAATAAGTCAAAAGGAAGTTATATTATTAACATGTCAAAAGTTGTGCTTTTGGATTCACCTCAAACCGAGGCCCGTCCACCAAAAGCACAATTAGTCTTTACCATACTTATGTAACGATTGAAGGTTCTATCTCAAAACGGGACCTGTCCACCTTCAACCGTTATGACATTCAAAACAGGTTATACTAACCGATGACCAAGGGCTTCATCCTGAAACCCAGGACCCGTCCACCTTTGGTCATCGTATTGTTCTAGTGCAGGAAATATAAATTGTTCAACGACAGGAAAAGTAAATTGTTTATACAAACCACAACCATGAAATTTAAAAAAGTGGGCTCCGGCCTTGGCACGTATATCCATCATCGCCCACTTTGCCGCCTAAGGGGCAGCACCTTCTTGATCAACAACTTCTTTCCCAGCATCTGCACCAGCATCCCCCTCAGGATTTTTCTCGGCATCATCACCAGCATTGGCCACTTCCTCTGCCGCCTTAGAAGGGTCTTCACCAGCATGCTTTGCAGGATGAGCGACGGGATGCCCTCCAAGATGCTGTAGTTTCGCTTCCCAAGCCTTTACATTCCAGGAGGGGCATTCGAAGCCCAAGCTCTTGGCCTCATAAGCCATCCTTAACCTGGCTTGGAGAAGGGAGATAACAACGGATGCTTTGAGACTGTCCCGATATGAACTCATATCCTGCTGGTATTGGAGAAGGGCGGCATCTAGTTTGGCTTGAGCATCCTCATTGGCTTTGTGGAGGGCAGCTTGGTGTTCCTGGGTCATTGCCTTGTATTTGTCTACATAATGTTGGGACTTGGCAGTTGCAATTGTTCCTTGATCAGCTATGGTGGCTTCAAATTTTTCGAGCTTAATCTCCAGCATCTTTTTAAGCCCACAGGCGTCTTCATACAAGTGCATGAGACGTTCCAAGCCCTGCAGTTAAAGATACAGGTATCAGTGTAAAATGAGCAGGATAATGACTAACATGCATGTTCAGGATATTGGAAGGGAATTTTTACCTGCTTGAGGAATGAAGTGGCTTCATTAAATCCATGATTCTCGAGAGAGAATGTCTCAGAGGCGGCTGGAGAATCCATTTCTTTCCTCTTCCGGGAGCTAGAAGCCCGGGTCCTGGATGCCGGAGGAGCTTTAGGAGCGGTAGTAGTCTTTGAAGTGGTAGGCTTCGGTGTGACAGATGACTTCGGCTTAGATTCCTGTTTGACAGGTACAAGGCTGGAGTAACTATCCAACTCGTCAAGTTGGAAGCCTTCAAGGTTGACAACTGGTACTGCACAAGGGAAGATATTTTTAAAACTCATAATACCTCTGAAAAATAATCGGTTTGATAAATAAAGATAATTACTGAGAATATGCTTACTAGACATCTCTGAACTTGATTTTTGGCTTGAATCTGTAAGAGACAGGGAGAAAGTTCTTTCACTGGCAGGAAGTTGGTAGATTCCTTTGATCCTGGACTTGGATTCCGCACTTGGGGGTGCTAAATCTCTGAAGTTCGCTGCATAAAAACATCAGGATATAAGTTTGGGATATAGTTTAAGGATACACTTGGGGATATTCCTAAAACCCTAGATCCTACCCTTGGTTAACCATCTAACCGGCAGATCGAAACCCTTGTCGATAGAGTCTCTTTTCACAAAAAAGAACTTTCGCCGCCATCAGTCTTCGTTCTTGGTGGCCTTAAGGACCAAAGGGCTTTTGGAGGTGGAAAACAAAAGAAAACGGCTGTCGCCATGGGACCTCAACCGGTATGCTATAGGGAGGTCTTCAATACACAGGTCAGGGTAATGGCGAGATCTGATTTGATTTAGCACCATCAAAACTCGCCAGACCATTGGCATAGTTTGAGCATAACTAAGGCCGGTGAGGTCGAAGAAACGAGTGATAAAGGGTGGAAATGGATACCGGAGTCCCAAAGAAACGGGGTAGGCGAAAAAACAGACCCACTCGTCTGATGACACGTTTGATCGGACCTCCCGATCAAAAGGGCGAATGACTGTTCCAGCGGGAAAGGCGCCGGAATTCTTGAGGGCAGCGATATCGGCATTGTTGAAGCAGCAAATTTCTTTTTCTGGTTCTCGTAGGAGGTTTTGACTCACGAGGGTTGGGACTGGTTCATCCGAACGAGATCTTGTCCGAGATGCCATGAAGTGTATTAAGCAAACTAAAAGAAACTCTGGAAAAAAAAACAGAGGATGAGGGAAAGGATGGTTACCTGAAAATCGCTTGAAGAGTAATGATAACAAGAAGAAATATCTCAGCTAATTATAGGCTGAATATAGGGGGTAAAGAGTGAATATTGCATTGAAAATGGCACAATGTCACCTCAACCATCGTTTCGTTTTAATTGCCTTGATTTACGAGATATAATTTTTAAAATATATCCGTTGGATTGGTATACCAACAGATATATTTGGGGACAATTGTTATGGGTCATTTTCTGAGCGTACATACCCTGAATAATATCCTGCTTTTGGTTGTTTGCTTGTGATCAGGATACTGGATTAGGATATTGCTGACATCCTAGGCGATATCCTGGTGTTAACTAAATTAACCACGTGCGGGTTAGAGGCTGTGGGTTACTAACGGTCAGATGGACTTCTTCTCCTCAAGACTCGGGCATATCTGTTATGTGAGAGACGTTGAACCCGAAAGACCAGGTCTACAATGTTCGAGTGGGGAATATTCGCCGGATCCCGGTTTATTAGGATAGTTTGTATCATTTCTTTTACTATAAATAGATAGGGGCGGATCAGATTAAGGCACGCAACTTTCACACACACTTTCAAACACTTTTGCTCTCTAGCTCACTGCAAACACTCTACACAAACACTTGTATTCGAATTACATTGTAACACCTAGTTGATCCGCATCACATCCTGCACTGTATCCTGATATTTGAAGTAATAGAAGAACAAGGCAGCTGCGATTGTCAGCTCCCGAGGTTTTATGCCGGCGATCTAGATTGATCAAGGGCTTTCCTCGTACATCACGTGTCAACCTTTACTTTTTTGCTCATTGTTTGATCACAGATACAGCTCTATATCCTGAGCCGTATCCTCAAACTGTTTTTACAATTAACTTGGTTAACATATTTTTCACGCATACTTCTAGCACACTACCTCACTTAACTAATTTGATCACTTAATTGCTTCGGTAATTTTTGACTAAAACACCAACAGTGATTGAAACACTGATGTTTAGTCAGTAAATGGTCAACATGAAGAATGAAGAAACATAGGTTGTCTTTCAGCAGTGGATAACTTTTAACAATCAGATGTTTGAACCAACACAGTGGTTGTAACATAATTTTAAGGATAAATTAAAAATATCATTTTTAAGTATTTAGAAGAGTGTTAAAAGATGAGAAGACAGTGAATCTGGTTAAATATCTGTTTAGACTTAAACATATGTTGGGGCTTAAAAATAGGTTTGGTCTTATATATCAGTTGTCTGGACTCAAAAATAATTTGACCTTAAACAGATGTTTGCCCATAAACATCAGTTTGCAAAAAGAGACCAATTTCAAGAATACTATACTAAAGAATACACAAGTTTCCAAGTGTACATCATTTTTATTTATTAGTATAATAAAGATCAAACAACTGTTTAATTTATAGTACAAATCAAACCATTCAGGTAATGTGATAAATACTGTTACATATAAACATTGTTGTGATAGACACTGTTACATATAAACACTGATGTCATATATACTGTTACATATAAACACTGATGTGATAAATACTGTTAGATATAAACATTGTTAAAATAAACAAAGGTAGAATAACTGCTGTTGATGATGGACCACTGTTGTTGTTGGGCAGTAGTTCACCTTTGGTTGATCAGAACTTTGGTTCATCAGTGCTCGTCTTCAACAGAGCTTTGGTCTTCATCAGTGCTTTGGTCTTCAACTGTGGATAATCCTCGTCAGTATTTGTGTACAACAGTCTTTATATCCAACAGTTGTTAGGCAGATCAATGTTTTGCCTTATTAACTTGTTATAACTACTGTCATTGGAGGAAACTTAGATGGGCAGTGCTTATTGTGAATCAACATGCAGCTTCAACAGCCAGATCAACATCATCTTATTCTCATTGAGCAATATCCGATATCTTTTCTTCGGCCCTTGGACCAAACGGCTCGAACATTTTCCCTTTTCATCAAAACAAAACCAATATATATATAGCAACAATTAATCTGAAATAAACACATGGAACTAACAGCAAAAAGTGTACCTGAAACAGAATCAACGATTAAGAATAAAAAAAACATAAGGAATTAACAAATGCATGGATTAATGAACGAAACTTATCGTGCTTTTTAAAAAGAACTCGGTTTAATTGCTCAAATTAAGATGATGGGTGATCTGCAAGTGATTAGAAATGAATCAATGCATCAATAAACAGTAAATCAAAATGTTACAAATACCAAAAAATAAATCAGAGCAATTAAGGTTACCGTTTATATAGCAACAATCATTAAAGTAAACACAAATTAAGTAACAACCAACCTTAATTCACAAGCCTGAAAATATAAAGTTGCCACATGAATAATCAAGTAGAACATGCTACAAAAATAATAAAGTGTGAAAACAATCTCAAAAACTTCTCTGTAATTGAGTAGTAAATTGACTCAATTTAGTTAACTACATAAACAATCCAACAAAGAATTTACCGTCCTTCTCCTTGTCTTTCACATTTCCAACTCCTCAACAACCATCCGGCAGAGGTTACTTCCAATCAACAAATAGATTGTGAAAAACAGAGGATCAACAAACATAGGTGCATCCAACATTACTAACATGTGTAAATAAATCAACAAAACATATTGTGAAAAACAAAAACTACAAACATATCAAAATTAATCTACTCGTAATCACATGATACAACAAAGCAAACACCTGAATAAACAATAAAAAATAAAACACAAAAATCAAAACCTACAAAAAGTTATTCATATAAACAATAATAAAAACATTATTACAACATACCATGGTCACCGATTAACAGTAGCTTGTACAAAAGGGTTCATTGTGCAAGATAAGAAACCCTAGGAGAGCTTCTTCTTCTTCTGAAGGTACAAAAGGGTTCATCGTGTTCAGTATAAGAAAATAGATAAAACCAAATAAAATTTATGAATGAGAAAATAGATCTTACATGATTATTCTGTTCTTCAACTACTCAACGGTACAACAAAGCAAGCATCTGAATCTGAATAAACAAATAAAAAATAAAACACAAAAATCAAAAGCTACAAAAACTTATTCATATAAACAATAATAAAAACATTATTATAACATACCAGGGTCACCGATTAATAGGAGCTTGTACAAAAGGGTTGATTGTGTACGATAAGAAACCATATGAGAGCTTCTTCTAGTTCTGAAGATACAAAAGGGTTCATCGTGTTCAGTACAAGAAAATAGATAAAACCAGATAAAATTTCTGAATGAGAAAATAGATCTTACATGATTATTCTGTTCTTCAACTACTCGATGGTACATGATTTAGGGTTTCAAACGCAGATGTATCAAATAGATGTAACCTCTGCCGGACGTTGTTGATGAGATGAAAATGTCAAGAAGGAGAAGGATGAACAGCAGAGAGAAAAGGGATCTTGAATGGAAAGGTGAAGGAGAAGAATTAAATAGGGTTTGTGAAAATGTGAGAATAAAGGGCAGTGGTTACTGTTGGGCGGGAAAAGGGGAAAAACGATGCCCTCATCTAGTGATACGTGGCCCAAATCACTTTCATTTATTATATATAATAGATTCGAATAACCTAGTTAAAAATATTTATGCATAAGAACACGCAACAAAATACAATTCCTATATGATAAATACAACAGAACAAATATAATCCTTATGTTAACAATTATATCATACCTATTTTTTATCAGTCATGTAAACATATAGATAGCAATAATCATAAGTCGGACGATAAACTCCTAATTTTAGATATGAATTACCATAAGCTAGTTATATTCTGGTAGTTTATATAATTCCAATTTTTATAGAAACTATCAATGTAAACTTATAATTCTAATTTGTAATGGATATTGAATGACAATAAGTAAAGAATAAACTTCAAGAGATAAAATTTCTAACAAAAGAAAATGAGATAAAGAGTAGAAAGGGTGGCAAGTTTGTTTGGTGGGGGGCTCTTTAACTTATGTGTGAACAAATGAAGTTACCTGCCCCTATTTCCATCATTTTTGGCACATCATCTTTCGCACTTTATTTGTGGTTTGAGGAATATGACTTAATTTGCATATACAAACTCTATAAAGTAATTTAAGTTTGAAACTTTGAGTCAATAAAAAATAGTGGCTTCTATTTAAGAAGAGTTAAATGCTTGGTTGGTCCCTGTGGTTTTCAAAAATTGCAGACTTGGTCCCAATGGTTTACTAATTACACGCGTGGTCCCTGTGGTTTTCAAAAATGCAATCGGTTGGTCCCTAGCCCTAACATCAGTTAAATTTCTTAGTTAAGTCCATGTTAAATGACAAAATTACCCCTGAGATTAAAATAAAGCAATTAAAAAGGAAAAAATAAAACAAAGGGCCCACCCCATCATCTTCTTCATCATCTGCCCCTCCACCCGCTTCCCATCCCAACCCCTTCGTTTCCACCGGCGACCATCCCTCCACCGGAGACCACCCCAATCGTAAGTCCGAGCGCTGCAATCTGTTACAGACTCACCTTCCGATCGTAACTCCGGGCGAAACAGCTCCACTCTTCCGGTTACATTTACACCACCGGTTAAGATCATCGGATCCAAAGATAACTAAATCACAATAACTGTTGTAAATTACATCACAGTCATCAGATTACTAAAACCACAAGATCACAATGACTATTAGCATAGCTTTCCTACTTCATATACTTTTGTAAGTCATAAACAAAAAAAGTAACTTGATCGTGAATTCGTGATATTGCGAACGAAGAACAGAGAGCAAACAGAAATTTCAAATTAAAAAGAGGCAAAACATAATCACTACCATTTTAGTCAGACTGAGCCTATCATAGGTTGAATCATCACTCATTGTTCCTTAAGTATGGTGGTCGGCGCTGATGGTGGTGGCTGGCACTGATGGCGGCGGCTTCAAGGTAAAAATGGAGGTGTTCAGATTAAAGGTTTGGTGGGATTAATTGCCCAGAAACGGATGTCGGGTTCAATCCTGTGACAACCCTCACTAAACCAGGTATCCGTACAACTTGATTAATAATTAATTATTGCTTAATTACTGTGCTTGCTTGAACTTGTGAATAAACTGCTACTTGAACACTGATACATGTACTTACTTGCATCATACTGTACTTGCTGTCACTACATTATTTACATGACTGAACCTTAGTGAAAAACATGATGCACAAAAAGCACAGTAGCACTATAACGGATAACCTATTGAACATGCTGATAAAGCCAGCATCAGGCAAACACTGCCTCTAAGGCCTGTATGAGCCAGAAATATTTTGCTACACTAGTGGTGAGTGTAGGGATATAAGGGTTGTAGAACTGCGTCTCTAGGAATAAGTCACAATGACTGGATGTGCCTAAAACGTACTCTAAGTACAAAACTCAGCACTTTACATGACAATTAAGCTTTTAGCTAACTAATAAAGTGCCAAAACATGAGAAAAATATTACTAGACACTTTCCAAAGTGTCAGAAATGAGTTGTGTCACTAAAAAGGGTATTAACGACACTTTAAGCTTTGTTAAGCACTTTAACGGATTACTATCCAACCGAACAACCGGACTATACCCGGAACATGAAAATATTGTTATTTTCATTATTTATCTTTTTCTGAGCCAGTTAGGGTCCCTGATTACCCTAACACCCTTTGTAACGCGTGACACACCACTAACCGGGTTAAGCACTTAACTACCTTACTTAACCCAACTAATAAACCTAACTATTGGTTAGAATTGGACTAGTACCCCCCCCCTCTAACCGTCCCCAACTAGAGGGGGACACACCTTGTACTAACTTGATTTGTTTAATCTCTTATGCTTAGTATCAAGAAGACATGGTGACCATTGGGTAATACTCTTGTTAATTGTCTATAAGTTAGATGCAAGACACAACATAACACACACACTTAACAACATCACACAAAAACTCTCCTCTCTTGCTCTCTAAGTCTCGGCCGAACACCCCCCTCCCCTACATCCATTTTCGAGTTTAGTTCATTCCATTCCAACATCATACAAGCTTCAAGGATCACGTATTAGGAGGCTTGGTGCACTCGGAGTTTGAAGGACCTCTTTATCTTGCTTTTATCCACGCGTTTTTCGCATAGATTCTTCCCTAGCCTTGAGCTAGTGGTATGTTACTTAAATCACCTTCTTGAACTATTCTAAAGTGGTTAGTACGATTTGTAACGGTTAAAACTCGAAATCTTACAAGATGATACTTTAAAGTCTACTAAAAATGCTATAAGTGTTGGATAATAGCTCATATGTTGTGTAAATGTTGTAGTAATTGAAATTTGTGATTATTTAGACCCGATCTATGTTGTGGTAGCTCGGATCATCACTTAACCCGGTTTGGTCATGATCACGAATCATGACATAAGGTTGTTTTGAATAGAACAAGGGTTAAAGGGTGAAACTCTACCACACACGAATCATGAACTTGTGTAAAAGTGTTTTAGCTTGTACAATAGTGTTTAAAACTAGCAGATCTACGTATCTGCAAGTGGTATTTTCAAAGGACCAAGCGTTAAAGGAATCATACTTTAAAAGACGGATCTTACACTAACAAGAATGGTTTTTAGAACACACAAGTGTGTAAACACTTGTGTAACACAAAGTTTCGACGAAATAACTATTTTTGTAAAAGTGGACGAGAAGTTGTAAAGACGGAACTTCCATAAAAACGAGGTTTTTACAAAATCGGATTGTTTTATATAAAGATCCACTAAAAGTAATGAGATTTACTTCACAGTTTGGATAAACCACAAGTTCATGAAGTTTATGCGATTTATATACATATTTTGACTAGTTTGTGATTTGAACATGGTTTTGATTGAATAAGAAGATTGTTGGTTTGATTTATAAAAGAAAATGATACGCTTGAAAGCGTGGCCACCTCCAGTTACAGAGGAAACTCTGGCGAAATTTTTCTAAAAACCTAACACTTGGAATTATTTTCACTATAAGTGTTAGAGATACTTGTCGACTTGTTTTCAAACTATGAATTTCGCCACGGCTTTATTTATAAAATATCGGAGGTGGGATTTTTACAAAATAAAACGTGATACATAAATATATTTAGTATATATTTTTCACAACATCACTTGAATAAGTGTTTATGATTATTTTGTGAACTACGTAAATATTATTTTTAGAGTAAAAATAATATTACTAAGTATTATTTTGGGAAATCACATGTATTAAAATATAATATTTTTGAGAAGAATATTCATATTTTGAAGTGGAAATAAAATATATTAAGTGAGACTTAATAGTGAAATCTGAATGTTACGAACACACATGTATTAAATCCCCCATCCTTGGGAAGGAAAATAACTACCAAGTATACAGAATGTAAACACGAAATAGTTGCCTAACTATTTCCCAAAAACTTAAACCATAAAGCTAAGGCACGGCCGTCCGTCTAATAGAGTTAGCACGTGTAGGTTGTCATACAGCTGATTGATTTGGAGGCATACTTGGTAGAGACGCACCACTGTGAGTTCATGTCCCCCTTTTCTCTAACTGTTTTCAGTTTTCTTAACTGCGGGGGTGAAATACATGTTACTTTGATTACAAGTACTTTATACATGGTATGGTTAGCGTAAGGAGGTTTATTACTTAGATCATGTGAGTGGGTAGGCAGAAACTGGAGGCCATTAATCCTCATTGTAGGACCGAGGGACGTAAGCGGTAGATCTATCTGGGTGTAGCGAGCCCAACTCTAGGCCCAACAGAACGGACCTCTGAGAGGCCCAACAGAACGGACCATGGAGTGACTTTGTACCCAACGCTAAATCTGCTAGGTTTGAGTCTTCCTACTTGCACTTCACATATATCAATGGCCTTGCAAACCATTGGTGATCTCTTTTTCCTTATTTGCTACATACCAAGACTATTTTTATACTCACGAAGGTTTACTTACTCACTTACACATGAACTCGCTCAACATTATTGTTGATTTTTCAACTTACATGTATTTCAGGAAATTAAAGATCTGGAGCGGTATGTTATGTTTTCCCGCTGCATAAGGGTTCCAAGGTCATCCCAGTTTAGGAAATGTGACTCTTTCCTGGACAAGTCACAAATCTTAAACTGCGTTTATTTCATGTCGATGTTTATGTTATTCAAGACAATGTTTTATGTTATGAGGTTGTAAGTCTCTAAGACAATGTTGTGTTACTCTGGTTTTAAAACTTAATCGAATGGATGATCTTGCATGATTTTATTTCATATAGCTTTGTTATGGTTAAGCCATGGTATTAAGAAGTCACACCAAAATTAACCACGCTTCCGCAAAGCCAGGGTGTGACAAATCCTCTGCTAACTAATTTTAGGGTTCGTGAGTTTATCGATGTGTGTTATTGTGGTCGGCGCTGATGGTGGTTCTGTTGGTGGCAGGTGCGATGGTGACCTGTTCTATTGGTGGATGGTGCGGTGGTGGCAGGTGCTGTGGTGGCAGGTGCGGTGGTGGTCGGCCCTATTGGTGGCAGGTGTGTTGGTGATGTCTTTAGGGTTTAAGGATGCAGATGATGATGGTGATGAAGATGATATGGTGATGAAGATGATGCAGTGGGTTTTGTTAATAAGCAAGGGTAATTTGGTCATTTAACATGGACTTAACTTAGAAATTTAACTGATGTTAGGGCTGGGGACCAACCGAGTGCATTTTTGAAAACCACAGGGACCACGAGTGTAATTAGTAAACCATTGGGACCAAGTCTGCAATTTTTGAAAACCACAGGGACCAACCAAGCATTTAACTCATTTAAGAATATAAATATGTATCCATTTTAGTCATATATAGTAGGTATGGTAATTATGTAAAGAGTTTTCAAGTATCATGTTTCTTTTTTTAGAATGGAGCCTTTGCTTTTCTGTATATAAAGAATGGTTAATATCAGTTCTCATAAGATCAAGCAGTCCAAATGTGCTAAGATTTGGGTTGCTTTGACTCTCGAACACTACTCCACAAATCATCATTCATTATTTGAAGAATAATTTTTCATCCTTTTAACACTTTTGAATTTCCTTTTACACTATCTTAACATCTATGGGTGTTAAATAGGTAGTGTTTGCACGTTGGTAGGTTGAACCCTACGCAAATCGAAAATTTTCACACGAACCCTAAAACCATATCTAATACATGAACCTCAACACGACACAAACTTTCACGGGTTGGCCCGAACACGACATGCTTAACTCAACCTTTTTATTTATTTGTTTTAGTAGTTTTTTCTTTAACTATTCACTATCTAATTTGGATAAACACTAAAAAATGAATTTTCTTACATTATTAAGTCAGATATGATGCATTATACATAATGTACTCCCGGTCCCAAGTAGTATGGTCTACGTTTTAAAAGGCTACTTTGGTCATGGTATTACGACTAATACATTATTACATCATACTTGTTCCTTTTATCAATTCATGGTAAAGATAAATCGTCACTCTAACACTATGTTCCTGAGTCTCATTTAACAGGGGTCCAATTTGGGAGGATGAATATATGGTCATATTTTCTTCCATTTTCCCTCATTTTCCCTCCCCTCCCCTCCCCTGTTAGAGGGTGGGTGATGATATAGTGCCCATGTTTTCGAGTGGGTCTAAAGAAATGTTTCTCGTTTAGCTAAGAAAGCCTCCACGATTCATTTCACTATGATAAGTCAACTTGCTACACTAACGTTGTTTTGTTGATCATTATATTATCGTCCTACTAATGAACTTTGGCTTCCAAACTCTCAGGGACAGTCATGAAAACACTGTAGGATTCGTGTTTCACCAAATGTTCTAGACATCTTTTTGAATTATGTTATCAATTTTAAATTAAAGTATTTAGTAGATTTACAAAATCAATAATGGACAAGACAAAAAATGTATTATCATAATTACCAAAGCATACCTGCAACTGGTTAGTTGCAATTTGCTACCGACCCTCCCTAGGGGGTACTTCCCCCTTAAATCTAAGGGCTATTTGACTACCGAAATTACAATACTTTGCAATTGACTCCTAAATTCTAGTTTCACGATAAACAATAGCTCGTAAACTATGCATTAAAGGTTGTAATTCGAATCACGATGAAAATCTGGGCTGGCTGTGAGCATGGACGGAGTGGGTACTGGCAGAGGGGCAAAAACGTAAAAGGGCCCGCAAGAGTTTAAAAAATTTATATTTAATTTAAAAACTATAAATTAGCAACAATTAGTTGTTTTATATGGTTGTAATATATGGAAGGGGAGTTTTTCAAAAATTTTTGCATTTTTCACTTTTAACCTCTTTGATTTTTTTAGTTTTAACCCTAAGCTTTTCAACTAGTCAATTTAACCTCAACACTTTTTAATTTTCAACTTTGGTCCCCAATACTTTTCATTTTTCACAAGTTTTTCATTTCACACTCCGTTCTAAATTTTGTGAGTCAATACGCAGCAAGATGTGTGTGAGGTTCAACGTTTTTTTATCTGTTTTTCCCGTTTGACAGGCCAATCACAACGCATCTTTTTTAATTCGTTTGATAAGTTCGTCGCAACGTGCGAATCTTAGATCAGCTTAGTTATTCTTTTATAAGTTTTACGTTTCTGTCAAATTTAATCGCATTAACACGCCGCAACGGGCATGCGTGGTTCAACAATTTTACGTATGTTTTTGTTCGGTGTTATTTTTTACCCTTTTATTTATTTTATTTTTACAAGTTCTTCTGATGTTGGTATTCGCTGGCAATGGTTTGGCATTAGTGCTACTTGGCATAATTTTACAAACGTTATTGACCTATTAAGTTTTGTACTATTTTTTTCATGTGCATATTATTATGTATGTGCCGGTATAAATTTGATATGCTCTACGTGTTGACATAAACTTTTTCTGGAAACGAGTCAGGTCAAATATAATACGTTTTCGTTTAAAAAAACATTTTTATGTGCATATTTTTATGTAAGTTTCGGTTTAATTTGAGTTGGTGTATGTTTCGACGTAATTTTTTTTGGGAAACAAGTTAGGTGATGTTTTGTAAATTTTGTTTGTAACCGAGTGGAGTTAAATTGTGGTTTTCTTTTTTTCCATTTATACAAAAGCTCTAATTCATCTCTTTTGGTTATACGTGTCAACTTTTCCGTTATACCCGCTACATTTTCTATGTATGAATCAGGTCACATATAATACGTTATGATTGTATGGTATATTTGAATTACTTTATATTTGATCCAATTACAATGCTTATATAGGTTACGTTGAGTTCAATCGGATACGTCGATAATAGACACCATATTTATAGTATTGTAATTAGTGTGTCTTTTGTATCAATTATCTCCATAAATAGGAGATTGTGTTGTATCTTTATATAGGGTTTATGGTGAATTAAAGAAATCAAGGAATTATCATTCTCTACATGGTATCACCCTAAAGATTCTCTTCCCTTTCTCTCGAAATCTTCCTGTTCTCTCAAACCCTTGCCGCCGCCAACCCTACCTTATCAGCCACCATTCTCAAACCTTCTCCTTCAATGGCCGATAACAAGTTGCAGCCTGCTGTCACTGTCAACAATATCCGAACCTCTGTCCCTATCACTTTAGACAACGATGCCACCGACTATAACACATGGTCGGAACTCTTTCGAATTCACTGTACGGCGTTTCTTGTGGCTGACCACCTCAAACCTCGTGACCCACCCGCTGCTACCTCATCGTCCGACAAGGAAAAGCAATCGGCCCCACCTGCTCCTGACTCTTGGGAACGTCTTGACGCCATAGTTCTCCAATGGATTTATGGCATAATCTCTCCCGGACTTCTAAAAACTGTCTTCAAAAAGAGCACCACCGCCTATGATGCTTGGAAATCCATAGAGAACATCTTCCAAGACAATAAAGCCACCCGAGCCCTCTTTCTCAAACAAAAGTTCGCAAACACCCGCCTTGAAAACTTCTCTTCCATGCATGAATACTGCCAAGAAATCAAGGTCTTGGCCAATCAGTTGAACAATGTCGATGCCGCGGTTGACGAACAAGATCTTGTGTTGCAAACCATTGCCGGTCTCACCGAACAATACGAAACTGTCGGTACCATACTCCAAAACACCAAGCCTTTGCCATCTTTCTTCGAGGTTCGTTCTCAGTTGTGCATGAATGAAACTACTAAAGCCAATCAAGCCATTCATTCGGCTCATCAGGCCGCAACAGCCCTTCACACTCAAAGCCAAACACGCTCCTCCTCGGCCATGTCACACACCACCGCCGCCCAGCCCACTTCCGATACTACCCGCGGCCGTGGCCGTTCCCGTGGACGCGGTAGGGGACGTTCATCTTCCTCTCAGCCGAACCGCTCCAGGGGACAGGCTCCTCACTCGGCCCAAACTCAGCATCCCTACATCATATTTTCAATTCTTGGGCCGCTTCCCAGTGGGCCTCCCTCCTAAGCAACAACTACGGCCCATAGTTCAACCAAGCACCCCCTGCCCTTATCCTTCCACTCCTCGGCCGAATAGTTCGCAAGGAATTCTGGGCCCACGGCCGTCACAGGCCCACATGGCTACTTACAGCCTGACGCCGACCGATATTGCACAGGCTCTCTACACTCTCTCTATGAGTCAGCCTTCTGATCCAGTTGGTTATATGGACACCGGCGCCACTGGCCACATGGAGCAACCAGGTATGATTTCCCCGTCTATTTTTAACACTTGCACTAACAAGCAAATAATCGTTGGCAATGGCTCAACCATTCCCGTAATTGGACAAGGCAACAAAACTTTACCTCCACCTTTCCCGCCTTTCAAACTAAACAATATTCTTTATGCTCCTAACCTCATCAAAAACCTCATCTCTGTCCGCCGCCTAACGACGGACAATTTACTTTCAATTGGATTTGACCCGTTTGGTTTTCTTGTGAAGGATCTCAAGACCAAGGAACCTATCCTACAATGCAATAGCTCGGGAGACCTCTACCCTCTCACCACCAACTTCATCAAGCCTCCCTCCAACCCTACTGCTTTAGTTGCTGTTACTCAAGACTGTTGGCATCAACGCCTTGGGCACCCGGGCAATTCTTTATTGCATTCGTTAAAGACTACTTCTTTTATTGATTTTATTAAACCCAATAATACACTTTGTCAGTCTTGTGTTTTTTTTGGCAAAAGTGTTAAACTACCATTTTATGATTCTATGAATAGCACTCATTTACCTTTTGATATCATTCACAGTGATTTGTGTACCTCCCCGGTCTTAAGTACCGGCGGTCACCGTTATTATGTATTGTTTCTTGATGACTTCACATATTTTCTTTGGACTTTTCCTCTAACAAATAAATCTCAAGTTTACACTACCTTTATCAACTTCTATAACCATATTTATACACAGTTTGAACGCAAAATTAAACAGTTCCAATGTGACAATGGCACCGAATACACCAACAATAATTTTAAACAATTTTGTCACATAAATGGAATGCACTTTCGTTTCTCATGTCCCCACACCTCCTCCCAAAATGGCAAAGCCGAGAGAAAAATACGAACCATCAATAATATGATTCGTACTCTTTTAGCACATGCCTCCTTACCACCCTCCTTTTGGCATCATGCCCTTGAAACCGCTACCTACCTTCTCAGCATTCTCCCTAAGAAAACTCAAAAAAAAATTATCCCCAACTACCCTTCTATACAATGTCCTTCCAACCTACACACATCTTCGCGTGTTTGGTTGTCTATGCTATCCCATCACCCCCTCCACCACCATCAATAAACTCACCAACCGCTCCAAACCGTGCGTTTTTCTCGGTTACCCCTCAAACCATCGCGGATATAAATGTTTTGACATTTCTAATAATCAACTATTTATATCTCGTCATGTTCTGTTTGAGGAAGCCATTTATCCCTTCTCCATACAACACTCCAACACCAATATTGACTATACTTTTCTTTCCCCACCTTTACACCCTCTGTTGCAAGATTCTGTCCATTCCTCCAACCCAATGTCACACCCAACGGCCCACCCCTCACTAACCTCGGCCCAACTTCAGCCGGCCCAATCCCTTCACTCCTTTCCTCACCATCCCCTCCTCAATCACCCAGCCCAAATGTGCCTTCTTCAGGCCCGTCTTCAGCCCACACCTTGGACCCAGCACCTATCGCCCACAATCATCCCTCCTCCTCACATCAGACCACCCCTCCCTCCCACTCGATTCCACCACAGCCGATTCCTCCCCACTCGATCTCACCACAGCCGATCTCACCACAGCCGACCGAACCTCACTCCGTCCCACATCCACCAACCCGTACCATGCGTACTCGAGCAATGGACGGGATCACCAAGCCCAAACAACTTTTCAACCTTAACACCACGTCCGTTATTCCAATTCCGAAAACTCCCCACCTTGCCTTGTCCACACCTGAATGGTATGATGCCATGCAAAACGAATTTAGTGCACTTATTAAAAATGAGACTTGGGAACTAGTACCACGTCACTCGGACATGAACCATTATTCGTAGTATGTGGCTTTTTAAACACAAATTTCGTTCTGATGGCTCTCTAGAACGGTACAAAGCAAGGTTGGTATGTGATGGTCGTAGTCAACAGGTTGGAATTAACTGTAGTGACACATTTAGTCCGGAGTGAAACCCACCACTATACGGACGGTTCTCACTCTGGCTCTCTCTAAATCCTGGCCGATCCACCAATTGGATGTTACCAATGCATTTCTACACGGCCACTTGCAGGAAACTGTGTACATGCACCAACCAATGGGATTTCGCCATCGGGACTTCCCTGATCATGTGTACCGACTCAGGAAATCCCTTTACGGCCTCAAACAGGCACCCCGGGCCTGGTATCAACGGTTCACTGATTTTGTTCTTCATCATGATTTACCCAGTGCAAGACCGATAATTCTTTATTCATTTATCACCACGGTCATGATGTTGCCTACCTTCTAATATATGTGGACGATATCATTCTCACCACCTCTTCTGACCAACTACGCCAACGGCTCATGACTATTCTTGCAGGTGAATTTGCTATGAAAGATTTGGGACCCTTATCTTATTTTTTTGGGCATCTCGGTCACTAGAACGGGGGACACGCTTTTCTTATCTCAACATGCATATGCAAAAGACATAATTCATCGTGCAGGTATGGACTCATGCAAACCTGCCGCGACCCCGGTCGACACTCAGAGTAAATTGGCCAGTGAACCGGATTCATTATTTGATGATTCTACTACCTATCGAAGCCTTGCAGGTGCATTACAGTATCTCACCTTCACTAGACCCGACATCGCATATGCTGTTCAGCAAATATGTATGCACATGCATTCTCCTTGTGTGGCTCACTGGAACGCTCTTAAGCGTATTATCAGGTACTTATAGGGCACTGCTGACTATGGTCTTCATCTCCACTCTTCTGCGACACTCTCCATATGTGCCTATACCGATGCTGACTTGGCCGGTTGTCCTGATACTCGTCGGTCCACATCCGGGTACTGTGTCTACCTCGGTGATAACCTGATCTCATGGTCCTCTAAGAGACAATCTACTATTTCCCGTTCTAGTGCCGTAGCCGAATACCGAGGGGTTGCCAACGTCGTTGCGGAGATATGTTGGTTGCGTAATTTGCTTCTTGAGCTACATCGTCCCTTGAACAAAGCTTCCCTCGTCTACTGTGACAATGTCAGTGCCATCTACTTATCGGGGAACCCGGTTCAGCATCAACGAACCAAGCATATCGAGCTCGACATTCACTTCGTCCAAGAACATGTTCAAAAAGGCCTGGTTCGTATCCTTCACATGCCTTCCCGCTTTCAGATCGCCGACATCTTCACCAAGGGCCTTCCTCGGGTCCTCTTCGATGATTTTCGCTCCAGTCTAAGCATACATTCGCCTCCCGCTTCGACTGCGGGGGTGTAATAGACACCATATTTATAGTATTGTAATTAGTGTGTCTTTTGTATCAATTATCTCCATAAATAGGAGATTGCGTTGTATCTTTATATAGGGTTTATGGTGAATGAAAGAAATCAATGAATTATCATTCTCTACAGTCGAAACGTGTGTTTTCATATGGTTAACGCATCACATAACGTTTGGACTAATCCATTTGATGTTTCCGATATACCGCGCCTACCGCAACGCGCGCGGGTGTTATTGCTAGTATTATACATAATTAAAACTAGGGCTGTAAACGAACCGAACGAACACGAACAAGACCTTGTTCGTGTTCGTTTGTTAAAAAATATATGTGTTCACGAACCGTTCACGAACACTTATCGAACGGGATTTTATGTTTGTGTTCGTTTGTTAAGAAAATGAACTTGTTCGTGTTCGTTTGTATTTGTTTGTTAATTTTAGGCAACGAACGTTGACGAATACAAATGAGCACAAACTAATGTTCATGAACACAAATAGAAACAAACGAACACAAACAATCGTTAATGAACAGAATATACAATACACTGACACTTATTAGATATTTAATTTGTCACAATTTTGATATATTTAAATAAATATAAAAACTAAAAACACTAATGAACCATCGAACACAAGCGAACACGTTACCAAACGTTCACGAACATAAACGAACGAACACGACCTCTGTTCATGTTTGTTCATTTAACTAAACGAACGAAATTTCTTGTTCGTGTTTGTTTGTTTAATAAACGAACGAACACAAACGAACTTCCCGCCGAACGGTTCATGAACTGTTCGCCGAACGTTTGGTTCGTTTAGAGCATTCTCATCCAATCCATCAAAACTTGTGAGGGTGTGTTTTTATATTGTAAAGGGTAAAAAAAGTGGTTGTGAGTGGAGGAGAGATAAAATGTTACTGTTCATCTGTATATTTAGGGGGACAATGTTCACGCAGTATAATTTTTTTAATATATATTGAAAGTGGTTGTGAGTGAAGGAAAGAGAAAAATGTGATGATAATATTATTTAATTGAAAAGGAGAGAGAAAAAGTATTTGTTTTTAGTGGAAATATATTAATATATGAGTTGTTTTTTAGTGGAATGTATGTATAATTTGATGGATTAGATAACAATGCTCTTTAAAACCCTATGCTTGTAACAAGCAACTGAGTGTCGTCTAGTGGTTTCCCGTGTGCCTTTTAGAGAGCTTGTCTTGGGTTTGAAACTGAATATTTACGCTTTTTTTAGTACCCTCTCTTTGATGCTGCCTCACTATTTCTTCTATTTGAGTCAACACAAACATTTTCATCCGAGTCATTTACAGATCTTTCATAATTCATTTTATGATAAAAGACCATTGATATATTTCTTTTAGAGTAAATTACTTTATAACTTTCTGTGTTTTAGTGGTTTTAACCATCTGAGTCCAAAATCAAAAAGTTTAACGATATGAGTCCTTAACTACTCATTTTATAACGCTTTGAGTCTCTATGTTTTAGTGTTTTTAACCATTTGAGTCCAAAATCAAGAGTACTAGTGTTAAATTTGGACTCAAAACGTTATAAAATGAGTGCTTAGGGACTCAGAGCATTAACTTTTTAAATTTTGGACTTAAATAGTTAAAACCACTAAAGCACAAAGACTCAAAAAGTATATTTCTTTTACTTGTTTTTTTTTCTTTTCTCTCACTTTGTTTTTTTTTTCTTTTTTTTAAACAATCAAATTCTTTTATTGTTTTAATATTATCTCTATATAAATTATAAGAAGATAAATAATGTTTTTTGTCCTTTGCTCTATTTCGTCATTTAGTATAATTTTTTTCATTTGCAATGCATATAAATTAATTAGAAATAATGAATTCTAATAATCCTAACTATTACATGTTGGCTAGTGATGGTCTCACATTATCATATGTTGTAAACCAATTGATCTTTACTAACAAAACCTTAATTTCTTTTTGTCCCTATTTCATTTTCTGTTATTAACGTCCATTGGTTTACAATATGTGATAAGGTGGACCACCACTGGTTATTTTTAAAGTTGGGACCGTTGTCGGCCAACAACTAATAGTTGAGATTATTAATCCATTATTCCAATTAATTATTGTATTTTTTTTCTTGTACTTTAGCCAAATTATTTTTCTACCCCTATATAGATTTTTTAGCGAACGCATTAATATCGTTTTAGACATATTTTTTTACTTTTTTTCATTGCTATAACGAGTGTGGCGAAGGTTTTTTTTAGCGAACGCGCTAATACTCTTTTGAACATATTTTTTTTAACTTTTATTTTTCTTTGCTATACGAGTGCACCGAAACTGGCTGAGTTTCTATCGTTTTCTTTTTTGTTTACTTTTGTTATTTACTATATTGGTTTACCATTTCTTATTATTTTGATGTTTAGAGCCGAGTTACGAAGAAAATAGCATAGCACATTTAGAAATCATTTTATTTAATTTTACAAATTTATTTATCGATTGTTATGGTGTGCTATACGTTGCTAATTACAACCGCGTCCTTGCGCAACGCATAGGTAACTATGACCCTGGTTATTATTAATTATAAACATATTGTTGTTTTTCTCTTAACATCTAAAATAAATTATTTACAAATTATTCGAAACTGGTCTGAATTTGTTTGGTTCGTTATAGTACCCGTAATAGGGTTTGATTGAATTGTTGAGTGATGCAACGACCCTGAAGATAACATTTTCGGAACTGGTCTGAATTTGTTTCGTTCGTTATAGTACGCGTAGGGCCTTTTTTTACATCTCACCTAGGGCCTAAGTTTTTTTTTTTAACATTTTCGGACACGGCGATGATGAAGATAACCATTACTATTGCTTCTCATAATTAAAAGCAACATGAAATGAACTCATTACTAGTCCACTCTTTACCCTCTTTTATCAAACAAAAGCTTATCACATGTCAATCAAAGTAAAGGGTACGTTACTAGTTGCCTTTTGCCAATAGTGCAGGAATCTAGGCTTTTTGAATAAAAAACGTTGGTATACAATTAAATTTGGCATGAGTTATATATTTTCCTCGTTTCTAAATCAAAATTATAGTCACAAATACATCATTATGATTATTTTCCTCGTTTCTAAATCAAAACTATAGTCACAAATACATCATTATGATTATTATTATCACTGTCGGTATGAATCGTAGTTGTTTTTTAAGTTTTAATTTTACCCATTATAACATATCGTAAATAATATACACTTTAACGTATTCAGTTTTTTTTTTTAAGAAGTTATGTTCATTATCTTTAAAAAAATTAGACGCCATTGTGTTTAATTAATTTTCTCGATATTCCAATATAACTTTTGTTGAAAACGAAATATAGTATTTTTTTGTGTCTTAAACTATAATAAGTGTGGGTACCTTAACGAACCTAACCAATACTCACATCGGTATCAGAGTATTGGACGCGGTACCGGTAGTCATTTTTATGAATTTACATAACACGTATAGATATCCTTTTGGGCATATCACAACTTTATTTTTTGTAGTTTCTATTTTAATTGTTATACCGAGTGTCGATATTGTAAAGAATTGAGCTGATACTAGCCAAATTCTCGCTGCATAATGAACATATCAAACTAGTACCGTACCGAAAACATAACAAACTGAAGCCACGCCAACGAAATTTCACCCACACAATGAACCAAACCGATAGCGACTGAATTCTCACGACATCACGCTGGGGACTTATATATGTAAAATTTGAAAACATGGATCACTCTTTTTTAATATGTTTTTAGTTTAAATTTTACTTCCGCTCTTTATATTATATATAATACATATAAAACCCATTCAATTATTTAAAACTAGGTTAGAACCTCGTGTATTATACGGGTTAAATAAATGTAATTTTATATATTAAATAATAAAAAGTTATATCTTTATGAACCCCGTATATTGTACGGGTTAAATAAATGTAATTTTATATATCAAATAATAAAAAAAGTTATATATTTAAAAACCATGTGTATTACACATATTAAATAAATGTAATTTTGTATACTAAATACTAAAAACGTCGTATCTTTAAAAAACCTGTGTATAATCGGGTTGAATAAATCTACCAAATAAAAAAAATTACATCCTTAAAAACCCCGTATATTACACGTGTTGAATAGATCTAAAAAAAGTTATATCTTTAAAAACCATG
The DNA here is from genome assembly GCA_030545235.1 of Helianthus tuberosus. NCBI lineage: Eukaryota > Viridiplantae > Streptophyta > Magnoliopsida > Asterales > Asteraceae > Helianthus > Helianthus tuberosus. The sequence continues at coordinate 24,071,487 of CM060435.1, read as the reverse complement.
TGTGTTACATAGATTAAATAAATGTAATTTTGTATATTAAATTCTAAAAATGTCGTATTTAAAAAAAAAAAAAAACTCGTGTATAGTCGGGTTGACAAATCTACCAAATAATTAAAAAAAATTATATTCTTAAAAAACACCTTGTATTACACGTGTTAAATAAATCTAATTTTACATAGGAAATGATAAAAAGATATATCTTTAAAAACTCCGTGTATTACATGGGTTATATAAATGTAACTTTGAATAGTAAATAATATAAAGAATTATTTTTAAAAACCATGCGTTTTACACGAGTTGAATAAATATAATTTTGTATACCAAATAATAAAAAAAGTTATATTTTTAATAAATTAGGATAACATTTAATATTAATTTATTATTTATAAATTTAATATAAGATAAGTAGGAAAGAGATGTATTTGTTTTAAAAATATATTAAATTAACAATTTAGATTTGAGGATAATATTTTATTAAAATATAATAAGATTTAATATTAATTTATTATTTATTATTTATTTAGTTAATATAAGATAACTATAGATTTGAGTATACCTTCAATGAATGACACGTGTTCAAAAATTAGTTTATTTTATTATAGTAGATAGATTTAACATTTATGTAATAAATTTTGCTCGTTAATTAAAAAATAAAATTGAATACGTGGTTCTGTATAAAAATATTTTTCTTGACCTTCCAAAGTCAGCTATAAGATGATATGTATACTAAAAAGTCAACTAACTATGTTAAATGAGTTCTAATTTAAAGAAAACACTTGTAAACTTTAAGGGGCTACCTCTTAATGGAATCATTAAGAATTTTACCAATGAGAAGGTAGAAGAATGTGACATGTGACATGTGATGATTTACCATTCAGAGGTTACCTCTTAACCAATCAGACTTGAGGTTACCTCTTATTCATTCAGAAGTTTTAAACCATTAAGAGGTAGTATTTGAATGGTCATTAAGAGGCTACCAAACAACCCCTAAGTGAATATTAAACACCTTTAAGCAAATAAGGTATACATTGCTACATCACATAACTTAATCCACTATATTTTCACCCTAAATTACACTAAAAAACACTACATTTTCTCTCTCATTTTCAATTAAATAATATTTTTTATACCTTTATCATTATCTTTTCTCTCTCCTCCACTCACAACCACTTTCAAAATATATTAAAAAATTATAGGAGGTGAACAGTGTCCCCCCAAATATACAGATGAACAGTAACATTTTCTCTCTCCTTCACTCACAACCACTTTTTATATTTTAAAAACACCACACACATAATTTAGTTATTTGGATGTGAATGCTCTACACCTATGGAATAAACATAGCACTTTATCACATGCTATAATAGTTTACTATGAAATGTAACATGCATACATCTATAAATTATAATAAATTAAAACCATCTTAGACCACATAGCTTTCTCTTAAACATCTAATTGTCACGTGGTAATATATTGTGAGGCATTGATTACATTTGAGCGATAAAGAAAACAAGGGTGTTCAAGACTTTTTCTCTCACCTGCTATTCAGTCTCGTATCATCTATTCTCTCAATCAAATTCGAGTTTCCTAAATTACTAATCTGTTTCCTTTCAATCTTTTTTCTTTTAAACCTTAAATTCAATTACATGTTTGTTAACATTCAAATAATGATGGTCAACGTTTGTTAACGTTCAAAAAAAACTGTCAACATTCAAATTTCAAATTCCATTATTTTGGGCCTTTTGGCTACATTTATTATTTTCTAAAAATTGCAAGTGAATTTTGTTAATAAAGTAAATGTATATTTTGTAGATAGTTTTGCTATTTTAGGTAAACTAGTATTAAGCACCTATCGCGTTGCGGCGGGGGCGTAAAACCGTGCCAAATAGCATCAATGTCACACCACCGCAAGCGATCACCAACACTGAATTTGCGGCGAAGAAATTAAAATGAAATGTAAAACATAGGAAATAATAACTAAGTCGATCTAGGACCGGCACGTTATGACGAACTTGTCAAATGGGAAAAAGATAGACGACGTAAAAAACTTGAACCACACACGCACGTTGTATCGTACTAACTCGCAAAATTTAGAACGAAGAGTAAAACAGAACATAAAAACGTTGAAACACACACGCACGTTGCGCCATGTTAACTCGCAAAATTTAGAACCAAGCTTAAAACGAAAAATTTGCGAAATATGAAAAGTATAGGGATCCAAAGTTGAAAGTAAAAAAACTACGAGGTTGAATTGAAAAGATGAAAAAATTTAGGATAAATGTAAAAATTCAAATAGTTTTGGGTTAAAAATAATTTATCAAATACTTTTAGACTAAAAGTAAAAAAATCAACTTTTCTTTTTTTTGAAAAACTCCCCAAACATGATGTATAATATGCACAAATAAGTTGATAAATTATAGTATTTAAATTAAGGTTATCATTAATTGTAACTAAAAGATGTTCTTTCTTGATTTAAAAATTATAATTCAATGTAACTATATGATTTTGTTTTAGGTAACTATATTATTGTTTTGTTTTACTTAAGAAGTTAATGTATATAGTTTGTGATATGTAAAAAAATAATAAAAACATAAATAAACTATTCCCAATCTTGACTTCTTAAGGTAGGATAGATCTTCCACAAGATCATAGCGAAACCGGAAATGTATGTCTTTATCATGCAGCTCCGTAAGGACATTTTCGTCAAAAACTAACTCGACGCGCGCAGCTCTTATGATATTGCATGACCCATGGTCGTCGTCTTACAAGATCATCGAATGTAATTCCAATTATAATAAGTATTTTTTTACACAACTCGTGTAAATCACGGGAACTTAAACTAGTACTATATGTAATTGATCAACCACTGACAAGCAGCTATAAAAGCATTGCCCCTCTGTGACGAGCCCGTAGTTAACTGTATGTATTGGTGCCTCATAGGTAACCGTCTGTATCACCGTAGGTAACTGCCTATACTACGCAACATGCATATACTATAACACGTTACACTTGATTAGTTTAACACTTTAAAGCTTTATTATTTCTTTTAACAAACTTTAGCATAGTCTATCAAGACTATCATGCTTGAAAACAAAGTACTTTACTCGAACGTAGTATTGAGTATGCACACCGCCACAAAACAAAAATGCTAGAAACTCACCTGTAATTCTATGTTATTCTAGTGCGATAAACGAGCTTTCTCGACCCTTAGTAACCATGGTGTAACTATTCCAAGTTCATATGTGAAGTGGGTTAACTATCATATCAACTATGGGGTACGATGTAGGTGTTGCGGTCAAAATTATCCAACCCGCAAAGTCCCTATTCGCTCGAGCAAAGTCTGTGCTTTTCCTAAGCCATTGTGTTATACTATGTGTGTGATAACTTTACGCGAGCATGAACTTAGGCAATGTGCCAAAAGTGAACTACTTTACGCCTAATCTATGAAGCGTGAACTATCAAGAGTAATCCATATTATGCGCGCACACAAAGCATGCGTACATTATTGAGCACAATGTGCCTGTGCGATGAAGAAAACCATAAATTCCACTTCATGGCGGCTGTGGATTCCAAATCTAAAAACTAATCAAGATGTTAACTTTATGAATTTATACGCTTCGAAATCAACATAAATCATGTTTCCATGTATATATTTTTACGAGGAACGATATCTAAAAGAGTTTTCACTACCTTTAATTTGTTTGAACCGAAACCGAGTTTAAAGCTAAGAAAACCAGCTGAAACCGATCCGAGAAACCCCTTTCTTACATGGAATTAGATCACAAATGATCCTTTGATGTTCCCTTTCAATCCTCTCTCTCTCTTTCTCCCTATATCTCTCCATACAACGATGGAAGTGATGGAATGAGGTTATGAAATGTTGGCCTGGGTTACCATTCCCCTTATATACCATCATGTAAGATTACTTTTTTTCTTGGCCCTCATGAGCCTTCCACGTATTTCTATGCAACTTGGGTTTTTTTATCTTTTAATTATCATAATGCCCTTATCAAAAACCACCTATTTATTAAAATTTTGGGATATTACACAATGTCATTGTCTCTGCCACAACACGTGATGACGATTACTTGTTGGTATACAAATGTAATAAGAGACACTTAAGGTCATAAAAGAGAATAATTTACATACACAATAATTAAGCGCATAGGATACATTGAACATTGATTGAACATAATGAATTTCATTTTTATTTGGTTGGTATATAAATAAATCAAAGGGTTAGAATCTTCCCCTCCTTCACCACCGTTGTCTTCGCGGTCGTCTATTTTAGTTGTTGCCAGCCCCTCCCTCGCTACCACCCACCACTACAGTCAGCCTCACCACATTTCAACTTCTTTAGTAACTTTCCAATAAAAAATAATTCTTTATCAACTAAAATGTATCCCAACTCATTTAAATTTAATTCTAATGAAATTCATTTATCTTGACAAACTCCAGTTTCTTTGTATTTTAATTCTTTTTTTTTTCTTTTGACAAATTCCAATAACCTTAAAAAAATTTGTGAGGCCCCAAACCTGGGAAATCTCAAAGTTGAAGTCAAATATCAAATCATAGCTCTTAAACTGATAAATGTGATACAATCGTAGTGAAAAACATCAAGTATTCAAATCATGTAGCTATAAAAGTTTGAACATAACAATCAAAGTCATAACAAGTCAACTATCATCAATGGAATGCCAGACTTCAGGTTAAGGTGGCCTTCGTTCCATGCTAAGTGACTTCTAATCTAGCATTAATACATGTTTAACCTGACATGCATGCTAAAAGCAGTCAGAAATGCTGAGTGAGTTCTAGTTAGATTATAAACATTGAGTTATCATTTGAGTAAAAGTATTTGGTAAGTAAAGTTAAACCAAGTTAAACATCAATCATTGTGACACCCCAGGAAAACCAGGAAACCACGCAAACCTAACTAGCTTCCTCAGTTACTACGTGCTAAATTTCGGGACGAAATTTCTTTCAAGTTGGGGATAATGTGACAACTCGAGTTTTCAAGGTCTTTCCTCACAACTGGATCTTCATAATTCATTTCGTTTTGTTGTAATATGTGCACCGTGCTATTTGATTTATAAACTACTGCAATGTGCTACGTGGTTAAATGTTAAACAGTTTGTGATATATGTAGTGTGTTGTTTTATATGTATTTATGTGACGAAATTTAGGAGGGTTTCGCCACAAACCTGTCCCACGAAACCTTAGAGGTTTTGTCACGCACTCAACTCGACGAAACTTAAGGTTTCGCCACAACCCACACGACGAAACCTGGGGGTTTCGTCGGCCCAGGGTTTCGCCAAAGCCCATTAAGGGCCCAGTACGGCAGGGCTGGTATATATATTACGTGAAACTGTTTCGGTTGCCACATTCTTAGCCAAGTGAAAACCCTAGAACCTCTCTATCCTTGTGCGATGGCAACCATCACCTTTTCTCGAATTCTTGCATGTGCATCTTGAATCAGTTAGTGTGTAATTACTTGATACGACTACTTGATTTAATCAGTTTGTACCTTGTATGAGTGTTATGTGTGATGAACCTGGTGACTATTGTTTTATACTGATTAGGGTTTAAAGATGCTGATGATTTCCTTGCATGACAATTAGTGATGATTGATTCGTGATGATTGTAATCTCTTGTGGTTTATGGGTTATTAGAAAACATATATGTTAGGGTTTCATCTATCTAGATCATAATCATATGATAATTTTTGATAATAAGGAACCAGTAGACATAAATGATTACCAATTGTATATATGTGATGATTGTGTAGACTGTACGAGAGTTTAGCAAACTGTTATGCATAGGGTACGGGTTGCAGGTATGATGATCAATGATTACTGTGTTGTATGATATTCGCAGGATCAATAACAATGTGAAACGGCTGATAAGGATGATTAGGGTTCTGTATGATTAACTGATGTCACGACGTAACCTATGCATTATGACGAAACACTGATGTCGACGAAAACCTAGGGGTTTCGTTAAGGGGAACACGACGAAAACCTTGGGGGTTTCGCCGAGGGTGATAACGACGAAACCTTAGGGTTTCGTCAAGTGGGAGTCATGACGAAACAGGGGGTTTCATCAAGGGTTAAACAAGCACAGTAACTCGGTTAGGTCTGTTAAGGGTTAACTGGGTTAGTACTTGTTGTTAATGATAAGCATGAGTTGCATGAGCTTGTATAACTGTTAAATGCTATGTGTTAGTTGTTGCTCGAATACATGTTATGATCATGACTATTACTTGAACTATGTGATTATCAACTGATTACGCATGTATGAACACTATAGGCTTGGATTGAGTTATTTGTGAGCAAGTAATTAATCTTACCGAGCAAACCGAGGTGAGTTCACACACTTTCTAAGGCATGGGATTCCCGATGGTTGGGAATGGGTTAAGAACTAAAACGGAACCTACATATCCTCCTTGGGTAGGATATGTACGGCCATCCTCCTTGGGTAGGATGCCAATATAAATCCTGCGTATTCTCCTTGGGTATAATACGTACGTTCGTCCTCCTTGGGTAGGACAACAACCTTAAACTTACTAGACAAAACTCTATCATTAAGTCCCTCATTTTATATCGACTTAATCGCCGAGGCCGAAGGCGAGCGGGTCATTAGTTAATAGCGCTATTAGGTTTGACAAACCTCACACTGTGTCGTTCGAACGGGCGTGTACTAATGGATCATGGAAAACTGTCAATGATGATAGACATTGACGTAGGGCACAACTATTGTTCGTCAGTTGTCGATATGGTAACGGTCTAGTGGTTCACATGGGGAAGCCCCCACTGATTATGGATATGGTTTGGGAGATAAAGGAACTGGTTAACTTGTGGTTTACGAAACAACTTGTGGTTTTCACAACAAACTAGTACAACTAAACAACCAACTGTGAACTCGCTCAACTTTGTTGTTGACTCGTTGTTACATGCCTTGCAGGTCGTTAGATGCTTATGGAGCTTGCACGAGGAGGTGGTCGTTGTGGGATATGGACTGTGTACTTAACATTTGAACTTTAAACTATGTTTTGGTTATTTAAACATTACTATGCTTCTGCTGATTTGCTTAAACATGTTTGGTTTCTTTTAAACACCAATTATATTGGGTTTGGTTTTATTTACTTGATTTCATAGTTCAATATGATTGGTGGCTGGATCCTCGTCAGTCACGCCTCCAAGCGGTGATACTCCGCATGTGGATTTTAGGGGTGTGAGAGATTGGTATCAGAGCCATTGGTTATAGCGAACTTGGTTTTAAAAAGAGAAAAGCTTTTTGACAAAACCAGACTATAACCTGAACAGTGCTCAACGATTCACAACGACGCTTCGCTCCCCGTGCAAGGCTCAACATTCTAGGTGATATGGTTTACGTTTATATTACCTACCTGTTAGTTACATACTACATTGCTCATGGAATGCTTAGATATAAGTAGCAACTATTGTTTGAAACACATATGTGCTTACCCTCTTCTGTCATCGCACTTTCGCGACACCTTTCTCACTCATGTTTCCTTTGATATGAAGATCATGAGTGGACGTGTTAACCTAACTCAAGCCCAGCTGACGGCTTTAATCAATGAACAAGTTACTGCAGCACTCGCAGCCGCTCAGGCAGGAGGTATAACATGCCATAGCAACTTACTCTAGGATCTTTAGATCCTACACTCGTAAACCAACACTTGTGCTTAACCTTGTCTCTTCTTACTCGCACGACAGGTCAACATGCTCAGCCTCCTGTTTGTACTTTCAAAACTTTTATGGACTGTCGACCTACTACTTTCAACGGCACTGAGGGAGCCGTAGGCCTCCTTCACTGGTTTGAGAAGCTCGAGTCTGTCTTCGAGATGTGTGAATGCCCTGAGGCACGTAGGGTGAAGTATGCTACTGGTACTCTTGAAGGTGTAGCGCTCACGTGGTGGAACGCTCAGGTTCAGATGTTGGGGTTGGTTGCTGCTAATGCCACCCCATGGAACGATTTTAAGGAATTGATTAAAGAAGAGTACTGTAATCATGATGACATCCACAAGCTGGAAGTAGAGTTCTTCAACTTAAAGATGACGGGGTCGGAAATTGAAGCGTATACGAAGAGATCGAACGAGCTGGCTATTTTGTGTCCTACTATGGTAGATCCTCCTATCAAGCGTATCGAGTTGTACCTTAAAGGTTTAGTGCCAGAGATCCAGAGCCATGTGACTGCAGCAAACCTCGCCACTATCCAGCAAGTTATTCGTTTGGCTCATCGTCTCACTGATCAGGCAGTCGAGCAGAACAGGCTGCCCAAGCGTATTGGTACTACCACTGCTACTACTACTTCTGATGCCCCCAGCGATAACAAGCGCAAATGGGATGGTGTCTCAAGCTAGGGTTCAACATCAGCTCAGTCTCAGTCTCAGGAGCGAAAAACTGATGACTACCAGAGTCCTGGTCAGCAATCTTCTGGTAGTCAAGGGCAGGGTGGATACAGGGGAAACCACCCCAAGTGCAACCGATGTAACAAGCATCATAGTGGGCCGTGCAATAAGGGTCGTTGTCTGAGGTGTAACAAGTTTGGTCATGAAGCAAAGGATTGCAGGGGCACACGACCTACAAATCAGAATCCTCAACAACAGCCACCAGCTCCACAGAATCAGCCGCAGCAACAGCAGGGTAACATGGGATGCTACCAGTGTGGTGTTGAAGGTCACTTCAAGAGGAACTGCCCCCAGTTGAACCAGAATCAGAACAACAACAATAATCAGGGGAACGGGAACAATAACGGGGGTAACAATGATGGCAACGGTGCCAGGGGACGCGTTTTCGTGCTGGGTCAGGGTGACGCGAGGAACGATCCCAACGTAGTAATGGGTAAGTTTCTTCTGGACGATTTCTTTGTTACTGTTTTATTTGATTCGGGTGCCGATACCAGTTATGTGTCCCTAAAGGTTAGTCATATGCTTAAGCGCACTCCAACACTTTTGAACACCAAACACACGGTAGAACTAGCAAACGGTAAAAGTCTCGAGGCCACACATAAAGTTAAGGGTTGTAATCTCGTCCTGGCTGGTCAAACCTTCTCTATCGACCTTATTCCTATAGTTTTGGGTAGTTTCAACGTCATTATTGGGATGGATTGGTTGTCTCAACATCAAGCGGAGATTATTTGCAAGGAGAAAATCGTCCGAATCCCTCGTTATGGTGAAGAACCTCTCATGATTCATGGCGATAAGAGTGGTGCTGTTGTGGGCATCATCTCTTTCCTTAAGGCCCAGAAGTGTTTGCGAAAGGGCCACACTGCTATTTTAGCCCTCGTCACGGACACCTCAAAGAAAGAGAAGAAGATAGAAGATATTCCGATCGTACGTGACTTTCCCCAAGTGTTCCCTGAGGAATTGCCTGGTCTACCGCCTCATCGACAAGTTGAATTTCAAATCGAGCTAGCTCCTGGAGCAGCGCCCATAGCTCGCGCACCATATCATTTAGCTCCATCAGAATTGGAAGAACTTTCTACGCAATTACAAGAACTCTTGGAAAAGGGTTTCATACGTCCTAGCTCTTCGCCCTGGGGAGCTCCAGTGTTATTTGTGAAGAAGAAAGACGGTACCTTCAGAATGTGTATTGACTACCGCGAACTCAACAAGGTGACTGTGAAGAATCGCTATCCTCTTCCACGCATTGATGACTTATTCGACCAGTTGGAAGGGTCGAGTTTCTACTCCAAGATTGACCTAAGGTCAGGCTACCATCAACTGAGAGTCCGAGACGAGGATATCTCTAAGACGGCATTCAGGACTCGTTATGGGCATTACGAGTTTCTGGTCATGCCTTTTGGATTAACAAACGCACCTGCGGTCTTCATGGATCTTATGAATAGAGTGTGCAAGCCTTTCCTGGATAAGTTTGTCATAGTTTTCATCGACGACATCCTGATCTATTCGAAGAGTCACGAGGAACACGAGCAACATCTGCGGCTTATTTTGGAACTTCTTCGAACAGAGCAACTTTATGCTAAGTTTTCAAAATGCGAATTCTGGCTTCGTGAAGTCCATATCCTAGGCCATGTGGTAAACAAGGATGGGATTCATGTTGATCTATCCAAGGTCGACTCGATTAAGAACTGGCCTGCACCCCGTACGCCAACAGAAATCCGCCAATTCTTGGGTTTGGCGGGCTATTACAGAAGGTTCATCAAGGATTTCTCCAAGATTGCGCAACCTCTCACCTCACTAACTCAGAAGGGTGTCACCTATCATTGGGGTGATGCACAGGAATATGCATTTCAGCACTTGAATGATAGACTATGTAGTGCACCTATCCTCTCATTGCCTGATGGCACAGACGATTTTGTGGTTTATTGCGACGTGTCCATTCAGGGACTTGGTTGTGTCTTGATGCAACATGGCAAGGTCATTGCTTATGCATCGCAGCAACTTAAGGTTCACGAGAATAATTACACTACATACGACTTGGAGTTGGGAGCAGTGGTTTTTGCTCTTAAGATATGGAGACATTACCTGTACGGTACCAAGTGCACCATTTACACCGATCACAGGAGTCTCGAGCATATCTTCAAGCAAAAGGAGTTAAACATGAGACACGTCGATGGGTCGAGCTCTTGAATGATTACGAATGCGCGATCAAGTACCATCCGGGCAAAGCCAATGTTGTGGCCGACGCCCTCAGTCGAAAAGATACTACACCTAAGCGCGTGCGAGCATTGCAACTTACCATCCAATCTAGTTTTCCTACTCAGATACGAGATGCTCATGTTGAAGCATTGAAAGCAGAGAACATCAGGGCGGAGTCCCTACGAGGATCGAGGAAATGGTTAGAACAGAAGGAAGACGGTGCTTACTACGTAACAGGGCGCATCTGGGTCCCACTTTACGGAAACTTACGCGATCTTGTGATGGATGAAGCGCATAAGTCTCGTTACTCAGTACATCCTGGTTCGGATAAGATGTACCACGACTTAAAGACTACATACTGGTGGCCTATCATGAAAGCCAACATAGCAACCTACGTCAGTAAATGTTTGACTTGTGCGAGAGTCAAGATTGAGGAGCTGTTTGGTAGCATCTGAATGACATTAAGAGGCTACCTCTTAATGAAATCATTTAAGAGTTTAACAAAGAAAAAGTAGAAGAATGTGACATGTGATGGTTTACCATTCAGATGTTACCTCTTATCCAGTCAGACATAAGGTTACCTCTTATTCATTCAGACATAAGGGCCACAGATGATTTCATTAAGAGACAGCCTCTGAATGGATTAAGAGGCTACCAAACAGCCCCTGAATATCGGAAACCATCAGGCCTACTCCAACAACCAGAGATCCCGACATGGAAATGGGAGCAAATTTCCATGGATTTCGTTACTGACCTGCCTAGATCTCACCGTGGAAATGACACTATTTGGGTGATCGTGGATCGACTCACAAAGTCTGCACACTTCTTGGCTATCAAGGAAACGGATAAGTTCTCCACTCTAGCAGATGCTTATCTTAAGGAAGTTGTTTCGAGGCACGGAGTGCCAACCTCTATTATTTCCGATCGTGACGCACATTTTACCTCTGAATTGTGGCAAGCAATGCACAAGTCTTTTGGCTCTCGTTTAGACATGAGCACAGCATATCACCCGCAAACGGATGGGCAGTCTGAACGCACCATCCAAACCCTTGAAGACATGCTTCGAGCATGTGTAATCGATTTTGGCAATGGCTGGGAACGGCATCTACCTTTATTGGAATTTTCTTATAATAACAGCTACCACACCAGCATCCAGGCCGCTCCATTTGAGGCATTGTACGGGCGTAAATGCCGATCACCTCTTTGTTGGGCAGAGGTTGGCGACAGTCAAATCACAGGCCCAGAACTTGTGGTAGACACAACTGAGAAGATTGCTCAGATACGACAACGAATGGCGGCAGCTCGTGACCGTCAGAAAAGCTACGCTGATAAGCGCAGGAAACCACTCGAGTTCCAGGTTGGGGATCGAGTGCTACTCAAAGTCTGACCGTGGAAGGGTGTTGTTCGTTTTGGTAAACGAGGCAAACTAAATCCGCGATATGTCGGACCGTTTGAAATCATTGAGAAAATTGGTAAAGTCGCTTACAAGTTGAATCTACCTGAAGAACTCTGCAGAATTCACAATGTTTTCCACGTGTCAAATCTGAAGAAGTGTTTGTCAGATGAGACCCTCATAGTTCCTTTGAAGGAGCTCACCATCGACGATCAGTTGCGATTCGTCGAGGAACCAGTACAGATTACTGACCGATATGTGAAAGTTCTCAAGCACACCAGAATACCTCTTGTTCGAGTTCGTTGGAACTCCCGTCGTGGCCCAGAGTACACCTGGGAACGAGAAGACCAAATGAAACTCAAGTATCCCCAGTTGTTCGAGAACAGGGCAACCACTACTGAGGCTAAAGCTACTACAGAATTTCAGGACAAAATTCCAAATCAACGGGGGGATGATGTGACACCCCAGGAAAACCAGGAAACCGCGTAAACCTAACTGGCTTCCTCAGTGACTACGTGCTAAATTTTGGGACGAAATTTCTTTCAAGTTGGTGATAATGTGACAACTCGAGTTTTCAAGGTCTTTCCTCACAACTGCATCTTCATAATTCATTTCATTTTGTTGTAATATGTGCACCGTGCTATTTGATTTATAAACTACTGCAATGTGCTACGTGGTTAAATGTTAAACAGTTTGTGATATATGTAGTGTGATGTTTTATATGTATTCATGTGACGAAATTTAGGAGGGTTTCGCCACAAACCTGTCCCACGAAACCTTAGAGGTTTTGTCACGCACTCAACTCGACGAAACTTAAGGTTTCGCCACAATCCACACGACGAAACCTGGGGGTTTCGTCGGCCCAGGGTTTCGCCAAAGCCCATTAAGGGCCCAGTACGGTAGGGCTGGTATATATATTACGTGAAACTGTTTCAGTTGCCACATTCTTAGCCAAGTGAAAACCCTAGAACCTCTCTATCCTTGTGCGACGGCAACCATCACCTTCTCTCGAATTCTTGCCTGTGCATCTTGAATCGGTTAGTGTGTAATTACTTGATACGACTACTTGATTTAATCAGTTTGTACCTTGTATGAGTGTTATGTGTGATGAACCTGGTGACTATTGTTTTATACTGATTAGGGTTTAAAGATGCTGATGATTTCCTTGCATGACAATTAGTGATGATTGATTCGTGATGATTGTAATCTCTTGTGGTTTATGGGTTATTAGAAAACATATATGTTAGGGTTTGATGAATCTGATCATAGTATCTAGATCATAATCATATGATAATTTTTTATAATAAGGAACCAGTAGATATAAATGATTACCAATTGTATATATGTGATGATTGTGTAGACTGTACGAGAGTTTAGCAAACTGTTATGCATAGGGTACGGGTTGCAGGTATGATGATCAATGATTACTGTGTTGTATGATATTCGTAGGATCGATAACAGTGTGAAAGGGCTGATAAGGATGATTAGGGTTATGTATGATTAACTGATGTCACGACGTAACCTATGCATTATGAAGAAACACTGATGTCGACGAAAACCTGGGTGTTTCGTTAAGGGGAACACGACGAAAACCTTGGGGGTTTCGCCGAGGGTGATAACGACGAAACCTTAGGGTTTCGTCAAGTGGGAGTCATGACGAAACAGGGGGTTTCATCAAGGGTTAAACAAGCACAGTAACTCGGTTAGGTCTGTTAAGGGTTAACTGGGTTAGTACTTGTTGTTAATGATAAGCATGAGTTGCATGAGCTTGTATAACTGTTAAATGCTATGTGTTAGTTGTTGCTCGAATACATGTTATGATCATGACTATTACTTGAACTATGTGATTATCAACTGATTACGCATGTATGAACACTATAGGCTTGGATTGAGTTATTTGTGAGCAAGTAATTAATCTTACCGAGCAAACCGAGGTGAGTTCACACACTTTCTAAGGCATGGGATTCCCGATGGTTGGGAATGGGTTAAGAACTAAAACGGAACCTACATATCCTCCTTGGGTAGGATATGTACGACCATCCTCCTTGGGTAGGATGCCAATATAAATCCTGCGTATTCTCCTTGGGTAGAATACGTACGTTTGTCCTCCTTGGGTAGGACAACAACCTTAAACTTACTAGACAAAACTCTATCATTAAGTCCCTCATTTTATATCGACTTAATCGCCGAGGCCGATGGCGAGCGGGTCATTAGTTAATAGCGCTATTAGGTTTGACAAACCTCACACCGTGTCGTTCAAACGTGCATGTACTAATGGATCATGGCAAACTGTCAATGATGATAGACATTGACATAGGGCACAACTATTGTTCGTCAGTTGTCGATATGGTAACGGTCTAGTGGTTCACATGGGGAAGCCCCCACTGATTATGGATATGGTTTGGGAGATAAAGGAACTGGTTAACTCATGGTTTACGAAACAACTTGTGGTTTTCAAAACAAACTGGTACAACTAAACAACCAACTGTGAACTCGCTCAACTTTGTTGTTGACTCGTTGTTACATGCCTTGCAGGTCGTTAAATGCTTATGGAGCTTGCACGAGGAGGAGGTCGTTGTGGGATATGGACTGTTATGTCCCGTACTTAATATTTGAACTTTAAACTATGTTTTGGTTATTTAAACATTACTATGCTTTCGCTGATTTGCTTAAACATGTTTGGTTTCTTTTAAACACCAATTATATTGGGTTTGGTTTTATTTACTTGATTTCATAGTTCAATATGATTGGTGGCTGGATCCTGGTCAGTCACGCCTCCAAGCGGTGATACTCCGCATGTGGATTTTGGGGGTGTGACAATCATCCATATAGACATTAAGTTGTGAAGCGAACTTCACTATCAACTATCTATTACGAAGCGAAGTAGCCTCATACGAACATAAGACTTCCCATTCCCTCTACGTCATGGTGCCCACGGGAATCATCAATAGTTTTCTAGTAGCATATTCTAGATATCAATAATGTTGGACTTAAACAATTTAACATCAATTATTAACAATTAAAAATGATCATATAATATCAATCGTATACATGTAACATCAAGCATAAGCGTGTAATAGCTAAAAATCAGTACAGATGGTTCAAATCATAAACATGTAAGGTAGCATGCATATCAGCCAAAAATAGTAAAAAGGACATCTAGAACTCACATGGGGGTTAGCTTTTTAACCGATTATTATGAATAATCAAGCCCTCAAACACTTAGTTAAGCAGATCAAAGATTCACATGTGAACCGTGTCAACTTTTCATATACGTCAACCAAGCGAAATATGAGGCTTTCCACACGAAATGTTTCCTTGAAAAAAGCTACTTTTCTCGTGGGCAGAGCTTTCAGTCATTTGTCAACATTTCACAAGTTATACTATTCACATACTCCTACTTATTGCATATCATACATTCCGTGTAGCTATTCATGCGATAAATGTACTATAAATGTCAATCTATTACGCGAAACCTAGATTTTACATGCGAAAAGTACTACGTGGTAACTAACATTACGTGCAAAAAGGTGTCATGCGAAAAGTACATGTGAAACACTAGAAATGCATCAATGACGATTGTCCCTTCAGATACAGCCTTATTCGACGTCAAGGTCCTAACTTCTATGTTGGAAATGCATAAAGATCAACCCCTAACATCATTATAAGCTTCAAACATAAAAATATATGAACTTCTACATGGTACTCACCTCTTTATCATGAAAACCCTAACCTGAGCTTTAAACGCTTCGAAACCCAGCTAGAAATAACTTATTTACACTTTGCAGACTTGTGGATGATATGAGAAGAAATCGTGATCATTAACTTTGATTCTTTGCGAGAAAGTGGTGTTATCATAACCCGATTCTCACGTACTCTCACTCTCTCTAGCTTTCTCTCTTTAAGGTTTATTGAAGAAAGTTGCAAATGAGGAGCATGATCTAGTCCCTTCCCATATTAGGGTTTTCATAGACAATTACCATTATGCCCTTCATGAACCTTGCCAACATCATTCTCTTTTTGGGCTTCTATTTCATGATCCATTTAATTTATTGTTATAAATTATTTGGAGGGTCACAAATATCACCGAATTAACGGGATAACTCTTTGTATGGACTTGCAACAAAGTGACCAAAGTGAGGGACCATGATAGGTGCAAACGAAACCAGTGAATAAATGAGTAGCTATCCTTCAACCACAACTCACAAAGAGTAAAGGTCTGTCACAGGACCAGGACCAAACTACACAAGCATGATGCCTCATCAACGGATGTGGATAAGAAAAAAAATATATCTCCTCGTACCTGACGATATTGACCCATCCGGACCTTAAAGGATGGAGCGTGAGACAAAGGTCTAACCATAGGGAAATGATCCAATAGGTGGTTATCTAATAAGAATTAAATGTCAAAGTTCTCAATAGTAAGTAGATATAATACGCACCCTAAAGTCCAAAAGTTAAAGGCTTGTTATGTTACGTAAAGGATAAACCTCGAGGACGAGCATATGATCTACATATTCTTTTTTTTTGAATGGCAAGAAACGACGTGCCAACAACCGTGACATCGGACGCTATGGCCAAGGTCGACTACTCGATCGCCACTAGCCCCTTGGCTCTCCCAGATGCGCGGAAACCCGACCACCACCCGCCCGAAGGCACGACAGTGGAATAATTGGTAAAACCTCGTCTCCCATCCAAGACGAACCACAAACCAGCGCCATCCGTATTCGCCCTTCCCTGGATGCCGTAGAAGAAATTGGGGAGAGTGGGAGTCGAACCTGGGTCACAAGAAACGCCAAGTCTTTCCCCAATCACTCTACCACTACCTCATTGGCATATGATCTACCTATTCATCCGACTAGAAACACTCTTGATGAAAAACATTAAATGCATAAAAGTCAACCAATGAAAGGTATATAAGCTTATCTCAACAAAGATAAGCATTCAGTTCTCTCAATCACTTTTCTCTATCTCTCTATGCATTTGTTGATGCAACAAATAATAGACCAAGGATAGTAGCTGGGCCGGTTAGGTAAAAGGGTTGAAGGGTTTAACTTTGCCTAACGCAGGTCGTGGGGTCCCCCACGTTTGCAAGACGTGGAAGGAGGTTCACTAGTTTATTTTTATTATTTGCTGAAGATCCTCCTCTGAAGTGTATTCAGATTCGGATGTGGGAGCAAACAGAATGTGTGTGTTGGATGTGAAAGGGAGTAACTCGCATGAAGCAAGTACTCTTGGCGAATGACCAGAGTTTTAAGGAAACAGGACTGGCCAGGATGTCCTTTGAAGTAAATGAAGTGTCAAATATATAGGAGAAGTCATCTCCCAAAGAAGAATGCTTTTGACTAGTGACCTTGCTTGTAGTGAGGGGCTTACCCTTTCGGGGGTTGAAGCCTTTTGACCCCTGGATAATAGCGTGTGCTCTGCAGACCTACATTGCTTTTGCGGCTGGTGGGTTGGTGAAGCAATCCCGGGATGTGACTGGTTAATGTTTCCGTATTGCTTCTCCCCACCTCACGGCTTTTTAACCTTCGAACCATTTAACCTTTCGAGCGTATATGTACTTAATTCATTTTATTTGATCTTGGGCTACCCCCGTCATCAGCCCCCCAAGTCAGAGGTTTTTGTGGAATGAGCTCAAAGACTTCTGACTTTTGTACATGTATTTTATTGCCTGAAAGTTTCAAGGGTTCAATGCTTGAAGGCTTGAAGGGTTGTAGGCAGTTAATATTTAAATTTTAAATAACTGACAACCGATTTGATTGATGTGTGGCAGTTCATAGGGTGGCGGTTTTTGCAGGAGTTACTGTTTGCAATTATCACCCCTATTTTAGGTTATTTTCTTTTATATTTACATTTTTTCATTCACTTTCCACATAGTTCCATCAAGTTTCTTCCCTGCGATTTCTTTCCTCTTCTCCAAGGTTAGTTTCGGTTTCCTTTGTATTTCCTTACATTCTTCATAATTTCTTGCAAAAATGGGTGCTCGTAAGGATTTAGCAAAATCCTTTTCCCGATTAACACAAGAAGAGGTAGAATCATTTTGTGTGGAATATGGTATTGATGAAAATTTTAATCCAACTGCTCCTGCTTGTGATGTTCCTGTTGATAAACCGACCCCTGGTTCGATTGCTCTTTATTGCCGTCACTTTGAGTTTTCGAATCTTTGTTATCCCTTTTCTCTCTTTGTTTTGAATCTGTTAGAATATTATCGGGTTTCCTTTGGGCAAGTTCATCCGAAGGGCATGGCTAGGGTTTTACATTTTGAGGTTTTGTGCCGTGCCCTTGGATATGATCCTTCATTGTTGCTTTTTTGCCGGTTTTTTCGTTTGGCCAAAAATGGCGATTGGTTTACCTTTGAAACATCCAAGGTTGATTCTTGCCTTATTTCGTCTATGGTTACAACGCTTGGGACTTGGAAGGATCGCTTTTTCTGGGTTTCCGATTCTATTGTCCCATTCAAGATGGTGTGGAGGCATCCGGATGAGAGCTTGAAATTTGTGGAAAAACCACTAGTCATACCACACACAGATGTGCATATAGATGAGAGCTTGAAATTTGTGGAAAAACCATTGTCGATTGAAGATCGACAGGTTAAGAAGCTTCAAAGAAAACATGTGCCTATTGCAAAGGTAAAATGGGATGCCCGTGAGGTCCCGAATACACATGGGAGGTTGAATCCACAATGAAGGAAAAATACCCTCATTTGTTTCAATAAATCTCGAGGTCGAGATTTCTTTTAAGGGGGTGAGGATGTAACACCTCGAAAATTCACGTCCTATAATGTGTTGACACGTGTCATAGGTTTGAACGTAAGAAAGAATGTTCTTGAAGGACTAAAGTTGACAAACCTAGAAAGTATGTGAATATACGGGTTCAAAATGTCAACAGTGAATAAAAATATTTTACAATAACCCTACATGATGCTCATACCTTCAAACGAATAAATCATGGATCATACGAAGCTAAAAATGAAAGAAAGTGAGAGATTACAAACTACAGGGGTTAAATGTGTCAACATGTTTAAGTTATACCTCTGAGTGACCTTTTAACAAACCCGAAGCTTTGTAACGGTTAATTATGCTCACTAGAATGCACGACACAAATTTCATAAAGTTTCGTTATCATATGAGAAAGTTATGATCAAATTCGTATGCGAAGGGTTAAAAGCGTCAACGTTGAAAGTTATGACTTTTCAAGTAATAACAAAGTGATCAAGGACTAGATAAAATGGGTATAAGCCTTGAAGCCCTTGTAGGTAAATAAGAAGGGGTCAAATTGCAAGAATTAGGTTTGGTTGACCCTTCGAAAGGCCAAGGGACAAGTATGCAAAAACTTGAAAATGTGAAGTCTGATCAGAAGGCCCATGCGGGCTACGTAAGCCATGCTAAGGCCTTACGCGGGCCGCCTCAGTTGCCCAGTAACAGAAACATCAGACAGCAGCCGTTTTTCACGCCATAACCGACTTTAATCAGTTGTTTCACTTCATGGGCGACCCCTAAGCAACCCCTAGACCCTTAGGGACATGTGTTGATGATCAGGGACCATTGGTAGTGTTGTTTGTCAATGATCTATGAGTTCTTGAGCACTATATAAAGGGCCAAGGTTGCAACCAATTCTTCACACCTTTCTCTTGCATTCCTGATCATTTCCGGAGCTCCAAAGCAGGCTCAAGTGATCACATTTCGTGCATAGGACCTCAGTAAGTTTGCTTAACCTTTCTTAGTTAAGTTTTTGCTTAGTTTTAGCTTAAAAGTCAAACCGTCGTAATTAACGGTTGACTTAACGATTAATCACTAATGGTCCAGTGATTAGTCGAATTGAAAGTAGTTATAAGTTGGTAATTATGTGGGCAATAAACCCTTAAAAGGGCACCCTCTGATTCCCACTCTAACTAGGTCAAATGTCGAGTCCAACTTGTTATTAAAAAGTCAACAGAATGCTTAATTTACAATTTATGCATAATTAGCAATGTAGAACACATACAACCTGTTTGATCATTAATATAACTTGGTAATTAGTGTAAGAACATGTCTAAACATGTTCAACCCGACAATTTTATGTTTAGACCCGGTTCGGAACAAAAAATCGCAAAGCTTTGACTTTTGCGTTGATTTCAGTTCTGACCCGTTATGGTATGTTTTAGAAATTCCAAAGAGCTTCCTTAGGACCAGGTTACATGCTAGTATAACCCTCTGTGATTATACACCTTGGTTCATTAGTTAACCAATTAATATGCATGATTCCGTTAATTGCTCATATGTTGACCATTATGCCCTTTTCACCTTAAAACGTGATTTTTTGAAAATGTAAAAGAGTAGAAACCTTAGTTACTGATATATAAACTTGCACCCAAAATTTGACATCAGTTTGAGCTGTAGATTGAGAGTTATGCTCATTACCGTAATTAGAAGCTTCTTTAGCGATTAAACGACATAATTAGCGTATAGCCTATTTAAACCTACTTTTTGATATCAAAATTATTACCCACTGATGTAATATATTATTTTGGGATTTTTGAATATTTTTAATTAATTTTAGGCTGAGCATAACTTATAGTCATAGGCTTAATCCGGTAATTGTCGGTTTTGCCCTTACGGGCTATAAAATGAGTTTTACATATCTAATCGACTCCAAACCTTTTGCTACTGATTTTAAATGATAAATAAATTATTTTAAGCCTTCTGGAATAATAAAAAATATCAGCCTTCTATATAGAACCCGGAAACGGCTTCTAATCGCCTAATTAAGCGTTTTTAACGCATAGTATGTACTAGAACTATTTTAAACATACAAAGGTTGATACCTACTGATATTTGAGGTAAATTATAATATTTTAACAGTAAGCAAATGTTGTTTAACTCAGACTTCAGTTTTGAGCTTTTCGGCTTATGTGAAATTACCAAAATGCCCCTACGGTGCATAAATTGGTTATAATTGATAAGTTTCACATATATACTTTACCCTACTGTTATAACTTATTAAATTGAGTATTTTTGCTGATTATATCAGACCTGTAACTCAGGTAAATACATAAACTCTTTTATAACCTTTTAAAAGACCAAACTACCCCTACGGGGCATAGTTTGTGTTTAAACTCGTTTCGGGGATAATAAAAGATATCTTACTGAAGTCACAACATATTTGAGGCATATTAACTTAGGAAACCTGTATATGGCTCTCATGAATACCCGTTACGCTTATTACGCGTTCGGTTCGGTTTAAGTAACTAGTTTACATAAATTAGCCGAAACGGGTCAAACCTTATCGGTTTTATCTCAAAATCCAGAATGTGTATGAAATACCCATATTAAGCAAGTCTTCAAATTTTTCGGGTCTAAATCACATTCTATTCCGGTCTTCGCTTAATCGTGCGTACGAACCGTATCTTTGAAACTAACCGGTCTAAGCTTAAGCTTAATTAAAGACCCGTTAGGATTCTAATAGGTTATTATAAACCTTCGTTCCAGATTAGGAGTACCAGTAAAAGCTACTTGCATTTGCTTATTGTGATTATTACTTTGCTCAGGTAAATACTTTTAACTTATTTTCCCTATACGGGCTTGGGTTACGGTATATAAAATACCGCTTGGTCGGGCATTAAATCTTTCATCGTTTGGTGGTTAATTGAATAATTTAATCGGCCCGTTTAAATATGTTTTGTTTGCTTAAAGCCTTTGGGGGGTTAATGACCATGTCCCGGATATCCTTGGCATCATTTTACGAAATGGCCACGACCTAAGCGCGGAGTGTAGGCGTACACTCGTCAGTGCATAATAGTTGATGTGGTGTGTCTATTGATCTTTAACCCGGCACGCTCCGGGCTACTGAACGCATAAGGAACATGTAATTCTTTTACAAGATTATATATTTAAATAATTATCCCAAGTTATAAAATGTTTATGCCACGTGCATCCAAATCAATTTTTAATCATTTTTAAAATGAGTCAGTTGATTGTATTTACCAGTGTAAACTGACGTATTTTCCCAAAAAGATTAAATGCAGGTACTAAGCGTAATAGGCTGGATTTCTCCTTAGCATCAATAGAAGTCTCGCAAGCTTAAGATGCCTACAGTCTGTTGAACTACTATTTATTTTTGATCCTTCTGTGGACAAACCTTCAACTGTTGTGATACACGATATTACAATATTATTAAAGTTGAATTATATTTCTCATTTGCTTCCGCTGTGCATATTTATATATTGTGTTGTTTGACTATTATGTTGCCAACCACGTCACGATACTCCCCACCGGGCCCACCGGTGACACGTGGAAATCGGGGTGTGACAGGTTGGTATCAGAGCCAACATTGAGTGAATTAAACACTAGCCTTTTGTGTTTAATCTCAATGACACAATTGCACATTTCTAAACTTTCGAGTCTAGACATATAACATAGGACAAATTCTATTTTGATTTGTGTTGTCCTTTATTTTATATATTTTTGTTGTTATCTCATGTTATATTGACAGGATTAAATATGCCGCCAAGATTCTTTCGACGTAGAGGACGAGGCAAGGGGCCAATCACCGCCCCCAATGACGACGAGGCCGGGCCTTCGCATATGCGAGCTCCTTCCGCAACTACGAGTGCTGACCCTAGAGAAAACCGGAGGAACCTTTTTGAACCAGCTAGGCGATCTGTATCGCACAGTTCGACGCCTCCCGTTCATAACTCTTACGGGCCACATTCGGAAAATGAGCCCAACAACCCTCAACCTTCCTACATACCTTTACAGCGATCCTTATCGCACAATTCTTTTGGAGACCCCACACCTGTCTTCAGGGGCCGGTTTAACCCGGCGAACTACCTACAAGAACCAGTGGGTTTTAACCCATTGGGGCCAGAAGACCATTTCTCCGGCGATCATGCGGAGGATATGGACGAGGACACTAAGTATTATTATTTTTGTTTGAAATTGAAAGACAAAGAAGGTTTTGGTTCTTGGCACAATCACAGCTATATGCACTGATAAACTTTGGTATTACAATGGTTGTAACTACTGTAAGTCGAGTGTGGAGGAAAGATTTGTAACGAAAGAAAATGTATATGGTTCATTTGATGTTGTCACGCCCCAACCGATGGCGGAAACATCGGGGCATGGCACTGAGCGAAACAGATTGTCCAGAAGTTTCCATAACAACTATATTTACCAAATATTTAGAGCAACACGTCCCATACCATGTCATAAGTGATAATATAATTATTACAGACAAAAATCTAGTCAAGTAGTTCTATTCCGACAACTCAGATTTATACATAGATAGTTTATTTATTGGTTTCTAGGACCTCTTCCCTAGCTTCAATTTCATCACCAGCACCTCAATTTCACAGCAAGCTAAGCATATAAACAACTTAAGCACCTGTCACATACGTTAAAGTAAAAGTCAATACACATAGTGTAAAGGTGAGTATACAAGTTTGATAATAGCATAATAGAGATCGAAATGGTTTACGCATAACCAGCACGTACACAGAGTGAAATGAGGCATGTTAGTTATCGACATGAACCCATCAATACCAATGATTGCGGCTTGACTGCCCAAGGCAGTTCGCGATACATGCTCACCACTGTGAGCCATGTAACTAATTGTCCTTAGCAACCCCTAAGTGAACAGGTGCTGAGTCCAAACTAATAGTACTACCGTCACTAAGGCAGGTAGACATCATTCCATGTGTAAACATAACAAACAAGCATTCATTTAGTCACGTAATACATGCAGTAACGGTTAGCGTTTAAAGTATTTGCGTAGTGTGTTCGATGTGATTTAGAATAGGTAACGTATGTAACACCCAAAAGTGCGTAAAGCAAAAAGGGATCGAGTATACTCACAACGATTGATGGATTGATGGGAACGCTAGAGAGTAGGGTTAGCCTGAACAGATTGATAGCATAACGATAAGCGACGCGTAAAACGATGCAAAGTACAAGTGGTTCGGACATCAGTTCGATCGGATGGTAATCCGATCGGACAACCAGTCGTGCGAGTGGTAGTCCGTTCGGACGGTCGTCCGGTCGGATGACTGTTCGAGTGGATTGTTTCTTCCTTTGAGAAGGATGTGTTTGTGTATGATGACTTGACTTTTGAAGTTTTCGTTGTAGTATTTTGAAAACACAGAAGTATCTCTACCCTTCAGGTCGGTCGATCGGACGGTCGTTCGATCGGACGACAACCCGATTGGTTGGACACTTCAGCGAGAACAATTTCAAAGCAGGTTGTCACTCGATCGGTCGGTAGTTCGATCGGGTGGCATCCTTTGTGCATTGAACATGTTGAAAATTGTTTAAGTGTTGAAGTTTAAATATCTCATGATTCGGATGGCAGTTCGATCGGATGGTAGTCCGATCGGACAACAATTCGTTCAACATTCAAACTTCAAATGTTGGCAAAAATGGTTAAGTGTGGGACCCAAGGTGCAAGTCGCTCGGGTTGGCCAGTCGCTCGGATTGGCTGTTCGATCGGACAGCAGTCCGATCGGATGGCATCCCGTCCTGGTCGACCTGTTCGTCTTACACTTGGTTGTTTTGATAGTTTGTCGTTTTATCGAGATATTTTGATAACGTGTTAAGCAATAGAAACCTCGTCAATACTTGGTGCCTCTGATCGGACAGGAATCACCCAAACCCAATCAGTGGTCGGTTCGAGACGACGTTCCATGTTTAATCCGGAATCGATAATCTCGTGGATAGAATACGGATCTTGAGCCGACACATCCACAAGAATAAGTAGTAAGTCGGCACGAGCTCCGATTCTATCGGTTTTGAGTGTATTGAGTGTAAAAGAGTTGAAAGAAAGTTGGAAAACCATCTTTCAATCCTTTTTGTAGTGAATATGTTCAGATCTATGAAAGATCTTTGTTTGTTCATGTGGAAATCGGTTAGATCCAAGTTATCCTTGGTGGATTGAGGCCAAAACATGAAGTTCGTCATGAACACATGATGACGTCATCCTAGAACACCTTGAATCTTGATGATTTCACGGTTAAAAGTTACGATTCAAAAGACAGAAAGGTGTAGGAGTGCGTGTAGATTAAGGAAGTACAAGATTTGGGACAAGATCTTACCGGGATTGCGAGAAATCGGAGAAAAAGCAAGGTGAGAGTGCTGGTCGGACTTCAGTTGCCAAAAGTAGAAAGAATGAAAGTGACAAGGGGTATTTATAGGGTTACCCAAAGTGGAAAGGGGTTGGTCGATCGGCTAGGCAGCTCGATCGAACAGCTTGTCCGATCGGACGGTAGTCCGATCAAACGGCTGGTCGATCGGCTGGCCGCCTGGTCGATCAGTCACCTCGTTCGAGTGTTCGGTGCGACGAGTGTTGCCGTTCCGATTTCGATTGCGAGTGTTTCGATGCGATAGAGTTTCCTAGTCAAATTACTTTTAATCCCAACTACTATATCAACATACAAGCATCCTTATTTCGTGTTCGATTAGCGTTTGCGATTCGGTTACGATTGAGTTTCGACTGCGTTTCGATTGATTACCACAACATAACATAATAACATACACAAGTAACATATAAGGCACACACACACACGTATAACAGTAACCAAAATGCGTAATTCGAGTTGCGAGTGCGAGTACCATTCGATGTCGATTCGATTAGCATAGTTTGGGTATCGTTTAGTTAACTTTATCGCATTGTTACTTCCTATAGTTCACAGTCGTACGTCGATTAAATAGCGAATAACACACGTCGATTACTGCGATTATTGACAATTACTAACAATTACTCTACATAATACACTTAAAATAAATACATAAAAGAAATTCACTACTAGTCAAGTCGCGCGATCGGTCGTTGACTTTGACTTTCGAAACACGGGGTGTTACAGATGTTGATAATGCAAAATCTTTGGTGTGTACAAATGATAAATGTGCAGGAGTCGACATCTACTCTATTCCACGGTTTGAGATTACAGTTTTATTTCCTTATACTAAATACTAATATGAACCACATTTCTGTTATTAGTAATACTAATGTTTTCATTTGTTTTTAACTTTTATAGGTTCAAGATGCCTATTAGGGTGCAAGACTCTTCCGGTACTGTGTCTTTGACACTCTTTGATTTCGAAGCTTACAAGATTTTTAAGAAAACTGCCAAAGAGTTACTTGCTATCCAAGATCAGGTAACAAATACATGCATTCAGTTATTTGGCCATGTAGTTAACATAATTTAAAATTAATTTTTATAAAATTGTAGGTTCTCAATTATTGAATAATTGTGCTCATTGTAATTTATATTAATTTTTATAAAATCATAGGTTGTTAATTCTGGAGAGATACCGAACCCATATCCTGAGGTTTTTGACACGTTGGTTGGAAAGAGGTATGCGTTCATCATAAATGTTAAAGACTATAACATTGAGCATCACGTTGAAAACTATGGTATTTCAATGGCCACTAACGATGATGAGATCCTTGCCGCGCTCTGCGCCAAATTCAATGTTAACCAGGTTTAAAACTTCATTATGTCATTCTTTTCATTTCATAGTCATATCCTTTTGAAATAGATTTATACCATTGTGTGTATTTTATGTTATTGTGTATTATGTAATTAAAGCATGAGCAGTCCGAATCGTTGGAAGTTCCAGATTCCTGCAGTTTGTCTACTCCTGTTGACCTTATGAAGGTAATTTAAGAGTTCGGTTATTTGTACTAAATTTTTTCAAACGTTAATATTTATTCTCTTTTTATATCAGGATGAGTTATCATTTAGCGGTGACAATGTTACACCTACATCTAAAGCACTTGTAGGGAATAAGAATCCCTCTTCTGATGAAACAAAACGTAATATTCGTGAAGTGTGCGATGTAGATGATTCATTAGGTTGCTCTTCGAAAAAGCGCCGAATGAGTGATGAACTGTCTCAGGATGAAGATGCTGGTGTTTCGACACTTTTGATTCCCAAGATTGAGAAATAGTTTTCTCTGTATTTTCAAATACATTAAGTGTTGATTTCATATGTTGTTCACGTTGAACTTATGGTTTTCGCTTTGTTGGTTTGGTGTTTTTGGTGTTGTTATCTTTTGGACTGATTGTGTGTTTTTGAATTCCTGAAAACTTATCTGCTTATTATACTGTTATGTTCTAATATTATAATGAGTATGACCTTTCTTTGCTTATTATAATGTATATGTTAAATAAATATTGAGATGGTCAATATTCAATATTTATGTTTAAAACTTATGTGTATGAATAGGAGCCACAATTTATAATATATATTGTATAAACCCAAATAACAAGTTTTTATCTACAAACATTTGTAATCTTTAAGCAATTTTAATCTTATTATCTTATCTCATAATTTATATAAGATTATCAGTGGATGTGGTTGTTCTTTATTGGTTTTTACCGTTATCCCTGCTCACTAAGTATGGTGTTTAGAAAAACCGTATCCAAGTAAGAAGCGTAAACGCAAACCCATTTTATTCGGTTTTTTGTTCGGATTATGGATCCACGTTTTATTTTATTTGTTTTGTTTCGTTTATTTGTTTAACCAGGAATAAAAAAACCGTTTAACTTAATTATTTATTAAATAAAGATAATAATATTTTAATTGTAAAAATCATATACAAATAAACCATAAACCTAACCGATGAACACCCGTTTTACATTCCACAAAGATTACTAAATTTGTTGTTAACTTTTTTATCAATGTAATAGATTGCTGAAATAATTAATTCAATAATTTGAAAAAAAATCCATTTTGCTTTTCATGAAATGATTTTTAATTACAAAATGATAAAATGGAATATTATAATTTATTGAGAATATGTTAATCCCTAGGTATGACATAATGTAATTCAAAATTTAAAAACCACTGTTTGGTTCTATTTTTTTAATGTTCCTTATCTTATACTCTTTCTTCTTTTGAATCCTTTTCCTTCTCCTTCTCTCATTGTATGCAATGTCAAAGAATTCCCGTTCATCTTCTACATCTGCTAATTCATCAAAACGAAATTTACACAGTAAGTGAAATTATAACTTCTTAACTCATCATTTCCCAAATCAAAATCAGCTTTCTGATTGAAATCATAATTCTACTTGGTTTTTTTCTAGGTCCTCTTATGAGAACTGCCCTTTCAGATATCTCAAATAGATCTCATCTTTCAGATATCACAAATGGTAATAACTCTTAAATTTTATTATAAGTATACTTTTTCCCATTTTATGTTTCCAATTGGACTGATTCTTGTGTTTTGTACATATTATACTTTCTCTGTTGTTTAGTTACTTCACCGAAAGAAAGGCGTAAGCTTCGAAAATTAATACTTGATAATAAGAAATCAAAGAATTCATCGTCATCATCAACGAATGTTCGTAACATCTTTTCTGAGACCATGCAAATTTGCTTGAATGTTCTGATACTACCGATAAACATATGTATTCCATTGCATGTCGAGCAGTTAGAAATGCTACTGGTTCTTTAATTTCAACTACACCAGGTTTGTATTTTGTTTCTTTTTTATTTCTTTTGATAAATACATTAATAAACAACATACCGGTACTAACATGTATGTTTTAATATTGAATGTTCATATAACGGCATATACATAGGTACACCTGTAGATAGCAACCATCGATATTCCATTACTTCTAGCATCATTAGCAGTAACAATCAGCCGATATTTTGTAGTACCTCTACCCTTACACAGTTGTCTTCTGGTAAACGTAACCTCGAGCGCAAGAAACGTAATAATACTCCTGTACCTATGCTGACTTTGGATTCAGATGAAGACGATGTGTTTTTGTGCACTGATGAAGATCATTATAAAGGGATATCTAAAGGTTTTAATCTATTTTATTGTTTTAGGACATTTGTTGTGTTCCACCTGTAATATAACTATCAATGATTTTTGAACAGATTATTTGGACCATGGTGACCAAGTGCTTACATGTCCGGTTTGTAGTGCAAAGTTATGGACATTAGAAGGTGGAAAAGGTCGTTTAACTATAAATAAGCTATGTTATAGTATGTGTTGTGGGTATGGTAAAGTTAAACTACCGCCTTTAAAGGATGCACTTTCGTCTTATCAAAATTTATTTTCTTCCTCAAATCCAAAAAGCAAGTTCTTCCTGAAGAACATAAGACGATACAACTCTATGTTCTCTTTTGCGTCTATGGGTGGAAAGGTTGATTCTAATATCAACAAGGGCAATGCTCCATTTATATATCGTATCAGTGGCCAAAACTATCATTGCATGGGGAGTCTCAAACCTCCAGATGGAAATGAAGCTAAGTTTTGTCAGCTATACATACATGATACCGAAAATGAAATAACAAACAGACAGGCATTATTCAGGTACATGTGATTTCTAAGTTCCATTTTTATTCTATTAAAGAACAACTAGAAATTGAAGCATTTGTAGTTCACTATCAGTTGTTAAGTACCATCACTTTATCCTTAATCATTGATTCTCTATCCACTGATTACTACAACAGCAGTTGTTAACCATTAGTAGTTCACTATCAGGTGTTTAGTACCATGAGTGTTTTAATCACAAGCAGTGCTTACAAGGTTTAATTTCACATCTACATTTTGATTTTTTAATTAATAATGTTGTGACAACCCTCAAAATTTCATGTATTTCGTACCATCTATTATTGTTAATTAAAGTGCTTAGTGACTGTACTGGATCATTTAACTGCTTTCTGATATCTGTGTTATATTTACATGCGCCTGTTAACACACTAGTAATGTACAGAAAAGTCATTAAATAGTCCGTTATGATTTCCTAAGTGTTAGAAATTAAAAACGTTACAAAAATATATACATAGGACACGTTACGAATTAATTAAGCACTTTAACGGAACAGTATCCAACCGTACAACCGGACTTAACCCGGAACATAAAAATATTGTCATTGACATTATTTCTTTTTCTGAGCCAGTTAGGGTCCCCGAGTGCCCTAACACCCGTTATAATACACTATAAATTAGTAATCAATTTAAATCTCTAAATTAATTAAACTAGCACCTAACTATTAGTTAAAACCAAACCAAATGCCCCCCCCCCCCTCTCTTGACCAATCGTTCCCATGTGGGAACACACTCTTACATTGTTGAATATTTAATTAAGGGTGGTCATATATCTAACCTACATATTACCGTTTGGTTAAAATTGTTGATTGGATATTATAAGTATGTACAAGGAAGTCACCACCATTTCATACAACACTTAACAAAATTACATCTTTCCTTTTCTCCTTCCCTTGATACCTACGGCCGAACACAACAACCCACCATCCACCCACTTTCAATTTCTTTCTAGCCACATTATTTACATACAAAGGAGAAGGGTCACGCATAAGGAGGCTCGGTGCTTACGGATTGCCAAGGACCTCTCTACGACGCTATTAACCACCCGTTTTTCGTCTAGTTTCTTCCCTAGCCTCGAGCTAGTAGTAAGTGACTCTAAACACCCTATTGTTCATATCTAAAGTGGTTAATAAGAAATTTGTCGGATAAAAATCATGAACACTAGAGAACAAAACTAAAAGTCTACTAAAAATGATGAACATGTTGGTTAAAGAATGAATATTAGTGTAAAACTCTTGGATCTTGTTTTGTTATGATTATTGGTTGATTATCTGATGTTTTGCTGATTAATATTAGTGTTTGATGTTGTTGTGGTCACTAAACATGATTAACGGAATCAATCGAACACAAGTTAGTAAGTTAAAGAGTGAAAACAGAATCTGTCCCGGTTTTACAGCCAACTTCAGTTGGCTGTAAACAGGTCATAAACTCTACGAAAAACTGATATTTCGAGTCTAAAACGTGTTATTATGAAATACGGTTCTAATGGCACCAGAATCGTAATTTTTGGACTTCGTTTACTATTTTTAAAGTGTCATTTCGTAACAGCAGCTAGAGCTGCATTTTTCTGCTGAAAATACGTGTTTTGTTTTCTGTTATAACTTGAGTTCTGTGTAGAGTTGGATCATGAAACTTGTACTGTAGATTACCACCGATGTATTTGTAATTACCCCACTGGAATTTCGTAAATCGGACGCTCGATGAATTTTTAATAAATTATCCCGTGGACTGTGGTCAGAAAAATATAAATCTGAGTTCAGTCCGGAAGATGAATTTTTACAAAATATTGGTAATTAACCGGACCCTGATATTTTTACACAATAAGATTTGGAACGTTCAAGACCTTCTGTAAAAAGTTGGGAATTTTTGGAATAAGTTAACTATTTTATTAAAATCCCCGAAAACAGCCCAGTTTTGAATATTAATGCTGAAATGATATAAGTTGTAATTTGCGTGTCTAAATGTCGAGTATGTTATCTGAGGATGATCTAACATGTTATATGTGTTATGTGCATTATCGTATGTTTGTGTATGAGTGGGGAATGGATGGGAAGTTTATATGGGCATGAACCGTTAAAGTGATGCATGTTATGTGATAGATACGTGTAGAAACTTTGTGCTCTATTTGAAACCACTAAATGACTAACTGGTAATCATACTAGGACGTGATTGACCAACCTTGATTGCTAGCTATTTCTGAGAGTCAAACCGAGCAACCGAGGTGAGTTCAAACTTTTCTACAAAGCATGGTAAATTCCCGGTGGGAATGAGAATGGGCACAGGAATAGGGATTCCTCGTCCTTTGAGACGTGTTCAGGAATGTAAATTCCTCGTCCTGTTGGGACGTATTAGACTTACTGGACTAGAACTCTATCAGGGAAGCCCCTCCCTTTTTGTATCGACTTAATCGCCGAGGCTATGGCGAGCGGGTCATTAGTTAATAGCGCTATTAGGTTTAATAAACCTCACACCGTGCCAGTTGGACGGGTGTGTACTAATGGACTATGGCACGTCGGTGGTGATAGAACACCGACGCTAGGGCACAATTAATTTTTTGTTAGTAGTCGATATGATAAACGAGTCTGGTAGTTTAAAATACTGGGGTAGCTCCCCACGGCCAAAGTGCCGGGCTGGATAGCCAGGGAAGGTGGACATGGGATGGTTAACTAATAAACGTTTTCGAACTATGGGGTAACCCCCACGGCTGGATAGCCGAATGAGATTAAACTATGTTTTTGGAAACAACTCTAAAATGGACAACCAACCGTGAACTCACTCAACTTTGTTATTGACTCGTTATTACATGCTTTGCAGGTCATTAGATGCTATGGAGCTTGCATATGGAGGTGGTCGTTGTGGGATGCGAACTGATATGTCCCGTACTTAATGAATAAACTTTATGAACTTATTAAACTTACTTTTTGGACTTTAAACTTATGAACTATGGACTTATGTTTTGAACTTATGTTTTATGCTTCCGCTGTTAACCTAAAATCGGTTTACTTCCTTTTGGTCACCAATCGTATTGTGTTTGGTTTTATTTACTTAATTATGTTGTTCAATATGATTGGTCGCTCGATCCTGGTCATGTCACGCCTCCAAGCGGTGATACTCCGCATGGTGGATTTTGGGGGTGTGAGAAATGTTAATTTTTTTATTTGTTAGGTTTAGTGCTTCCTGAATATCAAATTAAGAACCTTACTTTGTTGAAAATTGAAAACTATTTAATTTCCAATGGTTCATCATTACGAAGGTTTGTCACTATGCCATATCCTGATGACGATTCCTTACGTGATGCTTCTGATCGTCTGATCAATGAAGAGCTGTCACATGACCTAGATGAAGTACAAGCTGAGTTTAACAGGTTGCATCAATCTCTTACAGACGAACAACGAGCGGTTTTTGACGAAATAATGGAAGCAGTTGTAGGGCGTAAAGGAGGCCTGTTTTTTGTCTATGGTTATGGTGGAACTGGAAAAACCTTTTTATGGAAGACTTTGGCTTCAGCTGTTCGATGTAGAAATGGAATAGTTTTAAATGTGGCTTCAAGTGGTATTGCTTCGTTATTACTTTCCCGTGGAAGGACAGCTCATTCTCGGTTCCATATCCCCATTAATCTAACAGAAGATTCAATGTGCAATATTAAGCCAAATAGTGATATTGCCAGATTATTAAAGGAAACCCAATTAATCATATGGGATGAAGCACCGATGGTACACAAACATGCCTTTGAAGCTTTAGATAGGACGATGACCGACGTATTTTCGGAAGGTAGGAGTATTCGTTCGAATATTCCTTTTGGAGGTAAAGTTATTGTATTTGGTGGTGACTTTAGACAAATCCTACCTGTTATTCCTAATGGTACTAGACAAGAAATTGTTAGTGCATCTTTAAGCTCTTCATACATATGGTCAAAATGCAGACTGTTACGGCTGACTAAAAACATGCGTCTAACTATTGGAGCTGAAAGTTCAAATATGGAGTATATCAGAGAATTTGCAAAATGGCTTATTGATATTGGTGAAGGAAACCTTGGAGATGATAATGATGGTGACGCCATTATAGAGATACCAGATGATTTACTAATCACCGATATTTGTGACCCGATACAAAGTTTAATTGACTTTGTATATCCTTCAATTATTGAACAATTTAGGATTCCTGGATTTTTTTCTGAGCGAGCAATTCTGGCGCCCAAAAATGAGGTAGTTCATGAAATTAATGATCGATTGCTTTTGTTATTTCCTGGTGATGCGAAAGAGTATCTGAGTTCTGATAGTATATGTCAAACTGAACAAATTCTTAATTCTTTTCAAGAAGGCTTATACTCAATAGAAAATTTGAATGCTCTTAAGATTTCTGGCTTGCCTAACACAGATTAGTTCTTAAAGTTGGTGTTCCTGTGATGCTTCAACAGAAAGGGTTATGTAACGGTACAAGGCTTCAAATTACTTTTCTTGGTAAACGAGTTATAGAAGCTGAAGTAATATCTGGTGGTAACATTGGCACGAGAGTTTTTATTCCAAGGATTAATATGATCCCGTCTGACAAAAAAATACCTTTTCAATTTCAACGAAGACAATTTCCTTTATCAGTTTGTTTTGCCATGACAATTAACAAGAGTCGAGGACAATCGTTATCAAAGGTTGGTCTTTATTTGAAAGATCCTGTCTTCACTCATGGTCAGTTGTATGTTGCATTATCAAGGGTCAAGACCAGAGAAGGCGTTAAAATACTAATATTCGACGCTGATGGGAAACCAACAAATAAGACTTCAAATGTTGTTTACAAAGAAGTTTTTACTAGCGTGTAATCATTGTTTTTTCTGAGTTTTAACTTCCACCGTTCTAAGTATAGTTGTATATATATTTTCTTAATTACTATTTTGTTTAAATTTTATTTGGTTTAAACTTTATAAACTCTATTGTGTTTTGCATCTCAGAACCATGTCTGATAAATTTATTCATAAGTAATTTACAACGTAGACAATTCTGAAGATCCCCTTGTTCACTATCAATATGGAAGAAAATTATACCGGATTTGGACAGCATAAGCGGCTACGAAATTATCAATTTCAAAACTACACCAGCTAAAAAAATGTTTCAGCAAAGTCAAACCATTGTTTGACCAAAGTCAAACCACAGTTTGACCAATGTCAAACAACTGTTTGCAAAAATATGATTCTTAGTGTTTCGAAAGTCTGTTTTACCAAAGTTAAAACACTGTTTGAGCAATGTTAAAACGCTGTTTGACCACAGTCAAACTACTTATGTTAAAACCTAATTATAATAGATAAAACACTGTTTGAGCAATGTTAAAACGCTGTTTCACCAAAGTCTGTTTGACCAAAGTCAAACTACTTATGTTTAAAGCTACTTATAATAAATAAAATGTAACAACTCTCATCAAAAGTCTTAATTATTATTTTAATTTGACCAATAGGAAACCCTAATTGAGAAACCCAAGTGATTCTGAACAAACCCTAAAATTTTCAGAACAATCGGAATCAGGATTAGGGCCCCTAAAACTCAAGGGGGGTAAACCCTAGTTAACGATTATCAACAATTACTCGCTGTCAAAATGTTAAATTAAGAAACTGTCAAGTCAGCATAGCTAGTCCCAACCGTGGCTACTCTATGAAAAATAGGCAACCTTTACGGACCGTAAGGGTTATTTGTTACGGTCCGTAAGGGGTGGCAAAATTTGGGTATAAATAGCATACATTGGTACTTGAAATTTGACGTATGTTCGACGAAGAAATTCGTTTCATGCACCGATTTACATTCTGTATACTACAATTAACACACACAGTGCACTAATCGACGCCGCAATCAGGGTAATAACTCGATCGCTATTACGATTCAACGTCCGATCGATTATAACTATCCAACGATTGTTTAAGTGCCGCTCAAATTGAGTTTATACTTTATTAATTCATCGTGATTTCGACTTGAATGTTTGAGTACTGCTCGAATTCGGACTATACTCTGTCATTCGTTGTGAATCCGCTGAATTGTTAAGTATTGCACTAATAAATCGTTGTGAGGGTTTAATCTCGTGAATTGACGTAACTGCTGTATTAGTTACTAACCTGTTGTGTGTGCATTGTTATTTCAATTAGGTTAATCAAGGCTAATCAGTAGGCTTATATTCTGCTCGTTAAATCTACAATGTGAGTCATTCTCTTTTTATCAAAATTGTTTTATAAATTCTTAAAAATATTTTCAAAGGTTATAATTACAGTGATTAAGTTTATGTAATCACCAAATTACAGCCGGTATGTGGGGTATTGTGCACAGTATTGCAGTTTTATCACTTTAGGTGGGCGAACCTAAATTTAGTGATAACCGTCATTCATTGGGGCAGCCAATGGTGATATGACCACAGTCACAGAAAAGAGTCGAGTGACAAATACTGTGGGTAGTTGGTTTGATATCAGAAACATTGTAATCTCTTAATACTGTGAATTATAACAAATGAGTCGTTTTAGTAAAACTGAATGATTCACTCAGTATTTCCCTGCTGACAAAACCTTTTTCAAACATGTTTCAGGTGATCTGTTGTGAGCACAGGAAAAGTGCCGTGGAGCACTACAAGCTTAGAAAGTGGCTCAATGTAAATAAATAAAGAAACATGTTTTAAGAAATAAAGGATTTCCCAGTGAAATCACTTATTTGTAAATTATGGGATTTATCCCTATATTATATATAAACGAGCAGTTTTAATATTAATCGATCCTGTTTAAAAAGACTTCCGCTGTCACTTAATTAGATACCATCGGATTTCCTGCCTCGCGACTCTGGACCGGGTCAAACCGGGGCCAAGGGCCGTGACAGGAAAAGGTGGTATCAGAGCCACTGATTTAAGCTTACTATTGATTTTAGCCTATTAAAATAATTGAGAAATTTAATTGCCATTCTGTGAAAATATGTTTTATTAACTGATTAATTGTTGAGTTACAGTATGGGTAAACAAAAGATTTCTGCTATCTACCACAAATTAAATACTGCACCCACAGAAAAAGGAACCTCTTCCTCCAAGCAACCAGCAGATCTGGAAGAAGGGATTTTTGTCCGTAAAGCAAATTATGAAAATCCTCTTACCCAAGATAAAAGAAATTTGATTCTTAGAAAGGGAAAGGAGAAAATAAAGAAACCCCAAGTCAAGAAAGTGAGGTTTAATTTAGAAATCCAGGAATTAGGAAATAGGTCACCTTGGGATGACACATTAGATGAAAAATGGGCAAAGCTTTATATGCTAGCTACCGTAGCAGAGAATGCAAACCTCTAAACTATCAATAAGCCTGGTCTAGTAGAAAATTAAATCCCCAGTAAATAAATAAATTATCGTGTTCTCTTTCTAGTAGTCTTTTGTACAAATCCGTATGCAATAAAACTTTAATGTTTATTTGTAAAACTTTGTTCCAAAGTTTTAACTTAGCATTTTTGTGCATTTTGCATATATGCTATCCAGCATGAGTGGGATATCGGAAGCATTTCAGAATCTTAACCTCTACCCAGTACCAATTGAAGTCTCCCACGACTTTACTGGTTATATTGCTGACATAGAGGAACCTCTGGAATTCTAAGCTCCACCGCTGGAAAAAACAAAACTTAAAAAGAAAAGAAGATATGTAGGATGGAGGAAAGTGCGCAGGAGAAAGCCAGTTACTAGGAAACTCCCCAAAATAGAAAACCCTATAGACAAAGGAAAAAAGAATTAAAATCGGAGAAAGTTCTAATCCAGCAGAAATAGAAATCAGGAAAGATTCTAAACAAAAAGGAATAGAAATGGGAGAGAGCTCCAGACAAACTGAAGAAATCACATTTCAAGAGGAAATAGACCGTCTACTGGCAAATTGTGATGTCATTAGCCCTATCCATAATAATCTATATCCTTACCTAGAAACCCAACTTCCTGTGAATCTGGAACCAGCTATTCCAGACCCGCTAATCCACACTCGACCTTTAGGCCAAATGGAAGAATGGTGGACAAATGACTGGCAATTCGAAAATATCATCAACAGTCCTTATTCTTTCCTTCCACAGTTTGATCCAGAACCTATCCCCAATCCTCCAATGAGCAACGAAAACTTAGCCGAACTCCGTCAGTTCGGTGAAGAGTTGATAGGTACAGGGAATAGGATCCGGGAAATGGGGGAACAAATTTCCTGGAAATACGACGAAAGGGAGCGTCGCTACTAAACTGCCAGTTGACCAAAGAATAGTGGGGTTGGGAAGAATGTCTGTATAATAATAATAATAGCTAAATATAACTCTGTAAAATGGGAAATAAAACATTGTAAGATAAACAGTGTGTATGGATACCTATCTAATATAAAAAGCAAAATAGAAGTCGAAACATCGACAATTTTGGATACATATATCTGTGTTGTAAGATTTTATGTGCTTCTGTGTAATTGTTTTATTTACAATCATATGATACTAATAGTTATATTTATAATAATTATCAGATGGAAAACGCTAGTAATGAACCAGTTAATGAAGGGAATCAATCTGAACAAAATCAGGAAAACCAGTATATGACTAGACAAGATATTGAAAATATTGTTGCTCAAGGGATAGCTAATGCTATTCCAGCATTCATTGCTGCTATAAAGAATCCAATCGAACCGCAACAAATCGTTCCTAGTAAACGTACTCAGGAAGATAATTTTAGTCATAGTGTAAATGGAGGCGGCAATCATGACGATAATAATCCAAGACAGGCTCCACCTCCTAAGAAAATGAAAGCCGCAACACCTGGTTGCACTTTCAAAGAATTTCTTGCTTGTAAACCTGCTGAATTTGCAGGCAACAAAGGAGCAACTGCAGTACTGCGTTGGTTAGAGAAAACCGAAGCAGTAATTGCAATAAGTAAGTGTTCCGAAGAAGATCAGGTCATGTATGCATCAAACCTTTTCAAAGACGGGGCGCTAGAATGGTGGAACACGGTGCTACAAGCAAAAGGAAGAAGGATGGCTTATGCTATGAACTGGGAAGAATTTAAATTTCTTGTAGAAAGAAAATACTGTCCTGAATATGAAAAGGAACAAATGGCAAATAAGTTCCTAAATCATCGTATGGTAGGCGTAGAGTGTCGCGGTTATACTTCGACATTCTTTGAATATGCTAGAGTGGTACCAACACTGGCTTCGCCAGAACCGGTACTCATTTCCCGTTACATTTGGGGATTAATTAGTGAAATTCGTAACATCGTTAAAGCTGCGAGACCTCGCACTATTGACGATGCTGTGGAACTAGCTAATACCCTAACGGATGAACTAGTGCGCACAAGAGAAGAAGATCGAAAGAAGGAATTGGCTCAAAAGATTACCCAAGGATTTCGTATGGGTAATGATAATAGGTTCAAGAAAAGAGGAAGGAGACAATCTGCACAACCGCCTTTTTGCAGCAATTGCAAAAAGAATCATTTTGGAAAATGCAATGTAATCTGCAACTTCTGCAAAATGGCAAGACATCGTGAAGAAAATTGCAAAAAGAAAACCATAGTCTGCTTTAACTGTGGAGAAACAGGACATTACAAAACAGAATGTCCTAAATTAATTAAAACCGCAGACAATAAAGGAAAACCAGCTGATGGAACAACAAAGAAGAATGCCCGAGCATTCCAGCTAACCACTCAAGAAGCCGAACTAATTCCCGACGTTATAGCTGGTACGTTCTTAGTCCACGACGTTTATGCAAAAGTATTATTTGACTCCGGTGCAAACCAAAGTTTTATCAATACTTCATTTTGCCAAGCTCTTAACTTACCCTTAACCACTCTTAGGCAAATTTTTACAGTCGAAACGGCAGACGGGAATTCTGTTAACATAAATAAGGTTTTGCAAGAAGGAAAAATAGAACTATTAGGTCATAAGTTTTCTGCAAACCTGTTACCTATGAAATTAGCCGAATTCGATGTTGTGTTAGGAATGGATTGGTTAATAGCCAATCATGCTCGAATTCTCTGTGATAAGAATTCCATAGAAATTCAGGCACCTACCGGAGAAGTAATTAGGATTACAGGTGATAAACCACGTAAGCCTATGAAGTTCATATCAGTAATGAAAATTGCTAATTATGAACGAAAGCAAGGAATAGTATATATGATTTCAGTAATCATTAGTACTAAGGCTAAAGAACTTAAGGAAATTCCTATAGTCTCAGAATATCCGGATGTATTCCCAGAAGATTTACCAGGATTACCTCCAGACAGGGAAGTAGAATTTAGGATTCATCTAATTCCAGGAACTACACCGATAGCCAAGGCACCTTATCGGTTAGCACCTACAGAAATGTTAGAACTAAAAAAGCAATTAGATGAATTACTAAGTAAAGGTTTCATACAACCTAGTTCATCCCCTTGGGGAGCACCAGTGTTGTTTGTGAAAAAGAAAGATGGATCGATGAGAATGTGTATCGATTATAGAGAATTGAATAAGGTTACAATTAAGAATCGATACCCATTACCTAGGATTGACGATCTTTTTGATCAACTTCAAGGCGCTAGGTATTTTTCTAAGATAGACTTAAGATCCGGATATCACCAGTTAAAAGTACAAGAAGAAGACATACCTAAAACTGCTTTCAGAACTAGGTATGGCCATTATGAGTTTACAGTCATGCCCTTTGGATTAACAAATGCCCCAGCAGCATTTATGGACATGATGAATCGGATCTGTAAACCATACTTGGATAAATTTGTAATCGTATTCATCGACGATATACTTATTTATTCCAAAAGTCAGGAGTAACATTGTGAACACTTGCATGCACTCTTAACCTTGTTAAGAAAAGAAAAGTTTTATGCCAAATTCTCAAAGTGTGAATTTTGGTTAAAGGAAGTGCAATTCCTAGGACATATGGTGAATCACGAAGGCATTCACGTAGATCCTGCTAAAATAGAAGCAATTACTAAATGGAAGGTCCCACAAACAGCTATGGAAATTAGAAGTTTTATAGGTTTAGCTGGGTATTATAGACGGTTTATTAAGGATTTTTCCAAGATAGCCGTACCATTGACTAAGTTGACCTGTAAAGCCACTAAGTTTGAATGGGGACATAAGCAAGAAGAAGCTTTTAAGATTTTAAAGCACCGATTGACGAATGCTCCAATTTTAGCATTACCCGAAGGAACAGAAGATTTTGAAGTATATTGTGATGCTTCAAAATTAGGATTCGGATGTGTGTTGATGCAACGCAAGAAGGTAATTGCATATGCCTCCCGGCAGTTGAAAAAGCACGAGGAGAATTATACGACTCATGACTTAGAATTAGGAGCCATAATTTTTGCCTTGAAAATTTGGAGACATTATCTGTATGGAAGTAAGTTTACTGTTTATACAGATCATAAAAGTTTAAGGTATATATTTGGGCAGAAAGAGTTAAATATGAGGCAAAGAAGATGGATGGAAGTTCTAAGTGATTACGACTGTGATATTCAATATCACGAAGGAAAGGCAAACGTAGTTGCAGATGCCTTAAGTCGTAAGTATAATGAAAAACAAAAGCGAGTCCGTGCTCTTAGATTAAATCTACAAGTAGATTTAATGGAACAATTAAAGAAGGTTCAGGAAACAGCAATCAAGGACGATGCTGAAAGAATGAAAGGTTATATAAAGGAACTAGAGCAAGGAAATGATGGAATTTGGAGATTCCACAAGAAACGAATTTGGGTACCTAAGCAAGGAGAATTAAGAAATAAGATCTTAGAAGAAGCCCATAAATCTAGGTATACTATGCACCCAGGAAACAATAAGATGTACCAAGATTTAAGAAAGAATTTTTGGTGGATAGGCATAAAGAAAGATATAGCAAGATATGTTTCTAAGTGTCTTACTTGTTCACAAGTAAAGGCTGAACATCAGAAACCTTCAGGACTACTACAACAATTGGAAATGCCTGTATGGAAATGGGAACTTATAACAATGGATTTTGTTACTAAGTTGCCTAAAACCAGAAAAGGTAATGATACGATTTGGGTAATTGTGGATCGATTAACCAAATCAGCTCATTTTCTACCAATGAAGGAAACCTTTAGCATGGAAAGGCTAGCCAAGTTGTACGTAGACGAAGTGGTATCTTTACATGGAGTCCCACTCTCCATTGTATCAGATAGAGATAGTCGTTTCACTTCCCATTTCTGGAAAAGTTTCCAGCAAGCTATGGGAACTCGCCTAAATCTAAATACTGCATATCATCCTCAAACAGACGGACAAAGTGAAAGGACAATACAAACCCTGGAAGACATGCTCCGAGCATGTGTGATTGATTTTGGGGGTAATTGGGATAATCACCTACCCTTAATTGAATTCTCCTATAATAATAGTTACCATTCAAGCATTGAAACTGCTCCATTTGAAGCACTATATGGACGTAAGTGCAGAACTCCAGTTTGTTGGGCAGAAATAGGAGAAAGTCAATTGTCAGGTCCAGAAATTGTGCAAGAAACTACTGATAAGATTACTCAGATCAAGGAAAGACTGAAAACAGCTCGAGATCGTCAGAAGAGCTATGCCGATAATCGCCGCAAGCCGTTAGAATTTCAGGTCGGAGATAAAGTACTATTAAAAGTTTCTCCTTGGAAAGGAGTAGTTAGATTCGGAAAGAAAGGAAAGCTAAGTCCCAGGTACGTAGGACCATTTTCAGTGATCCAACGTATAGGACTAGTTGCTTATCGTTTACAACTACCAAAAGAGTTAGCTGGAGTACATGATGTATTTCATGTATCCAATCTCAAGAAATGTCTAGCAGACAAATCTCTGGTAGTACCTCTTCGAGATATAGAGGTAAACGAAAAGCTGAAATTTGTTGAGAAACCTCTTCAAATTGAGGATCGAAAGATCAAATTTCTCAAACATAAACGACTAGTTTTAGTCAAAGTCAGATGGAATTTAAAGAGAGGACCAGAATACACTTGGGAGCTGGAATCAGAAATGAAGAGAAAATATCCTCATTTATTCCAGTAAATCTCGAGGACGAGATTTTTATTAAGGTGGGGAGAATGTAACAACTCTCATCAAAAGTCTTAATTATTATTTTAATTTGACCAATAGGAAACCCTAATTGAGAAACCCAAGTGATTCTGAACAAACCCTAAAATTTTCAGAACAATCGGAATCAGGATTAGGGCCCCTAAAACTCAAGGGGGGTAAACCCTAGTTAACGATTATCAACAATTACTCGCTGTCAAAATGTTAAATTAAGAAACTGTCAAGTCAGCATAGCTAGTCCCAACTGTGGCTACTCTATGAAAAATAGGCAACCCTTACGGACCGTAAGGGTTATTTGTTACGGTCCGTAAGGGGTGGCAAAATTTGGGTATAAATAGCAGACATTGGTACTTGAAATTTGACGTATGTTCGACGAAGAAATCCGTTTCATGCACCGATTTACGTTCTGTATACTACAATTAACACACACAGTGCACTAATCGACGCCGCAATCAGGGTAATAACTCGATCGCTATTACGATTCAACGTCCGATCGATTATAACTATCCAACGATTGTTTAAGTGCCGCTCAAATTGAGTTTATACTTTATTAATTCATCGTGATTTCGACTTGAATGTTTGAGTACTGCTCGAATTCGGACTATACTCTGTCATTCGTTGTGAAACCGCTGAATTGTTAAGTATTGCACTAATAAATCGTTGTGAGGGTTTAATCTCGTGAATTGACGTAACTGCTGTATTAGTTACTAACCTGTTGTGTGTGCATTGTTATTTCAATTAGGTTAATCAAGGCTGATCAGTAGGCTTATATTCTGCTCGTTAAATCTACAATGTGAGTCATTCTCTTTTTATCAAAATTGTTTTATAAATTCTTAAAAATATTTTCAAAGGTTATAATTATAGTGATTAAGTTTATGTAATCACCAAATTACAGCCGGTATGTGGGGTATTGTGCACAGTATTGCAGTTTTATCACTTTAGGTGGGCGAACCTAAATTTAGTGATAACCGTCATTCATTGGGGCAGCCAATGGTGATATGACCACAGTCACAGAAAAGAGTCGAGTGACAAATACTGTGGGTAGTTGGTTTGATATCAGAAACATTGTAATCTCTTAATACTGTGAATTATAACAAATGAGTCGTTTTAGTAAAACTGAATGATTCACTCATTATTTCCCTGCTGACAAAACCTTTTTCAAACATGTTTCAGGTGATCTGTTGTGAGCACAGGAAAAGTGCCGTGGAGCACTACAAGCTTAGAAAGTGGCTCAATGTAAATAAATAGAGAAACATGTTTTAAGAAATAAAGGATTTCCCAGTGAAATCACTTATTTGTAAATTATGGGATTTATCCCTATATTATATATAAACGAGCAGTTTTAATATTAATCGATCCTGTTTAAAAAGACTTCCGCTGTCACTTAATTAGATACCATCGGATTTCCTGCCTCGCGACTCTGGACCGGGTCAAACCGGGGCCAAGGGCCGTGACATAAAACACTGTTTGAGCAATGTTAAAACGTTGTTTGACCAAAGTCTGTTTGACCAAATTCAAACTACTTATGTTAAAAGCTACTTATAATAGATAAAACACTGTTTGAGCAATGTTAAAACGCTGTTTGACCAAAGTCTGTTTGACCAAAGTCAAACTACTTATGTTAAAAGCTAATTATAATAGATAAAACACTGTTAATGGCTTTGCAAAAATATGATATGTTAATGGCTTTTGCTATAAAAAAAATTATTTTTATTTGTTAATTTGAATACCAAATCAATTCAACTAATCACACACTATTTACTTTTGTATCTCAATGTAAATGTAAATAACAAATTCAATAAAGGGTATATGTGTAAATATTTTTCATCAGTTGAAAATATGGGAAAAGAATAACACAACCGTCATTATTTCTTCTTCATCATTACACTTACACATCAAACATCTATCATCTCTTCTTTCAAAAATTTCTTCTTCCCAGTCATTTTCTAGGGTTTTAACTTTCTTATTCTCCGTCTTCTACACTTCAATCACCTGAGGTTTTATTGTTTTTTCTTCAGCAACTGGTATGTACATTCATATTGTAATGAAATTTATATTGTTTAACTGATCTTAATTCAAATCCTATCTTGCTACTAATACGATTTTAAACGTTTATTGCTAAACATTCAAGAAGGGTTTACTTAAGTGTTTGAATCATTTGTTGAGAACATGTTAAAATAGTTATTATTTGCAGGAAAATTTTAACTCATACTCTGTTTCTATGATTAATTTCACTACATACTCTGATAATACAAAAAGTTAATGTTCATTTTCCAAGCCAACTTTTTTATTACAATCTTTTAACATCTTTACTGATTCAGGTTTTATGATGTATACTACATTTGTC
Organism: Helianthus tuberosus; assembly: GCA_030545235.1. Classification (NCBI taxonomy): domain Eukaryota; kingdom Viridiplantae; phylum Streptophyta; class Magnoliopsida; order Asterales; family Asteraceae; genus Helianthus; species Helianthus tuberosus. Next base: position 24,026,803 of record CM060435.1, on the reverse strand, counting down.
AAGTTTCTTGATAACCCAGAATCTTTGAAACTAGTATAACATTTTTTACATACATAATTTATTTTTATTGAGATATATATTTAACAGTTCTTGTGGTTTATATTTTCTTACACTACTTAAAAATTATATACAGGATGTACCTATATTCTTTGCTAATCAAAAGTGGGGAGATTGTTGGCAAAAAAATAGGTTGCGAATCTATCATGAGTCTGGTAAAAATTGGGTTGTGAGGGTCAGAACAGAAAATTCAACGCCAATAATAACTGACAGTTGGGACAATGTTGTTAAAGATCTCAATCTGCCGAGGGATACTTTGTTGGTTTTCAAACCGTTAGGTGATTTTGGGCTTGAACTTTCATGTTTTGTTGATGGCATGTGTGGTGAATCTTATTTCACGTTTAATCGTTATGCAAAATTTGGTTTTACGGTATGAGTATTAATCTTAACTTGAATTCTTTTGCATCTTTAACGTGTCAACACTTATTCTCATAAGTTACATACTTCACGTATAATATTCATTATTTTGTATTTAATGCAGGTAATCAAAGACTGCTTCATTAAACAATTTTACGTAAACAGCCCACCAAGTGGCAAATTTCAAATCTGTTATAAGGGTTCCTATTGGAATGTTGAGGCGTCTAAGGTTGACAACAACTTTGTATTTTCTAGAGGACGGCCGGAAATGTGCAACGATGTTGGGATACTGGAGGATGATTTGCTTGTGTTTAGCAGAATTGATGATGTTGTTTTTGAGGTAGTAGTTTATAGAGATGAGATTGAGATTTGCTTTTTGAAGAAACCTGAATCTGACGATGATAGTGTACTTAAGATATCGAAGGCTGATTATGTTGAGAATGCATTCAAGGTATGTAAGTATTTAGCATTAGCAGTAAAAGTTTTAATTTTTTAGCATTATATTAATTATTTCATTAATGTTGACCAGGACATCTATGAGGATGATGAAGTTGTGTCTGTAGGTGAAGGTAGAACTGTTAGTCAAGTACTTACTAAATTATTAAAATTATTTATTTTTAATTTAACACATATTAGAATTTAATGTTTTTACAACTATTAGTAATGTTGTTTACTTATGTTATATTTATACAATAATGTATTATTTAGAAGAAGTTACCAACCAATGCCGAATGCACATCGAAGAGACGCATGTCTTCACTATTGCACAAAACCCAAGATGTAAGTTTACCATCTTCAAAAATTGTTATATTACTATTGTTATTAAAGTTACTCTATGACAACAGGTTAAGAAGAAATGTAAAGTTACTTCTGAGAGAAAGGAGAAGGTCAAGAATAGGACTAAGGGAAATGCTGCCTTACCTGTCGACACAAGTGATCATATTGGATGTTCTTCATCTGCTCGTAAAGTTAAGGTATCTATACTTGCGAGTTAATTAGTATATGTTATATGAACTATTTTTTTAGGTGCATATATTCAACATTCCTTTAATTCACATGTATATGTTTACTTTTTCATCAAGGGGAAGAGAGCCGCCAATGTTCAGAAAAAGGTTAACCGTAGAAATAAGATTGCAAAGACTGCACAAAAACATTCTGGACATCTTCTCTACCCTGAGTTCTTTCATTTTGATCGCAAAGGAAACTATAGGCTGGTATACCATTTTTTATAACAAACTAATGATTTATGTTTATTTGTCTGACTATTATTTTTTTTCCACACAATACATGTAGCGTCTTCCTGCTGAAGTTGCCAGACGAGCAGGTCTTTCTCTTGATCTTCATCCTTTAAAAGTTCAAAACATCGTTGGAGTTGTGAAGTTTTATCGTGTTAAGTCGGAGTTAAATGAATTGAACCCACGTTATTCGTTGGATGGTTGGCAAAACTTTATGACTGACAATAATTTGAGGTTTGGTGATATGTTGCACTTCACATACGTGTCTTCGCAACAGAAGATCGTATTAAATCAAGTTACGTCAGTTTAACAAAGACATTTAACGATGTTGTGATATCAGATACTATAACTATGAATTTTTTGATGGTGATGCTGTATGTTTTTTTTTAAATTATTAACTTGATGGTTATGTATGGCTAACATGATAAAACACTGTTATTAGCACTTTATGTTTTATATATAGATGATATGATGTTTCTTTTTGCTAATAGTAACTTTAATGAAGTAGAAACTTGGTTTATTAATTGCAAATGTGACATTCTTCTGCATTTATGGGTTTATGAATTCAGAATAATAGATGGATATATATGACTGTATTTGGCATGATGATGTTCTGTTTCATGTTGTAAAAACCAGGGAATTGTCAGATAATAGATTGCTTTGCCCGATTAGATTATGTGTTAAATTATAGTTCTTTAAGTGATTGTTTCATTTTCTTGAATTCTATGTAATTTTGTAAAGAAGTATAATAACAAACAGTGGTTTGAATATCTGTTTGCATTTTAGTCAAAAGTTAATGCAAACCGATGTTAGGTTGAATAGTGCTTAGAAGAGGTAAACAGTGTGAGAAGACAGTAGATCTTATTAAGTTAAACATCTGTTCAGGCTTAAACAGATGTTTGGCCTTTAACTGATGTTTGGCCTTTTATATCAGAGGTTTGGACTTAAACAGTTGTTAGACCTTAAACATATGTTTGGCCATAAACAGATGCTTGACCTTAAACAGATGTTTTGCCTTAAACAGATGTTTCGCCTTCTATATCAGATATTTGGACTTAAACAGATGTTTGACCTTAAACAAATGTTTGGCCATAAACAAATGTTTGGCCTTAAACCAAACATCAATTTAAGGTCAACATCTGTTTGACTATTGGTCAACATTTGATTGACATTTGGTCAACATCTGTTTGAATTTTGGTCAACATCTTTTTTTTTGTAAAGAAGTACAAAAACAAATATTTTTACAAAATGCCAACTCACCCTATCATGTAAGTGCATTAAAGTAAAAGTGGAAATGATATTATTCATGTGGTCCTGTTGTGCTTTTGTTTCACATCTAATATCGGTTCATGATCTAATTCGGTGATTTGAAGAAATTGTTGTTAAATCGAATGAGATGGTTGATGTAATGTGGTTCGTATTAATAACAAATAGTAATTAATATAACTAAGTTTCCCGAGCCCTGGTAAAAACCTAGTATATTTATATACTATTAATTTGAAACATTTGTGTGCATGTTTTGTTGTAAGTTGTGTTTAAATACTTGTACATTAATCAAATATAGGTTGTAAGTTGTGCTTAAGTGTTTGTACCTTAATCAAATAATAATGGTTTCATTACCTTACCAAATTCAATATGTTTTGTATGCATGTATGGTTGTAAATTGTGCTTAAGTGGTTGTACCCTAATCAAATAATGGTTTCATTATCTTACCATATTCAATCGGTTTGATCCATTCAAAGTTGTGTTGTTTTATTTGTAAATTATTATTATTTATAATAATCTAATTAATTTAGCTAAAATCTTGTATAAATATAATTTGCAACATATTGATGCAATGGTTGTTATAATGTATGCATTATGGTTTGTATAGTGGTAATGATATATGTTATATATAGATTACGATGAACCTGTCAAACGGGAAAAAATAGACGCTGGTTCATCGTAACGCGCGAGTCTTAGATCAACTTAGTTATTTTATTCTATGTTTTACGTTTCGGTTTAATTTCTTCGCATTAACACCGCAAGTTCAGTGTCGGTGGTCGCTGACTGTAGTGTGACATTAGTGCTCGCCCCCGCCGCAACGCGGGGGGTGCTTAATACTAGTTAAGACTTATATTCATTTGATCTTCGTCCATTTGTTTTGTTGAAAATAAACATTACAGTTCATTAGTTTAAAAATTGTCAAAACAGTACGAGTATCATTCACTTTACTTTTCACTCTCTCTGTTTTTTTTCAGATCCTACCTAAACATCACTAGCTCTGGCTCCACAACTTTGTTCCGACAAATCAGTTTCACCACCGCTCCCCTCTGTCGTATCACTGTCAATTGGATCTCCTCTGTTACGTCCATCGGCGTCAGATCTATCTCCGGCAACTGTTACACCAGAATCGAAATTGTCGACCACCTAAATTTCCCCCATCACAATCGAAATTGTCGGCCACCTAATTTTCCCCATCACAATCGACGTCATTAGGAAAATTGAGGCCTACCGAAAAACTTGAGGGGAGGAGATGAAGTCTGGTCGGTGCCATGTGTAGTGGTCGAAATTGGTAGAATTCATCAGCAGAAAAGGCATTGGCCAATAATTTTTTTGAAGATAATGGTCATGGGGTGTGCGGGTAGGGGTGGATGGTAGTTTGCTGACGGTGGTGGGCAAAATGGGTGGTGGAGGTGGTTATCGTTCAGGTATGTGTGTGTAGTGGTGGGAGATGTTGAAGATCGATGAAGTGGAAAGGGTGTGGAGCCGAAGCAGGTGATGTTCCAGCTGGATCTGAAGAAACGGAGAAAGTGAAGAGTAGAGTGAAGGATAATAGATATACAAAGTTGTTACCCGCAATTTTTGGTGAGTTGAAGGTGAAAGTTGTGAAAGTACTGGTACTGTTTACACAATTTTTAAACTAATGGTCTGTAATAGTTATTTTCAACAAACCACATGAACGGAAAACATAATTTACTCTTTATTTATATTGTAGTTTTATTAACAGGGGCATTATGGTCATTCCAAATAAATTAACAGATTAAATGGATGTCGTTAGTAAGGGTGGACTGTAATTATTACAAAAGTGAAAGTACAGAGACTATTTTAACAATTTTTAAATTAATGGACTGTAGTGATTATTTTCAACAAATGACAAAAAATGCAATTAACTCTAAACTAAATTTATAGAAATTCAAGAACATTAATAATAAACTCAGACATGATAATTCTATGTGATAATGTTTTGTTATAATATATCTATACAAGTGATAACATTTATAAAATTCTTGATGAACTAAAAAATCAATGGTAAAATATTTATATATTTTGTAATTTGTTTTCACTTTCTTCATCTGGGACTAGGCTTTATCCATTTTGCAAGCAGAGAAGTTATCACATCATCATATATGTGTCATATCATCACTTTTAGGGTAAATTACATTTTTCGTCCTTTATGTTTGTAGCGTGTTGCAATGGATAGCTTTTAACTTCAATAATTACAGCTACAGTCCTTTATTTGGAAAACTCATTACACCTTAGGTCCTTTAGCACTAACTTAATTAGATTTTTCAGTTAAATATGGCATGTGCCTTGCACATGAGGGTACATTATTAATTTTACTAATATATTTAAATAAATAAACAAAACCAAATTTAAAAAAAAAAACAATAACTAAATTAGATGGATTGGAAATAAAAACCTTTGACTTTTCTGTTTTCATTTCCAGATAACTTATAAGGGTGAACGGGGCGCCTGCGGTGAGGGGTTCGGTGAGTGAGTTCCCCGCTCGGGAACACCGCCGCCGACCCCTCGAGGAGGCTAAGCGGGGAGTGGGGAGCGGCATTGATTCACCGCATGAAGGGAGAGAGGGAGAGGGTGGCCCACCAGATTTTCAACCAATCAAGTTATTTTCCTTTTTTTTCTTTTTGATTTTTTCAACTTAATTAAAAAAATAAAAAAACAAGTCCACCAAGAGAGGAGTGCCGCCATCAAATTGAGGGTGTGGGGGGAGTTGACGTGGCACGTGCTGATTGGCTGTGGGTAAGAGAGGTCACTCCCCACTTAGAGGAGTGCCCCTTACACCCTAAGCATGTTCCTTTCTTCTTCCCTTAAAATACAAACATGAACCTCATTGCCTCAATACCTTGCAACTTAAATTTCAGAAGTCACGAGATTTAAACGGTTGTTGTTCTTGGAAACACTATTTTTGCCAAAGTTGTTGAAGATTTGAGAGTTAGGGTTTCATTCATGATGATGGTGGTCGGGTCAAGTGTGGGTGGCGCAATGGTTGTCAGATTTGGTGGGTCAGCCAAATTTGGGGGTGTATGGTGGTGGTTTAACGACATCACCAACTCCCTATGTCCTAGATCTGAATCTTCATTGGTGGGTTTCATTCGAAATCGACCCTTTAACTAAATCTGAATCACTACCCTTTAACGACATCAACAACCCTCTACGTTTCAGATCCGAAATCGACAAGGAACGGTAATCATCTGGTGGTGATTTTGTGTTTCAGGTGGTTTGCGAGGGTGTTTGTATCCAGGTTTGTAAGTGCGATTTATGATTTTTGAAGATGGAAGTAGTTGGAGACGGTGATGTTGACAAAGATGACAGTAGTGACGAACTCTAATTTTGGTGAAGGGACTGTGGTGGCCGCGAAGATGGGTGAGGTGATGGTTGTGGAGATGGCGGTTGTGGTGTTGGTCGCCGGAGGTTGGGGTTTTTAGGCGGTGGTGCTCTGGCAGTGGGTAAATATAATAGTGGTTGGCGGTGACTAAGTTCTTTTTGTGTTATTTATTAAAATATTTTTAAATGTAAAAGACTAAATTACCCCTATGTGTTGGTGCACGGAATGTCTGTTGACTACGTTTGCATTGAGTTTTAGATCAAGATAAGACAAAATAGGAGCTTAAAAGTCAAAATTAGATGTAATGTTGGGATTTCGCTCATGTGTACATTTAGGTAGGTGATTTCGTTCATTAGGACAATAGGTGATTTCATTCATTAGGAAATCAGGGGATTTCGCTTTTGCTTACACATGGTGATTTCGCTCATGTGTCATGTCTTTTGAGCGAAATCATCATACTATAAATAGGTGCACATGTTGTTTTATTTGGTATGCATCTTCCAGAACTGTAACGAAGTGCTGCCAAAGTCTGTTCAGGTTATAATCATTGTTATCATAAATATAAGCAACAGATTTAAGATTTACAAGCTGTTATCAAGTCCGGTTTACTGATTCCGCCTTTAAACTGGATGTAAAGCTCTTCTGAACGACTCAGTCGGGTCAAACAACGATCCAACAAGTAGTATCAGAGCAGGTTAAGAAGAGTTTAGCTTGATTTTGTTCTCATTCTGACTTCTACACCTTCTTTCATCATTTCAGAGAAATTTATCGGTCAAAATTCGCTCAAAATTTCACAGATCATAGATAATTGGACATTAATAAACCCTGGAAAGTTTGACATTGAAATTCGGACTAAAAGTGGTTCGGACTAGGTTTCGCTTTTACGGACAATGTGCAATTTCGCTTTTATGAACAACTAATTTCGCTCTTTTGAACATAGAGGTTTCGCTCTTGTGTACAATAATACATCAGGTTTCGCTCAAAAGACATAAGGTTTCGCTCATAGGACCACTAAGTGACCTGGTTTCGCTTTTGTGACACAATTCATTGAGGTTTCGCTCCAAAGGCCCATACAAAGTCTGATTTCGCTCTTGTGTCACGCATATATTGGGATTTTGCTTTTGTGTCAGTTTGAACAAAGTGATTATTATCGTTTCAGTTTGCATGTGTTGGTGAATGTGAATATTTTAGTCTTTATCGGCCACGAGATTTAAAAGACAATCCACGTGAACACATTAATCGTATTGGCAGCCCATGTGACTAAAGTTCAGCGGTCAAATTATATTAGATAAGAAACAGTCAAATTATATTATGTGCAACAATTAAAGGAACCGACCCATTTGAATTGAGAATATCAAAAGTTCATGAAAGATTGTTTGGTCCAATGCATGTGGATTGATTAAAAAATAACGAGACAGATTGAACGGCCCAATAGGATTTTAGTTGATAATTAATTTTGTCGGATATTGACTGAAGAATTGCATGTGAAGTAAACTTGATCTGGCCATTATATTACGGCCCAATCATTATCAGAATTGCAAGCCCAAGAATCACGTGAACAGAACAGGTGTCGGCCCATGTGACTTTAGTTTTAGGCCCAATCACTGATTTTGAGTGTTACAAGTTGCTGGTTACTTAATACATTTGTTGTTACCAAGAATTTTCTACATGTGATCATTAAATGTTTGTCGGCTAGTGGTTGGTTGTTAAATTGTTGGACATTTAGAATTTAAATGATGTCAGTTGTTGATTGAAGGTGATCAAAAATTTTGCCGTATTGTGTCATCAATCAAGTGATAGATTGATTGGATTACCATTTTGTTCATAAGTCATCACAATCCGATTCAAGGCATTTTGTTTGTTCAAGTTTTAAGTGCAACAAATCGAGTGGAAATCCGGACGGATTACCACCCGACCCTAATCATTTCATTTGTTGTTGTGATTCAAGGTCAAAGCGTTGGATACTCGCCCAAGTGGATCCCCACCCGATCCATTGTTACATATTCATTCTGTGATTCAAGAAGATAGTATCATGGCTGAAATCAAAGAGAAAACTCGAGAAGAGATCTTGAGTGAGAAAACCTACAGAGAAAGAAATGTGGTCTACAACAGAATGGATGACATGCAGGAGGAGTATGAGATGGCTGTCGGTAGCAAAAGATGGGATAAAAAGAGAGAATGCTATTATAACAGAGAAGGAGAACCGGTTGTTCCCAAGAAAGACATAATCTTCGATGATGTTCTTCTCAAAGTCCCGTTGAGAGCTGAATACTATAGAAATGTATTGAAAGATGACACATACGTTAAGAGATTTGAAAAAGGAGATCAGATATGCTATGTTATCGTGTCTGAGAAAAAGGGATGAGGAGATAATGAAGAAGAATGTTGAAGAAATGGTAAACAATCTGAAGAAAGCTGCTGAAGAGGTTAAAGCAGAAACTGTTGAAGTTGAAGCTGTGAAGGAAATCAAAAGTGAAGACGTTGTTGTGAATGAAGAGGTTGAGAAAGCTGTTACTGAAGAACAGCAGATTGAAGAAGAGGTGAAGAAAGAAGAAAAAGAAGAAAAGAATGAGAATGAGGAAGCTGATAATGTTGGTGATGAAGTCGGTATTGAAGAAAAGCAGAATGTTGCTGAGCAGACAGAGGTTGCTGAAAACACCGAAGTGCCAATCACTGAGGTAAATTCTGATTCTGAAAACTTGAAACTGATTGATCAGTGCAAGAAATGCATGGAATCATGCAGAGCTTGTACTGAAAAAGATGAGCAATTTAGAACAAGAGATCTTGAGTTCACAAAAATTGAAAAGATTTTCAAAGAAAAATGCAAAGAAATGCTAGAAAAAGTTTTTAAAGAAAATGATGAAAAACTTTCAGAAAAATGTAACAAATTAGAAAAGGAAAATGAAGTTTTGAAAGAGAATGTTTTGAAAATGACAAATGAATGTGAACAAAAAGAAATTGCTTGTCAAGAAATGAAAAAAGGAATATGACTCAATGAAATTATCATATCAAATTACAAAAGAGTCATATGATAAAGTAAAAGACGAAATGAAATATGCTCAATCAAGAATGAATTATCTGTCTGAAACAACCAAAGAGCTTAAACGAATGTATGCTATAAAACAAGATGTTGTTAATTCCTATATTGAGGATGTTGCTAAGTTAAAACGACAGATTGCTGATTTAGAACAGGATAACAACAAGTTAAAGATTTATCACGTGTCGTCATATGTGCTTGAACGAATTTTCAATATAAAACCGGGTGATGGTGAGTCTGAGCAGAACAAGAAAGGCATTGGCTCAGAGTTTCATCAAGTTCCACCACCGGGAAAATTTGCATTTTATGATGAGGAAAAGGTTGAAAAAGCTTTCAACATGGTAGACCAATTTCCAGACAACATTGACATAACCTATTCCAAATCTGATGATTCTCATGATTCAGAGGTGGTAGGTAAAGTCGTTGAAAGTGTGTTGAAAGAAGAGTCGGTTGATACAGGTAAATCTGAATCACAGGATGAAGATGAAGGAAATCTTCATGATGGATATCTGAAAAACACAAAATCCGAGAAAAGTTTGAATGATGATTCAAAAGGATTGGTTTATACCATGATTGGATCGGACAAATTGTTCTTAGATGTTGTATTCCCGATTCAGAATGTGATTTCAGAAAAAGTTGATAAAGTTTTCAAAATGGTTGAGATTGAGAAGTCTGAAATTTCAAAGTTTGTTGGTAAGAGTCGTAAAGGTTCGTATAACAAATCTGGTTTCAAAAAGAAGAACATGAAGGCTGGGTTGGGTTATAAGAAGAAACAAAATCGAAACAAAAATGAGACGCCGAATTTTCAGACAAAAATGACTTTTGTTCAAGGAGGCAGTTTAGTAGAAGAAAAAGAACTCAAAATGAGACAGTCTAATGATGAGTTCTTTGCTAAAAAGAAAAAGCAACAACCACAGGTCAAAGATGTGTCCATGAGAACATGTTTCAAATGTGATCAAAAAGGACATCTTGCACGCAAGTGTCCTAATTTAAAACCTGTGGATGTTGACAAAAAGAAGATTGATGCTGAGAAACAAAAATATGAGAATGTGAGACAAAGGTCAACCAGATTTGATTTAAAACAAACTTGGAGGTTCAACACAAACAAGTTTGCTTTGAATCAAAACTGGAAATCAGACCCGAACAGGTTCGATTCAAGACAGACCTGGAATTCTCACACACCCAGATTTAGAACAACACAAAGTTGGAAAACAACTGTTGATATGACAAAACCTCAAGAGTTTTGGAAACCAAGAGTTGTTGTTCAAAATCAAAATGTTCAAAAAGTTTCACATTTTTACAAACGAGGAACACCAAAAGGTCAAACATGGAGTGTTAAGAAACATGTTGATTTAGTAAAAGATGAGAAAGTTGAAGTTAAAATTGAGAAAGTTTTTGTGAAAAATGACAAAGAATTTCCAGCATTGAATGAAAATTATTGTGTTGAAATGCCTAAGGTTCAAAAGACCTGGGCTAAATTGTTCAAGTAATTGAGTAGTTTGTTTGTGCAGGTGCTCATGGAATTCAAAGATTGTGAAATTGGAGATTGGAGCAGCCTGGCACAACAAGAGGAGGAGGCTGCTGCTGGATCCTGTGTTGGTTGAAACAGGAAGTTTATATGTTTTCTGTAAATAAATAAACAATATTTCAAAAACCCTAAAAATTGAAAAATTTGAAAAACCAAAAATATGTTTGTTTTTAATTTTTGTAAAAAATTCAAAAATACAAAAAATATGTGTTGATTGAATATGCCGAAACACTCACGGCTGAACAAACATGATTACTTTCATCAGATTGAAAAACGGTTTTCAAACTGTAAAATATCAATGTGTTGTAAATCATGGGGGTATGTATATTTTCTGCAAATCAGAGCACTTTAAGCAGAAAATGGATGGCGAGACAAAGCTATCAGTGTTGGTTGTCAAATTTTCTTTATATGATTTTGCATTTTAGGGGGAGTTTTATTGTCAGAAAATCCAAAAACATTTGAAAATTTGAAAAAGTCAAAAACATGATAAAATAAAAAAATTGAGTTTTTGTGTAAAAAGAGGAAATGATAGTACATCAGTAGACAGTTACAGTATGCTAAAGAATTGTAATGATTAAATAGCATTAAACAGTCTCACTGATGATATGTCGATAGGTTTTTATACATTTAGTAAACTTTTTCGGGATATAAACCTAAATTCAAACTTACTTATTTCGTGGGGAATACTACTTGGATATATAGGTAACCCCTGAAATCTCGTTTGAAAGGTCCCTCTTTCTGAGATACTAGGTCTTTATACTTAGTGATATCTGGGGTATTATCTCGGGACTTCTGATTTTGCGGAAGCAATGGCCTCGTCCCTGGAGAATACTTTCTGCATTGCTTGAAATATAGCGCCGCCCTCAGCAAGCTGATGAAACAATAAAATTGATAGTCGCTGCTATTGTAATACAAAAGATCCTCTAAAGGGGACACACCAAAAGTCGAACCGTCATCTCTCTGCTGAACGGAAGTTCTGACCTGAGCTCTCACGGTTTCGTACTATAATTTATTCCCCTTACAGATATCATCTAGGTATACTCACCTGTAAGACTGAATATTGGGATCTGGATACGGGAGTATATTCAAGAGGTGGGACACATGAATAAGTTTAAGTTCTTAATACATCTAATTCGTATCCTGAATCAGTTGAAATTTGTATGAAAATTTAAGTGGACCAATATATCGACAATCTAAGTGAATTGTTTAATTCTTAATGTGTATCTAAGCTCAACGGTACTTGTGATTTGTCAGAAACTGATATGATCCTCTGACGCATACTCAAACAAAAATATTGTATGTAAATATGTTTGTACATATTTCTTTACTGCTTTATGTTTTCAGAAAATACAAAAAGATTTTTGATTCTGCTTTATTTTCGACAACCGATATCTGAAATGCTGAGTTTCAAAATCTAAGTAAGCTGATTGTGTTTCTGAAAATAAAACAAGTTCATTAATTTGATACTTGAATTAAATCAAAAATTTCAAAAACAGTTTGTGATATCTCCAAGGTCATTAACTTGAACTTGGATGATAAACTGTGAGGGAGTTGGATTCTTTAATGTTGCTAAATCAATAAAGTTTGTTGATAGGGGAAGTGGATTAGAGAAATTGATTGATAATATGAAAACATTGTATTTATGAATGTTTGAGTGATTGCAGATATTCCAGACTACGATCCCGAGAGCAGAGTTTAAGGGGGAGTCTGAAGACAAGTTTGAAGCAAAGAGGAGCTTGTAGATGGAAAGCTAGGTGTCGATCCCAAAGCACGGAAACTTGATGAAAGGGGGAGCCTGAAGCTGATAGAAGAAGAGAGAGAGAGTGATGGATGCTTACAATGTTACAATCTGAATGAGAAGTCAAAATGATTAAGACTGAAAACTCAGAGCCGAAAACTTCGTCAACATCCAAGGGGGAGTCTGTTGGTGCACGGAATGTCTGTTGACTACGTTTGCATTGAGTTTTAGATCAAGATAAGACAAAATAGGAGCTTAAAAGTCAAAATTAGATGTAATGTTGGGATTTCGCTCATGTGTACATTTAGGTAGGTGATTTCGTTCATTAGGACAATAGGTGATTTCGTTCATTAGGAAATCAGGGGATTTCGCTTTTGCTTACACATGGTGATTTCGCTCATGTGTCATGTCTTTTGAGCGAAATCATCATACTATAAATAGGTGCACATGTTGTTTTATTTGGTATGCATCTTCCAGAACTGTAACGAAGTGCTGCCAAAGTCTGTTCAGGTTGTAATCATTGTTATCATCAATATAAGCAACAGATTTAAGATTTACAAGCTGTTATCAAGTCCGGTTTACTGATTCCGCCTTTAAACTGGATGTAAAGCTCTTCTGAACGACTCAGTCGGGTCAAACAACGATCCAACACTATGTGATCAAAGATAACTGAAAAATTTAATTGAGTTAGTGCTAAAGGACGTAAGGTGTAATGAGTTTTCCAAATAAATGACTGTAACTGTAATTATTGAAGTTAAAGGTCTTCCATTGCAACCCGCTACAAACATAAAGGACGAAAAGTGTAATTTACACTTTTATATAGTCCATGATTGTGTGATTAAGGATCAAAAAGCTCAAGACCTGAAAGATTTGGGATTTGTATTTGCATATAGGAGTGGGTGAGTCTAAATTCCCTTGGAGACAACAAGTGTCGAACATCACCCGTATATATATTTTTTAAATAGCAAGGAACGACATACCAATCATTGTAACATCGGATGCTGTGACCAAGGTGGACTACTCGACCACCGCCAGCCCCTTGGCTCTCCCTAGATGCGCGGAAATTTGGTATCGTAGACTATACCGAGTACTAGTACCCTTCAGGTGTCGTAACACTAAATTAATACCGACTGAAACCAATTTCCATCGCATTGGGGGAAGTTCACTAGCTAAAAATAATTGCAATTATTTTTTTCTTTTATGCTATATTATAAATATTTTAAAATATAGTATAAAAGAAAAAATATTTTGTCATAATATTTATAAACCATTAAAACCCCATGCCTTTGATTTTTTTAGTTATTATAATTACTTTTGAGCATATTTGATTTTTTTTGGCTTATTGTTTTTAATGTACAAATGTTTTAAAAAATTGTGAGTATGCCGTTGTAACGTGTTTATTTTTTTATCTATGTATAGATATAAATTTTACTAAAAACTAGGGATGTCCAAAAGCTCGCGGCTCGAAGCTCGCTCGTATTTAGCATGGAAAAAACTCGCTCGATATGGCTCGTTTTTTCTTGATATTTTATTTTTATATACATATAATGTATTACAAAAAGTTGATAATTTGCATGTATTTAGGAGTGCAATTGGATATCTACGACATATTTGGGTGTTGATATCATGCTAATGAACTTATATGTATTTTGTTGAAATTTGAAACTTATTTTGTGTTTAGTTGAACAGGATTTTGACTTGTAATATATTAAGTTGTAGTATGTTATTTTGAACTATTAAATAATATTTTTAACTATTGAATTTTGAAAAGTGTGTATTAATACTTCTTTCTAAATTCGAGCCTAACAAAGTCGAGCCAAACTAGCTCGATTAAAAATAAGCCGAGCTTGAGCTTAGATTTTTCAACTCGGTTTCAATTCGAGCTGAGCCAATCTGACTTGGTTTATAATCGAGTCGAGCCCAAGCTTGTCCTGGCTCAGCTCGGCTCATGAACAACCCTATTAAAACCGAGTTATAATTCATAACGTGTAAGTGATCGAAACACAAATATAAATGTCATCCATTTAACTACATCATGATGTAGGTTTTTTTTTCTTTTAAAAGATTACGTGTTTACCTTTTTTGTTATTTTGGTAATATAATATAACGTCTTATAAGTTTCGAATATACAGTTATAGTATGCTTATTTTTATCTACGATTAGAGTCAAATCTAATTGTTTGTTTGTTCTTTGTCGTTTGGTGTCTTGTTAATATTTATGGTTTTCTCGACATGGTGTATTTAGTAGTATAATATATACAACGTTTTATAATTTTGAATATACCGTTTGGTCGTGTTTATTTTTATCCACGATTCCAAACATAGTTGGTTTTTTCGTTTATGTGAAAACTGAACCGATATTGATCAAACAACACTAGTACTAGTATTGTATTCATTGTTATTGTTGTCTCGACGTGGCGGTACATACGCTATAGCGAATGCCGGTACGATAGTACGTGTCAAGTAACGAAACTAACTGATGCCGGCTAAACATTGATGTCGGTATCAATATTCGTTTTGTAGTTTTCGATCGATGTAAAACACGTATTGATATCCCAACGAGTGTATCTCTTTCGGTTGCTATACCAAACGTTGATATCATACTGGTACTGCAAAAAACTGAATCGATACTAACAGAAAACCCAGTCCGAAATCCAGAAATTCTCATTACCTATATATTAAAGGTACGACAACAATCATATAAAAAGACAAAACGTTCAAATCTGATCCGCCAATTGATTCAATACCAAGTTGTCTAGCACATTATATATGCTGTAAAACTTGTCGTTTTCTTTGTGGTTTAAAATCCTATCTCAATACAAAAGTATTTCATTATTTTTTATTCACGCCAATAATTTGACACGAACTTGTATTTCATGTAATAAGAGTAGTACATTACCATATATTGGATATTGACTCATTCAAGTCAAGAAAAGACGTTATATTGGTTGAAATCGACTGACCAAAATCAATGGTACATCATATAAATAGTCATACACCCACCCCAAAAGACGTGCATGGACCACTTGATATATACATGTATATGTATATCCATATGTATATCTATATCCATGTTCTAATATATAATTTAAAAACCATATATTAGGTTTCCGTATAAAAAAACAAATATATTTATATAATTTAACCAATTTTACTATCGATAGATATAATCAGAGGTAGAAAAAGAGCAGGATTGTATGTGACATGGTTAAAACGTACAAAATGTAAAAATTGTATATGCGTTTTATCCAAATTTTCTACTTAAAATTAGTGTTTAAGTTAACATCATCATTCCAATAAATAAATGTCTAAAAGATGCAAACATAACTACAATATACAGAAAAAAAAACTTGAAAGAAAGTCATAATAGAATATAGAAGTTTTAGAACATTATTCCAAGAACAGCTAGCATTTCTTTTATGAAAAAGTAGAAAATCAAAGAGTAGATCGATTATGAAATGAATTGATACACCCGGATGGTGATAGAAGTAAAGAGATGATGTAGACCCTTGTTGTTTGGCTCACCATAGCTTTAATAAAGGGTCCCACCAACAAGTTTTACTGAGTCCTCTTCAAAACTTTCTTTCACCACTTCCCCCTACCGCCTTTAATTCCCTCTATAAATTGCACCCCACCACCTATTCATTCCACACACACACACAATTTACACAAAGACCCTGAAAGAAAGAAAACATAATAATGGCAACATTCCCAGTTGTGAACATGGAGAAACTCAATGGAGAAGAAAGAGGTGAAACAATGAACCTCATCAATGATGCTTGTGAAAACTGGGGATTCTTTGAGGTATGATATATTATATAATATAGCCATATAGGGTCCTGTTATTCCCAGGACCCTAAACGGCCATAAAACGAATTCTCAAACGACCGTTTAAGGTTTAAACATAGGAGTTTAAAGATAGGGGCCATGATGCAAGCCCTAACGTCTGCTTTGTTTGTATTGGGTTCGCTCTAATTAGTCCGTTTTCTAGGTTAACCTAGCTAGTTTTTTTTTCTATTTATCGTCTTGTTTTCCTTTGTTTATATACTATTCACTTTTCGTTAGTAAAAAACCCTAGCCGTATTCTTTCTATGTATATTATTGTTAATTAACAATATGTATATATACTAATGAGTTGAATCCCTAGTAAAAAACCTTAGCCGTATTCTCTTTATGTATATTATTGTTAATTAAAAATATGTATATATATACTAATAAGTTGAATCCCTAGTAAAAACCTTAGCCGTATTCTCTCTATGTTTCATCATACTCAGTAAATCCCACCAATAGCAAAGCTAAGGTAGGGTCTGAGGAGAGTAAGATGTAGACAGCCTTACCTCTACCCCCGTAGGAATAGAGAGGGCTGCTTCCATTGAGACCCCCGGCTCGATATTCTCTCTATGTATGTTATTGCTAATTTACAATATGTATATATACTAATGAGTTGAATCCCTAGTAAAAACCTTAGTAGTATTCTCTCTATTTATATTGTTGTTAATTTACAATATGTATATATATATACTAATGAGTTAAAGTATGAAGATTGTGAATCATGGGATATCAACTGAGCTTCTGGACACTGTGGAGAAGATGACAAAAGGGCATTACAAGAAGTGTATGGAGGACAGGTTCAAAGATATGGTTGCTAGCAAAGGCTTAGAAGCTGTTCAGAATCAAATTGATGATCTAGACTGGGAGAGCACTTTCTATATCCGCCATCTACCCGAATCCAACATTTCTGAGATCCCTGATCTCGAAGACGAGTATAGGTACTTTAATTATATATTAGTTAGGATTTATTGTAATTATCTAGCTCCATGTATATTAAGATAGAATATGTTAAGTAGACTTTATTGTAATTAACTCTATCATATATTTGTTGATTAATAATACATAATACCTTAAGGAATTTTTATTTATGATGGTATATGATAGGAAGGTGATGAGGGAATTTGCTAAAGAGCTAGAGAAACTGGCAGAGAATATTTTGGACATGTTTTGTGAGAATTTGGGGTTAGAGAAGGGTTACTTGAAGAAGGCTTTTTATGGTGCTAAGGGTCCCACTTTCGGGACCAAGGTCAGCAACTATCCTCCATGCCCTAAGCCCGACCTTATCAAGGGTCTGCGGGCACACACCGATGCGGGTGGCGTCATCTTGCTCTTTCAGGATGATAAGGTCAGTGGACTCCAGCTCCTTAAAGACGACAAGTGGATTGATGTACCGCCGATGCACCATTCCATTGTAATTAATCTAGGTGATCAGCTGGAGGTACGTTATTATATCCCTATATATAGTTGATTAATAATACATAATATCTTACGAGGTTTTTATTATTTCTACATCAGGTGATCACTAATGGAAGGTACAAAAGTGTGATGCATAGAGTGATTGCTCAGACAGATGGGACCCGCATGTCGATAGCATCGTTTTACAACCCTGGAAGTGATGCGGTCATCTATCCCGCGCCACAACTAGTAAACAAGGAAGAAGAGAAGAGCAACATTTACCCCAAATTCGTGTTTGAGGACTACATGAAGCTCTATACCGCGGTCAAGTTTCAGGCAAAGGAGCCTCGGTTTAAAGCTATGAAGACCATGGAAGATAGGGTTAACTCGGGCCCGATTGCAACGGCTTAAGGTCCAGAAACCGACGAAAAATATGGTGTTCATGTGTGCGTGTGGGTATTTAGTTAAATAAAGTTACGAGGTATTATACGTAATTAAAACAAATGAAATGTGTTGGGCGTATGTATATTCATAGGTCTTGCTATGAATGGTTTGTAGAACACCATATCTTGAAACACAGTAATGAAATATATAGTTGTGTATCATTTCTGCATGTTCATATTCTAAACCTCTCCATGTTTAAGCAATAAAGTGCAAACTACCATGTAACATGCATGCACATAGATAATCCATTAGGATAAATAAAATCTTACAATAACTACAAGCAAAGCCAATAAGGCAACTTATCATTATGTGACATTGTTACAAGTCATTTCATTAATAATTAATCGTTGATATAACTATTATTTAACTATATTGTATTAAACCTTATCTTAAAGCATCCCCGACTAGGGATCCTACTAACCCTTAAAATTGTGTATGGTTGCCAGTATAATGTTAGTGATCTCTTCAACCAAGTGATTGTGGATTCAAATCATGCGGGTTATAGGTATGGTAATTTTAGGAGAGTAGGTGTAAAGTTGAGAATATGTGTAACGCCAATAAAAAAGTTATATCATATAAGGGGGGGAGGGGTGGTTCACTAGTGATAGAAACTATCACTCCCATTGTCCAATCATATCATTCCATGTCATCAACCAAATTTCTATCACTAGTGATAGAAATGTAGGCGGGGTGGTATCACTAGTGATGGAAATGTGGGAGTTTATATTTAATATGCATGTGGACAGGACATGTATACAGGTGTCATTTATTCAAAAGTTCCACACACTGTCATTTGAAGAGATGCCATGATGCAGCACACGTGTCATTTGAAGAGATGCCATGATGCAGCCTTAATAATAAAATAGAAGTAATTTAATGCATGACAGGACATGCATCAGAAATGCATCAGAACTTCAACGCGTAATGGGATTAACTCGTTTTAAAAATAACGCGTGAAAAAATGGGAGGCGGCGGTGTTCCGTGATGGTTCAACGCGTGGTGGGGTGGTATAACGGACCACCCCGTCCCCCCTAATGCATTTATTATTGACAAACATTCATTTCATCTCCAATATATCATCTTTATAAATATATTTATATTCCCATATTAATATATATCACCACTTTTAATCGAATTATTTGCTTATTTTTTTTAACGTATATCATTTAAGCGTTAACTTATTTCATAAATATTTATAAAAGTTTCTAATATTATAAAGTTTCATTTTTATGAAAAAAAACCCAAGCTAGCCCACCCCACTTCGTTTCTAGTCGTCCTTAGCCAGGGACGCACCTTCACAACAAAGTTACGGACAACCTTCCCCAATGCCTAAAGACGGGACGCAAGCCTCTAGGACACCCCATGGAAGCCTCATTTGGAAGGCTCTTAATCATATCAAACACTACCAAGACATATTCTGGTCGCTTATCTAAATGTGAGAGAGGTGGAAGAACACCATAAGCCACGTACTATGGCATGACGCCCCTTGCCACATGGCAAGGGGGCTTGGCGTGAAGGGTTGGCACATCGCCGGAAGGGATGGGAAAGGGGGTAGCGTGGTTGTGGCACCGGCGTGGAATCAGCCTCTATTGTTCACTAGTTGGATGGACTTTATAACCAATATATTTAAAAATACTACAACAAATTAAATAACACTCCAAAGACTATAAAGCCATGATTACGATTGTGGCATAATCTTCAGACATGATATCAAATCAGTCAGTCAGTGATTTTCCTTACCTTTGAATTAGGGTGTTGCTTTTTACACACCCTAATCTACAACATCGGCTATACAAATACTTTAATTATTACCTACTAATAAAAAAATATCATAACTATTACCTGATTATTAACCAATATTTAATTATTACTTTTATAATTAGACCACCATAATTATTTTTTAATCTCTTTTAAGTAACTTCTTTCATTTTCTATCATATTAATTAAAGTTTAATGTAAGTTAGCAACTGTTTAAATATTTATATTTTACTTTTCATTTAATTTTATAAAATCCAATATATTTTTACATTTATATTTTTACTTATACACGTCTACAGTGGCGAAGCTTGACCAAAAGTTTCGAGGGGGCGTAAAGTGATGGGATCCAAATTTTTTTTCCTATCGTTATGTTTCGGGTCAGGTCGGGTTGGCTATTCGATTCAAATCGGGTCAAATAATAATAGTTCCAAATAAAACAAAGTGTATATTTACCAAACTACCCATCATTTATATACAAAGTTTATAAATATTTAGGATATACAATTTAGGAAAAATAATCGGGGGAAGATCCTATATAATTTTAAAATTTTCGGACGAAAAATCGGATCTTGTACACTTCTAACCGAAATATTGGGGTGGGCGGGTGCACCCCCGAGCACCCACTATCCTTCGCCTCTGCACATCTAGTAATTTAACAATCATCCTTTTTTTATGTTAACCACACCACAGGAATCATGAACTTTAAACTAATCATAAAATCATCACGACTAACTTATAAACTTTGAAATAAAATGACATTAACAGAAAATGGCATTAACAGAAAATGGCATATTAACAGAAAGTGCATATTAACAAAATAATGGCATATTAAAAAAGTGCATATAAATAGAGACTAAAATGGCATATCAGTGTTGTTTCATAATGGTTTACCAAAAAAATGGAGAACAAACCAGGGGCTGACCTACCTCTTTGGTAGGGGTAACCCCCGCTACCCTTTAGTCGGAAAAAATTTGGAAAAATTAGTGTAAATTTTGGAAAAAATTGACGTTTTTTCGATTTCGTTACGGCTTATTTATAACACGTTACCCCTTGGTCGGAATCCTAGATCCGCCACTGGAACAAACAACGCATATTAACAGGAGAATGAATATGATAGTTGGATAAATGGGTTTTTTTATTTAAAGGCTGTGAGAATTAGTGTTGGGTTTTTTTCTTTATAATGTTATAACTTTAGTATTGCTATTGAATGATGAAATATTATTGTCGTTCAAAAATATTAATATTTGATATGTTCAAGTTAAATAAGTTAAATATAACTTAGAAATTCAAGGAGAGAGAAATAAATCTATTGGGTATCACACTTTACTTTAATTAATATTGGTAGATTAGGGTGTGAATGGAAAATAGATGAGGGTGTATGGAGAAAAACCCTTGAATTAAAGGTCAAACATGTTCGAATCCAGACCTTTGAATTAATGGTCAAACATGTTCGAATCCAGACAAAACATTTCTTGTTGTGGGCCGCGCACACACACAAAGATGTTTTAATTGGGCCAAGACTGTGGTGTGGTGGACTGAAACTTTAGTGGCCCACAAGATGTGGACTCTGTCTATACCACAATTAAAAACAATACAAATTAATTATTTTATAATTAGGCGATGAAGAGTTATTTAATGTGGTGACGTTGATAGAGGTGCACAAACCGGTTAATTTTAATAACCGGATCGGTTAACCGGTTATACCGGTTAATTTGACTTTTTGACTTTAACCGGTTATTTTTTTAACTGGTCCGGTTAATTACTTTAACCGGTTCGGTTATTTAACCGGTTATTTTCGGTTAAAAACCGGTTTTTTTTGCCTTTTTTTTGAATTTTTCGGTTATTTTTTCGGTTAATCAGTCTATCGGTTAAAAAACCGGTTAATAACCGGTTATTATACTAAAAACTTGTAACCGGTTACTAACCTACGGTTAAATAACCGGCTGGACCGGTTATTCCTAAATCGGTTATTAACCGGTTACGGTTTCGGTTAATAACCGGTTACGGTTAATTAACCGGTTATTTTGTGCACTTCTAGACGTTGATAGCCGAAAGATAAGGGGATACATGCATCAATCGGTCTTTGTCTCGATTGCTGAGTGTGATATGTTCTTAGGTCTAAGGCTTGATGCAAAACTATTATCGAGTCAGAGGTCTCATTGGAAACAACCTCTCTATTTCAAAGGGGTGCAGGTAAGGCCGTCTACATCCTACCCTTCTCAGACCCTACCTTAGCTTTGCTATTGGTGGGATTTGCTGAATATGATGTTGATGAGAGTTATTTAATCTATGATAGATATAAAATTTTTGAACAATTGAACATTTATGTTAACGGCAACTCACACACTCTAATTTTAGTATTAAACTACGTCTTTTTGTCCACCACACGTAGGGTAGGGCAATAAATGAATTGAACGTAGTCTTGTTCATGTTTGTTCGCTTAGCATATCGAGCGAAAATTCTTGTTCTTGTTCGTTCATTAAGGCTATCTCCATCCACAACCTTTTCCAACCCAACCTTTTAATAAAAAAAACTAATTCCTCTCTCTTCCACCTACACAACCCAACCTACCTCAACCATTTACTCACATTCACAACCCAACCTTTAAATTTTTTTTATTAAATATATATTTTTATGCTTATTATTTATCCATAAATATGTTAAAAATAATTACAATTAATATTTTCATTTGAAACCAATTTGTTTTAAAAGCAAAATAAATAACAACAATATAAGAATTTTTTTAATAAAAAAACACATACATTCATCAAACATAGTTAATAAAAATGACAAACAAGTACAACAATCACATGAAATGTAAAATTGCAGGTACATAAAATACAAACCACGATCATATGTAATATTTATAGGGAAAAATCATGAATTTTAATATTTTATGTTTTCTTTAATCAGATAATGTTAGATTTTTTAGATAATAAAGTTATCGAACAAATCTAACGAACCAGTAAGATCAGAACATGTGGAGAACAAAGATATATGCATTTTTTATAAAAAAAATAATTACAAATATATATTTTTTTGAATGAACTCGGTTTTTGATAAAATTTATATCGATATGTTCACAAAAAAAAGTTAAACAACAGTGTGTTTTCAGATTTTTTAATAATTAAATACTAAAAGTTATTAAAGAAAACCATGTTTTAGCTGTTATTAATTGTTATAAAACAAAAATGAAAAACATAATTATAAAAGAACCAAACATAAGCCAAAATGTGGCATTGTTAAAATAATTAAAAAAAAAATCAACAACCAAGGTTGTTGGCACAACTTGTTCGTGAGCTGATATCATTTTTTTTTTCACTTTTTGGCAACCAACCTTTCTTAAAAGTCACCAATGGGCGTAGCCTAAGGAATTGAACTTGTTCACGCACGGTTCACGAAAACAAACGAACATATACCATTAAAGTAAAAAAAATGCATTCCGAATCCCAAACATTAGACATAATCATCTTGTTAAGCACTTGATATGATAATCATAAACATAATTATCCCATAATAAAGGCACACATTAAACACAATAATCATAAACATACTAATCCCAAAAAGATGTTTCAAAGATCAAAGTTTCTAATGACTAAACACTAATTAAACAAAACACACGACCATGAACGGACCTAACAAACATATTACCGAAAGTTCACGAAGGCAATTGTATGAACGTGATCTTTGTTCGTGTTTATTCAACTAATTAATCGAACAAAATTCTTTGTTTATGTTCGTTCATTTATTAAACGAACGGCCGTAAGCGAACTTCCCGCCGAACGATTCAGAAACGATTCCCTGAACGTTCGGTTCGTTTACAGCCCTAACCACGATGATTGAACCATCACCACTTTGTTAACTAGGCCAAAGCCCCTTTGGTTTTCTGTTTACCATCATATAAAAAATGTCTTGTAGAACATCCTGATTCAGTCAGTGACAATAAAGGAATCTTTTTTAACAACTAATTTGGACTATTCTTTGATATATATAGTTGGGTGAGCTAGATTCAACCCATGGTTCTTTTGTTACACACATATATTGTGCCTAAAACAAGCCTGATTAGAAGGAAGAACAATAGGTTACACATTGTGTTAGATGAAACAACACAAATAACTAGATTAACAACTTACACTTGTATTACAAGTTATATTGATTCCTAAAGATTAATTACCAAATGGTGCAAATGTTGTGAGGCCAAGTGGCTATGCTTGTGGTCAAACTGAACTATCCCTTGTGTTTTCAGTCATCTTTGCACATGATGGATAACTAATTTACGATAAGCCGATAGTTTTGTTGAGTAACCAAAGTGTGAGAGACATTTCAAGAGCAAAAATTGTATGCAGATATGTCCTGTCGAGCATGAAACCGAACACTGTGATCCCAGCCTTGTTGTTCTCCAAGTATGTCACTGCAACATGAATCATATTTAGAAAATTGGGTGGGATCTAAACAAAATTCTTGATGGGATTAATGTTTAAAAGGAACTGAACTCACCTAAGGCTTGTCTCTTCTGGTATGAGACTGTATGCCTATAAATTGGAACTAACTTTGTGTTCTCCAATTTGTCATCGTCTCCTTCATCATCGGAATCTGTCTGATTCAAAAGGTAATTATTTGTTACTGAAGTAATGTTACTCTCTTCGGTTGGACCCATGTCATCAAATGAGTCAATGGTGGCACAAGTGTGCCATTTGGCCGCCAAGCTTGTCACAGACTGAGCCTTGTGTGTGATCTTTGCTGCATTTCGTAGGCATATGAACAACCCGCTCACAAGTGTAATGGAGCATAGCTGCACCGTAAAACGATGATGAGTTTTGAAAGAATTCTAATGAACAACAAAACGATATTGATGAATAATATTCTCTGTGTATTGAATAATTGAAACCCAAATCTCTTTATATAGAGAGATTATAAAGAAAAGGATAACGGTAATACTAATCAACAAACTGTCCTGATATGCAATCTAGAGATAAAATAGTAACTATTAGACAAAGTTAAAGATAAATGATAAATCAAATAATAACAACTAGTAACTATTAGACAAAATTAAAGATACCGCGAGTTCTCCAGCAGTGGAAATATTGACATGTGAGCCGGCACTAGTTGTGACAAGCAAGGAAGCAAACTGGCTCGCTGTAACAAGGATGAGAGTGGATAACACAAAGCCGCGAAACCTATGGCTTATGATACGGAGGGTTCTTCTGATTGTAAGGTGTTCCATCAATATTAAACCGACATCTCCTTGGTTCTCAAACACTTTAGCAAAATCTTCGAGCCTGAATATTTGCATAGATAATGTAAGCTTGAAGAGCATGCACACGAGGAAGAAAAGTGCGGTGCGGTATAACCATGACCCTAGAAGCAGTATGCAGGCCAATGTGTGGCTCAAGCAAATATTGTAGACGTAAGGTATTTGATGTGCTCCAGAAACAAACCACCATATCTTGTAAGTAGCATTTGCAATGAAACAAGGTATCACAAATGCACAGAAAAACTTCATTGCTCTCTGCATAAATCAATGTACACTCATGATGTCAATTTTTATTGCTAAATACTTCTTATAAGTCTATCGATGGATTACCGACGCCCACACTAAAAATCGATTGCGTGGGTGGAAATCTTGTCGAAAAATCTAATAAAATATTACCAACGGATTACCGAGAGACAACCCGTCAATAACATGGCCATCCCTAGGATTTTGACGCCCTTTGCGACAAGTAAAAAATGCCCCCTTAAAATAAATTTATATATAATATAAAACCAAAATTCGTTACTAATACCATTAATGTTATAATAATAAACAAACCAAAATCACTATAGTAAATTGACTTATGGAATAATGATATATGGTTGTTGACTTATATGCCCTTCTCTAGAACACAATTTGTGGTCGCCCACCCTACACACCCTCTAAGATGCCCGTGACTCGATAATGGTTTCCCACCATACTTGCAACATTTGAAATTTAGCCATAGCTTTTACAAACAAAAAAAAAAATAATAATAATAATAATAATAAAAATTAAAATAATAATAATAATTGGCTTTTTTTCGTTGGTAATTACTGACATAATCTTTCGATCAGTAATTACCAACAGAATCTGTTCGTCAGTAATAGACCATATGTAAATGTAATACTCATTTGTTTAGTAATGAGCGTCTGAAAACATACATGAAGCTGATCGGAATACCCACGGCGGACTTCATCGCTAACATAAGACATCTTATCAAGAAACAAAAATCGCCTGATACCATACTTTCTAGAGAAAGACAAGAGGCTAAGGAACGAAACAGCCGATAACACGGAGAGCGACGACTGTACGATCAAATCATACGGGCGACGGTGGTTGTAATCACATGTAGAACACTGAAACGCCAAGTGTGACAAAACCGGTACACAGATGGTTAAAAAGAAGAAGATGGACCATGAAAGACCAGCTTTCCATGGGTTTGACTGGTCAACAAAAACCCACGAAAAACCCTTGGATTCGAGAGTGTCAATAATCCGGTAATTTGATTTTGTGTTGTGTTTTGTTGCTGCCAGTGTTTCTTTTGAATCAGCCATTGAAAAGAATCAAGAGTTTAGAGATTGTGTTTGTGTTTGTGGTTGTGGTGAAAGGTGGTGACAGATATTATTATATTATTATATACACACACGTGTGTGTAGAGAGAGAACTTTATATATTTTAGGGCTTCCAACAGTTGAAGTAACTTTTAATAAATTTTCATGAAGTGATATGGAAAAAGTTGTATCTACGTGTGAGTAACATGTGCGGCCAGACTTATTTTACAGGCAAAAAGAAAACAAAGTAGTTACCGGTAATTTATATTTGTATAAAAGTATATTCAAACTATATATTTAAATTAAATAAAAGAGTAAATTACATATATGATTTGTTGATACCTCAAAGTTCATGCTTAGATTTGAGAATTTGGATTATGGTACCTAATGTTCAAATTCATCATCATGTCTTAGTTTCATAATATTTACGCCATGCTTGCGGTGTACGCATATAATGTATATATGTGTGGGTCCTCATGGGGCAAAAGTGAAATTGCACTAATTTTAACGTTATTTTACTAATTTCATGAAAATAGCGTTAAAAGCGGCTTAACGGCGGACGACTAATCATGTATCATGTGGTGGCGTTGATAGCCGAAAGACAAGGGGGTACATGCATAACAGTTAAAACAGACATCCATAACATGAACGAAAAAATGCGACGATCAAGTATTTAACAGCCAAGACAAACAATACTCTCTTGAGCATAAGGTCGGAACACATACCATAGATAATATAAAATATGTTTTTGGTCTTCGTTAATAATTAAGTTGAATATTCTAATTAAAGTAAATAAAATAAACGTATACATATCAATATAGAATTATATTAAAAAGGGAGAAATATTAATATTACGTAAGTGGTGAGAGAGATGGAAACCGGTACGATGAGGTGTAAGAGACTCGTGACCAAAAAGAGTTTTTGGTAGGTGGTGAGTTGGGTTCAATCATCCAGATCTTTAATGTTTTCCTGTTCTGTGGCTTACGTCTACATTGCGTCCTTTAGTTTGGAGAGAAAAAACATAACATAAAATAAAATAAAAAATTATTAAAGAGGTTTTAACATGAGAAGTGTATGAACTTATGAGAGTACATAACTGATCAATCCTAATCAATTGCTGAAATATTAGAGGGTGCCATGTGTACAAAATAAACGTTTAAAATGGTCACCAACCAAGTAAATCCTAGTTTACATAAAATAGTTGGATGATACTAAAATCACAAAGGACATGTCTATCATGATTCGACCCTAATTTCCTAAGATAAACATATCTTTGATCCATAATGTTTGGGTAGACATGCATATAAATTCAAAGTTATGCATAATATCTATTATATCCATATGAATGAAGACTCTATCAAAGTATGAGCTTGGGAAAATCATGAAGACTCTCTTGTACGATTCGATTGATGTGGCATCATTTCTTAGTGAATCCACGACACCAAACTAAACGTCCACCTAATTAGCTGTCACATTACATTCCAAATCTTTTTCCCTTAACATCAAGCCTCCACAAAACACAATAAAAATTAATATGTGTGTGTATGAGAGAGTGAGAGAGAAATAAATGAGTGTGGAGGTCACCTTCCTCATCAAATGAGTTTGAAATCCGAGATGTCCACAAACCGGACAACTCCCACTGTTAAAATACCATTTGATTAATTCATACTACAAGTTGTTGGGCCTGGTAGTTTATTGGGCTAAGTTGTTACGTTTAAGTTGTTATTAATCTCTTGGGCCGGTACAAGGTTTGTTATGTGCAGGTTGAAAGTTCAAGGTGCAAAGTGTATCATTCCAGGAGTCTTTGTGTAATATTGATGTTGCTGCATATAAAAGGAGGAGAGAGACAATCGCAGGCTCATTCAACTCACTACTTCTTCGAGATAATTCTTAGAGTTTTCTCTGGTTTTCTCCTTGGTCTTACCTACGATTGTCTTAGTGATTTCATAGTTGTATTACAGTTGTAATCTCTGGGTGTATTTTTTTTTATTTGCTTTGTTTGATCATCCAACAGATCTTACATATATGTTGTGTTTGATTCTTGTATGTTATAGATCTCAGTAGTTTGAGATCTAGGGTTTGGTTTGGGAGATTTCTGGGATGGATAACTAATAAAAGTTTTACGTCACGTTTTGTCGCTATTTCCGCTATTAGGTTGTATTTAGTGTTGATTTCATACCATTTTACATGGTATCAGAGCTTTAAAGCTCCGATCTAAGTGTTCTTCCGCTGATATTGGGTTTCAGGATTTGGTGATTTACAGTTTGATCAAGATTTAAGGAGCAGGTCTGTCCAATTGGGTTCGGCACTGTCGGTTAGGGTTTCATATAAGGCCAGTGCTATTTTGTTTGGGTCCTGGTCTGTATGAATTGGTGAAGCTCTGAAACCCTAAGTTAAGGTTTCATGTTACTTGTTCTTTCTTGTCTATATTCAAACCCTAAGTGAAGGCTGCTAGAAGCCGTAAACTGTAAGTGTTTCTACGACCCTTATGACTGTCAGAGTAACCTGTAAGAATCCCTTTCCCTATTTTTTGAAATTTATGTCATGTACAAGAAGTTATTATGTTGGGCGTTTTCTGACTAGGCTAGTTAGACAAGTTTTTTGTTGCATATAAACTGTTGCATGTAGTTATGTGTTCTTGACTGTTATGTGAACTCTGTTGTGTATCTGCTTTGTTCATTGTGTCTTGCAATTTGACTGTGTGATTGTTATATGTCTTGAATTTGTGGTTCCCTTGTGAAATCTGTGTAAATTGTATGGATTAGTGGAATGGTAGTCTGTCATGGTTGATTCTAGATCTGTTGTTTTTTGTTTACTAAAGTGTTGATTAATCTATCAAGGTTGTTGATCATATTGATAAACGAAAAGATTGACCTTGTATTTATTAAATAAAAGAGTTGATTATGTTTTTATATAACATTGAGTGTTGAAATTAGGTCTCTTGAGCTTTCGTTATATTTTCAAAATTTTCACCGGGCTCTGATTTACTTTTGTTGATGATTTTTTGTTCTTCCGCTGATTTTTTAAATGTATCTAGGGTTTCTTATGGAAAACTAGCTGTAAAGCAAATTAACAATCAGTTTTGAAAATTTGGGGAATTCTATGTCGCTTGTCTTGCTTACTCGGTTAATCTTGTTGTTTTTTTTCAAGATTGGGTTTAATGTGTAGATGATTCGATGGGGTTCCGCTGTGTGTTTGTGTGATTGAATATGTTTTTGGTTATCTTATTAGTGTCTATTCTGTTTTGATCGTTTGTTTGAAGTGTGTGCAGGTCAGATCTGGTGAGATATGTTCAATTCTGGTGTGACACAAACTCTAAGTAAGGCTTGTTGAAGTTTGGAAGGAGATTGTGTGTCTTTTTTTAAGACGTGTGTTAGTCTCTGAAACCCTAGAAGGTTCACAGCAAACTAACCGGGTGTGCTTGATCGTGCCTTGATCAGATTGTGTAGTTCTTGGAAACTACAAATTTGATCTCTCTAGGAGTTAAACGCACCCTCTGTAAGATCTTTCTTTTTTTGTCCTGTTTTTTTTTTTTTTTTTTTTTTTTTTGTTTTTTTTTTTTTTGTGTCATGTTGTTTATTGTGTTTAGTTGGATTGATGCCGGGGTAGTGAGGACCGGCTTATTTGTCTATCTGTGTATCATCTGTTGATCTTGATTTTTTTTGTTTGCTATGTGTGTGTGTCTAATCTTCTGTTTTGTTAGTTCTTTAGATCTTGCAACCGTGTTATGCTTGTCCAGGCACCTATAGAGTGATGACCCTGGAATCTGGCCTCTGACACGGTCTTGCAGTTGTTTGTTATTTTTTTCTTGGATGTTTGTGATATTGAGTTTTTGTATAACTCTGTTTTTTGACTGCTCTCTTTTAAAATACATTTGTATCTGTTAGATGTAATTTTTTGGGCAAGATCTGGGTATTGATAGTAGTTAGTGGTTATTTAGGTCTAGGCAAATATTGAGGTCATAATATATAGACCGGTTTTTTGTGTTTTGTATGGATATATGATGGTATCTTCACTACTAATTGTTTTGCGTAATAGTTGTTGATTAAACTGTCTAGTCTTGGGATCATAGGAGTTTAGTCGATGCATTTAATCCATTATAAGTTTTATGTATCAAAGAGGCTTTAACTTTGTTGTAATGCCTTTTGTTTGAATACGTGGTTAATTGTTTTCTAGTTTGTTTATTTAAAAGTTCTACTCTCTGATTGTTTGTTTTCACTGGCTGTTGAGGTGTAGAATCTATGCATGGGTTTGTTAGTCTTAGATGCTTGTTGATTAATTTGGTTACCATGTTACTATAACCATTAAATTGTGATTGATATATCCTTGATTAAGATTTGTTCTATTGTCTTGAAATCGATTACATCATCTGAATATATCCATGTATACATAAGAGTTGTTTAATGTGTTCTTTAATGTGTGCATGCATCTACTTGATTTAGGGTTTAAATGGATGGTGAAGTTGTTTTCTGTACATAGGTTTCCATTTAATCCGTAATTATATATTTGTTGTGTTCAAAGGCTTTATTGACTATTCAATTCTCCTTGTTTTGTACCAAGCTCCATCTGTAGTGAGCGTTTGTGAGTTCATATTGATCATGTTTGTTACTTAGTAACTATTCTTGGGATTGGTTTTATGGCTGTTAATTTTCTTAAGAGTTCACTAAGATTGTTACTTGGTTCACTGCATGCTTTCAAAGTGACTATGGTTCAAGAGTTTTCTAAAATCGGTTCTTGGTTTGTCTTTTTTAAATTAGACATTTGTTTTTTTCCTTTTCATGAGGTTGTAATGTTTTTTATTGTAAGATTTATTCTTCCATTTGCAATTTTTTGTCATGCCAACATCTTTGTCTATATTTGTCTTCCATAAATCATTTTGGTGTATTTTAGGGTTTGTCTTGTGTCTTTGTTCATGTCAATTGTTGAGTAGATAGGTTTGTATTAAAGTTTGCATATCTTCACTTTGTGTTGGTGTAAAGAATGTATGTAAGTCTATATGTGTAGGGTAATCTTTGGTTTGTCTTGTGATTAATCCTCATGTCTTGATGGTATTATTGTAGGATTTTGTTGTTTGGCCAAAATGATTATGTTTGTCTGAAACTCTGTTTTCTGGTTAGTTGAACTGTGTGGTTAACTTGTTTTAACTAGTTGTATTTTCAAGATATTCTTGATAATCTAGCAGCCTTGTATGTTCTCTTGTGTGAGATATGTTTCTTCTTTGATCGCAAAAGTGTAATTTTTTGTGTTTATCAAGAGTTGTTGTGGCTGCAAAGTTCTGATTTGATGTGGAGTCGTGTGATTCTTGTTTTATCAGATGTGTCTTGAGACTTGAATCATGTGATTTAAGTTTGCTTTGTGAGTTATTAAAATGTTTTATGGCAGTGGTCCTTATGTCTTAAGTATGGTTAGTCGATCGATTCATGTGATTCAAGTGTTTCTAACCATTTGTTTTATCAAGATTGTTCTTGATGTCTGTGACAGCCTTATATGTTATCTATTGTGAGATATTAAATAATGTGATTTTGTATTTCATTGTTTGTTTAGGCTGTGTTTTTTAGTCTGGTATAATTGGTTATAGTATTCTCATTACTACCATACTTGTGTCTTGAATCTTGTGATTCATTAGTTGTTGTGAAGGTCTAAAGTTTATTTGCTTGATTCAAATTAGTCTTTATGTTCTTTACAAATTTTCTCTTGCTATGTTTCTTGTAAAGTTATTATGACAAATTAGTCTTTATTCAAGTTCTTCACATGTATGGTCATTCAGACTTGGTTCTGAATTCTTAAAGTCATGTGACTTTATATGTTATCAGATTTGTATGCAATCATATGATTCTATGTTTTTTAGACATGTATAGTTGTTCTTGTCTGTGATGATTAAAAAAGTTATGATGCGCTTTGTGGTTTTTTTTTGTCTTTATCATGATTGATTCTGATTGGTTCTGGAATTATGTGATTCCTTGTTTGATTTGTTTACTTGGGTTGTTTTTTTGGCACATGTGGTTGTGATATTATCTAAGGACCATGTGGGTCTTATTTTTTGGTTAGTTGTCGTATTTCTGCTCTACTGAATAATCTTGTGTTTTTTTATCTGATCAAAATATGAGTGCTCTTTGGTGTGTTTTATGTGTTAATTGAGAATTGCCATTGTATGTTCATGTTTAGGACAGTGGTTGTAGTGTCTTTAAACAAAGTCTTAAACATTTTTTTGTTGGTTCAACATAACTCTGTGTTAGTTGTCAAAGAGTCATAACTTTCTTATGATTGATATAGGGTGAAATGTTGTGTCAAGGTCCACAGCGGAGGCTGCATACAGGGTGACGTGTTCAGCTATCTGTGAAGAACTGAACTGTGGGTTTTGAATGTTTTGCAAGAATTAAATGTTAAGTCTAATTTGCCTGTAAAACTGTTTTGTGATAGCAAATCTGCTATATCGATTTCCTTAAACCCAGTTTTCCATGAACGAACAAAACACTTTGAACTGGACTTGCATTTTTTGAGGGAAAAATTGCAAGTGGCATAATTGAACCACAGAAAATTGCTACTGATATTCAAGTAGCAGACATTTTACGAGAGGGTTAAATGGTAGTCAACACAATGTCTTATGTGAAAAGTTGGGTATGTTTGATATGTTTGCAGTATGAATCATGGGGGGATGTTAAAATACCATCTGACTAATTCATACTACAAGTTGTTGGGTCTGGTAGTTTATTGGGCTAAGTTGTTACGTTTAAGTTGTTATTAATCTGTTGAGCTGGTACAAGGTTTGTTATGTGCAGGTTGAAAGTTCAAGGTGCAAAGTATATCATTCCAGGGGTCTTTGTGCAATATTGATGTTGCTGCATGTAAAAGGAGGAGAGAGACAATCGTAGGCTCATTCAACTCACTACTTTTTTGAGATAATTCTTAGAGTTTTCTCTGGTTTTCTCCTTGGTCTTACCTACGATTGTCTTAGTGATTTCATAGTTGAAATCATAGTTGTATTACAGAGATTTTGTAATCTCTAGGTGTATTTTTGTGATTTATTTTGTTTGATCATCCAACAGATCTTACATATCTGTTGTGTTTGATTCTTGTATGTGATAGATCTCATTAGTTTGAGATCTAGGGTTTGGTTTGGGAGATTTCTGGGTTGGATAACTAATAAAAGTTTTACGTCACGTTTTGTCACTATTTCCGCCATTAGGTTGTATTTGGTGTTGATTTCATACCATTTTACACCCACATCGACGATTGGCTGAAATAATCTCGTCTAGATGCAGCGGACAGTGCCACGATGGCACTATTGTAGATGACCTAAAAGGCTTCTTCAAACGAACCCCTCAATTATGTCTACACACATGTAAATTAGTAAGTGGAATAGTTAACTATAGCTCACCTCAACTTGCCTCCCCTAATCATGTATAACTTAATTGTTATATATTAGTAGTTGTTGGCCCCGCGCTTCGCTGTGGATTGTGCCTTTTTTTTCAAAATGGATATACAAAGTTAAGTTGGATTTAACGAATAACGTTTTAACTATTTAGTTGATTCGTATAGTCTACGGAAAAATAATGGTCTATTCACATAGCTTCCAAGTTAATAGCTGCAAATTAGAAACATTTGTTCTTCACAAACCGTGCCATGTGATAATCACAAAAGAAAAGAGCTGATTTTTGTTGACTTTGTTTATGGAAAGACTATCAAAAGAGGTTCCAAGTGTATCAATGTTCAAGGCGTCTGTCTACCTATGGTTAGGCTTCCTTGTCTGCTAATAACATGCATGCAAATGTTAGCAATGTTTATGTATGCGGACATAGACAATGATTAGTAAACTAACATATAAAATCAATGTAAATGGCTACTTGTAAAACATGTTATGTTTGATCATTTCAATTCAATCTGTTTGTTTGTTGGAAATTAAACTAGTCTAAATGGATATTAAATAGTAAATTATAATTATTTACTAGACTCTTCGTATGGGAGATAAACTCTTAAGTAGAGTTTTTACAGTCAATTTATTAGTTTTTACTAGAGTTTATGTCTCTAATAAAATCTCTAATTAAGGGAGAATTTACTCTACCCTATGTCTCTTGTATTAAAAGTATGTTATGTGCCTAACTTGATGAGGCTAGAAAAACCAAGAGAAGGGATACAACAAAAACAAACGAAGACACGGAGATTTCTTGAAAAAGAAGAAATACTTGAAGACCCATTTATTGGGTACATAGAGAGATAAGTTTTCTCTATTCGATTGCATCACCTTCGTATCATTGTTTTCCACAAGTTCTAACACTATAACTTTATCCGGTGTAACCTCGGGCGTGTGACCATTTCCGGTAGTACAGGCTGTTGTACACTAGGAGACAGATGCGTCATCTTTAGTAAAGGCGAGGAATCTGTTTTAAGGGAAGCTTGTTTAACATGTGTCTCAACCACAACCGTCAACACTTGTTTGTTCTTTTTGTAGGAAATTATTGTACAAGAAGATGTGGTTCAAGACCTCGTTGAAGCCTACACAGCAGATTGTACAAGAAGACGCAATTTAAGAGTTCGATGAAGATGGTTAAAGCTCTTGTTGAAGACTATAATTTGAATCAATTTAATTATATATGTTGTATTATAAGTTTCTGTTAGGATGTACACGGTACGGTTACTACAATTACTCAATCCTCATCGCACACATCCTCCTCACGCTCAATCATATCTGCATTGCTTTCAGAAACGTTAGTAATTTTATCATTTTCACAACTGACATTTTGTGTAATTAAATCATCTTTATCGATTAGATCGTTATCCTGATGAGGAGTAGGCATGGGTACATAGTTTTTGCTGTGAGGAGGAGGAAAGGTTTTTCTTTCATCCCCAAGCTTATCATTGTACCCAATACCATCCTTCACGTATGGGCGGTCATTGGCAATTTTTGTTATTAACCAGTGCCTTTTTACTGACATTCCACTTATCAGTTATGATTTGCAATTAATTGTTTTCATTCTTAGATTTCTCTAATTTTCAGTTAAGTCATTTATGAGAAAATCTTTTTTGAAAACAAATTCCTTTAAAGTTTGCATTTCAGCCAAAGTTGAGTTCAACTTTCACTGATATGCTGCTTCGTTTTGTTTTAGTTCTTTATTAAATTGTAAAACTCTTTCCCTTTCTCTGATTAGCTCACGATTGAGGGATTTATAATGAGCCACGACATTGACACATGGTTGTGAGCATAGTTTGATTTTGACTTCATATGGAATGTTGTTTACCAAGTCCTTTTCCTCATTTTCTTTCATGGATTCTACTTTCATGGCCTCTTCAGTAATTTTTCACTAGACTATGGAGCCTTTGCAAAGTTTGCGGAAGCATTGTTGAAGTTCGATACACTTGCAGCTTGAGAGCTTGAACCGTTGAAGGTTATTGGGGCTAGAAATGCCATGTTCTTAGGAGCATCAACAGATTGGATGGATTTCTGATAGTATCCGACTTGGTTCATTTCTCTTTTGGTGACATCCATTTCAAAAGATTTTAGGGTGTCGATCAGATCTGATAGCGTGGTTGGATTCAGATTGTTCAAGAAGTCTCGTTTGATCATCCTACACTTCAAGTTCCATTCTTTTGGAAGTGAGTCCAAAAGCAATTGCCGCTCTTGAAGGTGAAGGAGAATTGAGGCAAAGGAAATTGCCGCTCAAAAGCTAATTCTTTGGCTAAATAGCAATGCCACATCAGCAGGTGATGTGGCAAAGTTATTTTGCTTTAGTATAGGAGATAGATACTATTTTTATACCGTTACAACATACTTATTTTTTATTTACGTTTTGGCATAAATTTTATTTGAAAATGAGTCAAGTCAAATATTGTTGATTTTATTTTTTTATTTTTAATACAATTTATTTTTTCTTTTATAGTTATTCATATATTATGTATTTTCCAAATATAGTGTGGAGACGTTCTGATTCTTATTTATTTTATACTATAAATTTTATTTAAAATTGGTTCATTACACTTTTATAGGGGACCTTAAATATTTAGTCTCATATAATATTTTTTTCTCTTTTTTATAAGTCATCAAAAGTCATCAATGCAACTTCAACTTTTACACTTTTTTGTTCTTTTAGCGTAAGCTTAGCTTAGACACATACACGTAAAATATTCCGCCCCAACGCATAAGGTTAATTAATTATTAACTATTACTTATATATTTTTTATCTATTCAGTTTAACCATTTTATTATTTTAATTAGTTTTAATAATTATTTTTAAACATATTTTATTTGACATAAGTTTTATTTTAAATATAATATATTTTCACCACTTTTATTTATAAATTCATTTTCGTATTTCTTAATGCTCATTTTCACTACAATGTAACGTCTTCTTAAATTCTAAATATAACATTAGCAGTTTCGATCCTAAAATGAACTAGAAAATAACCACCCATCGTTTCATTTTGATATTCAAAAAATGAGTCGTCGCACCGCACGTTCTTAACCTTCTAGTTATTGCATTAGTTAAGGTGTATGCAAAACATGTGAGCTTGCTAGCTAGGGTGGTACATGTGATCAAAAGATGAAAGATAAATCATGTGGTCGGAAGAATGATGACTAATTAATTTATTAATTAAAGTGGTGTCGTGTAAGATGTGTCTACTTGCTAACAGGGAGATACATGTGATTGAAAGATAGAAGATAAATCATGTGATAGAAGGAATCATGATTAGTTAATTAATTAAGGTGGTGCCATGTAAAATGTTTGTGCTTACTATCTAGGGAGGTACATGTAATTGGAAGATAGAAGATAAATCATGTGATTTGACTTGGCGAATCATGAATGGTTAGAGTCAATTTATCAGATTAGGGATTCATGGATACCCGCGTACTATCGTGATGAACACATGCCTCGGTTGATGCGTACTTCCTCGCGTTCGGAAAGTGAGAACCATTTCTTTGGACAGTTTTGCAACCCGGACTGTACGTTTGTCGAATTCTTGGGGCATTTTGACTCTGCAAGTGAAGCCTAAAGACACGAGCATAGGAAGAACAACCATGATACCAGGCACACGAACCCCGACATTTGGGCAAGAGAATTTGTTTTAGAAGAACAGGCGGCTAACATATACACACAAACAATTTTTTTTATGTGCAACTTGAAATTCAGACAGTTACTCACAAGTGTGGTATTGGAAGATGGGAGCAAAGAGAGGATAATTTTGTGAACTTCTCTGTGAAGGACTTTTCTCAACCGTGTTCTATATTTTTTGAGGTAACCAGGGAATGTAACAATTGTTTATATCTAAACTTACGTGTACATGGTGTTTTATTTCATAGATTCAACTGAGTATTTATTTTTTTCTCATTTTTTCGTTGTTTTTTGATGTATTAGGTTATGATGCGGGAGCAAGATATGAGTATGAGTTGTTTATGCAATAGGTATGAACAGTTTGGGATTTTGTACACGCACATTTTTTGCGTTCTACGGTTTCTTGATATTAGGCAATTCCCTGAAAGGTATATATTACGACGGTGGACCAGGGAAGTTGTTCCTAATAGTGCTCCTGGAGCGATATTAGGTATTAACGAAGGCGATGATCGGTACCAGCAAGTTAATCTTGTTGTACTTGAGATAACACAGTCACTTGAGTCTCTTATGAACAGGTTGGTCAATAACTTCGATGCGTTGTGCGCTTTTAGGGATCATGTTGTCCAGTGAGGCAGTGGTAAACGCACCCCCAAGGAGTCGTCGTGACAGGTTTGCTGAAATAACTGGTAACACCCAACCATCGTCTGTAACTGTTCGCGTACCTGTTAGAACTAGATTTAAAGGTATGGGCAAGCCTAAAAGAATGAAGTCTAAGCGTGAAATTGCGATAAGCCAATTTGGGAAAAAGAGACGTGAATGTAGCAATTGCAAACGTAAGGGGCATAATATACATACATGCAAGTTCCCTGCAAGGAAAAAGAACGATGACACCTTAGAAGAAGAGGAAGGGGAGGGAGAAGCAGATGATGAAGCGGAGGAAGAAGAAGTTGAAGAGCAGGAGGAAGTTCAAGAGCGGGAGCAAATGTCCGAGGATGAGTAGATTACCAAATCATGCGTATTTGAGTTTTGTTTCGTTAGTTTAATGACTTTTATTGTTTTTTTGGATTCGTTATGTTGGATTTTACAGCTTTTTGTTTCAGTTTATCATTCATGTTGACACTATTGTGAAACATAACGGTTTTTACGTGGTTTTTTAAATTCATTTAATTGTTGGTAGTGTTTTATATTTATTTGTAGTGTTATATTTTAGTTTAGAGTTTGATAAGATGAAACAAATGTGACAATGTTGGTAAATTGTCTTAAATGTAGTCTTAGACATGGTGATTGTGTGTTATACAGTGTTATAGAAGTCTTTCATAGTGTCGTATTCTATTTTGTAGTGTTTTAAATCGATTTGTAGTGTTATATTTTAGTATGGAGTTTAATAAGATGAAACAAATGCGATATGTTGGCAAACTGTTTTAAATCTAGTGTTGTTATAATGACTTGTTTTTTTTATTGGTAATGTGTTTTTATGGACAAATAAATTGATAAAAACAATAGAAAATAAACCATTGCCATAGCTTTTTACACTTACCGTACCAAATAGCAACATACTAATATAAGTTTTTTCCTGTTCTGGTTTGCCTGATAAAAGGAACCAACAATGTTTCTAAATAAAACAACTTCAAAGAAAACGTGTCTGAAAAAAAAAAACAGTTTTAATGAAACTACGTGTTATTACTCATTCAATCGGCACTCGATCCTTTCCTTTGAACTTTTAGCGTTTTCCATTCTTTCATCCTCACTCAAATTTGCGTATTCATGCACTTCTTTCTCCACCACGGACCGAAATGAGTTTATGTCACTTAACAACATTTTTTATAAGTACTTTGTTCGCAAATCAGATAGTTCTTTCGATTGATCTTGCATCAGCTCCCCCGTGATGTCTCGTTCTGGAGATAGCCCGAAGTCCCATTCGTGCACACTTGTTCCTAGTGATTATAAACACAAACCAATTTAGCGTTGCTGACCTTTTCAACTATAATAATTAATCAACTATAATTACAATAATACCATTAAATGTCTCCATATGCCGCATAACGAATATACCACAATCAACGTCGTTATATAGTGTTTGCCACGAGAACTTCGGACTAATTGGTGATGTAGCCCGCAGTTTTTTTTTTTTTGCGATAGCAGGCGAGTGGTTTTCGACATACGAACAGAATGTTGTGATCTGTAAAATTTTTGACATCAAATGGGGATTTTTAAAAGTTACGCATGTTCTATGTCACCTATTGTATAAGTGTTAGTGTTCTTACCATTTTTCCAACGTAACCACTGTATCTTATGTCGACCGGTACATCACCCTCGATATTGTCGATCACCAATATCTGGTTTTGTGCAAGATTGAAGAACACTAGAATGTAGTGTTTGTTATACAGGATCGGCACGAATACCATTTGGAAGCTTCGAAAGTTATTGGTATCTGTCTGGGCTAATACTGCTTCCATTCGGCTACAGAACTTTTCGATTCTGTTTTCTTCGGTCCCTTCAAAATCATTTGACCCATGTTTTACAATAAACCACAGATTTAAGCAGTTAGTCGATATTTTGATAATATTCACAAAAGTAGTTTTTATTGTTACATAGTGTTATAAATTGTTATAGTGTTATAAACTCATATTAAGAAGTTAAAGGATACCTAAGTTGGATGATAGCAGCCTATAGTGTTATTTAGAGTTGTAATTTGTTTTAAAGTGTTATATAGTCTTACAAAGTGTCCTAAATTGTTATAGAGTTATAGTATGATTTAGTGTGTTATATAGTGTTATAGTATGTTATATGGTGTTTATAAGTCTACCTATGCTGAATGAGAGCATTTTATAATGTTATAAAGTGTTATATAGTGCCATATACTGTTATAGTGTGTTATATTGTGATAAAGTGTTATGTAGTTGTTACAGGATATCTTTGCTGAATGAAAACAGGTTATAGTGTTATAAAATGTAATGACATACCAACATCCCGACATTGCAAAAGAACCTCGCGGGGGTTCCCAGTGTCCTTAATCGCTCTTCGTAGTTAAGCACGGCAGCATATGCTGTTATAAGATCTGCATCTAAGCAAAATTCCGGGAAGATCGATTCAAATGCGCTTCTCAGGATTGAAACACCCGGTGGGCACTCGAAAAAGGTATCCCTACGTAGGCCACGAAATATAATGAATAATCGGCAACCAAATTCGTTTAATTATGTAATTTTGGAGTGTTGTCGATACTTACCATGTGTTTCCTGTTGCGCTGAATATACAGTTTGCCAAGGCATCCTCCAGATGATCCTTCTTTATTGTTAAAGAAACTACACGCTGCACGTACGGTGACCTCAGCGCATCCGGAAGATTTGTGTTTCTCTTCGGCCTCCGGGTTTTATATTGCAAAAACGTGTTTCTCTCGTTTACTTTTTCATGAAATATTTGACGTTATTGCGACGTTTTCCAGTTCACTTTCT
Organism: Helianthus tuberosus; assembly: GCA_030545235.1. Taxonomy (NCBI): domain Eukaryota; kingdom Viridiplantae; phylum Streptophyta; class Magnoliopsida; order Asterales; family Asteraceae; genus Helianthus; species Helianthus tuberosus. The sequence continues at coordinate 23,985,754 of CM060435.1, read as the reverse complement.
AAGTTTACTGGCTGGATGGCCAGAGCTTTCGATCGTGGGCCTGGTGTAGCGTTGCATTGACATGCCGATATCAGTTCATCTACTTCCGCGTAAAACGACGAAGTCATGGGCGAGAAAGGAGTTAGATTACCTAGCGTCAACACTCCACTGTGCTTGACAGGTGCGGGTGTTTTTTCTAACACAGCTTCTGTTTCCACAGCCTCCGCAACGTCCTTCAGATGTTTGTAGACTATTCCAAGCCATTGTATTTTCTTTTTCAATATTAGGTCACTGTTTGGGTGCACCTTTAAAGCTTCCGACATGGTGTTTTTTACCTTTTCCACGCAATCTTCAAACTCCTTAAATGCATTATCAAGATTATGCGCCTGAACCTGTTAGCAAAATTATAATCAAATATCCAAACCATTTTCAGATTTATATAATTCTAATAAATACGATATCAGATTACACGTTAAAAAGTTTATCAAGTCTTGTACCTCTTCATTCCCTTTTTCTTCCTCAGACGAGAGGGACGGCGTCCCATACTATGATACCATTGGGACCTGAAACTCGCCATCCGTCCCTACAAATACCGCCAACTCTTGTGTGCTAGTCTGCGACAATAGATAATCCTTGCAATGTTTAAAACATCCCAGGTGGTCGTCGTCGCCTTCATCGTATGATCCGACGTGGTCGTTGCCGCCCTTCACATTCTCTGTCGCATGTTTTTTTTTCAGCTGCCATTTCTTCATTCTTTTGAGCGTCGGTGGATGATTATTTTCTATCATCAGGCTTCTTCTTAAACTTTTCAGGTTTCGGCTCATTAACATCTTGATGAGGTTTAGGTATCATCGGGACGTTATGTTCTAGGTGTGTTTCAAAAAGTGGGTCGTCAAGCTTTCCGAGCAGTTCATCCAGCATGGCGTCATCTATCAACTCAATCGGTCTTGTTCCTTTTTTTTTCACATCCTTATGATCGTATGCATATGCAGCCTGCACATCTAAGCATTGATGTATTTGGTTATCATATTGTTGTAATGCTTTGAACAGTAGTGTTTTATATATAGATGTAAAGGGTGATGCATATTGTTTGTAGTTATAAAAGTCTTACATGGTGTTGTATACGGTTTCGCTGATGTAGTGTTTTAAACAGACTTGCAGTAGTGTTTTACACGGTACCGTAGTGTTATACATAGTGACGTAGTGTTATAAAAGAATTTCATGGTGTTATATATAGTGATGTAGTGTTATATGCATGTAGTGTTTCAGTCTTATAGGAGGAACTTCAAAGTAGAGTCGCATACCGCTAGTAACACGATCGGCCCTCTAAATGGGTCATCCCTCTTCCGGTTCCATGCGATTGTTGTGCGTTTTAAATAGGTTATCATGTAGCTGCACCAATCAAAGCTTGTTATATCAATATTTGGGTCTACGCATCCCAAGAATCGTTGATTAACTGTATTGCATGCGCTTATTTCCCCTATCACACTATTAAACAATACCAGCCAATTCAACTCGAACAACCGATCACTTAAAGTGTCGGAAACCATCATGTCCTTCAATCCAACTGGCGACAGTTTAGTATAATCTTTGAACCGGTGACTTGAAGACGTCTACGGATAACCTGGTGATATTGGTTAACAACCTGAATGCAGCGCAAAAAAAAAAGTGGTGGAAATGGGGTTTGGTTCGTTGCTAAAATTCAATATACGACATGTACCGACACGGCTTGCATATTGGTTGGCAAGCAACTATGACGACATCGCTGGAGTGATGAACGTTGGCGAACACCGTATACGGGTCACACAGGAGTTGGTGAATAAAATATTCGGAATTCCAATCGGGGATACAGAGATTGTTGAAAAAATCAGAGCGAGAGACAGCAATCCAGTTGTGAAGGAATGAAGGGACCAGTTCAAAGATTATACTAAACTGTCACCAGTTGGAATGAAGGACATGATGGTTTCCTACACTTCAAGTGACCGGTTGTTCGAGTTGAATTGGTTGGTATTGTTTAATAGTGTGGTGGGGGAAATAAGCGCATGCAACACAGTTAATCAACGATTCTTGGGATGCGTAGACCCAAATATTGATATAACGAGCTTTGACTGGTGCAGCTACATGATAACCTGTTTAAAATGCACAACAATCGCATGGAACCGGAAGAGGATGACCCATTTAGAGGGCCGATCGTGTTACTGGAGGTATGCGACTCTACTTTGAAGTTCCTCCTATAAGACTGAAACACTACATGCATATAACACTACATCACTATATATAACACCATGAAATTCTTTTATAACACTATGTCACTATGTATAACACTACAGTACCATGTATAACACTACTACAAGTCTGTTTAAAACACTACATCAGCGACACTGTATACAACACCATGTAAGACTTTTATAATACTACAAACAATATGCATCACCCTTTACATCACTATATAAAACACTACTGTTCAAAGCATTACAGCAATATGATAACCAAATACATCAATGCTTATATGTACAGGCTGCATATGCATACGATCATAAGGATGTGAAATGTGAAAAAAAGGAACAAGACCGATTGAGTTGATAGATGACGTCATGTTGGATGAACTGCTCGAAAACTTAACGACCCACTTTTTGAAAAACACCTAGAACATAACGTCCCGATGATACCTAAACCTCATCAAGATGTTAATGAGCCGAAGCCTGAAAAGTTTAAGAAGAAGCATGATGACAGAAAATCATAATCCACCAACGCTCAAAAGAATGAAGAAATGGCAGCTGAAAAAAAAAAACATGCGGCAGAGAATGTGGAGGGTGACAACGAACACGTCGGATCGTGCGATGAAGGCAACGACGACCACCTGGGATGTTTTAAACATTGCAAGGATTATCGGTTGCCGCAGACTAGCACACAAGAGTTGGCGGTATTTGTTGGGACGGACGGCAAGTTTCAGGTCCCAATGGTATCACAGTATGGGACGCCGCCCCTCTCGTCTGAGGAAGAAAAAGGGAATGAAGAGGTACAGGACTTGATAAACCTTTTAACGTGTAATCTGATATTGTATTTGTTAGAATTATATAAATATGAAAATGGTTTGGATATTTGATTATAATTTTGTTAAGAGGTTCATGTGCATAATCTTGATAATGCATTTAAGGAGTTTGAAGATTGCGTGGAGAATGTATAAAACACCATGTCGGAAGCTTTAAAGGTGCACCAAACAGTGACCTAATATTGAAAAAGAAAATACAATGGCTTGAAATAGTCAACAAAACATCTAAAGGACGTTGCGGAGGCTGCGGAAACAGAAGCTGTGTCAGAAAAAACAACCGCACCTGTCAAGCATAGTGGAGTGTTGACGCCAGGTAATCTAACTCCTTTCTCGCCCATGACTTCATCGTTTTGCGCGGAAGTAGATGAACTGATATCGGCATGTCAATGCAACGCTACACCAGGCACACGATCGAAAGCTCTGGCCATCCAGCCAGTAAACTTGGAAAGTGAACTGGAAAACGACGTAACAACAACGTCACATATTCATGAAAAAAAATGAGAGAAACGTGTTTTTGCAATATAAAACCCGGAGGCCGAAGAGAAACACAAATCTTCCGGATGCGCCGAGGTCACCGTACGTTCAGCGTGTAGTTTCTTTAACAATAAAGAAGGATCATCTGGAGGATGCCTTGGCAAAATGTATATTCAGGGCAACAGGAAACAAATGGTAAGTATCGATAACACTCCAAAATTACATAATTAAACGAATTTGGTTGCCGATTATTCATTATATTCCGTGGCATACGTAGAGGTACCTTATTCGAGTGTCCACCAGGTGTTTCAATCCTGAGAAGCGCATTTGAATCGATCTTTCTGGAATAGTGCTTAGATGCAGATGTTATAACAGCATGGGCTGCCGTGCTTACCTACGAGGAGCGATTAAGGACATCGGGAACCCGCGCGAGGCTGTTTTGCAATGTCGGGATGTTGGTATGTCATTACACTTTATAACACTATAACCTGTTTTCATTCAACATAAGTAGACTTATAAACACTATATAACACCATATATAACACACTAAATCACACTATAACTCTATAACAATTTAGGACACTATATAACACTATGTAAGACTATATAACACTTTAAAACAAATTACAACTCTATACAACACTATAGGCTGCTATCATCCAGCTTAGGTATCCTTTAACTTCTTAATATCAGTTTCTAACACTATGTAACAACAAAAACTACTTTTGTGAATATTATCAAAATATCGACTACAATCCAAAACTGTATAGCAAGACCGCAGACTAAAAAAACAGTATAGTAAGACCGCAAACTAAAAAAAACTGTAAAGTAAGACCGCAGAGTATAAGACACTACAATCCAATATAATGAAATCTATACAACTAAAACTGTATAGTAAGACCGTAGACTAAAAAAAACAGATGTACGTCATATGAATAGGAACATAAAAAACACAACTAATCCAAACATGATAATTTTAACAGAATAAATTCCTATTACACACAGGTACCTGTATCGGCGGACTCCATTGAAATTGAAATAAAACACCATAATCACACAGGAAAAACAACTATTATTCATGCTGAAACTTTCCTGCGATCTCCTGTATTTATAATTGATGAATGATAAACACCAGTATCTTAATGGATCTTACAAAAAAATTACAAAATTCGAGATCCCTATAATAACTGATCGGCATTTAGGTTTCGACAGTTATATCTTTTTATCAATTAGTTGAATGAAATAGAAGATTACTAATTTACCCTTATGAATTAATTTAGATTTAGCACACTTGTCATCATCACAATATTCATCACACTTGTCACACTTTTAGATTAATGTACAGGATCTTCAATCTATATATATATATATATATAGTAGAAGGATCCGTTAGGAACCACCCTTTATTGCGAGAACCGTGAGAACCAATGTAAACACAACCAAAAATACCTAAAAATAGCTAAAAAAAACACAATTTTTTTTTATTAAAAATCGCTGTATTTCGTCATTAAATTTTTTTTTTCTACTAAAAGTAGCGATTTTTACACAAAAAATATTAAAAAAATAATATTTTGTGTCTTTTAGATTTTTTAGGGGATTAGCTTTTAGCATTTAGCTTGGGTGGGGGGGGGGGGGGGGGGGGGTTAGGTTTTATAGGTTATTTTGTTGTGTTCACATTGGTTCTCGCGGTTCTCTATCAATAAAGGTGGTTCTCGCATGAACTCTACCCTATATATATATATATAGGGTAGGGATCCTAAGAGCATTCACATCCAATCCACTAAAAATATACATACATTCCACTAAAAACAACTCCTATATCAATGTATTTCCACTAAAAACAAATACTTTTTCTCTCTCCTTTTCAATATATATTACATTTTTCTCTCTCCTTCACTCACAACCACTTTCAATATATATTAAAAAATTATAGTGGGTGAACCGTGTCCCCCCAAATATAGAGATGAACAGTAATATTTTCTCTCTCCTCCACTCACAACCACTTTTTATACTCTTTACATTTTAAAAACCCCACACTCACAATATGATGCCTTGGATGTGAATGCTCTAAGAGAAGTACACCCTATTTGAGAAACTTGAGAAGCATTCTGGACCACACATTTCCCTAGGCTTTTCGTAATATACACATATGTATAGTTTAAAATTGACTATATACATATGTGTATATTGTCAAATCTTGTATTATACACATATGTATATAGTCAATTTTAAACTATACATATGTGTATATTACGAAAAGCTTAGGGAAAATGTGTGGTTCAGAATGCTTCTCAAGTTTCTCAATTATCCTAATGCTTCTCACATGATCCTAACCCTATATATATATGACCCCCCCCCCCCCCCCCCCAACAGACATTTTTAAAACTAATTGGTATAGCCAATACCGACAGGTAAATGCCTGACAAATACCCGAGGGGTAATGGGTCAGGCATGGGACAAAATTTTATAACTGGGCATGGGGGTGGAATTAACCATACCCGAACCATTCCCGGCCCATTACCATCCCTATTTATGTCTTAAGGACAATTTTGAACTAATAATTATCCAATCTGAAATGTAAAACATATTTATTACTTCTTTTAGGTAATAACTAAACTAACAACAGACCATGACCATGTTTAAACCTTTTGCTTCTTGCATGGTTTATCTACAGCCTAGAGGTCATTCCTCCAGCAACCACAATCGTCTCGCCGGTTATATACGAAGCTTCATCAGATGCTAAGAAGGCGGTGGCTGCCGCCATATCTTCTGGCATCCCAAGCCTCTTCAGCGGTGTCTTTTCCATAATTGAGTTTCTCTGATGACACAAGCTAATGTAATTAGGACACATTTGCCCCCAAAGTGACATATTTAAAATTTGAACCACATCGTATGCCATCATTAGGACACTTACTATAGTATCATTATCAGTGATGAAACTTGCAAAGTGTGTGGGTACGGTCCCTGGTGCAACACAGTTCACACGAGTATGTGGACCCATCTCAGTTGCAAGCGCCTACACACCAAAACAAAGAACTAGTGACGGATCTTATATGGGGCCCGCATATATCAATGACAACCAGAATAATGAATACCTTGGTAAGACCAAGAAGAGCGGTCTTTGTGACACCGTACATGGCCATAGCGGGCGGGGGTTGGTACGCACTTATAGAAGATATGAAAACAATAGATGAACCTTTGGTTAAGTGAGGGGATGCATCCTGCCAAATCATTTCAAAGGTTGAAAAGATAACTTAAATGAGACTTATGGCTAAGCCCTTAAGTTACTAGTGGAAACATCTTTAATAAAAGGGAGTTTACCTTAAGAAGCAATATGGAGGTTTTGACATTGATTTCCCAAAGCTTATCAAGAGTTGATTCTTGGGTGTCGAGAATGGCGTCAACTGATGGGTTTGCGGCGGCATTGGACACTACTACGTCTATTTTCCCATATTTCTGTATACGCAAAGGTAAAGATTATCAGACAAAGCAACATAACCGACTTTAAAAGGAACCACACATATATATAGATTGTAATTAGTAAGCGACAAATGGGTAACAAGACTAAAGCTTTAACATAGAAGCTTAGGCCTAAATCGTAAGTCGCTAGAAGAAATCTATTCTTAACCATGGGCACATGCATAACATGAAGGATTTAAGGCCATAAATATGGAGAAATTTCTAAAAGATACATAACATGAAACTCCAAACAATTCGGTCGAGAGAGTCAACTAACGGCTAGAGGTCAAAATCATACTCACCTGAACCATCTGTTCAATGAGATCTTTTCTTTGTTGAGCATTAGAAACATGGCATACCAACCCCAACACGTCGATTCCTTGTGCTTCGAGCTTTTTCACCGCCTCGTCAACGTTTCTCTGAAAAATGATTATATATTTGAAATCAAATATATCGCCAGTATTTTAGCGATATTATACAATTAAAACAAGTTCAAAACCAGTTAAAAACATCAGATTGAATAAGTTGAAGAAACATTGATCATTATCATACCAAAGCTATGTTGCCAAAACAAGCCAAAAACATGTCTAAAATCCCTAAAAATGGTATGTTCATGCTATGCGCCTTGCTTATCTCAAACCCTCGCTTTATAAGCACCTTGCGCCTAGGCCCAAGGCTCATACTTTGTGTCTCTAATGCGCTTTGCGCCTTCGACAACTATGTGCCCACATAAGAATTCTGTATGACCATATCGTATTCGAAGATATACTAATATAGCAAACTCTTTCATCCCAAGAAAATTGAAATAAATTCCTTTTTTGAAGTGTTACATGAAACTTACAACATTTACTTTTCTCTGAAAGCTAGAATGTCAAAACTACTACTTTATAAGGTTAACTAAATTTGTACTAGAGATTTGGATCAACAAGATTACTAACACATACTGGTTGCAGTAACCAAATTTTTTTATTAAAATTACTAAACCCAACAAAAAAATTCATTTTGACTGATGGTGAAATGCTTAAAATTCCTTTCAGGTGACAAAATGCCCAAATCAGTATTATGAGTTATTGCAATGATCTTAAAGGTGAGATTTTTCAGCAAAATCCATGAAAATATATAGAATAGGGGAATTATAAGGCAAATCGGAGTTAAAGAATACTTAATTCAACTAAAATAGCAAAAAATTAGGGCAAAGATGAACCTGTCTGCGAGAAGAGATGACAAGCGATGCGCCTTCAAGGCCGAGGCGTTCTGCAATACTGAAACCGATGCCTTGAGTTGAAGCTGTAACGATGGCTACTTTCCCCTCAAATCTTCTCCCGATCTTCGACTTCTCCATTCTTTTTTCACAGAATCGCCGGAATATCCTCTCACGGTATTATTTCGAGTAAATTACAATTATTTCGAGTAAATTACAAGTTTTGTCCTTTATCTATGTATCAAATTGCAGGCGGTGTCCTTTACTTTTAAAATTGGCGGTAATATTTCAGTATTATTGGATCATGGTTTTAGGAGTGTATATTTTTTGTTAGATTCGGTTATTAGCTTTAACCAAAATTATATCGAAGTGTTCGGTTAATTGAACAGCAAAATTTTGGCTAAATTTTGTACCTATAAATGAAGTATAAATGGATATATAAATGATTAAAATGGAGTATAAAACATGAAATGAAGGTATAAAATAAAAATTAGAAATATATAAAAAGTATAAATAGTTTGATATCATTAATTTTGATTAACCGATGATACAGAAAAGAAATCGATAACCGATTTTTGGTTAATTTGATTTTCGATTAATTGGTTTTTGGTTAATTTCAATTCGGTTTCGTTGGTTTTCAGTTAATAATTTGGTTATTGCTAACTTCTAGATTTAGTTTTAGCCGCCCAATAATGTTATTATTATTAACATTTGATTTTAATATGATTTTGAGAATGTACTTTTCTATTTTTTTTAACAACCAAAGTTATATTAAAAATTGATATAGTAAGAAACTAGACTGAACAAGACATAATTTACCAACTAATCTATGAAAACGACTCTCAAACACAACTTTTTATTATAAATCATTTAAAAACATTTTTTAAACTTTTATGAAAATGTTTGAAAAGCCAACTGACCTCTCTCTCATGAGGGTTAATCTTCTTAATCCTTCCTGAGCTTTGGGTGAGATCATTCCTGCAAAACAGTAACACACCGTTAAGCTCGTTAAGAGGGGAACATGGGGGTTTCCCTCTTAACCACCCTCCGGCGTGAGAATAAGTAACTGCTTTGAGGAAAATTAAGTGTGTGTTAAGAGTGAGAGAGTAGAGAGCAGAATGGATTAACCTGTGAATGAAGGCTTCTACTTATAGCCGAGGTGGTGTAGAAGGAGATGGGCTGATGGGCCTTGGGCCTGAAGACGACAACAAGGAATATCCGATTTGTCCCTGTGGCGTCGACCGTTAGTGTCTTCTAGAAGATCTTCGGTGCTGGCGCACTTTGATTGGAGCCACGTGTCCGGGTTTTCGTCCTTGTTGTCTCTCTGACATTAGCAGGTGAGGGGAGATCATGGGGCAGTTGTCGCCGCCCCCTGATTGGTGCCACGTAGGCGTCCTTGTGTACCTTTTATCTCCTGCACGATTATTGATCATGGAGCACGATAAGGTACAGCCTGCTGGACGCTGATTGGCTCATTCTTCTGCCACTTGTACCTTTGATGCTTCCTGAAATGGCCCTGCGCCGCTGCCCTTGTGCGCCCCTTGGTGTGTGTCAAACTAGCCAGCGCAAGGTTCAGTGGCTGAGGGCTCTTATTTAGGATGCTAAGTGTGACAGCTGATGTTACATCTTGCTTGGACCTCGCGCAGTCGCGCACGGCTTAGGTATTTCCTAAGTAGCCCGCGCGGGGTTTGCAAATTAATCAGTTTGGTGAATAAGGAGTACGGTCCAGCGCGCGACCTTATTGGTCTGCGCGGCTTTTTGGGACCATACCCCTTCAGATATTGTATATCATATGTTAGCCATCAAAAGGATAACTTTTTAGGATTTATCTTTGCTAATCCGAAAACTACATAAATGGTCCCATTTGAGAAAATAAAAATCACAAACTCTCTAAAAACACATATTTGGTAGGATGGGAGCTTAACTGGTGGTTAAAGATCACCCAAATAATCTCCCAAACCAACTAAAGAGACAAACAGGAGTAATAAATTTCACATGGTAAACTTTAGAGACAAACATCTTGTTCCATTACAATGAAATAAAAACACAATGGATAAGAAATCCACCATTAAACCTGTTTCTATTCATAAGGATTTTTAAAGTTTTTTAAGAGGTCCGGAATGTCATATCCGAGCATCTCATCCACAGCCTGAATCATCTTAGGCTTCAGCTTCTCAAACTTATCGATGTTGTACGCACCAAGAACTTGTCTAAAGTGCTCCACATCTGGGAAATCACCCGCTGGCAAATGAAACTCCCTTTGAACCTGTGTTTTACAAGAGAAATGAATATGATGATGATTGGTGAAATAAATCGTAATACTTTAATTAATCTGTTTTGGATTATTTGAAAAAAAAAACAACCTTGGCAAAAACATCTTCAAGATTCTTCATTAGCTTCTGTTGAGCTTTAGATTTACCCATCATTGCAGGCATCTCTTTTTTCAACTGGCTGATTATGTAGGCATGTATCTTTGCAGCTCGAGCACGTTTAACAAATTCATTGATCTGCAAACGTATTCATTGATCATCACACCCATCTCTTCGTCAAAATCTGTTAAAATTATGGTACAACGTAAGCATACCTGGCGATCACAAGCCTTCTTTGGAATGTCCATCAAGTCAACAAGGAGATTGTCCTGTTCTTTTTCAAAAAGCTCCTTGCCCATAGAATCAAGTGATTCTTTATTCATTGGCTTGTCATTAAACGATCTGTTCACATATTTTTTTCAACAAAATGAACATAGAAGAAAGAATAGCATATAAATATGAGGTGCTTAGATTATAATAAAAACAGAAAAAGAAAAAAGCATACCCGACATAAACACGTGTCACTTCAGGTGTATTGAGTACTTTTCCAAGTGACCACATCAATGCACCGTAAACTCGCATCAGCTTCAAGGAACGAGAACATATGATATAAATTCACATCACATGCATCAAATGTGAGGGCTTCAAGTGAAAAGTCTTAAAAAAAAATTCACAGTTGTGTGTGACTCTTACTTGTTGAGTATCAACTTGATCTGCCTTGTTAAGGACAACACGAATCTTATCTTCTTGACCATGCAAAGAAGATATCACGCGCTTGAATTCGTCACTTATATCTAGTTTGTGAGGGTCAAACAGAAGAAGAATAAGATCACATTTTTCCGCAAACCACTTTATCACACCAGTGAAGTCGTAACTTCTTTGTGTGCGTTGCTTCTCTCCCGATAAAACGCCAGGAGTGTCAACAAAAGTGATATGCTCCAGAAGCTGAACATACATCAGGAATAACGTTGCTTGTTGGTTAAACTAATAAATACATTTAAATGAGATTAGAATAATTTGTGAAACCTAAGTTATGAACTTACAGGATGTGGCATTTGAGAACACTCAAATTTTGATAGAAACGCCCCACCAAAAGTCGTGAGGGTATTAAACGGCATATCCGCCTGTACAGCAATAGTGTTTCCAGGAACACTTCTCTCATCAGGTCCACCCTATACAACAAGCACAAGTAAAACATACAAATCATGCATCTACACAGAGAAAATGACAATGATATTACCATAACAACGATAAATCTGTCGGTTGTGGGTTCTGGTCCAATGTGAGCTCCTGTCAATGTAAAAGAAAGATTACAGTGTCATTGTCTGTGTTGTCATGTTTATGAAAACGTTGTACATATGGAAAAATTCTACATTGGTAATTGTAGAAATTTGACTCACCTGGGTAGTTGCTTTTAAGAAGATGCTTAATAAACGTTGTCTTGCCAGTTGAGTACTGACCCAGAAGCATTACCATAGGTTTCGCATCAAAGTCGGTATTTGTCTGCATAAGATGATCAAACACTTAAAACAAATTAGCACAAAAAACGAGACAGATCTTAAATAAACCAAAAGGCAAAGAAGTTTTTGAGATCTCTCACCAATAAAGGAGATGCAAAATCATTGTAACGGTAAGCAACTTCCAATGGCTTTAGCTTTTCGTTGTACAATCTCTTCAAACCATCAACTATAGATGTGACTTTACCAAGAGATGTGTGACAAGATGACTGAAACAAAAAACATGCAAAAGTAAATGTAAGAGCACAATGAAGCAATTTACGACCTAAGGTATCAAGTTGAAGAGAAAATCACCTTCTTACTAAGCATTGAAGTAAATAGACTCTTTGCTGGCGCGGGCTGCACTGCCAAAACACCTTCATAATGTTGAACCAAATAAGATAATAAGAAATGGTTTATAAATTTCTACGACATAAGTGAGTGTGGAAACCAACCGTTTGTTTCAGGGACACCATTGTTTCTTGAACCATTATGCTTCTGGAGGTGACAGAAGCGAAAAGCATCAATACAGGAAAGAGTTTCATAACATTTATAATAAGTATCTATATAAAAATGGATGCTTACCGCCAAAAGCAAATCCAAACCTTCCATCACTGGAGGTTCCAAAAGCTCAACATCATCTACAAAATAAGGATGATTTGAAGCATTTATAGCAAGGTCAATAAGGCATTTCTTCATCAATCTACCAGTAAAGACAAACATATTCTAACAAAGAAGACAACTTCAACAATCAGTATAAATTTAGTAACTAACTGATATAAACATACCTGTAGTTCTAAGTAAATCTGCAGTTATGTCATATCCAGCTTGTGCCAGAGAGAGCAACTGTTGTCAAGCAAAAGAATAACATCGTGTTGGACAAGCCGACAAGAGTACAAAAATGAAGATTGTGAAAAAAGGAATAAATCAGGCTTGCCTGCATAGCAGTGATGAACTCGTTAAAGCCTAAAAATCCTTGACGCTTAGAATCTGCAATGGCCCAAACCTTCAAGAAGCACAAAACTATGATCAAAAACAAAATCTTGGCCTGAAAACAATTATCTTCAAAAGCTAGCAAAATTTAGGGGAAATAAACCAAAAACCATCTTTCCAACTGAATTCGACAGAACTGCTAATACATCAGTAAGTTTGAAAAACTTGACTAATTCATCAACCTCTCAACAGTGTTGAAAAATCAGGATTAATCGCGTAGTTTACCGATTAAACTTCACCTAGTCAGACCTAAAATCAGTTATCGGTCAAAGGTAGTAAATAACTGTCAAAATTGGTCAAAATCTTCAAAGTATTTGAAAACTTATACTTATTAATCCAATCATATTAATAAGTTTGAAAATAATATATAAGATTTTGAAAAATTGTGTATGTATAATGTATGTGTGTATACAAGGTTTAAAAGAACGGAAACATGTTTCGAGGCGTTTTCCCTTCGCCTCACGAGGCGTAAGCCTCGAGGCGAACCGAGGCGGAATAAAAAAATAAATATAAAATTATATATCTTATAAAATAATAATAATACCAACTAAATTCATCATCAAATTCATCAAATCACACATAAAAAAGACATAATTGCTTGAAATTGACACAAAAAGTATCAAAAACAAATATCAAAAACCCCTGAGGCGCAGCCTTTTTAGCGCCTCGGCCCCTCTAACGTGTAAATACAATATAAACCCCCTTAGGCGCCTCCGAATGGTTTTTTGGGTGTTTCGAATCACTCGAATCCACTACGATACAAAACTTCATTACCTACATGTTCCACTTTAGCATCAATCACACTAACATCATACTGTCAACAACAGATTAAAAAAAAAAAAAAACAATTAAAGTAAACCTGCTTAAGTTGAGACTTTTCTACATTCGATTTAGCGAAGAAAACCGTTGCATCATCGCCCGTAACCCTACCATCACCATCTACAGCAAAAACATAATTAATAAAACAATTCAATATAAACTTTAACCAAATGTATACATCCATATGATTTGTATGAAATTGGAACCTGAATCGACGTAATTGAACCATTGCTGGTAGATCTTTTGATGAGCTTTGGAACAAGAAGCAATTGGAGCTGATACAGTCACCATTTTCTGTTTGTTATGAAATGAAGAATATTTGCTTTCGTGTTTTATTATAGGGTTTGGTTTGGGGATAATAAATAAACGTTAAACAAACATTTGGGGGTTTGAATTTTTGAAATCGAATATTTTGCGCTTTCTGTTGTGCTCATACGACGTCGTAGTCGGTTTTCTCACTATTTTCTCTTTTTGGTCCGTGAAGAGTCAATAATTGCGTTTTTTTTTTCGAATTTACTCTTTTGAAGATTATTAAATTATTATTTTTCTGTTTAATATGAAAACATAATTGTAACTAGTGTTAACCCCCCCCCCCCCCCCTTGCGGGGTAGGGGGCTTAAAAGTTAAAACCGCGCTACAAGCGTTAGGGGGGCGTAAAACCGTATTACAAGCGTTGGGGGCATAAAACCGTGTTAACAAAACAACGACAAAAACCGGGAAAAATCGTAAAACATAAACATGAATTTCTAAAACCAAGTGACTCACGTGACGTAAAACGTAGACAGAGTCGAATTTATACCTACAACTTTATTGAAGTTTATGGGTTGTATGATAACTTTATAAAAGTTTAGGATAGAAAAGATGAAAAAAAATGATTAAACATCAAAATGTAGACCAACTAAAAACGTACATAAAATATGCACCTAACTCATTTCCTAAAAAAATTACATCGAAACGTAAACCAACGAAAAAAGTTTACGTCGAAACATAAATCAACTTAAAAGAACATTTTATAAAATTTTTAGAAAGTGGACGGGGTGATGTAAAAAAGAAAAAAAAAATCCAAGTACACCAAAAGACCAAAAAAAAAATCAATGTTCCTCACTTTGTCCTAAATTAATACGATAGAGTAATATCATGTAGTCGGTTTCGGATTTTTTTTGCTGATGTTACATAAAGTGTTGTAATATTTTTGTGTATGTATCATTGCTTGATTGGAAACCCATCTCTCAAACCTTTAACGCGTGTTATTCAAATAGCAGAGGGCATTATTGACGCTCCCATTAGAAGATGTAGTGTTGTTTGGCGCCCTTGGTGACGTGGAGGCTTTAACGCCTCTGATACACATGAATACATGATCTATTGAAAAATTGCTTAGTAAAATACAATTACGATCGTTTAAATTTTGACAACTTTATATGTGTTCATAATCCCTTATAGCTTCTGTTTGAAATATGGATTACGTTTAAGTTGTAGTCTTTTAATTTTTAAAATTAGAATTATATTTTATTTTTGTTTGTTGTGTAGTGGACGTAGAAAACTAGGGCTGGCATATCGTGTATACCCGTACACGATAACACGACACGATAACTTATCGTGTCCTTTTTTTCAAACACGACACGATATACACGGAAATTACCTGTTAACACGATTATTCGATTGTTATACACGAAAATTACCTGTTAACACGAACACGACATGCTATCTGAGAGTTACAGAAGAGTTTAGGGTTTTTTTTATTGAATGAGGAATGGAAATATAAATGAATTAAGGAACTCACACGCACATGGCTGATTAGTTTTATTTAATTTAATTTCTTATTGTATACTAACGAGTATTAACCGGTAATCTCGTGTCTACCTGTTTGGTACGCGATACATGTTAAGGCTATACACGATACCTGTTAACTTCGGTCGTGTATTCGTGTAAAATTGTCATCCCAATACAAAACTCATTTTTATTTTAAACTATTAAATTTTCTAGGTACGTACCGTTTTGTCGTTTCCGAATTAGTATCGTGGACACTTTAATTGTTTATCATTTAAAAAATAATAATATTTTATGGATTTTGTTTCTTCGTTTATTATTATTATTATTATTATTATTATTGTTATTTTAGCAAATTTCTTTTTGTTCATACTACATTGATCATCATCGCCATCAAATTTCTAAATGTATATTATTTTTCATCACGGAACTCAAACCCAAGGGCGAAGCTTTACGAGAGCTGGGGAGCGTGGGGCCACCGGATTTTTCGCTTCGTAGTTAATCTTTAAAAAACTTATTTAGTGTAAAATATTGTATTTATAAGAGTTTGGCCCCCTGATTTGGATTTTGAGAATGCGGTCGCCCCTAATTTTTCGTTTAAACTCTGCTACTGGTCAAACTCTCAACCTCTTGGAAAGGGCCACCATTATACACACCTCGAACACTTACTTTTTTTTTTGAACGGCAAGTTATTATATTCATCACCCAACAAAACCAACCACAAAGACATCTAGCAAGGTGCTAGAGTAAAAACATACAGATACATCACCCCGAATAAACTAATAAAGACATCACAATTTACTCATTCAAAAAACTAAATGACACCCATTTTTCCCATTCCAACCCTATACGCCTTGTTCTGTGTTTATACCACAGGTATGTTATTGCTTGTAACTCCCCGAAAATTGCATCAATGAGCGGCTTCTTCCCAGCGAAAATCAGTTCGTTGCGGCCCTTCCAAATAATCCAGCAGGCTGCCAAAACGATTCCCTGCACGATTTTCTTCTTTGGTTCCGAGAGATGCATATGGTTATGAATCTTGAGAAGGTCTTTAGCACCAAAAACGAAGATGTTTGGGGTCTTGCACCACAAGCTGACCTTATGCCATACCACAGCGGAGATGTAGCAAGCTGAGAACAAATGGTCTGCGTCTTCCTCCCTTTCTGCGCATAATCTGCAAATCGTCTCGCCCCGATGAATGTTTCTCTTTTGCAGCCCCATAAGAGTTGGAAGTCGATCTTGTTCTAGGCGCCACCCGAAAATGTTTACTTTTTTCGGAATCCATTTGACCCAGTCAAAAGGGCGGTATGGAACTGAAAATTTTTCCAGCATCGAGCGAGCTGAAGAAACTGTGAAGACTCCATCTTTGTTTGCCTCCCAAACCCACTTATCGTTTTGGCCCGATAACGTCACATCATTCAAAATATGACTACACCTTACTAGTTCGTTGCGTTCCGTGTTGGTGCTAGGTTCCCGCCTCCATTCCCACTCCCCAAGACGCTCTGCTACTGAAATACTTTTCCTACTTTCAAGGGTAAATAGGGCAGGGAATAAGTCTTTTAGTGGACACTCACCCAACCACTTATCAATCCAAAAACGAACCGAAGTGCCGACCCCAACTATCCCTCTTATCTCTACACCCATGTTTATATTATTTTTCTCTAGCTCTTTTCCCAGCTTCTGAATGCCGTTCCAAACACCCGGAGTCCCAGCCTTTACCGGGAGATATGACCATGAGTTTTCTTGGAAGTGGATCGCCGACACTACCTTCCTCCATAATTGGCCCGTCTCTATTTTAAATCTCCACCACCACTTCAACAAAAGACTGATATTTATATTATATAACGAGCCCAAACCGAGCCCACCCTTATCAATGGGACCAATGACTCTATCCCAGCAAACCCAACTCATCTTGTTTTTCACTTCGTTGCCCCCCCAAAAGAACCGTCTTCGAATTGCTTCTAAGCTTTCCAAAACACACTTTGGTGCTTTATATAGAGAGAAACAATATAATGGTAGACTATCCAAAACTGACTTGAGTAAAGTGACCCTACCGCCTATCGATAGGGTGTTTGATTTCCATTTTGACAAATGTGCTTTGAAACAATCGACAACATCTTGCCAATACCTCGCCTGATTCATGTTGACGCCGACCAATAAACCCAAGTATTTGCAAGGAAATTTACCAATGTTGCAATTTATTAATGTTGCCATCCTCTCAACTTCCGCTTCCTCCACCCCTAACCCAAAAAGGTTGGACTTTTTGTGATTAATTTTCAGGCCCGAGATGAGATAAAAGCATCGCATTAGACGAGTAATGTTACGAATGTTGTTGTCGCCCCATTCCCCCAAAAAGACAACATCATCCGCGTACATTAGATGTGTAATATTTGGCCCGCTATTTGGCAACCGGATACCATTAATAATACCGATTGTGGCAGCCTTTGAGATAAACCCGGTTAAAGCCTCCATAGCGATAATGAAGATAAACGGAGATAATGGATCGCCTTGTCTAACGCCACGGTAACATTGGAACTCCAAGGTTGGCGAACCGTTTATCAAGACCGATGCTCTAGATGAGACATGAATGCCCCTCACCCATTTTCTCCATCTACCCGGAAAGCCCATTTGGAATAAAACTTTGTCTATGAAGTCCCAACTAATAGAGTCGTAAGCTTTTTCTATGTCAATTTTGAAAACAAACGCTTGTGCCTTCACCTTTTTAACCCAAGACACCACTTCGTTTAAAATCAATGGTCCGTCTAGTATATTCCTATTTGATAAAAATCCAAACTGCTTTTCCGAGACCACCGAGCTCACCACCGATTTAATCCGGTTAGCGAGTACTTTGGAAATAATTTTAGAGATGCTCCCGACTAAACTAATCGGACGATAGTCGTCGAAGGATAACGGATCCGTACCCTTTGGAATTAGCGCCAAGAAAGATGACCCACATCCTCTACTAATCTCCCCATCCATATAGAATTTGTCCAGAATATTAAGTACATCGTCTTTTAGGTACTCCCAAAAATGTTTAAAGAATCCAAACCCAAAGCCATCCGGTCCCGGGGCTCGGTCACTGCCACATTCCCAGACGGCTTCTTTGACTTCTTGCATTGAGAAAGGTATTTCAAGTCCGTTTGCCTCTGCCCCTGACAACTGTTTCAGATTTGGGCAAACAAAATCTGGTTTAGATCGCCTTGGCTCTCTAAATTTGTAAGCAAAATGTTTCCTAGCCTCGTATTTAATACGTATTGGATCCGTAATCCAATCGCCATTGATCGAGACCCCATTCAACCTTTTACAAAGGTTGTTTTGATTTATAATACCATGAAAAAAAGACGTGTTTTCATCGCCCTCCACAGCCCATTTGACCCGTGATTTTTGTTTTAAATCGTTCGCCTCCGACGCTCTAATCTCTTCCAGTAACTTCCTGCTTTCCACCCATTCTTTCTTCTCATTTTCAGACAACTGCCTATGCTCCATGAGACTATCCAGGTTATCCACTGTAGCCAATAAGTTTCTTTTTTCCACAGTTACCCTATCTCTTTCGGTCACCAGCCACGTCTTAATGGCGGTCTTCACTGCTTTTAGTTTTTCAGCAAGAATAACATCTGGTGGGCCCGAGGGTTGAGTAGACTGTAATGAATTGATCACCAGTTGCTCAAAACCCGGACGACCAATCCAAGAGTTGTAGAAATGGAATGGATACGAACCAAAGTTACGCACCAAGGTGGACAAGGTAACCGGGCTGTGATCCGAGGCACCCCGAGGAAGGGCCGTGACTGAGGCATTCGGCCAAGGTTCCAAAAGCTTTGGCAAACAAGAAATCTGTCTAATTTGCTTAGTTTATCACCTGTATCCGACACCCTCGTGAATTTTCTACCGCCCATCGGATATTCCATCAGCCCGTTTTCTTCGATGAAGGAATTAAAAGCCTCCGCACAACTCGGAATGTAGTCTGTATTCAACCTCTCAGCTGGGGACCTGACTGCGTTGAAGTCCCCCATTATTATCCACATACCTGTTCTAGCTGCCATCGCTTCAGATATCGCCACCCACAAATCTTTTTTAGCGCCTAAACCTTGTGGGGCATAGACATTTACTATATGGATAGTCTCACTAACCTGGTTAATCTTGCCAGAAATCAGTAGGAAGTGACGGTGTCGAAAAAAGTCTGACTTCGTAAAGAAACCTGGATCCCAAATACACGCCATACCCCCAGACCTCCCTTCGGCATTAACCCATTCGAATTCCATCTGCCCCCTCCCCCATAATTTTCTGTACTGAATTTTTGAGCCATCACTGGCGAGCGTTTCTTGAAGTGACACGAACTGCGGTCTTTGACTTCTAAGTTCATCACCAACATGTACAATCTTGCGATCCTCCCCTATCCCCCGAACGTTGTAAGATAAAAAATTCATTGATCCAATCTTCGCTCGCCTTCTTCCCTGATGGAAGTGTCCAAATCGTTCTCAAAGCCATTAAGGTTAATGCCCACTGCCCCACCGACATCGATTGAGTGTTGCACCTCCACTGCATTTCCAGATCCAACCGAAGATCGGGTCTCGACAGGAACGGGGTCCGTTGGCTGATTCGAGACCGTGAACGATGTGGGGAATTGGACATCCGAGGAGGAGTTAGCAGGAGGTTTGCGGCGTGCCCTCTGACCACGAACAGCACTGGTATGGTTGGGAGGTCTGGTGGATGAGTTAGAAATATTAGCAAAAAGGTTCTGGAAAAAAACCTGAGGACGAGGAGGGGATAAGTTTAGGTCAAAGGGATCAGCGCCCTGGGCCCAAGAGTCCAACCTAGCCCTTTTCCTGGAAATCGGCCCACCAACACTACACATAATCCTTTCAGAATTAGGCCCCACAGACCCATCATCCACAGCAAATGGCCCATTATTCATGATAGGCCCAGCCGCATTTTGCAACGGCTCCTGCACAGTTTCCTGAGGCTGGGAAGTTGTGCCAGCCG
Organism: Helianthus tuberosus; assembly: GCA_030545235.1. Classification (NCBI taxonomy): domain Eukaryota; kingdom Viridiplantae; phylum Streptophyta; class Magnoliopsida; order Asterales; family Asteraceae; genus Helianthus; species Helianthus tuberosus. The sequence goes on along the minus strand of CM060435.1, from coordinate 23,965,225 downwards.
CCCATGCACCCATGTCAGGCACGCTCTCCTGAGGAGGCTTTTGAACTGCCTCCGAACTTTTCGAATTTTGGTTGCCGGCGTTCATCTCCGATTCATTCCGGCCAATACCTTCCCCGGTTATCTCACCTTCCTCCACCTCCACATCGGCATCCACCGCCGGGGGTTCTTTGTTTTGCTTATGTGCCGGAGATGAGGGTCGGCTATTATCAACCGGCAACTTACCATCTTCAAGATCAATACGCACCGATTTGCAGCCATTATCGAGAACGATTCCGACACCCATACCGGGAGGGACACATCACGCCATACAATCTTTACCTCCAGGTTTACTTTCTTCCCGTCATGCACAATTACTGCCACATTTTCGGAGGCCAAGTTTCCATCCCGAGTGGACGCCGAAGAACCATGAACTATTCTCCCCACTTTTCCGGCAATCAAGTCGAAAACTTCCTTATCCCAGAGCTGAATAGGTACACCGGTTATCTTCAACCAAGCGACCCGCTCGAATTCAAGATTCTGCCCTACCCACCTTTCACACTTGGAAAACCAACCTTGCCAAAACTCAAGCTTTTCCGTCATGAAGGTGTGTGCCATGGCAGGAGTCGAAAAGTTGAGTAGTACACGCATGCCCCCCACGTACCTTAGAGTAACTAAATCGAAGTCCATTACACGCAAGAGATCTTCCAACCGACTGAGTCTTGTCAAATCTTTCACGACACATACTAATGAACATTCTCCCCATGCACGTTGCACCATGAAGATCTTTTCCGGTAGCCGCACATTTGACCCTTCGTCTTCACCACTATGTGTTCCAGCAAGTGCGGCTGCATACGTCTTGTCGGTCTTTCCTTTCCAAACCTGGCTGAATTTGTTTGGTCTGCCAGGCAGCTGTTGTTGCACCCGACTCCCGCTCTTCTGTCTCGGAGCATTCGCATCTTCTTTTGCGAATTTAGCGACGTTGACGATCACCCTATTGATAGATTAAATAATTGATAGATTAAATAATTGCCACATTTTTCAAGAACCTTACTAAGTTATTGATAGATTAAATAATTGCCACATTTTTCAAGAACCTTACGAAGTAATCGAAGCTTTATTTTCAAAAATATTTTTCTTTGATATATTGAAATGATGTATGAAAATAAGAAAGCAAAATGATTTTTAAACAAGCAGATCTAATATTCATTCATTAATTTTGAAATGATATGGAACACACAGAATTTGAATGATCGTAAAGCCTCATGAAATGTCAAGCGAGTGGTGCCCACTGCTATTAATATTATTGTGAAATAGTATTAGTAAAATGATTCATCACTATATATATTTATTATTTATTTTGAAATCCCCATAATAATTCACTCAACATTGAAGTACAAATACTGTTGACAGGTGACCTAAGAAATGACCCAATTATAGATGGGGACTCAATTAAGATTTGAAATACATTTATGTCATGGACCAACCATTATTATGTTAGGACATATGTAATAAACCACACAAATACAAATAATAGAATTTTGGAAACTTAAAAGCTCAATATATCCTTATCAATCATGCATGATACAATGCATTTTCTCTATAGTATCTCCAATCACCAAAGTTCTCGTAATCTAACGATACTAATGTGTGATGTGAAGTGTCCCTCCCGACGATTTAGCCCCACGGTGAACAAGAGGTGTAGATTTAAACTATGTGGAGTGGAACAAGTAAAAAGTTGTCATGTTACTACCACATAGGCAGTTGAGCTTTAACTAAACTACACATTTACATAAGGCACACTGGTTTAACTAAAAACCCAATTATTATTTAATCTTTTTTCTATAAAAATGTGAGTTAGGTGATTTGATTGGTTGGAGAAAAGTGTGGGCCCCACACCCATAAGCCCTTGTGCCTGTTAATGTGCTAGCACCCAAGGGGGCCAAATGCTCTTGGCACCCCTTCGGTGGTGGTTTGGCGATCTTTGCCAATGTTAAAGTGGTGAGTTGGTTTAAGGCGTCACCCCACTACAAACGGTCTTGGAAATAGGATTACAGTGGGCGTGTTAGTTAACGCTTCTATCATATACCGCAACCGAAAAGCCCAAATCACTTAGGTAATAACAACGCTTCTATCATAAACTAAGAATACTAATTCATCTGCTGCAGATTTGGTAAACTTTGTTTCATTATGAATGCCAACGACATTATTCATTAAACACAAAGGTTTGGGTTGGCTGATGATGCTTTTGCATTATAACCGTTAACAAAATACAAGAAATACAACGCGAGCGACATTTATAAGTAACTTCTTTTCCAACATCTATACATACGTTTTACCTGAATACTTGACCAAATGGCCGAACCTCATCACCATCACACACTTATGAGTTGGAGCGAGCTCTCATTAGCAGCTAGCTATTCTTGCTTCCACTTTTTACATAAATATTCTGCATGGGCAAGCTCTTATAAACTTGAGTTGGGAATAAAATCCTGCTTTAGACAGGTATTACATCATCGTTTTGACTTTCATCGCAAGTCAACACAAGACCTTCGACGTAGGTTGGGAAAAGACCGCAGCTCCACTGGCAGCCTGTGGAAATCGGTTCGGTTGGTGGAACGATCATCAGTACGTTATCATGTCGCCTTACAACCCCCATCACACTAACTGTACTCCCTTCTTTGATGTATCTGTCATGGAATCATTTGATTGATATATTGTACCATTTTTTGTAATCAACATTTTTTATATATTAAACTTGTACTATATATTCTACAACAAACAAATCAAGTCTCTTCCAATTACCAAAAAAGTTTTATTGGCATGTAACTCAAACTTGTTAACATGACCATAAAAGGAAAGGCCACATACCATTTACAACAAGTTTGTATAATTTGTTGTATGAACAACTTTGACGCAAACTTTCTTTACAAGATTCTACCGTGTTATCTTCTTAACACTTATTAACGTGTACAACAAACCAATCAAATTTGCCGTAAACGATTATGTATCGCTTTCTTTCATACCCAAAAATGGTTGTGAAGAAAACAACTAAAGTCTTTTACAACATCTTTGTTTGGTTTGTCGTACTTAAAGAACATTTTCTTTATACTTAAAGAAAACGACTTGAGTTGTTTGCTATCAATATTTACTTAAGCATGTTTTCTTTTTTACTAGAGTTGCCGTCATTCTTTAATATGGTATTATTCTAGTATGATATTTCTTATAGCTCATTACGCATTTAAGAAACTTACCCTTCTTTAAGGCGCATAACACGGTCATCAGATGACAAACTGCGTTCTGCGAGCCAAGTTACAAAACTCGGATTTGAATCTAAGTTTTCCTTGGTTATGTCAACCACCGTTGTTTCTTTAACAAAAGGAGCTACTTTGGCTCCATAACCTGCTTTCACCACCGCCCTTAACCCAGACTGGAAGTCCGATATGTAAAAATCTGCCACGTATTTCTGTAAATCAAAAGAAACAACAATCCATTAGTTTGTTATAGAACAAAAAAATTTCCCAAAGAATCCATGATCTAAAATGACACGAACCTCGGAATTCCTGCATCCCCAAGAGAAGCAGCGGTGCTTAGGATTCGCCGATCTTCCACCCCACCCTTTGTACTCATACAACTCGGTAGAAACATAAACACACCTCGCTACTTTCTGGAACGACGATTCAAGCGGAATACTACCACACGTCACAATCTGCAAATCAACATAGCATTTATATAAATGTTGTTTTCGACTTTTCGTTCATCCTCCCAAACTAGCCAAAATGCAATAAAACCCTTAAGTAACATGTAGTTACATGTTTATTAATTAAATACTTAAGAGACCCACACAAATGTTAAACACACCTACAATTCATTAAAATATAGATTCCCAATCCTAACAATACCATTTATAGTAACAAAGTATCAATCTATTTTATATTTCAATGCTTTGACCACATTTAAAAAATACCATGTGAAAACTCACATATATGTTTTTCACTAGTACTACTCTAACCTGAGCACGCTTAACTGTTTTTTCGCTTACAGTGTTACAACGGGTTATGTTAATCTTTGCTATATCGTTAAAACATCATAATATAGTTACGGAAAGCAAGTGTGTTAGTAAATTACCCCGGTGACCTTAACGAACTGGCCATCGACAGCACCTCGAAGCTCAGCATCGGGGTATTTTCGTAAAAACGACATCAATCTCCTCTTCCTACACCCACAATTCCACATTACCACAACACCACCCAACACCAAAACCGCAACAACCGACACAAGAATCAACGGTTTCTTCACCGCCACCATTAAAAACGTTCCCACCATCAACCCAATCACCACAACCACCAACAACATCCACATTAACGTTTTCGAAACCTTAAACCCCACCTTAACATCATCAAACCCCAACACCGTAACCGCAGGCCCATAAACCGTCTTCCCTTTAGCACTATTCACTGCCTGCCCCTCCAACTGCCCGGACTGAACGGATCTCCGGTCGACACTGGATCCGACTGGACCGGAGGTTAACAGCAGCCCGGTCGGGTGAAGGCCGGAAATTGGGCCTGACCCGGATGTTCTTTTGGAAATGGGGCCCGACCCGGAATTGGGACCCGACCCGGATCGGAAGGATCCGGAGGAAGATGAAGGGCGGTGGGGTTTAAGGTGGTCGGAAACGGGTATGTCGAACATTTTACCGAGTTCGCCGGAGTTTTTGACGTCGCCGCCGGTGTAGGGGACGGCGCGTGAGGCGAGTGTGGGTGGGCGTTCTTTGTGGTGTTCGGGTCGACCCGATACGTAGAGGCCGTTGCTGAGCTGGTGTGATGGAATTCTGCTACCCATTTTTATGAAAAATACAACGGTGAAAGAAAGAAGAAAGTGTGGGTGTTTTGAGGTGGGAATTTGTGTGTGAAGGTTTGCAGAAAGATGGGATTCGAGAAAGTGGTGTGTGTGTGTGTGTGGGTTTTAGAGAGAGAGAGAGAGAGAGAGAGTGTGTGTGTAGGTGAGAGAGGTGAATGTGGTGATAATGGAGGATACAGAAATTAACGACGATAGAAAAGGGCTACTACCAACAGAATCGTGCCAAGAGTGCATTAGATACTTGTACGGTACAAGCATTTCAAGCACTATCTTTTTCTTACTTTTTAACAAGATGTCAAATGAATTCTCTCTTATCACCCTAGTTAGATTCTTTTGTCTAGGTTAAAATTCGGTTTCGGTTGGTATTGATTTGTTTTGTTTTTTTTACGGTGCTGATAGTTGGTGTAGTTTATAGGGTATGTTTGGCAAAAGTAGCTGGTGACTGGTAGCTAGCTATTAGTTGTAGCTTTTTAGATATATTTGGTGTTTGACAGATTAACTGAAGCTTTTAATAGAATGTATAAAATGACTAAACTGGACATAACTAAAAATTTAAAAAGTTTATGCATTAAAAAGTTCATTATCTTTGGAGATTACAATAGTTATTTTTTTCTAAAAGATTGTAGCTCATTCTAAACGCTACTAGTAGCGGCATTCAACCAAAAACTTCAAGCTCATAACCTAAAAGCTTCAAGCTCCATCAACCAAACACGGTTTTTTATTGAGTATGAGTTTTTTCTTAAAAGCTTAAAGCTAGAAGTTGCTAAAAACTTCATACCAAACATACCCATAATGTGAAGTTTAAATAAAGAAATATAAAATTAACTGAATGGACATTTAATAGTTCTGATCTTTTATTGGTTTTATCACTTAATTATTTAGACTGTTTTGTTTTCGTGAGAAGTTGTCTGAATAGTTCAGACATTTGCCTTTGAATGGTCCAAACATTATACTGAGTCTGAATGGTTAAGACCTCTTATCTAAAATTGGTCAGACATTTGCCTCTGAACGGTTAAACATTATACTGGTTTTTAATAGTTCAGACATCTTACCCGGTTCCGCATAATGGTTTCAAATCTCTTGCTTGTTCAGTACTTACCCATTCAGAAGATGCCAAACCAGTCCCCGTGTTAAAGATGTATATTATACAAGAGGTGAAGTTGAAACTTTAAAAAAAAAAAAAAAGATATATTGTAATACCGTAATATTCCACAAATTAACTACTATAGTAATTTCATATGATTAGAGTTTCATTTTGTCTTAAAAAAAATTTGTTTGTTTGTTTGTTTGTTTGTTATAGATCAAAACTAATATGGAATCAGAAAGGAGATTGAATAATTTAATAAGATTTTAGCAAAACAAATTATTTTGAAATTTTTAACTACAAAATAAGACACATGTTTTTAGCAGAGAAAAAGTTAAGTTTGGACTGTTTGAGGTTGAGGGGAGACGTGATGAATGATGATGAATTAATTTGTTTTGGAAAAAGTTAGTTGGAGGTTGTGATCCTATTAGCACTAATCTATAGTTAATTGTATACTAATGCATTTTTTATGTTATTTTATTAAGAAATAGACAAACAAATATAACCCAACAGTTTTACATGAATTTGTTGGTTTTTGTCACATATGCTGAAAGGACTTTTAAGGAAGAGAAGCATCCACATCTTGAAGAAAAAAATGTTATTAAAATTATGTATAAAAAGATTATTATGTAATCAAAGCTACTATGGCAAATGGGGAATAAATGGGTAAGTTTCTTTTTGAAACATGTGTCCTCCACCTTGCTAGTAGTACCATTTCATTTTGTGTTACTTGCTTCAACATGCCGATCTTACCAAAACATCCTCCTTTGTTTTTAAATATTTTTGTTAACGGAAAATATGGATTACTGACGGACTACTAAAGTATCATTGTGTTATCAGCGTAACCACCCGATCATACACATCTCTCCTAGGCAATAACGTCTATACGCCAATTCAGGGGCAAACCCCAATAAATCTGAGAAAAAACCCTACTTATGGGGAATCAAATAAAAAACCTAACTATCTAAGGGTTTGGTATGGAGTAATGAAATGGGATAGGGGAAATGAAATGGACGAGGTAATGGAATGGATGAGGTAATAAAATTGATCATTACCATTCCATGTCTCGTTTGGTTACCGTGTGGAGAATGGAATGAACCATTGCTTTTTGTTGTTTGGTATGCGAGAAAAGACGAAAGAATAAAAATCGGATGACGGTGATCAATGAT